>OX387242.1:108822391-111433844 GCA_947561735.1 Cenchrus americanus | reverse complement strand
GGGAGACCTTTGCATGCATCACGTAGAGCAAAATAGCAGATTAGAATAAGGACCATGCCGGCCAACAGAAGATTGAATACGGGAAAAGAAAAAGGAAATAGAAGAAATTCCCTGTCCGTGTTGTTCTTGTAGATGGATTTGTGTTGGCCGCCGCCACCATGTAGCTGACATAGAAAAAGGATAAAGGCCACATGCAAACCTCACGTAGATCGAAAAAAAATAATGAAGAAAATTGTATCGGGACTTGAATATATAGCAGATGAAATTAAATCTTCCCTGTTTTATGTAGCTCTGATCCTTGCACGTGTCTTGATCCACCCATCACGCTTGTTCTAGCCAGGGTCAGGCGAATTCGTGCTTGAAGGCCAGGGTGGTTCACACGGGTTGACGACGTCGAATCGTAGATCGTTAGGCCCGGTGAGTGGGTCATCGCGAAGAATTTATGCCACGTCGACAACCTCACGGATAGATCGGAGGGCGTCGGCAAGAAGGTCGTCGTCGAGGAAGTTCTTCGTGCCGCCGCCGAAGATGACGCTGGGTCGTCGGCCCACCATGCTGCACAGCGAATTCCCGATCACCCCTACCTAGCGCGCCAACTGACAGGGGGTGAGACCTGGACAGATCCGAAGGGGGCTACCCAAGCGGTTGTAGGTTGATTAATGGGGGGATCGGGACCTAAGAGCGTAGGTGGTAGTTCGCGGATGGAACTCGGAAATCCCAGCGAGACACGAGAGGCACGACGATTTATACTGGTCCGGGCCTCCGGAGAGTAAAACCCTACGTCCAGTTTGGTGGTGAAATTATCTGAGAGTCATCTGCCCTTAAGGAGGGAGTCGGCGACGTGATCGGTCGTGCCCTCGAGGGGTGCCCCAGGCCGCCTTATATTGGCTGGTGTGCCTTGGGTTACAAGTCGGTTTACATCTATTCTAGTCAGTTACAACATGAAAAGCTTATCCGAGATGGTCTGTCTTGTCTTGTACTCCAAGCTGTCTTCATGTCTTTGGGCCCACATGTCAGGTCGGGTAAGGTCCACGGACAGGTCGGCGGGTCTTCTGGTAGGTCGGGCCCGCCTGTCCGGGACGGCTGAGACCCTGGTCTGTTGGGATCCAGGAGTACCCATGTCTCACACTTATATTGTTGTGTAAAATATAATATAATAAAAGTAAAACTAACCGTTACAATTGTGAACGGTTTTAAGAGTTGTATGGTCAAAGATATCCGATTTTGAAGTTTGATGGACAAAACCAAACTGAGGCAAAAGTTAGATAGTCAAAAGTGGACTTTTCCCGTTTTTAATTGCCCCGTAATGTACTATCCTTTTCTTGAAAATAAATTGTGAGCTGTGGGATCAATCGAAAAGACAAAATTAATAATCTTTATTAATTATATATCTATAGATGCACTGCTAAAGCTTACAATTTGAAAATATTTTGTTGAGAACACACAATTCACTTCAGCCTCACAATTATGATATTTAAGAGAGAGATAAGGAGACAAGTTGGAGCGAGGTGCACATTTATTTGATTTGCAGCATATATCTGCATTACATTAAAGTTTGATTCGGATTTTAGGATTCTATGTTTCTAGCTAGTAGCTAGTACTATTGTTGATATGTTGATTCCATCGATTTTTAGCATCAGAGAATCATGCTCAGCTCATGCATATGCATTTGTATGTGGTCTTGATTCTTGTCTACCATATACTAGTATGGAAATGTGCACAAACTGCACAGTACTCACCAAGTGCTTTTATATGACACTTATGAACGCCGAATATGGCATCGTGGCTAACGAGAGAACACAATCAATGGACATATTTTTTTTCGAGTAAATGGACATTTGCATCGACCGTGTAGAGATTGTGAGTCATTTCACTGTCTAAAATTAATCCACCTATCATGCATAGTGGTCATATTCTTCTCTGTGGTGGAATAAACAACTTTTAGAAGTAATGGACGCCCCTACACCAACAAAACCAAGAGCATCCTTTTTATTCTTGCATATCTCTGCCTAACATTACTGCTTCTAGTACTGCTTCCCCTTTTTTTTTGCAAAAAGCTTATACTACTTCCGATCTATAGCTATAATTCCATAAAAAACACCTTGTTAAGAGCAACTCCAAGAGTCTCCTTAAAAATCACTAGCTAAAATCCTGATTTAGCTTATGTAAAATGAAATAGCTAGCAAAAAGTTGATGAAATCCAACAAACTCTTTAAAACTGGCTCTCCGTATCTGAATGTGCTAGTGGGTCTCACATGTCATACTCATTTCTTATCTCCTTCCACCTATGGTCAGGACTCGAGCTCCTCACCGGTGCCGCACGACCGCGCGTCGCCCAAGCTCCGCTCCCTACGACACTGCCTGAGCTCCGCCACCCCTTGGCTCTGCCCGTCGTCCTCCTCCTCCATCTCCGCCTCAACTCCTCCTCTTGGCACCACCCAACTGGTGGCTCCCCTGGCTCCGCCTGAGCTCCACCACCCCCGGCTCGCCTAACCTCTGCCTCGGCCGTTGATTCGCCACCACCGCCGTTGATTGGCCTTCTTCGCTGCTGACTCCCCCCTCTGCAGCCTCCAACACCGCCTCGACTGTCGATTCCCCGCCACCGCTGCTGCCAATTTCAACCCCGCCGCTGCGACACTTGCTTCGATTTGCCCTTGACTGTTGCACGCCGGCCTCCGCCGCGTGCTGGAGTGCTAGGTCTGTTTCTCGCCGCCACTGTCACCCGCCGCGGAGATCTCACCCTTCTTAGGGAGCTCATCCACTGCTTCCTCTCGCTCTCCGCCACATGAGAGCGGACCGTGAGGGAGGTGGGAACAGGAGCGGACCGCGTGGGATGTAGGGCCGTGAAGGATAGCTAACAGAGGGCGCTAGCCATCTTTGGCTAGCGAAGGCGCATGTATAGCTAGCAGAGTGTTTGAATAGTTTGTTGGGTCCGGTTTTTAGAGAAAATTTTCATTTTTTAGCTAACAAGGTCAATATAACTAGTCTCTTAGAGTTGCTCTAAACTATGTTCCAAATTATAGGTCATTTTGGCATTTGTACACACATAAATCTTTTTATATGCATCTGATATATGCTGTCTAGAAAACTTATAAATTTATAAAAAAACTAAAATATATTATATTTGGAACGGATGGGGTAATTTTTATTTGGTTAAATTGTAATAGTTCCCGTAGCACATCCGTTTCTCATACCACTATATGCTCCTCGTGCATGCCACCAGCTAGCGGTTAAACAAAAAAGTCCAAAGTACCCTTACTAAATCAACTTTATAGAGCCTTCCATGTGGGGCCGTTTAAAGATTTTTATTCTTCTTCCGCACGAAGTAATTTATTTGTCGATCTAAATTTTTTTTGGGAATACGATACCAGAATAGTAAATATGTCTATGCGTTGGTACATGTTATATATTATTGAACCGATATCGATAGTGAAATGAAAATTTAAAGTCATCTTGATTTATAACTTCCTCCAATCATAATATCGGTTAACCTTTGGTGCTAAAAATAGTACTTCTCTTTTACTGAAATAGAACTGTCAACAGTTTCTTTTTCAAGGTCCATAACTGCCCAGGTTGTAACTGCCAAAGTGGCCCTTCAAAATCCTAGGTGCAGTGAAATTATATTAGAAGCTGCAATAAGTAGTTTGAGGCGATTTTTTCTTAGTTTGCTTATTTTATTCATCAGAATGCTTCTGACTTGGAGTGATTTACGTACATGCCATTAAAAAAGATGTTGGTTACGCACATGTCATAAAAAGTTTCGTAGACACCTGTGTGCCATGCACTCAACTTTTGTTTACACCCATGCCATTCCGTCCGCATTCTGTGAGAACTTAACAGCTCCACCGATTTGACAAATGGGACCACGTATGGAAATGACTATTTTGCCCCCTTCTCATGTTATGGGTCTTCTTCAACCTCTCGACACGCCGACCATCTTCAACCTCTGAACACGCTGGTCATCTTCAACCTCCTGCCGTCGGCGCCCCCTACGAGCGCCGCCGCCGGGCTGTCACCGTGTGCTCACCCAGGCGCGAGATCCCCCCGGCCGCCGGCTGCAAGCTCGACCCCGCCGGTGGCTGCAAGCTCGACCCGACCGCTGGCCGCGAGCTCACGAGGAGGCCTGCCAGGGAGCCGGTCGCACGCGTGCGCCGCCGCGGGTGGGCTCCGCTTCGCGCGCGGGCGCCGCCGCGAGCGGGCTCCACCTCAACGCCGCCGCCGCTCCCGGCTCCCCCGATCCCGATGGACAACCATGCCCACCAGTCGCCGCCGGCCCCGTCCTCGTTGGAGACCCCGATGGCCGCGCTCCTCCATGTTCCCTCCCTCGCGCGGTCGCTCGTCGGCTGCGGTGCCGCCTCGCGGTGCTGCTCCTATCCCCGCCGCACTTCGCCCGCGCGGGCGCCGCCATCTATGCTCCTGCAACGAGGATACCTCCCTAGATTGTTCAATTGCAGAATCTGAGCTCAAATCAGCCACCAATGTCACGCTGGTCCTTCAATTATTAACGTTACCAGCTCAAATCTGCGGAATCTGAGCTCAAACCTGCCTGATACCTCTTCAATCACGTCAACCGTGGTGGAAGTGGCATCCAAATCCGCATCAAGTTGCCTCCCTTCCCTCCACAAGCGCCAATTTTGGCCATGTGGGGGATCCACCGGCTTCGCCTCGTAGACCAGCGCCGGTATCTCCTCATTCCTCTCTATTGCAAGTTCAAGCAGCACCCTCAGAGGGCCACCAGGAAGCAGCACAACAACGAGGTCGTAGATGGCCATGGCGACGAGCAGTGCCCAGGTGGTCCACTCGGGGAGGCGGGAAGCAGCGTGAACCAGAAGACGGTGAGGACGGCGACGGCGACGAGCGCGACCTGGTGGAGCGAGATGGGGACGGATGCCGAGTATTGACTTGTTTTTGAGATGCTACAACAAAGCCAGGGGCGAGCGCAGGGGCCGGCGCGACCCGGGGCGAGCGCCAGCCGCCTCTTCTATTAGCGAGGTGATGCCGGCAGCGGGAGAAAGGAGAAGGGGATGAGGAAGATGGGTGGGGCCCGCAGGGGTAGAATGGTCATTTCGCCAATATGGACGGAATGACACACAGGTAAACCAAAGTTGAGGTCATGGTACGATACCGAGATCTATGCAGAACTTTTTTATAAGCGACACGCAGTAACCATCATCTTTTTTAATGGCATGCAAGTAAATCACTCTCTGACTTGTGGCCAAACTACCTGCTTGTTATTGATTTTTCTAACGAACCCCATCGAAGCTACGTTCGTATATATCTGCAAGCCTATTAATTTGTGTATCCATCCAAGTCATTGCGAAATTTAGCTTGGTCCTTTGCAGAGATCTATTGATGCATACGTACGAATACTAGTAATAATTGCAGAGCGGATATACTACAACATAATAATTAAACCTGTCCTGATTAAGTCAAACAAATAATCTTCCTGTAGACTTGCAGACCTGCATATCGGTTGCAAGTCGCAACGAACCAACGGTGAATCAGTTAGCTGCTACTAGTTCCCAGTACACAGGAGCTAGCGGCCATTCTCTCTACTGTTTGCTGCGAGAGTGGCGCTGTACCGAGCGCTATCTGCTAGAGGCCGGGCATGCATGCATGTTCTTCGTCAGTTCTTGGACGCGGCGTCCCTCGCTTCCCCTTCCCGCTGAATTATTTGCATGCCTAGCTAACAGTGATGTAAAGAGAATGGGAACGTGGTTGCCTATCTTGGCTCACCACGATTGCGTGCTAATATATAGGCAATTGCCTTGAGGATTACATGGAGACCTCAAGGAGAGATTACAAGGTTGTTGAGCCGCCTCTTATCTAAACAAACCTCTAAACAAACCAAGGCTTTATCTCAACAACCCTAGATACGGGCGCAGCCGCATGGTGTACAAGGTTTATGCCTACTGTACACAACTACTTTCAACACCCCCTCTCAATCTAAACTCTTGTATTATCTGAGGTTGAGATTGTACTTGAAATCTTCGAACTTGTAAGCTGGAAGAGCCTTGGTAAATCCGTCTGCCAATTGATCTTTGGATGGAATAAATCGGATTACCAATTGCTTTCAAACAACTCGTTCTCGGACAATGTGAAAGTCAATCTCTATATGTTTAGCTCTTGCAGGAAACACAAGGTTAGCAGATAAGTAGGTAGCCCTAAATTGTCACACCGTAATTTAGGTATAGTCTTTAACCGTACTCCAAGTTCAGCAAGCAAGGACTCCAACCAAATTATTTCTGTTGTTGCATTGGCCATTGCTTTATATTCTGCTTCGGTGCTTGATCTTGCGACTGTTGCTTGCTTCCGCGCACTCCATGAGATGAGGCTTGATCCAAAGAAAACAGTAAAGCCGCCTGTGGAGCGTCTGTCATCTATGCTTCCTGCCCAATCAGCATCTGAGAATGCACTTATGGAAAGGGAATTTCTTTTTGGTATTGTTAATCCAACATCAACTGTGAACTTAACATATCTTAGGATCCGCTTGACAGAAGTCCAGTGAGTGGTGGTTGGAGCATGAAGGAACTGACAAACCTTATCTACAGAGAAAGCCAAATCAGGTCTTGTCAGAGTAGGATATTGTAACGCACCCACAATGCTTCTGTATCTTGTGCTATCCTCAACACCTAAAGGATTTCCATCAAATCTTGACAATTTCTCCGCAGCAGGAAGAGGTGTAGAAGTCGGCTTGCAATATATCATGCCAACCCGAGACTGAATGTCCTTTGCATACTTGCTTTGTGACAACACAATTACCTCCTTGTTTCTCTTAACTTCAATACCAAGAAAATAATGTAGATCCCCTAAATCCTTGAGTGCAAATTCTTTCTTGAGGTCTCAGAGTAGAGCTGCAACAACATCTTCAGAAGAAGCAGTAACAATTATATCATCTACATATATCAACATATAAATGCTTACCCCTCCTTTTTGATAAAATAAACAAGGAAGTGTCTGACTTTGAGGCTTTGAAACCAAGACTGATCAGCTTTGTACTTAACCTATAGTACCATGCTCTTGGTGCTTGTTTGAGACCATAAAGTGATTTGTCTAACTTACACACTAGATGAGAACCGTTCTCAAAACCAGGAGGTTGTTTCATATACACTTCTTCTTCCAGAATACTGTGAAGAAACACATTCTGTATATCTAACTGTCTTAGGCACCAACCTCTAGCAACAACCAAGGACAACACAAGGCGAACAGTAGCAACCTTGACAACTGGGCTTAAGGTATCCTCATAGTCTATGCCATATTGTTGTTTAAAACCTTTTGCTACCAATCTACCCTTATATCTATCAATTGACCCATCAGCTTTCCTTTTAATCTTAAAGACCCACTTGCAATCTATAAGATTCATACCTGGTTTATAAGGCACAAGGTGCCAAGTATCATTTTTTAGCAATGCTGCATATTCATCCTCCATTGCTTTCTTCCAATTGGGATCCCCAAGAGCTTCTTGTACTGATTGAGGCTCACATGTGGAGCACAAATTTTCATATCTAATTTTACCATCAGTAAATTTCTTGGGTTTCACTATACCGCTTTGCAGTCGAGTCTTAGGGCGTTGAATTTCTAGTGAATCAGTTGGAGCAGACGGTGAAGGTGCAGGTGACAGTGAAGATGCAGGCGAAGTGGGCGCAGGGAATCCGCTCGGTGCAGAGGATCCACCACCACCGCGGTGCCATCATCATTGGAACCATCATTGGTGGCTGCCGGATCCGCCTCGACTCTAGTGCTGTCTCCCCCACGCGGAGAGGCAGGCGACGTGGCGGGCGGCTGCGACGAGGAAGGAGCCTCTGAGGATCCAGTCGGGGCCGCAGCTGATCGTGTCACCCCACGCGGCGCGGGTTGAGGAGTATCTGTGCCCGCCGCCGGATCGTCATGGGATCGGGAGCCCCCTACTGCCGCCGAATCAGCTTCGAGCTGAGCGCCAGGAGGATCCTGTAGAAACACGCCGCCATCGCATGTGTTTTGCACCATTTGATCACTGTTTTGGCCCAAATTTTTTTCTGTGTCCTGCAAAACAGACCGGGAGCTTGCACCAGGTCGATGATTAGTAACATCAGGGTCATGTAGTGCATCCCCAGCATTTAAAAGATGTTGTGGCAGAAGAAGAATTTCTTGTCGTAGGCGAGCCCCGGCGTTTGGATGCATCTCACTAAAAGGAAACACCGTTTCGTCAAAGACAACATCACAGGAAATATAGACTTTGTTTGAGGCACTTGAACCCTTTGTGAAGAGATCTATACCCCAGAAAAACACACCGAATAGACCGAAAGGCAAGCTTTCGAGTATTATAGGGTCGGAGATTTGGCCAACATGCACAACCAAAGATGCGCAAAGAGCCATAATCAGGTTTTTTATGAAGAAGGAGTTCAACCGGGGTATTGTAGCCAATTACTTTGCTGGGAAGGATATTGATGAGGTAGGTTGCAGTTAGAAAAGCTTCATCCCAAAATTTCAAGGGCATAGAGGCGTTTGCAAGCAAGGCTAACCCGACCTCAACAATGTTTCGGTGTTTTCGTTCAACAGCCCCATTTTGTTGATGAGCGTGAGGGAAGGAGACATGATGAGCTATTCCTATTTGCTGAAAAAAGGAATTTAATTTTCTGTATTCTCCACCCTAGTCAGTTTGCATAGAGATAATCTTTTTATCAAACTTCCTCTCAACTAGATTCTGAAAGTTCTTAAAGACTTGATAGACATCAGATTTATGTTTGATTAGGTAGATCCAAGTGTACTTGCTAAAATCATCAATAAAGCTCACATAATATGAATATCTGCCAACTGAAACGGGAGCAGGCCCCAAACATCCGAATAAATAAGTTGATGACTCTTAGCCTTTTGACATGAGTCACAAACCGATTCATGACTAGAGGCACTTATACAAGGAAGATTATTATCTCTAAGGACACGCTGAACTATAGGATAGGCCGGATGACCCAGACAACTATGCCACCGAGATGACGATGGTTTATTGACTCCATAGGCTTGCTTGGAAGAGCTAGGACCCAAAGGGTGAGACGCAAGAGGATACAACCCTCTCTCACATCTTCCTTGATGCAAAATTTGCTTCGTGGCCCGATCCTTTATAAGAAAGAAAGTTGGATGAAATTCAAAGAAAGCATTATTATCCGAAGCAAGACGATGGACTGATAGCAAGCTCTTATTTGCGCTTGGCACATGCAGAATATTTCTAAGATGTAAATTTTTATTTGGGGTATGCAATACTGAATGACCGATGTTACCAATTGTCATACCTGCTCTGCTGGCTGTGTGCACTTGATCTTGCCCGCCATACTTGTCACGGACATTCATCTTCTCGAGTTCACTGGTAATGTGATCGGATGCACCACTGTCTGCATACCAGTTGGTGTCGACCCCATATCCAGTGGCAGTAACTCCTGTAGTCTTGTGTTGGTACTCATCTTCATCATCATAGCGGTACCAACAATCAGGGGCTTCATGGTTGGTCCTCTTGCAGATCTGACAAGGGACTTTGCGCCGTCCTCCTTGCTCGGGGGCACCATCATGGTTTCCAGCACCACGACCACCATTGCTGTGCCCACCATTGCCATGTACGCGACCACCACGGTTGTTCCCGCGGCCACGCGAACCACTGCGTCCCTGCGAAGCTGAATTGGTGTATGATTGGAACTGTCCTCCACGAAACATATCAAGGCGAAGATCGTAGGGCATCAATTGAGCATATTGTTCACTCAATGTGATGGGGTCAGTTCGGCCAAGAACATATGAAACAACAGGATTGTAATCAAAGTCAAGACCGTTGAGGTCAAAGCCAACCATCTCATCTTCATCTACGTTTTTACCAGCATATGCAATCTCGTCTTGGATTTTCTTCATCTTGGCGAAGTAGTCTACCATCTTCATGTCGCCTTTTTTCAGATTGGCGAGCTGGAGACGCAGGTTCGTGACCCGCACGCGCGAGTGAGCAACAAAACTCGTCTGGAGAGACACCCAGACTTCGGCCGAGGTGGCCAAAAGTGGCGACTTGCCCCAACACGTCCTTGGATATGGAGTTCAGCAGGTGGCTGAGCAGCTTCTGATCGTTGGCCACCCACGTTTCGTGCTCCGAGTTTGGCACTTCTTCGGACTTGCCGTCCTTTTGGATGGTCAAGGTCTTCGGCGGCTCTGGAGACATTCCATCTGGGATGCCCATGGCATGAGCTCCCCGAACGCCAGGCAGGAATTGTGCCTTCCATAGCACGAAGTTGTCGCGAGTAAGTTTCTCTGTGACGATAGGGCCGAAGGGAGAGTGCGGCGGGTTTGAGGATGAATTCATCATGGCTAGGGTTGGAAGGTTTAGATGTATTTTAGGAAGAAGAGGCTCTGATTACCATGTAAAGAGAATTGGAACGTGTTTGCCTATCTTGGCTCACCACGATTGCATGTTAACACTGGTGGAGAGGGAGGCTTTGGTTCGGGCCTTTAGTCCCGGTTCAACTTTGGAGCCGGGACTAAAGGGGTTTCATCGACGTGGCCACTAATGCCATGAGTGCTCACTCCCTTTAGTCCCGGTTGATAACACGACCCGTGACAAAAGGCCCCCCTTTAGTCTAGGTTCGTGTTACGAACCGTGACAAAAGGGTCTGTCAGATGGTGAGATCTGGACAGCCCACGGGGGTGTTAATCCCTGTGGTTTATTTGTTCGGTGGGGAGGAGTCTAAGGCTAAGAACTTGAAGGTCGCACACGAGTACGCGGAACATAGAAGACATGGTGAGTTTATACTGGTTCGGGCCTCTGGAGAGTAATACCCTAGGTCCAGTTGTTGGTGTAGATTGCTTGAGGACTGCGTATGAGTACAAGGGGTCTCCTCGTCCGCCTTATATTGGACAACAGATGAGGTCGGTTCCCAGACTCCTGGTCGGTTACGACCAGGAGACCGAAGTCTACATTACACATCTTGCCATATCCCGTCTATCTGCTTTGGTCGTAATCCACCGAGGTCTTGTCTTGTACGCCGAGTCTTGAGGTCGTGCCAAATGAGGTCGTCTGGGGAATCTTCTAGAAGGTCTTCAAGAGGTCGTGTGGGCTACCAACCAGGTCAGTTGGGCCCACTGACAGGTTGGCGGGTCTTCTAGCAGGCCGAACCCACTTGTCGGGGATGGCCGTGAACCTGGTCGGTGGGGACCCAGGGGTACCCATGTCTCACAAGCCCCCGAGCGATGTGTAGGCGCAGCGACCTTAGAAAGGTCATGACGAAGTCGTAGAGATATTGACAGGTCGAATAGCATGCACATCGGTCCAAAAAAATAAAAAGAACAAATCAGCTTTGCAGTCGACCTGTTTGTAGTCTTGCCGATTGTAGAGAGGTCGAGTGACGACCTATAGGAAGCAGGCTTCCAATAGATCGAAACGACGATGAAAAAATTCAGAGGGCATCGAAGATGCACTCATGAGTAGTATACGAGCATCGTGACGGGTAGGATGGCCGGTATGATGGTCCAAAAAAGAAGAAGAGAAGAAAAAGTGGGTCGAGTAACGACGTGATGAGAAACGGGTTTCCCAACAGGTCGGTACAACGAGGAAAACAAGAGGGCGTCGAAGACGCACTCGTAGAGTAGTCCTCGAGCATTGAAGCAGGCAGCATGGCTGGTTTGATGCTCCAAAGAGAGAAGAAAACTTAGTCATGGTCTTGGATCGAACGAAGTGTAGAGACACCCATATCTTGAAGCATGGCTGAGGAGTCTGGTAGGGCCGATCTCGAGAAGGCCTTGTAGGCGTGCCGACCTCAAAGAGGCCTCAAGTCGATGATGTCCAGTATCTGAGGATACCCAGTAGGATCTTGAAAGGTGTGTCGAATGAAGAAGTCGTCGATGATGTCGTAGCTGAAGTTGGGATGTCAAAATCCGTTGCTGACGAAGCCATGAAAATACATAGGTCTTGAACGTGTGGAGTGTAGAGACACCCAGATGTCCTACATGGCCGCAAGAGTCTGGTAGAGGCACTCCAGGCATGCCGACCTTAAGAAGGTTTCAAATCTATAGCGCCCAAGCACCCAGAAGTACTTGGCAGGGCCATTAGGCGCGCACCCCACAGAGAGGCCTTCATTCCCGACGTAAAATCCCAGGTGTCCAGAGCGGGCTGGGAGGGCTATAAAGGCATACAGACCTCAGAAGGTCACTCATCCGGGGCGCCCAACTATGTTGGCAGATCAGTAGACATACCGAGGTATTGGAAGACCTAAGTATTAAGGCACGCCGACCTCAGGGAAGTTGTTTTGGTGTCTAGATGACCAACATAGTTACCAGCCATCCAGCAGAGCCATATTTCTAAGGTATTGGCGACCTTAGCCATAGGCACACCGACCACAGGGGCCCGACGAAAATTGTAGATCTCTGTGATGCTTTTGACAATGGTACTTTTGACCTCCAGGCGCCTAGAAGGATCTGGCAGGGCAGCGAGGCACGCCTACCTCGGAAGGTCTTCAATCGAACCTACGACATTCTGCTCAGGAAATAGAAATATAGGCTGATTAGAATAGGTCCGTTTACGTACCGAGCCATAGCAGGTGGACCAGGACGCAGAGCCTAGCGGGTGCAAATAAGGATCATTGGGTCGTAGAGAGAAGTCGTGAACTCATCGTTGAAAGGGGGGCTAAATTTGGCGCGGAGCCGTCTGACACAGAGTTAGGTCTTCTCGTGTAGCGTAGACTGCAGAGTCACGGGTCAACAGTGGTCGGAGATTCTCTTGCCACCCAAAAAATGACAAACTGCCCACTGATCGAGAGGGTTACTGTAGACATGTGACCTCAACGGCGGGAGCTCAGGCATCATTGATGCACAAACGACAAAAAATGTCGTGAGTCAGAAGGAGTAATATCGTCGCCTTTAATGATGCACATGCTACAGGTCCCGTTATCACGTGGTGACAGTGTCATTACCTCGCCAGCTGCCCGGGGCGTGACGTTGGCTATAAATAGCACGCTTGGGACTGAGGGAAGCAAGCTCCGAGCGCCGTGGAGCTATGAAGCCGCAGTGTGATATTCTCACCATGCCATGGGCATGTGTTCGTCCACCAGATTGTAGAGCTTTGTTCTTGTATATGCTTGGAGCTAGGAGAATTCTCGCGAAGTGTAGGCAACATCTCCATCCTCTGAGCCCAGCCTCTGCGTGGTACCAGGTAGAGTTTGGAGGTGCTGCTGTTCGAGCTGGAGCTATAGCAGGGCGTCTCTGGTGAGCACCGGGAGCTCACTAGGGCTCGGTTTTCAACGCCGAAGAGCAAGCTCGTGTCTCCATTCCAATAGTTGGAGCCAAGCATGCCTTAGATTACATGCTGTCCTACAGTTGTCTCCCACAAGGCCGCCATCAAGGTCCTGGTGCTAGGAGAAGTCTCGCGATGTACTCTGCTCCGGCAAAGTAGGCCGTGATAACTGCTCTGGGTAGCCCAGGCCTTGCAGTATATTTGTTTTGCGTGTCAGGTTCTGGATCCAGTGAGGTCGCAGGCGACTTGTGTACCTTCGGATTCTGGATCCAATATGGCCATAGGCGGCTATGTACCCTGGGGTAATCCATGTAATGCTTGCTCTCTTCTATCATGTACTTGGTCGATTTGGCAAAATGATTTGCCAAAGACCTATATTAATGTGACATGGGTGGGGGGGGGGGGGTTGCAAAATGATTTTCCATCAGGAGGACCTGATGTTGTCTTTTTGACTAACAACCTAAACTTAGATTTAGGTCGTAGCTATGACTTGCTTAGCGAAAATTCCGCCTTGATTTTCTCGCGAACTTCTCGGGGATAGAGCCGTTGAGGCGCATTGTACGGTAGAAGGAACTGCAACTGATAGATTCGGTGGACCCCCCTATAAATAGGACGGCTCAGGGTGGGGTTGACCCCATTCCCTTCGTCTTCCTCTGTCGCTTTCTCTTCCACCCGCGTTGCTTTCTCTCTCCCGTGAGCACCACAACGATCTTGCGACCACCGCGCTTCCTCGCCCATCCATCCAGCCGTCGGCTCCGGCTAAGCTCATGCTAGCGCCGCCGCTCCGCGCCATCATCCTCCTATGTATGCACGTAAAAACCTTGTGCTACATTAGATCCAACATCAACCCTAGCGGTGAAATAGCGGCGGAGGGAGCTTCCATCCCGGACCCGCAGACGACGTGGGTCCGGTCGACGATGACCAAGGTCAAGATCCAAGTGCTGGTGGACCGTGGTTTGCTCCGACCGAAGGCGGAGGTGGAGTGGAGGGCTGCCGCCGGGGAACAGTTCCCGAGCGAGGACGTCAAGGAGCAGGTCGTCTTTGCCTCCTTCTTCGAGCGCGACTTCAATCTCCCGACAGGGGACTTCTTCCGTGGGCTACTGTACTACTACGGTTTGGAGCTGGTACACCTCGTACCCATCTCCATTACCGTAGTATCGACGTTCATTCACTTTTTGTGAGGCGTATCTGGGGATATCGCCCCACTTTTTATTGTGGAGGTATTTTTTCTGTGTGAAGAGCACTGGCCAAAGATCGGGGCCAGTGGGGGCTATAATGTTTAATTTGAGGTCAGGCCTCAAGGCAGAGTGGATAGACACCGACCTCCCCGACAACACCACCGGGTGGAGGTCGGAGTGGTTTTACATTGCAGATCAAATTCCTGGTCTTCCACGTCGGACTGGCCATAAGCCAGCGAAGATAAATGAGTGGGATTTAGATCTATCATCCCGAGATCTCAAGGAGCTCGAGCCAGTGCTGGCGCTCGTCGGTGAGCTGAAGAAGCAGGGGGTGACAGGAGCCGTGGTGTCTAGGTCGTTCTACCGGCGGATGATCCAGCCGATCAAGGATCGGGTCCACCCGGCGTATGAGTACGTGGGGTAGTCAGACCCCACTCGCGAAGTCAACCGCAAGGTCTCCAAGAAGAAGATGGTGGCTAGAGTTTCCTAGATGTATGCTTGGAAGGTGAAGGTGAAGAAGTGCCCGAAGGCATACTCGTTGAAGAGGCCTGCTGATCCGGTAAGATCCTGAGATCTACCACTAGGTTGTTTTGCTATGCTTGTTAGCTGCGTAGGTCGTATGACGTCTTTGTGATCGATTTGCAGGAACGCGAGCTTCAAATGTGGTGCCCAACATCTCTCCCTGAGACAGAGCAGCACTGGAGAAAGCTTAGGTCGGACAAGTATAAGCCTCCAGCAGGTCTTCTGTTGGAGTTTTACGAATCAGATTCGTCGGTGGAGGCCGACGAGGATACCGGCGATGAGGCCGAGGCTGGCGACGCCGGAGCGGCCCCGGACACTGGTAGCGCTGTGAAGACGCGACGTAGGACCACCAGGTCGGTGGTAGGGAAGCAGTCAACTTCTGCTGCTGCTTCTGTTTCTGCAGTCAAGGCCGCAGAAAAGAAGAAGAAGAGGAAGAGGAGGGCGGTCCCCCCTCCGGCGGTGGTCACTCCATCAATTCCGACACCTCGCTCGCGGGAGGTTGAGTCAGAAGAGGAGGACGAGGAGTCGGAGAAGGAGAAGGATGAGACGATCGAGGAGTTGCCAGTCCTTGAGCGACCAACGAGGAGGTCAGAGAGTCCTGCTGCCAAGAGGCAGCGAGAATTGGTGCAGAAGACGTCGGAGGATGCCCTCCGACATGGATTGGAGGCGCAGCGTACTGCTATAGCGGCGCAGGCAAGGATGCCTGCAATGATTAGACCTCGAGAATTTTGGTCGAAAGCTTGGCTTCCAGGTGCGACGAGGTAAAGTCTTGCTGGTTTCGATGTAGTCTCTTTTAAGTTATTGCCCTTACGAGGTACTTTTTCCATGCAGGCCGGTGACAAGGACACAAGGGGGGCAAGGCGTCCCATCTTCCCCTTCCCGCACGAGGTCGTCTGAGCCACAGGTCATGGGGGAGGCGCTTGCTGACGATGCGCGCACTGCTACCCCGCCACGGGGAGCAGAGGGCAGGGCGGCCTCATCACCCGTGGCCGATGCAAGGGTGGGCACTCCCCCGCGCGCTACCGATGCTGGAGGAGCTTCCGCTGGGGATCATCGACGCCGACCCCATCAGTGCAGTCCCTAGTGGGGCAGAGGACTTGGTCAGGGACCAGCCTCAGATTGACCTGGCGCCAGGAGGTCCAGAAACATCCGGCGCGTAGGTACCTCCATTTTCGTCTTTGAGCCCAAGGTTGCCACAGTGCACAATTAATTGGAATCACACCCCTTGGCAAGAGGACTGGTTTGAAGATAACGAGGACATGCAGGCCTTGCGGACCAGCATCGTCACCATCAACAACGCGCTGACGGTAAGTTGCTCATGACATGTTGCCTGTTTGTTTGATCATATGTGATTGAAGTATTGGTGATGACCTTGTTGTTTTGTGGTAGTCGTTAGAAGAGAGGGCCAAAGGCCGGGCCGACCTGCTGAAGAATGCGACGGAGAAGGAGCAGCGGATCGTCGAACTTGAGCGAGAGCTCAAGGAGGTCCATGAGGCGGCAGCCGCCGAAAAGAAAAGGCTCGAGGACGAGCTCGCTGAGGAGAAGCGCAAGGCTGTGGAGGCCACCACGCAATTTAACACCATGGCTACTGGTAGGTCGATTTTTTATGTTAATGATCCCTTTGAAGAGAAGGTCACTAACTGTGTACTAACTGTTGTATCTTGCAGACTTCCGTAAACGTGAGGAGGAGTTGAAGAACGCTTTGGCGATCTCCAGGAGCAAGATTCAGGACCTGGAGATAAGAGTCCGGGAGAGCGAGGCTGGAGGCCTGACACTCAAACAGGTGATGAGAGAAGCTACTGACAGTGAGTACGCCATATCTCAAAAGCTGGCTTATGAGATAGGAGCTTGTCGGGGCCTTGAAACCGAGTTCGAAGTTGTTTTGAAGTCACTGAAAAATGACCAAACCACTATTGCAGGGTATGAGGTGGAGCTGAACGACCTCAAGGGTGCTGCCAACTATGCAATGTCTTGAATAGCTATTCCAGAAGAGGGGGACCAGCAGCGGTCCATTGTTGATCGCCTGGTAGATACTCCTAATAGGCTGTTGACCTTGCTGAGGGCGACTAACTTGGCAGCTGCGACTGATGCGTTGGTGAGAGTTAAGTCTCACTATCCTGATGTTGACATGGCCAAGATCAAGGGAGGTGCTGACACCACGAAGGACCTCCAAGCCTTGGAGCTTGAGGTTGAAGAGGCCGCCAACGAAGTGCTGGAGAACATCGACTTTGAAGGCGATGGTGGCGACGGTGGCGACCAGTAGTCTTGAGTTAGGAGCTGTACCTCCCCCTTGTCTCATAACTTGTAAATAACGTTTGAAGAAAATTTAACGAAGTGCTTGCCTTTTGCCTGCATGAGCTTGGTTGATCTTGTGGATGTCGATGTCTTGTGTTCTTGACTCGCTAACCACTAGTCATGGAGAGGCTGGCTTACCGACCTCCATAGCTCAGCGTGGAGGCTTACGCAAGGTCGGCGCGCAAGGGGGGCATAGAGCTCGGGTCTGGCGACCTTTCCGACCAAGCAGGCTCGCGACAGCAAGAGGCTTCACACTTTGTTAAAAACGGTGTCCTTAGGTCATATGACCCTTAGGTTGGCTTTGATCCAAGCCCCCGAGCATGTCGAGGGGAAGAACTAGGAAGGACTCGGAACCCTCGAGTTTTGCAACCGATATGTTGGCTTTGGCCAAGCCCCCGAGCATGTCGAGGGGGAGGGGGAAGCATGAGGGAGGAGGAAGTAGTGCTCGACTCATAGCAGATGACTACTTGAAATATTTTTTTATTAAATTTGAAAAAACAATACAAGAAGAGGAAATACATAGCTTAAGTTTAAAACTATTCTACAGATAGAATCGACGTAGATGCTCCACGTTCCAGGGCTTGGGTACTCATTGCCCGTCGCCCCACTGGAGTCGATATGTAGACGGGCTGATAACTTCTGTGACGATGAAGGGTCCCTCCCAGGGGGCAGAGAGCTTGTGCATGCCGTCGGTCTTCTGGATGCGTCTAAGGACGAGGTTGCCAATGTTAAAGGAAGTTTCTTTAACGTTGCGATCATGGTAACGACGTAGCTATTGGTCGTGACGAGCTTGTCTCATGACAGCATTGAGTCTTTGTTCTTCGAGGCTGTGGATGTCGATGCGTCGTGTTTGCTCGGCCTCTCCTTCCTCGTAGAACTGGATCCGTGGACCTCCGAAAGCGACGTTGGTAGATAGTACAACTTCTGATCCATAGACCAGAAAGAAGGGTGAAAAGCCCGTAGCAGAGCTGACTTGAGCTCACGTGTGGTAGCTCGGCTAACCAGTGGGTGGCGTAATTGGAGGCGTCGTCGTAGATACGGTCTTTGAGTGCTTGGAGCACCATGCTGTTGGCTCTCTCAACCTGGCCGTTGCACTATGGGTGGGCGACCGAGGAGTAGTAGACGTCGATGAGGTTATCCTGGGAAAAGTCCCAGAAGACCGAACTAGTGAAAGCTTTGCCTAGGTCGGTGATGATCCTGGTAGACACACTGAAGCGGTGTTTGATGTCTCCGATGAATTTAACTGCTTCTTCCGACGTTACTTTCGCAATAGGTCGAACTTCAATCCACTTGGTGAATTTGTCTACAACAACCATGATATGTTTGTAGCCGCCCGGGGCGGTACGAAACGGTCCTACAGCGTCGAGGCCCCACATAGCGAAGGGCCATGACGGAGGGATAGTGCGCAGGACCTGAGCTGGCAAGTGCTGCTGCTTGGCAAAGAATTTGCATCCCTTGCACCTTTTTACGAGGTCTTTAGCATCGGTTACGGCCGTGGTTAGCACTTCGTCGCGTGATGCGTTCTCGCTCTGTTTTGTCATCGGGGACAAGTTGGTCGAGTATGAAGTCTATGAAGGGTTTGCGCCAATCATCCTGTTTTTCTGACATTAGCACGTCGCGGGGAGGTGCTGAGTTTTGGTTGTTTGGAGGTGGTTCTGGATTATCAGGATCCAGAAGCTTGATTGAAGGCTTGCGTAGGTCTTGGACGAACACGCCTGCTGGAACTAGAGCTCGACGAGAGCATAGTTTTGAGAGTACATCGGCGTCGACGTTGTTGCTCTGTGGGACGTGCTGGAACTCGATCCCCTCGAAGTGGCCTTCGAGTTTACGAATTTCAACGTAGTAAGCATCCATCGTGTCCTTGACGTAATCCCACTCATTGTTGACTTGCTCGATGACGACCTTGGAATCACCAAAAGCTAGTAGTCGCTTGATGCCAAGCGACACTGCTATGCGGAGCCCGTGGATCAGGGCTTCATACTCTGCTCCATTGTTGGAGGCCTTGTAGTGGTTTTGCAGGACGTACTTGAGCTGTTCTCCCTGAGGAGAGATGAGCAATACACCTGCACCTACCCCTTCGAGGTTGAGGGCACCATCGAAGTACATTATCCAGTGTTCAGGCCGCACCTTGGGAGGGGGCATCTGGATTTCTATCCATTCGGACACGAAGTCGGCGAGGATCTGCGACTTGATCGCTTGCCTGGGGCAAAACTCGATTTCGAACTCTCCAAGCTCGACTGACCACTTGACGATGCGGCCGTTGGCGTCGCGGTTACGGATGATCTCTCCTAGGGGGAACGAAGACGGAACCACGATCTTGTGAGCTTGGAAGTAATGTTAGAGCTTTCTCGACGTGGTCAAGAGCGCGGAGAGCAACTTCTGGGGTTGTGTGTAACGTGTCTTAGCGTCGGCCAGGACCTCGCTCATGTAGTACACGGGTCATTGAACAGGATAGGCCTGCCCTTCTTCTTATCGCTCGGCGACGAGAACCGTGCTGACCACGTTAGTGGTGGCAGAGATATAAAGTAGGAGTGTTTCCTTCGGGATCGGAGGTGTCATGACTGGTGGTGCCGTTAAGGACTCTTTGAGAGCCTCGAACGCTTTTTGGGCTTCGTCGTCCCATACGAACTTGCCGGCCTTCTTCAATAGTTTGATGAAGGGTAAGCCTTTTTCACCAAGCTTGCTGATGAAATGACCTAGAGCCGCCATCATGCCGGTGAGCTTCATGACGTCTTTCTCGTTGGATGGCTTGGCCATCTTGCGTATGGCATCGACCTTCGCTGGATTGGCTTCAATACCTCTGTGCCCGACCATGAAGCCCAGGAGCAGTTCGGAGGGGGCAACCGAAGACACACTTTGTTGGGTTGAGCTTCCACTAGAATTCTCGCAGATTGGCGAAGGTTTCGGTGAGGTCGGCGTTGAGCTTGTCTTCCACTATGGTCTTGACGACCACATCGTCTACATAAGCCTCGACGTTCTTCCCTATTTGGGACTTCAAACACTTCTGGATCGCCTTCTGGTATGTTGCTTCAGCGTTTTTCAGGCCAAAGGTCATGACCTTGTAGCAATAGATGCCGTGAGGTGTTATGAACGCTGTTTTATCTTCATCGTCGGGGTGCAGGGCTATCTGGTGATACCCTGAGTAGCAGTCGAGGAAACAAAGTAGGACGCTACCAGCCGTGGAGTCCACGACCTGGTCAATACGAGGAAGAGGAAACGGATCTTTCGGGCAGTGCTTGTTAAGGTCAGTGTAATCGATACACATCCTTAAGACACCAGTTTTCTTTGTTACAAACCGGGTTTGCGAGCCAAACCGGTGTTGACATTCTCTAATAAAACCTGCAACTAAGAGCTTATAGACTTCTACTTGTATAGCTTGTTTTCTATCTTTTGCAAATCACCGGAGCTTTTGCTTGATAGGTCGTGCGGTCTTGCTAACTTCAAGTCTGTGCTCAGCCAGCTCCCTGGGACCCCAGGCATATCGGATGGACTCCATGCAAAGATGTCAGCGTTGTCCGTGAGGAAGCTGATGAGCGTGAGTTCCTATTTTGGGTCGAGGTCGGCCCCGATGACGACTTCCTTGGATGCGTTGGGCAGGCCGAGGCAAACCTTCTTGACAGCTAGACTCGGGTCCAGCGCTGTGGTTGTGCGCTTCTGCTCTGGTACCTGCAGAGTTGTTTGGTCAATCTTGGCTGCCTGGGCGACCATGGCCGTTGCTGCGGCTTTGATCACTGAATCCTTGGAGAGCTCGACAGTGGCACTTTCACAATTGTAGGAGACCATGATGTCCCCGAGGACGGAAAGGATCCCGTTTGGCGCCGACATCTTCATGATGAGGTAGGTGTGATGTGGTATAGCCATGAATTTGGCGAGCATAGGTCAATCGAATATGACATGGTATAAAGAGCGGAAGTCCGCGACCTCAAACGTCAGGTACTCTGTACGGAAGTTCTCTTCTGTGCCAAAGGTGACGGGAAGGCATAAACGACCTATGGGGTATGCAGCCTTTCCAGGCACAACCCCGTAGAAGGGTTCGTCACAAGCAGTCATCTTGCTGAAGTCGAAATCCATCTTGCGCAATGTCTCTGTGAAGATGATGTTTAGGCTGCTGCCTCCATCGATGAGGGTCTTGGGCAACCAGGACCCATTGACTATGGGGTTAATGACCAGCGGATAGGTTCCGGGGTCAGGGATGTGAACCCAATGGTCTTTCCTGGAGAATGTGATTGGGAATTCAGACCACATCAGAGGTCGCGGGTTTTCGGTGTTGACGTGCCCGATCTCCCTGGCGTTTGATCGAGTCTGTTGGTTGATTTTGATCGCTTGGCGACCTCCAACGATGAAGTTGATCTCGCAGTTGGCCTTCTGGAATGCACCATTGGGGTTTCCCGCTTTGGGCGGCGGTGGTGGAGTCTGCTCCTTGCGGTTGTTGTCGCGGGGACTGTGGTCGTCCTGGCGACGTCGATCATCATATCGGTCGTCTCGTTGGTCGTTGTGACGATCATCGTGGCGATCATAACGACGATCACTTTTGTGGTCATCACGCCCGTCATTGCGGTCATCGCGACGGTAGTCGTCACGTCTGTCATCACGGCTGTAGTGGCGTCGATAATCACGTCGATCCCTATCATCATTGCGAGGATAGGGCTTGCGGTCACGGTAATCTCGTCGATCAGGTCGACGGTTACGATTGTCGAAGCATTGGCCACCGTTGCGGTTGTCCTTGTTGTTGCTTCTAGTCTTCTTGGAGGTAGATGGGATTCCAAGGGCATGCTTCAACTGCTCGCACTCCCTCATGGTGTGCTTGGCGTCGCGGTGGAACTGGCACTGGTCGTCCATGACCATATTGAAGTCACCTTCGAGGAAGGTGGAAGGTCTTGGTGGATTTGTCAAATAGGCTTCGCCAGATCGCTTGCGCGACCTGACGCCTCTATCATCATGGTGTCCTCCGTTGAAGTCATGCATTACTGCATCTTGTGTGTCAACCAGTTTGTCGACGTAGGCCATGAGGTCACCAATGGTTTTTGCATCAGCTTTGTGGATCTTCTCAAACAACTTGATGTTGGTGATTCCCTTTTTGTAGTAGGTGATGATGTCGTCGTCTTTAACACCTGCAAGGGTGTTGCAGTTCTTGAAGTAGCATTTGGTGTACTCACGGAGAGTTTCATCACTTCTCATCCGCACTCTGGCGAGGTGGTGAGTATTGCCAGGACGGTTGTAGGTCGCCTGGTAGTTGGTCGTGAAGAGGCGAGACAGAGTTGTCGTATGGACCTCCTTGGGCCCACTACCTCGGTGGGTACCAGGACCGACTACTCGGTGGGCCCCTGGGACTACTTGACTTGGGTCACACGACACCTGATGGCATGGGGCGCAAGGACTATGGTGGAGAAGTACTCGGATAGGAAGCTATGCAGGTCATGTACCATGCAGAGAACTCCTAGACGTACACGACTAGTACTCTCTCCCCTGACCGACTTGTAACCCTGCCTCCCGGGCTATATAAGGCGAGGCAGGGACCTTTACCTCTCTCATACACATCATCTGGTAAACACAACTAATCAATCCAGAGCTACGCAACATACAGGATGTAGGGTATTACGCACCTCGCGGCCCGAACCTGTCTAAACTGTGTGCCACGTGTCTCTTCCTTCGAGTTACCGATCTCAGCGAGGCCACATTCATCTACCTCGGGTACTCCCCTTGGTAGGTTGTCGGTCTAAAACACTGACAGCTGGCGCGCCAGGTAGGGGTTCTCACCGAAGATCTCATGGCGAACTCGACGGCTTCAATCTTCATCAAGCCAACAGTCGCCTTCAACCGCGGCGACACCTTTGTCTTCGGGTCCTGGGTTTGCACTGTTGACGACGCTGGATCTTTCCAACGCCGCCTCACCATGACACCCAACCCGAAGACCGGGCTCGTGACACTTCCCGAGGTGATCACGGGTGATCTCACCGGAAAGTTTGATGAAATTTCGCTCTTCAACCAGCACACCGACTTCGAGTCTGGATCCGCCTCCAACTCGAACTCGACGTCCCCATGGGTCAATGCACGCGAGTCGGCTACTGAGCCATCATGTGTCAATGCCCCACTCCACAAGCACTTCCCATTTGGTCTCTGCAATGCTAGTAGAGCTCATGCGGAAGCTCTCGTTGCGCACCGGGCCGGCAAGGAGATCGTCTTCGACTACACCTAGGACTCAAACCCCGGCTCCGGCTATTACTTGGACTCCTCCTACGAGTTCGACTTCGGTTCGGACCCTGACGAGCCCGAATCCGAAAACCCCACGACTGAGCAACCGCTGTCAGGACCATCCACCGACCTGGTTATAACATCTACACCCACCGGCAGATTCATCTACTGGCCAGACCGCAAGCCCACAGATCTGACAGACGGGAACTCACGCTACGTCGCCTACCTCGACTCGCTTCCCTTCCAGGAGGGAACACCCCTAGCTCCAACAGAGGAGCACACTCCAACCGAGGTGGCGAGTACCGACTCTAGCCTCGGTACCCCTGATCACCAAGTCTTCATGGCTGCTTGCGAGACGCCAGGACCTTCAAGTACCCGGCCTAATCGCTACTTCAAAGACATATCCGCAGACGAGCTGTCTGCCAATGCACTTGCTGATGAAACCAACGACGACAAGAACGCCCGACGTGAGCGCAACAGGAAGCGCAACAAACGACGTAGACGTCTCCGGGAATCCCTCCGTGTACGGAATCTCGCAGAGGCTCTCGATCAAGTCGCCAACCAGGTGCACACTACCCCTGAACAATGCCTCATGTCTATCTCTACGATAGCACGTCAGGCTCAGGGGATACGTGCGGGTGAAGTCATCGCCAAGCTCGCGGAAGATGCCTACTTCGTGAGAGTTGACAACAGAGTCACTCAAGCGCCTCCCCCCAGAACTCGTGAACACAAAAACCATGAAGCCAGAAGTCGCAGTCCAGTGGATAATGGACGCAACTGTACTCGAGAAGAACTCCCCCAGAACCCCAACCGTACCAGGGCTTCAGCGGGAGGACCTTCTCAGGGTGGTAACAGTGCTGGCGGCGCTGGTGGTAGTCGCGGCGCTGCTGGTCGCGGTGATGCTGGCGGCGGAGGCAGCGGCGGCGGGAGCTCCTCACATGGGGCTTGAAGAAGAGCCGGTGGTGGAGGCGATCACGGAGGCCGAGGCCACGCAGACAACCACGTCAACGGCGCCTCGCGCGACAGCTACGATGCCCATCGCAGAATTGAAGAAATATGACGCAACAAGTCCTCCACGACAGGCGACAACGACGACTTCCCCGTCTTCTCCTCTCGACTTCGCAATGTACTCCTCCCAGAGAAATTCAAACCTTTGGGGATTACCAAGTACGACACAAAGCAAGACCCAGTCCAATGGCTCAGATGCTATGCCCTCTCCATCGAAAACGCTGGTGGCAACAATGACACCAAGTGTCTCTACAATGACAAGTACTCGATCGACGAGTGGAACCAACTCAAGGACCAGTTCACCAGCAACTTTGCGGGTGCCATGGGACGCTCGGGTACTCGGATGGACCTGGCAATGGTGAAAAAGGAACAGGGTGAGACACTACACAAGTACATGCGATGCTTTTTTGACAAGCGCGCCACTGTAGTCGATGTCACCGACAAGGAGTTCATCGACCTTTTCCAAGACGGTCTCTACCATCGTTCCACTTTTGAAGACTTCGGTCGCCACCGCCCGAGTTCCATCACCAAGCTCAAGGACATGATCACCTCATGAGCCGACGAAGAAGACAAGGCTAATGCCAAGTATGACGCCATCTGCGGCAAGAGCAAGCAAAACCGGGGTGGCAGCAACAGCAACAACAGGGATCAAGGGGGTCGCAACAACAACAACTACTCGGGTCCTAATCGCAAGCTCAAGCCAGACAACATAGTCACGCCTATCCAACGCCCTGCAAAAGACAAATCGAAGAAGACCTCTGGCGGCTTCAAAGACTTGCTGAAAGAGAAGTGCCCGTGGCACCTGGAGGGAAATCACACAACCGAGTAGTGCTACCAACTCCGGCGAGCACTCAAGAATACCCCAGACCCACAGCCTCCTCACGACAAGAAGGGCAAGAAAAAAGCCGACGAGGACAACGACGACTTCCAAGAACCCGACAAGACGGTGAATGTCCTCTTCGGTGGACTACCCACCAGACGGTCTCAGAAGGCCACCAGACAGGAAGTCTTGAACATTGAACTAGCGGTCCCGACCCCTCTCAGGTGGTCGGAGGTACCCATCACCTTCTCCCGCGTAGATCAATGGACAAGCTTCTCCGAACCAGAGCGTTTCCCACTTGTCCTGAAACTAGTAGTCGCGGGCTCCAGACTCAACAAGGTACTCATCGACGGTGGAAGCGGGCTCACCGTCCTGTTCACCAAGACCTTGAAGAAGATGAAGCTCGACATCACTCACATGCTCACCAAGGGCACATCACCTTTCTATGGCATCGTCCCTGGGAACGCGGCTATTCCACTGGGTTTAGTGGTCCTACCAGTTACCTTCAGGGAAACCAGGGAGAACTACCACACTGAGTACATCAAGTTCGAGGCCGCGGACTTCGTGACTTCCTACCATGCCATATTCGGCAGGCCAGCTATCGCCAAGTTCATGGCGGTTGTCAGATGGTGAGATCTGGACAACCCACGGGGGTGTTAATCCCTGTGGTTTATTTGTTCGGCGGGGAGATCGGGAGCTAAGAACGTGTTGGTTATGCTAGTGTAGCACACAGAAATTACGACGAGACACAAGGACAAGGTGATTTTATACTAGTTCGGGCCTCCAGAGAGTAAAACCCTACGTCCAGTTCTTCAATTTGTATTGCTGGTGTGGCGAGATTACATGACGACCTGTCGATGGTCTGCGGGTTACATGTGTTGGCCTATCCCCAGGAGGACGCCCTTTCCCGCCTTATATTGGGCGACGGACAAGGTCGGTGGACCGGAGTCCAGGTCGGTTACAACAAGGAAACCTATCTCTAGTCTGTTTGCATCATGGAAGGCTTTATCCGAGCTGCCTTAACTCGTCTGGATTGTCTTGTCTTCTACGTCAAGCTGTCTTCTTGTCTTCGGAATCTTCTGGAAGGTCTTCAGGAGGTCGTGTGGGCTGCCAACGAGGTCGGTTGGGCCCACTAATAGGTCGGCGGGTCTTCTAGTAGGCTGGACCCACTTGTCGGGGACGGCTGTGAGCCTTGTCGGTGGGGACCCAGGGGTACCCATGTCTCACAAGCCCTCGAGCGAGGTGTAGGTGCAACGACCTTAGAAAGGTCATGACGAAGTCGCAGAGCCATCGACAGGTCGAATAGCATGCACGTCGGTCAAAAAGAAAAAAAGAACAAGTCGACTTGGTAGCTGACCTGTTTGAAGTCTTGCCGAATCGAAGGGAGGTCGAGTGACGACCTATAGGAAGCAGGCTTCCAATAGATCGAGACGACGATGAAAAAATTCAGAGGGCATCGAAGATGCACTCATAGAGTAGTATCCGAGCATCGTGATGGGCAAGATGGCCGGTATGATGATCCAAAAAAGAAAGAAGAGAAGCAGGTAACGACGTGATGAGAAATAGGTTTCCCAGCAGGTCGGTACGACGAGGAAAACAAGAGGGCGTCGAAGACGCACTCGTAGAGTAGTCCCCGAGCATTAAAGTAGACAACATGGCTGGTTTGATGCTCCCAAAAGAGAAGAAAAACTAAGGCATGGTCTTGATCGAACGAAGTGTAGAGACACCAAGATCTCCAATCATGGCTGCAAGGAGTCTGGCAGGGCCGACCTCAGGGAGGCTTTTGTAGGTGTTGACGGTGAATTTCCGTCAACATATCTATGAGTTTACCTTTAATGTTGGCGTTGATTTATTATTCTAACCACTGGAACTAACCCCCGTATATAACAAGTTCACTCTTGCATGTCGATTTCGGAGTTTATTGTTCACGCAGGAAATCTACGCTAAAGAGGAGACTTTCGAGATGAGTTCACCAAGCACTTTGGAAGAAGATCATGAAGCCCGACAAGAGTCAAGACACGCGATAAACATGACTCCAAATTACCTGAGGGCCGAAGCATCAACACGCAAAACTCTGGGGACTTGGATGTTTACCAACGAGATCAACTCAGCCCAAGAGATATTCTCGTAGCTCAGGACAACATGATGTTTCAGTACAGATTCAGAGACTTAAACGGTCTTTAATGGCAAAAGTTTGACTACCAAAGTTGTGGGCCTCGACGATACCTTTGATTTGGACATGTGGAAGGCCCAATTCGGATAAGGGAGCTAGGAGATATAGCCCCCGACATCCCTGCTGCGCAGTCAGTCCGAAATCAGAACAGATTATCTTCCAAGGCCGATTTGGAGATCTTATCTTCGTTTTTAAGGAAAGAAATGAATACCAAATTTGAAAGAAATGAATACCAAAGTTGAAGATAATTTCGTGGCACACAACCTGGACACCGAATTTGCATTATTTGGAGTCCGGACGTGGGAGATATGGCGCTGGCAAGGAAGGACTGCGAATCAGGAAAATCTGGCTGATTTTATGGAAACCAAGTTTGCTTCTCTCCCAAGGAGGATCTCGTGCAAGGCAAGGTGGAGCACGCCCAAAGGCACCCCAAGGACATAAATACAACCCCCAAAGCGCCCCAAGATGGTTACCCATCGAACAAATCATTCTACCGACGCCATTCACCAGAAAACCGCCGCCGCAAGATGAGGGAGAGAGTTAGATGAGCTCGTCGCAATGATCAACGCCGGCGGAGAGAAGGAAGCAAGAGGAGGACTCCAAGCCGCTGGCCTAGGGGTGTTCCCAAGCTCCATCGCCGCCATCTTCATCGACGACGTTCTCCGGAGTCTCTATCACCCCTATGTGCTTCAATCCATGTAAGATGATGGGGTAATGTCTCCGTTCATCCCTAGGGTTAGATGGATGCAAGCTATGTGATCACTACTTGATTCGTGGTTTCAATCTATTGTTTTCATGTTGATGATGCTTTGATGATTAAGGTTAGCTACCGTGTTTTTCGGGCGTATGATATCCGCTACTCCCATAGATTCCATCAACATACCGTATCCATCATAGGCCTAGTCACGATTACCTTTGCGTAGTGACAGTACGAGGGGAGGGAAAGGGCGAAACCGTGGTCACAACCCCCAGTAGATTAGTTTACCACTCTCGTGTAGTAGATGCATATCCATGTTATCCTAGATCCTAGGGAGGGAACGCTTATCTTTCTTAATCACTCTCTTGTGTTCACCCTTTACCATTTAGTTTAACCCTAGATTCGTTTGATCAACTTAACTTAGATTAACTTAGGTTAGATTGTTTTACCTTTAGATTAATACTCTTTCAAAGGTTTTTCATTCAACTAGATTAGTACTTGGTTAAGCGCTAGCAATCCCCCTTGCTCTGCGGATTGACAAGAACCTTGGGAATCCCGTGGTGAAAAAGGTGTAGGTCCGTACGCTTGCGGATCATAGGTGGATACGAGTTTTATCAGTCAACAGTAGGCGTGCCGACCTCGAAGAGGCCTCAAACAACAATGCCCAGTATCCGAGGATACCCAGCAAGGTCTTGAAAGGTGTGTCGAATGAAGAAATCGCCGATGATGTCGTAGCTGCAGTTGCGATTTTCATAGCCGATCGACGATGAAGTTGGCGAAATAATGTCGATCTTTGATCGTATGGAGTGTAGAGACATCCAGATATCTTGCATAGCTGCAAAGAGTCTGGCAGGGCCACCCGAGGCATGCCGACCTCAGGAAGGTCTCAAATCAGAAGCGCCCAAGCACCCGGAAGTACTTGGCAGGGCCATTAGGCGTGCACCCCACGAAGAGGCCTTCATTCCCGACGTAAAATCCTTGGTGTCCAGAGCAGGCTGCCAGGGCTTACAAAAGCACACCGACCTCGGAAGGTCACGCATCTAGGGCGCCCAACTAGGTTGGCAAAGCCGTATACATACCAAGGTATTGCAAGACCTAGGCATTAAGGCACGCCGACCTCGAGGAGGTCGTTTTGGTGTCCAGACGACCAACATAGCTGCTGGCCACCCAGTGGAGCCGTGATTCTAAGGTATTGTCGACCTTAGCAGCAATAGGAACACCGACCACGGAGGCCTAACGAAAATTGTAGATCTCCTTAATACTTCTGATCTCCATGGTATTGCTGATTTCTAGGCGCCCAGAATGATCTGGCAGAGCAGCGAGGCACGCCTACCTCGGAAGGTCTTCAATCGAACCTACGACCATTCTGCTTAGGAAATAGAAATATAGGCTGATTGGGACAGGTCCGTTTACGTGCAGAAACATAGCGGGTGCACCAGGACGCAGAGCCTAGCGGGTGCAAATAATAGACATCAGGTCATAGAAAAAGGTCGTGAAGTTGTCATCGAAGGGGGCTAATATTAGGCGCAGAGCCATCTGACGCGGGGTCAGGTTTTGTCGTGTTCCGTAGACTGCAGAATCACAGGTCAACAGTGGTCGGTGATGCTCTCGCCACCCAGAAAACGACAAGCGGCCCACTGATTGCGGGGATTACTGTAGCCATGTGACCTCTGCGGCGGGGCTCAAGCATCATTGATGCACAAACGACAAAGACGTCGTGAGTCAGAAAGAGTAATGTCGTCGCCTTTAATGATGCACAGGCTACAGACCCCATTGCCACGTGGTGACAGTGTCATCACTTCGCCAGTTGCCCGAGGCGCGGCGTCGGCTATAAATAGCACCGTGAGGCTGAAGGAGGCAAGCACCAAGCATTGTTGAGCTATGAAGCCGCAGGGTAGAATTCCAGCCATGCCGTGGGCATGCAACCGTCTCCTTAGGATGCAAAAATGTAGAAGCTCTTGGAGCTAGATTGACGAAGTCGCTGAGGAGGTCTTCCGAGCCGGCGAAGGTGACAACGGAGCCACAGGAAGGTCTAGCGACCTGGCGAACTCGACGCCGAAGCCGGAGGAGGGTCTAACGACCTGATGAAGATGACGACAGAGCCGGAGGAAGGTCTAGCGACCTGACGAAGATGGCGACAGAGCCGACGGAAGGTCGTTGGTGACCTGACGAGGATGATGATGGAAACACCGGGAGGTCCATCGAAGACGACACCAGAGCTGCAGAGAGATCTAGCGACCTGATGTCGGTGATGATAGAGACGCCACTGAGGTCTAGCGACCCAATGCCGGTGACGCCGAAGCTGAAGAGAGGTCTAACGACTGGACGAAGTCGATACCGGAGCTGCAGGGAGGTCTAGCGACCTACGAGAACAATGTTTGAGTAAATAGCTGGTCCTGTAAAATAAAATAAACACCAGGTCGGTGTATCAATTTGTCGAATATAAATATGATGAAGATCTAGTCTGAGCTAGGATACGTAGATGTTGATTGTTGAATAATGTTAGCCGGAGCTGAACATTCTTGTGCTATGTCCTGTTTGAAAAGGGCATTCCACTTATCGTGCCAGGCACACATTATGCGGATTCGAAAGCTCTGAAGCTGCAAAGTGTTTCACCCCTCTACAATGCTCAGCAGGGAGACTTAGATGTAGCCGACGCACGGGGAGGGTCCTAGGACCCAGGTTTTGCAACCACACAACATCGAATACTCATAACGAGAGTCAAGCAGTTAAAAGAAGAACACACATAGGAGAAGTAGGACCCCACAAGTCTGGCGACCCTTAGATTGGCATGGCCAAGCCACCGAGCATGTCGAGGGGGAGGGGAACATAGCACAAGATAAAAATTGGATCCCTCAGGTTTGGCGACCTATTTGTTGGCATGGCCAAGCCCCCGAGCATTTCGAGGGGGAGGGGTCGGCGAAGCAGAAAAAACATGTAGAGCAGATCTACAAAAGAAATTAAAGCTGTAAAATATTTAATTGTAAATAGCACTTAGCTTGCGTGTATCGAGGAGATCGTTGTGGTTGCCAGTGCAAGCGGATCGGTGGTCGCATTGCTGCTGTAGACGCCGAGCTGCACTTCCATCCGGTGCCTTAGTAGGTGGCAAGGTGCCATACGTACTACGTGCACATGATGCAGGGCAAGTCCGCACGAACAAAAGCCTCTTCACGTAGCTTCCTGATCCATACGTACCACGTCGAGTCATTGTAGACTTGTATTAGGAAATAAAATAAAGGAAAATATCCCTTGTCTCCCGTGTAGACTTTGTAGATTGATTGGCTTTGTTCGCGTGTACGTGCAGGACACGTAATCGTGTCGGATGGTACGCAGGAGCAGTGCGTGGCACACTCGAAGACCAAGTCGACAGGGAGTCAATCTTCATTGCCGTAGGTCGAGCTGAGTCCTGGCGGCTGGCGCTCGTCTCTAAGTCGTCGCGGTTGTGAGCTGCCGTGAGCAGATCGTGGTGTTTGGGAAGGCTCCTGCAATTTCACGTGGCTCTAATCCTGTAAATTGATTTTGTTGACCACGTACAGGCACCTCGTGGCCTGTACGTGCATGCGTAGTGCGTGCATGGCACGTCAATCTCGTAGGCGACGCTTGGAATCTGGATGCCGCGCCGAGGCCAGGACCAAGACAGTGCTGGGCAGCAACTAGGGCACCACGCCTGAAGGCCGGCGCGCGGTGAGTTGAATATCGCCGGGTCGATGATGTCGATGACAAAGCCGTCGTAGGTCGTGGGCGGGTGGGTGGACGCGAAAAATTTTCTGGCGCGCCATCCACGGAACAAAGGCGTCGACCTCGCGATTAGATCGAAGGGCGCGGTGAGTAGGTCGCTGCGAAGATATCCTTCGTGTCATCGCCGGAGCGAAATGCCATCACGCTACACGAAGAGCTCGCAATCACCCCTACCTGGCGCGCCAACTGTCAGATGGTGAGATTTGGACAGCCCACGGGGGTGTTAATCCCTGTGGTTTATTTGTTTGGTGGGGAGATCGGGAGCTAAGAATGCGATGGTTATGCTAGTGTAGCACACGGAAATTACGACGAGACACAAGGACAAGGCGATTTTATACTGGTTCGGGCCTCCGGAGAGTAAAACCCTACGTCCAGTTCTTCAGTTTGTATTGCTGGTGTGGCGAGATTACATGACGACCTGTCGATGGTCTGCGGGTTGCATGTGTTGGCCTGTCCCCGGGAGGACGCCCTTGCCCGCCTTATATTGGGCGACGGACAAGGTCGGTGGACCGGAGTCCAGGTCGGTTACAACAAGAAAACCTATCTCTAGTCTATTTACATCATGGAAGGCTTTCTCCGAGCTGCCTTAACTCGTCTGGATTGTCTTGTCTTCTACGTCAAGCTGTCTTCTTGTCTTCGGAATCTTCTGGAAGGTCTTCAGGAGGTCGTGTGGGCTGCCAACGAGGTCGGTTGGGCCCACTAACAGGTCGGCGGGTCTTCTAGTAGGCCGGACCCACTTGTCGGGGACGGCCGTGAGCCTGGTTGGTGGGGACCCAGGGGTACCCATGTCTCAACGGTACGCCACTACACGTACTTGGTACTCAAAATGCCAAGTCCTGCCGGTGTACTCTCGCTGCAAGGGGACTTGAAGATTTCCTTCGACTGCGACACAGAAGCTGTGGAACTCGCAGCCACCAATCAAGTACACAAAGCAATGATGGAGATCTATGCTGCATCTAAGAAGCTTGCCCCAACCGAACTCAAGATCCCAGAGAAGACGGACACAACCAACAAGCCTCAACCTCTGAGGAAGTGCAAGTCAAGGCGACCGACCTTGGGACAGGCGACAGCAGCAAGACCACCATGATCGGGGCGGGCCTCGACCCAAAATAGGAAGACAAGCTCATCAGCTTCCTCCGGGCTAACCGCGACATCTTTGCTTGGAAACCAGCAGACATGCTAGGGGTGCCCAGGAATCTGATCGAGCATTCACTCAACGTCAATCCTAAAGCTACCCACAAGCAACAACACCTCCGCCGTTTCGCTAACGACCGACGGGACACCATCAAGAAGGAACTCGCGACACTACTCGCGGCTAGCTTCATCAAAGAAGTTTTCCATCCTGAGTGGCTCGCCAACCCCATCCTCGTCCGCAAGAAAAACACAAACGAGTGGAGGATGTGCGTCGACGACATCGACCTCAAGAAACACTGCCCCAAGGACCCCTTCGGGTTGCCGCGGATTGACCAAGTCATCGACTCCACGGCGGGCTGCGATCTGCTCTGCTTCCTCGACTGCTACTCCGGGTACCACCAGATCGCTCTCAAGGAAGAAGACCAGGAGAAGACCGCGTTCATCACCCCCTTTGGTGCCTACTGCTACACGACAATGTCATTCGGGTTGAAGAACACCGACGCTACGTACCAACGAGCTATCCAGGCATGTTTCAAGAGACAGCTCAACAAGAACGTCAAAGCCTATGTGGATGACGTGGTCGTCAAGACCCGAAACTCCAACACGCTCATCAACGATCTTAAAGAGACTTTCGCATCCCTGCGGGAGTACCTGTGGAAGCTCAACCCGAACAAGTGCGTCTTCGGTGTACCTTCGGGAAAACTACTCGACTTCATCATCAGCCATCGTGACATCAAAGCCAACCCCGAGAAGATCTCCGCCATTATCAAGGTGAAAGATCCCACATGCATCAAAGACGTGCAGAAGCTTACTGGGTGCATGGCGGCCTTGAACAGATTCATCTCGAAGCTCGGAGAACCGGAGAACAGGGACTACCCTTCTTCAAACTACTCAAGCACCAAGAGAAGTTCATGTGGACCCCAGAGGCAGATCAAGCTCTGGCTCAGCTCAAGGACTTCCTGTCCAAACCACCAGTCCTCACGGCTCCTCACAAAAAGGAGCAGCTACTGCTCTACCTCGCTGTGACTACTCACGTGGTCAGTACTGCCATCGTCGTCGAGCGGCAAGAAGACGGCCACGCCTACCCAGTCCAGCGACCAATCTACTTCGTCAGCGAGGTCCTGTCGGAATCCAAGGCACGATACCAGCCAGTGCAGAAGCTACTGTATGCAGTTCTCATCACCTCACAGAAGCTACGACACTACTTCCAGGAGTACTCGATCACCGTCGTCACGGACTACCCGCTCGGTGACATCTGACGGAACCAAGATGCTACTGGAAGAATCTCCAAATGGGTAGTCGAACTCGGCGCCCTCACCATTGACTTCAAGCCACGAACAACCATCAAGTCGCAGGCACTAGTCGACTTCATGGCGGAGTGGCGGGAAAATCAGCTACCAACTCCAACCGAGCGACCAGAGCATTGGGTGATGTACTTCGACGGCTCACTCAAGCTCGAGGGCGCGGGTGCAGGGGGACTCCTGATCTCTCCAACAGGCGAACAGCTCAAGTACGTCCTGCAGATCTTTTGGAAGGTCTCAAACAACAAAGCCGAGTACGAAGCTCTACTACACGGGCTCCGTCTCGCGGTATCTCTGGGCATCAAGTGACTACTAGTCTACGACGACTCCGCAGTGGTCATCAACCAAGTTAACAAGTCTTGGGATCACAACAAGGAGAACATGGACGCCTACTGCCTAGAAGTCGGGAAGCTCGAGAACAAATTCTATGATCCCGAGTTCCATCACATCGTCCGCGACAACAACGTTGCTGCGGATGTCCTGTCAAAGCTTGGTTCTACTTGCACACAAGTACCAGCGGGAGTCTTCGTTCATGAGCTTCACGCGCCATCCATCCCGGAGCCGGCGCCCACGACCACTGACCCAGCGCCTTCTCCAGCTAGTCAGGAGGTCATGATGATAGACGTGGACTAGCGTCAACCCTTCATTGACTACATCCGCGAGCATAAGGTTCCCACGGAACTTGGCCAAGCAAATCATCCGCCGAGCCAAGTCCTACGTACTAGTTGGCGACAAGCTCTAGAGGTGGGGCGCCACTTCTGGAGTACTCATGAAGTGCGTTCCCAGAGAAGAAGGCAAGGACATCTTGGAGGAGATCCACAAAGGTGTCTGCGGCAACCACACGTCCTCTCGTACGCTGGTCAGCAAGGCTTTCTGACGAGCTTTCTATTGGCCCACAGCCTTGGGCAATGCTGAGGAACTCGTCAGAAGGTGTCAAGGGTGCCAGTACTTTGCCAAGCAACAACACATCTCGGCCTACAAGCTAGTCACTATACCACGAACTTGGCCTTTTGCCTGCTGGGGCTCGACATGATTGGGCCTCTCCCGACCGCGCTAGGAGGTTTCAACAGAGTCTTGGTGGCTATCGACAATTTCACCAAGTGGATCGAAGTCAAGCCGGTCACCTGCCCAAAGGCCGACAGGGTACTCGACTTCTTGGATGAACTCGTACACTGTTACGGACTACCCCATCACATCATCACAGACCTGGGGTCCAACTTCAACAACCACCAGTTCTGGGAGTACTGCGAGAACAGCGCGATCGACGTCCGGTATGTCTCAGTCGCTCATCCACGGGCCAACGGACAAGTCGAGCGTGCCAACGGGATGGTACTCGACGCCCTCAAGAAGCGACTACATGATGCTGCTAATACAAAAGGGGAAAGTGGATCAAGGAACTACCCAATGCACTCTGGGGGCTTCGCACTCAACCCACCAAGCCAATAGGGCAGTCACCATACTTCCTGGTCTACGGCTACGAGGCTATTCTACCTGCCGACGTCATGTAGGATTTGCCGGCAGTGGAACAGTACGACGAAGGCATCTCTGAAGACTGCAGACGAGTTGATATTGACGGACTCGAAGAAGCTCACTACGCCGCCCTCATCTAGTCAGCAAGGTACCTTGAGGGTATCCGACGCTATCATGATCGCAACGTCAAGGAATGCTCCTTCAATGTTGGTGATCTAGTCCTCCGACGCATCCAGAACATGTAAGGACTACACAAGCTCAGCTCGCCATGGGAAGGTCCCTTCTCGATTGCAAAGGTGACAGGACCAGGCTCGTACCGCCTCCAAACACTTGAAGGCGACAACGTTAGCAACTCGTGGAACATCAACCAGCTCTGTTGATTCTACGCGTAGTCTCTCGACTACTCTCCGGGAGTCCAAGTCTATACGACTACCACCGGGCTCTTCGCTGTAAGCGGCCTCCGGGTCCAAGCACTAGTCTCCGGACTACTCCACTCCAAGATGCAGCATCAACGGCTACTAACGGATCTCGGGCTGTTCAGAGCATCAAGGACTCTAGCAGCGGTTGAGGACCATGTGTGGTTCGAGGACCGGTGGATGGTCGCTTCCTTGTGTGATGAGTGATTGACAACGTTGTGTGGACTGATTCTTGGCTAAGTATTGCGAGTGCGAGGTTGCGGCTTGACTCGTGTTGGTGCAGGTGAAGAACAAGCGCGAAAGGTCGTTGCCGGTGAGGCCTCCAGGTGTGGAGAAGACAAGTAGGCTTTGTTCGAGGGACCTGGTGGACAGCGGGGTCAAGTGCGGGCCGCATGGTGGCATGAACAGCAAGATGAAGTCGTGGACGGTTTCTTGGTAGAGCCTCAAAACCAAGGTCTAGCCGGCACTACGTGGGAGCCAAGTCATGAGTGGAGATTGGCGGAGGCTACACCGAGTTCGCGGGATTTGCAGTGGTTCACCAGAAAACCACTGGGTTACTCGGTTGAGCCACAAACCGAGGCCGAAGACTCGATGAGGAGGTGCGGCCACCCAGGCCGGTTCAACCGCCCAAGAGAGGCGGTCAGACCGCCTGGGCCGGTCAGATTGCGCGGGCCGGTCTAACCGCCCAGGGGGGGCGGTCTGACCGCCCTGGTCACTGGCGCTGAGATGCTTCGAAGCGGAGGACACGCGTCGGGATCGCAAGGCTTGCGTCGAGGCTAAGCATGTTGCGGTTGCCGGGCATCCGTCCGATGAAGAAAATCTGAAGACTTCCAAATTCTCCCTTGAGGGGCTTGTATCCCTAGTTTGAAGTAAGGGTAGTTTAGTCTTTTGGTGCCTCCATATATACTCTTTGAGGGGATGGATGGCAGCCAACTCTTGGAACCCTAGATCATTTGTTTTTCCTTTTTCATTCTCTTTTTTCCCTAGTTTTTCCTAGGACTAGCTTGAGAGCTTCATGTGAGATCTAGAGAGAGGGATGGATGTATGGGTGGCAACATAGACCTTGTACGAACCTTCATGGTATGTATAGATAGTTCGGGGTTGTTCCTCAAGGTGGTGAAGTGTTTTTCCCGTCCTTCTTTGTGGTGATTTTCGGAGTTCTTTGTTGGCGGTGTTTTGAGGACGATTTCTTGGGGTTTTTGGTGGGTGTCACGTATGAGGATCTTGTGCCTCTTTGGCTGGTGACTTTGCCCCCAAATCTCTCTTGTATCGGACTTGATTTGGTGGTTTTTCGAGTTGGGCGAGTTCTTGACCTAGAGAGGCGATTTCTTCGATTCCTTTTGATTGTGAGCGATTCGGGTCGATTCCTTTGAGGTAGAGGTTGCCCAGGAGGTAACCCAACTATTCCTGAAGTTTTGCTGCAATCCGTGGAGTTTTTCGGGAGATCGGGCACGAGGAAGTTGAGGGTTGACCTGCGGGTTGGTTTTCTGGAAGGGGCGGTCTAACCGCCTGGAGGGGGCGGTCTAACCGCCCTGGGCCTTCCAGGTCGAAGTTCCGTTTCACCGGATTTTCCTCTGTGAGTTTGTTCGCCTTATTCAGAGGAGTGTCTGGGTGAAATTTCGGGTCGTTCTCGTGCTGTTTGCTAGGAGTTCTTGTTTGGAGTTTGTTGCTGGGTACAGGAGGTTAGACCGCCCTTGGTAGCCGGTCTAACCGCCCCTAGGCCCCTGGGTGAAGTTTTGGTTTTCACCAAGATTTTCTGGTAGCTAGCATGGCCCTGACCAGAGATCTCTGTTGGTGAAACCGTGGTGTGTTTTGGTGCTCGGAAGAGGTGTTTCAGAGGATTTCTTGGTTTCCTGGTGGAGGCGGTCTAACCGCCCCCCATACCCGGTCTAACCGCCCCCTCTGGACAGCCGGCTTTCGAGTTGTTTCCGCTGTCGTGGGTGCGTGTGTGTTGAGGTTTCTGGTAGTGTTTGCTCCTAGGACCAGTAGCACTCCAGTTGCTACGTGGTTTTGGCAAACGGAAGGTAGAAGTGCAGAGTGTGTGATTTTGGGGGTCCGACCGAGCGAGTTCATCTTGTTGGAGTTTCAGTCTCATTCGAGAAGAATTTTTATTGGCTCCCATTCACTCCCCCCTCTCTGGTCGCCTAATCGGTCCTTCAAGTGGTATCAGAGCCGGTTCGGGTCTTTGATGACTCTAACCAGTCTAAGAGCCAAGGATGGTGTACCAGGAACGGGGTTCGGGTCCTCCACACTTCGATGGCAAGAACTACCAGATGTGGAGTAAGCGGATGGGTGCGTTCCTCCGCGGAAAGGGTCAGATCCTTTGGGATGTCACGGTGGACACAAGCTATGTCCAGCCGATGGACTTCCTCGCTCCAGGATCGAGGGATAGATTCGATGCCAACAACAAGGCGGTCAACTACTTGTTTCGTGCTCTGTGTCAGCCTGAGTTCGATCGGGTGGACAACGAGCACTTGGCTTGTAGAATTTGGACGGTGCTGAAGGAGGCTCATGTTGGGAATGCCCAGGTTCTGGCACGGATGTATGCGACCTACCAGAGAGAGTACGAGAACTTCACTCATCTCCCCGGTGAGTCCATCGATGCCTTGTTTCAGAGGTTCACGGTGGTTGTGAACAACATGAGGGCCAATTTAGACGTGCTCCCGTACGATGCTCATGATAGAGTCGTCAAGCTCTTACACTCTTTGGATCGTACAATATGGGGCGGAAAGTTCGAGGCCATTGTGGAGTCGGAGAAGTATGACACTCTGACGGTGAAAGAGCTGTTCTCGAAGCTCAAGTCGGCTGAGGTGGATAGGGGCATGACTGCCAAGCTCGAGGGTCCGACTGATTCCCATAGTCTTGCCCTCGTTGGTGGTTCGAAGGGAAAGGCTAACACTAACCCATCCACTAGGATGTTCTCTTTGTCCTCTTTGATGTCTATGCCAGATGAGGAGTTCGATGTGCTTGGAGAGGACGAGCTGGCGCTCCTGACGAGGCGGTTCGAGAGGCTGCACGAGAACCGAGTGAACATGAGGAGGAACACTTGGACATGCTTCCAGTGCGGCAAGCCAGGACACTTCGTCACTGACTGCCCAGAGAAGGTCGAGAACAAGGACAGCTACAAGCACAAGTCGAGGAAGGATGGCAAGTACCAGTCGAGGCGCGACCACAAGAGCAAGTACAAGAACAAGCACAAGGACGAGCGACGATCGAGGAAGAAGGAGAGCCGAGGCAAGGCCCGAGCGATGGTTGGAGCGAGCGACGTTGACTCTAGTTCCGCGTACTCCACCTTGAGCTCGAGTAGCAGTGAAGACGAAGGTGAGCGTCGCAAGAGCAAGAAGTCATCCAAGAACCTGAGCGGGCTGAGCTGCTTCGCTAGAGACGGCTTCTTCACCATGGCGCTGAGCTCCGGCAGCAAGAAGAGCACACAGAGTGACTCGGACTCTGAGTCCGACGACGAGTTGCGTGATGAGCTTCCCTTCTTGTGCCAGGAGAATGAACGGCTCGGTACTTTGCTTGATAATCGTGATGACATGCTTAGAGAGGCAAAGAAAATGAGAAAAGAGCTTAGGGCTTCACTTGAGGATGCTAGGACTAGAGTGGCTGAGCTAGAAACATAGGTGCTTGATAGCAAGCTTGAGATTGATTCCCTTAAGGCTTTTCCTGTTGTTTCTGATGAGGTTGATTGTGCTGATTGCTCCATCTTTCTTGCTGATCTTGCTTTGTTCAAGGAAAAGCATGCATCCAAGTGTGAGGAACTAGATGCGCTTAGGGTTGAATTGGCTGAGCTTAAGTCTAGACCTGCTGTGCTAGGTGCTTGCACTTCTTGCCCTATTTTGCATGCTAAAATTGATGAGATGCATGCTTACACTAGTTCTCTTGAGGCTAAACTGAAAGAACCCATGCCTACATCATGCTTTACCTGTGAAATGCATGCTTTGAAAAATTCGGAACTTGCACATTATGTTGATCGTTTGCAGGATGAGAATGATGAGTTGAGAAAGTTGATGGGTTGGTTGTCTGGTCATGAGCCTCAGTTGAGAATGATGATCAAGGCATTTAAGAGGCAGGATGGTGAGGGACTTGGGGCAATCAAGGTTGGTGAGGGAAGTGCAAAGAATATCCCAGAGCCACCAAAAACCCACCACAAAAATGATTTCCCTCCAAAACCGAACCATCTTAGGAACCGACTAGACATAACCCCAGCTCCACCCGTGTTTCCTACACCTACAAATGATCTCCAAAAGCCTGTCAAGTTTGTGAGCACTTCGGGGAAAGTGTTCTTTGGGAAAGAGAGTGAGAAGGCTAGTGAGGAGAAACCGGTAAAGAAGTTGAGTGGAGAGAAACCAAGTGAGAAGCCCCAATCCAAGCCGAAACCTGAACTTGTGAGGTTCCATTGTGGCTATTGTGGGAAAGAGGGTCACAAGGATGAGTTTTGCTTCAAGAGGAAGCATGAGGAAAGGATGGCAAAGGAGTGGGCGAACAAGGATAGGTACAACCCTTCTCATGGTGTACCTAAGTCTCGTATGCCACTACCCAGGGCTAAAGCTGTGGTGAGAAGTGTTTCGGCATGGGGAGATACGAGTTCCCGCAACCGAGGAGCTGTTACGGAGAGGGCGGTCAGACCGGCCTTGCTAGGCGGTCAGACCGGCCCTGCCCAGAGGGGGGCGGTTAGACCGGCCTGGCTAGGCGGTTCAACCGCCCCCCAGAATTCTGGGTGGAGTGGTTTTCGAGGTGGTGAGTCGAGAAGTTTCAGTTCTGGAGATAGTGGTGCTGGTGGTTGGTCTGGAGAGTCAACAGGTGGTCAGTTTGCTAGGCATTCTCCCCCTCGAGTTCACTATGGGGATGGGAGGAGTCGTAGCTTTGAGAAGGAGAGGAGGGACGGTTCACGAGCCTTCTTTCATGGTTTTGGTCCTCCTCTAGGCAAGGAGCGTTGGTTTTCTTGAAGTGGTTACCGAGGTGGTGTTCGTGGTGGTAGTTTTGGTAGGAAAAATGGTTTGGTGTGTGCTAACCCCACTTTCGAGCATATGGCTCGGCACTGGTTCTACTCTTTTGGTACTAACCCTAGTGCTGAGTCGTTTGTTCGCTCACGTGCTTGTTTTTGAATTTCATGTGGGAGACTTGAATAACATTTGGTTGATTGACTCTGGTTGCTCGAGGCATATGACCGGAGACAGGGGGTGGTTCTCAAGTCTCGCCCGGTGGTGACGAAGAGGTACATCACTTTTGGGGACAATGGGTGTGGGCGTGTGCTTTCAGAAGGTGAGATTAAGGTGAGTGACAAGATCACTCTGAGGCGTGTTGCTCTTGTTCAATCGCTGGGGTACAATCTGCTTTCTGTGTCCCAGTTGTTGGATGAGGGCTTTGAGGTGTTGTTTCGGCTAGGTGGTTCTCGGATTTTGGACTCTCGAGGGGACCTTGTTTGTATGGTCGTTCCCGAGGGTCAGGTGTTTCGTGCTGATTTTTCTCAGTCTTCGGGTGTTGTAACGCCCGCGTTTTAGCTCTAAATAAATCACCTATTAAATCACGCGTAATTTCAAAAACCAATCCGCCGAGCTCAGTTGCCATTCAAATCCTAGCCACTGCTCTCTCTCTCTCTCGCTCTCTCTCTCCCTCCCCGACGCGCGTGCCGCGATTCCCGCCGGCACCGCACCACGACCGCACCCTTGCGCACCTTCCCAACGCCGCGGTCGGCCACCGGCCGGAATCCCGCGCACGCCGCGGTCCCGATGCCCGGTCCGCCTCGCCGTCGCCGCCGTCCCGAAAATCACGCCGACACCCGGGAAGACGGAAAAACCCCACAAAACCCTCCCTTAATTTCCCTAACAATTTTTCCTAATTTCCTAAAACCTTTTCCCATTTTTCTTTTCTTTCTTCCTATTTCTTTCTTTTCTTCCTTTTTCTCCCCTTTTTCCTTTTTCTTTTTCCTCCTTTCTTTTTTTTCTCTCTTCTCCTTTCTCCTTCCTCTTCTTCTCTCCTCCTCCCTTCCTTCCCTCCCCGCACGGCCGGCCGGCCGCCCGACCGCCGCCGCCGCCGCCGACCGGGGCCCCGCGCCGCCTCTTCCCCCCGCTTCCGCACGCCACCGGCCGGCGGGGAGAAGCCGCCGTTGCACGCCACCGCGGCCCCCGCCCGCCCCGCGCCCGCCGGAGACCGGCCGGCCGCCAGGGCACCATTAATGCCCCAACCGAGCCGTCAACTCCCTCACCGGCCACCGCAGCCGCCCCACGCCTGCCCGACGGGTCTAATCCCCTGCCGAACCACTGCGCACGCTGACCCAACCGAGCCGTCGCATCGTCGGCCGGAGCTCGCGAAGCTCCCCGAGCTCGCCGGCGACCTCGCCGGAGAAAATATCTCCCCCTCCCGAACCGCCTCTTGCCGCCTATAAAAGGGACCAACGGCTTCCCCGGCCACCGCACTTCACCACGGTCACCTCCCTTCCCTTGCCTAGGCACTAGAGCGCCGTCGCCCCTAACACCATCACCACCGGTCCGCCGCCGCCCGTGGAGCCGCCCCCTCGCGCCGCCTCGACCCAAGGTGAGTGAGTGGAACCAACCCCCTCGTCGCCCTCCTCCTTTTCCCCCTCTCGCCGTCCGCCTCCGTGGTCGGGAGGCCGGCCGGCCGTCGCCGCCCGAGACCCCCCCCCGCGGCCGCTTCCCCCTGCCTCTGTATGACACGAGGTAGGGGATGAAGGAAGGGGGGCTGTTTTGCCGAAACCCCCCTGCCCCTTTTCCTTTTTCCCCCAGGATCCCTTGACACTATTCCCTTTCTCTCTTTCTCCTTTCATTTAGCCCCTACCTTTTAAACAAATCCACCAAGACCCCCTGCCCTTTTTCAAATAGATCCCTAAGGCTATTTTAGTTAACCCTCACCGCACTTAAGTATTATGTTTAGGCCCTTTTGTTTACAACTAAATTACTAACCGGACTTAATTAACCCTAAGCATCCCTTGTACCCGACAATTCATGCGCGGGTTTAATCCCAATCATGCCTAAACCACCTCATTAAGAGAAAATTACCAATAGGTCCTTAATATCTATAGCCCCCTTAACCTAGTCCCTTTTCATACACGCCCTTCCTTCTCGGTTAAGGCCAAACCCTACCGCGCCTATATAAATATACCCCTCCTCCGCTCACTTCCCCCTCCCCGAGCTCGGTTGGAAACATGTATGCTAATATTGCTTGCTTGCTTGTGTGTATGCCATAGCCGACGGAGTAGACGGAGTGAGGTACCCCCGAGCCGGAGATCGAAGCCGACTACCGCGAGCGAGAGCCCGAGGTCCCGAACGCCGAGCCGGCCCTCCCCGAAGACTTCGAAGACGGCAAGTTCAACCTTCCCCCTTTGATGCATGCTTCTGTCCTAGTTTTATAAATATACCCTATGCCCGTTTTATAAATTGCATATTGTTTTACTGCAAAACATGGTAGGATAGCCACCTTTGATTGCTATGATTGAACCTTGTTTTGGCCTAAACGAGTGCTTTAAAAGTGTGTGTGTGCTTTCAAAATGTGGGAGTGCTTTAAAAACAAAAAGGGGATATGTTTGGAAAATGAGTAAAGAACTGGGTAGACGGGATGGACGTGTGTGTCAGGAGTATGGGTGAGCTCGTACCTGTGTGGTTGAGCATGTTGGGAGTTGTCCATCTTGTCGGTTAAGGACCGGGTTGCGTGACATCTCACCCGACCCAAATCATCGTACAACCACTCGACCGTTGTATGTGGCAACGGCTTAGCATAAATCCCACTAGTTAATCTACTTGCCATCCGGTGTGCGGGTGAGCGACGGGAGACCAAGGAGTAGGGGTACGCTCCGTGTGAGGTACGCCCTGGTTATGTGGGATAACCCCTTGGGTGCTTCCGTGGTGGCTCGTAGTGTTAGCTAAGGTGGGTAATGGCTTTGATAGGATCCGTACCGGCACTGAGGTGTCCGTGTGACGGTACCCTACTTGTGGGTAAAGATGTACAACCTCTGCAGAGAGTTAAACCTATTCGAATAGCCGTGTCCACGGTATTGGACGAGTCACGGTGTGGTCACAAAAACTAGAGTTTGGGATGGGATGTTTTCTGGCGTGAGTGTTTTCTGGGTGAAACGTGTGGCTGTGTGCCTGGGCTACGACGGATGGGAAGTCCGGTAGTTCCACAGTGGTTTTACTTAAAACAGTTGAGTCACTCTGGTTACAAAAATGATTTGCGAAAACCTTTTTGAGATAAACCCCTGCATGTGTGAGTTTGCAAAATAAACCTTAACCTGATCCTTGTTATACCTTATGCATGATACCGCTTATAAGCCCCTCCGTGGGTGGGGTTGGATTTGCTGAGTACGTATGTACTCACTCTTGTTTACTAACTATGTTTCAGAGGAGGATCCCGATTACATTCCAGAAGACGTTGAGTAGGTCATTGCCCTACACCCAACCGTGCCTGTGTACCCAGGGCCCTACCTAAAGCTTCCATGGTGTGGTACTCTGAGGAGGCTATGGAAGCCTTTGCTATCGTAGTGTGGTCGCTAGCGTTTGTGTTGTTCCTTGTAGCGTTGGCACTACCGTGCCCTTTCGTAACCGTAATGTAAAAGACTGATTCCACCTGTTGTAATAAATGTGCTACCAGCCTCCTGGGACTGGTATTTGTGTCACATTTGGTCACCTCGGATGAGGGGACGCTTCAGGTGGTATCAGAGCCGTAGGTTGGCCGTAGGACATGACCCCTAGGATACGAGACCTCCTCTGGCCCTTTCTAACCTTTCCTTGCTAAGCTCACCTTTCCCCAAATCCTTACCTTGATCCTTGCCTGTTTCCAGATGCCTAACCCCGAATGGAACGGAGGAATTTGCCCCGTCCAGCCTGGCCTCCCTAACCTGTTGCTACTCAGCCTAGAACGCGTCGGAGTAAGGGACCCGCCAGAGTTCGTCTACCGGGAGTACGAACGCTTCGGCACCCTTCGGTGTAAGCTGCTGATCTTTGTGGGAAGAAGCACGCTTTACCCCGACATAGAGCCATGGTACGTCAACGCCACTGGTTTTCGCTTTGCCGACACCTACCCCAAGGCTGCTCGGAAGGCCTTGCGTCAGCTACGAGTGGTCTATAGACAGCACCTCCGAAGGACTCCAATGGGATTCTTTCCACCCTCCGGAGGAAGAGGACGCTCGTGGATTGCTCGCATGAGAGGTTTGGGACGAGAGGAAGAAGACTTAGAAGAAGCAGTCTCCCACCTATCCATATACCTCAGAGGCCTAGACCACCTTTATCGAGAGCAAGCCCAGGAAGCGAAGCAAAGACGGATCGACGGAGCGAAAAGAGCGAACGAGAGGATAGAACTAGAAAGGGTGAAGACAACCATAGCAGAAGTTGAGCTACACAACACAAGGCAAGAATACCTCAGGGAAAGAGAGCGCACGCTGTTAGCCCATAAAGCCCTATGGGATGAACTAAAGGAGCGCAGAAGCAGAGATGAAGGAGCCAGAGCAGAAGAAAATGAACCCGAAGAAACCCACTGGGACAAAGGAACCCAAACTGAAGAAGAGATACTGGAGCAAGATCTTCCACTAAAGAAGCGCCGTATCCAGCTAGAGGAAGAGTCACCATGACTAGAATGTTAGGCTAGAAGTTGAGTCCTAGTAATAATAAGTGTACCCTGGAGAATGTATCCCAACCTTCCTCCTAAATAAAGTTATCCATCTCTTGTACCCCACCACAACCTGTTCAACTCTACCTTTGTTTTCAGATGGCGGAAGATGGATGGACCCAAGGCGTGTGCCAGGAGGAGCCTGGTTTTGCTCGCCTGCTCATCAACTCCCCGGGAGCGCCTCGGTATCACCGAGCGCCCTAGGTACTACGCAGAGAGTACGAGCAACTCGGCACTCTTCACTGTAGAGTGGTCCTCTCCGTCGCTAGAAGCAACCGCCACACCAACATCGAGCCGTGGCGCGTGACCGCCACGGGGGTTCCGACATCGGGACACCTACCCTTTGGCCCTCGAAAAGCCCTCCGCTACCCGTGCCGAATCTACGAGGAACACCTCGTCCCCACACCAATGAGGTACTTCCCTCCGGCCATCGAACCCCCGGTTTGGCAAGCCCGCATGAGGAACCCGGAACGGCGTCGCCACCAAGAAGACCCGCCGTACCATGTCGTCGCCTACCTTGTCTCCCCGGACAAGCTCTTTGATGACCGAGGCCGGACACTTGAGGGAACGGATCGGCCGGGCCGAGCAAGGCCGAAGTCACGGTGCGGATGCACCAAGTCCGAGTGGCTCAAGCCGAAGCGAGGACCGCAAAGACCCATAAGCAGTGAAGCCGTTGCCCAGGAAAGCCTCAGAAGGATCCAGGACCAACGCATGCAAGAATGGACCCACGGCGGAACGCCAGTTCCAGCCATTGGAGAACCTCAAGTCTTGCTGGGAACACCCCTTGTAGGATGGGGAGGAGCCATAGAAGTCCCACCAGCACCACCAGCAGTCACCGAACCCCCAACGGCTACCACTGAAGCCGCAGCACAGCCCCCGGAAAACGGAGACCCCGAAGGCGGAAACGATGACGAGTTGCTCATTCCGCTGGAAGAACACTCGACCCCAGAAGACAGCTCCCCTCGCGAGTGATGTGCCCCAAGACCCAGGGAATGAAGCTGTACCGGTCCAAGTCGCGCCCTTAGCCCTTAGTCGTGTAGTATGTCCGCGTAGTCGGGATGTATCCTCCTCACTGGTTTGTAATAAAAACTTGTTTGTGCTTGCTGTTTGCTGTATGCTTGTTGTGTGCTTGCCGGCAGAATAAACCCTGCCTTTTCAAAAGAAATCCGTTATAATCCACTTAAACATCACATAAAACTAGATCTCTTAGAAACCCGCTTCTTTACAGATGGTTTCCAGGCGCCCTGTCAGGACCCACCGGTCGGATGCTGAGGGATCACAAGCCGATCGGAGAGAGCGTCTCCCTGAACAGGAGGTTAACCAAAATGAAGATGGAGGAGAGAACGTGGTCCTGCCACCACCGCCCCCTCCTATTGACTTGGCCCAAGTTTTGGCCAACCAGACTGTCCTGATGGAGGCTATCTTCAATGCCATCAACCGCCCAAGACCCCGTGCCATGAGCATGAATGAGAAGCTGATCGAGTTCCTCAGGACTAAGCCGCCCACCTTTAGCGGGTCGGTGAATCCCTTGGACGCTGACGATTGGCTGAGAGCCATCCTGAGGGAACTGGAGCCCCTCCACTGCGAGGACCATGACAAGGTTCTCTTGGCAGCTCACCAGCTCACCGGGACAGCCCTAGCCTGGTGGGAGAATTACTGCGCCGCAGCCAAGGATCCCTCCGCCATCACATGGGATGAATTCGTGGAGGAGTTTCGCCGCTACCACATCCCGGAGGCCACACTGAAGCGGAAGGCAGACGAGTTCCGCGAACTCCGCCAAGGCAACATGTCTGTGGAGGAATACACGTACCAGTTCATAGAGCTGGCACGCTATGCCCCCGAGGAGGTGGATAAAGACTCCAAAAAGCAAGAGATGTTCAAGAAGGGGCCGACTCCGAACCGAGGACACCGTCGACTCCTCGCATTTACCCGGACTTTAATACCCTTATGAACATGGCAATCCTCACGGAGAGAGCAAGGGCCGAGGAAAAGAAGGAAAACAAGCGCAAGTTCATGGAGCACAAGGCCAAGCAGCAAGAGCGGTCCCAGAGGCCGAGAAACTTTGGACACCCCATGTCCAGGTTCCAAGCTCCAATGCAATACAGAACCCAAACCCAAGCCACAAGCTCACAAGCCCCCAGAGCCCAGTTCAAGCCCTCCTACAACCAGAATGCCATGAAGCCCCCACAGAACAACACCAGCCAGATCACTACCAACAACAACAACAACAGCTCCCGAGTGTGTTTCAACTGCCGGGAAACCGGGCACTTCATCGCCAACTGCCCCTATGCTAAAAAGCCAGCCACCACCACCTACTCCAACTCGGTAAACGGACCAAGGCCACTTGCGTCAGGAGCCAACCGCATGCCAGTGCGCAGCAACAACAACTTCGGCAACAACACCAACAACCAGCAGATGAGGCAGCCCCAGCAGTCGTATGGACGCGCCCGGGTGAATCACATCAATGCGCAGGAGGCACAAGAAGCACAAGGAGTAGTACTCGGTGAGTTCCTGGTCAGCTCAGTCTTGGCTACCATACTATTTGATTCGGGAGCATCGCACTCATTTATATCCTCAAGCTTTGTGGAGAAGCATAGCATACCCACAGTACTACTCAAAGCACCCCTAATAACTCGAACGCCCGGAGGTGACATTAAGTGTCAACTGGGATGCCCCCGGGTAAGGATTATTTTAAGTGGGGTGAGAATTCCTAGCGAGACTTGGTAGTACCGAAATCCAAGGGGATAGATGTGATCCTTGGTATGGACCGGTTAAGCCAACACCATGGCCTCATAAGCCGCGCCGATAAAGTAGTGCACCCGACCAACCCGGACGGGATACAAGTGACACCGCCACACCCGGGGACACAGGCCGGATATAATGGTTTTCAACATAGAAGCCAAGTCCATAGAGGATGTCCCAGTAGTACGAGAATACCCAGACGTGTTCCCCGAAGAACTCCCTGGAATGCCACCAGACAGGGACATAGAGTTCGTAATCGACCTTATCCCTGGAACCTCTCCCATAGCCAAGAGGCCCTATAGGATGGCAGCCCCTGAGTTGGCAGAATTGAAGAAGCAGCTAGCAGAGCTTCAGCGAAGCGGGTTCATCAGACCAAGTTCATCACCTTGGGGAGCCCCAGTGCTTTTCGTGGAGAAGAAGGATAAGAGCATGAGGATGTGTGTGGACTACCGCTCGCTGAATGAGGTCACAATTAAGAACAAGTACCCTCTTCCCAGGATAGATGACCTGTTTGACCAACTGAAGGGAGCCAAGTACTTCTCGAAGGTGGATCTAAGATCAGGGTACCACCAGCTCAAGATCAGGGAGAGTGACATCCCCAAGACTGCCTTTGTCACTCGCTACGGGCAATATGAGTTCACGGTGATGTCATTTGGACTAACCAATGCCCCTGCGTACTTCATGAACCTCATGAATAAGGTGTTCATGGAGGAATTGGACAAGTTTGTCGTGGTCTTCATTGACGACATACTCGTTTATTCCAAGAGCATGGAGGAGCACGAACAACACCTTCGAGTGGTACTGGGAAAATTGAGGGCACACAAGTTATACGCCAAGTTCAGCAAGTGTGAATTTTGGCTAGAGAAGATATCCTTCCTTGGGCACATATTGACTGCAGAAGGAGTAGCTGTAGACCCCGGGAAAGTTGAGACAGTCTCCAACTGGCAGCAACCCACCAACGTAAGTGAGATCAGGAGTTTCCTAGGATTAGCCAGGTGTCGTATGGACCTCCCTGGGCCCACTACCTCGGTGGGTACCAGGACCGACTACTCGGTGGGCCCCTGGGACTACCCGACTTGCGCTACACGGCACCTGAAGGCGTGGAGCACAAGGACAGCACAGGAGTAGTACTCGGATAGGACTCTGTACATGTTCCGCACTGTGTAGAGGTCTTCTAGACGTACTCGACTAGTACTCCTTCCCTACTCCGACTTGTAACCCCGCTCTCCCGACTATATAAGGCGAGGGCGGGGACCGATCCTCGGATCACCTCATCCAATCTCAACTCACGGCGCCTGTTGCACCATCCCGTAACCGTGCCCTATCAATCCGGAGCTACGCAAAGCATACGAGACGTAGGGTATTACGCACCTCGCGGCCCGAACTCGTCTAAATTGTGTGCCACGTGCCTCTTCCTTCGAGTTACCGATCTCGGCGAGTCACATTCATCTACTTCGGGTACTCCCCGTAGTAGGTTGCCGGTCCAAAACACCGACAGCTGGCGCGCCAGGTAGGGGCTCTCGCTCGAGATCACATGGCGAACTCGACGGCTTCCGTTCTCATCAAGCCAACCGCCGCCTTCAACCGCGGTGACACCTTCGTCTTCGGCGCACAGGGTCCGCCCTTGCGCCGATGGCGCGGGCTCCTTCCAGCGCCGCTTGATCATGCAACCCGACTCGAGGACAGGCCTTGTGACGCTTCCCGAAGTTGTCACGGGCAAGCTCGCCGGCAAGTTCGGCGAAATTTCGCTCTCCAACCTCCACGCTGACTTCGAGCTCGAGTCCGTCTCCAACTCGAACCCGACGTCGCCATGGGCCATCGCATGCGAGCCGGCCCGAAGCCAACCCCGAGAAGATCTCCGCCATCACCAGCATGAAAGCTCCCACGAGCATCAAGGACGTCCAGAAGCTGACGGGGTGCATGGCGGCATTGAACAGATTCATCTCGAAGCTAGGAGAACGGGGTCTCCCCTTCTTCAAACTACTCAAGCACCACGAGAAGTTCGTGTGGACTGCAGAGGCGGACCAAGCCCTTGCCCGGCTCAAGGACTTCCGTCGAAGCCCCCGGTCCTCACGGCTCCCTACAAGGGCGAGCACGGCCGCTCTACCTCGCTGCGACTACTCACGTGGTCGGCATCGCCATCGTCGTCGAGCGGCGGGGAAGACGGCCACGCCTACCCGGTCCGGGCCGCCCGGTCTACTTCGTCGGCGAGGTTCTATCGAGTCCAAGGCCCGCTACCGGCCGTGCGGAGCTCCCGTACGCTCTACTCATCACCTCGCGGAAGCTACGACACTACTTCCGGGAGTACTCGGTCTCCGTCGTCACCGACTACCCGCTCGGCGACATCCCGAGGAACCCGACGCCACGGAAGGATCTCCAAATGGGGTCGTCGAGCTCGGCGCCCTCACCATCGACTTCAAGCCACGCACGACCATCAAGTCGCAAGCTCTAGTCGACTTCATGGCGAGTGGCGGGAGAACCGCTACCTACTCCCACCGTGCGACCGAGCATTGGGTGATGTACTTCGACGGCTCACTCAACCTCGAGGGCGCAGCGCGAGGGTACTCCCGATCTCCCCAACGGGCGAACAACTCAAGTACGTCCTGCGGATCTTCCGGAAGGTCTCGAACAACGAAGCCGAGTACGAAGCCCTCCTACACGGGCTCCCGCCTCGCGGCTTCACTTGGCATCAAGCGGCTACTAGTCTACGGCGACTCCGCGGTGGTCATCAACCAAGTCAACAAGTCCGGGACCGCAACAAGGAGAACATGGACGCCTACGCCTAGAAGTCCGCAAGCTCGAGAACAAATTTTACGGTCTCGAGTTCCATCACATCGTTCGCGACAACAACGTTGCGGCGGACGTCCTCTCGAAGCTCGGATCCACCCGCGCCCAAGTACCCGCGGGCGTCTTCGTCCATGAGCTTCACGCGCCATCCATCCGGAGGCCGCGCCACCGACCACCGTCCCGGCTAACCAACCAACCAGTCGGGCGGGGAGGTCATGATGATCGACGTGGAGTGGAGGCAACCCTTCATCGACTACCTCGGCGAGCGAAGGTCCCCTCCGACAAGAACGCGGCCGAACAACTCGTTCGCCGCGCCAAGTCTTACGTCCTCGTCGGCGACAAGCTTTACAAGCGAGGCGCATCTTCCGGAGTACTCATGAAATGCGTTCCTCGCGAAGAAGGCAAGGACATCTTGGAGGAGATCCACAAGGGTGTCTGCGGCAACCACGCGTCCTCCCGCACGCTGGTCAGCAAGGCCTTCCGACGAGCCTTCTACTGGCCCACAGCCCTGGGGGATGCTGAAGAACTCGTCAGAAGGTGCCAAGGATGTCAGTTCTTCGCCAAGCAGCAACACGTCCCCGCCTACAAGCTAGTCACCATACCGCCAACCTGGCCCTTCGCCTGCTGGGGGCTCGACATGATTGGGCCACTGCCAACCGCGCCGGGGAGGATTCAACAGGATGCGGTGGCTATCGACAAGTTCACCAAGTGGATCGAGGTCAAGCCGGTCACATGCCCCAAGGTCGACGAGTACTCGACTTCTGGATGAACTCGTACACCGCTACGGGCTACCCCACCGCATCATCACGGACACCGGGGTCCAACTTCAACAACCACCAGCTTCCGGGAGTACCGCGAGAACGGCGGAATCGACGTCGGATACGTCTCCGTCGCCCACCCACGGGCCAACGGACAAGTCGAGCGCGCCAACGGGATGGTGCTCGACGCCCTCAAGAAGCGGCTACACGACGCCGCTAACTCAAAGGGCGGGTGGATCAAGGAACTACCCAACGCACTGCGGGGGCTGCGGACTCAACCATCCAAGCCAACGGGGGCAATCCCCCTACTTCCTGGTCTACGGCTCCGAAGCCATCCTCCCCGCCGATGTCATATGGAACTCGCCGGCGGGGGAGCACTACGACGAAGGCGTCTCGAAGACGACAGACGAGTTGATATCGACGGCCTCGAAGAAGCTCGGCCGTGCCGCCCTCGTCCAATCGGCAAGGTACCTCGAGGGTATCCGACGCTACCATGACCGCAACGTCAAAGAACGCTCCTTCAACGTGGGAGATCTCGTCCTCCGCCGTATCCGAACACGGAAGGACTTCACAAGCTCGGCTCCCCACGGGAAGGACCCTTCACAGTGGCTAAGGTGACCGGCCGAGGCTCCTACCGCCTCCAAACACTTGAAGGCGAAGAAGTCAACAACTCGTGGAACGTCGACCAGCTCTGCGTCGATTCTACGCCTAGTCTACTCGACTACTCGGGGGTTCAAGTCCACACGACCGCATCAACACCCCCTTGCCGCAAACGACCCTCGGGTCCCGGCTTCAAGTCTCCGACTATTCTACTCCCAGGTCCGGCCCCGTGCGGCTACCTACGGACCCTGGGCTGCAATGAGCGTCAAGGACTCTAGCAGCGGTCTACCAAGAAGACCACACTCCAAGATCCAGCCTGCGCGGCTACTTACGGATCTGCGATCCAGCCTCCACGGCTATCTACGGATCACTCACTGTAAGCGGCTACCCGCTCCAGTGCTACTCAGCTGTAAGCGGCCTCCGGGTCCAGGCGACTACTTGTAACTACGGCCCTGGCCACCCAGGTGTACTTCTTCAGTAATAAAGTTCGATTGTTCATCAACTTCTTTACTGCCTACTCCCTGCGACGGGACTACTAAGCCGAGTACTACTACTCGCACCTACTCCACGATGGGCGCTCCGCACTGCGAGATCGCGGTTACGAGTACTCATTGATGGAACTTCACATTTCATTGATATATGAGATAGTTCATTACAAGCTGTTTCCTATACAACCATGGCTACTAGCTATCTATGCGGGGCTACCGGAGATTCAGCTTATCGGCTACCTCGCTCCGCGATGGGAGCCATCTGCTCCCAACAATCTCGCATACCGCTCATCCGAGCGTTGGCGGCTACCCCGCCGGCGACTACTTCCACGGGGCCTTCGGGAAGTACGACTTCATGAAGGCCAGCACACCTTCGGGATTGACTTGGCCATGTGCTTCACGTAGGCGGCCGGCCGGCTTGGCGCCTCACGAAGTCGATCCGCCAACGGAGCAATCTTGGCGCCGCCCCGGTGCGGCACCGGGAGCCTCGCGATCGGGAGGGCGGGGCCTCTTCAAGGTCCTTCGTGGGCCCGAGCGCCTCACGTCCTCGTTCAACTTCGCAAGGATTTGTAGCGGGCCGGACGAGATCCCGTCGGATGCAATTCTCAACTCCATGTGCTTCTCGCACTCGAAGGCCGCCTCCTTGTAGTCGAGTTCAAGTACCGGCGGGCTTCTTGCTCCGGTAGAAGAGATTCTTCATGCCGATCTCCGAGCCCTTCGACGCTCCACCGGCCTTCGAGTTCTGAAAGCATCGGAACACACACAACGGTCGCAGCTTGATGACTCCTAACAAGTACCCGACGAGTCAAGAGACATACCTCTATTCTTGTTGCGGAGGCCCTTGTTCTTCCGCACCAGCTCGTCGCTCTTCGCCTGCAAGTCCATCACATCGTTATGGTACTTGGCGAAGGCGGCGTCAAGCTTCGACTGCATGGCGGCCGCGTGCTTCCTCGACTTCATGAGCTGCTCCTCCAAGGCTTCAGCTCGCAGCACCGTGTCGCCGTAGCCTTGCAGCAGATTTGACTTCTCGCGGGATCGCTCCGCGACGTCCTGCACAAAACCAATTCAAGTCAAGCAGAGTACTCAACGAAAGGATTGACTACTCGGGAGGCAACGGCTACGTACCTTCATCCACTGTTCGGCTCGCCGCATCGCCTCCAGATGCTGCGCCAGCACCGCCGGCTCGACGAGATCGTCGGCAAGCAACTCGATCCCGCCACGGCTACTTGTCGTAGCCTCCGTCATTGGCGCCGAGCGGATAGGCTCCGCGTCTTGGATCTCCGGAGACCGGATCGCCACCTCCAGGGCAACCCCTGGCGACGTGGCAGTCGCCTCCTCCTCAGCGGACTTCTCGACGGTCTCCCCCACGGGCTCGGGGGCTCCTGTCGCAGCCTCCGGGGCCTCTGGTGTCAACTCTTGCACGGGCACCCCTGCAGGGATGTCACCACCTTCAGCGCCTGTCACTAAGGAACACGCGCATCAGCATTCTCGACTACTCTTTTTGGGCTCTTACGGCTTCGAGAAGAGTACTCACCCTCGACTATGACCGCCTCTGGCAGCGCCGCTTCGGCAGCTGGGGGCTCGGTCGTGGCTTGGGCTTCTGGAGCGGGTTCCTCGACGGGCGGCGCGGCCTCTTCTACCTCTGCTGCCGCGGGCTCCTCTCCGTCCCAGCTCAAGTCGGTGGATTTTCTGCACAAGTATCCACAAAGGTTCATCAGACAACATCGGCTCCTACAATGAGTACTACTCATGAAGTGTGGTACTTACAAGTTCGACCGGACGATAGTCACGGCCGGCGCACCGAGGATGCTCGGCGATGTCAACCGGTCCCACACTCGGCGGCGTTTCCTCCTCCGCCTCTCCGGCTACCGCCTCTTCCACGGCGGCGGTGGCCGCGCGGCACGTTCTTGCGCCCCCCGCGGCTTCCACCTCTTCGGGCGGCGGCGGCCGCGGGTACCGCTCCCTTACCGCGGGGGCGGGGGCGCGCTCCGCGCTCGCGCCGTAGCTCTTCGGCGGGGGGGAGCCGGACTTCGGCTTCCGGCCGGTTCCCCCACGCGTGGGCCACGTGCCCTCATCGCCCTCCTCCACGGGCCCCGCCGGCGGCCTCTCCCGCACATGGGGATAACTACTCGTCGGCACCGTACCCGATCATTGGGTGCTCGACGCTTTCTTGCTCAAGATGACTTACCTTCCGGAGGCGTGGCCTCCCGAGACCTTCATCTTCTTGGCCACCCGCTTCTTCGCGGGGGGTTGCGCGGCTTCCTCGGCGGCGCAGCAAGGCTAGCCTCCGGGCTAGCCGGAGGGTCTTGGATGAGGAGGCACATGGAGGCAAGCCCGGACGGCTAAACCTCGACCGGCGCGGAAGCGATCCCCGGGCACGTCTCCCCTCGTCCTCTTCGTCATCGGAGGTATCCTCCACGATGACGGGATCGTCGTCGTCTCCGACTACTCGGCGCTCCTTCACCCTCTCTCCCACACGGCGGAATCTCAATTCCGCTCGGTGGTGGCTGCGGTTCGGAGACAAACCGCTTCACATCGTCCCGCATCAAAAAAGACACAAAAGGCGTTAGCAACTGCGCTACAAGTGCCTACTACTCGACGAGGCGGGTACGGCTACTTACCTCGTTGGGCGGGCGCGCGGCGAGAACTCTTCGACAGGGGCACGCCGTGTACTCCGCATGTCCTTGAAGATCCTCGACAACCTCTCGATGATGTCGTTGTCTTCAATGTCGCCCCCGCATCCGCGACGTGTCATCGTCGCCGGTGTACTCGAAGCCCATCGTATCCGCGCGGCGGCCGGCCGGCCGGATCCGACGCTTCATGAAAGCGAAGGCCACATGCTCCGCCCTCCGTCTGCATCACGCGGGGCCTTGATTCGTCCCGGCAACTCCGGAGCCGGATCCCCTCTTGCATGGTGGGTTCCGTGTTCCACCACTCTTGGTGCTTGGGGCTGCCGTCCGCTCGGCTTCGGCGGCTCGGGATGGTGGTTCGTGGTGTAGAACCACCTCGTCTTCCAATCCGTGTTGGAGTCCACGAGCTTGTACGCAGTGCGCTCGGCGGCATCTTCCCTCAAGCTGGATCCCGGCCCCGCCGACCGCTACTGCGGGGTTGGAAGCGGCGGGGCCGCGGCTTCACGCGGAAGAATAGCAATACGTAACTGAACGAGGTCGATCGGACCTTGTTTCTTCGAGGGCGGGGGCGAGGGAGATATCTGATTGTGCAGGTGTACGTGGATGATATTGTCTTTGGTGGCTCGTCTAACTCTCTTGTTGCGAGGGTTTTGCAGATGATATGACCGGGGAGTTTGAGATGAGCATGATGGGCGAGTTGCGGTTCTTCCTTGGGCTACAAATCAAGCAATCAAAGGAAGGAACATTTGTGCACCGAGGCTAAGTACACCAAGGACATTGTGAGGAAGTTCAAGATGGAGGACTCCAAGGCTATGGCCGACGCCGATGAGTACGACTACAGCTCTTGATGCGGACGAGGAAGGTGAACACGTGGACGGAAAGTGCGGAGCATGATCGGGTCACTCCTCTGCCTTGGCGACGAGGGCGGACATTCGGTTCTCGGTGTGTACGTGCGCTCGTTTTCAAGCGTCTCCAAGGACTTCGCATCGGCAAGCAGTGAAGCGAATTTTCAGGTACTTGCGTCACACTCACGACTTCGGCCTTTGGTACTCCGCGTCCTCTTCTTTGGCGCTTCATGGTTTTTCGGACGCGGATTTTGCCGGGTGTCGGTTGGATAGGAAGTCCACTTCGGGACTTGCCGGTTTTTGGAGTTCTTCGTTGGTGTCTTGGTCTTCTCGTAAGCGGTCGAGTGTTGCTCAATCCACGACCGAAGCCGAGTATGTTGCCGCTGCTAGTTGTTGCTCCTCAGCTCCTTTGGATCACCCTACACCATGAGTGACTTTGGTAGGGAGTATACCCATGTCCCACTTCAATGTGATAGCACCAGTGCCATAAGCGTTGCAAAGAACCCAGTGCTCCATTCCAAAACCAAGCACATAGAAGTGAGGTATCATTTTCTGAGAGACAATGTCGAGAAAGGAAAGATAGCGTTGATCCATGTACCCACACATGACCAACTAGCCGATATTTTCACCAAACCCCTAGATCAAGCAACTTTCACTCGTTTGCGGGGGGAACTTGGTGTGTGTTTGATTTCTTGAGTTGGGTGTGTGGGAGCTTTCTTTTTACCGGTAGTGTCGGGAGCCCGTTTTGCCTCCCCTCGAGGAGGTAGGTTTGTAGCATATGTATAGCTTTCCTTTGTGCATTTCTTGCATTTTGGCATGGCATATGTAACATGATGTATAGGCATCCTTGTATCTTAGATTGCATGCATTTTGTATCATATGCATTGGTTAGGAAAAGCTTCTCTTATATACATTGTTCACCATGGAATGAGATATATGTCTTTGTGAGCTTGTTTGGTATGCTACGGTTTAGTTTCGCTTAGCTCTTGATGATCTTGATGAATCATCCATGGTTGATAGCTATGCGTTTGAAAAATGTCACATGTATGCTCTCTCATGTGTAAATGCCTTTACATGCTCTTGACATGTTTTTGTGGCCTTGCTATGCTTAATTTGTGGATTGGATGGCTAGTTTATTGATCTTATGGGGCCAAAGGCTCATTTGCCATCATGGATATTCCAGCCCTCTTGATTTATCTTGTGGAGGAGCATAAGTTCCTTTTTGTCGCAAAGACATTTCATGTACCATTTACAAATCTGAAAATGAAATGAAAAATGCTTGGAAAATATGCTCCCATGTCATATGTCTTTGAATTTAATTTGCTTTGGGTGCTAAACCGTTGCATGATGCCTACCAATGAGGAAATTCATAAATAGAAGTAGGCACATGGCTCGGTGGCTTTGACATGACATGAGGTGCTTGTGGGTGTTTGTGATGGTCTTATGGTTAGAATAGCTGTCCTCGCATGAAGTTTGTGTGGCTTTGCCATCTTTGATATGCTTTGATCATGTTTAGGACTTTGCTCATGAGAGGCAAGTTTTTGTAAAATTGCCAAAATCCATCTTAGCTTCGTCCAATGGTTGTGAAACTTGGTGATCATGTAGTTAAGATTGATACGAAACGTCGAGTACCTAACTTGCTCATTTGGACATGTGTAGCATTCTTTGTTGAATTTTGCATATTTGAGAAGCTCTAGGTTGCAAGTTTGCATTTTGGCTGATTCATGCATTGCCAACAAGGGGGAGAAGTTTGAGCTTGAAATGGCTTGTTGGACGCATTTGGAAGGTTTTCGGGTGGTTTCGAGCCATTTACGGGGCTCTGTTGTACACCGGTCGGCCGGTGAAGAACCGGTCTGACCGGTGTGAGTGCTGGTCCTGTACATATGTTGGGCACCAGGCGAGTCGACCGGTGGTGACCGGTCGACCGGTGTAAGCTGAAAATGCTGCCGGCTGCCTTTGTTTCATGTGGTTTCTTGCATGCATTCGTCCGGGGAGTTGCATTGGTTGAAGTGCATGTGTTAAGGGTTCTTTGTGGTTTTTGAGTTTTTGTTTTTCGGTGGTTTGTGCTCTTTGCTTGAGCTTTGCTTTGTCTCGGATGTGTCGAGGCGATTGCCCTTGCCTAAGGGGGTCCGAGACTTTGTCTTCTTCAAGTGATTTTGCTCTTTGCCTTTGTTTGGCTTTCGATCGCTTGTTGGAGTTTCTTTTTGTTCGTTTCTTTCTTTTTTCTTTTCTCTCTTGTTACTTTCGTGTGGGTGTTGTCAATGCACTCATCAAGGGGGAGATTGAGGACCATGTGTGGTTCGAGGACCGGTGGATGGTCGCTTCCTTGTGTGATGAGTGATTGACAACGTTGTGTGGACTGATTCTTGGCTAAGTATTGCAGGTGCAGGTTGCGGCTTGACAGGTGGTGGTGCAGGTGAAGAACAAGCGCGAAAGGTCGTCGCCGGTGAGGCCTCCAGGTGTGGAGAAGACAAGTAGGCTTTGTTCGAGGACCGTTAACCCCGGCGGGGTCAAGTGCGGGCATGGTGGCATGAACAGCAAGATGAAGTCGTGGACGGTTTCTTGGTTGGGCATAAGAGCAAGGTCTAGCCCGGGACTACGTGGGAGCAAGTCATGGTGGAGATTGGCGGAGCGCTGCAGAGTTCGCGGGGTTTCGGTGGTTCACGGAAAACCCTTTGGGTTCCTTGGTTGATCCACAAAGCCAAGACCGGAGAACGAAAGAGGAGGTCGGCCCGGCACCAGGCAGTCGACCGGTGGGTCCACCGGCCGGTCTGACCGGTGGGGACCGGTCGACCGGTAGGGAGCACCGGTGCGACCGGTGTGCGGCAGAAACGCGGTCGGAATCTTCGAAGCGGAGGACACGCGTTGGGATCGCATGGCTTGCGTCGAGGCTACGCGAGGGTGCGGTCGCGGGCATCCGTCGGTGGTGAGAGACATCAAGAATTCCAAATTTGCCCTTGAGGGGCTTGTATCCCTAGTTAGTAGAGAAGGGCATTTTAGACATTCGGTTGCCGCCTATATAACCCAAGAGGTGAGAGGATGGCAGCCAACTCTTGGAACCCTAGCTCATTAGTTTTCCTATTTTCCACCTATTTTCTCTAGGTTTTCCTTAGGACTAGCAAGAGAGCTTCACGGAGAGATCTTGTAGAGAGGGATGGATGATCGGGCGGCTTGCTAGACCTTGTACGAACCTTTGTCTCATGTATAGATGATTCGGCGTGGTTCCTCAAGGTTTGGGTATGTTTTCCGGTTGTTCTTGGTGGTGATTTTCGGAGCCCTTTCTCGGTGATTTCTTTGGGTGGTTTTCCGGGGCTTTTCTCTTGGGGATTTGATGAGGGAAATTTGTGGGAACCCTTCGTGGTTCCTTGGGGCATCGATTCCCCTCCCAAATCCGTGAGTAAAAGTGCTCGATTTTGGGGTTTCTTGAGTTCTTGGGTTGGAAGTGCTTTTGGCGGGATTTCTTCGATTCCTCCTTTTTGGACGAGATTTGGTGGGATTAAACTTGGCTATGGACTCCTCATGAGGTGTTCCTGATATCCCCAAAGTCTTGTTCAAGTCCGTGGAGCGATTCGGGAGATCGAGATTTGGATTTGGGGGAGTTGACCCGCGGGTGTTGTTCATCCCGAGCTGCCCAGGCTACACCGGTCTGACCGGTGCTCTTGACCGGTCTGACCGGTGCAACCCTCTGTGGGATTTTGCTCGGGTGAACGTCTTGGTGTGTTCGTTGTTGTCCCGTGGTGCTGTTGTTTCGAGTTTGGGTCCGTTTGGTGGTCGGTTGGCTGTTTGGTGCCTTGGGGGCTTTGTTTGCCATCGGTCTGACCGGTGTGTCTCACCCGGTCTGACCGTGTAGAGCCACTTAGTGAAAGTTGCTCAGTTTCACCGGCGGACCGGTCTGACCGGTGGTGCTCACCGGTCGACCGGTGTGGGTCTGTAGACTCGAGGTTTGGTTTCATTTGCATTTCTCGGGTCGGAAGGTTGCGTGTTGGTTCCTAGGTCCAGTGGCACTCCAGTGGCTACGTGGGCTTGACCAACCTTGGTAGTGAGTCGGAGACGTGTGTTGGAAGCGCGTTCTTCTTGTTGGAGTTTTCATCTCCTTCGAGAAGAATTTTTATCGGCTCCCATTCACTCCCCCCTCTCTGGTTCGCCGTATCGGTCCTTCACAAGTTCAGCAAGTGTGAATTTTTGGCTAGAGAGAAAATATCCTTCCTTGGGCACATATTGACTGCACCACGTGCCTCTTCCTTCGAGTTACCGATCTCGGCGAGTCACATTCATCTACTTCGGGTACTCCCCGTAGTAGGTTGCCGGTCCAAAACACCGACACCAGGTACTACCGGAGATTTATCGAGGGATTCTCCAAGATCGCCCGGCCCATGACAGAGCTGCTCAAGAAAGAGAAGAAGTTTAACTGGACCGAGGCCTGTGAGAGAAGTTTCCAAGAGTTGAAGAAGAGGTTGACCACAGCCCCAGTACTAACCCTGCCAGACATCCAACGGGACTTTGTCGTGTATTGCGACGCCTCCCGGCAAGGGTTGGGATGTGTGCTCATGCAAGATGGGAAGGTAGTGGCCTACGCCTCCCGTCAACTCAAACCCCATGAGCAGAACTATCCCACCCATGATCTGGAGTTTGCAGCCGTAGTGCATGCCCTGAAGATCTGGAGACACTATCTGATCGGGAACAAGTGTGAAATCTACACAGACCACAAGAGTCTAAAGTATATCTTCACCCAGCCCGACTTGAACCTAAGGCAGAGAAGATGGCTAGAGCTAGTCAAGGACTACAACCTAGAAATTCACTACCACCCCGGGAAAGCCAACGTGGTAGCCGATGCCCTAAGCCGGAAAACCTACGAGAAGGCAGCACCCAAGAGTGCTCAGTTGCAAGAGGAGATGGCCCGACTCAACGTACACATCGTTCCCCAAGGCTGCGTCCGCCAGCTGAGTGTTCAGCCTACCCTAGAAGAGAAGATCCGGAAGGCCCAAGAGACCGATGAAGATCTGATGAGGATCCGCAAGCATACCGGTGAGAACAAGGCCCCTGACTTCAGGGTAGATGACCAAGGCACCCTGTGGTACAAAAACAGGATATGCGTGCCCGAAGGTGGAGATTTCCGACAGACCATCATGGATGAGGCACACAACTCAGCATACTCCATTCACCCGGGATCCACTAAGATGTACATGGACTTAAAGCAGAAGTATTGGTGGAACGGGATGAAGGCAGACATTGCCCGGTTCGTTGCCCACTGCGACACTTGTCAGAGGATCAAAGCCGAGCATCAGAAGCCCGCAGGACTGCTGCAACCCTTACCAATCCCAGTATGGAAGTGGGACGAGATAGGTATGGACTTCATAGTAGGGTTGCCAAGGACTCAGAAAGGACATGACTCCATATGGGTGATCGTGGATCGACTCACTAAAGTCGCTCACTTTTTACCCGTACGGACCACTTACGGCGGAGAGAAATTGGCGAAACTCTACATAGAAAATATAGTGAAGCTGCACGGAGTGCCTAGCAGAATAGTCTCAGACAGAGGGACCCAGTTCACCTCTAGGTTCTGGAGAAGCCTGCACAAAGCCATGGGCACCAAACTGGACTTCAGCTCAGCATACCACCCCCAGACAGACGGGCAGACCGAAAGGGAGAATCAAATTCTGGAAGATATGTTGAGAGCCTGCGTCCTCACCTATGGCAAAGATTGGGAGCAGAGCCTGCCATACGCAGAATTTTCGTACAACAACGGCTATCAAGCAAGTCTGGGAATGTCGCCATTCGAAGCTCTATACGGGAGAAAATGCGGGACACCCCCGATGTGGTCGGAAGTAGGAGAGCGTGCCCCCGGTTGGGCCCGCGCCGATAAAAGAAGCCGAGGAGCGAGTAGCGGACATCCGAGAAAAGTTGAAAGCCGCTCGGTCCCGACGGAGAAGAGCTACGCGGACAAGAAAAGGCGTGAAGCGAGCTTCAACCCAGAGACTTCGTCTACCTCAAGGTTTCACCCATCCGAGGGACTCGAAGATTTCAAGTGCACGGGAAGTTGGCCCCTCGGTACATCGGCCCGTATAAAGTGATCAAGAAAGTGGGAGCGAGAGCATATCGGTTGGAGCTACCCGAGGAAATGTCGACATACACCCGGTGTTCCACATCTCCTAACTACGCCGATGTTTGAAGGTTACGGGAAGAAAAACGAGTACCGGTGGAGACCATCGATCTACGAGCCGACCTTAGGTACCGGGGAGGTGCCCGTCAAGATCTTAGACACTGTGGTCAAGCGAACAAGAACGACCGAAGTACGGGTGTGCAGAGTCCAATGGAGTAGACACGGGGTAGAAGAAGCTACATGGGAACGGGAGGATGCTCTGAGGAAAGAATTCCCCCACCTATTTGAGACCTAGCCGAATCTCGAGGACGAGATTCATTTTAAGTGGGGTAGGTTTGTAACGCCCGCGTTTTAGCTCTAAATAAATCACCTATTAAATCACGCGTAATTTCAAAAACCAATCCGCCGAGCTCAGTTGCCATTCAAATCCTAGCCACTCGCTCTCTCTCTCTCTCTCGCTCTCTCTCTCTCCCTCCCCGACTCGCGTGCCGCGATTCCCGCCGCACCGCACCACGACCGCACCCTTGCGCACCTTCCCAACGCCGCGGTCGGCCACCGGCCGGGAATCCCGCGCACGCCGCAGTCCCGATGCCCGGTCCGCCTCGCCGTCGCCGCCGTCCCGAAAATCACGCCGACACCCGGGAAGACGGAAAAACCCCACAAAACCCTCCCTTAATTTCCCTAACAATTTTTCCTAATTTCCTAAAACCTTTTCCCATTTTTCTTTTCTTTCTTCCTATTTCTTTCTTTTCTTCCTTTTTCTCCCCTTTTTCCTTTTTCTTTTTCCTCCTTTCTTTTTTTTCTCTCTTCTCCTTTCTCCTTCCTCTTCTTCTCTCCTCCTCCCTTCCTTCCCTCCCGCACGGCCGGGCCAGCGCCCGACCGCCGCCGCCGCCGACCGGGGCCCCGCGCCGCCCTCTTCCCCCCCCGCCTCCGCACGCCACCGGCCGGCGGGAAGCCGCCGTTGCACGCCACCGCGCCCGCCTCGCCCCGCGCCCGCCGGAGACCGGCCGGCCGCCGGGGCACCATTAATGCCCCAACCGAGCCGTCAACTCCCTCACCGCCACCGCAGCCCGCCCCCACGCCGCCCGACGGGTCTAATCCCCTGCCGAACCACTGCGCACGCTGACCCAACCGAGCCGTCGCATCGTCGGCCGGAGCTCGCGAAGCTCCCCGAGCTCGCCGGCGACCTCGCCGGAGAAAATATCTCCCCCTCCCGAACCGCCTCTTGCCGCCTATAAAAGGGACCAACGGCTTCCCCGGCCACCGCACTTCACCACGGTCACCTCCCTTCCCTTGCCTAGGCACTAGAGCGCCGTCGCCCCTAACACCATCACCACCGGTCCGCCGCCGCCCGTGGAGCCGCCCCCTCGCGCCGCCTCGACCCAAGGTGAGTGAGTGGAACCAACCCCCTCGTCGCCCTCCTCCTTTTCCCCCTCTCGCCGTCCGCCTCCGTGGCCGGGGAGGCCGGCCGCCGCCGCCGCCCGAGACCCCCCCCCCGCGGCCGCTTCCCCCGCCTCGCGTATGACACGAGGTAGGGGATGAAGGAAGGGGGGCTGTTTTGCCGAAACCCCCCTGCCCCTTTTCCTTTTTCCCCCAGGATCCCTTGACACTATTCCCTTTCTCTCTTTCTCCTTTCATTTAGCCCCTACCTTTTAAACAAATCCACCAAGACCCCCCCCCTGCCCTTTTTCAAATAGATCCCTAAGGCTATTTTAGTTAACCCTCACCGCACTTAAGTATTATGTTTAGGCCCTTTTGTTTACAACTAAATTACTAACCGGACTTAATTAACCCTAAGCATCCCTTGTACCCGACAATTCATGCGCGGGTTTAATCCCAATCATTCCTAAACCACCTCATTAAGAGAAAATTACCAATAGGTCCTTAATATCTATAGCCCCCTTAACCTAGTCCCTTTTCATACACGCCCTTCCTTCTCGGTTAAGGCCAAACCCTACCGCGCCTATATAAATATACCCCTCCTCCGCTCACTTCCCCCTCCCCGAGCTCGGTTGGAAACATGTATGCTAATATTGCTTGCTTGCTTGTGTGTATGCCATAGCCGACGGAGTAGACGGAGTGAGGTACCCCGAGCCGGAGATCGAAGCCGACTACTGCGAGCAGGAGCCCGAGGTCCCGAACGCCGAGCCGGCCCTCCCCGAAGACTTCGAAGACGGCAAGTTCAACCTTCCCCCTTTGATGCATGCTTCTGTCCTAGTTTTATAAATATACCCTATGCCCGTTTTATAAATTGCATATTGTTTTACTGCAAAACATGGTAGGATAGCCACCCTTGATTGCTATGATTGAACCTTGTTTTGGCCTAAACGAGTGCTTTAAAAGTGTGTGTGTGCTTTCAAAATGTGGGAGTGCTTTAAAAACAAAAAGGGGATATGTTTGGAAAATGAGTAAAGAACTGGGTAGACGGGATGGACGTGTGTGTCAGGAGTATGGGTGAGCTCGTACCTGTGTGGTTGAGCATGTTGGGAGTTGTCCATCTTGTCGGTTAAGGACCGGGTTGCGTGACATCTCACCTGACCCAAATCATCGTACAACCACTCGACCGTTGTATGTGGCAACGGCTTAGCATAAATCCCACTAGTTAATCTACTTGCCATCTGGTGTGCGGGTGAGCAGCGGGAGACCAAGGAGTAGGGGTACGCTCTGTGTGAGGTACGCCCTGGTTATGTGGGATAACCCCTTGGGTGCTTCCGTGGTGGCTCGTAGTGTTAGCTAAGGTGGGTAATGGCTTTGATAGGATCCGTACCGGCACTGAGGTGTCCGTGTGACGGTACCCTACTTGTGGGTAAAGATGTACAACCTCTGCAGAGAGTTAAACCTATTCGAATAGCCGTGTCCACGGTATTGGACGAGTCACGGTGTGGTCACAAAAACTAGAGTTTGGGATGGGATGTTTTCTGGCGTGAGTGTTTTCTGGGTGAAACGTGTGGCTGTGTGCCTGGGCTACGACGGATGGGAAGTCCGGTAGTTCCACAGTGGTTTTACTTAAAACAGTTGAGTCACTCTGGTTACAAAAATGATTTGCGAAAACCTTTTTGAGATAAACCCCTGCATGTGTGAGTTTGCAAAATAAACCTTAACCTGATCCTTGTTATACCTTATGCATGATACCGCTTATAAGCCCCTCCGTGGGTGGGGTTGGATTTGCTGAGTACGTATGTACTCACTCTTGTTTACTAACTATGTTTCAGAGGAGGATCCCGATTACATTCCAGAAGACGTTGAGTAGGTCATTGCCCTACACCCAACCGTGCCTGTGTACCCAGGGCCCTACCTAAAGCTTCCATGGTGTGGTACTCTGAGGAGGCTATGGAAGCCTTTGCTATCGTAGTGTGGTCGCTAGCGTTTGTGTTGTTCCTTGTAGCGTTGGCACTACCGTGCCCTTTCTGTAACCGTAATGTAAAAGACTGATTCCACCTGTTGTAATAAATGTGCTACCAGCCTCCTGGGACTGGTATTTGTGTCACATTTGGTCACCTCGGATGAGGGGACGCTTCAGGTGTGGAGTGTTGTTTCTTGGCTGGTTCTTCGAGTGAGTTGTGGAAGTGGCATAGGAAGTTGGGTCACTTGAGCTTTGACCTTTTGTCGCGCTTGAGTAAACTCAATTTGGTCCGAGGATTACCACGGTTGAGGCTTGAGAAAGAGTTGGTTTGTGTGCCGTGTAGGCATGCCAATATGTTTGCCTCTTCTCACCCGCCTCTCACCGATGTGATGACTGAGCGTCCATGCGAGCTGCTCCATATGGACCTTGTTGGCCCAGCTCATGCGATCCGCGGGTGGGAAGTGGTATGTCCTTGTTGTGGTGGACGACTATTCTCGGTATGCGTGGCTGTTCTTTCTCGAGGATAAGGGGGAGACGTTTGGTTTTGTTCGAGATCTAGTCTTGAGGTTGAGGAACGAGAGGCACGGAGATGCCATACGAGCAATCCACAGTGATAATGGCTCGGAATTCAGAAACTCTCGTTTTTGAAACCTTTTGCCATGACTTGGGTCTTGAGCACCAGTTTTCGAGTCCGTATATGTCGGTGCGGAATGTGGTCTCGACACTAACCAGTAATAAGCGCCAAGGTCTATCCCTCAATGGTCGATGCTAAGCAATAGAAGACACAGAGTTTATCCTGGTTCCGGCTGGGGGGGCCGTACGTCCAGCAGTGGTGTGCTCAAGGCACTGTATTGCTCAGCACCGGGGGTGCCTGTAGTGGGGCTGCTACAAGCAAGGCGGGAGATGAAGCGTGGCTTCCAAGTCCCTGGTGTAGTGGCTGAAGATATTGTGGCAGAATTGGAGAACAAGTGCGTGGTGCGACTTGTCTCGTGTTGGGCTCTGTTGTTCGTGTGTCGTGTGTCGCGTCCGTGTTCTTCGTCTGTCCCCTGCGGCAAGGGGGTTCGTCCTCTTTTTATAGACCAAGGAAGGAGCGAATCACATGCGCGCCGCGCTATTTAGCTACGTGAGGGAGCGTGATGTTCTACGCTGTAGAGTAGGCGGCCGCCCAGGCGATCCTTGCAGCGATCCGGCCATCATGGCATATCTTGTACCCGAACAGTGGCGGCTTCGAGGGTAGAAGAGCGGCGGGCGGCTGTGACGTCTCCTGTTAGGCTTGAGGGAGCTGCTGACGTTGGTCTGTACGAGGCACAGTGGCAGGTAAGGTGGAGTCCCGTTCCCACACGCTCCACAGTGCTGGAGTCGTTGCCACAGCGCCTGGCGTGCGCCCGTACGCGCGGGGGCGGCAGCCATACCGTTAACAGTGGCAGGGATGGCGTCCCACCGGCCTAGCGCCTCCACCTAACCCTGTAAGGTCACAAGAAAGCAAATCGAGGGTGCAGCCGGCCCCCTTCGAGGGCTCGGCGCGTTAGCCGTACCGGAGCAGGTGGCACGACGTCACGGACCGGCACCGCCGCGCGCAAAGTCCCCCCCCACAGTGATGGGGATGGGCTCCCTCCTGGGGAGTTGGTGCGGCAGCGCCGGGGCGCGTGCCCCGGGCGCATGATGGCGCCATCCCGCCGATGTCAGGGCATTTAATGCCTGCGCGCGGGAGCAGGCGCGCGCGTGCGGGGCGCCTTCGAGCGAGGCGGACCCCGTTCGAGGGCGGGGTGGACCCTCGAGCGAGGCGGACCTCGCTCAAGGGAGGCGCACCTCCTCGAACGGGGCGGAGCCCGCCCGAGGGAGGCGCGCACCCTCGAGCGAGGCGAAACCCATTCGAGGGAGTCTTCGAGTGGGCCACCTGGTGGGCCGCTGGGGCCTTCGCGGCGTGGGCCATGTCCTGCATGGTTAAGTAAGGTGTATTGGGTTTTGGCTTTGTTGCGGGTTTTAAGTGGGGATTTCCCAGCTGTTTAAGGGGACCCCTAGGGCTGTCCCCGACAGTAGCCCCCGAGCATCTATGGGTCTGCCATTGAGGCTCCCACAGATGCTGAAACCTACTGATAGGACGTTCTTCCCTCCTGGTTTTGCGAACGCTTTCCGTGGGGCCGCGTCAGCGGACCCGCAGATCTAGCCCCCGAAGCCCTGCAGGAGCATGGGCGCTCTTGTAGGGGTTGACCGTGAGACTTGGACATAAGGCGTGGTACATGTTTCAACCAGCGTCGGCAATGTCTCAGCCGGCTTCGGTGACGCACGCGCTGCTGGCGTTATCCCCGGCGGGTGCAATCCAGGAGGTGTAGCCGTGCGTCAAGCCCCCGAGCCTGGGCCCGTTCAAGGCGATCGGGTAGAGCTTTACGACTTGTCTTTTAACGCGCCCTCGCCGTCCCTCCGCGGGATGGAGGGTGAGGTTCCCGTAACCCCCATCGGTCGGGTCGCGAATTGCGGATACCTCGTCGAGCTGTTAGTGGGTGGTTCGAGTGGACGCCCATGCCCCGTTTGATAAGGGTAGGCTGCGTGGTCCAGAGACACGTCCATTGAAGCGCTAGCGTGGGTTTGCTAGGTGGGGCTCGGTCCCGTTCGCTGGGGACCGAGGGCGCGGAAGCTCTCCCTCGGTGGGATCCCCCGGCTAGCTGCCCTCGCTGGCTCTCGAACACGACATGTGGGGCACCCTCGAGCTGGCAGGCTCGAGGAATGGCTCGAATGCGCGTGCCCTCGTCGTCCCTGACTCCGGTGATCTGGGGCGCCTGTTCGAACCCGTCGAGGGTCAGGCTTCGAACCCCTGATCAGTAGGGCCGTGCGGGGTGGCGCCTGGGCGGCCCCGTCTTTGCATCTGCGACCATCGAGGGGCCTGGGCAAGCCAGCCCTCGAGGCGCTGATCAGTAAAAATGGTGCGGGGCGGCACCTGAGCGCTCCCGCCCGGCATTCCGCGACCATCGAGGGGCTCCGGGCAAGCCAGCCCCTCGAGGCGCCGATCGCAACACGCGTTGTGGCATGGGTGCTTTGCGGTGCCTCGTTTTGTTTCAAACGGCCCCCGAGGCGACCTTCTCACGCCCGCACCCTTTCGAGGGTTGAAGTTTTCCCCGAGCCCGGAGCCCGTGCCGCTCAAGGGTTCTCCTTACTTTGTAAGGAACCAGGCCATTAAATGCTCCACAGTAGAGGCCGCGGTTTTGCGTCGCGGCGCGCTTTTTAGGCGCGCGCGCGCGCGCGCGCGTAGTGGGCGGTGTGGGCAGGAGGATGTGACCGCCTGCCACGGTCCTGCTATTCTTCGCCGCGATGATGGCCTGTTCGCGGTGGCGTGGCCGCCGCGGCCGTGGTGGGGCCCGCCCGCCGCCGAGAAGAAAAGATTCCCCGCAAGCTTAATGCGCGCGGGACGTCCGCCCCCGAGAGCACGCCCGCGGCGTATAAATCTGAGGGGAGGGAAAAACGGCGGTTTTTTACCTTAGCGCTCCGCCTTTTTAGCCCCCCTCGCGCTCTCGCCTTCGTCCTCGCTCTTGCCATCGCGTGCCTTCGCCATTAGAGCTCTTCTCCTTCTCCTTGTCCCTCCGCTCTCGCGTCCCTCGTCCTTTCTCATGGCGCCGCTTCCGCCCCTCACGATTCTCGACCCGCACGCCCGGGAGCGGGCCGACGGGGACCCGCCCGGCCCTTGGCGAGCCGGGTCTCCGCCGGGCCGCTTGGCCGAACGAAGAGGGCCGGCCGGCGGGAGGGATTGTGCCGCCGGCGGGGGACCGCGCGCCCAACCCGCCGTAGGCTACGTGGTGAGCTTCACCCGCTTCCATGAGCGCGGCTTCGCCGCACCGGCGAGCCGCTTCATGCGGGCGCTGTGCTACCACTACGGCGTGGAGTTGCATAACTTCGCGCCGAACGCGATTTCGCAGGCGGCCACGTTCGTGGGCGTCTGCGAGGGGTATCTAGGGATCCCAGTCAACTGGGAGCTCTGGATACACCTCTTCCGCGCGGAGCTCTTCACGCAGCCCACGACGGAGCAGAGGACCCGCCGCGCGGTGCGCGCCGGCGGGATGTCGCTCGCCCTGCGGGGGCAGTTCAAGGACGACTACATCCCCTGCACCATGACAACGAACAACGCCGGCTGGGAGCGGGGATGGTTCTACCTTCGCAACGCCGAGCCCGCCTCCCCGCCTACACCGTCCGGTGCTCCGGGAGAAGCCCAACTCCCCGGGGTCATAGGGTGTCCACCGCCCGGCCACCGGGAGGCGGCCGGACTCGCTCCCCGGCCGCCCCGAAGAACCCGGCAACGGCGCGCGGCCGACCGCGTGGGCGTCCTCGCCTTCCTCCACCACCCGGCGGGTTGTGCCTCCGATGGAGAGGGCCGCTCCGCATCTACCGATGACGACAGAGGAGGCGGACCCCATCGCGCTGGCGAGGTCGCGGATGCTCCCAACCCCCCTCGAGCGGGGGTATGCGCTCACCCGGGCGCGGAGCGCCGTCGACACCCCGATGTTGCGCCAGGATCGGTCCCCGTGGGACCTCGAGATGCTCCCCACCGGCCCGCTGGTGAGTATGATTCTTGGCCCTGTCTTTGTTCTCAATGTTGCCTCTGGCCCCTGACGCGCTTTTGACGTTCTTGCATGCAGTTGGTGGAATTCAGCGCCGCGAAGTCCGTTCCGCCCACCCCTGACTCCCGCGCGCTTGGTTGGGCGGCGCAGCAGCGGGAGCAGGAGCGGGCGGAGCGCAAAAGGGGAGCGCGTGAGGCGGCACCGCGAGCGCCGCGAGCGGCGGAACGAGGAGTACCGCGGTGCGAGGAGTCGGGGCTTTCCTCCCCGGGGACCGAGGGAGTACCTCGTCCTCGCGAGGAGGACGAAGAGGAAGAAGCCGGGGGGGGGTGGCCCCTCCGATAGGTGGGAGCCGCGCCCCCGCCGCCGGGAGCCGGCTCCGGCGGCAAGGGCGGCGTAGCCGGGGCGGCGCAACGGCGCCCGCCGCCGTGCAATCGACAACGGGAGCGGCGCGCGCCGCGGAGGGGCCGGGCGCGCGCCGCGGAGGCACGCGCGCAAGCGTGCCCGTGCGCGCGCGGGGGTCCGCGCGCGCGGTGGAGACGTCAAGAGGCGTGGCATCGGCCGTGTCGGCCTCATCCGCCGAGGCTTCAAGGAAGAGGAAGCGCGCCTTCTCCTCTTCGAGGTAAGGGGCTCATCCTTCTTTGGGGTTTGGTTTTTTGGCGCCCAGGCGTTCTGATTCTTTGCTCGTGCTTGTGCAGGGTGGTGCCAACCATTCCTCCCCTCGCACCGGCTAAGGTGCTGAGGGCGGACGCGTCCATTCCCACCCGGCGGCATTCATCGAGGGCGCCGTGGGCGGGAGCGGCGCGGCGGCGGCGGCGGGCGAGAGCTCGCGGACGCGGCCGAGGCCTCGAGGCCTCGGCCGGCGGGATCCGCCCCGCCGCGGCGGCGGCGCCTCGGCGGTCGCCGAGGAGCGGCGGGCGCCGGCCGCGCGGCGGTGACGCAGCCGCGGCGGCGGCCGTGATGGAGACGCGGCCGGCGGTGGCCGCCGCGACCGGAGGTGCGGCCGCGGCGCCACCGCGACGGAGGCGCAGCGGGCGGCGGTGGCCGAGGAGGGCGACCGGATGCCCGCGGCCGCGGAGGCGCGGTCGGAGATAGTGGCCACGGCACCGCGGCCGGCGCCCGCGGCCACCGAGGCGCAAGTGGAGGCGCCCGCGGAGGCGGCGCGGGGCCGGCGCCCGCCGGCGGCTCCCCGGCGGCGGTGGTGGAGATCCCGTACGATGACTCCCCGCGCGCCCGGGTTGGATCGGGGCGAGCTCCACGCCCTCCCCCGGGTCCCGGGAGGGGGCCCTCGTGAGGCGGCGCGAGGGCCACATGGTGGCGGGGGGCCGAGGGTACGGCGCCGAGGCCTCGTCTTCCCGCGCCGGCCACTCCGCCCGTGTGGAGGGGGCCGCCGGGCGACCCGCTTGCGTTCGCCGACGCCCCGTGGGGAGCGGTGGAGCTCGGGGAGAGCTTCCGCAGCCACCGCGCCACGCTTGACCGTGCATTGAACGAGGCACCGAGGGTCCACGGCGCGGCCCCGCGTGGCGCGTCTTCCGTGTAGGGTGCCATTGCTTGCTTCCCTTTTTCCTTGTTTCCCCGCGCGCTTATCTTTGCGGCATGGTGTTTACGGGTTTTGATTTGTGGGTGCCAGGAGCTCGAGCGCCGCGCCCGCGACAAGTACGGCGCCTTCGATCGGGTGAATGCCGAGCTCCACCAGCTCCGGGAGCGATGCGGCGCCTTCGACGCGCTCACCGATGCCCTCGGTGACCCTCGGATGGCTGGTTGTCGTACCGGGCCATGGCCTTGCGCGATGAACTCCCCGAGAGCACAAGGCAAGACCCGGCGCGTCCCTCTAGCCTCGAGCGGGTCTGCACAGCCCTCATCGACCGTGATGAGGCGCCGTGGCGGGTGCGCCGGACTCCGGAGAAGATGCGCACGCCGGCGACCAACCGGGGAGGCGGTGGTGGCCGCGTCCGCAGCCGAGAACCGGGGGCTCCGCTCGTCCCTCGAGGGGGCGCAGCGCGGCAGCGCAGGGCCGAGGAGCGGGCGCGCGCGCCGAGCAAAGGGTCAAGGAGGCCGACGACTTGAAGGCCGCCCCTCGACGCCAAGGTCGCGCGCGCTTGCCGTTGCCGAGGACCGCCCTCCGCAGAGCGTACCGCCCGTCAAGGAGCCGAGGGACCCGGCTCCAAAGAGAGGGGGCCGCCCTCGTCGATGCTCGGTCGGCCCCCGGAGCGGGAGCGCGCCGGCGCCGCGAGGCGACGCATGGTGCTCGCATCACGAACGCGGCCGAGAGCCGGCCCTCCAGAGCAGGGCGAGACCATCGGGGGGCCCCGAGCGTAGACGGTCGAGGCCGAGCGCCACGCCCTCGAGGTGGAGAGGAAGCAAGTCGAAGGTGAGCCGCCGTTTGACTCCCCGTGTTGTTGGATTTTCCTTAGAGGGTTCGCACTCTTTTTCTGACTTCTTTCTCGCCTGGCAACTTCAGGCTTGCGCACCGCGCTGGGGCACGCGGCTGAGCGGAGCCGAGGCGCGTGCGGACCTCCTACAACTCCTCCGAGCAGAGCCGGCAGAGTTGCGCGATGCGGCCCTCGAGACCTCGCCGATCCGTGGAGGAGGGCGAGGCGCAGGCCGGAAGCTCGCTGGCCAGCCGCCTGCGTGCCCTTAGCGGCCACGTCACCGAGCGCATGCGCCGGGCGCTGCATCTTGGCGTCCAGAAGGCCCTCGGAGTGGTACGGTCCCACTACGAGGTTAACTTCGAGGCGCTGGCGGAAGGCTACGTCGTCCCCGAGGGTGTCGAGGACGAGGTGGCGATGGAGCGCGTGGACGCGCTCGCTGCCGACGCCGCCGGGTCGCTCGCTGAAGCCTTCGAGGAGTTCCTCTTCCCGACGCTGCTGACGCCGCCGCTCCTCCCTCCCGAAGCGCCGGGCGCTAGGCCCGTTTTTGTTTGTGTATCAGTATTCTGGCCGTGCGGCCTTTGTAAATAAACAAGTTGTTTTTGCTATGAACATTTGTTGATGTGAAATGAAGTCTTTTGTTTACTACGCTTTTTGTTTCTCCTTCTTCCTGAGTAGATTCTAGTTAGGGGAGTTCGATTTTCATGGGTGGCTTGCTGGGTTGGAGGCGAGAGAGAAGGGCCGTATCCTCGCGGAGGCGTAGGCTATCTCTGGGTCGCGCGCTCCTTCCGCTGGCTGCCCACGCCCTGTTCGAACCGTTGCTCGAGGCCGAAGTAGAAAACAAACTTAGCGCGCGTGAGTTGTTTCGTTTTTGCGCGAAAATGGGACCATTTTGGGGGGGATGCCCCCCGTAGTAGCCCCCGAGGGTAACTTGGGTTTCGGGGGAAAGCCGAGTTGCCCTTTTCATTAGACTTATGGCGTTTACATGGTTATCACCAACTGGGGCGTTGGTCATGTGGTTTTTACAACAAAATGCTTGGAAATCCTAGCTAGGGGTAGAAGCGACGTAGCTGTTGGATGTTCCAGGCGTTGGTGAGCTCTTCACCGTCCTCGTTGGCCAGCTTGTACGTGCCGGGCTTGAGCACCTTCACCACGACGTAGGGTCCCTCCCACGGAGGCGATAACTTGTGGCGTCCTCGGTTGTCCTGGCGCAGCCTTAGGACCAGATCCCCTTCACTGAAGTCCCGCCAGCATATCTTGCTCGCTTGGTAGCGCCTGAGGGACTGCTGATACCTCGCGGAGTGCATCAAGGCCACGAGGCGTGCCTCATCCACCGGTCCAGCCGAGTCCTCGCGGCTCGCCGGTTGGCATCCTCGTCGTAGCCTCGAACCCTGGGCGACCCGTATTCTAAGTTCGTGGGGAGGACCCGCCTCCGCGCCATGGACTAGGAAAACGGGGTGAACCCGTGGCTCGTCGGGTGGTCCTTAGGCTCCACACGACCGCTGGTAACTCTTGGAGCCATTTTCGGCCAGATTTGTTTAGCTGGTCGAAAATTCTAGGCTTAAGGCTGAAGGACCGATACGGCGAACCAGAGAGGGGGGGAGTGAATGGGAGCCGATAAAAATCCTTCTCGAAGGAGATGAAAACTCCAACAAGACGAACGCGGCTTCCAACACACGTCTCCGACTCACTACCAAGGTTGGTCAAGCCCACGTAGCCACTGGAGTGCCACTGGACCTAGAAACCAACACACCACCTTCCGACCCGAGAAACGCAGCGGAAAAACCAAAACTCGAGTCTACAGACCCACACCGGTCAGACCGGTGAGCACCACCGGCCGACCGGTCCCCGCCGGTGAAACCGAGCAACTTCCACAAAGTGGCTCTACACCGGCCGACCGTGAGACACACCGGTCGTACCGATGGCAGACTCGAAAGCCCTCAAGGCACCAAACAAAGCCAACCGACCACCAAACGGACCCAAACTCGAAACAACAGCACCACGGGACAACAAAGAACACACCAAGACACTCACCCGAGCGAAAACCCACAGGGCTTGCACCGGTCAGACCGGCCAAGAGCACCGGCCGACCGGGTAGCTCCGGGCAGCTCGGGATGAACAAAGACTCCGCGGTCAACTCCCCCAAATCCAAATCTCGATCTCCCGAATCGCTCCACGGACTTGAACAAGACTTTGGGGATATTATGAACACCTCATGAGGAGTCCATAGCCAAGTTTAGTCCTGCCAAAACTCGTCCAAAATGGAGGAATCGAAGAAATCCCGCCGAAAGCACCTCCAACCCAAGAACTCAAGAAACCCCAAAATCGAGCACTTTTACTCACGGATTTGGGAGGGGAATCACAGCCCAAAGAACCACGAAGGGTTCCCACAAATTTCCCCCATCAAATCCCCAAGAGAAAAGCCCCGAAAACAACCCAAAGAAATCACCGAGAGAGGGCTCCGAAAATCACCACCAAGAACAACCGGGGAAAACACATCCAAACCTTGAGGAACCACGCCGAATCATCTATACATGAAACAAAGGTTCGTACAAGGTCTAGCAAGCCGCCCGATCATCCATCCCTCTCTACAAGATATCTCCGTGAAGCTCTCTTGCTAGTCCTAAGAAAAACCTAAGGAAAATAGGTGGAAAATAGGAAAACTAATGAGCTAGGGTTCCAAGAGTTGGCTGCCATCCTCTCACCTCTTGGGTTATATAGGCGGCAACCGAATGTCTAAAATGCCCCTCTCTACTAACTAGGGATACAAGCCCCTCAAGGGCGGATTTGGAATTCTTGATGTCTTCACCATCGGACGGATGCCCGCAACCGCACCCCCGCGTAGCCTCGACGCAAGCCATGCGATCCCGACGCGTGTCCTCCGCTTCGAAGATTCCGGACCGCGTCGCCGCACACGGCCGACCGTGCTCCTCACCTGCCGACCGGTCCCCACCGGCCGACCGGCCGACCCACCGGCCGACCGGTCCGTGCCGCCGCACCTCCGTCTTCGCCCTCCGCCTTGGCTTTGTGGATCAACCAAGGAACCCAAAGGGTTTTCTCGGTGAACCACCGGAAACCCCGCGAACTCGGTGTAGCCTCCGCCAATCTCCACTCATGACTTGGCTCCCACGTAGTCCCGGCTCGACCTTGGTTTTGAGGCTCAACCAAGAAACCGTCCACGACTTCATCTTGTCGTTCATGCCACCATGCGGCCCGCACTTGACCCCCGCCGGCCACCGGGTCCTCGAACGAAGCCTACTTGTCTTCTCCACACCTGGAGGCCTCACCGGCGACGACCTTTCGCGCTTGTTCTTCACCTGCACCAACACGAGTCAAGCCGCAACCTGCACCTGCAATACTTAGCCAAGAATCAGTCCACACAACGTTGTCAATCACTCATCACACAAGGAAGCGACCATCCACCGGTCCTTGAACCACACATGGTCCTCAAAGGCCTTGTAAGATCATGCCGTTGGCACGCTCTACTTGGCCGTTGGTCTGTGGGTGTGCCACAGCTGCCCAATCCACACGGATGTGGAACTTGTCGCAGAACTCCAAGAATTTCCTGCCCGTGAACTGGGACCCGTTGTCGGTGATGATAGAGTTTGGCACTCCGAAGCGGTGGACGATGTCGGTGAAGAATGTCACCGCTTGCTCCGCCCTGAGATTCGTAATGGGGCGCACCTCCACCCACTTGGAGAACTTGTCGATCGCAACCAACAGGTGGGTGAAGCCCCCGGGCGCCTTCCGCAAGGGCCCGACGATGTCCAGCCCCCACACGGCGAATGGCCATGTTATGGGGATGGTCTGCAGGGCATGGGCGGGTAGGTTGGACTTGCGGGCGTAGAACTGGCACCCTTCGCAGGTGCGTACGATCTCGCTGGCGTCCACGACCGCGGTCGGCCAGTAAAAGCCTTGGCGGAAAGCGTTGCCAACGAGGGTGCGAGGCGCGGCGTGATGGCCACAGATCCCAGCGTGGATGTCCCATAGGAGCTCGCGCCCCTCGGGGATTGGCACGCACCGCTGTAAGATGCTGGAGGCGGCGCGCTTGTACAGCTCGCCGTGGACGAGGGCAAAGGACTTGGCCATCCTGGCGATGCGCCTGGCCGTGGCCCGATCCGAGGGGAGCTCTCCTCGAGCCATCCAAGCGATGTATTTGTCGCGCCGATCGGCCCTTGGACAGAGTCGTCTCAATGTCCATCACGTCGGCCTCGTAGGAGCCATACCCCTAGAGGAGGGAGAGCACGTACGCCTCGTTCGAGGGGTCCTCATCCATGGGTTCCGCACCCGCTGGATTCGAGGGAGCCCCCGAGGGTTCTGCGTGGCTCGAGGGGTGAGGCTCGAGGACGACCGAGGACTGGGCGATATCGCGGGCAAAAACGTTCGGGGGGACGGTGATCCGCCCGGACGCGATCTTGGCTAGCTCGTCCGCCTCCTCGTTGTACCGGCGGGGCACGTGGTTGAGCTCGATGCCGTAAAACTTGTCTTCGAGGGCTCGCACGGCCTTGCAGTAGGCCTCCATCTTGTCGTCATGGCAGCTCGCGTTTTTCATGACTTGATCGATTATGAGCTGCGAGTCCCCCCGTACGTCGAGACGCTTGACGCCTAACTCAATGGCGATTTTGAGGCCGCAGAGGAGGGCCTCATATTCAGCCATATTGTTAGATGCGGGGAAGTGGAGGCGCACCGCGTACCGCATGTGCTCTCCGAGGGGTGACACGAAGAGCAGGCCCGCGCCCGCCCCTGTTTTCATCACCGAGCCGTCAAAATACAGGGTCCAGCACTCTGCTTGGATCTGTGGCGGCGGCTGCTGCGTATCCGTCCATTCAGCGACGAAAACCGCCAGGATCTGGGGTTTGATGGCCTTGAGCGGGGCATAGGCGAGCGTCTCGCCCATCAGCTCCACGGACCACTTGGCGATCCTGCCCGCCGCGTCGGGATTACGGATGATCTCCCCTAGCGGGAAGGAGGAGACCACCGTGACGGGGTGGGCCTCGAAGTAATGGCGGAGCTTGCACCGCACGAGGACTACCGCATACAGCAGCTTCTGGACCTGAGGGTAGCGCGTCTTGGTGTCGACGAGACCTCGCCGATGTAGTAGACCGGCCGGCCGGACCGGCGGGCGTGCCCTTCCTCCGTGCGCTCCACCACGATCACGGCGCTGACCACCTGGGTGGTTGCGGCCACGTAGAGCTGCAGGGGTTCACCATCCTGCGGCGGCGTGAGGATCGGGGCGTGCGTTAAGGACGCCTTCAGCTTGTCGAGCGCATCCTGGGCCTCGGTGGTCCAGGAGAAGCGCTCGTGCTTCTTGAGGAGGCGATAGAGGGGCAGGCCCTTCTCGCCGAGCCGCGAGATAAAATGGCTCAATGCGGCAAGGCACCCCAGCACCTTTTGCACCCCTTTGAGGTCCCGGGTCGGGCCCATTCGCTCGAGGGCCGTGACCTTCTCAGGGTTGGCCTCGATTCCCCGTTGGGAGACGATGTACCCCAGGAGCATGCCTCGCGGCACTCCAAAGACACATTTTTCGGGGTTTAATTTGACCCCATTGGCCCGTAAGCAGCCGAACGCGATGCTAAGGTCGCCAACCAGGTCGTCCGCCTTCCTGGTTTTCACGATGATGTCATCTACATTTGCCTCGACCGTCCGCCCGATGTGATCTCCGAAAACGTGTTGCATGCAGCGTTGATACGTTGCACCTGCGTTTCGGAGGCCAAACGGCATCGTGACGTAGCAGAACATCCCGAACGGCGTGATGAACGAAGTCGCAAGCTGGTCGGACTCCTTCATCTTTATTTGATGATACCCGGAGTAAGCGTCAAGGAAGCAAAGTAATTCACACCCAGCCGTTGAATCAACGATTTGATCAATGCGTGGCAAAGGAAAGGGAACTTTAGGACATGCTTTATTGAGACTAGTATAGTCTATACACATCCGCCATTTCCCGTTCTTTTTCTTTACAAGCACAGGGTTTGCTAGCCACGTCGGGTGGAACACCTCCTTGATGAACCCGGCCTCGAGGAGCTTCCGCAGCTCCACTCCGATTGCCCGCTGCCGCTCTTCGTCGAAGCGGCGGAGCCGTTGTTGCACGGCGCGGGCGTGAGGCAGGATGTCAAGGGAGTGCTCGGCGACCTCCCTCGGGATGCCTGGCATATCCGAGGGGCTCCACGCGAAGATGTCGGCATTGGCGCGGAGGAAGTCGACGAGCACCATTTCCTATTTGGGATCGAGGGCGGAGCTGACCCTCAACGCCTTGCCCTCGGGGGCCGCGGGGTCGAGGGGTACTTCCTTGGTCTGCTCCGCGGCCTCGAAGGTGCCGGTGTGCTTTGTGGCGGAGTCGAGGTCCTCGTTGACCATCTTCTCCAAAGTGGTCACCAGTGCTTCATCCAGCGCCAGTGCTTCTGCGTGCTCTACGCACTCGACGTCGCAGTTGAATGCGTGCTCGATGGACGAGCCTACGGTGATGACGCCGTTCGGTCCTGGCATCTTCATCTTCAAGTAGGTGTAGTTGGGGACTGCCATGAATTTGGCGTAGCAGGGTCGCCCAAGTATAGCGTGGTAGGCACCCTTGAACCCCACCACCTCGAAGGTGAGCGTTTCCTTGCGGAAATTCTTCGCGGTGCCAAACCAAACCGGCAGGTCGATCTGCCCGAGGGGCTGGACCTGCTTGCCGGGCGCGATGCCATGGAACGGCTTCGTGCTGGGCCGCACCTGGTCCAACCCGATCCCCATCAAGCGCAGCGTATGCGCGTAGAGGATATTGAGGCTGCTGCCTCCGTCCATCAAGACCTTTGAGAACCGCGTGTTCCCAACGATTGGATCGACCACCAGGGGGTACTGGCCCGGGTTGGGGATGCGGTTCGGATGGTCTTCCCGGCTGAAGGTGATGGCGTCCTCCGACCAGTTGAGGAAGGAGGGAGGCGCCTTCTCCGCGGCGAGGACCTCGTGCCGCTCCCGCTTGCGCTGGCGGTCGACATGTCGATGGTGGGTCCCCCGAAGATGAGGAACACATTTTCCACGGCGGGGAAGCCGCCGGCGTCACCATCCCCTCCGTCTTTCTTGGCCTCCGCCTCCTTCGCGGCGGCGCGGCCATAGAACTTCTTGAGCATGTCGCATTGCTCAAGGGTGTGGTTTACTGGGGTCTTGTGGTAAGGACATGGCTTTTTCAGCATGTCATCAAACACCACCGGACCTCGAGGGGCCGGTCGAGGGCCCCGTCGAGCCGGGTCAACGGCAAGAGCCTCGGCCTCATTGCCGCCGCGCGCCCCTGCTCGCGCGCCTCGCGGCGCGGCCTCTTTCCCTTCTTGCCCCGCCTGTCCTTGCGGTGGGGCTCCCGGGACTTGCTGCCCTTCGCGGGCGCATCGTCCGAGCGCCTGCCCTTCTTGCCGTCAAAGATCGCCCCCACGGCCTCTTCTCCTGAGGCGAAGCTGGTGGCGATGTTGAACAGCTCGTTGGAGTCCGCGGGCGGGCTGCGCCCCAACTCTCGTACGAGATCCCGGCATGTGGTGCCCTCGAGGAAGGCGTGCACAATTTCGGATTGCGCCACGCTGGGGAGCTCTGTACAGCGCTTGGAGAAGCGCCGTATGAAGTCCCGCAGCGACTCGCCGGGCTTCTGAGTACAGGAGCGCAGATCCCAGGAATTTCCAGGGCGCACGTACGTGCCCTGGAAATTACCCACGAACGTGCGGACCAGATCGTCCCAGTTGTGGATTTGGCTGGCGGGCAGGTGCTCGAGCCATGTCCGGGCCGCATCGCCGAGGTGCAGGGGCAAGTTGTGAATGATGACCTCGTCGCTGGTGGCCCCGCCCAGTTGGCACGCCAAGCGGTAGTCATTAAGCCACACACGGGGATCCGTCTCCCCGTTGTACTTGACGATGGTCGAGGGTTGGCGGAAGCGTTGGGGGAAGGCCGCCGCCCGGATCTCTCGGCTGAACACACGGGTCCCCGGGGGCTCCGGCGTCGGGGAGCGGTCCTCGTCGCTGTCGTAGCGTCTGCCCCGTCGAGGGTGGTAGCCTACCGCCGCTCGGGCGTCCGCCCGTTCGTGCGGCGGGAGTTGATGACGTTGCGGGCGTCACGCGTCCGGCCGCCCGCGCGTGTCAAGGAGCCGCTCCTTGGCCGCCGCGTGTCCCGATTTGGCGGGACGCCCCGCAGCTTCACCTGCGTGGACCGAGGGTTCGCCCCCCTGTGCAGCCCCGTCCCCTCGTGCATCCCCCTGCTGGCGGATACGTGAGGCTGAGCTTTCGGCCTGCTGGACGACCGCTTGCTCAATGAGAGCTTGCACTTCGCGTTGCAGGTTCCGCGCCTCAGGGGTCGAGGGTGCCGGCATAGCTCGCAGCAGCGTCGCGGCGGCAACGAGCTTCTGGCTTGCCCGTGGAGGCGCGTCAGGGTTGTCGGCGTTGATGCGGTCGCGGGGCTGCCTGCCCAGCTCCCGCACGCGTTCGCCGCGAGCGGAGGCTTCTCCAGCCATCGAGGCGCGGAGCGCCGCACCGTGCGGTATTCTTCCGCCGGCTTGGCCTCAAGCTCGCGCGCCCGGCCGCCTGTGCGTCGGCGTCGGCCCCAACAGGAGTGCTTGGCCCCGCGGCCAGGCGTGGAGCGATCCCTGGGGCAGGCGTAACCTCCCCGTCGCCTGCGCCCACCGCGCCGGTGGCGTTTGCTGGGTCGTTGGCAATGACGACGCAGCACTCCCGCGCGGGGTCGTAGATCCCGGTGCTGGAGTCATCGGAGCAGCCGAACCAGTAGTCCGTAGCGTCAAGGAAATGCCTGAACATGACTGGGTCCGGCACGCCGGAGAAGTCCCACTCCGCGTACCCGTGGAGGTTGGCGGGCGACAACGTGTCAAGGGAACCCAGGGACGACTCGTCACCCGCCGAGGCACCGGGATCCCTGGCGACGAAGACGTGACGGCCAGGCGGGACCCTGCGCATCGTGGTGTTGACGTTAGCGTTGAAGGCCATCGTGGCACCACGCAGCCCAATGGGAAAGCGCGGTCCAGAGACTGTGCGCTGTTCCGCTGGGGTGGCGGTTGCCGTGGCGGCAGGCACGCCGCGCCGAGAGGCGGCGCGCGCGCTCGGCCGCCGTCGCTCGGACCGTGCTCGGCGCGAACGCCGACCGCAGCGACGGCGGCATCGTGGCGTCGACGGGCCGCCGCGCATCCGCGCCGGCGGGTGTCCGCGCCGTGGTGGTGCGCGTAGCGGGGACCGGAGCGGACCCGCCCGGCGCGCGCGCGGAGCTCCTCACGGTTGGTGAGGCGCATGAGGTAGCCGTTCCCCATGGCTCGAAAGTTGAGTCCCCCCGAACCGGATTTCGAACCGGCGGGGAGGGGGGGTCCGAGCCGCCCATGCGCAACGCGTACCGCGGTACTCGGTGCGGATCACCATGGAGGGAGTTGATGATTGACCTTAGGCGCTCGATTGCCCCACCGGTGGGCGCCAAGCCGTCGGTGCGGAATGTGGTCCCGACACTAACCGTAATAAGCGCCAAGGTCTATCCCTCAATGGTCGATGCTAAGCAATAAAAGACACGAGTTTATCCCGGTTCCTACGGGGGGGGGGGGGGGCGTACGTCCAAGGCAGTGGTGTGCTCAAGACACTGTATTGCTCAGCACCGGGGGTGCCTCTAGTGGGGCTGCTACAAGTAAGGCGGGAGAGGAAGCGTGGCTTCCAAGTCCCTGGTGTAGTGGCTGAAGATATTGTGGCAGAATTGGAGAACAAGTGTGTGGTGCGACTTGTCTCGTGTTGGGCTCTGTTGTTCGTGTGTCGTGTGTCGCGTCCGTGTTGTTCGTCTGTCCCCTGCGGCAAGGGGGTTCGTCCTCCTTTTATAGACCAAGGAAGGAGCGAATCACATGCGCGCCGCGCTATTTAGCTACGTGAGGGAGTGTGATGTGCTACGCTGTAGAGTAGGCAGCCGCCCAGGCGATCCTTGCAGCGATCCGGACATCATGGCATATCTTATACCCGAACAGTGGTGGCTTCGAGGGTAGAAGAGCGGCGGGCGGCTGTGACGTCTCCTGTTAGGCTCGAGGGAGCTGCTGACGTTGGTCCGTACGAGGCACAGTGGCAGGTAAGGTGGCGTCCCGTTCCCACACGCTCCACAGTGCTGGAGTCGTTGCCACAGCGCCTGGCGTGCGCCCGTACGCGCGGGGGCGGCAGCCATACTGTTAACAGTGGCAGGGATGGCGTCCCACCGGCCTAGCGCCTCCACCTAACCCTGTAAGGTCACAAGAAAGCAAATCGAGGGTGCAGCCGGCCCCCCTTCGAGGGCTCGGCGCGTTAGCCGTACCGGAGTGGGTGGCGCGGCGTCACGGGACCGGCACCGACCGCGCCGCACGCCCCCCCCCCCACGGTGATGGGGATGGGCTCCCTCCTAGGGAGTTGGTGCGGCGGACACCCGGGGCGCGTGCCCCCGGCGCATGATGGCGCCGTCCCGCCGATGTCGGGGCATTTAATGCCCGCGTGCGGGAGCGAGGGCGCGCGCGTGCGGGGCGCCTTCGAGCGAGGCGGACCCCGTTCGAAGGCGGGGCGGACCCTCGAGCGAGGCGGACCTCGCTCGAGGGAGGCGCACCTCCTCGAACGGGGCGGAGCCCGCCCGAGGGAGGCGCGCACCCTCGAGCGAGGCGAAACCCATTTGAGGGAGTCTTCGAGTGGGCCGCCTGGTGGGCCGCTGGGGCCTTCGCGGCGTGGGCCATGTCCTGCATGGTTAAGTAAGGCGTATTTGGTTTTGGCTTTGTTGCGGGTTTTAAGTGGGGATTTCCCAGCTGTTTAAGGGGACCCCTAGGGCTGTCCCCGACAGTATACGCCTCCCCAGAATGGCGTGGTGGAAAGGAAGAACAGGACCTTGTGCGAGATGGCTCGGATGATGCTTGATGAGCATAGGACTCCGAGGAGGTATTGGGCTGAGGCGGTGAATATTGCGTGCTATGTGTCAAACAGGATCTACCTCAGAGTGCACAAGAAGAAAACATGCTATGAGTTGATGCATGGTCGCACACCCAAGGTGAGTCACTTCCATGTCTTTGGTTGCAAGTGTTTCATTCTGAAGAAAGGCAGGAAGTTGGATAAGTTTGAGGCTAGGTCTGTCGATGGTATTTTCTTTGGTTATGCATCTCATTCTAGAGCATATCGTGTGCTCAATCTTGAAACTAACCAAATTGAGGAGACTTGTGAGGTAACCTTCGATGAGATAGAGCCACGTAGTCAGCTTGTCTTTGAGTGTGCAGGTGATGATGAGCTTGGCGAGGAGATCTTTCAGGAGGAGGAGCATGAACATGGAGACGATGAAGATGGCGGTGTGGTGCCCCCAGCTGAACATGTACCCACTACTTCGACTACGGTGGTGGACGGACCCTCTCCTACACCTACGACAACAAATCAAGAATGAGGAGAAGCTGATGTCGAGGGGGAGGTAGCATCGAGGCGAGAACCTCCCCGGTGAGTACAAGTGGATCACCCCGCTTCGAGGATCATCGGCGACATGGATGAACGCACTACACGGTTGAGGGTTCGAAACAATTCTCATTTCGCTCATGCTGCATTTGTTGCTACTTTTGAGCCCAAAGACATTGGACACGCACTATCTGATCACAATTGGGTTAATTCGATGCATGAGGAGTTGGAGAACTTTGAGAGGAATCAGGTTTGGGAGTGGGTTGACCCTCCCCCAGGGTGTAAGCCGATTGGTACAAAGTGGGTGTGGAAGAACAAAGAGGGAGAGAAAGGTGAGGTTGTGAGAAACAAGTCGAGGATTGTTGCTCAGGGGTTCAGTCAGAAGGAGGGGATCGACTACGAGGAGACCTTTGCTCCCGTAGCCCGTTTGGAGGTGATTAGGATCCTTCTTACCTTTTCCGTGGCTAAAGGGTTAAAGTTGCACCAAATGGATGTGAAGAGTGCTTTCCTAAATGGTGTGTTGGAGGAAGAAGTGTATGTGAGGCAACCTCCGGGGTTTGAGAGTGAGAAGTACCCCCACCGGGTGTACAAGTTGAGAAAGGCGCTGTATGGGTTGAAGCAGGCGCCTAGAGCTTGGTATGGTAGGTTGAGGGGGTTCTTGTTTGAGAGAGGTTTTGAGATGGGGAAGGTCGATCCGACCTTGTTTTTGCTGAGGCAGGGTAGAGATATCCTGATTGTGCAGGTGTACGTGGATGATATTGTCGTTGGTGGCTCGTCTAACTCTCTTGTTGCAAGGTTTGCAGAGGATATGAGCAGGAAATTTGAGATGAGCATGATGGGCGAGTTGCAGTTCTTCCTCGGGCTACAAATCAAGCAATCAAAGGAAGGAACATTTGTGCACCAAGCTAAGTACACCAAGGACATTATGCAGAAGTTCAAGATGGAGGATTCCAAGGCTATGACGACGCCGATGAGTACGACTACAGCTCTTGATGCGGACGAGGAAGGTGAACACGTGGACTAGAAGGAGTACCGGAGCATGATCGGGTCACTCCTCTACTTGACAGCGACGAGGCCGGGCATCCAGTTCTCGGTGTGTCTGTGCGCTCGTTTTCAATCGTCTCCAAGGACTTCGCATCGGCAAGCGGTGAAGCGAATTTTCAGGTACTTGCGCCACAGTCCTGACTTCGGCCTTTGGTACTCCGCGTCCTCTTCTTTGGCGCTTCATGGTTTTTCAGACGCGGATTTTGCCGGGTGTCGGTTGGATAGGAAGTCCACTTCTGGGACTTGCCAGTTTTTGGGATCTTCTTTGGTGTCTTGGTCTTCCCGCAAATAGTTGAGTGTTGCTCAATCCACTACCGAGGCAGAGTATGTTGCCGCTGCTAGTTGTTGCTCTCAGCTCCTTTGGATTTCATACACCATGAGTGACTTTGGTGAGGAGTATACCCATGTTCCACTTCAATGTGATAGCACCAGTGCCATAAGCGTTGCAAAGAACCCAGTGCTCCATTCCAAAACCAAGTATATAGAAGTGAGGTATCATTTTCTGAGAGACAACGTAGAGAAGGGAAAGATAGCGTTGATCCATGTACCCACACATGACCAACTAGCCGATATTTTCACCAAACCCCTAGATCAAGCAACTTTCACTCGTTTGCAGGGGGAACTTGGTGTGTGTTTGATTTCTTGAGTTGGGTGTGTGGGAGCTCCTTTGTAGCATATGTATAATTTCCTTTGTGCATTTCTTGCTTTTGGCATGGCATATGTAACATGATGTATAGGCATCCTTGTATCTTAGATTGCATGCATTTTGTATCATATGCATTTGGTAGGAAAAGCTTCTCCTATATACATTGTTCACCATGGGATGCTATGTATGTCTTTGTGAGCTTTTTTTGTATGCAATGGTTAGTTTGGCTTAGCTCTTGATGATCTTGATGAATAATCCATGGTTGATGGCTATTGTTGGGGAATTCAGGAAAACCCGTCACCCTCGAAACGTTAAGTTTGACAAAGTTCTTGAGACATGTTTTTCAGGAACAGGAAACTCACGATTTTCGGAAGCCTGGAACCTGTGAAGCCTCGGATTCGCGAATGCGTGAAGTTCGGGAATCGTGATTCGGTGAAGAAGTGAGGTCGTGAACATGCGGAAGCCCGGAACCTCGAGCTGGTGATGGCGCGAACTTCGGAGGACGGCCGATTCGGGAATCTGTCGGGGACCCAGTTCGGGAGTCACGCGCGAAGACATGCATGAACCTTCGAAGAAGCGAAAGCCGATTCGGGAATCTGACGAGGGCCTGGTTCGGAAGTCACACGTGAAGACATTCACGAACCGACGGAGAAGCAAAGTCAAAGTTGTTGTCCCAAAAAGTCCAGGTTTTGTGTGTGAACTAATGGCAGATTTGTAAATATGTTAGACGAGAAAGACATTCTTGTATGCGTTCACAGTAGGAATATTCCCTGAGCTTGAGGGTGTTTCTGGTATGTAAAAGTCCCTTCATCTCCCTATAAAAGGGGGCGCGAGGGCACGTGTAAACGGATTCAGACTTTTGGGAACTTGTGCAATCTGCGGAGGGAATTACAGTCCCTCTGCGCTCTCGCTTTGTGCTTGAACGTGTTACGAACTCTCTCTCTCTCGTGTTAGGGGAATCATCCGAATTTTTCGGGTAACCCCCCAACATTGGCGCCCACCGTGTTCTAGCCGAAGAAAAGCTCACGATGCCACCTCAGAAGAAATCCAAGAAGAACGCTCCCGCAGAGGCAAATCGAGACGATCACCATCCTACCCAAAGGAATGAAACCTCTTTCGTTCCTGAACCTTCTAACACAACGGACCAAGAGCGGAGAGCAAAGCTCGAAGCTCTGATGAAGGCAAGAGCAGAGAAAATGGCTCATACCCAAGAACAACCTGCTGAACAGCAAGAATTTGAGAATGTCGATGATGATGGTAACACCATAGACAGGGAGCTAGAAATGGTCCAGCGAAAGATACAGCAGCTGCAGAAAGACAAAGAAAAGTTCGCAAGTCAATTGCAAGCGAAGAGAAAAATCTCTGAAAAGCTAGAGCAGCTAAACAAAGCAAAAGAGCAAATCAAAGTGATACAAAGAGAAATTGATGAAATGAAAGAACGAGAGAACAGTTCCCTGTGGCAGGAATCACCGCACCAGAACTCTGGGCCAGCAAGAGAACCCCCGAAAGATAACTTCTTCGCGGGAAATGGAATCTCACACTTCGTGGATTCTGAATCGCCGCTGTCTATTGGGCTGCAAACAACACCGTGGCCGCCGAAGTTTAAGCCTGTCTCTCTCCCCAAATACAACGGCTTCGGAAACTCTAGGCAATTCCTCATGAGATATGAATCAGCTGTGAATTCGGCAGGAGGGGATGATGTTGCACTGGCCAAATCCTTCATCATTGCTTGCGAAGGACCGCATCGAATTGGTACTCACTGCTGCCTCCACACTCAGTCTACAGCTGGGTAGACCTCAAGACAAAGTTCATGCAAGCATTTCAGATGTTCCACGACACAACTGCGGAAGCATCAGATTTGTATAACTGCAAGCAGAAATACAGAGAGCCGCTGTGGAACTTCGTGAGAAGGTTCATGCAACAAAGGTCTCAAATCCTCGAAGCTGATGAAAAAACAACAATCAACGCCTTAATCAAGGGCCTCACTCCAGGGCCAACAGCTTCACATCTCACAAGAAAGAAACCCAAGTCGGTTGAGGAACTTTTTCGCGAATTGGACGAGTACATTTTGTTAGATGATGACCATCACAAAAGAGTAGCCGAGCGAAACGAGGCAAGGCAGGGCAACAGAGAGATGACATGGAGGGCACCACCCCAGCATCCGCGAAATGTCAACAACGTCGGAAATCCTCAACCTGAACAAAGCAACGAGCCAAGCACCAGGGGAGGGTTCAATCCCAGAGGAAGGGGGAGAGGCAGAGGACCCCCGAGACTCACAAACTATAACCCAAAAGATCCTTACTTCTATTGCCAGTATCATGGGAGGGGCCATAGCACCGAAGGGTGCCCAGAAACGAAGAAGAACATGGCAAGAATTCAGCAAGAGAAGGCGCTAATGAGCATCACATCCTCAATGCCAAGCCAATTTCACCCGAATTTCTGGCAGCCGCAATTCGCGAACCCACAGTTAAGTTTTGTCCCAGTTCAGCAATTCCCACAACCACAGTCAGTGTGGCAGCTGTTGCAGCAATTTTTCCCTCAGTCACAAGCAATCCAGTCAATCCAGCAACCACAACCCATTCGGGAAATCTTGCCACCACCTCTAGAAAGTTTGTCAAGGCCTCAGTCAAGTTCGGGACCTCAGAACTCCAAAGTATTGCCATCGTTCGGGACTATCATGCCAATCACGGGCGGGTCAGCCATGGAATTCGAGACCAAGAAGCAAAGGAGCAATTACTTCAGGTCTATAAACACCATCATCAATGACGGCCCATCTGCACGTCCGGAGTGGGCAAAGGTGCCAATCACCTTCACAGAAGAAGATTTCAGGCTGAAATCCGCGATTCACAATGATGCCATGGTCATTGAGGTGAACATAGCTGGGTGGGTCATAGGAAAAGTCCTAGTTGATAATGGAAGCTCAGCGGACATCTTGTTCTTGAAGACTTTCGAAAAGATGAATCGGAGCCAGCACATGTTGGACCCCCAGAGTACCCGCTGCAAGGGTTCGGAGGAAAGCCCATAAAGCCGGTTGGAAAGATATCACACCCGGTTTCCTTCGGAGATCTCGAAAATGCCAGAATGGAGAATCTCACTTTCGATGTAGTTGACATTTACCACCCATACCTCGTGATTTTCGGCAGATGTTTCATGAACAAGTTTAATGCAGTCATAAGGCAGCAGTTCTTATGCATGAAAATGCCTGCACCCAAAGGGGTCATCACGGTGTTCGGCAATCAGCAAGAGGCCAGAAACATAGAAAAAGGCCACACACCCGGCCAAATGAACGTGTACCAGCTGAAAACAGCTGACGAGAAGAAGGAGACTTACGAAGAGGCTAAGCGGGATAAGGAAAAAATTGAAATAGCTGCAGATGGCGAAACCAAGAAAGTGTATCTGGACGACATGCCTGATAGAGCAGTCACAATAGGGGCGCACCTCAGTGTTGAAGAGGACAAAGATCTCGTACAATTCCTGAACAAGAACAAAGATGTTTTCGCATGGTCAGCTAAGGACCTGCAAGGCGTGGACAGAGACATCATCGAACATGCCCTGGAGATAGACGAAAAAATACCTCCCAAGTAGCAGAAACTTCGCAAAATGTCCGAAGAAAAAGTGAAAGCAGTGGAAGCTGAAGTTCAGAGATTACAAGACACGCAAGTAATCAGAGAGGTGAAGTACCTGGTCTGGCTAGCCAACACAGTACCAGTGAAGAAGAAAAATGGAAAGTGGAGAATGTGCGTGGACTTCACAGATTTGAACAAGGCATGCAAAAAAGACGATTTCCCCTTGGAAAGGGTAGACAAAATCGTGGATGATGCAGCCAACAGTGAAATGCTATCACTCCTGGACATGTTCTCTGGGTATCATCAGATAAGGGTCCATAAAGAGGACGAAGAGAAGACAAGTTTCATCACCCCATTCGGGACATTTTGTTTCGTAAGAATGCCAGAGGGGCTAAAGAACGCAGGATGCACATTCTCAAGAATGATAGCAATAGTACTTTATCCCCAGCTACGGAGGAACATCTTGGCGTATGTGGACGATATAGTCGTCAAAAGTGTTCACAGAAAGGATCACATCAGTGATTTAGCGGAAACATTCGCGAACATGAGAGCAGCGAACTTGAAACTGAACCCGGAGAAATGCGTATTCGGCATTCACAAGGGGAAAGTCCTCGGATGTCTAGTTTCAACAAAGGCATAGAAGCGAATCCCAACAAGATCAGGGGTTTGGTGGAAATGCAAGACCCAGTTTCGGTAAAAGATGTACAGAAGCTGACAGGGAGAGTGGCTGCCCTTAACAGATTCATTCCCAAGGCTGCAGAAAGAAGCTTACCATTTTTCCAAGTTCTCCGAAGTGCCAAGAATTTCCAGTGGTCCGAACCTCAGAAACGAGCTTTCCAAGAATTGAAAGATTACTTGTCCAATATGACCAAGCTCTGTCCTCCCGAACCAAAATCACCACTTCTGCTATATGTGTCTGCATCAAATTCGGTAGTAAGTGCGGTGCTAGTGCAAGAAAAGGAAGAGGAAGGAAAACTCAAACAAATTCCTGTTTATTTTGCTTCTGAAGCTTTGTATGGCTCCAATATCTTCTTTTCCGAACTGGAAAAATCGCATATGCGGTCATTATGGCAGCAAGGAAGCTAAGGCATTACTTCGAGGGTCACAGGATAAGAGTCATCACAAACCAGCCACTGAATGATCTGTTCGCAAATAGAGAGGCATCCACCCGAATCATCAAGTGGGGCGCAGAACTTTCTGAATATGTCATGGACTTTGAGAGAAGAAGTGCAATAAAATTGCAAGTTCTGGCAGATTTTGTCGTGGACTGGACTTCACCTACTCAGAACTTTGAGGAAAATACACCTGAACCTTGGATAGTGCAATGCGACGGAGCCTGGTGTTACAAGGGGGTTGGAATTTCGGCTGTTGTGACATCCCCAACGGGCGTAGTCATAAGATACGCAGCTCGGCTCGTATTCGCGAACAATGAACATTCCACGAACAACACAACGGAATACGAAGCTCTTCTGTTGGCATTAAGGAAAATGAGAGCCTTGGGGCAGCAGACCTTCATAATCAGAACGGATTCTAAAGTGATCCAAGAACATATCGAGAAAGAAAGCGAGGCAAGAAATCCCGTTCTCATGAAGTATCTAGAAAAAGTAAGGGAAATGGAAAAACACTTCAAAGGCTACTCAGTCCAGCATATCCCAAGGAATGACAACAATGAGGCAGATAAGCTGGCGAAAGCAGCAGCCAGAAATCAAGAGCTACCCCGGATGTGTTCTTCGAAATCATCAGAGAGCCGTCCATCAAGGATTTGAGGGCCAAAATCGTGAATGTAGTGGAGACTCCTGACTGGAGAGCAGAAATCATGGCTTATCTGAGAGGACATTACGAACCACAAGATGAGTTAGAGGAGAAAACATTGAAGCAAAGGGTTCGGGGCTATACAGTAGTGAATGGAGAACTATACAAATCAGGAGTCACTGAACCTTGGCTGCGGTGCATCACCTCCGAAAAAGGTCAGGAACTTCTAAAGGAAATTCACAGCGGATTATGTGGGGCGCACATTGGCACCAGGGCTTTGGCCGGAAAGGCGATAAAGCAGGGATTCTATTGGCCCACCATAAACATTGATGCCAAGACATTAGTTCGGCAGTGTGAAGCATGCCAGAAAACAGCGAATCAACAGAATCTGCCTTCAATGCCAGTTCACCTAATTCCACCGACTTGGCCTCTTCAAAGGCGGGGAATGGATCTAGTGGGCCCGTTGCCAACAGCTCAGGGCAACTACGGATTCGCAGCTGTTGCAGTCGATTATTTCACAAAGTGGGTGGAGGCAAAACCACTTGCGAATATCAAAGCAACAACAATTCAGAAATTCTTTTGGCGAACATAGTACGCGAGTTCGGGGTTCCTAGAGAACTAACTGTTCACAATGGCAAACAGTTCGACTGCTACACCTTCAAAGAATATTGCAAAACCTTGGGCACTCAGGAGAAATTTTCGTCAGTGTATCACCCGCAGTCCAATGGGGCAGTTGAAAGAGCCAATGGCCTGATTTTTTTGGGAATCAAGAAATGCTTGTTCGATCAGAAGAAGGAAAGTGGGTAGATGAACTACCGAAGGTGATCTGGTCTCACAACACCACAGTGTCGAGAGCAACAGGTTTCACACCTTTTCGCCTACTTTTCGGCACTGAGGCTATGACACCGGAGGAAATCAAGAATGAAAGCATGAGAGTCTTGAAAGGAAAAGAGATAGAAGAAATCGATAAGAAGGTGGAAAAGGACATGATCGAGCTGATGATCCTTGAAGTCGCAGAAAACATTGAGAAATACCAAAGAGAAACAAGGGCTTGGAGAGACAAGAAGGTCGTCCGAAAGGACATCAAAACTGGTGATCTTGTGTTGAAAAGGAAGAAAAATTGGGAGAACCCAGGGAAACTTCATGAGTCTTGGGAAGGGCCTTACATCGCCAGGGAAACAGACATGCCAGGGGCTTTTCGCTTAATGGAGCAAACTGGCGAAGAGTTGCCGTATTCGTGGAATGCCGACAGCCTAAAAAGGTATTATCCATGAAAACCCTAGTTGTAGCTAGATGTAATATATAGTAGTTCTTCAATTTTCGCAAGTTTGTATTCTAACAAACTAAAAAATCCGAATCACGTGTCTATAAGTGATTTCGGGAGAAAAAATTAGCTTTCCTTTTCCTAGTTGTATTAGAATAAGGACCGTACTCTTTTCCTTGCAAAGGGGACTCTAAATCAAGAGTCAAGGTTTTTAACGAGGCGGATCCTGTGTAAATACTCTTTGTGATATATGTATAAAAAGAGTCTTCCCCCAAATCGCGTATTTCCAGAATCCCATCGTGAAAAAATAAAAAGTTCGTGAGAAAGGCTTTGTGATAGCCAGAATCCCATCGTCAAAAAACAAAAAAGTTCGTGAGAAAGGCTTTGTGATAGCCAGAATAAAGAAAAAAGTTTGTGAGAAAGGCTTCGTGATAGCCAGAATCCCATCGTGAAAAAGAAAAAAGTTCGTGAGAAGGGCTTCGTGATAGCCAGAATCCCATCGTGAAAAAAGAAAAAAGTTTGCGAGAAAGGCTTCGTGATAGCCTGAATTCCATCGTGAAGAAAGAGGCCTGAGGCAACAACAAGTTGTGGCCTAAAAAATCCCATCCACGAAGGGATTCCCACCGAAAAAAGGCCAGAGACAACAACAATTTGTGGCCTAAAATCCCACCCATGAAGGGATTCCCACCAAAAAGGCCCGAGACAGCAATAAGCTGTGGCCTAGAATCCCGTCCACGAAGGGATTTCCACCGAAAAAGTTTTGCATGATAAATGTGTAAGGAGCTCCTTACAGATTTTTCTTTAGCGCAAATTGCTGAAAAGTTTTTCGTGATAATATTGTTGAAATAGAAGAGCAAGGGGCTCCCGTGAAAATTCGTAGAAAATCATGGTTGAAGGAACTGAAGGTTGCAGTATCAACCAAGGCAAGTCTGCATATCGGATCAAGTCCACAAAATTCGAAAACAAATTTTGTCGACTTGCGCAACGACGGTCGACATTTTCAAAAACTAACGAAGATTTTTCCCAAAAGTATGCTCGATCGAAATACTCGAATAGTAAACTTCGTCAACTTGCCTTCAAGTTTTCATGCAAAACGGCAAGGTGGGGGGGTGACGTTTTTTCAAGAAAAAACTCGTTCATTGCCTGTTGACGGTTAATAGTTGTATCAAAGTTCGTTTAGACTTGCAAGCGGACAAGTCTCCCGTCGTAGTCAAGGGACCCTTCTTCCCTCGAGTGGTGAACCCAAGGTATCGAATCCATGGAACAATGTGCAACGCAAGGATTCAATCTAGTAAAGCAAGGTAAGCTATCTTATAAAGACAAGTTGCATCTAATCTAGTAACTCATAAGGAAAACGAATCTAATCTAATCTACGAAAGAGGTGGCACAAGAATGCAAAAGATAACCGATCTAGAGAGTCTAGATCATGCTTATGTTGTAGCTCCAAACAAGATAGATGAAGATAGAAAAGCGAATCTCATTAAAAGCATCTTTAAATCGTGGCCTTCCATCCAACTCTGAAAACGACCGCCTTTCGGAACCCCCGATCTATCACAACGTATCCCTACTCATGCGGGTAGTCTAGGGCGAGTTCGATAAGAACAAGTTGAAAACACTTGGCCGGTCCGGTATGCACCTCTAGCCACCGCAGCTACAAGAGCACCCTATGTAATCTATCTTAAGTACAGATCGTAGAAGAAGCAAAACCAAGAAGAAAACAAAATCATTGAGAAGTCACTTGATCGCTAGAAATCGGATTCACTTACAAACTTCACCATGAATGATTACATGAACAAGATCACCACCGGGGCCCTCCCTCGATCTTGATCCTTGCTCCGGAGCTCCGACGTGGTCTTCCATGCAAGGTTCCCACGTCGGCTAGGGAGACCCTAGACAACTAGCACGACCCTCATCTCCGAGATGGTGTCCCTCAAGCTTCTCGGCTCCTCGGCGGCGGATGACGAATTGGATGATGCATGGCTCTCGGTCAGGGGGCTATAAATAGCCAGAGATGCAACTAGGTCAAAGGGGAGGCCGACTGGGCCCCGAAACATGCTGGGCCGACCGGCCTGGGCCCGTTTCGGCCCAGTTCGTGTCCTCCTTCGCCTGGTGTTGCTTCCCGTGTCTTCTAGATCCTCTCCCCTTTTGCATGTGGGCCCTTGACGTCGGTTTCTCTCCGAATTGGACTCAACTCCTTATCTTGCAAGATTCAACACTTTTCTGGTTCGGTCCTCGGAGTTTATCATCTTCTCGGGCTTGGTCCTTGGGCTCTTGTAGTCATGTTCACTTCATTGCTTGACTTGTATCGGGCTTCAAGGTCTTGTCATGAGGTGCTTAATGAACTTATCCCGGAAGTCTTGCTTTCAACGTTAAAACCCTGCGTAAACACTTAACTCCAAAACCGACATGCACAAGTGAACTTGTTATACCACGGGGGTTAGTACCAATGGATAAGATACAAAAGTCATGCCAACACCGAAGGTAAACTCATGGCTAGGTTGACGGATTTTCACCGTCAACATCTCCCCCATGCTTAAACCTTGCTCATCCTCGAGTAAGCCTTCGATGGATATCATCGTTGCCCTTCATTGTTTAAACCTTGCACTTGATCATACATGAAAAAAACATAATGCTCTCAAAAGTTTAATTCTTTAAAGTTCCATAATGTACTAGCCTTCATCCCTACGGAGGGTAGATATTTAATTAAGCTAATCCCACAAGTATTAACATGCTCCCAAAAATTCAAATAGGTCTCAAAAATTTTGAAATAAAGAATGAGATGAAAAAGAGCTAAACCAAGTTCACAAATTTAAACCGCCTTGCATCTTGCTCATGAACTCTCATCTCATCATGTCTCTCAAGCCTATTTATTCTACTCCTTTCCCTCTCATAACACACATATATGTGGTAGGCTCTATATGGATCTTTTTGGGAAAGTTTAGTCCTAACAAGATATTATAAATGAGATGTTGTCAAAACAAGACAAGCTTCTCATGGGACTCGTCAAAAAGGTCATTGGAAAATAATGTTAAATCAAGGAGGGGAAAGAGAGAAAATACACACGCTTGAGATAGGTGGACATGTGCAAATGGCAAAAGTGATCCCAAGGCACAAAGGAAGTCCTCGTTATCGAATTGCACATGGTTGGAAAAATGAGTATGGATATTTTAATCTTGAAGCCTTGAATTTCCTAATGCACTTTAGAGAACCGGGGAGTTCATTTTATGCATACTCATATTTTTTCTTTTTCTCATATTTCTCCTTCTTCTCTTTGTTTCTTTCTTTCTTTCATTCATTCATTTTTTTCTTGTGAGACTTTCACCTTGGAAGTCACGTACATCGCCTTTGAATTATCTTTCATTCATTTTTTTAAAAATTGCTCCCCTATGAACTCTAAAACTGCACTGTACCTACCTCCTCCCCCATGCTTAGACGTTGCTCGTGCTCGAGCAAAGAGGCGATAAATAAGGTAGGTACCGGAAATATTTTTCCTTGGAGAGATACTTGAAATCTTCAATGTTGGCACCGTCTTGCGATCTTCCTTGAATTGATGATCCATTCTCAACGATAGGTTGTGGTCAAGGAGGTAATCACAAAAGATGATATTTGGTTTAAGGGTGGATATCCGGCGAGGTTTGTGATATCTCCGATGTGGGGATACACAATGCACGGATAAAAAGGCTAGCAAAAAGATAGATACGCAAAAACGGAATGACCAGCTTCTTAGTCTCGGGCCAGAGAAATCAAGGCCTGAAATAACTCACCCAAAAATAAATCTTGTATACTAAGTTTTTGCACTCAAATATTTATATGGCTTTGGATAGGTAGAGCAACACGCAAGAGGTATTTATGACAAGGTTAGCTTTACATTTAAGAACAAAAATAAATCATCTTTAATCCATCTAAAACTTGAGAGCACATAAAACACTATGGGTCTTTATTTTTATCATAACCTCCGCTAAAGATTAAGCTAGCATTTAGATAATTTCAGATTTGTATTTTCAAGAGAGCACTAGCTTAAACATGCATAAATCAATTACAAAGATAAACAAAGCGGAAATTTTAATCATTTATCATCATGTCACAAACTTTGTAACTTTACTAATGGTAAAAACTAGGTGGTGACATTATTCATGATGAAAATAAAAACTAACACACACGCTGAAAATTAAACTAAAAACTAAAAATTAAAGTAAAGCTGAAAATACTACGCATACATAGGCACATCCAAGCTGAAAATTAAAGAAAAGGGGGTAAAGGAAAGAAACTAAAGCTCCTCCTCTCTCCAATCTTCCGCCGGTGGTTGATATTGATAGTCTTGGTTGTTGTGCCCTTACTTGTAATAGGAATGCACCACTCCTCCTATGAATTGTCCGACGATGCAAGGTGAAGGTGTCCAAGCACATAAGCGACGTTTGCATTTCCTTCACCCATTTGGTTTGCATTGGTTAGGATGGCTGCAATAATTTGCATGTTCCTTGCAGCGTATCCTCCAATGGTGGTCACATTTTGTTGTGGTTGAGGAAGGTGTGCATATGGCTCCGCAAAGGCTACGTTGGGCACCGCAAAAATGGTGGGGGTATGGCTGCACCACTCCCCCATGCTTGCCTTGGTACACCACCGTAGTAATTTGGCGGCGCCGGAATTTCTTCAAATGGTGGCACATAATTTTGTTGTGCACCTTCTTCTTGGGCCATAGAAGATCCTTCTCCTATAATCCTTCTCCTTTATTTTTTTTCTTCGCCGGCACAAGAAGTCCTTCCTCTAACCAATCTTCTTCCCCTCAAGAAAAATTAACCTTACTTCCGAAAGGGGCAAATTTACCTAGGCCACTTTGAAGCCTCCTCTCTCATCTTCACTTATAAATTTTCCTTTCTTCATATATTCCTAGGGAAGTCCCGGGTTGGAGATGATTCGGGTTCCTTGTAATACCCGGTTTTAAAGAGATAGTCAACATGGAGAGGTAACAACCCGATCTCCCGAATCCGATGTTGCTCACAACACCACCGGTTGATCATAGGTGAGTGGGGTTGATTGGCTGCCCGGCAAAGCTGAGTAAAGCCAATTCAACTCCGTGTTGGTTATCTTTGTCTCTCTCATTCTCCCAAAAATCCATTTGCACAAAAGTGTCACACTTGGATGATGGGGTTCTGGATAGTATTTCTTCGTTGATGGTCTCTTCCCGTGATCATACTCCAAAAACCTTCCCATGTGCCTTCATGCACATCCACTTGTTCCGGAGCTCCCTTTTGAAAATAGGAGACACTCGCCCATGGGTCTACGATACTAGAACATGCAATCGTATTGAACATGAAAACCAATCTAATCTATCAGGGGTTGTGACCACGGTTTCGCCCTTTCCCTCCTCTCGTACTCATGCGAAGGTACTCATGACTAGACCTATGATGGACATGATGTGTTGAATGGATCCAAGGAAGCATTGGGGCTCTACTCCCTTTATGGCATGGTAGTTAACCTTAAGCAATAAAGTATATTCAACACAAGATGATAGATAGATAATCCAACGAAGTATGATTGCATCTCAAGATCGGTTGCAACCCATGGATGAAAGGAGATTACCCCATCAAGGTGCTAGAAATAGCACCGTTGATCAAGGTTACCCTTCCGACGGTGTCTTCCTTCTTCTCCACTTGTGGGCTCCCTCCAAACGGAATGAGAGACTCAGCACTCCTTCATCAAGGGTATGCGCCATGGTCATGAAAATTTCCTAGGCGAATTCCTTGTGGGTGTTTGCCGACACTCCGTTTGAGAATTGCACCGGTGTCCCGTATGAAACCCAATATGTGGAGAGCTTGGTCGTCGATGTCGACGTTCGCTACAAGCCTCTACTTAAGGCGAGCGAGCTTCTCCTCCTCCTCCTCCGTCATGATGACATACCCCTCGGAATACGGAGCGTATGGAGGTGGAGCGGATGATCGTATCAAGTGGCGAGGTTGGACGAGCGGCTCCTTCATATGTTATTGAAGTTTGGTAAACCTCATAAACAAGTTTCATGTGGCCCTCATGCCACCAAGGAGAAGCGTGGTTCCTCTCGGCGGTGTCGTGTCCTCCTCCATACTCCGAGGAGACTCGGAAACCGAGTGCCTCCTCGAAGAGGTTGTCGATGATGGCTTAGACAACGATGATCCCTTCCTTTTTTGGTGAAAAGGCTTGTAGTTTTCTTCCATGATTGCAGCGCTCTCCCTCACAAATATATATCCGGGGTTTTCACACGGTAACAAGGTACACAAATATTATTTTGGAGTCTGGACTTTGAGTGGATTAAGGATGTGATTTGTTGCACGAAACAAACACGGTGGATGGCTAAGTCTAAGGTGGTTCCGGCCTACAAACTAGAGCACACGAACAAAGAGTTGGATGAAAGACTACCTCTCTCCTCCTCTTGGCTCGGTTCTTCTCTAGTGCGTTCATGTTGCTTCATGACCGCATACACCTTCCAAACGTTCCCGTCCACTCCTTCGCTTGCATTATTGCTCCTTCCACTTGATGTTTTCGCTTGATTCACTTCCATACTCCCTTGCCTCACATGCATCCATGATATTCCTACAAAACAAGGCCTTGGCTGCCCCCCATGCTTGTACTTTGCATGTGGTTTGATAAAAGATGTTGGAGGGGCCTCTCGTGATGTATCATGGATGCATGTATGGTTAGGTTAACTAGATTGCCTCCCTCGAAGCATGTTTTAAGGTTGAGCACTCCTCTTATTTAGAAATTTAAAAATATTTTTCAGAGCCATGCAAGAACTCAAGCATAAATTTAGAGAAGTTTTTAAACCATTAAAAACAAATGTAAGTCGAAAATATTTTCCGACTACGTTGATATCGGTCTCACCGGTATAGTTTACCTTCATTCGTTGAGAGCAAACTTTTCCTGGCTTGATCATGGGGGCATAGGTTTAGGTTGTAATTTTGATTAGATAAGAGATATTTTGAATAAAATAAAATTAAATGAGGCTTAGAAAAATTCTAATCTTAGAGAAACCAAGGATAAGGATTTTTAAACCAACAAAAAGTTTTAGTTTCTAGGTTCACGCGAGTCCTACCACGTGCTGAAATTTAATTAACACCTAGGTATAAGTCGTGGATCTACTCGTGTGTTTTTAGCATGAAAAACAAGTCAACCACAACATCATAAAGAGGGTGAAGGGTTGAGTTAGGTTCTGAAATTATTTGGTTGTGATTTCTCGAAAAAGAACGAACAAACACATAGGAGGGTTCATGCAAAGGGTTTATGAAAAAGCAAAATATTCAACCAAGAATTATTTCTCTAATATTGTTCAACCATTCTAAGTCTAATGTTTTGCGTAGTAAAATTCAAAACTGAATTACTTGAAAAGACTCGAAAAACCTGGAATCGGGTTGTCCTCCCGGTAGCTTATTCTTGACTCGACGAAACGGGTTGCCTCCCGCCTAGCGCCTTGTTTATAGTCCATGGCTAGACTTCTTCACTTGATTACTTCGGATCAACACTCTTTGCGGGCATTGCAATCTTGGGTACCCACTTCGGCTTAGTCATTTTTTTTGGTCTTCACAGGCTGGCTTTGTCCTTTGGTCTTGACGGATGCAACAACTTTCTCTATCTCCATCTTCTCCATCCTCCTCTTGATTTGAAGGCCTTCCGGCGTCTTGACTTGGAGGTGGTGATTCCCTTGGAGATTTTGATGGTCCTTCGAGTTTGCCTTTTGAATCTAGGGTTTCCAACCCTTTAGCTTGTGTTGCACGTCAACTTTGCCTGTAAAGTTTTCCTGGATCATCCACAAAAAAGTTTGGGTTTCTTGGAGAGGTAGCCAACCATCTCCAGTTAAGGTTAGCAATAAAACAAAAATCTGAAAAAGAGAAAAATTAGGGTTAATGAAAACTAGATTAGATTGATTTTTTTTCTTTTGAGGATGATCAAACTTAAGAGATGCAAAAGAAAATGAAAAGAAAAATCGAAAAATAAGCGATACTAGATCGGATCTTGATTGCTTGTTCCCCGGCAACGGCGCCAGAAAAAGGGGCTTGTTGACGGTTAATAGTTGTATCAAAGTTCGTTTAGACTTGCAAGCGGACAAGTCTCCCGTCGTAGTCAAGGGACCCTTCTTCCCTCGAGTGGTGAATCCAAGGTATCGAATCCGTGGAACAGTGTGCAACGCAAGGATTCAATCTAGTAAAGCAAGGTAAGCTATCTTATGAAGACAAGTTGCATCTAATCTACTAACTCATAAGGAAAACAAATCTAATCTAATCTACTAAAGAGGTGGCATGAGAAAGCAAAAGATAACAGATCTAGAGAGTCTAGATCATGCTTATGTTGTAGCTCCAAACAAGATAGATGAAGATAGAAAAGCGAATCTCATTAAATCATCTTTAAATCGTGGCCTTCCATCCGACTCCGAAAACGCCCGCCTTTCGGAACCCCTGTTCTGTCACAACATATCCCTACTCATGCGGGTAGTCTAGGGCGAGTTCGATAAGAACAAGTTGAAAACACTTGGCTGGTTCGATATGCACCTCTAGCCACCGCGGCTATAAGAGCACCCTATGTAATCTATCTTAAGTATAGATCGTAGAAGAAGCAAAACAAAGAAGAAAACAAAATCATTGAGAAGGCACTTGTTCGCTAGAAATCAGATTCACTTACAAACTTCACCATGAATGATTACATGAACAAGATCACCACCGGGGCCCTCCCTCGATCTTGATCCTTGCTCCGGAGCTCCGACGTGGTCTTCCATGCAAGGATCCCACGTCGGCTAGGGAGACCCTAGACAACTAGCACGACCCTCATCTCCGAGATGGTGTCCCTCAAGCTTCTCGGCTCCTCGGCGGCGGATGACGAATTGGATGATGCGTGGCTCTCGATCAGGGGGCTATAAATAGCCAGAGATGCAACTAGGTCAAAGGGGAGGCCGACTGGGCCCCGAAACAGGCTGGGCCGACTGGCCTGGGCCCGTTTCGGCCCAGTTCGTGTCCTCCTTCGCTCGGTGTTGCTTCCCGTGTCTTCTAGATCCTCTCCCCTTTTGCATGTGGGCCCTTGACGTTGGTTTCTCTCCGAATTGGACTCAACTCCTTGTCTTGCAAGATTCAGCACTTTTCTGGTTCGGTCCTCGGAGTTTATCATCTTCTCGGGCTTGGTCCTTGGGCTCTTGGAGTCATGTTCACTTCATTGCTTGACTTGTATCGGGCTTCAAGGTCTTGTCATTAGGTGCTTAATGAACTTATCCCGGAAGTCTCGCTTTCAATGTTAAAACCCTGCGTAAACACTTAACTCCAAAACCGACATGCACAAGTGAACTTGTTATACCACGGGGGTTAGTACCAATGGATAAGATACAAAAGTCATGCCAACACCGAAGGTAAACTCATGGCTAGGTTGACGGATTTTCACTGTCAACATTGCCTTATTTGCATAATAACTTCGAAATAGTGCATCAACGATTACAGCAGATAGTGCAGATAACTAGAATGAAAGCTCCACAACATGTCCTGGTTTACAGATATTGTCTTCGGCAACATCGCTAGCGTAAGCGAAGTCGGACGCGCCTGCTAAGGGGCTAAGGGGCTCCGTCTTCGGAATTTTTGCGGAGCGCGAAGTAGCGGATGCAGAACGTTCCTTGTTACGAAACAAGAAAATGGAAGAGAGATCGAAACAGCCCATAGAAAATTTAAGTGAGGTTTCAAGCCAAAAATCAGAGAAGTCTTGTTCGGGGTGAGCTCGCTTAAACAAGTGCCACGCTTCGCCGCTAACAAACATCCTATCTCGATGAATTCACAGTGGCATCACGTCCTACGCAGGCCTAGCTTGCAGGACCTGCGCAGGTTAAAGTTTACAAAAAACAATTGTTCAGAAAAGCTAAGTGAATGTACAAAATATACAGACAGCCTCGAGAGCGTGCAAGGTTCGGATAAAACATCTAATCCATGACGTCCACCTTCGAAGAACTTTCATCGCTCCCAGAAGCTTGCCCGTCGTTGCTGCCCTCATCGCTGCTACTGCTACTGCTGCTGGCGCCCGAACCCCCTTCGCCTGAGTCACTAGAATCTTCGCCGGAAGTTGACCCTTCGGGGGACGCAGCGATATTCTCGCAATCTTCTTTCTCGTTCAGCTGAGAAGGAAAGAAAAGCAAAATGTAAAGGGAACTCAAGAAACAGAAACATCGATAGCCGGCACAAGTAACGAAATCGTACAAAAAATTACCTCAGCGAGTTTAGCGCGCGCGATGACCTTGACGGTCTCCTTCCCGCTGGCGAACCAAAATTCCCTCGCGAATTTGTTCTTGATGGCCTGAACATCTGCATTAGCTCGAATTATCGAGGTGCTCGTGGCGCTAGGGAATTGAGAGATTTTGCCGCGGAACTTCTCCAGGTCAGCGCAGTCGAAGTCATGAAGAATCTTCAATATGCTCTCCACAGAGAAGGCAGCCGCGAAGTTGCTGGCGCCCGAGATTACCTCAGAGAGGGCCTTGTATTCAGTCTCCATCCAGTCCATGAATCCGGGAATTTCAATATTATCCGGAAGAGGAGCTGGACGAACGCCAAACTCGTTCAGCGATTTCTTGTATTCCTCATAAAGGAGATTCAGCTTCTCCAGAATTTCAGAAGTTTTCTTCTTCGAGGTTGCATCCTGCTCAGCCAGTGCTTTCTCAAGATCCAGGATTTTCTGATCCTTCGTGCTCAAAGACTTGGCGAGACTGGCGTTGTTAATGTGAAGATCATTGGCAGTTTTCGCAGCCCTCTCGTGTTTCTCTCGAAGGTTTTCGATCAAACTAAGATCGTCTTCGTGAGCCTTTTGAACCTTTTCCAGCTCCCTCTTGGACTGCTCAAGTGCTGCCTCAACGATCTTCTTATCGTCTTGACTGGTCTTCAAGGCCTCCGCCAGTTCAACCACCTTTTTCTCAAGATCGACGTTCGCGGACTGTGCGAGGGCAAAGCTGCGCTTGAGCTCCTTAGACTCCTGGGAAAGTTGCTTGTTTGCCTTCTCCTGTTCAGCAAGACGCTCAACAGCAACTTTCCCGAGCATAGAATGCTTGAGGGCGTAGTCTTCTTGAAAACGCGCCAGCTTCGAGGGAGAATAAGAATGGAGAAGATCCTTGAATTCTGAAAAAATCGAGATTAAAGTCTCCGTTCAAAATTCGAGAATCGGGAAAGGCGCGAAAAAGTAATGAAAAGAAACGAACCTTGCTTGCTGAAGTGCCGCATGGTGACCTGTTTCGTCGAACCAGAAGCCTTACCCCGAGACGAAGGGGTAGCTTCGGGAGAAGGGTGAGGCCCCTTCTCAGAGTCCCGAGCAGCTCCTTCGGGTTGTTTCGAGCTCTCCCCTCCTGTTTCATCAACAATTACAGGCGATTTCCATAGTGTTAAAATCTTGGACATCTTACTCCCGACGCCAGTTATCTCGAAACCAACACTCAATAACTCGCCGCGATAAGACGTACCAACACTCTTGTTGAAAGCGGCCAAAGAAGGAGAGGGAGTCTGATCTTCGGGAACAACCTCCCTAACTTCGACCAAGGGAGCACGTTCGGTAGGACCCTCCACCCTTTGAATGGTGAGTTCAAGTTCCTTGGTGAATTCGGGGGAGGCTTCATCTCGGGAGCGAGTGGACAGAGGGACATCGGCAGCAGGGGCTTCGGCAGCAGCGGGGGCTTCAACAGGGGCAGTAACTTCAGCAACAACAGTGGTCTCAACATCAACAGCAAGTACAGCCTCCTTGCGAACTTCGGGAGCAGCATCTGAAAAGGAATCAATATCCACGAACTCATTCTCAGAGCCTGGCGGACAATTGTCTTGAAAGTTAAACAGAGGCCAGAAGCAAAAACCTTTCTAGCTATCCGCTCCTACGAAGGCATCGTCGTCGAAGGCAGATGGAACTCGCCGAACCTCGGTAGAAGAAACCTTCTTCACCGCCTTCTTCAACTTTTTGCGACTCATCTGGGCTAGGCCCGAAGCCGCCTGAAGCTCGGCGTCCGAAGTTCGTTCAGAGGTCTTGCGCTTACGCTTTGACCATTCCAGAGATCTTGTCCTGGAAGGCTTAACCCCAGAGGAAGTGCTCTCACTGACAGACGACGAGCCTCGCTTCGAAGACCTTATTCGTGGGGCATTGATAGGGGCAGCCGAACAACTGGCCACGGCAACCGTGGGAACCTTTAGCTTGGGACCCGGACCTCGAGAACTGAAAGACTTGTCCCCGCAAACCTCTGTGAACACGCGATTGATCCTTGTTGACGGATAAAACTCGTATCCACCTACGATCCGCAAGCGTACGGACCTACACCTTTTTCACCACGGGATTCCCAAGGTTCTTGTCAATCCGCGGAGCAAGGGGATTACTAGCGCTTAACCAAGTACTAATCTAGTTGAATGGAAAACCTTTGAAAGAGAGTATTAATCTAAAAGTAAAGACTATCTAACCTAAGTTAATCTAAGTTAAGTTGATCAAACAAATATATGGTTAAACTATATGGTAAAGGGGTGAACACAAGAGAGTGATTAAGAAAGATAAGCGTTCCCTCCCTAGGATCTAGGATAACATGGTATGCATCTACTACACGAAAGCGGTAAACCAATCTACCGGGGGTTGTGACCACGGTTTCGCCCTTTCCCTCCTCTCGTATCGTCACTACGCGAAGGTATTCGTGACTAGACCTATGATGGACACGGTATGTTGATGGAATCTATGGGAGTAGCGGATATCATACGCCTGAAAAACACGGTAGCTAACCTTAATCATCAAAGCATCATCAACATGAAAACAATAGATTGAAACCACGAATCAAATAGCGATCACATAGCATGTATCCAACTAATCCTAGGGATGAACGGAGACATTACCCCATCATCTTACACGAATTGAAGCACATAGGGGTGATGGAGACTCCGGAGAACGTCGTCGATGAAGATGGCGGCGATGGAGCTTGGGAACACCCCTAGGCCAGCGGCTTGGAGTCCTCCTCTTGCTTCCTTCTCTCCGCCGGCGTTGATCCTTGCGACGAGCTCATCTAACTCTCTCCCTCATCTTGCGGCGGCGGTTTTCTGGTGATTCCCGTCGGTAGGATGATTTGTTCCATGTGGCGGCCGACGGAGGCAATAAATAGACAAACACCTAGGGAAAAGGAGGGACCGAACCGACCCCGGAGTGGGCTGGGCCGGTCGGCCCGGGCCGGCCGGCCCGGGCCCATTTCGGCCCGGTTCGGCCCCGGTTTCCTCCCCCGGTTGCTTCTCGCGTGATCCCTTATTTGTGTGCACTTGCATGTGGGCCTTTGACGTCGTTTCCTTCACGGTTAAGGCTTGAATCCTTGCTATGCAAGCTTCGCTGTTTTCTGGTTGAGTCCGTGAAGACTTGCACGTTGACGCTTCGGTCCTCGGGTCATTTGGAGTCATGTTCATCGCGTGTCTAGACTCTTATCGGGCTTCATGATCTTCTTCCAAAGTGCTTGGTGAACTTATCCCGAAAGTCTCCTCTTTAGCGTAGATTTCCTGCGTAAACAACAAACTCCAAAATCGACATGCAAGTGTGAACTTGTTATATCATTAGTATGCCTAGTGGCTGGTTAGTTGCAAATCATAATCGAAACCAATGTATAACAAGTACTCTAGGTTGACGGAAATTCACCGTCAACATCTCCCCCATGCTTAAACCTTGCTCGTCCTCGAGTAAGTAATCCTTGCTTTAAAAGGGAAATCAATGTTGCCTTCCAATGTTATCCCTGCACTTAGTCATTCATGACGAGACAAATTGCTCTATCTTAAGAATTTATTTTTAAAGTTCAAGTTGTGTCCGGCTTCTTTTTCATTATGGAAGATAGACTAACAATAAAGAACAAGCCACATTTAACACAATGCTCTCAAACTTAAGTGAACTTCAAACCATTACCTTGTCACATGGAAGATTTTCAAAAAGATGCATATCCAACATAAGTGAAAATCTCTTGCACGAGCCCATGGAACACTCATCTCATCAAGTCACTCAAGCCTATACTAGATTATTTTCAACCTACTCTACTCATATGTGATAGTGGAAGGCTTATGTGGAGCTTGGAAGGTTAAAAAATCAATCCTAGCAAAACATACATCCGAAATATTGTCAAATTAAGAGAGAGATCTATTGGAATTACCGAGACTCGTCAAAAAGGCCATGGAAAATAAATGTTGGAAAGAGAGAGAGGGATGAAACACACACATTTAGATAAGTGGACATGTGCAAGTGGCAAATGGATGATCCCGAGGCACGAGTGAAGTCCTCGTTATCGGATTGCACATGGTTGGAAGATTTGAGTATGGATTTGTCATCAAGGCACTTGAGAACTTATGAAGCAAAAAGAACCGAGGAGCATCTTTATTTTTTTCTTTATTCTATTTCCTTCTCATTTTTCTCTCTTTCTTTTTTTCACTTTATTCTTCCTATTTTTCTTACTTTTCTTTTCTTCTTATCGTATTTTTTTCATTTTTCATTTTTATTCTTTTTTTTCTTTTGCTCCTCAAAACTTTTTGCAACATAATACTTACATAGCATTTGTGTCAGAGAATGACTCCTCCCCCATGCTTGAACGATGCTCGTCCTCGAGCATAAAAGAGAGGGGAAATGACTGCTAAAGTAAGTATAAATTCCATAATCTTGCGGAATATTTGAATCTACATCGAGAATTTTACTCCATACTCAAATTGGGTTGTGGACAAGGAGGTGATCACAAAAAGATGTTTTTGGTTTAGGGTGGATGCCCAACGAAGTTTGTGAAATTTTCGATGTGAAAACCCACAATGCTTGGACAAAAAGGCTAGCATGAAAACATTACACAAAGGAATGACCAGCTTCTTAGTCTCAAACCATAGAAATCAATCCTAATCCAACTCATCAAAACATATGTTTGCAATCTACGGGTTTTGTTATCATAAAACATATATGTATATGGCTTTGGTAGGTAGAACTTTGCAAGAGCATCACAAATATGTAGATAGCATAAAAGTTAAGTTTTTATAAAAACAACAAGTTATCCGGCTATCCATAAACTTAAATCAAAGAGCAAAGATATGTATGTGGGTCTAGAGCATAGTCATTTCACCTCCACAAATAAAAGAGCCGGTATTAAATTAATTTCAGATCATATTATAGGGAGCAATTAGCCACGACATGTATAACTTCATGTAGGTAAAACAAAGCGGCAACTTTCATCATCTTTCCGTAAGCATAGGCAATACAGAACATCGAGGTGAACACATGGTCATGCTTATCTATTGAAAGTAAAAAGAAACCTAGGTTGTCCTCCTAGTAGCCATGTTATTGTTTGAAGAGAAAAACAAAAGGTTGCACCTAGTTGATGTTGAAGGCATACTTACAAGCATTTGTGTTTGGAAAAGAGAAGGTCCATGGAGATGTTACCATCCTTTGTAATTCTTCGTTGCCTTCTTCCGACATCTCCATGTATCGATGTGGCTTTTGCTTTTGTCTTGATTTATTCATGCTCCTAAACTTCTGAATTTGATCTTGTATGCTTAATGGAGTCATTGGTCACCCTTCTCTTCAATGTTGTCACCACCATCTCCTCTTTCTTGTTCTCATCATCTCCTTGCTGTCTCTTTTTCATGGATTTCCCCTTGTCCAGAACAGAACATATATCGAAATATAGCTCTATTGAAAAGTTTATGAAATTACCTTTCCAACGTGTCATCATTCATCGAAAACGGAGTTCAAACAAGGGAGCTATGTCCGTTTTACTTCAACGCTGCGTGCTGTCCAAAACTGATTTCAGGACGTGTTGCACTCGGTGATTCGGGCATAACCGCTTGTAGGAACCTCCGATTATCTTGATTCTTGATTTGTTGGAATTGTAACTTCGTGGGGCTTCTAAATATCCAAAAATATCCAGTGTTTTCCCTTCGAGACCATGCAGAATTTTGACGAGATTGGTGGCTTCTTGCGCATTGATCCGGAGATGTTAACGATCTTTATCATTCTATCTTCTAGAGTGTCATGTTGCACTTCCGTGTTGAAGATTCAGGGTCTCCCCCATGCTTAGCATTTTGCTAGTCATGGAAGAAGAAGACAAAGCACTTCTTAGCCATCCTTCAATTTCCTTGTAGTGAGAGTCTTTATCTTGCCTGTAAGACGTTTTAAACGCACATTCTACCCCCAAGGTGACGGTTGGGAGTAGATAGAATTGCCAACAATCCAACAATGTTTCCTAAGATTCTTAACTTGTGGCATAATTAGTCTAATGAGGAATAAAAAACTAATGAGTGTACGTGGTGCAAGGTGTGTATGCACATGATAGGAAAACATATAAACAAGACAATGTTTTCACCTAGTTCTAAACACCATGTTTACAACTAGGTTGCCGAATTTCTCCATAGCCATAAAGGTTTATTTATCAAGGGTTAAAACACCATGTTTATCCTTAAATCAATAACTCTTATAGCACAAGAAAAATTAAGCGCATTGCAAAGCTTATAAACTGACCAAAGCAACATGAAAACATATGAAAAGCTAGCAAGGTTTATCGAACTTAATGATGATGGTCCGCAATCATGTTTAAACACCACGTTTACACAAGATCACAAAAGAAAAATACTCATAAGGCCTTATGAAGTATTAACATGGAGAATGAAGCATACATCATTAAGTATATAACAACCAAGCCAACTATGCACAAAACATATATACACAAAGAAACATCACATTGATAACAAAATGCAATGCATGCAAATAAATAAATATGATCATGAACATGATGGTGGTTCTAAAAAGGAAAACTAAACTTAGATTAATAACCACAAGTTGATCATCATAAGATAGTTCCATTCTTTTATTTTCTCTAAGAAAGTAGTAAAAATATAAAGAAACGGGTTGCCTCCCGAAAAGCGCTTCATTTAAAGTCATAGAGCTCGACTTTCTCACATACCTTCTTTTCGTTGCATAGCCATGGCCCTTCATGCAAGAAGAAAAGGTACCAATGCAGCTTTAATTTACTTCCCATGTTGTGCTTGATCACTTATAGAAGACTTGCCCAAAGCATCCTTTTGTTTCATCATTATCTCCTTCTTTATTATCCTTCGGTGCTGCCTTCACTCTATGAATTTTTTTAATGTCCAGAACAGATAGTATACTCAAGCTCTACTCCATTGCACAGTGCACAAAATTTCCTTTCCAACGAGTCTTTATTTGCTCAAATCAGACTCCGGACAAGAGAGTTACGTCCGTTTTACTTCGGCGATGAAATCTGTCCAGAAATTTCAGAACGCGCAACGCTCAATGTTTCCTCCATAACTCCTTGCACGGGTCTTCAGACTTGTTGGTTCTTGATGCGTTGGAATGGTAGTTTGATGGAGCTTGTGAATATCTCATTTTCTTCATTTGTACACCTCTGAACAAGCTCTCAAATTGATGAAGACAGCAGCATCCATCGCGGGATTCGGAGAGGTTGATGATTTATCTTGCAACTCTTTTAGGCATGACTTCTTTTTTTTCATTATTCAAGCCTTGTCTACATGGTTAGTGAAAATCGGGCCTTTCCCGACATATGATTCTTTAAGGTCATTAGCTTGACCAAGCGCAAAGTATGATCGAGATTTACAAAACTTATTGTAAACATACGCGTCCATAATTAACACCACATGTGAATTGTAGCAACAAGTCAAGGTGTAAATAAAAGAAGCATATGTTTCATGCATAGCACTTAGCTCATCATTAGGCAAAGGTTGTTTAGGTGTGATATTAATTGGATCAAACTTAAATGTTTCCTCTTCTTCATTCTCAAGAAAATCTAGCCTATCAACATGATCACTATTGGAACAAGGCATAGACATTAAACTATCATTCATACTATTGGTCGAGCATAAGTATTTGAATTTATCAACATCAATACCAATAGTATCTTGAGATTTCAGCGCGTACCTTGGCCTTAGAGATTTTTCAACAAGAGTGATATTTGGTTCATCAAGCGGTGTTGAAGGCGAATCGATCTCAACAAGTGTAGTTGCCTCTTCATCACCATCTTGCAATTTCTTCAACTCATCATGTGGAACATGTAATCCTTCAACTATGTACGGATTCATCTCTTCTTTGAAGTCTTCATTGTCATCCCAATCTTCGTCTTCAAAGTCTTGTATGTTTCTTTCTTTATCTTCCATGTACCACATGTCGTCAAGATCGCTCATCGTTGATTCACTCTTTTCTTCATCCTTGAGTACTTCCATGTCTTGATTTGCTAGTGTGTAAGCTTCAATAGCACACAAGCTATCATCTAGCTTGAGTCCTATCTCCTCCCATTTATCCTTTGAGTCACTAGGCTCATCACGGTTGTACTCTTCTCTTCCTTCATCATAAATCTTTGAGTTGTCAAACCGGTCGATCCATCCTTTATCTCCTTCTTCTCTTTCTTCTTCAAACATCTTTTGGATCGACTCTCCACTCATCTCTTGATCAAATATATCTTCAATTAGTTTGGCAACGTGTCGGCGTTCCTCCTTCCTTCGGTAGTTAATTAGTGGGGCGAAATCAACTTGAACCCAACCGGATTGCTTGAACTCCGCCAATGGTCTAGCATTCCACATACTTCGGCCTACATTCATGTTAGTTTCAACATTTTTAACATCCGAAATGACTTCTCTTACCTTGGGAAGTGGATCTTCACTTTCTTGTATGGTCGGTTCATCTTCCTTGACCTTCGGTTCATTTTTTTCAGAAATTTCAGCAAGCACCTTGGGCTTGCTTTTGTCGTTTTTCTCCTCTCGACAACATCTTTGCCAATCTCGTATTGTTCTTTGTCCATTGCTTATCCTTTGTAAGATTTGTGCGGCTTCACTAATTGTTTTATCCATTATATCACCGCCTGCACACATGCTTACAAAACGAGACGAGTTAGGGGTTAGTGAAAAATAAAAGGTATGCAACATCAAGTCACCGGAAAATCCCAAGCTCGGGCCTCGCTCAAGTAGTTCATTAAATCGGTCCCATGCTTCATCGATTCCTTCATCCTCTCCTTGCTTGAAAGTGAGCACTTGCCTCCTTAAGTCTTGGACCTTGCTTATGGGAAAGAACTTCAAAAGAAACTTCTTCACTAGCTCATCCCAATTTCCTTTTGCTTCAACGGACACAAGTGTGTACCATCTTCGCGCTTCATCTTCGAGAGAGAATGGAAAAAGATTCCACTTGAACCAAGCGGCCGGAACTCCTTTTTGTTGGACCGTGTTGCATAACATCGTGAATTCCTTAATGTGTCTATATGGGTTGTCATCCTCCAATCCTCTAAATGGTTTTGTCGCCACTAACTTGATGATTCCAGGCTTCAATTCATAGTGGGTTGTAGCAAGCGCCAAATATGATTTTTGCATCTCAATGTCTTCCATTGACGGCATTGCTAGCTCCCTTAGCGACATCTCTTCGTCTTCCAATGGTGAGGTGAACAAATCCATCTAGGCACAAGAAAAGTAGAAAGAAAAACAAAAAAGATTTTTTTCTTTTTTTTTAGAAAATAAGGGTTAGGTGTTAGTAATCAACAAAATTAATACTAGATTAAACGTAGCAAACTGGCTTGCTCCCCGGCAACGGCGCCAGAAAAAGGGGCTTGTTGACGGATAAAACTCGTATCCACCTACGATCCGCAAGCGTACGAACCTACACCTTTTCACCACGGGATTCCCAAGGTTCTTGTCAATCCGCGGAGCAAGGGGATTACTAGCGCTTAACCAAGTACTAATCTAGTTGAATGGAAAACCTTTGAAAGAGAGTATTAATCTAAAAGTAAAGACTATCTAACCTAAGTTAATCTAAGTTAAGTTGATCAAACAAATATATGGTTAAACTATATGGTAAAGGGGTGAACACAAGAGAGTGATTAAGAAAGATAAGCGTTCCCTCCCTAGGATCTAGGATAACATGGTATGCATCTACTACACGAAAGCGGTAAACCAATCTACCGGGGGTTGTGACCACGGTTTCGCCCTTTCCCTCCTCTCGTACTGTCACTACGCGAAGGTATTCGTGACTAGACCTATGATGGACACGGTATGTTGATGGAATCTATGGGAGTAGCGGATATCATACGCCTGAAAAACACGGTAGCTAACCTTAATCATCAAAGCATCATCAACATGAAAACAATAGATTGAAACCACGAATCAAATAGCGATCACATAGCATGTATCCAACTAATCCTAGGGATGAACGGAGACATTACCCCATCATCTTACACGAATTGAAGCACATAGGGGTGATGGAGACTCCGGAGAACGTCGTCGATGAAGATGGCGGCGATGGAGCTTGGGAACACCCCTAGGCCAGCGGCTTGGAGTCCTCCTCTTGCTTCCTTCTCTCCGCCGGCGTTGATCCTTGCGACGAGCTCATCTAACTCTCTCCCTCATCTTGCGGCGGCGGTTTTCTGGTGATTCGCGTCGGTAGGATGATTTGTTCGATGTGGCGGCCGACGGAGGCAATAAATAGACAAACACCTAGGGCAAAGGAGGGACGAACCGACCCCGGAGTGGGCTGGGCCGGTCGGCCCAGGCCGGCCGGCCCAGGCCCATTTCGGCCCGGTTCGGCCCCGGTTTCCTCCCCGGTTGCTTCTCGCGTGATCCCTTATTTGTGTGCACTTGCATGTTGGCCTTTGACGTCGTTTCCTTCACGGTTAAGGCTTGAATCCTTGCTATGCAAGCTTCGCTGTTTTCTGGTTGAGTCCGTGAAGACTTGCACGTTGACGCTTCGGTCCTCGGGTCATTTGGAGTCATGTTCATCGCGTGTCTAGGCTCTTATCGGGCTTCATGATCTTCTTCCAAAGTGCTTGGTGAACTTATCCCGAAAGTCTCCTCTTTAGCGTAGATTTCCTGCGTAAACAACAAACTCCAAAATCGACATGCAAGTGTGAACTTGTTATATCATTAGTATGCCTAGTGGCGGGTTAGTTGCAAATCATAATCGAAACCAATGTATAACAAGTACTCTAGGTTGACGGAAATTCACCGTCAACAATCCTCTTCTTGTGTTTCACAAGAGCCTTGTACGCCTTGTATTTGTTCATGGTGTATTCGCCTATCATGACGCACCCTCTTTTCTATCTCGATCATGAAGGCATCAGCGCTCTGATTCTCACGAAGTTTAATGCCGAACTTCGGGAAAGGCACCTCTTGAGCTGCCCAGTTGACGTTGAAATATACAATCTCAATGGGAGCCCAACCGTTGGAAATAGGCCAGATCCGGGCAGCAACGAACTCTTCAATGATGTCGCGGCCACCAAGTATAGTGCTGGCGAGATGAAATGCACTCTCGCAATTTCTAATCTCCACTGCCCGGTGATTGAATTCGGCAGTGTTCACCGCATTCAGGGGCGCAATTAGGCAGGTCAAGGGGTGAGCCGGGCCTGTGTAGCCAGAAACCTCCGACATGTTGACCTTCAAGTAGAACCAATGAGAGTTCCAGTCGTCGGTGAGGTTAGTCTTGCAGCAGGGAGCAATCTGAATTCGAGTGATCCCTTTTCGGGTGTTCTAGCGCCGGGTGTTGAAGGTGCAACACGCATGTTGAGTGTGATAGAACTGCCCGTCGCTGGCATTGATAACCTCGGGAATAATCACCAGTTCGTAGAATCTGGCAAAGGCATTGACACTGGGGTTACAGCCGAAGGTCTTCATGATCCAAATGAATTTCGACACCTCAAGAAAAGACGTCGGCGAAAGTTGGTGGATCTTCACCGAAAAGGCATCCAAAATAGCCGGCAGAATCAGGTCGCAGGGGAATCTGAGTCCACAGATGAAGAAGTCACGAAAGACGACAACCTCTCCGTCCTCAGGGGTAGGGATTTGTTCATCAAGTGGGGCTCGCCCAGCACCCGGAGGGAAGAACCCGGCTTTTTCATATTCCCGAATCATATTGGTTGTGACCTTGGACTCTCTGAAGGCTAGAGAGGGTGGCAGCGGGCCGACAGTCTTTACTTTAACTAGATCACTGACGTCGTCATCAACATTCCCGATATCTTCGTCATCATCTGATTGAACTTCCCCGTCTTCGTGACTCCTGGAGCCACTAGGAGAGCCGGCACCTTCAGTTGGTGCAGCATTCTCAACACCTTCGACAACTGGATCAACTGGAAGACCAGCTACGATGAGTTCTTCGGTAGTCATGGGTCTGGCAGTGCTTTTAACTTGAGCCACCTAACCAACAGAGATACACATACGAAGCAATAAGAACAACATTCGAGAATGAAGTTCATAGAACAAAGATACCATTGCAGCAAAATATGACAAGTAAGAATTAAAAGAGAGAAATAAGATAATACCTTAGAGAGATGCGAAGAAAACCGGAAGATCGCGAACTTTTCAGTAGAAGACGAGATTCTGCGAGCAAGAAAGATTCACGAATCGTAAAAAAGCAGGAAAGCCGTAAAAGTTTTTTAACAGCGGGAGCCTCCTATTTATAGGGGCGGGGAGGGGTAATTCTGCGAAACCTGCCTCGATCTAACCGTTCTAGGGTTTCCGGGTGACGCGTGTCCCCTCTGACGTTCCGAGGGTGACGTTTTTACTAAATTTCTGAAATATTCGTGGAATCGGATCGTCGGAATCAAACCCGCTTCCCCGAGGGGCTAGTGTTGGGGAATTCAGGAAAACCCGTCACCCTCGAAACGTTAAGTTTGACAAAGTTCTTGAGACATGTTTTTCAGGAACAGGAAACTCACGATTTTCGGAAGCCTGGAACCTGTGAAGCCTCGGATTCGCGAATGCGTGAAGTTCGGGAATCGTGATTCGGTGAAGAAGTGGGGTCGCGAACATGCGGAAGCCCGGAACCTCGAGCTGGCGATGGCGCGAACTTCGGAGGACGGCCGATTCGGGAATCTGTCGGGGACCCAGTTCGGGAGTCACGCGCGAAGACATGCATGAACGTTCGAAGAAGCGAAAGCCGATTCGGGAATCTGTCGAGGGCCTGGTTCGGAAGTCACACGTGAAGACATTCACGAACCGACGGAGAAGCAAAGTCAAAGTTGTTGTCCCAAAAAGTCCGGGTTTTGTGTGTGAACTAATGGCAGATTTGTAAATATGTTAGACGAGAAAGACATTCTTGTATGCGTTCACACTAGGAATATTCCCTGAGCTTGAGGGTGTTTCTGGTATGTAAAAGTCCCTTCATCTCCCTATAAAAGGGGGCGCGAGGGCATGTGTAAACAGATTCAGACTTTTGGGAACTTGTGCAATCTGCGGAGGGAATTACAGTCTCTCTGCGCTCTCGCTTTGTGCTTGAACGTGTTAAGAACTCTCTCTCTCTCTCGTGTTAGGGGAATCATCCGAATTTTTCGGGTAACCCCCCAACAGCTATGTTTTTGAAAAATGTCACATATATGCTCTCTCATGTGTAAATGCCTTTATATGATCTTGACATGTTTTAGTGGCTTTGCTATGCTTAATTTTTGGTTGGATAGCTAGTTTATTGATCATATGGGGCCAAAGGCTCATTTGCCATTATGAATGCTTAGCCCTCTTGCTTTATTTTATGGAGGGGCATAAGTTCCTTTTTGTCGCAAAGACATTTCATGTACCAATTATGAATCTGAAAATGAATGTAAAATGCTTGGAAAATATGCTCCCATGTCATTTGTGCTGAAATTAATTTGCTTTGGGTGCTAAACCGTTGCATGATGCCTACCAATGAGAAGTCTCATACGTAGAAGTAGGCACATGGCTCGGTGGCTTTGACATGACATGAGGTGCTTGTGGCTGTTTGTGATAGTCTTATGATTAGAATGGTCGTCCAATCATGAAGTTTGTGTGGCAATGCTATTTTGACATGTTTTGCTCATGTTTAGGTTTTTGCTTATGAGAGAGTAACTTTTCGCAAAAATACTCAAATCCTTTTTAGCCTTGTCCAATGGTTGTGCAACTTGGTGATCATGTAGTTAAGGTCATTACGAACCTGTAGAGTATCTAACTTGCTCATTTGGACTTGTGTAGCCTCTTGTGATGAATTTTGTATATTTGAGAAGCTATATGTTGAAACGTTTCTCATTTTTCCTTGATTCATGCATTGTCAACAAGGGGGAGAAGTTTGTGCATGCTTTGGGCACCTGGGAGTGTTTGGAAGGTGTTCCAATTGGTTCAGGAAATTTTGAGCAGTTTGGTGCAGGGCCGGTCTCTTGGGGCGGTCTAACCGCCCCCAGGCGGTCAGTTGCTGTGCAGGCGGTCTAACCACCCTGTGAAGGCAGTCTAACCGCCCTAGGCTGAGTGAGCAGTTTTTTTGCTCTTTGCTGCATTCCCGGGTTGCATTGCTGCATTGGTTCAGGGGGAGTGTGCTTTGGTTCAGGGGGGCTTGCATATGTGCAGGGGGAGCTCTTTGTGGTGTTCGAGCTTTGGTTCGGTGGTTTGCGCTCTTTGTTTGAGCATCATTTTGTCCCGGATGTGTCGAGCCGTTGCCCTTGCCTGACGGGTCCGAGACTTGTCTTCGTCAAGTGATCTTGCTCTTCACCTTTCTTTGGCTTTCGATCGCTTGTTGAAGTTTATTTTATTTGTTTCCTTTTCTTTTTCTTTTCTCTCGTGTTACTTCATGTGGGTATTATCAATGCACTCATCAAGGGGGAGATTGAAGACCATGTGTGGTTCGAGGACCGGTGGATGGTTGCTTCCTTGTGTGATGAGTGATTGACAATGTTGTGTGGACTGATTCTTGGCTAAGTATTGCATGTTGGTGCAGGTGAAGAACAAGCGCGAAAGGTCGTTGCCGGTGAGGCCTCCAGGTGTGGAGAAGACAAGTAGGCTTTGTTCGATGGACCCGGTGGCCAGCGGGGTCAAGTGCGGGCCGCATGGTGGAATGAACAGCAAGATGAAGTCGTGGACGGTTTCTTGGTAGAGCCTCAAAACCAAGGTCGAGCCGGGACTACGGTGGGAGCCAAGTCATGAGTGGAGATTGGCGGAGGCTACACCGAGTTCGTGGGGTTTGCAGTGGTTCACCAGAAAACCACTAGGGTACTCGGTTGAGCCACAAACCGAGGCCGAAAACTCGATGAGGAGGTGCGGCCACCCAGGACGGTTCAACCACCCAGGAGGGGCGGTCAGACCGCCTGGGCCGGTCAGATTGCACGGGCCGGTCTAACTTCCCAGGGGGGCGGTCTGACCGCCCTGGTCACTGGTGCCGAGATGCTTCGAAGAGGAGGACACGCGTCGGGATCGCAAGGATTGCGTCGAGGCTAAGCAGGTTGCGGTTGCCGGGCATCCGTCCGATAGAAAATCTGAAGACTTTCAAATTCGCCCTTGAGGGGCTTGTATCCCTAGTTTTAAGTAAGGGTAGTTTAGTCTTTTGGGTGCCTCCATATATACTCTTTGAGTGGATGGATGGCAGCCAACTCTTGGAACCCTAGCTCATTTGTTTTCCTTTTTCATTCTCTTTTTCCCTAGTTTTTCCTAGGACTAGCTTGAGAGCTTCATGTGAGATCTAGAGAGAGGGATGGATGTATGGGTGGCAAGCTAGACCTTGTACGAACCTTCATGGTATGTATAGATGGTTCGGGGTTGTTCCTCAAGGTGGTGAAGTGTTTTTCCCGTCCTTCTTTGTGGTGATTTTCGGAGTTCTTTGTTGGCGGTGTTTTGAGGACGATTTCTTGGGGTTTTTGGTGGGTGTCACGTATGAGGATCTTGTTCCTCTTTGGCTGGTGACTTTGCCCCCAAATATCTCCTGAATCGGACTTGATTTGGCGGTTTTTCGAGTTGGGCGAGTTCTTGACCTAGAGAGGCGATTTCTTCGATTCCTTTTGATTGTGAGCGATTCGGGTCGATTCCTTTGAGGTAGAGGTTGCCCAGGAGGTAACCCAGCTATTGCCGAAGTTTTGCTGCAATCCGTGGAGTGATTCGGGAGATCGGGCACGAGGAAGTTGAGGGTTGACCCGCGGGTTGGTTTTCTGGAAGGGGCGGTCTAACCGCCTGGAGGGGGCGGTCTAACCGCCCTGGGCCTTCCAGGTCGAAGTTCTGTTTCGCCGGATTTTCCTCTGTGAGTTTGTTCGCCTTATTCAGAGGAGCGTCTGGGTGAAATTTTGGGTCGTTCTCGTGCTGTTTGCTAGGAGTTCTTGTTTGGAGTTTGTTGCTGGGTACAGGAGGTTAGACCGCCCCTCGTAACCGGTCTAACCGCCCCTAGGCCCCTGGGTGAAGTTTTGGTTTTCACCAAGATTTTCTGGTAGCTAGCACGGCCCAGACCAGAGATCTCTGTTGGTGAAACTGTTGTGTGTTTTGGTGCTCGGAAGAGGTGTTTCGGAGGATATCTTCGTTGCCTGGTGGAGGCGGTCTAACCGCCCCCATACCCAGTCTAACCGCCCCCCTCTGGACAGCCGACTTTCGAGTTGTTTCCGCTGTTGTGTGTGCGTGTGTGTTGAGGTTGCTGGTAGTGTTTGCTCCTAGGGCCAGTAGCACTCCAGTGGCTACGTGGTTTTGGCAAACGGAAGGTAGAAGTGTGGAGTGTGTGATTTTGGGGGTCCGACCGAGCGAGTTCATCTTGTTGGAGTTTCAATCTCCTTAGAGAAGAATTTTTATTGGTTCCCATTCACTCCCCCCTCTCTGGTCGCCTAATCGGTCCTTCAAGTGGTATCAGAGCCGGTTCGGCTCTTTGATGACTCTAACCAGTCTAAGATCCAAGGATGGCGTACCAGGAACGGGGTTCGGGTCCTCCACACTTCGATGGCAAGAACTACCAGATGTGGAGTAAGCGGATGGGTGCGTTCCTCCATGGAAAGGGTCAGATCCTTTGGGATGTCACGGTGGACACAGGCTATGTCCAGCCGATGGACTTCCTCGCTCCAGGATCGAGGGACAAATTCGATGCCAACAACAAGGCGGTCGACTACTTGTTTCGTGCTTTGTGTCAGCCTGAGTTCGATCGGGTGCACAACAAGCACTTGGCTTGTAGAATTTGGACGGTGCTGAAGGAGGCTCATGTTGGGAATGCCCAGGTTCTGGCACGGATGTATGCGACCTACCAGAGAGAGTACGAGAACTTCACTCATCTCCCTGGTGAGTCCATCGATGCCTTGTTTCAGAGGTTCACGGTGGTTGTGAACAACATGAGGGCCAATGTGGACGTGCTCCCGTACGATGATCATGATAGAGTCGTCAAGCTCTTACACTCTTTGGATCGTACAATATGGGGCGGAAAGTTCGAGGCCATTGTGGAGTCGGAGAAGTATGACACTCTGACGGTGAAAGAGCTGTTCTCGAAGCTCAAGTCGGCTGAGGTGGATAGGGGCATGACTGCCAAGCTCGAGGGTCCGACTGATTCCCATAGTCTTGCCCTCATTGGTGGTTCGAAGGGAAAGGCTAACACTAACCCATCCACCAGGATGTTCTCTTTGTCCTCTTTGATGTCTATGCCAGATGACGAGTTCGATGTGCTTGGAGAAGACGAGCTGGCGCTCCTGACGAGGCGGTTCGAGAGGCTGCACGAGAACCGAGTGAACATGAGCAGGAACACTAGGACATGCTTCCAGTGCGGCAAGCCAGGACACTTCGTCGCCGACTGCCCGGAGAAGGTCGAGAACAAGGATAGCTACAAGCACAAGTCGAGGAAGGATGGCAAGTACCGGTCGAGGCGCGACCACAAGAGCAAGTACAAGAACAAGCACAAGGACGAGCGATGATCGAGGAAGAAGGAGAGCCGAGGCAAGGCCCGAGCGATGGTTGGAGCGAGCGACGTCGACTCCAGTTCTGCGTACTCCACCTTGAGCTCGAGTAGCAGTGAAGACGAAGGTGAGTGTCGCAAGAGCAAGAAGTCATCCAAGAACCTGAGCGGGCTGAGCTGCTTCGCTAGAGACGGCTTCTGCACCATGGCGCTGAGCTCCGGCAGCAAGAAGAGCACACAGAGTGACTCGGACTCTGAGTCCGACGACGAGTTGCATGATGAGCTTCCCTTCTTGCGCCAGGAGAATGAACGGCTCGGTACTTTGCTTGATAATCATGATGACATGCTTAGAGAGGCAAAGAAAATGAGAAAAGAGCTTAGGGCTTCCCTTGAGGATGCTAGGACTAGAGTGGCTGAGCTAGAAACATAGGTGCTTGATAGCAAGCTTGAGATTGATTCCCTTAAGGCTAGTTCTGTTGTTTCTGATGAGATTGATTCTGCTGATTGCTCCATCTTTCTTGCTGATCTTGCTTTGTTCAAGGAAAAGCATGCCTCCAAGTGTGAGGAACTAGATGTGCTTAGGGTTGAATTGGCTGAGCTTAAGTCTAAACCTGCTTTGCTAGGTGCTTGCACTTCTTGCCCTATTTTGCATGCTAAAATTGATGAGATGCATGCTTACACTAGTTCTCTTGAGGCTAAACTGAAAGAACCCATGCCTACATCATTCTTTACCTGTGAAATGCATGCTTTGAAAAATTCGGAACTTGCACATTATGTTGATCATTTGCAGGATGAGAATGATGAGTTGAGAAAGTTGATGGGTTGGTTGTCTGGTCATGAGCCTCAGTTGAGAATGATGATCGAGGCATTTAAGAGGCAGGATGGTGAGGGACTTGGGGCAAACAAGGTTGGTGAGGGAAGTGCAGAGAATATCCCAGAGCCACCAAAAACCCACCACAAAAATGATTTCCCTCCAAAACCTAACCATCTTAGGAACCGACTGGACACAACCCCAGCTCCACCCGTGTTTCCTACACCTACAAATGATCTCCAAAAGCCTGTCAAGTTTGTGAGCACTTCGGGGAAAGTGTTCTTTGGGAAAGAGAGTGAGAAGGCTAGTGAGGAGAAACCGGTAAAGAAGTTGAGTGGAGAGAAACCAAGTGAGAAGCCCCAATCCAAGACTAAACCTAAACTTGTGAGGTTCCATTGTGGCTATTGTGGGAAAGAGGGTCACAAGGATGAGTTTTGCTTCAAGAGGAAGCGTGAGGAAATGATGGCAAAGGAGTGGGCGAACAAGGATAGGTACAACCCTTCTCATGGTGTACCTAAGTCTCGTATGCCACTACCCAGGGCTAAAGCTATGGTGAGAAGTGTTCCGGCATGGGGAGATGCGAGTTCCCGCAGCCGAGGAGCTGTTATGGAGAGGGCGGTCAGACCGGCCTTGCTAGGCGGTCAGACCAGCCCTGCCCAAAGGGGGGCGGTTAGACCGGCCTGGCTAGGCGGTTCAACCGCCCCCCAGAATTCTGGGTGGAGTGGTTTTCGAGGTGGTGAGTCGAGAAGTTTCAGTTCTGGAGATAGTGGTGCTGGTGGTTGGTCTGGAGAGTCGGCGGGTGGTCGGGCTTGCTAGGCATTCTCCCCCTCGAGTTCACTACGGGGATGGGAGGAGTCGTAGCTTTGAGAAGGAGAGGAGGGACGGTCCACGAGCCTTCTTTCATGGGTTTGGTCCTCCTCCAGGCAGCGAGGGTTGGTTTTCTCGGAGTGGTTACCGAGGTGGTGTTCTTGGTGGTAGTTTTGGTAGGAAAAATGGTTTGGTGTGTGCTAACCCCACTTTCGAACAAATGGCTCAGCACTGGTTCTACTCTTTTGGTACTAACCCCAGTGCTGAGTCGTTTGTTCGCTCACGTGCTCGTTTTTGAATTTCAGGTGGGAGACTTGAAGAACATTTGGTTGATTGACTCCGGTTGCTCGAGGCATATGACCGGAGACAGAGGGTGGTTCTCAAGTCTCGCCCGGTGGTGACGAAGAGGTACATCACTTTTGGGGACAATGGGCGTGGGCGTGTGCTTTCGTAAGGTGAGATTAAGGTGAGTGACAAGATCACTCGAGGCGTGTTGCTCTTGTTCAATCGGCGGGGGTACAACCGCTTTCGTGTCCCGGCTTGTTGGATGAGGGCTTTGAGGTGTTGTTTCGGCCAGGTGGTTCTCGGATTTTGGACTCTCGAGGGGACCTTGTTTGTATGGTCGTTCCCGAGGGTCAGGTGTTTCGTGCTGATTTTTCTCAGTCTTCGGGTGTGGAGCGTTGTTTCTTGGCTGGTTCTTCGAGTGAGTTGTGGAAGTGGCATAGGAAGTTGGGTCACTTGAGCTTTGACCTTTTGTCGCGCTTGAGTAAACTCAATTTGGTCCGAGGATTACCACGGTCGAGGCTTGAGAAAGAGTTGGTTTGTGTGCCGTGTAGGCATGCCAAGATGGTAGCCTCTTGTCACACCCAGCCCAATTTGGATGGCCCATGAGTGGCCCATGAGCGCAGGTGCGCATGTTTAGTGCCACATTGCTAGTTGAGCAAGGGTGGAGCCAACTTATAAACCTTTGTCCACCAGCCATACCACCCTCGGGTTAACCCTTTTGCACGAAGCGAGGACGAAAGTGTAAGCAGGGTGATATGTGTACGTGTGCTCGCCCCTACGGAAGGGCTGGGCGGTGCGGCTTTGGTGGGTGAGGTGTTACATATGGTATCAGAGCCGACCCTCGCGGTTGCGCGTACGGGTCAGTGTGCGGACATAGGGCACATGGCGCGTGTGGGCCTGAGATGGGACACACGGCATGGCATATGGGTCAGCACTGAACGTACGGACGTGCGCTAAGACGGAAGGTTCCTGGACATTTGCTCGGGTCAGTGTGCGGGCATATGAATGTGCATGTGGGCCTGGGATGGGGCACATGGCATGGCGTATGGGTCGGCACTGGACGGGTGAGTTGGACCGACGAGGACGTCGGGCTCTTTGAGGGGGGGGGGTGAATGTCACACCCAACCCAATTTGGATGGCCCATGAGTGGCCCATGAGCGCAGGTGCGCATGTTTAGTGCCACATTGCTAGTTGAGCAAGGGTGGAGCCAACTTATAATCCTTTGTCCACCAGCCATACCACCCTCGGGTTAACCCTTTTACACGAAGCGAGGACGAAAGTGTAAGCAGGGTGATATGTGTACGTGTGCTCGCCCCTACGGAAGGGCTGGGCGGTGCGGCTTTGGTGGGTGAGGTGTTACACCTCTTCTCACCCGCCTCTCACCGATGTGATGACTGAGCATCCATGCGAGCTGCTCCATATGGACCTTGTTGGCCCAGCTCGTGTGCGATCCGCGGGTGGGAAGTGGTATGTCCTTGTTGTGGTGGACGACTATTCTCGGTATGCGTGGCTGTTCTTTCTCGAGGATAAGGGGGAGACGTTTGGTTTTGTTCGAGATCTAGTCTTGAGGTTGAGGGACGAGAGGCACGGAGATGCCATACGAGCAATCCACAGTGATAATGGCTCGGAATTCAGAAACTCTCGTTTTGAAACCTTTTGCCATGACTTGGGTCTTGAGCACCAGTTTTCGAGTCCGTATACGCCTCCTCAGAATGGCGTGGTGGAAAGGAAGAACAGGACCTTGTGTGAGATGGCTCGGGCGATGCTTGATGAGCATAGGACTCCGAGGAGGTATTGGGCTGAGGCGGTGAATACTGCGTGCTATGTGTCAAACAGGATCTACCTCAGAGTGCACAAGAAGAAAACATGCTATGAGTTGATGCATGGTCGCACACCCAAGGTGAGTCACTTCCATGTCTTTGGTTGCAAGTGTTTCATTCTGAAGAAAGGCAGGAAGTTGGATAAGTTTGAGGCTAGGTCTGTCGATGGTATTTTCTTTGGTTATGCATCTCATTCTAGAGCATATCGTGTGCTCAATCTTGAAACTAACCAAATCGTGCAGACTTGTGAGGTAACCTTCGATGAGACAGAGCCACGTAGTCAGCTTGTCTTTGAGTGTGCATGTGATGATGAGCTTGGCGAGGAGATCTTTCAGGAGGAGGAGCATGAACATGGAGACGATGAAGATGGCGGTGTGGTGCCCCCAGCTGAACATGTACCCACTACTTCGACTACGGTGGTGGACGGACCCTCTCCTACACCTATGACGACAAATCAAGAATGAGGAGAAGCTGATGTTGAGGGGGAGGTAGCATCGAGGCGAGAACCTCCCCGGCGAGTACAAGTGGATCACCCAGCTTCGAGGATCATCGGTGACATGAATGAACGCACTACACGGTTGAGGGTTCGAAACAATTCTCATTTCGCTCATGCTGCATTTGTTGCTACTTTTGAGCCCAAAGACATTGGACACACACTATCTGATCACAATTGGGTTAATTCGATGCATGAGGAGTTGGAGAACTTTGAGAGGAATCAGGTTTGGGAGTTGGTTGACCCTCCCCCAAGGTGTATGCCGATTGGTACAAAGTGGGTGTGGAAGAACAAAGAGGGAGAGAAAGGTGAGGTTGTGAGAAACAAGTCGAGGCTTGTTGCTCAGGGGTTCAGTCAGAAGGAGGGGATCGACTACGAGGAGACCTTTGCTCCCGTAGCCCGTTTGGAGGCGATTAGGATCCTTCTAGCCTTTTCCGTGGCTAAAGGTTTAAAGTTGCACCAAATGGATGTGAAGAGTGCTTTCCTGAATGGTGTGTTGGAGGAAGAAGTGTATGTGAGGCAACCTCCGGGGTTTGAGAGTGAGAAGTACCCCCACCGGGTGTACAAGTTGAGACAGGCGCTGTATGGGTTGAAGCAGGCGCCTAGATCTTGGTATGGTAGGTTGAGGGGGTTCTTGTTTGAGAGAGGTTTTGAGATGGGGAAGGTCGATCAGACCTTATTTTTGCTGAGGCAGGGTAGAGATATCCTGATTGTGCAGGTGTACGTGGATGATATTGTCTTTGGTGGCTCGTCTAACTCTCTTGTTGCAAGGTTTGCAGAGGATATGAGTGTCGGTGCGGAATATGGTCCCGACACAAACCAGTAGATAACGCCTAGGTCTATCCCTCAATGGTCGATGCTAAGCAACAAATGACACAAGATTTTATCCTGGTTCCGGCCGAGGGGGCCGTACGTCCAGCAGGGGCGTGCTCGTGGCACTATATTGCTCAGCACCGGGGGTGCTTGTAGTGGGGCAAGTACAAGCAAGGCGGGAGAGGAATGGTGGCTTCCAAGTCCCTGGGTGAGTGGCTGGAGATGTTGTGGGAGAATAAGAGAGTGAGTGCACGGTGCGCTGTGTTCCTCTGAATTCGTCCCCCCCGCGGCTGGGGGCTCGCCTCCCCTTTTATAGGCCAAGGGGGCGGCGAGTTACATGCACGCCGCGCTACCTAGCTACGTGTGGGAGCACGTCGTGCTACGGTGTAGAGCGGGCGGCCGTCCGGTCGATCTTCGCAGCGATCCGGCCATGATGGCCTACCTCGTACCCGAACAGTGGGGGTTCGAGGGTAGGAGGCGGCAGATGGCGATGGTGTCCCCTGATAGGCTTCGAGGGAGGTGCGATGATGGCCGGTACGGGGTACGGGGAGCGGGCGAACGGCGTTCCTTCCCAATGAGCTCGCGGTGGTGGAGTGGTTGCCTGCGGTGTTCGGGCGTGCGCCGCGGAGTCGGGGGCGTGCGCCCGCACGCGTGGGTACGGCGGCCGCGCCGTTACGATGGCCGGGATGGCCGCCCACCGGCCTAGCGCCCCTCACCTCAACCCGCGGGGTCACGAGAAAGTGGAGTCGAGGGTGCGCCCGGCCCCCTTTCGAGGGTCGGGCGCGTTAGCCGTACGAGAGCGGACGCACGGTGTCACGGGGACCGACACCGGCCGTACCGCACGGTCCATCCCACGTAGCGGGGATGGGCTCCTCCCCGGGGAGTTGGTGCGGCGGCACGGGGGCGTGAGCCCCGGCGCATGATGACGCCGTCCCGCGGTGTCGTGGCGTTAAATGCCCGAGTACGGGGGCGGCGCACGCGCGCGGGGCGCCCGTGAGCGTGGCGGGCCCCGGCCGAGGGTGGAGCGGACCCTCGAGCGAAGCGAGGCCCGCTCGAGGGGATCGAGCCCTCGAGCGGGGCGGGACCGCTCGAGGGAAGGGTCGCCCCTCGAACGGGGCGGAGTTCGTTCGAGGGGGGGGGGTTCCCCCTCGAACGGGGCGGAGCCCGTTCGAGGAGGAGCATACCCTCGGGCGAGGCGGAGCCTCGCTCGAGGGGTCTTACGTACGAGCCGTCTTGGTGGGCCTCCGAAGTCCCTGCCGCATGGGCCATGTCCGCGTGGTTAGTTTCCTGCATGGTTAGGCTTAGCTTATTTTGACGCGAGAATTTAAGTAAGGGTTCCCCCATTGTTTGAGGGGACCCCTAGGGCGGTCCCCGACGCAGCCCCCGAGCATCGCGGGTTTGCCATTGAGGCTCCCGCAGATGCTGGAACCTACTGATAGGACGTTCTTCCCTCCTTGTTTGCGAACGCTTTCCGTGGGGCCGCGTCAGCGGACCCGCGGGTCTAACCCTCGAAGCCCTGCGGCAGAGTGTGGGCTCTCTGCGAGGGGTTAACCGCGAGCAATTCGGTCAGAAAGGCGTGGCACATATGCCAACCGGCATCGGCGGTATTTCAGCCGGCATCGGGGGTGCACGCTCCCCTGTCACTGTCTCCGGCGGGTGCAATTCCAAGGAGGTGTAGCCGTGCGTCAAGCCCCCGAGCCTTGGCTCGTTCGAGGCGATCGGGTCGAGCCTCACGACTTGTTTTTTATCGCGCCCTCGCCGTCCCTCCGCGGGACGGAGGGTGAGGTTTCCACGACTCCCATCGAGCGGGTCGCGAATCGCGGATTCCTCATCGAGCGCTGGCTAGCGGGTGGTTCAAGTGGACGTCCATGCCCCGTTCGATAAGGGTAGGCCGCGCGGTCCGGAGACACGTCCATGGAAGCGCTTGCGTGGGTTTGCTAGGTGGGGCTCGGTCCCGTTCGCTAGGGACCGAGGGCGCGGAAGCTCTCCCTCGGTGGGATCCCCCCGCTAGCCGCCCTCGCCGGCTCTCGAACACGACATGTGGGGCACCCTCGAGCCGACGGGCTCGAGGAACGGCTCGAATGCGCGTGCCCTCGTCGTCCCTAACTCTGTGATCCGGGGCGCCTGTTCGAACCCGTCGAGGGTCAGGCTTCGAACCTCTGATCAGTAAGGCCGTGCGGGGCCGTGCATGGGCAACCCCGTCTTTTCGCGTTTGCGGCCGTCGAGGGGTCTGGACGTGCCAGCCCTCGAGGTGCTTGTTGGCAGCACGGCGCGGTATGAGTGCTTTCGGTGTCGCTCTATTTCAAGCGTGACCTGGGCGATCCTCTTACGCGCGTGCCTTCTTTTAGAGGGTTGACATCGTCTCGAGTTGGGGGTCATGCCGCTCGAGGGTCCTACGTGGCATGGGCGCCCGTGGTGGTCCGCTCTACGTCGAGCGAGGGTCCCGACGACTTTCTCACGCCGATATCCCGTCGAGGGTCGCCTCTGTTTCGAGTTGAGGGTCACGCCACTCGAGGGCTTCACGTGGCATGGGTGCCCGCGGGCGCTCGCTCTACACCGAGCGAGTCCCGGCGACCTTCTCACGCTGTCATCCCATCGAGGGTCGCCTTTGTCTCGAGCCGAGGATTCGCCTCGCTCGAGGGCTCTCCTTGCTTGGCAAGGGGCCCGGCATTTAATTGCCTTGCGGTCGTGGCCGCGGGTTTTGCGAGCGCGGGCGCGCCTTTTTAGGCGCCGCGCGCGCGCGCGCGCGTAGTGGGCGGCGCGGCGGGGCGGATGTGACGGTTTTGCCTCGGTCGCAGCCGTTCCTCGCCGTAATGATGACCCGCCTGCAGTGTTAGAGCCGCTGCGGTCGTGGTGGGGCCCGCCCGTCGACGCGATGGAAAGATTCCTGCAGTTAATGCTGGCGGGGCGTCCGCTCCGGAGAACTCGCCCGTTGCCTATAAAACTGCGGTGAGGGAGGGACGGCGGTTTTTTACCTTGGCTCCTCACCGTTTCCAGTCCTCCGTCTCTTCGCCTTCGCCTCACTCTTGCCGTCGCGCGGGCTCGCTGCTTAGAGCTTTTTCCTCGTTTCCTTGTCCTCCGCCTTTGCACTCGTTCGTCCCCCCTTATGGCGCCGCCTCAGCTTCCGATCAGGGTCCTGGAGCCGTACGCCTGGGAGAGGTCGACCGTGACCCGGCTCGCCCGGGCGAGCCGGTCGCCGCCGCCACCGTCGGCCAACGAAGAAGGGCGCCCGGCGGAGTGGATCGTGCCGCCGTCGACGCACCTCGAGCCCAATCCGCCGGAGGGTTACGTGGTGAGCTTCCTCCGCTATCACGAGCGCGGCTTCAACGCGCCGGCGAGCACATTCATGCGGGCATTGTGCTACCATTATGGGGTGGAGCTGCACAATTTTGCCCCCAATGCGATCTCGCGAGGGCGGCCACATTCGTGGGCGTCGCGAAGGGTACCCGGGGATCCCGCCCAATTGGGGGCTCTTGGTACACCTCTTCCGCGGGGAGCTCATCACGCAGCCCACGTCGGAGCCGAGGACCCGCCGCGCGGTGCGCGCCGGCGGGATGTCGCTCGCTCTGCGGGGGCAGCTCAAGGATTTCTACATCCCCTGCACCATGACGACGAACAACGCCGGCTGGGAGCGGGGATGGTTTTATTTGCGCAACGCCGAGCCCGGCCTCCCTCCCTACACCGGCCGGGTGTTCAAGAAGAGGCCGGACTCCTGGGGCTACGGGTTGCCTACGGCCAATCATCGGGCGCGGCAAGAGTCCGTCCTCGCCGCCATGCGACGGCCGGGCGAGGGGAAGGGCTCAACGCGATGGGCGTCCTCGCCTTCCTTCATCACCGGCGAATCGTGCCGTTGATGGAGAGGCCGCTCTGCATCTTCGAGATGACAGAGGCGGCCAACCCCGTCGACATGGCGAGGTCGCGGATGCTCCCGATGCGCCGCCGGAGCGGCCGTACGCGCTCACCCGGCGCGGAGCGCCGTCGACACCAGGACGCCGCCACCTGCGGGTCGGACCCCGTGGGACATCGAGATGCTCCCCGTCGGCCCGTTGGTGAGTGTGGTTTTTTGATTCTGTTTTAGTTCTTGTTCTTGCTTCCGTTTCCTGATGCGCCATTGTCGCTCTCGCGCGCAGTTGGTGCAGTTCAACGCCGCCAAGTCCGTTCCACCCACCCCCGACTCCCGTGCGCTCGGCCGGGCGGCGCGGCGGGAGGGAGCGGGGAGCGAGCGGCGCGCAAGAGGGAGCACGCCGGGCGTCGCCAAGCGCGCCGCGACGCACGGTCCGCGGAGTACGGCGGCGGGGAGGAGGCCGGGGCTCTCCTCTCCGGGACATCGAGGAGCCCTCGTCCTCGGAGCGAGGACGAGGAGGAAGAGTCCGAGGGGGGAGGGCCCCTCGGACGGTGGCGGCCTGCGCCCCCGTCGCCGGAACCCGCGCGGCGTCGGGGCGGCTTTGCTGGGGGCGGGCGCACCGGCGCCCGTCGCCAGCAATCATCGTCGGGGGCGGCACGCGGCCGAGGAGGTGCCGGCGCGCGCGCCACGGAGGCGCGCGCGGCGGACGCGCGCGCGCGCGTCAAGCGTGCGCCGCGCGCGGCGGGAGCGCGTCCGCGCGAGCGGCGTCGTCGTCAAGGGGCGCGTCGGCGGGCGTGCGCGCGCGCGGGCGAGCGTGCCCCCCGCGCGCGGTGGCGGCATCGGGCGCGCCCATGCGTGAGGCGGGCGTGCCGCGCGCGTGCGGCGGCGCCGTCGGGGAGGCGCCGCGGCGGGCGCGGCCCTCGCGCCGGCCTCGTCGGAGGCCTCGAGGAAAAGGAAGCGGGCCTTTTCCTCCGCGAGGTAAGGAACCTGTTCTTCCTTTGCTTGGCTTTAGTTTGCTGGTTATTAGATGCTCTAACCCTCCGTTCGTGTTTGCGCAGGGCGGTGCCAACCGTCCCTCCTCTTGCACCGGCCAAGGTGCTGAGGACGGACGCGTCGATCCCCACCCGGCGGCGTTCGTCGAGGGGGTCGCGCCCGGGGGACGCGCGCGGCGGCGGGCACGAGCTTGCAAGGCCCGGGCCGGGGCCTCGAGGCCCCGGCCGGCGGATCGGCCCGCCGCGGCGCGGCCGGCGGGGGTCGCCGGGGGCGGCGGCGCGGTCGCCACGGAGGCGCGGGCCGCGGCGGTGGCTGCGGTGGAGGTGCCGCGCGCGGCGGCGGCCACCTTGCGGAGGAGGCGGAGCGGGCGCAACTTGCGGGAGCGCCCGCGGTGCGGCGGCACGGACGGAGGTGGCGGCGACGGCGCCACGGCGGGCGCTCGTGGCCGCGGAGGCGCGGTGGGGGCGCCAACGGAGGTGGAGCGGGCGGCTCCTCCCGCCGGCGGTCTCCGGGCGGAGGTGGTGGAGCTCTCGGATGACTCCCCGCCGCCCGGGTGGAACCGGTGGGCGAGCGGCCCACGACCTCCCCCGAGCCCCGGGGAGGGGGCCCTCGTGAGGCGGCGCGAGGGTCACCGACGGTGGGGGGTCAAGGGCACGGTGCCGGGGCCTCGTCCTCCCACGCCGGCCGCCCCGCCCGGGGGGGGGGGGGCCGTGGAGGATCCCCCCTGCGTTTGCCGACGCCGGCGGGGGGGGAGCGGGGAGCTGCGGGGCGAGCTCCGGAGCCACGGCGCCACGCTCAACCGCGCGTTGAACGAGGCGGCGCGGGTCCACGGCGGCCCGGCTCGGATCGTCTTCCGGGTGAGCCACGGTTGCTCTTCTCCCCTTCCTTTTTTCGCTTTCGCGTGCCGTATTCAAGACTTGGCGCTTACGAGGCTCGATGTGTGGATGCCAGGAGCTCGAGCGCCGCGCCCATGAGAAGTACAGCGCGTTCGACCAGGTGAACGCCGAGGCCCGCCAGCTCCGGGAGCGATGCAGCGCTTTCGACGCGCTTGCGGAAGCTCTCAGGACGCCGGACAGCTGGCTGGTGTACCGGGCGATGGCGTGGTGCGACGTGCTACCCGAGAGCTCAGGGCAGGGCACGGCGCGTCACGCGAGCCTCGAGCGGATCCGCACGGCCCTCGTCGATCGCGACGAGGCGCCGTGGAACGCGCGTGAGGACACGGGGACAAGACGCGGACGGCGGCCGCCACACGGGAGGCGGAGGTGGCCACCGCTCGCGCCGAGACCCGGGAGCTCCGCACGTCGGCCGGAGGGGGCGCGCGCGCGCGGCGCGCCGGCCGAGGAGCGGGCGCGCGGGGCCGGGAGCAGCGCGCCAAGGAGGCCGATGACACGAAGGCCGCCCTCGACGCCAAGGCCGCGGCCCTCGTCGTCGGCCGAGGAGCGGCTTCGGCGGAGAGCGCGTTGCCCGCCGGGGGCCGAGGGGCGGCTCCAGGCAAGAGCGAGGCTGCCCTCGGCGACGCCCGAACGGCGCTGGAGCGGGAGCGCGTTGCTCGCGAAACGGCGGAGAAGTCGGCCCGGAGGAGCGGAACGCTGCATTCTCCAAGGTTGAGGATGAAGCGCTCACGCTCGGCATCGACAATGCCGGCCCGAGAGGCGGCCCTCCGTGAGCAAGGCGAGGCCGTCCAGCGTCTCGAGTCGGAGTTCGAGTCCGCACGCCGCGACCTCGGTTTGGAGAAGAAGCAAGTCGAGGGTGAGACTTTTCGACTCTGTTTGTTGGTTTTTTGCTTTAGAGGGTTCGCTTCCCCTTTCTGATTTCTTGTCATCTTGTTGATTCCAGGCTTGCGCATTGCCCTGGGACACGCTGCTGGGCGGGCCGAGGCCCTGCAGGCTTCCTACAACTCCTGCGAGCGGAGAGGCTGCGGGGAGCCGCGGGACGCGGCCCTCGAGACCGTCGCGTCGTCGAGGAAGGCGAGGCCCAGGCCGGCAGCTCGCTGGCCAGCCGCCTACGCGCCCTCGGCGGCCATGTCACGGAGCGAATGCGCCGGGCGTTGCACCTAGGCGTGCAGAAGGCCCTCGGAGTGGTGCGATCCCACTACGAGGTCAACCTCGAGGCGGTGGCGGAGGGCTACATCGTGCCCGAGGGCGTCGAGGACGAGGTGGCCATGGAGCGCGCGGACGCGCTTGTTGCTGACGCCGCCGGGTCGCTTGCCGAGGCCTTCGAAGAATTTCTCTTCCCAGACGCCGCCGATGCTGCCGCTCCATCCGCCTGAAAGCACCTGGGCACTGGGCCCGTTTTTTGTTTATGTGTATCAGAATTCTGGCCTCGTGGCCTCTTGTAAATAAACAAGTCATCTCATGAATTATGGATAGTTGCTTGTAAGTGAAATCGTTTGCTTATTACGCTTTTTTGTTTCTCCTTCCTCTTGAGTAGATTCTAGTTAGGGGAGTTCGCTTTTCGCAGGGGGCCCGCTGGGTTGGAGGCGAGAGAGACGGGCCATAGCCACGCGGCGTAGGCTGTCTCTGGCTCGCGCGCTCCTTCCGCTGTGCCGCCTACGCCCTGTTCGAATCGTGGCTCGAGGTTGAAGTAAGAAACAAACTTAGCGCGTGTTGTTACGTTTTTTGCGCGAAAAAATGGGACCATTTGGGGGGGGGTGCCCCCCCGCAGTAGCCCCCGAGGGTAACTTGGGTTTCAGGGGAAAGCCGAGTTGCCCTTTTATTAGGCTAGGAGTATTTACATAGGTGACACCAACTGGGGCGTTGGCCATGCGTTTTTACAACAGAAAATACTTGGAAATCCTAGCTAAGGGTAGAAGCGACGTAGGCGTTGGATGTTCCAAGCGTTGGTGAGTTCTTCGCCGTCTTCGTTGGCCGGCTTGTACGTGCCGGTTTGAGCACCTTCACCACGACGTAGGGTCCCTCCCATGGGGGCGATAGCTTGTGGCGCCCTCGGTTGTCTTGGCGTAGCCTTAGGACCAAATCCCCCTCGCCGAAATCCCTCCGACGTATCTTGCGTGCTTGGTAGCGTCGTAGGGGCGTTGATACCTCGCGGAGTGCATCAACGCCACGAGGCGTACTTCGTCTAGCTGGTCCAGTGAGTCCTTGCGGGCTCGCTGGTTAGCATCTTCGTTGTAGCCTCGAACCTTGGGCGACCCGTATTCCAAATCCGTGGGGAGGACGGCCTCCGCGCCATGAACTAGGAAAAACGGGGTGAACCCGGTGGCTCTGCTTGGGGTAGTCCTTAGGCTCCACACGACTGCTGGCAGTTCTTGGAGACGATGTATCCTAGGAGCATGCCCCGCGGCACTCCGAAGACACATTTTTCGGGGTTGAGCTTGACCCCGTTGGCCGCGAGGCGGCACCGAACGCGATGCCGAGATCGCCAACCGGGTCGTCCGCCTTCTCGGTCTTGACGACGATGTCGTCCACGTAAGCCTCGACCGTCCGCCCGATATGGTCCCCAAAAACGTGCTGCATGCAGCGCTGATATGTTGCGCCCGCGTTTCTGAGGCCAAAAGGCATCGTGACGTAACAGAACGTCCCGAACGGTGTGATGAACGAAGTCGTGAGCTGGTCGGACTCCTTCATTTTTATTTGATGATATCCCGAATAAGCATCAAGGAAACAGAGTAGTTCACACCCGGCTGTTGAATCAACGATTTGATCTATACGTGGCAAAGGAAAAGGAACCTTTGGACATGCTTTATTGAGACTGGTGTAGTCAATACACATCCTCCACTTCCCATTTTTCTTTTTTACAAGCACAGGATTAGCTAGCCACGTAGGGTGGAACACTTCCTTGATGAATCCGGCCTCGAGGAGCTTCCGCGGCCTCCGCTCCGATCGCCCGTCGCCGTTCCTCGTCGAGCGGCGCGGCGCGGCTGGCCCCGAACGGCGCGAGCGTTAGGCGAGGATATCAAGGGAGTGCTCGGCGACCTCCCTCGGGATGCCCGGCATGTCCGAGGGGCTCCACGCGAAGACGTCGGCGTTGGCGCGGAGGAAGTCGACGAGCACCGCTTCCTATTTAGGATCGAGGGTCGAGGCGACCCTCAATGCTTTGCCCTCGGGGGCCGATGGGTCGAGGGGGGACCCCTTTGGTTTGCTCGGCGGCCTCGAACGTGCCGACGTGCTTGGCGGCGGAGCTGAGGTCGTCGTTGACCATCTTCTCCAGTGTGTTCACCAGCGCTTCATCCAGCGCTAGCGCCTCTGCATGTTCCACGCATTCGACATCGCAGTCGAAAGCATGCTCGATCGATGACCCGACGGTGATGACGCCGTTTGGACCTGGCATCTTCATCTTCAGGTACGTGTAGTTGGGGACCGCCATGAACTTGGCATAGCATGGTCGCCCAAGGATGGCATGGTAGGCCCCTTTGAATCCCACCACCTCGAAGGTGAGGGTTTCCTTGCGGAAATTCTTGGGGGTCCCGAACCGGACGGGCGGATCGATGCCCGAGGGGGTTGAACCCGCTTGCGGGCGCGATGCGCGTGAAACGGCTTCGTGGCTGGGCCGCAGCTGGTCCCGGCCCAATCCCCATCGGGCGCAATGTATGCGCGAAGAGGATATTGAGGCTACGCCTCCGTCCATAAGGACCTTCGAAAACCGGGGCGTTGCCAATGATGGGATCGACCACCAATGGGTACCGGCCGGGTTCGGGATGCGATTTGGGTGATCATCCCGGCTAAAGGTGATGGCATCCTTCGACCAGTTGAGAAAGGCCGGAGGTGCCCTCTCTGCGGCGAGGACTTCGTGCCGCTCCTTCTTGCGTTGCCGGGTCGACATGTCGACGAGTGGGTCCCCCAAAGATGAGGAACACATTTTCGACGGCGGGGAAACCACCCGCGTCGCCATCGCCCCCATCCTTCTTGGCCTCGCCTCCTTCGCGGCGGCACGGCCATAGAACTTCTTGAGCATGTCGCCTTTGCTCAAGAGTGTGGTTTACGGGGGTCTTGTGGTAGGGGCATGGCTTCTTCATCATGTCGTCGAACACCCCGGGCCTCGAGGAGCCGGTCGAGGGCCCCGTCGGGCGGGTCAACGGCGAGGGCCTCGGCGTTGCCGCCGTTGCGCCCTGCTCGCGCGCCTCGCGGCGCGGCTTCTTCCCCCCTTCTTGCCCCCGCTTGTCGTTGCGGCGCGGCTCCTTGGACCCGGCCCGCCCTCCGCGGGCGTGTCCTCGGAGCGCTTGCCCTTCTTGCCGTCGAAGATTGCCCCCACGGCCTCCTCTCCGGAGGCGAAGCTAGTGGCAATGTCGAACGGCTCGTTCGAGTCCGTGGGCGGGGCTGCGTCCCGGCTCGCGCACAAGGTCCCGCACGTGGTGCCCTCGAGGAACGCGTGCACGATCTCGGATTGTGCCACGGCCGGGGAGCTCGTGCGGCGCTTGGAGAAGCGCCGTATGAAGTCCCGCGGCGACTCGCACGGCTTCGCGTGCGGGGAGCGCGGATCCCGGGAGTTCCCGGGGCGCACGTACGTGCCCGGAAGATGCCCACGAAGGTGTGGACCGGATCGTCCCGGCTATGGATGCGGCCGGCGGGCAAGTGCTCGAGCCGAGGTCCGGGCCGCGTCGCCCGGATGCGGGGGCAAGTTGCGGATGATTACTTCGTCGTTGGTGGCCCCGCCCGGGGCCGACGAGCCGGGCGATAATCGTTGAGCCGGACACGAGGGTCCGTCTCCCCGTTGTATTTGACGATCGTCGAGGGTTGACGGAAGCGGCGGGGGGAACGCCGCCGTGCGAATCTCCCGGCCCGAACACGCGGGTGCCGGGGGGCTCCGGCGTCGGGGAGCGATCCTCACCGGCGTCGTAGCGTCCACCCCTTCGAGGGTGGTAGCCCCTAGGCGCTCGCGCGTGCGCCTTGCCGGTGCGCCTCGGCGTTGATGACGTTGCGGGCATCGCCATCCGGCGCCCGCGCGTGTCGAGGAGCCGTTCCTTGGCCGGCGTGCGTCCCTGGTCAGCAGGTTGACCTACGTGCACCGAGGGTTCGCCTCCCGGTGCGGGATCATCGCCTCGTGCGTCCCCACGTTGGCGGATGCGTGAGGGCGAGCTCTCGGCCTCGCTGGACGGCCGCTTGCTCAAGGAGAGTCTGCACCTCGCGGTGCATGTCTCGAGCCTCGGGGGTTGAGGGTGCCGGCATGGCGCGTAGCAACGTCGCGGCGGCGATGAGCTTTTGGCTCGCCCTTGGTGGCGTATCCGCGTTGTCGACGTTGGGGACGGGGGTTGAGGCGGTCACGGACTGTCGGCCCGGCTCCTCCGCGCGCGTTCGTCGACGGGCCCGCGGCATCCGTGCTGCAGGTGCCTGCGCCGGTGTCGTGCGTGCGGCGGAGACCGGAGCGGACACGGCCTCGCGGCGCGCGCGGAGCTCCTCGCGGTTGGTGAGGCGCATGAGATAGCCGTTCCCCGTGGCACGGAAGTTCAAGTCCCCGAAGCGGATCTCGAACCCGGCGGAAGAGGGTCCGAGCTACCCATGTTGTAGCGGGTGCTACGGTACTCAGTGCGAATCACCATGGAGGGAGTTAGCGAAATGACCTTAGGCGCTCGTTTGCCCCACGGTGGGCGCCAAGCGTCGGTGCGGAATATGGTCCCGACACTAACCAGTAGATAACGCCTAGGTCTATCCCTCAATGGTCGATGCTAAGCAACAAATGACACAAGATTTTATCCTGGTTCCGGCCGAGGGGGCCGTACGTCCAGCAGGGGCGTGCTCGTGGCACTATATTGCTCAGCACCGGGGGTGCTTGTAGTGGGGCAAGTACAAGCAAGGCGGGAGAGGAATGGTGGCTTCCAAGTCCCTGGGTGAGTGGCTGGAGATGTTGTGGGAGAATAAGAGAGTGAGTGCACGGTGCGCTGTGTTCCTCTGAATTCGTCCCCCCCGCGGCTGGGGGCTCGCCTCCCCTTTTATAGGCCAAGGGGGCGGCGAGTTACATGCACGCCGCGCTACCTAGCTACGTGTGGGAGCACGTCGTGCTACGGTGTAGAGCGGGCGGCCGTCCGGTCGATCTTCACAGCGATCCGGCCATGATGGCCTACCTCGTACCCGAACGGTGGGGGGTTCGAGGGGTAGGAGGCGGCGGATGGCGATGGTGTCCCCCGATAGGCTTCGAGGGGAGGTGCGATGATGGCCGGTACGGGGTACGGGGAGCGGGCGAACGGCGTTCCTTCCCAATGAGCTCGCGGTGGTGGAGTGGTTGCTTTGCGGTGTTCGGGCGTGCGCTCGCGGAGTCGGGCGTGCGCCCGCACGCGTGGGTACGGCGGCCGCGCCGTTACAGTGGCCGGGATGGCCGCCCACCGGCCTAGTGCCCCTCACCTAACCTGCAGGGTCACGAGAAAGTGGAGTCGAGGGTGCGCCCGGCCCCCTTTCGAGGGTCAGGCGCGTTAGCCGTACAGTAGCGGGCGCACGGTGTCACGGGACTGACACCGGCCGTACCGCACAGTCCATCCCACAGTAGCGGGGATGGGCTCCTCCCTGGGGAGTTGGTGCGGCGGCACGGGGGCGTGAGCCCGGGCGCATGATGACGCGCCGTCCGCGGTGTCGGGCGTTAAATGCCCGAGTACGGGGGCGGCGCACGCGCGCGGGCGCCCGTGAGCGTGGCGGGCCCCGGCCCGAGGGTGGAGCGGACCCTCGAGCGAGCGAGAGGCCCGCTCGAGGGGGATCGAGCCCTCGAGCGGGGCGGGACCGCTCGAGGGAAGGGGTCGCCCCTCGAACGGGGGCGGAGTTCGTTCGAGGAGGGGGTTGCCCCTCGAACGGGGCGGAGCCCGTTCGAGGAGGAGCATACCCTCGGGCGAGGCGGAGCCTGCTCGAGGGGTCTTACAGACGAGCCGTCTTGGTGGGCCTCCGAAGTCCTGCTGCATGGGCCATGTCCTGCGTGGTTAGTTTCCTGCATGGTTAGGCTTAGCTTATTTTGACGCAGGAATTTAAGTAAGGGTTCCCCCATTGTTTGAGGGGACCCCTAGGGCGGTCCCCGACAATGAGCAGGGAATTTGAGATGAGCATGATGGGCGAGTTGCAGTTCTTCCTCGGGCTACAAATCAAGCAATCAAAGGAAGGAACATTTGTGCACCAAGCTAAGTACACCAAGGACATTGTGCGGAAGTTCAAGATGGAGGATTCCAAGGCTATGACGACGCCGATGAGTACGACTACAGCTCTTGATGCGGACGAGGAAGGTGAACACGTGGACCAGAAGGAGTACCGGAGCATGATCGGGTCACTCCTCTACTTGACGGCGACGAGGCCGGACATCCAGTTCTCGGTGTGTCTGTGCGCTCGTTTTCAAGCGTCTCCAAGGACTTCGCATCGGCAAGCGGTGAAGCGTATTTTCAGGTACTTGCTTCACACTCCCGACTTCGGCCTTTGGTACTCCGCGTCCTCTTCTTTGGCGCTTCATGGTTTTTCAGACGCGGATTTTGCCGGGTGTCGGTTGGATAGGAAGTCCACTTCTGGGACTAGCCAGTTTTTGGGATCTTCTTTGGTGTCTTGGTCTTCCCGCAAATAGTTGAGTGTTGCTCAATCCACTATCGAGGCAGAGTATGTTGCCGCTGCTAGTTGTTGCTCTCAGCTCCTTTGGATTTCATACACCATGAGTGACTTTGGTGAGGAGTATACCCATGTTCCACTTCAATGTGATAGCACCAGTGCCATAAGCGTTGCAAAGAACCCAGTGCTCCATTCCAAAACCAAGCACATAGAAGTGAGGTATCATTTTCTGAGAGACAACGTAGAGAAGGGAAAGATAGCGTTGATCCATGTACCCACACATGACCAACTAGCCGATATTTTCACCAAACCCCTAGATCAAGCAACTTTCACTCGTTTGCGGGGAGAACTTGGTGTGTGTTTGATTTCTTGAGTTGGGTGTGTGGGAGCTCCTTTGTAGCATATGTATAGTTTCCTTTGTGCATTTCTTGCTTTTGGCATGGCATATGTAACATGATGTATAGGCATCCTTGTATCTTAGATTGCATGCATTTTGTATCATATGCATTTGATAGGAAAAGCTTCTCCTATATACATTGTTCACCATGGGATGCTATGTATGTTTTTGTGAACTTGTTTGGTATGCTATGGTTAGTTCGGCTTAGCTCTTGATGATTTTGATGAATAATCCATGGTTGATGGCTATGTTTTTTGAAAAATTGTCACATGTATGCTCTCTCATGTGTAAATGCCTTTATATGATCTTGACATGTTTTAGTGGCTTGGTCATGCTTAATTTGTGGTTGGATAGCTAGTTTATTGATCATATGGGGCCAAAGGCTCATTTGCCATTATGAATGCTTAGCCCTCTTGCTTTATTTTATGGAGGGGCATAAGTTCCTTTTTGTCGCAAAGACATTTCATGTACCAATTATGAATCTGAAAATGAATGTAAAATGCTTGGAAAATATGCTCCCATGTCATTTGTGCTGAAATTAATTTGCTTTGGGTGCTAAACCGTTGCATGATGCCTACCAATGAGAAGTCTCATACATAGAAGTAGGCACATGGCTCGGTGGCTTTGACATGACATGAGGTGCTTGTGGCTGTTTGTGATGGTCTTATGATTAGAATGGTCGTCCAATCATGAAGTTTGTGTGGGAATGCTATTTTGACATGTTTTGCTCATGTTTAGGTTTTTGCTTATGAGAGAGTAACTTTTCGCAAAATTACTCAAATCCTTTTTAGCCTTGTCCAATGGTTGTGCAAGTTGGTGATCATGTAGTTAAGGTCATTACGAACCTGTAGAGTATCTAACTTGCTCATTTGGACTTGTGTAGCCTCCTGTGATGAATTTTGTATATTTGAGAAGCTATATGTTGAAACTTTTCGCATTTTGCCATGATTCATGCATTGTCAACAAGGGGGAGAAGTTGGTGCATGCTTTGGGCACCTGGGAGTGTTTGGAAGGTGTTCCAATTGGTTCGGGCAAATTTTGAGCAGTTTGGTGCAGGGCCGGTCTCTTGGGGCAGTCTAACCGCCCCCAGGCGGTCAGTTGCTGTGCAGGCGGTCTAACCGCCCTATGAAGGCAGTCTAACCGCCCTGGGCTGAGTGAGCAGTTTTTTTGCTCTTTGCTGCATTCCCGGGTTGCATTTCTGCATTGGTTCAGGGGGAGTGTGCTTTGGTTCAGAGGGAGCTTGCATATGTGCAGGAGGAGCTCTTTGTGGTGTTCGAGCTTTGATTCGGTGGTTTGTGCTCTTTGTTTGAGCATCATTTTGTCCCGGATGTGTCGAGCCGTTGCCCTTGCCTAAGGGGTCCGAGACTTGTCTTCCTCAAGTGATCTTGCTCTTCGCCTTTCTTTGGCTTTCGATCGCTTGTTGAAGTTTTCTTTTATTTATTTCCTTTTCTTTTTCTTTTCTCTCATGTTACTTCATGTGGGTATTGTCAATGCACTCATCAAGGGGGAGATTGAGGACCATGTGTGGTTCGAGGACCGGTGGATGGTCGCTTCCTTGTGTGATGAGTGATTGACAATGTTGTGTGGACTGATTCTTGGCTAAGTATTGCAGGTGCAGGTGGCGGCTTGACTCGTGTTGGTGCAGGTGAAGAACAAGCGTGAAAGGTCGTTGTCGGTGAGGCCTCCAGGAGTGGAGAAGACAAGTAGGCTTTGTTCGAGGGACCCGGTGGCCAGCGGGGTCAAGTGCGGGCCGCATGGTGGCATGAACAGCAAGATGAAGTCGTGGACGGTTTCTTGGTAGAGCCTCAAAACCAAGGTCGAGCTGGGACTACGTGGGAGCCAAGTCATGAGTGGAGATTGGCGGAGGCTACACCGAGTTCGCGGGGTTTGCAGTGGTTCACCAGAAAACTACTGGATTACTCGGTTGAGCCACAAAACCGAGGCCGAAGACTCGACGAGGAGGTGCGGCCACCCAGGCCGGTTCAACCGCCCAGGAGGGGCGGTCAGACCGCCTGGGCCGGTCAGATTGCCCGGGTCGGTCTAACCGCCCAGGGGGGCGGTCTGACCGCCCTGGTCGCTGGCGCCGAGATGCTTCCAAGCGGAGGACACGCGTCGGGATCGCAAGGCTTGCGTCGAGGCTAAGCAGGTTGCGGTTGCCGGGCATCCGTCCGATTAAGAAAATATGAAGACTTCCAAATTCGCCCTTGAGGGGCTTGTATCCCTAGTTTTAAGTAAGGGTAGTTTAGTGTTTTGGGTGCCTCCATATATACTCTTTGAGGGGATGGATGGCAGCCAACTCTTGGAACCCTAGCTCATTTGTTTTTCCTTTTTCATTCTCTTTTTCCCTAGCTTTTCCTAGGACTAGCTTGAGAGCTTCATGTGAGATGTAGAGAGAGGGATGGATGTATGGGTGGCAAGCTAGACCTTGTACGAACCTTCATGGTATGTATAGATGGTTTGGGGTTGTTCGTCAAGGTGGTGAAGTGTTTTTCCCGTCCTTTGTGGTGATTTTCGGAGTTCTTTGTTGGCGGTGTTTTGAGGACGATTTCTTGGGGGTTTTTGGTGGGTGTCACGTATGAGGATCTTGTGCCTCTTTGGCTGGTGACTTTGCCCCCAAATCTCTCTTGAATCAGACTCGATTTGGTGTTTTTTCGAGTTGGGCGAGTTCTTGACCTAGAGAGGCGATTTCTTCGATTCCTTTTGATTGTGAGCGATTCGGGTCGATTCCTTTGAGGTAGAGGTTTCCCAGGAGGTAACCCAGCTATTCCCGAAGTTTTGCTGTAATCCGTGGAGTGATTCAGGAGATCGGGCACGAGGAAGTTGAGGGTTGACCCGCGGGTTGGTTTTCTGGAAGGGGCGGTCTAACCGCCCTGGGCCTTTCAGGTCGAAGTTCGGTTTTGCCGGATTTTCCTCTGTGAGTTTGTTCGCCTTGATCAGAGGAGCGTCTGGGTGAAATTTCGGGTCGTTCTCGTGCTGTTTGCTAGGAGTTCTTGTTTGGAGTTTGTTCTTGGGGTACGGGGAGGTTAGACCGCCCCCGGTAGCCGGTCTAACCACCCCTAGGCCCCCGGGTGAAGTTTTGGTTTTCACCAAGATTTTACGGTAGCTAGCATGGCCCCGACCGAGAGATCTCTCGTTGGTGAAACCGTGGTGTGTTTTGGTGCTCGGAAGAGGTGTTTCGGAGGATTTCTTGGTTGCCTCGGTGGAGGTGGTCTAACCGCCCCCATACCCGGCCTAACCGCCCCCCCTCCGGACAGCCGGCTTTCGAGTTGTTTCCGCTGTCATGGGTGCGTGTGTGTTGAGGTTGCTGGTAGTGTTTGCTCCTAGGACCAGTAGCACTCCAGTGGCTACGTGGTTTTGGCAAACGGAAGGTAGAAGTGCGGAGTGTGTGATTTTGGGGGTCCGACCGAGCGAGTTCATCTTGTTGGAGTTTCAATCTCCTTCTTGAAGAATTTTGATCTGCTCCCATTCACTCCCCCCCTCTCTGGTCGCCTAATCGGTCCTTCAGCGGTCTACAAAGGGACCATGTACTTTCAGATCCAGCATATACGGCTACTAACGGATCTACAGCTGTAGGTGGCCACGTGTCCTAGCACTACTTTAGCCGTAGACGGCCTTCGGGTCCTGGCGACTACACTTGTAAAACGGCCCTGGCCATCCTGGTGTACTCTCTTCTCGGTAATAAAGTTTGATCCTCAGTCAACTCATTTACTATGCTTCCCTCGAATGGGTCTACTGCCGAATACTACTCGCAAACATCTCCACGAATGGGCACTCCGCACATACACACCGCGACAACGAGTACTCATTTCATGGAAGATTTTCTCATTCAACCAAGTTCATCATAACTTTGTTTATATTACAAATACCGCCAAAAGCTAACCCTACAGGACAACTACTGGAGGTTCATCTTCTCCGCGAATTGTTCCGCAATTGGCGCCATCTGTTCCAGACGCTCCTTGTATTGATCGTTTGTGCAATTGGCAGCTAGTCCTCCCGCGACTACATCAACTAGAGCCTTGGGGAAGTATGACTTCATATATGCCAAGACCTGGTTGGGGATGGACTTCGCCAGATGTTTCACATATGTTGCCAGACGTCCGGGGGCTTCCTTCAGCCAGTCAACCAACAGAGCTATCTTCGGCCTGCCTGGGTGAGGCACCATCAGTCTTGCAATGGGAAGCGTGGCTTCTTCAAGCTCCTTGAGTTGGCCCCGCAGCTTCTCGCAGTCTTCGTTGAGCTTCTGCAGAGATTTATAGTAGTTGAAAAGGTCACGGTCCGAGGCTTCTCGGAGCTCCATGCGCTTGACACACTCATAAGACAGCTGCTTATATTCATACTCAAGTACCTCTCGGGCATCTTTCTCTCGGTAGACGATGTTCTTCAAATCGGTCTCCGATGGCTTCAGCTAGTCTACCCGGGCCCCGAGATCTGCAATCGCTCAAACAAGACGTGTCATATTACTACAAGGTACCTGCAATAAGTACTCGACAGGCTTACGACGACATACCTTTGTTCTTCTGGCGCAACGACTTGTTCTGGCGAATCAAGTCATCGCTCTTCGCCTGCATCTCTTGAACTTCATTGTGGTACCGGGTGAAGGCTCCATCAAGTTTGGACTGCATCATGGCGGCGTGCTTCCTAGCCTTGTTGAGCTCTTTCTCTAGTGCCTCCGCCTGAAGCACTGTATCGCCATAACCCTGGAGCATATCAGATTTCTGTTGGGATCTCTCCACGACATCCTACATAAGGCAAAACTATTACTTGGGTACTCAGATCTTGCGGAATTTGACTACTCAAGGGTACCGTCACGTACCTTCATCCACTGCTCGGTCCAACGCATCGTCTCCAAGTTCCGAGCCACTATCACTGGGTCGATGAGGTCATCTGACAAAAGCTCCAGCCCGCCAACGACTAGTCGACGCAGCCTCTGACATCGATGCCGAATGTATCGGCTCTGCGTCTTGGATCTCTGGTGACCTCACGACAACATCCATGCTCGCCTCTGGGAGCGCGTCATCGTGCACCTCTTCCGTGGGCTCGGGGCTACTAGAACCTCTGGTTTGGTAGTCGCTCCCTCCAGCACAACGGCTTCTAGCGTGGTGCCCTCAACCGTCACGGCTTCAGAGATCGTGGTCCCCTCGACTTGTGTTTCTGTCATCACAAGGCATTCGACGTCAGTACTGGGGGCTACGACTACTACCTGAGGCACACGACATTGTCGAGATGTACATACCTTCCACTATGGTGGCTTCCGGCGGTGTGGCCTCTGCGCCCGACGCCACGGTCTCAGCCTGGGTAAGGGGGGTGGATTCCTCTGCAGCGGCTGACGGGTCTTCTTCATTAGCTGCCGCGTTTGGCTCTTCTCCTTCCTAGGATAGATCGGTTGATTTCCGGCATAGTACACATTAGGTGGTCAGCCAAGCAAGACTATCAAACTACATGTACTACTCAGGGATGGACTTCACTTACAAGTTAGACCGGACAACAGTCACGATCGGAGTGCCAAGTATGCTGGCGATATCAACAAGCCCGGCTTCCGCGGGCGCCTCTTCTTCAACATGGGCGACTACTGGCTCTATGGCTCCAGTAGTCGCGGAGGGCTCTGGCCTCCTTTCTTTTGATGACGCTGGCGGCTCGCCAGAACTAGTCTCCTGTTGTGCCGACTCCGGCATGACTCCTACAATGGTGGGGACTGGACTGAGGCTCCTCCCAGTTGCTCCGCCCACCGTGTCCCAGTCGTCTTCTCCCCCCTGATCCACGGGGTCGGAGGATGGAATCTCCTGCGATTCAACTGTCAGCACGCAATACTTCAAAACAAGAACTTGACTACTCATTCGAGGAACTCACCTCTTGTGAAGTGGTTGCTGTCACCTTCAGCTTCTTGGCGATGCGCTTTCGTGCCACGTTGCGCGGCCTTCTCAGCGGCGCAGGGAGACTAGCCTCTAGGCTAGCAAGCGGATCTTCAATGAGGGGAATATTGGGTAGTCCAGGTTGGCTGAAGCTGGACCGTAATTGAAATCGCTCCTGGAGCGTTTCCCCTTCCTCCTCGTCGGAGGTGTCTTCTATGGTGACAGTGTCGTCACCTTCGCCGACTTCTCGGTGTTGCTTCGCTTTGCTCCTACCCTCCTCTAGAATATCAACAAGTTGAGGAGGGGGAGTTGGATCGGAGACAAACTTCACGATGTCATCCTACAACAAACAGTCTGGGTGAGTGCGACTACTCCAGACAAATAAGTACCGAAGAGTAGCGGTTTTAACCACGTACCTGATTCAGCGGTTGAGCCGCGGAGTACTCGGGGACTGGGCAAGGAGTGTACGGTGGCATATCCTTAAATATCCTGCCCAGCCTCTCGACAATGTCTTCATCATCGACTTCGTTGCCGGGCATCCTTGACGTATCTTCGTCGCCTGTGTACTGGTACCCGAGAGTATCTCGAGCCATCAGTGGTTGTACTCTCCTCTTCATGAAGCTGAAGGCCACATGCTTGGCCCTCAGCCCGACCTCTCTCAAGGCCTTGATCTTCAGCATCAACTCGAGTAGTTGAATTCCCTCTTGCATCGTCGGCTCTGTGTTCCACCATGCCCGATGCTTTGGCTGCTTCCCGCTTGCCTTCGGCAGCTCCGGGTGGTGGTTGGTGATATAGAACCACTTGGTTTTCCAGTCTTGGTTTGAGTCAATAAGCTTGTACACCAAGTACTGGTCGACCGCATCTTCTCGCATCTGGATGCCAGCCCCTCCGACTACTCGTGGGTCATTGGCGCTGGGCTGTGGCTTCACTCGGAAGAATTTCCGGAACAAGATCCAGTAGGACTTGATCCCCACAAACGCTTCGCAGAAGTGTACGAAGACGGAGACGTGAAAGATTCCATTAGGATTCAAGTTCAAGTACTCGATACCATAGTACCTGAGGAGGCCCTTAAAGAAATCGCTCGCCGGGAGTTCTAATCCGCGCTCCACGAACCTGGCGAACATGGGTACCTCGTCGGGGTTCTTCTCCATGAGGTACGGGTCGCCCGCGGCGGCGCGCCACATATCCATCTCCTTGTCTCGAAGGAACTCGCTGTTCACCAACACCAGCAGATCTTCGGTCTTCATCTTGGACTTCTTCCATTCCTTGTTCGGATTGGGGCGCGGGGAAGATGTCAGTGACGACGATACTTGGGAAAATCCCCTTGCCTCGCTGCGGGATCTTTTCTTCCCGGTACCAGCCTTCGAGCCCTTGGACGGATACGGCTTCATCGTCCAAGTGCACGGGGTCTTCACTCGCATCCGCTCGGGGGCTACGCTAGTGGCGAGCAGCAACGGCGCGCGTTGACTTGCAATCTACGACGTGGCGGCAGAAGCAACAGTGAATGGAAACTTAAACAGATCTATTCGCACGGCAGCTACTGCGGAAATGGAAAACCCTAAGGGTTTCGACGTCCATTTATAACCTAACCAACGGTACCGCAACGACCAGATGGATAAGTACCGGCAGCTGACTCAGCAGCGGCTGCCTGACTCAGCAGCGGCTGCCTGACTCTTCAACTTCCAGTACTCAATGCGCTCCATCTCGGGGGCTCGGCTACATCTACTAGATTTCCTGGGTGATGACAAGACTTAAGAGCAACTCAGGACACATTCTACAATCAAGATGACCCTTCAATTCGAGAGGAAGTACTCGACTCAAGGCTCGGGGGCTCCGTGCCACGTGTCCTTCGGTTTTTTCTCTGGATTTTACGGGATAATCTTGGCAGAACTTCAAATTGACCCTCAGCTTGAATCTATGATTCGACCTAAGGCTCAGTGGATACATTCCATATGGAATGCGATTATTCGAATCGCATTTTCCATATGGTTTCTTCTTCAAGACAGAGCGAGTACTATTGAAGACCATCAAGAGAAGAACTCGAGGACGCTTGGGAACTACTCAAGAAGACTTCAAGACTACTCACAGATCAGTTAGAGTACCTTCCAGCCTCGGGATGCTTCAAGCATTCTTTAGGACTTTTGGCTTGTAGTACTCGGGGACACTTGAGGACTACTTGTCAAGGCCCTCAAGACTACTCGAAACTATCCTGCTCGACTACAAAGTACTCGGGGGCTTGTCGTATGGACCTCCCTGGGCCCACTACCTCGGTGGGTACCAGGACCGACTACTCGGTGGGCCCCTGGGACTACTCGACTTGGGTCACACGACACCTGATGGCGTGGGGCGCAAGGACTACGATGGAGAAGTACTCGGATAGGAATCTATGCAGGTCCTGTACCATGTAGAGAACTCCTAGATGTACACGACTAGTACTCTCTCCCCTGACCGACTTGTAACCCTGCCTCCCGGGCTATATAAGTCGAGGCAGGGACCTTTACCTCTCTCATATGCATCATCTTGTAAACACACCCAATCAATCCAGAGCTACACAGCATACAGGACGTAGGGTATTACGCACCTCGTGGCCCGAACCTATCTAAATTGTGTGCCATGTGTCTCTTCCTTTGAGTTACCGATCTCGGCGAGGCCACATTCATCTACCTCGGGTACTCCCCTTGGTAGGTTGCCGGTCTAAAACACTGACAAGAGTTGCCCAGGAGGTGATGCATTCTGCTGGGAGATTGTCGAGACACAGGAGTGGTGCCTTGCCCATCACAAGGGGGAAGTATCCCGCCATGTGGTCTTCATTGCCTCCAGAGGTACGCGCCGCTATGCTGTACATCTTGAGCCATATACTCGGGTCGGAGTGACCGTCGTACTTCTCAATAGATGGCTTGAAGTCCTTGGGGTATCTGATCGTCCGGAGACATCGTGAGAAAGCTGGGAAATTGTTGACCGCTCCGGGCTTGCTGATGGAGCATGATCAGCAGGGATGATGTAGAGGTCGTTAGGAGGGCCGTTGTCTTGGTCGTACTGGGCACGTCGTAGGAGTTCCTTATCGTGCATGATCCAGATATCTGTAGCTTGAATAGGGTAGTTGGCATCGAGGACGTCAGGGACCCCATGCTCGTGGTCGTAGTTAGCACGTCGAGCTATCTCGACTTCATCTCTTATGCGGTGACGCTGGCTTCCTTCCGCACGATTGGCCTGGACCGGAGGAGGATGAGCTCCTGCATTGCGTCTTGGATTTGGGGCAGCGTTCCCCTTGATGTTGGCAGCATTGCCTGCAGTGTTGGTGGCATTACTAGCAGCATTGGCCGGGGCGTTTGCTAGAGCATTAGCCGCAGGGTTGGCTGGAGCGTTGGCTGCAGCATTGGCAGCGGGATTGGCCGGCTGCACTACTTCGTTTTCGCCTCAACCTTCTTCAGCCACTGGGTCGAGGGGACCCTGGCTACGACGTCGCTGGCGAGGACGCTCCGATCTGCTTCTGGAGTAGGAACTTGCTGCGGATCTGCTGTATCCAGGACCTCTTTCTTCGATCTGAGCAGCGGCGACACGGACGTTGGCTTGGAGACGCCGGACCATTGGAGAATCTTCGAGGTGATTTAGAGTGGCAAGAGTGGCTCCCAAATTAGTTTGTGACGAATTGTAGACTTCGAGTCCATCACGCTCGAAATCCGAGGAGGTCTCGTGCACACAGTCTGTTGGCACGAGGTAGATTATCTTGGCGTCGTTGCTGTGGGGAAGCTGGTGCCGCAGGTGCTTGTTGCCCGACGTTGGTGTTGACTTGACCGGCGTTAGCCTGTGGTTGGCCTGCACCTGGCGCAGCAATAGCGAGCTCTTGTTGTCGCTGGACGGCTCTGACAGTATTGGCGTTTTCACGCTCTTGTTGTTGCTCATCTATTTCTCCATCTTGTGGCGGCACATCCACAGAGACGACCAAGATCTAGCGATCTAGGGTCTCGAACTCTTCTCCCGTTTAGTTCGGGGAGATCGTTGTATGGGCGACCTGGAACGCAAGGCGGTCCAGAGACGATTCTTGGTTCATCCGATGGCGATGTGTCGTGCTGAGAGGTCGGCGAAGCTTCTTGAGGACACGGCACTGGCGTGCGGTGTGCTAGGACTTCCCGTGAATAGGGCAGGGTTCGTCGAAGTGATTCATGCAGCTTCCACGATCTTGGGTCTTGGGTCCAGATTCAATCTGGATCTTGCGCTTTATGAAGCGTGATGCTACGTGAGCAGCGTTGCGCAAGCCAAGAGGCATGCTGGAGGTCGACGAGGTCGCACGAGGGCGTTTGATGCGCTCACAGATTTTGATCGTGTCAGAGAGCATGCCCTCGACACGATGAATCCCAGCGATCAGGTCGGTAGGAGTGGGTGGGTGGGTTTTTGAGGTCAGATCTATTTCGATCTGTTGGTCGGTGGTGACTGCATTGCCTTCAATGTCGAGGCAGGCGGCTGGAGCGGTGGATGTCGCCGGCATCGAGCCAAAGCAGATGCCGACGGAGTTGGCGAGGATGTTCGCCATGCTCTCCGGGAAGATGACGCCGTTGGTCGAAGCCATCGAGTTGCACGAAGAACCTTGACTCAGCCCCTACCTGGCGCGCCAACTGTCAGATGGTGAGATCTGGACAGCCCACTGGGGTGTTAATCCTTGTGGTTTATTTGTTCGGCGGGGAGGAGTCTGAGGCTAAGAACTCGAAGGTCGCACACGAGTACATGGAACACAGAAGACACAGCGAGTTTATACTGGTTTGGGCCTCCGGAGAGTAATACCCTACGTCTAGTTGTTGGTGTAGATTGCTTGAGGATTGCGTATGAGTACAAGGGGTCGCCTCGTCCGCCTTATATTGGCCAGCGGATGAGGTCGGTTCCCAGACTCCTGGTCGGTTACGACCAGGAGACCTTAATCTACATTACACATCTTGCCATATCCCGTCTATCTGCTTTGGTCGCAATCCACCGAGGTCTTGTCTTGTACGCCGAGTCTTGAGGTCGTGCCGAATGAGGTCGTCAGGGGAATCTTCTAGAAGGTTTTCAAGAGGTCGTGTGGGCTACCAACCAGGTCGGTTGGGCCCACTGACAGGTCGGTGGGTCTTCTAGTAGGCCGGACCCACTTGTCGGGGACGGCCGTGAGCCTGGTCGGTGGGGACCCAGGGGTACCCATGTCTCACAGGGTCACCCCCTTTAGTCTCGGTTTAAAGGGGGTGACCCTTTTGTCAGGGATCGTGTTACGAACCGGGACTAAAGGGGGGTCTTTTGTCACGGGTCGTGTTACCAACCGGGACTAAAGGGTCTCCCACGAGTTACTATAAGAGGATAGCATCCTCTACTTAGTTAGATGTGTTGTGTAGGTGAGATGGTGAGGAAGCTACACGCGAGGCTAGAGGTCACAAGTTCGAATCCCCGCAACCGCGCACGTGTTTATTTCGCGTGAAAAATCGTGTGACTTCTGACTTGGGCCGTGCACGTGTGAGGGCCACCCTGGGATTTTCAATTTTTTTTGACTTTTTTGACGCTAGTGTGCCACCCCCTTTAGTCCCGATTGGTATTACCAACCGAGACTAAAGGCTCTCCTTTAGTCCCGGTTCCTTCAACCGGAACTAAAGGACCCCCCCTTTTGTCTATAATAATCAGTCCCGGTTGGACTTGAGGGACCTATACCCCTTACTAATAGGGACTAAAGCCCCTCTCTCCACAAGTGTAATATATAGGCAATTGCCTTGAGGATTACATGGAGAGATTACAAGGTTGTCGAGCCGCCTGTTATCTAAACAAACCTCTAAACAAACCAAGACCTTATCTCAACAACCCTAGATACGGGCGCAGCCGCATGGTGTACAAGTTGTATGCCTAATGTACACAACTACTTTCAACAAGTGACAGTGACACTCAACGAACGAATGCTTTCGGTTGGCCGTTTTTCGTATTTCGAGGCCTCAGATCAATACGTATATCTTCTAGTCCTTTTCGTGACATGGATGTACTAGTTTGTAGACGTACTATCTATCTAGTCTGGATTTGCTTTCTTCATTAACTTTCTACACGTTCAATGACAAATAAATGCAAGATCGATGGACCCAAACGAACAGACTGTATATTCGATGACTGGTGACTGGTGAGTAACGACCGAGCAATGGTCCTGTGCGCTCCTGCCATGCATCATCCCATCCATGACCCATGCTTGTGGATGATCGATCGAGGTGCACGCTGCATTACCCTAGTGTGGCAGCTGGGTGAGCAGTTGAGCACGTACGGGTGCAGCTCTGGTCTGGTGCCTTAAGGGCATGATTGGTTGCCTGAACGGGGCCGTCCAAAGGCCCATCCGGGACGAGTCGGTGCAGACAGCCATGTTTGGTTGCCCTGCTCGCATCATTTACCTGCACCACGGCGTGCATCTGGCCTCCGCTGTCCGGGACGAGGCCATCGGCTGGGCGCGAGCTTCCCTCCTCAGCCGAGACGGAATAGTATTTCGCGGGAAGAGCGGGGGCGTGCGCGGGAGATGGCGCGCGTGGCTAGGGTCACCGTCAGGAGTTGCGCCACCACGGCCGCCCCGCCCCGCCTCACCTCGCGCTCCACCTCCACCCCTCCCCCACCTCTAGCGCGCGGAGCTCGGCCATGGTGACCTCCATCGATCCGTTGGCGCTGGTTGATTTGGGGAAATGGGAGGAGAGAGATCTAGCCGCCGGGAGGAGTAGCTCTGGCGGAGGCGGAGCAGGGAGATGCGGAGCTCGGACGGAGCAGGGGAGAGGCGAGGTCCAGCGGCGCCAAGGGAAGGAACACGGGCGGTACCGGGGACGACGTCGGCGAGGGTGGGAATGTGGAGGAGTCGCGGCGCTGCTCGTCCTGCTCCTGCGGCGGTGCATGGTCTCCCGCTATGCCTCGTCAATGCTGGATCTTGGTGGGGATCGTGGAGGATGTGGAGGAAGAATCGGCCGTGGGTGGCCAGGAGGGTCGATAGATTCGATCCAGAAAGCCCAAGAGATAATGGGCACTTTGGTTCTTTCACCGACCAGAAAAATACAAAATAAATTATAATCAATGAAATGGACACAAATAGGGACAAATACTACATAAATTAATTGTAATTATAGATCTCTAAATAATTAATGTAATCAAGTAATTCAAGTGCTGTAAAAATCTATTGTTTATGTGTTGATGATCATGCATGTATTGGTGGTAACTTCACCAAACTCATACATGGGTGCTTGCACCTCCATCCATACGCCGAACCAATCAGCATCTGTGCAACTAAATCATACATCAAAATCGTCAGAGCGGGAAACCAATCACAGTACCTGTCGTTTAGGATGGCAATCTCAAATGCAACCAAACACAACACCGTGTATGCTTTCATCCCGGCTCTCATGAGCCTGTACAAGCCCTTCATCCCGGCTCAGACCCTCTTGGGCAACCAATCACGCCCTTATGCTACGCGACGGCGGACGGGACATCACTTGCTCCGTTTCCAGTCAGGGGCTCATGATAAAATCCACTGAATAAACTTGGATGAATTAGCTGATGCACACTGGGAAAAAAAACTTGCTGTCGATCGAAAAGGATCGTTTTGCTGCCAATCAGTTTAACGAGCTCAAACTTGGGATATACGACCGACGGGACATGACTTGCTCCGTTTCCAGTCAGGGGCTCGATGATAAACTCCACTGAATAAACCCGGATGAATTAGCTGATGCACACAGACAGATCTTGGGGAAGTCATCATGGACCGCGCGCGACCAAAAGGAACGGGCTCAAACTTGGTCCTTCGGCCTTGAATTGGGCTCGACAGTACATGGCTCAAGAAGGTGCATAGAAACAAGAATGATGTTTCGGCCCTCAAACGATAGGAAAGGTAATATATATTTTGGCTTTGGCGGGCGGGTTCATCAGCACGTAGCAGCTAGCTTTGCTCATCTCTCCTCCACGAAATCGCATGTCCGTCACCGGGGCGGGCAGCACAGACATCAGCACGACCACACCCTACCATTATGATGTGGTGGAAACACAATTGACGTGCAGGCCCATGCCGGCATAAAATAAGGCTAGGGATGCAAGCGGGGTGGTTTGCGGCTGCCCGCCCCGCGTCCGCACGACCCGCAAGATCTGTCGCGGGCATATGTGGTGGCTCACATACCGCCGCTTGCTTCTCGCGGCGTATGCGGCGGCCCGCATAGCCGCTGCTTTCCTCGCGCTTTCAGCTCCTATCCCCTAGGGATGTAAGTGGCGTGGGTTACGCCGCTAACCTGCCGGGATGACCCGCGCCGCGAACCCACATAACGTGGCGTTTTGACCCGCTTCGCTGAAGCGGCCGTATGCGGGCTGCCCGCGTCACCCAGCGGCGCCGCAGAAACCGCAAATCTTCAAGTGGCGGAAGAAGCTGCAGTGGACTTCAGCTATTTTTTATGTTGGTCTGCGAGCGCATCAGCACTGTTTTTTATGCTGCCTCCATTCTAATCCTTCTGTCTTATCGATAAATCAGGATCCGAGATATTTGCCTTCCGTGATTGCAGTGACAGGATGGACTCGAATACTGCAGACAATTCATGGCATGGAACTCACGATCTCTGATTCCTCAAAGCAGATATGACATGAAATAGATGCGGCATCGCTAACAAATTTGATTGTTTCTTGATCGCCACGTGATCCATTAAGACTATGCATAATTGAAGTTCATGCCTAGCTTCAGGACAACACGCAGCAAGTGCGGCGTCTCTCAATCTCATCTCGTCAACCTTGATAGCAGTACTGCACAACCGTCGATGCTCATCGCGGTCACGAGCATGTGTGGAATCGACGGGCTTCGGCTTGTGCGGAATCGACGAGCTACGACTTCGCCAAGACGGAGAAGGCAGGAGAATAGGGGATAGGAGCTGAAAGCGCGAGGAAAGCAGCGGCTATGCGGGCCGCCGCATATGCCGTGAGAAGCAAGCGGCGATATGTGGGCCACCGCATATGCCCGCGACGGATCTTGCGGGTCATGCGGACGCGGGGCGGGCAGCCGCAAACCGCCCCGCTTGCATCCCTACTATCCCCTATTCCCCTGCCTTCTCCGTCTTGGCGAAGTCGTAGCTCGTCGATTCCGCACAAGCCGAAGCCCGTCGATTCCACACATGCTCGTGACCGTGATGAGCATCGATGGTTGTGCAGTACTGCTATCAAGGTTGACGAGATGAGATTGGGAGACGCTGCACTTGCTGCGTGTTGGCCTGAAGCTAGGCATGAACTTCAATTATGCATAGTCTTAATCGATCACGTGGCGATCAAGAAACAATCAAATTTGTTAGCGATGCTGCATCTATTTCATGTCATATCTGCTTTGAGGAATCAGAGATCGTGAGTTCCATGCCATGAATTGTTTGCAGTATTCGAGTCCATCCTGTCACTGCAATCACGGAAGGCAACTATCTCGAATCTTGATTTATCGATGAGACAGAAGGATTAGAATGGAGGCAGCATAAAAAAACAGTGATGCTGAGCTCGCCGACCAACATAAAAAATAGCTGAAGTCCACCGCAGCTTCTTCCACCACTTGAAGATTTGCGGTTTCTGCGGCGCCGCTGGGTGATGCGGGCAGCCCGCATACGGCCGGTTCAGCGAAGCGGGTCAAAACGCCACGTTGTGTGGGTTCGCGGCGCGGGTCATCCCGGCGGGTTAGCGGCGTAACCCACGCCACTTACATCCCTAAATGAGGCCCTATACAAAATTCAAGAAGGAACTAACGAAATAAAATAATAAATAATATATAATGTATTAAATTATAATTAAATGTATCAACAATCATACCTATTTAATCTTTGTTGCACAATTTCTACTTGACGCTTTTGATATTGTGACAATCCGACCAAAATAATTCCGTATTATTGCCTAAACTCATCCATTAGGCCCTTAAGTGATAATACAGAGTTACTTTGTCGTTGTTTGCCGGGTCAAGCCCGGTAAATCACTTACTTACAACAGGACCGAAGAGTAGTATACATCAAAACTTACACGAAGGCGAGTCCAGAGTACTTAACTAAATTAATCTAAATTAGTCCCACTTGGAGGTCCATTTATTACAAATCATTGTTTAACGTAACATGATAAGGTTCAAAGTTTAAAACAGTGGAAATCTAAACACCGATATGACATCATGGGAGGCCATCCATGACATCATCATTCTTCGTCATCACCCTCGATCCACTGGAGCTCCCATCCAGGCGGGATCTCTCTAGGCCAAACATCATTCATTCACTACGTGAAAATCTCAAATAGGTCACACATCATTTGTAACGGGCCCTTAACGCCCGTTACATCCACCCACATCTGTAACAGTTGTTGTTTTGGCGCCCGTTACCCATAAGCGCGCCAGGATGACCCCGGGTTGGCCTCCGGAACGCCCGTTACCAATGTGGACTTCTCGTAATGGGCTTCTTAAACGCCCGTTACATGAATTCTTTGTAACAAATGTTAAATAGAGTCTGTTACAAATGTTAAACCTATCGGTAACAGGTTTGTAAAGTCCGTTACCGATCAATGCCCTATCTGTAACGGGTTGTCTAAGTTATTACTGATCACACTGTATTGGTAACGGGCTATAAAGTCCGTTACCGATAATTTCGTACTGGAGACGCATGCTTGTTAGGATGCGTCTCCTTTGCTGGCGACCCAATTGTATATGCTCGTGTCTTAGGACTCGTCTCCTCAATTGCCACCCATGGTCACCTTTTTTCTCACATCGGAGACGCACGTTGTTATTGCTCGTCTCTATCTCCTCCTTCAGACACCACCCACTCTCTCTCCGCAGATGGACACTCCCGTTTCGACAACAACAATCGCGATCCCTCTCTCCTCAGAAGGTCACTCGTTCGATCTCTCTGCTCAGATGTCCCCGCCAGCCTGTCCCGTTTGCCGCCGCCAGCCGCGCGCGCTCTGAGGATCGCACTTAATTTCTCTCCTCAGAAAGTCGGCGCTGTTGCAGCAGGCTGGCAGGCCGCGTGTGCGACGGCGAAAGGGGTCAGTGGACGTCGACCACGGCGTCATCCAAAGCAGACACCTCTGTGTCCCCTCCCCTAGGGCTCGGCGCTGTCCTCTGTGCTGTCACCGCGGCCGCGACGCCGCCTCCAATCCTCCTCCTTGGCCACGCTCGCCTTGTACGTAGAAAGTACTCGTCAAGGTGGAAATTAATTGCCTTCTTTTATTGAAATTCTTGAGCTGTCCTAATTCTCTTGTGTTATTGATTTTTTTGTGTGATGAATTATGCTCATTTGATGTATGGAATGCAGATGGTGTTTGCTGCTCGGGCTTGGATCTATAGACAACCCCAAGAATATTGGGAGAATTTCTTAAGAGGGGTCAATGGTTTTCTAAATCAAGCAGAGGTAGATATGAGAAACCGTGGTGTTCAGGCAATGCTTTGCCCCTGTATAGATTGTCTCAACCAAAAGAAATTCGCACAATGGGAAATCATTTTTCATCATTTGGTCACACGTGGTTTCAAAAAACTACTTGTATTGGAATAAACATGGCGAGGAAGGCCTTTATGAACTCGTAGCAGGATGCCTAAATGAAGGTGAAGTGCGACACCATGCTACCGACCATGATGAAAACCTTGATGATGGTGGAGTTTTTGAGGAAAATGAACCATTATTCCCACCAAATGTGATGAGTTCTGAGGATATCACTGATGAAGAAGTTAGGGGCTTCGATGATGGTGAGGTGTTGCAACGTGTGCACAATGTTGATCAAATGTTGCGGGATGTTGAGTTTCAACGAGTGTACACACCTTCTAAATTAGCGAGGCTGAAGCAGTTCATTGAAGATTCAAAGAAACCCCTCTATCCTGATTGCCAGAAGTACTCTCGCCTTTCTGGTGATCTAAAACTTCTGTAGCTTAAGGCAGATCATGGTTGGAGCAACAAAAGTTTTAAACATCTATTGGATGTGCTTAGAGACATGCTACCTGAAGGAAACCAAATAGCAGAGTCTGTCTATGAGGCGAAGAAGATAATTTGTCCTTTGGGAATAGAGGTTGAAAAAATCCATGCATGCAAGAACAGTTGTATATTATTCCGTGGTGATTATGCAGACCTTGCCAAGTGCCCCAAGTGTGGCTATGATCGGTACAAGAGAAAAAAGGATGGTGGAGATGATAATAATGCTGATGAAGAGAACAAGCCCGGTGAGATCAGAGGCAAGAAGAAGAAGGCTAACAGAGGGGCTCCATGAGGGTGGCGTGGCATTGTTCAATCATTCCTCGACTCAGAAGATGGTTCACAACACAAAAGGAGACCCGACTCTTGCGTTGGCATGACGAAGGCCGAAATGAGGTTAAGAAAGACGGTAAGTTTAGGAACCATGCAGATGCATCACATTGGGGTAACAGTAATAACCACTTTCCGTGGTTTGACAAAGACGTAAGGAGCATACGGTTTGCTATGAGCACAGATGGCGTGAACCCATTCGGTAACCAGAGCTCAACACATAGCACCTGGCCTGTGTCATGCTGTCGTTGTACAACCTTCCACCCTGGCTATGCAAGAAACAGAAATATATGATGCTAACAATATTGATCTCCGGGCCAAAGCAACCTGGCGACTGTTGACGTTTTTTAGCCTCAGAACTAAGATGGCACAAACAGCAACTGTGACAGGAATGCTTGTTGGCGCCAACAAGCGTCACCGCCGGGTTCACACCTCTAGTAATGGGACCAGGGGACGTCGGTATAGAAAGGCCCATTTGAGACATGGGTACCCCTGGGTCCCCACCGACCAGGCTCACGGCCGTCCCTGACAAGTAGGTCCGGCCTACCAGAAGACTCGCCGACCTGTCAGTGGGCCCAACCGACCTAGTTGGTAGCCCACACGACCTCCTAAAGACTTTCCAGAAGATTCCCCAGACGACCTCATTCAGAACGACCACAAGACTTCACGTGCAAGACAAGGCAGTCCAGATGGATTAAGGCAGCTCGGATAAGTCTTCCATATTGTAACTAACTAGAGATAGGTTTCCCTGTTGTAACCGACCTTAACTCTGGTCCACAGACCTTGTCCGTTGCCCAATATAAGGTGGGCAAGGGCGTCAACGCAGACCATCTCCACATCGACACTTGTAGTCTAGACCACCTGAGATCGAAGCAATACAAACCGAAGAACTGGACGTAGGGTGTTACTCTCCAGAGGCCCGAACCAGTATAAAATCGCCTTGTCCTTGTGTCTCGTCGTAATTTCCGTGTGCTACGCTAGCATAACCATCGCGTTCTTAGCTCCCGATCTCCCCACCGAACAACTAAACCACAGGGATTAACACCCCCGTGGGTTGTTCAGATCTCACCATTTGACAGTTGGCGCGCCAGGTAGGGGTGACCGCGAGCTCTTCGTGCAGCGTGATGGCAGTTCGCTCGGGCGACCTCTTCAGCAACGACATGAAGGATATCTCCACAGCGACCTGCTTGCTGCCACCCTCCGAGCTAATCGCGAGGTCGACGTCTTCCTTCTGCAGATGGCGCGCCAGAAAATTCTTTTCTGCGCCCACTCACCCACGCCCTTCAACCAGATCGCAGATGATGATGTCATCAACACAGATTATCACCAACACGTCTGCCGTGTTCAATTAGTTCTCGATGGCGAGCTATTGCAGCTTGGCTATTTATCTTGGAGTACACGACATGCGGCTGGAATCCGTTTCCAAGCAGCAGAAAAAAAAAGAGTCAAGCCATTGCTGCTACACGTGCAATAGAGGATCTATTGCTCACGGCAATTTACAAGATTAATTCTTTTTGCACTGTTTCATCAATACGTGAGGTCAACTCAACGTCTCGACACCCTTAGTACGACTCCAAGAGTCCAAGTCGTGTCCCCAGCTACCTCGATAAGATCGGCACGGTTTCATCTCGACTACGACCACGTCGACCTCCTCCACTACAGCTCCACGTGCAAGCTAAGTGCCCAATTTAATTAAAACATTTTATGGCTTCAATTTATTTCGTAGCCCTGCTCTACATGTTTTGTCTTCACTTCCGATCCTTCCCCCTCGACATGCTCGGGGCTTGGCAATGCCAACACGTAGGTCGCCAGACCTGAGGGTTCAATTTTTTTATCTTGTGCTATGCCCCCTCCCCTCGACATGTGGGGGCTTGGCCATGCCAATCTAAGGGTCGCCAGACCTGTGGGGTCCTACTTCTCTTATGTGTTCTTCCTTTAACTGCTTAACTCTCGTTATGAGTATTCGATAATGTTGGGTGGTTGCAAAACCTGGGTCCTAGGCCCCTCCCCGTGTGTCGGCTACATCTATGTCTCCCTGCTGAGCATTGTAGAGGGATGAAACACTTTGCAACTTCAGAGCTTTCGAGTCCGCATAATGTGTGCCTTGCACGATAAGTGGAATGCCATATTTCAAACTAAACATAGCACAAGAATGTTCACAAGAATGTTCAGCTCCGGCTAGCATTACACATCAACACGAACATATCATAGCCCAGACTAAATCTTCATTATATTTATATTCGACAAATTGATACACCACCTTGGTGTTTATTTTATTTTATGGGACCAGCTCTACTGACACCTTCATCAGGTTGCTAGACCTTCCTCTGGCTCCATCACCTCCTTCGTCAGGTCGCTAGACCTCCTTACGGCTTTGTCATCGCTCTCGTCATGTCGTCAGCGACCTTCCTCCAGCTTCGTCGTCATTGGATTGAGGTCAGCAGACCTCCCTGCGGCTCCGTCCTCGCCGGGTTTAGGTCGTTAGACCTCTCGGTGTTTTCCGTCGTCATCCTCATCAGGTCGCCAAACCTCCCTCCGGCTTCGTCGTCATCTTCGTCAGGTCGCTCGACCTCCCTCCAGCTTCATCGTCGTCTTCGTCAGGTCGCTAGACCTTCCTCTGGCTCCATCGTCGTCTTTGTCAGGTCGCTAGACCTTCCTCCGGCTCCGTCGTCGTCTTCGTCAGGTCGCTAGACCTTCCTCCAGCTCTATCGTCGTCCTCGTCAGGTCGCTCGACCTCCCTCCGACTCCGTCGTCGTCTTCATCAGGTCACTAGACCCTCCTCTAGCTTTTTCGTCACCCTCGTTAGGTCGCGAGACCTCCCTGCGCTCCGTCATCGTCCTCGTGAGGTCGCTAGACCTTCCTCCGGTTCCATCGTCGTCTTCGTCAAGTCGCTAGACCTCCTTACGGCTCAGTCATCTCTCTCGTCAGGTCGTTAGTGACCTTCCTCCAGCTCCGTCGTCATTGCATCGAGGTCGACAGACCTCCTTGCGGCTCCGTCCTCGCCAGCTTTAGGTCGTTAGACCTCTCGGTGTTTTCGGTCGTCGTCCTCGTCAGGTCACCAGACCTCCCTCCGGCTTCGTCATCGTCTTCGTCAGGTCGCTCGACCTCCCTCCGCTTCATCGTTGTCTTCGTCAGGTCGCTAGACCTTCCTCCGGCTCCGTCGTCGTCTTCGTCAGGTCGCTAGACCTTCCTCCGGCTCCGTCGTCGTCTTCGTCAAGTCGCTAGACCTTCCTCCGGTTCCGTTGTCGTCCTTGTCAGGTCGCTCGACCTCCCTCCGGCTCCTTCGTCGTCCTCATCAGGTCGCTAGACCTTCCTCCGGCTCCATCGTCGTCTTCGTCTGGTCGCTAGACCTTCCTCCAGCTCCGTCGTCGTCCTCGTCAGGTTGCCAGACCTCCCTCCGGCTTCGTCATCATCTTCGTCAGGTCGCTCGACCTCCCTCCGACTTCATCGTCGTCTTCTTCAGCTACGTCGTCGTTTTCGTCAGGTCGCTAGACGTCCCTCTGGCTCTGTTGTTGTCTTCACTAGGTCGCTAGACCTTCCTCCGGTTCCATCGTTGTCTTTGTCAGGTTGAGACCTTCCTCCAGCTCCGTCGTTGTCTTCTTTAGGTCGCTAGACCCTCCTCCGGCTTCGTCGTCGTCTTCGTCAGGTCGCTATACCTTCCTCTGGCTCTGTCGTCGTCTTTTTCGTCAGGTTGCCAAGACCTCTTTACGGCTTCGTCGTCGCCTTTGCCAGCTCGGAAGACCTCCCCAGGATTTTACGCAGGAATGAAGGCCTGTGGGGTGCGCGCCTGATGGCCCTGCCAAGTACTTTTGGGTGCTTGGGCGCTTTTTGTCTTAAGGCCGCTTCGAGGTCGGCACGCCTATAAGGCCTCCTAGAGGCCGGCTCTGCCAGACTCCTTGCAGCTATGCTCGGAGACCTGGGTGTCTCCACACTTCGTTCGATCAAGACCGTGACTTAATTTTCTTCTCTTTTTGAGCATCAAACCAGCCATGCTGCCTGCTTCAATGCTCGGGGACTACTCTACGAGTGCGTCTTCGACGCACTCTTGTTTTACCTCGTCATACCGACCTGTTGGGAAACCCGTTTCTCGTCACGTCGTTACTCGACCTACTTTTTTCTCTTCTTCTTTTTTTGGACCATCATACCGGCCATCCTACCCGCCACGATGCTTAGATACTACTCATGAGTGCATCTTCGATGCCCTCTGAATTTTTCATTGTCGTTTCAATGTATTGGAGGCCTGCTTCCTATAGGTCGTCACTCGACCTCTCTTCGCTCGGCAAGACTTCAAACAGGTCGGCTGCTAAGCTAACTTGTTCTTTTTCTTTTGGACCGACGTGCATGCTATTCGACCCGTCGATAGCTCTACGACTTCGTCATGACCTTTCTAAGGTCGCTGCGCCTACACCTCGCTCGGGGGCTTGTGAGACATGGGTACTTCTAGGTCCCCACCGACCAGGCTCACGGTTGTCCCTGACAAGTGGGTCCGGCCTACCAGAAGACTCGCCGACCTGTCAGTGGGCCCAACTGACCTAGTTGGTAGCCCACACGACCTCCTGAAGACTTTCCAGAAGATTCCCCAGACGACCTCATTCAAAACGACCACAAGATTTGACGTGCAAGACAAGGCAGTCCAGATGGATTAAGGCAGCTCGGATATGTGTCCCATATTGTAACTAACTAGAGATAGGTTTCCCTGTTGTAACCGACCTGGACTCTGGTCCAAAGACCTTGTCCGTCGCCCAATATAAGGCGGGCAAGGGCGTCCTCCAGGGGACAACCGGCAGACCATCTCCACATCGACACTTGTAATCTAGACCACCTGAGATGGAAGCAATACAAACCGAAGAATTGGACATAGGGTTTTACTCTCCGGAGGCCTGAACCAGTATAAAATTGTCTTGTCCTTGTGTCTCGTCGTAATTTTCGTGTGCTACGCTAGCATAACCATCGCGTTCTTAGCTCCCGATCTCCCCACCAAACAACTAAACCACAGGGATTAACACCCCCGTGGGCTGTCCAGATCTCACCATCTGACAGCCCACAAGTGCACGAATTACTGTTGTAGCACTTCACACAGTGGTATTCGGGTTGTCGATTTATATTTTCTCGTGGGAGGCACAACGACATAGATGATCGAGTAAACGATGGAGAAAGACCAAATCTGGGTAAAGAGCTATAGCGGTGGATAACGAATAAAGTTATTCGGGGATAACTTGACACACGCTAGGAGATCTAGATAAAAGACTAGAGAGGATAGCGAGCTGGGAGGACAATGAGACGAGAAAGGATCCTAACACAATCTATCTATTCTTGTCAACTCTAGGCAGAGGGATAAAGCAAAGGATAACCAAGGTAAGCTAACTCAACAATCTAATCTAGTGTTGCAGGGGCATGCGAAACCACACCCTCAGACTGGGATGAGAAGGGAGGATGACAACGTGTTGAATCCTACCGGCCCCAACTAATGTGGTGGAATACAGAGCCCGTCCAGAGCTGTCACCTCCTTAGGGTACCACAACTATTCCGTTGCGCGGGACACCAATCTAAGACTAAGATAAGCTTTGAGCACCGTGCTCACAACGAACCAAAGAACCTTTCCCCGGGTATCACGAAGGAAGGTCTCTTTCTCCGGTGAAACACCGGAGATCAAGCGAAGAACGACCACAACACTATAGGGTTCAAGAGAGCTATACTAACCAAGACTAAACTAACTTTAGTCTAAACCAAGAATAAAGCTTCTAGAGCAAAGTAAAAGCTGAATGTAATTGACTCGAAAAGTAAGATAGAAATATAACTTGAATTATACTTGAGTCTAAACAAAGAAAGGATACAAGAGCAATACCGAAACTCTGAAGAAGACTCCTCCGGAACCCCGAGACTTGCTCGACTCGACTCTAACTCCCAAGCTACACTAATCCTACTCTAAGTGAACTAAAGAGTTGAAATGAGATGTGCACCTGGCCATATGATCCACTGCCTCTTGACTTGGTGCTGATGGTGTATAATCATATTAAACTTCAAGTAGACTTGAAAGCGGACAAGTCTCCCGTCGTAGTCAAGGGACCCTTCTTCCCTCGAGTGGTGAACCCAAGGTATCGAATCCGTGGAACAAATGTGTGATACAAGAGTTGATCTAGTAAAGCCAAGAAACATCGATCTTCAAGAGGTGAAACCCTAATGCATCTAATCAAAGAACATCAAAAACGAATCTAATCTGCAAAAAACCGGAGGTAGCAAGAGATAGAGGCGGATAGATAAACCGATCTAGAGAGATCGGATCAAGCCTTTTGTTGAAGTTCTGAGCAAAAGAAGAAGTAGCAAGTTTAATCTCATTAAAAGCCTATTTAAACCATGGTTTCCCATCTGACTCCGAAAACGCCCGCCTTTTGGAGCCACTGTTCTGTCACAACGCACCCCTATTCGTGCGGGTTAGTCTAGGGAGAGTCTGAGGAAAAGTCGAGATCTATCGGAAGGTCAGGTATGCACCTCTAGCCACCACGGCTACAAGAAGATCCTATGTGATCTATCTCGAGAATAGATCTAAGATAAAAAAAGCCGATAAAAAACGAAGACTCCAGAGAAGCACTTGATCGCTAGAAATCAGATTCAACTTGATACATCAACTGGTACATGATACATGAATAAGATCACCACCGGGATCCTACCTTGATCTTGCTTCTAGCTCAGGGAACTCCGACGTGGTCTTCCTTGCAAGGTTCCCACGTCGGCTAGGGAGACCCTAGTCAACTAGCTCGACCCTCTCCTCTCCGAGATGGTGTCCCTCCCTTCTCTGCTCCTCGGCGGCTGATGACGAATGGATTGATGCGTGGCTCTCGACTCCGGGGTTATAAATAGCCAGAATGGCGGCTAGGTCAAAGGGGGAGGCGACTAGGCCCTGGAATGGGCGGGGCCGGCCGTCCTGGGCCGACCGGCCTCGGCCCACCTCGGCCTAGCCCGTTGCCTCCTTCGCGTGGTGTCGGTTCCTGAGTCTTCTAGATCTTCCCCCTTATGCATTTGGGCCCTTGTCGTCAGTTTCTCTCCGAGTTGGACCTAGCTCCTTGTCCCGCAAGATTCGACACTTTTCTAGGTAGGTCCTCGGAGTTTGTCATCTTCTCAGGTTTGATCCCTGGGCTTCTTTCATTGCATTACTTGTACGGGGCTTCAAGGTCTTGTCACAAGGTGCTTGATGAACTTATCCCGGAAGTCTTGCTTTCAACGCCAAAACCTTGCATAAACACTAAACTCCGAAACTGACATGCACGAATGAACTTGTTATACCAAGGGGGTTAGTACCAATGGATAAGGTATAAAACTTATGCCCACACCGAAGGTAAACTCATGGCTAGATTGACGGAATTTCACTGTCAACATCTCTCCCATGCTTAAACCTTGCTCGTCCTCGAGTAAGCCTTCGATGGATATCATCGTTGCCCTTCATTGTTTAAACCTTGCACTTGATCATACATAAGAAAACATAATGCTCTCGAAAATTTAATTCGTTAAAGTTCCATAGAGTACTAGCCTTCATCCCTACGGAGGGTAGATTAACATTTAAGCTTATCCCACAAGTATTAACATGCTCCAAAGTTCAAAATAGATCTCAAAAATTTTGAAAATAAAGAATGAGATGAAAAGAGCTAAAACCAAATTCACAAATTTGAATCATCTTGCATATTGCTCATGAACACTCATCTCACTTTGTCTCTCAAGTCTACTACTCCTTTCCCTCTCATAACATATATATGTGGTAGGCTTTATATGGAGCTTTTGGGAAAGTTTAGTCCTACCAAGATTTTATAAATGAGATGTTGTCAAAACAAGACAAGCTTCTCATGGTCTTACCGAGACTCGACAAAAAGGGCATTGGAAAATAATATTATATGAAGGAGGGGAAAGAGAAAAATACACACATTTGATATAGGTGGAAATGTGCAAATGGCAAAAAGTGATCCCGAGGCACAAAGGAAGTCCTCGTTATCGGATTGCACATGGTTGGAAAATGAGTATGGATCTTTTAATTTTGAAGCCTTGAAATTCCTAATGCACTTTAGAGAACCGGGGAGTTCACTTTATTTCATTTTTACACATACTCATATTTTTTCTCTTTTTTCTCATATATATTTTTTTCTTTTTCTTTATACTCATTTTTTTCTTTTTTTCTTTTTCACCAATTTTTTTATTTGCTCCCCTTTGAACTCTAAAATTGCATTGTACTACCTCCTCCCCCATGCTTAGATGTTGCTCGTTCTCGGGCAAAGAGGTGATAGAGATAAGGTAGGTACCGGGAATACTTTTTGTTTGAAGAGATACTTGAAATCTTCAATTGTGGCACCGTCTTGCAATCTTCCTTGAATTGATGATCCATCCTCAACGATAGGTTGTGGTCAAGGAGGTAATCACAAAATATGATATTTGGTTTTAAGGGTGGATATCCGGCGAGGTTTGTGAGATCTCCGATGTGGGGATACACAATGCACGGATAAAAGGCTAGCAATAAGATAGATACACAAAAACGAAATGACCAGCTTCTTAGTCTCGGGCCAGAGAAATCATGGCCTGGAATGACTCACTCAAAAATAAATCTTGTACACTAAGGTTTATGCACTCAAATATATAAGGCTCTGGATAGGTAGAGAAACACACAACTTATATTTATGACAAGGTTAGCATTACTTTTAGGAATAAAAATCATCTTTAATCCATCTAAAACTTGAGAGCATATTAAACACTAAGGGTCTTTATTTTTATCATAACCTCCACTAAATATTAAGCTAGCATTTAGATAAATTCAGATTTGCATTTTAAGAAAGCATTAGCTTAATCATGCATAAAACAAATACTAAGGTAAACAAAGCGGCAATTATAATCATATATCTTTATGGCACAAATTTGTAACTTTTCCAAAGGTAAAAACAAGGTGGTGTCTTTATTCATGGTGAAAACAAACTAACATACATGCTGAAAATAAACTAACTCACTTGCTGAAATTTAAACAAAAACTGAAAATACTACGCAAACACAAGCAAGCACAAGCTGAAAGTTAGAGAAAAAGGGAAAAGAAAAGAAAACTAAAGCTCCTCCTTCTTCCTAATCCTCCGCCGGTGGTTGGTATTGATGATCTTGGTAGTTGTACCCTTGCTCGTAGTAGGTTTGGGCATCCCCTCCAACGAGTTGATCCGGCGGTACTAGGTGAAGACGCCCAAGCTCATAGGCAATATTTGCATGCCCTTCACCCAATTGAGCCGCATTGGATTGGATGGCTGCGACATTTTGCATGTTTCTCGCAGCATACCCTCCAATTATGGCCATACTTTGTTGTGGTTGGGGGTATTGTGTGTAGAGCTCCGCAAAGGTTATGTTGGGTACCACATAATTTGGTGGGGGCATGGGTGCACCACTCCCCCATGCTTGCATCGGTGGCCCTCCGTAATAACTTGGCGGTGTAGGGATTCTGTTGACGGTTAATAATTGTATCAAAGTTCGTTCGTGACTTGCAAGCGTACACGTCTCCCGTCGTAGTCAAGGGACCCTTCTTCCCTCGAGTGCTGAACCCAAGGTATCGAATCCGTGGAACAAATGTGTGACGCAAAACTTAATCTAATAAAGCCAAGTAACTTCAATCTTTGATAGAAGAAACCCTAATGCATCTAAGTAAAAGACACGAAACAAATCTAATCTACTAAAGACCGGAGAAAACAAAGTAAGATTGGGTAGATAAACCGATCTAGAGGGATCGGGGTAAGCCTTTTGTTGAAGTTCCAAGCAAGAGAAGAAATAGCAAATCGAATCTTAATAGAAGCCCCTTTAAATCGTGGTTTCCCGTCCAAATCCGAAAACATCTGCCTTTCGGAACCCCCGTTCTGTCACAACGTATCCCTATTCATGCGGGGAGCTTAGGGCGAGTCAAAAGACAAGTCGAGATTCTTTCGGAAGATCCGGCGTGTACCTCTAGCCACCGCGGCTACAAGAACACCCTATGTAATCTATCTCGAGAATAGAATTGGAATAAGCAAAGCCGATCGAAAAACAAAATCTTCGAGGAAACACTTGATCGCTAGGAAAAGATTCAACTTGATAATTCAACTATAACAATGATACATACACAAGATCACCACCGGGATCCTTCCTTGATCTTGCTTCTAGCTCCGGGAACTCCGACGTGGTCTTCCGTGCAAGGTTCCCACGTCGGCTAGGGAAACCCTAGTCAACTAGCTCGACCCTCTCCTCTCCGAGATGGTGTCCCTCTCTTCTCTGCTCCTCGGCGGCCGATGACGAATTGGATGATCCGTGGCTCTCGGTCAGGGGGCTATAAATAGCCCGATTGGCAGCTAGGGCAAAGGAGGGGCCAAATGGGCCCTGGATGGGCCTGGGCCGACCGGACTGGGCCGGCCGGCCTGGGCCCATCTAGGCCCGGCCCCGAGGGCTCCTTTGCTCTACGTCGGTTCCCTTGCTTCCCGGATGTTTCCCCCTTCGCATGTAGGTCCATGTCGTCGTTTCTCTCCGAATTGGACTCAACTCCTTGTCTTGCAAGATTCAGCACTTTTCTGGTCAGGTCCTCGGAGTCTGTCGTCTTCTCGGATCAAGTCCCTGGCTTCTTGGAGTTAAGTTTGCTTCGTTGCATGACTTGTACGGGGCTTCAAGGTCTTGTCATGAGGTGCTTGATGAACTTATACCTAAAGTCTTGCATTCCACGCTAAAACCCTGCATAAACATTAAACTCCAAAACCGACATGCACACGTGAACTTGTTATACCACGGGGGTTAGTACCAATGGATAAGGTATAAAACTCATGCCAACACCGAAGGTAAACTCATGGCTAGGTTGACGGATTTTCACCGTCAACATCTCCCCCATGCTTAAACCTTGCTCGTCCTCGAGTAAGCCTTCGATGGATATCATCATTGCCAAACAATGTTTAAACTTTGCACTTGATCACACATGAGAAAACATAATGCTCTCAAAATTTTAATTCATTAAAGTTCCATAATGTACTAGCCTTCATCTCTACGGAGGGTAGATTCTTATTAAGCTTATCCCACAAGTATTAACATGCTCACAAAGTTTGAATAGATCTCGAATTTTTGAAATAAAGAACGAGATAAAGAAAAGCTAAACCAAGTTCACAAATTTAAATCATCTTGTATATTGCTCATGAACTCTCATCTCACTTGTCTCTCAAGCCTATATATTCTACTCCTTTCCCTCTCATATATATGTGTGGTAGGCTTTATATGGAGCTTTGGGAAAGTTTAGTCCTAACAAGGTTTTATAAATGAGGTGTAGTCAAAACAAGACAAGCTTCTCATGGTCTTACCGAGACTAGTCAAAAAGGTCATTGGAAAATAATGTTAAGTCAAGGAGGGGAAAGAGAAAAATACACACACTTTTAGATGAGTGGACATGTGCAAATGGCAAAGAGTGATCCTGAGGCACAAAGGAAGTCCTCGTTATCGGATTGCACATGGTTGGAAAATGAGAATGGATCTTTTAAACTTGAAGCCTTGAATGCACTCTTAGAGAACCGGGGAGTTCACTTTACGCATATTTTTTTCTCTTTCTCATATTTCTCATTCTTTTCTTCCTTTCTTTCTTTCTTTCTTTCATTCATTATATATATATATTTTTCTTTCTTCTTGTGAGACCTTCACCTTGAAAGTCACGATCGTCGCCGAATTTTTTCTTTCATCATTATATATTTTTTTTATTATTATTTTTTAAAAATACTCCCCTTTGAACTCTAAAACTGCACCGTACCTACCTCCTCCCCCATGCTTAGACGTTGCTCGTCCTCGAGCAAAGAGGCGAAAAATAAGGTAGGTACCGGGGTATTATTCCTTGGAGAGATACTTGAAATCTTCAATGTCGGCACCGTCTTGCAATCTTCCTTGAATTGATGATCCATTCTCAACGATAGGTTGTGGTCAAGGAGGTAATCACAAAAGATGATATTTGGTTTAAGGGTGGATATCCGGCGAAGTTTGTGAGATCTCCGATGCGGGGATACACAATGCACGGATAAAAGGCTAGCAAAATGATAGATACGCAAAAATGGAATGACCAGCTTCTTAGTCTTGGGCCAGAGAAATCATGGCCTGCAATAACTCACTCAAAAATAAATCTTGTACACTAAGGTTTATGCACTCAAATATATATTAGGCTTTGGATAGGTTGAGCAACACACAAGTGATATTTGTGACAAGGTTAGCGATATTTTTGAGCATAAAAGACATCTTTAATCTATTCATAACTTGAGAGCACATAAAACACTATGGGTCTTTATTTTAATCATAACCTCCGTTGAAAATTAAGCTAGCATTTAAATAAATTCAGATTTGTATTTTTAAGAGAGCACTAGCTTAATCATGCGTAGATCAATTACAAAGATGAACAAAGCTGCAATTATAATCATATATCATCATGGCACAAATTTTTGTATCTTTTCCAATGATATAATCAAGGTGGTGTCTTTATTAATGATGACATCAAGTTGAAATACAAACTGAAAATAAGCAAACATGCTTGCTGAAATTTAAATAAAAACAGAAAATACTACGCAAACACACATAAGCACAAGCTGAAAATTACAGAGAAAAAGAAAAGAAAAGAAAACTAAAGTTCCTAAATCTTCTAGTCCTCCACAGGTGGTTGATGTTGATGATCTTGATAATAATACCCTTGCTCATAATATGATTGGACATTTCCTCCGACGAATTGACTTGGCTCCACAAGGTGAAGGCGTCCGAGCTCAAAGGCAATATTTGCGTTGCCTTCACCAAGTTCAGCTGCGTTAGCTTGGATGGCTGCGATGTTTTGAGCGTTTCTTGCAGCATACCCTCCAGTTATGGCCATGCTTTGTTGTGGTTGGGGATGATGAGCGTAGGACTCCGCGAAGTTAGCGTTGGGCACAACATAATTTGGTGGGGGTACCGGTGCACCACCCCCCCATGCTTGCTCTTGTGGCCCTCCATAATAACTTGGCGGAGGAGGGATCCCGCCGAATGGTTGCACATTGGGTTGTGCTCCACTCGCTTGTGCGGAGGATGTTCCCTCCTCTACGATTCTTCCTCTTTTGTTCTTCTTTGCAGGGACAAGTAGTCCCTCTTCCAACCAATCTTCTCTCCCTTCGGTGAAAAGCCTAAGCCTCTCATTGGGAAGGGGTAGGTTCACTATGGCCAACCGATAACCTCCTCTCTCATCTCCACTAATGTATTTGCCTTGCCGCAAATACTCAATGCCGAGAGAGGTACCACGCAAAAGATGGGCGGGGTTTCTTGCGATCCCCGGCCGTAAGGAGAAGGCTAACATGGAGAGGTAGCACCCCGAACCAATATTACCCGCCCCCGATGTTGCTTCACAACACCAACGGTTGATCATAAGGTAAGAGGGGTCTATTGGCTGCCTGGCAGTTAAAGCCGAGTATAGCCAATTCGACTCCGTGCCGGTCACCTTCGTTTCCTTCATCCTCCCCAATACCCTCTTGCACATCCAAGAGTGAAATATCCGGATAATGGGGTTGCGGATGCAATTGTGTTGTTGATGGGCTTCTCCGGAGATCATATTCCAAAATCCCGCTAACATGCCGGGTGGCACGTCAACTTTCTCCGGAGCTCCCTTGTGGAATCCAAGCAGCTCCCTAACGTGCTCGTAGGGAACCACTTGTTGGACTCCCTCCAAACGGAATGACAAGCTTTGCACCCCATCATCATCAAGGATGGGTGCAATAGTCATCAAAATTTCCAAGGCGAACCCCAAGTGGGTGTCCACCGATACTCCGTTGGAGAACTGCACCCATCCAAGGTGCCCCAACATATAGTATATGTCGGTGCCAAAACCCAAGGTGTAGAGTGCTTGGTCGTCGAACTCGACGTTGGGCACAAGCCTCTTCTCAAGATTAGAGAGCCTCTCCTCCTCCGCCGACAAGATGATGAAGCCGTACGAAGAGTATGTCGGAGTGTAGGGAGGTGGCGCGGTGGAACGGGTCGATCGTCGTGGTGGCACGGGATGCTCCTCCGTGTGCCCACGAGGTTCGGTAAACCTCATGGACGTGCTTCTTGCAGCCCTCATACCACCAAGGAGGAGAGCATCGTTCCTCCTCGGTGGTGCCGTATCTGTCTCCATGCTCCGGGGAGACTCGGAAACCGAGTGCCTCCTCGAAGACGTGGTTGATGACGGCTTGGACGACGACGAACTCTTCTTCTTGGAGAAGAGACTTGTGGTTTTCTTCCACATGGTTGCTGCACTCTTTTCTTCAACTAAAACTCCGGGTTGCAACCGGTAACTAGGCACTTAAACTCTTTGCTTCGGATGTGGACTTTGAGTGGATTAAGGATGTGGATTTTTTCTTGAGCTATCAAGCTTGGGAGGGTTGGCTATGTCTACGGAGGTTTTGAGCACACAAACTTGAACACACAAGCAAAGGAAGGAGAGGGAAGCTTGCCTGCAGAAAACGGGAGCCGGGGGGCTCCTTATGTAGGTGAGGCCGGCCGGCCTAGGGTCCTTCTGGCTCCTCCCCGCCTCGTCTTTCTTCCAGCACGATCATTTCGCCTCTGCAACTTTCCTGCCCGCGTGCTCCACGATTTGCACCGCCCAAACGCTGTCGTCCACTCCTTTTCTTGCATTATTGGTCCTTCCACTTGATGCTCCATGCTTTGGGTCATGTCCATGCTCCCTAGCTCCACTTGCTTCACATGCCACCATGAAATTCCTGCAAAGTTGATGCTTGCTACCCACCATGCTTGTCCTTGGCATGTGGAATTGGTGAAAGTTGATAAAAGGGAATCCAATGGTGCATGCATGATTAATTCAAACTAGATTGCCTCCATTAAGGTGTGTTTAAGGTTAAGCACTCCCCTAATTCGAAATTTAAAATATTTTTCAAAGCCATGCAAGAGCTCAAACATAATTTTAGAGAAGTTTTTAAACCATTAAAAACAAATGTAAGTCGAAAATATTTTTCGACTACGTCGATTTCGGTCTCACCGGTATAGTTTGCCTTCATCGGTTGAGAGCAGACGTTTTCCCGGCTTGATCATGGGGGCATAGGTTTAGGTTCTAATTTTGGCTAAATAAGAAAGATTTTGAATAAAACAAAATTAGAGTAGGCTTAGAAAAATTCTAATCCTAGAGAAACCAAGGATATAGATTTTAAAACCAACCAAAAGTTTTGATTTCTAGGTTCACGCGAGTTCTACCACGTGCTGAATTTTATTAACACCTAGATATAAATCGTGGCTCTACTCGTGTGGTTTTAGCATGAAAAATAAGTCAACCTCAGCACCATAATGAGGGTGAAAGGTTGAGTTAGGTTCTGAAATTATTTGGTTGAGGTTTCTCAAAAAGAAAAGAACAAACAAGCACATAGGAGGGTTCATGCAAAGGGTTTATGATAAAGCAAACATTCAATCAAGAATTATGTCTCTAATATTGTTCAACCACTTCTAAGTCTAATGTCTTTGCGTAATAAAACTCAAAAACTAAATTATTAAAAATACTCGAAAAACCTGGAATCGGGTTGTCCTCCCGGTAGCTTATTCTTGACTCGACGAAACGGGTTGCCTCCCGCCTAGCGCTTCGTTTATAGTCTATATCTAGACTTCTTCACTTGATTACTCCGGATCAACACTCTTTGCGGGCGTTGCAATCTTGGGTACCCACTTCCGCACCATCTTGGGCGCGGGCTTGTCTTCCGGCTTAGTCGGCTTAGTCATTTTTTTGGTCTTCACAGGCGGCTTCTCTTCCTTTGTCCCAACGGATGCAACACCTTCTTTGATTTTCTTTACGTTCATTTTTTCGGCTCCTTCTTCTTTTTCAGCCCCTCAGTTTGTTTTGGTTCTGCCTTCACTCCAATCATGTTGCATGCCTCAATTCTTGGACGGAACGTGAAGGAACTCCTTTCTCCGTTGATATCGAACATGATCTCCCCCTTGCCAACATCAATAGTAGCTCCCACGGTCTTGAGGAAAGACCTCCCTAGGATGAGCGGCGGCTTCTCCCTCTCTCCCATCTCGAGCACAACGAAGTCGACGGGGATGAAGTGGTGTCCGACCTTCACGGGTACATCTTCAGCAATGCCCAAGGGATAGCGAATGGAGTTGTCACCCAACTCCAAACATATTCCCGTAGGCTCCATTGGTAGGCGTAGCTTCTCGAACACATCCCTCGGCTTGACGCTCACACTAGCTCCAAGGTCGCATAACGCCTTCTCGAAGTTGAAAGAACCAACTGAACATGGAATTGTAGGGCACCCGGTGTCTTTTTGCTTCTCTAGCCCATTAGCAATAGCGGCACTACACTCCTCGGACATCTTGACATGATCTACCCCGAGTGTTGCTATCTCATATTTATTTGCAAGTATGTCTTTAAAGTAACGAGAATATGTAGGTACTTGTAGGGCATCTAGTAATGGCATGTTGATGCTAAGTCTACGCACAACTTCCACAAACTTCTCAAAGTGGTTGTCAAGTTAACCTCGGAAGAAGCGTGGCTTGAGTTGCGGTATCCTCGTGTCTTCCTCAGGCATCTCGAATTCGGGTTCCTCAGTGACGATCCCCGTAACCTTCTCTTTAGCAACTCCTTCCACCTCGGTGGATGGTTTAAGCTTCCTTGCTCCCGCGGAACGTTCCGGATCTTCGGTCTCCTTCCCCGAACGCGTTTGAATGTCCTTCGCCGATTCGGGACATTTGGGTTCTCCCGGAAGCTTCCCTTCATCATTAGTGAGGCGCCCCGCAAGTTGTCCAACTTGCGTCTCGAGCATCTTCATCATGTTGAGCACTTGATGATTGGAACTTCCAACCTCCGTCACTTTGCTATCGATGTTCTCCAACACCTTGTCTATGGTCTTGAACTTGGTGACGGTGTCCTTGTTGATCTTAGCTTGCTCATCCATGAACTCCTTCAATTGTATACGAAGCGGAACCGCGTTAGGAATAGATGAGCTTGCATTAAATTGAGGCCTACCTTGCCCGTAGCGGAAGTTCGGCAATTCTCCCTTCCTCATGTAGTCGAGCACTTTGGCTTCCTCCGGACAATCTTTGCGGACATGGCCATACTCTCCACATTCTTCGCATGTGGACCTTGCTTCGGCGGCCTTCAAGAATTGAGCCTCTTTCTTTTCCATCTCCATCTTTTCCAACCTCCTCATGAGCGAGTCGATCTTGCCTTCAAGTATGTTCTCCTTCTCCACTTGCAAGACTCCTTTGACGTTCCCCGTGGGTTGAACCGGATGTAGGCGCCCGGACGACGCCCACGTGTCATTATCCGCGACCTTCTTGAATAGAGTGAAAGCTTCCGTCGGTGTAAGTTCGATGATGGATCCTCCCACCGATGCATCGATGATCGTCCTTGACGCCATGGTGAGTCCTTGATAGAACTTTTGCACGAGGTCTTCCTTCAGGAACTTGTGATGTGGAACCGCCCGAGTGTACTCGTTGAAGCGCTCGAATGCCTCCGAGATAGTTTCCGTAGGATATTGAACAAAGGTGGCAATCTTATTACGCAAGCTTTGAGTTTTACCCGGTGAGTAGTATTCCTTCATGAAAGTCTTCATCAACGTGTTCCAATTTTGCACCGTCTCCGCCGGTTGAGAGTGGAACCATTGCAAAGCCTTCCCGAGTAGTGAAAACGGAAAAGGCCTTGCCCTCATATGGTCTTGAGTCACCCCATCCATGTTGAAAGTCTGACATAGTTGAATGAATGCTTGGAGGTGAAGGTTCGGATCCTCTTTACCGGTGAAGGGTGAATGTTGCACCATGCAGATTGTTGAGGTCTTGATCTCGAACGGTCTTCTGATATCCTCAAGGTTCAAGATTGGTAGGTCGATGATGTCTGGGGTGCATAGCTCCCCAATCTTGCGTTCTTGCGGTGGTTGGTCACCCATTGGTGGAAGTCGATTCTCCCGAGGACTTTGAGGTGGTGAATTCTTCGGAGATTCTTGCGATCCTTTGTCTTCCGACTCCGAATCTACAAAATCCAGCCTTTTAGCTTGATGTGCTTCACGTCTCCTTAGCCTGTAAAGTTTTTCTGGATCATCCACAAAATTATTGGGTTTGTTGGAGAGGTAGCCGTCCATCTCCTGTTAGGGTTAGCAATAAACAAAGTATGCAAAAACTAGAAAGTAAAACAAATCTATAAAAACTAGGGTTAGACAAACTAGATTAGATGTATTTTGAGGATGATCAAAATTAGTAATGCAAAAAGAAAAACAAAAAGAAAACTGAAAATTACAAAAAGGCAATAAAAAATCAAATCTTGATCACTTGTTCCCCGGCAACGGCGCCAGAAAAAGGGGCTTATTGACGGTTAATAATTGTATCAAAGTTCGTTCGTGACTTGCAAGCGTACAAGTCTCCCGTCGTAGTCAAGGGACCCTTCTTCCCTCGAGTGCTGAACCCAAGGTATCGAATCCGTGGAACAAATGTGTGACGCAAAACTTAATCTAATAAAGCCAAGTAACTTCAATCTTCGATAGAAGAAACCCTAATGCATCTAAGTAAAAGACACGAAACGAATCTAATCTACTAAAGACCGGAGAAAACAAAGTAAGATTAGGTAGATAAACCGATCTAGAGGGATCGGGGTAAGCCTTTTGTTGAAGTTCCAAGCAAGAGAAGAAATAGCAAATCGAATCTTAATAGAAGCCCCTTTAAATCATGGTTTCCCGTCCAAATCCGAAAACATCCGCCTTTCGGAACCGCCGTTCTGTCACAACGTATCCCTATTCATGCGGGGAGCTTAGGGCGACTCAAAAGACAAGTCGAGATTCCTTCGGAAGATCCGGCGTGTACCTCTAGCCACCGCGGCTACAAGAACACCCTATGTAATCTATCTCGAGAATAGAATTGGAATAAGCAAAGCCGATCGAAAAACGAAATCTTTGAGGAAACACTTGATCGCTAGGAAAAGATTCAACTTGATAATTCAACTATAACAATGATACATACACCGGATCACCACCGGATCCTTCCTTGATCTTGCTTCTAGCTCCGGAACTCCGACGTGGTCTTCCGTGCAAGGTTCCCACGTCGGCTAGGGAAACCCTAGTCAACTAGCTCGACCCTCTCCTCTCCGAGATGGTGTCCCTCTCTTCTCTCGCTCCTCGGCGGCCGATGACGAATTGGATGATCCGTGGCTCTCGGTCGGGGGGCTATAAATAGCCCGATTGGCGCCTAGGGCAAAGGAGGGGCCAAATGGGCCCCGGATGGGCTCCGGGCCGACCGGACCGGGCCGGCCGGCCGGCCCGGGCCCATCTAGGCCCGGCCCGAGGGCTCCTTTGCTCTACGTCGGTTCCCTTGCTTCCCGGATGTTTCCCCCTTCGCATGTAGGTCCATGTCGTCGTTTCTCTCCGAATTGGACTCAACTCCTTGTCTTGCAAGATTCGAAGACTTTTTCGGTCGGGTCCTCGGAGTCCGTCGTCTTCTCGGATCAAGTCCCTGGCTTCTTGGAGTTAAGTTTGCTTCGTTGCATGACTTGTACGGGGCTTCAAGGTCTTGTCATGAGGTGCTTGATGAACTTATCCCGAAAGTCTTGCATTCAACGCTAAAACCCTGCATAAACATTAAACTCCAAAACCGACATGCACACGTGAACTTGTTATACCACGGGGGTTAGTACCAATGGATAAGGTATAAAACTCATGCCAACACCGAAGGTAAACTCATGGCTAGGTTGACGGATTTTCACCGTCAACAGATTCCTCCGAATGGTGGCACATAGTTTTGTTGTGCACCACCCTCTTGCGCGGAGGAGGATCCCTCCTCTACAATTCTTCCTCTTTTATTCTTCTTTGCCGGGACAAGGAGTCCCTCCTCCAACCAATCTTCCTTCCCTTGAATGAAGAGCCTAAGTCCGGAAGGGGTAAGTTCACTTTGGTCACATGAAAGCCTCCTCTCTCATCTCCACTTATGTATTTTCCTTGCTTCAAATATTCACATTCGAGAGGGGTCCCGGGTAGAAGATATTTAGTATTTCTTGTAATTCCCGACCTTAAGGAGATGGCCAACATAGAGAGGTAGCACCCCGAACCAATATCTCCCGATCCCGATGTTGCCTCGCAACACCATCGGTTGATCATGAGGTATGAGCGGTCTATTGGCTGCCTGGCAATTAAAGCCGAGTAGAGCCAATTCAACTCCGTGTTGGTCACCTTCGTCTCCCTCATCCTCCCCATAATCCTCTTACACATCCATGAGTGGAATACTTGGATAATGGGGTTTCAGATGGAATTTCGTTGTTGGTGGGCTTCCCCGGAGATTAAATTCCGAAATCCATCCGACATGCCATCCGACACGTCAACTTTCTGTAGAGCTCCCTTTTGGAACCCAAGTAGCTCCCTAATCTGCTCATAGGGAACCACTTGCTGAATTCCCTCCAAACGGAATGATAAACTTGGCACCCCCTCATCAAGGATAGGCGCTATAGTCATCAAGATTTCCAAGGCAAACTCTTTGTGGGTGTTTGCCGACACCCAGTTGGAGAATTGCACCCATCCAAGGTGCCCCAACATATAATATATGTCCGTGCCAAAACCCAATGAGTTGAGAGCTTGATCGTCGAAATCGACGTTTGCCACAAGCCTCTTCTCAAGGCGAGAGAGTTTCTTCTCCTCCTCCTCCGACAAGATGATGAAGCCATATATGGAGTACCGCGTAGTGTATGGAGGTGGAGCTGATGAACGGGTCGATCAACGAGGTGGGACGGGAGGCTCCTCCATACGCCCTTGAGGTTCGGAAAACCTCATGGACGAGCTCCTTGTAGCTCTCATGCCACCGAGGAGGAGAGTGTCGTTCCCCCTTGGCGGTGCCGTGTCCTCCTCCATGCTCCAAGGAGACTCGGAAACCGAGTGCCTCCTCGAAGATGTCATCGAAGACGGCTTGGACGACGACGACCCCTTCTTCTTGATGAAGAGACTCGTGGTTTTCTTCCACATGATTGCAGCACTCTTCTCTCTAGTATAATTCCGGGTTTCAACCGGTAACTAGGCACTTCAAAAATTACTTCGGAATGTGGACTTTGAGTGGATTAAGGGTGTGAATTGTTTGAGCAATCAAGCTCAAAAAGGATGGCTATGTCTATGGTGGTTTTGGGCACAAAAACTTGAGCACACAAATATAGGAAGGAGAGAGCTACTTTCCTGCAGAAGACGGGCACCGGGGGGTGGCTTTTATAGGGCAGGCCAGCCGGCCTAGGCCAACCGGCCTGGGGTGGCTCTGGCCCCCTGGCTCGGTTCTTTCTCCCAGCACGATCACCTCCCCTTTGTGACTTTGTGCCTGCGTGTTCAACTTGTTGCACGGCCCAAACGCTCTCGTCCACTCCTTTGCTTGCATTATTGGTCCTTCCACTTGATGCTCTTGCTTTGAGTCATGTCCATGCTCCCTTGCTCCACTTGCTTCACATGCCACCATGAATTTCCTGCAAAGTCATGCTTGCTGCCCACCCATGCTTGTTCTTTGCATGTGGTCTTGATGAAAGTTGTTGGGAGGGCATCCAATGATGCATCATGGTGCATGCATGATTTGTTTAACTAGATTACCTCCCTCTAAGCATGTCTTAAGGCTAATCACTCCTCTAATTTTGAAAATATTTTCAGAGCTATGGGGAAGCTCAAGCATAAATTTAGAGAAGTTTTTAAACCATTAAAAACCAATATAAGTCGAAAATATTTTCTGACTACATTTATATCGGCCTCACCGGTATTGTTTGCCTTCATAAGTTGAGAGCAAACTTTTCCCGACTTGATCATGGGGGCATAGGTTTAGGTTCTAATTTGGCTAAATGAGAGATATTTTGAATGAAATAAAATTAAATGAGGCTTAGAAAAATTCTAATCTTAGAGAAACCAAGGATATAGATTTTTAAACCAACCAAAAATTTAGTTTCTAGGTTCACACGAGTCCTACCACGTGCTGAAAATTAAATAACATCTAGATACAAGTCATGGCTCTACTCGTGTGTTTTTAGCATGAAAAACAAGTCAACCACAACATCATAAAGGTGATGAATGGTTGAGTTATGTTCTGAATTTATTTGGTTGTGGTTTCTCGAAAAGAAGCAAACAAACACATAGGAGGGTTCATGTAAAGGGTTTATGATCAAAGCAAACTATTTAACCAAGAATTATGTCTCTAATATTGTTCAACCACTTCTAAGTCTAATGTCTTTGCGTAGTAAAATTCAAAACTAAATTACTTGAAAAGACTCGAAGAACCTGGAACCGGGTTAGTTGCCTCCCGCCTAGCGCTTCGTTTATAGTCCATGGCTAGACTTCTTCACTTGATTACTTCAGATCAATGCTCTTTGCGGGTGTTGCAATCTTGGGTACCCACTTCCGCACCATCTTGGGCACGGGCTTATTCTCCGGCTTAGTCATCTTTTTGGTCTTCACAAGCGGCTTTTGTGCCTTCTTCTTCGGCTCTTCCTTCTTCTTCGGCTCTTGCTTCTTCCTTGGTTCTTCCTTAACGACATGATGATGAGGTGGAACATATTTAACTTCAATCATATTGCATACCTCGAGGCGTGGTCGAAACTTGAAGGAACTCCTTTCTCCGTTAATGTCAACATGATCTCCCCCTTGCCAACATCAATGGTAGCTCCCACGGTCTTGAGGAAAGGCCTCCCAAGGATGAGTGGTGGCTCTCCCTCTCTCCCATCTCGAGTACCACGAAGTTGACGAGGATGAAGTGGTGTCCGACCTTCACAGGCACATCTTCGGCGATGCCCAAGGGATAGCGAATGGAGTTATCACCCAACTCCAAGCACATACCCGTAGGCTCAAATGGTAGGCGTAGCTTCTCGAACACATCCCTCGGCATGACGCTCACACTTGCTCCAAGGTCGCATAACGCCTTCTCGAACTTGAACGAACCAACGGAACATGGAATTGTCGGGCATCCGGGGTCTTTTTGCTTCTCTAGCCCATTAGCAATAGCGGCACTACAATGCTTGGACATCTTGACATGATCTACCCCGAGTGTTGCTATCTCATATTTATTTGCAAGGATGTCTTTGAAGTAACGAGAATATGTAGGAACTTGAAGGGCATCCAATAACGACATGTTGATGCTAAGTCAACGCACAACCTCCACAAACTTCTCAAAGTGGTTATCAAGTTTAGCTCGGAAGTAGCGTGTCTTGAGTTGCAGTATCTTCCTATCTTCTCCTGGCATCTCAAACTCGGGCTCTTTGGTGACGATCTCTCTAACTTCCTCCTTGGCATATTCCTCCGCCTCAGCAGATGGTTTAGGCTTCCTCGCTCCTGCGGAACGTTTCAGATCTTCGGTCTCCTTTCCCAAACGTGTTTGAATAGACTTTGCCGATTTGGGACCTTTAGGTTGTCCCGAAAGCTTCCCTTCATTAGTGGATAGGCGCCCGGCAGGTTGTCCCACTTGCGTCTCGAGCGTCTTGATCATGTTGAGCACTTGATGGTTGGAGCTTCCGACCTCTGTCACTTTGCTATCGATGTTCTCCAACACCTTGTCTATGGCTTTGAACTTGGTGACGGTGTCCTTGTTGATCTTATCTTGCTCGTCCATGAAGTCCTTCAATTATATACGAAGCGGAACCGAATTCGGAATGGATGAGCTTGCATTAAATTGAGGTCTACCTTGCCTGTAGTGGAAGTTCGACAAATCTCCCTTCCTCATGTAGTTGAGCACCTTGGCTTCCTCTGAACAATCCTTGTGGACATGGCTATATTCTCTGCACTCTTCACATGTGAATCTTGCTTCGGCAGCCTTTACATCTTGAGCCTCTTTCTTTTCTATCTCCATCTTCTCCAACCTCCGCATAAGCGAGTCGATCTTGCCTTCAAGTATGTCTTCCTTCTCCACTTGCAAGACTCCTTTGACGTTCCCTGTGGGTTGAAACAGATGTAAGTGTCCAGATGACGCCCACATGTCATTGGCCGTGACCTTATTGAATAGAGTGAAAGCTTGAGTCGGTGTAAGCTCGATGATAGATCCTCCCGCTGATGCATCGATGATCGTCCTTGATGCCATGGTGAGTCCTTGGTAGAACTTTTGCACGAGGTCCTCCTTCGGGAACTTGTGATGTGGAACCGCTCGAGTGTACTCATTGAAGCGCTCGAATGTCTCTGAGATAGTTTCTGTAGGATATTGAGCAAAAGTGGCAATCTTATTACGCACGCTTTGAGTTTTACCCGGTGAGTAGTATTCCTTTATGAAGGCCTTCATCAATGCATTCCAATCTTGCATCGTCTCCACCGGTTGAGAGTGGAACCATCGCAAAGCCTTCCCGAGTAGAGAGAATGGAAAAAGCCTTGGCCTCATTTGATCTTGAGTCACCCCATTCATGTTGAATTTCTGACATAGTTGAATAAACGCTTGGAGGTGAAGGTTCGTGTCTTCTTTAACGGTGAAGGGCGAATGTTTCACCATGCGGATTGTTGAGGTCATGATCTCGAACGGCCTTCTGATCTCCACGAGGTTCAAGATTGGTAGGTCGATGATGTCCGGGGTGCATAGCTCCCCGATCTTGCATTCTTGCGGTTGTTCTCCCATCGGTGGAAGTCCACTCTCCCGAGGACTTTGAGGTGGTGAATTCTTCAGAGAGTCCAACGATCCTTCGTCTTCCGACTTCGAATCTACAAAATCCAGCTTCTTAGCTTGTTGTGCTTTGCATCTCCTTAGCCTGTAAAGTTTTTCTGGATCATCCACAAAATTATCGGGTTTGTTGGAGAGGTAGCCGTCCATCTCCTGTTAGGGTTATCAATAAACAAAATATACAAAAACAAAAAGTAAAAACAAATCTAAGAAAACTAGGGTTAGACAAACTAGATTAGATTGATTTTGAGGATGATCAAAAATTAGTAGATGCAAATAGAAAAACCAAAAGAAAACTGAAAATTACACAAAAAGCAATAAAAGATCGAATCTTGATCACTTGTTCCCCGGCAACGGCGCCAGAAAAAGGGGCTTGTTGACGGTGTATAATCGTATTAAACTTCAAGTAGACTTGCAAGCGGACAAGTCTCCCGTCTTAGTCAAGGGACCCTTCTTCCCTCGAGTGGTGAACCCATGGTACCGAATCAGTGGAACAAATGTGTGATACAAGAGTTGATCTAGTAAAGCCAAAAACATCAATCTTCAAGAGGTGAAACCCTAATGCATCTAATCAAAGAACATCAAAAATGAATCTAATCTACTAAAAACCGGAGGTAGCAAGAGATAGAGGTGGATAGATAAACCGATCTAGAGAGATCGGATCAAGCCTTTTGTTGAAGTTCCAAGCAAAAGAAGAAGTAGCAAGTTTAATCTCATTAAAAGCCTCTTTAAACCATGGTTTCCCGTCTGACTCCGAAAACGCCCGCCTTTTGGAGCCACTGTTCTGTCACAACGCACCCCTATTCATGCGGGTTAGTCTAGGGCGAGTCTGAGGAAAAGTCGAGATCTTTCGAAAGGTCAGGTATGCACCTCTAGCCACCAAGGCTACAAGAACATCCTATGTAATCTATCTCGAGAATAGATCTAAGATAAGAAAAGCCGATCGAAAACAAAGACTTCGGAGAAACACTTGATCACTAGAAATCAGATTCAACTTGATACATCAACTAGTACATGATACATGAACAAGATCACCACCGAGATCCTACCTTGATCTTGCTTCTAGCTCCGGGAACTCCGATGTGGTCTTCCTTTAAAGGTTCCCACGTCGGCTAGGGAGACCCTAGTCAACTAGCTTGACCCTCTTCTCTCCGAGATGGTGTCCCTCCCTTCTCTGCTCCTCGGCGACTGATGACGAATGGATTGATGCATGGCTCTCGATCCCGGGGCTATAAATAGCCCGAATGGCGACTAGGTCAAAGGGGGAGGCGACTAGGCCCTGGAATGGGCCGGGCGAGTCGGCCTGGGCCCACCTCGGCCCAGCCCGTTGCCTCTTCGCGTGGTGTCGGTTCCCGAGTCTTCTAGATCTTGCCCCCTTCTGCATGTGGGCCCTTGTCGTTAGTTTCTCTCCGAGTTGGACGTAGCTCCTTGTCCCGCAAGATTTAGCACTTTTCTAGTGTAGGTCCTCGGAGTTTGTCGTCTTCTCGGGTTTGGTCCATAGCTTTTTGGAGTCAAGTTTGCTTCATTGCATGACTTGTGCGGGGCTTCAAGGTCTTGTCACAAGGTGCTTGATGAACTTATCCCGGAAGTCTTGCTTTTAACGCTAAAACCCTGCATAAACACTAAACTCCAAAACTGACATGCATGAATGAACTTGTTATACCAAGGGGGTTAGTACCAATGGATAAGGTATAAAACTTATGCCAACACCAAAGGTAAACTCATGGCTAGGTTGACGGAATTTCACCATCAACACTTGGACGCTCCTGATCCTTGCTCCTAATGCGGTTGAGGGTCGGTTCCTTGCATCGGTTTTGGCCGGTATGGCGGTTGGGAGGTGCGGCCGGCCCACCTCTAAGCCGTGGGATGAACCGCCTTTGCTTGGTGACGCTCAAGATGCTCTTCGAATGACAGTTGTGGTGGTTGATCGGCCAGAGAGGTGGACCCATTGATCCAAGTGATCACAACTTCGTCCATTCGATCAAATCGTTGCTTCCTGGATAGATCTCATTCATCCAAGTTGTGCACGCGGGGAAGGAAGTGTTTGGGACCAAGGACGTGGCACGGGGTAGGGCCGGCCGCACCTGCCAAGCTGGCCGCACCTGTAGGGCCGGCCGTGCCTGGCTCGTGTGGCACGTTGGCTCCATTTCTCCCCTAAATGTGTACCTGTCCATAAAATTTGCAACACAACTCGTGGAACTTTATTAATATAAAAAATGTGCATGAAACTTGTTGTATACTCGTCTCGAACATGAGGTTTTGACGGTCGGATCTTTGTTGTAAGGACCGTCAACAGCGACCGTAGTGATGTCTACTTGAGGCCACTAGTTGATGACTTGAAGATATTATGGAAGCCTGGTGTGAAGGAGGTTTGGGATGAGTACAAGCGTGATGAGTTCACAATGCATGCCCTGTTGTTCACCACCATCAACGACAACTCTACTCATCACAACCTCTCTGGCCAGAGTAAAAGGAAAGGTGCAGCTTGCCCACACTGCTTGGAAGATACTACGCAGTATGGCTAAGACATTCAAAGAAATACGTATTTATGGGGCACCGTTGTTTCCTCGGCAAGAAACATCCATACCGAGCCATGGACTGTCAGTTTAATGGGGAAAAGGAGAATCGAGAGGCGCCTTTGCATGTGGCTGGAGATCTGGTCCACTTGAAAGTCAAGGACGTCAAAACTATCAAGGAGTTACCCAAACTGACTGAAAAACCCTTGGCAAAAGAAAGAAATGAGATGGTGAAGAAGAAGAAGAAGGAATGTGGAACAAGAAATCAATTCTATGAGAGCTTGAAAGTGCATCTAGGCCCCTAAGTGGATTTTGATGAATTGAATGACAATGCGATTAAAGAGCTAACTTGTTTGTTTAAGAATGTGAGCAGGTTTTATTTAATTATTCATGAGTTAATTTTGGTATATATTTTCGTATGAATACTGTATGGCTCACATGATGAAGACAAGCAAGTGTGTGATCATTTGATAAGAAATCGTGAATGCCAAGCAATCAAATGAAGATTAAAATTGGGGATATTTTGATCAATTCTGAGTTTCCAATGATTGTGGCAGCTTGATTAAAAATCAATGGGTCATAAAAAGAGAACTGGTATTCTCCTCTAAATAGTGAATGCAAGACTTCATGTAATGCTAGTGAAAGGATACAAGGATGAATGTATATTTGATGATCCAAATTTGGAAGCTTGCATATTCGTTGTCAATCAAGAACAATCATTTGAAGCGGTATTTCAAATGAAGATCAAATTTAGATGAAGCAAAGTTGAACTCAGTGTGGTTTGGGTAAGTTATGAAGAGATCAACCGAGGTGACTAGGGTGAGGGACTAAGCAATCTTTGGGGCCGTAGCTAAGCTGCCATTTCGTGTTTTGCTAAGGTGAAGTTCTAGCATCTGTGGGGTCTCCAAGTATTATATCCAAGCCTTAACCGAGTGAAGCAATGCAACTCATCTACATGTTATGTTATGCTAGCTCAAGTATGGATGTGGTCATGAAGATAGAATATATACAAGCTCAAGATGTTGATTAGATATTTACTTTTATCCTTGAGTATAAGAATGCCGTACTATCAAGAGGGATGCAACATTAGCTTCATGACAAGTATCAAAAGTGCTCATTAGTTGACCTATGTGAGAAATAGCTTTGAGAGTGTCCCTGAATGAACTAACAAACCTCTAACCCAACTCTAGCCACTTCAACACGTCTTGAAGTGTTTGGAAGAAGAGTAGAAGGGTTTTGGGAGCTCTCTGCTTAGGGTGGTCTAACCGGGGGGGGGGGGGGGGTCTGACCGCCTCCAGGGTCCAACAGCTAGTTTTTCAAAGGCGGGGGGGGGGGGGGGTCTAGCCGCCCTGACCAGGCGGTCTGACCGCCCCGGTCGCTTTTCTAACGACTAGTTTTGCTAGAGTGGGGTATAAGTACCCCACGAGCTCCACTTGTTGGAGCTGCTAACTCTTGGGTTGCTGGTGTGCTTCCCTTGCCATTTTTGAAGAGCCAAAGCTATAGAACCTCTCCCCAACCTTCTCTTTGTGAGACTTGTGAGATTCAAGCTCTATTCTTGTGTTGAGTTAAGAGTGTGATCTTGTGTGAGCCTTGTGAGCTGAGAAGAGCCATTCCATAGCTTGAGCACTTGTGATTCACGTCTACAAGCCTTGAAGCATTTGTTACTCTTGGAGGTTTACCTCCTAGACGGCTAGGCGTGGCAGCTAGCTCCCAAGGTTGTGGTGAGCAGCGGCAAGTTTGTGAGGGCTATGACCTTGCCTCTTCGTGGAAAAGATCGCCTTAGTGGAAAGGAGGAAAGCTGTTGAAAGAGACCCGGCTTGTTGTGGAAACTTTCCCTTACAAGCTCCTCAACGGAGACGTAGCCATTCCTTTGTGGGCGGTGAACTTTGGGAAACAAATCCTCGTCTCTCCTTTGTGGTTTGCTTCACTTGTGGTTTTCTAGCATATTTATATTTGCTTCCGCTTTGATCTAGTCGGGTGTGCTTGTCTTTGTGTGCAGGGATCATTACCCTGCTTGCTACCATCTATCAAGGCCACTCACCAAGTTTGGTTCGTGCTAGAAGTCAAGAGAAGCTTGAGCCACTCTCGAGTTGGTTTCTATGAGGGGCGGTCTAACTGCCTGCAAGGGGCAGTCTAACCACCTTTCCCAGCAGAAAACAACCAGGCGGTCTAACCGCCCTGTGAAGGTGGTCTGACTGCCTCTGCTAGTAAGCTCAAGTTATCAGGGGAAAAGTTTTATTTGGTCAACTCGCCTATTCACCCCCCTCTAGGCGACATCAAGGTCCTTTCAATTGGAATCAGAGCCGAGTGCTCCGTTTTGAGCTTAACCGCTCGGAGTTTGACGATGTCAACTACATGTGAGGTACCGTTTGAGTCCATAGCTCTAGATGGCTCAAACTATATTTCTTGGTCAACAAATGTTCTACATTCACTTAAGGCTATGGGTCCCACTGCGGAGAGCATTGTAGTTGCGAGTATCCTTCCAAAAGATTGGATGTGTGTCCCTCTTGAGGATTTGGAAAACACGCAACTCAATACCTCTATTGTTAAGTTTTTGCGTAGTTTTTTATGTGAAGATGTTCAGGAATTTATGCTAGAGAACAAGAACATTTGTCGAGATGCTCATTGCATGTGGATTTTACTAAAATCCTTTGTGGACTCCATATTGGATGAAGATGAAAGTGATGACGAAGAAGAAGATGAGATAGAGGAGTGCTGCACTACCTCTACAATCACCACAAAACATCAAGCATCCACTCTCGAGATGGAAGAGGGCGAAAGAAGAAAAGAACCAGCTCCTCTAGAGGGGGCGGTCAAACCGCCCTCTCAGGGCGGTCTAACCGCCCTTAGCAGAGGAAGTAAATACTCGTGTGTCAAGGAGACCTCTCAAGCCCCAAGCTCATCCTCACAAGGTTTTGAAGTCTCAGAAACACATTATGGTGAAGATGCTTGCCTAAAGACCAAGAAGAAGAAGAAGTACAATAAAAAGAGAAGAACCAAAGAAGGAAAAATTGAAAAAGATGAAGACTCAAGCTCGATTGAAAAGCCACTTGAAATTCTTCGATCTGAGCATGCCTCCTTGGTTTGTGAGTATGAGTCATAGGCTAAACAACTTGATTATTGTTGGGGGGGTTACCCGAAAAGTTCGGATGACCGCCCAAACACAAGTGAGAGTTCTTAACATGTTCAAGTACAAAGTCAGAGCGCAAAGAGACTGTGATCCCCTCTGCAAGTAGCACAAGTTCCAAAAAGTCTGAATCTGTTTACACGTGCCCTTGCGCCCCCTTTTATAGGGAGACGAAGGGACTTTTACATATCGATAACACCCTTAGCCTCAGAGAATATTCCTAGTATGAACGCATACAGGGTTGTCTTTTTCATCCAACATATTTACAAATCTGCCACTAGTTCACACTCTAAACCCGGACTTTTTGGGACAACAACTTTGACTTTGCTTCTCCCCCGGTTCGTGAATGTCTTCGCGTGAAACTCCCGAACAGGGTCTTCAGCAGTTTCCCGAATTGGTCTTTTCTTCTCCGCTGGTTCGCGCATGCCCACACGCCTGACTCCCGAACTCTGCCCTCGACAGATCCTCAAATCGGCCGTTCTCCGAAGCTCGGGTCATCGACAGTTCGAGATTCCGGGCTTCCGCATGTTCGTGACTCCACTTCTTCACCGAAACAAGATTCCCGAACTTTGCACATTCGCGAATTCGAGGCTTCACAGGTTCCAGGATTCCGACAATCGCGAATTCCCTGCTCCTGAAAAACATGCTTCAAGAACTTTGTTAAACTCAACGTTCCGAGGGTGACGAGTTTTACTGAATTCCCCAACACTAGCCCCTCGGGGAAGCGGGTTGACTCCGACGATCCGGTTCCACGAATCCTTCGGAAATTTAGTTAAAAACGTCACCCTCGGAACGTCAGAGGGGACACGCGTCGCCCGGGAAACCAAGGACAGTTAAATCGAGGCGTGATTCGCGGAACTACCCCCCCTCCCCCCCGGCCCTATAAATAGGGGGCTGCCGCTGTTAAAAAATTTTACAGCTTTCCAGCTTATGACGATTCGTGCATCTCTCTTTTTCGCGGAATCTGGTCTTCTGCTGAAGAGCTCGCGAGCTTCAGGTCTTCTTCGCACTTCTCTAAGGTATTACTTCATCTTTCTCTTGTCAGTTGTTACTTGTTATACTTTGGTGCAGTGGAATCGCGATTTCGCGAGCTTTATTCTCGAATGTTATTCTTAACTGTTCGTATGTTCGTACCTGCTGATTAGGTGGCTTGATTTAAAAGCACAGCTAGACCCATGACCACCGAAGAGCTCATCGCGGCTGGTCTTCCGCTCGACCCAGTTGCCGAAGGGGCGGAGGATGTTGCGCCAGCCGAAGATTCTGGTTCTCCCAGTGGCTGCCGGAGTCGCGAAGATGGGGAGGTTCAGTCTGACAGTGGCGAAGGCATCGGAGATGTGGATGCCGGTGTCGATGACCTGATCAGAGCAAGGACTTCTGGCCCGTTGCCACCCTCACTTGCCTTCGGAGAGTCGAAGGTGACAAGCAACACAATTCGTGAATACGAGAAGGCTGGGTTCTTCTCTCCTGGCGCTGGGTGTGCCCCGCTTGACGAGCAGATCCCTACTCCTAAGGATGGAGAAATTGTCGTATTTCGGGATTTCTTTATCTGCGGGCTGAGGTTCCCCTGTGACCCAGTCCTGCCAGCTATTCTTGATGCGTTTTCGGTGAAAATCCACCAGCTTTCGCTGACATCTTTCCTTGAAGTGTCAAAGTTCATCTAGATTTTGAAGACCTTCGGCTGCAGTCCTAGCGTCGATGCTTTCACCAGATTTTACGAACTGGTGATCATCCCTGAGGTCGTCAAAGGTGAAGACGGGCAGTTCTACCACAGTCAGCACGCATGCTGCACCTTCAACACGCGACGTCATAATACCCGACAAGGAATCACCCGAATCCAGATTGCTCCTTGCTGCAAGTCCAACCTTACCGATGATTGGAGAGCTTACTGGTTTTATCTGAAGGTCGATATGCCGAAGCTGTCATGCCCGATCGCGCCTCTTGCCACGGTGAATGTTGCGAAGTTCAACCAACGGGCCTTGGGAATCAGAAGTTGTGAGAATGCGTTTCACCTGGCCAGCACCATACTTGGCGGCCGTGACATCATCGAAGAATTCGTCGCCGCCCGGGTCTGGCCTATCTCGAGCGGTTGGTCCCCTACTGAGCTCATGTACTACAACGTCAACTGGGCAGATCAGAAGGTGCCTTTCCCGAAGTTCGGGATCAAGCTTCGCGAAGACCAGAGTGACAAGGCCTTCATGGACGAAGTGGAGAAAAAAGTGAACGTCATGGTAGGCGAATATACCATGAACGAGTATAAGGCGTATAAGGCCCTGGTGAAGCATAGGAAGAAGATCAACCGCATTTTTTCGGAAGTTTGCGGTGACAAATTTTTCAGCTCTCGAGGCCCGGGTCCCAAGTTGTCACCGTGGCCAGCTGCTCAGCCGCCCCGATCAATGCTCCACGAATAAGGTCGTCGAAGCGAGGCTCGTCACCTGCCAGCGAAGGCGCTTCTTCAGGAGTCAAGCCTTCCAGGACTAGATCCCTAGAATCGTCGAAGCGGAAGCGAAAGACTTCCGAACTTCGGACTTCGGACGCTGAACTCCAGGCTGCTTCGGGGCTTGCCCAGATGAGCCGCAAGAGACTGAAGAAGGCTGTGAAGAAAGTTTCTTCCGTCGGCGTTTGGCGAGTCCCATCCGGCTTCGACGACGACACCTTCGTGGAAACAGACAGCCTCAAAGGTGTTTTCCGCGGGCCACTGTTTAACTTTCAAGACAACTGTCCATCTGGTTCCGAGAATGAATTCGTGGATGTTGATTCCTTTTCAGATGCTGCCCCCGAAGTTCACAAGGAGACTGTCCCTGTCGCTGCTAATGAGTCTGTCATTGCTGCTGACGTTGCTGCCCCCGCTGAGGCCCCCGTTGCTGCTGAAGCCTCTACTGCTGATGTCTCTCAACCCGCTCTCTCTTGGGATGTAGTCTCCCCCGAATTCGCCAAAGAGCTTGAGCTCACTGTTCAAAGGGGGGCGAGTCCCACCGAACACGCTTCTCTAGTCGAAGTTCGGGAGATTGTTCCCGAAGATCAAGCTCCCTCTCCCTCTTTGGCCGCTTTCAACAAGAGCTTTGGTACGTCTCATCGTGGCAAATTACTAAGTGTTGGCCTCTAGACCACTGCCATTGGGAGCAAGACTTCTAAGATTTTAACACTGTGGCAATCGTCTGTGACTATTGATGAATCAGGAGAGGAGAGTTCGGGACAACCTGAAGGAGCTGTTGCTGATTCTGAGAAGGGGCCTCATCTTTCTCCCGAACGCAGCCCTTCGCCTCAAGGTAAAGCTTCTTCCGGTTCGGCTAAACAAGTCACCATGCAGCAGTTCAGTAAACAAGGTTCGTCCCTTCTTAGTGCTCTTTTGTTCTTTTTCCCCGATTCTTGAATTTTGATCTTATGCTTTAATCTTGAAATTTTTAGAATTCAAGGATCTCTTGCACTCCTATCCTCCCTCGAAGCTAGCGCGCTTTCAGGAGGATTATGCGCTTAAACACTCTATGCTGGGGAAGGTTGCCATAGAGCGGCTCGTCGAACAAGAGAAAGTGAACAAGCGACTGACCCAGGAATCTAAAGAACTGAAGCGCAGTTTCGCCCTTGCCCCATCCGCGAACGTTGAACTCAAGAAGAAAGTGGCCGAGTTAGCAGAGGCTCTGAAGGCAAGCCAGGATGCCAAGGGGCTCGCGGAATTAGCTCTTGAACAATCGAAGAAAGAACTTGAAAGGGTACAAAAGTCCCACGATGATGACCTGAGCGTGATTGAGAATCTTCGGGAGAAGCACGAGCGGGCTACGAAAACCGCCGAAGATCTTCGCATTAACAATGCCAGTCTCGCAAAGTCCCTGAGCGCGAAGGACCGCAAAATCGTGGATCTTGAGAAGGCGTTGGCGGAACAGAGTGAAGCTTCGAAGAAAAACACTTCAGAGATTCTGGAGAAGCTGAAACTGCTCTACGAGGAGTACAAGAAGTCCTTGAATGAATTCGGCGTTCGTCAAGGCCCTCTTCCGGATAACATTGAGATTCCCGAATTCATGGACTGGATGGAGGCCGAGTTCAAGGCCCTTACTGAGGTGATCTCCAGCGCCAGTGACTTCGCTGCTGCTTTCTCTGTGGAGAGTATCTTGAAGATTCTTCATGACTATGACTGCGTCGATCTGGAGAAATTTCGGGCAAATCTCTCTCAATTCCCCAGCGCTACTAGTACCGCAATACTTCGAGCCAACTCCGATGTTCTGGCTGTCAAGATCAAGTTCGCAAGGGAGTTCTGGCTGACTAGCGGGAAGGAGACTGTTAAGACCATTGCACGCGCAAAGCTCGCTGAGGTAGTTTCTTTTGTCCGATTTCGTGACTTGCGTTTGTCGCAGATGTTTCAGTCTCTCGAACCTTCTTCACCTTTGCCTTTCTTTCTCAGCTGAACGAGGAGGAGAACCGTGAGGACATCGCCGCGTCTCCCGAAGGGTCGACTTCTGGCGAAGGTTCGAGCGACTCAGGCGAAGACGGCTCAGGCGGCAGCAGCAGCAGTAGCAGCAGCAGCGATGGAGGCAGCAACGGCGAGGAAGCCCCCGAACAAGAGGATGATTCCCCGAAGGTGGACGTTACGAACTAGACGATTTGTCCGAACCTCGGGTGTATTCGAGATTGCTTGTACATTCATGTAGATTCACTAAACTTCCCTGAACAAGTGTTTTGTATACTTTAACCTGCGCAGGTCCTGCAAGCTGGGCCTGCACAGGACGTGCTGCCGTTGCGAATTCATCGGGATAGTATGTTCGTTAGCGGTGAAGCATGGCGTCTGTTCAAGCGAGCACATCCCGAACAAGATTTTTCCGATTTTTGGCTTGAGGCCTCGCTTAAATTTTCTATAGGTTGTTTTGATCTCTCTTCGTTTTTCTTATTTCGTAAGAAGAGTCGTTCCGTGTCCTCTACTCCACGATCCGCGAAGGTTCCAAAGACGGAGCCCCTTAGCCCCTTAGCCGATGCATCTGACTTCGCCTATGCCAGTGATATGGCTGAAAACAATGTTTGTAAACCAGGACATGTTGTAGAGCTTTCGTTTTAAATTTCGCACTGACTGTTGTAATTATCGAGGAACTATTCAGAAGTTTTTATGCGAATAAGGCAATGAATACTTTTTTTCCTTGAAAAAACGTCACCCTCCCCCACCTTGCCGTTTTGCATGAAAACTTGAAGGAATGCTTGGAAAACTTGTTGTTCGCGTATTTCGACTCAGTACACCTTTAAGAAGAATATTTTCGCATGAACTTTTGAAAATTTTTGAACCAACGTCGCGCAAGTCGACAAAATTTGTTTTCGAATTTTGTGGACTTGATCTTTTCTGGCAAACTTGCCCCGGTTGATATTGCAACCTTCAGTTGCTTCAACCAGGATTTTTCAACGTTATCACGAAAAACTTTTTTCGGCGTTTACTTTCTCGAAATCAACTTTGCTGACTTTTTCTTTTCGGTAGAAATCCCTTCGTGGGTGGAACTTTCTGGGCCACAGCTCGTTGCTGTTCCGGGCCTCTTTGGGTGGGAATCCCTCAATGGATGGGATTTTCTAGGCCACAACTTGTTGTTGTCTCAGCCTCTTTGGGTAGGAATCCCTCAATGGATGGGATTTTCTAGGCCACAACTTGTTGTTGTCTCGGGCCTCTTTTTTCTCAATGGAATTCTGGCTATCACGAAACCTTTTTCACGAGCTCTTTCTTTTTTCACGATGGAATTCTGTCTATCACGAAGCCTTTTTCACGAACTCTTTCTTTTTTCACGATGGAATTCTGGCTATCACGAAGCCTTTTTCACGAACTTTTTCTTTTTTTCACGATGGAATTCTGGCTATCACGAAGCCCTTTTCACGAACTCTTTCTTTTTTCAGGATGGAATTCTGGCTATCACGAAGCCCTTTTCACGAACTCTTTCTTTTTTCATGACGGAATTCTCGAGATACGCAACTTGGGGGAAGACTCTTTTCATATATATATCACAAAGAGTATTTACATAGGATCCGCCTCGTTAAAAACCTTGCCTCTTGATCTAGAGCCCCCTTTGCAAGGAAAAGAGTACAGTCCTTCTTATTCTAATGCGACTAGAAGAAGTAACACTATTTTTTGTCCCGAAATCATTATAGACACGTGATTCGGAATTTTTTAGTTTTCTAAAGTACAAACTTACGAAAATCTAAAAACTACTACATTTTACATCTATCTACGAATAGGATTTTCATGGATAATACCTTTTTAGGCTGTCGGCATTCCACGAATACGGCAGCTCCTCGCCAGTCTGCTCCATCAGGCGAAAAGCCCCCGGCATATCTGTTTCCCTGGCAATGTAAGGCCCTTCCCAAGACACATGAAGTTTTCCTGGGTTCTCCCAATTTTTCTTTCTTTTCAAGACAAGATCACCAGTTCTGATGTCCTTTCGGACCACCTTTTTGTCCCTCCATGCCCTTGTCTCTCTCTGGTATTTCTCAATGTTTTCTGCTGCTTCAAGGATTGTCAGCTCGATCATGTCTTTTTCCACCTTCTTATCAATTTCCTCTATTTCTTTTCCTTTCAGGACTCTCATGCTTTCATTCTTGATCTCCTCTGGTGTCATAGCCTCAGTCTGAAGGATCAGATGGCGACTAGAGAGGGGGGGAGTGAATAGGAGCCGGTAAAAATTCTTCCAAAAGAACCCGGCCTATGCCCTAGTCAAATCCCGGTCACACACGAGCGATGGATCGAATCACACACCAATCGCCAAGACAATGAGATTATGGAACAACCTCTAGCCTTAGGAACGATTCCTTGAATCACACGCGGAAGCACGAACGAAGAAGGAGAGGAATCGAACCAAGAAGCAAAGCGCGCAGCCTCTGGCGGACCGTCCGGCCAGACAGGGCGGACCGTCCGGCCGGACGGGGGCGGACCGTCCGCGATGGGCCACGCGGGATCGTCCGGCCTCGCTACCGCGGACCGTCCGCGCCAACACCGCGGACCGTCCGGCCTTCTCCGCGGACCGTCCGATAAAGACACACGGAACCAACGGGGACGCACCCGCACCACGGACCGTCCGCGGGGAGCACGCGGACCGTCCGCCCGGGCACCCGCGGACCGTCCGCCCTCTGCTGCGGACCGTCCGAAACTCCGTCCAACCGAAAATCAAAATCGCGACGGATCGAAACGAAAGGCGAGCAAGAACACGAAGAACACGGACGAACCGTAGCCGCGCGGACCGTCCGCCAGCACCTCGCGGACTGTCCGCCAGGTGCGGACAGAGCAGAAAACGCCCGACCCCGAAAGTCAACTCCCCCAAATCATCATCGGATTTCCCAAACGGTTGAAGCTGTGGAGACAAGGGTTTGGGGACATGAAAAGCGTCACACAAGGATGCTATAGCCCAAAAATCTTGCCTCCTAACTCCCTAAATCACCGGGAATCGCGAATCCTTTGAGCACCACCGAAAGCTAGAGCACCGAACGAAAACTCACGAATCGAAGTGGTTTCCCGGCGTTTGAGGGTACAAGATCAATCACAAAGATGCACGAGACATCTATCCATGTTTTCCTCAAAGAAATTCGGGAAGAAACCCACTCAAATCCGCGGAAACGAACCGGGAACAAAAGCACGAAAACAAGCACAAAAAGACCACGAGAAACACAACTCCGAATCTTCTATACAAACCAGGAAAGATTCACAAGGTCTAGCATGCCGCCCTAGCATCCATCCCTCTCAACAAATCTCTCATGAAGCTCTCATGCTAGCCTAGAGAAAATGGAAGAAAAATAGCTATGAAAATGACAAATGGGAGGGAGGAAATGAAACCCTAAGTCGTGGAGGATGAGAGCCATCCACACACACTCATGGCTTATATATCAGGTCCCGCCGGAGTGGTAAATGACTCGACTACCCCTAACTCAACTACTGGTGATACAACCCACGTAGGGGTATTTAGGTAATGTTTGTGGGTCTTGCCATCGGACGGCCACGCCTTTGCTGCACCCCGCGTCCTCCCGACGCAAGCCATGCGATCCCGCCGCGTGTCCTCCGCCTCGAAGCTTCCCGACACGCCCGGATCCCGTCTCCGTCGTGTTGGGCCCTCGGACTTGGTTTTGAGGCCCAAACCAAGAAACCGTCCGCCGATGGTTTTGTGGGCAAACCACCAAACCCCGCGTGCTCGGTCCGGCCTCCCGCCAAACCACTTGACTCGACCGCCACCGTGCACCGGCTCGATTGTCCATAACTTCGTCTTGCTCGTGTCGCCACCATGTGGCCTGCACCCAGTCCCGCTGTCCACCGGTCCCTCGAACCGAGCCTACCGGTCTCTCCATCTCCCGAGGCCCCTCAAGGCTGAAGACCTTTCGCGCCCGTTCTTCACCTGTAACAACACGAACTAGGCCGCAGCCTACACCTGCGCACTAAGCCAAGAGTCAGTCCAACACCCGTTGTCAATCACTCATCACTGAGGAGCGGTCATCCATCGACCACTGGGACGCTCCTGGTCCTCAATCTCCCCCTTGATGAGTGCATTGACAACACACAACGCAAAATGAAATTCAGAGAGAGGAAGAAAGAAAGAAGAAGGAAAAACAAAGAAGCTAAACTCATGACCAAAACCAAAGAAAGGCGAAGAATGGTCACAAGCCAAGCAAAGCACAAACTCCACATCGAAAACAGCAAGAAAGCTCCCCCTGAACAAATGCAAGCTCCCCCTGAACATGTGGATGCAAACCTCCAAGTTTCAGCTCACCTCTTCTGAATTTTCATTAAGCTCACCTCTTCTCCCCCTTGTTGACAATGTATGAATCAAGGTGAAAATGCAGAAATGCAAAACAAAGCATATAAACATCTACATGAGCTTCTCAAATAGACCAAATCTAGTGTCAAAGGCTAAAAATGAGACAAAGATCACACATATGAATCATAGCATAGTCAAAGCATTGCCACAAGTAATATATGAAAATACAAGCATGTGACAAAGCAAAATTGTCAGATTTAAGCAATTTTACCAAAAGAAGGCTCGCTTCACATGTAAAAGCCTATCCATGTCACACTTGAGCCACAAACATGCATACCATTCAAAGATCATACAAGGATATCCAAATCTCAACAAAAGATCATTGCAAACACCCATAAAGCAAAGCATGTCATGTTAAAGCTCATGAGCCATGTGTCCACTTCGGGGAGACTTCTCCACTGGTGAACATCATGCAACATGTTTTGCACCCATGTGTGAAAGATAAGACATTTTAAGCATAAACATGATGGAGGGAGCATTTTTCAAGCATACACACTTCTTTTCAAGATTAATTCATTTCATGGTACATGAAGTGCCTTTGCGGCAAAAAGAAGCTTATGCTCCTCCATGAATGCAACATAGGCTAAACATTCACAATGATATCGGCCTTTGGCCCAAATGCAAAAAAAGAGACATCCAAGCACAATCTAAGCATGAAAGGCACATTTAGACTAAAAAGTGACATGGATATACTACTACACATGAGTGGAGCACATTTCATCAAATTTAGTCAAGATTAGCATTTGATTCAAAAAAAGGGCTATCTCACCACACATATATCTCAAATATTCCAAGAGCATAGCCTCACATCACCATTTCTCCACACATATGACCAATATCTCACAAATGGCCAAAGAAACTCAAATATGGCATATGAAAGAAGCTCATCATCCTAAAATGCAATATGATACAAATGCAACATGATATATGACAAGATGGCTATCCTACCATGGTTTATACATCAAGGAAAGCATGTATATACATCAAAGTAAACATGGTATGATACATATGATACACAAAGGAAATCCTTCAAGAATCAACTAGAAAGGGCAACAAACCCCAAGTTCCCCCCGCAAGCGCACAAATGTAGCTTGGTCGAGAGGCTTTGTGAAAATGTCTGCAAGCTGATCTTGGGTAGGGACATGGCTCAACACAATGGTTCCTTTCTCAACATTGTCCCTCAAGAAATGATACCTCACTTCTATGTGTTTGGTTCTGGAGTGAAGCACTGGGTTTTTAGCTACGCTTATGGCACTGGTGCTATCACAAAGAAGTGGGACCTGGGTGCACTCCTCACCAAAGTCTCTCAAAGTGTATGAAATCCACAACAGCTGGGAACAACAACTCACGGCAGCAACATACTCCGCCTCGGTGGTAGACTGAGCTACACTAGACTGCTTGCGGGAAGACCATGAGACCAACGAAGACCCAAGAAACTGGCAAGTGCCAGAAGTAGACTTCCTCTCGATTCGATATCCAGCAAAATCCGCATCGGAAAAACCATGAAGAGAAAGAGTCGAGGAGGAAGAATACCAAAGGCCAAGACCGAGGGGGCGGACCGTAGATACCGAAAATCCTCTTGACGGCCGTCGATGTGATGTCCTCGGCGAAGCCTGAAAACGAGCGCACAGACACACGCTGAACTGTATGTCTGGCCTCGTCGCCGTCAAGTAGAGGAGGGAGCCGATCATGCTCCTGTACTCCCACTGGTCCACTGGTTCTCCGTCCTCGTCCGCATCCAAAGTGGCCGTACTCCCCATGGGAGTCGACATCGGCTTCACATCTTGCATCTGGAACTTCTTCAGCATGTCTTTCGTGTACTTGGTCTAGTGCACGAATGTTCCATCCTTCACTTGCTTGATCTGCAGCCCGAGAAAATACTGCAACTCGCCCATCATGCTCATTTCAAACTCCCTGCTCATCTCATCTGCAAACTTGGCAACAAGGTTATGTGACGAGCCACCAAAGACAATATCATCCACGTATATCTGAATAATCAGCAAGTCATTTCCATGCTTGAGGAGAAACAAAGTCCTACCAACGGTACCCATCACAAACCCTCTGCTCAACAGAAAACCTCTCAATCTCCCATACCAAGCACGGGGCGCCTGTTTCAACCCATACAGAGCCCTTTTCAACCTGTACACCCTGTGTGGGTACAACTCGCTCTCAAACCCAAGTGGCTGCTTCACATACACCTCCTCCTCTATGACCCCATTCAGAAAAGCACTCTTCACATCCATCTGAAACAACTTGAACCCTTTAGCCACGGCAAAGGCTAGAAGGATCCGAATTGCCTCAAGACGGGCCACAGGAGCAAAGGTCTCCTCATAGTCGATCCCCTCCTTCTGACTAAACCCCTGAGCAACAAGTCTGGACTTGTTCCTCACAACCATCCCATTCTCTCCCTCTTTGTTCTTCCAAACCCACTTGGTTCCTATGGGATGGCAATTTGGAGGTGGTTCAACTAACTCCCACACTTGGTTCCTCTCAAAGTTTTCCAACTCCTCATGCATAGAATTGACCCAATTTGCATCAGATAAAGCATGTCCAATGTCCTTGTTCTCAAAAGTGGCAACAAAAGCAGCATGAGCAAAATGAGAGGAATTCCTGGACCTCGACCGTGTAGTGCATTCGTCGATGTTCCCAATGATCTTCGACAGGGGATGCACTTCTTGAATCCGCCGGGGAGCCTCACGCCTCGAGACTACCTCCCCCTCAACTTCAGCTTCTCTCGCCTGGTCCTCTTGTTGCACCGTCATTGTCCATGAGGTAGACGGTCCATGCTCCATAGTGGTCGTAGGGGAAGTAGTGGGTACACACTCAGCTTCAGGCGCATGGTTCTCCCCAGCATCATCTCCAGCTTCGTCCTTCTCCTCTTCAAAGAGGTCCTCGGCCATCTCTTCATCACCTGCACATTCAAAGCCAAGAGAGGTACATGGCATTGTCTCGTCGAAGGTCACCTCGCAAGTCTCCATGATTTTGTTAGTCTCAAGGTTAAGCACCCTATAGGCTCTAGAGTGGTTAGCATATCCAAAGAAAATACCATCACTAGACCTAGCCTCAAACTTGTCGAGTTTTCCCTTCTTCAGAATAAAGCATTTGCAGCCAAAGACTCGGAAATGACTCACCTTGGGTGCCCGACCATGCATCAGCTCATAACAGGTCTTCTTCTTGAAAGCTCGCAATAAAATCCTGTTGGAAACATGACAAGCCGTATTGACCGCCTCAGCCCAATACCTCCTAGGAGTCCTGTGCTCATCGAGCATCGTCCTAGCCATCTCACAAAGTGTCCGATTTTTCCTTTCCACAACTCCATTTTGAGGGGGCACAAAAGGGGTCGAATACTGATGTTCAAGACCTAGATCACGACAAAAGGCATCAAAACGAGAGTTCTTGAACTCTGAGCCATTATCACTGCGGATGGCTCGAATAGCATTCCCATGCCTCTCGTTTTTCAACCTCACGATCAGATCTCGAACAAAACCAAATGTCTCACTCTTGTCTTCCAAGAAAAACACCCAGGCATAGCGAGAGTAATCGTCCACCACTACAAGGACATACCATTTCCCACCCACCGAGCGAACTCGAGCTGGCCCAACAAGGTCCATATGCAAAAGCTCCGTCGGACGCTCGGTCATGACATCGGTCAGGGGTGGATGGGGAGTGGCTACCATCTTGCCATGCCTACAAGGAGCACAAACAAAATCCTTCTCAAGCTTCAGCCTCGGCAATCCTCGGACAAGGTCAAGACCACTCAAGCGGGAAACCAAATCAAAGCTCAAGTGTCCCAATCGCCTATGCCATTTCCACAAATCAGAAGAAGGACCGGCCATCAAACAGAAAGCAGGACCCAAAGAACGAGAGAAATCGCCACGAAAATCGACCCTCGGGGATGATCATACAGACAAGATCACCTCGAGAATCAAGCAAACGAGACTCGCCAGACTTGAAACGCACCTCAAAACCCTCATCAAGCAACTGAGAAACCGAAAGCAAATTGAAACCCAAAGACTTCACAAGAGCCACTCTCTTCAACGTTACCTTGTCACTCACATGCACAACACCCTCCGAAAGCACCCTTCCTCGTCAATTGTCCCCAAATGTGATGTACAACTTTTCCTTCACTGGGGTGAGGCTGGAGAACCACTTCTTATCTCCGGTCATGTGTCGGGAACATCCGGAGTCAATCAACCAAATGTTCTCCAAGCCTCCTGCCTGTAGTCAGAAACAAGAACGAGAGTGAGCTAGCGACTCGACACTGGGGTTAGCACAAAGAAAGTTAAACCAGTGTCGAGCCATCTGCTCAAAAGAGGGGTTAGAAAACATCATTCCCTTGCCATCAAACTTCCCATTTCCCATGGGAGGAGTACGAGCACCACGAGGGGGAAAACGTGGTCCGTAGTTCCTCTGGAACCCAAAGCTGCGATCATCTCCCCTAAACCCGTATTGAGGACGAGTAGGAGGACGTCCAGCAAAACCACCACGAGCCCGACCAAACCTCTCACCAGCACGCACACCATCATTTCTCCTCTCAAACCTCGCACCATCACCTCTTTGTGGGAACCTGCCAACACTCTTCACACTTCCCACACCCCGTGGAAGTGGCACTCTAGGCTCAGGAATACCATGAGACTGGCGATACCTGTCCTAGTTTGCTTGCTCCCTAGCAAGCCTCTCATCCCTCTTCCTCTTGTAGCAAAACTCTGCAAGATGCCTCTCCTTGCCACAATACTCACATCTGAAGGGGATGGGTTTTGGTTTTGGCTCTGGCTTCTCTCTAGGCTTCTCACCCTTTTCACTCACAAACCTCACCGGTTTCTGGAAGTCATTTGTCTTAGGTGGAAATTTCGGTGGATCTTGGGTTGTGTCAAGCTTGTTGCAAAGGTGGTTGGGCTTTAGTGTGAAAGAGTTCTTGGGTGCTTTTGTAAGTGGGACTTGGATATCTCCGATCAGCTCAAACTCGGGGTTAGACTCAACGCACTTCTCATACACACTCTCCCCACTGTTCTCTCCCACTTTCTCACCCAACTTCTCAAACCCCAAACCACGACCATCAGCTCTCTTGAACTCCTCAATCATGATTTTCAATTGAGGTTCCCGCCGTACAACCAACCCAACACCTTCCTCAAATAGTCATTCTCCTCATAGATGACATCCAAACGGGAAGTAAGTTCAAGATTGCGCAAAGTAACCTCATTACAGCTAGTGCATGCATTGACAACAGGAGATTTCAAAGATGCTTCCAAAGAACTAATGGTAGAACGAGCATCAACAAGCTTAGCATGCATAATAGGACATGATTTACAAGCACCAAGAAAAGTGGGTCTAGCCTTAAGCTCATCATATTCAGTCCTAAGAGCATCTAGTTTAGCCAAAGTGGAAGCATTCTTCTCATTAAGCAACTTGAACTCATTCAACCATGCATCACACTCAAGACATTCAACATCATCAGGAGTAGTAGGAGCAAGTTTCAAAGAGTCATTATCAAGTTTCAATTCAAGCAATTTCGACTCTAGCTCTCCTACTTTCTCACTAGCATTCTCAAGTTGAGCCCTAAGATCTTTCCTCATCTTTTTGGCATCTCTTAGCACACTATCACGGTTGTCAATCAAGCCATTTGTTGACGGATAAAAGACGTATCCCTCTACGATCCGCAAGCATACGGACCCCACACCTTTTTCACCACGGGATTCCCAAGGTTCTTGTCAATCCGCGGAGCAAGGGGATTACAAGCGTTCGATCAGCAACAACACACTAGCTACTAAAACCCTAACTACTATTATACTAGAAAACACTAAACTACACTAGAGAGAATGATAAACAATCAAGATAGAAGACACTCGCCCACGGGTCTACGATACTAGAGCATGCAATCGCTTAAAGACATGAAAACCAATCTAATCTATCGGGGATGTGACCACGGTTTCGCCCTTTCCCTCCTCTCGTCATCGTCACTACGCGAAGGTAATCATGACTAGACCTTTGATGGACACGGCGTATTGAATGGATCCAAGGAAGCATTGGAGCTCTACTCCCTTTACGTCATGGTAGCTAACCTTAAGCATTAAAGTATATTCAACACAAGATGATAGATAGATAATCCGACAAAGTGCGATTACATCTTAATATCGATTACAACCCATGGACAAATGAGAGGATTACCCCATCAAGGTGCTGATCATGGCACCGTTGATCATGGTTTCTCTTCCGCCGGTGTCTTCCTTCTTCTCCACGAGAGGGTGCTTCCTTCGAGGTGGTTGATCTCCCGCCGGAGATCCTCCTCCTCTCTCTCTAGCTTGTGGATGGCCTTCTGGTGCGAATAACTCCTCCTTCTGTGTTGGCGGCGCGTCGGGGGTTTTAGGGTCGAAGATCCTTCGAGGGCAAGGAAGACGGGACCGAACCGGTGCCCGAAGTGGGCCGGGCCGGCCCGCCGGGGCCGGCCGGCCCGGTGCCCAATTTCGGCCCGGTTCGGTCGCCCTTTTTGCTCCGTGGGTCCTCGCGCACTTATCTACTTTGCCCCCTCCACTTGCATGATTTTGACGCCGTTATCCTCGCGATCAAGATGGAGGCTCTCTTTGCATGAAGTTTGATCTTTTACGCTTCAATCCCGGGGGTGTTCCTCGTAGCACTTCGGTCCTCGCCACCATTGGAAGTGATTTCAGCAAGCTCATGAACACGAACAAGACTCCATGAATGCTCCTTTGAACTTGTTGCGAATCCGTCCTTTATGTCCATGTTTTCCTACATAAACATAACACTTCCAAATGCATGCACAAAGATGAACTCGTTATATGATTAGTGTGCCTAGTGGCGGGTTAGTTCCATAATCAAATCCAAACCAAAGTGTAATGAACATGCTAGGTGCACCAAAATACACCGTCAACATCTCCCCCACACTTAGCTCTTGCTCGTCCTCGAGCAAGTACTCGTAAAAGAACTTCGTCCAAGGAGTGTAATCGTGTACCACTTATCCTTCTTCACAAGTTAGTCAATCCCTTCATCTTTAATACATAAACACAAAGTAATGATAATCAAACATAAATATGGGCGTTTAGAATTTTTACCACGTCAAGATTCACCCCACAACTCAAACCCTTCACTTGAAGCCTTCAATTTCAGCCATGCTTACTCCTTTGCTTCCATCGGAGGTTTTTATGGTTTTCAAAACAAAAATTCCTGCAACAAGTGTTAGACAAAAACCTTTCTCCAAGCTCTCTCAAGTCACTCATATGAAGTGGCTATCCTAATCAAATTTTATAAAACTCTCACCTCCCATTAATCTCTCATATATCATGTAAAAGTGGAGCTATAGGTAGGGCTAGCGCAATCAACACAAGTATTGTCAAACTAAGAACTTCCTCTAATGGTTGTCTACCTTTCAAAGCCAATGATCATGAGAATTAACCATATGTAGGGATATCAAGGATGAGAAGATTTAGAATGGTGGACATGTGCAAGGGCAAAAGAAAATTGTGACTTCAAGGCACCAATGATGTCCTCGTTGTCGGATTGCACATGGTTGGAAATAGAGTAAAAGTTTCGTCTCACAATCAACGTGACATCCTTCCTTACACTTTATTATTTTTTCTTTCACTTGATCCATCCCTCTCATACCTTTATTGCTAACTCATCTTTCTCTTTTTTCTTTTTTTTTCTTTCATTCACATATGATTTTTCTTTCTTTCTTTCTTTTCCATACACATACTTTTTCTCTTTATTTTTCTCTCTCTTGACAACTTTTCAAAGCTTTCAATTCTCTCTTTCCTCGCATGCATACAATCTGAAATTTTTAAACAAATCATGCTAGAGCCGAGACGAAACTTTGAAAATAGGTTGTGTTCAAGGAATACGATGTCCAAAAGAGATGTATAGGGTTGGGTATGGAATCCAGCGATACTCATGACTTTCGTTGTGAAAGTCATGGACTGAATATATGACGAGGCTAGCAACAAAAGATAAGCACAAGGACATGATCATTGCTCGAAATTAAAACTCACCAAGAGAGAAGGGTCCTAGCCTAACTCATCGTGCTAATCACACTTATGGTGGAGCGAAAAAAAATAAACTTGGCTTTGGATAGGAATTTTTTTCTTACTCTCAACTTGGAAAAAGAGGTTTTGCTAACCTTTATTACAAGGGTTTTAAAATAATTTTCAGAACTGAAATCCTCCAATTTTAGCATCGAACATAGCACAACTAGCATGTGAAGCTCAAGATCGAAGTGCGGTATGGGTACTTTAAGTAGTAGCGATTCCACTAAGCACCACGGTAAATGTTTTTCAAACCACATACTTGTGCTCATATATCAAGAATCGAAGATTAAACAAACAAGTAAATAAAGATAAACAATACATAAAACACAAAGATATATATAAAGACTCTTTTTATTTGATTTTCTTGACTCAACACTAATTTAAGACACTTGCAAAAATTTTAAAACAGACTCAAAAACTAAAGACTCATTAAAACACTAAGACTCTCACACGAAGATTAAACCGAACCTAAACTTGAAGTTCAAAAGCTAAGGCTAGAGAGATAGCTCTCCCCCACACTTAAAACATACGACGTCCTCGTCGTATCTTACAAAAATCCTAAGGGGAAAACTAGATCTAGTGGTACTTCAAGCAAGTTTTGCACCACTTGCCTCTCATGTTTCCAACCATGCCGAAAAGTTTGCGCACGTTGCGGTTAAGGAACTTGTAGTCATCTTCAACTACGCGCTCGAAGTCCTCCATACATCGCTTCATCGCTTCCATGGCTTGGAGACATTCGTCGGCCGACGTGTAGAGATCCGCGATGGATTGACGGCAAACTCGACAGCACACCGGATGCAATCCGAAGGGGTCGTCGTCGCCATAATCTCCACCGTTGTCACCACCGTCGTCGCCACCTCCATTGTTGTTGCCTTCGCCACCGCCGTTGCCGTCGCCGTTGGGGCCTTCGGGAGTCCATTCATTGGGCTGCTCATCCCAATCGTCATCGTCTCTACCGGCAGCCGCCCACGAGCTCGGGCTACGATCGTCGGAGTAGTCGCTATCCCCATACTCCTTAGGCTCCGGCGACACCTCCTTGTAATCCTTGCGCTTGATGCCTTGGAGGCGTGCCGACCTTCGAACGGGTGTAGGGACCTTCTCTCCTTCGACGGGGTTGCGAAATGCAAGAGCTCCGGTCGGGACACGTCCTCCGCAACGGATACGTGCGGTCCTCTTGACGGGTAGCTTGAGCTCGCATCGCATCGCCTCCTCCATCGATGGCTTCTTGGCTTCTAGCTTCAACTCTAAGCTTTTTGGAGGCTCAATGGTCGCTACAAGGGTGCAACACATTGCTTGAAAGGTTTGATTCTCGAGCTCCCAATTCGGCCAAATATATAGTCCCGAGAGAAAAGCCCCCGGGAACCTTATTTTCCTTTTTTACACTTCCCTTAAAATTTTCCGACCAAACAAGGAAGTCAAAAAGGAGCGTTCGGGCGAAATTCGGGGTCATCGGGCGTCGGGCCACCCCCGGGCCGGTCCGCCGGGGCCGGCCGGCCCACCCCCCTCGGGGGCCGGCCGGTCCGGTTTTTGCACACCGCCCTATTTTTTTCTTCCTTAGCCCATGGGAAAAAGTTGGCCCGTAAATCTTCGCGAAAAACTCCGCAAAAGCTAAAAGAAAAATTATTTACAGAAGTTGGTGCCTTGTTTTTCGTCCTAGGCGGGACGTTCGGGCTCTTCCTCCATGGTAAAGACGTCGACATGATGAATGGGCACGACATCGGGTTTGTAGTAAACCTTTAGCCGCTGTCCATTCACCACAAATTGATCGCCGTTTATATCCATAATGGTTACCGCTCCGTTGGAGAACACCGAATGCACAACATAAGGTCCGTCCCACTTGCTTTGCAATTTCCCCTTTCCGAAGGTTTTAAACCTCGAATTGTAGAGGAGGACCTTATCTCCTTCTTTGAATTCTTTTTTCTTCAATCTTCTATCATACCACCTTTTGATTCTCTCCTTGTATATGCTTGCGTTTTCATATGCTTTCAACCTCAGCTCCTCTAGCTCGCTTATTTGAATTCTTCGTTTCACTACCGCGGCATCGAGATCAAGGTTCATCTCTTTTATCGCCCAATAGGCTTTATGTTCCAACTCAACCGGAAGGTGGCAAGCTTTTCCATAGACGAATTGATAAGGGGTCATACCTATCGGTGTTTTAAACGCCGTTCGATAAGCCCATAAAGCTCCGTCTAATTTCTTTGACCAATCCTTGCCTCCCTTCTCTATGGTTTTGTTGAGTATGCTTTTTAGTTGCCTATTTGACGTTTCCGCTTGTCCGTTGGTTTGTGGGTGATAGGCCATGGAGACCCTATGCTCAATTCCCAACTTGGACAAGCACTTATTGAAGTTCTTCCCGGTGAAATGAGTTCCTCCATCACTTATCAAGATTCTCGGTGTACCGAAACGGGGAAAAATCACGTTCTTGATCATAGTGATGGACTCCTCCGTGGAAGCTTTACGACATGGTATAGCCTCTACCCACTTGGATACATAATCAACCATAACAAGTATATACTCGAATCCAAATGAGTTTTTAAAAGGCCCCATGAAGTCTATGCCCCATACATCGAATATGTCGATTTGCAAGTTGTATTTCAAAGGCATAGAATTTCTTTGAGAGATATTTCCGGTTCTTTGGCATTCGGGGCATGACGCAACATATCTTTTAGTATCTTCATGCATCTCCGGCCAATAGAATCCGCTCGACCATACTTTTGCTTCGGTTCGAAAATGGCTATAGTGCCCACCGTACTCCGCCGAGTGGCACTTCCTTAGAATCTCGAGCCTCTCTTCTCTTGGCACACATCTTCTCATCACTCCATCATTGCCAAGCTTGAAGAGGTATGGTGCATCCCAAAAATATTTCTTACTTTCGGAAATTATCTTCCTTTGAGTGTTTTTGTCTAGATGGTCGAGGGGCATCTTTCGAATTGCTCGAATGATGTCGATCATCCAAGTATCTTTATCAAGCACTCTATAGAGGTGGTCATCTCTCATCTTATCTTCTATGGGCTCTTTATCATCTTGTCCACGATTCATCCTAGACAAATGATCGGCCACAACATTTTCCACCCCCTTTTTATCACCAATTTCAACATCAAACTCTTGGAGAAGAAGGATCCAACGAATCAAACGTGGTTTAGCTTCCTTCTTAGCCAAGAGATACTTGATGGTCGCGTGATCGGTGTAAACAATGACTTTCGAGTTCACGATGTAAGATCTGAATTTTTCGAAAGCGAATACTACCGCTAACAACTCTTTTTCCGTAGTAGCGTAATTTAATTGTGCCCCACTAAGAGTTTTGCTAGCGTAGTAAACGGCGTGAACTCGGCCTTCCTTTCTTTGTCCCAAGACCGCGCCTACGGCGTAGTCACTTGCGTCACACATGATCTCGAAAGGTTGGCTCCAATCCGGAGGTTGGATGATGGGAGCACTCACCAACGCATTTTTCAAGGTCCGAATGCCGCTAGACACTTCTCATCAAAGTCGAAAGCCACATCCTTTTGAAGAAGGTGCGTTAAAGGCTTAGTGATCTTCGAGAAGTCCTTTATAAATCTTCTATAGAATCCGGCATGGCCTAGAAAGCTCCTTAAGGACTTAACATCCGTAGGAGGTGGGAGTTGCTCAACCGTCTCTACCTTAGCCTTGTCCACTTCAATTCCTCTCTCGGATATAACATGTCCGAGCACTATGCCTTGCTTAACCATGAAGTGGAATTTTTCCCAATTTAAAACCAAATCTACCTCCGCACACCTTGTAAGGACCTTTTCTAAGTTTGCTAAGCAATCCATGAACGTCTTCCCGTAAACGGAAAAATCATCCATAAACACTTCAACAATTTCTTCGATGAATTCCGAAAACACGGCCAACATGCAACGTTGAAAAGAGGCCGGAGCGTTGCATAGGCCGAAGGGCATCCTCCTATATGCAAACGTTCCGTAAGGACACGTAAACGTTGTCTTATGTTGATCTTCCGGGTGAATAGGATTTTGCATGAACCCCGAGTATCCATCGAGAAAGCAAAAATAAGAGTGGTTTGCTAACCTCTCGAGCATCTCGTCTATGAACGATAGGGGGAAGTGATCTTTCTTCGTCGCTTTGTTAAGCTTACAGTAATCGATACACATCCGCTACCCGGTCACGGTTCTTTGCGGTATCAATTCGTTCTTCTCATTCTTCACCACGGTCAAACCCCCTTTCTTCGGTACACAATGTACCGGGCTCACCCATTCGCTATGCGGAACCGGGTAGATGATTCCGGCATCAAGTAACTTGATAACCTCTTTCTTTACTACCTCTCGCATGGCATGGGTTAGCCTCCTTTGATGGTCCACTACAGGCTTACATTGGTCTTCCATTGGTATACGATGAGTGCAAAAGGCTGGGCTAATACCTTTGAGATCATTAATTGAATATCCAATCACCTTCCTATGTTTTTTTAATAAAACCAGCGACGCTTCATTTTCTTCGGGGCTCAACTCGTCGCTCACAATGACTGGATAAGTTTTGTCTGGGCCCAAAAATTCATATTTTAATCCCTTGGGCAAAGGTTTAAGGTCTACTTCGGGCACTTGTGGCTCCTCGGGTTTGATTTCTCCTATGTCTTCGAACTTCTCTTCCTCCATGCTACCATCATGCGGCTCTAAGCCTTTTGTCGCTTCCTCTAGTTCTTCATCTTGTTGATTACTAATTTGATTTTCCATCGCTCTTTGCAGCGGGTCTCTAAGGGTTTCAACAAAACAAAGACTATCTATCTCTTCTATTTCTTCATCTTCGGGAGGAAAAGGTGTAAGGTGTTTAGAAGCACGAAGAAAGTTATATGTGTACTTTGTTCCATTAAGGTTCATTGTTACTTTGCCTTCTCCGCATCTAACACGGCATCAACCAACTTAAGAAAAGGCCTACCTAAGATTATATGATCAGAATTACCATGGTAAGCATCAATAACAAAGAAATCGGTTGGTATATAGTTTCTAGAGATTTTTACTTTCATGTTGCAAGCAATACCTAGAGGTTTGATAGTTCTACCATCTCCCATAATTAATTTCGTTGAGGTTGGGGCTAAGTCTAGGTTGTGGTATTGAACTTTATCGTAAATTTTAGAAGATAGAACACTTACTTGGGCTCCGATGTCGCATAAAGCTTTGCATTGAACTCCGTTGATCTCGCAACTCAAGTGCGGCGTCATCTTCTCTTCTTCTTCGGATCCTATCGAATAAATTTCAGCAAGGCGAGCGTATGGTGATGCTTCGGGCTTGATCCCCATGATTCTCTTCACCTCGGCAATATGTTCCGGATCCACCACGTCATCTCCAAAGAGCTTTTCAAAAATCTCACCGGTGGTTTCGAGGTCGTATGAATTTTCAGCTTTCTTCTCCGGTGGGAAATCCACTTCTAATGCTCTTGCCATTCCCTTTTGATTAGGGAATGGTTTTCTCTTGTCGAATACTTCTCCGTAATCAATAGGAACCCAATCCATTGGTTCGAACTCCCTTAGTGGCTTCGCGCTTGACATGCTTCTCTTGTTCGTCTCATTTGGTGCGGCGAAGTCGACGTTTGGTGTAGTTCTTGACTTGATGTGCTCTTGTTCAAGCTTTTCCATGATTGGTTCCTCTTTTGTGACTTCCGGGGTTGCCTCTTTAGAAAAATCAGCAAGCTTCTTCTTCCTTGAATTGAATTCCGGCTCTTCCGCAAGTCTTGTTTCCCAATCTCTTCGCATGGCAGCCGCTTTACTAACTTTTTGTAGAAGTTGGGCGGCTTCCGTGAGTGTTTTCTCCATGAGATCCCCACCGCACACATTTCGACGTGTCGCATGCAACTAGGGGTTAGGGAAAAGAAAAATGTATGCAAGAGTACGTCACCGGTGAAGCCGAGTTTTGGTCCTTGTTCGATTAATTCATTAAACCTATCTCAAGCTTGGTCTATCCCTTCCTCTTCTCCTTGCATGAAAGTGATCACTTGCCTCCTTAGATGTTGAACCTTGCTAATTGGAAAGAACTTCTCGCAAAACTTCTTTGTCAACTTGTTCCAATTGCCTTCAACTTCAAAGGACGCAACCGAATACCATGTCTTTGCTTTGCCGGCAAGTGAGTAGGGAAAGAGATTCCATTTGAACCATTCATCGGGAACTCCTTCTTGACGCACCGTGTTGCATATTGTCGTGAAATCCCTTATGTGTCTATATGGGTTCTCCGTAACCATCCCTTCAAATGGGTTTTCCGCCACCATCTTGATGATCTTGGATTTAATTTCATACTTGGTCGCTTCGAGCTTCGAATCCGACTCTTGTACCTTTATGTCTTCACATCGAGGGCTAGCGTAATCCCTTAATGATTTCTCCGGTTCTTCCAAGGGTTGATTAACGAACTCCATTTAGACAATAAGATAAAAACAAAAACAAAAAAGAAACAAGTGTTTTTCTGGAAAATATATGTTAGATATAGCGAATAAAAGATAAACTAAAATATAAAACTAAGTTAGATGCAAATCAAACGATGTAAACTAACTTGCTCCCCGGCAACGGCGCCAGAAAAAGGGGCTTGTTGACGGATAAAAGACGTATCTCTCTACGATCCGCAAGCGTACGGACCCCACACCTTTTTCACCACGGGATTCCCAAGGTTCTTGTCAATCCGCGGAGCAAGGGGATTACAAACGTTCGATCAACAATGACACACTAGCTACTAAAACCCTAACTACTATTATACTAGAAAACACTAAACTACACTAGAGAGAATGATAAACAATCAAGATAGAAGACACTCGCCCACGGGTCTACGATACTAGAGCATGCAATCGCTTAAAGACATGAAAACCAATCTAATCTATCGGGGATGTGACCACGGTTTCGCCCTTTCCCTCCTCTCGTACTGTCACTACGCGAAGGTAATCATGACTAGACCTTTGATGGACACGGCGTATTGAATGGATCCAAGGAAGCATTGGAGCTCTACTCCCTTTACGGCATGGTAACTAACCTTAAGCATTAAAGTATATTCAACACAAGATGATAGATAGATAATTCGACAAAGTGCGATTACATCTTAATATCGATTACAACCCATGGACGAATGAGAGGATTACCCCATCAAGGTGCTGATCATGGCACCGTTGATCATGGTTTCCCTTCCGCCGGTGTCTTCCTTCTTCTCCACGAGAGGGTGCTTCCTTCGAGGTGGTTGATCTCCCGCCGGAGATCCTCCTCCTATCTCTCTAGCTTGTGGATGGCCTTCTGGTGCGAATAACTCCTCCTTCTGTGTTGGCGGCGCGTCGAGGGTTTTAGGGTCGAAGATCCTTCGAGGGCAAGGAAGACGGGACCGAACCGGCTGCCCGAAGTGGGCCGGGCCGGCCCGCTCGGGCCGGCCGGCCCGTGCCCAATTTCGGCCCGGTTCGGTCGCCCTTTTTGCTCCGTGGGTCCTCGCGCACTTATCTACTTTGCCCCCTCCACTTGCATGATTTTGACGCCGTTATCCTCGCGATCAAGATGGAGGCTCTCTTTGCATGAAGTTTGATCTTTTACGCTTCAATCCCCGGGGTGTTCCTCGTAGCACTTCGGTCCTCGCCACCATTGGAAGTGATTTCAGCAAGCTCATGAACACGAACAAGACTCCATGAATGCTCCTTTGAACTTGTTGCGAATCCGTCCTTTATGTCCATGTTTTCCTACATAAACATAACACTTCCAAATGCATGCACAAAGATGAACTCGTTATATGATTAGTGTGCCTAGTGGCGGGTTAGTTCCATAATCAAATCCAAACCAAAGTGTAATGAACATGCTAGGTGCACCAAAATACACCGTCAACACCATTCAACCTAGCAATCTCAGCAAGCAAAGAGTCGGGGTCACGATTTACCTCATCCTCCAAGTCGGAGTCGCTGTCTTCCTTCTCGCTCTTCTTGCTGCTTGAGCTATGGGCCATGCCACAGAAGCCCTCAAGCGCCACACAGCTCAACCCGCTGAGGTTCCGGCTTGCACTCTTCTTGCCCTTGCGCCTCCCGGCGTCTTCATCTTCTCTACTTGAGCTTGACTGCTCGTCGCTTGAGCTTGAGTCGACGTCGCTCGCACCGGCCACCATCGCTCTTGCCTTGTTCTTCTTGTAGCCGCTCTTGCTCGATCGCCGCTTGTCCTTGTCCTTGCTCTTGGACTTGTTGAAGTGCTTGTCCTTGGAGGAGTACTTGTCTTCACGCCTCGGGTGCGCCTTGTACTCGTTCACCTTGTACTTGTTCTCCTCCGCTTCCGAGCACTCGGCGATGAAGTGGCCACGCTTGCCACACTTGTAGCACGTTTCTGAGCTCCGCCTTGCATTCCTTCGACTCTCGTGTAGTCGATCAAACCTCCTTGAGAGCAAGGCCAGCTCCTCCTCACCCAGCACATCAAACTCCTCATCTGGAATGGACATAAGAGAAGATAAGGAAAACTGTCGACAGGAAGGGTTAGATTTGCCCTTTGATCCGCCCACAAGAGCAAGACTATGGTCGGGCCGAGCCCTCATGCTTGGATTGCAACTTCCGTCAACCTCGGCCGACTTGAGCTTAGAAAAGAGGTCATCCAACTCAATAGTCAAATAATGCCCGGACTCCTTGATGGCCTCAACCTTAGCACCCCAAACGAGTTGGGCCCAAGACATGCAAGAGCTTCAAAGCCTCGATCATGCTCGGTGTAAGGAAAATCCTCAACATTAGCTTTCATGTTGTTCACGATGGCGGTGAACCTCTGAAACATCGCATCAATGTCCTCACCGGGAAGTGGAGTGAAGTTCTCATATTGCATCCGGTAAGAGACAAAGAGGCGAGCCTTCACATGGTTATCACCACCGTGAGCAACCAGCAACTTCTCCCAAATTTGCCAAGCAAGATTCAAATGGCGAACACGCTCAAACTCTGGATCACACAAGCTCCGGACCAAGTGATCAACGGCTTTTGCATTAGCCTCATACTTAGCCTTAGCACCGGCATAGGTCACCATAAGAGTATGGATGTTGACCGGAATAGCATAGGTCTTGTCAAGCACAATGAAATCCAACAGCTTCCCACAAAGAAAGATCATCATACGAGCCGCCCACTTGTGGTAACCCTCGCCATCGAAGTGCGGCGGACCGCCCCGCTCAACGTATGCCATCTTAGGCTTCGAGACTTGTCAAAGTCGCAAAGAATCCGGCACCAAGCTCTGATACCAATTGAAGGATCAGATGGCGACTAGAGAGGGGGGGGAGTGAATAGGAGCCGGTAAAAATTCTTCCAAAAGAACCCGGCCTATGCCCTAGTCAAATCCCAGTCACACACGAGTGATGGATCGAATCACACACCAATCGCCAAGACAACGAGGTTATGGAACAACCTCTAGCCATAGGAACGATTCCTTGAATCACACGCGAAAGCATGAAAGAAGAAGGAGAGGAATCGAACCAAGAAGCAAAGCGCGCGGCAGCTACGGCGGACCGTCCGCCGGACGGGGCGGACCGTCCGCGATGGGCCACGCGGATCGTCCGGCCGCTACCGCGGACCGTCCGCGCCAACACCGCGACCGTCCGGCCTTCTCCGCGGACCGTCCGATAAAGACACACAGAACCAACAGGGATGCACCCGCACCACGGACCGTCCACGGGGAGCACGCGGACTGTCCGCCAGGCACCCGCGGACCGTCCGCCCTCTGCTGCGGACCGTCCGAAACTCCGTCCAACCGAAAATCAAAATTGCGACAGATCGAAACGAAAGGCGAGCAAGAACACGAAGAACACCGGACGAACCCTAGCCGCACGGACCGTCCACCAGCACCTCGCGGACTGTCCGCCAGGTGCGGACAGAGCAGAAAACGCCCGACCCCGAAAGTCAACTCCCCCAAATCATCATCGGATTTCCCAAACGGTTGAAGCTATGGAGACAAGGGTTTGGGGACTTGAAAAGCGTCACACAAGGATGCTATAGCCCAAAAATCTTGCCTCCTAACTCCCTAAATCACCGGGAATCGCGAATCCTTTGAGCACCACCGAAAGCTAGAGCACCGAACGAAAACTCACGAATCGAAGTCGTTTCCCGGCGTTTGAGGGTACAAGGTCAATCACAAAGATGCACGAGACATCTATCCATGTTTTCCTCGAAGAAATCCGGGAAGAAACCCACTCAAATCCGCGGAAATGAACCAGGAACAAAAGCACGAAAACAAGCACAAAAAGACCACGAGAAACACAACTCCGAATCTTCTATACAAACCAGGAAAGATTCACAAGGTCTAGCATGCCGCCTTAGCATCCATCCCTCTCAACAAATCTCTCATGAAGCTCTCATGCTAGCCTAGAGAAAATGGAAGAAAAATAGCTACGAAAATGAGAAATGGGAGGGAGGAAATGAAACCCTAAGTCGTGGAGGAGGAGAGCCATCCACACACACTCATGGCTTATATATCAGGTCCCGCCGGAGTGGTAAATGACTCGACTACCCCTAACTCAACTACTGGCGATACAACCCACGTAGGGGTATTTAGGTAATGTTTGTGGGTCTTGCCATCGGACGGCCACGCCTTTGCCGCACCCCGCGTCCTCCCGACGCAAGCCATGCGATCCCGCCGCGTGTCCTCCGCCTCGAAGCTTCCCGACACGCCGGATCCCGTCTCCATCGTGTTGGGCCCTCAGACTTGGTTTTGAGGCCCAAACCAAGAAACCGTCCGCCGATGGTTTTGTGGGCAAACCACCAAACCCCGCGTGCTCGGTCCGGCCTCCCCGCCAAACCACTTGACTCGACCGCCACCGTGCACCGGCTCGATTGTCCATAACTTCGTCTTGCTCGTGTCGCCACCATGTGGCCTCGCACCTGGGCCCCGCCGTCCACGGGTCCCTCAAACCGAGCCTACTTGTCTCTCCATCTCCCGGAGGCCCCTCAAGGCTGAAGACCTTTCGCGCCCGTTCTTCACCTGTAACAACACAAACTAGGCCGTAGCCTACACCTGCGCACTAAGCCAAGAGTCAGTCCAACACCCGTTGTCAATCACTCATCACTGAGGAGCGGTCATCCATCGACCACTGGGACGCTCCTGGTCCTCACAGTCCCGAAAAGTAGGCGAAAAGGCATGAAACCTGTTGCCCTTGACACTGTGGTGTTGTGAGACCAGATCACCTTCGGAAGTTCATCCACCCACTTTCCCTTTTTCTGATCGAACAAACATCTCTTGATTCCCGAAAAAATCACGCCGTTGGCTCTTTCAACTGCACCATTGGACTGCGGATGATATACTGACGAAAATTTCGCCTATGTGCCTAAGGTTCTGCAGTATTCTTTGAAGGTGTAACAGTCAAACTGTTTGCCATTGTCAACCATCAGTTCTCTAGGAACTCCGAACCTGCAGACTATGTTCTGCCAAAAGAATTTCGAACCGTTGTCGTCGTGATATTCGTGAGTGGTTTTGCCTCCACCCACTTCGTGAAATAATCGATCACTACGGCCGCGAATCGGCAGTTGCCTTGAGCTGTTGGCAACGGGCCTACTAGATCCATTCCCCACCTCTGCAGAGGCCAAGTTGGTGGAATTAGGTGAACTGGCATTGAAGTCAGATTTTGTTGATTTCCCGTCTTCTGGCATGCTTCACATTGCCGAACTAACATCTTGGCATCAATGTTTATGGTGGGCCAATAGAATCCCTGCTTTATCGCCTTTCCAGCCAAAGCCCTGGTGCCTATGTGTGCCCCACAGAACCGACTGTGAATTTCTTTCAAAAGTTCCCGACCTTTTTCGGAGGTGATGCAGCGCAGCCAAGGCTCAGTGACTCCTGATTTGTATAATTCTCCATTTACAACTGTATAGCCCCGAGCCCTTTGCTTTAATCTTTTTTCCTCCAATTCATCTTGTGGTTCGTAATGTCCTCTCAGATAAGCCATGATTTCTGCTCTCCAGTCTGGAATTTCCACTACATTCACGATTTGGGCCCTCGAATCTTTGATAGAGGGCTCTCTGATGATTTCGAAGAACACATCCGGTGGTAGCTCTTGATTTCTGGCTGCCGCCTTCGCCAGTTTGTCTGCCTCATTGTTGTCATCCCTTGGGATATGCTGGACTGAATACCCTTTGAAGTGTTTTTCCATTTCTCTGACTTTTTCGAGATATTTCATGAGAACTGGATTCCTGGCCTCGCTTTCCTTCTCAATATGTTCCTGGATCACTTTCGAATCCGTTCTGATTATGAAGGTCTGCTGCCCCAAGGCTTTCATTTTTCTTAGTGCCAACAGTAGAGCTTCGTATTCTGTTGTGTTGTTCGTGGAATGTTCATTGTTCGCGAATACGAGCCGTGCTGCGTATCTTATGACCACGCCCGTCGGGGACGTTACAACAGCCGAAATTCCAACCCCCTTGTAACACCATGCTCCGTCACACTGCACTATCCAAGGTTCGGGTATATTTTCCTCGGGGTTCTGAGTGGGTGAAGTCCAGTCGACGACAAAATCTGCCAGAACTTGCGATTTTATTGCACTTCTTCTCTCAAAGGCTACCACATACTCGGAAAGTTCGGCACTGAGGACCATGTGTGGTTCGAGGACCGGTGGATGGTCGCTTCCTTGTGTGATGAGTGATTGACAACGTTGTGTGGACTGATTCTTGGCTAAGTATTGCAGGTGCAGGTTGCGGCTTGACTCGAGTTGGTGCAGGTGAAGAACAAGCGCGAAAGGTCGTCGCCGGTGAGGCCTCCAGGTGTGGAGAAGACAAGTAGGCTTTGTTCGAGGGACCCGGTGGCCGGCGGGGTCAAGTGTGGGCCGCATGGTGGCATGAACAAGCAAGATGAAGTCGTGGACGGTTTCTTGGTTGAGCCTCAAAACCAAGGTCGAGCCGGGACTACGTGGGAGCCAAGTCATGAGTGGAGATTGGCGGAGGCTACACCGAGTTCGCGGGGTTTCCGGTGGTTCACCGTAAAACCACCGGGTTCCTTGGTTGATCCACAAAGCCAAGACCGGAGAACCGAAGATGGAGGTGCGGCGAGCACCGCACCGGTCCGATCGGTGGGTCCGACCGGTCCGACCGGGTGGGGACCGGTCTCGACCGGTGAGGAGCACCGGTCCGACCGGTGTGCGGCGACGACGCGGTCCGAATCTTCGAAGCGGAGGACACGCGTCGGGATCGCATGGCTTGCGTCGAGGCTACGCAGGTGCGGTTGCGGGCATCCGTCCGATGGTGAAGGCATCAAGAATTCCAAATCCTCCCTTGAGGGGCTTGTATCCCTAGTTAGTAGAGAGGGGCATTTTAGACATTCGGTTGCCGCCTATATAACCCAAGAGGTGAGAGGATGGCAGCCAACTCTCGGAACCCTAGCTCATTAGTTTTCCTATTTTCCACCTATTTTCTCTAGGTTTTCCTTAGGACTAGCAAGAGAGCTTCACGGAGAGATCTTGTAGAGAGGGATGGATGATCGGGCGGCTTGCTAGACCTTGTACGAACCTTTGTTTCATGTATAGATGATTCGGCGTGGTTCCTCAAGGTTTGGATGTGTTTTCCCCGGTTGTTCTTGGTGGTGATTTTCGGAGCCCTCTCTCGGTGATTTCTTTGGGTTGTTTTCGGGGCCTTTCTCTTGGGGATTTGATGGGGGAAATTTGTGGGAACCCTTCGTGGTTCTTTGGGCTGTGATTCCCCTCCCAAATCCGTGAGTAAAGGTGCTCGATTTTGGGGGTTTCTTGAGTTCTTGGGTTGGAGGTGCTCTCGGCGGGATTTCTTCGATTCCTCCTTTTTGGACGAGTTTTTGTGGGATTAAACTTGGCTATGAACTCCTCATGAGGTGTTCTTGATATCCCCAAAGTCTTGTTCAAGTCCGTGGAGCGATTCGGGAGATCGAGATTTGGATTTGGGGGAGTTGACCCGCGGGTCTTTGTTCATCCCGAGTCGCCTGAGCTACACCGGTCGACCGGTGCTCTTGACCGGTCCGACCGGTGCAAGCCCTTGTGGGTTTTTGCTCGGGTGAACGTCTTGGTGTGTTCGTTGTTGTCCCGTGTTCCCGCTCGTTTCGAGTTTGGGTCCGTTTGGTGGTCGGTTGACTCGTTTGGTGCCTTGGGGGCTTTCGGTCGCCACCGGTCCGACCGGTGTGTCTCACCGGTCCGACCGGTGTAGAGCCACTTAGTGAAAGTTGCTCAGTTTCACCAGCAGGGACCGGTCGGCCGGTGGTGCTCACCGGTCCGACCGGTGTGGGTCTCGTAGACTCGAGGCTTGGTTTTTCCGCCGCGTTTCTCGGGTCGGAAGGTGGTGTGTTGGTTCCTAGGTCCAGTGGCACTCCAGTGGCTACGTGGGCTTGACCAACCTTGGTAGTGAGTCGGAGACGTGTGTTGGAAGCCGTGTTCATCTTGTTGGAGTTTCGATCTCCTTCGAGAAGAATTTTTATCGGCTCCCATTCACCCCCCCCCTCTCGGTTCGCCGTATCGGTCCTTCAAGTGGTATCGAGCCGGTTCGGGTCTTTGTTGACTCTAACCGTCTAAGATCCAAGGATGGCGTACCGAGAACGGGGGTTCGGGTCCTCCACACTTCGATGGCAAGAACTACCGGATGTGGAGCAAGCGGATGGGTGCGTTCCTCCGCGGAAAGGGTCACCGTTTGCTTTGGGATGTCACGGTGGACACGAGGCTATGTCCGCCGATGGATTTCCTTGCTCCGGGGTCGAGGGGACGGATTCGACGCCAACAATAAGGCGGTCGACTACTTGTTTCGTGCTTTGTGTCGGCCGAGTTCGATCGGGTGCACACCGAGCACTTGGCTTGTAGGATTTGGGCGGCGTTGAAGGAGGCTCATGTTGGGAACGTCCGGTGTTCGAGGCACGGTTGTATGCGACCTACGGAGAGAGTACGAGAACTTCACTCATCTCCCCGGTGAGTCCATCGATGCCTTGTTTCAGAGGTTCACGGTGGTGGTGAACAACATGAGGGCCAATGTGGACGTGCTCCCGTACGATGATCATGATAGAGCGGTCAAGCTCTTACACTCTTTGGATCGTACGATATGGGGCGGAAAGTTCGAGGCCATAGTCGAGTCGGAGAGGTATGATACTCTGACGGTGAACGAGCTGTTCTCAAAGCTCAAGTCGGCTGAGGTGGATAGGGGCATGATGGCCAAGCTCGAGGGACCGATCGATTCCCATAGTCTTGCCCTCGTTGGTGGTTCCAAAGGAAAGACTAACTCTAACCCATCCACCGAGATGTTCTCGTTTTCCTCTTTGATGTCTATGCCGGATGAGGAGTTTGATGACCTTGGAGAGGAGGACGGCCGGCGCCGTTGACGAGGCGGTTCGAGAGGCTGCACGAGAACCGCGTGAACATGAGGAGGAGCACGAGGACTTGCTTCCAGTGCGGCAAGCCGGGACACTTCGTCGCCGACCGCCCCGCAGAAGGCCGAGAACAAGGACAGCTACAAGCACAAGCCGAGGAAGAACGATGACAAGTACCGTTCGAGGCGCGACCACAAGAGCAAGCACAAGAACAAGTACAAGGACGAGCGACGATCGAGGAAGAAGGAGGGCCGAGGCAAGGCCCGAGCGATGGTTGGAGCGAGCGACGTCGACTCCGCTTCCGCGTACTCCACCTCGAGCTCGAGCGGCGAGCCGACGACGAGGGAGATCGCCGCAAGAACAAGAGGTCGTCCAAGAACCCGAGCGGGCCGAGCCGCTCCGCGAGAGACGGCTTCGCACCATGGCGTTGAGCTCCGGCGAAGCAAGAAGAGTACACGGAGCGACTCGGACTGCGAGTCCGACGACGAGGTGCGTGATGAGCTTCCCTTCTTGCGTCGGGAGAATGAGAGGCTTGGCTCTCTCGCTTGATAATCGTGATGACATGCTTAGAGAGGCCAAGAAAATGAGGAAAGAGCTTAGGGCTTCACTCGAGAATGCTAGGACTAGAGTGGGCCGAGCTAGAGACACAGGTGCTTGATAGCAAGCTTGAGATTGATTCGCTTAAGGCTAGCCCTGTTGTTTCTGATGAGAATGATTGTGCTGATTGCTCCATATTCCTTGCTGATCTTGCTTTGTTTAAGGGGAAGCATGCCTCCAAGTGTGAAGAACTAGATGTGCTTAGGGTTGAAGTGGCTGAGCTTAAGTCTAGACCTGCTTTGCTAGGTGCTTGCACTTCTTGCCCTGTTTTGCATGCTAAAATTGATGAGATGCATGCTTACACTAGTTCGCTCGAGGCTAAATTGAAGGAACCCATGCCTACATCTTGCTCTACCTGTGAAATGCATGCATTGAAAAATTTGGAGCTTGCACATTATGTTGACCGTTTGCAGGATGAGAATGATGATTTGAGGAAGTTGATGGGGTGGTTGTCCGGTCACGAGCCTCAGTTGAGGATGATGATCGAGGCCTTTAAGAGGCAAGATGGAGAGGGGCTTGGAGCAAACAAGGTTGGTGAGGGAAGTGGAGAGAATATCCCGGAGCCACCAAAAACCCACCACAAGAATGAGTTCCCACCAAAACCTAACCATCTAAGGAACCGGCTAGACACAACCCCAGCTCCACCTGTGTTCCCTACACCCACAAATGACCTACAAAAGCCTATCAAGTTTGTGAGCACTTCGGGGAAAGTGTTCTTTGGGAAGGAGAGTGAGAAGGCTAGTGGTGAGAAACCGGTGGAGGGTTTGAGTGGAGAGAAACCAAGTGAGCAGCCACATCCCAAGCCAAAGCCTAAGCTTGTGAGGTTCCATTGTGGCTATTGTGGGAGAGATGGCCATAAGGAGGAGTTTTGCTTCAAGAGGAAGCGAGAGGAGAGAATGGAGAAGGAGTGGGCTAACAAGGACAAGTACCACCCTTCCGATGGTGTACTTGAGCCTCGTATGCGGATGCCCGGGGGCAAGGCGATTGTGAGGACGAGTTCGGGCTTGGGGAGAGAAGAAGGCCTGCAGTGGTGGTCGTTGCGCCCGGACCACACCGGTCGGACGGTGTGGAGCACCGGCCGACCGGTGCGGGCACCGGCGTACGGATGTTCGGGTTTCGTGCTCGTACGGTGCGAGGGTTGTTTCGGTGGTCGTGGTTCGGTGGTTGGGGTGGAAAGGGTGCGGGTGGTCGGTTGCTAGGCGTTCTCCACCTCGTGCTCAATACGGGGATTGGAGGAGTCGTGGCGGTGAGTTGGAGAGGAAGGACGTTCCACGGGCTTTCTTGCGTGGTTTTGGTCCTCCTCCAGGCAGAGAGGGGTGGTTCCCTCAGGGTGGTTACCGTGGTGGTGTTCGTGGAGGTAGTTTTGGTAGGAGAGATGCTTTGGTTGGTGCTAACCCCACTTTCGAGCAAATGGCTCGGCCTCGGTTTTCCTCCTTTGGTACTAACCCTAGTGCCGAGTCGTTTGTTCGCTCACGTGCCTATTTTTGATTTGCGGGTGGGAGACTTGAAGAACATTTGGTTGATTGACTCCGGTTGCTCGAGGCATATGACCGGAGACGGGGGGTGGTTCTCAAGTCTCGTCCGGTGGTGACGAAGAGGTACATCACCTTTGGGGACAATGGGCGTGGGCGTGTGCTTTCGAGAAGGTGAGATAAAAGTGAGTGACAAGATCACTCTGAGGCGTGTTGCTCTTGTTCAATCGCTGGGGTACAATTTGCTTTCTGTGTCTCAGTTGTTGGATGAGGGTTTTGAGGTGTTGTTTCGGCCTGGTGGTTCTCGGATTGCGGACTCTCGAGGGGACCTTGTCTGTATGGTCGTTCCCGAGGGTCAAGTGTTTCGTGCTGATTTTTCTCAGTCTTCGGGTGTGGAGCGTTGTTTCTTGGCTGGTTCTTCGAGTGAGTTGTGGAAGTGGCATAGGAAGTTGGGTCACTTGAGCTTTGACCTTTTGTCACGCTTGAGTAAACTCAATTTGGTCCGAGGATTGCCACGGTTGAGGCTTGAGAAAGAGTTGGTTTGTGCTCCATGTAGGCATGCCAAGATGGTGGCCTCTTCTCACCCGCCTCTCACCGATGTGATGACTGAGCGTCCATGCGAGCTGCTCCATATGGACCTTGTTGGCCCAGCTCGTGTGCGATCTGCGGGTGGGAAGTGGTATGTCCTTGTTGTGGTGGACGACTATTCTCGGTATGCGTGGGTGTTCTTTACGGAGGATAAGGGGGAGACGTTTGGTTTTGTTCGAGATCTAGTCTTGAGGTTGAGGAACGAGAGGCACGGAGATGCCATACGAGCTATCCGCGGTGATAATGGCTCGGAATTCGGGAACTCTCGTTTTGAAACCTTTTGTCATGACTTGGGTCTTGAGCACCGGTTTTCGAGTCCGTATACGCCTCCCCGGAATGGTGTTGTGGAAAGGAAGAACAGGACCTTGTGCGAGATGGCTCGGACGATGCTTGATGAGCATAGGACTCCGAGGAGGTATTGGGCCGAGGCGGTGAATACCGCATGCTATGTGTCGAACGGGATATACCTCGAGTGCACAAGAAGAAGACATGCTATGAGTTGATGCATGGCCGCACACCCAAGGTGAGTCACTTCCATGTCTTTGGTTGCAAGTGTTTCATTCGAACAAAGGCGAGGAAGTTGGATAAGTTTGAGGCTAGGTCCGTCGATGGCATTTTCTTTGGTTATGCATCTCATTCTAGAGCATATCGTGTGCTCAATCTTGAAACTAACCAAATCGTGGAGACTTGCGAGGTAACCTTCGACGAGACAGAGCCACGTAGTCAGCTTGTCTTTGAGTGTGCAGGTGATGATGAGCATGGCGAGGAGATCTTTCAGGAGGAGGAGCATGAACATGGTGATGATGAAGATGGCGGTGTGGTGCCCCCGGCTGAACATGTACCCACTACTTCGACTACGATGATGGATGGACCCTCTGCTACACCTACGACAACAAATCAAGAACGAGGAGAAGCTGATGTTGAGGGGGAGGTAGCTTCGAGGCGAGAACCTCCCCGGCGAGTTCAAGTGGATCACCCAGCTTCGAGGATCATCGGCGACATGAATGAACACACTACACGGTCGAGGGTTCGAAACAATTCCCATTTTGCTCATGCTGCGTTTGTTGCTTCTTTCGAGCCCAAAGACATTGGACACGCACTTTCTGATCATAATTGGGTTAACTCGATGCATGAGGAGTTGGAGAACTTTGAGAGGAATCAGGTGTGGGAGTTGGTTGACCCTCCCCCAGGGTGTAAGCCGATTGGTACCAAGTGGGTGTGGAAAAACAAAGAGGGAGAGAAGGGTGAGGTTGTGAGGAACAAGTCGAGACTTGTTGCTCGGGGGTTCGCCGAAGGAGGGGATCGACTACGAGGAGACCTTTGCTCCCGTAGCCCGTTTGGAGGCGATTAGGATCCTTCTAGCCTTTTCTCGTGGCTAAAGGGTTCAAGTTGCACCAAATGGATGTGAAGAGTGCTTTTCGAATGGTGTGTTAGAGGAAGAAGTGTATGTGAGGCGACCTCGGGGGTTTGAGAGTGAGAGGTACCCCCACCGGGTGTACAAGTTGAGGAAGGCGCCGTATGGGTTGAAGCAGGCGCCTAGAGCTTGGTATGGCGAGGTTGAGGGGGTTCTTGTTTGAGAGAGGTTTTGAGATGGGGAAGGTCGATCAGACCTTGTTTTTGCTGAGGCAGGGCAGAGATATCCTGATTGTGCAGGTGTACGTGGATGATATTGTCTTTGGTGGCTCGTCTAACTCTCTTGTTGCGAGGTTTGCGACGCCGATGAGTACGACTACAGCTCTTGATGCGGACGAGGAAGGTGAACACGTGGATCAGAAGGAGTACCGGAGCATGATCGGGTCACTCCTCTACTTGACGGCGACGAGGCCGGACATACAGTTCTCAGTGTGTCTGTGCGCTCGTTTTCAAGCGTCTCCGAGGACTTCGCATCGGCAAGCGGTGAAGAGAATTTTCGGTACTTGCGTCACACTCCCGACTTCGGCCTTTGGTACTCCGCGTCCTCCTCTTTGGCGCTTCATGGTTTTTCGGACGCGGATTTTGCCGGGTGTCGGTTGGATAGGAAGTCCACTTCGGGACTTGCCGCGTTTTGGGTTCTTCTTTGGTGTCTTGGTCTTCCCGCAAGCAGTCGAGTGTTGCTCAATCCACGACCAAGGCCGAGTATGTTGCCGCCGCTAGTCGTTGCTCTCGGCTCCTTTGGATCACCTACACCATGAGTGACTTTGGTGAGGAGTATACCCATGTCCCACTTCAATGTGATAGCACCAGTGCCATAAGCGTTGCAAAGAACCCAGTGCTTCATTCCAAAACCAAGCAAATAGAAGTGAGGTACCATTTTCTGAGAGACAATGTCGAGAAAGGAAAGATAGCTTTGATCCATGTACCCACACATGACCAACTAGCCGATATTTTCACCAAACCCCTAGATCAAGCAACTTTCACTCGTTTGCGGGGGGAACTTGGTGTGTGTTTGATTTCTTGAGTTGGGTGTGTGGGAGCTCTCTTTTGCCGGTGGTGTCGAGCCCGTTTTGCCTCCCCTCGAGGAGCCGGTTTGTAGCATATGTATAGCTTTCCTTTGTGCACTTCTTGCATTTGGCATGGCATATGTAACATGATGTATAGGCATCCTTGTATCTTAGCTTGCATGCATTTTGTATCATATGCATTGGTTAGGAAAAGCTTCTCTCATATACATTGTTCACCATGGAATGAGATATATGTCTTTGTGAGCTTGTTTGGTATGCTACGGTTAGTTTGGCTTAGCTCTTGATGATCTTGATGAATAATCCATGGTGGCTAGCTATGCTTTTGAAAAATGTCACATGTATGCTCTCTCATGTGTAAATGCCTTTACATGCTCTTGACATGTTTTTGTGGCCTTGCTATGCTTAATTTGTGATTGGATAGCTAGTTTATTGATCATATGGGGCCAAAGGCTCATTTGCCATCATGAATGTTTAGCCCTCTTGTTTTATCTTGTGGAGGAGCATAAGTTCCTTTTTGTCGCAAAGACATTTCATGTACCATTTACAAATCTGAAAATGAAATGAAAAAATGCTTGGAAAATATGCTCCCATGTCATATGTGCTGAATTTATTTTTCTTTGGGTGCTAAACCGTTGCATGATGCCTACCAATGAGAAGTCTCATAAATAGAAGTAGGCACATGGCTCGGTGGCTTTGACATGACATGAGGTGCTTGTGGGTGTTTGTGATGGTCTTATGGTTAGAATAGCTGTCCTAGCATGAAGTTTGTGTGGCTTTGCCATTTTGATATGCTTTGTTCATGTTTAGGACTTTGCTCATGAGAGGCAAGTTTTTCGCAAAATTGCTCAAATCCCTCTTAGCTTCGTCCAATGGTTGTGAAACTTGGTGATCATGTAGTTGAGATCGATACGAAGCTGTAGAGTACCTAACTTGCTCATTTGGACATGTGTAGCATCCTATGATGAATTTTGTATATTTGAGAAGCTCTAGGTTGAATTTTTTGCATTTTTGGCTTGATTCATGCATTGCCAACAAGGGGGAGAAGTTTGAGCTTGAAATGGCTTGTTGGACGTGTTTAGAAGGTTTTCAGGTGGTTTCGAGCCATTTCGGGCTTCGTTGTACACCGGTCCGACCGGGAAGAGCACCGTCCGACCGGTGTGAGTGCTTGGTCCCGTACATATGTTAGGCACGGTCGACCGGTGGTGATGACCGGTCTGACCGGTGTGAGCTGAAAGTGCTGCAGCTGTCCTGTTTCATGTGGTTTCTTGCATGCATTGGTTCAGGGGGAGCTTGCATGTGTGCAGGGGGAGCTCTTTGAGAGTTTTCGAGCTTTGTTTCGGTGGTTTGTGCTCTTTGCTTGAGCTTTGCTTTGTCTCGGATGTGTCGAGCCGTTGCCCTTGCCTAAGGGGTCCGAGACTTGTCTTCTTCAAGTGATCTTGCTCTTTGCCTTTGTTTGGCTTTCGATCGCTTGTTGGAGTTTCTTTTTGTTCGTTTCTTTTTCTTTTCTTTTCTCTCTTGTTACTTTCGTGTGGGTGTTGTCAATGCACTCATCAAGGGGGAGATTGAGGACCATGTGTGGTTCGAGGACCGGTGGATGGTCGCTTCCTTGTGTGATGAGTGATTGACAACGTTGTGTGGACTGATTCTTGGCTAAGTATTGCAGGTGCAGGTTGCGGCTTGACTCGTGTTGGTGCAGGTGAAGAACAAGCGCGAAAGGTCGTCGCCGGTGAGGCCTCCAGGTGTGGAGAAGACAAGTAGGCTTCGTTCGAGGGACCCGGTGGCCAGCGGGGTCAAGTGCGGGCCGCATGGTGGCATGAACAGCAAGATGAAGTCGTGGACGGTTTCTTGGTTGAGCCTCAAAACCAAGGTCGAGCCGGGACTACGTGGGAGCCAAGTCATGAGTGGAGATTGGCGGAGGCTACACCGAGTTCGCGGGGTTTCCGGTGGTTCACCAGAAAACCACTGGGTTCCTTGGTTGATCCACAAAGCCAAGACCGGAGAACCGAAGATGGAGGTGCAGCAGCACCAGACCGGTCTGACCGGTGGGTCTGACCGGTCTGACCGGTGGGGACCGGTCTGACCGGTGAGGAGCACCGGTCTGACCGGTGTGCGACGACGCGAGTCCGAATCTTCGAAGCGGAGGACACGCGTCGGGATCGCATGGCTTGCGTCGAGGCTACGCAGGGTGCGGTTGCCGGGCATCCGTCCGATGGTGAAGGCATCAAGAATTCCAAATCCGCCCTTGAGGGGCTTGTATCCCTAGTTAGTAGAGAGGGGCATTTTAGACATTCGGTTGCCGCCTATATAACCCAAGAGGTGAGAGGATGGCAGCCAACGCTCGGAACCCTAGCTCATTAGTTTTCCTATTTTCCACCTATTTTCTCTAGGTTTTCCTTAGGACTAGCAAGAGAGCTTCACGGAGAGATCTTGTAGAGAGGGATGGATGATCGGGCGGCTTGCTAGACCTTGTACGAACCTTTGTTTCATGTATAGATGATTCGGCGTGGTTCCTCAAGGTTTGGATGTGTTTTCCCGGTTGTTCTTGGTGGTGATTTTCGGAGCCCTCTCTCGGTGATTTCTTTGGGTTGTTTTCGGGGCCTTTCTCTTGGGGATTTGATGGGGGAAATTTGTGGGAACCCTTCGTGGTTCTTTGGGCTGTGATTCCCCTCCCAAATCCGTGAGTAAAGGTGCTCGATTTTGGGGGTTTCTTGAGTTCTTGGGTTGGAGGTGCTCTCGGCGGGATTTCTTCGATTCCTCCTTTTTGGACGAGTTTTTGTGGGATTAAACTTGGCTATGAACTCCTCATGAGGTGTTCTTGATAACCCCAAAGTCTTGTTCAAGTCCGTGGAGCGATTCGGGAGATCGAGATTTGGATTTGGGGGAGTTGACCCGCGGGTGCCTTGTTCATCCCGAGTCGCCTGAGCTACACCGGCTCGACCGGTGCTCTTGACCGGTCCGACCGGTGCAAGCCCTTGTGGGTTTTTGCTCGGGTGAACGTCTTGGTGTGTTCGTTGTTGTCCGTGTTGCCGCCGTTTCGAGTTTGGGTCCGTTTGGTGGTCGGTTGACCTGTTTGGTGCCTTGGGGGCTTTCGGCCGCCACCGGTCTGACCGGTGTGTCTCACCGGTCTGACCGGTGTAGAGCCACTTAGTGAAAGTTGCTCAGTTTCACCAGCAGGGACCGGTCTGACCGGTGGTGCTCACCGGTCTGACCGGTGTGGGTCCGTAGACTCGAGGCTTGGTTTTTCCGCTGCGTTTCTCGGGTCGGAAGGTGGTGTGTTGGTTCCTAGGTCCAGTGGCACTCCAGTGGCTACGTGGGCTTGACCAACCTTGGTAGTGAGTCGGAGACGTGTGTTGGAAGCCGTGTTCATCTTGTTGAAGTTTCGATCTCCTTCGAGAAGAATTTTTATCGGCTCCCATTCACTCCCCCCCTCTCTGGTTCGCCGTATCGGTCCTTCAGGCACCCCACTTGATGATTCGGGTGGATGCCTCCCTATTTGCGAACAAGTCATTCAGCGGCTGGTTAGTGATGACTCTTATTCTGTGACCCTCGAAGTAATGTCTTAGCTTTCTTGCTACCATGATGACCGCATATGCGATCTTTTCCAGCTCGGAATAGAAGACCTTGGAACCAGACAATGCTTCAGAGGCGAAGTATACAGGAATTTGCCTGAGCTTTCCTTCTTCTTCCTTTTCCTGCACCAGCACTGCGCTTACTGCCGAATTTGATGCGGACACATACAGCAGAAGTGGCGATTTTGGTTCAGGAGGACAAAGTTTGGTCATGGTGGACAAGTAATCCTTCAGTTCGCGAAAGGCCTGCTTCTGAGGTTCAGACCACTGGAAATTCTTGGCACTTCTGAGGACTTGGAAGAACGGTAAACTTCTTTCTGCGGCTCTGGGAATAAATCTGTTGAGGGCAGCCACTCTCCCTGTCAGCTTCTGAACATCTTTCACTGAGATTGGATCTTGCATTTCCACCAGAGCCTTTATTTTGTCAGGATTTGCTTCTATGCCTTTCGTTGAAACTAGGCATCCAAGAACTTTCCCCTTGTGAATGCCGAACACACATTTTTCCGGATTTAGCTTTAAGTTTGCTGCCCTCATGTTCGCGAATGTTTCTGCCAGGTCACTGATATGGTCTCTCCTCTGAACACTTTTGACAACTATGTCATCCACATATGCCAAAATGTTTCTCCGAATCTGCTGGTGCAGTACTATTGCTATCATTCTCGAAAACGTGCATCCTGCATTCTTCAGCCCCTCTGGCATTCTCACGAAACAAAATGTTCCGAAAGGAGTGATGAAACTTGTTTTCTGCTCGTCCTCTCTGTGAACCCTGATCTAATGATACCCAGAGAACATGTCCAGGAGCGAAAGCATCTCACTGTTGGCTGCATCATCCACGATTTTGTCTACCCTTTCCAAGGGAAAATCGTCTTTCTTGCATGCCTTGTTCAAATCGGTGAAGTCCACACACATTCTCCATTTTCCATTTTTTTTCTTGACTGGCACAGTGTTGGCTAACCAGATTGGGTACTTGACTTCTCTGATTACTCGGGCATCCTGCAATCTCTGAACTTCTACTTCCACTACTCTGACTTTTTCCTCAGACATTTTCCGAAGTTTTTGCTTCTTGGGTGGTATTTTCTCATCTGTTTCCAGGGCATGTTCGATGATATCCCTGTCAACACCTTGCAAGTCCTAAGCTAACCATGCGAAAACATCCTTGTTTCTGTCCAGGAATCGTATAAGTTTCCTGTCCTCTTCGGGGCTGAGGTTTGCCCCTATTATGACTGCATTGTCGGGCATATCATCCAAATACACTTTCTTTGTTTCATCTTCTGCGGTTATCTCATTTTTTTCTTTGTCCCGCTTAGGTTGTTCACAGGTTTCCTTCCTCTCGTCAGCCGTTTTCAGCTGGTACACATTTGTTTGGCCGGGCGTGTGGCCTTTTTCTATATTCCTGGCCTCCTGCTGATTGCCGAACACCGTGATGACCCCTTTGGGCGCAGGCATCTTCATGCATAGGAATTGTTGCCTTATGATAGCATCAAACTTGTTCATGAAACCTCTGCCGAAGATCGCGAGGTATGGGTGATATATGTCAACTACATCGAAAGTGAGGCTCTCCGTTCTGGCATTCTCAAGATCTCCGAAAGAAACTGGGAGTGATATTTTTCCCATCGGCTTGATGGGCTTTCCTCCAAACTCCTGCAATGGGTATTCTGGTGGGTCCAACATGTGCTGGCTCAGATTCATTTTCTCGAAAGTTTTCAGGAACAGGATATCCGCCGAACTGCCGTTGTCAACTAGGACTTTTCCTATGACCCATCCAGCAATATTGACCTCAATGACCATGGCGTCATTATGAACCGCGGATTTCAGTCTGAAATCTTCTTCTGTAAAGGTGATTGGCACCTTTGCCCACTCCGGGCGCGCAGCTGGGCCATCATTGATGATGGTGTTCACAGATCTGAAGTAATTGCTTCTCTGCTTCTTGGTTTCGAATTCCATAGCGGATCCGCCCGTGATTGGCATGATAGTCCCGAACGATGGCAATGCCTTGGAGTTCTGAGGTCCCGAACTTGACTGAGGCCTCGACGAACTTTCTGGAGGCGGTGGCAAGATTTCCCGAATGGGTTGTGGTTGCTGGATTGACTGGATCGCTTGCGACTGAGGGAAAAATTGCTGCGACGGCTGCCATGCTGACTGTGGTTGTGGAAACTGCTGAACTGAGACAGAACTCGATTGTGGACTCACGAATTGCGGCTGCCAGAAGTTCGAACGAAACTGGTTTGGCATGGAGGATGCAATGCTCATTAGTGCTTTCTCTTGCTGAATTCTTGCCATGTTCTTCTTTGTTTCTGGGCACCCTTCGGTGCTGTGGCCTCTCCCATGATACTGGCAATAGAAGTGAGGGTCTTTTGGGTTGTGGTTCGTGAGTCTTGAGGGTCCTCTGCCTCTCCCCCTTCCTCTGGGATTGAATCCTCCCCTGGTGCTTGGCCTGCTGCCTTGTTGTGGCTGAGAGTTTCCAACGTTGTTGACGTTTCGTGGATGCTGGGGTGGTGCCCGCCAGGTCATATCTCTGTTGCGCTGTCTTGCCTCGTTTCGTTCAGCTACCCTCTTGCGGTGGTCGTCATCAGACAAAATGTACTCCTCCAATTCTCGAAAAAGTTCCTCAACTGTCTCGGGCTTCTTTCTTGTGAGGTGAGAAGCTGTTGGCCCTGGGGTGAGACCTTTGATCAGTGCCTTGATCGTTGTCTTGTCATCAGCGTCGGGGATCCGAGACCTCGTTGCATGAACCTTCTCACGAAGTTCCGCAAGGGGTTCTCTCGTCCTTCTCGCTGCGTTATACAAATCCGAGGCTTCGGTACGTCGTGTCGTGGAACATCTGAAACACTTGCATGAACTTTGTCTTGAGATCTACCCACTCGTAGACTGAGTGTGGAGGTAGCAGTGAGTACCAATTCAGTACTGGTCCTTCGCAAGCTATGATGAAGGATTTGGCCAGCGCGACATCATCTCCTCCTGCCGAGTTCACAGTTGATTCGTATCTCATGAGAAATTGCCTGGAGTTTCCGAAGCCGTTGTACTTGGGAAGAGAGACAAGCTTGAACTTCGGCGGCCAAAGTGCTGTTTGCAGCCCTATTGACAGCGGCGATTCAGAATCCACGAAGTGTGAGACTCCGTTTCCCGCGAAGAAGTTTTCTTTCGGGGATTCTCTCGCGGGCGCAGGGTTCTGACGCGGTGACTCCTGCCATAGGGCACTGTTCTCTTGTTCTTTCATTTCATCAATTTCTTTCTATATTGCTTCTATCTGCTCTTTTGCTTTGTTCAGCTGCTCTAGCTTTTCGGAGATTTTCCTCTTCGCTTGCAACTGAGCTGCGAACTTTTCCTTGTCTTTCTGTAGCTACTGTATCTTTTGCTGAACCATGGCTAGCTCTCTGTCTATGGCATCATCATCATCATTCACATTCTCGAACTCCTGCTGTTCAGCAGGTTGTTCCTGGGTGTGAGCTGTCTTTTCCGCTCTTGCCTTCATGAGGGCTTCGAGCTTTTCTCTTCGTTCTTGGTCTGTTATGTTGGAGGATTCAGGAACAAACGAGGTTTCATTCCCTTGGGTAGGATGGCAATCGTCTCGGTTTGCCTGTGCTGGAACATTCTTCTTGGATTTCTTCTGAGGTGGCATCGTGAGTTTCTTTTCGGCTGGAACACGGTGGGCGCCAATGTTGGGGGGGGGGGGGGGGGGTTACCCAAAAAGTTCGGATGACCGCCCAAACACAAGTGAGAGTTCTTAACACGTTCAAGTACAAAGTCAGAGCACAAAGAGACTGTGATTCCCTCTGCAAGTAGCACAAGTTCCAAAAAGTCTGAATCTGTTTACACGTGCCCTTGCGCCCCCTTTTATAGGGAGACGAAGGGATTTTTACATACCGATAACACCCTTAGCCTCAGAGAATATTCCTAGTATGAACGCATACAGGGTTGTCTTTTTCATCCAACATATTTACAAATCTGCCACTAGTTCACACTCTAAACCCGGACTTTTTGGGACAACAACTTTGACTTTGCTTCTCCCCTGATTCGTTAATGTCTTCGCGTGAAACTCCCGAACAGGGTCTTCAGCAGTTTCCCGAATTGGTCTTTGCTTCTCCGCTGGTTCTCGCATGCCCACGCGCCTGACTCCCGAACTCTGCCCTCGACAGATCCTCAAATCGGCCGTTCTCCGAAGTTCGGGTCATCGACAGTTCGAGATTCCGGGCTTCCGCATGTTCGTGACTCCACTTCTTCACCGAACCAAGATTCCCGAACTTTGCACATTCGCGAATTCGAGGCTTCACAGGTTCCAGGATTCCGACAATCGCGAATTCCCTGCTCCTGAAAAACATGCTTCAAGAACTTTGTTAAACTCAACGTTCCGAGGGTGACGAGTTTTACTGAATTCCCCAACAATTATGCTAAACATAATGACATACTAGAAGCTAAACTAGAGAAGCTCACTAGGGAGCATATGCCTCTACAAGCAAAATACAAGGAACTTAAGTGTTCTCATGAGAAGCTTGTAGATTCTTATGCTTCACTAGAAATTGCTCATGAGGTTGTTCTTTCATCGATAAAATTTCTACAACCTCTCACACCCACATGCACATGCTCACTTGTCAATAATGAATTTGCTTGTACTAAACCTTGTTGTTCTCAAGCAAGCCAATCTAGCATTGAGCATGTATTTGTAGAATCTTGTGATGACCTCATTGCCCAAGAAAATCATGAACTCAAGCAAGAGGTCGAAAAGCTTAAAAGAGACTTGTATGTGTTGAAGGAAGAGAGCCAAGTGCAACCTCCTCGAGATAACCGTGATGACATGGTGAAGAAGCTGGAGAAGGGGTCAACCGTCACAGACTCAACTCCTCAACAACACATCAAGACCAACAAAAGCAAGATTCAAGAAAAGGAGAAGAGGCATGTCACCTCACATTGCCCCACCAAGCTCAAGGCTCAAGAAACAATCTCCAAGAAAAGAAGAAGATCTACCAGAAGGAGATTGTGCTATATATGCAAAGAGAAGGGTCATTCGACTGCGGATTGCCCACAAGCCAGCAGTGCTGACCAGGGGCGGTCAAATCCTCCCAGGGGTAGTTAGACCGGGTCTCGCCAGCACAATGAAGAATCATCTCAACAAGGAGAAGAAAGCTCACCCTTCAACAAGATGCCTCCATGCAAGCCAAGACAAGACAAGTATTTGGATCCCAAGCCAAGAAGTGCCAAAAGCCGCATTTGCTATACTTGTCGTAAGAAGGGTCACTTGGGCAAGGATTGTCCAAATGGTAACACTCCTCAATCCAACCTTGTCCATTATGATTTTCATAAGTTTAGGAATGACAAAATTGGCACTTGTACTATGAGGATGATTAGTTCACCTAAAATTTGTACAAGAGCTATTTGGGTTCCTAAGCATCTTGTGACTAACCATGTAGGACCCAACAAGTGTTGGGTACCAAAAAGTGCTTGCTGAGTTTGTAGGTAGATCGAGTTGCATTGAAGTCATGGCAATGAAAAAAGAATTGATTATTTGATACCTTATCATGGGAAGGACTAGAATGTGAAAATCACTCAATCAATGCAATCTCGGTAACTAGTACTTAATGTCGTGCCCTGGTCACTCTTAGTTCTTTGTGAACACTCATGGATCACTAGACCTAGGTTTGTGAAGTATGAGGAAGTGACCATGACACTTTCACAATTTTATCCTCTCATATCATTCGATGCGTTTAATGGCTCTCTAGGAGAGCATGTGCTATTTTATGAATTGCAGGAAACAAAGTGAACAGTTCCCATAAGCAAAGGCCTGCAAAATCACTAAGCCAGTTTCTTTAGGCCAGGGCGGTCTAACCGCATAGAGGGCGCGGTCTGACTGCCTAGTCCATAAAAAGGATGAATATCGGAAGTTCCGACCTCACCGCGGAAGTTCCGATAAGGGTCCTCTGTCTCTCATGTGCACTTTGTCAGAAGTTCTGACCTAAGGTCGGAAGTTCCGTGTCACACCCGATTTTACAAGGAAAACCGAATGCATCTCATATGTGCGCCAGGATCAATTTACACACACATGATAGACAAAAGAGTGTAATACCATTGCAGTAATAAAACGTACGAGAGTTAAACTGATACAATATTCTTTATTACACTCAGACGGGTGGACTCGAAGGTCCAAATACAAATGATAACTAAAAGACGAGCAACAGCTTCCACAGGCATGATGACTGGGGGATCCGCATGCCTTAAAACTCCTCGTAGTCGCTCCAGTACTCCTCCTCACCCTCGATGTTCTCCTCTAAACAGCGGTAAGCAAGTGGTGAGCACACTTATGGTTGAAGCTTGGCAAGTGGGGGAAACAATGCAAGGCTACCAAGGATAGGCTATGGTTTACAGTGGTTAGCATTTTATAAGTTGGTCAAGTTTTACTTAACAGCACCTAGTTACTAGATGTAAGTTTATACCAACCCACTTAACATTAAAAGACATCCAAAGCCCAAAGACCCACAAGAACCACGATTTATTTCCATCTTTAAGTTTGATTATCATGTGAGGGTCCAAGCCTCTCTTGACCGTGAGCACGACTGTTATAACAGTTTTACACTCTGCAGAGGTTGTACACTTTACCCACAGTTCGTGTTCCCCATTTTGCCCAGGTTAGCTATACCCTTAAACACTTCCAAGGTGAGTGGCTAGGGGTCCACTACGAAGCCTTTACAACGGAAAGAAGAGAAACCAACAGCCCACAACAGTTACAGCAGCGGAGCAGACCATAACCCTCCCTAATGGTCAGCACCTTAGCCAAGGCTGCTACCCCAAAAGAACCGGGCTATACCCCTTCCATTCCGGCCCCCTGTGCCCCTCTTGGAAAAAGACTATTAACTAACTCACTCTCCTAATTACTTGGCTAAGCCAGAGCCATGTGGACTGTAGTTGTACTATTGTCTTGGGTGGTTCTCCATGTTCCATTTCAAATATAGATGTTCTTGTCTTATTAGTTAACATATTCCAAACACAGAACTAAGTTGCATTGTATAACCAACATAAAACCATCCCAAGTTTAAGCAAGCTAAGCAATAATCTACCCAAGCATTTAATAAACATGGTTGATCAAGGTAACGGGGTAAAACATCTAGTCAAGTCCTTAAAAAGGTGTGTCCCCATCATATTAATGCATTGCAACAGAAATAGTAAATATTGTTTAAGCATGAGGTGTTATAGGTTCAAAAGAGAATATGCAGAGGGGGAAAGCCACTTGCCTTCCTCTACAAACTAGGTATAGTCCTCTTCGAAAGCAGGCTCTTCCTGATCACCTCCGACGTGGAGCTCAGACGAAACAGGCACGATATCTACGCAACAAACATATACAACAAACATTCAAAAACAGTACACCAAACAGTACAAAACTTGAAAACTTGCTGTCTAAAAGATTCTACTCGCTGAGACGACCATTTCTGCATATAGAACGCTAAAATCGGAGTTAAAACAAGAAAGTTATGTTTAAAACAAGTTACAGGGACCTATCTTGCAATAAAACTAAATTTTACAGAGCCTTTATAAATAAAACCAGGGACCAAAACATAATTTCATACAAAACAGGAGGGCTAAAGTGCTAAAACAAAAGAAAAGGGCCTCTGGTGGAATTATTCAGGGTAGACAGGGGCTAGCTAGAAAGGTCCAGGACCTAACTGCAAGATTCTTATATGCTGGAAGGATCGGCATGTGAAAATTAAATTGTTTAGGGGCTCTTAAAAGAAAATGCCACAGCCGCACCGTGGATCTCAGATCCAACAGCCGTGGACGCGCACGTGCGCGGTGGACCGCGCGGTGAGCCCGGCTCACGGGTCCACGGTGGACCGGACCCATAACCCGAAGGGGTATGCGATCCTGACCGTCCACGCGAGATCTAAAGGTTGTGGACGCAAATAAACAGGATGCGACGGCGGTGTCGCCGGAGAGCAGCAGCGTGTGGTGGAGGTTCGCCGGCATCGTCCCTGGACAGTGCTCCTGGCCATCATTTCGTCCACGAGCCGGTGCATTTCGTAGCGGATGTCGGTGTTTAAACCTCTCGACCTCCATAGGAGGTACCTGCAGCAAGGTAGAAGGTGGGGATCGCCATGATCTGGAACCCGAAGGTACGCGCGAGGACACAAGACACAAGATTTATACAGGTTCAGGTAGCCAGAGTAGCTACCCTACGTCATGTTTAGAGTAGTATTGCACCCTGCGCTTGGTGTTGTTCCCCAGAGGGATTGTGGATGTTCGGCTAGGTACCCAGCCCTCCTTTATATAGTCCAGGGGGCGAGTTACTAGTCGGTTACAAGGCAGGAGTCCTAGTAGGATTACACAGATCGAGTCCTAGTAGGAGTACAGGGGAATTCTAGTAGGAGTACGTCTTCTACCCTTCTTCCTTCCTTGCATGAGTACCCGGGGTGTATACTCGAGTAGTCTTGAAGCCTCTTTGAATAGTTCTTGAGCGTCCTCGAGTATTGCTTGGAGAAGTCTTCAATAGTACTTGAACTGCCGCAAGGCTGGAAGGTGGTCCAGCTCATCATTCTTGAAGTCGAGATTTATACGGAAGTGCGATCGCAAAATCTCACTCCATATGGAGTAGCCCCCGAGCCTTAGGTTGAGTTGTAGACTCTGGCTGAGGGTCAATCTTGATTCTGCTTCTGTCTTGAAAAAATCAACTGATGGGTGTAGCCTAGTAGCCCCCGAGACTTGGAACGATTGAAGAATCAATCCAAGGGTCTTCAGTGTTTGCGGAAGTCATCATCTGAGTACACTTGTAGCGTTCAGCCCCTGAGCTCGTCGCTAGGAGAGCCATAGGAGCCACGTCGAGTAGTTGTTGGTGCTGAGCCCCCGAGCTAGAGAGCTAGCAGAGACTACTCGAGTTGTTGTCGAGTAATTTGGTGCGTAGCCCCCGAGTTTGGGAACTAGCCGCGCCAGTGGAGGTACGCGGAGCATGCTGGAAGTCGTCGCCGAAGCTTGACCTGAAAGTAGAGATGCGTACATTATGTAGCATTTTTGTAGAAATTGAATCTACAAATGACAAATACAAATATGAATATAGATGTAAATGTCATGTGTCATGCTCTTGTTGTGGTTGTTAGGCGTCGAGTAGTTAGCCTGATGCGGTTTAGCGCCCAGTCTCTATGGTCGCTGTTTAGCCATAGCCACTGGGGGCGTGGAGGCATGACAGGAGAGCTGGTTTAAGCGCTCGATCTCTGAGGAGCCTGTTTAGCCATAGCCGCTGGGGGCGTGGAGGCATGACAGGAGAGCCGAGGCTTTGCGCGGATCAAGGTGTGTGCTACTGTAGCGCGACCATTAAGAGGTAGATGAAAGTAGTCGACATGGCGACAAGAGAGAGCGCGATTGCTCGTTGTTCCGCATGGCGGAGAGCAGGATTGCGCAGTGCCTCCTCAGGGTGTAGCCGTTGTGCGCCTCCAGCACTCAGTACACGAAACGTCGTGGCAAGAGCCTCCTAATTTGGTGTACCAAGCCTGTGACAGTCAGTCAACAGTCCCCAAGGAATAATTGGCACGGTGTAGCTCTGCTGGCAGGTAGCCGTTGAGAGGCGTACACGAAGTAGTCTTTGGCGTTGGTTCCTGTATGTGGAGAGCAAGCCAAAGAAAGAATAATTATTGAAACAAGTGACTTAGCTTGATTCTCGGACGAGTGTTGACGAAGCCGTGGCGGTTGGTGATGGAGCCGCGACGGTTAGAGCTGAAGTCGACTAGTCGGAGGTGGATCCGACTAGTTGTTGATGTCGAGGGAGCCGTCCTCGACTAGTTTTCTGGTTGAGAGTAGTCGAGGTAAGTAATCGAGGTAGTCGTACGCCCAGAAGACGACGTCGCGGCGGCGTACGGCGTAGTCGATGAGAGCCGCTGCGGCCGGGAGACGAGTACTCGCGACGCACGACGAGGTTGACGTAGAGCCCATGCACCCGGGTGACGAGTAGTCGCGGCGCACGACAAGGTTGAGGTAGAGCCCGTGCGGCCGAGTGATGAGTACTCGCGGTGCACGACGCAGTTGTGTGGAGCCGATGCAGCCGTGAGACGATGTAGCCCTTCCCGTGTATGCAAAGTTTGTTCGTTGAGCAAAGATCTTGGAGTGACTTGATGGTTGCTTGCATGCACGGACAGAAAAGGAGCTCATAATTGCTCTTCACGCTGGTGCCATGAGAGCTTGCTGTAGCATTCTGTTTTATCCACGAGGAGTACAGGTGATGTGAGGAACAACGATCGTAGACAGTCTCTTGCGTTCTTGGAACTCAGCAATAGTGCGATTACAAGTGTCTTGCTGCCTTTGCTTTGAACTCGATGCATGCTGTCGCGTTGGCAATTTTCTCTGATGAATTGAATTCTCAAAAGCATATGCAGGGCTGCAGTCAACTTCGATCTTGCGGTCCGGCTCTGATTCGACTCCATCGTGAACTGGACAACGTGTGGAGAGGCCGCATGGGATTCAGAGGACTTCGAACTCTATGCGAACTCGATGCAGACAACAATATCAAATCAGGGACTCGATGAGTTGTGAATCACGCCGAGCAGATCGATCTTGTTGTTGATGATAGGTCCTTCAAATTCGCTGACGATCCTGACGATTGCCCCATGGTGGGCGCCAGCTGCCGGTGTTTAAACCAATCGACCTCCATGGGAGGTACCCGCAGCAAGGTAGAAGGTGGGGATCGCCATGATCTGGAACCCGAAGGTACGCGCAAGGACACAAGACACAAGATTTATACAGGTTCGGGTAGCCAAAGTAGCTACCCTACGTCCTGTTTAGAGTAGTATTGCGCCCTGCGCTTGGTGTTGTTCCCCAGAGGGATTGTGGATGTTCGGCTAGGTACCCGACCCTCCTTTATATAGTATAGGGGCGAGTTCCTAGTCGGTTACAAGGCAGGAGTCCTAGTAGTATTACACAGAGCGAGTCCTAGTAGGAGTACAGGGGAATTCTAGTAGGATTCCGTCTTCTACCCTTCTTCCTTCCTTGCATGAGTACCAGGGGTGTATACCCGACAGCGGAGGCGCGTGCGCACGTGATAGGGGGTTCAGGGGTGGTGCTCGGGCCCCGTGGATGGCCGGCACCGGAAGCGGGGCGGCGTGGCCGCTCCGGCGAGCTTGTGAGCATGCCAAAGTGCACCAAAAGAAGGGGAATTTAGCGGGGAATATTACTCACCATGCAAAGGAGAGGCAGGCGAGCTCGAAGGCGAAGGGGAGGCGACGGTGCAGGAGCTTGGCAACGGCGGCGGGTCAGGCGGTGCTCCAGTGTGGTCGGGGCGCGGCTCCTAAAGGCGCTGGGGACGAAAACCTGCGGCGGTACAAGCTCGGCGAGCCCCTAGCGAACTAAAAGAGAAGGAAAGAAGGGCGGCAGGGTTTGTCCTTCACCGGCGGCAGCGAGGAACAGAAGCGGCGGCAATGGTGAAAGGGGAGCTTCGGGCGCGTGTGCTTGCAATGTGAGGGCAAAGGGGAAAGCAGGAGCTCAGGCTCGAGCTTAAATAGCAACCAAGAAAGAGGGAGGCGAGGGAAGGCGGAAGGATCCTATGGCGGCCGGCGCTTGCCATTGATGGCCGCGGCATCCCGGCGCAATTGATCCAGAGGAAGGGGAAAACGGCAGGAAACGACTAGAGTTTGATTGCGGAGACTTAACTGCCTTAATTGGCTGACCCAAGCGGCAGGGAGAGGAAAGGAAGGCGGCCGGGCGCGGCGGGATTCACGGCGGCGCCGGGCCGGGCGAGGCAGAGGAGGGGAAGAAGAAGAAAGGAAGGGGACAGGGGGAGGCTGACCGGTGGGAATGGCTTGTTAGCGAAAGGAAAAGAAAAGAAAAAGAGGAGGGCGGCGTGGGCTGGTGCAGGGGAAAGGATAGCGGGCTGCTGGGCCGCCAGGCCGAAAAGGTAAGCAAGGTTGGTTTTCTTTTTTCTTTTTCAAACCCTTTTCAAAACATCCTTTTCAAACTTCAAGTTCAAATCAAATTTCTTTTAAATTTTTCACAAACTTTTATAATCTTTTTAAAAGTCTCACAAGCAACCAAAAACCATGCAAAGCCAAATAATGATGCACAACCACTTGCTGTCTCTATATTAATTAACTTAAGTTTAATATTTTAGAGCTCAAATTAAATAGCAAATTCAGTTTAAATCCTTAAGGCTAAGTTAACAGTTGCTAGGTGATTTTTAGTGATGGAATTTTAGGGTGTCACATTCCGATAGAAATATTTGAAGGATGTTCATTGTTGATCATAAGCAAATGGTAATAAGATACTTGACTAATTTTGTTTCTATATCTTTTTTTGTGTCATGACCAAATTATGGAATAATATTCCTCTATTCTTAAATGAATATTGTGCTATGTAAAAGATATTCAAAAGTCTCTCTAGCACAAATTAAGGGGGAGGTTACTTCAAAATTTGTGTCATTTGTGGGACTAACAATTTCTTCTAGTGAACTTGTAGCCTCACATATTTGTGCAACATATGCAAGCTTTTTTTTGAAACAATAATCCTTAAGAATTCAAGTTAAGAGCAAGTCGTCCTTCAAATTAATTTATGCACAAATAAAATGTGTACTAAAGAAAAGGTACGTTTTCTTGACGTCTTGTAAAATATTGAAATGCATCTAGGCCTATTTATGTACCATGCTAGTGTGCCATTCTTAGCATATAATTGCTTCAAGTAGACTTTATGAGCCCTTCTAGATATTTGATTGATACCCACACATAAACACGACTTCGTATCGTGAGAGTGTTCTCTAGTTGGGTATGAGCTAAATATACTAGAGTGGTGATTTACTTGGGGTGGATGTGTGCATTTTGTGACATTGGATAGAAGTTTTTGAAAAACTAAACTAGCATGCGTGGGTCTTGTGATTTTTTGAAAAAATATTTGAATTTTGGTCCTTGTGACCCAATCAACTTAGTTATGACTATAGCTCCTCTTGATTGATTGTTGGCTAGTTATAATTAATAAGATTTTCTCAAGTCCATAATATCTCTATATCCATATCTTTATCTCTCTCTCTCACTCGTGGAAGAATCAAGAATTATGGAATTATTTGGAAAATTAATCATTCTCCTAAGTTTTGGCACAAATGGATATTTATTTTCCATAATCTCTGTATCAAAGTATGGAAAGGCAAAAGGATCAAAATCTACTCAGAATCAGCTTTTTCCAAAAAAACCGGGGGGGGGGGGTGCGTTCTAACCATGTGGTTGTTGACGGTGTATATTCGTATTAAACTTCAAGTGGACTTGCAAGTGGAAAAATTCTCCGTCGTAGTCAAGGGACCCTTTTTCCTTCAAGTGTGAACCCAAGGTATCAAATCCGTGGAACAATGCGTGATGCAAGAATCAATCTAATAAAGCCGAGAACTTTGATCTTCAAAAGGAGAATCCTATGCATCTAATCTAAAGAACATAATGAAAAACGAATCTAATCTATGAAAATCGGAGGTAGCAAGAGATAGAGGGGGATAGATAAATTAATCTAGAGAGATTGGATCAAGCCTTCATTGAAGTTCCGAGCAAAGGAGAAGTAAACAAGTTCAATCTCATAAAAAGCATCTTTAAATCACGGTTTCCCGTCCGACTCTGAAAACGCCCGCCTTTTGGAGCCACCGTTCTGTCACAATGCACCCCTATTCGTGCGGGTTAGTCTAGGGTGAGTCCAAAGACAAGTTGAAATCTCTCGGAAGGTCAGGCATGCGCCTCCAGCCACCACGGCTACAAGAACACCCTCGATGATCTATCTCGAGAATAGATCTTAAGATACGAAAAGCCGATTGAAATCAAAGTCGTAGGAGAAAGACTCGATCGCTAGAAATCGGATTGCAACTTGATAATTCAACATAGTACATGATACATGAATCAAGATCACCACCGGGATCCTACCTTGATCTTGCTTCTAGCTTTGGGAACTCCGACGTGGTCTTCCTTGCAAGGTTCCCTGGCCAGATTGGGAGATCCTAGTCAACTAGCTTGACCCTCTCCTCTCCGAGATGGTGTCCCTCTCTTCTCTGCTTCTCGGCGGCGGATGACGAATGAGTTGATGCATGGCTCCTGGCCTCGAGGCTATAAATAGCTCGAATGGCGGTTAGGTCAAAGGGGGGGGGCTGACTGGGCCACGAAATGGGCTGGGCCAGCCGGCTTGGGCCCACTTCAGCCCAGCCAACGGCCTCCTTTGTCCGGTGTCGGTCCCGAGTCTTCTAGAGTCTTTTCTGATCTACGTGTGGGCCCTTGTCGTCAGTTTCTCTTCGGATTGGATGAAGCTCCTTGTCCCACAAGATTCGGCAATTTTCTGACGGGGTGCTCGGAGTTTTTCATCTTCTCGGGTTTGGTCCTTGGGCTTCTTGGAGTCATGTTTACTTCATTGCTTGACTTGTACCGTGGTTCAAGGTCTTGTCATGAGGTGCTTAATGAACTTATCCCAGAAGTCTTGCTTTCAACACTAAAATCCTGCATAAACACTAAACTCCAAAACTAACATGCACAAACGAACTTGTTATACCAAGGGGTTAGTACCAATGGATAGGATATAAAATTCATGCCAACACCGAAGACAAATGGCTAGGTTGACGAAATTTCACCGTCAACATCTCCCTCATGCTTAAACCTTGCTTGTCCTCGAGTAAGCCTTCGATGATATCATTGTTGCCCTTCATTTTTTAAACCTTGCACTTGATCATACACGAGAAAACGTAATGCTCTCAAAAGTTTAGTTTGTTAAAGTTTCATAATGTACTAGCATTCATCCCTATGAATGGTAGATTATTAATTAAGCTTATCCCACAAGTATTAACATGTTCCCAAAATTTAAATAGATCTCAGAAATTTTGAAATAAAGAACGAGATGAAAAAGAGCTAAATCAAGTTCACAAATTTAAATCATCTTGCATTTTGCTCATGAATTCTCATCTCATCCTATCTCTTAGGCCTATTTATTCTACTCCTTCCCCTCTCATAATATTCATATAAGTGGTAGGCTTTATATGGAGCTTTTTGGGAAAGTTTAGTCCTACAAAGTTATTACAAATGAGATGTTGTCAAAACAAGACAAGCTTCTCATGGTCTTACCGAGACTTGTCAAAAAGGTCATTGGAAAATAGTGTTATATCAAGGAGGGGGAGAGAAAAATACACACACTTGAGATAGGTGGACATGTGCAAATGGCAAAGAGTGATCCCGAGGCACAAAGAAAGTCCTCGTTATCGTATTGCACATGATTAGAAAAATTAGTTTGTATCTTTTAATCTTGAAACCTTGAAATTCCTAATGCACTTTAGAGAACCGGGGCGTTCACTTTATTTTTATTTTTTTCACATACTCATAATTTTTTTCTCATACATATATATATATTTTTCTTTTTTCTTTATACTCAAATTTTTTTTCTTTTTCTTTCTTCCTCTTTCTCTTTTTTTATTTGCTCCCCTATGAACTCTAAAATTGCACTATACCTACCTCCTCCCCCATTCTTAGACGTTTGCTCGTGCTTGGGCAAAGAGGTGATAGAGATAAGGTAGGTACCAGAAATATTTTTCCTTTGGAGAGATACTTGAAATCTTCAATCTTGGCACCATCTTGCGATCTTCCTTGAATTGATGATCCATACTCAACGATAGGTTGTGGTCAAGGAGGTAATCACAAAAGATGATATTTGGTTTTAAGGGTGGATATCCGGCGAGGTTTGTGATATCTTCGATGTGGAGATACACAATGCATGGATAAAAGGCTAGCAATAAGATTGATACGCAAAAACGGAATGACTAGCTTCTTAGTCTCGGGCCTGAGAAATCATGTCATGAAATAACTCACCAAAAAATAGATCTTGTGCACTAAGGTTTATGCACTCAAATATATATATGGCTCTCGATAGGTAGAGCCACATGCAAGTGATATTTATGACAAGGTTAGCATTACTTTTAGGAATAAAAACAAATCATCTTTAATCCATCTAAAACTTGAGAGCACATAAAACACTATGGGTCTTTATTTTTATCATAACCTCTGCTAAAGATTATGCTAGTATTTAGATAATTTCAGATTTGTATTTTAAGAGAGCATTAGCTTAATCATGCATAGAACAAATACAAAGATAAACAAAGCGCCAATTATAATTATATATCATCATGGCATAAACTTTGTAACTTTACCAAAGGTAAAAACAAGGTGGTGACTTTATTCATGATGAAAATAAACTAAAACAAAAGCTGAAAATTTAAATAAAAACTGAAAACACTACGCATACATAGGCAACACAAGCTGAAAATTAAAGAAAAAGGGAAAAGAAAAGAAAACTTAAGCTCCTCCTTCCTCTAATCTTCCGCCGATGGTTGGTATTGATAATCTTGGTGGTTGTACCCTTGCTCATAATAGGATTGAACATCTCCTCCTATGAATTGATCTGACAGTGCTAGGTGAAGGTGCCCAAGCTCATAAGCAATGTTTGCATTGCCTTCACCTAATTGACCCGCGTTAGCTTGGATGGCTACAATGTTTTGCATGTTCCTTGCAGCATATCCTCCAATAATGGCCACACTTTGTTGTGGTTGAGGATATTGTGCATAGGGCTCTGCAAAGGTTACGTTGGGCACCACATAATTTGGTGGCGGCATGGCTGCACCACTCCCCCATGCTTGCGTTGGTGGCCCACCGTAGTAACTTGACGGCGTAGGAATTCTTCCATACGATGGCACATAGTTTTGTTGTGCATCTCCATCTTGTTCCAAGTAGGATCCTTCTTACACAATTCTTCCTCTTTTATTTTTCCTTGCCAACACAAGGAGTCCTTCCTCTAACCAGTCTTCCTTCCCCTGAATAAAGAGTCTCAGTCTTGCATTCGGAAGGGGTAAGTTCACTTTGGCCACTTTAAAGCCTCCTCTCTCATCTCCACTTATATATTTTCCTTGCTTCATGTATTCAAATCCGAGAGAGGTCTTAGGTAGAAGATGCTCGGGGTTTCTTGGAATACCCGATATTAAGGAGATGGCCAACATGGAGAGGTAACACCCCGCACCAATATCTCCTGAACCCGATGTTGCTTGACAACACCATCAGTTGATCATGAGGTAGGAGGGGTCTATTGGCTGTCTGGCAATTAAAGCCGAGTAATGTCGGTGTTTAAGACCGGCAACCTACCAAGGGGAGTACCTGAGGTAGATGAATGTGGTCTCGCCGAGATCGGTAACTCGAAGGAAGAGACACGTGGCACACAATTTAGTCAGGTTCGGGTCACGAGGTGCGTAATACCCTACGTCCTGTATGCTGCGTAGCTCTGGATTGATTGGATGTGTTTACAAGATGATGCGTATGAGAGAGGTAAAGGTTCCTGCCTCACCTTATATAGCCCGGGAGGCAGGGTTACAAGTCGGTTTGAGGAGAGAGTACTAGTCGTGTACGTCTAGGAGTTCTCTACATGGCACAGGACATGCACAGCTTCCTATCCGAGTACTTCTACACCGTAGTCCTTGCGCCCCACGCCATCAGGTGCCGTGTGACCCAAGTCGAGTAGTCCCAGGGGCCCACCGAGTAGTCGGTCCTGGTACCCACCGAGGTAGTGGGCCCAGCGTGGTCCATACGACAAGCCCCCGAGTACTTTGTAGTCAAGTAGGATAGTTTCGAGTAGTCTTGATGGCCTTGACGAGTAGTCCTCGGGCGTCCCCAAGCACTACAAGCCAAAAGTCCTCAAGAATACTTGAAGCATCCCGAGGTTGGAAGGTACCCCAGCTGATCTATGAGTAATCTTGAAGTCTTCTTGAGTAGTCCCCAAGCATCCTCGAGTTCTTCTCTTGAAGGTCTTCAATAGTACTCGCTCTATCTTGAAGAAGAAACCATATGGAAAATGCGATTCGAAGAAAAAACCAAAGGACACAGGGCACGGAGCCCTCCAGCCTTGAGTCAAGTACTTCCTCTCGAATTGAAGGGTCATCTTGATTGTAGAATGTGTCATGAGTTGCTCTTGACTCTTGTCGCTACCCAGGAAGGCTAGCGGATGTAGCCGAGCCCCCGAGATAGAGTGCATCGAGTACTGGAAGCCGAAGAGTCAGGCAGCCGTCGCTAAGTCAGCCGTCGCTACTTATCCTTCCGGCCGTTGCAGCGCCGCCAATAGGTTATAAATAGAGGCCAAAACCCTTAGTGTTTTCATTCCCCGCAGTAGCATCCGCTGGAGTAGATCTAGCAATCCCTCCACTCGTGCTACTAGCGCCGCGCCATAGTTTGCAAATCCACGCACGCCGCCACTGCTCGCCACCAGCGAAGCCCCCAAGCGAATGGGAGTGAAGACCCTGTGCACTTGGAGGATGAAGCCTTCTTCGTCCAAGGGCGCAAAGGCTGGTGCCGGTGCCGGTGCCGAGAAGAAGAGATCTCGCAACGAGGCGGAGGGATCTACTCAGGGGTCAACGCCGCCGACGTCTCCCCAGCGCCCCAATCCGAACAAGGAGTGGAAGAAATCCAAGATGAAGACTGAAGATCTGCTGGCGCTGGTAAACAGCGGGTTTCTCCGGGAGAAGGAGATGGACATGTGGCGCGCCGCCGCGGGCGACCCGTACCCCAAGGAGAAAAACCCCGACGAGGTCCTCATGTTCGCTAGGTTCGTGGAGCGTGGACTAGCACTCTCAGCGAGCGACTTCTTCAAGGGTCTCCTCAAGTACTACGGTATCGAGTACTTGAACTTGAACCCGAATGGCATTTTTCATGTCTCCGTCTTTGTCCACTTCTGCGAAGCCTTCGTGGGGATCAAACCCCACTGGATATTGTTCCAAAGTTTTTCCGTGTGAAGCCGCAGCCGAGCGCTAACGACCCGCGAGTAGTCGGAGGAGCCGACATTCAAATGCGTGAAGATGCCGCCGACTAGTACTTGGCGTACAAACTCATTGACTCGAACCAAGACTGGAAGGCCAACTGGTTTTATGTCACGAACCACCACCTGGAGCTGCCGAGGCCCAGCGGAAAGCAGCCCAAGCATCGAGCGTGGTGGAACACTGAACTGACAATGCAGGAGGGTATTCAACTACCCGAGCTATTGCAGAAGATCAGAGCATTGAGAGAAGCCGGACTGAGGGCCGAACACGTGGCCTTCAGCTTCATGTAGAGGAGGGTGCCGCCATTGATGGCTCGCGACACCCTCGGGTACCAGTACACGGGCAACGAGGATACGTCGAGGATGCCCGGCAACGAAGTCGACGATGAAGACATTGTCGAGCGGCTGGGCAGGATATTCAAAGACATTGCACCTGTTGACGCAAAAAGTGCACTCAGCGCCAAACACACAGCAAGCCGGAAAGCTGGCTTCGCACGCGCAGAGAGCAAATGACGTGCCAGTCAATTTTTCCTGAAAATTAACAAAAGATAAGACAGTTAAATACCAAAGCTTGGAACTTGCGGTGGTACCGACAGGTTCCATATTTACGGCTAAAGAGCCAAGCAAGACGACACATAGCTATGCAAAGCTATCCGCCAAAGAACCACGACCATTCGGGTAACCGCAGAGGGAAAAAGAACATTGCCGAATGGATGACGTAAGCATGACAACGATCGGTCTTTGGATAAACATAGATGCATGTGCAAAGTTATGACCGACCGTCATGAAAATTAACATTAAACAAATAAAGTAAAGCACGGACATGATCGTGTATTAAATAAGCATGCATAGATCCAAAGCATTAGTCTACCGCATGTCTAATTACTTTAAGATCCGTCGGGTACGATGTCAAGCAAATCTATCCACCGCATGATACAACTTGCAAGAAAAACGCACCACTTTCCACAAATAGATCTATCCACCGCATGATATAATCTAAATAGGGAAAGCTAAAAGCATACATCATTTAAAACATAAATAAAGCACGTGATCTACTCGTGAAGATATAACCGAATACGGGGTGAACAACCGATCCGGGGTCCATGAAGAAGGAACAAACATTACCACGTGAATAAATCTATCGAGCGGAATTGGAAATCTAATCCACCAGATGACTAGCTCCAAAGCAACCCAAAAATCTGCATCTACCGCATGATACCCGGCTCTTTCAAGATTTATACGAACAAAGCAAGTTTGAACCCGCAACACGTGACAACCTAGATCGATTCGGTTTCGGCTATCGGAGAGCATAAGATCCACGTATCAAAACACGAAACCTGCTCGAACAAGGATATTAAAAGAAATATAGCCGATCCAAATCCATCTAGATTGGGCAAGGGTGTGTTACATGAATTAAAACATAAAGTAAAACTCACGATAACACGGGATAACTTAATGAATCTATCGGGTTTTGCCAAAACCCAATAGAGCCGATAACCAGCCTCAAGCCAGATCTTAGCCTACTGCATGGCTCATGATCTAACAAGAAACCCTCTTGAACCAAGCTTGAATCTACCGCATGACACGAAGCATGGTAACAAGACTACTTGCATCAGATCTAAATCCACCGCATGATACTAGACATGATACAAGGTTGCCGGTACTCACGGAGGTCGACGGATCGATTGGCCCTCTCGAAGAACTCGACGACACGACAAGGACTCTAGGGTTTGGCGTAAGGCCGGTGTGTATTGAGGAATGAATGTGTCTGTTACATACATCCAGGGATCGTATTTATACCTTGTCGATTACAATCGCGAATGGATTCATTGCCTAACTAAACTCGATCGGCTGTCCATCCATTCGTCTCTCCTAATTCGATCCACGTCACCGTCCAATCCCGCAAAATCAGCTTTACTGTTCCTTTGCCGAATCGGAGCAGATAGCCGACCGCAGATCTCTTTGCCGAAAATCTCTGAAAATATCCTTCCTTCCACCAGACGGATTCTTTTTCGACCGGACCCACGAGTCGGACTCCTTACCAAATTTTGGTGTTAACACATGCCCCTTCAATTGTGGGATAAAAGTAATTTTGTTCCACAATTGACTCCGACCACGAATCCTTGAGTCAAATCGTCACCTTTGCTCTTCGCAATCCGCCGGAATCTCCATCCAGATCCAACCCTAGATCCCCTTGTTCCGACCTCGAACCTCCAATGGCAGCTCAGAACCAAGATGTTCAGGTAAATTCATCCCCCGCAAACCTTGTTCGGCATTAGGTTTTTAATTTTACCTGAGATTTTCTTTTCCGCTTTCTTCCAGGAGCCTTCTACTGCTCTTTTGGTTCCTATCGAGGCCAATTCGCAGTCTTATTACCTTGGTCCTGTGGGGAATCCTGACCCTCGAGATCTTATTGCTGCTGAATCTCAGAGAATCCCCTTCAAAGCAGCTTTGTCTCCACCTCCCCAGTGGCAAGATGCGTTCAAGAAGCGGCCTTTACCTCCAATTGCGGGTTGGAAGACTTGGTACGGAGGATCCTTGCGGATAAAAGTGGATTGACCAACTCTGGATACTCTCCGCATCGCTCAATGCCTGGAGTTATCCGTGGCTGAGACCCCCAAGAATGAAGATCTTCTGATAGCCGCATGCCACTTCTGGTCAAATGGCGTCAACGCCTTCCTTTTTGGGCATGGCCCAATGTCTCCAACCTTGGCCGACGTATATATGATCACCGGCCTTGACATTGCAGGATCTGTTCAGCCTTGGAATTTCAAAAATTCTTCACGCCAGACAGGGGTAAAGCCAGGGAACGGCTACAAGAATTATATCCTGAAACACATGAAAGACAATCCCCTGGGTGATATTGAATACAGAGCTTTTCTGAACATGTGGCTATGTAGATTCGTCTTCTGTGGCAAGGCCAACGAGCCCACTTTGAACCATATCGCAATGGCGATTCATCTGGCTAGTGGTAATCGCCTCCCTCTGGGAAAATTCTTCTTGGGCGGTGTGTATCATATGCTTCATCGTTGTCACCCAAATGTACACCAGCCAGAGGATAACATGCGTCAATGGCCCTTGGTGGTTTGTTCAAATGTGGCTGCAACTCCACATGCATCAGGTTGTCGGCGTTGATTTGAACTCCAAGTTCTTCCCTTTGTCCAATCACCCCGAAGGAGAGCCTCAAGCTACCAGAGGATGCCAAAACTACGGAGAAGCGGCTTCAACTGTTCTCATCCAGCAAGACATCAGCCAGCTCTTCGAATTGTTCTTCAAAGGCTTCTCTAATCCTCTGTGGCTTCCTTATCTAGGCAATGACACTTTGACCTTTCCTGTCGAATTCTCCTTTGAGCCCGGCCATCAAGATAGGGGATTCTTGGAGATCTTTAATATCATAATCTGCCCCTGCATATTGCCGGCCGAGTTCAATGGAGGGAGACGAATGTCGGCACTTATGAATATTACCGGCCTAATGTAATGGCCGGACAACTTGGATGCGGCCGGATGCCCCCAAGGTTGTTCCGCATGAATTCCTCAAACCCGGGGAGGAAATCAAAGAAGCGATGCGGGCGCGACAGAGTTTTCAACTATGTGTGCAGTCCCACGGTCTACACATGTCCTTTTGTGCCCACAACCATAGCTCACCCCACTTTCAACTCCTGGTGGCAAGAATTTCACGACCATATCTTCAGTGAGCCTGTTCATGTATTCTGCGCAGAGCTGGTACCTGACTTCCTGCCGACTTCAGAGGTGATACAATGAGCCCTTAGACCAGACGCTTCCTCTTTATTCATAGTTCTGACCTTCATCTTCCTGTTCACAGAATACAGTGCCTGCCCCTCGAGTCAGGGCAATTGCTTATAATGCCGAAGGCCCCATTTCAGCACTGGGGTTTAAATCCACAACCCTGCATCAACTAATGGCCAGGTATGCTACCACAGATCCCAGCCTTTCTAGCCTTGCTGTCGACAGGAGGCAAGGTCTGCATCTGATTGCCCCTCCAAGTGCTAAAAGGAGGAGAACTGTCAAGAAAGTGCTCATTGAGGTAAACCCCTTTACCTTCTTGATTACTGGGTCACTCTGTTCTTGATGGATCATATCATTGTGCATTTTCAGACCAGAGCCCAGCAGCCTTCAGAACCAGTACCTGCCGATGCTCCATCCACTGGTATGACCTTTACTGTTCTCTCTCAAGGATGAGCACTGGCACTTATCCCTTCAATTTGGACTTTTGCAGAAGAAGCCGTGGAAGAACAGCTTGTAGATGTTCCAGTGGTTCAACAAGCGAGCCCATCCAGGGTTGAATTACCCATCCCAGTGGAGATCTCATCTTCATCACCTTCTGCAGAAGCAATAAACTCTCCCGAGATGAATCTCCCAACTCAAGCTGGAGCCAACAAGCTCTCCTAGGGTGCCATCACCTATTGTTCAAGTAGAGATAACCAACCCAACGAGACGGCGGACCGACTCCCCTTCCGGCCGAAACCCACGAGTTGCCGGTGGCCGCATCGGCGCCTCCTAGCTCGGAAGTTTCGGCTGCGCTTGGGGTGTCTTCTTCACCGGTGATTTCCCCTACTCAAGGAACCGGCCATGAGGTAACCATCCGCACTTAAATGCGGTGCCTCGATGTTCGGCATCCCTAATTCGGCAATGTTTTTTCATCGGGACCGGGTCCCACCATTACCAAGCCTTGCCACCGGAGAGCAATTCGGCCTACCGAGGTGATGGAAGGAGTAGCCCAGTGGCTTGCCGGATGAAGTCTTTGCCCAAGCTCGGAGAAATTCTTTGCTGGCCGGAAAAGGATGCTCAGGACCAGTTCAATGATCTCCATCACTTCGAAGAGATGTTTGAATCCATTAGTCAAGAACTCCCTGAAGACATCAGAGCCTCTCTATCATCCGTCTATGACTTAGAGCCCCTTTATGTACCCTTGAAGCGCGCTTGGAGGAAATTGCGCTCCCGTCCGGCCATTGAAAAGAGGAAAATCGATGCTGAACAAGCCATGAACGGGGCACAATCCCAAGTAGAGAACCATAAGGATGCACTGGCTAACCTGCAAGCTTCTTATGATCTGAAAGCTGCTAGGAAGGCTGCTCTAGAAGCCGAACTAAGAAGCCTGTCAGCGGAGATGGAGATTGACAAGCAGAAAATAGCCGAACTTCCTGGATTGATAGCAAAGACCCAAGCGGAAGTAAAATCAGCTATCACCAAGATGGAGCAATGCAATGCGGAACTCACTGATTTATCCGGTGCTCAAAAGGATTTGCCGGGGAGATCTTTGGACAATTCCCATTTGATAATATCCAATGTTCGTCGTGTACTCGCAAAACTCCTGAATGCCTGAACATCCTTATTGATGTATAATTGAATTGGTCGTCCCCGTGATACCTTCCTATGATTTGTTTCCTTTTTCTTGCGTACTTTGAGATGTAATGCTGAACGACCCATTCGGTAGTGCAACGCCAACTCCCGAACGACACTTTGATTTCTTTTAGCCGAGCCAACCGATCCACACGCGGTTCGGCCTAGAACTCCAAACGCCCCACCGGCGGGCCGGTCAAGGAAACCTTTCCACCTTCCGATTTTCCTGGGATATGCGCCACGATCCACAGCCACGACTCGAAGCCACGATTCATCCTGCCAGGCCTATAAATGTTGTCATAGGTGCCCCTAGCTCTCCACCAGGCCTTCTAGCTCTCGAATCTTTGCCAAACTTTAGCCTTCTCGCAAACAGTGCACATCCCAAACCACAATGGTGCGCCGCCTCAACCGCCGCCGTGCCTCCGACGAGGCCGAGGGGAGCAGCGCCAATGCGCGCAGGCGGTGACGATCGTCAACCTGTCCTCTGTGATTCTGTTCTTGATCTCCTCTTGCCTTGACGATCATCTCTCCCTTTTCGAGTCGATTCGGTGGAATCCGCCCGTGCGCCGGCCAATCGGCCCCTTCCGGATGACTCCTCGGAGTCCGATGGCCACTCCCCGGTACCGTACGGGGAAGCAGACGCCATCCGCTTCAAGGAGGAGCTAGAGGCGTCCCGTCGCGAACTAGAGGACGTCTCTAAGAAAGCGGGCGTGGCCGAGTTGGAATGGGAGGACCAGCGCAAACAGCTGCTGGAGGCCATCGACGGTATGGCCCTGAGATTGATTCTTAATCCAGCTCGGCCTTTGATGCTAATCCTTTCTGTTTGTCTTTTGCGGCCGCGATGCGAGCTCAACCGGCTAAGGGCGGCGGAGAGCAATTGGCCGAGAAGGTGAATGCTCACGGCGACACGCCGGCGGAGCGCCCGGCCGCGGTGGAGCGCCGCATCGACGAGGTGGCCGTCCATGGCGTTCGTTTGGGCACCACCTTGGGCACCGGCTGCGATGGCGACGCATACGGACGTCGACTACTCCACCGGGCCGCGTGGCTTTCGGGGCGGCGCGCGGAGGGACATCGACGAGATCGAGCTCATCTGGAGCGTCTTGACGGCCACGGCGACGCCATTGCCGAAATTACCCATCCCCAATCCGTGTTGAATAGGCTCTTCGACTAGATTGTACTAGGGATGTGTAAATATCGGCAATTAGATGAAGAACTTTTGAATTCGCACTTTTTGTTACGTGATGACTTCCCTTTGCATTTTGCATCCGCGACCTTTTCTTTGAATGCATCGGGAACTATCCTCGGCCGAACGCGTGAGAACAAATGCCCCTTGGCGCAAAATCCACAGAGGATCCCAATTCGGCAATCCGCAAACACTGTTCAAGAGAAAACCCTTCGCACTCAGTAAAAAACCCTGCCGCTTGGTATTCCAACAGTGTGTACTTGGCCAGTCGTCACTCCCAATGCACCTCTCCGGTCAATAAAATAGCCTGCGGGGTGCTCTGCAAATCCACTCGCGCACTCCTCCATCATTTCTCGTCTCTTCCCCGCTCGCTAGAGGAAAAAACCCCAACGCCATGGACAAGGGTAAACAACCTCGGGGGGAGCGGTTCATCGAGGAAGCGTACGATTCGAAGTGAGTTCTTTCTTGATCCGCTCTCTGTTTTCCCGCTTGATCTTGCGCTTCATGCTTTCCTCTCGTCCTTTCCGGCCTTGATTTGCTCCCCGAAGAAGTCATCGGGACGAGAAGATGTGCACGAGTACATCTCCTCCGATTCCTCTTTCGAAGCGAGAGGATGCCACGCCCGAGCGGAGGACCAATCATCAGCTGCGCCGCCGCATCCGGCACCTGGAGCATGGCCTCAGGGATATGTCCGCCCGTTGCCAAGCCGAGCGCGAGCGTCGCATGGCTCTAGAAGCGCTAGTGGGAGGTAAATGTTCCTGACTTCTTCATGCTTGCCTCTGGATTTCTTGCCTCTAACCCTGATTCTTTTGCTTCAGATGTCTCTGATAGGTACAGCAACCTGAAGGCGGCCTGGGATAGCTTGGTAGAGGCCGCCAATCATGGTCATCCTCGTGCATTCCAAGTTGCCGTCACGGTGGTCCGGAACAAGCCGAAGAGGGCGGCGCACAGCCGAAGAAGTAAAGAAAAGATTGTATCATACTTTCGCTTCTTCCGCCACGCCTTCTGCTTCCCACCTCCTTGGGGACTCGACCATCAGGGTTATTAGATGTGATCCTGCAAGAAGCAGTTGTAATGTAGTATTGAGCTAAGGGCAATGCATCTAGGCACTGGCCATTTTCTCTTGTTCATGGATTTTGGTTCTAAAGGCGGCCTCATCCTTGAGCGCCGGCTATTTTTGTGTCAGATGTGTGTAATCATCGATCGATTTCAATGCTAGGATAATACTTCTTCAAATATCTTCCATTTATTGCGGCGGAAAATTCCTCTCCTAGCAAAGTTTTCAATATGTATGCATTACCGGGAACGCATCTGACCACACGAAAAGGCCCTTCCCAGTTAGGGGACCATTTGCCGAATTCACTGTATTTAGTTCCAATCGGCAATAGCGCTTTCCACACCGGGTCGCCTTCTGCAAATTGCCTTACTTTTACTTTCTTGTTATAGTATTTGGCGACCCGCGGCTTGTTTTTCTCGATGTTCTCCGGGGCCACGAGACGGATCATATGCAAATCTTCTAACTCATCCATCATTAGGCCACTGTAATCCTTGGAGCTCAACTCGTTTTGCAGCACGACCCTCCTTGACTCTGACTGTATTTCCCAAGGTAGGATTGCATGGTGCCCGTAAACCAATTCGTAAGGAGAGGTCTTTGTAGCTCCATGGGGGGCCATTCGGTAAGCCCACAGCGCTTCACTGAGTACCGAATGCCACCTCCTTGGCTTCGATCGATCTTCTTTTGTATCGGCTTGATCATGATCTTGTTAGAAGCCTCGCTTGACCGTTAGCTTGGGCATAATATGGGGAGGAATTAAATAATTTGATTCCCATGCTTTCGGCAAAATCTTCGAATTCCAATGACACGAATTGTGCCCCTTGGTCAGTGGTAATCGTCTGAGGGATCCCAAATCGATAGATGATGTGTTCTTTGACGAATTCGATCATGTTTTCTGACGTCACCTTCTTCAGTGGGATTGCCTCGACCCATTTGGTGAAGTAATCTGTAGCCAAAAGCACGAACTTATGCCCCTTGCTAGACGGCGGATTAATTTTGCCAATCAAGTCTATACCCCAGCCCCTGAATGGCCATGGCTTGATGATGGGATTCAATGCTGATGCAGGGACCCTTTGAATATTCCCGAACCTCTGGCAATCTTGGCATCCCTTGTAATACTCAAAGCAATCCTTTAATATCGTCGGCCAAAAGCATCCAGCTTGTCTAATAACCCATTTCATCCGATAGGCCGATTGGTGCGCTCCACATATCCCATCGTGTACCTCGCTCATCATGTTCTTGGCTTCCTCTGGACCCAGGCATCGTAGCAATACCCCATCTAATGATTTATAGAATAAGTTATCATCCAGAAGAACGAACTTAATTGCCTTGTACCTGAGCTTCCTAGAGACCTTTCGGGATGGATCTTTCAAGTAATCAACGATTTCTTTCCTCCAGTCATCTTCTGCAAGATCCGCCCTCAGTGCACACACCTCTGCAGCGAACGCTTCTTGACTCTCCTTGTAACCAGAAGCGCTCTGAGCTAGCCTGTTTGCTTCTTCGTTATGCTCTCTAGGAATGTGCTGTAGGATTACTAATGGGAAGCTCTTCAAGATCTCCCTGCACTCCTCGTAGTAACTCCTCAGCGCTTCGCTCCTGCACTCGTATTGGCCGTTCAATTGTTTGATCACCAATTCTGAATCTCCATAGACCTCGACTGAGACGGCCCCAACTTCTCTCAAATATTGAAGCCCCCGAAGTAGTGCCTCGTACTCAGCCTGGTTATTTGTGACGGTGGGTTGTATAGGAATGGCGAATTCAAACATCTCACCTCTGGGCGAAATCAGTAGGATCCCTACTCCCCCACCTTTGCCACATGATGACCCATCAAAAAATAAAGCCCAAGGGGTAATTTCAAGCGAGATCAATTGAAGGGTCACGATGTTCGGTTATAAAATCGGCAATGACCGACCTTTGATGGCTTTTGCCGATTCGAACTTCAACTCGAATTCTGATAAAGCTAAAATCCATTTGCCAATCCGACCATTCAAAATCGGCATGGATAACATATGTTTTATCACATCAAACTTCGAGTATACAGTGCATTCGACATTCAACAAGTAGTGCCGAAACTTTGTACACGAGTAGTATACGCAAAGACACAGTTTCTCTATAGCCGAATACCTGGTTTCAGGATCAAGTAGTTTTCGGCTAAGATAGGCTACTACCCGCTCCTTTCCTTCGAATTCTTGAATGAGGGCCGATCCAATAGTTTGGGTACCGGCCGCCACGTACAACTTGAAAGGCTTTTTCAGCTGGGGAGGAACCAGCACCGGCGGCTCCTTCATGTACTGCTTGATCTCATCAAAAGCCTTTTGTTGTTCGTCGCCCCACGTGAATTTCTGATCTTTCTTTAGCTTCAGCAGTGGAGAGAATGGCAACACCTTCTGTGATAAATTTGAGATGAATCTTCCCACGAAGTTGATCTTGCCGAGCAGTGATTGCAATTCCTTGAGGTTGGTTGGAGGAACGACTTCATCAATGGCTTTCATGCTTTTTTTGCCAACTTCGATTCCCCCTTCGTGGACGAAAAACCCCAAGAACTCTCCAGCTGATACCCCAAATGCACATTTGTTTGGATTCATCTTTAGCCCATGCTTCCGGGTGCATTCCAAGGTCTTCTTCACATCTTCTAGATGGGTGTCATGACTTAAGGACTTGATCACCACGTCATCGATGTAGATTTCCATAGTTTTGCCGATCAACTCATGAAAAATGTAATTCATGGCCCGTTGATAGGTTGCACCAGCATTTTTCAACCCAAATGTCATGACTATCCATTCGAATAGGCCTATATGTCCAGGACATCTAAAGGCCGTCTTGGAGATGTCTTCTATTGCCATGAAGATCTGATTGTATCCCGCGTTGCCGTCCATGAAGCTAATCACCTTGTGTCCGGCAGCGGCGTCAATTAACAAATCGGCAATAGGCACGGGTATCCGTCCATGGGAGTAGCTCGTTCGGTGTCCCCGAAGTCTATGCAAACTCTCATTTTCCCATTCTTCTTATACACGGGGACGATGTTAGAAATCCACTCCGCATATCTGCACGGCCGAACGAAGTTTGCGTCAAGTAATCTCTCGATTTCCTTCTTCACATCGGCCAATACCTCATCCTTGTAGATTTTTCGGGGCGGTTGCTTATATGGTTTGAAACCAGACTTGATTGGCAACCGGTGCTCGACGATGGAACGATCCAATCCAGGCATCTCCGAGTTATCCCAGGTGAAGCAATCCTTATATTCTCTGAGAAGCTCAATTAGGTTCCCCCTGAAACCTGGTTGCAAATTTGCACTGATGAACGTCGGCCTTGGTTTATCACCGCTTCCAATGTCAACTTCTTCCAGCTTATCGGCCAACATGAACCCTCGCCCTAGTTTGCCATCAGTGCCATCCACGGGGTTCTCCATCAAAAATTACTATAAGAGCCGACTGCTTGAATCGGCTGTTGGTCACCGCCGACGGGTTCAACGAGACCTTCTCCCCGTCCTTCCCACGAGAAGCAATCGATGCCTTGGTACTCCCGAAGGTCTGGTTCCATGTTGGCCACGCTCACGGAGTCATCCTGCCGGACGACCTCGATCTCATCATCCACCCACTGGATAAGCTGTTGATGCATGGTGGATGGGACGCAGCAGTTGGCGTGAATCCAGTCCCGCCCAAGCAGCAGGCTGTAGGCTCCCTTGCCTTCGATGACAAAGAAGGTGGTGAGCAGCGTCTTGGATCCGATCATCAAGTCCACGTGAGCGCATCCTTTGGTGTCTGAGGGGTTCCCGGCGAAGTCGTTCAGGATGATGCTTGTAGGTGTCAGATCGCTCGGGCCCATGCCAAGCTTCCTGAAGGTGGTGTATGGCATCACGTTGACTGCCGCTCCGCCGTCGACGAACATCTTGGTCAATGGCTTGCCATTGACGTACCCCCTCAAGTACAGTGGCCTCATATGGCGATTCTTGGCCGGCTTGTCGAAGACGGCCTGCTTGGCAAGCACTAGTTGTGCCATCATCTCCTCGGCGTGCTCGTCGTCGAAGGAAACTTCCTCCTGCATAACCTGGTTAGCAGGAGCCATGAACTCGTTCGGCAGGAAGTATACCATGCATGTAGGAGCCGAACGCTTCGATCCTTCTGGCTGATCCTTGGGGCGCCACTTCTGCCTCGTCTGGATCCCGGCTTGTTTCATCTCGCGGTTCCTCAAGCGTTGGACCCGCCTCTTCTGGCTCTTGCGTAGACCGGGTGGGCACCACTGCCCCTTCTGCCAGACGTAGCCATCCTCGTCTTCTTCCTGATCAGCCCACCTGAGATCAGCTTGGCGCTTCCTGGGGTGATCTATAACCTCAATTTTTTGCCGCCGATCCCCATTTGGGTGGATCCTTCCAAGTCTCTCGTGGACGGATCGGCGATTGGCAGTTTCCTGCCTGTACTCAACATATCTGTCGCTGCATTCGGGACAGTTCTTCAATGTGGGCAGCTTCAGGCCCTCGTTCCAGCAGTGCCTGAAGAAGGCGCATCCCCAGTGGGCGCGCTCCTGCTCGCGCGTGTATTGTTCTCGGTCCCTTCTGCGCGCTTCCTCTTCAGCCCGGCGCTGCTCCTTCTCGTGACGACGCTTCTGGTAGCGCTCCTTCTCCATCTGGCGCTGCCATTTGTTAAGGAGAATGCGCGACGTCACCTTGGGTTTAGGCCTAGACGATTCCCCAATCTCGATGTGGCTCTTGAGAACGCGGGGGGCGTCGCCCTGTACTTGCTCCAGGATCACCTGGCGCTCTGGGTCCACTGATCCAGCTTGCTTGGACCTGGCTGAGGTTAGGACTTTGACCTTCCCCTTCTCTTCGGCTGTTATCGCGTTGACAGAAAAGCCGAGCATGTTCTGAGGAAAGGGGTGGCCATCCAGCTTCATCTTGTTATCGAACTTGAGGTGTCCTTCCTGGATAGCCTTCTGGATCCTCATCCTGAAGACCCTGCAATCGTTGATGGAGTGCGAGTCCCTGTCATGGAAGCCGCAGTAACGCTTCGCTTTAACTCCATCAGGCCGAAGCATAGAATGCCCCTCAGGCAGCTTAATTCGGCCTTCTTTCACCAAGAGCTCGAACAACTTATCAGCCTTCGTGATGTCAAAGTCGTAAGTCCCTTTGGTCCGCTCGACCCAACGCTGATTCATTGTCAAGGGCTCTTTACCCCACATGATTTCCGCTGCAGCTACCTCCAATTCATCGTCAGAATCCTCGAACAGATCGGCTTTGTCCAGGAACTGGTTGTAGATGTCAGCGACGTCGTGCTGCTTGCCAAACTTGGGGTCTTTCTTGAGGCCATATGCCTGATTGCTCATCAGAGATAACTTTTGTGAAAGCTGGCCCAGGTTCTCAAACTCCATCCCAAATAGCTTCTCGCGCACGGCCGGTAACATCCCGGCGACGGCCATATCAGCCAGCTGATCGTCTGGCAAGTTCAGCGAGAAGCACATGCCTTTGACTTCCCTGAATCTCCTAAGAAACTCCAACGGTGTTTCGCTGTGTCTTTGCTTCAGGGTGGCGAGATCAATCAGCTTTTTCTCAGAACTGCCGCTGAAGTAATGAGCGTGGAATTTACGCTCCAAATCCTTCCATCTGGCCACTGATTCAGGCGGCAGGGATGAGAACCACTGAAAAGCTGGGGCCCGTCAGCGAAGCGGGGAAGTAGCGAACCCTGAACGCCTCCTCGGCCGAGCATTCCCCAAGTTGCATGAGGTAACGGGCGATGTGCTCGACCGTGCTTGTTTCGTCCTGCCCAGAGAACTTTGTGAATTCCGTCGGCGCCTTCACCCTCGGCGGCAGGAGCACGTTATAGTACCACTCCGGGAACGGCGGCCTATAAGTGGGGCCCTGCATCTTTGGCTTGAGGCCGAACTGATTCTGCATCAATTCGGCCATCTTGCGCGCTAGGGCGTCATCTTCTTGCGCGCCTGCAGCTGGCGCGTACCCTGGGTGCGGGAAGGCGTCGAACGCCCCGTAATTTCCCACTTCATGATAACCACCGCCGTACAAATTCTTCTGGAGCCAGTTGGTCGACGGAGCTATTCTTCGACTGGGGTCAAGTGGGGCCCCAGATGAGCCGAACGCTAGGTCTCCGTACGTAGGCTGGTACGGATTCGGCCGTTGCACGGGGCCGACCCGTCTTTGCTCCGTGGTGGCGGCGGGGATTGGTTGACTTCCGAAGCTTGCAACGAAGGCCGAACCGGCCGCCCCCCGGCGCCGCGGAGGAGGTTGGAACGTTTGGCTCCGGAGCTGCGAGGAGGAGGCCGCCGCACCCGGCTCCGTAGCGGCGGCCGAGAGCTTGATTCACCCGGCTCACGGTGTTCTTTCCGGCGTGCGCCTTCCCGAACGCTTGCCCCGCGCCCGGGCCAAAGAGGGCCACCATCATCTGCTGGAGCGAACCGAGGAAAGCCTGGTTGTGCTTGGTGAGCATGTTGTCTACCGACTCTTGGAAGATCCGCGCGCATTCCTCCTTTTCTTGTTGGGTTGTGGCGTCGCTCTCTCCCGGCAGCAACACTCTGGGCAGGCCATTCTTCAGATACGGTACACCACTTCGATTCTTCTTAAATGACATGAGACACTTTTGCTGAAACTGGTTCACGGCGTCTAGGAGCTGCTGATGCTGCTCTGGAGAAAGCTCTTCGATGTTGACATCCAGGAGGTCTGTGATTTCAGGCATCTTGAACCAATTCGCTACGTTGTCCCACCGGGCGTGCCAAAAAGTGTGTTGACACAAAAAGTGCACTCGGCGCCAAACACACGGCAAGCGGAAAGCTGGCTTCGCACGCGCAGAGAGCAAATGACGTGCCAGTCAATTTTTCCTGAAAATTAACAAAAGATAAGACAGTTAAATACCAAAGCTTGGAACTTGCCGGGTGGTACCAGACAGTTCCATATTTACGGCTAAAGAGCCAAGCAAGACGACACATAGCTATGCAAAGCTATCCGCCAAAGAACCACGACCATTCGGGTAACCGCAGAGGGAAAAAGAATATTGCCGAATGGATGACGTAAGCATGACAACGATCGGTCTTTGGATAAACATAGATTCATGTGCAAAGTTATGACCCACCGTCATGAAAATTAACATTAAACAAATAAAGTAAAGCACGGACATGATCGTGTATTAAATAAGCATGCATAGATCCAAAGCATTAGTCTACCGCGTGTCTAATTACTTTAAGATCCGTCGGGTACGATGTCAAGCAAATCTATCCACCGCATGATACAACTTGCAAGAAAAACGCACCACTTTCCACAAATAGATCTATCCACCGCATGATATAATCTAAATAGGGAAAGCTAAAAGCATACATCATTTAAAACATAAATAAAGCACGTGATCTACTCGTGAAGATATAACCGAATACGGCTGAACAACCGATCCGGGGTCCATGAAGAAGGAACAAACATTACCACGTGAATAAATCTATAAGACTGAATTGGAAATCTAATCCACCGGATGACTAGCTCCAAAGCAACCCAAAAACCTGCATCTACCGCATGATACCCGGCTCTTTCAAGATTTATACGAACAAAGCAAGTTTGAACCCGCAACACGTGACAACCTAGATCGATTCGGTTTCGGCTATCGGAGAGCATAAGATCCACGTATCAAAACACGAAACCTGCTCGAACAAGGATATTAAAAGAAATATAGCCAATCCAAATCCATCTAGATTGGGCAAGGGTGTGTTACATGAATTAAAACATAAAGTAAAACTCACGATAACACGGGATAACTTAATGAATCTATCGGGTTTTGCCAAAACCCAATAGAGCCGATAACCAGCCTCAAGCCAGATCTTAGCCTACTGCATGGCTCATGATCTAACAAGAAACCCTCTTGAACCAAGCTTGAATCTACCGCATGACACGAAGCATGGTAACAAGACTACTTGCATCAGATCTAAATCCACCGCATGATACTAGACATGATACAAGGTTGCCGGTACTCACGGAGGTCGACGGATCGATTGGCCCTCTCGAAGAACTCGACGACACGACAAGGACTCTAGGGTTTGGCGTAAGGCCGGTGTGTATTGAGGAATGAATGTGTCTGTTACATACATCCAGGGATCGTATTTATACCCTGTCAATTACAATCGCGAATGGATTCATTGCCTAACTAAACTCGATCGTCTGTCCATCCATTCGTCTCTCCTGATTCGATCCACGTCACCGTCCAATCCCGCAAAATCAGCTTTACTGTTCCTTTGCCGAATCGGAGCAGATAGCCGACCGCAGATCTCTTTTCCGAAAATCTCTGAAAATATCCTTCCTTCCACCAGACGGATTCTTTTTCGACCCGGACCCACAGGTCAGACTCCTTACCAAATTTTGGTGTTAACAGCACCATACACTCCTTGTCCAGTCCCCGAGTACTTCGCGGCTCGACCGCCGAATCAGGTACATGATTGCAACCCTTGCTCTTGAGTACTTATTGATCTGGAGCAGTCGCGCTCATCCAGATTGTTTGCTACAGGAGGACATCACGAAGTTTGTCTCCGATCCAACTCCCCCTCCTCATTTGTAGATATTCCAAAGGAGGGCAAGGGCAAAGAATGTTGTGAAGCCGGCGAAGGTGATGATACCGTCACCATTGAAGATACGTCCGACGAGGAAGATGGGGAAACGCTCCAAGAGTGATTTCAGCTGCGGTCTAGGTTCAGTCGACCTGGACTGCCCAATATTCCCCTTATTGAGGATCCACCGACTAGCCTGGAGGCTAGTCTCCCTGCGCCGCCGAGGAAGCCGCGCAATGTGGCGCGCAAACGTGTCGCCAAGAAGTTGATGGTGACCGAGACTACGTCCCGAGAGGGGAGTTCCTTGAGTAGAGTAGTCGAGTACTTGTCTTGAATTATTGCATGCTGACAATTGAATTCTGAATTGTCGCAAGAAATTCCATCGTCCAACCCCGTTGATCAAGGGGAGGGAGATGACACGGTGGGTGAGACAACTGAAAGGAGCCGTAGCTCAGCCCCCACCATAGAAGAGCTTGTGTCACAGATGACACAACAGACGACTAGTGTTGCCGAGCCGTAGGTGCCGGCAGAGGAGAGCAGGCCGGAGACTAGTACAGCTGTTGAGGCCGGAGAACCAGTAGCAGCCCAGGCTGAAGAGGATGCGCCCGCGGAAGTCGGGCTCGTCGACATTGCCAGCATACTTGGCGCTCCGACCGTGACTGTTGTCCAGTCTAGCTTGTAAGAGAAAACCATTCCCGAGTAGTACTTAACTTGGTAATCTTACTTGGTTGACCACCAATTTTGTACTATGCAGGAAGTCAACCGATCTGTCCTGGGAAGGAGAAGAGCCAGACACGGCAGCTAATGAAGAAGACCCATCAACCGCTGCAGAGGGATCCAGTTCTCTTCCCCAGGCTGAGACCGTGGCGCCGGGAGCAGAGGCCACGCCGCCGGAAGCCACCATAGTGGAAGGTATCTACATCTCGACGACGTCATTTTCCTCAGGTAGTAGTAGAAGCCCCCAGTACTAACGTCGTATGGCTTGTGATGACTGAAACACAAGTTGAGGGGACCACGATCCCTAAAGTCGTGACGATCGAGGGCACCACGCCAGAAGCCACTGCGCTGGAGGGAGCAACTACCAAACCAGAGGTTCCGGTAGCCCCTGTGCCCATAGAAGTGGTGCAGGATGACACGCTCCCGGAGGCGAGCATGGATGTAGTCGTGAGGTCGTCGGAGATCCAAGACGCGGAGCCGATACGTTCGGCACCGATGTCAGAGGTTGTGCTGACTAGTCGTGGCGAGCTGGAGCTTCTGTCGGATGACCTCATCGACCCGGCGACGGTGGCCCGGAACTTGGAGTCAATGTGCCGGACCGAGCAGTGGATGAAGGTACGTGTCAGTACCCTTGAGTAGTCGAATTCCTCCATAACTAAGTAGCCAAGTAATAGTTGTTGCCTTGTGCAGGATGTCGTGGAGAGATCCCGACAAAAAATTGATATGCTCCAGGGATTTGGCGACACAGTGCTTCGGGCAGAGGCGCTAGAGAAGGAACTCAACAAAGCCAAGAAGAACTCCGCCATGTTGCAATCCAAACTGGATGGAGCCTTCGCCCAGTACCATAACGAGGTATAAGAGGTGCAGGCGAAGAGCGATGACTTGATTCGCAAGAACAAGTTGTTGCGCCAGAAGAACAAAGGTATGCCGCCACCAGCTTGTTGAGTACTTATTGTGAGTACCCTGACAAGAGCCTAACATGAACTCCTGGACTTTTGCAGATCTTGAGGCCGGGTAGCCCAGTTGAAAGCATCGGAGACCGATCTGAAGAACATCGTCTACCGAGAGAAGGATGCCCGAGAGGTACTTGAGTATGAATATAAGCAGCTGTCTTATGAGTGCAACAAGCACATGGAGCTCCGAGAAACCTCAGATCGTGACCTTGTCAACTGCTATAAATCTCTACAGAAGCTCAACGAAGACTGCGAGAAGCTGCGGGGCCAACTCAAGGAGCTCGAAGAAGCCGCGCTTCCCATTGCGAGGCCACTCGTGCCTCACCCAGGTGGGCCGAAGATTGCTCCATTGGTTGACCGGCTGAAGGAAGCCGCTGGGCATCTGGCCACATATGTGAAGCATTTGGTGAAGTCCATCCCCAACCAGGTGTCGGTGTTTTAGACCGGCAACCTACTAAGGGGAGTACCCGAAGTAGACGAATGTGGCCTCGCCGAGATCGGTAACTCGAAGGAAGAGACATGTGGCACACAATTTAGACAGGTTCAGGCCGCGAGGTGCGTAATACCCTACGTCCTGTATGCTGCGTAGCTCTGGATTGATTGGGTACGATTACAAGATGGTGCAATTGTACGCCGTGAGATGAGATGATGAGAGAAAGGTCCCTGCCTCGCCTTATATAGTCCGAAAGGCAGGGTCACAAGTCGGAGTAGGGAGAGAGTACTAGTCGAGTACGCCTAAAAGTCTTCCATACAGTGCGGGACATGTACAGCTTCCTAACCGAGTAATTCTCCTCTGTAGTCCTTGTGCTTCACGCCATCAGGTGCCGTGCAGCGCAAGCCGGGTATTCGCAGGGGCCCACCGAGTAGTCGGTCCTGGTACCCACCGAGGTAGTGGGCCCAGGGAGGTCCATACGACAAGCCCCCGAGTACTTTGTAGTCGAGAAGCATAGCTTCAAGTAGTCTTGACGGCCTTAACGTGTAGTCCTCAAGCGTCCCCAAGTACTACAAGTCAAAAGTCCTCAAGAGTAGTCGAAGCATCCCGAGGCTGGAATGTACTCCAGCTGATGTTTGAGGAATCCTGAAGTCTTCTCGAGTAGTCCCAAGCATCCTCGAGTGCTGCCCTCGAAGGTCTTCAAAAATGCCCGCGTTGTCTTGAAGCCGAAGCTGATATGGAAGTGCGATTGCAAAATCGCACTCCATATGGAGTAGCCCCCGAGCCTTAGGTTGAGTTGCAGACTCTGGTTGAGGGTCCATCTGATGTTTTGACAAGAATATCTCGAAAAATCCGGAGAAAAAACCGAAGGACACGTGGCACGGAGCCCCTGAGCCTTAAGTCGAGTACTTCCTCTCGAATTGAAGGGTCATCTTGTAGAATGTGTTTTGAGATGCTCCTGAATCTTGTCGCTTCCCAGGTAGTCGAGTAGAAGTAGCCGAGCCCCCGAGGTGAAGCGCGTCGACTAGTTGAAGTTTAAGAGTCACGCACGGCCGCTGAGTCAGCCGAGCGCGAACTTATCCATCCGGCCGTTGGAGGGCCGTGTTGACTTATAAATAGAAGCCAAATCCCTTAGAGTTTTTCACCCTATGCGGCTGTAGCCATTCAAACACATCTTGGCCAGAAATCACCACCAGTGCGTGCCGCCTCTGCTGAGAGAAGTGTAGATCCGAGTGCGCCGTCGGAGAAAGCCACCACGGTAGCCCCCGAGTGAATGCGCGTGAAGACCCCGTGCACTTGGAGGATGAAGCCATCTCCATCTAAGACCGCAAAAGCCGCCGGCGGGAAGACGAGGAGCCGTGAGGAAGCCGCCAGATCTGCCGCAGGGGCAGCACCGCCGATGTCTCCGCCGCGGCTAGATCCAAACCGCGAGTGGAAGAAGTCGAAGGCGAAGACCGAAAATTTGCTAGCCCTCCTCAATAGTGGATTCATCCGGGAGAAGGAGGTGGACATGTGGAGGGCCGCCGCCGGGGATCCGTATCCGATGGAGAAGAATGAAGACGAGATCCCGATGTTCGCGCGCTTTGCGGAGTGCGGGCTCTCACTCCCGGCGAGCAACTTCTTCAAGGGGCTCATGGGGTACTACGGCATCGAGTACCTCAACCTCAACCCCAACGGTATATTTCATACCGCCGTATTCGTACATTTCTGTGAAGCTTTTCTGGGGATCAAGCCCCAATGGATCTTGTTCTGGAAGTTCTTCCGGGTGAAGCCGCAACCAAGTGCCAGCAACCCGCGGGTAGTCGGGGGAGCGGGAATCCAGATGCAGGAGGGCGCCGCCGAGCAGTACCTTTCATACAAGCTCATCGACTCCAACCAAGACTGGAAGGCCAAGTGGTTCTACATCACGAACCACCATCCCGGGTTGCCGAAGCCGAGCGGGAAGCAGCCCAAGCATCGCCCGTGGTGGAACACGGAACCGACGATGCAGGAGGGGATCCAGCTCCCGGAGTTGTTGGCGCGGATCAAGGCGCTAAGGGAAGCCGGGCTGAGGTCCGAGCACGTGGCCTTCATCTTCATGAAGTGCAAGGTGCAGCCACTCATGGCTCGCGACACCCTGGGATTCGAGTACACCAGCGACGACGACACGTCGCGGATGCCTGGAGACGAAGTCGACGACGACGACATTGTCGATAGGCTGGCGCGGATCTTCAAGGACATGCCACCGTACACGGCGTGCCCCGTTCCGGAGAACTCCGCCGCGCGCCCGCCAAAGGAGGTAAGTAGCCGTACCCCTCTGTCGAGTACTCGTTCCGTGCGAGTAGTCACGCTGATGAGTTGTGTCTTGCAGGATGACTTGAAGAAGTTTGTCTCCGAGCCGCCGCCGCTCCCTCAGGAAGTCGAGATCCCGGAGGAGGGGAAGACCAAGGCCAAGGAGCGGCGGGAGGTTGGCGAAGGAGACGACACCGTTGTCGTGGAGGACACGTCCAACGAGGACGACGACGAGGAGACACTACAGGACCGCTTCCAGCTGCGGTCGAGGTTCAGCCGCCCCGGCCTACCTCACGTTCCCCTCGTGCAGGATCCACCGGCTAGCCTAGAGGCTAGTCTGGCCACGCCGCCGCGGAAGCCGCGCAATGCGTCCCGCAAGCGCGTGTCGAAGAAGTTAAAGGTTACTGAGACCACGTCCCCCGAGGTAAGCCGTCTTGAGTAGTGTAGTCGAGTACTAGTGTCTCGAGTTCACTTGTTGATGAAGAAGTTTCCTTGCTTGCAGGAGTTGCCGCCTACAGAGCCCGTTGATCAGGGCGACGAAGGCGAGTGGGACACGGTGGGGGAGGCCGCTGGGAGTCGTAGCCCCGCCTCCACTATCGAAGAACTCTTGGCGCAGATGGAGCGCCAGCTCCCTGCTCCTCAGGGGAGCACGGAGCCTGCAGCTGCTGCTGCAGAAGGAGTTGTGGCCGCAGAAGGCGCCCATTGCGGAGCAAGTAGCCGATAAGCTTAACCTCCAGTAGTCCTGTAATAGTTAGCTCGTAGCAGTAGATGTACAAAAACAATTGTAATGAAATTGTTGAAGTATTAATGAAGAAAAGTTCCATCAATGAGTACTCGTAGTCGCGATCTTAGAGTGCAGAGTCCCATTGTGGAGTTGTCGCGAGTAGTCGTACTCGGGAGTAGTCCCGTTGAGGGGAGTAGACAGTAAAGAAGTTGATGAACGATCAAACTTTATTACTGAAGAAGTACACCTGGATGGCCAGGGCCGTAGTTACAGAGTAGTCGCCAGGACCCGGAGGCCGCCTACGGCTAAGTGGTGCTAGGGCGAGTAGCCTCTTACAGCAGTAGATTCATAGGTAGCCGTATAGGATGGATCTAGAAATACATGGTCCCTCGGTAGACCGCTGCTAGAGTCCTTTGTCGCTCGTCGCATCCCAGGATCCGTAGGTAGACGCATGGGCTGGATTCTGGAGAAGGGTAGTCCGGAGACTGGTGCCTGGACCCGGAGGCCGCTTACAGAGAAGAAGAAGTCCGGAGACTGGAGCCAGGACCCGGAGGCCGCTTACGGCGGAGGGGTCTTGATGTAGTCGAGTAGACTTGACCCCCCAGGGTAGTCGTGTAGACTTAGGCGTAGAACCGACATAGCTGGTCGACATTCCACGAGTTGTTGACATCTTCGCATTCAAGTGTCTGGAGGCGGTAGGAGCCCGGCCCGGTCACCTTTGCCACGGTGAAGGGACCTTCCCAGGGGGAGCTGAGCTTGTGTAGTCCTTCCGTGTTCTGGATACGACGGAGAACGAGATCGCCAACGTTGAAGGAGCGTTCCTTGACGTTGCGGTCGTGATAGCGTCTGATACCCTTCAGGTACCTTGCTGATTGGACGAGGGCAGCGCAGTGAGCTTCTTCAAGTCCATCGATTTCAACTCGTCTGCTGTCTTCGGAGACGCCTTCGTCATAGTGCTCCACTGCTGGTGAATTCCATATGACATCAGCAGGGAGGATTGCTTCGGAGCCGTAGACCAAGAAGTAAGGGGATTGCCCCATTGGCTTGGAAGGCTGAGTATGTAGCCCCCAAAGTGCATTGGGTAGTTCCTTGATCCACTTGCCTCCTTTGGAGTTAGCAGCGTCGTGTAGCCGCTTCTTGAGAGCGTCGATCACCATCCCGCTGGCACGCTCGACTTGTCTGTTGGCCCGAGGATGGGCAACAGAGACATATCGGACGTCGATCCCGCTGTTCTCGCAGTACTCCCAGAACTGGTGGTTGTTGAAGTTGGAGCCCAGGTCTGTGATGATGCGGTGGGGTAGTCCGTAGCGATGCACAAGTTCATCCAAGAAGTCCAGTACTCTGTCAGCCTTGGGGCATGTGACCGGCTTGACCTCGATCCACTTGGTGAACTTGTCGATAGCCACCAATACTCTGTTGAAACCACCTGGCGCAGTTGGCAGTGGCCCAATCATGTCGAGCCCCCAGCAAGCGAAGGGCCAGGTCGGCGGTATGGTGACTAGCTTGTAGGCTGGGACATGTTGCTGCTTGGTGAAGTATTGACATCCTTGGCACCTTCTAATGAGTTCTTTGGCGTCGCCCAGAGCTGTGGGCCAGTAGAAAGCTCACCGGAAGGCCTTGCTGACCAGCGTATGAGAAGACGCATGGTTGCCACAGATGCCCTTGTGGATCTCCTCCAAGATGTCCTTGCCTTCTTGCCTGGGGACACACTTCATGAGTACTCCAGAAGATGCGCCCCGCTTGTAAAGCTTGTCACCGATGAGGACGTAGGACTTGGCGCGGCGGATGAGCTGCTCAGCCAAGGTTTTGTCCGAGGGAACCTTCTGCTCGTTGAGGTAGTCGATGAAGGGTTGCCTCCAGTCTGCGTCGATCATCATGACCTCCTGGCCAGCTGGCGAATGCGCTGGATGGCGCGTGAAGCTCGTGGACGAAGACTCCCGCTGGTACTTGAGCGCGGGTAGAACCGAGCTTCGAGAGGACGTCCGCTGCAACGTTGTTGTCGCGGACGATGTGGTGGAACTAGAGACCGTAGAACTTGTTCTCGAGCTTGCGGACTTCTAGGCAGTAGGTGTCCATGTTTTCCTTGTTGTGGTCCCAGGACTTGTTGACTTGGTTGATGACCACTGCGGAGTCGCCGTAGGCTAGTAGCCGCTTGATGCCCAGTGAAGCCATGAGGCAGAGCCCGTGTAGGAGGGCTTCGTACTCGGCTTCGTTGTTTGAGACCTTCCAGAAGATCTGCAGGACGTACTTGAGTTGTTCGCTTGTTGGAGAGATCAGGAGTACCCCTGCACCTGCGCCCTCGAGGTTGAGTGAGCCGTCGAAGTACATCACCCAATGCTCTGGTCGCACGGTTGGAGTAGGTAGCTGATTCTCCCGCCACTCCGCCATGAAGTCGACTAGCGCCTGCGACTTGATGGCTGTGCATGGCTTGAAGTCGATGGTGATGGCGCCGAGTTTGACTGCCCACTAGGAGATTCTTCCAGTAGCATCTTGGTTCCGCAGGATGTCGCCGAGCGGGTTGTCGGTGACGACGGAGATCGAGTACTCCTGGAAGTAGTGTCGTAGCTTCTGCGAGGTGATGAGTACTGCGTACAGGAGCTTCTGCACAGGCTGATAACGTGCCTTGGACTCTGACAGAACCTCGCTGATGAAGTAGACTGGGCGCTGGACTAGGTAAGCATGGCCGTCTTCCTGCCGCTCGACAACAATGGCAGTACTGACCACGTGAGTAGTCGCAGCAAGGTAGAGCAGTAGCTGCTTGCCTTTGCGAGGAGCCGTGAGGACTGGTGGCTTCGATAGGAAGTCCTTGAGCTGAGCAAGGGCTTGGTCCCCCTCTGGAGTCCACACGAACTTCTCTTGGTACTTGAGTAGTTTGAAGAAGGGGAACCGCTGTTCTCCAAGCTTCGAGATGAATCTATTCAAGGCCGCCATGCACCCGGTCAGCTTCTGGACGTCTTTGATGCACGTGGGAGCTTTCATGCTGGTGATGGCGGAGATCTTCTCTGGGTTGGCTTCGATGCCGCGTTGGCTGATGATGAAGCCGAGTAGTTTACCCGAAGGTACGCCGAAGACGCACTTGTTCGGGTTGAGCTTCTAGTGGTACTTGCGCAGAGATGCGAAAGTCTCTTCAAGGTCGTCGATGAGGGTACTGGAGTTTCTGGTCTTGACGACCACGTCATCCACGTAGGTTTCGACGTTCTTGTTGAGTTGCCTCTTGAAGCAGGTCTGGATAGCTCGTTGATAGGTGGCGCCGGCGTTCTTCAACCCGAAGGACATGGTCGTGTAGCAGTACGCGCCAAACGGGGTGATGAACGCGGTCTTCTCCTGGTCTTCTTCCTTGATCGCGATCTGGTGGTACCCGGAGTAGTAGTCGAGGAAGCAGAGCAGGTCGCAGCCCGCCGTGGAGTCGATGACTTGATCAATCCGCGGCAACCCGAAGGGGTCCTTGGGGCAGTGCTTGTTGAGGTCGGTGTAGTCGACAGACATCATCCACTCGTTCGAGTTCTTCTTGCGGACAAGGACGGGGTTGGCGAACCAGTCAGGAAGGAAGACTTCTCTGATGAAGCCAGCCGCGAGTAGTTTGGCAAGTTCCTTCTTGATGGCATCCCGTCTGTCGTCGGCGAATCGGTGGAGGTGTTGTCGCTTGGGGGTGGCCTTAGGATCGACGTTGAGGCAGTGCTCAATCAACTCCTTGGGCTCTCCTGGCATGTCCGCTGGCTTCCACGCGAAGATGTCGCGGTTGGCCCAAAGGAAGTTGATGAGTGCGTCTTCCTATTTGGGGTCGAGGCCGGCCCCGATGGTGGTGGTCTTGCTGCTGTTGCCTGTCCCAAGGTCGATCGTCTTGACTAGAACCTCCTCAGCTGGCTGAGGCTTGTTGCCTTTGTCTGACTTCTCAGGGATGTCGAGTTCACTTGGGGCAAGCTTCTTCGACGCGGCGTAGACCTCCATCATTGCGTTGGGTACTTGATTTGTGGTGGCGATCTCCATGGCTTCGGTGTCGCAGTCGTGCGAGATCTTCAAGTCCCCTTGGAGCGAGAGTACACCTGCTGGGCTTGGCATCTTGAGCACCAGGTAGGTGTAGTGGGGCACCGCCATGAACTTGGCGATACCTGTCTGCCGAGGATGGCATGGTAGGACGTCTCGAAGTTCGCGACTTCGAACTTGACGTACTCAGTACGGTAGTTGTCCCGAGATTCCCCGAAGGTAACTGGCAGGACCACTGAGCCCAGTGGGATAGCCGCGTTCCCAGGGACGATGCCGTAGAAAGGCGATGTGCTCTTAGTGAGCATGTGAGTGATGTCGAGCTTCATCTTCTTCAAGGTCTTGGTGAAAAGGACATTGAGCCCGCTTCCACCGTCGATGAGCACCTTGTTGAGTCTGGAGCCCACGACTACTGGTTTCAGGACGAGTTGGAAACGCCCTGGTTCGGAGAAGCTTGTCCATTGATCTGCGGGAGAAGGTGATGGGTACCTCCGACCACCTGAGAGGGGTCGGGACCGCTGGTTCAATGTTCAAGACTTGCCGTCTGATGGCCTTCTGAGACCGCTTGGTGGGTAGTCCGCCGAAGAGGACATTCACTGTCTTGTCGGGTTCTTGGAAGTCGTCGTTGTTCTCATCGGCCTTTTTCTTGCCCTTCTTGTCGTGAGGAGGCTGTGGGTCTAGGGTATCCTTGAGTGCTCGCCGGAGTTGGTAGAACTTCTCAGTGGTGTGATTGCCCTCCAGATGCCATGGGCACTTCTCTTTCAGCAAGTCTTTGAAGCCGCATGAGGTCTTCTTCGAGTTATGTTTCGCGGGACGCTGGATAGCCGTGAATGCGTTGTTTGGCTTGCGCTTGCGGTTAGGACCCGAGTAGTTGTTGTTGTTGTGACCCCCTTGATCCCTGTTGTTGTTGTTGCTGCCGCCCGACTTTTGCTTGCTCTTGCCACGGATGGTGTCGTACTTGGCGTTAGCCTTGTCTTCTTCATCGGCGCATGAAATGATCATGTCCTTGAGCTTGGTTATAGAACTCGGGCGGCATCGACCGAAGTCTTCGAAGGTGCGATGATGGTAGAGACTGTCTTGGAAAAGGTCGATGGCCTCCTTGTCGGTGACATCGACTACAGTGGCGCGCTTGTCGAAGAAGCGCCACATGTACTTGCGTAGCGTCTCGCCCTGTTCCTGCTTGACCATTGCCAGGTCCATGCGAGTACCCGAGCGTCCCATGGTGCCCACGAAGTTGCTGGTGAACTGGTCCTTGAGCTGGTTCCACTCATCGATCAAGTACTTGTCGAGTGACTCGAGCCATGTAAGTGGTGCTTGGTCCAGGCAGAAGGGGAAGTAGAGACACTTGGTGTCATTGTTGCCACCAGCGTTATTGATGGAGAGGGCATAGCATCTGAGCCATTGGACTGGATCTTGCTTCGCGTCATACTTGGTGATACCAAGAGGTTTGAACTTCTCTGGGAGGAGTAGATTGCGAAGTTGAGAGGAAAAGGCGGGGTAGCCGTTGTTGTCGCCTGCCATGGAGGACTGGTTTCGTTGAATTTCTTCAATTCTGCGGCGGGCATCATAGCCGCCGTGCGAGGCGCCGGTGACGTGGCTGTCTGCGTGGCCTCAGCCTCCGCGATCACCTCCGCCACCGGCTCTTCTTCCAACCCTGTGTGTGGAGCTCCCGCCGCCGCTGCCTCTACCACCAGCATCACCATGACCAGCAGCGTCGTGACTACTGTCAGTGCCGCCAGCACTATTACCACCCTGAGAAGGTCCTCCAGCTTATGCCCTGGTACGATTGGGGTTCTGGGGGAGTTCTCCTCGAGTGCCGTTGCGTCCATTATCCACTGGACTGCGACTTGTGGCTTCATGGTTCTCGTGTTCGCGAGTTCTGGGAGGAGGCGCTTGAGTGACTCTATTGTCAACTCTCATGAAGTAGGCGTCTTCCGCTTGGCGATGACTTCACCCGCGCGTATCCCCTGAGCGTGACGTGCTATCGTAGAGATAGATATGAGGCACTGTTTTGGGGGTAGTGTGCACCCGGCTGATGACTTGTTCGAGGGCCTCTGCAAGCTTCCGTACAGGGAGGGATTCTCGGAGACGTCTACGCCGTTCATTGCGCTTCCTGTTGCGCTCACGTCAGGCGTTCTTGTCGTCAGTGGTTTCATCAGCGGGTGCATTAGCAGACAGCTCGTCTGCGGATATGTCTTCGAAGTAGCGGTCGGGTCGAGTCCCTGAAGGTCCTGGGGTCTCGCCAGTAATCATGAAGACTTGGCGATCAGGGGTGCCGAGACTCGAGTCAGTACTCACCACCTCGGATGGATTATGCTCCTCTATTGGAGCTAGGGGTGTTCCCTCCTGGAAGGGAAGCGAGTCGAGGTAGGCGACGTAGCGTGAGTTCCCGTCTGTCAGGTCTGTAGGCTTGCGTTCTGGACAGTAGACGAATCTGCCGGCGGGTGTAGATGTTATAACCAGGCCGGTGGCTGGTCCTGACAGCGGTTGCTCAGTCGTGGGGTTCTCGGACTCGGGCTCGTCAGGGTCCGAACCGAAGTCAAACTCGTAGGAGGAGTCCGAGTAGTAGCTGGAGCCGGAGTTGGAGTCCGAGGTGTAGTCGGAGACAATCTCCTTGCCGGCCCGGCGTGCAATGAGAGCTTCCGCGTGAGCCCTGCTAGCGTTGCAAAGACCAAATGGGAAGTGCTCGTGGAGTGGGGCGTCGACACACGATGGCTCAGTAGCCGACTCGCATGCAGTGACCCACGGGGACGTCGAGTTCGAGTTGGAGGTGGATCCAGGCTCGAAGTCGGCGTGCTGGTTGTAGAGCGAGATTTCACCGAATTTTCCGGTGAGGTCGCCCGTGATCATCTCGGGAAGTGTCACGAGCCCGGTCCTCGGGTTGGGTGTCATGGTGAGATGGCGTTGGAAGGATCTGGCGCCGTCAGCAGTGCAAACCCAGGACCCGAAGATGAAGGTGCCCCCGTGGTTGAAGGTGACAGTTGGCTTGACGAAGATTGAAGCCGTCGAGTTCGCCATGAGATCTTCGACGAGATCCCCTACCTGGCGCGCCAACTGTCGGTGTTTTAGACCGGCAACCTACCAAGGGGAGTACCCGAGGTAGATGAATGTGGCCTCGCCGAGATCGGTAACTCGAAGGAAGAGACACGTGGCACACAATTTAGATAAGTTCGGGCCGCGAGGTGCGTAATACCCTACGTCCTGTATGCTGCGTAGCTCTAGATTGATTGGATGTGTTTACAAGATGATGCGTATGAGAGAGGTAAAGGTCCCTGCCTCCGCTAACACCGTGCAACAAAAATCCACTGGCAAAATGGATCGAACGAAAAGCACGTAAGAACACGCGAAGAACACGACGAACTGCTGGCTAAAAGCCTCCTCGCACACCGTCCGCCATGGGCACGCGGACCGTCTGCGTGGTTCGCAGATAGCAGCCCGAACTCGACCTCTTGAAGGTCAACACCACCTTCCCACTACCCGATCTCCCGAATCAACCTAGGGATTACTACTAAATCATAGGTGAAGGTGAAGCGCGTCTAGGAGAAGCTATGCCTACGAATTTGTATCCCCAAACCCAAATGAATCGAGAAGAATCGAGATTCTACCGAGCTCAAGAACAAAGCTAGGTTTCCAACCGAAATCCTTCAATCGGAGGCCGACCTCGGAGTTTGAGGGATCAAGATCAAGCACAAAGATGCACGAAACAACTATCCATGATTCCCACAAACAAATCTGAGCCCAAACACTTCAGAATCGAAGGAACAAGCCGCGCACGAAAAACCAACGAAAATAGCTCGAAAAAGACACGAAAATCCAACGAGCTACAAACCGGAAATCAACGCAACCATGAAAGCTTCCATTCACTCAGAGGTCAGATTCTTTACAAACAGAGGAAAAATCTAACCCTAGAGAACAAGGAAATGAGAAGCAGTCCGGATGGATAGTTTGCCTGGAAACCCTAGAGCTAATATATATGATTCCCCTTCGGGCCAGGCAAAAGACCACACTACCCCTAGCACTTAAGTTGTGATACAACCCCTCAGGGGCAAATAGGTCTTGTAGCACTCCTCTTCATCGCACGGCCATGTCGTTGCCGCAGACCACGTCCTCCCGACACAAGCCCTACGGTCCCGCCACGCGTCCGCCGACATCGAAGCTTCTCGGCGCCCGGATCTCGTCTCCGCCCGCCAAGCCTCCAGTCTTGGTTTTATGTCTCAACCAAGTAACCCGACTGTTTTCTGGTGAACCGCCGCAAACCCCCCGTGCAGACTCCGGTCGTGAGCCGCTACCCTGCACCGGCTCCTGTCCACGACTTCGTCTTGCTTTTTTTGGCACCATGCGGCCCGCACTTGACCCCGCTGGCCACTGGGTCCCTCGAGTCAGGCCTACTTGTGTCTCCACTCCTCGGAGGCCCTGAAAGGCATAAACCTTTCACGCCCGCTCTTCACCTGCACCAATGCAAATCAAGCCGCAACTGCACTTGCAATACTTGGCCAAGAGTCAGTCCACACCACGTTGTCAAACACTCATCACAGCCAGGAGCGACCATCCACCGGTCCTCAGACGCTCCGGTCCTCAATCTCCCCCTTGATGAGTGCATTGACAACACACACAAGTAACCAATTCAAAGAAAAGAGAAAAAGAAATGAAACGAAAGAAAAACTCAAGGAAGTGATCAAAAGCCAAACAAAAGCCAAGAAAAGATCACAGTGAGAAAGATCTCGGTTCCCTAAGGCAAGGGCAACGGCTCGACACAACCGAGATAAAATGCTCCAAAATTGCCGACTCCTCAAGGTGAGGCAAGAGGGATCGACACCATCGGCCAAAGAGCACAACTAAACAATTCAGGCGAAAAAGTGCTCCCAAATGCATGAATGCAAGCTCCCCTGAACAAATACATTTCTCCCAATTTTTCTTTCCTCGATGCAAACTCCCTCTGGAAACATGAATTGGGTACTTTCCTCCCCCTTGTTGGTAATGCATGAATCAAGTCTACAAATACAAGCATGTGCTTCTCAAATATACAAAGAGCACTACAACATGCTAAAATTGAGACATAGACAAGCAAGATAGACACAATTTGAGCACAAGCATCGCCAACAAGATACAACAGGACATATAAGCAAGTGACATAGCCATGATGAAAATGAAACATTTTTGACAAAAATTTCCCTCTCATGAGCATAGGACCTAAACATGATCAAAAGGAGCACATACAACATATAACTCACAAACTTCATGCAAGGTCATACATTCTCATCACAAGGTCATCACAAACACCTACAAGCTATCTCATGTCATGTCAAAGCCACCGAGCCATGTGTCCACTTCAAGATATGAGACTTCTCATTGGTGAACATCATGCAACGATTTAGCACCCAAGATAAGGAATTTAAAGCATTTATGACAAGGAAGCAAAATTTTCAAGCATAGACATCTCACATACCATTTTCATGATTGACAAATTAAACATGGTACATGAAGTGCCTTTGCGGCAAAAAGAAGCTTAGGCTTCTCCACAAGGTAGCATGTAGGCTAAGTATTCGTGATGATAAATGGATCATTGATCCCAAATGAAAAGAACATGGTTCCAAGCACAAATTAAGCAAGATATATCCATAAACACCCAAAATGAATATGAGAGGCATTCCACTCACAAGAGAGATTCATATAGCATTTTTTACAAAAAGAAAGCCATCCACAAGCATATACATCCCAAAGCTACCAAGAGCATAGCTATACATCTCATGAGCAAGACAAGCAAGATCACAACCTCATCTCTAGCATATCATGGTGGGCAAAGCAGATAAGAGAAGCACATCTCAATGCCATATGTTACAAATGCAGTCTATGATACAAAGATGCAAGCATGATATGATACATATATGAAAATGCAACATGCATATGTACATCAACCCTCCCAACCGAAGCTCAAAAAGGAAAAACAACTCCAAGCTCTCCTCGCAAATGAGCAAATGTAGCTTGGTCCAAAGGTTTGGTTACGATATCGGCAAGCTGCTTTTCTGTAGGTACATGGATGAGGTCAATGTTTTCCTTCTCAACATTATCTCTCAGAAAATGGTACCTCACTTCTATGTGTTTGGTTCTGGAGTGAAGCACGGGATTTTTGGCAACACTAAAGGCACTCGTGCTATCACACATGAGAGGTACATGGGAACACTCTCACCAAAATCACTCATCGTGTATGTGATCCAAAGCAGCTGGGAGCAACAACTAGCGGTAGTAACATATTCGGCTTCTGTGGTAGACTGAGCTACACTAGACTGTTTGCGAGAAGACCAAGAAACAAGCGAGGAACCCAAAAACTGACAAGTCCCTGAAGTCGACTTCCTATCGACTCGACACCTCGCAAAGTCGGCATCCGAAAAACCAAGAAGCGAAAGGGAAGAGGACGCCGTATACCGAAGACCGAGCTCAGGAGTGTATCGAAGATACCTGAAGATCCAGTTGACGGCCTGCCGATGTGAAGTCCTCGATGACGCCTGAAAATGCACATACACATAGAAAATTGGATGTCTGGCCTCGTCGCCGTCAAGTACAAGAGGGAGCCAATCATGCTCCGGTACTCCTTTTGGTCCACGGGCTCTCCGTCCTCGTCCGCGTCGAGCGCTGTAGTCGTGCTCATCGATGTCGACAGGGGCTTTGAGTCGTCCATCTTGAACTTCTTGAGGATGTCCTTCGTGTACTTGGCTTGATGTACAAAGGTTCCCTCCTTCGCCTGCTTGATCTGAAGCCCGAGAATGAACTGCAATTCTCCCATCATAGACATCTCGAATTCTTTGCTCGTGTCCTCTGCAAACCTCGCAACCAAAGAGTGAGACGAGCCACCGAAGACAATATCATCCACGTATACCTGAACAATTAGGATATAATTCCCCTGCCTGAGGAGAAAAAGAGTCTTATCTACCTTGCCCATCTCAAACCCCTTGCTGAACAAGAACCCCCTCAAACGGCCATACCAAGCACGGGGAGCTTGTTTCAACCCATACAACGCCTTTCTCAACCTATACACCTTGTGGGGAAACTCAACACTCTCAAAGCCCAGTGGTTGCTTCACATAAACTTCTTCCTCTAAGAACCCATTCAAGAAGGCACTCTTCACATCTATTTGGTACAATTTGAACCCTTTAGCCACAGAAAAAGATAGAAGGATCTTAATTGCCTCCAAACGGGCTACAGGAGCAAATGTCTCTCATAGTCTATCCCCTCCTTCTGACTATAGCCCTAAGCAACCAACCTCGACTTGTTCCTCACCACCTCACCATTTTCTCCCTCTTTGTTTTTCCACACCCATTTTGTCCCAATAGGTTTGCAATTTGGTGGCGGCTCCACTAACTCCTCATGCATGGCATTCACCCAATTAGGAACAGATAGAGCGCGTCCAACATCTTTCGGCTCAAAGGTAGCAACAAAAGCTGAATGAGCAAAGTGAGAAGCATTTCTGGACCTTGACCATGTCGTACGCTCATTGATGTCGCCGATGATTACTGAGGGTGGATGATCAACTTGAGCGCGCTTCGGTGCCTCTCGCCTTGAGGCAACCTCCCCTCAGCAGCTGCTTCCACTTGATCTTGCTGAATCGTAGGCGGTGTAGGGGATGGACCATCCTGCACCGTAGTCGTCGTAGTGGAAGTAGAGGGTACATGCGTGCCTGGAGCTTCACCATCATCACCATCATCCTCTCCAGCATCATCCTCTTCATCCTCAAAGATCTTCTTGCCAACTTCATCATCACCTGCACACTCAAAGACAGACGAATTGCATGGTTGTGTCTCGTCGAAGGTAACCTCGCAAGTCTCCATGACTAGGTTAGTATCATGGTTGAGCACACGAAATGCTCTGGAATGACTAGCATAACCAAAGAAAATCCCATCAGAAGACCTCGACTCAAACTTATCTAGCCTACCCTTCTTGAGAATGAAGCACCGACAACCAAAAGCCCTGAAATGGCTCACTCTAGGTGCTCGCCCGTGCATAAGCTCATAGCACGTCTTGTTCAAGAAGGCCCTCAGAAAAATCCGGTTCCCAACATGGCAAGCAGTATTCACCGCTTCCGCCCAATATCTCCTTGGAGTCCTTTGCTCATCAAGCATCATCCGAGCCATCTCACAAAGGGAACGATTTTTCCTTTCAACCACACCATTCTGACAAGCCACATAGGGAGAAGAAAACTGATGTTCAAGACCCAAATCACGACAAAAGGTTTCAAAACGAGAGTTTTTAAATTCACTGCCATTGTCGCTATGAATAGCTCGAACAACATCTCCATGTCTCTCGTTCTTCAACCTCAAGATTAGATCTCTCACAAAACCAAAGTTCCCCCCTTGTCAGCCAAAAAGAGGACCCAAGCATAGAGAGAATAGTCGTCCACAATCACAAGGACATACCATTCCCACCCGCTGAGCACACACGAGCTAGACCAACCAAGTCCATATGGAACAACTCACATGGCCTCTCTGTCATAATGGATGTCAGAGGCGGATGAGAGGCGGCGACCATCTTGCCGTACCTACACGGAGCACATACCAAATCCATTTGGTATTTCAACTTTGGCAATCCTCGGACTAATCCTAGCCCACTCAAGTGGGACAACAAGTCAAAACTCAAGTGACCTAGTCTCCTATGCCATTTCCAAAGCTCCGCCGAAACACCAGCAACCAAACAACGAGAAGAGCCAACACACTGATAAAAATCGGCTCTGAAAATTTGACCCTCGGGGACGATTGTACACACAATATCGCCTCGAGAATTCAAAACACGAGAACAGCCCGTTTTGAAACAGACTTCAAAACCCTCATCAAGAAGTTGGGAGATAGAGAGAAGATTGTACCACAAAGACTTGACAAGAGAAACACACCTAAGAGTCACAGACTCACTCACCTTCACCGTGCCCACTAAAAGCACTCTACCTTTCCCATTATCCCCAAAAGTGATGTACTCCTTGGTCATCACCAGGGTGAGGCTGGAGAACCACTGTTGATCTCTGGTCATGTGTCGAGAGCAACCGGAGTCGATCAACCAAAAGCCCTCCATGCCTCCCACCTGCAAAATCAAAAACAAGAGAGAGAGAGTGATCAAGGGACTCAGCATTGGGGTTAGTACAAAACGAATCAAACCAGTGCCTCGCCATTTGCTCAAACGTGGGGTTAGCAAAATTCATCCTATCTCTCCTAGGTGGAACACTCACACGTCCCCTTGGAGGACTACGTGTACCACGAAGGGGAGACCGTGGTCCGCATCTCCTCTGGTACCTAAAACTGCGATCATCCCCCCCATACTCGTATTGGCCACGAGCAAAGGAACGTCCAACAAACTCACCACACCCAAACCCAACATGCCTACCACCTTCTCTGTGTGGTGGATCACCTCGAGGCACAAACTCACGCCTCTCACGAGGGTAAATGGTACGCACCATTCCCTCACTTCTTGGCACCAACCTAGGCTCAGGCACACCACGAGAAGGGCGGTACCTGTCCTTGTTGGCCAACTCTCTAGCCAACCTCTCCTCACGGTTCCTCCTGAAGCAAAACTCAGCAAGGTGCCCATCCCTCCCACAATGCTCACAATGGAAGGGTTTCGGTTTTGGCTTTGGTTTTACGTTCTCTTTGGGCTCTGGCTTCTCCTCACTAGGTTTCTGCTCACTCGATTTCTCTCCCTTCTTCCCAAAGAACTTATTCCCCAAGACACTCTTGAACTTGATGGGTTCCTGGAAGTTGTTGGTTTGTGGAGGAAACACGAGTGGAGCTGGGGTTGTGTCTAGTCGGTTCCTAAGATGATTCGGCTTAGGAACAAAGACATTTTTGTGGTGGGTTTTTGGTGGCTCTAGGATATCACTCTCACCACCTCCCTCACCCACTTTCTTTGCCCCAAGCGCTTCCCCATCCTGGTGCTTGTATGTTTCGATCATTATCCTCAACTGAGGCTCATGACCAGACAACCAACCCATCAACTTTCTCAGCTCATCATTCTCATCCTGCAAATGATCAACATAATGTGCAAGCTCCATATTCTTCACAGCATTTACTTCACAAGTAGAACAAATTGTAGGAATAGAAGCTTTCTGCTGAGCCTCTAGAGATCTAGCTTAAGCAAGCGAAACATCTAGCTTCTCATGCAAAACAGGACAAGAAGTACAAGCACCAAGCAAGGCGGGTCTAGATTTCATCTCATCTATCTCAACCCTAAGCACATCTAGTTCCTCAACCCTGGAGGCATACTTCTCCTTAAGCATAGTCAATTCACCAAGAAAAGTGGAACAATCAGTGCATTCAGGTTCATTGGTCACAACAGGAGCATACTTAAGGGAATCTATTTGAGCCCTAGCATCAACAAGCAAAGACACTAGCTCAACCACCTTCTCCTTAGCCTCTCCAAGCAAAGACCTATACTCCCTCTTATCCTCGTTGGTCTTTCTAAGCACATCATCACGATTGTCAAGCAAGTCATTCAACTTAGCATTCTCTGCTATCAAGAAGGATGGTTCATTGTTTACCTCTTCCTCAAAGTCAGAGTGAAGGACCGATTAGGCGACCAGAGAGGGGGGAGTGAATGGGAGCCGATAAAAATTCTTCTTGAGGGAGATTGAAACTCCGACAAGATGAACTAGCACGGTCGAACCCCCGAAATCACACGCTCCGCACTTCAACCTCCCGTTTGCCAAAACCACGTAGCCACTGGAGTGCTACCGGTCCTAGGAACAAACTCTACCAAAGCAACCACAACACACACACAAGACCGACGGCGGAAACAACTCGAAAGCCGGCTAACCGGAGGGGGCGGTTAGACCGGGTATAGGGGGCGGTTAGACCGCCTCCACTCGGCAACCAAGAAATCCTCCGAAATGCCTCTTCCGAGCACCAAAACTCACCACGGTTTCACCAACAGAGATCTCTCGGTCAAGGCCATGCTAGCTACCGGAAAATCTTGGCGAAAACCAAAACTTCACCCAAGGGCCTAGGGGCGGTTAGACCGGCTACCGGGGCGGTCTAACCTCCCGTACCCAAAGAACGAACCCCGACCAAGAACACCTAGCAAACCGCACGAGAACGACCCCAAATTTCACCCGACACTCCTCCGATCAAGGCGAACAAACTCATAGAGGAAGATCCGGCGAAACAAAACTTTGACCCGGAAACACCCGGGCGGTTAGACCGCCCCGTAGGCGGTTAGACCGCCCCTTCCGTAAAACGAACCCGCGGGTCAAACCTCAACTTCCTCACGCCCGATCTCCCGAATCACTCCACGGATTGCAGCCAAACTTCGGGAATAGCTGGGTTACCTCCTGGGCAACCTCTACCTCAAAGGAATCAACCCGAAACGCTCACAATCAAGAGGAATCGAAGAAATCGCTTCTCTAGGTCAAGAACTCGCCCAACTCGAGAAACCACCAAATCGAGTCCGATTCAAAGGGGATTTGAGGGCAAAGTCACCAGCAAAAGAGGCACAAGAACCTCAGACGTGACACCCACCAAAAACCCCAAGAAATCGTTCTCAAAACACCGCCAAAAAGAGCTCCGAAAATCAACACAAAGGAGAAAGGAAAACCACCATGATGAACAACGCCAAACCTTCTATACATGCCATGAAAGGTTCGTACAAGGTCTAGCTTGCCACCCAAACATCCATCCCTCTCTCTAGATCTCACATGAAGCTCTCAAGCTGGCCTTCTAAAATCCTAAGGAAAATGGAGAACGAAAATGGAAAAACAAAATGAGCTAGGGTTCCAAGTGTTGGCTGCCATCCACCCATCTAATGAGTATATATGGAGGCACCCAAAAGACTAAACTACCCTTCACTAATAACTAGGGATACATGCCCCTCGAGGGCGGATTTGGAATTCTTGATGTCTTCACCATCGGACGGATACCCGGCGACCCCACCCTGCGTAGCCTCAACGCAAGCCTTGCGATCTCGACGTGTGTCCTCCGCTTCGAAGCTTCTCGACGCCGGCGGCCAGGGCGGTCAGACCGCCCCCCTTGGGCGGTTAGACCGGCCCGGGGGCTCTGACCGGCCCCAGGCGGTCTGACCGCCCCTCCTGGGCGGTTGAACCGGCCTAGGTGGCCGCACCTCCTCGTCGAGTCTTCGGCCTCGGTTTTGTGGCTCAACCGAGTAACCCAGTGGTTTTCTGGTGAACCACTGCAAACCCCGCGAACTCGGTGTAGCCTCCGCCAATCTCCACTCATGACTCGGCTCCCACGTAGTTCCGGCTCGCCCTTGGTTTTGAGGCTCTACCAAGAAACCGTCCACGACTTCATCTTGCTGTTCATGCCACCATGCGGCCCGCACTTGACCCCGCTGGCCACCGGGTCCCTCGAACGAAGCCTACTTGTCTTCTCCACACCTGGAGGCCTCACCGGCAACGACCTTTCACGCTTGTTTTTCACCTGCACCAACACGAGTCAAGCCGCAACCTGCACCTGCAATACTTAGCCAAGAATCAGTCCACACAATGTTGTCAATCACTCATCACACAAGGAAGCGACCATCCACCGGTCCTCGAACCACACATGGTCCTCAATCTCCCCCTTGATGAGTGCATTGACAACACACTCACATGAAGTAACACAAGAGAAAAGGAAAAGAAAAGAAATAAAAAACAGAAACCTCAACAAGCGATCGAAAGCCAAACAAAGGCAAAGAGCAAGATCACTTGAAGAAGACAAGTCTCGGACCCCTTAGGCAAGGGCAACGGCTCGACACATCCGAGACAAAACACAGCTCAAGCAAAGAGCGCAAACCACCAAAGCAATGCCCGAACACCACAAAGAGCTCCCCCTGCACATATGCAAGCTCCCCTTGAGCCACAGCACACTCCCCCTGAACAAATGCAGCAATGCAACGCGGAAATGCAACAAAGAGCAAAAACCTGCTCACTCTGCCCAGGGCGGTTAGACGGCGCTCGTACGGGCGGTTAGACCGCCCGTGCCCGACCCGACCGCCCGGGGGCGGTTAGTCCGCCCCAAGAGACCGGCCCTGCACCAAACTGCTCAAAATTTGCCCGAAACAATTGGAACACCTTCCAAACACTCCCAGGTGCCCAAAACATGCATAAACTTCCCCCCTTGTTGACAATGCATGAATCAAGGCAAAATGCGAAAACTTTCAACATATAGCTTCTCGAATATACAAAATTCATCACAAGGAGCTACACAAGTCCAAATGAGCAAGTTAGATACTCGACAGGTTCGTAATGACCTTAACTACGTGATCACCAAGTTTCACAACCATTGGACAAGGCTAAAAAGGATTTGAGTAATTTTGCGAAAAGTTACTCTCTCATAAGCAAATACCTAAACATGAGCAAAACATATCAAAATGGCAAAGCCACTCAAACTTCATGCTAGGACAGCCATTCTAATCATAAGACCATCATAAACACCCAAAAGCACCTCATGTCATGTCAAAGCCACCGAGCCATGTGCCTACTTCTATGTATGAGACTTCTCATTGGTAGGCATCATGCAACGGTTTAGCACCCAAAGCAAATTAATTTCAGCACATATGACATGGGAGCATATTTTCCAAGCATTTTTCATTTCATTTTCAGATTTATGATTGGTACATGAAATGTCTTTGCGACAAAAAGGAACTTATGCCCCTCCACGAGATTAAGCAAGAGGGCTAAACATTCATGATGGCAAATGAGCCTTTGGCCCCATATGATCAATAAACTAGCTATCCAACCACAAAGTAAGCATAGCAAAGCCACTAAAACATGTCAAGATCATATATAAGCATTTACACATGAGAGAGCATATATGTGACATTTTTCAAAACAAATAGCCATCAACCATGGATCACTCAACAAGATCATCAAGAGCTAAGCCAAACTAACCATAGCATACCAAACAAGCTCACAAAAACATATATAGCAACCCGTAGTGAACAATGTATATAGGAGAAGCTTTTCCTATCCAATGCATATGATACAAAATGCATGCAATATAAGATACAAGGATGCCTATACATCATGATACATATGCAATGCCGAATGCAAGAAATGCACAAAAGAAGGCTATACATATGCTACAAAGGAGCTCCCACACACCCAACTCAAGAAATCAAGCACACACCAAGTTCCCCCCGCAAACGAGTGAAAGTTGTTTGATCTAGGGGTTTGGTGAAAATATCGGCTAGTTGGTCATGTGTGGGTACATGAATCAAAGCTATCTTCTCTTTCTCTACGTTGTCTCTCAGGAAATGATACCTCACTTCTATGTGTTTGGTTTTGGAATGAAGCACTGGGTTCTTTGCAACGCTTATGGCACTGGTGCTATCACATTGAAGTGGGACATGGGTATACTCCTCACCAAAGTCACTCATGGTGTAGGTGATCCAAAGGAGCTGAGAGCAACAACTAGCAGCGGCAACATACTCGGCTTCGGTCGTGGATTGAGCAACACTCGACTGCTTGCGGGAAGACCAAGACACCAAAGAAGAACCCAAAAACTGGCAAGTCCCAGAAGTGGACTTCCTATCCAACCGACACCCAGCAAAATCCGCGTCTGAAAAACCATGAAGTGCCAAAGAAGAGGACGCGGAGTACCAAAGGCCGGAGTCGGGAGTGTGACGCAAGTACCTGAAAATTCTCTTCACTGCTTGCCGATGCGAAGTCCTCGGAGACGCTTGAAAATGAGCGCACAGACACACCGAGAAACGTATGTCTGGCCTCGTCGCCGTCAAGTAGAGGAGTGACCCGATCATGCTCCGGTACTCCTTCTGGTCCACATGTTCACCTTCCTCGTCCGCATCAAGAGCTGTAGTCGTACTCATCGGCGTCGTCATAGCCTTGGAGTCCTCCATCTTGAACTTCCTCACAATGTCCTTGGTGTACTTAGCCTGGTGCACAAATGTTCCTTCCATTGATTGCTTGATTTGTAGCCCGAGGAAGAAGCGCAACTCACCCATCATGCTCATCTCAAACTCCCTCGCTCATATCATCCGCAAACCTTGCAACAAGAGTGTTAGACGAGCCACCAAAGACAATATCATCCACGTACACCCGCACAATCGGGGATATCTCTCGCCCCCGCCTCGGCAAAAACAAGGTCCGATCGACCTTCCCCATCTCAAAACCTCTCTCAAACAAGAACCCCCTCAACCTACCATACCAAGCTCTAGGCGCCCGCTTCCAGCCCATACGGCGCCTTCCTCAACTTGTACACCCGGTGGGGGGTATTTCTCACTCTCAAACCCCGAGGTCGCCTCACATACACTTCTTCCTCCAACACACCATTCGTAAAAGCACTCTTCACATCCATTTGGTGCAACTTGAACCCTTTAGCCACGGAAAAGGCTAGAAGGATCCTAATCGCCTCCAAACGGGCTACGGGAGCAAAGGTCTCCTCGTAGTCAATCCCCTCCTTCCGATCGAACCCTTGAGCAACAAGTCTCGACTTGTTCCTCACAACCTCACCCTTCTCTCCCTCTTTGTTTTTCCACACCCACTTTGTACCAATCGGCTTACACCCTGGGGGAGGGTCAACCAACTCCCACACCTGATTCCTCTCAAAGTTCTCCAACACCTCATGCATCGAATTCACCCAATTGTGAGCAGATAGTGTGTGTCCAATGTCTTTGGGCTCAAAAGAAGCAACAAACGCAGCATGAGCGAAATGGGAATTGTTTCGAACCCTCGACCGTGTAGTGCATTCATTCATGTCGCCGATGATCCTCGAAGCTGGGTGATCCACTTGAACTCGCCGGGGGGGTTCTCACCTCGAAGCTACCTCCCCCTCAACATCAGCTTCTCGTTCTTGATTTGTCGTCGTAGGTGTAGCAGAGGGTCCATCCATCATCGTAGTCGAAGTAGTGGGTACATGTTCAGCCGGGGGCACCGCACCGCCATCTTCATCATCACCATGTTCATGCTCCTCCTCCTGAAAAATCTCCTCGCCAAGCTCATCATCACCTGCACACTCAAAGACAAGCTGACTACGTGGCTCTGTCTCGTCGAAGGTTACCTCGCAAGTCTCCACGATTTGGTTAGTTTCAAGATTGAGCACACGATATGCTCTAGAATGAGATGCATAACCAAAGAAAATGCCATCGACAGACCTAGCCTCAAACTTATCCAACTTCCTGCCATTCTTCAGAAAGAAACACTTGCAACCAAATACATGGAAGTGACTCACCTTTGGTGTGCGACCATGCATCAACTCATAGCATGTCTTCTTCTTGTGCACTCTGAGGTATATCCTGTTCGACACATAGCACGCGGTATTCACCGCCTCATCCCAATACCTCCTCGGAGTCCTATGCTCATCAAGCATCGTCCGAGCCATCTCGCACAAGGTCCTGTTCTTCCTTTCCACAACACCATTCTGGGGAGGCGTATACGGACTCGAAAACTGGTGCTCAAGACCCAAGTCATGACAAAAAGGTTTCAAAACGAGAGTTCCTGAATTCCGAGCCATTATCACTACGGATAGCTCGTATGGCATCTCCGTGCCTCTCGTTCCTCAACCTCAAGACTAGATCTCGAACAAAACCAAACGTCTCCCCCTTCTCCTCAAGAAAGAACACCCACGCATACCGAGAATAGTCGTCCACCACAACAAGGACATACCACTTCCCACCCGCAGATCGCACACGAGCTGGGCCAACAAGGTCCATATGGAGCAGCTCGCATGGACGCTCAGTCATCACATTGGTGAGAGGCGGGTGAGAAGCGGCCACCATCTTGGCATGCCTACACGGAGCACAAACCAACTCTTTCTCAAGCCTCGACCGTGGCAATCCTCGGACCAAATTGAGTTTACTCAAGCGAGACAAAAGGTCAAAGCTCAAGTGACCCAACTTCCTATGCCACTTCCACAACTCACTCGAAGAACCAGCCAAGAAACAACGCTCCACACCCGAAGACTGAGAAAAATCAGCACGAAACACCTGACCCTCGGGAACGACCATATAAACAAGGTCCCCTCGAGAGTCCACAATCCGAGAACCACCTGGCCGAAACAACACCTCAAAGCCCTCATCCAACAACTGGGACACAGAAAGCAAATTGTACCCCAGCGATTGAACAAGAGCAACACGCCTTAGAGTGATCTTGTCACTCACTTTTATCTCACCTTCTGAAAGCACACGCCCACACCCATTGCCCCCAAAGGTGATGTACCTCTTCGTCACCACCGGGACGAGACTTGAGAACCACCCCCTGTCTCCGGTCATATGCCTCGAACAACCGGAGTCAATCAACCAAATGTTCTTCAAGTCTCCCACCTGAAATTCAAAAACAAGCACGTGAGCGAACAAACGACTCAAAGACCGGGGTTAGTACCAAAAGAGGAAAACCAGTGCCGAGCCATTTGCTCGAAAGTGGGGTTAGCACACATCAAGCCATCTTTCCTACCATAACCACCACCACGAACACCACCTCGGTAACCACTCCGAGGAAACCACCCCTCACTGCCTGGAGGAGGACCAAAGCCACGGAAGACAACCCGTGGAACGTCCCTCCTCTCCTTCTCAAAGCTACGACTCCTCCCATCCCCGTAGTGAACTCGAGGGGGAGAATGCCTAGCAAACGGACCACCCGTCGTCTCTCCGGACCAACCACCAAAGAATCGCACCTCCGGACCGAAACCTCTCGACTCACCACCTCGAAAACCACTCCGCCCCGGAGTGCGGGGGGCGGTTAAACCGCCTAGCCGTGCCGGTCTAACCGCCCCCCTCGGGCCGGGCCGGTCCGACCGCCTAGCTAGGCCGGCCTCCGACCGCCCCCTCCGTACTCGCTCCTCGGCCGTGGGAATTCGCATCTCCCCATGCCGAACACTTCTCACCACAGCCTTACCCCCCGGCGGTGGCATACGAGGCTTAGGTACACCATGGGAAGGGCCGTACCTATCCTTGTTCGCCCACTCCTTTGCCATCCTCTCTTCCCCGCTTCCTCTTGAAGCAAAACTCATCCTTGTGACCCTCTTTCCCACAATGGCCACAACGGAACCTCACAAGCTTAGGTTTTGGCTTGGATTGGGGCTGCTCGCTTGGTTTCTCTCCACTCAACTCCTCCACCGATTTCTCCTCACTTGCCTTCTCACTCACTTTCCCAAAGAACACTTTCCCGGAAGTGCTCACAAACTTGATAGGCTTCCGGAGATCATTTGTGGGTGTAGGAAATGTAGGTGGAGCTGGGGTTGTGGCTAGTCGGTTCCTAAGATGGTTGGGTTTTGGAGGGAAATCATTTTTGTGGTGGGTTTTTGGTGGCTCCGGGATATTCTCTCCACTTCCTTCACCAACCTTGTTTGCCCCAAGTCCCTCACCATCTTGCCTCTTAAAGGCCTCAATCATCATCCTCAACTCGAGGCTCATGGCCGACAACCAACCCATCAACTTCCTCGAGTCATCATTCTCATCCTGCAGACGATCAACATAATGTGCAAGTTCCAAATTTTTCAATGCATGCATTTCACAGGTAGAGCATGATGTAGGCATGGGTTCCTTCAATTTAGCCTCAAGCGAACTAGTGTAAGCATGCATCTCATCAATCTTAGCATGCAAAACAGGGCAGAAGTGCAAGCACCTAGCAAAGCAGGTCTAGACTTAAGCTCAGCCACTTCAACCCTAAGCACTTCTAGTTCCTCACACTTGGAGGCATGCTTCTCCTTAAACAAAGCAAGATCAGCAAGGAACATGGAGCAATCAGCACAATCATTCTCATCCGAAACAACAGGGCTAGCCTTAAGCGAATCAATCTCAAGCTTGCTATCAAGCACCTGTGTCTCTAGCTCAGCCACTCTAGTCCTAGCATCCTCGAGTGAAGCCCTAAGCTCTTTCCTCATTTTCCTGGCCTCTCTAAGCATGTCATCACGGTTATCAAGCAAAGAGCCAAGCCTCTCATTCTCCTGGCGCAAGAAGGGAAGTTCATCACGCACCTCGTCGTCGAACTCAGAGTCCGAGTCGCTCCGTGTGCTCTTCTTGCCGCCGGAGCTCGGCGCCATGGTACGAAGCCATCTCTCGCGAAGCGCTCGGCCCCCGCTCAGGTTCTTGGACGACTTCTTGTTCTTGCGACGATCGCCTTCGTCTTCACTGCTGCTCGAGCTCGAGGTGGAGTACGCGGAACTGGAGTCGACGTCGCTCGCTCCAACCATCGCTCGGGCCTTGCCTCGGCTCTCCTTCTTCCTCGATCGTCGCTCGTCCTTGTACTTGTTCTTGTGCTTGCTCTTGTGGTCGCGCCTCGAACGGTACTTGCCGTCCTTCCTCGGCTTGTGCTTATAGCTGTCCTTGTTCTCGGCCTTCTCCGGGCAGTCGGCGACGAAGTGTCCCGGCTTGCCGCACTGGAAGCACGTCCTCGTGTTCCTCCTCATGTTCACGCGGTTCTCGTGCAGCCTCTCGAACCGCCTCGTCAACAGCGCCAGCTCGTCCTGTCCAAGGTCATCAAACTCCTCATCTGGCATAGACATCAAAGAGGAAAAAGAGAACATCCTGGTGGATGGGTTAGAGTTAGTCTTTCCTTTGGAACCACCAACGAGGGCAAGACTATGGGAATCAGTCGGTCCCTCGAGCTTGGCAGTCATGCTCCTATCCACCTCAGCCGACTTGAGCTTCGAGAATAGCTCGTTCACCGTCAGAGTGTCATACTTCTCCGACTCGACAATGGCCTCGAACTTTCCGCCCCATATCGTACGATCCAAAGAGTGTAAGAGCTTGACCGCTCTATCATGATCATCGTACGGGAGCACGTCCACATTGGCCCTCATGTTGTTCACAACCACCGTGTACCTCTGAAACAAGGCATCGATGGACTCACCGGGGAGATGAGTGAAATTCTCGTACTCTCTCCGGTAGGTCGGATACATCCGTGCCTGAACCTGGGCGTTCCCAACATGAGCCTCCTTCAAAACCGCCCAAATCCTACAAGCCAAGTGCTCGGTGTGCACCCGATCGAACTCAGGCTGACACAAAGCATGAAACAAGTAGTCGACCGCCTTATTGTTGGCGTCGAATCTGTCCCTCTACCCTGGAGCAAGGAAATCCATCGGCTGGACATAGCCTGTGTCCACCGTGACATCCCAAAGAAGCTGACTCTTTCCGCGGAGGAACGCACCCATCCGCTTGCTCCACATCTGGTAGTTCTTGCCATCTTAGACTGGTTAGAGTCAACAAAGACCCGAACCGGCTCTGATACCACTTGAAGGACCGATTAGGCGACCAGAGAGGGGGGGAGTGAATGGGAGCCGATAAAAATTCTTCTCGAGGGAGATTGAAACTCCGACAAGATGAACTAGCACAGTCGAACCCCCGAAATCACACGCTCCGCACTTCAACCTCCCGTTTGCCAAAACGAAGTAGCCACTGGAGTGCTACTGGTCCTAGGAACAAACTCTACCAGCAACCACAACACACACAGCACCGACAGCGGAAACAACTCGAAAGCCAGCTAACCAGAGGGGGCGGTTTGACCGGGTATAGGGGGCGGTTAGACCGCCTCCACCTGGCAACCAAGAAATCCTCCGAAATGCCTCTTCCGAGCACCAAAACTCACCACGGTTTCACCAAAAGAGATCTCTGGTCAAGGCCATGCTAGCTACCAGAAAATCTTGGCGAAAACCAAAACTTCACCCAAGGGCCTAGGGGCGGCTAGACCGACTACCTGGGGCGGTCTAACCTCCTGTACCCAGCAACGAACCCCGACCAAGAACACCTAGCAAACTGCACGAGAACAACCCCAAATTTCACCTAGACACTCCTCTGATCAAGGTGAACAAACTCACAGAGGAAGATCCGGCGAAACAAAACTTTGACCCGGAAACACCCGGGCGGTTAGATCGCCCCCCGTAGGCGGTTAGACCGCCCCTTCCGTAAAACGAACCCGCGGGTCAAACCTCAACTTCCTCGCGCCCGATCTCCCGAATCACTCCACGGATTGCAGCCAAACTTCGGGAATAGCTGGGTTACCTCCTGGGCAACCTCTACCTCAAAGGAATCAACCCGAAACGCTCACAATCAAGAGGAATCGAAGAAATTGCTTCTCTAGGTCAAGAACTCGCCCAACTCGAGAAACCACCAAATCGAGTCCGATTCAAAGGGGATTTGAGGGCAAAGTCACTAGCCAAAGAGGCACAAGAACCTCATACGTGACACCCACCAAAAACCCCAAGAAATCGTTCTCAAAACACCGCTAAAAAGAGCTCCGAAAATCAACACATAGGAGACGGGAAAACCACCATGATGAACAACGCCAAACCTTCTATACATGCCATGAAAGGTTCGTACAAGGTCTAGCTTGCCACCCAAACATCCATCCCTGTCTCTAGATCTCACATGAAGCTCTCAAGCTGTTCTTCTAAAATCCTAAGGAAAATGGAGAACGAAAATGGAAAAACAAAATGAGCTAGGGTTCCAAGTGTTGGCTGCCATCCACCCATCTAATGAGTATATATGGAGGCACCCGAAAGACTAAACTACCCTTCACTAATAACTAGGGATACATGCCCCTCGAGGGCGGATTTGGAATTCTTGATGTCTTCACCATCGGACGGATGCCCGGCGACCCCACCCTGCGTAGCCTTGACGCAAGCCTTGCGATCCCGACGCGTGTCCTCCGCTTCGAAGCTTCTCGGCGCCGGCGGCCAGGGCGGTCAGACCGCCCCCCTTGGGCGGTTAGACCGGCCCGGGGGATCTGACCGGCCCCAAGCGGTCTGACCGCCCCTCCTGGGCGGTTGAACCGGCCTGGGTGGCCGCACCTCCTCGCCGAGTCTTCGTCCCCGGTTTTGTGGCTCAACCGAGTAACCCAGTGGTTTTCTGGTGAACCACTGCAAACCCCGCGAACTCGGTGTAGCCTCCGCCAATCTCCACTCATGACTCGGCTCCCACGTAGTTCCGGCTCGCCCTTGGTTTTGAGGCTCTACCAAGAAACCGTCCACGACTTCATCTTGCTGTTCATGCCACCATGCGGCCCGCACTTGACCCCGCTGGCCACCGGGTCCCTCGAACGAAGCCTACTTGTCTTCTCCACACCTGGAGGCCTCACCGACAACGACCTTTCGCGCTTGTTCTTCACCTGCACCAACACGAGTCAAGCCGCAACCTGCACCTGCAATACTTAGCCAAGAATCAGTCCACACAACGTTGTCAATCACTCATCACACAAGGAAGCGACCATCCACCGGTCCTCCAACCACACATGGTCCTCACAGAGCCCGAGTCATCCTTGTTGCTCTTCTTGCTTGCGGAGCTATGTGCCATGCTGCAAAAGCCTTGGACGGCGAAGCACAAGCCGTTGATGTTATTGCCCGACCGCTTACCCTTGTGCCGGTTCTCTTCTTCATCACTTGAGCTTGATGAAGAGTAGCAGGAGCTTGAGTCGATGTCGCTTCCACCGGCCACCATCGCTCGCTCCTTCTTCTTGTGACCACCACTCATCCTTGGCCTCTGCTCGGACTTGTTCTTGCCCTTGTAGTCATCCCTCGAGTGGTGCTTGTGGTTGGTCCTCGAATGGTGCTTGTGCTCGGGCTTGACCTCCATGGCTTCCAGACACTCAGCGATGAAGTGCTCGTGCTTCCCGCACCGGTAGCACATGCCCGAGTTCCTCCGAGCATTCTTCCGGTTCGTGTACATGCGCTTGAACTGCCAGCTCAAAAACGCGAGATCCCCCTCGTGCAGCACGTCGAACTCTTCATCTGGCATGGACACAAGGCAAGACAAGGAAAATGTTCTCGAAGACATGTTAGCATTAGTCTGTGAACCAAAAATGAGAGCCAAACTATGGGGATCAATCGGGTTCTCGATCTTTGCACGCACCCCACGGTCCACCTCGGACGACTTGAGCTTGGAAAGCAGCTCGTCCACCGTGAGGGTCTCATACTTCTCCGACTCTAGGATGGCCTCGACCTTCCCACTCCACACGGTACGATCCAAAGAAGGCAAGAGCTTGACAGCCCTGTCATGGTCATCATACGGGAGCATGGCCACATTAGCCAATGTTGTTCACGATCACCGTGAAACGTTGAAATATGGCATCTATGGACTCATCGGGGAGATGAGTGAAGTTCTCGTACTCTCTGGTAGGTCGCAAAGAGCCGAGCCTGAGCCTGAGCGTTGCCGGCATGAGCCTTCTTCAACTGCTCCCAAATCCTGCACGCCAAATCCTCTGTTCGAACTCGTTCGAATTCCAATTCACACAGAGAACGGTACAGGTAGTCGTCCGCCTTGTTGTTGGCGTCGAACATGTCCCTCAATCCTGGAGCAAGGAAGTTCACCAGATGAACATAAGCTGTGTTCACCGTGACATCCCACAGGATTTGACCCTTGCCGCGGAGGAAAGCGGCCATCCGCCTTTGCCACATATGTAGTTCTTACCATCAAAGTGTGGAGGACCCGAACCCCGTTCTTGGTACGCCATCTTTGGATCTTAGACTGGTTAGAATCACGAAGATCCATAACCGGCTCTGATACCAATTGAAGGACCGATTAGGCGACCAGAGAGGGGGGAAGTGAATGGGAGCCTATAAAAATTCTTCTCCAAAGAGAGAACTCGGCCTATGCCCCAAATTCACAACCGAGGATTCCCACACGAGTTTGCCAAGGTCACGTAGTCACAACGGACCTACCAACCCTAGGAGCAAACCCCAAACGATCCCAAAGAGAAAGCGAAACTCAAAGAGCGAAGGACTTCGTAGCTCAGCACTAGACCAGGCGGACTGTCCGCAAGCACCAGGCGAACCGTCCGCGAGGCCTGGGCGTACTGTCCGCTGACACCGGGCGGACCGTTCGCGAGTCCTAGGCGGACTATCCGCGAGGCTGAGACGGATTGTCCGAAAACAACCTCCGAACCTCCGATACTGCACCCTCAATAACGGACCGTCCGCGATGGGCCCGCGGACCGTCCGCCACGTCATGGACCGTTCGGCACTCTAGTACGGACCGTCCGCAAACACCGTGCAACAAAAATCCATTGGCAAAATGGATCACACGAAAAGCACGCAAGAACACGCGAAGAACTCGATGAACTGCTGGCTGAAAGCCTCCTCGCAGACCGTACGCCAGGGGCGTGAGGACCGTCAGTGTGGTGCACAGACAGCAGCCCAAACTTGGCCTCTTGAAGGTCAACACCACCTTCCCACTACCCGATCTCCCGAATCAACCAAGGGATTTCTACCAAATCATAGGTGAAGGTGAAGCGCCTCTAGGAGAAGCTATGCCTACGAATTTGTAGCCACAAACCCAATGAATCAAGAGGAATCGAGATTCTACCGAGCTCAAGAACAAAGCTAGGTTTCCAACCGAAATCCTTCAATCGGAGGCCGACCTCAGAGTTTGAGGGATCAAGATCAAGTACAAAGATGCACGAAGCAACTATCCATGATTCCCACAAAAAAATCCGAGCCCAAACACCTCAGAAACGAAGGAACAAGCAGCGCATGAAAAAACCGACGAAAATAGCTCGAAAAAGACATAAAAAACCAATGAGCTACAAACCGGGAATCGACGCAACCATGAAAGCTTCCATTCACTCGGAGGTCAGATTCTTTACAAACGAAGGAAAAATCTAACCCTAGAGAGCAAGGAAATGAGAAGCAGTCTGGATGGATAGTTTGCCTGGAAACCCTAGAGTTAATATATATGAGTCCCCTCCGAGCCAGGTAAAAGACCACACTACCCCTAGCACTTAAGTTGTGATACAACCCCTCAAGGGCAAATAGGTCATGTAGCTCTCCTCTTCATCGCACGGCCACGCCGTTGCCGTAGACCGCGTCCTCCCGACGCAAGCCCTGCGATCCCGCCATGCATTTGCCGACATTGAAGCTTCTCGGCGCGCCCGGATCCCGTCTCCGCCCGGCGAGCCTCCGGTCTTGGTTTTGTGGCTCAACCAAGTAACCTGACGGTTTTCTGGTGAACCACCACAAACCTCGCGTGCGGACTCCGGTCGTGAGCCACTACCCTACACCGGCTCCTGTCCACGACTTCGTCTTGCTTTTCTTGCCACCATGCGGCCTGCACTTGACCCCGCTGGCCACCGGGTCCCTCGAGTCAGGCCTACTTGTCTCTCCACTCCCCGGAGGCCCCGCAAGGCATAGACCTTTCGCGCCCACTCATCACCTACACCAACGCAAATCAAGCCGCAACCTACACCTACAATACTCGGCCAAGAGTCAGTCCACACCACGTTGTCAATCACTCATCACAGCCAGGAGCGACCATCCACCGGTCCTCGGACGCTCCGGTCCTCAACCGCATGATGCCGGACAAGCCAACGACGACGCCGGTCAACAAGCGCCTGCAGCACCAGCTGCTCCTCAGCAGTGACGCCACGATGATCAACCTCACGCCAACTGAATACGTGCAAGAGACCTCCTCAGGGACTTCGAGCGCGACAGACTTGAAGTTTACAACTCTCCACAAACCAACCTGGGAGCCGCTCTTGCCTCCCTAAACCACCTCGAAGATTCTCCGGCGGTACGACGTCTTCAAGCCAATGTTCGTGTCGCCGCTGCACAGATCGAAGAATGAGGTCCTGGATACAGCAGATCGGAACGTCGTAGATCGGATTGTCCTCGCCAACGACGTCGCACCCAGAGTCCCCTTGAGCCGGTGGCTGAAGAGGTACGAGGAGAAAACGAAGTAGTACAGCCGGTCAATCCCGCTGCCAATGTTGTAACTAACGCTCCAACCAACCCTGCAGCTAATGCCCCTGCAAACGCTCCAGCCAATGCCGCCGGTAACGTCGCTAACAATGCAGCTAACACTGCCAATAACCAGGGAAACGCCGCCCCAAACCCCAGGCATAATGCAGTAACTCAACCTCCTCCAATACAGGCCAATTGCGCAAAAGGAAGCCAGCGTCAACGCATAAGAGACGAAGTGGAGATAGCACGACGTGCTAACTATGATCGTGAACATGGTATCCCCGACGCCCTCGATGCCAACAATCCCGTTCAAGCTGTGAACCTCTGGCACATGCACGACCAAGAGCTCCTGCGACGCGCCCAGTACGACCAAGACAATGGCCCTCCCGATGACCTCTACGTCATCCCGGTAGGTCACGCCCCGTCAGCAAGCCCGGGAGCGGTCAATAACTTCCCAGCGTTTTCACGACGTCTCCGGACGATCAGATACCCCTTCAAGCTGGCTATTGAGAAGTACAACGGTTTCTCTGACCCAAGTATATGGCTCAAGATGTACAACATCGCAACACGCGCCTCTGGGGGCAACGAAGACCATATGGCGGGATACTTCCCCCTCGTGATGGGCAAGGCACCACTCTTGTGGCTCGACAACCTCCCAGCAGAGTGCATCACCTCTTGGGCAACTCTGTCTCGCCTCTTCACGACTAACTACTAGGTGACCTATAATCGTCCTGGCAACACTCACCACCTTGCTAGAGTGCGGATGAGGCGTGATGAAACTCTCCGTGAGTACACCAATCACTACTTCGAAAACCGCGACACCCTTGCGGGTGTCAAAGATGAGGACGTCATCACCTACTACAAGAAGGGGATCACCAACATCATGCTATTCGAGAAGATCCAGGAAGCTGACACACATACTATTGCCGACCTCATGGCATATGTCAACAAGCTAGTCGACACTCAAGGCGCAGTCATGCATGACTTCAACAAAGAAGACCACGACGACGGCGGAAATAGATCACGCAAACGATCTGGTAAAGCCTACAAGGCAGATCCACCAAGACCTTCCACCTTCCTTGAAGGTGACTTCAACATGGTCATGGACGACCAGTGCCAGTTCCACCGCGAAGCTAAACACAACATGAGGGAGTGCGAGCAGCTGACGCGTTCCCTTGGAGTACCGTTCGACTCCAAGATGACCAAGAGCAACAACAATGACGACTGAAACGGTGCCAGCGCTTCGACAACCGTAACCGTCGACCTGATCGACGTGATTACCGTGATCGCAGGCCCTATCATTGCAGCGACGATAGGGATCGACGTGATTATCACCGCGACGACAGATACGGCGACTACCGTCGCAAAGACCATGACGACAGGCGTGAAGACCGCAAGAGTGATCGCCGTAATGACCAGCGTAATGACCGGTGAGACAATCGACGCGATGATCGACGTCGCCACGATGACCACAACCGGCACAAACAACAATCGCAAGGAGCAATCTCCGCCACCACCACCTAAAGGGGGCAACCCCAATGGTGCGTTCCAGTCAGCCAACCGAGAGATCAACTTCATCGTTGGCGGTCGCCAAGTGACCAAAAGCAACAGACAGATCCGATCAAACACAAGGGAGATTGGGCATGTCAACATTGAAACCCCGCAGCCTCTGTGTTGGTCTGAGTTTCCAATCACTTTCTCTAGGAAAGATCGTTGGGTCCACATCGCCGACCCCGGGACATACCCGCTGGTCGTTGACCCCGGGACATACTCGCCGCCCTTACTGCATAAGACACTTATCGACGGGGGCAACGACTTGAACATCATCTTCACAGAGATGCTACGCAAGATGGACTTCGACTTCAACAAGATGACCGCCTGCGATGAACCCTTCTATGGGGTTGTGCCCGGAAAGGCCGCATACCCCATAGGTCGTGTATGCCTACCGGTCACCTTCGGCACAAAGGAGAACTTCCGCACAAAATACTTGACATTCGAGGTCGCGGACTTCCTCTCATCGTACCACGCCATCCTCGGGCGACCTATGCTCGCCAAGTTCATGACCATACCTCATCACACCTACCTCATCATGAAGATGCCAGCACCAAATGGGATTCTCTCCGTTCTCGGAGACATCATGGTCTCCTACAACTGCGAAAGCACTACCGTTGAGCTCTGCAAAGACTCTGCAATCAAAGCTGTGGCAACGGTCATGGTCGCCCAGGCAGCCAAGATTGATCAAACCACTCTGGAGGTGCCAGAGCAGAAATGCACAAGCACAGCCTTGGACCCAAGTCCAGCTGTCAAGATGGTTTGCCTCAGCCTGCTCGACGCATCCAAGGAAGTCGTCATCAGGGCAAACCTCGACCCCAAATAGGAACACGCGCTCACCAGTTTCCTCAGGGACAACTCTGACATCTTCTCATGGAGCCCGTCCGACATGCCCGGTGTCCCCAGGGAGCTGGCTGAGCACGCACTTGAAGTTAACAAGACCGCACGACCTATCAAACAAAAGCTCCGGCGGTTTGCAAAAGATAGAAAACAAGCCATAGAAGTAGAAGTCTGTAAGCTCTTAGCTGCAGGATTCATCCGAGAATGTAAACATCCGGTTGGGCTCGCAAACCCGGTTCTTGTACCCAAGAAGACTGGCGGATTAAGGATGTGTATCGATTACATTGACCTTAACAAGCACTGCCCGAAGGATCCTTTCCCTCTTCCTCGCATCGACCAGGTCGTGGTCTCCACGACTGGTAGTGTTCTACTCTGCTTCCTCGACTGCTACTCAGGGTATCACCAGATAGCCCTGCATCCCGACGACGAAGATAAAATGACATTCATAACACCTCACGGCATCTACTGCTACAAGGTCATGACCTTTGGCCTGAAAAACCCAGGAGCTACATACCAAAAGGAAATTCAGAAGTGTCTAGCATCACAGATCGGGAAGAACATTGAAGCCTATGCAGACGACGTAGTCGTCAAGACTACCGTAGAAGATCAGCTCATCGCCGACCTCACTGAAACCTTTGCCAATCTACGAGAATTCCAGTGGAAGCTCAATCCAACCAAGTGTGTCTTTGGTGTGCCTTCTGGGTTGCTCCTGGGCTTCATGGTTGGGCATCGAGGCATTGAAGCCAACCCTGCAAAGGTCGACGCTATACACAAGATGGCCATGCCATCCAACAAGAAAGATGTCATGAAGCTCATAGGAATGATGGCAGCTCTAGGTCATATCATCAGCAAGCTCGGCAAAAAAGGCTTACCCTTCTTCAAGCTATTGAAGAAGGCTGACAAGTTCGTGTGGGACGATGAAGCCCAGAAAGCGTTTGAGGCTCTCGAAGAGTCCATGACGACACCACCAATCATGACTCCACCAATCCCAAAGGAAATACTCCTACTCTACATCTCTGCCACCACTAATGTGGTCAGCACAGTCCTCGTTGCTGAGCGAGAAGAAGAAGGGCATGCCTATGCTGTTCAATGACCTGTGTCTTATGTAAGCGAGGTCCTGGCTGACGCTAAGACACGTTATACGCAACCTCAAAAGCTACTCTATGTGCTCCTGATCACGTCGAGAAAGCTTCGTCATTACTTACAAGCTCACAAGATCGTGGTTCCATCATCTTTCCCACTGGGAGAAATCATCCGCAATCGCGCCGCCAACGGTCATATCGTCAAGTGGTCAATCGAGCTAGGAGAATTTAAAATCGAGTTTTCCCCTAGGAAAGCGATCAAGTCGCAGATCCTCGCAGACTTTGTGTCTGAGTGGACAGAGATCCAGATGCCCCCTCCCAAGGAGCGGCCTGAACACTGGATAATGTACTACGACGGTGCCCTCAACCTTGAAGGAGACGGAGCAGGCGTATTACTCATCTGTCCTCAGGGGAAGCAACTTAAGTACGTCCTATAGATCCACTACATGGCCTCCAACAATTGTGCAGAGTATGAAGCCCTGATCCACTGGCTCCGCATAGCAGCGCCCCTTGGCATCAAGCGACTACTGGCTTTTGGTGATTCCAAGGTCGTCATCGAGCAAGTCAACAAGGAGTGGGTCTGCGTCAATGAAGGACCGATACGGCGAACCAGAGAGGGGGGGAGTGAATGGGAGCCGATAAAAATTCTTCTCGAAGGAGATGAGAACTCCAACAAGACGAACACGGCTTCCAACACACGTCTCCGACTCAATACCCAAGTTGGCCGAGCCCACGTAGCCACTGGAGTGCCACTGGACCTAGGAACCAACACACACAGCCTTCCGACTCGAGAACGCAGCGGAACAACAAACCCCGAGTCTACAGAACCACACCGGTCAGACCGGTGAGCACCACCGGTCGACCGGTCCCTCGCCGGTGAACCGAGCAACTTTCACTAAGTGGCTCTTCACCGGTCGACCGGTGAGACACACCGGTCGGATCGATGGCGACCGAAAGCCCCCAAGGCACCAAACAAGCCAACCGACCACCAAACGGACCCAAACTCGAAACAACAAGCAACACGGGACAACAACGAACACACCAAGACGTTCACCCGAGCAAAAACCCACAAGGGCTCGCACCGGTCGACCGGTCAAGAGCACCGGTCGACCGGTGTAGCACGGGCGGCTCGGGATGAACAAGACCCGCGGTCAACTCCCCCAAATCCAAATCTCGATCTCCCGAATCGCTCCACGAACTTGAACAAGACTTTGGGGATATCAAGAACACCTCATGAGGAGTCCATAGCCAAGTTTAATCCCACAAAAACTCGTCCAAAAAGGAGGAATCGAAGAAATCCCGCCGAGAGCACTTCCAACCCAAGAACTCAAGAAACCCCAAAATCGAGCACCTTTACTCACGGATTTGGGAGGGGAATCACAGCCCAAAGAACCACGAAGGGTTCCCACAAATTTCCCCCATCAAATCCCCAAGAGAAAAGCCCCGAAATCAACCCAAAGAAATCACCGAGAGAGGGCTCCGAAAATCACCACCAAGAACAACCGGGGAAAACACATCCAAACCTTGAGGAACCACGCCGAATCATCTATACATGAAACAAAGGTTCGTACAAGGTCTAGCAAGCCGCCCGATCATCCATCCCTCTCTACAAGATCTCTCCGTGAAGCTCTCTTGCTAGTCCTAAGGAAAACCTAGAGAAAATAGGTAGAAAATAGGAAAACTAATGAGCTAGGGTTCCAAGAGTTGGCTGCCATCCCCTCACCTCTTGGGTTATATGGAGGCAACCGAATGTCTAAAATGCCCTTCTCTACTAACTAGGGATACAAGCCCCTCAAGGGCGGATTTGGAATTCTTGATGTCTTCACCATCGGACGGATGCCCGGCGACCGCACCCTGCGTAGCCTCGACGCAAGCCATGCGATTCCGACGCATGTCCTCCGCTTCGAAGATTCCGGACCGCGTCGTCGCACACCGGCCGACCGGTGCTCCTCACCGGCCGACCGGTCCCCACCGGCCGACCGGCCGGACCCACCGGTCGGGACCGGTCCGGTGCCGCCGCACCTCCGTCTTCGGTTCTCCGGTCTTGGCTTTGTGGATCAACCAAGGAACCCGGTGGTTTTACGGTGAACCACCGGAAACCCCGCGAACTCGGTGTAGCCTCCGCCAATCTCCACTCATGACTTGGCTCCCACGTAGTCCCGGCCGACCTTGGTTTTGAGGCTCAACCAAGAAACCGTCCACGACTTCATCTTGTCGTTCATGCCACCATGCGGTCCGCACTTGACCCCCGCCGGCCACCGGGTCCCTCGAACGAAGCCTACTTGTCTTCTCCACACCCGGAGGCCTCACCGCAACGACCTTTCGCGCTTGTTCTTCACCCGCACCAACACGAGTCAAGCCGCAACCTGCACCCGCAATACTTAGCCAAGAATCAGTCCACACAACGTTGTCAATCACTCATCACACAAGGAAGCGACCATCCACCGGTCCTCGAACCACACATGGTCCTCAATCTCCCCCTTGATGAGTGCATTGACAACACCCACACGAAAGTAACAAGAGAGAAAAGAAAAAGAAAAGAAACGAACAAAAAGAAACTCCAACAAGCGATCGAAAGCCAAACAAAGGCAAAGAGCAAGATCACTTGAAGAAGACAAGTCTCGGACCCCTTAGGCAAGGGCAACGGCTCGACACATCCGAGACATAACAAAGCTCAAGCAAAGAGCGCAAACCACTAAAACAAAGCTCGAAAAACCACAAAGAGCTCCCCCTGCACACATGCAAGCTCCCCCTGAACCAATGCAACTCCCCCTGGACGAATGCATGCAAGAAACCACATGAAACAGGACAGGCAGAAGACTTTCGGCTCACACCGGTCGGACCGGTCATCACCACCGGTCGGACCGGTGCCTAACATATGTACGGGACCAGCACTCACACCGGTCGGACCGTGCTCATCACCGGTCGACCGGTGTACAACAGAGCCCAGAAATGGCTCGAAACCACCTGAAAACCTTCTAAACACGTCCAGCAAGCCATTTCAAGCTCAAACTTCTCCCCCTTGTTGGCAATGCATGAATCAAGCCAAAAATGCAAAACTTTCAACCTAGAGCTTCTCAAATATACAAAATTCAACATAGGTTGCTACACACGTCCAAATGAGCAAGTTAGATACTCTACGGCTTCGTATCGATCTCAACTACATGATCACCAAGTTTCACAACCATTGGACGAAGCTAAGATGGATTTTGGCAATTTTGCGAAAAACATGCCTCTCATGAGCAAAGTCCTAAACATGATCAAAGCATATCAAAATGGCAAAGCCACACAAACTTAATGCTAGGACAGCCATTCTAATCATAAGACCATCACAAACACCCACAAGCACCTCATGTCATGTCAAAGCCACCGAGCCATGTGCCTACTTCTATTTATGAGACTTCTCATTGGTAGGCATCATGCAACGGTTTAGCACCCAAAGCAAATTAAATTCAGCACATATGACATGGGAGCATATTTTCCAAGCATTTTTCATTTCATTTTCAGATGTGTAAATGGTACATGAAATGTCTTTGCGACAAAAAGGAACTTATGCTCCTCCACAAGATAAATCAAGAGGGCTAAACATTCATGATGGCAAATGAGCCCTTGGCCCCATATGATCAATAAACTAGCTATCCAACCACAAATTAAGCATAGCAAGGCCACAAAAACATGTCAAGAGCATGTAAAGGCATTTACACATGAGAGGGCATACATGTGACATTTTTCAAAAGCATAGCTATCAACCATGGATTATTCATCAAGATCATCAAGAGCTAAGCCAAACTAACCGTAGCATACCAAACAAGCTCACAAAGACATATATCTCATTCCATGGTGAACAATGTATATGAGAGAAGCTTTTCCTAACCAATGCATATGATACAAAATGCATGCAATCTAAGATACAAGGATGCCTATACATCATGCTACATATGCCATGCCAAAATGCAAGAAATGCACAAAAGAAAAGCTATACATATGCTACAAACCGGCTCCTCGAGGGGAGGCAAAACGGGCTCGACACCACCGGCAAAAGAGAGCTCCCACACACCCAACTCAAGAAATCAAACACACACCAAGTTCCCCCCGCAAACGAGTGAAAGTTGCTTGATCTAGGGGTTTTGTGAAAATATCGGCTAGTTGGTCATGTGTGGGTACATGGATCAAACTATCTTTCCTTTCTCAACATTGTCTCTCAGAAAATGATACCTCACTTCTATGTGCTTGGTTTTGGAATGAAGCACTGGGTTCTTTGCAACGCTTATGGCACTAGTGCTATCACATTGAAGTGGGACATGGGTATACTCCTCACCAAAGTCACTCATGGTGTAGGTGATCCAAAGGAGCTGAGAGCAACAACTAGCAGCGGCAACATACTCGGCCTCGGTCGTGGATTGAGAAACACTCGACTGCTTACGGGAAGACCAAGACACCAATGAAGAACCCAAAAACTGGCAAGTCCCGAGAAGTGGACTTCCTATCCAACCGACACCCGGCAAAATCCGCGTCTGAAAAACCATGAAGCGCCAAAGAAGAGGACGCAGAGTACCAAAGGCCGAAGTCGGGAGTGTGACGCAAGTACCTAAAAATTCTCTTCACCGCTTGCCGATGCGAAGTCCTCGGAGACGCTTGAAAACGAGCGCACAGACACACTGAGAACTGTATGTCCGGCCTCGTCGCCGTCAAGTAGAGGAGTGACCCGATCATGCTCCGTACTCCTTCGGTCCACGTGTTCACCTTCCTCGTCCGCATCAAGAGCCGTAGTCGTACTCATCGGCGTCGTCATAGCCTTGGAGTCCTCCATCTTGAACTTCCTTACAATGTCCTTGGTGTACTTAGCCTCGGTGCACAAATGTTCCTTCCTTTGATTGCTTGATTTGTAGCCCGAGGAAGAACCGCAACTCACCCATCATGCTCATCTCAAACTCCCCGCTCATATCATCCGCAAACCTCGCAACAAGAGAGTTAGACGAGCCACCAAAGACAATATCATCCACGTACACACCGCACAATCGGGATATCTCTCGCCCCCGCCTCAACAAAAACAAGGTCCGATCGACCTTCCCCATCTCAAAACCTCTCTCAAACAAGAACCCCCTCAACCTCGCCATACCAAGCTCTAGGCGCCTACTTCAACCCATACGGCGCCTTCCTCAACTTGTACACCGGTGGGGGTACTTCTCACTCTCAAACCCCGGAGGTCGCCTCACATACACTTCTTCCTCCAAAGACACCATTCGAAAAGCACTCTTCACATCCATTTGGTGCAACTTGAACCCTTTAGCCACAAAAAAGGCTAGAAGGATCCTAATCGCCTCCAAACGGGCTATGGGAGCAAAGGTCTCCTCGTAGTCGATCCCCTCCTGACTGAACCCCTGAGCAACAAGTCTCGACTTGTTCCTCACAACCTCACCCTTCTCTCCCTCTTTGTTTTTCCACACCCACTTTGTACCAATCGGCTTACACCCTGGAGGAGGGTCAACCAACTCCCACACCTGATTCCTCTCAAAGTTCTCCAACTCCTCATGCATCGAGTTAACCCAATTGTGATCAGATAGTGCGTGTCCAATGTCTTTGGGCTCGAAAGAAGCAACAAATGCAGCATGAGCAAAATGGGAATTGTTTCGAACCCTCGACCGTGTAGTGCGTTCATTCATGTCGCCGATGATCCTCGAAGCTGGGTGATCCACTTGAACTCGCCGGGGAGGTTCTCGCCTCGAAGCTACCTCCCCCTCAACATCGCCTTCTCCTCGTTCTTGATTTGTCGTCGTAGGTGTAGCGAGAGGGTCCATCCATCATCGTCGTCGAAGTAGTGGGTACATGTTCGGCGGGGGCACGAAGCACCACCATCCTCATCATCACCATGTTCATGCTCCTCCTCCTGAAAGATCTCCTCGCCAAGCTCATCATCACCCGCACACTCAAAGACAAGCTGACTACGTGGCTCTGTCTCGTCGAAGGTTACCTCGCAAGTCTCCACGATTTGGTTAGTTTCAAGATTGAGCACACGATATGCTCTAGAATGAGATGCATAACCAAACAAAATGCCATCGATAGACCTAGCCTCAAACTTATCCAACTTCCTGCCCTTCTTCAGAATGAAACACTTGCAACCAAAGACATGGAAGTGACTCACCTTGGGTGTGCGGCCATTCATCAACTCATAGCATGTCTTCTTCTTGTGCACTCTGAGGTATATCCTGTTCGACACATAGCACGCGGTATTCACCGCCTCAGCCCAATACCTCCTCGGAGTCCTATGCTCATCAAGCATCGTCCGAGCCATCTCGCACAAGGTCCTGTTCTTCCTTTCCACAACACCATTCCGGGAGGCGTATACGGACTCGAAAAGCGGGTGCTCAAGACCCAAGTCATGACAAAAGGTTTCAAAACGAGAGTTCCTGAATTCCGAGCAATTATCACTACGGATAGCTCGTATGGCATCTCCGTGCCTCTCGTTCCTCAACCTCAAGACTAGATCTCGAACAAAACCAAACGTCTCCCCCTTATCCTCGAGAAAGAACACCCACGCATACCGAGAATAGTCGTCCACCACAACAAGGACATACCACTTCCCACCCGCAGATCGCACACGAGCTGGGCCAACAAGGTCCATATGGAGCAGCTCGCATGGACGCTCAGTCATCACATCGGTGAGAGGAGGGTGAGAAAAAGCCACCATCTTGGCATGCCTACACGGAGCACAGACCAACTCTTTCTCAAGCCTCAACCGTGGCAATCCTCGGACCAAATTGAGTTTACTCAAGCGAGACAAAAGGTCAAAGCTCAAGTGACCCAACTTCCTATGCCACTTCCACAACTCACTCGAAGAACCAGCCAAGAAACAACGCTCCACACCCGAAGACTGAGAAAAATCAGCACGAAACACCTGACCCTCGGGAACGACCATATAGACAAGGTCCCCTCGAGAGTCCACAATTCGAGAACCACCAGGCCGAAACAACACCTCAAAGCCCTCATCCAACAACCGGGACACGAAAGCAAATTGTACCCCGCCGATTGAACAAGAGCAACACGCCTCGAGTGATCTTGTCACTCACTTTTATCTCACCTTCTGAAAGCACACGCCCACGCCCATTGTCCCCAAAGGTGATGTACCTCTTCGTCACCACCGGGACGAGACTTGAGAACCACCCCCTGTCTCCGGTCATGCCTCGAACAACCGGAGTCAATCAACCAAATGTTCTTCAAGTCTCCCACCTGAAATTCAAAAATAGGCACGTGAGCGAACAAACGACTCAGCACTGGGGTTAGTACCAAAAGAGGAAAACCAGTGCCGAGCCATTTTCTCGAAAGTGGGGTTAGCACCAACCAAAGCATCTCTCCTACCAAAACTACCTCAACGAACACCACCACGGTAACCACCCTGAGGGAACCACCCCTCTCTGCCTGGAGGAGGACCAAATCCACGCAAGAAAGCCCGTGGAACTTCCTTCCTCTCCAACTCAACGCCACGACTCCTCCAATCCCCGTATTGAGCACGAGGAGGAGAACGCCTAGCAACCGACCACCCGCACCCTTTCCGGCCCAACCACCGAACCACGACCACCGAAACAACTCTCGCACCGTACGAGCTCGAAACCCGAACCGTTGTCCGTCTGTGCCCGCACCGGTCCGACCGGTGCTCCACACCGTCCGACCGGCCAGGTGTGACTCCGGGCGACAGCACCACCTGCAGCCTTCTTCTCTCCCCAAGCCCGAACTGTCCTCACAATCGCCTTGCCCCTGAGCATCTGCATACGAGGCTCAAGTACACCTTCGGAAGGGTGGTACTTGTCCTTGTTAGCCCACTCCTTCTCCATTCTCTCCTCTCGCTTCCTCTTGAAGCAAAACTCCTCCTTATGGCCATCTCTCCCACAATAGCCACAATGGAACCTCACAAGCTTAGGCTTTGGCTTGGGATGTGGCTGCTCACTCGGTTTCTCTCCACTCAAACCCTCCACCGGTTTCTCACCACTTGCCTTCTCACTCTCCTTCCCAAAGAACACTTTCCCCGAAGTGCTCACAAACTTGATAGGCTTTTGTAGGTCATTTGTGGGTGTAGGAAACACGGGTGGAGCTGGGGTTGTGTCTAGTCGATTCCTTAGATGGTTAGGTTTTGGAGAGAAATCATTTTTGTGGTGGGTTTTTGGTGGCTCCGGGATATTTTCTCCACTTCCCTCACCAACCTTGTTTGCCCCAAGCCCCTCACCATCTTGCCTCTTAAAGGCCTCGATCATCATCCTCACCGAGGCTCATGACCGGACAACCAACCCATCAACTTCCTCAAATCATCATTCTCATCCCGCAAACGATCAACATAATGTGCAAGCTCCAAATTTTTCAATGCATGCATTTCACGAGTAGAGCAAGATGTAGGCATGGGTTCCTTCAATTTAGCCTCGAGCGAACTAGTGTAAGCATGCATCTCATCAATCTTAGCATGCAAAACGAGGCAAGAAGTGCAAGCACCTAGCAAAGCAGTCTAGACTTAAGCTCAGCCACTTCAACCCTAAGCACATCTAGTTCCTCACACTTGGAGGCATGCTTCTCCTTAAACAAAGCAAGATCAGCAAGGAATATGGAGCAATCAAGACAATCATTCTCATCGAAACAACAGGGCTAGCCTTAAGCGAATCAATCTCAAGCTTGCTATCAAGCACCTGTGTCTCTAGCTCAGCCACTCTAGTCCTAGCATCCTCGAGTGAAGCCCTAAGCTCTTTCCTCATTTTCTTGGCCTCTCTAAGCATGTCATCACGGTTATCAAGCAAAGTGCCAAGCCTCTCATTCTCCTGGCGCAAGAAGGGAAGTTCATCACGCACCTCGTCGTCGGACTCAGAGTCCGAGTCGCTCTGTGTGCTCTTCTTGCTGCCGGAGCTCAACGCCATGGTGCAGAAGCCATCTCTCGCGAAGCGGCTCGGCCCCGCTCAGGTTCTTGGACGACTTCTTGTTCTTGCGGCGATCTCCCTCGTCTTCACTGCTACTCGAGCTCGAGGTGGAGTACACGGAACTGGAGTCGACGTCGCTCGCTCCAACCATCGCTCGGGCCTTGCCTCGGCCCTCCTTCTTCCTCGATCGTCGCTCGTCCTTGTACTTGTTCTTGTGCTTGCTCTTGTGGTCGCACCTCGAACGGTACTTGCCATCGTTCATCCTCGGCTTGTGCTTGTAGCTGTCCTTGTTCTCGGCCTTCTCCGGGCGGTCGGCGACGAAGTGTCCCGCTTGCCGCACCGGAAGCAAGTCCTCGTGTTCCTCCTCATGTTCACGCGGTTCTCGTGCAGCCTCTCGAACCGCCTCGTCAACAGCGCCAGCTCGTCCTCTCCAAGGTCATCAAACTCCTCATCTGGCATAGACATCAAAGAGGAAAACGAGAACATCCTGGTGGATGGGTTAAAGTTAGTCTTTCCTTTGGAACTACCAACGAGGGCAAGACTATGGGAATCAGTCGGTCCCTCGAGCTTGGCAGACATGCCCCTATCCACCTCAGCCGACTTGAGCTTTGAGAACAGCTCGTTCACCGTCAGAGTATCATACCTCTCCGACTCGACTATGGCCTCGAACTTTCTGCCCCATATCGTACGATCCAAAGAGTGTAAGAGCACCGCTCTATCATGATCATCGTACGGGAGCACGTCCACATTGGCCCTCATGTTGTTCACCACCACCGTGAACCTCTGAAACAAGGCATCGATGGACTAACCGGGGAGATGAGTGAAGTTCTCGTACTCTCTCCGGTAGGTCGCATACAACCGTGCTCGAACACGGGCGTTCCCAACATGAGCCTCCTTCAACACCGCCCAAATCCTACAAGCCAAGTGCTCGGTGTGCACCCGATCGAACTCGGCCGACACAAAGCACGAAACAAGTAGTCGACCGCCTTATTGTTGGCGTCGAATCCGTCCCTCGACCCCGGAGCAAGGAAATCCATCGGCTGGACATAGCCCGTATCCACCGTGACATCCCAAAGCGGTCGACCCTTTCCGCGGAGGAACGCACCCATCCGCTTGCTCCACATCCGGTAGTTCTTGCCATCGAAGTGTGCGGGACCCGAACCCCATTCCCGGTACGCCATCCTTGGATCTTAGGGCGGTTAGAGTCAACAAAGACCCGAACCCGCTCTGATACCACTTGAAGGACCGATATCGCGAACCGAGAGGGGGGGGGGGGGGAGTGAATGGGAGCCGATAAAAATTCTTCTCGAAGGAGATGAGAAGTCCAACAAGACGAACACGGCTTCCAACACACGTCTCCGACTCACTACCCAAGTTGGCCGAGCCCACGTAGCCACTGGAGTGCCACTGGACCTAGGAACCAACACACACAGCCTTCCGACTCGAGAACGCAGCGGAACAACAAACCCCGAGTCTACAGACCCACACCGGTCAGACCGGTGAGCACCACCGGTCAGACCGGTCCCTGCTGGTGAAACTGAGCAACTTTCACTAAGTGGCTCTTCACCGGTCAGACCGGTGAGACACACCGGTCGGACCGATGGCGACCGAAAGCCCCCAAGGCACCAAACAGGCCAACCGACCACCAAACGGACCCAAACTCGAAACAGCAGCAACACGAGACAACAACGAACACACCAAGACGTTCACCCGAGCAAAAACCCACAAGGGCTCGCACCGGTCGACCGGTCAAGAGCACCGGTCGACCGGTGTAGCACGGGCGGCTCGGGATGAACAAAGACCCGCGGGTCAACTCCCCCAAATCCAAATCTCGATCTCCCGAATCGCTCCACGAGACTTGAACAAGACTTTGGGGATATCAAGAACACCTCATGAGGAGTCCATAGCCAAGTTTAATCCCACAAAAACTCGTCCAAAAAGGAGGAATCGAAGAAATCCCGCCGAGAGCACTTCCAACCCAAGAACTCAAGAAACCCCAAAATCGAGCACCTTTACTCACGGATTTGGGAGGGGAATCACAGCCCAAAGAACCACGAAGGGTTCCCACAAATTTCCCCTATCAAATCCCCAAGAGAAAAGCCCCGAAATCAACCCAAAGAAATCACCGAGAGAGGGCTCCGAAAATCACCACCAAGAACAACCGGGGAAAACACATCCAAACCTTGAGGAACCACGCCGAATCATCTATACATGAAACAAAGATTCGTACAAGGTCTAGCAAGCCGCCTGATCATCCATCCCTCTCTACAAGATCTCTCCGTGAAGCTCTCTTGCTAGTCCTAAGGAAAACCTAGAGAAAATAGGTAGAAAATAGGAAAACTAATGAGCTAGGGTTCCAAGAGTTGGCTGCCATCCCCTCACCTCTTGGGTTATATGGAGGCAACCGAATGTCTAAAATGCCCTTCTCTACTAACTAGGGATACAAGCCCCTCAAGGGCGGATTTGGAATTCTTGATGTCTTCACCATCGGACGGATGCCCGGCGACCGCACCCTGCGTAGCCTCGACGCAAGCCATGCGATTCCGACGCGTGTCCTCCGCTTCGAAGATTCCGGACTGCGTCGTCGCACACCGGTCAGACCGGTGCTCCTCACCGGTCAGACCGGTCCCCACCGGTCAGACCGGTCAGACCCACCGGTCAGACCGGTCTGGTGCTGCTGCACCTCCGTCTTCGGTTCTCCGGTATTGGCTTTGTGGATCAACCAAGGAACCCAGTGGTTTTCTGGTGAACCACCGGAAACCCCGCGAACTCGGTATAGCCTCCGCCAATCTCCACTCATGACTTGGCTCCCACGTAGTCCCGGCTCGACCTTGGTTTTGAGGCTCAACCAAGAAACCGTCCACGACTTCATCTTGCTGTTCATGCCACCATGCGGTCCGCACTTGACCCCGCTGGCCACCGGGTCCCTCGAACGAAGCCTACTTGTCTTCTCCACACCTGGAGGCCTCACCGGCAACGACCTTTCGCGCTTGTTCTTCACCTGCACCAACACGAGTCAAGCCGCAACCTGCACCTGCAATACGTAGCCAAGAATCAGTCCACACAACGTTGTCAATCACTCATCACACAAGGAAGAGACCATCCACCGGTCCTCGAACCACACATGGTCCTCAGTCAAGGACACGATGGATGCTTACTATGCTGAGTGTTGACGGATAAAAGACGTATCCCTCTACGATCCGCAAGCGTACGGACCCACACCTTTTTCACCACGGGATTCCCAAGGTTCTTGTCAATCCGCGGAGCAAGGGGATTACAAGCGTTCGATCAACAACGACACACTAGCTACTAAAACCCTAACTACTATTATACTAGAAAACACTAAACTACACTAGAGAGAATGATAAACGATCAAGAAAGAAGACATTCGCCCACGGGTCTACGATACTAGAACATGCAATCGCTTAAAGACATGAAAACCAATCTAATCTATCGGGGATGTGACCACGGTTTCGCCCTTTCCCTCCTCTCGTACTGTCACTACGCGAAGGTATTCATGACTAGACCTTTGATGGCCACGGCGTATTGAATGGATCCAAGGAAGCATTGGAGCTCGTACTCCCTTTGCGGCATGGTAGCTAACCTTTAAGCATTAAAGTATATTCAACACAAGATGATAGATAGATAATCCGACAAAGTGCGATTACATCTCAAGATCGATTACAACCCATGGACGAATGAGAAGATTACCCCATCAAGGTGCTGATCATGGCACCGTTGATCATGGTTTCCCTTCCGCCGGTGTCTTCCTCCTTCTCCACGAGAGGGTGCTTCCTTCGAGGTGGTTGATCTCCGGCCGGAGATCCTCCTCCTCTCTCTCTAGCTTGTGGATGGCCTTCGGTGCGAATAACTCCTCCTCTCTCGTGTTGGCGGCGCGTCGGGGGTTTTAGGGTCGAAGATCCTTCGAGGGCAAGGAAGACGGGACCGAACCGGTGCCCGAAGTGGGCCGGGCCGATCCGCCCGGGCCGGCCGGCCGGAGCCCGATTTCGGCCGGTTCGGTCGCCCTTTTTGCTCCGTGGGTCCTCGTGCACTTATCTACTTTGCCCCTTCCACTTGGATGATTTTGACGCTGTTATCCTCGCGATCAAGATGGAGGCTCTCTTTGCATGAAGTTTGATCTTTTACGCTTCAATCCCCGGGGGTGTTCCTTGTAGCACTTCGGTCCTCACCACCATTGGAAGTAATTTCAGCGAGCTCATAGACACGAACAAGACTCCATGAATGCTCCTTTGAACTTATTGCGAATCCGTCCTTTATGTCCATGTTTTCCTACATAAACACAACACTTCCAAATGCATGCACAAAGATGAACTTGTTATATGATTAGTGTGCCTAGTGGCGGGTTAGTTCAATAATCAAATCCAAACCAAAGTGTAATGAACATGCTAGGTGCACCAAAATACACCGTCAACATCTCCCCCACACTTAGCTCTTGCTCGTCCTCGAGCAAGTACTCGTAAAAGAACTTCGTCCAAGGAGTGTAATCGTGTACCACTCATCCTTCTTCACAAGTTAGTCAATCCCTTCATCTTTAATACATAAACACAAAGTAATGATAATCAAACATAAACATGGGCGTTTAGAATTTTTACCACGTCAAGATTTACCCCACAACTCAAACTCTTCACTCGAAGCTTTCAATTTCAGCCATACTTACTTCTTTGCTTCCATCGGAGGGTTTTTATGATTTTCAAAACAAAAATTCCTGCAACAAGTATTAGACAAAAACCTTTCTCCAAGCTCTCTCAAGTCACTCATATGAAGTGTCTATCCTAACCAAATTTTATAAAACTCTCACCTCCCATTAATCTCTCATATATCACGTAAAAGTGGAGCTATAGGTAGGGCTAGCGCAATCAACACAAGTATTGTCAAACTAAGAACTTCCTCTAACGGTTGTCTACCTTTCAAAGCCAATGATCATGAGAATTAACCATATGTAGGGATATCAAGGATGAGAAGATTTAGAATGGTGGACATGTGCAAGGGCAAAAGAAAATTGTGACTTCAAGGCACCAATGATGTCCTCGTTGTCGGATTGCACATGGTTGGAAATAGAGTAAAAGTTTCGTCTCACAATCACGTGACATCCTTCCTTACACTTTATTATTTTTCTCTTCTTTCACTTGATCCATCCCTCTCATATCTTCATTGCTAACTCATCTTTTTTTTCTTTTCTTCTTTCATTCACATATGATTTTTCTTTCTTTCTTTCTTTTCCATACACATACTTTTTCTCTTTATTTTTCTCTCTCTTGACAACTTTTCAAAGCTTTCAATTCTCTCTTTCCTCGCATGCATACAATCTGAAATTTTAAATAAATCATGCTAGAGACGAGACGAAACTTTTGAAAATAGGTTGTGTTCAAGGAATACGATGTACAAAAGAGATGTATAGGGTTGGGTATGGAATTCGGCGATGTACGTGACTTCCATTGTGAAAGTCATTTTACCGAATGTATGACGAGGCTAGCAACAAAAGATAAGCACAAGGACATGATCATTGCTCGAAATTAAAACTCACCAAGAGAGAAAGGTCCTAGCCTAACTCATCGTGCTAATCACACTTATGGTGGAGCGAAAAAAATAAACTTGGCTTTGGATAGGAATTTTTTCTTACTCTCAACTTGGAAAAAGAGGTTTTGCTAACCTTTATTACAAGGGTTTTAGTATAATTTTCAGAACTGAAATCCTCCAATTTTTAGCATCGAAAATAGCACAACTAGCATGTGAAGCTCAAGATCGAAGTGCGGTATGGGTACTTTAAGTAGTAGCGATTCCACTAAGCACCACGGTAAACGATTTTCAAACCACATACTTGTGCTCATATATCAAGAATCGAAGATTAAACAAACAAGTAAATAAAGATAAACAATACATAAAACACAAAGATGTATATAAGACTCTTTTTATTTGGTTTTCTTGACTCAACACTAATTTAAGACACTTGCAAAAAATTTTAAAACAGACTCAAAAACTAAAGACTCATTAAAACACTAAGACTCTCACACGAAGATTAAACCGAACCTAAACTTGAAGTTCAAGAGCTAAGGCTAGCGAGCTAGCTCTCCCCCACACTTAAAACATACGACGTCCTCGTCGTATCTTACAAAAACCAAAGGGGAAAACTAGATCTAATGGTACTTCGAGCAAGCCTTGCACCACTTGCCTCTCATGTTTCCAACCATGCCGAAAAGTTTGCGCACGTTACGGTTAAGGAACTTGTAGTCATCTTCAACTACGCGCTCCAAGTCCTCCATACGGCGCTTCATCGCTTCCATGGTTTGAAGACATTCGTCGGCCGACGCGTAGAGAGCTGCGATGGATTGACGGCAAACTCGACAGCACACCGGATGCAATCCGAAGGGGTCGTCGTCGCCATAATCTCCACCGTTGTCGCCACCGTCGTCGCCACCTCCATTGTTGTCGCCTTCGCCACCGCCGTTGCCGTCGCCATTGGGGCCCTCGGGAGTCCTTTCATAGGGCTGCTCGCCCCAATCGTCATCGTCTCTACCGGCAGCCGCCCATGAGCTCGGGCTACGATCGTCGGAGTAGTCGCTATCCCCATAATCCTTAGGCTCCGGCGACACCTCCTTGTAATCCTTGCGCTTGATGCCTTGGAGGCGTGCCGACCTTCGAACGGGTGTAGGGACCTTCTCTCCTTTGACGGGGTTGCGGGATGCAAGAGCTCCAGTCGGGACACGTCCTCCGCAACGGATACGTGCGGTCCTCTTGACGGGTAGCTTGACCTCGCATCGCATCGCCTCCTCCATCGATGGCTTCTTGGCTTCTACCTTCAACTCTAAGCTTTTTGGAGGCTCAATGGCTGCTACAAGGGTGCAACACATTGCTTGAAAGGTTTGATTCTCGAGCTCCCAATTCGGCCAAATATATAGTCCTGAGAGAAAAGCCACGGGAACCTTATTTTCCTTTTTTACACTTCCCTTAAAATTTTCCGACCAAACAAGGAAGTCAAAAAGGAGCAATTCGGGCGAAATTCGGGGACATCGGGCGTCGGGCCCCCCTTGGGCCGATCCGACTGGGCCGGCCGGGCCGGTCCGGTTTTTTGCACACCGCCCTATTTTTTCGTCCTCGGCCCATGGGAAAAAGTTGGCCCGGTTAATCTTCGCGAAAAACCTCCGGAAAGCTAAAAGAAAAATTATTTACGGAAGTTGGTGCCTTGTTTTTCGTCCTAGGCGGGACGTTCGGGCTCTTCCTCCATGGTAAAGACGTCAACATGATGAATGGGCACGACGTCGGGTTCGTAGTAAACCTTAAGCCGCTGTCCATTCACCACAAATTGATCGCCGTTTATATCCATAATGGTTACCGCTCCGTTGGAGAACACCGAATGCACAACATAAGGTCCGTCCCACTTGCTTTGCAATTTCCCCTTTTCCGAAGGTTTTAAACCTCGAATTGTAGAGGAGGACCTTATCTCCTTCTTTGAATTCTTTTTTCTTCAATCTTTTATCATACCACCTTTTGATTCTCTCCTTGTATATGCTTGCGTTTTCATAAGCCTTCAACCTCAACTCCTCTAGCTCGCTTATTTGAATTCTCCGTTTCACCACCGCGGCATCGAGATCAAGGTTCATCTCTTTAATCGCCCAATAGGCTTTATGTTCTAACTCAACCGGAAGGTGGCAAGCTTTTCCATAGACGAATTGATAAGGGGTCATACCTATCGGTGTTTTAAACGCCGTTCGATAAGCCCATAAAGCTCCGTCTAATTTCTTTGACCAATCCTTGCCTCCCTTCTCTATGGTTTTGTTAAGTATGCTTTTTAATTGCCTATTTGACGTCTCCGCTTGTCCGTTGGTTTGTGGGTGATAAGCCGTAGAGACCCTATGCTCAATCCCCAGCTTGGACAAGCACTTTTTGAAGTTCTTCTCGGTGAAATGAGTTCCCCCATCACTTATCAAGATTCTCGGTGTACCGAAACGGGGAAAAATCACGTTCTTGATCATAGTGATGGACTCCTCCGTGGAAGCTTTACGACATGGTATAGCCTCTACCCACTTGGATACATAATCGACCATAACAAGTATATACTCGAATCCAAATGAGTTTTTAAAAGGCCCCATGAAGTCTATGCCCCATACATCGAATATGTCGATTTGCAAGTTGTATTTCAAAGGCATAGAATTTCTTTGAGAGATGTTTCCGGTTCTTTGGCATTCGGGGCACGATGCAACATATCTTTTAGTATCTTCATGCATCTCCGGCCAATAGAATCCGCTCGACCATACTTTGGCTTCGGTTCGAAAATGGCTATAGTGCCCACCGTACTCCGCCGAGTGGCACTTCCTTAGAATCTCAAGCCTCTCTTCTCTTGGCACACATCTTCTCATCACTCCATCATTGCCAAGCTTGAAGAGGTATGGTGCATCCCAAAAATATTTCTTACTTTCAGAAATTATCTTCCTTTGAGTGTTTTTGTCTAGATGATCGAGGGGCATTTTTCGGATTCCTCGAATGATGTCGATCATCCAAGTATCTTTATCAAGCACTCTATAGAGGTGATCATCTCTCATCTTATCTTCTATGGGCTCTTTATCATCTTGCCCACGATTCATCCTAGACAAATGATCGGCCACAACATTTTCCACCCCCTTTTTATCACGAATTTCAACATCGAACTCTTGGAGAAGAAGGATCCAACGAATCAAACGTGGTTTAGCTTCCTTCTTAGCCAAGAGATACTTTATGGCTGCGTGATCGGTGTAAACAATGACTTTCGAGTTCACGATGTAAGATCTGAATTTTTCGAAAGCGAATACCACCGCTAGCAATTCTTTTTCCGTAGTAGCGTAATTTAATTGTGCCCCACTAAGAGTTTTGCTAGCGTAGTAAACGGCGTGAACTCGGCCTTCCTTTCTTTGTCCCAAGACCGCGCCTACGGCGTAGTCACTTGCGTCACACATGATCTCGAAAGGTTGGCTCCAATCCGGAGGTTGGATGATGGGAGCACTCACCAACGCATTTTTCAAGGTCCGAATGCCGCTAGACACTTCTCATCAAAGTCGAAAGCCACATCCTTTTGAAGAAGGTGTGTTAAAGGCTCGGTGATCTTCGAGAAGTCCTTTATAAATCTTCTATAGAATCCGGCATGGCCTAGAAAGCTCCTTAAGGACTTAACATCCGTAGGAGGTGGGAGTTGCTCAACCGTCTCTACCTTAGCCTTGTCCACTTCAATTCCTCTCTCGGATATAACATGTCCGAGCACTATGCCTTGCTTAACCATGAAGTGGCACTTTTCCCAATTTAAAACCAAATCTACCTCCGCACACCTTGTAAGGACCTTTTCTAAGTTTGCTAAGCAATCCATGAACGTCTTCCCGTAAACGGAAAAATCATACATAAACACTTCAACAATTTCTTCGATGAATTCCGAAAACACGGCCATCATGCAACGTTGAAAAGAGGCCGGAGCGTTGCATAGGCCGAAGGGCATCCTCCTATATGCAAACGTTCCGTAAGGACATGTAAATGTTGTCTTATGTTGATCTTCGGGTGAATGGGAATTTGCATGAACCCCGAGTATCCATCGAGAAAGCAAAAATAAGCGTGGTTTGCTAACCTCTCGAGCATCTCGTCTATGAACGGTAGGGGGAAGTGATCTTTCTTCGTCGCTTTGTTAAGCTTACGGTAATCAATACACATCCGCCACCCGGTCACGGTTCTTTGCGGTATCAATTCGTTCTTCTCATTCTTCACCACGGTCAAACCTCCTTTCTTCGGTACACAATGTACCGGGCTCACCCATTCGCTATGTGGGACCGGGTAGATGATTCCGGCATCAAGTAACTTGATAACCTCTTTCTTTACTACCTCTCGCATGGCATGGGTTAGCCTCCTTTGATGGTCCACTACAGGCTTACATTGGTGTTACATTGGTATACGATGAGTGCAAAAGGCTGGGCTAATACCTTTGAGATCGTTAATTGAATATCCAATCACCTTCCTATGTTTTTTTAATAAAATCAGCAACGCTTCATTTTCTTCGGGGCTCAACTCGTCGCTCACAATGACTGGATAGGTTTTGTCTGGCCCCAAAAATTCATATTTTAATCCCTTGGGCAAAGGTTTAAGGTCTACTTCGGGCACTTGTGGCTCCTCGGGTTTGATTTCTCCTATGTCTTCGAACTTCTCTTCCTCCACGCTACCATCATGCGGCTCTAAGCCTTTTGTTGCTTCCTCTAGTTCTTCATCTTGTTGATTACTAATTTGATTTTCCATCGCTCTTTGCAGCGGGTCTCTAAGGGTTTCAACAAAACAAAGACTATCTATCTCTTCTATTTTTTCATCTTCGGGAGGAAAAGGTGTAAGGTGTTTAGAAGCACGAAGAAAGTTATATGTGTACTTTGTTCCATTAAGGTTCATTGTTACTTTGCCTTCTCCGGCATCCAACACGGCATCAACCAACTTAAGAAAAGGCCTACCTAAGATTATGTGATCAGAATTACCATGGTAAGCATCAATAACAAAGAAATCGGTTGGTATGTAGTTTCTAGAGATTTTTACTTTCATGTTGCAAGCAATACCTAGAGGTTTGATAGTTCTACCATCTCCAATAATTAATTTCGTTGATGTTGGAGCTAAGTCTAGGTTGTGGTATTGAACTTTATCATAAATTTTAGAAGATAGAACACTTACTTGGGCTCCGATGTCGCATAAAGCTTTGCATTGAACTCCGTTGATCTCGCAACTCAAGTGCGGCGTCATCTTCTCTTCTTCTTCGGATCCGATCGAATAAATTTCAGCAAGGAGAGCGTATGGTGATGCTTCGGGCTTGATCCCCATGATCCTCTTTACCTCGGCAATATGTTCCGGATCCACCACGTCATCTCCAAAGAGCTTTTCAAAAATCTCACCGGTGGTTTCGAGGTCGTATGAATTTTCAGCTTTCTTCTCCGGTGGGAAATCGACTTCCAATGCTCTTGCCATCCCCTTTTGATTAGGGAACGGTCTTCTCTTGTCGAATACTTCTCCGTAATCAATAGGAACCCAATCCATTGGCTCGAACTCCCTTAGTGGCTTCGCGCTTGACATGCTTCTCTTGTTCGTCTCATTTGGTGCGGCGAAGTCGACGTTTGGTGTAGTTCTTGACTTGATGTGTTCTTGTTCAAGCTTTTCCATGATTGGCTCCTCTTTTGTGACTTCCGGGGTTGCCTCTTTAGAAAAATCAGCAAGCTTTTTCTTCCTTGAATTGAATTCCGGCTCTTCCGCAAGTCTTGTTTCCCAATCTCTTCGCATGGCAGCCGCTTTACTAACTTTTTGTAGAAGTTGGGCGGCTTCGTGAGTGTTTTCTCCATGAGATCCCCACCCGCACACATTTCGACGTGTCGCATGCAACTAGGGGTTAGGGAAAAGAAAAATGTATGCAAGAGTATGTCACCGGTGAAGCCGAGTTTTGGTCCTTGTTCGATTAATTCATTAAACCTATCCCGGGCTTGGTCTATCCCTTCCTCTTCTCCTTGCATAAAATTGATCACTTGCCTCCTTAGATGTTGAACCTTGCTCATTGGAAAGAACTTCTCGCAAAACTTCTTTGTCAACTTGTTCCAATTGCCTTCAACTTCAAAGGACGCAACCGAATACCATGTCTTTGCTTTGCCGGCAAGTGAGTAGGGAAAGAGATTCCATTTGAACCATTCATCGGGAACTCCTTCTTGACGCACCGTGTTGCATATTGTCGTGAAATCCCTTATGTGTCTATATGGGTTCTCCGTAACCATCCCTTCAAATGGGTTTTCCGCCACCATCTTCATGATCTTGGATTTAATTTCATACTTGGTCGCTTCGAGCTTCGAATCCGACTCTTGTACCTTTATGTCTTCACATCGAGGGCTAGCGTAATCCCTTAATGATTTCTCCGGTTCTTCCACGGGTTGATTAACGAACTCCATCTAGACAATAAGATAAAAACAAAAACAAAAAAGAAACAAGTGTTTTTCTGATAATAAATGTTAGATATAGCGAATAAAAGATAAACTAAAATATAAAACTAAGTTAGATGCAAATCAAACGATGTAAACTAACTTGCTCCCCGGCAACGGCGCCAAAAAAAGGGGCTTGTTGACGGATAAAAGACGTATCCCTCTACGATCCGCAAGCGTACGGACCCCACACCTTTTTCACCACGGGATTCCCAAGGTTCTTGTCAATCCGCGGAGCAAGGGGATTACAAGCGTTCAATCAACAACGACACACTAGCTACTAAAACCCTAACTACTATTATACTAGAAAACACTAAACTACACTAGAGAGAATGATAAACGATCAAGAAAGAAGACACTCGCCCACGGGTCTACGATACTAGAACATGCAATCGCTTAAAGACATGAAAACCAATCTAATCTATCGGGGATGTGACCACGGTTTCGCCCTTTCCCTCCTCTCGTACTGTCACTACGCGAAGGTATTCATGACTAGACCTTTGATGGCCACGGCGTATTGAATGGATCCAAGGAAGCATTGGAGCTCGTACTCCCTTTGCGGCATGGTAGCTAACCTTTAAGCATTAAAGTATATTAAACACAAGATGATAGATAGATAATCCGACAAAGTGCGATTACATCTCAAGATCGATTACAACCCATGGACGAATGAGAAGATTACCCCATCAAGGTGCTGATCATGGCACCGTTGATCATGGTTTCCCTTCCGCCGGTGTCTTCCTCCTTCTCCACGAGAGGGTGCTTCCTTCGAGGTGGTTGATCTCGAGCCGGAGATCCTCCTCCTCTCTCTCTAGCTTGTGGATGGCCTTCTGGTGCGAATAACTCCTCCTCTCTGTGTTGGCGGCGCGTCGGGGGTTTTAGGGTCGAAGATCCTTCGAGGGCAAGGAAGACGGGACCGAACCGGTGCCCGAAGTGGGGCTGGGCCGATCCGACCGGGCCGGCCGGCCCAGGCCCAGTTTCGGCCCGGTTCGGTCGCCCTTTTTGCTCCGTGGGTCCTCGTGCACTTATCTACTTTGCCCCTTCCACTTGGATGATTTTGACGCTGTTATCCTCGCGATCAAGATGGAGGCTCTCTTTGCATGAAGTTTGATCTTTTACGCTTCAATCCCCGGGGGTGTTCCTCGTAGCACTTCGGTCCTCACCACCATTGGAAGTAATTTCAGCGAGCTCATAGACACGAACAAGACTCCATGAATGCTCCTTTGAACTTATTGCGAATCCGTCCTTTATGTCCATGTTTTCCTACATAAACACAACACTTCCAAATGCATGCACAAAGATGAACTTGTTATATGATTAGTGTGCCTAGTGGCGGGTTAGTTCAATAATCAAATCCAAACCAAAGTGTAATGAACATGCTAGGTGCACCAAAATACACCATCAACACTGAGATTCGCAAACTCGAAGGCCACTTCAAGGGAATTGAGTTTCAGCATGTTCCACGAAACAAAAACGTGGCCACCGATGTACTTTCCAAACTAGGCTCTCGACGAGCTCTAGTCCCAGCAGGCGTGTTTGTCCAAGACCTACACAAGCCTTCAATCAAGCTCCCCATGACCCAGAACCACCTCCACACGATCAAAACTCTGCACCTCCCCGTGACGTGCTAATATCAGAAAAAGATGATGATTGGCGCAAGCCCTTCATAGACTTCATACTTGACCAGCTCTTCCCAGACGACAAAGCAGAGCGAGAGCACATCACATGACGAAGTGCCAACTAAGTCGTGATTGGCACCGACCTATACAGAAAACCCACCTCTACTATCGTCTTGATGAAGTGCATCTTAGAATCCGAAGGTCTCCATCTTTTAGCAGAGATTCACTGCAGCGAATGTGGCTGCCACGCGACATCCACTAATCTGGTCGGCAAGGCATACCGATCTGGATTCTACTGGACCGCGACCATGACTGACGCTAAAGACCTCATCAAGAGGTGCAAAGGATGCCAATTCTTTGCCAAACAGCAGCACCTGCCAGCTCAGGCCCTGCGCACCATCCCTCCGTCGTGGCCCTTCGTATGTGGGACGTCGACGCTATAGGACCATTTCGTACCACCCCAGGCGGCTACAAACATATACTAGTAGCCATCGACAAATTCACCAAGTGGATTGAACTTCGACCTGTTGCAAAAGTAACATCGGAAGAAGCGGTAAAATTCATCAGGGATATCACACATCGCTTTGGCATGCCTAACAGGATCATCACCGACTTGGGCAAAGCTTTCACTAGCTCCGTCTTCTTGAACTTTTTCCAAGAAAACACCATCGACATCTATTACTCCTCGGTCGCCCACCCTCGGTGCAACGGCCAGGTCGAGCGAGCCAATGTCATGGTGCTTCAAGCTCTCAATATCGTATCTACGACGACGCTTCTAACTACGCCACCCGGTGGTTAGCCGAGCTACCGCACGTGATTTGGGGTCTAAGGACCGAAGTCAGCTCCACCACGGGCTTTCGCCCTTCTTTTTGGTCTACGGATCGGAGGCCGTGCTACCCACCGACGTCGCCTTTGCAGCTCCACGCATCCAGTTCTACGAGGAAGGAGAGGTTGAGCAAACACATCGCGTCAACCTTGACAGCCTGGAAGAACAAAGACTTGTTGTTTTTATGAGACAAGCTCGTCACGACCAACAAGTTCGACGTTATCACGACCGCAACGTTAAAGAAACTTCCTCCAATGTTGGCGACCTCGTCCTCAGATGCATCCAAAAGACCGATGGCATGCACAAGCTCTCTGCCCCTTGGGAGGGACCCTTCATCATCACCGAAGTTATCAGCCCATCCACTTATCACCTCCAATAGGGCGACGAACAAGGAGTACCAAACGCTTGGAATGTGGAGCACCTACGACAATTCTGTCAGTAGAATAGTTTTAAAATTCCAGCTATGTATTTCCTCTCTATGTACTTTTTTCAGACTGAATAAAAGTTACTTCAAGCAGTCATCTGCTACGTGTCGAGCACTACCTTGTCCTCTCTCATGTCACAAAGCCCTCCTCCTCGACATGCTCAGGGCTTGGATAAAGCCAATACATGGGTTGCAAAACCTGAGGGTCACATATTTTCGCCTACTCCTCCCCCTCGACATGATCGGGGGCTTGGCTCAAAGCCAACCTAAGGGTCGTACGACCTAAGGAGACAACCACTAATGAGCACAAAGCCTTTTGTCGCCACGAAGCATGTCTGGTCGAAAAGGGTTGCCAGACCCGAGCCCTAGGCTCCCTTCTCGCGCGCCGACCACACGTAAGCCTCCACGTTGAGCTGTGGAGGTCGGTAAGCCAGCCTCTTTGTGAGTAGTAGTTAGCGAGGCAAGAAACAAGACATCGTCATCTACAAGAGTACCAAGCTCGCACAGACACAAGGAAAGTGCTTCATTTAGGATCAACAAAGTTTTCATTCACAAGCCCTGTTTTACAAGACAAAGAAGGGGCGAAGGTACAACTACTAGTCTAAGACTATGCTTAGCCGTCATCACCTTCATAGTCCAGATTGTCCATCACCTCGGTGGCGGCATCTCATACCTCCTACTCTAGGGCTGTGAGGTCCTTCTCAGCATAAGGTCCAGCCTTGACCTTGGCCATGTTGATGTCAGGGTAGTGAGAATTAACTCTCACCAATGCATCTGTAGCCGCCGCCAAGCTCGCCGCCTTCAGCAGAGTCAGAAGCCTGTTAGGTGTATCTATAAGGCGATCCACAATGGATTTCGCCTCCTCCCCTTCAGCCGGCATAGCTATGCAATCCATTGCATAGTTGGTAGCACCCTTCAGGTCATTCAGCTCCACCTCATACCCTGCGATGGTCATTTAGTCATTCTGCAATGACTTCAAAACAACCTCGAACTCGACCTCAAGACCCCGACAAGCTCCTATCTCATAAGCCAGCTTTTGAGATACATCGTACTCACTGTCTGTAGCTTCCTTCATCGCTCTCTTGAGCTCTTGGCCCCCAGCCTCGACCTCCCGCAGCGATATCTCCATGTCTCGAACCTTCCCCTTAGTGTTCCTAAGGGCGGTGTTAAGCTCTTCTTCACGGTTGTGAAACTCTGCGAGGTATAGCAATTAGCATACCACCAAAAGACCCTGCTTCGACAAGATCGTCAAGACAAAGATTCGACCTAGCAGTGGATACAGTATTGAATTGCGTGGTAGCCTCTATGGCCTTGCACTTCTCCTCGGCGAGCTCGTCCTCGAGCCTCTTCTTTTCAGAAGCTCCTGCCTCACAGACCTCCTTGAGCTCCTGCTCAAAGTCGATAATCTTTTGTTCTTTCTCCGCCACGTTCTTCAGCAAGTCGGCCCGACTTTTGGCCCGTTCTGCTAAGGACTGTCACAATATACTGAGCTCGTTAGCTGAATTTCAACAAGGTATCATCAAGAAAAGTACATCATAAGAAAACTTACCGTCAGCGCATTGTTGATGGTCACAATGTTGGTCCGCAAGGCATGCATATCCTCATTGTCCTCGAAGATATCATCCTGCCAAGGGGTGCCATTCCAGTTAATTTCCCGTCATGGTAACCTCGGGCTCGAAGAAGAAGATTCGAGTACCTGTGCGCCAGATGTTTCCGGACCTCTTGGCACCTGATCAATTTGAGGCTGATCCTTGATCAGGTCCTCAACCCCACCAGGTCTTGCACTGATGGGGTCGGCATCGATAATTCTTGGGGAGATCGTCGCCCCGACGTCCCCAACAGAAGTTCCTTCCCCCGCTTCAACAGCGTGAGGGGGACTCGTCACCCCCGTACCCACCACTAGCGGTGAAGCCGCCCTACTCTCAGCTGCTGCTCGCGGCAGAGTGGCTGTTCGCGCATCATCAGCAAGCACCTCCCCCACGACCTTCGGGTCAGGCAACCTCGTGCGGGAGGGAGAAGCCGGGGTGCCCAGGTCGTCCTGTGGCACCACCACCTGCCTGCACAACAACATCACATCAAAACAAGCATTCATCAGCAAGCGAATAATATTGAGTCTTCAAGATTTTACCTCGCAGTGACCGGAATCCGAAGCTTCAGCCTAAAAAGCCGAGGCCTAATCGCCACCGGCATCTTTGCTTGCGTGGCGGCAGCAGTCTGCTGCGACTCCAAACCCCGACAAAGGGCATCCTCTGACGTCTTCTCCACCAGCTCCCGCTGCCTCTTGGCAGCAGGACTTTCCGACCTTCTCACCGGTCGATCCTCGGCGACCGGCAACTCCTCATTAGCTTCATCTTCCTCCTCATCTTCTGACTCGACCTCCCTCGAGCGGAACGTCAGAATTGACGGTATAACAACCTGTCAAACCCGATTTTACAAGGAAAATCGAATGCATCTCATATGTGCGCCAGGATCAATTTACACACACATGATAGACGAAAGAGTGTAATACCATTGCAGTAGTAAAACGTACGAGAGTTAAACTGATACAATATTCTTTATTACACTCAAACAGGTGGACTTGAAGGTCCAAACACAAACGATAACTAAAAGACGAGTAGCTTCTTCTTCAGCTTCCACAGGCATGATGACTGGGGGAACCGCATGCCTTAGAACTCCTCGTAGTCGCTCCAGTACTCCTCCTCACCCCCGATGTTCTCCACTGAACAGCGGTAAGCAAGGGGTGAGTACACTTATGGTTGGAGCTCAGCAAGTGGGGGAAACAATGCCAGGCTACCAAGGATAGGCTATGGTTCACAGCGGTTAGCATTTTATAAGTTGGTCAAGTTTTACTTAACAGCACCTAGTTACTGATGTAAGTTTATACCAACCCACTTAACTTTAAAAGACATCCAAAGCCCAAAGACCCACAAGAACCACGATTTATTTCCATCTTTAAGTTTGATTATCATGTGAGGGTCCAAGCCGCTCTTGACCGTGATCACGGCTGTTATAACAGTTTTACACTCTGCAGAGGTTTTACACTTTACCCACAGTTCGTGATCCCCATTTTGCCGGGTTAGCTAGACCCTTAAACACTTCCAAGGTGAGTGGCTAGGGGTCCACTACGAAGCCTTGACAAAGGAAAGAAGAGAAACCAATAGGCCGCAATAGTTACAGCAGCGGAGCGGACCATAGCCCTCCCTAATGGTCAGCACCTTAGCCAAGACTGCTACCCCAAAAAAACCGGGCCATACCCCTTCAACTTCGGCCCCCTGTGCCCCTCTCGGAAAAAGGCTATCAGCTAACTCACTCTCCTAAAAACTTGGCTAAGCCAGAGCCATGTGGACTGTGGTTGTACTATTGTCTTGGGTGTTTCTCCATGTTCCATTTCAAATATAGATGTTCTTGTCTTATTAGTTAACATATTCCAAACACAGAACTAAGTTGCATTGTATAACCAACATAAAACCATCCCAAGTTTAAGCAAGCTAAGCAATAATCTACCCTAGCATTTAATAAACATGGTTGATCAAGGTAACGGGGTAAAACATCTAGTCAAGTCCTTAAACCAGTGTCCCCCCATCATATTAATGCATTACAACAGAAATAGTAAATATTGTTTAAGCATGCAGTTTTATAGGTTCAAAAGAGAAAATGCAGAGGGGGAAAGCCACTTGCCTTCCTCTACAAACTGGGTATAGTCCTCTTCGAAAGCAGGCTCTTCCTGATCACCTCTGACGGGGAGCTCATACGAAACAGGCACGATATCTACGCAACAAACATATACAACAAACAATAAAACAATAGTACACCAAACAGTAGCAAAACTTGAAAACATGCTCTCTAAAAGATTCTACTCACTGAGATGATCATTTCGGCATATAGAACGCTAAAATCGGAGTTAAAACAAGAAAGTTATGCTTAAAACAAGTTATAGGGACCTATCTGCAATAAAACTAAATTTTACAGAGCCTTTATAAATAAAACCAGGGGCTAAAACATAATTTCATATAAAAACTGGAGTGCTAAAGTGCTAAAACACAAGAAAAGGGCCTCTGGTGGAATTATTCAGGGTAGAAGGGGCTAACTGCAAGATCCTTAAACGGTGGAAGGACCGGCATGCGAAAATTAAATTGTTCAGGGGCTCTTAAAAGAAAACGCCACATCTGCACCGTGGATCTCAGATCCAACGACCGTGGACGGGCGCATGCGCGGTGGACCGCGCCGTGAGCCCGGCTCACGGGTCCACGGTGGACCGGCCCCATAACCCGAAGGGGTATGCGATCCTGACCGTCCACGCGAGATCTAAAGGCTGTGGACGCAAATAAGCAGGATGCGGCGGCGGTGTCTCCGGAGAGCGGCGGCACGCGGTGGAGGTTCGCCGGCGTCGTCCCTGGACAGTGCTCCCGGCCATCATTTTGTCCACGAGCTGGTGCATTTTGTAGCGAAGGCGCGTGCGCACGTGATAGGGGGTTCAGGGGTGGTGCTCGGGCCCCGTGGATGGCCAACACCGGAAGGGGCGGCGTGGCCGCTCTGGCGACCTTGTGAGCGCGTCAAAGTGCACCAGAAGAAGGGGAATTGAGCGAAGAATATTGCTCACCGTGCGAAGGAGAGGCAGGCGAGCTGGAACGCAAAGGGGTGGTGACGGTGCTGGAGCTTGGCAACAGCGGCGGGTCGGGCGGCGCTCCGGTGTTGTCGGGGCGCGGCTTCTAAAGGCGCCGGGGACAAAAACCTGCGGCGGTACAAGCTCGGTGAGCCCCTGGCAAACCAAAAGAGAAGGAAAGAAGGGCGGCGGGGTTTGTCCTTCACCGGCAGTGATGAGGAACAGAGGCGGCGGCAATGGTGAAAGGGGAGCTTCGGGCGTGTGTGCTTGCAATGTGAGGCAATGGGGAAAGCAGGAGCTCGGGCTCGAGCTTAAATAGCAACCAAGAGAGTGGGAGGCGAGGGAAGGCGGAAGGATCCTGCGGCGGCCGGCGCTTGCCATTGATGGTCGCGGCATCCCGGCGCAATTGATCCAGAGGGAGGGGAAAACGGCAAGAAAAGGCTAGAGTTTGGTTGCGGAGACTTAACTGCCTTAATTGGCTGACCCAAGCGGCAGGGAGAGGAAAGGAAGGCGGCTGGGCGCGGCGGGATTCACGGCGGCACCGGGCCGGGCGAGGCAGAGGAGGGGGACAAGAAGAAAGGAAGGGGACAAGGGGAGGCTGACCGGTGGGACCGGCTTGTCAGCGAAACGAAAAGAAAAGAAAAAGAGGAGGGCGGCGTGGGCTGGTGCGGGGGCAAGGATAGCGGGCTGCTGGGCTGCCGGGCCGAAAAGGTAAGCAAGGTTGGTTTTCTTTTTTTTCTTTTTCAAACCCTTTTCAAAACATCCTTTTCAAACTTCAAATTCAAATCAATTTTATTTTAAATTTTTCACAAATTTTTATAATCTTTTTAAAAGTCACACAAACAACCAAAAACCATGCAAAGCCAAATAATGATGCACAACCACTTGTTGTCTCTATATTAATTAAATTAAGTTGAATATTTTAGAGCTCAAATTAAATAGCAAATTCAATTTAAATCCTTAAGGCTAAGTTAACAGTTGCTAGGTGATTTTTAGTGATGGAATTTTAGGGTGTCACAAATCCTACCCCCTTAAAGAGAATCTCGTCCCGAGATTCTGAAGATTTAGAGAACAGCTGAGGAAAGTCTTCCTTAAGTTCGTCCTCTCTTTCCCAGGTTGCTTCTTCCTCGGTATGTTGACTCCACTGTACTTTACACATCCTGATGATTTTACTTCTGGTAACCCTTTCCGATGTATCCAAAATCTTAACAGGATATTCCTTGTATGTCAAATCATTCTCCATTTTAATATCCTCCAATTGCACCGGTTCTCTCTTAACTTCACTTGTACATTTCTTCAATTGCGATACATGGAACACATCATGAACTCCTGACAACTGTGCAGGCAACTCCAACTGATAAGCTACTTCTCCTTTTCGTTCCACTATCTTGAAAGGACCTATGAATCGAGGTGATAACTTTCCTCTGACATTAAACCTCTGTAGACCACGAATAGGTGACACTCTAAGGTATGCATAATCACCGACTTCCAAAACCACCTCTCTTCTCCGAGGATCAGCATAACTCTTCTGACATGACTGTGCCGCTTTGAGATTCTCTCTAATGATCTCAACTTGCTTTTCTGCTTCCCGTATGCTGTCTGGTCCAAAGAGTTGACTCTCACCAGTCTGGTTCCAAAATAACGGTGTTCTACACTTCCTTCCATACAAAGCCTCAAAAGCTGTCATCTTGATGCTGGACTGATAACTGTTGTTATAAGCAAACTCTGCATATGGCAAACTCTTGTCCCAACTGCCACTATTCTTCAATGCACAAGCCCTTAACATATCCTCAAGAATCTGATTTGTTCTCTCTGTCTGCCCATCTGTCTGAGGATGGTATGTTGAACTGAAGTTTAACTTTGTATCCATCGATTCATGCAACTTCTGCCAAAATCGTGAAGTAAACTGAGTGCCTCGATCTGACACTATCTTCTTCGGTACCCCATGCAAACACACTATCCTTGAATTATACAATTCGGCCAGCTTAACTCTTGTATAAGTCATCTTCACTGGAATAAAGTGTGCTACCTTGGTTAATCTATCCACAATAACCCATATAGAATCATACCCATCACGAGTACGAGGTAAACCCACTATGAAGTCCATACCAATTTCTTCCCATTTCCACTCTGGTACCTTTAGAGGTTGAAGCAATCCTGCTGGTCTTTGATACTCAGCTTTCACTCTTTGACATACATCTCACAAAGCTACATGAGCTGCTACATCCTTCTTCATTCCATCTGACCAATATCTCTGTTTCAAGTCTTGATACATCTTAGTACTTCCAAGATGAATAGAGTAAGCTGAATCGTGTGCTTCCTTCAAGATAGTTTCTCGTAACTCCTTAATCTCAGGTACACAGACTCTGTTCTTGAACCACACGGTTCCTTGCTCATCCTCCCTGAAATCCGGAACTTTGCCCAACGTTATCAGCTTTTTGTACTCTGCAATCTTCTCATCAGTCAACTGCCCTTTCCTAATATCCTGCTCAAGTGTCGACTCAATTTCCAATGTCAATGTCTCACTCGAAGCGACTATTCCCAAGTTGAGTTGTGCCATCTCCCAACATAACTCCTGAGGTAACAAGTGTCCTATTAGCATGTTGGTCTGACCTTTCCGACTCAAAGCATCTACTACTACATTTGCTTTTCCTGGATGATACTGAATGTCCAAATCATAATCTTTGATTAACTCCAACCACCTTCTTTGCCTCAGATTCAAATCCTTCCGGGTAATGATGTACTTCAGACTCTTGTGGTCAATGAAAATCTGACACTTGTTCCCAATCATGTAGTTCCTCCAAATCTTCAATGCATGAACAACTGCGGCTAGCTCAAGATCATGAGTAGGATAGTTCTGCTCATGTTTCCTCAACTGTCTTGAAGCATAAGCTACTACCTTTCCTTCTTGCATCAACACAAAACCCAATCCTTACCGAGAAGCATCGCAGTACACATCGAACTCTTTGTGTATATCTGGCATGATCAACACAGGAGTTGTGGTCAATCTCTTTTTCAATTCTTCAAAACTAGACTAACACTTCTCATCCCACTTAAACTCTTTTTCTTTCTCAAGCAAAGTGGTAAGTGGCTTCACAATTTTAGAAAATCCCTCAATGAATCTTCGATAATATCCTGCAAGTCCAAGGAAGCTTCTGATCTCCGGTACATTCTTAGGTGGACTCCAGTTCAATTGATCCCGAACCTTGCTTGGATCCACTGCAATTCCTCCATCTGTGATAATGTGCCCAGGGAAAGATACCTCATTCAACCAGAAAGCACACTTGCTGAACTTAGCATACAGCTGATGCTCACGGAGCTTCTGCAACACAAGCCTCAAATGTTCTTCATGTTCTTCCTCACTCCGAGAAAATACCAAAATGTCATCAATACCACAACAAACTTATCGTGATACTCCATGAATACCTTGTTCATCAAATACATGAAGTATGCCGGAGCGTTGGTCAAACCGAAAGACATCACTGTGAACTCATATAACCCATACCTAGATGTAAATGCTGTCTTTGGTATATCCTCCACTCGGATTTTTAACTAGTGATAACCCGATCTAAGATCTATCTTAGAGAATACCTTAGCTCCTCTCATCTGATCAAACAAATCCTCAATCCGAGGTAAAGGGTATTTGTTCTTGATAGTAACCTCATTAAGTGACCGATAGTCTATACATAACCTCCTAGATCCATCCTTCTTATCAACGAAGAGTGTGGGGGCTCCCCATGGTGATGAACTAGGACGAATAAACCCTTTACTAGGTAGTTCTTCAATTTGTTTCTTTAATTCAGCTAAATCTTTAACATCCATTCTATAAGGTCTTTTAGATATAAGAGCAGTACCAGGTATAAGTTCAATACTAAATTCAATGTCACGATCAGGTGGCACACCTGGCAGATCCTCTGGAAACACATCAAGGAATTCATTCACTACCCTTATATCCTCCAAGGCCTTGCCTTCTACTGAGTTCACAGTTCCACTGTTGGATGAGGGTGTACTCACATATTCTATTCTCTCTCCCTGTGGACTGGTTAACAACACTGACTTCTTTCGACACGAATAACCCCATCACAACTTCTTAACCAATCCATCCCAAGAATGACATCTATTCCCCATGATTTTAAGACTACCAGATTAACGAGAAAGTCTACTCTCATGATATTAATCTTTACTTGTGGGCATATATAACCAGTTTTCATTTCTCCACCCGGGGAGCTAACTATCAGTGGATTCTTCATTGAGCTCATAGATAAATTATGTTTTGTCACAAATTGATCAGTTATGAATGAATGTGATGCTCCTGAATAAAATAATACTGTAGTGGGTACAGAATTGACAGGAAATGTACCCAATACCACGCCAGAGTCATTCTGAGCTTGCTCCACTGATACATGATTAACCCGGCCACGCACATGGTTCTGCTGGCCTCTCTTGCTAGGAGCCTGTGGAGTACGAGGCTGTGAAGATGGCTGCCCAGACCTGTTACCACTGTCTCTCTGAGGAGTCTGCATCACTCTCTTTGGACAATTGTTAGCATAGTGCCCTAGTTCCCCACACTTGAAGGATTAGTGTTTCTGACAGGCGCTCTGGAGCCATTGTTGGGACGACTCAACTGAGGAGTAGGGGCTCTAGGTGTCTGTGGGTTGAAGCGCTATGGCTGTAACGAACGCTGCAGCTGCATATTCTGTGGGTACCTCCCACTATAACCACCGGGACCGCATGCGAGTCGGACTGCGAAACGAGGACGAGTGTTGCTTTCTTTGGGATCGTCCATGGGACTGAAACTTGCGTTTCTGTTCACCCATTTCCTTCCTCTTGCTCTCCATCCCAATCGCCTTGTTCACCAGTGTCTAGAAGTTTGGAAAAATGTGGCTTTGCGGTTGATAATGAAGAGGCCCAATCAAGCCATCCGAAAACCTTTCCTGTCTTTTAGGATCAGTGTTCACCTCACCCGGTGCATAACAAGACAGATGAGTGAACTTGTCCAAATATTCAGTCACAGATATGTTGCCCTGCCTTAATGACAAGAATTCCCTCTGCTTAAGGTTGATCACCCCTGAAGGGATGTGGTAGGTACGGAAGTTGTCGCGGAACTCCTACCAGGTGATATTCTGCCTGTTGGGATGCGCAGTTGAATATGCATCCCACCAATCTGCAGCTTGTCCCACAAGTCTGCCAGCAGCGTATAAGACCATTTCCCTGTCAGTACACTGCACAATCTCCAGCTTCTTGGTAATTGTTTTTAGCCAGTCATCTGCATCCAGTGGATCAGACGAGTGAGAGAAGGTAGGAGGATGGTGGCTCATGAATTCCTTGTGCCTGTCCCTGGGCGGCAGAGGCGGTGGAGGAACTGGCTGTGGCGGCTGGTTTTGCTGAGCTTGCATCTATTGCACAGTGTTGGTGAGGTTTTGGATCAACTGCATCTGCGCTTCAAAGAACTGCTGCATAGCCGGATCCATTGCTTGATTAACCGGTGGGGGTGGTGCAGGATTCTGCTGATTTGCAATATGAGCACGGATCACAGGCGGTACGTATTGACCTCCTCCGGACCTGGTGTTTACCATCTGACCATTAGAAAAATTATATTTCAGAAAGATGTACTTGAATCAATGCATAAGAAGATAACTCAAATTGAATAAGCAACATGTTCTCCAACTAGGACAGATTCTGTTGACCTCAAAGAATTATGTGTAACTTTCTGTATAGTTATCCAAAGATCATGAATTTTTACCAGATTGTGAAGGATAAAATTATGAAACTATCCCAACTTGAATCACCTCAATTGGATATCTACAACTCGAGATAAAATTCAAACAGTGCAGCTGTATCAGCAGAAATTTACAGACTCTTTCATTACTTTGTGCATAAATCCCAGAATATATACTGTATAACATTGAATTTTTGACAGAAAATCATCCTCAAAATTTGTGAACTAACCCATCTGGTTTCATGTCATTTAGAGTTCTGTAGCTCGAGATATAAACAAAACATCACTGATATGTCAAATGACTGTGAGAACAGATTTGATTCATTTCAATCTTGCATGAGAGATTAATCAAAACAACCGGATTGGAAACCCAAACTAACTTTAATTAACTTAACAATTTTGATCATATAGTGGCCATCACTCCACCATACAACTTACATTCAAACAAAGATCCAACTCAAACATGTTTGCAAGCAACATTCATTTATTACAAGCATTACGTCCTCGCAGGAACGATCTAATGAAACTGTGAATGGTAAAGGCAGGCATCCTAAGATCCTAGCCAAGATGAGTCGTTGCTTCAGCAGTGCTATAGCGGAGTCTCTTGCGCGGGGGAGAGGCTGTAGTATGGTATGGCACCACTTCTTGAGGGAGTCGCTGACCAGCCAGCTGTGCTTCTAAACGTGCAATTTTTGCTTGTGCAGCCTGCAACTTTTCATGGTACCTATCCATGTCAGTTGTTGCTCCGTCCAAGTTGGTGTTCAAAGCAGCAGTCACACGAGCCAAGATGTCAATGCGATCATCCCCTCCAGCTGGCACTATAGTCTCTTCTGTGCCACTCGCACGACGAGGAACATGACGATACTCCGAACCATACAGACATTCCCACTTTGCGTTGCAGAGTGACCAGAGTGCCCTTATCGCCGCATCATTAACCGCAGCATCATCTGAGGAGAAGTGAGCTATGCTGTGATGTGACGAGCGATACCTCCAGACATCAGTATCATTAAAGGGCATCCGAATGTAAACCCTGCTGGTGTAATAGTCCCTCATACCTGGTTCACTGAAATTCTTTGTGACATAAAGAGGCTTCATGGTGTACCCCAAGTGTTGCAGAACTTCCCGCAAAAGGATACAAAACTGCCCGTTCTCATCCTCAGTTGAGTGCTTGTGATACACCGCTCCATGATAGCGAGGATTCTCATCCTCTTCCTCCTGATTTTCATCTGCATTGTTGTCATCATCATCATTCCCGCTGTCATCTCCAGACACATCCGGATCAACACCCTCAGCATCGGGTGCAGGAGCAACTGGCGCAGGAGGTGCCTCATCATCTGCCACAGGTGCTGGTGGGATCACAATATCCCCATCAGCATCAGCCTCCAACACAGTGCAATCGTACAGCTGCGGCTGCTCCAATGGCTCTTCCTCCATCTCTACCTCTTCTAGATCTTCCTCTTCGGGTTCCGGCTGCACTTCCTCTGGATCTTCCTCAATTTCAGCCTCTGGCTGAATCTCCTCGGGTTCCTCCTCAACATCCTCCAAACTGTGACGAGGAGCTAGCTGTCCAGTGGGAACACGTCCACCGGTGCTCTTGCGAGGAGTCAGGTAGGTTTTGGCCATCTGTCAAAGTAAAACTGATCTCAGAGTACAGAATAAATCAAAATGACAGAGTTTAAATGATAAACAAGATTAAATTAGATTTTTAAAGCGTAAATAAGATCATTTGAAGCATGACATGGTTTTCTAGAACATGAATCCTTAATTTCGTCAATTTATAACTAAGGCTGCGACCTACAGTCATCACGGCTCTGGTACCACTTTGTCACACCCGATTTTACAAGGAAAACCGAATGCATCTCATATGTGCGCCAGGATCAATTTACACACACATGATAGACAAAAGAGTGTAATACCATTGCAGTAATAAAATGTACGAGAGTGAAACTGATACAATATTCTTTATTACACTCAGACGGGTGGACTCGAAGGTCCAAACACAAATGATAACTAAAAGACGAGCAGCTTCTTCTTCAGCTTCCACAGGCATGATGACTGGGGGATCCGCATGCCTTAGAACTCCTCGTAGTCGCTCCAGTACTCCTCCTCACCCTCGATGCTCTCCTCTGAACAGCGGTAAGCAAGGGGTGAGCACACTTATGGTTGGATCTCAGCAAGTGGGGGAAAATGCAGAGGGGGAAAGCCACTTGCCTTCCTTTACAAACTGGGTATAGTCCTCTTCAAAAGCAGGCTCTTCCTGATCACCTCCGATGGGGAGCTCAGATGAAACAGGCACGATATCTACGCCACAAACATATACAAAAAACAATAAAAACAGTACACCAAACAGTAGAAAAACTTGAAAACTTGCTTTCTAAAATATTCTACTCCCTGAGACAATCATTTCGGCATATAGAACGCTAAAATCGGAGTTAAAACAAGAATTTTATGCTTAAAACAAGTTAAAGGGACCTATCTGCAATAAAACTAAATTTTACAGAGCCTTTATAAATAAAACCAGGGCCTAAAACATAATTTCATACCAAAACAGGAGTGCTAAAGTGCTAAAACACAAGAAAAGGGCCTCTGGTGGAATTATTCAGGGTAGACAGGGGCTAGCTAGCAAGATCCAGGATCTAACTGCAAGATTCTTATACGGTGGAAGGACCGGCATGCGAAAATTAAATTGTTCAGGGGCTCTTAAAAGAAAATGCCACAGCCGCACCGTGGATCTCAGATCCAGCGGCCGTGGACGCGCGCGTGCGCGGTGGACCGCGCCGTGAGCCCGGCTCACGGGTCCACGGTGGATCGGCCCCATAACCCGAAGGGGTATGCGATCCTGACCGTCCACGTGAGATCTAAAGGCTGTGGACGCAAATAAGCAGGATGCGGCAGCGGTGTCGCCAGAGAGCGGCGGCGCGCGGCGGAGGTTCGCCGGCGTCGTCCCTAGACAGTGCTCCCGGCCATCATTTTGTCCACGAGCTGGTGCATTTCGTAGCGGAGGCGCGTGCGCACGTGATAGGGGGTTCAGGGGTGGTGCTCGGGCCCCGTGGATGGCCGGCACCGAAAGGGGCGGCGTGGCCGCTCCGGCGAGCTTGTGAGCGCGCCAAAGTGCACGAGAAGAAGGGAAATTGAGCGGGGGATATTGCTCACCGTGCGAAGGAGAGGCAGGCGAGCTCGAAGGAGAAGGGGAGGTGACGGTGTAGGAGCTTGGCAACGGCGGCATGTCGGGCGGCGCTCCGGTGTGGTCGGGGCGCGGCTCCTAAAGGCGTCGGGGACGAAAACCTGCGGCGGTACAAGCTCGGTGAGCCCCTGGCGAACCAAAAGAGAAGGAAAGAAGGGCGGTGGGGTTTGTCCTTCACCAACGGCGGCGAGGAACAGAGGCGTCGATAATGGTGAAAGGGGAGCTTCAAGCGTGTGTGCTTGGAATGTGAGGGCAAAGGGGAAAGCAGGAGCTCAGGCTCGAGCTTAAATAGCAACCAAGAGAGAGGGATGCGAGGGAAGGCGGAAGGATCCTGCGGCGGCCGGCGCTTGCCATTGATTGTCGCGGCATCCCGGCGAAATTGATCCAGAGGGAGGGGAAAACGGCAGGAAACGGCTAGAGTTTGATTGCGGAGACTTAACTGCCTTAATTGGCTGACCCAAGCGGCAGGGAGAGGAAAGGAAGGCGGCCGGGCGCGGTGGGATTCACGGCGGCGTCGGGCCGGGCGAGGCAGAGGAGAGGGAGAAGAAGAAAGGAAGGGGACAGGGGGAGGCTGACCGGTGGGGCCGTCTTGTTAGCGAAAGGAAAAGAAAAGAAAAAGAGGAGGGCGGTGTGGGCTGGTGCGGGGGAAAGGATAGCGGGATGCTGGGCCACTGGGTCAAAAAGGTAAGCAAGGTTGGTTTTCTTTTTTTTTCTTTTTCAAACCCTTTTCAAAACATCCTTTTCAAACTTCAAATTCAAATCAAATTTCTTTTAAATTTTTCACAAACTTTTATAATCTTTTTAAAAGTCACATAAGCAACCAAAAACCATGCAAAGCCAAATAATGATGCACAACCACTTGTTGTCTCTATATTAATTAAATTAAGTTTAATATTTTAGAGCTCAAATTAAATAGCAAATTCAATTTAAATCCTTAAGGCTAAGTTAACAATTGCTAGGTGATTTTTAGTGATGGAATTTTAGGGTGTCACACAACCGTTGGAGGGGAAGTGGCCTTCCTCTTCCTCTTCTTCTCTGCGGCCTTCACCGCGAAAACTGCTGCAGCAGCAGACGAAGCCGATTGATTCCCCACCGCCGACCTAGTCCTGCGCCAGGGCTTAGCGGCGCCACCAGCATCCGGGCGCGTCCTGGCATCATCTACGGCCTCAGCATCCGGGCGCGTCCTGGCATCATCTACGGCCTCAGCATCGGTGTCTTCGTCGGCCTCCACAGATGAGTCAGACTCATAAAACTCCGGCAGACGACCTGCTGGAGGTTTGTATTTGTCTGACCTAAGTTTTCTCCGGTGCAACTCGCCTTCAGGAAGAGGCGCGGGGCACCACATCTGACACTCGCACGCCTGCAAGCAACACAACAACCAAGAAAGTCATACGACGAAAACTATGGCGAACTAAGTAAACGACCAAAAGGCAGATCTCAGAATCTTACCGGGTCAGCCGGCCTTTTCAATGAGTGTGCCTTGGGGCACTTCTTCACCTTCACCTTCCCAGGGTACATTTGGGACACTCTGGCCGCCATCTCCTCTTTGGAGACCTTGCGGTTAACTTCATGCGTCGGGTCCGACTGTCCCCAGTACTCGTACGCCGGGTGAACCCGATCCTTGATCGGTTGGATCATCCACCAGCAAAATGACCTGGCGACTGCAGCTCCTATCACCCCCTGTTTCTTTATATCATTAACAAGCTCCAGGATCCCCTTGAGGTCCTCGAGGTCACGAGATGACAACTCTAAATACCACTCGTTCATCTTCACTAGCTTATGGCCAGTACGACGTGGAAGCCCAGGAAGTTGATCTACAATATAAAACTACTCCGACCTCCACCCAGCAGTATTGTCGGGGAGATCGGTGTCTATCCACTCTGCCTTGAGGCCCGACCTCAAGGAAAACATCACAGCCCCCACTGGTCCCGACCTTTTGCCAGTGCTCTTCACACAAAACAAGTACATCCACAACAAGAAATGAGGCGACATCCCCAGATACGCCTCACAGACGTGAATGAAGGTCGACACTACATTTATGGAGTTGGGGACAAGATGTACCAGCTCCAGGTTGTAGTAGTACAACAAACCGCGGAAAAAATCCCCCATGGGAAGGTTGAAGCCACGCTCGAAGAAGGACGCGAAGACGACCTGCTCCTTGACGTCTTCGGTCAGGAACAACTCCTCAGCAGCGGCCCTCCACTCCACCTTCGCCTTTGGCCGGAGCAGCCCTGCAGTCCACCAAAGCTTGGATCTTCGACCGGGCCCACACCGTTTGTGGGTCCAGGATGGAAGCCGTCTCCGCCGCCATTTCGCTGCTAAGGTTTCCGCTGGATCTAATAGTGCAGAGGGTCTTGATGCGCATGCGCAAGAGGAGCACGACGCGGAGCGGTGGTGCAAGCGCATGGCCGGCTAGAGCTGGAGGTTGGATGGGAGCACACACGTGGGAGCGAGGCGGTCGCAAGATTGCGGGAAAGCTACGGTGGCGGAAGTGAGAGCAACGGGAGGAAGAAGAAGGGTGAACGGGGTCAACCCCGACCTGGGCCGCCCTATTTATAGGGGGTCCACCGAATCAACCCGTTGCAGTTCCTTTCCTCGTATAACACGCTTCAACGGCTGTATTCCGAGAAGTTCGCACGAAGATTACGACAGATTCATCGCCAACCGACCAAAGCCACGACCTAAACTTCGAGTTTAGATCGTCAACCGGGAACAAACTATCATTAGGTCGTCCTGGTGGAAAAACATATTCAACAAGCCCCCACGTCACATTAATTCAGATCTTTGACAAATGATTTTGTCAAATCATCCAAGTACATGATAGAAGAGAGCGAACATTACATGGACCGCCCAAAGGTACACAAGTCGCCTGCGACCTCATTGGATTCAGAACCTGACACACAAGACAAACATACTACAAGGTCTGGGCCACCAAGAGCAAACCTTGCGACCTACTTTATCGAAGTAGAGCATGTTGCGAGATTTCTCCTAGCACCAGGACCTCGATGGCGGCCTTGTTGGGGATAGCTGCAGGATGGCGCGCAACCTAAGGCATGCTCGACCCAAACTATTGGAATGGAGACACGAGCTTGCTCCTCAGCCTGATACCTCACAGAGGCAGGATGCAGAGAATGGTGGTGTTTCCTACATCTCGCGAGACTTCTCCTAGCTCCAAGCTTCTACAAACACAAGACTCTACAATCTGGTGGACGAACACATGCCCATGGCGTGGTGCAAACACGACTCTGCAGCTTCATAGCTCAACAATGCTCGATGCTTGCTTCCTTCGGTTTCACGGTGCTATTTATAGATGCACCCGAGCCCTATGAAGCTCACGGAGCGATGACACTCTCACCACGTGATCCTGGGACCTGTAGACATGTGCACGATTAAAGGCGATGACTTTATTACCCTATCTCGCGACGTCCTTGTCGCTAGTGCATCAATAATGCATGAGCCCCGCTCCAGAGTCACATGGTTACAGTAATTCCCTTGATTAGTAGGCAGTTTGTCATCTTTTGTGTGGCAAGGGAATCTCCGACCACTATTGACCTGTGAACCTGTAGTCTACGCTACATGACAAAACCTGACCCAGTGTCAGATGGCTCAATGCCTAATTTAGCCCCATCTCAATGATGACTCCACGGCCTCCCTCTACGACCTTGTGACCTTTATTTGCAATCGCTAGGCTCTGCATCCTAGTGCACCTGCTATGGCTCTGCGCGTAAACGGACCTATTCCAATCAGCCTATATTTCTGTTACCTGAGCAGAATGGTCGTAGGTTCGATTGTAGACCTTCCGGGGTATGCGTGCCTTGCTGCTCTGCCAGATCTATCTAGGCGCTTGGAGATCAGTAGTAGTATGGAGATCAGAAGCTTCACATCTACAAATTTTGTCGGGCCCCCGTGGCCGGTGTGTCTATTGCAGAGGTCACCAATACCTTAGTATAATGGCTCCGCTGGATGGCTGGCAGCTATGTTGGTCATTTGGACACCAAAATGACCTGCTCAAGGTCGGTGTGCCTTAATACCTAGGTCTTGCAATATCTTGGCATGTCTACTGTTGACGGTTAATAGTTGTATCAAAGTTTGTTTAGACTTGCAAGCGGACAAGTCTCCCGTCGTAGTCAAGGGATCCTTCTTCCCTCGAGTGGTGAACCCAAGGTATCGAATCCGTGGAACAATATGCAACGCAAGGATTCAATCTAGTAAAGCAAGGTAAACTATCTTATAAAGACAAGTTGCATCTAATCTACTAACTCATAAAGAAAACACATCTAATCTAATCTACTAAAGAGGTAGCAAGAGAAAACAAGAGATAACCGATCTAGAGAGTCTAGATCATGCTTATGTTGTAGCTCCAAACAAGATAGATGAAGATAGAAAAGCGAATCTCATTAAAAGCATCTTTAAATCGTGGCCTTCCATCCGACTCCGAAAACGCCCGCCTTTCGGAACCCCCGTTCGTCACAACGTATCCCTACTCATGCGGGTAGTCTAGGGCGAGTTCGATAGAACAAGTTGAAATCACTTGGCCGGTCCGGTATGCACCTCTAGCCACCGCGGCTACAAGAGCACCCTATGTAATCTAGCTATAGACTAGATCGTAGAAGAAGCAAAACCAAGAAGAAAACAAAATCATCGAGAAGGCACTTGGAGGTAGGTCCGTGTCATCAGTTTCTCTCCGAATTGGGCATGTAGGTCCATGTCGCCAGTTTCTCTCCGAATTGGGCATAACTCCTTTTCTTGCAAGATTCAGCACTTTTCTGGTCAGGTCCTCGGAGTTTGTCATCTTCTTAGATCAAGTCCCTGGCTTCTTGGAGTTAAGTTTCCTTCATTGCATGACTTGTACGGGGCTTCAAGGTCTTGTCATAAGGTGCTTGATGAACTCATCCCGAAAGTCTTGCTTTCAACGCCAAAACCCTGTATAAACACTAAACTCCAAAACCGACATGCACACGTGAACTTGTTATACCACGGGGGTTAGTACCAATGGATAAGGTATAAAACTTATGCCAACACCGAAGGTAAACTCATGGCTAGGTTGACGGATTTTCACCGTCAACATCTACGGCCCTACCAACCTAGTTGAGCGCCATGGATGCGTGACCTTCCGAGGTCGGTGTGCTCTCATAGCCCTACTAGACTGCTCTGGACACCCAAGGATTTTATGTTGGGAATGAAGGCCTCCCCGTGGGGTGCGTGCCTAATGGCCCTGCCAAGTATCTTCGGGTGCTTGGGCGCTTATTGATTTGAGACCTTCCTAAGGTCGGCATGCCTCGAGTGGCTCTGCCAGACTCTTGTAGCTATGCATGATATTTGGGTGTCTCTACACTCCATACATTTAAAACCAACATATCTCTACCTTCATCATCAACCGACCCCGGACATCGCAACTTCAGCTACGACATCATCGACGACTTCTTTATTCGACGTACCTTTCAAGATCCTACTGGGTATCCTCAGATACTGTACATTGTTGATTTGAGGCCTCTTCGAGGTCGGCATGCCTACAAGGCCTCCCTGGAGTCGGCCCTGCCAGACTCCTTGCAGCTATGCTAAGGAGATCTGGGTGCCTCTACACTTTGTTCGATCAAGACCATGACTCAGTTTTCATCTCTTTTGAGCATCAAACCAGCCATGCTGCCTACTTCAATGCTCGGGGACTACTCTATGAGTGCGTCTTCGACGCCCTCTTGTTTTCTTCGTCGTACCGACCTATTGGGAAACCCGTTTCTCATCACGTCCTACTCGACCTACTTTCTTCTCTTCTCTTTTTTGATCATCATACCGGGCATCCTGCCTACCATGATGCTCGGACACTACTCTATGAGTGCATCTTCGATGCCCTCTAATTTTTTTCTCGTCATTCCGATCTATTGGAAGTCTGCTTCCTATAGGTCGTCACTCAACCTCTCTTCGTTCGTCAAGACTACAAACAAGTCGGCCGCTAAGCTGAACTTAGACCGACGTGCATGCTATTCGACCTGTCGATAGCTCTATGACTTCGTCATGACCTTTCTAAGGTCGTTGCGCCTACACCTCGCTCGGGAGCTTGTGAGACATGGGTACCCCTGGTCCCCACTGACTAGGCTCACGGCCGTCCCCGACAAGTGGGTCCGGCCTACCAGAAGACCCACCGACCTGTCAGTGGGCCCAACCGACCTAGTTGGCGGCCCACACGACCTTCTGAAGACCTTCCAAAAGATTCCCAAGATGACCTCATTCAGCACGACCTTAAGACTTGGCATACAAGATAAGACCTCGGTGGATTTCGACAAAAGCAGATCGACGGGATATGGCAAGATGTGTAACGTAGACTTAGGCCTCTTGGTCATAACCGACCAAGAGTCTGGGAACCAACCTCTTCCGCTGGCCAATATAAGGCGGGCAAGGCGACCCCTTGTACAATCACGCAATCCTCAAGTAATCTACACCAACTACTGTCTCCCACCGAAAGCCCGAACCAGTATAAAACCACCTTATCCTTGTGTCTTTGTGTCTCGCCGTGATTTCTGTGTGCTATGCTAGCATAACAATCACGTTCTTAGCTCCTGATCTCCCCACCGAACAACTAAACCACAGGGATTAACACCCCCGTGGGATCTCATGATCTAATAGACTCGAAAAAAATTTAATCGGGTTATCCTCCCGGTAGCTTATTCTTGACTCGATGAAACGGGTTGCCTCCCGCCTAGCGCTTCGTTTATAATCCATGGCTAGACTTCTTCACTTGATTACTTTGGATCAATGCTCTTTGCGGCCGTTGCAATCTTGGGTACCCACTTCCGCACCATCTTTGGCGTGGGCTTATTCTCCGGCTTAGTCATCTTTTTGGTCTTCACAGGCTGCTTTTGTTCCTTTGTCTTGACAGATGCAACAACTTCTTTGACTTTCTTCACTTCCTTCTTCTTCGGCTCTACCTTCTTCCATGGTTCTCCATTAACAACATGATGATGAGGCGGAACATATTTAACTTTAATCGTGTTGCATACCTCGAGGCGTGGTCGAAACTTGAAGGAACTCCTCTCGCCGTTAATGTCGAACTTGATCCCCCCCTTGCCAACATCAATGGTAGCTCCCATGGTCTTGAGGAAAGGCCTCCCAAGGATGAGTGGTGGCTTCTCCCTCTCTCCCATCTCGAGTACCACAAAGTCGATGGGGATGAAGTGGTGTCCGACCTTCACAGGCACATCTTCGGCGATGCCCAAGGGGTAGCGAATGGAGTTATCACCCAACTCCAAGCACATGCCCCCGTAGGCTCCAATGGTAGGCGTAGCTTCTTGAACACATCTCTTGTCATGACGCTCACACTTGCTCCAAGGTTACATAATGCCTTCTCAAACTTGAATGAACCAACGGAACATGGAATCGTCGGGCATTCGGGGTCTTTTTGCTTGTCTAGTCCATTTGCAATAGCGGCACTACATTGCTTGGACATCTTGACATGATCTACCCCGAGTGTTGCTATCTCATATTTATTTGCAAGAATATCTTTGAAGTAACGAGAATATGTAGGAACTTGAAGGGCATCCAATAACGGCATGTTGATGCTTAATCTACGCACAACCTCCACAAACTTCTCAAAGTGATTATCAAGTTTACCTCAGAAGTAGTGTGGCTTGAGTTGCGGTATCTTCGTGTCTTCTCCCGGCATCTCAAACTCGGGCTCTTCGGTGACGATCTCCGTAACTTCCTCCTTAGCAAAATCCTCCGTCTCGGTAGATGGTTTAGGCTTTGCTCCCGCGCAACGTTCCGGATCTTCGGTCTCCTTCTCCGAACGAGTTTGAATAGCCTTCTCCGTTTCGGGACCTTTGGGTTGTCCCGGAAGCTTCTCTTCATTAGTGGATAGGCGCCGGACAAGTTATCCTACTTGTGTCTCGAGCATATTCATCATGTTGAGCACTTGATGGTTGGAGCTTCCTACCTCCGTCACTTTGCAATCGATGTTCTCCAACACCTTGCCTATGGCTTTGAACTTGGTAACGATATCCTTGTTGATCTCAGCTTACTCGTCCATGAAGTCCTTCAATTGTATACAAAGAGGAACCAAATCCAGAATGGATGAGCTTGCATTAAATTGAGGTCTACCTTGCCCGTAGCGGAAGTTCGACAAATCTCCCTTCCTCATGTAGTCGAGCACCTTGGCTTCCTTCGGACAATCCTTGTGGACATGGCCATAATCTTTGCACTCTTCAAATGTGGATCTTGCTTCGGCAGCCTTTAGGTCTTGAGCCCCTTTCATTTCTGTCTCCATCTTCTCTAACCTCCACATAAGTGAATCGATCTTGCCTTCGAGTATGTCTACCTTCTCCACTTGCAATACTCCTTTGACGTTCCCCGTGGATTGAACCGGAAGTAAGCGTCTGGATGACGCCCACGTGTCATTGTCCGTGACCTTCTTGAATAGAGTGAAAGCTTGAGTCGGCGTAAGCTCGATGATAGATCCTCCCTCCGATGCATCGATGATCGTCCTCGACGCCATGGTGAGTCCTTGGTAGAACTTTTGAACGAGGTCCTCCTTCGGGAACTTGTGATGTGGAACTGCCCGAGTGTACTCATTGAAGCGCTCGAATGCCTCCGATATAGTCTCCGTAGGATATTGAGCAAAAGTAGCAATCTTAATACGCAAGCTTTGAGTTTTACCTGGTGAGTAATATTCCTTCATGAAGGCCCTCATCAATGTATCCCAATTTTGCACCGTCTCCGCCGGTTGAGAGTAGAACCATTGCAAAGCCTTCCCGAGTAGCGAGAATGGAAAGAGCCTTTCCCTCGTTTTATCTTGAGTCACCCCATCCATGTTGAATGTTTGAAATAGTTGAACGAACGCTTGGAGGTGAAGGTTCGGATCTTCTTTACCGGTGAAGGGTGAACGTTGCACCATGCGGATTGTTGAGGTCTTGATCTCGAACGGCCTTCCGATCTCCGTGAGGTTCCAGATTGGTAGGTTGACAATGTCTGGGGTGCATAGCTCCCCGATCTTGCGCTCTTGCGGCGGTTGTTCTCCCATCGGTGGAAGTCAATTCTCCCTAGGACTTTGAGGTGGTGATTTCTTTAGATATTCCGACGATCCTTCGAGTTTCGACTTCGAATCTATGAAATCTAGTTTCTTAGCTTGTTGTGCTTCATGTCTCCTTAGCCTGTAAAGTTTTTTTGGATCATCCACAAAATTATCAGGTTTGTTGGAGAGGTAGACGTCCATCTCCTGTTAGGGTTAGCGATAAACAAAATATACAAAAACAAAAAATAAAAACAAATCTAAGAAAACTAGGGTTTAGACAAACTAGATTAGATTGATTTTGAGGATGATCAAAAGTTAGTAGATGCAAAAAGAAAAACCAAAAGAAAGCTGAAAATTACACAAAAAGCAATAAAGGATCGAATCTTGATCACTTGTTCCCCGACAACGGCAGTAGAAAAAGGGGCTTATTGACGGTGTATATTCATATTAAACTTCAAGTGGACTTGCAAGCGGACAAATCCTCCGTCGTAGTCAGGGGACCCTTCTTCCCTCAAGTGTGAACCCAAGGTATCGAATCCGTGGAATAATGCGTGATGCAAGAATCAATCTAATAAAGCCGAGAACTTTGATCTTCAAAACGAGAATCCTATGCATCTAATCTAAAGAACATAATGAAAAAATGAATCTAATCTATGAAAACCAGAGGTAGCAAGAGGAGAGGGATAGATAAACCAATCTAGAGAGATTGGATCAAACCTTCGTTGAAATTCCGAGGAAAGGAGAAGTAAACAAGTTCAATCTCATCAAAATCATCTTTAAATCACGGTTTCCCATCCGACTCCAAAAACGCCCGCCTTTTGGAGCCACCGTTCTGTCACAATACACCCCTATTCACGCGGGTTAGTCTAGGGCGAGTCCAAAGACAAGTTGAAATATCTCGGAAGGTCAGGCATGCACCTCTAGCCGCCACGGCTACAAGAACACCCTCGATGATCTATCTCGAGAATAGATCTTAAGATACGTAAAGCTGATTGAAATCAAAGTCATAGGAGAAACACTCGATCGCTAGAAATCGGATTGGAACTTGATAATTCAACATAGTACATGATACATGAATCAAGATCACCACCAGGATCCTACCTTGATCTTGCTTCTAGCTCCAGGAACTCTGAACTGGTCTTCCTTGCAAGGTTCCCACGCCCGCTAGGGAGATCCTTGTCAACTAGCTCAACCCTCTCCTCTCCGAGATGGTGTCCCTCTCTTCTCTGCTCCTCGGCTGTGGATGACGAATGAGTTGATGCGTGGCGCCTGGCCTCGGGGCTATGAATAGCCCGAATGGCAGCTAGGTCCAAGGGGGGCTGACTGGGCCATGAAATGGGCTGGGCCGGCTGGCCTGGGCCGACCGGCCTGGGCTGACCGGCCTGGGCCCACTTTGGCCCAGCCAGGGGCCTCCTTTGCCCGGTGTCGGTTCCCGAGTCTTCTAGAGTCTTCCCTGATCTGCGTGTGGGTCCTTGTCATCAGTTTCTCTTCAGATTGGATGAAGCTCCTTGTCCCGCAAGATTTGGCAATTTTCTGACAGGGTCCTCAGAGTTTTTCATCTTCTCGGGTTTGGTCCTTGGGCTTCTTGGAGTCATGTTTACTTCATTGCTTGACTTGTACCAGGCTTCAAGGTCTTGTCATGAGGTGCTTAATGAACTTATCCCAAAAGTCTTGCTTTCAACACTAAAATCCTGCATAAACACTAAACTCCAAAACCGACATGCACACACAAACTTGTTATACCAATGGGGTTAGTACCAATAGATAGAATATAAAATTCATGCCAACAGTGGTACACACGGTTTGACCGAGTATCACGAGTTTTTAACTTTTTACCTCTCTCGTGACCCCACAGTAACTTTGACCTTATCCTTTCACCCCCTCTCTCCTCCCACGGGCAGGACACCTCTCCTTCGTCCCCAAACCATGCCTCTCTCCTCTCAAGCTCTCTCCTCCTCTCCCATGATGATTTGAGGTTTCAACCATGGAAAAGTAAATCCCCTCCATGGAAAGGGCTCTCTTAAGGGTGATGAAGCAAGATTCAAAGCAACATTTTGTATTCCTCTCAAGTTCATCTCTTCAAAGATATCCAAACCTTGTTGTTGCCCAATCGCCCTACTCATTGCAAAACTTTGGATTTCCTTTGAGATATCATCTATGAGCAACTCCTATAAGACATTCCTAGAGTATTATTCAATTTCATTGGATACATTGTCGGGAACAAATTTTAGGGGTTCACTGCGCTAGGCGGTCTAACCGCGTGCACAGGACGGTCTGATCGCCCTGAGCAGTTTGCCCCAAAATTTTTGTTCTTGGTCGTGCATTCAACACTTACTCAATCTAGGACTATATCATGAACCTTATCTTTCATATCTCGGCATTTTGTCCCTGTTGCCAGTGTAGAGAGCCATTGGCTCAAAACTAGTAGGGCAGTCTAACCACCTGGACAGGGCGGTCTGACCGCCCCTGTCCAGTTTTGTGCCAATTGCTCCACACGCCTTGCTTCGACATGATCTATCTAGCCATTCTTGTTCCTGGTGTCTTATACATCTATGTTTCATGTGACACAGGAATTGCTGAAATGCCTAAAGGTTCAAGTGCCGAGAAAAGAAAAGTAGGAAGAGACAAATTTGCTCACACCGAAGCCGAACAGAGCTCTCATCTTTATAATGTCAGAGAGAAATTGAGGCCACAGGAGCAGCAAAGGCCAGTTTATCAAGACTATGGGGAAGACATTGAGATAGAGGAAAGAAATGAGTCCAGTGATGATGATGAAGTAGAAGATGACACCTATGTGTGTGCAGACCATGATGGCATAGTTGGAGCCATACACGGTGGTGTTGGTGCCCATGGTAGAGGTGCTGGTTCTAGTCGTAGAGGCTTTGGTGCTGGAGGCAATGGAGTTAGAGCTGATGTAGAGATTGAGGAGGTTGATGTTGATGCAGGTGATAATGAGGAAGTAAATCCAGAAGGTGCAGTCGGAGTGCCTCCTGATGATGATGATGATGCTGGAGGAAATGTTCCTCCCATTGTTGTTAATTTCTTGCCAGAGATCAGGGTCCCCGTCTATCCTCTTGTTAGAGGACCTGTGGATTATTACAGTGATGGCATGGCAGAAACACTGAAAAATAAGAGAAGCGAGAATCCTTATGATCAGCAAAGGACAGCCTCAGACTATCGGTTTTGGTCCCCTTTTCAGCATGATTACTACACTGCTGTCATTCCTAATCGAAAAAATCACTAGTGAGGCTCAGTGCATCTTTCAATGAAATAATCAGAGAGTGTGAATTAAAGGGACTGAGGCACATCATGGGTTTCTTGCAACATTGGAATAAAGAGATCATAGCTTAGTTCTATGCTACTGTTTACTTTGGATATATGGGAACTGAGCGGGCAATGTTTTGGATGACTAAGGGAGATAGATGGTACATCACATTTAGTAACTTCCTTGCTTTATTTATACTTCCCAATGATCCTAGTCTTAGAAAACTTCACGATGAAGGGATTCTCAATTCAAGGGACATGGAGTTTATGTACCCTAAGAGTAAGAGGGCATTTGCAGGAACCGTAAAGCCATTTTACACCTACTATGCAGTCCTTAATCTTTTTTCAGGAAGACCCTCATCCCTAGAGATGGGAACTCCTCACATATCACCGCTTTTTAGAGGAATCTTATGGTTGCTATGAGACCAGGGGCAGCTCCGTTCTGCGTTGGTGTCTTTATTTGGCAAGAAATTATGAATTGTTCAGAGAATGCTCAAAATTTTTGTGGCCACAGTCCATATATCATGTATATCATACGAAAGGTCACCAAGACCAAGTATCCTAAAGATGCAAGATACCGACTATTACAACCAAAGCACAGTGTTACCATTAGTGTTCCATCCTCTCCAGAAGAATTGCGTGAACAAGAAGGAGATGCGCAATGGGATGATGTGGCAGAAACACTTCAGCCGGGCTGAAATGAGGCTGGAGGCGGTCTGACCGCCCCGCACAGGAGGTCTGACCGCCCTGAGCATGACCAGCGGCAAAACACCTCCTTCAAAAAAATGTTCAATATCTTGGCTGATATTTGCAAGAGTCAGAGGGACATTGAAGTTGCCAATGACAGGGCTATGAGGGAAAGAAAGAAAGAGCGGGATTCAATGAAAAGGATGCATCAACACTTTGGAATTCCGCCACCTCGCTCACCTATATCCCCTGTTCCTCCAAAGGCTGAGATACTGTCAGTAGATGAGGATGTTGGGCTCATCAACTTCGGTTACTATGAGGAGTTTGTTCAGAGGCACTGTCCTGATGAGGTGGCTCATCTTCTCAGGCTCCACCACCTCCTCCACCACCTACTTATGCACCTAGAGGGTTTGATGCCATGTTTGGTGGTGAGTCTTCTTCTCAGGCTACTCCATCACATCCACCTCTGAGGAAGATCCGGAAGCTCCTCTAGCAGCATGTCTCTGAGCGGATCTTTTTGGCCATGGTCCTACTCCTTATGGTACAAGTGATGCTTCCCTAGCTACTTTATCTGAAATCACCATACCCAACTCTATATATCTAACCTCTCCTATGCATTGGCTACCTGAAAATTCTCCATAGGAGGTTCTCAACCCAGTTGGGACGGTTGGTGATGATCTGCAGCCACATCTTCTCCGGGATCTTTTATGGATGCTTGATGACAAAGGGGGAGAAGAATGGATTAAAGCTTCAAGTTTTCATCTCCTTAGGTGCTGATCTAGTGCAGGCGGTCTGACCGCCCTAGGGACGCGGTCTGACCGCCCCTGGCAGATGGCTGAGAGAGCCATGTAATAAATGTGGATTTCTATTTTCTAGTGGACTTGAGAACCTTGTATGTGTGCTACTGCGTGTATTTGGATCTAATTATGTACCCTAAGTGACATTTGTTATAGTTTGTGAATGCATGGATTATTTGGTGAATGTCTATGTGTAGGCTGAATGGGGGAGGCGGTCTAACTGGCCTGCAACCCCTGTCTGATTGCCCTTGCCCAAACAGCTCACACATCTTTCTTTGGTTGAATGCTTATTATGTCATATGCATCACGACTTTATTTTATTCTTGTCTCACACACTTGTTGCACATGTTCTGAGATGTAGGGGGAGCTCTCATGTACTTTCACTTAAAATGTGCATTTGGCGTTTGTGGCAAAATTTTTTGAAATTCCATTCAAAGCGCATATTAAGGGGGAGCTCATCCTATATCTAGGAATTTTTATGCACTTAAATGTTTATTTGCAATCTTTAATCGAGTTGTCATCAATCACCAAAAGGGGGGAGATTGAAAGTGCATCTAGGCCCCCAAGTTGATTTTGGTGAATTTAATGACAATGCGATTAAAGATCGAGCTTGTTTGTTTAAGAATGTGAGCAGGTTTTTATTTAATTATTCATGAGTTAATTTTGTTATATATTTGAGTATGAATATTGTATGGCTCACATGATCAAGACAAGCAAGTGTGTGATCCTTTGATAAGAAATGGTGAATGTCAAGCAATCAAATGAAGATAAAATTTGGGGATATTTTGATCAATTCCGAGTCTCCAATGATTGTGCCAGCTAGATTAAAAATCGATGGGTCATAAAAAGAGAAATGGTGTTCTCCGCTAAATAGTGAATGCAAGACTTCATGTAATGCTAGTGAAAGGATACAAGGATGAATGTATATTTGATGATCCAAATTTGGAAGCTTGCATATTCGTTGTCAATCAAGAACAAGCATTTGAAGCGGTATTTCAAATGAAGATCAAATTTAGATGAAGCAAAGTTGAACTCAATGTGGTTTTGGTAAGTGATGAAGAGATCAACCGAGGTGACTAGGGTGAGGGACTAAGCAATCTTTGGGGCCCTAGCTAACCCGCCATTCCGTGTTTTGCTAAGGTGAAGTTCTAGCACCGTGGGGTCTCCAAGTGTCATATCCAAGCCTTAACCAAGTGAAGCGATGCAACTCATCTACATGTTATGTTTGGCAATATGGAGTGACTTAAGGATCTAAGCGTGCATACCTAAGCTATATGGAAAGATCTTAAGTTGCTAGCTCAAGTATGGATGTGCTCATGAAGATAGCAATTGTTGAAAGCCCACAAGTTCAAATCACTCAAGTATGGCAAGATGGAATATATACAAGCTCAAGATGTTGATTAGGTATTTCCTTTTATCCTTGAGTATAGGAATGCCGTACTATCAAGAGGGATGCAACATTAGCTTCATGACAAGTATCAAAAGGGCTCATTAGTTGACCTATGTGAGAAATAGCTTTGAGAGTGTCCCTGAGTGAACTAACAAACCTCTAACCCAACTCTAGACACTTCAACATGTCTTGAAGTGTTTGGAAGACGAGTAGAAGGGTTTTGGGAGCTCTCTGCCCAGGGCGGTCTAACCACCCATGGGGGGCGGTCTGACAGCCTCCAGGGTCCAACGGCTAGTTTTTCAAACTAGCCGGAGGGGGCGGTCTAACCGCCCTGACCAGGCGGTCTGACCGCCCCGGTCGCTTTTCTAACAGCTAGTTTTTCTTGAGTGGGGTATAAGTACCCCACGAGCTCCACTTGTTGGAGCTGCAAACTCTTGGGTTGCTGGTGTGCTTCCCCTGCCATTTTCGAAGAGCCAAAGCTATAGAACCTCTCCCCAACCTTCTCTTTGTGAGATTTGTGAGATTCAAGCTCTATTCTTGTGTTGGGTTGTGTGACAACCCCATCCAAGATAATTCCGTACTATCACCTAAACCACTCCATTTGGTCATTAAGCAATAATAAAGAATCATCCCGTTGAGTGTTGCGGGGTTTACACCTAGTAAATCACTTGACAACACAGAGAGGATCGAACGTATGCATTAAAACTCCCACGAAGAGAGTCTAGAGTGCCATACAAATTAACATCACATCCCCGTAGGGTCCATTATTACAAACATAGTTCTTTGACGAGAAAATAAATAGTTCAGAGTTTATTGAAAACAACGAAAGATAACTAAACGATATGATCACATCATTGGAGGCCTGTCCATGATGCAATCACTCCTCGTCATCCACCCATTCCAGTTCCTAGCCGGGTGGAAGTTCTCCGGACCACACATCACAGGCATTACCTGGAAACAACATTTATAAAGCAAGGCTGAGTATACTAATACTCAGCAAGACTTACCCATCTAAAAGAAGGACTTTACCTCTAATCATGCACGGCTTTTGGCTTGTGGGTTTGTTTGCCAAAAAGCTACTAAGTAATGAATCCTTACTTTCACATTTTAGCTCATGTTCTAGTAGAAGTAATCATTACTAGATAAGCAACTATTGCAATCGTAGTTGTGCAAACAATTAATCAAATAATAATCTTCACAAAGTTCCATCATAAAGGGATATCATGGCCAATCGGGTAAGTAGTCTCAGATAACGGTGAGAGGCCGACAATCGATTGATTCAAAACCTTGCAAGGTGGACCTAAACACACGGGAGGTGCCCTCACTAAGAGTTCACCAACCAGGCGGTTCCCGTCATTCTTCAGTTTGGGGATAATAGCTCACAGTCTTAAGTACAAGGTTTATCTGGGCTACGCCACTAAGGTCACCCAGCCTCATGCATGCACTCGAGTGGCAAGCCCAAGGCCGCAACCCTAAGAGTAGTGATCGTAAAACCCCGTACCGCCTCATTTAGGTACTAGCTTACCGTGCCCATTTTCGACAAGTGTTTAGTACTTTCAAACACTTAACCAACAAAGCCATTGGACTGGAGCCCAAATCGCATGCTCTTACCACATGAGCAATCCATTTAAACATATGGTGATTCCATAAAGGAGATCCTATTCTCGAGAGTGACGAACATCACTCGACCTGTACCGGATCCTTAGAGCATAGCCACTAGCGACCTAACATGCTAGTAAAAGATCATTGGTACTTAAGGATCATGCAACTAGGGTTTCAATTCAACTCCTGAACCTAAATGCGCATAAGATAACAACAAATAAATTCAGAAGTTTAAAGAAACACATAGGTTATTGAATAAACCAGGGCTTGCCTTCGTCAGCACAAGCAGACAGACAACCTTCCGGACTTTGGTCTGGGTCTTCCTCTACAGTCACGTAGTACACGTCTCCTCCTGCTACCTCGTCCTCGTCAGCCGGCACAAGCGTATAGGTACCGTCGGGGACTTCTACACAGAGAATGCAAATGCAAGACTTAATTGGCAGACTGAGTTAATTCATCCCAAAACCACTTTTGGCAACCATGGGGTGCACGTTTGACCACATTCACCTAGATAAAGATACATTCAACATACTCTTCCTATAAAGGAGCATTGTGTGATGCTTTATTATCTAGACTTTTTAACAGTGGTTGTGTACATATATATACAAATGAATTAATTTAATTTACATAATAAAACAGTAGCAACAGCCACTAGAAGTACCTGGTTGGTCATATTCATCTTAACACAAGCGTTTAAACATTTACTCGTTTAAAAGTAAACACAAACAGACTATACAACACTCTCATGATGGTGATTCCGTACACATATAAAGAAGTTAATTACTTTAAATACAAACAGCAAGGAAAAGTTACTTTTATGCCACAACTTACTTTCCTAACTCATTTATGTAACTTATGCACAAAAGAATTTGTTTTTCCTATTTTTCCTTTACTAGATTAATCTAGTTTTCAACCTTTCATCAACCAATTACACCTCAAAACTTGCCCAACAGTACCCACTGGTTCTAATGACCAGGAGACACTCCTTTGGACAGCAAGCAACTAGTTTGCACCACTGAAATTAAATGCACACAAATAAAGGCATTTCTAGCTAGCATTTAAATGATTAATGCATATAAAAATAAATATAACAGAAATGTAGTTAAACTTTCTCCTACACATGCTCTGACCTAAAACAAGCCTAAAGAACCAACAAACACACTTAAAGCTCTTGTGGATCTTGATATACACATTTATGAGTAAAAACAAGCATATATTTGGGAATAATATTTCTAACAGAGATAAAAACATGGTAAATCCACCAGCAGTGCATTTTAGCATACAAGACCATAGCCAGGAGTAGGGCTCAAAAAATAATTATATTTTAAGCTACAAAAATCAACTAGGCATATTTGCCAATAACACAAGATAATTTATACAAAAAGATTCCTTCCGTAACTTTGTGCAAATTTTGGCACAGGACCTACACATGCCAGTCTCCACAACATATCCAAAATCCAGCTCAAGATCATGTATAGATTTTGCAGAAACACAGATCTAATTATTTCACATTTCAATTTTTCAAGGAAAAACTAAAGCTCAAAAGTATATACCTCCTTTGCAGAAAATGTAGATTTAGTCACATAGATCACAAAAAAATTGGTTTTGTAATTTTTGGATTTTTCTATGATTTGATATTGAATTTACAAGTTGCAGTCAACACGCACAAGAAAGGTAGAATCTATATGCACTTTGGCCCTTGGAACTTTTAAACTTTCACAACTATACCCTTGACTTTAACAGTCAGACCCCCGAGTCCAAAAATCCCTCACACACATGGCCCCGACGGCGGAGGGGAGGTCTCCACCGACGATGTGGGCCCTGCGCAGGCAAACAAATGGCACGCGATTGAGATTGGCCTCACCTTCTCTCGATTGGTAGAGGTGGATCGGCCGGAGATGTCACCGGCGAGCGGCGGCGGCGGAGCAATGGCGGCGCGGCCGCGGAAGCTCGGATTCCTGTGAGAATAAGGGTGGGGCTCAACAATGTGCACACGGGTAGCTTCCATGTGACCTAGTGGAGGTCCTGGAAGGGTTGGTTGGCTCGGAGCTCAAGTGGGGAGTGGGGCTCACTGGAGGCTGCTCGGCGGCGGCCGTGGGAGATTGTGCTCCGGCGCGCAGGTGGCCCTGCCGAGGCTACTTGTGTGCGCGTAGGCTCTAGGTGTGTGAGGAGAGGGTTTAGGTGCAACCTGACGGCGTCGTGAACACACGAAGTAGGGACCTCACCGAGGCGGTGCCTATGGCGGACGGTGGAGCTCGAGCGGTAGTGTGCGTGCGCGAGGAGCAGTCGGGGACTTGTTTATATAGTCGTGGGAGGTCAGTTTCGAGCTTGTGAGGTCACCCCGATGATCGAAGCACGCGCGGTGTGGGCGGCAATGCTCGGCGACGTGCGGTTGCCCCAACGGCCAATGGCGCACGGCTGGCGGTGCACCGGTGAGTGTGGCCTCGCCACTTGGCACCATCCCAGCGGCCGTGGACGTCATGCACAGGAGCACACCAGTGCAGCACAAGGACCGCTAGACATTCCGGCACCTCGGCGTGCGCACCCGACGCGGGTACGGCACGTACAGCGGCGCTCCGACGTGGTCGCGCACGACGTCGCGCTTGGAACGCGCTCCGGCGTTCGCGAGCCAAATCAGTTTGCTGAGTCGATTTTCAAATTTGATTTTCTCCACTTTTTGAAACTAAAGTGCACCTTGCACAAAATAGCAAAGTTGAAGGTCATCTATTCCTCTACAACTTCTGCAAAGGCTGTAAGGGGTTTTGATCACTAGATTGTGCATAAATAGCACGCCAACCTCGGCATTTTCTTGTTGCCTGTGAACAGGAGCAGATCGTGTTCAATTGCATTTTTCACTAATTTCCACTTAAATTACAAATGCCACTCAACAGCAAAGTTGTGTGCCTTGCAAAACTGCACACTTTTCCCATTGGGAGATTTTGAAGTGTTTAGAGAAATTTTGGAGAACGTGCTCAAGTTCTAGATTGGCACAAGGAGGTAAAAGGGATCACTAGGGTTTTAGGCTAGGGTTTTGACCAAGAGTTGACCTAAGGTTCTCAAGCGTAGTTAGAGGAGTAGTTAAGAGTGTCATTAGCACAATTCACCACTGAGCAAAAACACGGGGTGTTACAGCTTACCCCCCTTATCGGGAATCTCATCCCGAGATTCGAAATCAAGAGTAAGTGAGGATAGTTCAGTTACGAGTTTGACACGGAAGAAAGTCGGGGTACTTGGTGTTTAAAAATTGCTCGGTCTCCCATGTAGCTTCTTGTTCGGTGTGGTGACTCCATTGTATCTTGTACATCTTCACCCTTTGTCTCCTAGTTTGTCTTTCTTTTTGATCCAATACTCTCATTGGATACTCTCCTAGGGATAGATCCGGTTCTATTTCTGCATTAGTCTCCTCAATTATTTGTACTTCCGGAATCTGCTCGCACTTCTTCAATTATGAGACGTGAAACACGTCATGTACTGCAGACAATCGGTCGGGAAGTCGAATACGGTAGGCAACCGTACCAAACTTTTCAGTGACTTCATAAGGACCAATATAGCATGGAGCCAATTTCCCTTTTACTCCAAAGCGTTGTACGCCTTTGGTCCGAGATACCTTTAGATATACATAATTACCAACTTCAAACTCTCGGGGAGCTTTGGCTTTGTCATGGTAACTCTTTTGCCTCATCTGAGCTGCTCTCAAATTTTCTCTAATTACACTCACTTTCTCTTCGTCTTCTTGTACTAGCTTAGGACCAAACAAGGTTCGCTCACCCGCTTGTGACCAATTAAAAGGGGTACGACACCTTCTTCCATACAAGGCTTCAAACGGGGCCATCTTCAAACTAGCTTGGTAACTGTTGTTATAAGCAAACTCTGCTAGGGCTAGGCATTTTTCCCAAGATTTGTCAAAATAAATGACACAAGCTCTCAACATATCTTCCACTATTTGATTCACTCTTTCCGTCTAACCATCGGTCTGGGGGTGATAGCTGGAGCTATGGATTAGCTTGGTGCCCAAAGATTCATACACTTGTGCCCAGAAGCGAGCAACAAATTGAGTGCCTCGATCTGACAAAATAGTCTTTGGAACACCATGCAAGCACACTACGAGATCAACATAGATTTCTGCATAGCGCTCGGCTGAATAGGAGTGTGAATGGGAATGAAGTGAGCGGTCTTGGTAAGTCGATCCACTATTACCCAAATGGAATCATGCTTCCGGGGTGTGAGAGGTAACCCGACAATGAAATCCATGCTTATATCGTCCCACTTCCACGCAGGAATGGACAACGGTTGCATTTGACCTGCGGTCTTTAGGTGACCAGCCTTGATCCTTTGGCATGTATCACAACAGGACACATACTCGGCTATTTCACCCTTCATGTTTGACCACCAAAAATTTTCCCTGAGGTCTCGGTACATTTTGGTACTTACATTTTGGTACTTCCCGGATGAAAGGTGAATTCAGAGAGATGGGCCTCATCCAAAATCTCCTCCCTTAGGTTCCCATCCTGGGGAATAACTAGTATTTGACCAAACCAAACAATTCCTTTGTCATCCCTCCGGAAACAATCAAATTTGGGATCCTTTTCTTCTAACTTCTGTTTGATTGTCTGAACCTCTTCATCGTTGAGTTGAGCCATAACAATTCTTTCATGGAGAGGAGATTCAATCAAGGCAGCATAAATATTTCCATGCTCGACCATTTCCAAGTTGAGCTTCCTCATTTCTTCGCATAAAGCTTCATTATACGACTCTAACGTCACATAGTTGCAATGCTCGCGGCTAAGCGCATCTGCAACCACATTAGCTTTTCCGGATGATAATGGACTTCCAAATCGTAATCTTTTATCAATTCCAACCATCTTCTTTGCCTCATATTCAGATCAGATTGAGTGAAAATATACTTTAGACTCTTGTGATCTGTGTAGATATAGCAGCGATTGCCCATCAAGTAATGCCGCCAAAGTTTTAAGGCATGCACGACTGCTACTAGCTCAAGATCATGAGTAGGATAATTATTCTCTTGGGGTCGAAGTGCTTGTGAGGCATAGGCAATGACTCGGTTTTCTTGCATAAGTACTGAGGACCATGTGTGTTTTGAGGACCGGTGGATGGTCGCTTCCTTGTGTGATGAGTGATTGACAACATTGTGTGAACTGATTCTTGGCTAAGTATTGCAGGTGCAGGTTGCGGCTTGACTCGTGTTGGTGCAGGTGAAGAACAAGCGCGAAAGGTCATTGCCGGTGAGGCCTCCAGGTGTGGAGAAGACAAGTCGGCTTCGTTCGAGGGACCCGGTGGCCAGTGGGGTCAAGTGCGGGCCGCATGGTGGTATGAACAGCAAGATGAAGTCGTGGACGGTTTCTTGGTAGAGCCTCAAAACCAAGGTCGAGCCGGGACTTCGTGGGAGCCAAGTCATGAGTGGAGATTGGCGGAGGCTACACCGAGTTCGCGGGGTTTGCAGTGGTTCACCAGAAAACCACTGGGTTACTCGGTTGAGCCACAAAAGCGAGGCCGAAGACTCAACGAGGAGGTGTGGCCACCCAGGCCAGTTCAACCGCCCAGGAGGGGCGGTCAGACCGCCCGGGGCCGGTCGGATCTCCGGGCCGGTCCTAACCGCCCGGGGGGCGGTCGACCGCCCGGCCGCCGGCGCTGAGATGCTTCGAAGCGGAGGACACGCGTCAGGATCGCAAGGCTTGCGTCGAGGCTAAGCAGGTTGCGGTCGCCAGGCATCCGTCCGATGAAGATATTCCGAAGATTTCCAAATCCGCCCTCGAGGGGTATGTATCCCTAGGTATTAGTGAAGGGTAGTTTAGTCTTTTGGGTGCCTCCATATATACTCATTAGATGGGTGGATGGCAGCCAACACTTGGAACCCTAGCTCATTTTGTTTTTCCATTTTCGTTCTCCATTTTCCTTAGGATTTTAGAAGGCTAGCTTGAGAGCTTCATGTGAGATCTACAGACAGGGATGGATGTTTGGGTGGCAAGCTAGACCTTCTACGAACCTTTCATGGCATGTATAGAAGGTTTGACGTTGTTCATCACGGTGGTTTTCCCGTCTCCTTTGTGTTGATTTTCGGAGCTCTTTTTAGCGGTGTTTTGAGAACGATTTCTTGGGGTTTTTGGTGGGTGTCACGTATGAGGTTCTTGTGCCTCTTTGGCTGGTGACTTTGCCCTCAAATCCTCTTTGAATCGGACTCGATTTGGTGGTTTCTCGAGTTGGGCGAGTTCTTGACCTAGAGAAGCGATTTCTTCGATTCGTCTTGATTGTGAGCGTTTCGGGTTGATTCCTTTGAGGTAGAGGTTGCCCAGGAGGTAACCCAGCTATTCCCGAAGTTTGGCTGCAATCCGTGGAGTGATTCGGGAGATCGGGCGCGAGGAAGTTGAGGTTTGACCCGCGAGTTCGTTTTCTGGAAGGGGCGGTCTAACCGCCTACAGAGGGCGGTCTAACCGCCCTGGGTGTTTCCGGGTCAAAGTTTTGTTTCGCCGGATCTTCCTCTGTGAGTTTGTTCGTCTTGATCGGAGGAGTGTGCGGGTGAAATTTGGGGTCGTTCTCGTGCGGTTGCTAGGTGTTCTTGGTCGGGGTTCGTTGCTGGGTACGGGAGGTTAGACCGCCCCGGGTAGTCGGTCTAACCGCCCCTAGTCCCTTGGGTGAAGTTTTGGTTTTCGCCAAGATTTTCCGGTAGCTAGCATGGCCTTGACCGGAGATCTCTGTTGGTGAAACCGTGGTGAGCTTTGGTGCTCGGAAGAGGCATTTCGGAGGATTTCTTGGTTGCCGGGTGGAGGCGGTCTAACCGCCCCCTATGCCGGTCTAACCGCCCCCTCCGGTTAGCCGGCTTTCGAGTTGTTTCCGCTGTCGGTCTTGTGTGTGTGTTGTGGTTCGTTGGTAGAGTTTCTTCCTAGGACCGGTAGCACTCCAGTGGCTACGTGGTTTTGGCAAACGGGAGGTTGAAGTGCGGAGCGTGTGATTTCGGGGGTTCGACCGTGCTAGTTCATCTTGTCGGAGTTTCAATCTCCCTCGAGAAGAATTTTTATCGGCTCCCATTCACTCCCCCCTCTCTGGTCACCTAATCGGTCCTTCAAGTGGTATCAGAGCCGGTTCGGGTCTTTGTTGACTCTAACCAGTCTAAGATCCAAGGATGGCGTACCAGGAACGGGGTTCGGGTCCTCCACACTTCGATGGCAAGAACTACCAGATGTGGAGCAAGCGGATGGGTGCGTTCCTCCACGGAAAGGGTCAGCTTCTTTGGGATGTCACGGTGGACACAGGCTATGTCCAGCCGATGGATTTCCTTGCTCCAGGGTCGAGGGACAGATTCGACGCCAACAATAAGGCGGTCGACTACTTGTTTTGTGCTTTGTGTCAGCCTGAGTTCGATCGGGTGCACACCGAGCACTTGGCTTGTAGGATCGCAAGGCTTGCGTCGAGGCTAAGCAGGTTGCGGTCGCCAGGCATCCGTCCGATGAAGATATTCCGAAGATTTCCAAATCCGCCCTCGAGGGGTATGTATCCCTAGTTATTAGTGAAGGGTAGTTTAGTCTTTTGGGTGCCTCCATATATACTCATTGAGTGGGTGGATGGCAGCCAACTCTTGGAACCCTAGCTCATCTGTTTTACCATTTTTGTTTTCCATTTTCCCTAGTTTTTCCTAGGACTAGCTTGAGAGCTTCATGGTGAGATCTTGGGAGAGGGTAGGATGATTGTGAGGCAAGCTAGACCTTGAATGAACCTTCATGGTATGTATAGATGGTTTGGCGTTGTTCCTCAAGGTGGTTTTCCCGCTCTCCTTTGTGTTGATTTTCAGAGCTCTTTGTTGGAGGTGTTTTGAGGACGATTTCTTGGGGTTTTTGGTGGGTGTCATGTATGAGGTTCTTGTGCCTCTTTGGCTGGTGACTTTGCCCCGAAATATCCTTTGAATCGCACTCGATTTGGTGGTTTTCGAGTTGGAGGAGTTCTTGACCTAGACAAGCGATTTCTTCTATTCCTCTTGATTGTGAGTGTTTCGGGTCGATTCCTTTGAGGTAGAGGTTGCCCAGGAGGTAACCCAGCTAATCCCGAAGTTTCGCTGCAATCCGTAGAGTGATTCGGGAGATCGGGCGCGACGAAATTAGGGTTTGACCCGCGGGCTGTTTTTCTGGAAGAGGCGGTCTAACTGCCTGGGGAGCGGTCTAACCGCCCTGGGTGTTTCCAGGTCGAAGTTTTGTTTCGCCGGATTTTCCTCTGTGAGTTTGTTCGCCTTGATCAGAGGAGCGTCTAGGTGAAATTTTGGGTCGTTCTCGTGTTGTTTGCTAGGTGTTCTTGATTGGAGTTCGTTGCTGGGTACAGGAGGTTAGACCGCCCTGGTAGCCGGTCTAACCGCCCCTAGGCCCCTGGGTGGAGTTTTGGTTTTCACCAAGATTTTCTGGTAGCTAGCATGGCCCTGACCATAGATCTCTGTTGGTGAAACCGTGGTGCGTTTTGGTGCTCGGAAGAGGTGTTTCGGAGGATTTCTTGGTTGCCAGGGGAGGCGGTCTAACCGCCCCCTATACCCGGTCTAACCGCCTCCTCTGATTAGCCGGCTTTCGAGGTGTTTCCGCTGTCGTGGGTGCGTGTGTGTTGAGGTTGCTGGTAGAGTTTGTTCCTAGGACCAGTATCACTCCAGTGGCTACGTGGTTTTGGCAAACGGAAGGTAGAAGTGCGGACCGTGTGATTTCGGGGGTCTGACCGAGCGAGTTCGTCTTGTCGGAGTTTCAATCTCCTTCGAGAATAATTTTTATCAGCTCCCATTCACTCCCCCCCCCTCTCTGGTCGCCTAATCGGTCCTTCAAGTGGTATCAGAGCCGGTTCGGTCTTTGTTGACTCTAACCAGTCTAAGATCCAAGGATGGCGTACCAGGAACGGGGTCCGGGTCCTCCACACTTCGATGGCAAGAACTACCACATGTGGAGCAAGCGGATGGGTGCGTTTCTCCGCGGAAAGGGTCAGATCCTTTGGGATGTCACGGTGGACACAGGTTATGTCCAGCCAATGGACTTCCTCGCTCCAGGATCGAGGGACAGATTCGACGCCAACAAAAAGGCGGTCGACTGCTTGTTTCATGCTTTGTGTCAGTCTGAGTTCGATGGGGTCCACACCGAGCACTTGTCTTGTAGAATTTGGTCGGTGCTGAAGGAAGCTCATGCTGGGAATGCCCAGGTTCAGGCACGGATGTATGCGACCTACCGGAGAGAGTACGAGAACTTCACTCATCTCCCCGGTGCGTCCATCGATGCCTTGTTTTAGAGGTTCACGGTGGTTGTGAACAACATGAGGGCCAATGTGGACGTGCTCCCGTACGATGATCATGATAGAGCGGTCAAGCTCTTACACTCTTTGGATCATATGATTTGGGGCAGAATGTTTGAGGCCATTGTGGAGTCACAGAAGTATGACACTCTAACGGTGAACAAGCTGTTCTCGAAGCTCAAGTCGGCTGAGGTGGATAGGGGCATGACTGCCAAGCTCGAGGGTCCAACTGATTCCCATAGTCTTGCCCTCGTTGGTGGTTCGAAAGAAAAGGCTAACACTAACCCATCCACCAGGATGTTCTCTTTTTCCTCTTTGATGTCTATGCCAGATGAGGAGTTCGATGTCCTTGGAGAGGACGAGCTGGCGCTATTGACGAGGTGGTTCGAGAGGCTGCACGAGAACCGGGTGAACATGAGGAGGAACACGAGGACATGCTTCCAGTGCGGCAAGCCAGGACACTTCGTCGCCGACTGCCCAGAGAAGGTCGAGAAAAAGGACGGCTACAAGCACAAGTCGAGGATGGATGGCAAGTACCGGTCGAGGCGCGACCACAAGAGCAAGCACAAGAACAAGTACAAGGACGAGCGACGATCGAGGAAGAAGGAGAGCCGAGGCAAGGCCCGATCGATGGTTGGAGCGAGCGACGTCGACTCCAGTTCCGCGTACTCCACCTCGAGCTCGAGCAGCAGTGAAGATGAAGGTGATCGTCGCAAGAGCAAGAAGTCGTCCAAGAACCTAAGCGGGATGAGCTGCTTCACGAGAGATGGCTTCTGCACCATGGCGCTGAGCTCCGGCAGCAAGAAGAGCACACAGAGCGACTCAGACTCTGATTCCGACGACGAGGTGCGTGATGAACTTCCCTTCTTGTGCCAGGAGAATGAGAGGCTTGACACTTTGCTTGATAACCGTGATGACATGCTTAGAGAGGCCAAGAAAATGAGAAAAGAGCTTAGGGCTTCACTCGAGGATGCTAGGACTAGAGTGGCTGAGCTAGAGACACAGGTGCTTGATAGCAAGCTTGAGGTTGATTCCCTTAAGGCTAGCCCTATTGTTTCGGATGAGGTTGATTGTGCTGATTGCTCCATCTTTCTTGTCGATCTTGCTTTGTTTAAGGAGAAGCATGCCTCCAAGTGTGAGGAACTAGATGTGCTTAGGGTTGAAGTGGCTGAGCTTAAGTCTAGACCTGCTTTGCTAGGTGCTTGCACTTCTTGCCCTGTTTTGCATGCTAAGATTGATGAGATGCATGCTTACACTAGTTCTCTTGAGGCTAAGTTGAAGGAACCCTTGCCTACATCATGCTCTACCTGTGAAATGCATGCTTTGAAAAATTTGGAACTTGCACATTATGTTGATCGTTTGCAGGATGAGAATGATGAACTGAGGAAGTTGATGGCTTGGTTGTCCGGTCATGAGCCTCAGTTGAGGATGATGATCGAGGCATTTAAGCGGCAGGATGGTGAGGGACTTGGGGCAAACAAGGTTGGTGACGGAAGTGGAGAGAATATCAAAGAGCCACCAAAAACCCACCACAAAAAATGATTCCCCCCAAAACGTAACCATCTTAGGAACCGATTAGACACAACCCTAGCTCCACCCGTGTTTCCTACACCCACAAATGATTTCCAAAAGCCTATCAATTTTGTGAGCACTTCCGGGAAAGTGTTCTTTGGGAAAGAAATTGAGAAGGCTAATGAGGGGAAACCGGTGGAGGAGTTGAGTGGAGAGAAACCTAGTGAGCAGCCACATCCCAAGCCTAAGCCTAAGCTTGTGAGGTTCCATTGTGGCTATTGTGGGAGAGATGGCCATAAGGATGAGTTTTGCTTCAAGAGGAAGCGGGAAGAGAGGATGGCAAAGGAGTGGGCGAACAAGGATAGGTACAACCTTTCCCATGGTGTACCTAAGCCTTGTATGCCACTGCCCAGTGGTAAAGCTGTGGTGAGAAGTGTTCCGGCATGGGGAGATGCAAGTTCCTGCAGCCGAGGAGTAGTTCTGGAGGGGGCGGTCAGACCGGCCTGGCTAGGCGGTCAGACCGGCCCTACACAGAGGGGTGCGGTTAGACCGGCCTGGCTAGGCGGTTCTACCACCCCCCCAGAATTCTGGGCGGAGTGGTTTTCGAGGTGGTGAGTCGAGAGGTTTCAGTTCTGGAGGTGGTGTTGCAAGTGGCTGGTCTGGAGAGACAGCAGGTGGTCAGTTTGCTAGGCATTCTCCCCCTCGAGTTCACTACGGGGATGGGAGGAGTTGTAGCTTTGAGAAGGAAAGGAGGGACGTCCACGGGTTGTCTTCCGTGGTTTTGGTCCTCCTCCAGGCAGCGAGGGATGGTTCCCTCGGAGTGGTTACCGAGGTGGTGTTCGTGGTGGTAGCTATGGTAGGAAAGATGGCTTGATGTGTGCTAACCCCACTTTCGAGCAAATGGCTCAGCACTGGTTTTACTCTTTTGGTACTAACCCCAGTGCTGAGTCATTTGTTCGCTTACGTGCTCGTTTTTGAATTTCAGGTGGGAGACTTGAAGAACATTTGGTTGATTGACTCCGGTTGCTCGAGACATATGACCGGAGACAGGGGGGTGTTTCTAAAGTTTCGTCCCGGTGGGGCCAAGGAGGTACATCACTTTTGGGGACAATGGGCGTGGGCGTGTGCTTTCAGAAGGTGAGATAAAAGTGAGTGACAAGATCACTCTGAGGCGTGTTGCTCTTGTTCAATCGCTGGGGTACAATTTGCTCTCTGTGTCCCAGTTGTTGGACGAGGGCTTTGAGGTGTTGTTTCGGCCCAGTGGTTCTCGGATTTTGGACTCTCGAGGGAACCTTGTTTGTATGGTCGTTCCCGAGGGTCAAGTGTTTCGTGCTGATTTTTCTCAGTCTTCGGGTGTGGAGCGTTGTTTCTTGGCTGGTTCTTCGAGTGAGTTGTGGAAGTGGCATAGGAAGTTGGGTCACTTGAGCTTTGACCTTTTGTCTCGCTTGAGTAAACTCAATTTGGTCCGAGGATTGCCACGGTTGAGGCTTGAGAAAGAGTTGGTTTGTGCGCTGTGTAGGCATGCCAAGATGGTAGCCTCTTCTCACCCACCTCTCACCGATGTGATGACTGAGCGTCCATGCGAGCAGCTCGATATGAACCTTGTTGGCCCAGCTCGTGTGCGATCTGCGGGTGGGAAGTGGTATGTCCTTGTTCTGGTGGACGACTACTCTCGGTATGCGTGGGTGTTCTTTCTCGAGGATAAGGGGGAGACGTTTGGTTTTGTTCGAGATCTAGTCTTGAGGTTGAGGAACGAGAGGCATGGAGATGCCATACGAGCTATTCGCAGTGATAATGGCTCGGAATTCAGAAACTCTCGTTTTGAAACCTTTTGCCATGACTTGGGTCTTGAGCACCAGTTTTCGAGTCCGTATACGCCTCCCCAGAATGGTGTTCTGGAAAGGAAGAACAGGACCTTGTGCGAGATGGCTAGGACGATGCTTGATGAGCATAGGACTCCGAGGAGGTATTGGGCTGAGGCGGTGAATATCGCGTGCTATGTGTCGAACAGGATCTACCTTAGAGTGCACAAGAAGAAAACATGCTATGAGTTGATGCATGGTCGCACACCCAAGGTGAGTCACTTCCATGTCTTTGGTTGCAAGTGTTTCATTCTGAAGAAAGGCAGAAAGTTGGATAAGTTTGAGGCTAGGTCTGTCGATGGTATTTTCTTTGGTTATGCATCTCACTCTAGAGCATATCGTGTGCTCCATCTCGAAACAAACCAAATCGTGGAGACTTGCGAGGTAACCTTCGACGAGACAGAGCCACGTAGTCAGCTTGTCTTTGAGTGTGCAGGTGATGATGAGCTTGGCGAGGAGATCTTTCAGGAGGAGGAGCATGAACATGGAGATGATGAAGATGGCGGTGCGGTGCCCCCGGCTCAACATGTACCCACTACTTCCACTACGGTGATGGATGGACCCTCTACTACACCTACGACGACAAATCAAGAACGAGGAGAAGCTGATGTTGAGGGGGAGGTAGCATCGAGGCGAGAACCTCCCCGGCGAGTACAAGCGGATCACCCAGCTTCGAGGATCATCGGCGACATGAATGAATGCACTACACGGTCGAGGGTTCGAAACAATTCTCATTTCGCTCATGCTACGTTTGTTGCTACTTTTGAGCCCAAAGACATTGGACACACACTATCTGATCACAATTGGGTTAATTCGATGCATGAGGAGTTGGAGAACTTTGAGAGGAATCAGGTTTGGGAGTTGGTTGACCCCCCCCCCCCCCAGGGTGTAAGCCGATTGGTACAAAGTGGGTGTGGAAAAACAAAGAGGGAGAGAAATGTGAGGTTGTGAGGAACAAGTCGAGGCTTGTTGCTCAAAGGTTCAGTCAGAAGGAGGGGATTGACTACGAGGAGACCTTTGCTCCCGTAGCCCGTTTGGAGGCGATTAGGATCCTTCTAGCCTTTTCCGTGGCTAAAGGGTTCAAGTTGCACCAAATGGATGTGAAGAGTGCTTTTCTGAATGGTGTGTTAGAGGAAGAAGTGTATGTGAGGCAACCTCCGGGGTTTGAGAGTGAGAAGTACCCCCACCGGGTGTACAAGTTGAGGAAGGCGTTGTATGGGTTGAAGCAGGCGCCTAGAGCTTGGTATGGTAGGTTGAGGGGGTTCTTGTTTGAGAGAGGTTTTGAGATGGGGAAGGTCGATCAGACCTTGTTTTTGCTGAGGCAGGGCAGAGATATCCTGATTGTGCAGGTGTACGTGGATGATATTGTCTTTGGTGGCTCGTCTAACTCTCTTTTTGCAAGGTTTGCAGAGGATATGAGCAGGGAATTTGAGATGAGCATGATGGGCGAGTTGCAGCTCTTCCTCGGGCTACAAATTAAACAATCAAAGGAAGGAACATTTGTGCACCAGGCTAAGTACACCAAGGACATTGTGCGGAAGTTCAAGATGGAGGATTCCAAGGCTATGACGACGCCGATGAGTACGACTACAGCTCTTGATGCGGACGAGGAAGGTGAACATGTGGACCAGAAGGAGTACCGAAGCATGATCGGGTCACTCCTCTACTTGACGGCGACGAGGCCGGACATACCGTTCTCGGTGTGTCTGTGCGCTCGTTTTCAAGCGTCTTCGAGGACTTCGCATCGGCAAGCGGTGAAGCGAATTTTCAGGTACTTGCGTCACACTCCCGACTTCGGCCTTTGGTACTCTGCGTCCTCTTCTTTAGCGCTTCATGGTTTTGCAGACGAGGATTTTGCCGGGTGTCGGCTGGATAGGAAGTCCACTTCTGGGACTTGCTAGTTTTTGGGATCTTCTTTGGTGTCTTGGTCTTCCCGCAAACAGTCGAGTGTTGCTCAATCCACTACCGAGGCCGAGTACGTTGTCGCTGCTAGCTGTTGCTCTCAGCTCCTTTGGATTTCATACACCATGAGTGACTTTGGTGAGGAGTTTTCCCATATCCCACTTCAATGTGATAGCACCAGTGCCATAAGCGTTGCAAAGAACCCAGTGCTCCATTCCAAAACCAAGCACATAGAAGTGAGGTACCATTTTCTGAGAGACACCGTAGAGAAAGGAAAGATAGCTTTGATCCATGTACCCACACATGACCAACTAGCCGATATTTTCACCAAACCCCTAGATCAAGCAACTTTCACTCGTTTGCCGGGGGAACTTGGTGTGTGTTTGATTTCTTGAGTTCGGTGTGTGGGAGCTCCTTTGTAGCATATGTATAGTTTCCTTTGTACATTTCTTGCATTTGGCATGGCATATGTAACATGATGTATAGGCATCCTTGTATCTTAGATTGCATGCATTTTGTATCATATGCATTGGATAGGAAAAGCTTCTCCTATATACATTGTTCACCATGAGGTGCTATATATGTTTTTGTGAGCTTGTTTGGCATGCTATGGTTAGTTTGGCTTAGCTCTTGATGATCTTGATGAATGATCTATGGTTGATGGCTATTTTTTTTGAAAAATGTCACATGTATGCTCTCTCATGTGTAAATGTCTTTATATGATCTTGACATGTTTTAGTGGCCTTGCTATGCTTAATTTGTGGTTGGATAGCTAATTCATTGATCATATGGGGCCAAAGGCTCATTTGCCATCATGAATGTTTAGCCCTCGTGCTTCATCTTGTGGAGGGGCATAAGTTCCTTTTTGTCGCAAAGACATTTCATGTACCATTCATAAATCTGAAAATGAAAGGAAAAATGCCTGGAAAATATGCTCCTATGTCATATGTGCTGAAATTAATTTGCTTCGGGTGCTAAACCGTTGCATGATGCCTACCAATTAGAAGTCTCATACATAGAAGTAGGCACATGGCTCGGTGGCTTTGACATGACATGAGGTGCTTGTGGGTGTTTATGATGGTCTTATGATTAGAATGGTTGTCCTAGCCTGAAGTTTGTGTGGCTTTGCCATTTTGATATGTTTTGCTCATGTTTAGGTATTTGCTTATGAGAGAGTAACTTTTCGCAAAATTACTCAAATCCTTTTTAGCCTTGTCCAATGGTTGTGAAACTTGGTGATCATGTAGTTAAGGTCATTACGAACCTGTAGAGTATCTAACTTGCTCATTTGGACTTGTGAAGCTCCTTGTGATGAATGTTGTATATTTGAGAAGCTATATGTTGTAAAGTTTCGCATTTTTCCTTGATTCATGCATTGCCAACAAGGGGGAGAAGTTTGTGCATGCTTTGGGAACCTGGGAGTGTTTGGAAGGTGTTCAAATTGGTTCGGGCAATTTTTTAGCAGTTTGGTGCAGGGCCGGTCACATGGGGCAGTCTAACCGCCCCCAGGCGGTCAGATGAGGTGCAGGCGGTCTAACCGCCCTGTACGGGCGGTCTAACCGCCCTGGGCAGAGTGAGCAGGTTTTGCTCTTTGTTGCATCCCCGTGTTGCATTGCTGCATTTGTTCAGGGGGAGTGTGCTTTGGCTCAGGGGGAGCTTGCATATGTGCAGGGGGAGCTCTTTGTGGTGTTCGTGCTTTGGTTCGGTGGTTTGCGCTCTTTGCTTGAGCATGGTTTTGTCTCGGATGTGTCGAGCCGTTGCCCTTGCCTAAGGGGTCCGAGACTTGTCTTCTTCAAGTGATCTTGTTCTTTGCCTTTCTTTGGCTTTCGATCGCTTGTTGAGGTTTCTTTTTATTTGTTTCTTTTCTTTTTCTTTTCTCTTGTGTTACTTTATGTGGGTGTTGTCAATGCACTCATCAAGGGGGAGATTGAGGACCATGTGTGGTTCGAGGATCGGTGGATGGTCGCTTCCTTGTGTGATGAGTGATTGACAACGTTGTGTGGACTGATTCTTGGCTAAGTATTGCAGGTGCAGGTTGCGGCTTGACTCGTGTTGGTGCAGGTGAAGAACAAGCGCAAAAGGTCGTTGCCGGTGAGGCCTCCAGGTGTGGAGAAGACAAGTAGGCTTCGTTCGAGGGACCCAGTGGCCAGTGGGGCAAGTGCGGGCCGCATGGTGGCATGAACAGCAAGATGAAGTCGTGGACGGTTTCTTGGTAGAGCCTCAAAACCAAGGTCGAGCCGGGACTTCGTGGGAGCCAAGTCATGAGTGGAGATTGGCGGAGGCAACACCGAGTTCGCGGGGTTTGCAGTGGTTCACCAGAAAACCACTGGGTTACTCGGTTGAGCCACAAAACCGAGGCCGAAGACTCGACGAGGAGGTGTGGCCACCCAGGCCGGTTCAACCGCCCAGGAGGGGCGGTCAGACCGCCTGGGGCCGGTCAGATCTCCCGGGCCGGTCTAACCGCCCAGGGGGCGGTCTGACCGCCCTGGCCATCGGCTCCGAGATGCTTCGAAGCGGAGGACACGCGTCGGGATCGCAAGGCTTGCGTCGAGGCTAAGCAGGTTGCGGTCGCCGGGCATCCGTCCGATGAAGATATTCCGAAGATTTCCAAATCCGCCCTCGAGGGGCATGTATCCCTAGTTATTAGTGAAGGGTAGTTTAGTCTTTTGGGTGCCTCCATATATACTCATTGAGTGGGTGGATGGCAGCCAACTCATGGAACCCTAGCTCATCTGTTTTTCCATTTTCGTTCTCCATTTTCCCTAGTTTTTCCTAGGACTAGCTTGAGAGCTTCATGGTGAGATCTTGAGAGAGGGTAGGATGATTGTGAGGCAAGCTAGACCTTGTACGAACCTTCATGGCATGTATAGATGGTTCGACGTTGTTCCTCAAGGTGATTTTCAGAGCTCTTTGTTGGAGGTGTTTTGAGGACGATTTCTTGGGGTTTTTGGTGGGTGTCACGTATGAGGTTCTTGTGCCTCTTTGGCTGGTGACTTTGCCCCGAAATCTCCTTTGAATCGAACTCGATTTGGTGGTTTTTTGATTTGGAGGAGTTCTTGACCTAGAGAAGCGATTTCTTCGATTCCTCTTGATTGTGAGCGTTTCGGGTCGATTCCTTTGAGGTAGAGGTTGCCCAGGAGGTAACCCAGCTAATCCCGAAGTTTCGCTGCAATCCGTAGAGTGATTTGGGAGATCGGGCGCGAGGAAGTTAGGGTTTGACCCGCGGGCTGTTTTTCTGGAAGAGGCGGTCTAACCGCCTGGGGGGCGGTCTAACCGCCCTGGGTGTTTCCAGGTCGAAGTTTTGTTTCGCCGGATTTTCCTCTATGAGTTTGTTCGCCTTGATCAGAGGAGCGTCTGGGTGAAATTTCGGGTCGTTCTCGTGCTGGTTGCTAGGTGTTCTTGATTGGAGTTCGTTGCTGGGTACAGGAGGTTAGACCGCCCCTGGTAGCCGGTCTAACCGCCCCTAGGCCCCTGGGTGGAGTTTTGGTTTTCACCATGATTTTCTGTAGCTATCATGGCCCTGACCAGAGATCTCTGTTGGTGAAACCGTGGTGCGTTTTGGTGCTCGGAAGAGGTGTTTCGGAGGATTTCTTGGTTGCCAGGTGGAGGCGGTCTAACCGCCCCCTATACCCGGTCTAACCGCCTCCTCTGGTTAGCCGACTTTCGAGGTGTTTCCGCTGTCGTGGGTGCGTGTGTGTTGAGGTTGTTGGTAGAGTTTGTTCCTAGGACCAGTAGCACTCCTGTGGCTATGTGGTTTTGGCAAACGGAAGGTAGAAGTGCGGAGCGTGTGATTTCGGGGGTCCGACCGAGCGAGTTCGTCTTGTCGGAGTTTCAATCTCCTTCGAGAAGAATTTTTATCGGCTCCCATTCACTCCCCCCCTCTCTGGTCGCCTATTCGGTCCTTCAAGTACGCAACCAAGACCAGTGCCTGAAGCATCACAAAACACCTCAAACGGTCTGGACATATCTGGCTGTGTCAATACGGGAGCTGAGGTTAAGTGTTCCCTCAATGTATGGAAGGCTTTGTCACACTCCTCATTTCGCACAAACTTGACACCTTTCTTCAATATTTCAGTCATGGGTTTAGCTATTCTGGAGAAATTCGGAATAAACTGACGGTAATAGCCAGCTAGAACCAGAAAACTGCGAATTTGATGCACCGACTTGGGTGGCTTCCAATCCATGACCTCTTGCACCTTTCTAGGATCCACGGATATACCATCGTCGGAAATAGTGTGACCCAAAAATTTCACACTATCCAGCCAAAACTCACATTTGGAGAATTTGGCATAGAGTTTGTGATCTCTCAAACGTTGTAAGACAATACGAAGATGCTTCGTATGCTCGGCTTTGTTCTTGGAATAAATAAGGATATCATCAATGAATACCACTACGAACTTGTCCAATTTATTCATGAAGACTGAGTTCATAAGGTACATGAAGTAGGCAGGTGCATTTGTGAGACCGAAAGACATCACCAGAAATTCATAAAGACCATATCTGGTGGAGAAGGCCGCCTTCAGAATGTCACTCGCCCAAATCTTAATTTGATGATAGCCCGATCAGAGATCGATCTTGGAAAAGACTTTGGCACCAGCCAATTGATCAAAGAGGACATCAATGCGGGGCAATGGATATTTATTCTTGATTGTCACCGCATTGAGTGGACGATAGTCAATACACATCCGCAAGCTACCATCTTTCTTTTTCATGAAAAGAGCAGGACTCCCCCAAGGAGAAGAACTTGGGTGGATATACCCCTTATCAAGCAATTCTTGCAACTGATTCTTTAACTCGGCTAGCTCTTTGGGTGGCATTCGGTAGGGTCTCTTAGAGATGGGGGCCGTGCCAGGCTGAAGCTCTATGACAAATTTGACGTCTCTGTCTGGTGGCATACCAGGCAAGTCATCGGGAAAGACATCTGGGTACTCACACACTACTGGGATCTTTTCTAACTAGACGGTTACGGCAGCATAGGAACAAGGATTTATGCCTTCTGTTTTGGGCAAGCACAAGGTGGTGTGACCACTGGTAGGGGAATGGATTTCTACCATTCTTGTGGCAATGTCCAAAACAACTTGATGTTGGGTCAACCAATTCATTCCTAGAATTACATCTATACCTCCCAATCCTAAATGAATCAGGTTGGTTAAGAAAGTTTTGCTACCCAGCTGCAAAGGTACAACTTTAGTTATAGTGTTGGAGGGAATTCGTCCTCCTGTCGTGGCTACTACGAAAGATTCTTTGGTATGACAAGAATGTAGCCCCATCTTGCTCACTGGACTCTCACTTATGAAACTATGGGTTGCTCCAGAATCAAACAAAATTTTAACAGGGTGATCGCGGATAGAGAAGGTACCCGTTAGCACTACTGCTCCCTCTGGAATGTCAACCATGGTGGTGAAGTTGAGTTTGCCCTGTTTGACTTGCACCACGGGTTTCTTGCCTTGGTTCCCCTGACGGAAACCTGATCCTTCAACTTGTTTGTTTGGCTTGGGTTTGGGGCACTCATTGATGTAATGCCCGGGCTGCCCACAATTATAGCAACGAGGGTCCTTGACAGCATTGTTGTTGTTGCTAGTAGAGGGTGCACTAGGCTTGTATGGCTGCTGTTGTGCCTTGCGGAACTGGAAATTTCTGGGTCGCTTGTTCTGAGGCGGGGTCACCCTCCAGTGTCCAGTTGAAGATGACTGGGAAGGACCCTGCGTACCCTTCTTGACAAAGCGAAATTTCTTGCCCGACCCACCAGTAGCGGTGAATCCGGCCTGCCTCTTCCTATCCTTCTAGGCTTTAGACATGGCATCCTCTTGAGAAATGGCCTTGTTCACAAGGTCCTGATAGCTGTTAGGCTCATAAAGATTAAGACTCTCATAGAGATCCCCATGTAGCCCATCACGGAAACGCTCTATTGTCTTGGCATCGTTGTCAACGTGATGCCCACCATACTGACACAAGGCATTGAACTTCTTAGCATACTCATACCCCATGTCAGAACCTTGCTTTAGAGCAAGCAACTCCTTCATCTTCCTATCCATGAGACGTTTAGGAATGTGATTGTCGGGGACAACCATAAGGGTCTTCTAAATAACCAGGGAAAACCCGCTTAAAACTCACAAAAAACGCAAAACGCGGACTAACTCACGACCCTAAAACATGCACGACACAATCACGACCCTGGTGGCCCCCGCAGCCCGCCAGGGTAGCGCAGCGGAATGCCCCCTCGGGCGAGGTCCGCCTCGCTCGAGGGCTGAACGCCCCCTCGGGCGGGGTCTGCCTCGCTCGAGGGCTGGACGCCCCTCGGGCAAAGTCCGCCTCGCCCGAGGGCTGAACGCCCCTTGGGCAAGGTCCTCCTCGCTCGAGGGCCACCACGCGCACGTCGCCCCCGCTCCTACTCACACGCACGGGCATTTAATGCTCTGACACCGCAGGACTCTGCCACGACCCTGACACGCCTGGGAATTACGCCCCGGCGTTGTTCCACTGACTCCCTGGGGAAGGCAATCCTCGCCACTGTGTAGCACTATGTGGTGAGGCTTGTGTCAGCCCCGTGACACTGTGCCGCCTACTTCTATACGGCTAATGAGCCGAGCCCTTGAAGGGGCCGGCAGAACCCTCGAATGCTTTTCCCGTGAGTACACAGGGCTACGCCGTGACGTCGGGCCGGCAAGAGCGGTCTTCCCCGTCGTTGTCAGCCCTGTGCGACCATCCCCGTCAGTGCAGCGCTACGCCGGGTACTGCGACGACATCCTCGACACTATTGGAGCGCACGGGGACGGGACGTCGCCATGCCTGCCACTTTACCTCATACGGGCTCCCATTGACGGCGCCCTCGAGCCGGCCCGTGGACAGCGGCCGGACAGTCGACCTCTACACCACCACCCTCGAAGCCGCTCCTGTAACAGCCCATGACGCCTCGACTGGAACAAGATTCGCCAAGATGGTCGGCAACTCCGTGGCACTGCTCGCCATGCCTCCACACGTAGGAGAATAGTGCGGCACGCTTGTAAATTACTCTCTCTTGTCCTATAAAAGGAAGGGCAATCCCCCAGCCGCAGGGGGGATGGCGACGGATAGCGATCACACACACGCTTTCCACCTTCACCATGATATTGGCACTTGCCTCAATCAATACTTCTGGGACTTGGAGGCCGGCCTCCTCTCCCTCCACGCTTGTAGCCCCCCTCTACGAGCACCACGGTGCAACCCAATATAGTGCCCCAAGCACTCCACTGCTGGACGTACGGCCCCGGGCGGAACCAGTATAAAATCCAGTGTTATTAGTTGCTTGCACCAGACCATCGAGAGGTTGATCTTAGCGCTCATTACTAGTTAGTGTTGGGACTACATTCCGCACTGACAGTTGACGCGCCAGGTAGGGGGATCGCGTTGAAGATCAGCTCCCACTAGCCCTCTCGATGGTGATTCGCACTGAGTACCACGGCTAGAGGTATTCCATGGGCAGCTCGGACCCCCTCCCAGCCGGGTTCGAAATCCGGTTTGGGAGCCTGAACTTTCAGGCCACGGGGAACGGCTACCTCATGCGCATCACCAACCGCGACGAACTCCGTGCGCGGCGGCCGACCGGGCCAGACCGGTCCCCGTCGCACCTGCCGCCGGGGCACCAACGCCCTCCGGCACGGATGCGCGGGCCCCTCGGCGCCTCGACGCCGTCGACGCTCCGGTCAGCACTCTCGACAGGCGCGAACGGAGCGCCGACGGGCTGCGCGCGTCACCTCGCAACACGATGCACTCACCGGCGAGACGACAGCCGCTCCGACGGGGTAGCGCTCGGTTTCAGGACCGCAGTTCCCCCTGGGCCTGCGCGGTGCCACGACGGCATACGTCGCCTCCGCCAACACCGACGCGGCGGCGCGCAGGGCTCACCCAGTCCGCCATGTTCCGGCGGTCAGGAATCCCAGTGCTCCGCCGATGACGAGTCGTCCCACGGTTCTGCCAGCGAGCTGCCACCCGCCACCTCGCATGGGTACGCGGAGTGGGACTTCTCCGGCGTACCGGACCCAGTGATGTTCCGGTGGTTTCTCGACACCACGGACTACTGGTTCGGCTACTCCGACGACTCCAGCGCCGGGAGCTACGACCTCGCGCGGGAGTGCTTCATCGTGCTTGCCAACGATCAAGCGAACACCGCGAACGTGGCAGAAGCCAGTGACGGAGAGGTTCCCCCCGGCCTGGGAGCCGGACTGCACCAGGGTGCGGGACCAAGCGCACCCCCCCTCGCCATCGAGGGGGGCCGACATCAACGCGCAACTAGCTCAAGCACGCGAGCTCGAAGCCAAGCTAGCGGAGGAATATCGTGCGGTGCGGCTACTTCGCGCCTCCATCTCCGGGGAAGCCTCCGCGCGCCGGAACGGAGCTAGGCAAACAAGCTCGCGAGCGCATCAACGTCGACTTCAACGTCGACAATCCAAACACTCCCCCCCCCCCCCCCGTGCGAGCCAAAAACTCGTCGCCGCCACGACACTGTTGTGGGCCATGCCCGCTTCCACAACGCCCGAGGCGCACAACCTGCACCGCGAGGCGTAGGCGCTCATCGAGCAAGCGGCCATGCAACAGGTCGAGAGCTCGGCGTCCCGCATCCGCCAGCAGGGGAGCGCGCGGGACGACGGGGGCGCGCAAGGCCCCGAAGCGTCAGTACACGCGGGCGGCGCGGCGAAGCGGCCCGCTAACCCAGAGTGCACGTTGGTCAGGGAGCGGATCCTTGACACACGCGGTCAAGTCCAAGACGGTGACACTCGCAACGTCATCAACGCCCGGCGGACGGGGAACACGGAGACGCGAGCAGCGGTGGGCTACCACCGCCGACGGGGTGGGCGCTGCGACAGCCGAGAGGATCGCTCGCCGATGTCGGAGCCCCCGGGAACCCGTGTGTTCAGCTGGGAGATCCGCACGGCGAGCTTTCCTCAACGCTTCCGCCAGCCCACGTCGATCGATAAGTACACGAGGGAGACGGACCCCCGCGTATGGCTCAACGACTATCGCCTGGCATGCCAGCTTTGTGGAGCCACCACCAACGAGGTCATCATTCGCAACCTGTCGTTGCACCTCGCCAGCACGGATGTGGCTTGAACACCTGCCGGGCAGCCAGATACACAACTGGGACGATCTGGTCCGCACCTTCGTGGGGAACTTCCAGGGCACATATGTGCGCCCTGGAAACTCCTGGGACCTATGCGCGTGTACCCAGAAGCCCAGCGTATCGCTCCGGGACTTCATACGACGCTTCTCCAAGCGCTCTACGGAGCTCCCGAGCGTGGCCCAGTCCGAGATCGTGCATGCCTTCCTCGAGGGCACCACCTGCAGGGACCTCGTGCGCGAGCTCGGGCATAGCCCGCCGGTCGACTTGAACGAGCTTTCGACATCGCCACCAGCTTCGCCTCCGGCGAGGAGGCGGTGGGGGCGATCTTCAACGGGAAGAAGGGCAAGCGCGCGGATGACGCGCCCGCGGAGGGCAGCAAGTCTAAGGAGCCCCAGCAGAAGCACAAGTGGGGCAAGAAAGGAAAGAAGCCGCACTGCGAGGCACGCGAGCAGGGGCGCGACGACGATGGGGACGAAGCCCTTGCTGTTGACCCAGCTCGACGGGGCCCTCGAGGCCCTGGGGTGTTTGACGACTGTTGACGTAAAATCTGCACCCCACGCCAAGCACACAGCAAGCCGAAAAGCTAGCTTCACACGCGAAGATTCCAAGACGTGCCAGTCAATTTTTCCCTGAAAATTAACAAAAGATAGAGTAGTTAAATTCCAAAGCTTGGAACTTGCCGGGTGGTACCAAACAGTTCCATATTTACGGCTAAAAAGTCAAGTGAGATGACATATAGCTATAAAGAGCTATCTGCCAGCAAACTAGAATCCATTCGGAAGCTTTAAAGTACAAAAGGTAACATAGCCGAATAGATGACGTAAGCATGACAATAGATCAGTCTTTATTTGGACAAAAGTGCACGTGCGCAAAGCCATGACCGATCCCCGTGGTAAACAATATTAAACAATAACTGAAGTAGAAGCATGAGCATAAATATGTAATAAACAAGCATGCATAGGTCCAAAGCACTAGTCCACCACATGTCTAGGTACTTTAAAACCCATCAGGCATGATACCAAACAAATATATCCACCACATGATACAACTTGTTTGAAATCATACCACCTTCCACAAATAGATCTATCCACCGCATGATACGATCTAAGTATGGAAAGCTCAAAGCATACAATATTTAAAGCATAACTTATGAACACGTTTTACTCATGAAAGCATAACCGAATACGGCTGAACAGCCGAATCGGGGTCCATGAAGAAGGAACGAACATTACCAAACAAGATGAACCTATCAGGTTGGATTGAAATCTAATCCACCGGATGACTAACTCCAAAACAACCCAAAAACTTGCATCTACCGCGTGATACCCAGTTCTTTCAAGATTTATACAAGATTTGGTAAGCTTGAACCCGCAACACGTGACAACCTAGATCGATTCGGTTTCGGCCATCAGGGAGCGTGTAATCCACGTGCTATTTTAGCCAAGGGTACGAACTCAATTCGCATAAGGATCATCAAAAAGATAAAGCCGATCCAAACCAATCTAGATTGGGCAAAGAAGTGTTACATAAATTTAAACATAAAGTAAAAACTCAAAGCAACACGGGGTAACTTAATGAATATATTGAAGCTTGCCAAAATTCAATAGAGCTGATAACTAGCTTCAAGCTAGATCTTAGCCTACCGCATGGCTCACGACCTAACAAGAAACCCTCTTGAACCAAGCTTGAATCTACCGCATGACACTAAGCATGGTAACAAGACTACTTGCATCAGATCTAAATCTACCGCATGATACTAGACATGATACAAGGTTGCCGGTACTCACGGAGGTCGACGGATTGATGATTCCTCTCGAAGAACTCGACGACACGACAAAGGACTCTAGGGTTTGGCGTAAAGCCGGTTTGTATTGAGAATGTTTCAAATCTCTGTTACATACATTCAGGGTCCATACTTATACCCTGTTAAGCATGACCTCGAATGGATTCGATACCTAATTCATCTCTAAATGCGATCGCTTATCCATCCATTCGTCCCTTCCGCTCGGGCCACATCACCACGCAATCCCGCAAAATCAGCGCAACAGTTTTCTTGCCGAACGGAAGCGAATTGCCGACCGCGGACTCTTCTGCCGAATTCATCTGAACAAACCTTCCTTCCGCCGGACGGATTCCTCATCGAGTTGAACCCACAAGTCAGACTCCTTACCTTCCCAAATTTTGGTGTTAACATATGCCCCTTCAATTACGGGATAAAAGTGATTTTATTCCGGAATTGACTCCATCCACCAATGTCTTCACATTGAATTTGTTCAACACCCGTTCCCTCTCTTCGCAATCCGTCGGAGTCTTCGCCCAGATCCAAACCATAGATCACCTTTTTCTGAGCTCAAATCCTCAATGGCGGGTCAAAATCAAGATGCTCATGAATTGAAAATTGCCAGAAAGGCCGCACTGGAGGCAGAGCTAAAAAGTTTATCAGCGGAAATAGAGGCTGATGACAAGAAGATAGCCGAACTTCCCAGATTGATAGGAAAGGTCCAAGAGGAAGCAGCATCGGCCATAGCTGAGGTGAATCAATGTAATGCAGAACTCACCATCCTGTCCAACGCCCAGAAAGATTATCAAGAACGGATGGAGAACATTCACCAAACAACATCGAATGCCTCCAATGTAATTGCAAAGTATTTAAACATTTAGCTGTACTGATCGATGTGTAACCGAACTGGCCGTCCTTGCAACATTTGCCTCTGTAAATTTACTTTCCCTTTTCTCTGCACGTCCTTAATTGCAACACTGAATAATCCATTCGATAATCAATAGCTAAAAAGTGCCATACCCGAACGGCACCTTAACTTCCTTTTAGCCGAGCCAGTCAACCAAATACGACTCAGCCTTGAACTCCAAACAACCCGACGGCGGATTGGTCACGGAAACCTCTCCACCTTCCAAGTTTCTTGGGATACGAGCCACGATCTAAAGCCATGACCTGAGGCCACAATCTCTTTCACCAGGCCTATAAATGAAAACCGTAGGTGCCCCCAGCTCTTTACCAAGCCTTTAGCCTTCAAATCTTCGCAATCCTCAAGCTTTTCTCCCCAATCAGCACAAACCCCAGAATCATGGCGAGCAGCAACAACAGGCGCCGCGCCGCTGACGAGGCGGAGGGGAGTCGCACCAGTGCACGTCAGAGGCAATAATCGTCAACTTTTTCCTTTACGATTCGTCTTCGATCCCCTTTTGTTTTTGACGATCATCTCTGTTTCAGGCTTATTCAATGGAATCCATTTTCTGCACCGGCCGGTCAGCCCCTTCCAGACGACTCCTCGGAGTCAGACCACTACTCCCCCGTGCCCTACGGGGAACATGATGCTCTCCGCTTCAAGGCGGAGCTGGAGGTGGCCCAGTGCGAGCCGGAAGACGTCTCCAAAAAGGCTGGCATAGCCGAACTGGACTGGGAGGACCAGCGCAAGCAGCTGTTGGCGACCATTGACGGTACGGCTCTGGAACCGCTCCCTAATCCAATCTGGCTTTTGATACTAATCACCTTTATCTTGCATTTTGCAGCCCGTGACGCTGAGCTCAACCAGCTAAAAATGCTGGTGTAGCAATTGGCTGACAAGGTGAACGCCCGCGGAGATACGCCGGCAGAGCGCCTTGCCGCGGTGGAACACCACGTGGATGAAGTGGCCACCCACGGCATCCGCTTGGGCACCACTTTGGGCCTGGCCGTCATGCGACGCACACCGACGTCGACTACTCCACCAGGCCGCGCGGCTTCCGGGGCGGCGCACCAGAAGACATCGACGAGATCGAGATCATCTTGGAGCGCCTCGACGGCCACGGCGACGCCATTGCCGAACTCACTCATCCCCAGTCTGTGCTAAACAGGCTCTTTGATTAGATTGTATCAGGGATGTTTGATATCGTCAATAAATAAAGAACTTTTAATTCTCGTGCTTGTACTGTGATGATTTTTTCTGTGTTTGCATCTGTGAATCTTGTTTCTCCTTAAACGTATTCGGGAACTCGCTTGAGCCGAACACGCAAAAACAGAGGTCCCTTGGCGCAATACCCGCAAAAAATCCTCGATTAGACAATCCATAAGCACTGTTCAAACGAAAACCCTTCGCATTCGGGAGGAAACCCTGTCGCTTGGTATTCCAATAATGAACGCCGGTCAGTCATCACTCCCAACGCACTCTCTCAGTTAATTAAATAGCCTGCTGAGATGCCCTGCAAATCCACTCGCACACTCATCCATCACTTCTCATCTTCTCTCCTGCTCTCAGAAGAAAAAAACCCCAAGGCCATGGACAAAGGCAAGCAGCCCCAGGAGGGCAGCATCCCGAAGAAACGCACAATTCGAGAGTGAGTTTTCCTTTGATTTGCTTCTTGTTTCCTCATGCGGTCTCTTGTTTTACCTCCTCTCTTTTTTTCTCCTTCAGCCTTGATCTGCTTCCTGAGGAAATCATTGGGACCGAAGACATGCCCGAGTACATCTCCTCTGATTCCTCTCTTGAAGCAGAGGATGCCACGCCTGAGGAGAGAATCAGCCATCAACTGCGCCGCCGCATTCGGCACCTGGAGCACGACCTCCGGGACATCACCGCTCGTTGCCAGGCCGAGCGCGAGCGTCGCATGGTTTGGAGGCACTAGTAGGAGGTAAATATCTCCAACTTCTTCTTGACTCCGTGCTCACATCTCGATCTTTGCCCCTAATGACCACTCCTCTGTCCCAGATGTGTCTGATAGGTACAATAACCTGAAAGCGGCTTGGGACAGCTTGGTGGAGGCAGCAAATCATGGTCATCCCCACGCATTCCACGTTGCCGTCACGGTGGTCCTGGAGCAACTGAAGAGGGAGCAGCAGAAGAAGCAAAGAAAAGATTGAACCATACTTTCACTTCTTACGCTAGGCCTTCTGCTTCCCACCTCCTCGTAGTCCTGATCACCAGGGTTGTCAGATGTAAACCTGCAAGAAGCATTTGTAATGTAGTTTTGCGCTAAGGGCAATGCATCTAGGCACTGGCCATTCCCTCTGTTTGGGAATTTTTTGTTCTGAAGGCGGCCTCATTCTTGAGCGCCGGCTATTCCTGTATCAGATGCATGTAATCCCAATGCTGGTGATCACCGATCCATTTCAATACTAGGATAATATTTCTTCAAATATCTTCCATTTATTGCAGTGGAAAATTCTTCTCCTAGTAAAGTTTTCAACATGTAGGCATTGCCAGGTATGCATCTTGTAACATCCCTCAAATTTGTTGAGGAATGTTAATTAATAAAATTGTGACCTTAAAATTTTCGATGAATTATTTGGGTGATTATCAACTTATTTAAGGATGTCTTCCTTTCCTCTCCCTTACTTCCTAGATTTATTTTGAGCTAAATGAAAACCCTAGGAAATATAAGAAATGTTAGTTGGAGAAACTTGGAGTTCTTTTGGTTTTATTTGGAATTTATTTGAGTGGGTTTTCAAATTTGAAACTGCATTCAAATTTGAATCTAAATAAGGGAGGGGTTTGAAAGGAAATAGAAAAGGAAAAAGGAGTAATGCTTCCGGGCCGCGAGCCCAAATCCTCAAAGTCCGCCGAGCCTCCCTCTTCTCTTTTTTCCAGCACGCCGCGACACCCTCACCTATCCCCCTTTTCAGCCCACCGCGGCCCAGCTACCGCCGGCCCGCCTACCACCTACCACCCCCGCACCGGGTCGCCGCCAGGTGGGGCCCAGGTGACGTCGCCCCCGGCGTCAGCCTTCTTCCTCCCGTCACCCCCTCTCTTTTGCTTTCTCTTTTCCCTTTGCGACGTCGCCCGAGCATCAGCGCCGCCCCGCCGCCCGGCGCCCGTCCGCGCCCGCCGGGGAGCCATCCGCGCCGTCCACGCGTCCCGCGCCCCACCATGCGCTATAAGAGGGCCGCCGCCGCGCCTCGGGTAGCCCCAACCCTAGCCACCGCGGGGAGTTCACCCGCTCCGCACCACCCTGCGCCGCCGGAGAAGAAGGAGGAGGAGGAGGGGAGAAGGAGACCCGGAGGCCCACCGCCGCTCGCCGCCGACCGCGCGGAGCCGGAGGCCCACTCGAGGGAGCCCGAGGATGCCGCGAAGCCAAGGACCGCGACGCCCTGCTTCCTGCGCTCCGCGCCGCCGTCCCCTTCCACGCGGCGACCCTGCTTCCTCTACTCCGCCCCGCTTCACCGCCGCCCGCACGTCGGCCCGTGGCCACCAAAGTGAGGCAATGCCCCCTCACCCCTGCGTGGTTGACCCGGCCTTCGAGCCGCGGCTCCTTGCGCTCGCCGGACCGACCTTGCCGCCGCGCGCGCCGCCGCTGGTGATGCCGGCCATCGTGCCGGCCGGGAAGCTCGTTTGTGCGGGTGCCACCGCCGCCGTTTCCTTTTCCGACACCGCACCGTCCTCACGTCGCCGACGCGCGTCACGCCGCCGTCGTGCTCCGAGCGCCGCGCCGCCGGCCTGCTCGGTCTGTTCTACATGCGCACGAACACCCGCCGCCCACACGAGCACGGCACCACGACCGCCTCGACGCCCTAGCCACCGTGCGCACGCACGCGGAGCCACCCCTAGGCCGGAGCCGTGCTCGCACGCGCGCGCGCCGCCGGCCGGAGCTCGCCACGGAGGGCGGGGAGCCGTTCCGAGGCAACCTAAGGGGGGGGGAAACCCCGGCTTAAGGCGTTTTCGCGCCCGTAGGACCCGTCACGACCAAATGCGGGGCGGCCCCGGGCTTTGATTGGCGCCGTCGCCGGCGACCCTCGCCGCGCCGCCGCCCACGCCGTCGCCGCCGCTCCTTTGTCTCGCCGCGCCGCTACCCATCCTTGGCCAAGATCGCTCACGAGTAAGGGGAAGACCAAGCCCCGCTACACCTCGTCCTTATTCCGGTCGTATGTGGGCCGGCCGAGCGCGCCTCGCCGCCGGCGGCCGGCCGCCGCGCCGCCGCCGTCTCGGGCATATCGTCAAACACCCTACCCACGCGAGGGGATAACCCCTAGGGCATAACGCACACGGGCGCCCACACGTGCGTGCGGCCGCGGACGGATCCGCGGGATGCGGTGCGGCCCGCCACCCGAAACCGGGCCACACGGTGGCACACGCACCGCGGCCCGCCGCCGGCCGCCGCCGGATCGGGCCGCGGCCGGCCGGTGGCGGGCCGAGCCGCGGCGCGGACCACGGAGAGCCCCGGTCGCGGCTCGGGATCCGGGGATCCCGTGCGGCCGGCCGTTAAAGAGGGGTTTTCTTTTATTTAAAAATTCCAGAAAAATCCTTTTCCTCTTCTAAAAATCCTAGAAAATCCATTTTTACTCCGAAAATTACGAAACCTCTTCCAGAAAATTTCTAAAATCTCAAACTACAGATTGGGTTGGTGTTTACTCCCGTCTTGGATCTTATTTGCTCTTATTTGGATTTAAGTTGCCATAGGACCGCTGTTTAGTTTCTTTTTCGCGCTGCTAGGAGCAGGAGGAGCCGGAGAGCTGAGTCAGGAGTACGACTACGCCGACGACTTCGCCGCGGAGGACTACCCGACCCCAGGTTCACGCCCGACCGATCCCCGAACTACCCATTAGGCATTGCCGAGTAGTGTTGCTAGCGCTTTACTTTATGTATGCATGTTAATGAACCTTGCATCGCCTCTTTATTTACCCCCTGTCCTTGATTGTCCTACCACTACTATATATGTTTATATGGGCGTGTATGTGTGCCGAGCTTCGCGATGCATGTGTTGGGATGGGAGTAGTGGTTCTTGGCGTGTGTGGGGTAAAAGCGGCGGGGAGAAGGCGTTTTGGGGTACTTTGGCGGGGGTGAGCTCGAAACAACCGATCTGGGATCGGGGATAGGGGTGCGCTCTTCAGTGCATCCCTCCTGTTACGGTTTTCGGAGCCTAGGTGTTGGGGTTTTTCGTGCGCTTGGAGGACATGAGCTCGCCCCGGTCTGAAATCGAGTGGATCAACTTGTTTATAGGACATCGTACACACCACCCCGCCGAGAGTGGGGATAGGGCCGAGTTAAGCTCGGCAAGTGCGGAACCATACCCGCCTAGGAAGGATAGAGGGTATCTGTGGGGGAGCGGTGGAGGTGAGACCACCCTCTCAGAGCGTCTCCCGTGTGGCCACACGGGAGCATTTCACAGTTCCGGTGCTGTCTTCACTGCGGAGAGGACCGCTTTGAGGGCCGGATGCAGGGTGGGTACGTAACTACCGAGAGTTCGCCGGTAGGATGGGCTCGGTCGGCCGTACACCTACGGGTACCATTCCGGGATGGGTACAGGTGTACACGCTCTGCAGAGTTGTTCGATCTATAGCTATAGCCGCGTCCTCGGTTATGGGCACCGCCTAGAAGACATGTTCGTTCCTCATGTTTTGGGATTTCTACCTTCCCCTATAGGTGAGAGTGTGGTGAGCCGTGGTTATAGCCGGCTAGAGGAGAGAGGCTCCATCTACCTCGTCGATCCGGTTGTAATCATTGAGGTGCGAGGAGAGGAAGTTCTCGCATCGACCCTAGACGGGAGTAGGAGCTGGTGACGGGTCTTCTGGGTGACCAGTTGGATCCGGGTTGTGTTGAGAGACTTGGGTTTTGGGATATTGATGGAGATTCCTTGTTTATACTCTGCTGCTGCTGCTTAGGAAACCACAGCCGATTCCTTGTCTACTCTCTTTTCCCCTTTAGATGTTAGGCCACTTAAAGCTGCATACGGTTGGTGACGTGGACCTATCCCGCTCCTTGGGGATAGACTTTGGGTGTGCGGGGTACGAGTCCGAGTTCGACCGCAACGCCGACGGTTGGTACGGCGAGGGATGCGTCGCTTCGCTCGAGTTGCTGTGGCGGGAAGAATAAAGATGGAGACCCTTCGAGAAGATAGCTACCGTTGCGTAGAATTTTCACTCTGATTCAGCCAAGAGGCTTGTAATGATGTACTCCATTATGGACATGTAATAAATTAATGTACTATTAACTTTATGTGATGTGATGTATGACTTTGTGTATCTATACGTGAGACGTTACGTACGCGATAGCCCGCGATCCAGGGACTATCGCGATGGTACAGGGATTCGGGTTTTCTATGAAAATCTGGGGTTTTACAGGTGGTACCAGAGCCATGCTTGACCGTAGCACGTATCCCTAGGAAAGGTCGATAGAGATTGGACTCTATACGCTCTACCTTTATAGTTATACCCTTGAGCTATGTTATAAAACTCGTTCCCTCTTTGAAAAATTTCTTACTCACCTGCGCTAACAGAAAGTTTCTTGCGTTTCACAGGAGATGGAGCACCAGGTCGCGGAGATCACCCCCGAGACGTGCGGGGCGATCTGCCACTGGATGGAGAGGGCCCTTCTCAGGCTTGGAGTCCCTCCGACCTACGTCACGTACCGCGCCGAGTACGTACCCGCCGTGACTGGGCGGATGGTGCTCTGCACGGTCGCTGTGCTCCCTCACCCGAGTCTCCCCGGGTTTAAGGGAGAGGTCTGCTACAGCGCTGCTCTCACCATCGCGGCCGCGCTCAACGTCGCCTGCCGCCAGGCCCTGGGCTGCCTACTCGCACAGTACCGCGCCTCCTTCGAGACCGGGACTCTTCGGCTGCTACCCCGGGACTACTGGCGCCTCGCACCGCTCGTGGACGGAGTTCCTTCGTACGAGGGGGATCCGGGGACGACGTCGACGCCGCTCCCTTCGCGAGACCGACGAGACCCCGGTGGAGACCGCCGGCCTACTTGGTCGACCTCGACAAGTACGCGCGCCGACCGGAGGACGAGTCACGTACCCTCTACGGCCGGGTCGGGGACGCCACCATCGACGCGCTCCCGATGCCCGGCCCCGCTGCGCCGAGCTGGAGAGGGAGAACACAGCTCTATGCCACCGTGTTCGCCAGCTCGAGTTGAGCCTCGACCGCGCGACCACTGTCCTGCTGTAGTCCGAGAGAGAGCGGGTGGACACCAGGGAGGAGATGCTGCACGCCAAGGAGGATCTACGCAGGCTGACAGCGAGTCAGAACAGGCTGAAGGACAAGCTCGAGCGCAAGGACGACCTGCTCACAGTGCGCGCTCACCTGCTCGGGTGTGAGCGGCTCAAGGTGTCGGGCATACACCCCGGGTACACATGCAAGGAAGGAAGAATAGTAGAAGACGGACTCCTGGTAGAATTCCCCTGTACTCCTACTAGGACTCGCTCTGTGTACTCCTACTAGGACTCCTGCCTTGTAACCGACTAGGAACTCGCCCCCTGGACTATATAAAAGAGGGCCGGGTACCTAGCCGCACATCCCCAATCCCTCCGGGGACAACACCAAAAGTAGGGCGCCATACATGATCCCCCAAACAGGACGTAGGGCTCGCCACCTTGGCGACCCGAACCTATATAAATCTTGTGTCCCGTGTCCTTGCGCATACCTTCGAGTTCTCGGTCTCCCGATCACGATCCCCACCGCACAATCTACTACCTCGGGTACCCCCTTGGTAGGTTTGCCGGTCTAAAACACCGGCACCGGGCGCGCCGGGTAGGGGTGATCATCACCACCGGGCGAATTCGAAGAACCCTCGTCAACAAGATCAATCTACTCGTCGACTCGCCGAGATCCAATGAAGCAAGTCGCCTTGCTCTTGTCAAAGCGGAATCAATTTTCCTACGCCGCGCACGGCCCATCACGCGGCTCGTCGCGCCGCTCGTCGTCGACTACTCCGCCTCACGTAGGCTCGTCGTCGACTACTTCGTCTTCGCCGCGCGTCCGGGTGCCTCGGCACGTCGCGCGGCTCATCACGCGGCTCGTCGCGCCGCTCGTCGTCGACTACTCCGCCTCGCCCAGGCTCGTCGTCGTCGACTACTTTGCCTCCGCCGCGCGTCGGGGTGCCTCGGCACGTCGCGCGGCTCGTCACGCGGCTCGCCGCGCTGCTCGTCGTCGACTACTCCGCGGCCCGGGCTCGTCGTCGTCGACTACTTTGCCTCCGCCTCGCGTCCGGGTGCCTCGGCACGTCGCGCGGCTCGTCACGCGGCTCGTCGCGCCGCTCATCGTCGACTACTCCGCCTCGCCCGGGCTCGTCGTCGACTACTCGTCGTCGTCGACTACTCGTCGTCGTCGACTACTTCGTCTTCGCCGCGCGTCCGGGGTGCCTCGGCACGTCGCGCGGCTCGTCACGCGGCTCGTCGCGCCGCTCGTCGTCGACTACTCCGCCTTGCCCGAGGCTCGTCGTCGTCGACTACTTTGCCTTCGCCGCGCGTTCGGGTGCCTCGGCACGTCGCGCGGCTCGTCACGCGGCTCGCCACGCCGCTCGTCGTCGACTTCTCCGCCTCGCCCGGGCTCGTCGTCGTCGACTACTTTGCCTCCGCCCGCGCGTCGGGGTGCCTCGGCACGTCGCGCGGCTCGTCACGCGGCTCGTCGCGCCGCTCGTCGTCGACTACTCCGCCTCGCGCCGCTCGTCGTCGACTACTCGTCGTCGTCGACTACTTCGTCTTCGCCGCGCGTCCGGGGTGCCTCGGCACGTCGCGCGGCTCGTCATGCGGCTCGTCGCGCCGCTCGTCGTCGACTACTCCACCTCGCCCGGAGCTCGTCGTCGTCGACTACTTTGCCTCCGCCGCGCGTCCGGGGTGCCTCGGCACGTTGCGCGGCTCGTCATGCGGCTCGTCGCGCCGCTCGTCGTCGACTACTCCGCCTCGCCCGGGCTCGTCGTCGTCGACTGCTTTGCCTCCGCCGCGCGTCCGGGGTGCCTCGGCACGTCGCGCGGCTCGTCACGCGGCTCGCCGCCCGCTCGTCGTCGACTACTGCCTCGCCAAGGCTCGTCGTCGTCGACTACTTTTGCCTTCGCCGCGCGTCCGGGGTGCCTCGGCACGTCGCGCGGCTCGTCACGCGGCTTATCGCGCCGCTCGCCGTCGACTACTCGTCGTCGTCGACTACTTCGTCTTCGCGCGCGCGTCGGGGTGCTTCGGCACGTCGCGCGGCTCGTCACGCGGCTTATCGCACCGCTCGTCGACGACTACTCGTCGTCATCGACTACTTCGTCTCCGCCGCGCGTCGGGGTGCCTCGGCACGTCGCGCGCGGCTCGCCGCGCCGCTCGTCGACTACTCCGCCTCGCCCCGGGCTCGTCGTCGACTACTTCGTCTTCGCCGCGCGTCGGGGTTCCTCGGCACGTCGCGCGGCTCGTCATGCGGCTCGTCGCGCCGCTCGTCGTCGTCGACCACTCCGTGCGCCTCAACTTCGTCTCGCGGCCACGCTGGCTCTACTTCAGCCACGCCGTGCGTGGTGACTACTTGCCTCGCGGCAACACTGGCTCTACTTCGAGCGCGCCGCATGCTACCACGACGTCATCTTCCTCGGTCGCATCGCGTCGACCATTCATCTCGACTAGTTTGGAAAACTAGTCGAGAACGGCAGTCACGCCCCCAGCGATTAGCCGGAATCAACTCTGACTAGTCAACTTCAACAACAACCGTCACGGCTCCATCACCGACCGCCACGGCTTCATCTACAAGTCGCCGGCGCAAACAACGGCTAAGTCATTTATCTAAATGATTCTTGTTTTCGTGGCTTGTTCTCCTCATCATGTAGGACTACTTGCCGACTACTCATTTGTGTATGCTTCTCGGCGGGTTTTCATGAGAGCTACACTCTGCTGACTACTCTTGGGGCATATCAATCAAGTCGCCACGAGTCTACTTCATCAACTCGGGGGCTATCCCAAGGAGGCAGTTTCTAAAGTCCGCTACGCGCGGCAATCTAAAGTCGACTTCTAAAGTCGCATTCTAAAGTCCGCTCCGCGCGGCAACTTAAAGTCGACTCCGGTCGCATCTTCGCCTGCTTCAGTGGCATACTGCGTGTGTAAGCTTCGATGGAACTTAGCTGTAAGCGGCCCTCGGGTCCTGGCGACGATGGAACCTAGCTGCACGTGGTCTTCATGCTCCGTACCATGGGTCCAAGTACCCTAAGTACTGGCGGCAATCGTACCTTGGGTCTGAAATCCATGGCTCAGGTACTTAAGCCCACTCCGGTGGCACAAGCCCGCTCTGGCGGCAACCATACCTTGAGTCTGAAATCCATGGCTCAGGTACTTAAGCCCACTCCGGTGGCACAAGCCCGCTCTGGCGGCAATCGTACTTTGGGTCTGAAATCCATGGCTCAGGTACTTAAGCCCACTCCGGTGGCACAAGCCCGCTCTGGCGGCAACCATACCTTGGGTCTGAAATCCATGGCTCAGGTACTTAAGCCCACTCCGGTGGCACAAGCCCGCTCCGGCGGCAATCGTACCTTGGGTCTGAAATCCATGGCTCAGGTACTTAAGCCCACTCCGGTGGCACAAGTCGACGCTAGCGGTCGCACTCAAGCCCGCTCCGGCGGCAACTGTACCTTGGGCCTGAAATCCATGGCTCAGGTACTTAAGCCCACTCCAGTGGCACAAGCCGACTCCGGTCGCAATCTTAAGCCCGCTCCGGCGGCAAAACTACTCGTTTTTTCTGATTTTTTTTCGCTTTGGCTTTCCGGAAAGTGCTTTTCGTTTTTTGCATCTTAAGTCCACCCCGCGTGGCACAAAGTCGACTACTGCAGTCGCACCTAAAGTCCGCTTTACGCGGCAACTAAAGTCGACTTCTAAAGTCGCATATCAAAGTCCGCTCCGCGCGGCATTCTAAAGTCGACTTCTAAAGTCGCATCTCAAAGTCCGCTCCGCGCGGCACAAAGTCGACTTCGGTTTTCAAGTCGCATCTCAAAGTCCGCCCCGCGCGGCACAAAGTCGACTTCGGCTTTCAAGTCGCATCTCAAAGTCCGCTCCACGCAGCACAAAGTCGAATTCGGATTTCAAGTCGCATCTCAAAGTCCGCTCCGCGCGGCACAAAGTCGACTTCGGTTTTTAAGTCGCATTCTAAAGTCCGCTCTGCCGGCATCTAAAGTCGACTTCGGTCGCAACTAAAGTCCGCTCTGACGGCACGACTACTTCTCAAGCTCCACGGCTCGACGCCAAAGCGCTACTTGGACTCTCTCCCGGCTCGGGGGCTACTTGAAGATAACTTAGCATGCTTCGCTCGCTCTCAAGCTCGGGGGCTCCTCACCAATCACTACTCGACGTGGCTCATACGGCTCTCTTATCTCGGGGGCTACACGCTGCAAGAGTACTCGGATGATGGCTTCGCGAACACTGAAGACCCTTGGATTGATTACCTAATCATTTCAAGGCTCGGGGGCTGCTATGCTACACCCATCATTCAAATTTTTTCAAGACTGATGAGCTGGACCACCTTCCAGCCTCGCGGCAGTCCAAGTACTATTGAAGACTTCTCCAAGCAGTACTCGAGGACGCTCAAGAACTACTCGAAGAGGCTTCAAGACTACTCGAACTACTTCTCTCGACTCCAACGTGCTCGGGGGCTTGTCGGGCATACACCCCGGTACTCATGCAAGGAAGGAAGAATAGTAGAAGACGGACTCCTGGTAGAATTCCCCTGTACTCCTACTAGGACTCGCTCTGTGTACTCCTACTAGGACTCCTACCTTGTAACCGACTAGGAACCCGCCCCCTGGACTATATAAAGGAGGGCCGGGTACCTAGCCGCACATCCCCAATCCCTCCGGGGACAACACCAAAAGCAGGGCGCCATACATGATCCCCCAAACAGGACGTAGGGCTCGCCACCTTGGCGACCCGAACCTGTATAAATCTTGTGTCCCGTGTCCTTGCGCATACCTTCGAGTTCTCGGTCTCCCGATCACGATCCCCACCGCACAATCTACTACCTCGGGTACCCCCTTGGTAGGTTTGCCGGTCTAAAACACCGACACAAGGTGGAGAAGCTAGAGAAGAGCCGAGCGGACAACGTCGCCAACATCGCGTGGCTCACGCGCACGGTCGTCTACCTGAGGGACAAGGCCGAGAGACTGAGGAGGACTTGGGAGGACGCCGACTCACTTCGCGTGGACGAGCTCTTCGAGCTCAACGGAGAGCTGCCCCCCGAGTCTCAGCGTGAGATTCGCACTGAGACCTTCGAGCTACACCAGTCACGCCTCAAGCTCCACCTATGCCCGATGGCCCATCAACCGACCCCCGTCGAGACCGAGGAGGTTCGAGAGGCTCACGCCTTGGTGTCCCGGATCTTTCCGCCGGACTACCCCACCGAGGACCGCTACCCCGTCACGTACCAGAGGGCACGCTCGGAGTAGAGAGCTGAGCAGGAGGCATGACCTAGAGTAGTGTTCTATGCTAGTAGTTTCCATGAGATGTTCCATGCGGCGCGAGCATGTTCGGTGCATGAAGAGAGTCATGCCACACCATGTAGACACTACCCTTTTGAGATTGTACCGATGTATTAGATCGTTGACTTGTTGCGTACCCCAAGGTCCGAGTCGGCCTCGGGGGGAGCAAGTGTAATAATCATGTTTGCTGTGTGCTTGGATCTTAATGATGTTATTTGCGTCTTAATGCTTCTTCTACTTGAGTGTAGGTTATAATTAGAACTATTTTCTTGAATGCTAAAGACTCATGTGTGAGTTGGTGAGTGACGTGCGTAAACTCCTTTCTTTTCCCTTATGTTTTCAGAAGGATGTCGATCCGCCGCTCCAACCGGCTGATAGCTCGCCTCGAGGAGGCAGCTGCTGAGGAAGAAGCCCAGCAGGGGCGTGGACGCGGCCGTGGCCGTGGCCGTCCACCCCTGCATGGAGGAGCCTTGGGGGCTAGGGCCCGAGGTGACGGGGCACCGCCACCACCGCCCGAGAACCCTGAGGCTGAGGTTGAGCAAGGAGCCGCCGCGCAAGGCCAGCCGGAGCCGGAACAGCCACCACCACCCCCACCTAACTTGGTGGAAGTGATGGCGCTCCAGACTCAGCTGATGCAGAGGATGGCGGAGGCCATGGAGCACCGTGGCAACGGTGGGAACCGCGTCGCTCCGCAGGACGAAGATCTCACGTGGAAGATCGAGAGGTTCATCCGCCTGAAGGCCCCCACCTTCAGCTACTCGGATGACCCACTCGAGGCCGACGACTGGCTGAGGGTGATCAAGACCAAGCTCGACCTCACCGTCTGCTCCGACGAGGAGTGTGTCGCTATCGCTGCGCACCAGCTGGAGGGTCCTGCCAAGGCGTGGTGGGACAACTACACTGCCACCCACCCGAACCCAGCATTCATCACCCGGGCCGGAGTTCCGCGAGGCGTTCCGCGAGCGGCACCTTCCCCGACGAGCTGCCGGGTCCGAAGGCGCGGGAACTCCGCACCATGACTCGGGGGTGCGATGAGGGTCGAGGAGTACGAGCGTCACTTCATGAAGATGATGCGGTACGCCCCCGACGACACCAACACCGACCGAAGAAGCGATTCGGTTCCCCGCGAGGCCTCCACCACGGCCTTCGCCAGGCGCTGAAGGCAAGTGAGCACAAGTCCCTGCGCCATCTCGTCAACCGCGCCATCGCGGTCGAGGACGAGAGGAGGGGCCACGAGGAACGCATGAGGGGCAAGAAGAGGATGGGAGATTGGGAGCAGCCTGACCGATCCTTCTAGAAGCCGAGAAGCGGACAGAGCAACATGCTGAGGGGGAGCTACCGCCCAGGGCACAACCAGCCTGGGTGTGGCTTCGGAGGTAGTGGACGTAGCCCGTTCCCCGGAGGGAGGAACCCCGGCTACCCCCAGCAGACTGGAGGCTACACCCGTGCTCCACCGAGCACCGCGCGACCCGCCGCAGGGGGCTTCACCGTCACCTGCTTCGCGTGTGGCAAGCCAGGCCACAAGTCCTTCGAGTGCCTCGACAAGGGCACCTGCTCCAGGAGGCTGACCTCCTCAGGCTGCGCCGCCCCCGGCCGCCGGCCGTGGGAGGCTGAACCACCTCACTGAGGAGGAGGCTGCCGATGCCCCCGACGTCGTGATCGGTAAGTTTTTGGTTTGTGGTACTTCTGCCCTGGTTCTCTTTGACACCGGTGCAACCGGGTCTTATATCACCTCTCGGTTCGTGAGTAAACTTTCCCTCCCTACAACCACCCGAACGATGCCCATCATCACGAGCTCTCCGCTCGGGGATATCCGATGCACCCTGCTGTGCAAAGGAGTGGAAGTGGTCATCCAAGGTCACACATTCTATGGGGATCTTACCGTGCTGCCTTCCCATGGTATCGACGTGATACTGGGGATGGATTGGATCACTGCCCACAAAGGTGTCATCTCCACTTCACCAAGGCTGGTGACACTACTGCACCCTGACGGGACAAGGGTGACCTTCGAGCCAATGAAGTCTCGAGACATACTGGCCGTGTACAGCCTTCACACGAAGGCCATATCGGACGTGCCGGTAGTCTGTGAGTATGAGGATGTGTTTCCAGAGGAGTTGCCCGGGTTGCCTCCTGATCGTGATGTGGAGTTCGTGATTAACCTAGTGCCTGGAACGGCGCCGATAGCTCAGAGTCCGTACCGTATGGCAGAGGTTGAGCTGAAACTGCTGAAGGCAGAGCTAGACTCGTTACTCGAGAAAGGGTTCATTTGGCCGAGTGCCTCACCCTGGGGTTCACCGGCACTATTCGTACCAAAGAAGGATGGGACGCAACGTCTGTGCGTCGACTACCGCGCCCTGAACGCGGTAACCATCAAGAACAAGTACCCACTGCCCAAAATTGATGATTTGATGGATCAGCTGAGGCAAGCCAAGTACTTCAGCAAGATTGATCTCCGGTCGGGTTATCACCAGATGAAGATCCGCCCGGAGGACATCCACAAGACGGCATTCGTAACCCGGTATGGGCAATATGAGTACACAGTCGTGTCGTTTGGCCTGACCAATGCCCCGGCATACTTCATGAACATGATGAACAAGGTCTTCATGGATGAGTTGGACAAGTGTGTCGTCGTCTTCATTGACGATATACTGGTCTACTCCCAGACAGCAGAAGAGCACGAGGAGCACCTGAGGATCGTACTGGGGAAGCTCAGACAGCATCAATTGTACGCCAAGTTCAGCAAGTGTGAGTTCTGGATGGAGGAAGTCGCATTTCTGGGTCATGTGTTGTCAGCTAAAGGAGTTGCAGTAGATCCGAGCAAGATCGAGGCCGTGTCCAAGTGGCAGTCACCGAAGTCCGTGACCGAGATCCGCAGCTTTCTCGGTTTGGCCGGATACTACCGCCGATTCATCGAGAACTTCTCGAAGATCGCTAAGCCCATGACAGAGCCGTTGAAGAGCAACACACCGTATGTGTGGTCGGACAAGAGCGAAGCCAGTTTCCAGGAGCTCAAGACTCGTCTCACCACTACCCCGGTCCTGACCCTGCCCGACGCGAGCAAGGATTTCGTGGTGTACTGTGATGCGTCGAGGCAAGGACTCGGCTGCGTGTTGATGCAAGGAGGCAAGGTAGTGGCCTACGCATCACGACAGCTAAGGAAGCATGAGGAGAACTACCCTACGCACGACCTCGAGTTAGCCGCTGTCGTACATGCGTTGAAAATATGGAGGCACTATCTGATGGGAAACAAGTGCGACATCTACACGGATCACAAGAGTCTGAAGTATATCTTCACCCAGTCGGAGTTGAACCTGAGGCAAAGGAGATGGCTAGAGCTGATCAAGGACTACGACCTGAGCATTCACTACCACCCTGGTAAGGCAAACGTCGTAGCCGACGCTCTGAGCCGCAAGCACTACTGCAACAACCTGATGGTGCGAGAGGAACAGCCAGCCTTGCATGAAGAGCTGGAGAAACTGAGCTTAGAGATTGTGGAGGAGGGGCAGTTGAACCAGTTGAGGGTGAAATACACACTCGAAGACCAGATCCGCCAAGCTCAGAAGGAGTGCCCAGATATTCAGGAGGTAAAACGCCTGATGGAGAATGGCAAAGCAGCTGACTATCGCCTCGACGAGCAGGGTACACTGTGGCTGAAGGACCGCATCTGCGTGCCTCGGGACAAGGAGATTTGGGACTCGATCCTTAAAGAGTCCCATGATTCTCGATACTCGATCCACCCTGGCTGTACCAAGATGTACAAAGACCTGAAGGTACGGTTTTGGTGGGAAAAGATGAGGGAAGACATTGCTGAATACGTCGCTCGATGCGACACGTGTCAGCGGGTGAAGGCCGAACACCAGAGGCCTGCCGGGCTGCTGCAACCACTCCAGATACCCACGTGGAAGTGGGATGATATCAGTATGGACTTCATTGTGGGGTTTCCACGCACGCAGAAGGGAAATGACTCCATTTGGGTGATTGTGGATCGATTAACCAAGGTAGCACATTTCTTGCCAGTGAAAGCGAACTACAGCGTGAGCCGACTTGCAGAACTGTATGTGGACAACATCCTAAAGCTCCACGGGGCTCCGAGGAGCATTGTGTCAGACAGAGGGCCCCAGTTCACTGCTCAGTTCTGGAAAAGTTTGCACGCATCCATGGGTACCCAGCTGAACTACAGCACCGCGTTCCACCCACAGACTGACGGTCAGACAGAGAGGGTGAATCAGGTACTAGAAGACTTGCTGAGAGCATGTGTGTTAACCTATGGGTCCGATTGGGAAAAGAGCCTATCATATGCCGAGTTCTCTTACAACAACGGCTACCAGGCCAGCTTGAAGATGGCTCCTTTTGAAGCCCTGTATGGCAGGAAGTGTCGGACGCCGTTGATGTGGTCCGAGGTGGGGGAGCAAATCTTTTTCGGTCCCGCCACTATTGTTGAGGCCGAGGAAAATGTCGCCAAGGTCCGAGAGAACCTGAAGGTAGCTCAGAGCAGGCAGAAGAGCTATGCCGACGCGAAACGAAAAGATGTCTCGTTTGAAGTAGGGGATCACGTCTACTTGAAGGTGTCGCCCCTCCGAGGCACGAAGAGGTTCCACATCAGGGGGAAGCTGTCCCCTAGGTACGTTGGGCCCTACCCTATTGTGAGCAAGGTCGGGAAGGTGGCTTACAAACTCGAGCTACCTCCGGAGCTTGCGGGAGTTCACCCGGTGTTCCATGTTTCCCAACTTCGGAAGTGTGTGGTCGTCGAGAAGAGAGTGCCTGCTCAGGCGCTCGACGTCCAGGAGACCCTGGAGTACTTGGAGTACCCGGTCCGGATCCTGGACTGGGCGGAGAAGTCGACCCGGAACACCACCGTGCGCTTCTGCAAGGTGTTATGGAGTAACCACTCCGAGCGCGAAGCTACATGGGAGGAGGAGTCAGCGTTGAGGGAGAAATACCCTCATCTCTTCGAAGCGGAGGTAACTTCTTAATCTCGGGGACGAGATTCTTGTGAGGGGGGGAGTTCTGTAACATCCCTCAAATTTGTTGAGGAATGTTAATTAATAAATTTGTGACCTTAAAATTTTCGATGAATTATTTGGGTGATTATCAACTTATTTAAGGATGTCTTCCTTTCCTCTCCCTTACTTCCTAGATTTATTTTGAGCTAAATGAAAACCCTAGGAAATATAAGAAATGTTAGTGGGAGAAACTTGGAGTTCTTTTGGTTTTATTTGGAATTTATTTGAGTGGGTCTTCAAATTTGAAACTGCATTCAAATTTGAATCTAAATAAGGGAGGGGTTTGAAAGGAAATAGAAAAGGAAAAAGGAGTAATGCTTCCGGGCCGCGAGCCCAAATCCTCAAAGTCCGCCGAGCCTCCCTCTTCTCTTTTTTCCAGCACGCCGCGACACCCTCACCTATCCCCCTTTTCAGCCCACCGCGGCCCAGCTACCGCCGGCCCGCCTACCACTTACCACCCCCCGCACGGACGCCGCCAGGTGGGGCCCAGGTGACGTCGCCCCCCGGCGTCGGCCTTCTTCCTCCCGTCACCCCCCTCTCTTTTGCTTTCTCTTTTCCCTTTGCGACGTCGCCGGGCATCGGCGCCGCCCCGCCGCCCGGCGGCCGTCCGCGCCCGCCGGGAGCCATCCGCGCCGTCCACGCGTCCCGCGCCCCGCCATGCGCTATAAGAGGGCCGCCGCCGCGCCTCGGGTAGCCCCAACCCTAGCCGCCGCGGGGGTTCACCCGCTCCGCACCACCTCCGCGCCGCCGGAGAAGAAGGAGGAGGAGGAGGGGAGAAGGAGACCCGGGAGGCCCACCGCCGGCTCGCCGCCGACCGCGCGGAGCCGGAGGCCCACTCGAGGGAGCCCGAGGACGCCGCGAAGCCAAGGACCGCGACGCCCCTGCTTCCTCTGCTCCGCGCCGCCGTCCCCTTCCACGCCGGCGACCCTGCTTCCTCTACTCCGCCCCGCTTCACCGCCGCCTGCACGTCGGCCCGTGGCCACCAAGGTGAGGCAAAGCCCCCTCACCCCTCTGTGGTTGACCCGGCCTTCGAGCCGCGGCTCCTTGCGCTCGCCCGGACCGACCTTGCCGCCGCGCGCGCCGCCGGTGATGCCGGCCATCGTGCGGGGGCGGGAAGCTCGTTTGTGCAGGTGCCACCGCCGCCGTTTCCTTTTTCCGACACCGCACCGTCCTCACGTCGCCGACGCGCGTCACGCCGCCGTCGTGCTCCGAGAGCGCGCGCGCCGCCGCCCGCTCGGTCCCGTTCTACACGCGCACGAACACACCGCCGCCCACACGAGCCGGCACCACGACCGCCTCGACGCCCTAGCCACCGTGCGCACGCACGCGGAGCCACCCCTAGGCCGGAGCCGTGCTCGCTCCACGCGCCGCCGCCGGCCGCAGCTCGCCACCGGAGGGCGGGGAGCCGTTCCAGGCAACCTAAGGGGGGGAAACCCCGGCCAAGGCGTTTTCGCGCCCGTAGGACCCGTCACGACCAAATCTGGGCGCTGGGCTTTGATTGGCGCCGTCGCCGGCGACCCTCGCCGCGCGCGCCGCCCACGCCGTCGCCGCCGCTCCCTCGTCTCGCCGCGCCGCCGCCCATCCTTGGCCAAGATCGCTCACGAGTAAGGGGAAGACCAAGCCCCGCTACACCTCGTCCTTATTCGGTCGTATGTGGGCCCGGCCGAGCGCGCCTCGCCGCCGGCGGCCGCCGCCGCGCCGCCGCCGTCTTGGGCATATCGTCAAACACCCTACCCACGCGAGGGGATAACCCCTAGGGCATAACGCACACGGGCGCCCACACGTGCGCGCGGCCGCGACGCATCCGCGTGATGCGGTGCGGCCCGCCACCCGGAAACCGAGGCCACACGGTGGCCGCACCGCGGCCCGCCGCACCGGGCCGGCCCGCCGGACGGGCCGGGCCGGCCGGTGGCGGGCCGAGCTGCGCGCAGACCACGGAGAGCCCCGCCGCAGCTGGGATCCGGGGATCTCGTGCGGCCGGCCGTTAAAGAGGGGTTTTCTTTTATTTAAAAGTTCCAGAAAAATCCTTTTCCTCTTCTAAAAATCCTAGAAAATCCATTTTTACTCCGAAAATTACGAAACCTCTTCCAGAAAATTTCTAAAATCTCAAACTACAGATTGGGTTGGTGTTTACTCCCGTCTTGGATCTTATTTGCTCTTATTTGGATTTAAGTTGCCATAGGACCGCTGTTTAGTTTCTTTTTCGCGCGCTAGGAGCGGGGAGGAGCCGAGAGCTGAGTCAGGAGTACGACTACGCCGACGACTTCGCCGCGGAGGACTACCCGACCCCAGGTTCACGCCCGACTGATTCTGAACTACCCATTAGGCATTGCTGAGTAGTGTTGCTAGCGCTTTACTTTATGTATGCATGTTAATGAACCTTGCACTGCCTCTTTATTTACCCTGTCCTTGATTGTCCTACCACTACTATATATGTTTATATGGGCGTGTATGTGCGCCAAGCTTCGCGATGCATGTGTTGGGATGGGAGTAGTGGTTCTTGGCGTGTGTGGGGTAAAAACCGGCAGGAGAAGGCGTTTTGGGGTACTTTGGCGGGGGTGAGCTCGAAACAACCGATTTGGGATCGGGGATAGGGGTGCGCTCCTCAGTGCATCCCTCCGTTACGGTTTTCGGAGCCTAGGTGTTGGGGTTTTTCGTGCGCTTGGAGGACATGAGCTCGCCCGTCCGAAATCGAGTGGATCAACTTGTTTATAGGACATCGTACACACCACCCCGCCGAGAGTGGGGATAGGGCCGAGTTGAGCTCGGCAAGTGCGGAACCATACCGCCTAGGAAGGATAGAGGGTATCCGTGGGGGGAGCGGTGGAGGTGAGACCACCCTCTCGGAGCGTCTCCCGTGTGGCCACACGGGAGCATTTCACGGTTCGGTCTTGTCTTCCCTGCGGAGAGGACCGCTTTGAGGGCCGGATGCGGGGGTGGGTACGTAACTACCGAGAGTTCGCCGGTAGGATGGGCTCGGTCAGCCGTACACCGGCCGGGTACCATTCCGGGATGGGTACAGGTGTACACGCTCTGCAGAGTTGTTCGATCTATAGCTATAGCCGCGTCCTCGGTTATGGGCACCGCCTAGAAGACATGTTCGTTCCTCATGTTTTGGGATTTCTACCTTCCCCTATAGGTGAGAGTGTGGTGAGCCGTGGTTATAGCCGGCTAGAGGAGAGAGGCTCCATCTACCTCGTCGATCCGGTTGTAATCATTGAGGTGCGAGGAGAGGAAGTTCTCGCATCGACCCTAGACGGGAGTAGGAGCCGGTGACGGGTCTTCTGGGTGACCAGTTGGATCCGGGTTGTGTTGAGAGACTTGGGTTTTGGGATATTGATGGAGATTCCTTGTTTATACTCTGCTGCTGCTGCTTAGGAAACCACAGCCGATTCCTTGTCTACTCTCTTTTCCCCTTTAGATGTTAGGCCACTTAAAGCTGCATACGGTTGGTGACGTGGACCTATCCCGCTCCTTGGGGATAGACTTTGGGTGTGCAGGGTACGAGTCCGAGTTCGACTGCAACGCTGACGGTTGGTACGACTGAGGGATGCGTCGCTTCGCTCGAGTTGCCTGTGGCGGGAAGAATAAAAATGGAGACCCTTCTGAGAAGATAGCTACCGTTGCGTAGAATTTTCACTCTGATTCAGCCAAGAGGCTTGTAATGATGTACTCCATTATGGACATGTAATAAATTAATGTACTATTAACTTTATGTGATGCGATGTATGACTTTGTGTATCTATCTGTGAGACGTTCTGTACGCGATAGCCACTGATCCAGGGACTATCGCGATGGTACAGGGATTCGGGTTTTCTATGAAAATCCGGGGTTTTACACATCTGACCACTCGAAAGGGTCCTTCCCAGTTAGGGGACCATTTGCCGAATTCACTGTATTTGGTTCCAATCGACAGTAAAGCTTTCCAAACCAAATCCCCTTCTGCAAATTGCTTGGCTTTTACTTTCTTGTTGTAGTATTTGGCAACTCGCAGCTTGTTCTTTTCAATATTTTCCAGCGCCCTAAGACGGATCATGTGCAAATCTTCTAATTCATCCATCATTAAGCCACTGTAATCTCTGGAGCTTAAATCTTTCTGCAAAACTACTCTCCTAGAACCTGATTGTATTTCCCAAGGTAGAACCGCACGGTGCCCATAAACCAGTTCATAAGGAGATGTCTTTGTGGCTCCATGAGGGGCCATTCGGTAAGCCCACAAAGCTTCACTGAGTACCGAATGCCACCTCCGTGGCTTCTGGTCGATCTTCTTTTGTATAAGCTTGATCATGATCTTATTAGAAGCCTCTGCCTGACCATTAGCTTGGGCATAATAAGGAGAAGAATTAAATAACTTGATCCCCATGCTTTCGGCAAACTCCCTGAATTCCAAGGACACGAACTGGGCTCCTTGATCAGTTGTGATTGTTTGAGGGATTCCAAACTGATAGATGATGTGTTCCTTAACAAACTCAACCATGTTTTCGGATGTTACCTTCTTCAGTGGAACTGCCTCAACCCATTTGGTAAAGTAATCCGTTGCCAAAAGCACAAACTTATGCCCCTTGCTAGATGGTGGATTAATCTGGCCAATCAAGTCTATACCCCAGCCCCTGAATAGCCATGGCTTGATAATGGGATTTAATGCTGATGCAGGAACTCTTTGAATATTTCCAAACCTCTGACAATCTTGACATCCCTTGTAATACTCAAAGCAGTCCTCCAATATCGTCGGCCAAAAACATCCAGCTTGCCTGATAACCCATTTCATACGGTAGGCCGATTGGTGAGCTCCACATATCCCATCATGCACCTCACTCATCATTCTCTTTGCTTCTTCTGGACCCAGGCATCGCAGCAATACCCCATCTAATGATTTGTAAAATAAACTATCATCCAGAAGAACAAATTTTATGGCTTTGTACCTGAGCTTCCTAGAGACCTTTCGGGATGGATCCTTAAAATAGTCAACGATCTGTTTTCTCCAATCATTCTCCGCAAGATCCATTCCTAGCGCACATATCTCCGCGGCAAACGCTTCTTGATTCTCTTTATAACCGGAAGCGCTCTGAGCCAAACTGTTTGCTTCTTCATTATGTTCCCTAGAATATGCTGTAGAATTACCAACGGAAAGCTCTTTAAGATTTCCCTGCATTCTTCGTAGTAACTCCTCAGCGCATCACTTTTACATTCGTATTGGCCGTTCAATTGCTTTATTACCAACTCTAAATCTCCATAAACTTCAACTGAAACGGCCCCGGCTTCTCTCAAATATTGAAGCCCCCGAAGCAATGCCTCATACTCAGGCTGATTGTTTGTGACAGTGGGCTGTATAGGGATAGCAAACTCAAACATCTCACCTCTGGGTGAAATCAATAAAATCCCTACTCCCCCACCTTTACCACATGATGATCCATCAAAAAATAAAGCCCGAGTAATTTCAAGTAAATCAATTGATGGATCACGATGTTCAGTTATAAAATCGGCAATTATCTGACCTTTAATAGCTTTTTCCGATTCGAACTTTAACTCAAACTCTGATAAAGCCAAGATCCACTTGCCAATCCTGCCATTCAAAATTGGCATAGATAACATGTGTTTTATTACATCAAACTTGGAATATACAACGCATTCGGCATTCAGCAACTAGTGCCGAAACTTTGTACATGAGTAGTACACACACAGGCACAGTTTCTCTACAGCCGAATACCTGGTCTCAGGATCAAGTAATTTTCGACTAAGATATGCTACTACCCGCTCCTTTCCTTCGAATTCTTGAATAAGGGCTGATCCAATGGTTTGGGTATCGGCCGCCATGTACAACTTGAAAGGCTTATCCAACTGCGGAGGGACCAGTACTGGTGGTTCCTTCATATATTGCTTGACCTCGTCAAAAGCCTTTTGTTGTTCGTCACCCCACGTGAACTTTTGATCTTTCTTAAGCTTCAGCAATGGAGAAAATGGCAAAACCTTTTGTGACAGATTTGAGATGAATCTCCTTACAAAATTAATCTTGTCGGGCAGTGATTGCAACTCCTTGAGATTAGTTGGAGGGACAACTTCATCAATGGCCTTCATGCTTTTCTTGCCAACTTCAATCCCCCCTTCGTGGACCAAGAATCCCAAGAACTCTCCAGCTGATACCCCAAAAGCGCATTTGTTTGGATTCATCTTCAAACCATGCTTCCGGGTGCACTCCAAGGTTCTCTTCATGTCTTCCAGGTGTGTGTCATGATTCAAAGACTTGATCACGACGTCATCAATGTAAATTTAAACAATTTTGCCGATCAACTCGTGAAAGATGTAATTCATGGCTCGCTGATAAGTTGCACCGGCATTTTTCAACCCAAATGTCATGACTATCCATTCAAACAGGCCTATATGACCACGACATCTGAAGGCTGTCTTTGATATATCTTCTATTGCCATAAAAATTTGGTTGTATCCCGCATTACCATCCATGAAACTGATAACTTTGTGCCCAGCAACGGCGTCAACCAATAAATCGGCAACAAGCATGGGGTAACCATCCATAGGAGTAGCTCTGTTTAAATCCCTGAAATCTATGCGGACCCTCATCTTTCCATTCTTCTTGTAGACAGGGGACAATATTAGAGATCCACTCCGCATATCTGCATGGCCGAACGAAGTTTGCATCAAGTAATCTTTCAACTTCTTTCTTCACATCGGCCAATACTTCATCTTTGTAGATTTTTCGGGGAGGTTGCTTGTATGGTTTAAAACCAGATTTGATTGGCAACCGATGCTCAACAATGGAACGATCCAGTCCAGGCATCTCTGAATAATCCCGAGCGAAGCAATCTTTATATTCCTTAAGCAACTTGATCAATTCCTCCCTGAAGTCTGATTGCAAGTTTGCACTGATAAATGTCGGCCTTGGTTTGTCACCCCTTCCAATGTCAACTTCTTCCAATTTATCGGCCGACATGAATCCTCGCCCCAACTTGCCGTCAGTACCATCGACGGGATTATCCATCTAAAAATTGCTATAAGAGCCGACTGCTTGAATCGACTGTTGATTGCTGCTGACAGGCTCAACAGGACCTTCTCCCCAATCTTTTCCTGAGAAACAGTCAATATCCTGATATTCCCAGAAAGCTGGTTCCACATTTGCGACGCTCACGGAGTCATCTGCTTGGACCACCTCAATATCGTCATCTACCCATTGGATGAGCTGCTGATGCATGGTAGATGGGACGCAGCAGTTGGCGTGAATCCAGTCTCGTCCAAGCAGTAGGCTGTAGGCTCCTTTACCTTCGATGACGAAGAAGGTTGTGAGCAGTGTTTTGGACCCGAACATCAGATCCACGTGGACGCACCCCTTGGTATCTGAAGGATTCCCGGCGAAATCGTTCAGAATTATGCTTGTAGGTGTCAAGTCGCCAGGGCCCATGCCAAGTTTCCTGAAAGTGGTGTACGGCATCACGTTGACTGCCGCCCCACCGTCGACAAACATTTTGGTCAATGGCTTGCCATTGACATATCCTTTCAAGTATAGCGGCCTCATGTGTCGATTTTTGGCCGGTTTGTCGAAGATGGCTTGCTTGGCTAGCACCAGCTGCGCCATCAGCCCCCCAAGCTGTTCATCGTCTAGAGACGTTTCTTCCTGCACAACCTGATTAGCAGGAGCCATAAATTCGTTCGGCAGAAAATATACCATATATGCCGGAGCCGAACGGTTTGATCCTTCAGGTTTATCCTTTGGACGCCACACCTGTCTCGTCCGGATCCCCCCTTTGCCTCAGTTCGCGGTTCCTCAAGCGCTGAACCCTCCTTTTTTGACTCTTTCTTAAACCAGGCGGGCACCATTGCCCCTTTTGCCAGACGTACTCGTCCTCGTCTTCCTCCTGATCAGCCCATCTCAGATCAGCTTGCCTCTTCCTGGGATGATCGATGATTTCAATTTTTTGACGCCGATCCTCACTGAGATGTATCCTTCCAATTCTTTCATGGACGGATCGGCGATTGGTAGTTTCCTGCCTATACTCAAAGTACCTATCGCTGCACTCAGGGCAGTTTCTCAGCGTAGGAAGTTTCAACCCCTCGTTCCAGCAGTGCCTGAAGAATGCGCACCCCCAATGCGCGCACTCCTGCTCACGCGTATACTGCTCCAAATCTCTCCTGCGCGCTTCTTCTTCGGCCCTGCGTCTCTCCTCCTCGTGCTTTCGTTTCTGGTAGCGCTCTTTCTCTAGATGGCGCTGCCACTTGTTGAGGAGGATGCGCATAGTCACCCTGGGTTTGGCCCTGGACGACTCCCCGATCTCGATATGGCTCTTGAGAACGCGAGGGGCTTCACCATGAACCTGCCTCAAGGTCACTTGAGGTTCTGGGTCTACTGCTCCATCCTGCCTTGCCCTGGCTGAAGTCAAGACCTTGACCTTGCCCTTTTCCTCGGCTGTCACCATGTTGACGGAAAAGCTTGTCATGTTCTGGGGAAAAGGGTGGCCGTCCAATTTCATCTTGTTGTCAAACTTGAGATGACCCTCCTGGATGGCCCTCTGGATCCTCATTCTGAAGACCCTGCAGTCATTGATGGAGTGAGAATTCCTGTCATGGAAGCCGCAGTTACGCTTCTCCTTTACTCCATCAGGCCGAAGCATGGAATGCCCTTCAGGCAATTTGATTCGGCCTTCTTTCACCAGGAACCCAAACAGCTTATCAGCTTTAGTGACGTCAAAGTCGTATGTGCCTTTGGTCTGTTTAACCCAGTGCTGATTCATGGTCAACGGTTCCTTCCCCCACATGATCTCAGCAGCAGCCACTTCCTGGTCATCGTTAGGGTCCTCCATTTGATCGGCCTTCTCCAGGAACAGATTGTAGATCTCAGCTACGTCGTGCTGTTTGTCGAACCTGGTGTCCTTCTTAAACCCGTAAGCCTGGTTGCTCATCAATGACAGCTTTTGGGATAGCTGACCCAGGTTATCAAACTCCATACCAAACAGCTTTTCTCGTACGGCCGGTAGCATCCCTGCCACGGCCATGTCGGCCAACTGATCATCTGGCAAATTCAACGAAAAACACATGCCTTTGATTTCTCTGAACCTGCTGAGGAACTCCAAAGGCGTCTCACTGTGTCTCTGCTTCAGAGTGGCGAGGTCGATGAGCTTCTTCTCCGTGCTACCGCTGAAGTAATGGGCGTGGAATTTTCGCTCCAGCTCCCTCCATGTGCCAACTGATTGGGGAGGTAAAGATGAGAACCACTGGAACGCTGGGCCCGTCAGTGACATGGGGAAGTACCTGACCCTGAACGCCTCTTCAGATGAGGCCTCTCCGAGCTGCATCAAATAGCGAGCAATATGCTCCACCATGCTCGTGTCATCCTGCCCGGAAAACTTTGTAAATTCCGTCGGAGGCTTTACTCTTGGAGGCAGGATCACATTGTAATACCACTCCAGGAACGGAGGTGTGTAGGTAGGTCCCTGCATTTTAGGTTTGAGGCCTAATTGATTCTGCATCAAGTCGGCCATCTTCTGAGCCAGGATATCATCCTCCTGTACGCCCGTAGCTGGGCCGTAGCCCGGATTCGGGAGAGCAGCGATGGCACCATAGTTCATCACATTGTGGTAGCCTCCACCATACAAATTCTTCTGCAGTCTGTTGCTAGCTGGGGCAATCCTGTAGGTGGAAGCAAGTGGAACTCCAGACGAGCCAAATGCCAACTCCCCATACGTGGGCTGATATGGGTTCGGCTGTTGCATAGGTTGACCTGTGCTGCCCTACGGAGGTGGCTGGACTGGCTGTCCTCCTGCGGCCTGCAGGGGGGTTGAACTGGTCGACCTCCAGTGCCTTGTGGAGGAGGCTGGACGGCTTGGCTTCCAACGCTCTGCGGAGGAGGCCGGGCCGGGCCGGCTTCGCAATGGCGGGCGAGAACCGGACTCTCCAATCTCCACGGTGCCTCCCCCGAAGGGGTGCTCAATTGAATACTTGCTCCATGCCGGGCCGAAAACAGGCCACCATCATCTGTTTGAACGCACCCAGGAAAGCTCTATGATGCCTGCTTAGCACGTCTTCTGCGGCGTCTCGAAACGCTTGCATGCATTCCTCCCTTTCCTGCTGAGTTGTAACATCACTCTCTCCTAGCAATAGAACCCTAGGCATCTCATTTTTGAGGTATGGGACGCCACTCCAGTTCTTTTTAAATGACAGCAAGCACTTTTGTTGGAACTGATCCGTAGCATCCTTTAGCTGTTGCTGCTGTTCCGGAGAGAGGTCCTCGATGTTGACATCCATAATGTCACCGATGTCAGGCATCTTGATTTTCGGCTATTGGTCCCACTGGGCGTTCCAAAAAGTGTGTTGACGTAAAATCTGCACCTCACACCAAGCACACAGCAAGCCGAAAATCTAGCTTCACACGCGAAGATTCCAAGACGTGCCAGTCCATTTTTCCCTGAAAATTAACAAAAGATAGAGTAGTTAAATTCCAAAGCTTGGAACTTTCCGGGTGCTACCAGACAGTTCCATATTTACAGCTAAAAAGCCAAGTGAGATGACATATAGCTAGAAAGAGCTATCTGCCAGCAAACTAGAAACCATTCGGGAGCTTTAAAGTACAAAAGGTAACATAGCCGAATAGATGACGTAAGCATGACAATAGATCAGTCTTTATCTGGATAAAAGTGCACGTGCGCAAAGCCATGACCAATCCCCGTGGTAAACAATATTAAACAATAACTGAAGTAGAAGCATGAGCATAAATATGTAATAAACAAGCATGCATAGGTCCAAAGCACTAGTCCATCGCATGTCTAGGTACTTTAAAACCCGTCAGGCATGATACCAAACAAATCTATCCACCGCATGATACAACTTGTTTGAAATCATACCACCTTCCACAAATAGATCTATCCACCGCATGATACGATCTAAGTATGGAAAGCTAAAAGCATACAATATTTAAAGCATAACTTATGAACACGTTTTACTCGTGAAAGCATAACCGAATACGGCTGAACAGCCGAATCGGGGTCCATGAAGAAGGAACGAACATTACCAAACAAGATGAACCTATCAGGTTGGATTGAAATCTAATCCACCTGATGACTAGCTCCAAAACAACCCAAAAACTTGCATCTACCGCGTGATACCTAGTTCTTTCAAGATTTATACAAGATTTGGTAAGCTTGAACCCGCAACACGTGACAACCTATATCGATTCGGTTTCGGCCATCAGGGAGCGTGTAATCCACGTGCTATTTTAGCCAAGGGTACGAACTCAATTCGCATAAGGATCATCAAAAAGATAAAGCCGATCCAAACCAATCTAGATTGGGCAAACAAGTGTTACATGAATTTAAACATAAAGTAAAAACTCAAAGCAACACGGGGTAACTTAATGAATCTATTGAATCTTGCCAAAATTCATTAGAGCCGATAACTAGCTTCAAGCTAGATCTTATCCTACCGCATGGCTCATGACCTAACAAGAAACCCTCTTGAACCAAGCTTGAATCTACCGCATGACACTAAGCATGGTAACAAGACTACTTGCATCAGATCTAAATCCACCGCATGATACTAGACATGATACAAGGTTGCCGGTACTCACGGAGGTCGACGGATCGATGATTCCTCTCGAAGAACTCGACGACACGACAAAGGACTCTAGGGTTTGGCGTAAAGCCGGTTTGTATTGAGAATGTTTCGAATCTCTGTTACATACATTCAGGGTCCATATTTATACCTTGTTAAGCATGACCTCGAATGGATTCGATACATAATTTATCTCTAAATGCGATCACTTATCCATGCATTCATCCCTTCCGCTCGGGCCATGTCACCATGCAATCCCGCAAAATCAGCGCAATAGTTTTCTTGCCGAATGGAAGCGAATTGCCGACCGCGGACTCTTCTGCCGAATTCATCTGAAGAAACCTTCCTTCCGCCGGACGGATTCCTCACCGAGTTGGACCCACAAGTCAGACTTCTTACCTTACCAAATTTTGGTGTTAACAACGACATGTTGAATAAGCCTTGTCCCTACCACAAGACGCCAGTCAACCACACCCTCGAGCAGTGTGACCTGCTCAAAAGGTACTACAGCCGCGCCACCGCGAAGGACAGCGATGCCAAGAAGGATGGGGTGACGGCGACGCCGGCGGCTTCCCCGCAGTGGAGAACGTCTTTGTCATCTTGGGGGGGGCGACCGTCGACATGTCCAACAGCCAACACAAGAGGGAGCGGCACGAGGTCCTCGCCGCGGAGAAGGCTCCTCCCTCCTTCCTCGACTAGTCGGAGGACGCCATCACCTTCAGCTGCGAGGATCACCCGAACCGCATCCCCAACGCGGGCCAGTACCCGCTGGTGGTCGACCCGGTCATCGGGAACGCGCGATTCTCGAAGGTGCTGATGGACGGAGGCAGCAACCTCAACATCCTCTATGCGCACACTCTGCGCCTGTTGGGGATCGGGTTGGACCAGCTGCGGCCCAGCACGACGCTGTTCCATGGCGTCGCGCCGGGCAAGTGCGTCCAGCCCCTCGGGCAGATCAACCTGCCAGTCTGGTTCAGCATGCCAGATAACTTCCGCAAGGAAACGCTCACCTTTGAGGTGGTGGGGTTCAGGGGTGCATATCACGTCATCCTTGGGCGGTCGTGCTACGCCAAGTTCATGGCGGTCCCGAACTACACCTACCTCAAGATGAAGATGTCGGGACCCAAGGGCGTCATCACCGTGGGCTCGTTGATCGAGCACGCATTCGACTGAGACGTCGAGTGCGTGGAGCACGCTGAGGCGCTAGCGCTGGATGAAGCGCTCGTGGCGAACCTGGAGAAGCTGGTCAACGAGGACCTCGACTCCACCGCCAAGCACGCCGACAGCTTCGAGGCTGCTGAGCAGACCAAAGAGGTGCTCCTCAACCCTGCTGCCCCCGAGGGCAAGGCGTTGAGGGTCAGCTCCACCCTCGACCTGAAATAGGAAGTGGTGCTCGTCGACTTCCTCCGCGCCAATGCTGACATCTTTGCGTGGAGCCCCTCGGATATGCCATGCATCCCGAGGGTGGTCGCCGAGCACTCCCTTGACATCCTACCTCACTCTCGCGCCGTGCAACAACGGCTGCGCCGCTTTGACGAAGAGCGGCGCCGGGCGATCGGAGTGGAGCTGCGGAAGCTCCTTGAAGCCGGTTCATCAAGGAAGTGTTCCACCCTACGTGGCTAGCTAACCCTGATTTAGTTAAGAAAAAGAATGGGAAGTGGCAGATCTGTGTAGACTATACTAGTTTAAATAAAGCATGTCCTAAAGTTCCTTTTACTTTGCCACGAATCGATCAGATCGTTGACTTGACTGCGGGGTGTGAGCTCTTGTGCTTCCTTGATGCCTATTCCAGATACCACCAAATAAAAATGAAGGAGTCCGACCAGCTCGCGACTTCGTTCATCACACCATTCGGGATGTGTTGCTACGTGACGATGTCGTTCGGTCTCCGAAATGCGGGCGCTACATACCAGCGATGTATGCAACATGTTTTCGGGGATCACATTGGGCGAACCGTTGAGGCGTACGTAGACGATATAGTCCTAAAGACCAGGAAGGCGGATGACCTGATTGACGACCTCCGCATCGTGTTCGGCTGCCTACAGGCCAACGGGTTAAAATTGAACCCCGAAAAATGTGTCTTCGGCGTGCCGCGAGGCATGTTGTTAGGATATATTGTCTCCCAACGAGGCATCAAGGCCAACCCCGAGAAGGTTGCCGCCCTCGAGCGAATGGGTCCGATTCGAGACCTGAAGGGGCTCCAGAAGGTGTTGGGGTGCCTTCCTGCCTTGAGCTGCTTCATTTCGCGGCTCGGCGAGAAGGGCTTACCCCTCTACCGGCTCTTGAAAAAACATGAGCGCTTCTCCTGAACCGTCGAGGCCCAGGAGGCGCTTAACAAGCTGAAGGCGACGCTCGCCCATGCCTCGATTCTAACGCCGCCTCAGGACGACGAGCCTCTGTACCTACGTCGCCGCAACCACTCAGGTGGTCAGCGCCGTCATCGTGGTAGAGCGTACGGAGGAGGGGCACGCCCTACCAGTCCAGCGGGCGGTATACTACGTCAGCGAGGTATTGTCCGAGACCAAGGCGCGTTATCCGCAGGTCCAGAAGTTGCTCTACGCAGTGGTCCTCGCGTGGTGCAAGCTCCGCCACTACGTCGAGGCTCACCCGGTCACAGTGATCTCCTCCTTTCCGTTGGGAGAGATCATCCGAAACCTGGATGCAGCGGGCCGGTTCCTGTGCAGCCTCAGAGTCGCCATCGAGACGGGCATCAAGCGCCTCGACGTGAGGGGAGACTCGCAGCTCGTGATCAACCAGTTCATGAAGAACGCGAGTTGTCACGACGACAAGATGGAGGCGTACTGCAAAGCCGTGTGGGCCCTCGAAGACAAGTTCTACGGCATAGAGCTCAACCACGTGCCATGCCGGTATAACGAGGAAGCGGACGAGCTCGCAAAAATCGCGTCGGGGTGAATCACTGTTCCCCCGAAAGTTTTTGAGCGAGACGTCACCCAGCCGTTCGTCAACCTTGAGCCGAGCCCCTCGAGCCATGAGGAACCCTCGGGGGCTCCCCGAGTCCAACAGGCGCGAAGCCTATGGACGAGGACCCCTCAAATGAGGCGTACGTACTCTCCCTGCTCGAGGGATATGGCTCCGACGAGGCCGAGGCCATGGATACGGAGCCGCCCCCCAGCAAGGGGGACTGGCGAGACAAATACATCGCCTGGATGGATAGAGGGGAACTACCCTCGGACCGATCCAAGGCCAGACGCATTGCCAGGATGGCCAAGTCATTCACCCTCGTCGATGGCGAGATGTACAAGCACGCCACATCAGGCGTCCTGCAGCGATGCGTACCTATCCCTCAGGGGCGCGAGCTCCTTCGAGACATCGACGCGGGCGTATGCGGCCACCACACGGCGCCACCCACCCTCCTGGGCAACGTGTTCCGCAGAGGCTTCTACTGGCCCACCGCGGTCGCTGATGCTAGTGAGATCGTGTGCACCTGCTAAGGGTGCCAGTTCTACGCCCGCAAGTCCAACCTTCCTGCACACGTCCTGCAGACCATCCCCGTCACATGGCCCTTCGCCGTGTGGGGGCTGGACATCGTCGGGCCCATGCGAAAAGCGCCAGGGGGCTACACCCACCTACTGGTTGCCATCGACAAGTTCTCCAAATGGGTCGAGGTGCGCCCCATCAAGAATCTCAAGGCGGAGCAGGCCGTAACGTTCTTCACCGGCATCATCTACCGGTTTGGAGTGCCCAACTCCATCATCACCGAAAACGGGTCCCAATTCACGGGCAGAAAGTTCCTGGAGTTTTGCGACAAGTTCCACATTCGCGTCGATTGGGCGGCCGTGGCACACCCACAGACCAATGGTCAGGTGGAGCGCGCCAACGGCATGATCCTGCAGGGTCTGAAGCCCAGAATCTTCGACAGACTGAATAAGTCTGGTCGAAAATGGCTCCAGGAGCTACCAGCAGTCATGTGGAGCCTTAGGACCACCCCGAGCAGGGCCACAGGATTCACCCCGTTCTTCCTGGTCTATGGCGCGGAGGCCATCCTTCCCACGGACTTGGAGTATGGGTCGCCCAGGGTTCGGGGCTACAATGAGGGCGCCAACCAGCGAGCCCGGGAGGACTTGCTGGACCAACTGGACGAAGCCCGCACCATGTGAAGGATCAGATGGCGACTAGAGAGGGGGGGAGTGAATAGGAGCCGGTAAAAATTCTTCCCAAAGAACCCGGCCTATGCCCTACTCAAATCTCGGTCACACACAAGTGATGGATCGAATCACGCACCAATCGCCAAGACCACGAGGTTATGGATCAACCTCTAGCCTTAGGAACGATTCCTTGAAGCACACGCGGAAGCACTAGAAAGGGAGGGAGGAATCGAACCAAGAAGCAAAGCACACAGGCTCTGGCGGACCGTCCGCGCAGAGGGGCGGACCGTCCGCACGGGGCGCGCGGACCGTCCGGCCGGGTACCGCGGACCGTCCGCACCCGAGCCGCGGACCGTCCGGCCCGAGCCGCGGACTGTCCGTTAAATCACACAGAACGGACCAAAGCCACCCACGAGCCACGGACCGTCCGCGGGGAGCACGCGGACCGTCCGCCAAGCACCCGCGGACCGTCCGCCTAACACCGCGGACCGTCCGAAACTCCGTCCAACCAAAAATCAAAATCGCGACGGATCGAAACAAAGGACGAGCAAGAACACGAAGAACACGGGACGAACTCGACTCACGCGGACCGTCCGCGACCTCCCCGCGGACTGTCCGCCAGGTGCGGACAGAGCAGAAACAGCCCGACCCCGAAAGTCAACTCCCCCAAATCATCATCGGATTTCCCAAACGGTTGAAGCTATGGAGACAAGGGTTTGGGGACTTGAAAAGCGTCACACAAGGATGCTATAGCCCAAAAATCTTGCCTCCTAACTCCCTAAATCACCGGGAATCGCGAATCCTTTGAACACCACCAAAAGCTAGAGCACCGCACAAAAACTCACTAATCGAAGTGGTTTCCTGGCGTTTGAGGGCACAAGATCAAGCACAAAGATGCACAAGACATCTATCCATGTTTCCCTCAAAGAAATCCGGGGAGAAACCCACTCAAATCCGCGGAATCACACCGGGAACAAAGGCACGAAAACAAGCACAAAAAGCCACGAAAAACAACCCCGAATCTTCTATACAAACCAGGAAAGATTCACAAGGTCTAGCATGCCGCCCTAGCATCCATCCCTCTCAACAAATCTCTCATGAAGCTCTCATGCTAGCCTAGAGAAAATAGGAAGGAAAATAGCTACCAAAAAGAGAAAGAGGAGGGAGCAAATGAAGCCCTAAGTCGCGGAGAGAGAGGGCCATCAACACACACTCATGGCTTATATATCAGGTCCCGCCGGAGTGGTAAATGACTCGACTACCCCTAACTAAACTACTGGCGATACAACCCACGTAGGGGCATTTTGGTAATGTTTGTGGGTCTTCCCATCGGACGGCCACGCCTTTGCCGCACCCCCGCGTCCTCCCGACGCAAGCCATGCGATCCCGCCGCGTGTCCTCCGCCTCGAAGCTTCCCGACACGCCCGGATCCCGTCTCCGTCGTGTTGGGCCCTCGGACTTGGTTTTGAGGCCCAAACCAAGAAACCGTCCGCCGGTGGTTTTGTGGGCAAACCACCAAACCCCGCGTGCTCGGTCCGGCCTCCCGCCAAACCACTTGACTTGACCGCCACCGTGCACCGGCTCACTTGTCCATGACTTCGTCTTGCTTGTGTCGCCACCATGTGGCCCGCACCCAGTCCCGCTGTCCACCGGGTCCCTCGAACCGAGCCTACTTGTCTCTCCATCTCCCGTAGGCCCCTCAAGGGCGAAGACCTTTCGCGCCCGTTCTTCACCGCAACAACACGAACTAGGCCGCGGCCTACACTGCGCACTAAGCCAAGAGTCAGTCCAACACCCGTTGTCAATCACTCATCACTGAGGAGCGGTCATCCATCGACCACTGGGACGCTCCTGGTCCTCAATCTCCCCCTTGATGAGTGCATTGACAACACTCAACGCGAAATGAAATTCAGAGAAAAAGAGAAAAGAAAGAAGAAAGAAAACAAATAAGCTCAACTCATGACCAAAACCGAAGAAAGGCGAAGAAAGGTCACAAGCCAAGCAAAGAACAAAATCCACACCGAAAACAGCACGAAAGCTCCCCCTGAACAAATGCAAGCTCCCCCTGAACCTGTGGATGCAAACTTCCAAATTGCTCACCTCTTCTGAATTTTCATTAAGCTCACCTCTTCTCCCCCTTGTTGACAATGTATGAATCAAGGTGAAAATGCAGAAATGCAAAACAAAGCATATAAACATCTACATGAGCTTCTCAAATAGGCCAAATCTAGTGTCAAAGGCTAAAAATGAGACAAAGATCACACACATGAATCATAGCATAGTCAAAGCATTGCCACAAGTAATATATGAAAATACAAGCATGTGACAAAGCAAAATTTTCAGATTTAAGCAATTTTACCAAAAGAAGGCGCGCTTCACATGTAAAAGCCTATCCATGTCACACTTGAGCCACAAACATGCATACCATTCAAAGATCATACAAAGATATCAAATTCTCAGCAAAAGATCATGGCAAACACCCATAAAGCAAAGCATGTCATGTCAAAGCTCATGAGCCATGTGTCCACTTCGGGGAGACTTCTCCACTGGTGAACATCATGCAACATGTTTTGCACCCATATGTGAAAAATAAGACATTTTAAGCACAGACATGATGGATGGAGCATTTTTTCAAGCATTTTACACTTCTTTTCAAGATTAATTCATTTCATGGTACATGAAGTGCCTTTGCGGCAAAAAGAAGCTTATGCTCCCCCATGAATGCAACATAGGCTAAACATTCACAATGATATCCGGCCTATGGCCCAAATGCAAGAACAAGGCATCCAAGCACAATCTAAGCATGAAAAGCACATTTAGACCAAACTGTGACATGGATACACAACTACACACGAGTGGAGCATATTTCATCAAAAATTAGTCAAGTTAAGCATTTATTTCAAAGGGGCTATCTCACCACACATATATCTCAAATATTCCAAGAGCATAGCCTCACATCACCATTTCTCCACACATATAACCAATATCTCACAAATAGCCAAAGAGACTCAAATATGGCATATGAAAGAAGCTCATCATCCTAAAATGCAATATGACACAAATGCAACATGATATATGACAAGATGGCTATCCTACCATGGTTTGTACATCAAGCAAAGCATGTATATACATCAAAGTAAACATGGTATGATACATATGATACAAAAAGGAAATCCCCAAGGATCAACTAGAAAGGGAAACAAATCCCAAGTTTCCCCGCAAGCGTACAAATGTAGCTTGGTCGAGAGGCTTTGTAAAGATGTCGGCTAGCTGATCTTGGGTAGGGACATGGCTCAAAACAATGGTTCCTTTCTCCACATTGTCCCTCAGGAAATGATACCTCACCTCAATGTGTTTGGTTCTGGAGTGAAGCACTGGTTTTTGGCTACGCTTATGGCACTGGTGCTATCACAAAGAAGTGGGATCTGGGTGCACTCCTCACCAAAGTCTCTCAAAGTGTAGGAAATCCCACAACGGTGGGAACGACAACTCGCGGCGGCAACATACTCCGCCTCGGTGGTAGACCGAGCTACACTAGGCCGCTTGCGGGAAGACCATGAGACCAACGAAGAACCAAGAAACCGACAAGTGCCGAAGTAGACTTCCTCTCGACTCGACAACCAACAAAATCCGCATCGGAAAAACCATGAAGAGACGAGTTGAGGAGGAAGAATACCAAAGGCCAAGACCGGGGGCGGGATCGTAGGTACACGAAAATCCTCTTGACGGCCTGTCGATGTGATGTCCTCGGCGAAGCACGAAAACGAGCGCACGGACACACGGCGAGCCGTATGTCCGGCCTCGTCGCCGTCAAGTAGAGGAGGGAGCCGATCATGCTCCCGTACTCCCGCCGGTCCACCGGTTCTCCATCCTCATCCGCATCCAAAGTGGCCGTACTCCCCATGGGAGTCGACATCGGCTTCACATCTTGCATCCGGAACTTCCTCGGCATGTCTTTCGTGTACTTGGTTTGGTGCACAAATGTACCGTCCTTCACTTGCTTGATCGCGTGCCCGAGAAAATGCGCAACTCGCCCATCATGCTCATCTCGAACTCCCTGCTCATCTCATCTGCAAACTTGGCAACAAGGTTATGTGACGAGCCACCAAAGACAATATCATCCACGTATATCTGAACAATCAGCAAGTCATTTCCATGCTTGAGGAGAAACAAGGTTCTATCTACGGTACCCATCACAAACCCTCTGCTCAAAAGAAAACCTCTCAATCTCCCATACCAAGCACGGGGCGCCTGTTTCAACCCATACAGAGCCCTTTTCAACCTGTATACCCTGTGTGGGTACAACTCGCTCTCAAACCTAGGTGGCTGCTTCACATACACCTCCTCCTCTATGACCCCATTCAAAAAAGCACTCTTCACGTCCATCTGAAACAACTTGAACCCTTTAGCCACGGCAAAGGCTAGAAGAATTCGAATTGCCTCAAGACGGGCCACAGGAGCAAAGGTCTCCTCATAGTCGATCTCCTCCTTCTGACTAAACCCCTGAGCAACAAGTCTGGACTTGTTCCTCACAACCATCCCATTCTCTCCCTCTTTGTTCTTCCAAACCCACTTGGTTCCTATGGGGTGGCAATTTGGAGGTGGTTCAACTAACTCCCACACGGTTCCTCTCAAAATTTTCCAACTCCTCATGCATAGAATTGACCCGGTTTGCATCGGATAAAGCATGTCCAATGTCCTTGGGCTCAAAAGTAGCAACAAAAGCAAGGCATGAGCAAAATGAGAGGAATTCCTGGACCTCGACCGTGTAGTGCGTTCATCGATGTTCCCAATGATCTTCGACAGGGGATGTACTTCTTGAATCCGCCGGGGAGCCTCACGCCTCGAGACTACCTCCCCCTCAACTTCAGCTTCTCTCGCCTGGTCCTCTTGTTGCACCGTCATTGTCCACGAAGTAGACGGTCCATGCTCCAAAGTGGTCGTAGGGGAAGTAGTGGGTACATGCTCAGCTTCAGGCGCATGGTTCTCCCCATCATCATCTCCATCTTCATCTTTCTCCTCCTCAAAGAGGTCCTCGGCCATCTCTTCATCACCTGCACATTCAAAACCAAGAGAGGTACATGGCATTGTCTCGTCGAAGGTCACCTCGCAAGTCTCCATGATTTTGTTAGTCTCAAGGTTAAGCACCCTATAGGCTCTAGAGTGGTTAGCATATCCAAAGAAAATACCATCACTAGACCTAGCCTCAAACTTGTCGAGTTTTCCCTTCTTCAAAATAAAGCACTTGCAGCCAAAAACTTGGAAGTGACTCACCTTGGGTGCCCGACCATGCATAAGCTCATAACAGGTCTTCTTCTTGAAAGCTCGCAATAAAATCCTGTTGGAAACATGACAAGCCTGTATTGACCGCCTCGGCCCAATACCTCCTAGGAGTCCCGTGCTCATCGAGCATCGTCCTAGCCATCTCACAAAGAGTCCGATTTTTCCTTTCCACAACTCCATTTTGAGGGGGCACATAAGGGGTCGAATACTGATGTTCAAGACCTAGATCACGACAAAAGGCATCAAAACGAGAGTTCTTGAACTCAGAGCCATTATCACTGCGGATAGCTCGAATAGCATTCCCATGCCTCTCGTTTTTCAACCTCACAATCAGATCTCGAACAAAGCCAAAAGTCTCACTCTTATCCTCCAAGAAGAGCACCCAGGCATAGCGAGAGTAATCGTCCACCACAACAAGGACATACCACTTCCCACCCACCGAGCGAACTCGAGCTGGCCCAACAAGGTCCATATGCAACAGCTCTGTCGGACGCTCGGTCATGACATCGGTCAGGGATGGATGGGGAGTGGCTACCATCTTGCCATGCCTACAAGGAGCACAAACCAAATCCTTCTCAAGCTTCAACCTCGGCAATCCTCGGACGAGATCAAGACCACTCAAGCGGGAAACCAAATCAAAGCTCAAGTGTCCCAACCGCCTATGCCATTTCCACAAATCAGAAGAAGGACCGGCCATCAAACAGCGAGCAGGACCCAAAGAACGAGAGAAACCAGCCCTGAAAATCTGACCCTCGGGGATGATCATACAGACAAGATCACCTCGAGAATCAAGCAAACGAGACTCGCCAGACTTGAAACGCACCTCAAAACCTTCATCAAGCAACTGAGAAACCGAAAGCAAATTAAAACCCAAAGGCTTCACAAGAGCCACTCTCTTCAACGTCACCTTATCACTCACATGCACAACACCCTCTGACAGCACCCTACCTCGTCCATTGTCCCCAAATGTGATGTACTGCTTTTCCTTCACTGGGGTGAGGCTGGAGAACCACTTCTTATCTCCGGTCATGTGTCGAGAACACCCGGAGTCGATCAACCAAATGTTCTCCAAGCCTCCCTGCCCTGCGGTCGGGGAAACAAGAACGAGAGTGAGCTAGCGACTCGACACCGGGGTTAGCACGGAGAAAGTTAAACCGGTGTCGAGCCATCTCGCTCAAAAGAGGGGTTAGTAAACATCACTCCCTTGCCACCAAACTTCCCATGTCCCATGGGAGGAGTACAAGCACCACGAGGGGGAAAACGTGGTCCGTAGTTCCTCTGGAACCCAAAGCTGCGATCATCTCCCCTAAACCCGTGCGAGGACGAGTAGGAGGACGTCCAGCAAAACCACCACGAGCCCGACCAAACCTCTCACCAGCACGCACACCATCCTCTCTCCTGACAAACCTCTCACCACCACCTTTCTGTGGGAACCTGCCAACACTCCTCACACTTCCCACACCCCGTGGAAGTGGCACTCTAGGCTCAGGAATACCATGAGGCTGGCGATACCTGTCTGGTTCGCTTGCTCCCTAGCAAGCCTCTCATCCCTCTTCCTCTTGTAGCAAAACTCTGCAAGATGCCTCTCCTTGCCACAATACTCACACCGAAGGGGATGGGTTTTGGTTTTGGCTCGGCTTCTCTCTAGGCTTCTCACCCTTCTCACCCACAAACTTCATTGGTTTCGGAAATCATTTGTCTTAGGTGGGAATTTGGGTGGATCTTGGGTTGTGTCAAGCTTGTTGCAAAGGTGGTTGGGCTTTGGTGTGAAAGAGTTCTTGGGTGCTTTTGGGAGTGGGACTTGGATCTCTCCGATCACCTCAAACCCGGGTTAGACTCAACACACTTCTCGTACACACTCTCCCCCCTTGTTCTCTCCCACTTTCTCACCCAACTTCTCAAACCCCAAACCACGACCATCAGCTCTCTTGAACTCCTCAATCATGATTTTCAATTGAGGTTCCTGCCCAGACAACCAACCCAACACCTTCCTCAAATAATCATTTTCCTCATAAATGACATCCAAACGGGAAGTAAGTTCAAGATTACGCAAGGTGACTTCATCACAGCTAGAACATGCATTTGCAACAGGAGATTTCAAAGATGCTTCCAAAGAACTAATGGTAGAACGAGCATCGACAAGCTTAGCATGCATAGTAGGACATGATTTGCAAGCACCAAGCAAAGTAGGTCTAGCCTTAAGCTCATCATGTTCACTCCTAAGAGCATCTAGTTGAGCCAAAATAGAAGCATTCTTCTCATTAAGCAGTTTGATCTCATTCAACCAAGCATCACATTCAACACATTCAACATCATCAGGAGGAGTAGGAGCAAGTTTCAAAGAGTCATTCTCAAGTTTCAATTCAAGCAATTTTGACTCTAACTCTCCTACTTTCTCGCTAGCATTCTCAAGCTGAGCCCTAAGATCTTTCCTCATCTTTTTGGCATCTCTCAGCACACTATCATGGTTATCAAGCAAACCATTCAACCTAGCAATCTCAGCAAGCAAAGAGTCGGGGTCACGGTTTACCTCATCCTCCGAGTCGGAGTCGCTGTCTTCCTTCACACTCTTCTTGCTGCTCGAGCTATGGGCCATGCCACAAAAGCCCTCAAGCGCCACACAGCTCAGCCCGCTGAGGTTCCGGCTTGCACTCTTCTTGCCGTTGCGCCTCCCGGCGTCTTCATCTTCACTGCTTGAGCTTGACTGCTCCTCGCTTGAGCTTGAGTCGACGTCGCTCGCACCGGCCACCATCGCTCTTGCCTTGTTCTTCTTGTAGCCGCTCTTGCTCGGTCGCCGCTTGTCCTTGTCCTTGCTCTTGGACTTGTTGAAGTGCTTGCCCTTGGAGGAGTACTTGTCTTCACGCCTCGGGTGCGCCTTGTACTCGTTCACCTTGTACTTGTTCTCCTCCGCTTCCGGGCACTCGGCGATGAAGTGGCCACGCTTGCCACACTTGTAGCACGTCCCTGAGCTCCGCCTTGCATTCCTCCGACTCTCGTGTAGTCATTCAAACCTTCTTGAGAGCAAGGCCAGCTCCTCCTCGCCCAGCACATCAAACTCCTCATCTGGAATGGACATAAGAGAGGACAAAGAAAACTGTCGACAGGAAGGGTTAGATTTGCCCTTTGATCCTCCCACAAGAGCAAGACTATGGTCGGTCGAGCTCTCATGCTTGGATAGCAACTTCCGTCAACCTCGGCCGACTTGAGCTTAGAAAAGAGGTCATCCAACTCAATAGTCAAATAATGTCCGGACTCCTTGATGGCCTCAACCTTAGCACCCCAAACATTCGGGTCCAAGACATGCAAGAGCTTCAAAGCCCGATCATGCTCGGAGTACGGAAAATCCTCAACATTAGCCTTCATGTTGTTCACGATGGCGGTGAACCTGCGAAACATCGCATCAATGTCCTCACCGGGAAGTGGAGTGAAATTCTCATATTGCATCCGTAAGAGACAAAGAGGCGAGCCTTCACATGGTTATCACCACCGTGAGCAACCAACAACTTTTCCCAAATTTGCCAAGCAAGATTCAAATGGCGAACACGCTCAAACTCGGATCACACAAGCTCCGGCACAAGTGATCAACGGCTTTTGCATTAGCCTCATACTTGGCCTTGGCATCGGCATCGGTCACCATAAGAGTATGGATGTTGACCGGAATAGCATAGGTCTTGTCAAGCACAATGAAATCCAACAGCTTCCCACGAAGAAAGATCATCATACGAGCCGCCCACTTGTGGTAACCCTTGCCATCGAAGTGCGGCGGACCGCCCCGCTCAACGTACGCCATCTTAGGATTCGAGACTTGTCAAAGACGCAAAGAATCCAGCACCAAGCTCTGATACCAATTGAAGGATCAGATGGCGACTAGAGAGGGGGGGAGTGAATAGGAGCCGGTAAAAATTCTTCCCAAAGAACCCGGCCTATGCCCTACTCAAATCTCGGTCACACACAAGTGATGGATCGAATCACGCACCAATCGCCAAGACCACGAGGTTATGGATCAACCTCTAGCCTTAGGAACGATTCCTTGAAGCACACGCGGAAGCACTAGAAAGGGGAGGGAGGAATCGAACCAAAAAGCAAAGCACACGGGCTGCGGCGGACCGTCGCGCGGGAGGGGCGGACCGTCCGCACGGGGCCGCGCGGACCGTCCGGCCGGGTACCGCGGACTGTCCCGCACCCGAGCCGCGGACCGTCCGCCCGAGCCGCGGACCGTCCGTTAAATCACACGGAACGGACCAAAGCCACCCACGAGCCACGGACCATCCGCGGGGGAGCACGCGGACCGTCCGCCAAGCACCCGCGGACCGTCCGCCCAACACCGCGGACCGTCCGCCCAACACCGCGGACCGTCCGAAACTCCGTCCAACCAAAAATCAAAATCGCGACGGATCGAAACAAAGGACGAGCAAGAACACGAAGAACACGGGACGAACTCGACTCACGCGGACCGTCCGCGACCTCCGCGGACCGCGCCCGGTGCGGACGAGCGAGAAACAGCCCGACCCCGAAAGTCAACTCCCCCAAATCATCATCGGATTTCCCAAACGGTTGAATCTATGGAGACAAGGGTTTGGGGACTTGAAAAGCGTCACACAAGGATGCTATAGCCCAAAAATCTTGCCTCCTAACTCCCTAAATCACCGGGAATCGCGAATCCTTTGAGCACCACCAAAAGCTAGAGCACCGCACAAAAACTCACGAATCGAAGTGGTTTCCCGGCGTTTGAGGGCACAAGATCAAGCAAAAAGATGCACAAGACATCTATCCATGTTTCCCTCAAAGAAATACGGGGAGAAACCCACTCAAATCCGCGGAATCACACCGGGAACAAAGGCACGAAAACAAGCACAAAAAGCCACGAAAAACAACCCCGAATCTTCTATACAAACCAGGAAAGATTCACAAGGTCTAGCATGCCGCCCTAGCATCCATCCCTCTCAACAAATCTCTCATGAAGCTCTCATGCTAGACTAGAGAAAATAGGAAGGAAAATAGCTACCAAAAAGAGAAAGAGGAGGGAGCAAATGAAGCCCTAAGTCGCGGAGAGAGAGGGCCATCAACACACACTCATGGCATATATATCAGGTCCCGCCGGAGTGGTAAATGACTCGACTACCCCTAACTAAACTACTGGCGATACAACCCACGTAGGGGCATTTTGGTAATGTTTGTGGGTCTTCCCATCGGACGGCCACGCCTTTGCCGCACCCCGCGTCCTCCCGACGCAAGCCATGCGATCCCGCCGCGTGTCCTCCGCCTCGAAGCTTCCCGACACGCCGGATCCCGTCTCCGTCGTGTTGGGCCCTCGGACTTGGTTTTGAGGCCCAAACCAAGAAACCGTCCGCCGGTGGTTTTGTGGGCAAACCACCAAACCCCGCGTGCTCGGTCCGGCCTCCCGCCAAACCACTTGACTTGACCGCCACCGTGCACCGGCTCACTTGTCCATGACTTCGTCTTGCTTGTGTCGCCACCATGTGGCCCGCACCCAGTCCCGCTGTCCACCGGGTCCCTCAAACCGAGCCTACTTGTCTCTCCATCTCCTGGAGGCCCCTCAAGGCTGAAGACCTTTCGCGCCCGTTCTTCACCTGCAACAACACGAACTAGGCCGCAGCCTACACCTGCGCACTAAGCCAAGAGTCAGTCCAACACCCGTTGTCAATCACTCATCACTGAGGAGCGGTCATCCATCGACCACTGGGACGCTCCTGGTCCTCACCATGGCCCTGATGCACTCCACAAGATACCAGCAGGCTCTAAGGCGCTACCGAGCCCGGAAGGTACGGCGCCGAGACTTCAGCGAAGGGGACCTGGTCCTAAGGTTGCGCCAAGACAATCGAGGCCACCACAAGCTGTCACCCCAATGGGAGGGACCCCACGTCGTGGTGAAAGTGCTCAAGCCCGGCACATACAAGCTGGCCAACGAGGACGACGAAGAACTTACCAACGCTTGGAACATCCAGCAGCTACGTCGCTTCTACCCTTAGAAAGAATTTCCAAGTTCTTTTTGTAAATTACATACCCAACACCCCAGTTGGTTGTACAGATGTAAATCTTAGCGAATTAATAAAGTTAAAAGGCAACTTGGCTCTCCCCAGAAAATTAAGTCACCCTCGGGGGCTACTACAGGGGGCACCCCCCCCCCCCCCCCCAAAAAAATGGTCCCATTTTTTCGCAAAAACTCGCAAGCGCGCCAAGTACACCTCAACCTAAGCCTCAGGCAAGTTCAGGTGAAGCGCGAGCGGCCAAGCGGGAAAGACGCGCGAGCCGGAGATAGCCTACGCCTCCAGCAAGATACGACCCTTCTCCCTCACCTCCGGACCAGCGGGCCGCTCGTGAAATCGAACCTCTCTAACTCAAATTTGCCTAAGACAGGGAAAAGAGCAGCGGAATAGCGTGACGAGCGAAATGAAGACGTTACCTCTATTTACAAAATGTTTCAAACAAATAGTTCTCCATTACATGGCCACGTAGCCCGAATACTAACATTTGAACAAAAAAGGGCTTGAACGCCCGATGGTCTTCAGGCTTGAGGGTCGCCGGCGCCAGGAGCGTCTGGAAACAAGAAGTCGACGAAGTCCTCGGCAACCATATCGGCGGTGGTAGCGGCAGGCGCGTCTGCACGATTCATCGCCTCCTCATCTTTGACGCCGACCGGGACGACGTAGCCTGAGGACACGGCCTCGAAGTCCACCTGGTAATGGGACGCCACCACGTCGAGGGCCATCTTGACGCCCAGGTGAAGGGCGCGGCGCATGCGCTGGGAGACATGCCCACCGAGGGCGCACAGGCGACTCGCCAGTGAGCTCCCGGCCTGCACCTCGCCTTCTTCGACCTCCTAGCAGATCTCGAGGGCGGTGGCCCGCAACTCCTCCAAGTCCTGTTGAGAGGAGTTGTAGGCTGTATGCATAGCCTCGGCCTGGGTGGTCATTCTCCCTAGGGCGGTCCGCAGGCCTGAAAGCCACGAACGAGGAAAGGAATGTTGGGAGTGGATTCCCAAAACGCGAATCGACAAAGCGAGGAACAGACGGAAAGCAACCCACCTTCAACCTGCTTCTTCTCCACCTCGAGGGCCTTGCGCACCTCCTCGACCTCTCACCGCAGGTCACGGACCGTGGTCTCCTGCTCCTCGAGGGACTGGCGCAAATCCTCGTGCGAGATGCTGAGCTGGACCAGCTCCCCGTTGAGCTTCGAGGCCTCGTCCTCCCGCTGCTTGAGGGTCGCTTGCGCCCCCTCGAGTGTGGTGCTCTCCTGTTGAAGCCAACCTAATGCCTCCTCCCGCGCCAAGCGTTCCTCCTCGAGAGCTTTCCGGGCCTCGGCAAGGGCATCTTGCTCCTGCTGAAGCAGGGCCTCCGCCTACTGGCGCACGGCTTGCTCCTGACAGAGCTGCTCCTCCGCAGCGGCGAGCGCGGCGGCCCTGTCCCGCGGCGGTGCACTCGGGCTCAGGGCATGGGCGGGTCGGACCGCATGACGTTCACGATCACCAGTTGCAGGGGAGGAGTGAGGGGTCAGACCTCGATGGCACGCCGCAAGTAAACGGCGGGAGAAAAGACGGAGATTCCACTCACCAGCGGGCCATGGGAGAGCATGACGAACGACTAGAGGGCGTCGTCACCATTCCTGACGGCCTTGAGGTTGATGGCGTTCCTCGCCCTCGTGGCCGCATAGTCCTGCGGAAGGAGATCGGGCAGCAGCCGCGATTGCGCCAGTGCCACGGGATCGGTCGTGTCGCTCATCTCGAAGATGTGGAGCCGCCTCTCCATGAGACGGATGATCCGCCGGTGGTGGAGGTTGGCGAGGACCGAGGTCGCACCCATCCCGGCGTCCACCAGGTCCTTCAGCCCGGCGTCCGCGAAGAGGGCGACACGTCGTGCCACCAAGAATCGGCCTTCTCCCTCATGGCCTTGCCGGTCCAAGGCGGAAGGCCAGGTTCGTCGTTGCGGAGGTAGAACCACCCCCACTCCCACTCGGCGTTGTTGGAGGTCATCGTGCAGGGGATGTAGAGTTCCCTGCGTGTCTTCCGCAGCGAGATCGACACGCCGCCGGCGCGCACCGCGCGGCGCACCTTCGGCTCCGGTGTGGTGAGCGTATGTAGCTTCGCGTGGAAAAGGTGGACCTAGAGATCCCAGTTCGCTGGGATCCCCAGGAATCCCTCGCACACGCCGACGAAAGTGGACGCCTGCGAGATCGCATTCGACGCAGAGTTGTGCAGCTCCACGCCGTAGTGGTAGCACAGCCCGCGCATGAAGCAGCTCGCCGGCACCGCGAAGCCGCGCTCGTGGAAGCGAATGAAGCTGACGACGAACCCATTCGGCGGGTTGGGCTCTCGGTCTGTCGCCGGTGGGACTATGCACGCCGCGAGCTGCCAGTCCACGTTTGGCGCCAGCTGGCCGCGTTCACCAGCTTCCTCAAGGCCAACCTCGTCACCGTCGAGCGAGGCCACGGCAGCGGGTCGATCACAGTGATGGGCTGCGGGGGAGCCATGTAGATCGGCGAAGAGGCACGAAGACGAAGTGAACACCAGGCGAAGGCGAAGGGGCGCGCGATGCTCTGGAACGAAAGCGAAGAAAGCAGGAGCAATGGGCGCTAAGTGTTGAAGTAAGGGATCTCCCACCCCTCCTCTCGGATTTATAGATCCATGGAGCCACGCTCCCCGAGTCGCGCGCTCTGCATGCATTAACTGCACGTGCGCGATCATTACGGCGCGGCAATAGAAGAGCCGTGGCGGGCCGTCACGTCCGCCCGCCCACGTCACCCACTACACGCGTGGCCGCGGCGCCTAAAAAGGTGCGCCCGCCGCGCATAACTGCGGTCGTGACTGCGGGCATAAAATGGCCCGGTCCCTTACCAAGTAAGGATGACCCTCGAGCGGCCCGAACGCAAGGCTTGAAAAACCCGACCCTCGAAGGGTGCAATTACCAACCATTGGTCTCGAAGCCCACTCAGCAAGAGCGGGCACCACAGGTGCCCTCGATTCGCAAGGATTACTGATCAGCGACTCACGGGCCAATATGACCTCGAGCCCTCGAGTCTCGCAGATGCAAAAAGTCGGGAGCACCCAGCTGCTACCCCGCAGTGGCCCTACTGATCAGGGGTTCGAAGCCTGACCCTCGAAGGGTTCGAACAGGCGCCCTAGATCGACAGAGTCAGGTACGACAAGGGCGCGCGCATTCGAGCCTATCCTCGAGCCCACCGGCTTGAGGGCGCCCCACATGTCGTATTCAAGAGCAAGCGAGGGCAGCTAGTCGGGGGGATCCCATCGAGGGAGAGCCTCCGCGCCCTCGGTCCCTAGCGAACGGGACCGAGCCCCACCTAGCAAACCCGCACGAGTGCTTTCATGGACGAGTCTCCAGACCACGAGCCAACCCTTATCGAATGGGGCATGGGCGTCCACTTGAATCACCCGATAACAGCTCGACAAGGAATCCGCAATCCGCGACACGACCGATGGGGGTTGCGGAAACCTCACCCTCCGTCCCGCAAAGGGACGCCGAGGGCGCATTCATAACAAGTCGAAGAGCTCACCCTGATCGCCTCGAACGGGCCCAGGCTCGGGGGCTCGACGCGCGGCTACACCTCCTAGGGTGCACCGAACGCAAGCAGCGCCAGTCATGTGCGCGTGACCGAGGCCGGCTGGAATATCGTCGATGCCAGTTGAAATAAGCACCCCGCACACTGGTAGGTCTCGCGATAAAACCCCTGCAGGAGCACTCACGCTCCTCCAGGGCTTCGGGGGCTAGACCCGTGGGTCCGCTGATGCGGCCCCATGGAACAGCATTAGCAGCCGGGAGGGAAGAACGTCCCATCAGCAAGTGTCAGCATCTGCGGGACCCTAACGGGTACACCCGCAGATGCTCGGGGGCTACTGTCGGGGACAACCATAAGGGTCCCCTAAATAACCAAAGGAAACCCGCTTAAAACTCACAAAAAACGCAAAACGCGGACTAACTCACGAAGCTAAAACATGCACGACACAATCACGACCCTGGTGGCCCCCGCGGCCCGCCAGGGTAGTGCAGCGCAATGCCCCTCGGGCGAGGTCCACCTCGCTCGAGGGCGCGCTGCCCCCTCGGGCGGGGGTGCCGCCTCGCTCGAGGGGCGACAGGCGCCCCCCTCGGGCAAGGTCCGCCTCGCTCGAGGGCCACCACACGCACGTCGCCCCCGCTCCTGCTCACGCGCATGGGAATTTAATGCTCTAACATCGCAGGACTCCGCCACGACCCTGACACGCCTGGCAATCACGCCACTCGCGAAGGAAGAATCAACTTCTTCAAGAGATGGTGCAAGGATAACAATATGTATTCATAACTTATGAGCTCTTGAGAAGCAATATCAAGAGATGGTGATTCCTCCCTCCACCCTCGTAGGCTCCCGGCGATCTTCTCCCTGGCGATCCTACGCTGGTGATTGGTGATTGATCTCCTGTCGGGGACCGCCCTAGGGGTCCCCTCAAACGATGGGGGAACCCTCACTTAAATTCCTGCATCAAATGAACTGGGCCTAACCATGCAGGGAACTAACCATGCAGGACGTGGCCCACGCAGCAGGACTTCGGAGGCCCCGCCAAGATAGCCCGACCGCGAGACCCCTCGAGCGAGGCCCCCGCCTCGCCGGGGTACGCTCCTCCTCGAACGGGCTCCGCCCCGCTCGAGGGGCAACCCCCTCCTCGAACGAGGTTACGCCCCGTTCGGGGCGACCCTTCCCTCGGCGGTCCCGCCCCGCCGAGGGCCCGCTCCCCCCTCGAGCAGGCCTCGCCTCGCTCGAGGGTTCGCTCCGCCCTCGGCCGGGGCCCGCCACGCTCACGGGCGCCCCGCACGCGTGCGCCGGCCCCGTGCCCGGGCATTTACCGCCCGACGCCGCGGGGCGGCGCCATCATGCGCCGGGGCTCACGCCCGGTGCCGCCGCACCAGCTCCCCGGGGAAGGAGCCCATCCCCGCCCGCGTGGGATGGACCGCGCGGTACGGCCGGTGTCGGTCCCGTGACACCGTGCGCACGCCGCCGTGCGGCTAACGCGCCCCGACCCTCGAAAGGGGCGGGCGCACCCTCGATTCCACTTTCCCCGTGACCTTGCGGGTTGGGTAAGGGGCGCTAGGCCGAAGGTGGGCGGCCATCCCGGCCACCGTAGCCGGCGCGGCCGCCGTACCCACGCGCGCGGGCGCACGCGACTCCGCGAGCGCACGCCCGATCACTGCCGCAACCACTCCACCACCGCGGAGCTCATTGGGAAGGAACGCCGTTCGCCCGCTCACGTACCCCGTCTGGGACATCATCAGCACCTCCCTCGAAGCCTACCAGAGAACGCCATCGCCATCTGCCGCCTCCTACCCTCGAACCGCCACTGTTCGGGTACAAGGTAGGCCATCATGGCCGGATCGCAGCGAAGATCGACGGAGGCCGCCCACTCTACACCATAGCGCGACGTGCTCCCTCACGTAGCTAGGCAGCGCGGCGTGCATGTAACTCGCCGCCCCCTTGGCCTATAAAAGGGGAGGCGAGCCCCCAGCCGCGGGGGGGCAGAAGAGGACGAGTTCGGACGAACCCGGAAGAACACGGCGCACGTGCACTCACTCTCTTATTCTCCCACAATATCTTCAACCACTCACCAGGGACTTGGGAGCCACGCTTCCTCTCCCGCCTTGCTTGTACTTGCCCCACTACAAGCACCCGGGTGCCGAGCAATATAGTGCCACGAGCACACCCCTAACGTTGGACGTACCGCCCCCTCGGCGGGAACCGGGATAAACCTTGTGTCATTTGTTGCTTGGCATCGACCATTGAGGGATAGACTTAGGCGTTATCTCTTGGTTGTGTCGGGACCATATTCCGCACCGAGGCGTTGGCGCCCACCGTGGGGCAAACGAGCGCCTAAGGTCATTTCGCTAACTCCCTCCATGGTGATTCGCACCGAGTACCGTAGCACCCGCTACAACATGGGTAGCTCGGACCCCCCCTTCCGTGGGTTCGAGATCCGCTTCGGGGACTTGAACTTCCGGGCCACGGGGAATGGCCGCCCTCATGCGCCTCACCAACAGTGAGGAGCTACGCGCGCGGCGGGAGGCCGAGTCCGCTCCGGTCACCGCCGCACGCACGACACCGGCGAGCAGCACCGCGGAGGCACGGATGCGCGGGACCGTCGACACCGCGACGCCGTCGTCGCTGCGGGGCCGCGCTCGCGTCGAGCGCGGTCGAGCGGCGGCAAAGCCGAGCGCACCGCCGCCCAACGCGGTGCGTCCACCGTCACGACGACCGCCACCGCCCCGGCGGGACCGCGTGCGGTCTCGGACCACGCGTCCCCATCGGGTTGCGTGGCGCCACTACGGCCTACAGCGCCAACGTCAACACTACAATGCGCGAGGTTCGCACCGGGTCGGCACATCTTCGTCGCCAGGGATCCCGGCACGCCCGGCCCGGCGGACAAGTCGTCCCCGGGCTCGCGTCGACACGATGCCACCCGCCGCCGCCATGGGTACGCGGAGTGGGACTTCTCGGTGTGCCGGGACCCCGGTCGCGTTCGGCGCTTCCTCGACGCCACGGACTGCGGTTCGGCCGCTCTCCGCCGACTCCGACGGGGAGCTACGACCCCACGCGGGAATGCTTTGCGCCGTCATCACCAACGACCGGCCAACGCCGCCGGTGCGGGCGGGCGCCGGGAGATGGGGAGGTCAGGGTCAAGTTTGCGGAGGCCAAAGTGCAGAAGCTGCTTGATGCAAGAATCATAAGAGAAGTGCAGTACCTCGTGTGGGTGGCCAATGTGGTGATGGTGCCGAAGAAGAATGGGAACATGTGCATGTGTATCGACTTCACAGAACTCAACAAGGCGTGCCCGAAGGACCCTTACCCGCTACCAAGGATCGATGTTATCATTGATCAGGTAGCTGGATGCGACATGCTGAGTCTCCTAGATTGTTTTTCTAGATACCACCAGGTGTGGATGCGAAGGGAGGACGAAGCTAAGACCAGGTTCACAACACCCTTCGGCATTTTTTGCTTCATTAGAATGCCAGAAGGCCTTCGTATTTCTTCAGGATCAACTTTCAACCCGCATGATGGAGGCGGTGCAGGTAGCCGACTGGGGTACGCCTCGGCTTATGTCGACGACATCGTCATTATGAGCGAGAAAGAGAAAGATCATATTGCGGACCTGACCGAAACCTTCGACAACATGAGGCGGAACGGCCTCAAGCTTAACCTAGAGAAGTGCATCTTCAGCATTCGGAAAGGGCAATTGTTAGGGCGCATGGTCTCCAAACGGGGCATACAGGCAAACCCCCAGAAGATGAAGCATTACGAAGAATGCAACCACCGAGCAGCAGAAAGGAGGTCCAAAGGCTCACGGGCAGAATAGCATCGCTAAATCGGTTCATCTCCAAGGCTGCTGAGCGAAGCCTACCCTTCTTCAAGGTGCTTCGTGTGAACTAAGCTTTTCAGTGGGGCACAGAGCAACAGCAAGCTTTCGAAGGTCTCAAGAAATATCTAGAAGAAGCAGCGGTCATAACTAAACGATTCTTGGGAAAGTGGTACATTGCTGTACATCGTAGCAACCGACACAGCGGTCAGTGCAGTGCTTGTGGAAGAACGAAAGAAGACGAGATGCTACGAAGCGATTTCCCATCTACTACGTCTCCGAAGCCTTGAGCGGCTCAAAACTTTTCTACTCCGAGATGGAGAAGATGGCATATGCAGTTGTGATGGCGAAGAGGAAGCTTCGACACTATTTTCAGAGCCACAATGTATCAGTCCCCACAGCTTTCCCTCTTCGAGGCATGTTTGAGAACAAGGAGTCCACAGGGAGAATGGGCAAATGGGCCACCAAGTTGGCGGAGCATGTCATAAACTTCGTTGCTCGCAGTGCGATAAAGTCTCATGTCCTCTCTGATTTTTGTGGCATTTGGACGCCTTCGGCGCCGAAGGGGGAAGCCATAGTCACAGAGCCAGTATGGGAGGTTCAATGCGATGGCGCATATTGCCATCACAGGGTCGGCGGCGACGCGGTCATCAAGTCTCCTTGCGGTATCAAGCTTAGATTTACACCTTGGGGATTTGAATTGTGACAAGCACAAGCAAACATGGCTGAATACGAAGGGCTGCGCTCGCACTTCGGAAGGCTAGGGCAGTGGGGGCAAGGAGGCTTGTCATCTTCTTCGGACTCCGAACTCGTAGCCGGCCATATTGGGAAAACTTACAAGGCAAGCCGAGACATGATGAAAATATACGCGAGAATTTTGTACGAAGCATGGAAAAGTTTTTCATTGGCATTACAGTGCGAAGTTTTCCCAGGCACTATAACAAGGAAGCCGATGCTATTGCGAAGGTTAATAGTTGTATCAAATTTCGTTTAGACTTGCAAGCGGACAAGTCTCCCATCGTAGTCAAGGGACCCTTCTTCCCTCGAGTGGTGAACCCAAGGTATCGAAGCCGTGGAACAAATGTGTGACACAAAAGTTGATCTAGTAAAGCCAAGTAACTTCAATCTTCGATAAGAGAAACCTAATGCATCAAGGTAAAAAGACACGAAACTAATCTAATCTACAAGACCGGAGATAACAAAGTAAGATTGGGTAGATAAAGGCGGTCTAGAGAGATCGGGATAAGCCTTTGGTTGACGTTCCAAGCAAGAAGAAGTAGCAAATTGAATCTTATAAGAAGCTTCTTTAAATCGTGGTTTCCGTCCAAATCCGAAAACATCCTCCTTTCAGGGCCCCGTTCTGTCACAATGTATCCCTACTCATGCGGGGAGTCTAGGGCGAGTCAAGGAACAAGTCGAGATTCTTTCGGAAGATCCGGCGTGTACCTCTAACCACCACGCCATTACAAGACACCCTAGGTAATCTATCTCGAGAATAGATTTAGAATAAGCAAAGGCCGTCGAAAAACTAAATCTTCGAGGAAACACTTGATGCCTTCGATAATTCAACTTGATAGTTACAACTATGACAATGATACATACAAGATCGCCACCAGGATCCTTTCTTGATCTTGCTTCACAGCTCGGGAACTCCGACGTGGTCTTCCGTGCAAGGTTCCCACGTCGGCTAGGGAAACCATAGTCAACTAGCTCGACCCTCTCCTCCTCGAGATGATTGTCCCTCTTCTCTGCTCCTCGGCGGCCGATGATGAATTCTCTCCTCCGTGGCTCTCGGTCGGGGCTATAAATAGCCCAAATGGCGGCTAGGGTAAAGGAGGGACAGACGGGCCCTGGACTGGGCTGGGCCGACCGGCCTGGGCCGGCTTCGGCCTGGGCCCATCCGGGCCGGCCCAAGGGCCTCCTTTGCTCTGCGTGGGTTCCCTTGCTTCTGGATGTTTCACATATACTGCATGTAGGTCCATGTCGTCGATTTCTCGAATTGGGCATAACTCCTTGTCTTGCAAGATTCAACACTTTTCAGGTTAGGTCTCGGGTTGTCATCTTCTCAGATCAGTCCTTTGACTTCTTGGAACAGTTTGCTTCATTGCATGACTTGTGCAGGCTTCAAGGTCTGTCATAAGGTGTTTGATGAACTTATCCCTAAAGTCTTGCATTCAACGCTAAAATCTGCATAAACACTAAACTCTCAAAACCGACATGCACATGTGAACTTGTTATACCACGGGGGTTAGTACCAATGGATAAGGTATAAAACTTATGCCAACACCGAAGGTAAACTCATGGCTAGGTTGACGGATTTTCACCTTCAACGGCAGCTTGATGTGCCGCACGAAGTCACGTAAGACAACGGCAAGCAATTTGGCCGGTGCCGACTTCCAAGGAATCTTTGTACCTACACCGGGCACCAAGTTGTGTTTCCGCCGATCTACCACCGCGGTCAATGGGGCGGTGGGCAGGCCAAATGGAGTAATCTTCGTTAGTATAAAAAGAAACATCACCGATCTGCCAAAAAGCAAGTGGACCGAAGAGCTGTCGAGGGTGATGCGAGGTCCCACAACACCACGCCGTCTAGGACCACGCAGTTCTCAGCTGTTCAAGTTCTTTGTACGGAGAGGAGGCCATGTTGCCCGAAGAGTTGTGTTTGGACACTTGGAGGGACATCGCTTCCCGGTGACGAAGACCTCAAAGCTTCAGTCCAGAACATTGAGGAGGTGCGCTTGCAAGCAGCAGCGAACCAATCGTCTTACCAGGAAGAAACCCGAAGGTGGAAAAACAAAAAGATCAGGCCGAAACTCATACGGTCGGGGGATCTAGTGCTACGCAAGATACCGAAAGGGAAGGCTGAAAGGCAAAATGCACGAGAAGTGGGAAGGCCCGTTTATAGTGACTGCAACATCAAACGATGCAGCATTCAAGTTGCGTCGGTTGATCGGCGAAGAAGAGCCTTACACATGGAATGTGGACATGCTTCAGAAGTACTTCGTCTGAAGTCGCCGTGAGCGGCTTCGTTTGAGTTTGAGTTTCAATAGTTCTTTTTCTTCTCTTTCGTTGTGTAAAGAAGGTTGTAATATATGTACATTAAGTAGGGGGGACGTACTCTTTTCCTCACGGGGGAGACTTCATGGTTCCCATCTGGACCCGCGATGTGTGAGGTTTTTAACGAGGCGGACCCATTTATCCTGTTTCTGACATGTAATATAAGTCAGGTTTCCCCCAGCTTTTCGTGTCCAAGATTTTTTCTTTCGAGTATGCTTTCGCAGCGCCGATGAAGCTATGCTACCCCCGTGAAGGGGGGCATAGTCTTCGAGGTGGCCTTCGGCGGGGTAAGTGACGGCATGGGCACGAGCTGCATTGAGTGCGCATGGGCCGCGCCTGTCACTTATCGTCGTGACCGAAGATGAAGTCCGCTTGATGCGGCGTAAGGGCCCTGATTTGGCCTGAGTAAACGCACGTCGGGGGCGTTGCGTCGGTCCCGACATGACCGAAGATGAAGTCCGCTTGATGCGGCGTAAGGGCCCCGATTTGGCCTGAGTAAACGCACGCCGGGGGCGTTGCGTCGGTCCCGATGTGACCGAAGATGAAGTCCGCTTGATGCGGCGTAAGGGCCCCGATTTGGCATGAGTAAACGCACACCGAGGGCGTTGCGTCGGTCCCGATGTGACCGAAGATGAAGTCCGCTTGATGCGGCGTAAGGGCCCCGATTTGGCTTGAGTAAACGCACGCCGAGGCGTTGCGTCGGTCGATGTGACCGAAGAGGAAGTCCGCTTGATGCGGCGTAAGGGCCCCGATTTGGCCTGAGTAAGCGCACGCCAGGGGTGTTGCGTCGGTCCCGATGTGACCGAAGAGCAAGTCCGCTTGATGCGGCGTAAGGGCCCCGATTTGGCTTGAGCAAGCGCACGCCGGGGGCGTTGCGTCGGTCCCGATATGACCGAAGAGGAAGTCCGCTTGATGCGGCGTAAGGGCCCCGATTTGGCCTGGGTGGAAGCACGCCGGAGGCGATGCAGTCGGTCCAGTCGCGGCCGAAGGGAAAGTCCGCTGGACGCGACGCAAAGGACACGACACGGCGGTGTTTCATTTTGACATGGCTAAAGGACAGATCTGTCCGAAGGAGACGCAAGGGTAATGACACTGGCCTGAGGCAACGCTACCTTCGGAAAATTCACGATGACAGCGCAAAACGCAAGTGTAGGAACGAAGGGGACAAGTGGTGGTTACAGACACCTTCGTTTTTCTTCTTATCATATTTCCAATATACAATGTATTTCGGTACAACAATACAATATTACACTTCGACACAGCAATACAACCACAATGTATTTCTTCACACGCACACACTATACAAATCGGTTGGAGCCGCGCCGCCCCAGCATGCCGCGAACACTTCCGGGGGGAGTTCCGAAGTAAATCGCTTCGAGTTTTCACGACATCACATGGCACGACGCAGAGCCACGACCAGTCAGCGCCTCCAAGTGATCAATCCTCGTTAAGCACGTCTTCGCAGATCTCATCGATTAAACGAAGAAACGCCGTGTCTATTATGTCCAGTGCCATCTGCCGAAGTTTGTTGTCGGTGGGCATCCGTCCTGCGCCGAAGACAGGGTCACAGTCAGTGCGCGGGCGCTCACTCTGGCTCGGTCTTCGTAACCACAGGGCCGCCGAAGCATCAGGAATCAAATATACATATTCGGGTGGTCCGATGACACCCTCCTCGACCGGCTCAGGTTTTGGAATGACCCCTTCGGTCATGAAGGGGTCCACTAAGTTTCGTCTGGCCACCCTACAGGTGGCTCGCTCTCTAAGGATGGCTTCTCGGCGCGAAAGATCCTTTGAAAACTCCGCAAAGAAACGCTTAGCGGTCTCATTGTGGAGATGGTAGCGTTATGCACGATACAATAGAAACTCCGAATACGACACGCCTGGGTGGCGGATACTAAATTTAGTCCACATGTTTGCGGCAACGAAAAAAGTGTTTAAGAGCAAGGGCGGGTCGCTCACACCTTCGGCTCTCTGTGCAGGCACCATCGAAGGGACCTGCGCAGAGACACCTTACATTAGTGTTTAATACAACCACGACTCCAGAAGAAAATGTATCATCTGTTTACAAAATCAGGCCTGGTGCCCTTCAGACCTCGGCTTCAGCGGTGACGACCGGAGCCTCGGCTGGCTCGGCGAGCTGCCCGAGCTCGGGGGCTCGCGCCCAGGAGAGCTGGCGGCTAGCAGCGCGGCCTCAAGTTCCGCGGTGTGCGCCATCTCCAAGGTGTCGCCTCCAGCGTTTCCTTCAGTGTTGACGGTGGCGGGGGCGGCCTGCGTCGAACGCGGGTGCCATCGACTTCGGGGACAGCGGCGGCTCTGGGGGAGGCAGGTGCAGGGGAAACGGTTCCCACGGCTGCCTCGGCGCGCTCAACTTCATCTAAAGGCCCTGTTGCCCTGTGCTCGCATGCTTCGTCGGACATCGGCCCTTCCGTCTCTTCGGCAGCGCGAGCACCGTCGCCGGGAGCGTTGGTCCCGTCGCCCCCCTCCTCCGCGGCGGCTTCGGGATTTCCGGCGGCGATCAGGGGAACCCCGGGCATGGCGATCCAGTCGCCCTCCATCATGAACCGGGCCTTCGGAAGAGTGCCACCGTATCAAGATTGAAGGCGCTCGTGAACGCGCGCTTGCAGCCGAGGCCCTATCTGCGAGACACCAAGGGCAACACAATATCATTGGCGCGAGTCGACACCAAAAGTAGAGTTTTAAAGCGAAAATAAAAGTGGCTTCGGCGAACCTGGGCACTTAGGCGAACTGATTCGTCCAGTGTGAGACGGGACCCGCGCTGGGCGAAGAAGGTGTTCATGAAATTCTTGGCGAGGTTCTTGGCGAGCACGGGGAGTTGCGCAACGTCGAGTTCCGCATCGGTGGGCCACTCGAAGTTGTCTTTCGTCAGCCGCCGAAGGTCACCCTTGCTGATTGTCTTCTCTGAGGAGGGGCGATCTGTAGGGACCAGAGAGCATACGGAGTATGCCAACGTGCGAACCCCTACTGCGGCTCCAAGCTCTCCGAAGATCTTTGTGTTCATGGCGATGAGCTCGAAGCAGGCACTCACCCACTCGTAGAATGCCCCGACGATTGCCGGAGACGAGGTAGGCGGCGCGTCGAGATTGCACTGTCCCAGCAACTCCAAGATATCTGTGCGAAGGGTCTTCGACGCCCGGGGACTATGCTGCGGTTCGGTACCACTCCAGCACGTCGCTCAGCTGGCTCGCCTCTTTCTGCTCTTCGGCCAACTTGGCCTCCTTGTCGAGGAGCTGAGCATGCAGGTCCTCCTTGGTGCTGGCAAGGGCCTCCACATCAAGGCGCAGCACTTCTAGGGAAGCTTCTGAGGTTTTCACTGCATCTTCTTTCGCTTGCAGTAGCTGCTGATTGCACTCCTGCTCAGCGGCCAACCGCCCCTCCAGCTCCGCCACCCGATTTTGAAGCGAGGTGGTCGCGGCGGCCGACAGCTCCTTTGCTTCTTTGCTCTCTTGTTCCAGCCTTCGGGCGAGGCACCGGGATGCAACGAAGGCTTTTAGGGACAGATCCCCGCATGCAGTGGTGAGTTTGGTGGAGCTAAGCTTCCCGAAGTATTCCTCTTCGTGGGGAATAGCGAAGCTCGACCCTGCCTCTTCCGGGAATTTACGCTCGTGGTCGCCGCTCGTTAGGCCCAGGAAGCGAATCTGTTTTCCACCAATTAGCTTGGCTTTGGCGGGAACCTGAAGTCGAACAGCGACAACTCGGGGCTCCTCCGGTGTCACCCGATAGCTGCTGCTGTCGGGTTCCTCTTCTTCGTCTTCCTCCGCGGCGGCAACAAAATCGTCTTTTCGACGGCCGTGGCCGGGGGAAGCGGGTTGCCTCGTGCCACTCAGCCGAGGAGCTGGAGGAGCTAGTGGAAGTGGTGGACTTGCCTTCGTCTTGAGGGCGTCGAGGGCCGAAGGCGGCGGGGCTATGACCGCGAGCATCACCAACAGAAGACACAATGCGTACATCCTTTGTCATCATCACTGTCCTTCTCCTTCGGGGTGGGGGCATGAGCGACGGCCGCCGGCTCCTTCACCGGCCCCGGCCCGAAGAATGCGGCAACACGGCGGTACGACAGCAATCACGTCTTCGACGACGCCGGTCTCGACGTCTACTGTAACATCCCTGATGTTTGATTGCGCTAATGACATTAATTACATGAATTAATCAAGGTTAATTAACTTCTAAGCATGTTTGACATGATTGGGCACACTATTGCACAAAAGACCCCGGTCAAAATCTCAAACCACGGTCAAACCCTAGATCTCCTTTAAGGCTGAAACAGTTTTCTTGCTCGTTCTCCAAATTTCACTATAGAAGTTCAAAATCGGCCAATACGAAAATTGTTCGTTATTTCCGGGAACATATTTTTCGTGATTGGCGGACATTCCAATTTTGAGTGCAAATTGGCCAAAAATCAGTTTGAGCACTTGCTGTGAACAGTAATTCGAGCCGTGGAAAAAGCTGCAACTTTGGCCGTCGTTCCGGGCAAACCGTTGATCAAAACATATGTCACCCTTTGGGAAAGTTGTAGGTCTATAGCTCCTCTACAACTTTGCTTTTTTGGAGATGCAGGGGTGGGCGACACTTTAGGGGTGTATGCATTTTTTGAAGTCGCGCAAATGAAATAAAAGATGGCGCCGACGGCGTCTGCGCGCTGCAGCGCGAGCGCGCCCGCGCCAGCCTCGCGACCGCGTGGCGCCCGCAGGGAGGCCCAGCGTGTACGGACGCCTGGAGTCCCTGTTTGTGGACCAAGGGCGGCCGTGGGCCCTCCGTCTCGCTCTCCCCTGTGCACCAAGCCTACAACCACGGGGCAACCGAGCCGGCCACACGCCGTGCATGCCGCTCGCCGGGTGGCCAGCGGCCTGGCCTGCAGCGGGTCCTACGGGTCGCCCTCGACCTCGTCGTGCACGTCGTCCTTCATCTCGAGCACATTGAGTCGGTCGCTCCATCTCACGCGCGTCGTCGGTCTCCTTGTCGCCGGCCATGGCCGCGCGACCGCCGAGCTCCACTTCCCACGCCAAACCAGCACCACCCGAACGGCTCTCCCCCTTCCCTAGGCCTCCCTCGACGCCCCCACCCCCCCACACGCTGGCCGCCAAGAGCCGCCGGCACCGAACGCCCGGCAGCACCGGCGGCCGGTCCGGGGGCCGGCCGGCGGCGCCCGCGGCGCGGTCTCCTGCGACCGGCCGCCGCCTGCTGCTGCTGGGCGAGGTCGGGGAAGCCGGGACACCCCTCCGGCCAGCCCCGTCGACGCCGGCCACCCGATTTTGCCGCCGGTGAGGTGCAGGCCGCCAAGGACCGCATTGCTTTGATTGCATTCTTTCTAGGGTCGTTTCTGAAAAATTCCAGGGACCCGGCTGCAAAAGGTAGTTCTAGGGTTACAACAGCGACTTCGGAAAATCATTAAAAATCGTAGAAAAATCAGAAAAATGCAAAACCAATTTTGTTGCGTTCTTGGTGAAGAAATCTATCTTTCTAGAAAACATGTATAGGGTTTTTCTATACAGTTTTTGAATTAAAAATTCAAACTCAGTTTGGAGTGTTTTTGGTGTGATTTAAAATATACACATGCTATGAACTTGAATTTTGGATATGTTGCTCTTTATGGCATGTTTAGATCTGTGACAAACATTTGCATGATTTTTATGTATATATTTGCAGTTAGCTTTATGCTAGATTAAGTTTGATGCTTTTTATAGCCCCTTTAATGAACTTTTCTTTGAGCACAAGTGCACCCTAGGGCTTTGACTTGATGATTAGTACCCCTGGTGTGATGTATGTAATTTTAGGTAATTGTTTAATAGATGTTTTAGATTTAATCTTGTATAGGAGTTTAAATTCAAAATCTGAAAAATAATTTGAATCTGCAACCATTCTTTGGCCAGGAACTCATTTTTGGCATACATGACTTGTAGGAGAAAGTTGAGATCAAAAAGTTTATTAAATCTTTTTATATGAATTAATGGTGATTTACTAGGCTGAAACTTGTCTTTTTCGTTTAAATTAATTTATAAATGATCTTAAGCTATATTTTGGTTTGTGAGCTTAAATTAAGCATATGTTGCTGTGTGCAAAAGATTAAGCTCATTTGAAGTGTTTTTGATTTAATTTGGATTTATGGTTGAAAGGCTTGTTTTAAGTAATTAAAAGAAAGGAATGAAATTAAAAGTGCTAAATTGTGAAATCATGTTGGTTTCTGTTTTTATTAATTTGAACAACCCCCTTGCTGTTTGGTGAAGTTAAATAACTTTATTTGCTTATATGTACACAGTCACCATCAAGATTAACTTTAATTAATGCATATGCATGTATACGTGTAGATTTACCGGACGGTGCGTACACACTTACCAGAGGGAGACGAGACCGTTGATGGTGGTGAACCAGCTTGGTGTGCAGCAAGACCTGGACCAAAGTCCAGAAGAGCCCAAGGCTTGTGTTGGTGTTGAGTCTGAGGAAGGCAAGCACCGGTTTCATCTAACCCATTTTGTAAATTAAAATCATGTCTTTTACTTTTCAGCATTTATGCTTTACTTTGTGCATTTAAGTTTCAGGAGTTGCTTTGAAACCTAGATGCATGATCCTTAGGACTCCTATGCTCTTTTACTAGTATGTTAGGAATGCTAGTGCCATACTCTAAGGATACGGTAGAAGTCGAGTAATGACTCATTGCTCGCAAGATATAGGATGCTTATGTTGGAATCTGTCAGATTGGTTAATTGACTCGCTCATGTGGTGAGAGCAATGGGTTCGGTCTCGACCGAGTAGCATGGTGCTGGTCCAAGCTATTGAACATACTAAGTACTTGTCGGGAATGGGACCGGTAAGCCTAGTACCTTGAACCGGGGCGGGATCTTTCTAGCTACACAAAAGCAGGATGTGTCTCGGGGCCTAGCTACCCGTGGTATAGTGTGTGAGTCCGGGCTGGTCAGGTTGGAGCCACTCGGATAACCGTGTACCAGAGTTTGTAGCGTCTAATCCCAAACTCTGGTATGTTGGGAACACTTTGGTCGGGGTAGACTTTGCATTTGCTTTTATTTGAATTCTTGGGGTCTACTTCTTCCTTGTATCTTGAGTTTTACCTTGCAAGGATATAAATCGATCGATGATCGGTCACTCGCCGTTATCTGAGTCGGCTTGACCACTGGCTACCCCATGTTTATTTATGGAACATTTTGGATTAATATTATTTACTGTTTAATATTGTTTGCACAACATGCTTGGGCATTTTAGTACAGGTGCTCACCTAGGCCCGATTAACATACTAGAAAATGAGCTAAAACTTGAAAATAAGGATCCGCTCTTAGTCGCTTTTGGCAAAACAAACCCAGCAGCCAAAAAGCCTTGTATCTAGCTATTACTTTTTTTTTGTCAGGTAAGTCTTGCTGAGTATTAGTACTTAGCCTTGCTTAATTTGTGGTTTTCAGGTAATCCCATACGGCACCTGGTTCTATCCCGGATGGTTGGGAAGGCAGATGGGAGAACGATGAGGAGTGATATGCATGGATGGCCTCCCGTGTGTATCATGCGCTAGTTTTATTTCCGCTGTTTAAACTCTGATCATGTTTACTTTTATGTATGAAAAACCTGGTTTGTAATAATGTTGAACTTGTGAACCTTTTATGTAATGTAATGTTGTACTCACAGTCGCCTTCGTGTGGGCTTAGCGCATATCGACGATCTGTTGTATGTGATTTACCGGGCTTTGCAACGGAAGTGACTTAATAATTCTTTATTATTGCTTAATGGCCATGTGGACCGGCACGTTTAGGCGATAATACGGAATTATTTTGAGCAGTCTGTCTGGTAAGTACCCCGAGCAATGATATGCACGGAAGTAATTAAAATACCTTAACAAACTTGTTTTTGGAATAAAATTTTCAAGATTAATAATCTTGCTAAAATCAGGACATTAAGGTCTAATCTAGTCCGAGAGGCCCTAGAGGGAATTTTTTTGGTTCTTTCAGGTGGCTAGTATTCTAAGGTGTATTTAGTCTGACTTCCAGCACATTTATTCCTGTCAAAACTTACTTTCATGCACAACCATACTAGTTCATCACGTTTTGCCATACGTGGTGGTACCACGGGGATGTCTGTGAGGGACTAGTGGGACCTATTCCAATGGGTGCCACGTCGCGTCTGCATCTCATCGCATTTTGCCATACGTGGTGGTACCACAGGGAAGTCCTGTGAGGGACCAGTGAGACCTATTCCAATGGGTGTCACGTCGCGTCTGAGTCTCGTCACGTTTTGCCATACATGATGGTACCACAGGAAAGTCCATGAGGGATGAGTGAGTCCTATTCCAATGGGCACTCACGTCGCGTTAGAGTCTTAAATAGGACACTGTCCATGCAGCGGCTTTACGCATGGATACCGTTTCTATAAGCGAACACTAATGAATGTGGACGCTTTTGTGAGTCAACAGCACAAAAGGTACGGAATATCTGTGATTTTCTGCGGGTACACTAACCACGGTTGTTAGGCACGGTAATTAAGAGCGAATAGCTTCCGACTAGTTATTATAGGGAGAGATGTTTATATATGCCCTGCCACCACGGCACTAACTCGTTTTAGCTTAAAAGCTTTGTGAGGAAGTTTAGGACCGATTTTTGCATCATGTAAAAGCTATTGAACCGAAAATGAACTTAAATCATGTGTCATTTGGTCTTTAGTTAAATTTTGTTTCTTAAGGACCAATCATGCTAGTTTAATGCTTTGATGTGGTGATTAAGCGGAAATTTAACTAGCTGTTGTCCAAATCTTCCTAAGGATTATCTAAAAAATTTCTGGCTAGGTGCTCTTTAGGTAAATTGTTCATCACCTAGTTAAAGTTTGCTCCCTGAATTTCTCATGATTTTAGGATGAATAAAGCTGAAGCTATGCTCAAATCATAAGCCTAGGTCATGCTGAAAATTCTGTCAAAATCTGAGTTAGGATGAAAACTCGAATTTTTAAATATAGTTCCAATCAGAATCTTCCTAGACAATCTATATCAGAAATGTTTCTTATATAGCCTACTTTGTACTGTCAAAATTTTATGGTCATCGGGTTCTTATTCTTAGAGATATGATCCTTTTAGTGAGAAGCGCTTCCCTGTCTTGCTGAAATTTCTGGGCAATAGCACTCTGAAAATGGACCTTTTGCACCCTCTTTCCAATCTGAATTGGTTCGACCTTTGAATGTCAAAAATGTGAGTTATAACATTGTCGAGTTGCTCACAAAAATTTGGAATTTTTTTGAAGTTACTATTTTTAGTTATGAATTTTTGTTCAGAACTGCCACTTTTGCCATATTACATGTTAAACTCATATTTTTGGGTTCTAACATGTGTTTTGTAATTATTTTTACAGATGGCTGCCCCCTGGGTTTGTTGCGGTGGGCGCTGATGGCACGTTTGCCACCACTGGCTTGCAGTGGGAGGGCTTAACATGCATTGCGTGAGAGCCTTGTGTCTTGTCGGCTACACCACCCCTCCCCTTCTACGAGGAGGTGGAGTACGAGGAGTTGGCGTACCCGAGCTGCAGAGTTCGAGCAGCTGTGCTCCCCACCCGGGCCACCCCGAGTGGGCAGACTTGAGCATGGGCTCTCTGCTTCCGTCTTTGTCGAGCGGTGGAGTCGGCAGCCTTGATGGTGCTCCACGCTCTCCACCCACGGTTGCAGGAGATGCTTCAGACACCGTTGGGGTTGGTTCTAGCTTTGGACTGAGTCCGTTGTGGCTTCTTGGGATGGCCAATATAGCCACACTTCTCGGTTCGATGCCACCCTCGACACGGTACAGACTTTGGGGACGTGCTTCGGGGGCCTTGTACGCTCTACGGGACCTTCGTCAGTTGTAACGGATGACTTGGCTAGTCGTCTCGCTGGAGCTACTTGGTACATCTACTGGGTTGTTGGTCTCTTCACCCGGCAGTATGTTAAGTACACTCGAGCTGTGCAGATTATTGCTGACCATAGGATCGGATACAACAGCTCCGGGAAGCGGGCACGGATTCTGTTTGAGCAGGGGTGACCACTTGCGGCAGATTCAGGACTTACGAGGTGGGCGGCCGAGTGCGAGCTCCAGCATTTGGTTGATAGGGATCTTTCGAGAGGCTTGTGCACCTTGAGCATCCGGGATTTGCGAGGGCAGGTTGGGGACCTCCCGGAAACGTGCCACAGGCCTTGGAGGGTGTTGTGGTTATGCTCCAGCAGGTGCTACACCACCGCTATTGTTGTTGATGGCGAGATGGAGATCCGGTTTTGGACCCGGAGGGGGGTTTCGGGACGTTCCCCCGGACTCGATTAGAGGAGCTTGGTGCTCTATTCTTACATGTCGGGGAACTCTCCATAGTTTGTACATAGGACCTAGATCCTAGATGTTGTGGTAGGAACACTTGACATGTGCTACATTTAGCCTTTTGGTTGGATTTTGGTGCTAGGCTGACTTAGAGTATTCTTTTGTGTAGCTAAAAGCTACATAGTGACCCCCTATGTAATGGTGATCCACCAAATTTTGTGTCACAGCAATTATGGTGGAAAACACCTTTCCGGCAGCAAGCTGCCTAAGAAATGAAATGAAGAATTGTGGTCATTTCTGGATTTTGCAATGACTACCAAAGTTGTTGAAATTTTATAATGGTCATGCTCACCAAAATTCAGCATTTTTTTGCCATGTGTAGTTTAAGAAATATCTGATTTTTTAGTAAGTTGCTAGCTGCTGTCCAAACTGCTAGACAGAACCTTGAAAACTGAATTTTTCAACCCTGTAAAGGATGAATCTGATCTAGTTAAATAGCAAAGTTGAAGCTTGCATAAAATTCTACACATGCTGACAAATTTTATGAATTTTGGACTTATGTACAGAGAGTTATGATTTATTTACCATCTCCCTTCTTGGATCTTCCTCTCATGGAGGTGCCTTCGGATCTGGTTGGCAAATTGGATTTCAACCATGGGAAGTTACTCCAAGATCAAGTGCTGGTACGTCATCGCAAGTCCGTGCATCACCCCTCCTCCTCTCCGAATGGTTCTTTCTTCCTTTTGGCTGTTTTCCGTCGCTTTACGGTCCGTTTGACGGAGGATTCAATTGCTTGGATGCTTCAATCATGCCTTGGTGGGTCGGGCCGCCGGTTTTCATGTTCAATTTCAAAGTGATCGGCATTTTCGTTTCTGTCTTGCAAGGCAAAGGCTTTATGATCTACAATCTCAAACGATTCATTGGTGATTGTTTTGATGTTTATTTCTTTCTGTGGGGTAATGGGGCTCCTCATTGGGAGAGAGAGAAATTTTTGTGGGAGCAAGAACAATTGAAAGAATGGCAATATGTGCAATCTAAGAGGCAAAAGAAACTTTCTTCTCGTTCTCGTGGTCGCCGAGTTCACTTTGCTCCTGATGTTACTCATGCTCCTCCTTTGCATCGCCCTGATCCTGTGAATTCGTTTGTGGTTGGTTCTGTTGTGGTACCCACTATAGTTAGTTTCTCCACTGTTTTTGGAAGAATTTCTGCTGATCTCTCTCAATCAGATCCGGCATCCAGGGCGTGTTCTTCGGGCGCTGATGCCCCTGATCAAAATTCAAATTCAAAGGCCAAATCTCCTTTGTGTGGCAAATGTCTCGCAGTGGGCCATCGGGCTGTTTCTTGTCAAAGCCCATGGAGATGTCCGGCCTATTTTGGGTATGGACATAAAATGTGCTGGTGTTTTACACGGTCTAAGCCAAAAGTCTTTTGGGCCCCCAAAGGAACGTGCCCGGGGCGGCCTGTGGAAGATGAAAGGTCACGCTCTGTTTCTTCCCCTGCCTCCCATGACTCCCGAGGAAATAGCAATCCCGAAAGTTTCCAATCTTCCCCAAGCTACAGTGCTGATCGCTCCTCCTCGTCGCCGCCTTTTGCTTCTCCCCCACCGCCGCCACCACCTCCTCCGCCCCCTCCCGAGCCCGACGACATGGCCAACTTCCCGTGCAACCCAATGCTCTTCCTCCCCGCCCGGGCTTCATGTGGAGCATGGATGGCATCGCCCGCCCGAGCTCGCGTCACCTTGGGGGGTGAGCCGCCTCGTCGACATGAACAAGACGCCATTATCTCCTTGGAGCCGAACCGCAGCAAGGTCAAGTGCTTGGTCTCCTTCAGCAAGTCGCTGAGTTCTTGGAGCACAACTTTCACGTTGATGTGGTTTCATCGTTCCCATCTCCGCCGGGCTTGGGGCTTTTTCGGCTTGCCAATCCCGCTCGCCGTGAAGAATTGCCGGATGCTTCTCCAATTAATTTTGGCCGTGGGTCATGTCGGTGCATAAACATGATGAGGCTCCTCGCAACTTTAGAACTTGCAACTATATCAGAGAATCATGGATTATGTTTTTGGCTTTTCCGCTAGATTATCAGACTCAAGACTTCATCCAGGCAGCAGTTGCCCCTTTTGGTAGATTGATTAGATGGTTTGAGGGACCTAACAAGTCAAGAGTGATTGCACGTTGCTTAATTCTGTCCCCTGATTGTGTCCCTCGTAGTTTGGTGGTTTCTCAAGGCACCATGCTTGGCGGTGCAGGGAGATCCTGGACGGTGCCTGTTTTTCTTCTGAATGGAAACTTTCCAGATGGTTTTCCTCAAGATGAGGATCCGGTGCCGCGTTGGATGGTAACCCACACCCTGGGCTAATGGAGATGTTCACTCGGTAATGTTGCGGGGGTTCGTGGGTGGCAGCATGACCTCAATGGAGCTGGTCACCATGTCCATGCAGACTTTGGTTTAAACGATCATGGCATGGCTGATATCCAACAAGAATTGCAGGCCCAACCTGTCCCTGATCATGAGTTGGCTGGCTGGGATGCTTGGCCTGATGTTGAGCAGCAGCAGGAGAATGAATGGCAGGAGGAAGTGGATCAGGTTATGGAAGAACCTATTCAACAAGAAGATTCGGGCCACTTTGATCGTCCGGCTCTTCACCGAGTACCTGAGGGCTCATGGTCCTGACATTGTGCTGAATGTAGAAGATGTTCTAGCTGGGAAGTTCAGTAAGGTGTTCCTCTTCTTCCACTTCATCCGATGCATCTTCTCCGCTGAGCCCGAGGTTCGCAGCATGCTCCACCCTACTCGCAGCTAGTTGAGATGACGCCTTTTCGTAAGCCGTTGATTCCCGCATTCCTCCATTCCCCGCATTTTTCCAAAGAATCGTTAATACTTCACTTATACAAACTCTCCTCTCTCGGTTCTACTACGGTCCAAAGACACTAGGGATGATTCACTTGCAATTGTTCCCGTTAAGACCCCTAGTAGGCACTCGTTCTTCCCGCATCTTTGGGCTTTTTGGCATAGTGACAACCAGGCACACCTAAGCAGAAGACTACGTATGTGGAGGTGGAAGTCCCCGCCAAACGTTGTCTTGAACCTTTTCGGATGCGCCTATCGGAGATGGGGCCTCGCCTTCTCAAGCAACTAGGAAGGCTTTGTCTTTGCCCAAGACAGCTTTCTAAAAGAAACAAAGAAGAAGCCTCTCGTAACACAAGGGTGTAGGAGAAGCAAGAGGCTCAACATCTCCCGAAGGGTTTAAGCATTCTCGCCTACTCCGACAGACTCCCGTGAAGAAGAGGAAGGTCCTCGGACAAAGGTGCCGCCTTTGCGCCTTTTGGACAACCCTCCTAGGCCTTCGAAGTAGTCCCCGCCCCGGTCCCAATTGAGACTCTTCACAAGGTGGGGGCTTTTTTGCAATGTGTCTCCTAGTGAGCTCACATACTCGATGAACTTATGACAAGGAAGACAAATGATGGACAGGATGCTGCGCCTTAATCTCCTTTTGTCCAAGTTTTATTTTGTTTCTTTATGGCTTTCCGTTTAGCCTGGATTATCTTCCTTTTGGTGGACTTAAGTAGTTTTAGCTACTACGTCTTGACTCTGTGGTGCCTGTGGACCTTTCAGACTTTACTGTGCTTCTTAGTTGGACCTATGCTATTTTTCTGGTGTGCTTCTGTTGTCTGGTTTTGGGTTTTCTCCTGGCATCTTTTAGTTATAATTTCATGGCTGTGTTTGGGTTATGCTCTGGTAGCATTAATCCCTCATTTTAATACCCTCGGTTACAAATGAATAATGAAATTGGAATATCTTGTGTTGGAACATAAGGGGTCTTAATGCCACTGACAAGCATGATGCTGTTAGAAATAAAATCGAAGAGAGTGGTTGCTCTATTATCTGTCTACAAGAAACAAAACTGCAAAGTGTTGATATGCATATTGTAAGGAAATTTGCCCCGAGGCGCTATGATAAGTTCGATTTCGTTCCCTCCCTGGGTGCTTCTGGTGGAATCCTTGTGATTTGGAATAGTGCTCATTTTCTCGGGATGTCTTTAGATAAGCAGCCGTTTGGTCTTACAATTTCCTTCACCTCCCAATTCAACTCAGCGACGTGGAAACTCACCACAGTTTATAGACCGTGCCATGACCCTGAGAGATCTGCTTTTGTTCATTGGATGCGCTCTCATGTTATTGATGATGATGAGAACTCGGTTATTTCTTGGCGACTTTAACTTTTATAGATCCCCGGAAGATAGAAACAAGCCCGGGAGGAAATCTATCGATACTTTAATTTTTAACGACCTTTTGGGGCACTTGGGTTTGCTGGAACTGCCTTTAAAAGGAAGAGCCTTTACCTGGTCCAATATGCAACAGGACCCGCTTCTAGAACAATTGGATTGGTTCTTCACATCTGCGAATTGGACAGTTCACTATCCGAATACACTAGTGCTTCCTTTGGCCAAAATCACCTCAGATCATATTCCTTGTAAGATTACTATTGGTACTGACATCCCCAAGGCAAACATTTTTCGCTTTGAGAATTTTTGGCTAGAGCATCCAGGGTTTTTAGAAGCTGTGGCTTCTGCTTGGGATGCACCGGTTAGGAATTCTAACTCCTCAGCTAGTGTTTTGGCAGGAAAATTAAAGAATACAAGGTTTAAATTGAAGACCCGAGTAAAAGTTTGTCCCAGCTTTCCTCATTGATCAAGAACTGTAACAAGGTGATCTTTTTCTTAGACTCTCTGGAGGAATGCAGACAGCTTCTTCTAACAGAATGGAATTTGAGATTAACTATTAAAAGACAACTGCAAGTGCTTTTGAGATACAAAAACTTATACTGGAGGAAGAGATTCACTGTCAACAGAATACGGTTTGGGGATGAATGTACTAAGTTCTTTCATGCCATGGCTACAGTCTCCCATAGGAAAAATTCCATCACTTACCTAAGAGATCACACTGGAAATCAAGTTCATGATCATGAAGGGAAAGCTGCTCTTCTTCTACAGGAATACAAAAATAGAATGGGAATTTCTCTTCAGCCGGATATGCTTTTTGATTTGTCACAACTAGTCTCCATTACTCAGGATCTGGACAGCCTTGTTGCACCTTTCCTGCAACAGGAGATTGATAATATTATCAAAATGGTTCCCATAGACAAAGCTCCAGGGCCAGATGGTTTTAATGGTTTATTTCTAAAGAAGTGTTGGGGGATCATCAAAAAGGATTTTTACAAACTCTGCCAAGATTTCTTTGATTGCAATATTAATCTAGACTGCTTGAATGAATCCTTCATCACCCTTGTGCCAAAGAAAAATAACCCAGAAACTGTTAATGACTTTCGCCCTATCTCCCTCCTCAACAGTAGTATCAAATTGCTCACTAAGATTCTTGCAGAGAGGCTACAGGCTGTAATCTTGCATTTGCTCCATGCTAATCAATATGGTTTTATAAAATCAAGATCCATTCAACACTGCATTGCTTGGTGCTTTAAATATATCCATCAGTGCCAGGAAAGCAAGAGGGAGATTGTGATCCTAAAGCTTGATTTTGCTAAAGCATTTGATACTGTTGAACACAATGCAATACTTTGTATGATGGAGGCTTTAGGCTTTCCTGGAAAATGGTTGACATGGATTAAAGCTATTCTCTCTTCTGGCACTTCTTCAATTCTGCTAAATGGTACCCCTGGAAGGAAATTTAAATGTAAAAGGGGAGTTAGACAGGGTGATCCTCTCTCCCCCCTGTTATTTGTTCTGGCTGCTGAGTTACTTCAGTATGTTATCAATGATGCACTCCGAAATAATCACTTGTCTTTGCCAATCCCTCATGCCACTAATGACTTCCCAGTTGTGCAATATGCAGATGATACTATCTTGATCCTACCAGCTGATAGAGCACAACTACTTCATCTTAAGGGCCTCCTACAAATTTTTGCTGATTCCACAGGTTTGAGAGTAAATTTCCATAAGTCTTCTATGATCCCCCTGAATGTGTCTGAAACTAAGATGCAAGACCTAGCTACAGCTTTTGGTTGTCAAATTGCCAGCATGCCTTTTACCTATTTGGGTCTCCCAATGGGTACGACCAAACCTCGAATGGAAGATCTCACTCCACTAATGGATAGAGTTGAGAGGAGATTAAATGCTTGTTCGATTTTCCTTTCATACACTGGTAGGCTTGAGATGATCAACACAGTTCTTACTTCAACGGTGACCTATGCCATGTGCTCCATCAAACTGCCTGTGGGAGTGATTGAGAATATAGATAGAATGAGAAAGCAATGTTTGTGGAGAGGTAATCATCCAGAAAAGAAGGGGGGTAACTTGGCTGCTTGGTCTATGGTTCAGAGACCAAAATCCAAGGGAGGACTGGGTATCATTAATCTGAGACTACAAAATGAGGCTTTGCTTCTCAAGCAACTCAACAAATTTTATAATCATACGGATATCCCTTGGGTTAACTTAATCTGGAATAAATATTATCTTGGGAAAGTTCCTCATGCTTCTTCGGAGATTGGTTCCTTTTGGTGGAAAGATGTTTTACACGTAAATATCCTTTTCAGAGGGATTGCCTATTGTGTCTTGGGGAATGGCTCTACTGTTACTTTTTGGGAAGACTTGTGGTGTGGTGAAATTTTGGCTCATAAGTTTCCCAGGCTTTTTTCTTTTGCCAGGAATGCTGCCATCTCTGTCCAAAATTTTGCGCAAGCTGATGATCTAGACACTCTGTTTGCCTTACCTCTGTCGATTGAAGCTTATGAGGAATTGCTACAACTTGATGTGCTTTTGCTCTCGTGGACCCGGATCCGAATTTGATCATGATTCTTGGACTTTTTCTTGGGGGAAACCAAAAATACACCTCTAGAAGGTATTATCGAATGGTGTTTGAGAACTTTCAGGTATTCTCGGATCTTTACGCTCATCCGGAAGTCTAAGTGTATTAACGGGATCAAATTCTTCATATGGTTGGTCCCGGTGGATCGTTTGAATACAAGGAATATGCTTTTACGGGAGGAATTATAATGTGCAACCCAATGCTTGCCGCGTCTTATGCATCGCTCATGAGGAGGAAGACATTGATCATCTTTTTCTTTTCCCCGTGTTTTCGCTCTCGTTGTTGGGCAAAACTTGGTATTAGCTGGAACATGAACCTCCCTGTTGATGAACGGGTTCTACAAGCTCTTCAGATGTCCACCCTAGAATTTTTCATGGAGGCTTTTATCATGGCAAGTTGGGAGATCTGGAATCTCAGAAATGCTGTCGTCTTTGATAATGGTTTAGCTTCTGTTAGCATTTGGGTTAGGAAGTTTAAGGCACAGGGTTTTCTTCACATCGTGAGAGTGAAGAGTGATAGGCAGGCTTCTTTTATTTCGTTTTTGGAGAGTATCTCTTAATGTAATGGTAGCCTCCCTCCTCCCCGCTCTTCCCTCCTGTTCCTGCTTGTACATAAACTCCTTTTTGTTTAATTGAGCTGTGGGGAACTCCCCCACAGTATTTTGCTCAAAAAAATCACGCCCCGGCGCTGTTCCACCGACTCCCTGGGAAAGGCCATCCCCGCCACTGTGTAGCACTATGTGGTGAGGCCGGTGTCAGCCCCGTGACCAAAGTCTAGAAGAGCCCAAGGCTTGTGTTGGTTCTGAGTCTGAGGAAGGCAAGCACCGGTTTCATCTAACCCATTTTGTAAATTAAAATCATGTCTTTTACTTTTCAGTATTTATGCTTTACTTTGTACATTTAAGTTTCAGGAGTTGTTTTGAAACCTAGTTGCATGTTCCTTAGGACTCCTATGCTCTTTTACTAGTATGTTAGGAACGCTAGTGCCATGCTCTAAGGATGCGGTAGAAGTCGAGTAATGACTCATTGCTCGCGAGATATAGGATGCTTATGTTGGAATCATAAGTTGGATAAATTGACTCTCTCATGTGGTAAGAGCAATGGGTTCAGTCTCGACCGAGTAGCATTGTGCTGGTTTAAGCTATTGAACGTACCAAGTGCTTGTCGGGAATGGGACCGGTAAGCCTAGTACCTAATGAACCAGTGCGGGAATTTTATCGCTACTACTCTTGAGAAGCGTCTCCCGGTTTGCTCCCGATAGTGCAAGTGGGATCCTGGATGGGCCGTGTGAGGACGTTCCGGTAACCTTGTACTTAGGACTGTAGCATCTTTTCCTAATCTGGGGAATGACGGGAACCGCCTGGTCGGGGTAGACCCCGCATTCGCTTTTATTTGTTTCTTGGGGTCTACTTTCTTCCCTGTATCTTGGGTTTACCTTGCAAGGATATAAATCGATCGATCGTCGGTCACTCACCGTTATCTGAGTCGGCTTGACCACTGGCTACCCCATGTTTATTTATGGAACATGTTGGATTAATATTGTTACCTGTTTAATATTGTTTGCACAACATGCTTGCTTAGTGCAGGTGCTCACATAGAATGGTTAACATACTAGAATATGAGCTAAATCTTGAAAATAAGGATCCACTCTTAGTCGCTTTTGGCAAAACAAACCCACAAGCCAAAAAGCCTTGCGTGTCTAGTCTTACTTTATTTTTGTTGGCTAAGTCTTGCTGAGTATTAGTACTCAGCCTTGCTTAATTTGTTGATTTCAGGTAATCCTATCTGGCCTGGTGTTATTGCAGAGGGATGGCAGGTTGAATGGGAGAACGATGATGATGAGTGATATGCATGGATGGCCTCCTATGTGTATCATGCGTTAGTTTACTTTCCGCTGTTTAAACTCTGAATCACTTTTACTTTCATGTACGAAAAACCTAGTTTGTAATAATGTTGAACTTGTGAACCTTTTTATGTAATGTAATGTTGTACTCTGGTCCCGCCTTCGTGTGGGATTAGCGCATATCAGCGATCCTGTTGTATGTGATTTACCGGGCTTTACCCGGCGGAAGCGACAAATAGTTCTTTATTATTGCTTAATGGCCACGTGGACAGGCTTAGGCGATAATACGGAACTATTTTGGGCGGTTCTGTCACAGTAACTTTGTGCAAATTTTGGCACAGGACTTACACATGCTAGTCTCCACAACATATCCAAAATCCAGCTCAAGATCATGTATGGATTTTGCAGAAACACAGATCTAGATATTTCACATTTCAATTTTTCAAGCAAAGACAAAAGCTCTAAAGAATATACCTCCTTTGCAAAAAATGTAGATTTAGTGACACAGATCACAACAAAATTGGTTTTGCAATTTTTGGATTTTTCTGTGATTTGATATTGAATTTACAAGTTGCAGTCAACACAGACAAGAAAGGTAGAATCTATATGCACTCTGGCCCTTGGAACTTTTAAACTTTCACAACTATACCCTTGACTTTAATAGTCAGACCCCCGAGTCCAAAAATTCCTCACACGTATGGCCCCGAAAGCGGAGGGGAGGTCGCCGCCGGCGATGTGGGCCCTGCGCAGGCAAACAAATGGCACGGGATTGAGATTGGCCTCACCTTTTCTTGATTGGTAGCGGTGGATCGGCCGGAGATGTCACCGGCGAGCGGCGGAGGCGGAGCAATGGCGGCGCGGCCGCGGAAGCTCGGATTCCGATGAGAACAGGGGCGGGGCTCAATAATGTGTGGCACGGGTAGCTTTCATGTGACCTAGTGGAGGTCCTAGAAGTGTTGGTTGGCTCGGAGCCCAGAGCCTGCTCGGCGGTCGCCGAGGGAGATTGTGCTCCGGCGCGCAGGAGGCTTGGCCGAGGCTACTTGTGGACGTGTAGGCTCTAGGTGTGTGGGGAGAGGGTTTAGGCGCAACCCGACGGCGTCGTGAACACACGAAGCAGGGAGCTCACCGAGGCGGCGCCTATGGCGGACGGCGGAGCTCGGGCGGCGGTGTGCGTGCGCGAGGAGCGGTCGGGGACTTGTTTATATAGTCGTGGGAGGTCGGTTTCGAGCTTGTGAGGTGACCCCGATGACCGGAGCATGCCCGGTGTGGGCGGCAATGCTCGACGACGTGCGGTTGCCCCGGCGGCCAATGGCGCGCTGCTGGCGGTGCGCTGGCGAGTGTGGCCTCACCACTTGGCACCATCCCAGCGGCCGTGGACGTCATGCACAGGAGCACACCGGCGCAGCGCAAGGACTGCTGGACATTCCGGCACCTCGGTGTGCGCGCCCGACGCGGGTACGACGCGTACGGTGGCGCTCTGACGTGGCCGTCCACGACGTCGCGCTTGGAACGCGCTCCGGCGTTCGCGAGCCAAATCAGTTTGCTGAGTCGATTTTCAAATTTGATTTTCTCCACTTTTTGAAACTAAAGTGCACCTTGCACAAAATAGCAAAGTTGAAGATCATTTATTCCTCTACAACTTTTGCAAAGGCTGTTAGGGGTTTTGATCACTAGATTGTGCATAAATAACATGCCCACCTCGGCATTTTCTTGGCGCCTGTGAACAGGAGCAGATCGTGTTCAATTTCATTTTTCACTAATTTCCACTTCAAATTTCAAATGCCACTCAACAGCAAAGTTGTGTGCCTTGCAAAACTGCACACTTTTCCCATTGGGTGATTTTGAAGTGTTTAGGGAAATTTTGGAGAACGTGCCCAAGTTCTAGATTGCCACAAGGAGGTAAAAGGGATCACTAGGGTTTTAGGCTAGGGTTTTGACCAAGAGTTGACCTAAGGTTCTCAAGGGTAGTTAGAGGAGTAGTTAAGAGTTTCATTAGCACAATTCACTACTGAGCAAAAACACGCGGTGTTACAGGTTGAGAGTGTGATCTTGTGTGAGCCTTGTGAGCTGAGGTGAGCCATTCCATAGCTTGAGCACTTGTGATTCGCGTCTACAACCCTTGAAGCATTTGTTACTCTTGGAGGTTTACCTCCTAGACGGCTAGGAGTTGCCAGTTAGCTCCCAAGGTTGTGGTAAGCAGTGACAAGTTTGTGAGTGCTGTAATCTTGCCTCTTCGTGGAAAAGATCGCCTTAGTGGAAAGGAGGAAAGCGGTTGAAAGAGACCCGACTTTTTGTGGGAACTTTCCCTTACAAGCTCCTCAACGGAGACGTAGCCATTCCTTTGTGGGTGGTGAACTTCGGGAAACAAATCCTCGTCTCTCCTTTGTGGTTTGCTTCACTTGTGGTTTTCTAGCATATTTATATCTGCTTCCGCTTCGATCTACTCGAGTGTGCTTGTCTATGTGTGCAGGAATCATTACCCTGCTTGCTACCATCTATCAAGGCCATTCACCAAGTTTGCTTCGTTCTAGAAGTCAAGAGAGGCTTGAGCCACTCTCGAGTTGGTTTCTGCGAGTAAGCGGTCTAACCGCCTTTCCCAGCAGAAAACAACCAGGCATTCTAACCGCCTTGTGAAGGCGGTCTGACCGCCTCTGCTAGTAAGCTCAAGTTATCAGGGGAAAAGTTTTATTTGGTCAACTCGCCTATTCACCCCCCCTCTAGGCAACATCAAGGTCCTTTCAGAGCTAGAGTATTGGCCGATGTTGGATGTACGTCATTTGATTGACAACATGCACGCCAAGAAGAATGTGTGTGAAGGTACTTATGGAACATTACTACAACAAAAGTCCAAAGGAAAAGATCATAAAAATGCAAGGGGGATCTTAAAGAACTGGGCATTAGGCTGGAGCTCTATGTAGAGGAAACAGAGACGGGGACGAACCTTCCCGTTGTTGCAACCACCTTGTCAAAGGCAGAGAGAAAAGAATTCTGTCAATTTTTGCATGATTTGGAAGTATCTTCAGGATACTCATCAAACTTCAAGAGGCTAGTGTGGGTGAAGGACATGAAAATGAATTTCAACTTGATGAAATCTCATGATTGCCATGTGTTGATGACAACTCTTCTTCCTGTTGCACTTAGAGGTATCAAGACAGAACTGGTTCGCAACACGGTCAAGATCTTGTGTTTATTCTTCAATTCAATATAACAGAAGTTGATTGATGAGGAACAACTATTGGACTTAGAGAGGAGGAATTTCGAGACTCTATGCCTGCTTGAAGCTACCTTCCGACCATCATTCTTTGATCTCATGCTGCATCTAACTGCACATCTCGCGAGGGAAATCTGGTTCCTTGGCCCATCTTACCTTCACCAGATGTTTCTATATGAGAGGTTCTACGGATTCCTGAAATCATTGGTACATAATCAGTTATTTTCGGAGGGAGCCATTGTTCGTGGCTACGAGACCATCGAACTAGTGGAGTGGGCCATGGTTTATATGGACCCCCAAAACCCCATTGATGTGCCTCGATCACGGCATGAAGGTAGGCTTTCAGGTGTTGGGACCCTGAGGAAAAAAGTCAGTCACTCTGGAACCAGATGCTCTCCAAAAGGCTCATTTCACCGTGATACAACAGCTGCACCTAATTACACCGTTTTCCAATGAGCACAAGGTTTTCCAATTAGTGATGAAACTTTGCATTTCGTAAACTTAAGGTGAACACAAGGTTTGGTTAAGTTTTCAAATGCATATGAGTTCGAACATGTTACAAGGTTTTGTTAATTTATCAGTAACGGGCATCTGGCCGTTACCTTTCTTGGCTCATTTGTAACACTTGATCGGTAACGTGCGCTTTGCCCGTTACGAAAGACAATATATGCCCGTTACCAAAGTGAGTTTTTCACGTAGTGATTGCTTCACATGGAAACAACATAGATAGCAAGACTGAGTATACAAATACTTAGCAAGACTTACCCGTCGGGTGATAACTACATCACCGACTCCTAGACATGAAAGGCTTTTGGCTTGCTGGTTTGTTTTGCCAAAAAGCGACTAAGAGTGGATACTTACTTTCAATATTTTAGCTCAAATTCTAGTTTTGCTCATCTCTCCTCCACGAACTCGCATGTCCGTGGTTGGGGCGGGCAGCAGAGACATCAGCACCACGACGCCCTACCATTATGATGTGGTGGAAACACAATTTACATGCAAGCCCGTGCTGACATAAATTGAGGCCGTGTACAAAATTCAAAAAGGAACTAACAAAATAAAATAATAAAGGATAGTATAATGTAATAAATTACAATTAAATGTATCAACAATCGTACCTATTTAATATTTGTTGCATAATTCTACTTGACGCTTTTGATACCTCTAACCATACTTTTTTGATGGGTTTGCAGAAGATATGACTTAGATCTTGGAAGGAAAGATAGGCAAAGTCATCCTTTAACTCTTAGCAAAAGATCAAGTTCGTCCCTGAACTATTGAACTGGCCAGTTTAGTCCTCCAACTATCATTTTTTTCGCTTCAGTTACATCCTTCATTCGATACGGAGGCTAACGCCGTCACCTAACACGTGACCGACTAAACGATCTCAACGCAGACTCACCAGAAAAAACACGGCAATTCTCCATGGAAAGCCGTCGCTGGTCACCACATGCCAAACTCGCGGCGCAGCCGCCGACGAGGTTGCCGGCGAGTTCCTGTTGTTCATCTGCATCTACAAGAGCGGCCGCACTGAGCGCCTCATCACCGACGAAACGGTCCCGCCTCCCTCCACGGCGCTCCCACCAGCGTGGCCTCACAGGATGTCACCATCGACCCCGCCAGCAACAATCATCCGTCTATACCTGTCACCCATGTTGGCCGGCACCGACGCCGGCGTGAAGCTCCCCGTGATTGTTTACTTCCACGGCGGTGGCTTCATGGTCGAGTCAGCCGCCTCCGTCAGGTACCACCGCTACCACAACGCGCTCGCCGCGCGCGGCGGCGCTGTCTTGGTGTCTGTGGACTACTGCCGCGTGTCCGAGTACCAGCTCCCCGCAGCCTACGACGACTCGTGGGCGGCGCTCAGGTGGGCCGTCGCCGCCTGCTGCTGTGGCGGCGGCTCCGCGCCCATCGTGACGACGCCGGAGCCGTGGGTGGCCGAGCACGAGGACCCCACCCGAGTCTTCCTGGCCGGGATAGCGCAGGCGCCAACATCGCACACAATGTCGCCATGCGCGCCACCGCCACCGCCGACGAGGGGCTCCCGACGATCCGAGGCATGCTGCTGGCAAAAACCAACGATTCGAGCTACCAAAAACCAATGATTTCGTCATGAGATCAAAATAATAAATGAATCGATTCGAACACCAAAAATGCAGATATTCACCTGATTCTTCATCGTGGCTTACCTCCATCTCTCTAAGCTTGTGATCTGATTCGTCATCGTAGCCTGGTGTTCCCTTCATCCGGAGCCTTGAAGCGTTCCTGCTGCCACTTGCCATCGATTCTATAGATTGGGAGGTTGCAGATAGGAAAAGGGAGAGGCGGACGGGAGGGACCCGTCGTCACGGAGCAGCTATAGGATGGGCGGGCAGCGCAAATAGCTCTATCCACGATGGCCCGTGGAGATGCCGAGGATGAAGATGTCACGGTGAAGAGCTCCTTCGCCTCGTCGCTCACGGTGCTAGTGGCGATAAGATGGAGCGTTGTGCAGAGGACGGGGGTAAATGGGTCATTTGGTTTAGTCCGTCACACGTTAGGTGACGGCGTTGCCGTCCATCTCCGATGGAGGTTGTAAGAGCAACTTCAGCAGCTTCCCTATCCCCTCCCCAATGGAAAAAAAATAGTCATATAGGGGATGAAATCATCTACAGCACATCCCCAATAGGCCTCCCTTTTTTCCTCAATGGACTAAAAACCCCTCTCCATCCCCTCTATAGAGGAACCTCTCCTCCGTCCCCTATCTGTGGGACATGCTCGCTCCCCCCTACCTCCCCACCTCCTCGAGTTGGCCCCACCCCCGCCCCGCCACAGCCGGCCATGGCGGCCACCGCGAACTGGTTGACGAGAAGCTCCAGGTACGCGTGGTCGTTGGGATTGGTCAGGAACGTCGGCAGGTCGCACAGAAGCCCGACAGGCAGCCCGGGCAGATCGAGAGGCTTGTCGCCGCCGACGAGCGCCGCCTCCGGCGGCCGGTCCACGCGTGGCCGTACGCCACGTCCACCGCAGCGGCCGCGTGAAGAAGCGCGCGCACGCGGCGCCGTGCCGACGCGCCACTCGCCGTGCCCACCGCGAGAACGTGTCGTACACCGCCGCGTGCACCGGCCGCCCCCGCTCCGACTCGGATCGGAGGAGCGCACCAACCGTCTCCGACCCGGCCACTTCCCGGTCGGGCCGTGTATGCCTCGACCCCCGCCGGCCTCGTCGAAGCCGCTGCAGTCGCAGCCGTCCGAGATGGTGGCGACGTGGACGGCGCCGCCGCCGCCTCCAGTGTCGGGCTCCTGAACTCCTCGATGGTGATGGCATCGTCGCCGTCCAGGCAGTCGATCCGTGTTGGAATTTATTACGTGCAGGAGCTCCTCGATGCGGAGCCGCCCGTCGTGGTCTGCGTGCACCTCCGCCTCAGACTTGTGCCAGCAGACGTCGTCACCAGACCGTCGTTGTGGGGACTTGAACGCCTCCGCCAGGCTGTTGTCTACTAATGTAGCTCAGCTCAGCACCTCGAAGTCTACCGTCTTCGGCCGCCCAGGCGCCGCCGCCATTGTGCTCTTTGATGTGGTGGAGTTATAGTGTCGACTGCTATGGGCTATGGCTGAGCACTACTTGCCGAGGTTGCCCTCCAGCGCGCTCGCGTCCAGGTTCTGGAACACGCCCGACACGAGGCTCTAGACGTCCCGCGTTGGTGCAGATGGTCCAGCCCTATCGAGATGGGTCCGGAGAGCGCGTTCGCGGCAAGGTCGAGCGCCGCCCGCAACGGGGCCCGAGAGGTTGCGGTCGGAGAGATCGACGCGCAATGGGTGGCGGTGGCGCTCGCCGTCAAGGACCGCACGGCGAACACGACGACTTTTGCGCCCGCTAGCGTCCTTGATGACTGAGGTCGTGGTGAGGCCAACGTCAACCAGTTCGCCAACCGCGCTACATCCTGGTCTCCGCCACGTTCACGACGGTCGCCGCCCCCCGTCCGGCGGCGGCCGCGGCAGCGCGAGCGCCATCTCCAAGCTTTGGATTGAGGCTGACGATGTCGCGCTCACGAGCGTGGCCGCCTTCAAGGACCGCACCGGCGTCGCGCCGCGGCTCCCGGACATGGCCGACCTGTTCGAGTCCATCAACAAGGCCTTCCAATTCTCAACAAGGACTCCATCGCTGGAGCTAGCAGCTTGTCTTCCGCAGCCTCGCGCACAACTCCCTTGACGGGCCCATTCCCGAGTCCCTCACCAAGCTGCATCACCTCGACCTCGCAGGGAACAACAACCTCAACGGCACAGGCATGCCCTCCGGCCTCTCATCCCCACCGCTGGCGCCGGAATCGCGGGGATCTGGGCCCGAATTCGCCGCCGCGCTGGGGGATTCGCGGATCCAATCCAATCCCCCGCGAATGGGAATCGAATCGGGGCGGAGCAGATGCATGCAGCCGAAAGACCCATCTGCTGGACAGGTGATGAAAACGTTTACACAAACAACATCAGCTCTGACAAAGTGACTGTGCAAAGATGGAAGATTTGGGGGCGGGGGAGGAGAAGCAGAGGCGACGCGGTGGGACCGACACGATTAGGGAAGGAGAATAGGGAAACTGCTGGAGCAAATTGTGTTTTGGGGATGAAAATATTTTTACTCCACCTCCAATAACTTGATATAGGGAATGAAATTTACTCCATCTGCTAAGGTTGGTCTAACTGAAGTAAAAATGAGAGTTGGACGACTAAATTGGCCGACACAAGAGTTTAGGGACAAACTTGACTCTTTGCTAAAAGTTCAGGGATGATTTTGCCTATTTTGCCACCTTGGAACACTAGAGTCTAGAAAAATTAATAAACATGCATAAAAATATGAAAAGGAACAATTAAAATATTAATCATTACAGTTACAGAACACAATAAGTCAAAAACATGATTGAGAAAAGAAAATTGTAAGATGGCCAGTGACTTATCATGCTGTCTGTGTTGACAGCAAAAATTGGTACAGGGAAGAGACTAACATGTGAGCCGAATTTGGCAGAAGGGCACCATTCGGCAGGAGGTTTTCCTCAAAGCATTCGGTAGAGGCGTCTGCAGAAGAACTGTTCCACGGGTGAAAGAAGAAAGCAGTCGGGAATGCGTGATGGCGTGGATTGAATCTAAAGAAGGGGATGAATTGATGATGGATACGAGACGGACATGACGCCATGGTGTTAATTTTATGTAATAAATGTTATAATCGTGGTCGACTAGGAGTCGTATTAGAACCAGGGTATAAATATAAACCCTTAGTGTTTGTAATAGGGATCGAACAATTTTACAACAAACCAGCCCCGTGCCAACTTCCGAGTCCTTCTAGTCGTGTCGTCGAGTTCTTCGAGAGGAGCTATTGATCCGTCGACCTCCGTAAGTACCAGCAACCTTGTATCATGTCTAGTATCATGCGGTGGATTTAGACCATGATGCAAGTAGTCTTGTTACCATGCTTAGTATCATGCGGTGAATTTAAGCTTGGTTCAAGAAGGTTTCCTTGTTGGATCATGAGTCATGCAGTAGGCTAAAATCTAGCTTAGAGCTAGTTATCGGCTCTATTAGATTTGGGAAGATCTAATAGATTAATTAAGTTACCATGTGTTGCTTTGAATTTTACCTTTTTTGTGTTTAATTCATGTAACACTCTTATTGCCCAATTTAGATTGAGTAGATTCGGCTTTATCTTGTTTATGATTCACGTGTTGCACGCTCAAGTCTTTGGCTTGACGCGGCAAGAGGGTCATGCATTCTCTAATAGCCGAATTCGAATCAATCTAGATTGTCACGTGTTGCGGGTTCAAGCTTGTTAATCTTGCATGGTTTGTTCCATCTCCACGAAACCCGATTTGGCTGTACAGCTGTATTCGGCAATCCCCTCATGAGCGAAACATGTTCATGAGTTTTGCCTTAAATGATGTATGCTTTTAGCCTTCCATGTTTAGATTGTATCATGCGGTGGATTGATATATGCTTGGTTGGTGGTGTGATTTTAGAAAAGTTGTATCATGCGGTGGATTAATTTGTTTGATGTCATGCTTGACGGGTTTTAGCGTATCTAGACATGTGGTAGACTAGTGCTTTTGATCTATGCATGCTTGTTTACTGCAGATTCATAATAAGGCTTTGCTTTGATTTATTTTATCATGCTTTATCCTTGATAATTGGTCATAGTTACGTGCTGTAACATTGTTTAAATAAAGACCGATTTTTTATCATGCTTACGTCATACATTCGGCAGTACTCTGTTTATATGCTTTTATCAATTGCCGAATGATGTTTAAATTACTGACAGATAGCTTGTTTATAGCTATATGTCGTTCTAACAGGCTTCATAGCCGTAGATACGGAACTGTCTGGTACCACCCGGCAAGTTCCAGGTTTTATCTAACTATTTTCATCCTTTGTCAGTTTCAGGGAAAATTGACTGGCACGCTTCCGGATTCAACGCTCGGGCCACGTGTGTGAAGCTAGCTAATCCGGCTTGCTGTGTGCTTAGCGTGAGGTGCTGATTTTACGTCAACACACTTTTTGGCACGCCTGGTGGGACACTCAAATTGATCAAGATGCCTGAAATCCAAGCTGTCCTGGATGTCACCTTAAATGAACTGTCTTCAGAACATCAACTACTACTGAAAGAAGCTGTGGAGCAGTTCCAGCAAAAGTGTCTGATGTCTTTTTCCAAGAATAGGAGTGGTGTGCCATTCCTCAAGACAGATGTGCCAAGAGTTCTGATGCCAGGAGAGACTGATGCCACAGCTGCTGCAGAGAAACAAGAAGCTTTTGCTATGATACGGCAAGCTATGGAAGAAATAATGGCTAGACACAACACTACATTTTTAAATAGCTTCCGACAGATGATGGTTGGTGTCTTTGGCCCAAGCGTGGACAAACATCTTGAGCAAGGTGAATCAAGTGCTACTGCTACTGGCCAACCACCTCGTCAAGATGCAAGTGCTCAGCTGCCTCAGCAAAGTGTGAGTGTTCAGCCAACTCAACATGTGGGTAGTCAACCGATCCAGCAGAACCCTCATCAAGCAATACCTAATCCACGCACATATGGTGAGATGGCATTCGGTATTACTGGAGTTCAACCTGTCTCTGCCTACACGATAGCCCCAACAAGTAACAGGCTGCAAAGGAATATGTACGGGAATGGGTATTCAGAGTTCATGGACTATAGTGCTATCGATGCTCTCCCGAATCTGGGTATGGTGGTGCTACCGGGATGCCTACTGGGGGGCCAAGGAATCAAGACACCAATGTTGATCTCCTGGTGCAGAGAATGAACGATGTGCTACAAAATCAATTCGGTCTAAAGCCTAAGAATCAAGGACACGTGTATACACCTCCCTTGCCAGAATGGTACCACGGTGTAGCATTACCAAACAGGGTTAAAGTTCCCACAGAAATCACTAAGTTTTCAAGGCAAGATGATACCAGTACTGTGGAACACATAGCCTGGTACCTAATGCAGCTTGGGGAAGCTTCTGCTGATGAGGCCTTCAGAATTACATACTTCCCTCTGTCCTTGACAGGCCCAACATTTACATGGTTCACTTCTCTACCTACTCATTCAATTTGCTCTTGGAAAGATTTGGAGCAAAAGTTCCATGCCCATTATTATACTGGCAGTAATGAGGAAAAGCTAATTGATCTGACTACCTTGAGGCAGAGGAACAATGAAACACCAATGGAGTTCCTCAGGAGATTCAGAGAGACAAAAAGCATGTGCTTTTCTCTGAACATACCAGATGATCAATTGGCTGGTATGGCTGTAGCAGGAATGTTACCAGCCATTCGGGAGAAGCTATTGGGGATGGAGTTCGACGACCTTGGCCAGCTGTCACACCGACTGTCATTGATGAGCAATCAATAATATGGCTTCAAGAAAGACTCCAGATTTGTTAAGCACAATGATATAGCTGAAATCTAGAATCAATTCCTCGAAAGGGCAGATCAAGGAAGTGAGTATGATGATGAAGAGGAAATAGCTGCAGCAGAGATTGTGTGGGGCAAAGAGCCATTGAAAGTAAATCAGAGGTGGATCAAGCAAACTAAAGGCACCTATGATTTTTATGTGACCAAGGCAGATAAGCTCTTCGATTTCCTCGTGAAAGAAGGCTGGATCAAGTTGCCAGAAGGGCATTCTATGCTTCGGCCTGATGGAGTGAAAGATAAGAAGTACTGTGGATTTCATGACAAAAATTCTCATTCCATCAATGAATGCAGGGTCTTTACAGTGAGGATTTAGAAAGCTATCCAAGAAGGTCATCTGAAGTTTGATAATAAGATGAAATTGGATGGTAACCCATTCCCTCAGAACATGATCGGGTTCTCAATCAACATGGTGAACGCTGTTGAAGGGAAAGAAAAGGTGAAAGTTTTGACTTCAGAAAAAGCAAAGCAGGATGGCTCAGTTGATCCCACTCGACAGGTCACAATTGAACAGATTCACAAGAAAGAGCCTCGCTTCCCGAAAAGTCAAATTGAAGTGGGTGAATCCTCTAAACCCAAAGTGACTTCGCGTATTCTCCTCAATAAATGGCAGTGTCAGCAAGAGAAAGAGCGCTACCAGAGGCACAAGTACGAAGAGGAGAAGCGAAGATATGAAGAAGAGATGTATAGGAAGGAACAAGAGGAATATATGCGAGAACAAGAGCGTGCACATTGGGGATGTGCCTTCTTCAGACACTGTTGGAACGAGGGTTTAAAGCTTCCCACACGGGATAATTGTCCCAAATGCAGCGACAAGTATACCGAATACAGGCAAGACACTGCCAATCGCCGATCCGTCCATGAAAGAATTGGAAGGGTGCATCCAAGTGATGGTCGGCACCTAAAAATAAATAAGATTGATGATCAACCGAGGAAAAGGTATGCTGATCACAGGTGGGTTGATCATGAAGAAGAAGAAGAAGATCATGGGTATGTCTGGCAAAAGGGACAATGGTGCCCACCTAGTTTAAGGAGAAGCCAGAAGAGAAGGGTACAACACTTGAGGAATCAGGAACTGAAGCAGGCAGGGATTAAGAAGAGACAAGTGTGGCGCCCAAAAGACAGACCTGATGAATCTGGTCGTTCGGCTCATACATGCATGGTATGTTTCCTGCCGAATGAATTCATGGCTCCAGCCAATCAAATTGTGCAGGAGGAAGTATTGCCAGATATGGATGAGGCCGAGCAATTTGGACTGATGGCACAGTTGATGTTGGCCAAGCAAGCTACTTTTGATAAGCCAGCCAAGAATCAGCACATGAGACCACTGTACTTAAGAGGGTATGTCAATGGGAAGCCATTGACTAAGATGTTTGTTGATGGTGGAGCTGCTGTCAATGTGATGCCATATACTACATTCAGAAAGCTTGGCATGGGCCTTGGAGATTTGATGCCAACAAGCATAGTTCTGAATGATTTTGCTGGAAATCCTTCAGACACCAAAGGCTGTGTACATATAGATTTGATGATCGTATCTAAGACTCTGCTTACAACCTTCTTTGTCATTGAAGGCAAAGGGGCATATAGCTTTCTTCTTGGAAGGGATTGGATCCATGCGAACTGCTGCATTCCATCTACTATGCATCAACAACTTATTCAGTGGGTAGATGACGACGTGGAAGTTGTCCAAGTAGATATTTCGGTAAGCGTGGCTAATGTGGAACCAGCCTTCTGGGAGTATCAAGGCATAGATTGCTTCTCAGGCAAGGACTGGGGTGAAGGTCCTATTGAACCTGTCAGCAGTGATCAACAGCCGATCCAAGCAGTCGGCTCTTATAGTAATTTTTAATGGAGAATCCAATTGATGGAACTGATGGGAAGTTAGGACGTGGATTTATGTCGGCTGATAAATTGGAAGAAATAGATATTGGAGATGGTGACAAGCCAAGGCCGCCATTCATCAGTACCAACTTGGATTCAAATTTCAGAGAAGAGTTGATTAAGCTACTAAAAGAATATAAAGATTGCTTCGCTTGGGATTATTCGGAGATGCCTGGTTTGGATCGTTCCATTGTTGAGCATCGGTTGCCAATCAAGCCTGGTTTTAGACCTTACAAGCAACCACCCCGAAAAATTTACAAGGATGAAGTATTGGCCAATGTGAAAAAAGAGGTTGAGAGATTAATAGAAGCGAATTTCATTCGGCCATGCAGATATGCAGAGTGGATCTCTAATATTGTTCCTGTTTACAATAAAAATTGAAAGATGAGGTTTTGCGTAGACTTTAGAGATCTAAACAGGGCTACACCTATGGATGGGTATCCAATGCCTATTGCTGACTCGTTGGTTGATGCTGCTGCTGGGCATAAAGTTATTAGTTTCATGGATGGCAATGCAGGGTACAATCAGATTTTTATGGAAGTGGAAGATGTATCAAAGACAGCCTTCAGATGTCTTGGACATATAGGATTAATTGAGTGGAGTGTCATGACATTTGGGTTGAAGAATGCTGGTGCAACTTATCAAAGAGCCATGAATTATATTTTTCACGAGTTGATCGGCAAGATTGTAGAGATATATATTGATGATGTCGTGATCAAGTCATTGGATCATGAATCACATTTGACTGATGTGAAGAAAACTCTAAAATGCACTAGGAAACATGGGCTTAAGATGAACCCGAACAAATGTGCTTTTGGAGTTTCGGCCAGAGAGTTCCTGGGACTTCTGGTGCATGAGGGAGGAATAGAAGTTGGCAAGAAAAGCATGAAAGCTATTGATAAAGTTGTTCCTCCAACTAATCTTAAGGAATTGCAGTCATTGCTTGGCAAGATCAATTTTGTGAGGAGATTCATATCAAATTTGTCACAAAAGTTGTTGCCTTTTTCTCCACTATTAAGAATAAAAAAGGATCACAAGTTTGTATGGGGTGACAAACAACAGAAGGCTTTCAATGAAATCAAAGAATACATGAAGGAACCACCAGTATTGGTACCTCCACAATTGAACAAGCCTTTTAAGTTGTACGTGGAGGCCGATACCCAAACCATTGGATCAGCCCTCATACAAGAATTTAAGGGAAAAGAAAGAGTAGTTGCATACCTTAACCGAAAATTGCTTGATCCCGAAACAAGATATTCGGCAGTAGAAAAACTTTGCTTGTGTGTTTATTACTCATGTACAAAGTTTTGGCACTATTTGTTGAATGACGAATGCACTGTATATTCAAAATTTGATGTAATTAAACACATGTTGTCTATGCCAATTTTTAATGGAAGGATTGACAAATGGATTTTAGCCTTGTCTTAGTTTGAATTAAGGTTTGAGTCGGCAAAAGCTGTTAAAGGACATATTATTGCTGACTTCATTACCGAACATCATGGTTCGTCAATTAATTTGCTTGAAATTACTCCTTGGACTTTTTTTGATGGATCTTCATGTGGCAAAGGTGGTGGAGTAGATATTTTATTAATTTCACCCAGGGGAGAAATGTTTGAATTTGCTATTCCTATTCAACCTACTGTCACAAATAACCAAGCTGAGTATGAAGCATTGCTCAGAGGGCTTCAATACTTGAGAATGGAAAAGGCCATTTCAGTTGAGATTTTTGGAGATTCAGAGCTAGTTATAATACAATTGAACGGCCAATATTAATGCAGAAATGATATCCTGAGGAATTACTATGAGGAGTGCAAAGAAATCCTGAAAAACTTTCAGTTAGTAATTCTACAACATATTCCTAGAGAAAACAATGGAGAGGCAAACAAGTTAGCTCAAAGTGCTTCGGGTTATAGAGAGAATCAAGAAGTGTTTGCCATCGATGTATATGCTTTTGGGAGTGATCTAGCAGAAGATAATTGGAGAAAAGAAATTGCTGATTATTTGAAGAATCCATCCCGAAAGGCTTCTAGGAAGCTCAGGTACAGAGCCATAAAGTTTGTCCTTCTTGATGGACGTTTGTATTACAAATCCATGGATGGGGTGTTGCTACAATGCCTGGGTCAAGAAGAAGCGAAGAGGATGATGAGTGAAGTGCATGATGGGATGTCTGGAGCACATCAGTCGGCTTACCGAATGAAATGGGTCATTAGGAAAACTGGATGTTATTGGCCGACAATGTTGGAAGATTGCTTTGAATATTACAAGGGATGTCCAGATTGTCAGAAGTTTGGAAATATTCAGAGAGTTCCAGCATCAGCTCTAAATCCTATTATCAAGACATGGCCATTCAGAGGATGGGGAATAGATTTCATTGGCCAAATAAATCCTCCATCTAACAAGGGGCATAAGTTTGTGCTTTTAGCAACATTTTATTTCACTAAGTGGGTTCAGGCAATTCCATTGAAGAAGGTGACATAAGAAAATATGGTTGAGTTTGTCAAAGAGCATATCATTTACAGATGAATTCCTCAGACAATTACAACAGGTCAAGGAACTCAGTTTACATCTTCAGAGTTCAAAGATTTTGTTGAAAGTATGGGGATCAAATTATTAAATTCTTCTCCTTATTATGCCCAAGCTAATGGTTAGGCAGAAGCTTCTAACAAGATCATGATCAAGATTATACAGAAGAAGATTGATCAGAAGCCAAAAAGGTGGCATTCGGTACTCAATGAAGCCTTATGGGCTTACCGAATGGCTCCTCATGGAGCTACACAGACATCTCCTTATGAGTTGGTTTATGGACATCATGCTGTCTTGCCATGGGAGATGCAGTCAGATTCAAGGAGAATAGTATTGCAAAAGGATTTAAGTTCCAAGGATTACAATGATTTAATGATGGACGAATTAGAAGACTTGCATATGATTCGTCTTAGGGCCTTGTAGAATATTGAGAAAAACAAAATGCGAGTTGCCAAGTAATATAACAAGAAGGTAAAGGTCAAGCAATTTGCAAAAGGAGATTTTGTTTGGAAAGCATTATTGCCGATTGGGACTAAGTACAGTGGATTCGATAAGTGGTCTCCAAATTGGGAAGGTCCCTTTCAGGTGGTTAGGTGCATGCCTGGAAATGCATACATCTTGAAAACTTTGCTAGGAGAAGAGTTCACTACTGCTATAAACGGGAGGTACTTAAAGAAATATTATCCTAGTATTGAAGTTGATCGTTGATTGCTGTACCAAGCGTCAGAAAAACGGAAATAGCCGGCATTCGGGAGGAATCCGCCTTCAGAACAAAAATTTCGACAACGGGAAAATGGCCAATACTAAAGTGTATTGCCCTTAGCACAAAAATATTTTTTGCATCACGAACGTTCTTGTAGGTTCTTCTATTAACAATGCCACTACCTAAGATTATAAAAGAAGGCCTGCAGGAAGCAGAAGGCCTGAAGGAAGAAGTGAAAGTATCTTCACTTCTTTGGCTCAACGCTTTTCCTCTTGAGCTCGTCCCTCTTCAGCTGCTCCAAGACCACCGTGACGGCGACACGGAAACCTTGGGGGCTCGCGTGTTCTGCAGCTTCCATCAAACTGTCTCAGGCGGCCTTCAGGTTGTTGTACCTGTCAGACATATCTGAAGAAGAACAGATTCTCATGAAATACGGGATCCGATCTTGAACGTGAGATTCAAATGAGGATAAAGATCTCACCACCTATTACCACCTCCAAGCTCATGCGGCGTTCGCGTTCGGCACAACAAAGGGCGGTGATGTCCCGCTGATCATGCTCTAGATGCCGAATGCGACAGTGCAGTTGATGGTTGGCCCTCTACTCATGCGTGGCGTCTTCTTCTTCAGCCGAGGAGTCGGAAAGGATGTGTTCAGGAATTTCTTCAGTGCCGAAAATATCCTCCGACAGCAGGTTAAAACTGAAATCAAAGAAAGATGAATCACGAGATTGCAATCAAGATCATGAGAAAGGAATGGGAAGAGAAGATTACTCTCGGATGGTTCGCTTTTTTGGTAGGAGGTTGTTCTCCTCGCGTGGTGTTTTCCCCTTGTCCGCCGTGGCTTTGGGGGTTTTTTCTGGAGGAGGAGGGCGAGAGGAAGTGAAATGATAAAAGTAATACCGAATTAGCTTGAGGAGAATAAGATTTACCTGGAGATCTTGGTCTTGGTTCACCATTTGAAGATTGAAGCTTGAAAAAATGATGAGCTAAGGTTTGGATCTAGATGAAGGCTCCAACGGTTTAAAAGAGGAAAGAACGGGTGTTGAACAAATTTGGCCTGGAGGCATTGAGTATTTATGGTCAATTCCATAATAAAATCACCTTTTATCCCTTAATTGAAGGGGCATATGTTAACACCAAAAATTGGTACAGGGAAAAGACTGACATGTGAGCCGAATTTGGCAGAAGGGCACCATTCGGCAGGAGGTTTTCCTCAAAGCATTCGGTAGAGGTGTCTGCGGTCGGGAGTGCATCGTCATTCGGCAGAAGAACTGATCTACGGGTGAAAGCGGAAAGCATTCGGGAATGCGTGATGACGTGGATTGAATATAAAGCAGGGGATGAATTGATGATGGATACGACACGGACATGACGCCATGGTGTTAATTTTAAGTAATAAATGTTGTAATCGTGGTCGACTAGGAGTCGTGTTAGAACCAGGGTATAAATATAAACCCTTAGTGTTTGTAATAGGGATCGAACAATTTCACAACAAACCGGCCCCGTGCCAACTTTCGAGTCCTTCTAGTCGTGTCATCGAGTTCTTCGAGAGGAGCGATCGATCCGTCGACCTCCGTAAGTACTAGCAACCTTGTATCATGTCTAGTATCATGCGGTGGATTTAGATCGTGATGCAAGTAGTCTTGTAACCATGCTTAGTATCATGCGGTGGATTTGAGCTTGGTTCAAGAAGGTTTCCTTGTTGGATCATGAGTCATGCAGTAGGCTAAGATCTAGCTTAGAGCTAGTTATCGGCTCTATTAGATTTGGCAAGATCTAATAGATTCATTAAGTTACCATGTGTTGCTTTGAATTTTACCTTTTTCGTGTTTAATTCATGTAACACTCTTATTGCCCAATTTAGATTGAGTAGATTCGGCTCTATCTTGTTTATGATCCACGTGTTGCACGCTCAAGTCTTTGGCTTGACGCGACAAGAGGGTCATGCATTCTTTTATAGCCGAATTCGAATCAATCTAGATTGTCACGTGTTGCGGGTTCAAGCTTGTTAATCTTGCATGGTTTGTTCCTTCTCCATGGAACCCGATTCGGCTGTACAGCTATATTCGGCAATCCCCTCACGAGCGTGTAAGAAATCGGATGCCCGTTAGCCTAGGAGGGGGAGGGGGTGAATTAGGCAACTTAAACCTTAACCTATGGCTCACTAAATTTTACACAAAAGTAAACTAGAACATACTATCTATATTTGCGACTATGGTTGTTCTAGTGTGAAACTCCCATCCCAAAAGAAGGTTTGCAACCTATAGCCAATCCTAGCATGATACTACTCTAGGAAAGTAGAGGCAAGCAAAGATTGAAATAGAGTAAACGCGGAAACATAAAGGGGATGAGAGGAAGCAAACTCTTGACACGCAATTTATCGCATGGTATCGGTAGGCACTAAGCCACCCCTAGTCCACGTTGTTGAAGCACTCACACAAGAGTATTGCTTCCCGGCCACCAAGTCTCTCCCAAGAGCACCAACTTGACTTTCCACAAAGGCTAGCCACTTAGGCACTTGTCAAGCTCCCTTGGTCACCTTGATGCCGCCTCCACTAAGGAGCTTCTCCACCAAGGAAGGGGGTCTCCATGTCCCCCGCACAAAGTGTCCTCGCCGCTCCACACCAAGCCGGAGGGTCGATGACGATTGCCGGTGAGCCACTTAGGCCCCAAGGCTTCCGGCGAACCTTGTACAACAGGATTCACTCAAGAATCACCTCACAAGTTTGGCACAACCTTGCACTCACTCAGCTCTAAGCTAAGCCTAGCACTAAGCACATACACAAAGCATATGCAAGTCTAAGGATGAGGAATTAAGCACTTTGGATGGATTGGATATGATCTTCAATGTGTCTTGAACTCCTCCGCACTTCCACACAATCCAGCTACCTCAAATGGGTGAGTGGAGGGGGTATAAATAGCCCAAGGCATCAAACTAGCCGTTGGCTAAAAGCTGCTGAAAAAGGTACCGTCGGATGATCTGATGCTATGATTTTCCAGGGCGTCGGTTCATCCGGTGCCCCTCCCACGTCACGTAGCCGTTGAGGTTCTCGGACACAACTGCTCCGACACTATGCTCCGATGCTACGTCGGATCATCCGGTGCTGAAGGCCTCGCGTCCAAGTCGTCTCTGTTGGATTTCAACTGACTGTCAGATAGACCGACGCTACCTCTTGACCAAGGCGTCGGATCATCCGGTGCTGAAGGCTTCGTCTTGGCGCGTCTCTGCATGAATTCAAACTGAGCGTCGAATAGACCGAAGGGGTCCCCACTCATACCGTCGGATCATCCGGTGCTACTGTCTTCCTTGCTCTTCCTCTGCAACTCGTCCGACGCTACTAAATAAAGGACCGTCGGTTCATCTGACGGTACCTAGGGTTTGACCCTGTGCACCAACTCGTCCGACGATTGCACCGACGCTTGTTATTGAGGGACTGTCGGTTCATCCGACGGTGTCATTTCTTTTCCTTTTCTTGCTCGGTTTTGACCCTTGTTTTCTACATTTTTGCATGTAGTTTTCTTGCATCCTTGGGACCTAAAAATGTCTACAAAGGCATGCTAGAACAATAAGGTTAGTCCCAATGATCATGTTGTCAATCACCAAAATCAAACTCGAACTAATGGCATATGAGGCCATGTTCGCTACAGAGCGAAACATGTTCATGAGTTTTGCCTTAAATGATGTATGCTTTTAGCCTTCCATGTTTAGATTGTATCATGCGGTGGATTAATCTATGCTTGGTTGGTGGTGTGATTTTAGACAAGTTGTATCATGCGGTGGATTAATTTGTTTGACGTCATGCTTGACGGGTTTGAGAGTATCTAGACATGCGGTACACTAGTGCTTTTGATCTATGCATGCTTGTTTACTGCAGATTCATAATCATGCTTCGCTTTTATTTATTTTATCATGCTCTATCCTTGATAATCGGTCATGGTTACGTGCTGTAACATTGTTTAAAAAAAGAACGATTTTTTATCATGCTTACGTCATACATTCGGCAGTACTCTGTTTACATGATTTTATCAATTGCCGAATGATGTTTAAATTGCTGACAGATAGCTTGTTTATAGCTATATGTCGTTCTAACTGGCTTCATAGCCGTAAATACGGAACTGTCTGGTACCACCCGGCAAATTCCAGGTTTTATCTAACTATTTTCATCCTTTGTCAGTTTCAGGGAAAATTGACTGGCACGCTTCCGGATTCAACGCTCGGGCCACGTGTGTGAAGCTAGCTAATCCGACTTGCTGTGTGCTTGGCGTGAGGTGCTGATTTTACGTCAACGGTGGATGAGAATACGAGATGACAGAGTGGTTGGCTGTGCGCCGCCGCCGAAGTCTGTCCCTCTCGGCCGGCCTACCCTTGCCCTAGCACGGTGGATGAGAAAAAGGAAAGCGATCGCTAGATGCTGCATCCAAAGCCCTTTTTTTGGAGGAACGCTGTACGCAAAGCTGTACTACTCGATCATGTGCGCGAGATGGACCTGGATTGTTTTTTTGCTTGCCGTGCTGGGCTATCCACCACTAAAGTTTTTTTTGGCCCCTAAAAATTGGGGGCCCTGTACTGGTGTACAGGTGGCACGACATGTTCGCACTACCATTTTCTCTAAAAACGGCGGAATTTTGTAAATGTGTGTTGCGTCCGAAACATATTTAGACAAATTTAAGTCCAAACACCTTCATTAACAGATATCATGTGTCTATTTTGTAATCAAGCTGTTTCACCTTGTAGCCATTTTGTTTAATAAAATTCGACATAAGTCCATTAAAAATATGAAGTTGAACCCAAAAAAGTTTAAGACCATCAATTCTATGTGTTGATGCATCACATCATCAAAACTAAAACAATTCCATGATCGGTTGTACTGAGAACATGTCTCCACTATATAGGAATAGAGAGAAGAAAATATCTCACTCGGCACATCTGAGCTCCGATCTAGGAAGACATAGAAGAAATTATTTAGTAATTCTGGTGAACACAATGATGACACATTACATCAAGAGGAAGAGAATAAGGGGCTGTTTGGGAGCACTCTGCTCCATCAAATTCAGCTCCACTCCATAAAAAATTACCCAAACAACTTAATTAGCTCCACTCCACTCCTAAAAAATTAACTCCACTCCAACTTTTTTTTGGAGCTCCTCAAGAGGTACTCCACCAATTCTTGGAGCTGATAGAGTTGGGGTGAAATTACCCACCATGCCACTGGTTATAAAGAAAAAAACGGTTCGCTTTTTTTTTTCTTTCCCTGGCGCTGACCGGCCCTCCCCTCCCCATCGCGACCTTCTTCCCCCATCCCGCCCTCTCTCCAACCCTACCGCCGCCGCCGCCGCTTCACCCCGCGCCTCCGCAGGAGGTTGGACCGGCGCCACCGCAGGAAAAATGGTGGGGAGAGGAGATCCTCCTCCAAGATCTGCCGCCAAGGTGCCTGACATCACTGCTCAAGCCCACGCCGCGCAGCTCCACTTCATGGCCTCTCGTCCTGCTGCTGGCCATGGAGGCCCCGGGCATGGATCCGTCCTTGGTTTGGGTGGAGGCAGCAAGGGATCTACGAGAGGCACCGGAAGGCAAGGGAGTGGACGTGGGCGAGGTCAGGGATGGGGCGGCGGCCAAGGCGACGGGCCGCCGGCTGGGCAGCGGCCACGCTGGCGATGCTGCCGGCCAGGGGGACGGTGTCCAGCACGACGACGCCGGCGAGCCAAGCCAATTGTTTCGCCCACCGCGTCCTACAACATCCAAGGTGAACCATCTACACACCAGAGAGGTGAATAACTTGTATTGCCCAGGTCTGGTGGTGAATATCAGTAATAATGCTCTGGTGGCGTGCGTGACCACTTCACCAGCTCTTCTTGTTCTTGGCTCATCTCGAGACCTGAGAATATTATTTGAATTGGGAATTCGGTAGTATATCTCTGGCCGGCCGACACGGTTCAGCGTCCACATGGTTTTAGTCAACAGATTAAAGCGTGTGTGATCAATTTGAGATGGAGGACTACTGTCATTAATTATCTGTTGCTCCTGCTACTAACCCAGTGCCAAAAGCAACCACGTACTGAACCACTCTGAACTGCTTAAATAGAGAGTAATATTTTTTTGTACCTCTGTATACCCTTCGTCGTCATTGTGCAACAGTATCTTAATTCAATCCACTGTCTATTCTATGGATTGATTCTCCATCCTCTGTTCAAGAGTTTTTTTGTTAAAGAATAAAAGAGAATCGCTTCTTTGGGAGAATCAACTCAAATAGAGAATCAGAATCATGTAGAACTCTACCAAACAGAGCATTATTACTGTCACCTGGATTAGCCACCTTTTGCCCAGGTCTGGTGTGGCTGCATAGTTACAATGCTTAATGTTAGGTTACTACAGTGGGGTCTCCATAGTTGTGTTGAGCTTCTTGGTACAGTCCTCATCAGATTGAAATTTTGAGAGGCCTGTGTCCGCATCATACTCTACCGCAGCCTTGTTCCAGCCCCCCCAGTCTCCGGTGCCGGTCTATGGGCCGTGCCTTGTACTCCCAAAAAGAATGTTGCTTGTAGGAGTATATGTGCAATCTGTGCGCTTGCATTTCCTCACGTGCAGCTTTGCAGGTGTCATAATTCGCGATTGTCTCGTATGCATGTTTCTCTTTATCGTATTATAATTCAGTGATTTGTATCGACGCGGGAATGAGATGTCGCTGGTTTGGATATACCAGTGTGGGTCGTCGTCGGCAATGGACGACCGCCGTAAAGTTGGGAACTTGGATTAGATTGATTAGGTAGAAGGGTGTGATTTGTTTTTTGTGAGATTCAATCATGCCAATGTCGAACTTAGATAAGAAACTTATAATTGCACTTCAAAGATGTTAGAAATTCTGTAATTTTTCCAATCATGCCCATGCAAACTCAGTGTACTCAAAGCTATCTGATTGCACAAGCCAATGGTAGCAACAACCTATCAAATTAAGTCCTGATGGTAATTAGAATAATTTTTTTAGTAGTGCCTATGTACACTTTATTTGAGCAATCCCTTTTCAATGTGTAGGGCTCTGAATGCATCTTGGACATTATTTTTTGTGTGGCTGATACAAATGTATCCTGATCACTTTAATTATTATATGCTGACAGGGTGGTGGTGGCCAGCACAATGCCTTCGGCGATCCAAGCCAGTCGTTTTCCCCATCGCGTCCTATAGCGACCGATAAAACAAAAAAGAAAGGGGCTGAGGTATTATATTTTTTCGCGATGCAGATTGTCCAAATATGATAGTGTTATGTTGAGTCCTTGGATTTACAGTGAATTTGGATTAGTGGATCTGTTGATGTCTGATGTCTGCAAACTGCTATTTAGGCTGCTGCAATTTTCTTATCTGTTCGCTGTGCCTAGGACTATATACTCCGGTTGTCATGTTAGATTTGCTTATGTGTTCACAGTGCTGTCCTGCATAAATGTTAGATTTAATTCTAATGGTAGAAACCTTAGCAATGCTCTCTGTACCCATATCTTCCACATTGGACCTTAAAAAGGATATCTTCCACACTGAGAAAGAAGCCAAGGCAGGAACGACAGTGGCGCTTTTATCCCTCTTACAGTGCTTGCACCTACTGCAGAAAGATAACTAGATAAGGTTTGCTTTGGGGGGTTTATTTACTGGATCAGTCATAAATTACATTACTGTGCTGCCATATTACCATCTTAGTTAGTTTATCTATCTGATCTGCTGAATGATAAGCTTGTTCATTCATTCATTCATTCAGTAGATCGACTAGCAGCTATTTGCAGGACCATGCATGCAATGCAGCAGGCTGTAATTTTTCTGGTCTACTAGGAGAGTGGAAATTAATTTTCAGTGATCCAGTTGATCAATTATATATGTGCAGTGTAGTGCAGTGCAGCGATGTTGTTGGTATAGCATACTGCACATACCACATGGGCCAGCTGAGAACTTTTTGTATGTTAATGCGAGCTGAGTCCTTTCAGAGAGGCTGTACGTACGCGTAGTGTAGCAGGGATCGGAAAAATTTTCAAAATTTTTTTCAAAAACAGATGAAACATAACATATTTTTTTCTAGCAAACAATAGTCAAGCAATGGATAAAAAACAGCACAGTTGATGTAGCTCCTCCTGTGAACTATTACAGGCTGACTCAATGGATTGGAACGATGATAATATTGCCCTTGTTTGCAAGTTATTTGCACAACAAGTGCTGAGAGGGAATAGACCCAATACCCATTTGAATGGTGTAGGCTATGATGAGGTGATTGAAATATTTAAGCAAGCCAAAGGAATTGAGCTGACTAAGCTCCAACTCAAGAACAAGTGGGATAAATTGAAGCCTCGATTACACAAGGCATGGAACAAATTGATGAGACGACAAACTGGAATAGGTTTTGATCATGCCAAAGGTGTGGCTGTAATGGATGATGAATGGTGGAGAAAAGCAAAGAAGGTGAGGACAAAGAATTTTTGTTGGTTGTATTACTATTTATGGCTTATTAACACGTACTTTTCTGGTTGTATTTTAATAGGACATTCCTGGATGTGGCAAGTTTAGGAAGAAACCATTGCAGAATTTAGAACAGCTTAATGTTATGTTTTCTGACATCATTAATGATGAATCTGATCATTGGAATCCTATGAGTCAAAACCCTATCATACCTGAAGAGATCCAAGGTGATTTGGGAGATGATGATGAAGAGATTGAAGAAAACCACATGGCTGGAGAAAATGATGATGAAGAGATTGAAGAAAGCCACATGGCTATTGGTGATGAGGTAGTTTCTCCATCTATGGGTAATGCAAAGAGAAGAGGTCGGGTCATTCTTGATAAAGTCGGGAAACAAAAGACAAAAACATCACTTGTTATTCAAGAACAACTCACTAAGATTGCTGATTCAACCTCTTCTTTTACAACAAAAAAATCAAGTGAAGTGAGCGTGTGCAATGAGATAATGGATCTAGTTTTGGATTGTGGGGCAGATTATGGTACTAATGAGCACTTCATTGCCACCGAGTTGTTTGTCAAAAAGGAGCAGAGAGGGACATGTTCTTGACCTTTCCAACAAAAGAGATTAGGCTTAGTTGGCTTAGGAGAAAGTATCATACCAAGTATGGAAAGTGATCCATAGTTGTTATGTGCCTTGGAGATGCTATTATTTCCTATTTGAGCTATTTATGTACCGGAGATGAGCTATTTATGTACTTGAGATGCTGTAATGGTATTTGGCCCTAATGGCTAATACTATTGTTTTTCTATTAATGTGATAATTCCCTATGGTTGATGACTATTGCTCTTGCTTGATGTTCCAACTATATTTTCTTAATACTTTCTTTTTCCTTATTTGATCTTTTTTTATCATGTGATAATTCTCATGTTTGTTCTTTTTTTCCTGTAGGTGGCTGAAAGTGACACCGAATCTGAAAACTCAACAGAAAGCGAGAGCGAGGAGTTTTGGAAATTGGTTAGTTCCGCTGCCCAAATCACTAAAGTTTATGTTGACATGTACATTGAAAAAAATCCAGCTAGGACATCAATCCTTAGTGGCATGGGTTGGTTGCTAGAAACATTTAGGGCTCCAGGTGAGTGCCATAGACAACTGAGGATGAGCAAAGAAATTTTCTTGGACCTACATGATCTGTTGGTAGCTAGCTATGGTCTCAAGCCATCCATGCATATAAGTACTTATGAAATGCTAGCTATTTTTCTCTTCATATGTGGTGGAAATGAGTCCAATTGGAGAGCTCAGAATAGGTTCAAACACTCGAGAGAAACCATAAGTAGAAAATTTAGTGAGGTTCTAGATTCTTTGATGGCCATGGGACATGATTTCATCCGACCAAAAGATCCCAACTTTCGAGCTATTCATAGGAGGATAAGAGATGATAGAAGAGCATATCCTCATTTCAAAAACTCGTATTGGTGCCCTAGATGGAACTCACATCCGTGTGTCACTTTCACCCGAGCGACAAGTTAGATATATTGGGAAAAGCTGGAATTCCTACACAAAATGTTCTAGCTATCCGTGACTTCAACATGTGCTTCACTTATGTGTCAGCGGGTCAACCGGGACCTATGCATGATACAAGTGTGCTATACAATGCAATAGGAGTTGATAAGGAATTCTTCCCTCATCCTCCACAAGGTAACACAATTGTATATGCTCAATTGTTCCTGCATTTGTCTCGTCTCCCTCAGTAGTCAGTATACTGACACAAGAACTCAACTTAATTTTTACTCTGTTACTGTATTAGACTAGCAGAAATGTGACTTAGATCAGGAGGCCTTGAGGAAGTTTATTCGCATACATTATTTAAACTGCCAAATTGCAAATGTTGCTGCAAAATTGCAAATCCTTGCAAATACTAGTTATAATGCTCCTGCTGTGATCTTATTCAGTTACACAGCTACTGCTTCATTTATCTTAAGTAACCAGCCCAAGCAATCTTTCAGGAATTACATCAGTTCATCAGAGTAAACATAGAGATTACAATAGTTCCTTTGGGATATCCCATTTTATTACAAACAAAAGCAGTGTAGCTAGCAGCTCCAGCCATACATGTGAATGAGACATCACTAGTATTTTTGCTTTTCAGTGCTTTTAGAACCGGATTTCTCTGTTAGTATGCTGGAAGTTTTAATAAGATGGAAACTGTTTGGGCTTCATTCCCGACGTGGATACTCATTTTTTTTCTTCTTACTCATGCTCTTTTATGTGTAGGCAAATATTATGTTGTTGATGCGGGATATCCTAATCGGCCCGGTTATCTTGCTCCCTACAAAGGTGAAAGATATCATTTACCAGAATGGCATAGAGGTATGGAACCCAACACTCTGATGGAAAAGTTTAATCGTGTTCACTCATCCATCCGTAATGTTATTGAGAGATCATTTGGATTGCTGAAAATGAAGTGGCATATTCTATACAAAATGCCGCCCTACCCAATGCACAAGCAAAAAATGATTGTGGTGGCTACTATGGTCCTCCATAATTTCATCCGTGAGCATGGAGGTGAGGATCCTGACTTTGCTAGGTTCGACCGTGAGCCTAACTTTGTTCCTACAATACCGGAACGGTTTAACAAATATGCAGTTCCTCCATGGGCATCCGATGGGTCAACTTTCTACAGAAATGCTAGATCTATGGATGAATTCCGTGATGCCATAGCCACTGATGTAGCAAGTTCTTGGCGCTAGATTTCAATGAAAAAATGATTTTGTAATCGATGGCACCTTAATGATGACAAGCTGTGATGATACATTGTTATTTTTTTCTTTTCATATGCGACCGGACATGTAATAGGCAAGTTAATTATTTTCCTTCTGTTTTGAGATGAGGTACTTTGAATGCACAAACACTGAAGGCTGCATGAATTTGTATTCTTGTTCTTATTTTTCTTCGGATTGTTTTTTTCATTTGATTTAGTGTTGTAGGCTTCATATTGTTGTATACAGTACGATTCAATACATGTCTGCAACAACTGTGTTTAGGTGCATGCGGACAGCAATATGGCATCACGGACAGATAATAAATTCAGTGTTGCAGCTTGCATCATTCAAACAGAATATGGCAACTGTGCGCATGGCTCTAGACAGCAGCTAATATTTTGGAGTGGAGCTAAAAAAATACCCAAACATTATAAAAAGTTGGAGTGGAGTTAAGTGGAGTTGGTAGAGTGGAGTTGGTGGAGTGGAGCCCCTATTTTGGAAGTGGAGTGCTCCCAAACAGCCCCTAAAAGGCTTAAAGTCATACATCATTGGAGCAATCAAAGGAATCAAACCAAACACCTATACAGAATATTAAAACTTTTTCTGCTCAACGATTTAAATGCTAGTGGATAATAATTTCAGTGAACCAAGTTTGAAGAAAGTAGAGAGTGAGACTTTTACAGTTTGCCCTGCCATTTTGCACATATATAGCTAATGGGTAGGATTAGTGTAAACATGTTTTTGTCTCAAACACATTGAGACAAGTTCAAGTAAACACCTTTGTGCATAATATATCATGAGTGTCTACTCAATCTGTAGTCAAGTCATTTTGCACCTTGTAGTAAGTAAATAACGTTTTTTAAAAAAACTTTCAAAAATGTCCACAAGGAATATGAACTCAAACCCAAGAAATTATTCACGATCAATCATGCAGAAAACAATAGATGTGATGATGCAATGCAACAAAACTAGAGAATTCCACAGTTTTCTACCAAGAACTCTACGCGTACACCATCTAGACAAAGATGGAAGACATTATATGACGAAGATAATGACCTAAGTGATGACACGCATTGCATCAAGAGGAAGAGAGTAAATGCCATATTTGTCAGTGGAACAATAAAAGGCATCAAAACAAACAACAAAAAAGAACATTTAAAGTGTTGTAGTTCAATGTGTTAAATGTTAGAAGTGGAGATTAATTTCAATAAAAGAAGTATGAAGAAATTAAAGAGTTAAACATTTAGAGTTTATCCTGTCATTTTTTCAATAGCTAAGGTGTAGTATAAATGTGTTTTGTATCTAAAACACATTCAGACAAGTTTAAGTCCCAACATTTTTGTAAACAAGATATCATGCATGTCTACTTATCTTGTAATCAAGCCCTATCACCTTATAGAAAGTAAATAAAATTTTACTATCCCATTCAATAGGTCCTTAAGAAATACGGTGTCAAACCCAAAAAATTATCCAGTCACTTCTACTGAGAACTCTGTGTCTCCACCATTTAGCAAGACACAAAAGATAGTATGTGATACAAATGGTGACCAGATTGATGAAAAACATTGCATCAAGAGGAAGAGGATACAAATTGTTTCTCAGTGAAACAATCAAAGCAAACACCGGTAACGAATATTCAAACTTGTGCAGCTCGATGTGTTGAATGCCAAAATTAATTGGAGACTAATTTCAAAAGAAGTATGGATAAATTAGAGAGCACATTATTCTAGAAGAACCTTTTGTCTGGGAAAGTGTCGTATGGACCTCCCTGAGCCCACTACCTCAGTGGGTACCAGGACCGACTACTCGGTGGGCCCCTGGGACTACACAACTTGGGTCACATGGTACCTGATGACGTGGGGCGCAAGGGTACTCGAATAGGAAGCTATACATGTCCTATACTGTGTAGAGAACTCCTAGACGTACCCGACTTGTACTCTCTCCTCAAACCGACTTGTAACCCTGCCTCCTGGACTATATAAGGCGAGGCAGGGACCCCTATCTCTCTCATACGCATCATCTTGTAAACACATCCAATCAATCTAGAGCTACATAGCATACAGGACGTAGGGTATTACGCACCTCATGGCCCGAACCTCTAAATTTTGTGCCACATGTCTCTTCCTTCGAGTCACCGATCTCGGCGAGGCTACATTCATCTACCTCGGGTACTCCCCTTGGTAGGTTGCCTGTCTAAAACACCAACAGCTGGCACGCCAGGTAGGGGCTCTCGCCGAAGATCTCATGGCGAACTTGACGACTTCAATCACCATCAAGCCAACCGTCGCCTTCAACCGCGGCGACACCTTCGTCTTCGGGTCCTGGGTTTGCACTGCTGATGCCGCCGGATCCTTCCAACGCTGCCTCACCATGGCCCCAACCCGAGCTCTGGGCTCGTGACGCTTCCTGAAGTGATCACAAGCAACCTCGCCGGAAGATTCGGCGAAATTTCGCTCTACAACTAACACGCCGACTTCGAGTTCGGATCTGCCACCAACTCGACGTCCCCGTGGGCCATCGCATGCGAGTCGGCTATGAAGCCATCGTGTGCGGACTTCCCACTCCATGAGCACTTCCCATACGGCCTCTGCAATGCTAGTGGGGCCCATGCAAAGCTCTCACCGCGCGCCAGGCCGGCAAGGAGATCGTCTCTGACTGCACCTCGGACTCCAACACCGCCTCCGGCTACTACTCAGACTCATCCTACGAGTTCGACTTCGGATCGGATCCCGAGCCCGAGTCTGAAAACTCCACGACCGAGCAACCACTATCAGGACCAACTACCGGTCTGGTTATAACATCCACACCCACCGGGCGATTCATCTACTGGCCAGACTACAAGCCTGCAGACCTGACAGACGGGAACTCACGTTGTGTCTCCTACCTCGACTCACTTCCCTTCCAGGAGGGAACACCACTAGCTCCAGTAGAAGAGCACACTCCAACAGAGGTGGCGACTACCGACTCCGGTATTGGCAACCCTGATCGCCAAGTCTTCATGGCTGCCGGCGAGACGCCAGGACCCTCAGGGACTCGCCCTGACAGATACTTTGAAGATGTTGATGGTGAAAATCTGTCAACCTAGCCATAAGTTTACCTTTGGTGTTGGCATAAGTTTTATACCTTATCCATTGGTACTAACCCCCGTGGTATAACAAGTTCATGTGTGCATGTCGATTTTGGAGTTTAGTGTTTATGAAGGGTTTTAGCATTGAATGCAAGACTATCGAGATAAGTTCATGACAAGACCTTGAAGCCCCGTACAAGTCATGCAATGAAGCAAACTTGACTCCAAGAAGCTAGGGACTTGATCCGAGAAGATGACAAACTCCAAGGACCTAACCAGAAAAGTGCCGAATCTTGCAAGACAAGGAGCTATGTCCAATTCGGAGAGAAACTGACGATATGGACCTACATGCAGAAGGGGGAAATATCTAGAAGACACGGGAACTGACATAGAGCAAAGGAGGCCATGGGTTGCGTCTGAATGGGCCCAGGCCGGCCGGCCCAGCCCTGTCCAGTGCCTGTTCGCCCCCTCCTTTGCCCTAGCCGCCATTTGGGCTATTTATAGCCCCGGGGGCGAGAGCCACGCATGATTCAATTCATCATCGGCCGCCGAGGAGCAGAGAAGAGAGGGACACCATCCCAGAGAAGAGAGGGTCGAGCTAGTTGACTAGGGTTTCCTTAGCCGACGTGGGAACCTTGCACGGAAGACCACGTCGGAGTTCCCGGAGCTAGAAGCAAGATCAAGGAAGGATCCCGGTGGTGATCATGTGTATGTATCATTGTCGTAGTTGAATTATCAAGTTGAATCTTTTCCTAGCGATCAAGTGTTTCCTCGAAGATTTCGTTTTTCGATCGGCTTTGCTTATTCTAAATCTATTCTCGAGATAGATTACATAGGGTGTTCTTGTAGCCGCGGTGGCTATAGGTACACGCCGGATCTTCCGAAAGAATCTCAACTTGTCTTTTGACTCTCCCTAGACTCCCCGCATGAGTAGGGATACATTGTGACAGAACGGGGGTTCCGAAAGGCGGATGTTTTCGGATTTGGACGGGAAACCACGGTTTAAAGAGGCATCTTATAAGATTCGATTTGCTACTTCTTCTCTTGCTTGGAACTGCAACAAAAAGCTTAACCCGATCTCTCTATATCAGTTTATCTACCCAATCTTACTTTGTTATCTCCGGTCTTTAGTAGATTAGATTAGTTTCATGTCTTTTACTTAGATGCATTAGGGTTTCTCTTTTACCGAAGATTGAAGTTACTTGGCTTTACTAGATCATCTTTTGCGTCACACATTTGTTCCACGGATTCGATACCTTGGGTTTACCACTCGAGGGAAGAAGGGTCCCTTGACTACGACGGGAGACTTGTCCGCTTGCAAGTCTAAACGAAATTCGATACAACTATTAACCGTCAAGAAGCCCCTTTTTCTAGCGCCGTTGCCGGGGAACAAGTGATCAAGATTTGATTTTGTATTGCCTTTTCTTGTAATTTTCAGTTTTCTCTTAGTTTTTCTTTTTGCATCTACTAAACTTTGATCATCCTCAAAATAAATCTAATCTAGTTTTTCTAACCCTAGTTTTCATAGATTTATTTTTACTTTCTAGTTTTTGCATACTTTGTTTATTACTAACCCTAACAGGAGATGGACGGCTACCTCTCCAACAAACCCGATAATTTTGTGGATGATCCAGAAAAACTTTACAGGCTAAGGAGACGCGAAGCACGTCAAGCTAAAAAGCTGGATTTAGTAGATTCAAAGTCGGAAGACGAAGAATCGAAGGAATCTCTGAAGAATTCACCACCGCAAAGTCCTCGGGAGAATCGACCTCCACCAATGGGTGACCAACCGCAAGAGCGCAAGATTGGGGAGCTATGCACCCCGGACATCATCGACCTACCAATATTGAACCTTGAGGAGATCGGAAGACCGTTCGAGATCAAGACCTCAACAATCCTCATGGTGCAACATTCACCCTTCACCGGTAAAGAGGATCCGAACCTTCACCTCCAAGCGTTCATTTAACTATGTCAAACTTTCAACATGGATGGAGTGACTCAAGATCAAATGAGGGCAAGGCTTTTTCTGTTCTCACTTCTCGGGAAGGCTTTGCAATGGTTCCACTCTAAACCGGCGGAGACGGTGCAAAATTGGAACACGTTGATGAAGGCTTTCATGAAGGAATAATACTCGCCGGGTAAAACTCAAAGTTTGCGTAATAAGATTGCCACCTTTGTTCAATATTCTACGGAAACCATCTCGGAGGCATTCGAGCACTTCAACGAGTACACTTGGGCGGTTCCACATCACAAGTTCCCGAAGGAAGACCTCGTGCAAAAGTTCTATCAAGGACTCACCATGGCGTCAAGGACGATCATCGATGCATCGACGGGAGGATCCATCATCGAACTTACACCGACGGAAGCTTTCACTCTATTCAAGAAGGTCGCGGATAATGACACATGGGCGTCATCCGGGCGCCTACATCTGGTTCAACCCACGAGGAACGTCAAAGGAGTCTTGCAAGTGGAGAATGAGAACATACTTGAAGGCAAGATCGACTCGCTCATGAGAAGGTTGGAGAAGATGGAGATAGAAAAGAAAGAGGCTCAAGACTTGAAGGCCGCCGAAGCAAGATCCACATGCGAAGAATGTGGAGAGTATGGCCATGTCTGCAAAGATTGTCCGGAGGAAGCCAAAACGCTCAACTACATGAGGAAGGGAGAATTGCCAAACTTCCGCTACGGGCAAGGTAGACCTCAATTCAATGCAAGCTCATCCATTCCGAATTCGGTTCCACTTCGTATACAATTGAAGGAGTTCATGGACGAGCAAGCCAAGATCAACAAGGACACCATCACCAAGTTCAAGACCATAGATAAGGTGTTGGAGAACATCGATAGCAAAGTGACGGAGGTCGGAAGTTCCAATCATCAAGTGCTCAACATGATGAAGATGCTCGAGACGCAAGTTGGACAACTTGCGGGGCGCCTCTCTAATGATGAAGGGAAGCTTCCGGGAGAACCCAAAAGTCCCAAATCGGCGAAGGCCATTCAAACACGTTCGGGACAGGAGACCGAAGATCCGGAACGTTCCGCGGGAGCAAGGAAGCCTAAACCATCCGCCGAGGTGGAAGGAGTTGCTAAAGAGAAGGTTACGGGGATCGTCACCGAAGAGCCCGAATTTGAGAAACCGGAGGAAGACACAAGGATACCACAACTCAAGCCACGCTACTTCCGAGGTAAACTTGACAACCACTTTGAGAAGTTTGTGGAGGTTGTGCGTAGACTTAGCATCAACATGCCATTACTAGATGCCCTACAAGTACCTACATATTCTCGTTACTTTAAAGACATACTTGCTAATAAATATGAGATAGCAACACTCGGGGTAGATCATGTTAAGATGTCCGAGGAGTGTAGTGCCGCTATTGCTAATGGGCTAGAGAAGCAAAAGGACCCCGGGTGCCCTACAATTCCATGTTCTGTTGGTTCTTTCAACTTCGAGAAGGCGTTGTGCGACCTTGGAGCTAGTGTGAGCATCATGCCAAGGGATGTGTTAGAGAAGCTACGCCTACCAATGGAGCCTACGGGTATATGTTTGGAGTTGGGAGATAACTCCATTCGCTATCCCTTGGGCATTGCTGAAGACGTATCCGTGAAGGTCGGACACCACTTCATCCCCGTCGACTTCGTGGTGCTCGAGATGGGAGAGAGGGAGAAGCCACCGCTCATCCTTGGGAGGCCTTTCCTCAAGACCGTGGGAGCTACTATTGATGTCGGCAAGGGGGAGATCATGTTCAATATCAACAGAGAAAGGAGTTCCTTCAAGTTCCGACCACGACTCGAGGCATGCAACATGATTGGAGTGAAGGAAGAACCAAAGAAGAAGGAGGGGCTGAAAAAGCAGAAAGAGCCGAAAAGATGAATGTAAAGAAAATAAAGGAAGGTGTTGCATCCGTCAAGACAAAGGAAGAAAAGCCGCCTGTGAAGACCAAAAAAATGACTAAGTCGGAAGACAAGCCCGTGCCCAAGATGGTGCGGAAGTGGGTACCCAAGATTGCAACTCCCGCAAAGAGCGTTGATCCGAAGTAATCAAGTGAAAAAGTCTAGCCATGGACTATAAACACAGCGCTAGGCGGGATGAAACCCGTTTCGTCGAGTCAAGAATAAGCTACCGGGAGGACAACCCGATTCCAGGTTTTTCGAGTCTTTTTAATAAGTTAGTTTTGAATTTTATTACGCAAAGACATTAGACTTGGAACTGGTTGAACAATATTAGAGACATAATTCTTGGTTGAATATTTTGCTTTATCATAAACCCTTTGCATGAACCCTCCTATGTGTTTGTTTGTTTTTTTCGAGAAACCACAACCAAATAACTCAACCCTTCATCCTTATTATGGTACTGTGGTTGACTTATTTTTCATGCTAAAAACACACGAGTAGAGCCACGACTTATACCTAGGTGTTAATTAAATTTCAGCACGTGTAGGACTCGCGTGAACCTAGAAACTAAACTTTTGATTTGTTTAAAAATCTATATCCTTGGTTTCTCTAAGATTAGAATTTTTCTAAGCCTCATCTAATTTTGTTTTATTCAAAATCTCTCTCATTTAGCCAAAATTAGAACCTAAACACTACTAGATTTTCCCCCTAAAGCAACGCACAAAATGTGTTGCAATATGCCATATTTGGTTGCAATAGACACAATTGCAACCAAACTGTTCCGTGGACCGTGGGCTGCGAAAAGCCGCGTTGCATTAGGTTATTATGACATTGTCCATCTAGTTGTTGCCAAAGTTTTTTTTTTGCAACGTAACACAACGTTGCAATTAGGTTTTTTTACAACGCTTGTTCTGGTTGCAAAGTGTACTATTGCGACACATCTGTGGTGTTGCCAAAGGTGCAATTGCAACGTTTCTGTTTTCGTTGCAAGTTATAGTATTGCTATGCACTGACTTTGGTTGCTATTGGTTAAACCTCGTCTATTACCACGAAAGTAATTTGGTTGCAATATGTAGTATTGTCTGGTGCCACGAAATTGGTTAGTTGCTATAGGTGGTCTCCTCTATTGGCACAAAAGTTGATTTCGATGCAATAGGTAGTATTGTCTGATGCCACGATATTGGTTACGTTGCTATAGGTGGTATCCTCTATTGCCACGTAATTTGATTGGTTGTAATATGTGGTCCTCTATTATTGCTTCGAAATTTGGTTGGTTGCCATAAGTTAAAGTCTTTATTACAACGTTTCTATTAGGGTTTCTACAAGTGCACTATCTATGGCCACATTCCTTTTGTGTTGCTACAAGTTGAACTTCTTATTACCACGTTCCTATTAAGGGTTTCTACAATACACCATACTATTGCCACATTCCTTTTGTGTCGCTACAAGTTGAATTTCTTATTACCACGTTCGTATTAGGGGTGCTACAAGTGCACCTTACTATTGCCATGCTACTTTTTGGCAATGGAAAACACTGGTTGTGATATCATGATTTATCATTTGCAGCATATGGTGTATTCTGCCACGCTCATTTATGTAGCAGCACTAATTGCAACATTAATTAACATCAGCAGATAAATATAACTATGCATCTATAGTTAATTAACCAACATTGAACCATCCACTGAGTTAATTACATGACTCATGAAGTACTTAAATACTGAAAAGTTTGGCACATGACATTGTTTCAACACATAGTAGACAAATTTGCTAGGACATGAAGAACTTGGTCTGCCAATTGTGACTTGGAGATGATCCCAACACTTGATCAGCAAAGGGGGATTCAATGCAAGGAGGTCGCATCACCTGTAAAGAATCAACAAAATTTTTAAGCTAGCATCAATTAATCTCTAATATTGGAATTTGTGAAACAACAACATATAGCAAACCAAAGATTGATTGTGATTCATAAAAATAGCATAATGACATCAAATAATTACCACAACCATAAACACACTTTGACAGCTGAAACATGAATTACATTCACAGCAGTAAGAGTTGTTGGAAAAAGCTTCACCTCATGTCTTTTTGGTGCTTTGTAGTCTCCTTTGTGCAACTTGTACCTGTAGCTGTTGAGAGGAAATTTGTCTAACGGTGGATTGTGTTTCAGGATTGTTAACACCAGCTTTTGTGCTTCTGGTTTTGCGAAATACTTGTTTTCGAACTTCTTCAGATTCCTTCTCCTATGAACCAATCATTTGGAAGGACAAGATTAGGCGTAATTTCATCAGTAACTGATGATATGTACTAGTAAAAAGTTGTGAATTTGAGAACAACCTGAGTACACGAAAGCACATTCCCGGAGTCCGGTCGTACATTCCCGGATGTAGGAATTGATGGTTCCGCCGCCACGTTGTCCGCGGATTCAGCCGACAAGGTTGTTTTCTTCGGGTGATTGATGCAACCGCCGCCACGTCGGCAGATTCAGTGACATTGTTGCTTGGGCTTGGTTGGACAGATATTGGCTGGTCAACCTACGAAAGGATACAAACATTCATATATAGAACCCAATGAAAGAAACCCATTCATGCAAATAGCTTGACCAGTACCTGTGGAACTTGTGACTGTCCATTTGATGCTTGCAGCATTGATAGGAACTCTTGCCCAAGTCGTTGTAGATCCGCTCGCCTTCTCTTTTCACTTTCTTCAAGTTGGCGTGCATGTTCTCTCCTTTCTGCTTCCCTTTCTTCTTCCCATCCTGACATTTTTTCTTGTAGCTGCCCAAATGCGTCCATGAGCTCGACGTGTTCCTCATGTTGTAGCTCTTCCCTACGAATTTTTTTCCTCGCGCTCCGCATTGAGCAGCTGCCTTCTAGTTGGGTTTTTCGCCAGGTACCCGTTTCCATGCAACTTGGTTGATTTGCACTTCGTGACTTCATTGTAGGATTTTTGGAACATCTCGTTTTTTTCCTTTTGGGAAACGAAGTTGTTCTCTGCATTTGATTCCGCCTCAGCAATAACCCTTCTTGCGGTGTCCTAACATTTGCAAGGCACATGTGGAGGAGTTAGTTGAACAAGAGATTGGTTGCATTCTATAGTTGCATAAGCCTATGTATAGTAATGTATGTACTAATTCATTGAGAACTCACATAGACATTTTTAGATTGTTTGTCTGTCGAAGACCCCTGGTTAGTGTGAGTTATCCACCAAAGTTCCATATCATCGGGCTCTTCACCAGTTTCTGGGTCTCTCTATTATGCCAAGAAAATAACAAATTAATGTTCTTCATCCTGCAAGACAGATTGGAGATGTGCTTCTCCAGTTATTACCTTCTCATAGCTGCGCTGAGAATAAGGCTTAGCGCCTGACAAATGTCTTGTCATTTGTTGGCATCGAATCGCAGAATTTTGTGTGCTCCTTTCCTATACAATGTAAAGTTATGAACAAAAATCTTAAAGACTCAGACATCGCCATTTGAATGAAAAATGTAGTGGTCAGAAATCGTAATTAACAATGTGGAACAAACCTTGAATTTAGCAGTACTGAAATACTTCAACAGATAGTGCCATTCAATAATATCTAATTTCGTAGGCTTATGTAACATTCTCGCGGTGGTAGTTGTTGTATGTCTTGGGTAGCACTTCGAAAGTTGAACGCCATCCTTTGTAACGCTCCCTAGCAATGGCCCATATCTTTTCCCTTGATTCAGCATTATCCTCCATGTCCCACTTTGCCTGTTATGTAATCACAATAGCATTAAAATATTATGTGAGTTGATATGTTAGTTTTTATTTGAATTGTACTGAAAAGCAAAGTCTATTATTACCAATACATCAGTTGCTATTGCGTTTCTGACTTCTTCCCTAACATTTTTCCATGATTTCACTCCATTTATAGGAGCCCTTTTCCTTGTATACATGACCACTTCATCAACGAATGAGCGGTAGTTATCACCTACCGGTCCTCCATGTTTAGAGAATTGAATGTCCAAGCGTCGCTTGCCCGCCTTGATTCTCTTCGCGATTACCGTCAATGCTCTTACGGGACCACGTCCTCTTTTCTTAACTTTTTGTGAGCCTATTCCATGCGAACAACATGCATGTGATAATACCCAAAAAATAATTGTATGCACAGACAGGTAATTTCTATGGAACACATGTTACCAGATCCTTGCTCCTGCTGTTTCCAACGCCGAGCATGAGATGGAGGTTGTACTGCAGGTGTTGGGTTCATTTCATTCCTATGTTGCAAAATGAAGGTGGGGTCCACATACCGTTCTGCGGAGAATTTAGTGGCATATGATGACCTATCATTTTTTGTAGTCTGAGAAAAAATGGTAATTTGCTTGCAAATTAGGAGAGGGATATTACCGATGTCTTCAAGTAGTCCTGCAACATTCAGGTATTCTCTGTATGTCTCGATTGTGTCATCCCTGAAAATGTCTTTTAATTCTGAAATAGAATCCATAATTAATTTCATTCATGTGACTGAACATGCAAATTCAGGAGTATAAGTACACAAATATTTGGCTGAAGCATATCTTACCCAAGGCTTTCTTCTCTTGATGCAAATCAGCTAGCCAAAGTTTGTATTCATCTAAGTCATGTTCTTCTACTTCTTCTTCATCATCAGCATGTGTGTAAGCACTTTTAGATTTCAAAGGTGCTATGGCCATGGTATTGGCTCGCTGGAGATAACTAATCTGATCACCATCTCCTCCTCGTGAATCTGTTTCATTCTTTGTACGTCGACGTCGTAGTCGATCTCAGTGAGTGTTGCTTCCGCAGGAGAGTCAGGAATTCTAGTCTTGTAGTAAACAATGTCCCTCATCCTATACCCCAGTTTTTGTTTTAGGTTGATTATGGTTTCTAGGGTGATTTGTTTACCACGAGGGTAACAAGTATGTGTTGTATCTGGCTCCCCATCTATACCTTTCTCAATCATATATACGGTCCAAGACTGATCATCTAATGATCCGCGCATTCATTTCGATGTCATCTCAATAACATGTGAAGAAATTTGGTGTGCAAATCGCGTGATCAAATGCATGAAATCTAGGGTACCAGTGCGTGCACAGATGCATGAGATGTTGGAAGCAGTACGAACGAGGGGAAAGATCGAACCACGATACAGCGTACCTGGCCTCGGTCGTCTCGTCCTGAGATGAAGGTAAAACATCAGGGTCTGCATCTATGTCCACGTCGACGCGTGCTTCATCGTCGCCCGAAGGTGATGATGACCCAAAGAGCGCCCCCGTCTCCCTAGGCCTGGGGGCCATGGTGGCGGTAGGTTCACCAATCGCCGCACCAGGGGTTGTTGTGAACATTCTAGGTAGCATGGCTGACGACGGTGTGCGCTGCGCTTCAGAGGACGTAGGGGTCACCCTTGCCGGCTCCCTCGACGACGGCATCCTCGTGTACGGCGAGAAGCAGCTTGGCGGCGGCGGCGGTAGTCGTATCGTCTACCCGGCCCCTAACTGACCGAGATGTAGATTTGTTTTGCGAGGGGATTCAGGAGGGAAAGTAAAGACACACAACTGTTTACTCTTGTAACCCGGCGTGGTGGCCCCAGTCATGGTTGCGCGGTAGTTTGGGCGAAAGTTAAATAATTCGGATGGGAAAAAACTGGCGCCACATTCCAAATCGCTGGCTACCCATTTTTTCTGAACGGTTGGCGTATTTGAGGGCTGTGTTTTGGTGTGGCCAGCTGACGGGTGGGTCCCACAAAGTTTACTTCTTGTTTACCACAAAGTTATTTTATATTGGTTACACATTTTTTGATGTGGTCAGATTAAATTTACGAATGTCATATTTGTATAAACTTTAGCAGACTACCATAAACTTTTTATCAAATTTGTACCAGAGTAAAATGCATCACACAAATATGTGTAACAAACATAAAGATCGGGTAGCAATGGGTAAGATTTATGACAACTGAGTTTACACAGGCTAGCTACCCGAGTCACGTTGACACCACACCAACTAAGGATCATCAAAAACATGCTCTACAAGGACACAATTGTAAAGACACATACATCATCGAAAGACACAACTTGAGAGACATGCTTTGTGTTTATTAGCTGGATTTCTTCAAAGATGTGGTTGAAATGACGCCAGAGCCTCTCTGCAAGGTCCCTCGTCAGTGGCAGATAAATTTCCTGAAAATGAAGAAAGCATTAAACGAACTGTCAGAACAATTGATAACTGAAATCCTGTGCACTGAAACAATGTTAGCAATCAGCTGGACATGTAAAACAGAAGAAAGAACGCAAACATGTAAACTGAAATCCAGAATGTCTTTTTGGGTGCATCATGTGTGGAACAAATTTGTCAAGAAATATCAGCAAGCACAACTTTTATACCTTCTTTCAGATCATTAACGCTTCCTTGAGTGTGTAGAAGAACCAATCACACTCGTTTCGGATCCTACACTCCTCGCTGCAAAACCTACGCCACGAGTACCAAGAATGCCATCCTGCGTGGTCGCCACACCCACGACCCGTACACTGCAAATTGTCGTGGCGAGGTACGGGCGCCGGCACCGACGACACGGCAATCGCATTCACATCTGTAAGCAGGTAGTCCCACGTCGACGCAATGATCCTGTTGGAGCGGCGTTTTGTGCAAGTCAAATTTATCCAAGAAAGCACCGTCGCCCCCTCTTGGGGTGCCTCGACCAAGCCCAGGAGCCGCCTGGCCTCGTCGTCGTCGGCCTTGCCGCTGTTGGGTCTGTAGAGGAAGAGGGAGAGGGCGTACATCGATTCCTTGTGGCCCGCCTCCGCGGCGCGCCGTAGCTGGTCGAGGCTCGGCGTGATTACGCCACGTGTGTTCCCCAGTACTGCGCGGCGCAAGCTGCTCTGTAACAAGGCCTCTGGGTTGCCGACGTTGGCCAGTGTGTTGACGAGCGTCGCGCGATACTCGTGGCCGAGGTAGAATCGACGCCGCAGGACGCGTTTCAGGGCTAGGCGTCGTCCGACCGTGGCGGCGCCGCCCACCACGCACATTGCCTTGCATGTTGCGCGCAGGTTGTAGAGATCCACAATGGCATCCTCTGACTGCGCAGCAACGCGAGAGACGATGTCATTCGTCAGCTCCGTCGGCAGTTCCAGCAGCCTTGACGACGCCTCGTAGCGAGCCGCGGAGATCTTTTCCATGGAGTGGTTGCAGTTCGTCACGCGCGGTGGGTAATTGGATGTGCGACGCTGTTGTCCCCGGCGAGGATGAGGGGAGATGGAAAAGAACCGCCGCCTCCAGATCATGTTGTAGATTGAATTTGGGGGGTCGTAGGGTTCATTGGGTTTTAAGGAAACTGCGCTTTCATAGGGAGGACACGGAATCACATGGTCAATGACGGGTGTACCCACCCACTTGTTGGCCCAGAAATCAGTCTTTACAGAAATTTGACTCTGGGTGACCCCATCTGTGGACGGAGTTGTGGGTCCCACCTGTCGGTAGGATTGTTGCGCCAAACTGTCGGCCTGAACCCGTGAGAGATTTCCCCATTGCACAAAGTTATGGGCCCACCTATCGGCGCCCAGATTGGGATGTGTTCTTGAGTTGTTCATGTTCATAATGAACTTGATCATTTGTATCGTTTAATCATAACTTCAAAGTTGTTTATATTTGTCAAATGACGTCCAAATCAGGAAATTTTTTTCCTACATTCTTATGACAACATAATCTAGATCATGGTGTCCACTGCATATCGTGTCACAGCGTTTGAGCAATCATAATTTAAAAATAGAAAATTTCATAACTAGAATCAATATTTTCAATCAGTAGACGACGTCAATTTGAAATGAGATGAATACCAAAGTTTCATAGCTAGTCGAGATGAACAATCTTTATGTTGGTTGGATTCTCATTTGAAGAAGGGGTACGGTCACGTAGAACAAAAATGACATGTCTCCAACCAAGTTTCTTAAACAATGAGAGTGAACCTAGGATTAACGAACAATGTGTAGTACCACTTCCTCAAATCAAAATCCTTTGCGTCGCTCTCGTCGATCTTGAGTAGCCGCTCGTCTTCCCCCTCGACTCCCTGCGCGCAGCAATGGCCGGAGAGAAGCGCCCCGCAGAAGAGGCCCCTGGTGGTTCGTCGCCGTCAGTCCCGCCGCGTCTACGTCGGTTGATTTCTCGCCAGGGGTGAGTGTCTTCCTATCTCCATAATTTCCTGTGCTTGTCGAGGATCTGATGTTGTCATTCTTCTTCTGTTTCCTAGTGCGACATTTGGCCCGGGTCCTTCAGCCGGTGCGGCGCCTGCGTCCGGTGGATCTTCGTCGTCGGAATCCTGGAGCTTGTCTTCTTCCTCGTCTTGGGGCGACGCCCCCGTTCGTCAGGAGGCCTGGGACTGGGCAGAGGAACTGGCGTGGACGCGGCGTCGTCTAGATGTCGCGCTGCGCAAGGTACGGGACCTGGAGGGGACCCGGGAAGCGATGCATACCACCCTTTAGGCGGCTGAGACGGAGACAGCCGAAGTTCGCAGCGCCAAGGCCGATGTGGAGGCCCGCTGCTTTGGTGAGTTCCTGTATTCCGTCAGTGCACGCCGCCCACTAGGCTCTTGTTTGACTCGTCGCCATTGTTTCTTGCGTCAGCCGAGGAGGCGGAGGCGTCTTTCCGCCGCGAGCAGGCGGAGGAGCTGCGCTACCGCCTGAACGATCTAGAGGATCGCCACGATGACCTTACGCGCGCGGCGGAGGTCGCCGTCGCGGTGGTCGGCCCGGGGCTCCGCCCGCCGTCCGACCGTCTTCGCGCGCTCCCTGGGCGTGTCCAGGAGGCAGTGCGTGCCGGTGCACGCCAGGGAGCCGCCCGCGCACTCGCGACGGCGGACATTCAAGTCAAGTTTCCCTTGGCTGATCTGCAGCCGGAGTGGCCGTTACCGCTGGATCAGCACCGGCACTACGCGCTGCACTTCCCCATTGCGGCCGATGCCGCCGCCGCGGGGGTTGACATCGACGGCGTGCTTCGCGATGGCGCCGCCGCCGACATTGGCGGCCTGTAACTCACCTTTGTAAGATTAATCTGTACCGGCCCCTCGTGGCCGAGGAAATCGAACTTCGTCGCATTGTTCCTTGTTTGTGCCATTGCAATTTCTTATTCACTGCTTCGGGGTGGGCGTGGTCGGGTGTACGAAGCAAACTCCCCCCCCCCCCCCCGTGCCGTCTTGTCACCCGTCACAGCACCTGACGCATGCTCAGTAGGAGCTTCGTTGATCGGTCGTCCAGGGTACTCGAGTAGTGTACGACTGAACGCGTGGGAGATCGCGAGGCGCAGCGCTGCGTTCCTTCTCCCGTTCACATCTAAATAAAATTAGCCCCAAGAATCTTTCATAAATGGAACACTAAATAAAATTTATTTGTAAAACCTTTTCACGTGTAAGCGTAACTTTGTGTGACAAATCTAATGAACCTACTTAATCCATATTTAGCTACAGATTGTGAAAGTAGTTTTGAAAATAACTTACTTTAATATTTGTAATTAATGGTGCACATTCATGGAGTAGTAAATGTAGATGAAATCTAAAACTAATTACATAATTTGGATCTACTTTGCAATACAGAGCTTTTCGGAAACCTTTTCAGACATCACACCCTTAGTGTGATTTTGCATGCAACTATTCGGTGCAGGTGAAGCGTTGCGGCCAGATGACGACTCCCCAGGCGCGCGTGCGTGTCGCAGTTAATTAGGAACCGCCGCCCCTTCGTCTTGCCGGTTGTCTTCAAATCTTGCCATGCCCATTGCTTCGGCAACCACCACGTCGATTTGACTTGTATATGAAGCCGAAACGATAGCATAGAATATACTAGTTTAGCATCATCCCTACCCCGCCCCCCAACTGTCTTATCGAAGCTTGCAATCTCGGCAACCGCCATCGCAAGCGACCTCCAAACGGCGGCGATGACCCGAAGCGACGCATCGGGTGACGGCGGCGCCCCACAAACGAAGGGGGATGCCGTAGAGGCAACCGCCGCCGCCGGCCTCCACAGTAACCTAGGTGATGCGGGCGGAGCAATCCCGGCCGCGTCAGCAGAGAGCATCGCTTTGAAGGTTAGTCCTTCAAGGCACAATGAGTTTCTAGTCGTGGATTTGTCACGAGGTTGAAGATTTGGAACTTTGTTTTATTGGATTGGGACTGCAGGGCGGCAAGCGTGTCGCCGTGAACCCGTGGGAGGCTGTTGATCCAGCCGACGTTCGAGATCGCAGCGGCTGGGAGTGGGACGAATGGCGCCCCGCCGTCGTCCGTCCACGACTTTCAGAGAAGCAGGGACCATCCCCAACTACGATGCACGAGGTTGAATTCTTCAAGGAGCGGTACCCGAGCATCAAGACCACCGTCACTTGCGACGCGGGAGTAGTGGTGGAGTACATCAACGAAATCAAAGGTAGCCCACCTCCAGAACGTTTGCTCGTTGGATTGGACACCGAGTGGATTGAGCTTCACAGTGGCGGGTACAAGCTTGCATTGTTGCAATTGTGTGTCGGGTCGCGCTGCCTTATTTACTAGGTGCACCATGCCGGCTACAACCTTCCTGATGTCCTGAGCAAGTTTCTCAGCGAGGAAGGCCACATCTTTGTCGGAGCGCATATCACCAATGATGTTGAACGCCTACAGGAGGACTGCGACATCAAGATTTCTAATTGGAAAGACCTTCAACTGATTGTTTCTGACGTTGATGACAAGTATAGCCATCTGCACCAAAATGGTTACAGGTCTTCACTAGAGAAGATTGGAAATTTTGTACTGGAGCTACCTCTGTACAAGGACAGAAATGTGGACCACAAGCATTGGGGTTTGAGGGTGTTGCACGAATGGCAGGTGAAATACGCCTCCAAGGATGCATTTCTGTCTTTTGAGATTGCTAATCAGCTTGAGATCAAGCATGGTTACCGATTTCTGCCAGATGCTAATTTGTTAGAATCATGTAACTAATGTACTAACCAAAAGTAGCAAGTAGAATTTCTGGGTTTTCGGAACAAGTATCTGTGTACATATTTCTAGTAATTCAGTGATGGATTGAAACTAAGAGGCCTTGTTTATTTGGGCAATTTTGACAGATAATTTCCATATTACTCTAATTATTTGTTGATTTACTAAAGATTAATTTTTATCATTTGTGAGTCAATTTTTTATTTTCTATATCAACATATTAAAAGGAACAACACATATGCAAATTATCAATGTGCACTTTTGTTAGAAAAGGATTGCAGTCCGAGAGTGGGCCGACCCATTTGTCCTTATTACTTCCCGGTGTGTGGGAAGCGCTGCACAGCTGCACATCAGCATAATCTTTAGTGCCACACCGCTACCTCAAGCGGGCGCACCACAACTTAAAAGGGGAGGCGTGCTTGCCATCCCGAACTCCTCTGAACACTGCTTCCTCTCTACTAACCTCCGGGCTTGTTGGGCTGGCCGGCCCATCGGGCTCCCGCTCGCTGGGCTTCACGCTTGCCGGTAGAGCCTGTTGTGACATGGCCTGCCCTACAGCCCCCTATTTTTGTTTGTCATACCAATACCAATTTTTAGATTCATATTTTTAATATTAACATTTACCATAATAAATCACATTCTACATTTCATTATATTTTTTCTGTTTAAAAATAACATACAATCAAATGTTATTAAAAAATAATAAAAAATCAGTTAACCGGCAATGCATGGAGGATGTAGGTGGCAAGTTAGATGCGATGGAGAAGAAGATCTCCAAGCTTTATGCAAAAGTCTTCCAGAAGTAGTAAATAATGGCAACATAGAAGTCATGACTACGGTCGAGTAAGTATCAATTGAAAAACTCATCATCTTGGGCATCTTGAACTATTGGTGCAACAATTCCATCATCAATGTACATGTCATCTGCATCATGTTCATCATCAACATCAAATACTTCATCATCTGGTTCATCAACCGCCTCGGCCCGAACCTGATTAATAACTGAGATATCGCCGGTTGTGCCTTCCTTGTCCGATCTAGACCAATTTGTCAAATTCTGGTGTTCACCGAGCAAATTAATACCTTCGATACCCACAACAAGTGAGTCCTTGAGATCTAATTCAGGCATGGCAAAAAAGTTCCTTGGTTTCATTGAAATAACACTGCTCCAACCAGGTTTGTTCACCAGATTCACATAAAACACCAGTTCTGCCTGTGTTGCCAGAATATAGGGTTCATTGCTAAACTTGTGTCGAGTAGTATCGATGTCAATGAACCCATATTTATCTTTACTGTATCCTTTGCCTCTGTTGGTACTTGTGACAAGAGGCACATCAAACCAGTCACACTGGAACAGAATAACTTCTTTTTGTCCAGGGAATTCCAGTGAGATCATTCTTTTAATGTGCCTTCTGCCTCACCCTTGACAAGCACACCACTGTTTTGTGTCACAAGGGTTCTCTCGATGTTAACGGTACAAAACAGCCAATTGTTGATATGACATCTATTCAATGTACCAGGTCGGGGATCCGGTCCTTGAGCAAGTGCAAACAAATCTGAACTTACTTACCCTCTAGCATGTATCCCTGTGATCTTACTTTCAAACCATCTTACGAGTTGAGTCTCATGTCACTTATCAAGATTTCTGGATCCATGTGCCCTCAGTTCTTCCAAATGCTCGCTGCATACAAAAGAATATTACCGTTAGTTTGATATTTAAAATTAAAAGCAATAATGATGTTGAGTAGTGCATCTTACTCGACATATGGTCTAGCTTCATCACAATTGCAAATTATGTAGTGCCTCATCTTCTGAAACTCATTTGGTGGTATTTCTTCAACCGTCTGTCCTCTCCTCTTGTAATACATTTCTGAAAAAATGCTCAAACCAGATGGTGGCTCATTAATAGTAACCATTTCATGTCGATCAACACGATTGTCTTTGGTGTCCACGTCCAAGAATCTTGAGCAGAATGTAAGGCACTCCTCGAGTATGTATCCCTCAGCAATTGAACCTTCAGGGTGAGACTTGTTCCTCACATATCCTTTCACAGTGCGTAGGTACCGTTCCACTGGGTACATCCATCCGTAACACACGGCCCCCCAAGTTTAGCTTCTTCAACTAGATGAACGAGCAAATGGATCATGATATCAAAAAATGCAGGTGGGAATATCATCTCAAGTCGACAAACGGCCTGCCTCCCTAATTGAACAGGCTAAGCCTGTCCAATTTCGATTCCACCAACTCCTTTGAACATAGTGCATCGAAGAAATTACTAAGGTTGAATCAATCCAATGACAACGACCTTCGGCAAAATCCTACGCACCACTAAGGGTAAAAGTTTCTGTAGAATTAGATGGTAGTCATGCGTTTTCAAGCCTGACACCGTATGTGACTTTACATCAACACATCTTCTTATATTCGAGGAAACCCCATCAGGCATCTTCACTCCATATAGAAATTCACACAAACTTTCCCTGGCATCCTTATCTAACTCGTACAAGGCTGAAGGCAAGGTATACTTATCATCTTTAATCACGGGGTCTTTGATCTCGGTCGTATCCGTAGATGCTCCATGTCAAGCCGAGCATTCTCCCCATCCTTACATTTGCCATCGAATTTAAGCGAGTGCCTAGTATGCTCTCGCATATATTTTTCTCAATGTGCATCACGTCCAAATTATGCCTGATGAGCAAAGAAGACCAGTAAGGGAGCTCAAAAAAAATACTCTTCTTCCTCCAGTTGTGCCATCTGTTGTCTTCGTCACGCTTCCTTTTTTGATAACAATGTCTTTCCAAATTCTACTTGTTCAAAAGTAGAATACTGCTCAAGTACCTGTGCACCAGATAGTGGTTCTGGTGCCTCCCTGGTTTCGACCTTGTTGTTGAAGCTGACCGCATTGTTGCGCCATGGATGGTCAGGGGCCAAAAAACGTCGATGTGCCATGTAGCAGTGCTTCCGCCCATGTTTCAACCACAAATACTCAGTATGTTTGTGGCAGTATGGACATGCAAACTTTCCTTTAGTGCTCCAACCAGACAGCATAGCATAGGCTGGGAAGTCATTAATTGTCCAAAGAAGTATAGCACGCAATCTAAAATTCTTCTTAGTCCCTGCATCTCTTGTTTTAACACCATTATTCCAAAGCTCCTTGAGCTCCAGTATCAGGGGCCTCAAATATACATCAATATCCATTCCAGGAGATTTTTGACCAGGAATCAACATTGACAAAATCCTGTTAGATTGTTTCTGAAACATCCATGGAGGCAAATTGTAAGGAACCAGGATGACAGGCCAAATGGAATACGTAAGACTTTGCATGCCAAAGGGATTGAACCCATCAAAAGCAAGACCCAGCCTAACGTTACGACCTCCTCCTTCTGAAAATCATTTAAACTCTGAATCCACGTGCTTCCATGCTTTTGAGTCAGCAGGGTGACGCATTTTCCCATCATTCACCAATTCATTCTTGTGCCACTGCATATCCTTTGACATTTGCTTTGACATATACATTCTTTGCAGCCGAGAAATAAGAGGAAAGTAGCGTAGGATCTTAACTGGTAACCGCTTCTTAACAGAAGTAGCACCCACTGCACTGCAATTATTATCAGAGGTTTTATCTACAACTTTCCACCTTGACTCCTTACAAATAGGACATGTTTCCAGATTTGCGTATTTATCAAAAAATAACACACAATCATTTTCGCATGCGTGTTTCTTGACATAGTCCAAGCTCGGGTCTCGAATCACCCTTTGCACTTTATCCAAGGAGTCAGGAATACAATGCCGGTCAGGGAGAACCTTTCCAAAGAGCTTAAGTATGGCCTCCAATGACACGTTACTTAAGCCATACATGCACTTTATCTGAAAAAGCTCCACAATAAAAGAGACCTTCGTTGCATTTTTGCATCCTGGATACAATTCCTTCTTTGCCTGCTCTAATATTTTCAAAAAGATCTCTGCTCGCTTATCCGCCTCTTCCTCATCTCTCGGTTTGTCCATGATGTATAGTGCCACCGATAATGTTTCTAATCGGAGTATTGGTGGCAGCGGGGGTTATCGTCCAAACCATCTTCTTCATCGTCTTCTACAAATAAATGTGTTGTATCATCGACTGTAGGTACCGCATCATGATTATTGAGATCGCGGTAACATCTTGATTCACGGGACCACGAGATGAAGTATTAGTTTGGTCTTGAATGTTACCAGCATCGATGAAACAATCAGCAAACCCTCTATTGAGTAAATGAATTTGAATGGGAAGCACGGTGGAATGTCTGATCATGCATTGACACAAATTACATGGACACGGAATAGATCCACCTCGCGCTGATGAGGCCGTAAATTTTTGCAAAAAAATTCGAAAATTGTTCTGCCAATCCACTGAGTGTCGAGGCAAGCGCATCCAACTGTGATCTTCGTCTGATGCCATTAGTTAATCTGCATTGTTCATGTTTCAATCGACCTTGATCATGATATATATACCAATATGCATATATATGCAGCGAACGATTGAATATATATACGAGATCAAGACATCGGTACGTACCGGCCGTGGCCGTAGAGCCGCTCAGATCTCCGCAACAAGAATCACGTGGAGATCGCCGTGGAGATCGATCCCCTAGAGGCCCTCGTGGAGATCTCCGCAACAAAAACCTAGATTGCCGCACAGATCTCCGCAACGGAATTTTGGAATGGTGCGGATTGTAAAAGCCCCTATCTGATCGTCGTATTGATCTCCTGCATAAACGTTGTGATAGACACATTAGAGTGCAACCAAAGAATACCTCGTTGCAATAATTTTTATACAGTTGCAACGATCACAAAAAATAATGCAACAACTAAATTTCGTGGCAATACATACACGATAGACAACATTTTAGTACAACCAAGGAATACCTCGTTTCAATATTTCTGAGGTTGTACGTAGTATGACCTTTCTCAGGGTTCACATTATGTGCCCCGGGTTTTCAACATATGCGTAATTCATTATTTTTCTTTTCTGGTCGGCTACTATAGAGGCTAACAATAATACACAAAATTTAGGAGTTCTAGTGAAGAGTCTCCAAATTGTTGATCACAATGCTTTGTGAATATACACATGAATAGCATAAACAATAGCATGTCGCAATTCTGAAAACAGACAGATGGTTAGTCCAAATATGCATGACAAGACCCAACAAATTTCAATTTGTGTCACTCATAAGTTCAAATATTTTGCAAGGGCTCATCCAGATCCAAACACATAGACATACGAACATGCATATATAAAGGTTCAAAGTTATTACTTAGATGTTGGCATACTTAGATGTTGCCACATACACATCCATTATTAGACCATTCACCAGCATCTGCATAACATTCACCTAGGACCTGGTTATGTTACGTACTAAGCTAGATTACTACTACTTGCGATTGACTTTATCCTGAAGCTTGCGGATCTTCTTCGCCATCACTTCTAACTTGTCAGCAACAGTCTCCATGAATTTCTTCAGGGTCATCTCCATGTCTTCCTGCGTTCCAACAATGTCGACGCTTAGGTTCTCAATCTGCTCCCGCAAATCATCATAGCGCTCCTTCAGCTGTTGAACCATTTGGCGCAAGGGCATTTGCTATGGCAGACAACAAACACAAGTTACTAACATGAAATTTGTTACAACAGCTGTGGCCAATGCAACAAAATAGTCAAAAAATGCACCTTTCTTTTCGATGACCCCGAAGCTTTCGATAGAGACGGTTTCTTGCTATTGTCCTGCTCATCATCCGAGTCTGGAATGATGATCCTCACCTGATTAGCAGTGTTCACTAGCCTGACCAAACAAAACAATTTCTTGTTTTCGAGTTTAAAAGCGGCCTATTCAATCTCTTGACTCATAATGTATACCAATTTACCCGTGATCCCCCTACTACCTGCCAGAAAAGGCCTAACCTACTAAATGGGACAGCCTGCGTTCATTTGGCTGGCTTTGTTTTCAGTAATGTGATCAAATGTACACAGGTCAGATTCACAGCAAAAGATGGCAAGAAATCAAGCCAACTATCATTATCATTATCTAGTATGCGGTGAGATGGATCCACACAAAAACACAATTATCATTATCTAGTATGAAATTTTGATTACTATGAAATTTTTTTCGTAATAAAATTTATTTATTAAATCGCATTTTAAATTTCGCTACAACCCCATAGCAGATTTTTTTCATCAAAACAAATTTTGTGGCAATACGTACACAATATTCCTCCTTGAGGCTAGAAACGAAGCAATAGCCTTCCTTGTATTGCAACAACGCAAAGATATATTTGCAACCCAAATAAGACGTTGCGTAAGGCCGTTCAAATGCAACCAACCCTAGTATGGTAGCCATAGCAAGTTTATATTGCAACACCCGAATTTCTAGTGCAACGCAGAAATAGGGTAGCAATATTTCCTACCAAATGCAACACAATTCTGAATTATGGGTGCATTAGCGCCAACTTGTTGCAACATCACAAAGATATATTTGCAACCAAAATTCTACATTGCGACATAGCCGTTCAAACGCAACCATCCCTAGTATGGTGGCTACAACAACTTTCTGTTGCAACGCAAGGAATGCTAATGCAACACAATAATGGGGTGGCATTATTTCCAACAAAATGCAACGGAAATCCTAAAAATGGGTGCATTAGCGTCAACTTGTTGCAACACAAAAAATAAATATTGCAACACAAATTTTATGTTGCAATAGACACACAAATTGCAACCGAATCACAATTTTGGTGCAATAGTACCCCTCTATTGCAACCGAATTAGTGGTGTTGCCTAAGGAAATTGTTGCAATAGGGGGAAAACCTTGTAGTGATGGTGGGCAGCAAGCATAAACTTTGTAGGAATTTCATGGTGGCATGTGAAGCAAGAGGAGCAAGGGAGCATGGACATGACTCAAAGCTTGAAGCATCAAGTGGAAGGACCAATAATGCAAGAAAAGGAGTGGACGAGAGCGTTTGGGCGGTGCAACTCATGGAGCACGCGGGCAGGAAAGTTGTAGAGGTGAAATGATCATGCTGGAAGAAAGCCGAGGTGGGGAGGAGCACCAGGCCACCCAGGCCGGTTGGCCCAGGCCGGCCGGCCTCCCCTACTTAAGGATCCCCCCGGCTCCCGTCTTCTGTAGGCAAGCTTACCTCTCCTTCCTCAGTTTGTGTGTTCAAGTTTGTGTGCCCAGAACCTCCGTAGACATAGCCAACCTTCCCAAGCTTGATAGCTCAAAAAAGTCCACAACCTTAATCCACTCAAAGTCCACATCCCGAAGTAAGTTCTTAAGTGCTTAGTTACCGGTTGCAACCCGGAGTTTTAGTGGAGAAAAGATTGCAGCAACCATGTGGAAGAAAACCACAAGTCTCTTCTCCAAGAAGAAGGGTTCATCGTCATCCAAGCCGTCTTCAACGACGTCTTCGAGGAGGCACTCGGTTTCCGAGTCTCGTCGGAGCATGGAGGAGGATACGGCACCACCAAGGAGGGACGACGCTCTCCTCCTCGGTGGCATGAGGGCAACAAGGAGCACGTCCATGAGGTTTACCGAACCTCAAGGGCACACGGAGGAGCCGCCCGTTCCCCCTCGACGATCAACCTGTTCAACCGCGCCACCTCCATATACTCTGATATATTCCTCATATGGCTTCATCATATTGTCAGAGGAGGAGGAGAAGAAGCTCTCTCGTCTTGAGAAGAGACTTGTGCTCAACGTCGAGTTCGACGACCAAGCACTCTACTACTTGGGTTTCGGCACCGACATATACTACATGTTGGGGCACCTTGGATGGGTGCAATTCTCCAACGGAGTGTCGGCGGACACCCACAAGGAGTTCGCCTTGGAAATCATGATGACCATTGCACCTATCCTTGATGATGGGGGATGCAAAGTTTATCATTCCATTTGGAGGGAGTCCAACAAGTGGTTCCCTACGAGCATGTTAGGGAGCTACTTGGGTTGCATAAGGGAGCTCCGGAGAAAGTTGACGTGCCACCCGGCATGTTAGATGGATTTTGGAATTTGATCTCCGGAGAAGCCCACCAACAACGCAATTGCATCCGCAACCCCATTATCCGAGTATTCCACTCTTGGATGTGCAAGAGGGTATTGGGGAGGATGAGGGGGACGAAGGTGACCGACACGGAGTTGAATTGGCTCTACTCGGCTTTAATTGCCAAGCAGCGAATAGACCCCTCATACCTTATGATCAACCGTTAGTGTTGCGAGGAAACATCGGGTGCGGGGGATATCGGTGTGCTACCTCTCTATGTTGGCCTTCTCCCTACGGCCGGGGATCACAAGAAACCCCGAGCATCTTTTGCGTGCAACCTCTCTCGGCATTGAATATTTGCGACAAGGCAAATATATTAGTGGAGATGAGAGAGGAGGTTTTCGTTTGGCCATGGTGAACTTACCCCTTCCGGATGCAAGGCTTAGGCTTTTCATCCAAGGGAGGGAAGATTGGTTGGAAGAGGGACTCCTTGTCCCGGCGAGGAAAAATAAAAGAGGAAGAATCATAGAAGAGGGATCCTCCTCCGCACAAGCGGGTAGTGCACAACCCAATGTTGTGCCACCTTTCGGTGGGATCCCTCCTCCGCCAAGTTACTACGGAGGGCCACAAGAGCAAGCATGGGGGGTGGTGCACCGGTACCCCCACCAAATTATGTGGTGCCCAACGTAGCCTTCGCGGAGCCCTACGCACAATATCCCCAACCGCAACAAACCGTGGCCATAATTGGAGGGTATGTTGCGAGAAATGCGCAAAACGTCGCAGCCATCCAAGCCAACGCGGCTCAACTTGGTGAGGGCAATGCAAATGGATGCCTTCACCTAGTGGAGCTGGATCCATTCGTTGGAGGGGATGTCCAACCTTACTACGAGCAAGGGTACTACTATCAAGATTATCAACACCAACCACCGACAGAGGACTAGGAAGAAGAAGGAGGATCTGCTGACCCTCCTGAACAGTGGGTTCATCAGGGAGAAGGAGGTCGACATGTGGAGATCCGCCGCTGGAGATCCATATCCGATGGAGAAGGCCGAAGATGAGATCCCGATGTTCTCACGGTTCGTGGATCGCGGTCTTGCGCTCCCAGCCAGCGACTTCTTCAAAGGGCTGCTCGGGTACTACGGGATCGAGTACCTGAACCTGAACCCCAACGGCATCTTCCACACATCGGTCTTCGTCCACTTCTGCGAAGCCTTCCTCGGGATCAAGCCGCATTGGGTGCTTTTCTGGAAGTTCTTCCGCGTCAAGCCGCAACCAAGTGCCACCAACCCCGGGGGTAGTCGGAGGAGCCGGCATCCACCGAGGGAGGACGCCGCGGAGCAAGATTTGGCGTACAAACTTGTCGACTCCAACACGGATTGGAAGACCGAGGTGGTTCTACATCACGAACCACCACCCCGGCCCGCCGAAGCCGAGCGGACGGCGGCCCGGTGCACCGTGATTGGTGGAACACGGAGCCCACCATGCAAGAAGGAATCCGGCTCCCCGAGGCGCTAGCACGCATCAAGGTGCTCGGGGAGTGCGGGGACCGAGGGCCGAGCACGTGGCCTTCAGTTTCATGAAGCGAAGGATCCAGCCGTTGATGGCTCGGGAGACCCTGGGCTTCGAGTACACCGGCGACGACGACGCGTCGCGGATGCCGGGAGGCGAGCTGGACGACAACGACATCATCGAGAGGTTGTCGCGGATCTTCAAGGACATGCCGCCGTACACGGCGTGCCCTGTCGAGGAGTACTCCGCCGCGCGCCCGCCTAAGGAGGTGAGTAATCGTACCCCCTAGTCGAGTAGTGATTGCTTGTAGTAGACTTGCTGACGTCTTTGTGTCTTGCGCAGGATGATGTGAAGAGGTTCATCTCCGAGCCGCAGCCACCCCCGAGCGGGATCGAGATCCCGATGGAGGGAAAGGCGAAGGAGCGCTGAGAGGTCGGTGAAGGCCACGACACCGTCGTCATGGACGATACCTCTGACGACGACGCCGAAGACGAGGAGACGCTGCAGGACCGCTTCCAGCTGCGGTCGAGGTTTAGCCGCCCGGGCTTGCCTCATGTTCCGCTGGTACAAGACCTTCCGGCTAGCCTGGAGGCCAGCCTAGCTGCGCCGCCACGAAAGCCGCGCAACCCCGCCAGGAAGCGGGTGACGAAGAAACTAAAGGTCTCAGAGACCACGCCTCAGGAGGTAAGTTGTCTTGAGCGGAGTAGTCGAGTACCCGTTGTTCGAGTACGTTTGCTGACGAGTAGTCTTCGTTGCATGCAGGAGGTGCCGCTACCGGAGCCCGTCGATGAGGGCGACGAGGGCATGTGGAACACGGTGGGGGAACCAGCTGGTAGTCGTAGTCCAGCCCCCACTGTCGAAGAAATCCTGGCACAACTAGAGCGCCAGCCCCCAGCTCCACAAGGGAGCACAGGACCCGTGGCCGCCGCCGTTGAAGAGGTGGTGGCCTCAGGAGCGCAGGGGACATCTGCACCGGCCGCCGCCGCCGCCGTGTAGGAGGCAGTAGCCACAGGGGCGCAGGAGGAGGCGCCCGCCAAGGGTGGACTAGTCGATATCGCCAGCATCCTCGGTGCTCCGGCCGTGACCATTGTTCGGTCGAACTTGTAAGTACCATATCCTCACGAGTAGTACTTGTTGCAGTAGTCGATCTTGCCTGACGACCATCTGTGAATGTTTCTGCAGAAAATCCATGGATCTGACCTGGGATGGGGATGAGACCTCATCAGCGGTGGCGGAAGAAGTCGCGCCGCCCGCCGAGGAGGCCGCTGCCGCTACCCAAGCTGTGACTGAGCCACCGGTTGCCGAGGCGCCGCTGCCGGAGGCCAGTGTAGTCGAAGGTGAGTACCCTTCTTGAAGCTACAAGGCTCCACGAGGAGTAGTCGTAGGCACTGATGGACTTGTCTCTCTTTGACAGGCGCTGAGGGTGGTGACATCCCCGCAGGGGTGCCAATGCAGAGGTTGACACCAGAGGCCCCAGAGGCTGCGGAAGGAGCCCCCGAGCCCGTGGAGGAGGTCGTCGAGAAGACCGCCGGGGGAGAGGCGGTCACCACGTCGCCGAGAGATTGCTGCGGAGGTGGCTATCCGCTCCCCCGAGATCCAGGACGCAGAGCCCATCCGCTCTGCGCCGATGATGGAGGCCACCACGAGTAGTCGCGGCGGGATAGAGCTGCTCGCGGACGATCTCATCGAGCCGGCGACGGTAGCCAAGCATCTGGAGGCAATCCGTCAAGCCGAGCAGTGGATGAAGGTAAGTAGCCGTAGCCTTTGAGTAGCCAATCCTTTGTCGTTGAGTACATTTTATGACTTGAGTTGTCTTGTGCAGGACGTTGCGGAGCGGTCCCGTGACAAGTCGAACCTGCTGCAGGGCTATGGCGACACAGTGCTCCGAGCCGAGGCGCTAGAAGAGCAACTTGTGAAGTCGCGGAAGCACGCAGCTGCCATGCAGTCGAAGCTCGACGCCGCCTTCGCCAAGTACCACAACGACGTCCAAGAGTTGCAGGCGAAGGGCGACGACTTGGTGCGGAAGAATAAGGGCCTCCGCAACAAGAATAAAGGTATACCCCTCAACTTGACGGGTACTTGGTTGAGGTCGAGAAGCATCTGACCTGCTGTTGCGTTGCTGTGTTGCAGAGCTTGAGGGCCAGGTGGAGCAGCTGAAGGCCTCGGAGACGAGCATGAAGAACCTCTTCTACCGGGAGCAAGAAGCCCGCCAGGTACTCGAGCTCGACTACAAAGAACTCGCCTTCGAGTGCGAGAAGCATATGGAGCTTCGGATTGCTTCTGACAGGGATCTCGTCAACTGCTACAAATCCTTGCAGAAGTTGATGGAAGACTGCGAGGCATTGCGGGCCCAGTTGAAGGAGTTGGAAGAAGCTGCACTGCCGATCGCGAGGCTCCTGGTGCCGCACCCGGGCGGTCCCAAGATCGCTCCTCTGGTGGATCGCCTCAAGGAAGCGCCGAGCCGACTGGCCGCTTACGTGAAGCACATGGCCAGGTCGATCCCAAGACAAGTCTTGGCCTTCATGAAGTCGTACTTCCCGAAGGCCCCAGTGGAGGTAGTCGCCGGCGGGGTAGCCGCCAACTGCTCTGATGAGCAGTATGCAGAGCTGCTGGAGCAGATGGCCTCCATCGCGGAGCAGGTAGCCGAGAAGCTGAACCTCCAGTAGCCTTGTAATAGGTAGCTAGTAGCCATGGTTGTACAGGAAAAACAATTGTAATCAATTGTTCAAGTATCAATGAAAGAAAATTTTCCAGCAATGAGTACTCGTAGTCGCGATCTCAGAGTGCGGAGCCCCCATCGTGGAGTGAATGCGAGTAGTAGTACTCGACTCTAGTAGTCCCGTTGTAGGGAATAGGCAGTAAAGAAGTTGATGAACGATCAATCTTTATTACTGAAGAAGTACACCTGGATGGCCAGGCCGTAGTTACAGAGTAGTCGCTTGGACCCGGAGGCCGCTTACGGCTGAGTAGCGCTGGAGAGGGTAGCCGCTTACAGCAGTTGATCCGTAGGTAGCCGTGTAGGCTGGATCGTAGATCCGTAAGTAGCCATGCAGGCTGGATCTTGGAGTGTGGTCTCTTAGTAGACCGCTGCTAGAGTCCTTGACACTCGTCGCAGCCCAGGGTCCGTAGGTAGCCGCGCGGGCTGGATCCTGGAGAGGAGAAGTCCGGAGGCTCGGGAGCCGGGACCGGAGGGTCGCTTATGGCCGGGGGGGTGTTGATGTAGTCGTGTAGACTTGAACCCCGCAGTAGTCGTGTAGACTAGGCGTAGAATCGACGAGCCGGTCGACGTTCCACGAGTTGTTGATGTCTTCGCCTTCAAGTGTTTGGAGGCGATAGGAGCCGGCCGGTCACCTTTGCCACGGTGAAGGGACCTTCCCGGGGGGAGCCGAGCTTGTGAAGTCCTTCCGTGTTCTCGGGATACGGCGGAGGACAAGATCTCCAACGTTGAAGGAGCGTTCCTTGACATTGCGATCATGGTAGCGTCGGATACCCTCCGGGTACCTTGCCGATTGGACGAGGGGCGGCGCGGCCGAGCTTCTTCGAGGCTGTCGATGTCAACTCGTCTGCTGTCTTCTGAGACGCCTTCGTCGTAGTGCTCCACTGCTGGAGAGTTCCATATGACGTCGGCAGGGAGGATAGCTTCGGAGTCGTAGACCAGGAAGTAGGGGGATTGCCCCGTTGGCTTGGATGGTTGAGTCAGTAGCCCCAGAGTGTATTGGGTAGTTCCTTGATCCACTTGCCCCCTTTAGAGTTAGCAGCGTCGTGTAGCCGCTTCTTGAGGGCGTCGAGCACCATCCCATTGGCGTGCTCGACTTGTCCGTTGGCCCGTGGATGGGCAACTGAGACGTATCGGACGTCGATCCCGCTGTTCTCGCGGTACTCCCCGGAAGCGGTGGTTGTTGAAGTTGGACCCCGGTGTCCGTGATGATGCGGTGGGGTAGCCCATAGCGGTGTACGAGTTCATCCAGGAAGTCGAGTACTCTGTCAGCCTTGGGGCATGTGACCGGCTTGACCTCGATCCACTTGGTGAACTTGTCGATAGCCACCAGTACCCTGTTGAAACCTCCTGGCGCAGTTGGCAGTGGCCCAATCATGTCGAGCCCAGGGTTGGCGGTATGGTGACTAGCTTGTAGGCTGGGACGTGTTGCTGCTTGGCGAAGTACTGACATCCTTGGCACCTTCTGACGAGTTCTTCGGCGTCGCCCAGGGCTGTGGGCCAGTAGAAGGCTCGCCGGAAGGCTTTGCTGACCAGCGTGCGTGAGGACGCGTGGTTGCCGCAGACGCCCTTGTGGATCTCCTCCAAGATGTCCTTGCCTTCTTCGCGAGGGACACACTTCATGAGTACTCCGGAAGATGCGCCCCGCTTGTAAAGCTTGTCTCCGACGAGGACGTAGGATTTGGCGCGGCGGACGAGTTGCTCGGCCGCGTTCTTGTCGGAGGGGACCTTCTGCTCGCTGAGGTAGTCGATGAAGGGTTGCCTCCAGTCCACGTCGATCATCATGACCTCCTGTCCAGCTGGTGGATGGGCTGGGACAGTGGTCGGTGGCGCCGGCTCCGGGATGGATGGCGCGTGAAGCTCGTGGACGAAGATGCCCGCTGGCACTTGAGCGCGGGTGGATCCAAGCTTCGAGAGGACGTCTGCTGCAACGTTGTTGTCGTGGACGATGTGATGGAACTCGAGACCGTAGAATTTGTTCTCGAGCTTGCGGACTTCTAGGCAGTAGGCGTCCATGTTCTCCTTGTTGTGGTCCCAGGACTTGTTGACTTGGTTGATGACCACTGCGGAGTCGCCGTAGACTAGTAGCCGCTTGATGCCCAATGAAGCCGCGAGGCGGAGCCCGTGTAGGAGAGCTTCGTACTCGGCTTCGTTGTTTGAGACCTTACAGAAGATCTGCAGGACGTACTTGAGTTGTTCGCCCGTTGGAGAGATTAGGAGTACCCCTACACCTACGCCCTCGAGGTTGAGTGAGCCGTCGAAGTACATCACCCAATGCTCTGGTCGCGCGGTGGGAGTAGGTAGCTGGTTCTCCCGCCACTCCGCCATGAAGTCGACTAGTGCCTGCGACTTGATGGCTGTGCGTGGCTTGAAGTCGATGGTGAGGGCGCCGAGCTCGACAGCCCACTTGGAGATTCTTCCGGTAGCATCTTGGTTCCGCAGGATGTCGCCAAGCGGGTAGTCGGTGACGACGAAGACCGAGTACTCCTGGAAGTAGTGTCGTAGCTTCCGCAAGGTGATGAGTAGAGCGTACAGGAGCTTCTGCACGGGCTGATAGCGAGCCTTTTACTCTGATAGAACCTCGCTGACGAAGTAGACTGGGCGCTGAACTGGATAGGCGTGGCCGTCTTCCTGCCGCTCGACAACGATGGCAGTACTGACCACGTGAGTAGTCGCAGCTAGGTAGAGCAAGAGGGCGCTCGCCCTTGTGAGGAGCCGTGAGGATCGGTGGCTTTGATAGGAAGTCCTTGAGCCGGGCAAGGGCTTGATCCGCCTCTCGGGAGTCCACACGAACTTCTCGTGATGCTTGAGTAGTTTGAAGAAGGGGAGGCCCCGTTCTCCTAGCCTCGAGATGAATCTGTTCAGCACCGCCATGCACCCCGTCAGCTTCTGGACGTCTTTGATGCTCGTGGGAGCTTTCATGCTGGTGATGGCGGAGATCTTCTCGGGGTTGGCTTCAATGCCGTGCTGGCTGATGATGAAGCCGAGTAGTTTGCCCGAAGGGACGCCGAAGACGCACTTGTTCGGGTTGAGCTTCCAGCGCTACTCGCGTAGTGATGCGAAGGTCTCTTCAAGGTCGTCGATGAGGGTACTGGAGTCCCTGGTTTTGACAACCACATCGTCCACGTAGGCCTCGACGTTCTTGTTGAGTTGCCGCTTGAAGCAGGCCTGGATGGCCCGTTGGTAGGTAGCGCCGGCGTTCTTCAACCCGAATGACATGGTCGTGTAGCAGTACGCACCAAACGGGGTGATGAACGCGGTCTTCTCCTAGTCTTCCTCCTTGATTGCGATCTGGTGGTACCTGGAGTAGTAGTCGAGGAAGCAGAGCAGGTCGGAGCCCGCCGTGGAGTCGATGACTTGGTCAATCCGCGGCAACCCGAAGGGGTCCTTGGGGCAGTGCTTGTTGAGGTCGGTGTAGTCGACGCACATCCTCCACTTGTTTGAGTTCTTCTTGCGGACGAGGACGGGGTTGGCGAGCCACTCGGGATGGAAAACTTCTCCGATGAAGCCGGTGCGAGTAGCTTGGCGAGCTCCTTCTTGATGGCGTCCCGTCTGTCGTCGGCAAAACGTCGGAGGTGTTGTCGCTTGGGGGTGGCCTTTGGATCGACGTTGAGGCAGTGCTCAATCAGCTCCCTGGGCACTCCTGGCATGTCCGCTGGCTTCCACGCGAAGATGTCGCGGTTAGCCTGAAGAAAGCTGATGAGCGTGTCTTCCTATTTGGGGTCGAGGTCAGCCCCGATGGTGGTGGTCTTGCTGGGGTCGCCTGTTCCAAGGTCGACCATCTTGACGAGTACCTCCTCAGGTGGCTGAGGCTTGTTGGCGCTGTCAGACTTCTCTGGGATGTCGAGTTCACTTGTAGCAAGCTTCTTCGACGCGGCGTAGACCTCCATCATCGCGTTGGGTACTTGGTTTGTGGAGGCGATCGCCACGGCTTCTGTGTCGCAGTCGTGGGAGATCTTCAAGTCCCCTTGGAGGGAGAGTACACCGGCTGGACTTGGCATCTTGAGTACCAAGTAGGTGTAGTGGGGCACCGCCATGACCTTGGCAATGGCCGGTCTGCCGAGGATGGCGTGGTAGGAGGTCTCGAAGTCCGCGACCTCGAACTTGATGTACTCGGTACGGTAGTTGTCCCGAGACGCCCCGAAGGTAACTGGTAGGACCACTGAGCCCAGTGGGATAGCCGCGTTGCCGGGGACGATGCCGTAGAAGGGCGTGCTGCTCTTGGTGAGCATGGGGGTGATGTCGAGCTTCATTTTCTTCAAGGTCTTGGTGAAGAGGACGTTGAGCCCACTTCCACCGTCGATGAGCACCTTGTTGAGCTTGGAGCCCGCCACCGTTGGTTTCAGGACGAGGGGGAACCGTCCTGGTTCGGAGAAGCTGGTCCATTGGTCCGCGCGGGAGAAGGTGATGGGTACCTCCGACCACATGAGAGGGGTCGGGACCGCTGGTTCAATGGACATCACTTCGCGACGGGTAGCCTTCTGCTGCCGCCTACTGGGCAGTCCGCCGAAGAGGACGTTGACGGTCTTGTCCGGCTCCTGGAAGTTGTTGTTGTCGCCGTCCTTCTTCTTGCCCTTTTGGTCGTGAGGGTGCGGTGGCTCCGGCGTATCTTTGAGTGCGTGCCTGAGCTGGTAGCACTGCTCGGTAGTGTGGTTGCCGTTTGGATGCCACGGGCACTTCTCCTTCAGCAGGTCTTTGAAACCGCCGGAGTTCTTCTTCGAGTTCCCTTTCGCAGGGCGCTGGATAGCCGCGACAGTGTTGTCTGGCTTGCGCTTGCGGTTGGGACCCGAGTAGTTGCTGTTGTTGTTGTTGTTGCGGCCGCCTTGGTTTGCATTGCTACCGCTGCCACCGCCCTGGTTCTGCTTGGACTTGCCGCGGATGGCGTCGTACTTGGCGTTGGCCTTATCCTCTTCATCCGCCCAGGACGTGATCATGTCCTTGAGGTGGGGGATGGACCTGGGACGGCGATGACCGAAGTCTTCAAAGGTGCGGCAGTGGTAGAGGCCGTCCTGGAAGAGGTCGATGACCTCCTTGTCGGTGACGTCGACGACGGTAGCGCGCTTGTCGAAAAAGCGGCGCATGTACTTGCGGAGGGTCTCGCCTTGTTCCTACTTGATCATGGCCAGGTCCATGCGAGTACCCGAGCGGCCCATGGCGCCCGCGAAGTTACTTGTGAACTGCTCCTTCAGCTGGTCCCACTTGTCGATCGAGTGCTTGTCCAGCGACTCGAGCCATGTGAGTGGCGCTTGGTCCAGGCAGAAGGGGAAGTAGAGGCACTTGGTGTCGCTGTTGCCGCGCCGTTCTCGATGGAGAGGGCGTAGCATCGCAGCCACCGGATGGGATGCGCTCGCATCGTACTTGGTGATCCCCAAAGGCTTGAACTTGTCGGGGAGGAGCAAGTTGCGAAGTCGAGGTGAGAAGGCGGGGAAGCCGTCGCCCTCAGTGGCAGTGGTCGACTTCTTCCACCGCAGCTCCTCAATCTTCTGGCGGGCGTCGTAGCCGCCCTGCGAGGCGCCGGAGGCGTGGCTGTTCGCTTGGCCTCGGCCGTCGCGACTGCCGCCGCCTCCAGCTCTCCTGTTGGCCCCATGGTTGGAGCTGCCGCCGTCACTGCCGCCGCCGTCGGGATCGTTGCCGCCGCCACCGGCCGGAGCGCGGTGAGGAACAACTTCTCGGTTGCCTTGGTCTTGCTGTGAAGGTTCGCCGGCGTTGGAGCGGCGGCGGTTTGGCTCGGCTGGGAGGTCAGCTCGAGTACGGTTGGGACCAGCGTTGGCGCTGCGACTAGTAGCTTCGTTGTCGCGGGGTTTAGCTGGGGGAGGTTGGTTGACTCTGTTGTCGACCCGCATGAAGTAAGCTTCTTCAGCGAGCTTGGCGATGACCTTGCTGACGGTAAATAATTGTATCAAAGTTCGTTCATGACTCGCAAGCGTACAAGTCTCCCTTCCTAGTCAAGGGACCCTTCTTCCCTCGAGTGGTGAACCCAAGGTATCGAATCCATGGAACAAATGTGTGACACAAGACTTAATCTATTAAAGCCAAGTAATCTTCAATCTTCGACAAAAAACCTAATGCATCTAAGTTAAAGACACAAAACAGATCTAATCTACTAAAAACCGGAGAAAACAAAGTAAGATTGGGTAGATAAACCGATCTAGAGGGATCGGGGTAAGCCTTTTGTTGAAGTTCCAAGCAAGAGAAGAAGTAGCAAATCGAATCTTAATGAAAGCCTCTTTAAATCGTGGTTTCCCGTCCAAATCCGAAAACATCCGCCTTTCGAGACCCCCGTTCTGTCACAACGTATCCCTATTCATGCGGGGAGCTTAGGGCGAGTCAAAAGACAAGTCGAGATTCTCTCGGAAGATCCGGCGTGTATCTCTAGCCACCGCGGCTACAAGAACACCCTATGTAATCTATCGTACGAATAGAATTGGAATAAGCAAAGCCGATCGAAAAACGAAATCTTCGAGGAAACACTTGATCGCTGGGAAAAGATTCAACTTGATAATTCAACTATAACAATGATACATACACAAGATCACCACCGGATCCTTCCTTGATCTTGCTTCTAGCTCCGGAACTCCGACGTGGTCTTCCGTGCAAGGTTCCCACGTCGGCTAGGGGAACCCTAGTCAACTAGCTCGACCCTCTCCTCTCCGAGATGGTGTCCCTCTCTTCTCTGCTTCTCGGCGGCCGAAGACGAAATCTTCTCTGCGTGGCTCTCGGTCAGGGGACTATAAATAGCCCGATTGGCGACTAGGGCAAAGGAGGACGGATTTGGGCCCAAAATGGGCCTGGGCTGACCGGACTGGGCCGGCCGGCCTGGGCCCATTTAGGCCCAGCTCGTGGGCTCCTTTGCCCGACGCCGGTTCCCTTGCTTCCTGGATGTTTCCCCCTTCTGCATGTGTGTCCATGTCGTCGGTTTCTCTCCGAATTGGACTCAACTCCTTGTCTTGCAAGATTCGGAAGACTTTTCTCGGTCGGGTCCCCGGAGTCCGTCGTCTTCTCGGATCAAGTCCCCGCTTCTTGGAGTTAAGTTTGCTTCATTGCATGACTTGTTCGGGGCTTCAAGGTCTTGTCATGAGGTGCTTGATGAACTTATCCCGAAAGTCTTGCATTCAACACTAAAACCCCGCATAAACATTAAACTCCAAAAACGACATGCACACGTGAACTTGTTATACCACGGGGGTTAGTACCAATGGATAAGGTATAAAACTCATGCCAACACCGAAGGTAAACTCATGGCTAGGTTGACGGATTTTCACCGTCAACATCTCCCCCATGCTTAAACCTTGCTCGTCCTCGAGTAAGCCTTCAATGGATATCATCATTGCTAAACAATGTTTAAACTTTGCACTTGATTACACATGAGAAAACATAATGCTCTCAAAATTTTAATTCTTTAAAGTTCCATAATGTACTAGCCTTCATCTCTACGGAGGGTAGATTCTTATTAAGCTCATCCCACAAGTATTAACATGCTCACAAAGTTTTAAATAGATCTCAGAATTTTTGAAATAAAGAACGAGATAAAGAAAAGCTAAACCAAATTCACAAATTTAAATCATCTCGTGTATTGCTCATAAACTCTCATCTCACTTGTCTCTCAAGCCTATACATTCTACTCCTTTCCCTCTCATATATATGTGGTAGGCTTTATATGGAGCTTTGGGAAAGTTTAGTCCTAACAAGATTTTATAAATGAGGTGTTGTCAAAACAAGACAAGCTTCTCATGGTCTTACCGAGACTCATCAAAAAGGTCATTAGAAAATAATGTTAAATCAAGGAGGGGAAAGAGAAAAATACACACACTTTAGATAGGTGGACATGTTCAAATGGCAAAGAATGATCCCGAGGCACAAAAGAAGTCCTCGTTATCGGATTGCACATGGTTGGAAAATGAGAATGGATCTTTTTAACTTGAAGCCTTGAATGCACTCTTAGAGAACCAGGGAGTTCACTTTACGCACATATATATTTTTTTCTCTTTCTCATATTTCTCATTCTTTTCTTTCTTTCTTTCTTTCTTTCTTTCTTTCTTTCTTTCTTTCTTTCTTATATATATATATATATATTTTTTTTTTACCTTGAAAGTCATGAATATCGCTGGATTTTTTTTCTTTCATCATCATTTTTTTTTAAAAATATTCCCTTGAACTCTAAAACTGCACCGTACCTACCTCCTCCCCCATGCTTAGACGTTGCTCGTCCTCGAGCAAAGAGGCAAAAAATAAGGTAGGTACCGGAGATATTTTTCCTTGGAGAGATACTTGAAATCTTCAACGTTGGCACCGTCTTGCGATCTTCCTTGAATTGATGATCCATTCTCAACGATAGGTTGTGGTCAAGGAGGTAATCACAAAAGATGATATTTGGTTTAAGGGTGGATATCCGGTGAAGTTTGTGAGATCACCGATGCGGGGATACACAATGCACGGATAAAAGGCTAGCAAAAAGATAGATACGCAAAAATGGAATGACCAGCTTCTTAGTCTCGGGCCAGAGAAATCATGGCCTGCAATAACGCACTCAAAAATAAATCTTGTACACTAAGGTTTATGCACTCAAATATATATTAGGCTCTGGATAGGTTGAGCAACACACAAGTGATATTTGTGACAAGGTTAGCAATATTTTTGAGCATAAAAGACATCTTTAATCTATTCATAACTTGAGAGCACATAAAACACTATGGGTCTTTATTTTAAGCATAACCTCCGCTGAAAATTAAGCTAGTATTTAAATAAATTCAGATCAGTATTTTTAAGAGAGCACTAGCTTAAACATGCATAAATCGATTACAAAGATGAACAAAGATGCAATTTTAATCATATATCATCATGGCACGAATTTTGTAACTTTTCCAATGATATAATCAAGGTGGTGTCTTTATTAATGGTGACATCAAGTTGAAATACAAACTGAAAATAAACAAACATGCTTGCTGAAATTTAAATAAAAACAGAAAATACTACGCAAACACACATAAGCAAAAGCTGAAAATTACAGAGGAAAAGAAAAGAAAAGAAAACTAAAGTTCCTAAATCTTCTAGTCCTCCGCCGGTGGTTGATGTTGATAGTCTTGATAATAATACCCTTGCTCATAATATGGTTGGACACTTCCTCCGACGAATTGATTTGGCTCCACAAGGTGAAGGCGTCCAAGTTCAAAGGCAATATTTGCGTTGCCTTCACCGAGTTGAGCTGCGTTAGCTTGGATGGCTGCGATGTTTTGAGCATTTCTTGCAGCATACCCTCCAATAATGGCCATGCTTTGTTGTGGTTGGGGATGATGAGCGTAGGACTCCGCGAAGTTAGCGTTGGGCACAACATAATTTTGTGGGGGTACCGGTGCACCACCCCCCATGCTTGTTGTTGTGACCCTCCGTAATAACTTGGCGGAGGAGGGACCCCGCCGAATGGTTGCACATTGAGTTGTGCTCCACTCGCTTGTGCGGAGGATGTTCCCTCCTCTACGATTCTTCCTCTTTTGTTCTTCCTTGCAGGGACAAGTAGTCCCTCTTCCAACCAATCTTCCCTTCCTTCGGTGAAAAGCCTAAGCCTCTCATTCGGAAGGGGTAGGTTCACTATGGCCAACCGATAACCTCCTCTCTCATCTCCACTAATGTACTTGCCTTGCCGCAAATACTCAAAACCGAGAGAGGTACCACGCAAAAGGTGAGCGGGGTTTCTTGCGATCCCCGGTCGCAAGGAAAAGGCCAACATGAAGAGGTAACACCCTGAACCAATATTACCCGCCCCCGATGTTGCTTCACAACACCAACGGTTGATCATGAGGTAAGAGGGGTCAATTGGTTGCCTGGCAATTAAAGCCGAGTATAGCCAATTCAACTCCGTGTCGGTCACCTTTGTTTCCTTCATCCTCCCCAATACCCTCTTGCACATCCAAGAGTGAAATATCCGGATAATGGGGTTGCGGATGCAATTGCGTTGTTGATGGGCTTCTCCGGAGATCATGTTCCAAAATCCCGCCAACATGCCGGGTGGCACGTCAACTTTCTCCGGAGCTCCCTTGTGGAATCCAAGCAGCTCCCTTACGTGCTCGTAGGGAACCACTTGCTCGATTCCCTCCAAACGGAATGACAAGCTTTGCACCCCATCATCATCAACGATGGGTGCAATAGTCATCAAAATTTCCAAGGTGTAACCCAAATGGGTGTCCACGGATATTCCGTTGGAGAACTGCACCCATCCGAGGTGCCCCAACATGTAGTATATGTCGGTGCAAAAACCCAAGGTGTAGAGTGCTTGGTCGTCGAACTCGACGTTCGGCACAAGCCTCTTCTCAAGATTGGCGAGCCTCTCCTCCTCCTCCGCCGACAAGATGATGAAGCCGTACGAAGATTGTGTCGGGGTGTAAGGAGGTGGTGCGGTTGAGCGAGTCGATCGTCGTGGTGGCGCGGGCTGCTCCTCCGTGTGCCCACGAGGTTCGGTGAACCTCATGGAGGTGCTTCTCGCAGCCCTCATACCACCAAGGAGGAGAGCGTCGTTCCTCCTCGGTGGTGCCGTGTCCGTCTCCATGCTCCGGGAGACTCGGAAACCGAGTGCCTCCTCGAAGACGTGGTTGATGACGGCTTGGACGACGACGAACTCTTCTTCTTGGAGAAGAGACTTGTGGTCTTCTTCCACATGGTTGCTGCACTCTTTCTTCAACTAAAATTCCGGGTTGCAACCGGTAAACTAGGCACTTAAACTCTTTGCTTCGGATGTGGACTTTGAGTGGATTAAGGATGTGGATTTTTCTTGAGCTATCAAGCTTGGGATGGTTGGCTATGTCTACGGAGGTTCTGAGCACACAAACTTGAACACACAAACAAGGGAAGGAGAGGGAAGCTTGCCTGCAGAAAACGGGAGCCGGGGGGCTCCTTAAATAGGGCAGGCCGGCCGGCCTGGGCCGGCCGGCCCGGGGCTCCTCTGGCTCCTCCCCGCCGCGTCTTTCTCCCAAGCACGATCATTTCACCTCTCGCAACTTTCCCCGCCCGCGTGCTCCACGAGTTGCACCGCCCAAACGCTCTCGTCCACTCCTTTTCTTGAATTATTGGTCCTCCCACTTGATGCTCCATGCTTTGGGTCATGTCCATGCTCCCTAGCTCCACTTGCTTCACATGCCACCATGAAAATCCTGCAAAGTTGATGCTTGCTGCCCACCATGCTTGTCCTTTGCATGTGGAATTGGTGAAAGTTGATAAAAGGGGATCCAATGGTGCATGCATGATTAATTCAAACTAGTTGCCTCCATTTAGGTGTGTTTAAGGTTAAGAACTCCTCTAATTCGAAATTTAAAACATTTTTCAGAGCCATGCAAGAGCTCAAGCATAATTTTAGAGAAGTTTTTAAACCATTAAAAACAAATGTAAGTCGAAAATATTTTTCGACTACGTCGATTTCGGTCTCACCGGTATAGTTTGCTTTCATCGGTTGAGAGCGAACGTTTTCCCGGCTTGATCATGGGGGCATAGGTTTAGGTTCTAATTTTGGCTAAATAAGAAAGATTTTGAATAAAACAAAATTAGAATAGGCTTAGAAAAATTCTAATCCTAGAGAAACCAAGGATAAAGACTTTTAAAACCAACCAAAAGCTTTGATTTCTAGGTTCACGCGAGTCCTACCACGTGCTGAATTTTATTAACACTTAAACATAAATCGTGGCTCTACTCGTGTGGTTTTAGCATGAAAAATAAGTCAACCTCAGCACCATAATGAGGGTGAAAGGTTGAGTTAAGGTTCTGAAATTATTTGGTTGAGGGGTTTCTCGAAAAGAAAAGAATCAAACAAGCACATAGGAAGGTTCATGCAAAGGGTTTATGATAAAGCAAACAATCAATCAAGAATTATGTCTCTAATATTGTTCAACCACTTCTAAGTCTAATGTCTTTGCGTAGTAAAACTCAAAAACTAAATTATTAAAAATACTCGAAAAACTGGAATCGGGTTGTCCTCCCGGTAGCTTATTCTTGACTCGACGAAACGGGTTGCCTCCCGCCTAGCGCTTCGTTTATAGTCTATAGCTAGACTTCTTCACTTGATTACTTCGGATCAACGCTCTTTGCGGGCGTTGCAATCTTGGGTACCCACTTCCGCACCATCTTGGGCGCGGGCTTGTCTTTCGGCTTAGTTGGCTTAGTCATTTTTTTGATCTTCACAGGCGGCTTCTCTTCCTTTGTCTTGACGGATGCAACACCTTCTTTGATTTTCGTTACGTTCATTTTTTTCGGCTCCTTCTTCTTTTTCAGCCCCTCCGTTTGTTTTGGTTCTCCCTTCACTCCAATCATGTTGCATGCCTCAATCCTTGGACGGAACTTGAAGGAACTCCTTTCTCCATTGATATCGAACATGATCTCCCCCTTGCCAACATCAATAGTAGCTCCCACGGTCTTGAGGAACGGCCTCCCTAGGATGAGCGGCGGCTTCTCCCTCTCTCCCATCTCGAGCACAACGAAGTCGACGGGGATGAAGTGGTGTCCAATCTTCACGGGTACATCTTCAAAGCAATGCCCAAGGGATAGCGAATGGAGTTGTCACCCAACTCCAAACATATTCCCGTAGGCTCCATTGGTAGGCGTAGCTTCTCGAACACATCCCTCGGCATGACGCTCACACTAGCTCCAAGGTCGCATAACGCCTTCTCGAAGTTGAAAGAACCAATCGAACATGGAATTGTAGGGCACCGGGGTCTTTTTGCTTCTCTAGCCCATAAGCAATAGCCGCACTACACTCCTCGGACATTTTGACATGATCTACCCCGAGTGTTGCTATCTCATATTTATTTGCAAGTATGTCTTTAAAGTAACGAGAATATGTAGGTACTTGTAGGGCATCTAGTAATGGCATGTTGATGCTAAGTCTACGCACAACTTCCACAAACTTCTCAAAGTGGTTGTCAAGTTTACCTCGGAAGTAGCGTGGCTTGAGTTGCGGTATCCTCGTGTCTTCCTCCGGCATCTCGAATTCGGGTTCCTCGGTGACGATCCCCGTAACCTTCTCTTTAGCAACTCCTTCCACCTCGGTGGACGGTTTAAGCTTCCTTGCTCCCGCGGGACGTTCCGGATCTTCGGTCTCCTTCCCCGAACGCGTTTGAATGGCCTTCGCCGATTCGGGACATTTGGGTTGTCCCGAAGCTTCCCTTCATCATTAGTGAGGCGCCCCGCAAGTTGTCCAACTTGCGTCTCGAGCATCTTCATCATGTTGAGCACTTGATGATTGGAACTTCCGACCTCCGTCACTTTGCTATCGATGTTCTCCAACACCTTGTCTATGGTCTTGAACTTGGTGACGGTGTCCTTGTTGATCTTAGCTTGCTCATCCATGAACTCCTTCAATTGTATCCGAAGCGGAACCGCGTTAGGAATAGATGAGCTTGCATTAAATTGAGGCCTACCTTGCCCGTAGCGGAAGTTCGGCAATTCTCCCTCCTCATGTAGTCGAGCACTTTGGCTTCCTCCGGACAATCTTTGCGGACATGGCCATACTCTCCACATTCTTCGCATGTGGACCTTGCTTCGGCGGCCTTCAAGTCTTGAGCCTCTTTCTTTTCCATCTCCATCTTCTCCAACCTTCTCATGAGCAAGTCGATCTTGCCTTCAAGTATGTCTTCCTTCTCCACTTGCAAGACTCCCTTGACATTCCCCATGGGTTGAGCCGGATGTAGGCGCCCGGATGACGCCCACGTGTCATTATCCGCGACCTTCTTGAATAGCGTGAAAGCTTCCGTCGGTGTAAGCTCGATGATAGATCCTCCAGCTGATGCATCGATGATCGTCCTTGACGCCATGGTGAGTCCTTGATAGAACTTTTGCACGAGGTCTTCTTTCGGGAACTTGTGATGTGGAACCGCCCGGGTGTACTCGTTGAAGCGCTCGAATGCCTCCGAGATGGTTTCTGTAGGATATTGAACAAAGGTGGCAATCTTATTACGCAAGCTTTGAGTTTTACCCGGTGAGTAGTATTCCTTCATTAAAAAGCCTTCATCAACGTGTTCCAATTTTGCACCGTCTCCGCCGGTTGAGAGTGGAACCATTGCAAAGCCTTCCCGAGTAGTGAAAACGGAAAAAGCCTTGCCCTCATTTGATCTTGAGTCACCCCATCCATGTTGAAAGTCTGACATAGTTGAATGAATGCTTGGAGGTGAAGGTTCGGATCCTCTTTGCCGGTGAAGGGTGAATGTTGCACCATGCGGATTGTTGAGGTCTTGATCTCGAACGGTCTTCTGATCTCCTCGAGGTTCAAGATTGGTAGGTCGATGACGTCTGGGGTGCATAGCTCCCCAATCTTGCGTTCTTCCGGTGGTTGGTCACCCATTGGTGGAGGTCGATTCCCCCGCGGACTTTGAGGTGGTGAATTCTTCGGAGATTCCTGCGATCCTTTGTCTTCCGACTCCGAATCTACAAAATCCGACTTTTTAGCTTGATGTGCTTCGCGTCTCCTTAGCCTCGTAAAGTTTTTCCGGATCATCCACAAAATTATTAGGTTTGTTGGAGAGGTAGCCGTCCATCTCCCGTTAGGGTTAGCAATAAACAAAGTATGCAAAAAAAACTAGAAAACAAAACAAATCTATAAAGACTAGAGTTAGACAAACTAGATTAGATGTATTTTGAGGATGATCAAAATTTAGTAGATGCAAAAATAAAACAAAATCAGTACTGAAAATTACAAAAAAAAGCAATAAAAAATCAAATCTTGATCACTTGTTCCCCGGCAACGGCGCCAGAAAAAGGGGCTTGTTGACGGTTAATAATTGTATCAAAGTTCGTTCATGACTCGCAAGCGTACAAGTCTCCCGTCGTAGTCAAGGGACCCTTCTTCCCTCGAGTGGTGAACCCAAGGTATCGAATCCGTGGAACAAATGTGTGATGCAAGACTTAATCTATTAAAGCCAAGTAATCTTCAATCTTCGATAAAAAACCTAATGCATCTAAGTTAAAGACACAAAACAGATCTAATCTACGAAAAACCGGAGAAAACAAAGTAAGATTGGGTAGATAAACCGATCTAGAGGGATCGGGGTAAGCCTTTTGTTGAAGTTCCAAGCAAGAGAAGAAGTAGCAAATCGAATCTTAATGAAAGCCTCTTTAAATCGTGGTTTCCCGTCCAAATCCGAAAACATCCGCCTTTCGAGACCCCCGTTCGTCACAACGTATCCCTATTCATGCGGGGAGCTTAGGGCGAGTCAAAAGACAAGTCGAGATTCTCTCGGAAGATCCGGCGTGTACCTCTAGCCACCGCGGCTACAAGAACACCCTATGTAATCTATCGTACGAATAGAATTGGAATAAGCAAAGCCGATCGAAAAACGAAATCTTCGAGGAAACACTTGATCGCTGGGAAAAGATTCAACTTGATAATTCAACTATAACAATGATACATACACAAGATCACCACCGGGATCCTTCCTTGATCTTGCTTCTAGCTCCGGGAACTCCGACGTGGTCTTCCGTGCAAGGTTCCCACGTCGGCTAGGGGAACCCTAGTCAACTAGCTCGACCCTCTCCTCTCCGAGATGGTGTCCCTCTCTTCTCTGCTTCTCGGCGGCGGAAGACGAAATCTTCTCTCGCGTGGCTCTCGGTCAGGGGACTATAAATAGCCCGATTGGCGGCTAGGGCAAAGGAGGACGGATTTGGGCCCAAAATGGGCCCGGGCCGACCGGGATCGGGGCCGGCCGGCCCGGGCCCATTTAGGCCCAGCCCGTGGGCTCCTTTGCCCGACGTCGGTTCCCTTGCTTCCTGGATGTTTCCCCCTTCTGCATGTGTGTCCATGTCGTCGGTTTCTCTCCGAATTGGACTCAACTCCTTGTCTTGCAAGATTCAGCACTTTTCTCGGTCGGGTCCCCGGAGTCCGTCGTCTTCTCGGATCAAGTCCCCCGCTTCTTGGAGTTAAGTTTGCTTCATTGCATGACTTGTTCGGGGCTTCAAGGTCTTGTCATGAGGTGCTTGATGAACTTATCCCGAAAGTCTTGCATTCAACACTAAAACCCTGCATAAACATTAAACTCCAAAAACGACATGCACACGTGAACTTGTTATACCACGGGGGTTAGTACCAATGGATAAGGTATAAAACTCATGCCAACACCGAAGGTAAACTCATGGCTAGGTTGACGGATTTTCACCATCAACAGACCTCTCCAGCGCGTATGCCCTGAGCCTGGCGTGCGATCGTTGTGATCGACATGAGGCACTGCTCAGGGGTGGTGTGTACTCTGCTCTCGACCGCCTCGAGAGCTTCCACGAGGTTGCGGATGGGGAGGTTGTCTCTGAGCCGCCGACGCTGTTCGCTGCGCTTCCTGTTACGCTCACGCCGAGCGTCACTGTTGGCGGCGGTCTCATCTGCAGGTGCGTCAGCAGACAGCTCGTCTGCGGAGATGTCCTCCAGGTACTTGTCCTGAGCCGTGCCTGAAGGCCCTGGGGTGTCGCCAGCAGCCATGAAGACTTGGCGATCGGGGGTGCCAAGGCTGGACTCAGAGGGTGCCACCTCAGTTGGTGTGTTTGAGTCAGCCCGGGCCAGCGGTGTTCCCTCCTGGAACGGTAGCGAGTCGATGTAGGCGACGTAGCGTGAGTCTCCCTTCACCAGGTCAGCAGGCTTGCGGTCTGGCCAGTAGACGTATCTCCCGGCCGGCGTGGATTTTATAACCGGCCCCGTAAGCCGACCCCCGACAAGGGAAGCTCAGTGGAGTCGTCTTCGGACTCGGGCTCCTCAGGGTCCGACCCGAAGTCGAACTCGTAGTCCGGGTTCGAGTAGAACTCGGAGAGAGGGCTGGAGTCCGGAGCGCGATCGGGGGCGGCGTCGGAGTCCGAGTCGTACTCGGGTACGGGCTCCTTGCCGACCCGGCGCGAAGTGGGAGCCCCCGTGCGGGCCCGGCTGAGGATGCGCGAGCCACGCGCGGAGTGCTCGCATGATGAGGGGACCGCCTGCGATGGCTGAGCAGCCGGCTCGCATGCGATGACCCATGGAGACGTCGGGTTCGAGTTGGAGACGGACTCGAGCTCGAAGTCAGCGTGGTGGTTGAAGAGCGAAATTTCGCCGAACTTGCCGGCGAGTTCGCCTGCGACAACTTCAGGAAGCGTCACAAAGCCTGTCTTCGGGTTGGGCTGCATGGTCAGGTGGCGCTGGAAGGAGCCCGCGCCGTCAGCAGTGCAGACCCAAGCGCCGAACACGAAGGTGTCGCCGCGGTTGAAGGCGACGGTTGGCTTGAAGTGGACGGGAGCCGTCGAGTTTGCCATGTGATCTCGGGCGAGAGCCCCTACCTGGCGCGCCAGCTGTCGGTGTTTTAGACCGGCAACCTACTACGGGGAGTACCCGAAGTAGATGATTGTGACTCGCCGAGATCGGTAACTCGAAGGAAGAGACACGTGGCACACAATTTAGACAGGTTCGGGCCGCGAGGTGCGTAATACCCTACGTCCTGTATGCTGCGTAGCTCTGAATTGATAGGGCACGATTAGAAGATGGTGCAATGGTGCGCCGTGAGTAGTATGAGAGGAGATTCGATGAGGTGATCGGTCCCTGCCCCGCCTTATATAGTCCGGGAGGCAGGGTTACAAGTCGGAGTAGGGAGAGAGTACTAGTCGAGTACGTCTAGGAGTCCTCCATACAGTGCGGAACATGTACAGCTCCCTAACCGAGTACTACTCCTGTGTAGTCCTTGTGCTCCACGCCTTCGGGTGCCGTGTAGCGCAAGCCGGGTAGTCCCAGGGGCCCACCGAGTAGTCGGTCCTGGTACCCATCGAGGTGGTGGGCCCAGGGAGGTCCGTACGACACTTTAGTTTTCTTTTCTTTTCTCTTTCTCTGTAATTTTCAGCTTTTTTTGTGTGTGTTTGCGTAATATTTTCAGTTTTTATTTAAATTTCAGCAAGTGTGTTTGTTCATTTTCAGTTTGTATTTCAGCTTGATTTCATCATTAATAAAGGAACCACCTTGTTTACATCATTGGAAAAGTTACAAAAATTTGTGCCATGATGATATATGATTATAATTGCCGCTTTGTTTATCTTTGCAATTGATTTATGCATGCTAAAGCTAGTTCCTCTTAAAATATGAATCTGAATTTATTTAAATGCTAGCTTAATCTTTAGCGGAGGTTATGATTAAAATAAAGACCCATAGTGTTTTATGTGCTCTCAAGTTATGAATAGATTAAAGATGGTTTTTATGCTCAAAAATATCGCTATCCTTGTCATAACTATCACTTGTGTGTTGCTCAACCTATCCAGAGCCTAATATATATTTGAGTGCATAAACCTTAGTGTACAAGATTTATTTTTGAGTGAGTTATTGCAGGCCATGATTTCTCTGGCCCGAGACTAAGAAGCTGGTCATTCCATTTTTGCGTATCTATCTTTTTGCTAGCCTTTTATCCGTGCATTGTGTATCCCCGCATCGGAGATCTCACAAACCTCGCCGGATATCCACCCTTAAAACCAAATATCATCTTTTGTGATTACCTACTTGACCACAAAATATCGTTGAGAATGGATCATCATTTCAAGGAAGATCGCAAGACGGTGCCAACATTAAAGAATTCAAGTATCTCTCCAAGGAAAAATATTTCCGGTACCTACCTTATTTATCGCCTCTTTGCTCGAGGACGAGCAATGTCTAAGCATGGGGGAGGAGGTAGGTACATTGCAATTTTAGAGTTCAAAAGGGAAGCAAATAAATTTTTTTTATGAAAAAGAGAAAAAGAAGAAAAAAATGAGAAGAAGAAAGAAAGAAAGAAAGAAAGAATGATATATATGAGAAAAAGAAAAAAATATGGGTATGTGTAAAATAAAAATAAAGTGAACTCCCCGGTTCTCTAAAGTGCATTAGGAAATTCAAGGCTTCAAGATTAAAAGATCCATACTCATTTTCCAACCATGTGCAATCAGATAACGAGGACTTCCTTTGTGCCTCGGGATCACTCTTTGCCATTTGCACATGTCCACTCATCTCAAGTGTGTGTATTTTTCTCTTTCCCCTCCTTGATATAACATCATTTTCCAATGACCTTTTTGATGAGTCTCGGTAAGACCATGAGAAGCTTGTCTTGTTTTGACAACATCTCATTTATAATATCTTGGTAGGACTAAACTTTCCCAAAAAGCTCCATATAAAGCCTACCACATATATGTTATGAGACGGAAAGGAGTAGAATATATAGGCTTGAGAGACAAGATGAGATGAGAGTTTATGAGCAATATGCAAGATGATTTAGTTTTGTGAACTTGGTTTAGCTTTTCTTTATCTCATTCTTTATTTCAAAAATTCTGAGATCTATTTAAAGTTTGGGAGCATGTTAATACTCGTGGGATAAGCTTAATAAGAATCTACCCTCCGTGGAGATGAAGGCTAGTACATTATGGAACTTTAATGAATTAAAATTTTGAGAGCATTATGTTTTCTCATGTATGATCAAGTGCAATGTTTAAACATTGATGGACAACGATGATATCCCTCGAAGGCTTACTCGAGGACGAGCAAGGTTTAAGCATGGGGGATATGGTGACGGTGAAAATCCGTCAACCTAGCCATGAGTTTACCTTCGGTGTTGGCATAAGTTTTATACCTTATCCATAGGTACTAACCCCCATGGTATAACAAGTTCACGTGTGCATGTCGGTTTTTGAGTTTAGTGTTTATGCAGGATTTTAGCGTTGAATGCAAGACTATCAGGATAAGTTCATGACATGACCTTGAAGCCCTGTACAAGTCATGCAATGAAGCAAACTTTACTCCAAGAAGCCAGGGACTTGATCCGAGAAGATGACAAACACTGAGGACCTAACCGGAAAAGTGCTGAATCTTGCAAGACAAGGAGCTATGTCCAATTCGGAGAGAAACTGATGACATGGACCTACATGCAGAAGGGGGAACATCTAGAAGACACGGGAACCGACATAGAGCAAAGGATGCCACGGGCTGGGCCTGGATGGGCCCAGGCCGGCCGGCCCAGGCCAGTCGGCCCAGCCCTATCCAGTGCCCGTTCGCCCCCTCCTTTGCCCTAGACGCCATTCGGGCTATTTATAGCCCCGGGGTCGAGAGCCACGCATGATCCAATTCGTCATCGGCCGCCGAGGAGCAGAGAAGAGAGGGACACCATCCCGGAGAGGAGAGGGTCGAGCTAGTTGACTAGGGTTTCCCTAGCCGACGTCGGAACCTTGCACGGAAGACCACGTCGGAGTTCCTGGAGCTAGAAGCAAGATCAAGGAAGAATCCCGGTGGTGATCTTGTGTATGTATCATTGTCATAGTTGAATTATGAAGTTGAATCTTTTCCTAGCGATCAAGTGTTTCCTCGAAGATTTCGTTTTTCGATCGGCTTTGCTTATTCTAAATCTATTCTCGAGATAGATTACATAGGGTGTTCTTGTAGCCGCGGTGGCTAGAGGTACACGCCGGATCTTCCGAAAGAATCTCAACTTGTCTTTTGACTCACCCTAGACTCCCCGCATGAGTAGGGATACGTTGTGACAGAAGGGGGGTTCCGAAAGGCGGATGTTTTCGGATTTGGATGGGAAACCACGGTTTAAAGAGGCTTCTTATAAGATTCGATTTGCTACTTCTTCTCTTGCTTGGAACTTCAACAAAAGGCTTAACCCGATCTCTCTACATCGGTTTATCTACCCAATCTTACTTTGTTATCTCCGGTCCTTAGTAGATTAGATTAGTTTCGTGTCTTTTACTTAGATGCATTAGGGTTTCTATTTTACTGAAGATTGAAGTTACTTGGCTTTACTAGATCATCTTTTGCGTCACACATTTGATCCACGGATTCGATACCTTGGGTTCACCACTCGAGGGAAGAAGGGTCCCTTGACTATGACGGGAGACTTGTCCACTTGCAAGTCTAACAAAATTCGATACAACTATTAACCGTCAACAAAAGATATCTCAGCAGACGAGTTGTCTTCGAATGCACCCGCCGACGAAACCAACGACGACAAGAACACCCGACGTGGGCGCAACAGGAAGCAGAACGAATGGTGTAGACGTCTCTGTGAGAGCCTCCCAATACGAAATCTCACAGATTGATCAAGTCGAAAGCTGGGTGCACACTACCCCCGAACAGTGCCTCATGTCTATCACCACGATAGCACGTCAGGCTTAGGGAATGCGTGTGGGTGAAGTCATCGCCAAGCTCGCGGAGGATGCCTACTTTATGAGAGTCGACAACAGAGTCACTCAAGTGCCTCCCCTCAGAACTCGCGAACCAGATAACAATGAAGCCACAAGTCGCAGTCCAGCGGACAATGGACGCAACCGTACTCGAGGAGAACTACCGCAGAACCCCAACTGTACTAGGGCATCAGCTGGTGGACCTTCTCAGGGCGGCAACAGTGCTCATGGCGATGTATGTGGCGGAGGCAGCGGCGGCGGGAGCTCCTCACACATGGCTAGCAGAAGAGCCGGTGGCGAAGGCGATCGCGGAGGCCGAGGCCACGCAGATAGCCACGTCATTGGTGCCTCACGCGGCGTCTACGATGCTCGTCGCAGAATTGAAGAAATTCGACGCAAGAAGTCCTCTACGGCAAGCGAAAATGACGGCTTCCCCACCTTCTCTGCTCGGCTTCGCAATTTGCTTCTCCCAGAGAAATTCAAACCTCTGGGGATCACCAAGTACGATGTGAAGCAAGACCCAATCCAATGGCTCAGATGCTACGCCCTCTTCATCAAAAATGCTGGTGGCAACAACGACATGAAGTGCCTCTACTTCCCTTTCTGCCTGGACCAAGCTCCACTTACATGGCTCGAGTCGCTCGAGAAGTACTTGATCGACAAGTGGGACCAGCTCAAGGAACAGTTCACCAGCAACTTTGCGGGCGCCATGGGGCGCTTGGGTACTCGCATGGACCTGGCTATGGTGAAGCAGGAACAGGGCGAGACCCCGCTAGTACATGCGATGCTTCTTCGACAAGCGCGCCACCGTAGTCGATGTCACCGACAAGGAGGTCATTGGCCTTTTCCAAGACGGTCTCTACCATCGTCGCACCTTTGAAGACTTTGGTCGACGCCGCCCGAGTTCTACAACTAAGCTCAAGGACATGATCACTTCATATGGGCCGACGACGAAGACAAGGCTAACGCCAAGTACGACGCCATCCGTGGAAAGAGCAAGCAAAACCCGGGCAGCAGCAACATCTACAACAGGGATCAAGGGGGTCGCAATAACAACAACAACTTTGGTCCTAACCGCAAGCGCAAGCCAGACAACACAGTCGCGGCTATCCAGCGCCTTGCGAAAGACAACTCGAAGAAGACCTCTGGCGGCTTCAAGGACTTGCTGAAAGAGAAGTGTCCGTGGCATCTAGAGGGCAATCACACCACTGAGCAGTGCTACCAACTCCGGGGAGCACTCAAGGATACCCCAAACCCACGGCCTCCTCGTGACAAGAAGGGCAAGAAAAAAGTCGACGAGGACAACAGCGACTTCCAAGAACCCGACAAGATGGTGAATGTCCTCTTCGGCGGACTACCCACCAAGCGGTCTCAGAAGGCCATCAGACGGGAAGTCTTGAACATTGAACTAGTGGCCCGACCCCTCTCAGGTGGTCAGAGGTACCCATCACCTTCTCCTGCACGGATCAATGGACAAGCTTCTCCGAACTAGGGTGTTTTCCACTCGTCCTGAAACTAGTAGTCGCGGGCTCCAGACTCAACAAGGTACTCATCGATGGTGGAAGCGGGCTCAACGTCCTTTTCACCAAGACCTTGAAAAAGATGAAGCTCGACATCACTGACATGCTCACCAAGAGCACATCACCTTTCTACGGCATCGTCCCTGGGAACGTGGCTATCCCACAGGGCTCAGTGGTCCTGCCAGTTACCTTCGGGGAAACCAGGGAAAACTACCGCACCGAGTACATCGAGTTCGAGGTTGCGGACTTTGAGACTTCCTACCATGCCATCCTCAGTAGACCTGCCATCGCCAAGTTCATGGCGGTACCCCACTACAGATACTTGGTACTCAAAATGCTAAGTCCTGCCGGAGTACTCTCACTGTAAGGGGACTTGAAGATATCCTTTGACTGCGACACAGAAGCTGTGGAACTCGCAGCCACCAATCAAGTACCCAACACAATGATGGAGATCTATGTTGCATCTAAGAATCTTGCCCCAACTGAACTCGAGTTCCCAGAGAAGTCGGACACAGTGAACAAGCCTCAACCCTCTGAGGAAGTGCAAGTCAAGGCGATCGACCTTGGGACAGGCGACAACAGCAAGACCACCATGACCGGGGCGGGCCTCGACCCGAAATAGGAAGACGCACTCGTCAGCTTCCTCTGGGCTAACTGAGACATCTTCGCTTGGAAACCAGCGGACATGCCAGGGGTGCCCAAGAATCTGATCGAGCACTCACTCAACATCGATCCTAAAGCTACCCCGAAGCGACAACATCTCCGCCGTTTTGCCGACGACCGACGGGACACCATCAAGAAGGAACTCGCCAAACTACTCGCGGTTGGTTTCATCAGAGAAGTCTTCCATCCTGAGTGGCTCTCCAACCCCATCCTCGCCCGCAAGAAGAACATGAACGAGTGGAGAATGTGTGTCGACTACGCCGACCTCAACAAGCACTGCCCCAAGGACCCTTTCGGGTTGCCGCGGATCGACCAAGTCATCGATTCCACGACGGGCTGCAACCTGCTCTGCTTCCTCGATTGTAACTCCGGGTACCACCAGATCGCGATCAAGGAAGAAGACCAGGAGAAGACCACGTTCATCACCCCGTTCGGCGCCTACTACTACATGACCATGTCGTTCGGGTTGAATAACGCCGGTGCTACCTACTAGCGAGCTATCCAGGCCTGTTTCAAGAGACAGCTCAACAAGAACGTCGAAGCCTATGTGGATGACGTGGTCGTCAAGACCAGAAACTCTGACACGCTCATCGCCGATCTTGAAGAGACTTTCGCATCCCTGTGAGAGTACCACTAGAAGCTCAACCCGAACTAGTGCGTCTTCGGCGTACCTTCGGGAAAACTAATCAGCTTCATCATCAGCCATCGTGGCATCAAAGCCAACCCCGAGAAGATCTCTGCCATTACCAAGATGGAAGCTCCCACCTGCATCAAAGATGTGCAGAAGCTTACTGGATGCTTGGCGGCCTTGAGAAGATTCATCTCGAAGCTTGGAGAACGGGGACTACCCTTCTTCAAACTACTCAAGCACCAAAAGAAGTTCATGTGGACCCCAGACGTGGATCAAGCTCTGGCTCAGCTCAAGGACTTTCTGTCCAAACCACCAGTCCTCACGGCTCCTCGCAAAAAGGAGCAGCTACTGCTCTACCTCGCTGTGACTACTCACGTGGTCAGTATTGCCATCGTAGTCGAGTGGCAGGAAGACGACCACGCCTACCCAGTCCAGCGACCAGTCTACTTCGTCAGCGAGGTCCTAACGGAATTTAAGGCACGCTACCAACCAATACAGAAGCTACTAAATGCAGTGCTCATCACCTCGCGGAAGCTACGACATTACTTCTAGGAGTACTCGATCACCGTCGTCACCGACTACCCGCTCGGTGACATCTTGTGGAACCAAGATGCTACTGGAAGAATCTCCAAGTGGGCAGTCAAACTCAGTGCCCTCGCCACTGACTTCAAGCCATGAACAACCATCAAGTCGCAGGCACTAGTCGACTTCATGGCGGAGTGGCGGGAAAATCAGCTACCACCTCCAACCGAGCGACCAGAGCATTGGGTGATGTACTTCGCTCACTCAAGCTCGAGGGCGCAGGTGCAGGGGTACTCTTGATCTCTCCAACGGGTGAACAACTCAAGTACGTCCTACAGATCTTCTAGAAGGTCTCAAACAACGAAGCCAAGTACGAAGCTCTACTACATAGGCTGCGTCTCGCGGTATCACTGGGCATCAAGCGACTACTAGTCTACGCCGACTCCGCAGTGGTCATCAACCAAGTTAACAAGTCTTGGGATCGCAACAAAGAGAACATGGACGCCTATTGCCTAGAAGTCCGCAAGCTCGAGAACAAATTCTATGGTCTCGAGTTCCATCACATCGTCCGCGACAACAACATTGCAGCGGACTTCCTATCAAAACTTGGTTCTACTCGTGCACAAGTACCAGCGGGAGTCTTCGTCCACGAGCTTCACACGCCATCCATCCCGGAGCCGGCGCACACGACCACTGACCCAGTGCCTCTCCCAGCTGGCCATGAGGTCATGATGATAGACGTGGACTGGCAACAATCCTTCATCGACTACATCCGCGAGCAGAAGGTTCCCACGGACAAAAACTTGGCCGAGCAACTCATCCGCCGGGCCAATTCCTACGTACTAGTCGGAGACAAGCTCTACCGATGGGGCGCCACTTCTGGAGTACTCATGGAGTGCATTCCCCGAGAAGAAGGCAAGGACATCTTGGAGGAGATCCACAAAGTTGTTTGCGGCAACCACGCGTCTTCACGTACGTTGGTCAGCAAGGCTTTCCGACAAGCTTTCTACTGGCCCACAGCCTTGGGCGATGCTGAGGAACTCGTCAGAAGGTGCCAAGGGTGCCAGTACTTTGCCAAGCAACAACACGTCCCGGCCAACAAGCTAGTCACTATACCACCAACTTGGCCTTTCGCCTGCTGGGGGCTCGACATGATTGGGCCTCTCCCGACTGCGCCAGGAGGATTCAACAGTCTTGGTGGCTATCGACAAGTTCACCAAGTGGATCGAAGTCAAGCTGGTCACCTGCCCAAAGGCCGACAGGGTACTCGACTTCTTGGACGAACTCGTACACCGCTACAGACTACCCCATCGCATCATCACAGACCTGGGGTCCAACTTCAACAACCACAAGTTCTGGGAATACTGCGAGAACAGCGGGATTGACGTCCGGTATGTCTCTGTCGCCCATCCACGGGCCAATGGACAAGTCGAGCATGCCAATGGGATGGTACTCGACGCTCTCAAGAAGTGACTGCACGATGTTGCTAACACAAAAGGAGGAAAGTGGATCAAGGAACTGCCCAATGCACTCTGGGGGCTGCGTACTCAACCCACCAAGCCGAGGTACAGTCTCCCTATTTCTTGGTCTTCGGCTCCGAAGCTATCCTACCTGCCAACGTCATGTGGGATTCGCCTGCAGTAGAGCAATATGATGAAGGCATATATGAAGACAGCAGACGAGTCGACATCGACGGACTCGAAGAAGCCCGCTGTGCCGCCCTCATCCAGTCAGCAAGGTACCTCGAGGGTATCCGATGCTACACAATCGCAACGTCAAGGAACGCTCCTTCAACGTTGGTGATCTAGTCCTCCGCCGCATCTAGAACATGGAAGGACTGCACAAGCTCAGCTCGCCATGGGAAGGTCCCTTCATAATTGCAAAGGTGACCGGACCAGGCTTGTATCGCCTCCAGACACTTGAAGGCGACGACATCAGCGTTCATTTATATATATAAATCAAATGAGCATGACACGCAAGTTATTAAGGCGACTGATCAGGCAAGGCAAGGATTTATATATATAAATATATGATATGCATCGGGAGAAACGATCCAAGAGGGTGGTGGCTTGTCTTTTGTCTAAACGAGAGTGTCAAGTTTACAACAACACTTTTTGCTGCAGTATTATTGTAGACTAGCTACTAGTAAAAAAGCTTGTGTCTGACTAGGGTTTTTTTGGCCCAAAAGGAGCTAAACAAGTTGACCAACACTTTTATATATTGTATTTAGTGCCACATGCTTATTACTCTTTCTGAAACACTCATTAGTCCCAATCTGTTGTTGTACATGTGAGATAGTAATTAACTAATTAAGCAAAAGGGCCGGTCTGGTTTATTCATATAGCATACATATAATTTCGCAGCAACCACAGGAGTACATTTTCAGCTTGTGGTGGCCTCTCGACTACTCTGGGGGCTCAAGTGTCTGGAGGCGCCTTCATAATTGCAAAGGGAAGGTCTCTCGACTACTCTGGGGGCTCAAGTCTACACGGCTACTCCCGAGCCCTTCTCCATAAGCAGCCTCCGGGTCCAGGCACTAGTCTCCGGACTACTCTACTCCAAGATCCAGCGCTAACGGCTACTAACACATCTCGGGCTGCTCAGGGCGTCAAGGACTCTAGCAGAGGTCTATCAAGAGACCATGTACTTACTAGATCTAGCCTATATGGCTACTAATGGATCTACAGTTGTAAGCAGCCACGCGCCCTAGCACTACTCCAGCCGTAGGCGGCCTCCGGGTCCTAGCGACTACACTTGTAAACGGCCATGTCCATCCAGGTGTATTTTCTCAGTCATAAAGTTTAATTCTCAGTCAACTCATTTATTGTGCTTCCCTTGAACGGGTCTACTGCCGAGTACTACTACTCGCTCACAACTCCACAGATGGGCACTCCACACATACACATCGCGACAACGAGTACTCATTTCATGGAAGTCTTTTCATTAAAACTCAAACAAGTTCATCATAACTTTGTTTATATTACACATGTCGCCGTAAGCTAACCCTACAGGACAACTATTGGAGATTCAGCTTCTCTGCGACTTGTTCGGCGATTGGCGCCATCTGCTCCAGAAGCTTCTTGTATTGATCATCTGAGCAATTGGTGGCTCGTCCACCCGCGACTACATCAACCGGATCCTTGGGGAAGTATGACTTCATGTACGCCAAGACCTGGTTGGGGATGGACTTCGCCAAATGCTTCACATATGCTGCAAGATGCCCAGGAGCTTCCTTTAGCCGGTCAACCAACGGAGCAATCTTCGGCCTGCTGAGGACCATGTGTGGTTCGAGGACCGGTGGATGGTCGCTTCCTTGTGTGATGAGTGATTGACAACGTTGTGTGGACTGATTCTTGGCTAAGTATTGCAGGTCCAGGTTGCGGCTTGACTCGTGTTGGTGCAGGTGAAGAACAAGCGCGAAAGGTCGTCGCCGGTGAGGCCTCCAGGTGTGGAGAAGACAAGTAGGCTTCGTTCGAGGGACCGGTGGCCGGCGGGGGTCAAGTGCGGGCCGCATGGTGGCATGAACAGCAAGATGAAGTCGTGGACGGTTTCTTGGTTGAGCCTCAAAACCAAGGTCGAGCCGGGACTACGTGGGAGCCAAGTCATGAGTGGAGATTGGCGGAGGCTACACCGAGTTCGCGGGGTTTCCGGTGGTTCACCAGAAAACCACTGGGTTCCTTGGTTGATCCACAAAGCCAAGACCGGAGAACCGAAGACGGAGGTGCAAGCGGCACGCACCGGCCCGACCGGTGGGTCCGACCGGTCGGCCCGATCGGTGGGGACCGGCCCGGCCGGTGAGGAGCACCCGGTCGACCGGTGTGCGACGACGCGGAGCCGGAATCTTCGAAGCGGAGGACACGCGTCGGGATCGCATGGCTTGCGTCGAGGCTACGCAGGGTGCGGTCGCGAGGCATCCGTCCGATGGTGAAGGCATCAAGAATTCCAAATCCGCCCTTGAGGGGCTTGTATCCCTAGTTAGTAGAGAGGGGCATTTTAGACATTCGGTTGCCGCCTATATAACCCAAGAGGTGAGAGGATGGCAGCCAACTCTTGGAACCCTAGCTCATTAGTTTTCCTATTTTCCACCTATTTTCTCTAGGTTTTCCTTAGGACTAGCAAGAGAGCTTCACGGAGAGATCTTGTAGAGAGGGATGGATGATCGGGCGGCTTGCTAGACCTTGTACGAACCTTTGTTTCATGTATAGATGATTCGGCGTGGTTCCTCAAGGTATGGATGTGTTTTCCCCGGTTGTTCTTGGTGGTGATTTTCGGAGCCCTCTCTTCGTGATTTCTTTGGGGTGTTTTCGGGACTTTTCTCTTGGGGATTTGATGGGGGAAATTTGTGGGAACCCTTCGTGGTTCTTTGGGCGTGATTCCCCTCCCAAATCCGTGAGTAAAAGTGCTCGATTTTGGGGTTTCTTGAGTTCTTGGGTTGGAAGTGGTTTCGGCGGGATTTCTTCGATTCCTCCTTTTTGGACGAGTTTTGGTGGGATTAAACTTGGCTATGAACTCCTCATGAGGTGTTCATGATATCCCCAAAGTCTTGTTCAAGTCCGTGGAGCGATTCGGGAGATCGAGATTTGGATTTGGAGGAGTTGACCCGCGGGTGCTGTTCATCCCGAGTCGCCCGAGCTACACCGGTCGACCGTGCTCTTGCTCTTGGCCGGTCGACCGGTGTGAGCTCTTGTGGGTTTTTGCTCGGGTGAACGTCTTGGTGTGTTCGTTGTTGTCCCGTGTTGCCGCCGTTTCGAGTTTGGGTCCGTTTGGTGGTCGGTTGGCCTCGTTTGGTGCCTTGGGGGCTTTCGGCTGCCATCGGTCTGACCGGTGTGTCTCACCGGTCTGACCGGTGTAGAGCCACTTAGTGAAAGTTGCTCAGTTTCACCAGCAGGGACCGGTCTGACCGGTGGTGCTCACCGGCCCCGACCGGTGTGGGTCTGTAGACTCGAGGTTTGTTGTTCCGCCTGCGTTCTCGAGTCGGAAGGCCGTGTGTGTTGGTTCCTAGGTCCAGTGGCACTCCAGTGGCTACGTGGGCTTGGCCAACTTGGGTAGTGAGTCGGAGACGTGTGTTGGAAGCCGTGTTCGTCTTGTTGGAGTTTTCATCTCCATCGAGAAGAATTTTTATCGGCTCCCATTCACTCCCCCCCTCTCTGGTTCGCCGTATCGGTCCTTCAAGTGGTATCAGAGCCGGTTCGGGTCTTTATTGACTTTAACCAGTCTAAGATCCAAGGATGGCGTACCAGGAACGGGGTTCGGGTCCTCCACACTTCGATGGCAAGAACTACCAGATGTGGAGCAAGCGGATGGGTGCGTTTCTCCGCGGAAAGGGTCAGCTTTTTTGGGATGTCACGGTGGACACAGGGCTATGTCCCGGCCGGTTGATTTCCTCGCTCCGGGATCGAGGGGACGGCTTCGACGCCAACAATAAGGCGGTCGACTACTTGTTTCGTGCTTTGTGTCGGCCGAGTTCGATCGGGTGCACACCGAGCACTTGGCTTGTAGGATTTGGGCGGTGTTGAAGGAGGCTCATGTTGGGAACGCCCGTGTTCGAGGGCACGGATGTATGCGACCTACGGAGAGAGTACGAGAACTTCACTCATCTCCCCGGTGAGTCCATCGATGCCTTGTTTCGAGAGGTTCACGGTGGTTGTGAACAACATGAGGGCCAATGTGGACGTGCTCCCGTACGATGATCATGATAGAGCGGTCAAGCTCTTACACTCTTTGGATCGTACGATTTGGGGCGGAAAGTTCGAGGCCATTGTGGAGTCGGAGAAGTATGACACTCTGACCGTGAACGAGCTGTTCTCGAAGCTCAAGTCGGCTGAGGTGGATAGGGGCATGACTGCCAAGCTCGAGGGTCCGACTGACTCCCATAGTCTCGCCCTCGTTGGTGGTTCCAAAGGAAAGGCTAACTCTAACCCATCCACCGGGATGTTCTCTTTCTCCTCTTTGATGTCTATGACGGATGAGGAGTTCGACGAGCTTGGAGAGGACGAGCCGGCGCTCCCGACGAGGCGGTTCGAGAGGCCGCACGAGAACCGCGTGAACAAGGAGGAGGAACACGAGGACATGCTTCAAGTGCGGCAAGACCGGACACTATTTCGCCGAGTGTCCAAAGGTGAACAACCACGACAAGCACAAGTCCAAGGACAAGAAGAAGAAGTCCGGGGAAGAAGGATCATGGACATGAGAAGAAGACGCGGTCTCGAGAGAAGATGAAGAGATCGAGCGACATCGAGTCCGATTCGAGGACACGTCTTCAAGCTCGAGTGATGAAGACGAAGAGGATGACAAGAAGAGGAAGAAGAAGAAGAACATTGGCAAGTATCTCAACGGCCTTTGTGTGACGGGCCTAAGCCTCAAGGACGACTTCGCGGCATGGCTCGCAGTTCGAGCAAAGCAAGAGAAGCCGGGAAGGACGCCTCGGACTTGGATTCCGAGGATGAGGTATGTGATGAGCTCTCCTCTTTGCGCAAGGAGAATGAGGAGTTGGTTGACTTGCTTGATAATCGCGATCACATGCTTAGAGAGGCTAAGAAGCTTAGGAAGGAGCTTAGATCCTCACTCGAGGATGCTAGGACTAGAGTGGCTGAGCTAGAGACACACGTGCTTGATAGCAAGCTTGAGATTGATTCCCTTAAGGCTAGCCCTGTTGTTTCGGAGGAGAACGATTGTCTTGATTGCTCGTTTTCTGGGCCGACTTGGTCGATCTTAGGGAGAAGTATGCCTCCAAGTGTGAGGAACTAGATGTGCTTAGGGTTGAGTTGGCCGAGCTACAATCTAGACCCACTTTGCTTGGTGCTTGCACTTCTTGCCCTAGTTTGCATGAGAAAATTGCTTGAGCTCCGTTCTCGCATTGTTTCGCTTGAGGCTGATTTGAAAGTGCCTATTCCTACTTCTTGCTCTACATGTGAGTTGCATGCTATGAAGAATTTGGATCTTGCAAAATGTGTTGGTCGCTTGCAAGATGAGAATGATAAGTTGCGTGAAGCACTAAGTTGGTTGTCGAGTCAAGAACCTCAGCTTGGTATGATGATTGCTAGCTGTAAACGCTTTGACGGTTGGGCTTTGGGATTGGATAAGGTTGGTGAGGGCAGTGGTGAGAGAGAAAGGAAATTTGGGGATGTTTCAGTTCCACCACAACCCACACCCAAAGACAAGTTTGCATGCAAGCCAAACCAACCAAGAGAAAAACCGAGTGAGAAGGCAAGTGAAACGCCTAGTGAGAAACCAAGTGAGAAGCCTTGTGAAGAGCCTCATCCCAAGCCTAAGCCCAGATCGATCCGTTTCCATTGTGAGTTTTGTGGGAAGGATGGTCACAAGAGAGCGTTTTGCTTCAAGAGGAAGCGTGAGGAGAGAATGGCGAAGGAGTGGGCTAACAAGGACAAGTACCACCCTTTCGATGGTGTACTTGAGCCTCGTGTGCGCTGCCCGGGGCCAAGGCGAGTGTGAGGTCGGTTCGGGCTTGGGGAGAGCGGAAGGTCGTTGGAGGTGTGCTGCTGCCGAGCTACACCGGTCGGACCGGTGTGGAGCACCGGTCGGACCGGTGCGGGCTCGGACAGGGCGGCAGTTTGGGTTTCGTGCTCGTACAGGTGCGAGGGTTGTTTCTGGAGGTCGTGGTTTTGGTGATTGGTCTGGAAAGTTTGCAGGAGGTCAGTTTGCTAGGCATTCTCCCCCTCGAGCTCACTACGGGGATGGGAGGAGTCATGGCTTTGAGTTGGAGAGGAAGGATGGTCCACGGGCTTTCTTTCATGGTTTTGGTCCTCCTCCAGGCAGAGAGGGCTGGTTCCCTCATGGTGGTTACCGTAGTGGTGTTCGTGGAGGTAGCTTTGGTAGGAAAGATGGTTTGATTTGTGCTAACCCCACTTTCGAGCAAATGGCTAGACACTGGTTTTACACATTTGGAACTAACCCTAGTGTTGAGTCGATTGCTCGCTCTCGCTCTTTGTTTTGAGTTGCAGGTGGATTGCCCGGAGAACATTTTGTTGATATCGGGGGGTGGTTCTTCGGCTTCATATCCCGGTGGTGATATGTTGGTGCATCACTTTCGGGAATGGTGGACAAGGATTAGTGAATTGTGAAGAAATGATAAAGGTAAGTGTATTTGTGACCTTCAAGTGTGTGGCCTTGGTCAAGCCACTTGGTTTGTTTTGCTCCTTCTCTATCTCATGTGCGTAGGGTGAGCTTTGTATGCTCTTTCGCCCTAGTGCATGTGTTTAGGGGGAGCTTGTGAGTTTGGTGCTCCTTTGCTCTCTTTTGCCGGTGGTGTCGAGCCCGTTTTGCCTCCCCTCGAGGAGCCGGTTTGTAGCATATGTATAGCTTTTCTTTGTGCATTTCTTGCATTTGGCATGGCATATGTAACATGATGTATAGGCATCCTTGTATTTTAGATTGCATGCATTTTGTATCATTTGCATTGGTTAGGAAAAGCTTCTCTCATATACATTGTTCACCATGGAATGAGATATATGTCTTTGTGAGCTTGTTTGGTATGATATGGTTAGTTTGTCTTAGCTCTTGATGATCTTGATGAATAATCCATGGTTGATAGCTATGCTTTTGAAAAATGTCACATGTATGCTCTCTCATGTGCAAATGCCTTTACATGCTCTTGACATGTTTTTGTGGCCTTGCTATGCTTAATTTGTGGTTGGATAGCTAGTTTATTGATCATATGGGGCCAAAGGCTCATTTGCCATCATGAATGTTTAGCCCTCTAGACTTATCTTGTGGAGGAGCATAAGTTCCTTTTTGTCGCAAAGACATTTCATGTACCATTTACTATCTGAAAATGAAATGAAAAATGCTTGGAAAATATGCTCCCATGTCATATGTGCTGAATTTAATGTGCTTTGGGTGCTAAACCGTTGCATGATGCCTACCAATGAGAAGTCTCATAAATAGAAGTAGGCACATGGCTCGGTGGCTTTGACATGACATGAGGTGCTTGTGGGTGTTTGTGATGGTCTTATGGTTAGAATGGCTGTCCTAGCATGAAGTTTGTGTGGTTTTGCCATTTTGATATGCTTTGATCATGTTTAGGACTTTGCTCATGAGAGGCAAGTTTTTCGCAAAATTGCCAAAATCCATCTTAGCTTCGTCCAATGGTTGTGAAACTTGGTGATCATGTAGTTGAGATCGATACGAAGCCGTAGAGTATCTAACTTGCTCATTTGGACATGTGTAGCATCCTATGTTGAATTTTGTCTATTTGAGAAGCTCTAGGTTGAAAGTTTTGCATTTTTGGCTTGATTCATGCATTGCCAACAAGGGGGAGAAGTTTGAGCTTGAAATGGCTTGTTGGACGCGTTTAGAAGGTTTTCAGGTGGTTTCGAGCCATTTTCGGGTTTCGTTGTACACCGGTCTGACCGGTGATGAGCACCGGTCTGACCGGTGTGAGTGCTGGTCCTGTACATATGTTAGGCACCGGTCTGACCGGTGGTGATGACCGGTCTGACCGGTGTGAGCCGAAAGTGCCGTGTACTGTCCTGTTTCATGTGGTTTCTTGCATGCATTCGTCCAGGGGGAGTTGCATTGGTTCAGGGGGAGCTTGCATGTGTGCAGGGGGAGCTCTTTGTGAGTTTTCGAGCTTTGTTTCGGTGGTTTGTGCTCTTTGCTTGAGCTTTGTTTTGTCTCGGATGTGTCGAGCCGTTGCCCTTGTCTAAGGGGTCCGAGACTTGTTTCCTTCAAGTGATCTTGCTCTTTGCCTTTGTTCGGCTTTCGATCGCTTGTTGGAGTTTCTTTTTGTTCGTTTCTTTTCTTTTTCTTTTCTCTCTTGTTACTTTCGTGTGGGTGTTGTCAATGCACTCATCAAGGGGGAGATTGAGGACCATGTGTGGTTCGAGGACCGGTGGATGGTCGCTTCCTTGTGTGATGAGTGATTGACAACGTTGTGTGGACTGATTCTTGGCTAAGTATTGCGGGTCCGGGTTGCGGCTTGACTCGTGTTGGTGCGGGTGAAGAACAAGCGCGAAAGGTCGTCGCCGGTGAGGCCTCCGGGTGTGGAGAAGACAAGTAGGCTTCGTTCGAGGGACCCGGTGGCCGGCGGGGTCAAGTGCGGGCCGCATGGTGGCATGAACAAGCAAGATGAAGTCGTGGACGGTTTCTTGGTTGAGCCTCAAAACCAAGGTCGAGCCGGGACTACGTGGGAGCCAAGTCATGAGTGGAGATTGGCGGAGGCTACACCGAGTTCGCGGGGTTTCCGGTGGTTCACCAGAAAACCACTGGGTTCCTTGGTTGATCCACAAAGCCAAGACCGGAGAACCGAAGACGGAGGTGCAAGAAGACACGCACCGGTCCGACCGGTGGGTCCGACCCCCGGTCCGACCGGTGGGGACCGGGTCGACCGGTGAGGAGCACCGGTCTGACCGGTGTGCGACGACGCAGTCCGGAATCTTCGAAGCGGAGGACACGCGTCGGGATCGCATGGCTTGCGTCGAGGCTACGCGAGGTGCGGTCGCCGGCATCCGTCCGATGGTGAAGGCATCAAGAATTCCAAATCCGCCCTTGAGGGGCTTGTATCCCTAGTTAGTAGAGAGGGGCATTTTAGACATTCGGTTGCCGCCTATATAACCCAAGAGGTGAGAGGATGGCAGCCAACTCTTGGAACCCTAGCTCATTAGTTTTCCTATTTTCCACCTATTTTCTCTAGGTTTTCCTTAGGACTAGCAAGAGAGCTTCACGGAGAGATCTTGTAGAGAGGGATGGATGATCGGGCGGCTTGCTAGACCTTGTACGAACCTTTGTTTCATGTATAGATGATTCGGCGTGGTTCCTCAAGGTATGGATGTGTTTTCCCCGGTTGTTCTTGGTGGTGATTTTCGGAGCCCTCTCTTCGTGATTTCTTTGGGGTGTTTTCGGGACTTTTCTCTTGGGGATTTGATGGGGGAAATTTGTGGGAACCCTTCGTGGTTCTTTGGGCTGTGATTCCCCTCCCAAATCCGTGAGTAAAAGTGCTCGATTTTGGGGTTTCTTGAGTTCTTGGGTTGGAAGTGGTTTCGGCGGGATTTCTTCGATTCCTCCTTTTTGGACGAGTTTTGGTGGGATTAAACTTGGCTATGAACTCCTCATGAGGTGTTCATGATATCCCCAAAGTCTTGTTCAAGTCCGTGGAGCGATTCGGGAGATCGAGATTTGGATTTGGAGGAGTTGACCCGCGGGTGCTGTTCATCCCGAGTCGCCTGTGCTACACCGGCTCGACCGGTGCTCTTGACCGGTCTGACCGGTGCGAGCTCTTGTGGGGTTTTGCTCGGGTGAACATCTTGGTGTGTTCGTTGTTGTCCCGTGTTGCTGCTGTTTCGAGTTTGGGTCCGTTTGGTGGTCGGTTGGCCTGTTTGGTGCCTTGGGGGCTTTCAGGCTGCCATCGGTCTGACCGGTGTGTCTCACCGGCTCGACCGGTGTAGAGCCACTTAGTGAAAGTTGCTCGGTTTCACCAGCAGGGACCGGTCGACCGGTGGTGCTCACCGGCCTGACCGGTGTGGGTCTGTAGACTTGAGGTTTGTTGTTCCGCTGCGTTCTCGAGTCGGAAGGCTGTGTGTGTTGGTTCCTAGGTCCAGTGGCACTCCAGTGGCTACGTGGGCTTGGCCAACTTGGGTAGTGAGTCGGAGACGTGTGTTGGAAGCCGTGTTCGTCTTGTTGGAGTTTTCATCTCCATCGAGAAGAATTTTTATCGGCTCCCATTCACTCCCCCCCTCTCTGGTTCGCCGTATCGGTCCTTCACCTGCTCGGGTGTGGCACCAACAGCCTTGCGATGGGAAGTGCGGCTTCTTCAAGTTCCTTGAGCTTTGCCCACAACTTCTCACAGTCTTCCTTGAGCTTCTGTAGAGATTTATAGCAGTTGACAAGGTCACGGTCCAAGGCTTCTCGGAGCTCCATGTGCTTGGTGCACTCATAAGACAGCTGCTTATATTCATACTCAAGTACCTCTCGGGCATCCTTCTCTCGGTATACAATGTTCTTCAGATCGGTCTCCGATGCCTTCAGCTGGTCTACCCGGGCCTCGAGATCTACCAAAGTCCAAGAGTTCATGTCAGGATACTGCCAGAGTACTCGCAATAAGTACTCAACATGTCAGCGGCGGCATACCTTTGTTCTTCTGACACAATGACTTGTTCTTGCGAATCAAGTCATCACTCTTCACCTGCATTTCTTGTACCTCATTGTGGTACTGGGCGAAGGCTCCATCCAGTTTGGATAGCAGCATGGCAGAGTGTTTCCTGGCCTTGTTGAGTTCCTTCTCCAACGACTCTGCCCGGAGCACTGTGTCGCCATACCCCTGGAGCATATCAGATTTTTGTCGGGATCTCTCCACGACATCCTACACAAGGCAACAACTATTACTTGGGTACTCAATTCTGGCGGAATTCGACTACTCAAGGGTACCGTCATGTACCTTCATCCACCGCTCAGTCCGGTGCATCGTCTCCAAGTTCCAAGCCACCGTCGCCGAGTCGATGAGGTCATCTGACAGAAGCTCCAACCCGCCACGACTAGTCGGCGTAGCCTCTGACATCGGCGCCGAACGAATCAGCTCCACGTCTTGGATCTCTGGCGACCTCACGACAACATCCATAATGGCCTCCGGGAGCGGGTCGTCGTGCACCTCTTCCGTGGTCTCGGGGGCTACTAGGACCTCTGCCTCAGTAGTCGCTTCCTCTAGCACAACGGCTTCTAGCGCGGTGCCTTCAACTGGTACGACTTCAGGGATCATGGTCCCTTCAACTTATGTTTCTATCATCGCCAGACATGCGGCGTCAGTACTCGGGGGCTACGACTACCTGAGGAAAACGACGTCGTCGAGCTGTACATACCTTCCACCACGGTGACTTCCGGCGGAGTAGCCTCTGCGCCCTACGGGACGGTCTCAGCCTGAACGAGGGGAGCAGATTCCTCTACAACGGCTGGCGGATTTTCTTCAGCAGCTGCCGCGTCTAGCTCTTCTCCTTCCCAAGACAGATCGGTCGACTTCCTGCAGAGTACAGATTTGGTGGTCAGCCAAGCAAGATTACCAAAGTACAAGTACTACTAGGGGATGGTTTTGACTTACAAGTTGGACCGGAGAATAGTCACAGTCAGAGCGCCAAGTATGTTGGCGATATCGATGACCCCGGCTTCCGCGGGCGCCTCTTCTTCAGCCTGGGCTTCTACTGGTTCTTCGGATTCAGTAGTCGCACTCGACTCTGGCCTGCTCTCCTCTGCCGGCACCTGCGGCTCAACAACTCTAGTCCCCTATTGTGTCATCCGTGACACAAGCTCTTCTATGGTGGGGGCTGGACTGCGGCCCCTTTCAGTTGGCCCGCCCACCGTGTCCCAGTCATCTCCCTCCCCTTGATCAACGGGGTCAGACAATGGAATTTCATGCGACAACTCAGAATTCAATTGACAGCATGCAATACTTCAAGACAAGTACCCGACTACTCTACTCGAGGAACTCACCTCTTGGGACGTAGTCTCGGTCACCTTCAACTTCTTGGCGACACATTTGCGCACCACATTGCGTGGCCTCCTCGGCAGCGCAGGGCGACTAGCCTCCAGGCTAGGTGGTGGATCCTCAATGAGGGGGGTATTGGGCAGCCCAGGTCGGCTGAACCTGGACCGTAGCTGAAATCGCTCTTGAAGCGTTTCCCCATCCTCCTCGTTGGACGTATCTTCAATGGCGACGGTGTCGTCACCTTCGCCGACTTCGCGGCGTTCTTTGGCCTTGGCCTTGCCCTTGCCCTCCTCTTGAATATCTACAAGTTGAGGAGGGGGGGTTGGGTCGGAGACATAATTCACAATGTCATCCTGCAGCAAGCGACTTGGATGAGCATGACTACTCCAAATTAATTAGTACTCAGAGGCAGAGGTCATCGTCTACTAACCTTGTTCAGCGGACGAGCCGCGGAGTACATGGGGACTAGGCAGGGTGTGTACGGTGGCATATCCTTAAATATCCTGCCCAGCCTCTCGACAATGTCTTCATCATCGACTTCATTGTCGGGCATCCTCGACGTATCCTCGTCGCCCGTGTACTGGTACCCGAGGGTATCGCGTGCCATCAGCAGTTGCACCCTCCTCTTCATGAAACTGAAGGCCATGTGTTCGGCCCTCAGCCCAGCTTCTCTCAAAGCCTTGATCTTCAGCATCAACTCGGGTAGTTGAATACTCTCCTGCATCATCAGCTATGTTGTGACAACCCGCCCAGGAAAATACCGTACTATTGCCTAAGACCGATCCACTTTGGTCATTTAAGCAATAGTAAAGTATCATCCTGTCATTAGTTGCCGGGTTAACGCCCGGTAAATCACTTGGACATCGAACAGAGGATCGACACATGCATTAAAACTCACGCGAAGGCGAGTCCAGAGTACAACATGAGTTAACACAATTTATTACAAACCATTGTTCATGACATGGAGTAAAGGTTCGTAGTTCGAAAATACGGCGGAAATAAAATAAACTAGCGCAACGGTAGACATCACGGGAGGCCATCCGTGATGTCATCACTTGTCGTCACCCATCCGATCAATCACACCTGCAACAACAGTTTTAAAGCAAGGCTGAGTATACTAATACTCAGCAAGACTTAACCGTCGGGTGATAACTACATCACCAAACTCTAGACATGAAAGGCTTTTGACCGGTGGAGTTTCTTTTGCTAAACAGCTGCTAAGAGTAGATCCTTACTTTCAATCTTTTAGCACGAGTTCTAGTTGATTACCATTTCTAAGTGTGCCAACTAATTCAATCAAGGATTGGACAAGCAATTAATTCATCCAACCATATTCCTCGAGTTCCATCATTATGGGATATCATGGCCAGTTGATTAAGCAGTCTCGGATAACGGTGAGAGGCCGACAATCGATTGATTTAAACCTTGCAAGGTAAACCCAAACACACGGTAGGTCGCCCCCGCAAGGACAACTTTCCCGTGCCGTTCCCGTCGATCTTCGGCTTGGGAGCGGAACCTACATTCCTTGGTACAAGGTTTTACCGGATCGCTCCCACACGAACATCCGGACTCACGCGGGTACCACCTTTGTTGCAAGCGAGGGGGGACACAAGTGCCCCGGGTGTAGTAGGGAAAGGTTCCCTTACCGCGTCAATCGGTACTAGGCTTACCGGTCCCATACCCGGCATATGTTTAGTACGTTCAAAAGCTTAGCCCACGAAAGCCACTGGACCGGAGCCCGAATCCCATGCTCTTACCACATGAGCAATCCATTTAAGGATATCTTATGATTCCTATCTAGGAACCTAATCTCGCGAGTGACGAACATCACTCGACTTCTATCGGTCCTATAGCATAGCAGCTATCGACCTAGCATACTAGTGATAGAGCATAGGTACCTAGGGATCAAGCATCTAGGGTTTCAAAACAACTCCTGAAACGTAAATGCACAATCGTAGCAATCATAATTGCAAAATTTTTAAAAGATGGGTTAATGATCGGGGCTTGACTTCGATGGCAAGGTTGGCCTTGGGCCCTTCTGTACTTGGTCCAGGTCTTGCTCTACAACGACGTGGTGCACGTCTTCGTCAGCTCCTCCGTCTCCTCCGACCGGCACACGCATACAGCTACCGTTCGGGAGATCTACACGAGGATGCAAGTGCAAGATTTATTTGATGATTTTAATTTAATTAAACACAAACAATAAATGATAAACATAGGGTGCATTAGTTGGACACATTCACCTAGATAAGAATACATTTAGCATACTCTTCCAAAAAGGAACAATATGCAATTCTTTATTAAACATTTGAATAAAGGTTCTTTTATACTTATCATTTCATGTGAAAGCTTCATTTCCTTTTATCTTCCCCAATAAAGGTGTAATTAATATTTTTATTTAAGAATTAATTTCTTATTAGTGATGATAATTAATTATCTTTTAATTGTATTAAATAATACTTTTCAAAAAGGAAAAAGAATTAATTAAGGGTTTTTCTTTATTTAATTTCCCTTTATTATTAAAAAGGGCTTTTAAGCTTTTTATTAAGCAATTAAATTATAAAAAATTAAAGGGGTGTTTCTTAAGCCTACTAGCATCTATACTGGTCCATTGGACCCACATGCAAGTGTTGGGTGCTAGGAAACTAAATGTTATGGAAAATATCAAAGGTTAGCTAGTGATTCCATTTTAAATGCATATAAAAATAATTAAACATCAAAATGATCCAAACTTTCTTGTGCATGCTCTCTGGTCCTAAAAAAGTCTAAAAAGCCAGCATGTTCACATGGAATCTCTACTGAACTTGGTTTATTAATTTACAAAGGAAAACATGCATAAATAAAGAATAATTATTTCTGTTAATCCAAAAATCATGATTAATTCACAAGATATGCATTTTGGTATTACAAGACAGTGTGCACAAGTTGGGGTCAAAAACATAAACATATTTAACAAGAAAAATCACTTATGCAGATCTGACTGAAATAGAAAAACATTTTTATAAAAAGATTTACATTATATCTTTGTGCAATTTTCGGCTCAGGTGCTAGTCATGACCTAGCACACAACATATCCAAAAATTAGCTACAGAGGATTTATGGTTTTCGAGTTATTGCAGATCTAGGGTTTTCACATTTGTATTTTTCATGCAAAAACTATAAGGAATTAGCTCAGGCCAGAATAACAAAAGTTGTAGGATAATTCACACCGGATCCAACAAAATTGGCCTTGCATTTTTATGATTTTTCTACGATTTTCTACGCAATTTACAAGAATCAGCCAACTCACTTTTACTATTGGAGTTGCGCTTTTGCAGTAGGGACCCTGGGAAGATTTTCTTCTTTGCAATGTAGTCCCTGGCGGCCGGGCAGCGGCGGTCCGGCCAAATTCCGGCCAACCACCGGCCGGGGCCGGCCGGCACGGGCGGGGGAGGGGCCTTGGGTCCCAAGGGGCCGATTCCGGAGGTTGGATGGGGTAGGGAGAAGGCCGGCGAGGGGCGGCGCCGGCGGCCGAGCACGGTGGCCGCGTACCGCCCGCCGTACCGCCGTGGTGGGGCTCCGCGGGTACAATGGGCACGCCGACGAGCTTTGGGGGATGCAAGAGAAGGTGGGGAAGCGCTTGGTTCGGTGCGTAGCCGGCTCGGCCATGGCGCGGCGGCGGCCGGCGTTCGGGCCGGCGCGGTCGCGGCCATGCGCGGGCGGCGCATCCGCTTAAATAGGCAACGGGGGAGGGGGCGTGGCCTGCACCGGGCGCGCCCACGGCCGCCAAGGCGGCGCGAGGACCGAGGCCTCAGAAGGCGCGCTTGACAGGGGGTCACGCGACGGACCGGGGGGCAAGAGCATGGCGCGTACGGGCAGCGCGGAGCACGACACGTTCCCGGCGTTCAAGGCATCGGGAGGCGAGCCGTGACCTCGGGAAGGCGCGGGCGGAGAGCCGTGACCTCGGGTTAGGGTTCAAGGCATAGGGAGGCGAGCCGTGACCTCGGGAGGCGAGCCGTGACCTCGGGAAGGCGTTCCCGGCGTTCAAGGCATCGGGAGGCGAGCACAACCACAAGTTCTGGGAATACTGCGAGAACAGCGGGATTGATGTCCGGTATGTCTCTGTCGCCCATCCACGGGCCAATGGACAAGTCGAGCATGCCAATGGGATGGTACTCGACGCTCTCAAGAAGTGACTGCACGATGTTGCTAACACAAAAGGAGGAAAGTGGATCAAGGAACTGCCCAAAGCACTCTGGGGGCTGCGTACTCAACCCACCAAGCCGAGGTACAGTCTCCCTATTTCTTGGTCTTCGGCTCCGAAGCTATCCTACCTGCCAACGTCATGTGGGATTCGCCTGTAGTAGAGCAATATGATGAAGGCATATATGAAGACAACAGACGAGTCGACATCGACGGACTCGAAGAAGCCCGCTGTGCCGCCCTCATCCAGTCAGCAAGGTACCTCGAGGGTATCCGATGCTACACAATCGCAACGTCAAGGAACGCTCCTTCAACGTTGGTGATCTAGTCCTCCGCCGCATCTAGAACATGGAAGGACTGCACAAGCTCAGCTCGCCATGGGAAGGTCCCTTCATAATTGCAAAGGTGACCGGACCAGGCTTGTATCGCCTCCATGTTGACGGTTAATAGTTGTATCAAAGTTCGTTTGTGACTTGCAAGCGGACAAGTCTCCCGTCGTAGTCAAGGGACCCTTCTTCCCTCGAGTGGTGAACCCAAGGTATCGAATCCGTGGAACAATGTGCAACGCAAGGATTCAATCTAGTAAAGCAAGGTAAAGCTATCTAATGAAGATAAGTTGCATCTAATCTACTAACTCATAAAAAAACGAATCTAATCTAATCTACTAAAGAGATAACAAGAGAAAGCAAGAGATAACCAATCTAGAGAATCTAGATCATGCTTATGTTGTAGCTCCAAACAAGATAGATGAAGATAGAAAAGCGAATCTCATTAAAAGCATCTTTAAATCGTGGCCTTCCCGTCCGACTCCGAAAACATCCGCCTTTCGAGACCCCCGTTCTGTCACAACGTATCCCTATTCATGCGGGGAGCTTAGGGCGAGTTCGATAGAACAAGTTGAAATCACTTGGCCGGTCGGTATGCACCTCTAGCCACCGCGGCTACAAGAGCACCCTATGTAATCTAGCTATAGACTAGATCGTAGAAGAAGCAAAACCAAGAAGAAATCAAAATCATCGAGAAGGCACTTAATCGCTAGAAATCGGATTCACTTACAAACTTCACCATGAATGATTACATGAACAAGATCACCACCGGGGCCCTCCCTCGATCTTGATCCTCGCTCCGGAGCTCCGACGTGGTCTTCCATGCAAGATTCCCACGTCGGCCCGGGAAACCCTAGACAACTAGCACGACCCTCATCTCCAAGTTGGTGTCCCTCAAGCTTCTCTGCTCCTCGGCGGCAGATTACGACTTCCGTTCTCTGTGGCTCTCGGTCAGGGGGCTATTTATAGCCTGAGAAGCAATTAGGTCAAAGGAGAGGCCGATTGGGCCCCGAATGGGCCGGGCCGGCCGGCCGGGCCCACCCGGCCCATCCCGCGGCTCGCTTCGCCCTGTTGCTTCCCACGTCTTCTAGATGTTCTCCCCTTTTGCATGTGGGCCCTTGACGTCGGTTTCTCCGAATTGGACTCAACTCCTTGTCTTGCAAGATTCAACACTTTTCTGGTTCAGTCCTCGGAGTTTATCATCTTCTCGGGCTTGGTCCTTGGGCTCTTGGAGTCATGTTCACTTCATTGCTTGACTTGTATCGGGCTTCAAAGTCTTGTCATGAGGTGCTTAATGAACTTATCCCGGAAGTCTTGCTTTCATCGTTAAAACCCTGCGTAAACACATAACTCCAAAATCGACATGCACAAGTGAACTTGTTATACCACGGGGGTTAGTACCAATGAATAAGATACAAAAGTCATGCCAACACCGAAGGTAAACTCATGGCTAGGTTGACGGATTTTCACCGTCAACATCTCCCCCATGCTTAAACCTTGCTCGTCCTCGAGTAAGCCTTCGATGGATATCATCATTGCCAAACAATGTTTAAACCTTGCACTTGATCATACATGAAAAAAACATAATGCTCTCAAAAGTTCAATTCGTTAAAGTTCCATAATGTACTAGCCTTCACCTCTACGGAGGGTAGATTCTTATTAAGCTTATCCCACAAGTATTAACATGCTCACAAAGTTTAAATAAATCTCAGAATTTTTGAAATAAAGAATGAGATAAAGAAAAGCTAAACCAAGTTCACAAATTTAAATCATCTTGTATATTGCTCATGAACTCTCATCTCACTTGTCTCTCAAGCCTATATATTCTACTCCTTCCCCTCTCATAACATATATGTGTGGTAGGCTTTATATGGAGCTTTGGGAAAGTTTAGTCCTAACAAGATTTTATAAATGAGGTGTTGTCAAAACAAGACAAGCTTCTCATGGTCTTACCGAGACTCGTCAAAAAGGTCATTGGAAAATAATGTTAAATCAAGGAGGGGAAAGAGAAAAATACACACACTTTTAGATGAGTGGACATGTGCAAATGGCAAAGAGTGATCCCGAGGCACAAAGGAAGTCCTCGTTATCGGATTGCACATGGTTGGAAAATGAGAATGGATCTTTTTAACTTGAAGCCTTGAATGCACTCTTAGAGAACCGGGGAGTTCACTTTACGCACATATTTTTTTCTTTCTCATATTTCTCTTTTTTTCTTTCTTTCTTTCTTTCATTCATTATATAAAATTTTTTTTCTTTCTGCACCTTGAAAGTCATGAGTATCGCTGGATTTTTTTCTTTCATCATTATTTCATTATATATATATTTTTTAAAAATACTCCCTTTTTGAACTCTAAAACTGCACCGTACCTACCTCCTCCCCCATGCTTAGACGTTGCTCGTCCTCGAGCAAAGAGGCGAAAAATAAGGTAGGTACCGGGATATTTTTCCTTGGAGAGATACTTGAAATCTTCAATGTTGGCACCGTCTTGCGATCTTCCTTGAATTGATGATCCATTCTCAATGATAGGTTGTGGTCAAGGAGGTAATCACAAAAGATGATATTTGGTTTAAGGGTGGATATCCGGCGAGGTTTGTGAAATCTCCGATGTGGGGATACACAATGCACGGATAAAAGGCTAGCAAAAAAGATAGATACGCAAAAACGGAATGACCAGCTTCTTAGTCTCGGGCCAGAGAAATCATGGCCTGCAATAACTCACTCAAAAATAAATCTTGTACACTAAGGTTTATGCACTCAAATATATATTAGGCTTTGGATAGGTTGAGCAACACACAAGTGATATTTATGACAAGGTTAGCTGTATTTTTGAGCATAAAAGACATCTTTAATCTATTTATAACTTGAGAGCACATAAAACACTATGGGTCTTTATTTTAATCATAACCTCCGCTGAAGATTAAGCTAGCATTTAGATAATTTCAGATTTGTATTTTTATGAGAGCACTAGTTCAAACATGCATAAGTCAATTACAAAGATAAACAATGCGGCAATTATAATCATATATCATCATGGCACAAACTTTGTAACTTTACCAAAGGTAAAAACTTGGTGGTGACATTATTCATGATGAAAATAAACACTAAGATACACGCTGAAAAATTAAACTAACACACTTGCTGAAATTTAAATAAAAACTGAAAACACTACGCATACATAGGTGCAAACAAGCTGAAAATTAAAGAAAAGGGGGTAAAGGAAAGATAACTAAAGCTCCTCCTCTCTCTAATCTTCCGCCGGTGGTTGATATTGATAGTCTTGGTTGTTGTACCCTTGCTCATAATAAGAATGCACTACTCCTCCTATGAGTTGTCCGACGGTGCTAGGTGAAGGTGTCCAAGCACATAAGCGATGTTTGCATTTCCTTCACCTCATTTGGTTTGCATTGGTTAGGGTGGCTGCAATAATTCGCACGTTCCTTGCAGCGTATTCTCCAATGGTGGCTCCATTTTGTTGTGGTTGAGGAAGGTGTGCATATGGCTCCGCAAAGGCTACATTGGGCACCGCAAAAATGGTGGGGGTATGGCTGCACCACTCCCCCATGCTTGCATTGGTACACCACCGTAGTAACTCGGCGGCGCCGGGGTTCCTCCCAATGGTGGGACATAATTTTGTTGTGCACCTCCTTCTTGGGTTGTGGAAAAACCTTCTCCTAATCCTTCTTTATTACTCCTTTTTTTTCTCTTTGCCGGCACAAGAAGTCCTTCCTCTAACCGATCTTCTTCCCCTCATGAAAAGTCTTAATCTTCAATCCGGAAGGGGCAAATTCACCTAGGCCACTTGGAAGCCTCCTCTCTCATCTTCACTCTTATATTTTCCTTTCTTCATATATTCCTAGGGAAGTCCCGGGTAGGAGATGATTCGGGTTCCTTGTAATACCCGGTTTTAAAGAGATAGCCAATATGGAGAGGTAACACCCCGAACCAATATCTTCTGAACTCGATGTTGCAAAACAACACCACCGGTTGATCATAGGTGAGTGGGGTCTATTGGCCACTTGGCAATCAAAGCCAAGTAAAGCCAATTCAACTCCATGTTGGTTATCTTTGTCTCTCTTGTTCTCCCAAAAATCCACTTGCACAAAAGCGACATACTTGGATGATGGGGTTCCGGATAGTATTTCTTCTTTGATGGTCTCTTCCCGTGATCATACTCCAAAAACCTTCCCATGTGCCTTCATGCACATACTTGTTCCGGAGCTCCCTTTTGAAAATAGGGGACACTCGATCATGGGTCTACGATACTAGACATGCAATCGTTTCGAACATGAAAACCAATCTGATCTATCGGGGATTGTGTTGAATGGATCCAAGGAAGCATTGGAGCTCTACTCCCTTTATGGCATGGTTGCTAGCCTTAAGCATTAAAGTATTTCCAACACAAGATGATAGATAGATAATCAAACAAAGTTCGATTACATCTCAAGATCGATTGCAACCCATGGATGAAAGGAGATTACCCCATCAAGGTGCTAGAAATAGCATCATTGATCAAGGTTACCCTTCCGACGATGTCTTCCTTCTTCTCCACTTGTGGGCTCCCTCCAACGGAGTGAGAGACTCAGCACTCCTTCATCAAGGGTATGCGCCATGGTCATGAAAATTTCCTAGGCGAATTCCTTGTGGGTGTTTGCCGACCCTCCGCTAGAGAATTGCACCGGTGTCCCGTGTGAAACCCAATATGTGGAGAGCTTGGTCGTCGATGTCGACATTCGCTACAAGCCTCTACTTAAGGCGAGCGAGCTTCTTCTCCTCCTCCATCATGATGACATACCCCTCGGAATACCGCGGAGCATATGGAGGTGGAGCGGATGATCGTGTCAAGTGGCGAGGTTGGACGAGCGGCTCCTCCATATTGAAGTTTGGTGAACCTCATAAACGAGTTTTGTGTGGCCCTCATGCCACCAAGGAGAAGAGTGGTTCCTCCTCGGCGGTGCCGTGTCCTCCTCCATACTCCAAGGAAACTCGGAAACGAGTGCCTCCTCGAAGAGCTTGTCGATGATGGCTTAGACGACGATGATCCCTTCTTCTTCGGTTAAAAGGCTTGTAGTTTCTTCCTTGATTGCAGCGCTCTCCCTCACAAATAAATATCCGGGGTTTTCGCCCGGTAACAAGGTACACAAATATTATTTTGGAGTCTGGACTTTGAGTGGATTAAGGATGTGATTTGTTGCACGAAACAAACGCGGTGGATGGCTAAGTCTAAGGTGATTCCGGCCTACAAACTAGAGCACACGAACAAAGAGTTGGATGAAAGACTTACCTCTCTCCTCCTCTTGGCTCGGTTCTTTTCTAGTGCATTCATGTTGCTTCGTGATCACGTACACCTTCCAAACGTTCCCGTCCACTCCTTTGCTTGCATTATTGCTCCTTCCACTTGATGTTTTCGCTTTGACTCACTTCCATACTCCCTTGCCTCACATGCATCCATGATATTCCTACAAAACAAAGCCTTGGCTGCCCCCCATGCTTGTACTTTGCATGTGGTTTAAATATGTTGGAGGGACATCCCGTGATGTATCATGGTGCATGCATGGTTAGGTTAACTAGATTGCCTCCCTTTAAGTGTGTTTAAGGCTAAGCACTCCTCCAATTTCGAAATTTAAAAATATTTTTCAGAGCCATGCAAGAGCTCAAGCATAAATTTAGAGAAGTTTTTAAACCATTAAAAACAAATGTGAGTCGAAAATATTTTTCGACTACGTCGATTTCGGTCTCACCGGTATAGTTTGCCTTCATTAGTTGAGAGCAAGCTTTTCCCGGCTTGATCATGGGGGCATAGGTTTAGGTCCTAATTTTGATTAGATGAGAGAGATTTTGAATGAAATAAAATTAAGTGAGGCTTAGAAAAATTCTAATCTTAGAGAAACCAAGGATATGGATTTTTAAACCAACCAAAAATCAAGTTTCTAGGTTCACGCGAGTCCTACCACATGCTGAAATTTAAATAACATCTAGATACAAGTCGTGGCTCTACTCGAGTGTTTTTAGCATAAAAAACAAGTCAACCACAGCACCATAATGAGGGTGAAGGGTTGAGTTAGGTTCTGAAATTTTTTTTTGGTTGTGGTTTCTCGAAAAAGAAGCAAACAATCACATAGGATGGTTCATGTAAAGGGTTTATGATCAAGCAAAATATTCAACCAAGAATTATGTCTCTAATATTGTTCAACCATTCTAAGTCTAAGGTTTTGCGTAGTAAAATTCAAAACTGAATTATATTTAAAAAGACTTGAAAAACCTGGAATCGGGTTGTCCTCCCGTAGCTTATTCTTGACTCGACGAAACGGGTTGCCTCCCGCCTAGCGCTTCGTTTATAGTCCATGGCTAGACTTCTTCACTTGATTACTCCGGATCAACGCTCTTTGCGGGCGTTGCAATCTTGGGTACCCACTTTGGCTTAGTCAATTTTTTTGGTCTTCACAGGCTGGCTTTGTCCTTTGGTCTTGACGGATGCAACAACTTCCTTGTGGCTCGGCATCTCGAACCCCGGTCTTCGGTTGTGATCTTCATCTCTCCCGAGTGAGTTTGAGTAGCCTTTCGCCGTCTTGGGACCTTGGAGTTGTCTCGGATATTCTTCTTTGTTATCCATCGGGCGCCCGGCAAGTTGTCCTACTTGCGTCTAGCATCTTTATCACGATGAACACTTCACGCTCCTTGCATGTGGATCTTGCCTTGGCAGCCTTTAGGCGTTGAGCTTCTTTCTCCATCTCCATCTTCTCCATCCTCCTCTTAAGTGAACCGATATGCCACTCAAGGAATCTGGCTCGTATGCATTCAGCTCTCGCAATCGTCATGCGGATAGTTGAGACCTTGATCTTGAACGGCCTCCCGGCGTCTTGAAGGTTTATGATAGGTAGATCAACGATGTCCGGGGTGCGTAGCTTGATCTCGCGCTCCGGTGGTTGAGGTTGATCTTCCTTTGGACTTGGAGGTGGTGATTCCCTTGGAGATTTCGACGGTCCTTCGACTTCAACTTTTGAATCTAGGTTTCCACCCCTTTAGCTCGTGTTGCACGTCACCTTTGCCTGTAAAGTTTTCCTGGATCATCCACAAAAAAGTTTTGGGTTTCTTGGAGAGGTAGCCAACCATCTCCGGTTAGGGTTAGCAATAAAACAAAAATCTAAACATAAAAACTAGGGTTAATGAAAACTAGATTAGATTGACTCTTTTTTTTCTTTTCAGGGATGATCAAACATAAGAGATGCAAAAGAAAATCAAAAGAAAAACTGAAAGATAAGCGATACTAGATCGGATCTTGATTGCTTGTTCCCGGCAACGGCGCCGGGAAAAAGGGGCTTGTTGACGGTTAATAGTTGTATCAAAGTTCGTTTGTGACTTGCAAGCGGACAAGTCTCCCGTCGTAGTCAAGGGACCCTTCTTCCCTCGAGTGGTGAACCCAAGGTATCGAATCCGTGGAACAATGTGCAACGCAAGGATTCAATCTAATAAAGCAAGGTAAAGCTATCTAATGAAGATAAGTTGCATCTAATCTACTAACTCATAAAAAAAACGAATCTAATCTAATCTACTAAAGAGATAACAAGAGAAAGCAAGAGATAACCAATCTAGAGAATCTAGATCATGCTTATGTTGTAGCTCCAAACAAGATAGATGAAGATAGAAAAGCGAATCTCATTAAAAGCATCTTTAAATCGTGGCCTTCCCATCCGACTCCGAAAACATCCGCCTTTCGAGACCCCCCGTTCGTCACAACGTATCCCTATTCATGCGGGGAGCTTAGGGCGAGTTCGATAGAACAAGTTGAAATCACTTGGCCGGTCCGTATGCACCTCTAGCCACCGCGGCTACAAGAGCACCCTATGTAATCTAGCTATAGACTAGATCGTAGAAGAAGCAAAACCAAGAAGAAATCAAAATCATCGAGAAGGCACTTAATCGCTAGAAATCGGATTCACTTACAAACTTCACCATGAATGATTACATGAACAAGATCACCACCGGGGCCCTCCCTCGATCTTGATCCTCGCTCCGAGCTCCGACGTGGTCTTCCATGCAAGGTTCCCACGTCGGCCAGGGAAACCCTAGACAACTAGCACGACCCTCATCTCCAAGTTGGTGTCCCTCAAGCTTCTCTCGCTCCTCGGCGGCGGATTACGACTTCCGTTCTCCGTGGCTCTCGGTCGGGGGGGCTATTTATAGCCCGAGAAGCAATTAGGTCAAAGGAGAGGCCGATTGGGCCCCGAATGGGGGCCGGGCCGGCCGGCCGGGCCGGCCGGCCCGGGCCCACTCGGCCCATCCCGCGGCTCGCTTCGCCGGTGTTGCTTCCCACGTCTTCTAGATGTTCTCCCCTTTTGCATGTGGGCCCTTGACGTCGGTTTCTCTCCGAATTGGACTCAACTCCTTGTCTTGCAAGATTCAGCACTTTTCTGGTTCAGTCCTCGGAGTTTATCATCTTCTCGGGCTTGGTCCTTGGGCTCTTGGAGTCATGTTCACTTCATTGCTTGACTTGTATCGGGCTTCAAAGTCTTGTCATGAGGTGCTTAATGAACTTATCCCGGAAGTCTTGCTTTCATCGTTAAAACCCTGCGTAAACACATAACTCCAAAACCGACATGCACAAGTGAACTTGTTATACCACGGGGGTTAGTACCAATGAATAAGATACAAAAGTCATGACAACACCGAAGGTAAACTCATGGCTAGGTTGACGGATTTTCACCGTCAACACTCCAGACACTTGAAGGCGACGACATCAGCGTTCATTTATATATATAAATCAAATGAGCATGACACGCAAGTTATTAAGGCGACTGATCAGGCAAGGCAAGGATTTATATATATAAATATATGATATGCATCGGGAGAAACGATCCAAGAGGGTGGTGGCTTGTCTTTTGTCTAAACGAGAGTGTCAAGTTTACAACAACACTTTTTGCTGCAGTATTATTGTAGACTAGCTACTAGTAAAAAGCTTGCGTCTGACTAGGGTTTTTTTGGCCCAAAAGGAGCTAAACAAGTTGACCAACACTTTTATATATTGTATTTAGTGCCACATGCTTATTACTCTTTCTGAAACACTCATTAGTCCCAATCTGTTGTTGTACATGTGAGATAGTAATTAACTAATTAAGCAAAAGGGCCGGTCTGGTTTATTCATATAGCATACATATAATTTCGCAGCAACCACAGGAGTACATTTTCAGCTTGTGGTGGCCTCTCGACTACTCTGGGGGCTCAAGTGTCTGGAGGCGCCTTCATAATTGCAAAGGGAAGGTCTCTCGACTACTCTGGGGGCTCAAGTCTACACGGCTACTCCCGAGCCCTTCGCCATAAGCAGCCTCCGAGTCCAGGCACTAGTCTCCGGACTACTCTACTCCAAGATCCAGCGCTAACGGCTACTAACACATCTCGGGCTGCTCAGGGCGTCAAGGACTCTAGCAGAGGTCTATCAAGAGACCATGTACTTACTAGATCTAGCCTATATGGCTACTAATGGATCTACAGTTGTAAGCAGCCACGCGCCCTAGCACTACTCCAGCCGTAGGCGGCCTCCGGGTCCTAGCGACTACACTTGTAAACGGCCATGTCCATCCAGGTGTATTTTCTCAGTCATAAAGTTTAATTCTCAGTCAACTCATTTATTGTGCTTCCCTTGAACGGGTCTACTGCCGAGTACTACTACTCGCTCACAACTCCACAGATGGGCACTCCACACATACACATCGCGACAACGAGTACTCATTTCATGGAAGTCTTTTCATTAAAACTCAAACAAGTTCATCATAACTTTGTTTATATTACACATGTCGCCATAAGCTAACCCTACAGGACAACTATTGGAGATTCAGCTTCTCTGCGACTTGTTCGGCGATTGGCGCCATCTGCTCCAGAAGCTCCTTGTATTGATCATCTGAGCAATTGGCGGCTCGTCCACCCGCGACTACATCAACCGGAGCCTTGGGGAAGTATGACTTCATGTACGCCAAGACCTGGTTGGGGATGGACTTCGCCAAATGCTTCACATATGCTGCTAGATGCCCAGGAGCTTCCTTTAGCCGGTCAACCAACAGAGCAATCTTCGGCCTGCTCGGGTGTGGCACCAACAGCCTTGCGATGGGAAGTGCGGCTTCTTCAAGTTCCTTGAGCTTTGCCCACAGCTTCTCACAGTCTTCCTTGAGCTTCTGTAGAGATTTATAGCAGTTGACAATGTCACGGTCCAAGGCTTCTCGGAGCTCCATGTGCTTGGTGCACTCATAAGACAGCTGCTTATATTCATACTCAAGTACCTCTCGGGCATCCTTCTCTCGGTAGACAATGTTCTTCAGATCGGTCTCCGATGCCTTCAGCTGGTCTACCCGGGCCTCGAGATCTACCAAAGTCCAGGAGTTCATGTCAGGATACTGCCAGAGTACTCACAATAAGTACTCAACATGTCAGCGGCGGCATACCTTTGTTCTTCTGGCACAATGACTTGTTCTTGCGAATCAAGTCATCACTCTTCACCTGCATTTCTTGTACCTCATTGTGGTACTGGGCGAAGGCTCCATCCAGTTTGGATAGCAGCATGGCGGAGTGTTTCCTGGCCTTGTTGAGTTCCTTCTCCAACGACTCTGCCCGGAGCACTGTGTCGCCATACCCCTGGAGCATATCAGATTTTTGTCGGGATCTCTCCACGACATCCTACACAAGGCAACAACTATTACTTGGGTACTCAATTCTGGCGGAATTCGACTACTCAAGGGTACCGTCATGTACCTTCATCCATCGCTCAGTCCGGTGCATCATCTCCAAGTTCCAAGCCACAGTCGCCGAGTCGATGAGGTCATCTGACAGAAGCTCCAACCCGCCACGACTAGTCGGCGTAGCCTCTGACATCGGCGCCGAACGAATCAGCTCCACGTCTTGGATCTCTGGAGACCTCACGACAACATCCATAATGGCCTCCGGGAGCGGGTCGTCGTGCACCTCTTCCGTGGGCTCGGGGGCTACTAGGACCTCTGCCTCAGTAGTCGCTTCCTCTAGCACAACGGCTTCTAGCGTGGTGCCTTCAACTGGTACGACTTCAGGGATCATGGTCCCTTCAACTTATGTTTCTATCATCGCCAGACATGCGGCGTCAGTACTCGGGGGCTACGACTACCTGAGGAAAACGACGTCGTCGAGCTGTACATACCTTCCACCACGGTGACTTCCGGCGGAGTAGCCTCTGCGCCCTACGGGACGGTCTCAGCCTGAACGAGGGGAGCAGATTCCTCTACAACGGCTGGCGGATTTTCTTCAGCAGCTGCCGCGTCTAGCTCTTCTCCTTCCCAAGACAGATCGGTCGACTTCCTGCACAGTACAAATTTGGTGGTCAGCCAAGCAAGATTACCAAAGTACAAGTACTACTAGGGGATGGTTTTGGCTTACAAGTTGGACCGAAGAATAGTCACGGTCAGAGCGCCAAGTATGTTGGCGATATCGATGACCCCGGCTTCCGCGGGTGCCTCTTCTTCATCCTGGGCTGCTACTGGTTCTTCGGATTCAGTAGTCGCACTCGACTCTGGCCTGCTCTCCTCTGCCGGCACCTGCGGCTCAACAACTCTAGTCGCCTATTGTGTCATCCGTGACACAAGCTCTTCTACGGTGGGGGCTGGACTGCGGCTTCTTTCAGTTGGCCTGCCCACCGTGTCCCAGTCATCTCCCTCCGCTTGATCAACGGGGTCAGACAATGGAATTTCATGCGACAACTCAGAATTCAATTGACAGCATGCAATACTTCAAGACAAGTACCCGGCTACTCTACTCGAGGAACTCACCTCTTGGGACGTAGTCTCGGTCACCTTCAACTTCTTGGCGACACATTTGCGCACCACATTGCGTGGCCTCCTCGGCGGCGCAGGGCGACTAGCCTCCAGGCTAGGTGGTGGATCCTCAATGAGGGGGTATTGGGTAGCCCAGGTCGGCTGAACCTGGACCGCAGCTGAAATCGCTCTTGAAGCGTTTCCCCATCCTCCTCGTTGGACGTATCTTCAATGGTGACGGTGTCGTCACCTTCGCCGACTTCGCGGCGTTCTTTGGCCTTGCCCTTGCCCTCCTCTGGAATATCTACAAGTTGAGGAGGGGGAGTTGGGTCGAAGACATAATTCACAATGTCATCCTGCAGCAAGCGACTTGGGTGAGCATGACTACTCCAAATTAATTAGTACTCAGAGGCAGAGGTCATCGTCTACTAACCTTGTTCGGCGGACGAGCCGCGGAGTACTTGGGGACTGGGCAGGGTGTGTACGGTGGCATATCCTTAAATATCCTGCCCAGCCTCTTGACAATGTCTTCATCATCGACTTCGTTGTCGGGCATCCTCGACGTATCCTCGTCGGCCGTGTACTGGTACCCGAGGGTATCGCGTGCCATCAGCAGTTGCACCCTCCTCTTCATGAAACTGAAGGCCACGTGTTCGGCCCTCAGCCCAGCTTCTCTCAAAGCCTTGATCTTCAGCATCAACTCGGGTAGTTGAATACTCTCCTACATCATCAGCTATGTGTTCCACCATGACCGATGCTTCGGCTGTTTCCCGCTTGGCTTCGGCAGCTCCGGGTGGTGGTTCGTGATATAAAACCACTTGGCTTTCTAGTCTTGGTTCGAGTCGATGAGCTTGTATGACAAGTACTGGTCGGTGGCATGTTCACGCATCTGAATGCTGGCTCCTCCGACTACTCGCGGGTCGTTGGTGCTCGGCTGGGGCTTCACACGGAAAAACTTCTGGAACAAGATCCAGTGGGGTTTGATCCCCACGAAGGCTTCGTAGAAGTGGACAAAGACGGAGACGTGAAAAATGCCACTAGGGTTCAAGTTCAAGTACTCCATACCGTAGTACTTGAGGAGACCCTTGAAGAAATCGCTCGCCGGGAGTGCTAGTCCGCGCTCCACGAACCTGGCGAACATGGGGACCTCGTCGGGGTTCTTCTTCTCCTGGAGAAACCCGCTGTTCACCAGTGCAAGCAGATCTTCAGTCTTCATCTTCGACTTCTTCCACTCATTGTTTGGATTGGGGCGCGGAGGAGACATCGGCGGCGTTGACCCCTGGGCAGATCCCTCCGCCTCGTTGCGAGATCTCTTCTTCCCGGCACCGGCACCAGCCTTTGCGCCCTTGGACATAGAAGGCCTCATCCTCCAAGTGCACGGGGTCTTCACTTGCATTTGCTTGGGGGCTTTGCTGGTGGTGAGCAGTGGCGGCGCGCGTGGACTTGCAAACTATGGCGAGGCGATGCAAGCACGAGTGGATCGTGGGCTAGATCTACTCCAGCGGCTGCTAATGTGGGGAATGAAAAAACCCTAAGGGTTTAGGCCTCTATTTATAACCTAACTGGTAGCGCTGCAACGGCCGGATGGATAAGTATCGGCGGCTGACTCAGCGGCGGCTGTCTGACTCTTCGGCTTCCAGTACTCGATGCACTCCATCTCGGGAGCTCAGCTACATCTGCTAGCTTTCCTGGGTAGCGACAAGACTCAAGAGCAATTCAGGACATATTCTACCATCAAGATGACCCTTCAATTCGAGAGGAGGCTCGGGGGCTCCATGCCTCGTGTCCTTCGGGTTTTTCTCCAGATTTTACGAGATAATCTTGGCAGAACTTCAGATTGATCCTCAGCTTGAATCTACGATTCGACCTAAGGCTCGGGGGCTACATTCCATATGGAATGCGATTCTTCGAATCACATTTTCCATATGGTTTCTACTTAAAGACAACACGGGTGCTATTGAAGACTTTCAAGAGGAGAACTCGAGGACGCTTGGAAACTGCTCGAGAAGACTTCAAGACCACCCAAGGATTAGCTGGAGTACCTTCTAGCCTCAAGATGCTTCAAGTACTCTTGAGGACTTTTGGCTTGTAGTACTCGGGGACGCGTGAGGACTACTCGTCAAGGCCATCAAGACTACTCGAAACTATCCTACTCGACTACAAAGTACTCGGGGGCTTGTCGTATGGACCTCCATGGGCCCACTACCTCGGTGGGTACCAGGACCGACTACTCGGTGGGCCCCTGGGACTACACAACTTGGGTCACACAGCACCTGATGACGTGGGGCAAAAGGACTACGGATGAGGAGTACTCGAATAGGAAGCTATACGTATCCTGTACTGTGTGGAGAACTCCTAGACGTACCCGACTTGTACTCCCTCCTCAAACCGACTTGTTACCCTGCCTCCCGGACTATATAAGGCGAGGCAGGGACCCCTATCTCTCTCATACGCATCATCTTGTAAACACATCCAATCAATCCAGAGCTACGCAACATACAGGACGTAGGGTGTTACGCACCTCACAGCCCGAACCTATCTAAATTGTGTGTCACGTGTCTCTTCCTTCGAGTTACCGATCTCGATGAGGCCACATTCATCTACCTCGGGTACTCCCCTTGGTAGGTTGCCGGTCTAAACCACCGATAGAAAGAGCTTGTGAGTGCAACCCTGATGTGACACACGATGACCCATTAGATGTATCTTATTAGAAGGACACAACTAAGCTTTGGGCAATTGATAAATCTAGCATTCCTCAGGCTCCAAAAGGATAGGTAAGGTTTATTAAGATAAGAAGCGAAGGAATGTTCCAATCGAAAGCATCAAAGCAAAGACCACAAAAGAATATTTAGAGTGTTGTTGTTGAATGTGTTAAATGCTAGAAGTGGAGATGAATTTAAATAAAAATAAGTGTGAAGAAATTATAGTGTTAAATATTTAGAGTTCACCCTGCCATTTTGTAATAGCTAAGGTGTAGTGTAAATATGTTTTATGTGTGAAACACATTCAGACAAGTTCAAGTTCAAATCCCTTTATACACAAGATATCATGTGTGTTTACTTATTTTGTAATCAAGAAATTTTCACCTTGTACCAAGCACGCACAATTTTACTATCCCATTCAATAGGTCCTTAAGAAATACGGAGTCAAACCCAAAAAAGTGTCCAGTCACTTCTACTAAGAACTCTATGTCTCCACCATTTAGGAAGACACAAAAGATAGTATGTGATACAGATGGTGACCAGATTGATGAAAAACATTGCATCAAGAGGAAGAGGATACAAATTGTTTCTCAGTGAAACAATCAAAGCAAACATCGGTAACGAATATTCAAACTTGTGCAACTCGATGTGTTAAATGCCAAAATTAATTGGAGACTAATTTCAAAATAAGTATGAATAAATTAGAGAGCACATTATTCTAGAAGAACCTTTTGTCTGGGAAAGAGCTTGTGAGTGCAACCCTGATGTGACACATGATGATCCATTAGATATATCTTATTAGAAGGACACAACTAAGCTTTGGGCAATTGATAAATCTGGCATTCCTCGGGCTCCAAATGGATAGGTAAGGTTTATTAAGATAAGAAGCGAAGGAATGTTCCCATCGAAAGCATCAAAGCAAACACCATAAAAGAATATTTAGAGTGTTGTTGCTCAATGTGTTAAACGCTAGAAGTGGAGATGAATTTCTATAAAAAAGAAGTGTGAAGAAATTATAGAGTTAAACATTTAGAGTTTGTCCTGCCATTTTGCAATAGATAAGGTGGAGTATAAAAGTGTTTTGCGTCTAAAACACATTCAAACAAGTTCAAGTCCAAACCCCTTTCTACACTAGATATCATGCATGTTTACTTATTTTGTAATCAAGCAATTTTCACCTTGTACCAAGTACTCACAATTTTACTATCCCATTCAACGGGTCCTTAAAAATTACAATATCAAACCCAGAAAATTGCATGATCACTTGTACTGAGAAATCTATGTCTCCACCATTTAGGAAGAGGCAAAAGATAATATATGATACAAATGGTGACCAGATTAATGGTAAATTACTACATCAAGAGGAAGAGAATACACATTATTTGTCATTGAAACAATGAAAGCAAATAACAATAATGAATTTGCAAACTTTTGCTGCTCAATGTGTTGAATGCCATAATTAGAGACTAATTTCAACAAAAAGAAGTACGAATAAATTATAGCGCACACTCTACAAGAACCTTTTTATCTAGGAAAGAACTCATGTGTGGAACCCTGATGTGACATGCGATGACCCATCGGATATATCTCAGGGGAAAGCACAAAGCTTTATGCAACTGATAAATATGGTATTCTCCATGCTCCAAAAGGATGGGAAATGATTATTAAGATAAGAAGCGTAGGAAAGATCCCGTCAAAAGCATCAAAGCAAACACCTGAAAAGAATTTTTGAAGTGTTGTTGCTCAATGTGTTCAATGCTAGAAGTCAAGATGAATGTCAATAAAAAAGAAGTATGAAGAAATTGAAGAGTTAAACATTTAGAGTTCTCCCTACCATTTTGCTATAACTAAGGTGTAGTGTAAATTTGTTTTGTGTCAGAAACACATTCAAACAAGTTAGTTTTCAAACTCCTTTGTACACAACATATCATGTTCGTCTCTTTATGTTTTAATCAAGCATGTTCACCTTGTAGCAAGTAAGTACAAATTTACTATCCCATTCAACAGGTCCTTAAGAAATACGAAGTCAAACCAACAAAATTGCATGATCAATTCTATTGAGAACTCTATGTCTCCACCATTTAGGAAGAGGAAAAAGATAGTATCTGATATAGATGGTGACCAGATTGATTAAAAATTATTGCATCAAGAGGAAGAGGATACAAATTGTTTCTCATTAAAATAGTCATAGCAAATACCGGCAATGAATAATCAAACTTGTGCAGCTCGATGTGTTGAATGCCAAAAGTGGAGACTAATTTTAACAAAAAAGAAGTATGAATAAATTAGAGAGCGCACCCATGAGTGGAACCTTGATGTGACATGTGATGACCCATCAGATGTGTCTTAGGAGGACAACACTAAGCTTTGGGCAATTGATAAATCTAGCATTCCTCAGGCTCCAAAAGTATGGGAAAGGTTTATTAATATAAGGAGTGGAGGAATATTCCTATCAAAAGCATGAAAGCAAACACCAAAAGAATATTTAAAGTGTTGTTGCTGGATGTGTTAAATGCTAGAAGTGGAGATGAATTTGAATAAAAATAAGTGTGAAGAAATTATAGTGTAAAATATTTAGAGTTCACCCTGCCATTTTGTAATAGCTAAGGTGTAGTGTAAATATGTTTTATGTGTGAAACACATTCAGACAAGTTCAAGTTCAAATCCCTTTATACACAAGATATCATGTGTGTTTACTTATTTTGGAATCAAGCCATTTTTGACCTTATAAGAAGTAATTAAATTTTTCTGTCCCGTTCAACAAGTTCTTAAGATATACAAAGTCAAACCCAAAAGATTACACAATCACTTCTACTGAGAACTCTGTGTCTCCACCATTTAGTAAGAGTCAAAAGATAGTATATGATACAAATGGTGACCAGATTGACGACAAATTATTTCTTATAGGGCAAGAGAATACAAAATTATTTCTCATTGAAACAATCAAAGCAAACACCAGAAACGAATATTCAAACTTTTGTCGCTCGATGTGTTGAATGCCAAAATTTATTGGAGGCAAATTTTAACAATAAAGAAGTATGAATAAATTAGAGAGCACATTATAAAAGAACCTTTTGTTTGTGAAAGAGCCCATGAGTGCAACCCTAATGTGACATGTGATGACCCATTAGATGCATCTCAGGAGGACAACACTAAGCTTTGGGATATTGATAAATCTAGCATTCCTTAGGTTCCAAAAGGATCAGAAAGGTTTATTAAGATAAGAAGCGAAGAAATCTTCCCATCAAAATCATCAATGCAAATACAAAAAAATAAAATAAAATAGTTGTTGATTAATGTGTTAAATGCTAGAAGTGGAGATGAATTTCAATAAAAAAAGAAGTGTGAAGAAATTATAGAGTTAAACATTTAGTGTTCGTCCTGCCAGTTTGCAATGGCTAAGATGTAGTGTAAATATGTGTTGTGTCTGAAACACATTTAGACCAAGTCCAAGCCCCTTATAGACAAAATATCATGCGTGTTTACTTATATTGTAATCAAGACATTTTACATTGTAAGTATGTACTATTTACTATCCCATTGAACATGTCCTTAAGAAATAAGGAGTCAAACCCAAAAAATTGCATGATCATTTCCACTGGGAAGTCTGTGTCTCCACCATTTAGTAAGAGCTAAAAGATAATATATGATACAAATGGTCACCATATTAATGAGGAATTATTGCATAAAGAGGAAGAGAATACAAATAGTTTGTCACTGAAACAATTAAAGGAAATGCCAGCAATGAATATGTAAACTTTTGCTGCTCAAGGTGCTGAATGCTAGAATTGGAGACTAATTTCAACAAAAAAGAAGCATGAATAAATTAGAGAGCACACTTTAGAAGAATCTTTTGTTTGTGGAGAGCTCATGAGTGGAACCATGATGTGGCATGTGATGACCCATCAGATATATCTCAAGGGAAAGCACGTGGGTAACTGATAAATTTGGTATTCCTCATGCTCCAAAAGGATGGGAAAGGATTATTAAATAAGAAGCGAAGGAATGTTCCCATCAAAAGCATCAAAGCAAATACCAAAAAAGAATATTTAAAGTGTTGTTGCTTAATGTGTTAAATGCTAGAAGTGGAGATGAATTTCAATAAAAAAGTAAGTGTGAAGAAATTATAGAGTTATACATTTAGAGTTCTCCATGCTATTTTGCAATAGCTAAGGTGTAGTGTAAATTAAATGTGTTTTGTGTCTGAAACACATTCAGACAAGTTCATTTCTAAATGCCTTTATACACAAGGCATCATGTGCATTTAATTATTTTGTAATCAAGCCATTTTCACCATGTAGCAAATATGCACAATTTTACTCTTCCATTCAACATGTCCTTATTAAGAAATACGAAGTCAAGCACAAAAAATTGCATGATCACTTCTACTGAGAACTCTGTGTCTCCACCATTTAGGAAGAGGCAGAATATGGTATCTGACACAAATGGTGACCATATTGATGATAAATTATTGCATCAAGAGGAAAAGAATATTTTTTCTAATTGAAACAACCAAAGAAAACACCGACAACAAATATTAAAACTTTTGTTGCTCGATGTGCTGAATTCCAAAATTGGAGACTAATTTCAACAAAAAAAGAAGTATGAATAAATTAGAGAGACCATGAGTGGAACCCCGAAGTGACATGCGATGACCCATCAGATGTATCACAGGAGGACAACATCAAGCTTTTGGCAATTGATAAACCTAGCATTCCTCATGCTCCAAAAGTATGAGAAAGGTTTATTAAGATAAGAAGCAAATGAATGTTCCCATCAAAAGCATCAAAGCAAACACCGGAAAAGAATATTTAAAGTGTTCTCAATGTGTTAAATGCTAGGAGTGGTGATGAATTTAATAAGTGTAAAAATTATAGAGTTAAACGTTTAGAGTTTGCCATGCTATTTTGAAATAGATAAGGTGTAGTGTAAATGTGTTTTGTGTCTGAACACATCCAAACAAGTTCAAGTCCAAACCCCTTTATACACAAGATATCATGCGTGTTTACTTATTTCGTAATCAAGTCATTTTCACCATGTAGCAAGTATGCACAATTTTACTCTCCCATTCAACATGTCCTTATGAAATATGGAGTCAATCCTAGAAAATTGCATGCTCAGTTCTATTGAGAATTCTGTGGATCCACCATTTAGGAAGAGACAAAATTAATATATGATACAAATGGTGACCAGATTATTGAGAAATTATTGCACAAGAGGAAGAGAATACAAATTATTTTTCATTGAAACAATCAAAGCAATCACCAACAGTGGATATGCAAACTTTGGCTACTCCATGTGTTGAATGCCATAATTGGAGACTAATTTCAAGAAAAAGAAGTATTAATAAATTGGAGAGGACACTCTAGAAGAACCTTTTGTCTCTGAAAGATCCCATGAGTGGAACTCTAATGTGACATGTGATCAACCAAATATATCTCAAGGGAAAACATTAAGCTTTGGGAAATTGATAAATCCGGCATTCCTGATGCTCCAAAAGGATGGGAAAGGATTATTAAGATATGAAGCGTAGGAAAGATCCCATCACAAGCATCAAAGCAAACACAAGAAAAGCATATTTAAAGTATCATTACTGGATGTGTTAAATGGTAGAAGTGAAGATGAATTTCAGAAGAAATTATAGAGTTAAACATTTAGAGTTTGTCGTGCCATTTTGCAATATATAAGGTGTATTGTAGATGTGTTCTGTGTCTGAAACACATTTAGACAACTTCAAGTATTTGAATTTGTTTTTGACACAAGGTATATACATCCGTGCCACCTAACTACATTTTGTCCATTGCACCTTGGAGTATACCATTTTCTTATAACTTAATATGAAAGTATCAAAATATGTACACTCACATGTCCCTGTCACCTCCATAATTAAATGATCCAAAAATTGTATGTCATGGAAACATATTTACATTTGATCTATCATTTTGCACATATAACAAATGGACGAGTGTAATTAAATGTGTTTTGTGTCGAAAAACATTCAAACAAGTTAAAAAAATTATCTAGATATGAATATCATATGAGTGCCTAACCATTTTGTTATGAAGCCAATGTTTTTTACAATCCCTTTCCACACATATTCCTAAGAAATATGGAATTGAAATCGAGAAATTCCACGATACAATGAACTCTGCATCTCCACCATGCAACTGGGAAAAGACAAATGACATTATCTTGATCGTGCATCACATCAACATAATGGTGATTTACAAGAGAATGAAAAAATGGTAGGAACAAGATGGTAAAAAGCTACTCTATCCATTTCAAATCGTAGATCGTTTTCTAGGTTCATAGATATTGAGCAACTCGAAGAGCTCCTCTAAAACATATAATGATATGATGCAGTAATTTGCAACAATTAACTTATTAACGACACACTAGTTAGAAATTATAAGAGTTTTTTCATCGAACTTGGCTATAGAGATATAGCATCGACAGCTTCGGTAGGTATAATGCGCAAACGTTGCCACTACTTCGGTATAATTAACACATACACACACGCACAGGACGCCAATTGAGTGGCATTGAAGTAGCAGGGACACCAACACATCTCCTAACGACCAAAACAACTAACCATACAATAGCGTAGACCAGCACCACAACTCAATCACTGGCCGGCCAGAGAAGCTGCTGAGATCTACAGATTCAGCTTTGAGCGCCATCATCCAAAAGTGGATCCTGCAAGGAATGCTGGATATGATGCGGGGTTGAGAGCTAGACAGCCGGTACGTGCGGCATGCTGTCAAGATTGGTCGGGTCCTGCAAGTCCTCAGATTGTGCCACTTCAGGCTGATCTTCATTGTTGTCATCCCGGAGATCACCCTGCGGCGCCAAAGCAGCTGCTTTGTCTATGGGTTGCACTGGATCAAGAAGCATCATCGCGGTAGCAGTAGCCAAGTCTGTGGATTGCACTGGATCAAGAAACAACAAGAAGGAATCGGAGCATGAAGTTGGTCATGTCGACATACATGTTAAATAACTCAGAAGCTAGTCTACATACTACAGCATATCTAGAAGATGAACGGCATTGCCCACATCAAGCCATCGCCCAAAGCCCCAAGCAACTTTGCATGCATATATAATTCTAATAGCTACAAGAAACTTTTACAACTCTAAAATGTAGGGCATTAATCTAACCATGCTGCGCCATTATTGAGTTTTTCCTTCTTTAAGAAAAAATGGTTAAGGGCAATATACATACAACAATTCACAACAATGCTGATCAACTTCTAATATAGAATAGGAGTCCAGATTCCAGAAGTTCAGCCATATCAACCCAGTGCATGAGAAACCTAGATGGCACCATAAAAACTACAACAAAGTAGAAACATGGTCGTTTTAGCATTTCAAGGTTCACAATTTTTGTTATATATCAAGATACGTACTAATAACTATAAATTTAAATTTGCCAAATTAAACAACAACCTATAATTTGGAACAGGGGCCGTATATACTTTAATTTAAAGTTTAAATACATTAATCTAGCCATGTGGCACCATTATAGAAAAAATACACATGGCAAAGCAGATTCTAGCCGGGGGCTAATTCCACTTCTATAGTACAATAGAGTTACTAACCACTAGAATCATTAGTGTCTCAGCATTTGTGCCACTAAGCTAAAGGATAATTTGATTTGCAAACTTTATCCCACAAGTCATTGATAAAAAAAATTCACTTCAACGATTGCTAAACACTGAGGTAAAAATGGCTAATCTACAAAACAATATAGGCAGCTTGTCCAATTTGTTTATACATGACATACATTACCTTCTTCAGGTTGAAGAAGCTTTGTTGTTCCTGAATGTGAACCATCACTTTGGCTTTTCTGGGAACGCTTTATAACATAGTCCTTTTTAGTGGTGCAGGTATCTCGAATGTAAACTGTGAGGCCTCGACACCTTGAGCAACAGTATTTGCATAATCTCTAAGATACCTATCCAGGAATGCAGTGTGTTAAAAATTTGAGAAAAACAGAATCAGTAAACCAAGTTAAGGTAACAAAAAAAATATTTGTTGGATGGAACATTTAGCATATTTACACCTACATATAATAATTTTTCCAATACTAAGTTGCAAGAAAATGGATATATTATTCCTGAATGTGGCAACAAGAAATGCTGCTCATCAGGTGCAACAAGTAAATTTGTCAAAAAAGGAGACCATATTGCATGTTCAAGAGAAAAAGAACTATATCACTTATTAAACAACAGTTTTGGAGTAATTAACTTAATATATACCCATTAATTATTGTAGGTACTCAACAATAATCTAGATGCATCTAAAACTGGACATGAGCACGAATGTCACTCAGATAGTTCCGTTAAAAAAATTCACTTATGCATGCATGAGCATTATTAAACATGGAGACAACATAAAACTAGAGTTCTCAACCAGCATGAATTAAAGCTAGAGTTCTCAACCAGCATGAATCTGCTATAAACTCAAGTCATAAGACTGATCAGAGAAGGTGGCGGCTTATTATGGGTCCATGCTGGAGGCAGGCCGGCATCCAACTGCACTTGCATAGGATGGCCAAGCTGCATGCCAGTGGTTAGCACATTTGGTTCAGAATAGGATTCATTCAGCAAGCTGTAATCTCCGCTTCCTACTTGGCAATGGGTTATATACAAATCTCATTCATAATAAGGTAATGAATAAGTAAGTGCAAAACTTACTACTTTAACCCCTGTTTTGTACTAAAATCTGCTGGACTAGTTTCCTGATCTTACCAGAAGCTCCTATATGAATAAAATCGAAGGGTACTTGGAGAATTTGAGGAAAAATAACTTAATCCCCACAAGGGAACAGCACAACTTTATCCTTAACACAAAGATAAACAACTCTTCTATGCATCCTTAAAAAAGATGAAAAGATTAAAGTGAGATTTTGTCCAAAACGACATCACACACTTCTCAACCTCCTTGAGAGATCTCAGAATACTTCCAGTGGGAGGCTTATAGTGCTTGAAAGAATGAAGAAAGTGTTAACATGCACACTACTATATGTATTACAAAATGGCACATATACGGGTTGCAGATAAAAGTGACACAAAAAATACACTGGTGTAGTGTACACAATTTTATGTTTTTACAGTATTTTATCCCCACCACAAATCATCAGCAAGTTAATTTTTATTTATCATATATTACATAATATGTTAGACTTTCACCAAAGGGAAAATACAACAGACTGATCTCATATGCATGGTTATAGGATGTGTGCTACGGACAATTAAAACACAATTTGTACAGAAATTAGTAGGCCAAACTTGAAGTGTGTGTGTGTGTGTGTGTGTGTGTGTGTGTGTGTGTGTGTGTGTGTGTGTGTGTGTGTGTGTGTGTGTGTGTGTGTGTGTGTGTGTGTGTGTGTGTGTGTGTGTGTGTGTGTGTGTGTGTGTGTGTGTGTTTATATTAACAAAATTTCAACAGAATATGTTACTCATACATCAGCAAATTGGGTCTTTGCTTCACTTCTTATCTTGATAAACCTTTCCCATCGTTGAGGAGCCTGAGGAATGCCAGGTTTATCAATTGCCCAAAGCTTAGTGTTGTCATCCTGAGATACATCTGATGGGTCATCACATGTCACATCAAGGTTCCACTCGTGGGCTCTTTCACAGACAAAAGGTTGTTCTAGAATGTGCTCCCTAATTTCTTCATATTTCTTTTTTGTTGAAATAAGCCTCCAATTAAAGCATTCAACACATTGAGCAACAAAAGTTTGTATATTAGTAGCAGGTGTTTGCTTTGATTGTTTCAGTGAGAAACAACTTTTATTGTCTTCCTCTTGATGCAATTTGTCATCAGTCTGTTCACCATCTGTAGTTGTCTTCTACCTCTTCCTAAATGGTGAACACACGGAGGAGTTCTGAGAAGTGGTTGTGAAAATTTCCTTGTTTGACTCCATATTTCTTACGGACTTATTGAATGGGATGATAAAAATTGGTAATGCGCTGAAAAATGTTAAAAATTAGCTTGATAAAAAAAATTAGCAGAAGTGCATATGGTACCTCAAAGGCAAAAGTACATAGCTGAAAAGAGATAAGTAAACAAGAAGGGCATAGTACTTCACTACTTCCTGATGAAAACGAAGGTAAAGTTACATAAAGGAAACAAAAATAATCTAAAAAATCACAATGAAAATAAATAGTTACTACATACACACAAATAAGATAGCTTTGGCTTGTGATTTGATGATAAATAAAAAGGTAACTACGCTTATGTTGCACTTTTGAATTTATATTCCTTTGGAAGTATGAATAAATGACAACCATATAGGTAGCTAGACTCCTGATTAGCATATGCGATATAACATGATAACTAGCAGATGCATAGTGCAAGCTATCAAAGAATAAACAAGATGATAGCTTACATGCTTAAAAACATGAATTATCTGCATATTATTGCATGGTGTAATATAATAATTTCAGGCATACTTAAGTTGGTGGAGGCTCAAACAAATTCCTACATGCTATCATGCAAACTCGCCTATCAAATCTGGCCCTGCTAGTATCAGGTATCATGAGAATAAAAACATATTCTTGTAGTATAAACTCATGGGGAAACATCTATTTTAGGATTGCGAGATATACGCTATATCCTCTCAGGCCTGACAGAGTACATGCATGCAGTAACCTAAAGCAACTGGCTTTGGAACTTGTTGAAAGGATTCAGAGAAAAGAATTTACATAAGGGAATACTTTCACTGTTCAAAATGGGGCTTCTGTTACACGCATACACAAATTGGGATTTTTTTGAAACATCGTCTACATCCAAGAATACACACAACCCATTCTGCTCGAGATGCATAGTATATCTTACTCCTGTGTGTTCTCTTCAGAAATCAGAAATGTTTCAACATTCCAAGGTACGCTAAGTCATTTGGGAGGTAAAAAACATAGATGAATGCATAATCAGACCTCAATATAATGATGAGTGATACAGGATTGTAAACATGCAGTGCAGAGCTAGAAATGCTCCTGATAATCTTTGTATGCAGCGAAGATATATATATAGCTCCTCCAAATAAAAGTGTGGCAGTGACTCATGGAGGGTCATGTTGCTAACAAAGCCATTCATCACTTACAAGAGATCGCAGCCTCGTATGCAGTGCCGCCCTGGGGGCGAGAGGGTGTGGCCGCCCCGCCCCCGGTTGGCAGGGCCCCACCTCTGGTTCAGCTAGTCTACTACGTGTACCGTGTATGTGTCCATGGACAAAAGGAGTACGGGGAAACCAGGAGTCGAGGAGTCACGCGAACGGCAGTGGAAAGCAATATACCGAGATTCTCTGCGATGACCACTGGCCGGCTCTGCCTCCAGCGATCGACGCCGATGCCAATGCTGAGTTGTTCTCGTCAAGACTCGTGCCGGCCCTCCAGGTCTAGGTTTAGATGATTGTCGTGGACAACACAGCGGACTGCAGTCTGCAAGCAAACTCCCGGTGTAATCTATTCATCAATGATCAATGCTTGATAGCCTAGATTATTAGTGGATGGTAGTCTTAATTTATTTGATGTCCAAAATGTCTCAAGAAAAGTTAAATGTTTTGGCATTTTTATGCATCGAGAAGATATTATTGGGCTAGATTGATATTGATACTATTATCACTAACTTCACATCTAAAAATGTTAGAATAAACTTTTAAGATAATTATGATATGAACACATTATTGGTTGCCTATCAATTGTGAATTTGCAATAAATTTTATACTGATAGTAAAGGCCCGTTTTAAGTTCTGCCCCGGGCCCCCGAAATCTCAGGTCCGCCACTACTCGTACCTATGGCATTTGAAAACCAAATGGGGTGTTATTAGACAGGATGAGACGTACAGGATCCTATCTTTTCAACATGTGGCCAAAAAACATATGCAAAATAAAACTGTGGAAGACCCACATGCATCTCTGATTCAAAATCTTTCTTTGCCTCGCTTTTTAAAATATATAGAATTCAAATGCACATAGCTTTGAAACAGACAAGAAATAGAAGGGATTTGTATTACACACATATGTAAACAGTTTTATTGGTGAGGTTCCTGAATCTGTGATTCCCTGGACCATGCCTGTGTGTTCCTCCAACATGTTGTAGGTTGTAGCTCTATGTTCATTTCTTTGGTTTGAAAAACGAACAACAATCGATAGGGCAATTTTGTTTCGGCAACAATTTCGAGCGTTTGGACTACATGAAATAAGACGTCGTCGATGGAGAAAGAGGCTCCCAACCTCACCATTTCATGCGTGGCACGCATTGCTTTTATCTTTGCAACCACAGAAGGGGAATGGCTTACCCCGACTGAATGCATGTAAAAAACAAGAGACGACGTTTCGTAAGATGGAAACACAACAAGTGCATCAAACACGCAACAAGAGGCAAACTAAACCCATTTCAATTAAAATCTCCCAGTGTGAAGCAAGCAGAGGTTCGAAGCTCCTTTTTTCAAATTTCAAACTCGTGGTCTATATACATATCTCGTCATCAGCACACACCCTCTAACGCAACAAACAAACGAACGAACGAAGAGATTCAGCGAACCCGGCACGAAAATGCTAAATCATGGCTACCACACACACGAGAGGTATCAATCCATCGAATCCGCCGGACGTATGAGAGAGAGATGTAGTTGGTCATCTTATACCTCGTCAGCGACGGGCTTATCGCTCCCTGCTGCTGACGGCGATGGCGCTAGTTCTGTATTGCCCTCCCCGCGCACTAGTCGCTCCGACGACGCGTGTCGCCATGGCTGCGTGCTCGTGCCTGCAGGCCGGGCCTCGCCGCTGCCGCTGCCTACAACACCGCCGTCGCTGCCTACAACACCGCCGCCTGCCCGAGCACGACAGTGTAGCCTAGCCGCCTGCCTATACGTGACCTAGGTCACACTCACTCAGAGGGGAGTCAGGACTAACTTTATACTATTGTCAGACGGAAACCCTAAGCACCTAACTAACACGTTGACAGTCGGGCCATCAAACGACCCAAACAGCGGAAATGGTTGCGGCCCAAGTTACACGTTGAATTTTCCTTATTAAGAAAAGTTCTATCTACCCTCCCCACCGGGTTGGAGATGGCCGCTCTTACTCATCACTTCAACGACAAAAAAGCAAGCCGTCGCTGAAGGAAAGGGGCACCAGAGGGGCTGGAGTGCATGCATGCAAAAGAAAACAAAAGTGATGGCATCAGCCACATGCAACATTGATTGAAACTAAAAAATCTATAAATTACAATCCAAACATCAAAATTAAATTCCGACTGCACCATTAAATTTCTGACAATAAAAGCTTCGAAACAAGATCCCACTTTACTATATTTTTACAATTTTTATTCATATTTTTTAATTATGATTATATATTATGTTATCGCTAGAACAAAATGAATGAAGTGTTTCAACAAACGAGAATAACTATCAGGACAAGTTTATATGTATCCCGAACAACAAATATGGTGTCAGAACAAATCAGAACAAGTGTTAGACACATGTTATTATTATAGTCCGAACAAGATATTACTATAGTCAGAACAACTTATTATTATAGCCGAAACAAGTTTGTATGGCATCTCGAACAAAAAAGGTGTCAAAACAAATGAGAACAACTATTAGAACAAAATCCTATTATAGTCGGAACAATTTTGTGTGTCATCTTGAACAGAAACACTGCCGGGGTTTTAATGCTAGTCTCAATGGAAGGGTCATGGATAATAAATACACTGCCACATAAGCTTGTTTGATGACATGGCATCAAATTAATGAGGTGAGAGGTGATGAGAGGGTCATGGTGATGACCTAAGGTCATCACAGTTACCAAGAACCTTGTGAGAGGTTAAATGCTGGATTCTATCTATGAAACTGTGCCCATGACCCTGTGCATTGAGAGTGACAGGGTCATCATGCTGAAAAGCTGACCTGGCAAACTTGGTACCTGTGTCCATGACCCCTTCCACTGAGACTGGCCTGACGATGGCGCGCGGGCTTCGAGGCCGCGGCGCAGCGTGCGCGCGGTGCGCGGCCGATGCTTGGTGAACCACATCCGCGCGAGGACTTTATTTGGGAATGCCAGGCATCTCGCGTCGCGGACACGCACGCCATAGTATCAGCGGCACATGCAGCGGCGAACACCCTGTTCGCTTGGCTTATTAGCCACCAGCCAGTAGTACTTTTCTCTCAGAACAAACCAGCCACCAGCATTCAGCCAACAGTACTTTTCTCTCAGAATAAACCAGCATCAGCTATCAGCCACCAGCCAAACGAACAGACTGGAAGTCTGGAGTGCCGGAGCCCTGTCTGTCGAGGCACAAGCTTGGTGCCGCTTGCGTTCGTGCGTGCATTTTCTCCCCGTTGGAATCCGGAGGAGCCGAGGATGCCCAGGCAGTAGACAGTGGTGCCGCTCCACTGCTTCCCGCCGACGCACTGCCGGTGCCGCGTCTTCCCTCTAGCTCGTTGCGGATACCGTCTGCGAGGTACGTGTAGTGTTGGAGCTGCTGGCCCAGATGGCCAGGTGGATGAACAGCTCAGCACTGAAGTTTTCAATAGCGGGCTATGGCAAATAGCGGCATCATTTTTTCTGAGGCTAAGAAGCTATAGCGGAGGCTATAGCGGGCTATTGCAAATAGCGATTTACTATCAAACCATGACAAATACAAGTAATAGATAAAAAATACAGTAATTAGCAAATATAATAAGCATATATATGTGTCTAGGGGTATTGAAACATTACTTAAGTTGACAGTACAACAAGATTCATATAATTCAACTATTTAGTTGTCCAAAAGATCACAATTGCAGCACTGAGCTAAGGCTAAGGCTATATCGGCGGTAAGGTTACGCCGTTTAGCGCAGCTATAGTTCGATTTAGCGATCATAGCTGCCATAGCAACAAAAATACAAATAGCGTAATGGGGACCCTCTGAAAATGCTATAGCGCTGCTATAGCGGCGCTATAGGCCGCTATTTAAAACTATGCTCAGCACCCTCACTGCCATCTGCACCGATTGCGACCGCACATGTCCGATCCAACGTTCGGGAGAGGGCTGGGGGTGGACTCTATTTCATTTACCATCCACCCCTGGTCCCTAGAGTCCGACCCGGCCAGCGCCATTGGCGTCGAGAGGTCTCCGCCGCCCGCTTTCCCGGGCCCAGAAAGGATCACGATGTGTTCCAGCTTCAATGGAGAAGTTTTTGTCGGCTTCCTTCAACGCAGTGGACGCCGTTGCCACGGCACACATAGTTCGATGACTTTGACCACGCGCTGGGCGGCGAAGCAGGTGCGCTGCGGCTGTGGGCCGTGGCTCCTGGACACGGACGTACAGGTAACAGGCGTGCCAAAGCGTGTGTGCGCCCGCCGACGTGGATCTCGACTCTCGATTGAGAGGGCGATGGCACGGCAGCAGGCCGCGGCGGCATGCACGGGGGCGGTGCGCGGCGGCCAGCGCTTCGTGACACGCGCGCGCACGAGGGATTTCACATGTCGCGAGAAATACAACGCGCCGCCGCCACTAGGCTCTGCTTCTTCCCGCTTCGCCGTTTGTTCAGTCAGTCGTGATGTCACGGATAGAGAGATCGCTTCCTTCTGTCTGACCGTCTCTTCGCCTGAAGATTCAGTAGCCTACTTTCTTTAGCTCTAGTCATTGCGAATAAGAGTTATTTCATAGAAAATGTTGTGATCGACTGATTGAATCATCACCAGCGCCGTCTGGTGCAGGGTTCAACTTACCGAACCAGTCCCCCGAACCGTCGGCCTTCGGTTTCGGTAAACCTGTCGGTAAGCCGCGGTTACTGCTGAAAACCGACCAAATTCAAATTTCAAATTGAAACGCTAGTTCATACGGTTACCGATTGGTAAACCGCTCGGTAAGGACCGGTAACCGGTCGGTTAGAGCGGTAAACCGACGGTAAAGGCAGAAAAAGCGAACATGTTTTTGTGGTTCTCCGGTGATGAATTAATGAAAATCTTAGCATGATCTATGCATAACTTAATCTAAAGGACATCACAAAACCTCACCAAAGGAATAATATCATAGTTTTGCATACAAACAATGTCATAGTAATAATTGTGCATACAATACCATAATGATAGTGATAATCGTGCATACAAATACAATACCATAGTCATAGTAATAAAAGATCAATGCTGTAGAAATGGGAAGACCCCCATTTGGGTCGCCATCTGGTACTCAGCGGTGGACATGACATTCAAACCTTGCACTCTAAGCAACTCAACCTTGTAGTCTTGCCAAGATTGACTCGTCCACGCTGCTGTCGTCTGCCATTGCTGAAGTAACATATTGTAAAAATATGGATCTTCCCATTCGTACACCCATCTTGTCGGTGGCTGCATGTTAATGTCAGGCCTGGGATAATGAAAAGAATGCGAGGTATCGCTGTACGAGGAAGAAGAGTACTGAGGAGTGTCATAGTCTGTCAGTCCAACCGTTCTCCTCTACGATTCCGGTGCTCCATGGTCGCGGTCCTGAGTAGCATGTGTGAAATCGGTCTCCCCTACATTCAAACATATATCACAATTAGTATTCATAGTCAGAAACATGTGTGCATGTTAGGTTGCAATGTATACCTGTGAAACAAATACCACCACCACCACCTCTAGCACCAGCACCATCACCACCACCATCACCACCGTCACCATCACTATCATCACCACCATCACCATCACCATCATCAGACGAGCTGCTATCCCCTGACTTCTGATACGATGGACTACGCTGACCATCGCCATCATCAGTGGAGGTGTCGCTGTCCACTGGAATTGTTGTTGTTTTGCCTTTTCCTCGTTGACGCTTTGGGTCATCCGTCTTAGGCCCCTCCTGAAACTTCCTCTTCCCAAGGTGACTGTCTCCCACCACTCTACGTGCCCAATCACTGATGCAATCATCACCCGTAGTGTCACGTAGATCAGAGGGGTCTACGTGATCACTGGCAAGATGAGACGGGAGAGGGACGTCTCTGTCATCATCATCATCCTCATCCAAAACTGGTTCTTGGTTAGATCTACCATATTCAAACCATTCCCGAACCGGATGGTGCTCGTCATAGAATGAGAGATGGGCAAGGTGGTCAATAAAATCACCTTCATCATGACATGGGGTGCAGACATACTTAAGTCTGAGGCGAAGGTTGTGGTTCACGTAGACAAGCCTGTTCAGTTTCTTGTGCGTCAAGCGGTTGCGAACCTTTGTATGCAGCAAGGCAAAAGTACTCCAGTTACGCTCGCATCCACTTGATGACACACATTGTGAAACAAGCCGCACAGCAAGCTTCTGTAGTGCCGGGGTGCTTGAGCCGAACATCATCCACCAAGATGCTGCAGGTGCAAGTGCAACTGAATTACTAACCAATATATTTGAAATTTGCAATAGAGAAACAACAGGGGCAGGTTGTAGTTACTCTTACATGGGCTTGTCTTAGGGTCCATCGCCGCCCTCCTTGCCATTTCAGTGCCAAACTCGCCAAGCTTCTGGCGAAACACCTCAGCCTCCTGCAATGCTTGCACGGCGGTCTGGACATCCGTCATGATCTGAAATGTATCATTTAGGGAACTAAACATTTCTGGAGTTGGTTCCATCATAAAAGCATGCTTTGGATGTAAGCAACCGGCTGCAAAACATTTCAAATATTCAGAAACAATGCATGTGGACAATAGAGATTCAAAATAGAGGACTCATACAATCTTACCTGCACCAACATACGTGCCCCAGTACACATCACGAATCCTATTGTCCAAAATCTCCTTGTACTCATTCCAAGTGTGAACATTGTTTCCAAAGTAAGACTCCAACTCCGTTTTCATTTCCTGGTAGGCCATCACAACATCTCCCATGTTGGGTTTCTTGTCCTGGTCAGCGAATCGTAGCATCTTGTAAATTGGTTCAACTGTCTTGATGATATAATCCATTCCCTCCCACCACTCGATACTTGATAACCTAACTTGCGCAAATCGTCCTTCATCGGTTTTGGCCCTGTTGACGGTGAATTTCCGTCAACCTAGAGTACTTGTTATACATTGGTTTCGATTATGATTTGCAACTAACCCGCCACTAGGCATACTAATGATGTAACAAGTTCACACTTGCATGTCGATTTTGGAGTTTGTTGTTTACGCAGGAAATCTACGCTAAAGAGGAGACTTTCGGGATAAGTTCACCAAGCACTTTGGAAGAAGATCATGAAGCCCGACAAGAGTCAAGACACGCGATGAACATGACTCCAAATGACCTGAGGACTGAAGCGTCAACGTGCAAGTCTTCAGGGACTCAACCAGAAAACAGCGAAGCTTGCATAGCAAGGATTCAAGCCTTAACCGTGATGGAAACAATGTCAAAGGCCCACATGCAAGTGCACACAAATAAGGGATCACGCGAGAAGCAACCGGGGAGGAAACCGGGGCCGAACCGCCCGACCGGTCCAGCCCACTCCGGGGTCGGTTCGGTGCCCCCTTTGCCCTAGGTGTTTGTCTATTTATTACCTCTGCCGCCGTCGGCCGCCACATCGAACAAATCATCCTACTGACGCCATTGACCAGAACACCACCGCCGCAAGATGAGGGAGAGAGTTAGATGAGCTCGTCGCAAGGATCAACGCGGGCGGAGAGAAGGAAGCAAGAGGAGGACTCCAAGCCGCTGGCCTAGGGGTGTTCCCAAGCTCCATCGCCGCCATCTTCATCGACGACGTTCTCCGGAGTCTCCATCACCCCTATGTGTTTCAATCCGTGTAAGATGATGGGGTAATGTCTCCGTTCATTCCTAGGGTTAGATGGATCCATGCTATGTGATCTCTACTTGATTCGTGGTTTCAATCTGCTGCTTTCATGTTGATGATGCTTTGATGATTAAGGTTAGCTACCGTGTTTTTCAGGCGTATGATATCCGCTACTCCCATAGATTCCATCAACATAACGTGTCCATCATAGGTCTAGTCATGATTACCTTCGCGTAGTGACAGTACAAGAGGAGGGAAAGGGCGAAACCGTGGTCACAACCCCCGGTAGATTGGTTTACCACTCTCATGTAGTAGATGCATACCATGTTATCCTAGATCCTAGGGAGGGAACACTTATCTTTCTTAATCACTCTCTTGTGTTCACCCTTTACCATCTAGTTTAACCCTAGATTTATTTGATCAACTTAACTTATATCAATTTAGGTTAGATTGTCTTTACCTTTAGATTAATACTCTTTCAAAGGTTTTCCATTCAACTATACTAGTACTTGGTTAAGTGCTAGCAATCCCCTTGCTCCGCGGATTGACAAGAACCTTGGGAATCCCGTGGTGAAAAAGGTGTAGGTCCGTACGCTTGCGGATCGTAGGTGGATACGAGTTTTATCCGTCAACAAGCCCCTTTTTCCGGCGCTCGTTGTCGGGAGCAAGCAACGACTTGCTACGTTTAATCTAGTATTAATTTTGTTGATTACTAACACCTAATCCTTATTTTCTAGAAAAAAAATCTTTTTTTGTTTTCTTTCAACTTTTCTTGTGCCTAGATAGATTTGTTCACCTCACCATTGGAAGACAAAGAGATGTCGCTAAGGGAGCTAGCAATGCCGTCAATGGAAGACATTGAGATACAAAAATCAGATTTGATGCTTGCTACAACCCACTACTAAGTGAAGCCTGGAATCATCAAGTTAGTGGTGACGAAACCATTTAGAGGATTGGAGGATGACAACCCATATAGACACATTAAGGAATTCATGACGATATGCAACACGGTGCAACAAAAAGGAGTTCCGGCCGCTTGGTTCAAGTGGAATCGTTTTCCATTCTCTCTCGAAGATGAAGCACGAAGATGGTACACACTTGCATCCGTTGAAGCAAAACGAAATTGGGATGAGCTAGTGAAGAAGTTTCTTTTGAAGTTCTTTCCCGTAAGCAAGGTCCAAGACTTAAGGAGGCAAGTGCTCACTTTCAAGCAAGGAGAGGATGAAGGATTTGATGAAGCATGGGACCGATTTAATGAACTACTTGAGCGAGGCCCGAACTTGGGATTTTCCGGTGACTTGATGTTGCATACCTTTTATTTTTCACTAACCCCTAACTCGTCTCGTTTTGTAAGCATGTGTGCAGGCGGTGATATAATGGATAAAACAATTATTGAAGCTGCACAAATCTTACAAAGGATAAGCAATGGACAAAGAACGCAACGAGATTGGCAAAGACATTGTCGAGAGGAGCAAAACGACAAAAGCAAGCCCGAGGTGCTTGCTGAAATTTCTGAAAAAGATGAACCGGAGGTCAAGGAAGATGAACTGGCCATACAAGAAATTGAAGATCCACTTCCCAAGGTAAGAGAAGTCATTTCGGATGTTAAAAATGTTGAAACTAACATGAATGTAGGCCGAAGTATGTGGAATGCTAGACCATTGGCGGAGTTCAAGCAATCCGGTTGGGTTCAAGTTGATTTCGCCCCACTAATCAACTACCGAAGGAAGGAGGAACGCCGACACGTTGCCAAATTAGTTGAAGATATATTTGATCAAGAGATGAGTGGAGAGTCGATCCAAAAGATGTTTGAAGAAGAAAGAGAAGAAGGAGATGAAGGATGGATCGACCGGTTTGACAACTCAAGGATTTATGATGAAGAAAGAGAAGAGTATAACCGTGACGAGCCTAGTGACTCAAAGGATAAATGGGAGGAGAAAGGACTCAAGTTACAAGGTGATAGCTTGTGTGCTATTGAAGCCTACACACTAGCAAATCAAGACATGGAAGTACTCAAGGATGAATAAAAGAGTAAATCAACAATGAGCGATCTTGACGACATGTGGTACATGGAAGATAAAGAAAGCAACATACAAGTCTTTGAAGACGAAGATTAGGATGACAATGAAGACTTCAAAGAAGTTACAAATGCAAATGTAGTTGATGGATTACACGTTCCACATGATGAGATGGAGGGGATGCAAAAGGGTAACAAAGAGACACCTTCACTCGTTGAGATTGATTCGCCTTCAGCACCGCTAGATGAACCAAATATCACTCTTGTTGAAAAGGCTCTAAGGCCAAGGTACGCGCTGAAATCTCAAGATATTATTGGTATTGATGTTGATAAATTCAAATACTCATGCTCAACCAATAGTATGAATGATACTTTGATGTATGTGCCTTGTTCCAATAGTGATCATGTTGATAGGCTAGATTTTCTTGAGTATGAAAAACAGGAAACATTTATGTTTGATCCAATTAATCTCACACCTAAAGAACCTTTTCCTAGTGATGAGCTAAGTGCTATGCATGAAACATATGCTTCTTTTATTTACACCTTGACTTGTTGCTACAATTCAAATGTGGTGTTAATTATGGATGCGTATGTTTACAATAAGTTTTGTAAATCTCGATCATGCTTTGCGCTTAGTCAAGCTAATGACCTTAAATAAGAACATGTCGGGAAAGGCCCGATTTTCACTAACCATGTAGACAAGGCTTGAATAATGAAAAGAGAAGTCATGCCTAAAAGAGTTGCAAGATAAATCATCAACCTCTCCGAATCCCGCGATGGATGTTACTGTCTTCATCAATTTGAGAGCTTGTTCAGAGGTGTACAAATGAAGAAAATGAGATATTCAGAAACTCCATCAAGTTACCATTCCAACGCATCAAGAACCAACAAGTTTGAAGACCCGTGCAAGGAGTTATGGAGAAAACATTGAGCGTTGCGCGTTCTGAAATTTCAGGACAGATTTCATCGCCGAAGTAAAACGGACGTAGCTCTCTTGTCCGGAGTCCGATTTGGGCAAATGAAGACTCGTTGGAAAGGAAATTTTGTGCACTGTGCAATGGAGTAGAGCTTGAGTATACTTTCTGTTCTGGACATTAAAAAAAATTCATGGAGTGAAGGCAGCACCGAAGGATGATAAAGGAGATAACGATGAAACAAAAGGATGCTTTGGGCAAGTCTTCTATGAGTGATCAAGCACAACATGGGAAGTAAATTAAAGCTGCATTGTTACCTTTTCTCCTTGCATGAAGGGCCATGGCTATGCAACGAAAAGAAGGTATGTGAGAAAGTCGAGCTCTATGACTTTAAATGAAGCGCTTTTCGGGAGGCAACCCGTTTCTTTATATTTTTACTACTTTCTTAGAGAAAATAAAGAATGGAACTATCTTATGATGATCAACTTGTGGTTATTAATCTAAATTCAGTTTTCCTTTTTAGAACCACATAAAGTTCATGATCATATTTATTTGCATGCTTTGCATTTTGTTATCAATGTGATGTTTCTTTGTGTATACATGTTTTGCACATAGTTGGCTTGGTTGTTTTATATACTTAATGATGTATGCTTCTTTTTCCATGTTAATACTTCATAAGGCATTATGAGTATTTTCCTTTTGTGATCTTGTGTAAACGTGGTGTTTAAATAAGATTGCGGACCATCATCGTTAAGTTCGATAAACCTAGCTAGCTTTTCATATGTTTTCATGTTGCTTTGGTTAGTTTATAAGATTTGCAATGCGCTTAATTTTTCTTGTGCTATAAGAGTTATTGATTTAGGGATAGACATGGTGTTTCAACCCTTGATAAATAAATTTTTATGGCTATGGAGAAATTCGGCAACCTAGTTGTAAACATGGTGTTTAGAACTAGGTGAAAACATTGCCGTTGTTTATATGCTTTCCTATCATGTGCATACACACCTTGCACCACGTACACTCATTAGGTTTTTATTTCTCATTAGGCTAATTATGCCACAAGTTAAGAATCTTAGGAGACATTGTTGGATTGTTGGCAATTCTATCTACTCCCAACCATCACATTGGGGGTAGAATGTGCGCTTAAAACGTCTTGCAGGCAAGATAAACTCTCACTACAAGGAAATTGAAGGATGGCTAAGATAAAAATGTTGTCTTCTTCTTCCATAACTAGCAAAATGCTAAGCATGGGGGAGACCCTGAATCTTCAACACGGAAGTGCAACATGACACTCTAGAAGATAGAATGATCAAGATCATTAACATCTCCGGATCAATGCACGAGAAGCAATCGATCTCATCAAAATTCTGCATGGTCTCGAAGGGAAAACACTGGGTATTTTTGGATATTTAGAAGCCCCATGAAGTTATGATTCCAACAAATCAAGAATCAAGACAATCGGAGGTTCCCACAAGCGGTTATGCCCGAATCACTGAGTGCAACACGTCCTGAAATCAGTTTTGGACAGCACATAGCGCTGAAGTAAAATGGACATAGCTCCCTTGTTTGAACTCCGTTTTCGATGAATGACCACACGTTGGAAAGGTAATTTCATAAACTTTTGAATAGAGCTATATTTCGATATATGTTCTGTTCTGGACAGAGGGGGAAATCCATGAAAAAGAGACAGAAAAGAGATGATGAGAACAAGAAAGAGGAGATGGTGATGACAACATTGAAGAGAAGGGCGACCAATGACTCCATTAAGCATACAAGATTAAATTCAGAAGTTTAGGAGCATTGATAAATCAAGACAAAAGAAAAAGCCACATCGATACATGGAGATGTCGGAAGAAGGCAATGAAGAATTACAAAGGATGGTAACATCTCCATGGACCTTCTCTTTTCCAAACACAAATGCTTGTAAGTATGCCTTCAACCTAAACTGGGTGCAACCTTTTGTTTTTCTCTTCAAACAATAACATGGCTACTAGGAGGACAACCTAGGTTTCGTTTTACTTTCAATAGATAAGCATGACCATGTGTTCACCTTGATGTTCTATATTGCCTATGCTTACGGAAAGATGATGAAAGTTGCCGCTTTGTTTTACCTACATGAAGTTATACATGTCTTGGCTAATTGCTCTCTATAATATGATCTGAAATTAATTTAAATACCGGCTCTTTTATTTGTGGAGGTGAAATGACTATGCTCTAGACCCACATACATATCTTTGCTCTTTGATTTAAGTTTATGGATAGCCGGATAACTTGTTGTTTTTATGAAAACTTAACTTTTATGCGATCTACATATTTGTGATGCTCTTGCAAAGTTCTACCTACCAAAGCCATATACATATATGTTTTATGATAACAAAACCCGTACATTGCAAACATATGTTTTGATGAGTTGGATTAGGATTGATTTCTATGGTTTGAGACTAAGAAGCTGGTCATTCTTTTGTGTAACTTTTTCATGCTAGCCTTTTTGTCCATGCATTGTGGGTTTTCACATCGAAAATTTCACAAACTTTAGCTGGGCATCCACCCTAAATCAAAAACATCTTTTTGTGATCACCTCCTTGTCCACAACCCAATTTGAGTATGGAGTAAAATTCTCGATGGAGATTCAAATATTCCGCAAGATTATGGAATCTATACTTACTTTAGCAGTCATTTCCCCTCTCTTTTATGCTCGAGGATGAGCATCGTTCAAGCATGGTGGAGGAGTCATTCTCTGACACAAATGCTATGTAAGTATTATGTTGCAAAAAGTTTTGAGAAGCAAAAGAAAAAAAAGAAAAAAAAGAGGAAAAAATGAAAGAAGAAAGAATTATGATGAGAAGAAAAGAAAAGTAAGAAAAATAGGAAGAATAAAGTGAAAAAAAGAAAGAGAAGGAAATAAAATAAAATAAAATAATAAAGATGCTCCTCGGATCTTTCTGCTTCATAAGTTCTCAAGTGCCTTGATGACAAATCCATACTCAAATCTTCCAACCATGTGCAATCCGATAACGAGGACTTCACTCGTGCCTTGGGATCATCCATTTGCCACTTGCACATGTCCACTTATCTAAATGTGTGTGTTTCGTCCCTCTCTCTTTCCAACATTTATTTTCCATGGCCTTTTTGACGAGTCTCGGTAATTCCAATAGACCTCTCTCTTAATTTGACAATATTTCGGATGTATGTTTTGCTAGGATTGTTTTTAACCTTCCAAGCTCCATAAGCCTTCCACTATCACATATGAGTAGAGTAGGTTGAAAATAATATAGTATAGTCTTGAGTGACTTGATGAGATGAGTGTTCCATGAGCTCTTGCAAGAGATTTTCACTTATGTTGGATATGCATCTTTTTGAAAATCTTCCATGTGACAAGGTAATGGTTTGAAGTTCACTTAAGTTTGAGAGCATCGTGTTAAATGTGGCTTGTTCTTTATTGCTAGTCTATCTTCCATAATGAAAAAGAAGCCAGTCACAACTTGAACTTTAAAAATAAATTCTTAAGAGAGAGCAATTTGCCTCGTCATGAATGACTAAGTGCAAGGACAACATTGGAAGGCAACACTGATTTTCCTTTTAAGCAAGCATTACTTACTCGAGGACGAGCAAGGTTTAAGCATGGGGGAGATGTTGACGGTGAATTTCCGTCAACCTAGATTACTTGTTATACATTGGTTTCGATTATGATTTGCAACTAACCCGCTACTAGGCATACTAATGATGTAACAAGTTCACACTTGCATGTCGATTTTGGAGTTTGTTGTTTACGCAGGAAATCTACGCTAAAGAGGAGACTTTCGGAATAAGTTCACCAAGCACTTTGGAAGAAGATCATGAAGCCCGACAAGAGTCAAGACACGCGATGAACATGACTCCAAATGACCCGAGGACCGAAGCGTCAACGTGCAAGTCTTCAGGGACTCAACCAGAAAACAGCGAAGCTTGCATAGCAAGGATTCAAGCCTTAACTGTGAAGGAAACGACATCAAAGGCCCACATGCAAGTGCACACAAATAAGGGATCACACGATATGCAACCAGGGAGGAAACCGGGGCCGAACCGGGCCAAAATGGGCCTGGGCCGGCCGGCCTGGGCTGACCGGCCCAGCCCACTCCGGGGTCGGTTCGGTGCCCCGTTTGCCCTAGGTGTTTGTCTATTTATTGCCTCCGCCGCCGTCGGCCGCCACATCGAACAAATCATCCTACTGACGCCATGGACCAGTACACCGCCGCCGCAAGATGAGGGAGAGAGTTAGATGAGCTCGTCGCAAGGATCAATGCGGGCGGAGAGAAGGAAGCAAGACGAAGACTCCAAGCCGCTGGCCTAGGGGTGTTCCCAAGCTCCATCGCCGCCATCTTCATCGACGACGTTCTCCGGAGTCTCCATCACCCCTATGTGTTTCAATCCGTGTAAGATGATGGGGTAATGTCTCCGTTCATCCCTAGGGTTAGATGGATCCATGCTATGTGATCGCTACTTGATTCGTGGTTTCAATCTACTGCTTTCATGTTGATGATGCTTTGATGATTAAGATTAGCTACCGTGTTTTTCGGGCGTATGATATCCGCTACTCCCATAGATTCCATCAACATACCGTGTCCATCATTGGTCTAGTCACAATTACCTTCGCGTAGTGACAGTACGAGAGGAGGGAAAGGGCGAAACCATGGTCACAACCCCCGGTAGATTGGTTTACCACTCTCGTGTAGTAGATGCATACCATGTTATCCTAGATCCTAGGGAGGGAATGCTTATCTTTCTTAATCACTCTCTTGTGTTCACCCTTTACCATCTAGTTTAACCCTAGATTTGTTTGATCAACTTAGGTTAGATTGTCTTTACCTTTAGATTAATACTCTTTCAAAGGTTTTCCATTCAACTATATTAGTACTTGGTTAAGTGCTAGCAATCCCCTTGCTCCGCGGATTTACAAGAACCTTGGGAATCCCATGGTGAAAAAGGTGTAGGTCCGTACGCTTGCGGATCGTAGGTGGATACGAGTTTTATCCGTCAACAGGCCCACTTGCTATTTAAAAACGCTGAAGATGTCATCCACTGCATGAATTTATCACGTTTGCGATGTAGGCTCTCTAAAGAACATGTAGTTAGTCCCAAATCGAGTGGCATTCCACTTGACCAACTCACCACAAATAGCCTCCCTCATCATTGCATTTAGCTGACCATGATTATGTAACCAAGATGAAATTTGCTTGCAGTTAGTGATCATACCTTGATGTTCGGGCCTCTGACCAATATCCTTCAATATCAAATTGACAGTGTGTTCTAGACACGGTGTCCAAACAATGTGTTCATACACCTCTCTCAATTACCTACATGCTTTCTTGTAGTTGGAGCCATTGTCGGTGACTATATGGACGATATGCTCTGGACCAATCTCATCCACCACCTTTTGAATCTCCTGAAAAAATATGCACAAACTTTAGTAATCCTTGAACACATACTCAATGTCAGTGGCAAGTGTTTAGTGACTACCTTGAGCAAAAATTTGGAATCCTGAGATTTAGTAGTCGCATCAATGGACTTGTGGAACCACGTGACCCCATTACAATATATCAAAAAGTTTATGACACTCATCCTCGTCGGGCCAGTCCAAGAATCACACATCAACGTCATGCCAAAGATGTCCCACTCTTTCCGAAACTATTTGCACCTATCCATCAAGTCTTTCTCGTTTTGATCAAGGTACTTGCCATCAATTTCCTTTCCACTTGGTGACGCGATACCTTCACCTGTAACCATATGGAAATCAGAAGATTAGCTACAGAAATGTAATCTCATAGTTTGTGTGTGATACCAATGAAAGAAACCTTACTCGACTTCTGTGTCTCTCTGACCGCACTAACAAAGTAAGGATTATCAGCCTGTCTCCTAGGTACTCCCGCGATATGGAAGAATTTTGACCAAGCTTTACCAATAGATTCCTTTGCATTCTTACCCTTCTGCATCCAGGAGCCTGTATCAATCCTTGGTTGCGTCATTCCTCTTCTCCCACCTGCAGCCAAGTTATAGTCTTCCACCACCACAGGAGTATCCCTTCGCGAACCACTTCTTCGCAACATCCTTTGCAAAGGATTCTCCCTCGTGGAACCACTACCCCCTCCATGCTTATATGCACCACCTCTCTGTTCCACCCCCTGACGGTACAATTCTTCAGCTCTCGATAAGTGGATGGCACACTGCAATTGAGCCTCCTCATCATCTTCTGCATTAGGATAGTTTCCCTCGACTGCAACCGCCTCCTTTCTCAACCTCTCTTTATTCCGTTCATAAGTTGCCTTCTTAGTCCTCTCAATCTCACGCTGAAAGTACTCCCGCACAGGTGGTGGCACATTCCTGCAATAGACCACTTGGGTCCCTTTTCCAGCCAAATGTTGTTTGAACCTAGTCGCTCCACCACCACTTTTGTAAGTATGACAATAGTTGCATCGCTATCCGGGGTGATGATTTTCACCGTGTTCCCACACAACATCTCTAGATGCCATTTCGTATCTGCATAAATGGACAACATCCACAAATCAATCACATAAATCATATACCTAAATATGCTCTAAATATCTACATCCTAAATGAAATCATATATACAACTAAATCATATATACATCCTAAATGAAATCATATATACACCTAAATATGCTCTACCAAAATCCTACATTTATGGTCTACATATCTACATTTACAAAGCTAAATCATGTAAACACCTGAGTCAAATCATATCTGCATCCTGAATCAAAATGTTCTACACTTCTATATCAAAACATATTCAGAAACTAGATAAATCAAACATTTATGAAGTGGGAGGGACATACCTGTGCCAAGGCGGTTTACCGCGCCCTAACCGCGGCTTACCGCGCGTCCGGGGCGGTAAACCGCTCGTCCAGGGCGGTGAGCGGATAGATCCGGCGGCCGGCCGGCTAACCACGCTGTCCAAGCGGTAAACCGATATGTAGGGCGTTCATTCTCCTCCATACCCGATATGTATTGGTTTTCTTGGACCGTTTACTGATCACCACCATCCCGTGGAGCTGCATTATCCATACCCCCTCTGCATTCGGCTAAATTGCGTTATTCTGAACACTTGCATCATCGTCAACCATATCCTCCAAAGCTTCTCCATGATGGATCCACCTAGTGTAAGTGGTTGTCATCCCACTCACAAGTAAGTGAACTCCATAGTCCCTATAGTGTTATTGAGGCATCAACGACACAAACATAGTATTTCTTCATCGTCCTCGTCGTATCTTGTCCGAAGAAATGCCAAGAAATCCTGGACCCCTTTCTCATGATCAGTTGTAAAACCAGTACAACCGGTTATCCAGCGTCTATCCATCTGAAAAGTCTTTGGCGAATCCAGCTCAAAATTACTGACCACAGAATGAATCGAAAAGGAGAACATTCTGCGAAATGAATTTTTCCGGATTGAACACAAACTTACTTACCAGATTGACACACCGCTGAGTAACTATCACTCAGGTTGCGCCCGTAGGAGTGAGCAGCCGTTGGATGTCGCAAGTCACCGCCAGAATGATCCGTTTGGGTAGCCTACTCGCCTCTCTGTTCTCTGTTTTCCCGTTTCGGGGTAGCGGGCTGTGGGAAAACTATTTTTGGCTACAATGGGGTCTTTTCTCCCGCCAACTTATCAGAACCTCTATGTGCTGTGGTTGGGGCAGACGTGTTTTGTGAAGGTAGTGAAGCATTTCACCTGCGATTTACTGATTTAAATTAAAGATTCACCTAACACAACCATAAAGAAAGTGTTTCCCATTAAATAGATACAACCAATAGGTGGTGCAGTGCTAGATAGTGTTGTCTTGTTCCAATAGGTCTCTAGTTCGAACCCTTGCTATGGAAAATTGTTTTTGCAACATTTTATGACCGACAATAGGAAACAAGCAATTTCGCGATCGTTGCTCAGGAAGGTCCTTCCAGCAAAACGTCAACAGAATAGACCAACAAAATATCAGTAAAATTAATTCAGAATGGTGAGTATGCTCGACTCAATTTGAAATAGATTACACCAAATCAACATAATAATATGAAATCTCATAGCACTCATCACCACAAAATTCACACCACCAGCAAGTAGCAAACTCAAAAATACAAGTAATTCATCACCACAAAGTACACACCACCTATGAACCATTTAGCTAGCAGTAACACCAGACATGTTTTATCGATTGTCTGCCGCTCAGTCAAGGTTTAATTGCTCTTCTTTCAAAAGGGCATTCTCCTCTAACAATTCCTGAATCTCTTTCTGCTGATCATTCTCCTCCCGTAACAATTGATAAACATGGTCCCTACATTTGGTCAGCTCTTCGATCAGGGAAATGTTGTCCTGCCATAACAATGTCATTTCAGTCAACTGGATATTCTCCTATTGCAGCAATTGATAACACTCTTCCATGCATTTCTTCATCTCTTTCAACTAGGCATTCTACTGCTGTAACAATTAGTCATACAGGTGCTTGTAATTCAGAGCCTTTTGTAGTGACTTGAGCTTGATGACTTGTTGTTCTTGCAGGTCTCTCTTCACCTTTTGCAGCTCAGCTTTAGTGGATTCAAGCACCTCTAGAAGCTAGAAAAATACAAGAACCTATCAATCCATCAAACGATGCAAACTGAAAACTAACTGAATCAACTTCTAACACTAATTGCAATTCAAATATGAGTGTACGATGAAATTAGCTTAGCTTCAGTGCATTCAAGCACCTCCAGAAGCTAGAGAAATACAAGAGCCTATCAATCCATCAAACGATGCAAACTGAAAACTAACTGAATCAACTTCTAACACCAATTGCAATTCAAATCTGGTACGATGAAATCTGAATCTATTGTATATGGTCATCCATCCTCTAGATCCCGAAATCTAGGAATCCCCATCCTTATGTCGATAGGGACAGACTTTGTCGTCCTGTTTCATGAACTCATAACCGGGAGGTGGCGCATAAACCTCCCTCTCATCGCCGCCAGAATCCGCATTCCTACCACGAGCCATTGCAGATCTGCATGTAGCAAAATTCGAGAGTCTTTGCGAAGGTAGTGAAGCGTTTCGCCTGCGAATTACTGATTTATATTAAAGATTCAAAAAATCTCACATGTGGGACCCAATTAAATTTTATGACGACTTGGAACACTCGATTTTTAAACTAATGCTTACAGGTGGGACCAAAGTTGGTTTATGACGCTGCTAACCTAGCGAAAGTGCTTACATGTGGGACTCTAGAAAATTTTATGATGACTTGAACACTCTATTTTCGAAAAATGCTTGCATGTGGGTCCCAATTAAATTTTATGATGACTTCGAACACTCTATTTTTAAAATAATGCTTACATGTGGGACCAAAGTTGGTTTTTCACACTATTGCAGAGCTTATGGCGTCACAAAACAAGCATGGAATAGGGAACGCTCGGTTACAGTACCAACCATTATGTTAAAAGTTTTTTGTCACTAAATTTGCTCGGAAGTGAAATATTATGACGAGATCAGTCAGGAACGTCATAAATCAATGATGCTAAAAATGTGGTTGTGTCACTAATCAATGGTTTTCTTGTAGTGTTTGTTTTTTATTAATTGGACTACAACAAATGAAATTGCAAGTTTCATCACTTAGTGTAGGAGACTTACATGAAACAACCACACAACTTTGCAATGGCATCTACGATGCTTCTACTACCTAACCATGGACCTTACCTAGTCCTAACATGCCTTATGGAATTTAGAAATTTGATTACAACATTCCTAATCTAGTTGTATGAGTAGTACATGGAGAACATAGAGCCGTCGGAGTGCTAGGACGGCATGTAGTAGTACCCATTTGGAAGAGGAGGTGGAGGGGACTAATCTTTGGGGGGGCGCTGATCTTCTTGTGGCATCCACAAGCGCAGGTCGAACATGTGCAACATCAATCGTCACCTGCGCTAGATGATGGATCTGGAGAAGCAAGTGCCTCCGACAGCCGCCAATTCAGGTTGTAGATGAAGACCTCCTCGAGGTAGTCGATGTACTCTTGATAGGGGCCAATAGCTGGAGGGTCCACCCATTGCGAGAAACCGCAGTTCCCTTGTTGGTGGGAGTACTGCAAAAGGCAAGAAAACATTAGCAAACCAAAAAAACATGATGAACTAATTTCATGGACATTACTTACCCATGTGTGTGGGCAATGCTAGAAGAAATGGCTGGAGTTGTTCAATCCCTTGTAAACTTGCATCATGCAAAACACATTGTGTGAACACCTTGGCCACAACACTGATTGCTTGGGTGCATAGCTTCTAACTTCACGTATGGAAGTGAAGTCACTCTTACCTTTCAGTGGGAAGTTTCCTTGAAATCTGGATCTTGCTCACTCCACAACTCAGGACCAAAACCATGTTCATCCCCACTCTAGGAAGTCATTGTTGAATGCGTGAGAAGGCAATGGAGTGTAGAGTGGTATATATAGGTAGACGAAGAAGGCTGGGTGGTGGCCTATTCGTTCCATGGGAAGGGAAACACAACAGTACTCAGAGAAAACACGTCCTACTACTAGGGGACTATTGCGTTGTGTCACACACTTTTTTCAAAGAAAACCGAATGCATCTCATATGTGTGCCAGGATCACAGTTTCACACATATGATAGACAAATGAGTGTAATATCACAAGACATTGCTCAAAACATACAGAAAAGGTTTATTAACTTTTTTTACACTCACGAGGTAGACACGATGGTCTTTACACGAACAACAATAACTATGATGATGCGACTCCATCTTTATCTTCCACGGGCATCTGACTCGTTGATTGCATGTCTCAGAACTCCTCGTAGTCTCTGAAGTACTCCACTCCGGGGTTCTTCTCTGAACAGCGTAAGCAAGGATGGGTACACTTATGATTGGTACTCAGCAAGGCCACAAAAACAACCGGAAAGCAAATTAAGTCCATCTTTAAGTTCATTAATCATGTGAGGGTCCAGGCCGCTCTTGACTCTGAGCACGGCTGATCAATCAGTTTTACACTCTGCAGTGGTTGCACACTTTCACCATAGTTTGCGTAAAACTTCTGAAGAACTTTGAACCCAACCATGCATGTGCTGATTAGGCACAATACCACACTTCCGAGGTGTGATTGCGTAGGGACGCTACGAAGCCTTTACAAAGATATGTAAAAGCACCAACAACCCACGATAGTTACAGCTGAGGGCGGACCCTAGTGGTCAGCACGTTAGCAAAGGCTGCTACCCCAAAAGAATCGGGCTATACCACTACAACCCTGAGCCCCTGTGTTCCTTTCAGATAAGGCCATTAGTACAATCGCACACATAATTAATTAGCAAAGCCAGAGCCATGTGGACTGTGGTTGCACTGTCTTCCTGGGGATTTTTTTTTATTTTAACCCCTTTTAATCTAAAATTTTAAAACTAACCCCTCCAACTAAAATTCCAAGAAATATCCCTTTTGGTCGCGCCAAGCTCTGTGGTGTGACTAATACTTGAGTCACACCACATGAAGTGGCGCGACTAATGTCCATGATGGCGTTGGAAAAAGTCGCATCTGACATGGTGGAGGGAGTCACGCCACACTACGTGGCGCGACTCATTCGTGAGTCACGCCACGCACTATAGCATGACCGGATCTGTGAGCTGCCTGGACTGGGAGTTCTGGGTCTCATTTAGTTGTGTTTAATTATTCCTTTAAATTAGAAACTGAGCTCCTAAATTTGTGAAACTTGAGGTGTATGATCTATAGAGTGCATACGTTACATTTTAACTATGTGCACTACAAACCATGGTGTATAAAATGAGAAATCTAATTTTGAAATAGCCCAAGTGTTATTAAATCAACACATGAAAAATGTTGTCTGAAAATAGAGTCAACTAGTCAACTTTGGGCATACATTTTGAGAAATTTTACACTAAGATCTTAAATACTATTGGGCTACAAGTGAATTTGGATGTTCATAGGAAAGTTTGGATAAGTTTTTGGTAAAATATAACAAAAAAATTATAATTTAAGGAAGGCTTAAAGTTGGAAAGTTGTGCTACTTAAGGTCTTAGTGTAAAACAACACAACTTTCCAATTTTAAGCCTCCCTTAAATTATGAATTCTTTGTTATATTTGACCAAAAACTTGTCCAAACTTTTCTATGAACATCCAAATTCACTTGTAGCCATACGGTATGACGTTTGGAGGGTAGACGCCCTACGGTATGGCAGTTGAACCTGCACCCGTTCAAATGCCTGGTGAGTGGCCTAACCGCCCTATGGTACGACACTTGGTCCTACAAACACCCTATGGGGTAGCAACCGCCGTATGGTATGGCAACAATAGTAGTTTTGGTAATTCTTCAAGCTGTCATTTATTTTTGGAAAATCGTGGGAAAAATATAAAAAAATTAGGAACAGGCTCAAAACAATTTGGGATGTTATACGGTCCATTCAGCACGGTCCAGCACCTGTCTTGAGTTGGGCTCAATAGGAGCGGGTTTCGGCCCTCAAAGATGAGATAGGAAAGGTAATTGGTCTTTTTCAGAGTGCAGGTATATATTTTGGCTTTGGCGGGCGGGTTCATCAGCACGCGGAAGCTAGTTTTGTTCATCTCTCCTCCACAAGATTGCATGTCCATGGCTAGGTGGGCAGCAGAGACATTAGCTTGACGACACCCTACCATTATGTGGCGGACACATAAATTACATGTCCGTTTTCACTAAACGGAGTTGTGTAAGTGTGTGTTGTGTCAGAAACATATTCAGACAAGTTTAAACGTTCATTAACACATATCATGAGTGTCTATTTTGTAATCAAGCTATTTTTCAGCCTGTAGCAATTTTCACTACGTGAAAACCTCAAATAGGGCACGCAACATTTGTAACAGGCCCTTAACGCCCATTACATCCACCCACATTTGTAACGGTTGTTGTTTGGCGCCCGTTACCTATAAGCGCACCAGGACGACCCCCGGGTTGGCCTCCACAACGCCCGTTACCAATGTGGACTTCTGGTAACGGGCTTCTTAAACGCCCGTTACATAAATTCTTTGTAACGGATGTTAAAAGAGCCCGTTACAAATGTTAAACCTATCAGTAACGGGCTTGTAAAGTCCGTTACCGATCAATGGCCTATCGATAACGGGCTGCTTAAGTCCGTTACTGATCACTATGTATTGGTAACGTGCTATAAAGTTCGTTACCGATGAGCATTTGACGCCCGTTACTAGTTTGAGAGCCCAATAATTGAAGTCTGAGAGCACTCAACTGTAGTGAAGTGGGAGTGCGGTGTCAGTGAACAAATGAGACGGAGGAGGAATTGTGGGGATTGAAAATGTTTTTGTTGAGGAGGAGGAATACAACCAGTTTGATGAAATTCCATCCTTTGACACTTCATACAACCCCCAACTATTCGGAACTAAAAAAACACCGTACTTGCGAAGCGACCATAGTGAAAAAATCCATATACAGAAATCAAGGAAGAAAAAGCAAGCCTGATTTCTACTGAATCCTTTTTGTAATGCCGGAGGATGTGTCTATTGGTGGAAATGGAATCCGTTTTGTAATATAAAGGATGTGATGTATTGGTGGAATTTCAATCCTTTTTGAAATATATGGGATGTGGTGGAATTTGAATCCTGCTTGTAATATATTCTGCCAAAGATACTATATATACTCTGTTTATATTTTGCTTCAGTTCAGTAACAGACAAGAGACAAGGATTGACGAACCCGCGTCGCCATTGCTACGGGCAAGAGACGAGGACTCACGAACCAGCGTCGCCTTTGTTACGGGCAAGGGACGAGGACTAACGAACAAGCGTCGCTTTTGTTATGGGCAAGAAGATATGCGAAATCACGAACATATTACATCAAAAGAGACACGGATTAGAGCATCTCCAAGAGTTTGCCAAATTTTACTTGGCAAATCTTGTGCTTTGCCAACTTCTAAAAAGAAATGCCAAGTAAAAAAAAGAGTTCATCTCCAACAATCTGGCATAATTTCACTTGCCAAATCTAGATCAGGAATCCTGAGAGAAACAAGTTGATTCACTATGCCACAACACCAAAATTACCGTTGGATGGTCTGACACTGAAAGCCACATATAGCGTCAGACAGTCTGACCCTAAGAACATATAGCGTCAGACTTCAGCTGACGCTGTAAGTCCTGACGCTAAAACTTTTTAGCGTCAGACCAGACTTATAGCGTCAGACAGTCTGATGTCCTGAAAATGTTTAGCGTCAGATCATCCGTTGCTAGTTTTCAGCGTCAGATCCTCAGTTACCATTCATATAGCGTCAGACAATCCAATGGTCCATGAATTTATAACGTCAGATTGTTTGATAGGACTATAAAATATGCAGAAAAAAAATAATACAATTAGAAAATATCATACAGATTCAAGTTGATGCTCCATCACATAAAGATACACACATACATCACATGAAGCTCAATACATATATATATATATATATCATACAATCTTGTCCATGCACAATGTTTGAATCATCTAACAATGCAAGTCAAGTAGCAAAAGATTGCATCAAATGCACATCCCAGCAAGCAATACTAGTATTTAGGGTTTAACGTACTAAGAATTGTGTACACAATCATTTCTAGGAACTCAAAAACCAAAAGCAATGGCTTGCCAACACAATGGCACATCTACTAGGTTTGCACCACAGGCCGCCTAGCACTTCCTGAAAAATATAACCATGTAATTAGATAAGTGAAGAATATATATGAAATGTTCTAGGAGTACAGTAGCAATAGTAATCGAATGGACATGAATAAAAACATAACAGATACGTAGAATACTATGCATGTATGTGTGCTATTGACTGGAAGATTTATTTTGGAAATATATAAAAAATGCTTAACTTTCTAAGATATCTACTAATATATTTATAGAAGGATTCCCTCCTTTGGATAAAAACAAGAATAGCAAGGATGTATACAGCAAGGATGTCCTCTTTTGGATAAAAATAGTGTTGAACATTTGTGGTATATTTAAACATGCATCTACACAGACATGGAGGTATGTATCAAGCATTAGGCAGGAAAATCTGATCTTCCTGCAATAACAATTATAACTGAAGATAAAACATATGGTAGCTCTTCAATTTATTTCTAGGTAAAACGATATCAGATTTCACATTCGTGAGCATATCTTCAAGTTAGTGCACTGGATTGGGTTCAGCAATTACCCCCAAATATTAATGCCATTTCCGTAACCAATGAGTTGAGTGCACACAGATGTCGTTTAAATCAAGTTAGGCAAACAACGGTTCTTGAAATATTCAGGAAACAATATTGACTCACTTCAGATCTTAGAATTCACATTATCAGTAGAATGGTATTATGTGACAATTCATGCTCTAAAATTATCCATGCTTAGGCCACAACAATATATAAAGTTCAGTTTCAGAGTTTCAGACCTGTTTAACAGAGTTACTTGTACAACTTATTTGAATGGTCACAGCAGCATGTGTTTCATACCAAAAGCTTCATCATCAACTAGATCAAGAACAGCAGCATTCAATCTGCATGACAGCAGTAAGTTTGTCTTAAAGAAGAGGACAGGACTACATTCTCAATTTCATGAACTAGATAAATTTGGGACATGACAAAGTATTGTACAACCAAAGATCATAGCAGATCCTACAGAGTATGAGATTTGCTGCACATTTTGCTGAATTTGGTGTTTGTCATGGTGGAACTGCTTTCAGATATTTCGTGTTTGGCATCTGCCGTTACATCCATGTTATAATAGGAGGCATCATTGCATTTCAAATGACAGAATTCTGACACAGTTACTAAACAAATTATCCATGTGAGATAAATAGACAAACCAAAACTTGGATTCTATGAGTTGTTAAAACTGTAACCATATGTGCCTGAAGGAGTGCTTCCACAATAGTTTAAAAAATAAGCACAGCAAAGCCAAAAGCAACACATGTCATCCAACATTAAACCAAAAAAAGCCAATCCATTCAAAAATCAAGATCACACTATTCATTAACTAAACATGCACAAGAAGATTTACTCATCAATGGCTATTGCAGATTTGCAATAATAAAGATAAAGTACTCTCTCCGTCCCAAATTACTAACATTTGCCATGTATCTAGACAAGCTATGTACCTAGAAAGTAAAACGAATAGTAATTTGGGACAGAGAGAGCAAATGCCATGCTTCCATTTCAAAACGACAATCATATAAAATAAAGCATATACCTGTTTTCGACAAATCCTTCATTGTTCCTCACAAACAACCCGGCTTCCAAATGCTAAAGGGGAAACAAACACCAAAAAAAGATGTTAGGCTCAAACTACTACAGTAACCAACTGTAGGTTAAGAACTAGATCAAAATGAGCAAAATGACAAAAGGATGAAGTGAGAATGATGCAGAAGCACTAGAAATTAAGACCTTTCATCTCCCCATTTGAAATGTCATCATCTTCTTCCTGCATGGAAATAAGATAGACCATAACTCACTGTATAAAGCATGAGAGAAGAAATGCCACTAATAATGTAGCACTGGGTAGACAGCAAAACAAGATAATTATAAATGCTATCTATTAACATTTCAATGTTCGAACTACAAACTGTCAAAATATAGATAAATACCATAACGACTATCCAAGTAGCATATAAAATAAACAAAGTTAGGCATTGCTAATGCAGTTTCTGATTGTATACATAAAAAAATACTGGCGTGTTTTACATCTGCACTAATGCAAAACACTGGAGTATGTGTGCTGGAATATTACAGGGTAATACCACTGAGACTGAGCGAATAGCAGGAGCGGATGTTGATTGCTTGGGAAAAGGATATTAGAAATGAGTACAGATAGATCCTACCGATCTTCTTATCTTAAACAAGAAAGGAAACAACAAAATGCTTCCATTACTATATTCTTTGTAGAAATATTTGCTGGAACAACTGCCATTTTTCGAGCTTGCAAGGGCTATGTCTGCAATGGTGTCCAGTTCTTAAGGTTTCTTAGTACTGGTTGTATGTAAATTGCTAACTTTCAGAGTGACAATTACCTGCGGCCTTGGATCAACGAACTCTTCGATGAACTAAATTTATAATCCCCTCATCAACTTCTCGTTTCCTCTTCATCACATCTAACCATTGATTACCCTACAACATAAATCAATACAAAGGCTTTGGTGTGTTAGTTGCTTGTTGCGGATTAACCTAGAATGTGATGTAGAAAAAAGGAATTGAGAAATTTGTGTTACCTTAGAATTTCTTGCTTTAGCGACTTCACCTTCGACCTCTAAAGTAGTCTCGCTTTGGCCCGAGAATGATTTGAAGTGAAGAAGATCCATTAGATGACAACTTAAACAAAAACAACAAAACATGTTTTTTGAGCTAGAATACCCACCGAAATGATTTCAGATGTTCTGAAAATGCAAGAGCAGAAAGCTCATCTGACTGAAGAACATCCCTGAAAATTGGATGAAGACTCTCACGAGGCAAATTTTTTGCCCTTTTGATAGATTCTTTCGAACACCAGGGCGTACATATGCACACCGGGTAATTATTTGCCAAAAAAACGAAGCTTAGCAGATAAATACATGGTCAGATCCAAATTCACACGAGAGGTTCTGGTTTTTGGATTTCGCACATCAGGAAGGGAAGTTGATAGGCGGCCTGTTCAGAAGCTCGTCGCCGCCGCCCCACGAAGATCTATTGTTACTAGTAGACATGGAGGTATGTATCAAGCCATGGTAGAGGAGAGTATACATGGGTTGTGTATGGATAAATTAGAAAATTACTAGCATGCATACATATATTCAGAACTACCACTAATAAATAGCTATGAACATAACTGCTGAACATAATCATCAATTGCCGCCAAAATAAATTAAATGAGCTTATTTTTAGCTTTTAGCACTAGCCAGCAGAACATGTATAGCACTATCACTTGGCATTACACGAGTCATCTTATGGTTAGCCTAATTCATTAAAAAAGGCCGAAACTCTTCCTAGCATACTTCTTGGCCTCTAAAAGATTTAATCTGGACAGTGTGCTATTTTTTTTCATTTACCATTGCTAATTAAGGCAAACAAATTGATACAATCTCTGAGACAAAAGACAAGGGTTATAAAACCCAAACCCAATTCTTGTGCTATTCAGGAAATTTTCATACTCCGATCTGAGCTCCAAACAGGACAATTAAGTCAAACAGAACAAAAATGAATCTATACCAACTAAACGGGTCGGCTTGCTCCACAATGTATGTATCATACAGCTTGGCTTCAAAAATAAATCTTGCCAAGCAAAAAACTATGCTTGCAGACCTACCTCTCTTCAGCCAAAGCAAGAGGGTCTTCTTCTCCACTTCGTGCATGGCCTGGAAGAAACATCAGAAGAGGGTGCAGCTGTGGAACTCGTTGGCGGAGGCGTCGGGTTGGGAGAGGGTTGGGGCGGTGTCGGGTTGGGAGGGGATGGACGATGGCGTCAAGATGGGGATGGATTGGTGGCGGCGGCGGCGGCAGCGTGGGAAAGCCCTAGGACGGCATAGGGATGCGACGGGTTGGCAGCGGCGTCGGGGTGGGAGGGATTGGCGGCGGCGTCGGGGTTACCTCGGTGTGTCGCGGCGTGGGAAAGAGGGGCGGCGTTGCCACGGTGGCGATAGCGGTGGGCGGCGGTGGTGGGCGGCGTCGGCGCGGTGGCAGCAGCAGTGGGCGGTAGCGGTGGGCAGCAAGGGCACGGTGGGAGGCGAGTTGGTTTAGTTCGAGGGGGAGGGCAGGTGAGAGGATAAGGGAGGGTAGGGTTTCCATTTTTACGGGCCAGGCCAACATTTTGCGGGCCAAACAAAATTTACACGGGCCAACCAAAATTTAGGCGCGTTGAGTGGGGCCCATATATGTTTAGCGTCAGACTGCACGATGCTATAGTTTGTTTTAGCGTCAGATAGAGGGGCGCTATATCTGGATCTTTTTAGCGTCAGCCAGCACATCGCTAAACATGGATTTAGCGTCAGATCATCTCTGAGTAATATTTAGCGTCAGATTATCCATCGATAGAGAAAAAAATTAGCGTCAGATCTTGTGATGGTAATTCGGTGTTGTGGCATAGTGATTTGACAAACTGTTGAGATAATCACAAGCTTTGCAAGTGAGTAGGTAAATCATACAAAAAATTGTACTGCACAGAAATAATCACAAAAGCATGTCTTTTGAGATGCAAAATCACATACACACAGATTACAGTCATCGTTGATACATCAGAACAAGGTTACAATGCGACCATATTTTCATGATGAGATATGCAAATCACACACACACAGATTATAGTCATCATTGATACATCAGAACAAGGTTACAATACGGCCATATCTTCATGACGAGATATGCAAAATCACACACACACATCGATCTTGCTTGCAGGTCGTCGATCTTGCTCGCAGGTCATCGATCTTGTTGCACGTGGTCATCAAATAAGCTCCATCTCTATTGATGGCTAGGCTTGCAATAAGACCACAAAGATTTCTGAACCTGCACTTTGTTTCCAATGATCATTGGACAAAGGATGAAGGATTGTTCATCCTGAAAACAATGATCATTGGACACAGGATGAAATTGTTCATCCTGATGCCAGGAGGTTGTGGGCTACCTACCCCGGACATGCTACGGGGAAGGAGTATTTCACAAGAATTCTTCACGTAGCTGTGTTCGAGTGATGAGCAACCCAATCACCCCCTATCACAAGAATTCTTCTAGTAACTGAGAGATCGAGGAGGAGGAAGAAGAGAGAAAAGCAAAAGCTTGCGCCCTACAAGATCTATTCTTTGCGCCATAGCTAGATCTAGATCTAGAGAAGAAGGAAGCAAGTGCCTCGCTTTATTGTATCAGAAGAAGGAACCATATACTAGCTAGATCTAGATCTAGAGAAGAAGGAAGCAAGTGACTCACTTTATTGTATTCCTATCAGAAGAAGGAACCATATAGCTAGATCTAGATCTAGAGAAGAAGGAAGCAACTTGAAGTGAGGAGGACCAAAAGGCGTCGGTGCCTTTTATAGAAAAAACAAGGAAGGGATAAGATCAAAAGCACAGGAACGGCTGGGAAGGTTCCAAAGACGGTCAAGACGGTCGGGAAACTGTTGCTAGTCAATGGCTGAGAGCAAAGCTGCAGAGGTACAATGATTCCAATGTAAAATTAAATGATACGCAGAGTAAGTAAACATCGTCTCCAATGGTCGTGTTTGGATGGTAGAAGTTAGTGTTACTGTTAGTGGTAGTTTTTAACACCTCCAAATTAACACATGTGTTTGGCTCCAAAGTGTTAGTTTTGGTGTTAGTTTGCTACAAACTAACACTAACACCTCCATCCAAACATCCAATGTAGTCATCATCTCCAAACAAAAAGAGAGGAAGGGATAAGATCAAGAGCACAGGAAACGGGAAGAGGTTCCCAAGACAGTCAATGGCGAAACTGTTGCTAGTCAATGGCTGAGAGCAGAGCTGCAAGGGTAGTGATTCCAATGTAGAATTAAATGATACACGGGGTAACGAAACATCGTCTCTACGCAGATTAGCCAAACATCGTTTCTAATGGAGAATTAAATGATAACATGGATTAGCCAAACGTAATCTCCATTGCATACTTAAACCGTGTTTGGAAACAAATCTCCTGTATCTTCTCCTTTCAAAACAATTAGATCCCCTGCCCCTTCATCTCTACCCGCGAAAAACAGCAACTGCCTACTCCTCATCGTCACCATTCCCGGCCGGAGATGGATAGCATGTCAGGAAGAAGCACGCGGCACCAGCCGTCATCGCTTCTGCTGGGCCTCCCTCAAGACCTCCGCATTGAGATTGCGGCACGCGTTGGTGCGACCTCGGAGCGGCCCTTGGCTGACCTCCGCAGCCTACATGGTACTTGCTCGACCATGCGCCGCGTGTGCAGCCACGGCAACGTCGACCGACGTTTGTCGATAGAGGGGATACGAGATGAGATTTCTTGGGTGTGGAACCCCACCGCTTACAAAGCATTCCTTGCTATGCTGACTGGTCTCGGGAATCAAGAGGCTTATTTCCTCTCCGGAATCAAAACCTTCTTCATCGAACACAGGGGATACAATGATCTCCAGTGCGCCGCTGAGGGTGGGCACGATGCAACGGCCTATCTATACACCATCTTGCTCTACAGAGACAATGGCGGTGCCGCTGCCAATGACACCACGAAGGGGCACATGAGGCGGGTCGCGGGCGGCGGCAGTACGCGTGCGCTCCACTAGTCGACTTGGCGCATTTGGGGTGAACCACTGCCGCCTCACAGGTGCACGGTGATCAGTGCGCAGGCACCGGCGGCGGCTGCGGTGTGGAAAAGGGATGGCTTCTAATTTCTCTGTTTTGCAGCGAAGACTGTAGGCTGCGATGCGAAATGGTGAAGTTCGCACAGACTATAGCATTAGCTTCTAATTTCTTTGTTTTGCAGCGAAGATTGTAGGCTGCGATGCGAAATGGTGAAGTTCGCACAGACTGTAGACTGTAGGCTGCGATGCGAAATCAGTAGTAGTACATTAGCTTTTCTATGATGCTCGAATTATCTGTGTAAAACTTTGGGAGAGCAGCAAATCTGACGCGGGTTATCAGCCCCACGTCGCTATTGACTGTGGGGCCCGGTTCTATTCAAATGAAGAACAGTTCCCATTTCTCCTTTTAATCTGCAATCAAATGTTGTAACAAGTATTTTTTTCATCGTTATTAGTCCAAATTTGATACTTTTTTTCTTAATTTTTCTAAAATCACAATCTATTCATTAATTTCATTGTTTAGTGTACATTCCGTTTGTTGAGTGATGTTTATATGCCTTATTTTGTTCTTTGTAAGTACAACATACAAGTAATATTTGTTTTACACAACCATTAGTGCTGGAACTTTACATTTCGTAAGCTTAAGGTGAACATAAGGTTTTGTTAAGTTTTCAATTGCATATGAATTCGAAAATGTTGCAAAGTGTGGAAAACTTCAATGTTCAAGCAAACATTCTAGGAAACTATGTGAGAGATGAAGACATTTGTACACAAGTGTATTATTCCTTCATCTAAACCATTTGAAATTTCGAAGACAAGTTTAGGTACCCAAATTATGTTGCCAAGTCAATTTATAGATTTTTTAGAGCAAATTTGATGTTATTAGAATTATTATATAATTACCATGGGGTGTAAAAACGAAATATATGAATTTTGGGCACACAAGTTTGACTGTTGATATTTTATTCAAATATTGAATGTCCAAATACGAATTTTTCGTATTTTTATGATTTTTTAGGTGATGTGTTATGGGCTCTAATAATTCAGGGAAGCAAGTTTCATTCAAAAAAATTGTGACAGGCCCACGCATCATCGTCAACAGCCAATATAAAAAAGATAACAGTTGGCTGCCCGCCGAGACCCAACTGCCAACAAATGCGATCTGGGTTCACTAACCATCGTCGCCAATGACACTGGCCCACGCGCCAGTGTCAGCGTCAGTAGATCTAATTCATCACAACAGATCTCGAGTTAATCTCGCGTATATTAGATCGAATTCATGACATACAAACTCTAACAACCAAGCTAGTTAACTAAGCAGTTCATGATCGACAGACAAACTAAGCAGTTCATGTCCAAGAACCGGACGAAGACACAAAAGCACACATACATTATTGTTACTAATTGGTAGAGGAGTCTATCAATTAGTCGGAGTCCCACCGTCGCCGCCTTGGCAGCCGTCGTCACCGCCGCCGTCGCCGTCGGAGCCGTCGTCGTCGAAGAAGAAGTGGCGACAAGTAGCCAGCTTGACCACGGGGAGGTTCTCGATCTTCTCAGCCTACCCGTGGATCCTGAAGGCGAGACTCTTCAAGGTTGGGTCGTTGTACGCATCATGATGCGCCTTGATGTCGAAGGCTCGCTAACACCTTCAAGCTTTCTGAAGGCGCTCCTGAGCATCTCAACGGCGAACTTATTGTTGTCGAAGAGTGGTTCCTCATCAGCGTCCTTGGTCGTCGGCTCCATCCCCTTCTCCAACTTCTTCCGACGGCGTCTTTCATCGTCGTCGCCCTCCCTTCGTCCCCGCTTCGACGGCGGTGGGCTCCTCGACGCCATCTCCTCCTTCTCTTGGTGACTGAATATTTGTAGTGGTGAATCACGAGGAGGATGAAGAAGTGAAGAAAAAGATGATAAGCTTATTGGAAGAAGCAGGGGAGAAAGCAGGGGAGGGCGACTGGGCGAGGGAGTTATATTGACAAGACGCGGAACCGTCAGGCGCCTCTGCCCCCACCCACTACTCCATTACTGCCAGTACGTGCCACTCGATTGCGCATCGGGCTCCATCTCGGGCGTGAAGCCACACGTCGCCTTTCACTTACGCTGGAAGGAGAAGGGGTGGGGCAATCATGTCAGGCCCACTTGTCAACGGTAGCAGCCAAACTGCGACGCCTTTTCAATTTCCATTTATTGTTTTATTACGACAGGGCCGAGGCGCCATCTTCAACCTTCAACCCTCGAGCTCGTCGCCTCCTTCAACTTCAGTCCTAGTAGCCAACTTCATTCCTCTTCAACTTCAATCCTCCTTGCCAAATTCATCCCTCATCGCAGGCCAACTTCAACCCTCGTCGCCATTCAAATTCCAAACCCCGTCGTCGCTGTGTTATTTCATCCATTCTCCTTGATGGCCGCCGCGGTGTGCTTGATGCTGCTATTGCTAGATGAACTTCTAACCAAGATCATCATCCACTCCATCATGTATGTGGCCGTTTTCCATTTTCTAAACCTTCGTAGTAAAATCTGCGGCACCTTCCAGTGCATTTGCAACTCCGATGAGGTAATACTGCACGTGTCGCTGCATGATCTTCGTTCAGCGTGCAAGAATCTCCACGTCAGGTCGTGCTTTGAGTGGTGCTTCCGCGAGGCCAATCTTCCGGAGGCATTGTGCTTCGAGGGGATGGTGAGGTTGATGAGGCGGCGGAACCCCGATAAGGGTCAGAAGCTCATCGGAGATGCCGCCGCTGCTGAAGGCTCCGGTGCCAAGTAATTTTTAGCGATGCTGAAGTACCGTTGCAACCCGGCGGACCCCCGAAGCCATGGCACTACTCCAGGATATCTGCGGCGGCCCGTCGCCCCCTGACGGCCGGTGGAAGAACCACAACCTGCGGCGGCTGCGCTACCTCGTCAAGTAGGATCTCGACAACATTGCGTGGTTGTACTGGCTTGATGACGGCGACGACGACGACGACATTCCGTTGCTGCCCGTCCAGAATCCCAACATCTGCATTGGGGAAGCGGGATGTAGGCGCTACGGGCTGGATACCAAAGAGATCATCCACTATTGCAGCGCCGAGTGTCGCATCCGTCATGAGTTCGACCTTTGGACGCGTAAATTCCGCCCGCCATGGAGTACGCCGTCAGCAGGATGAACATCGGGACGTAGGCGCAAGAATCAATATGAACATTATCTATCTTGAATGTAAATGATTAGATATTACTAAACACGGATTTGATTTTAACGGGAAGTCGGGATGTCAGCGGTGCCCTCTTCTTCCTCCTTTGTTCTATTCAAATGACTGTGGGGGCCCGTTCTATTCAAATGAAGAACAATTCCCATTTCTCCTTTTAATCTGCAACCAAATGTTGTAACAAGTATTTCTTCATCATTTTTAGTCCAAATTTGATACTTTTTTCTATTTTTTCTAAAATCACCATCTATTTATTAATTTCATTGTTTAGTGTACATTCCGTTTGTTGAGTGATGTTTATAAGCCTTATTTTGTTCTTTGTAAGTACAACATACAAATAATATTTGTTTTACACAACCATTAGTGATGGAACTTTACATTTCGTAAGCTCAAGGTGAACACAAGGTTTTGTTAAGTTTTCAAATGCATATGAGTTCGAACATGTTGCAAAGTGTGGAAAACTTCAATGTTCAAGCAAACATTCTAGGAAACTATGTGAGAGATGTAGACATTTATACACAAGTATATAATTCCTTCATCTAAACCATTTGAAATTTTGAAGACAAGACTAGGTACCCAAATTATGTTGGAATGTCAATTTGTAGATTTTTTAGAGCACACTAGATGCTAGTAGAATTATTACATCATTAACATGGGATGTAAAAACGGATTCTAAGAATCTTGGGCACACAAGTGTGACTGTTGATATTTTATTCAAATACTAAATGTCCAAATACGAATTGTTCGTATTTTTATGATTTTTAGGTGTTGTTTTATGGGCTCTAATAAATCAGGGAAGCAAGTTTCATTCAAAAAAAAACTGTGACAGGCCCACGCGTCAGTGTCAGCAGGCAATATAAAAAAGATAACCGCTGACCCAACTCCCAACAAAGGTGATCCGGGTTCACTAACCATCGTCGCCCATGACATTGGCCCACTCATCAGCGTTAGCAGGCGAACCTTGCGCGGGCTGCTCAAAATTTCCCACCTGTATTTACTATAGTGCCCATGAAATTCCAATTGCTGCACAGAGCCGTCATGGGCACTCTAGTAGATTCATTAAACACAGTTACGCACGCCGTTCATATTCGGCTGCTCGCTAGACAGATCCACAACACCCGCATTCTCCCCACCACTGCCGCCAGTCGCCCCGCTCGCCTTCGCCGCTCTCTCCCTGCTGCTGCCCTGCTCTTCTCCAGCCCCACCGCTCCCTACGTGACGACTGTGATGAGGACGTGGCTACTGGCGTGCGGACGTACGGCCGGCCAACCTAAAGACGGTTGACGTGGATCCGTCGACGTCGTCCCCGGCCACGATGACGAGCCGGCCGGCCGCCTCAGGCCACGAGCCGTCGTGGATCCGGCCCCTCCGACCATCACGAGAACAACTACTTCATTCGCGACAGAGGCTAGTCTTGCTTGAACCCCCAACGCCCTCTCTCTCATCGGCCACCAAAATCGATCTGCTATATATTCATGTCAATGTGGATTAATTAGGGAGACATGCCTAGATAGTTCATCTTTAATTGATTGACTGGTTTTGATTGATGGATTTTGTTGCCCCAAGTCTGTGTGAATAAATTGTTGCTAACAGATGTAGTTATATGAATTGTTGAAATTCATTTTCATGTTCCTGGTGCTACAATTTTTGCACTGTAAATTCATGAAAAGCATCGAGGATGTTAGCACACTTTAATTCTACTATGCTCTGAATGTACCAGATCGACAGTTATGCTTTGGACCTGTTAGCATATACTTTAATTCTGCTATGCTCAGATTGACAGTTATGCTTTGGACCTGATAGCATAATTTAATTCTAATGGCCACAAAATGTCATAGGGAATTGCATCGCAGTGGTTTATAATGTAGTCCACCTAATCTGCTATATATTCATGTCAAGGTGGATTAATGAGACATGCCTTAATAGTTCATCTTCAATTGATTGACTGTGGATTTGATAGATGGATTTTGTTGCTCCAAGTCTGTTTTGAATAAATTGTTGCTAACAGATGAAGTTATATGAAATGTTGAAATTCATTTTCATGTTCCTGCTGCTATAATTTTTGCACTGTAAATTCATGAAAAGCATAAAGGATGCTAGCATACTTTAATTCTGCTATGCTTTGAATGTAGTGATAACTAGACTCTCTTATGCTTTGTTGTGAGTGTTAATTATTTCACTACTGTCATATATATTGTTATTGTTGGTGTCATGATGTGTTGTGAGTGTTGTTTCACTACTGTCATATATAATGTCATGATCATTGCTTTATCCTCCTGTTGCATGTACATATGGAACACACAATCTATCGCTGCTCAAGTTGGACAAGGAACTAGTTGATGGAATTTATTCTCCACTTTGATATATAAGCATATTGTTGTGTCCCTGTCAAAATGGTTAGCACCTATCCCTGTATGCTAATTAAGTAAAATATGAACTGTGTATGTGTATGCTGATTTTATTTACGACTTTATCAACTATTTTGCCTGTCAGAGAAAATGAATTTATCTAATAAGAATTAAGTTTAGATTTTCAGTCTTGCTTATGTTGCTCTACTGACAAACCTGACATATCATCTATGCAGTCTCCCACAACAACAAACTCCTCTACCTCCAGTGCATCATCACAGCCCATCGTCGGTGAACCTTCTTCACAGGGTCACTCCGCACAGACTGCTGCGAGTAGTAATCGATCCCGCGGGTCAAGGACACAAACCAAATGGCTAGAAGACAAGTTGACTGCAACTGGACGTGATGCCAATTTTTGGCCTACCCCAGATGCTGCGAGGGATAGATTTGTATTGGTCTGTGGTCTCATTTCTCGGGAGACGGTGTCAGTCAACAAGGCGGTTGATGATCTCTCACCAATTGAAAAGGACCATCTGTTTACAGTTTTAGAGGAAAATCTAGATTGCCCAGCCAATCTGGAAGATTCTGTTCGCAAGAAGGCAGTTAAGGCAGCTATATCGCAGATTGGAACCTTGCAACGGCGGTTCAAGGCCCATTTAAGAAAAAAATATGTGAGTGAAGAGGAGACTTCCTTTGCGAAGCATGCCTTTTTACATCAACAAGACTGGGACATGTTTGTGCAGGAAACCAATTCTCCTTCATTTCAGCAATTGAGCCAGGAGATGAAACAAAAGAGAGCATTGCATAATAAGCCATACAAGATGGGCAGAAAAGATTATCGTGGTAAAAGGAAAGAGTGGGAGGAGGAGGATGCAAAGCTCGCTGCCAAAGGAAAACATAACCCTTGGGACCAATTTCCTGGACGTTCGAGACCTTATCTGCGGGCAAGGGTAGGGAAGAAGAAGAAGAATACTAGTGAAGGAAGCGGGGGCATAACATTCCGTAACCCTGCGGTGGTGGGGGTAGCAGAAAGGGTGAAAACACTTGCAGCTCAGGGTAGCGATGGTTCTTTCTCTAGGGTTAGGGAGGATGATATCCTCACCGCAGCACTTGAGACTCCAGAGCATCGAGGTCGGGTCCGAGGCGTGTCTAGTTCACTTGGCTGGGGTAAAGGGTTTGGTGAAGAGTTCACTAGAATGTACAGGAAGAAGAGGAACAAGAGGTCTAATGCTCATGATGTGATGGCGGACAAAACATTTAAATCAATTGTCCATGCTCTAAGACTTTCAGGCATCAACATACCCAAAAATGCACTTCTTCCTTCCCAATTACCAGCGCTTGTCAGTAGCAGCGCGGAAGAAGATATGGATGACATTGAGGAAGAAGATGGGCATGACAGCGAGGAAGAACATGCGCATGTCAGGGAGGAAGATGGCAGAGAGCAAGATCATTGGAATGCCAACGGTGACGAAGAGAATGAAGTGTACAGTGATAGTCGATCACCTATGCTGGACACAATAAATAAGCTGACAGAGCCAACCGTGTGCAGCCTTTTGGATGGCACCGTGGAGCTCGCACTAGCGAAAGTCTTTCCATCTCAAAAGGCTTGACATTCAGTACCGGTGCAGGATGGGTATGTTGTGGTGCAATCTACTTATGTGTGGGCCAATACGAGTCAATACCCTCTGCCTGTACCAATTGATGGGGGTGATGTAGCAACCCTAGCTGCGGCTCTCGTTCAAAGGATCCAATGGCCAAAGGACAGGATCATTATACCACCCATGACGAGACATCCCAACCCTGAAGCCGCAACAGGTAGCAGGGTACAACATCAAATGGAGGTACTGCAGCTCAGTGTCAGCAAGAGAAGTGTTAACAGCAGCAGCAGCAGATCAGCAAAACTACACAGCAGGAGGATCGACAACAACCGGAGTAGGAGCCCAGGCACACTCCGCCTAAGCAGCAGTTGCAACTTGAGGATAATCAACAGACGAAACAACAGCCTCTCCAGCAGCAGGAGCGTCGACAACAGCAGGAGGAGCCCAGAAAAACTACGCCTAAGGAGCAACTGCAACATGAGGATAAGCAACAGACAAAACAACAACCTCTTCAGCAAGAGGAGGAGCGCAGGCAATCTCCCCCTAAGCAGCAGATGCAACACGTACAACAACCTCTGCAAAAGGAGGATCCTAGGCAATCTCCACTGCAGAAGGGAACCAGGCCAGGAAACCTCTGTCTAAAGATGAGATTCTTAACTGTGTTAATGGGACAGAACAGGACCGATCAAAATACAAGCCTGGTGCACCTATATTGTCAGAAGCAAATGTAAAGGCTGCTGGACAAAATTGTGCCAAGTTGCATGCTTATGTCATGGAACACAGTAAGGATAAACTTGCCTTTTCAGCAAAGGTGGATCAAGACTACTTTAAAGGTGGTTGTGGTGCTTTAATGTTAAACATTGAATTCAGTAGCGTGTTTAACCTTATAACCCTGGCTTCTCTGGATGTTACCTTCATGAGGTTGTGGACATTGTAAGTCCTTTAAAACCTAAAAAGATATTTCTTTAATTTTGACGCAAAGTTCATGCATGCTAACAATTTGATTTTTTGTAGGAAAATGATGGACAGGGCAGTGGAGAAGCAGATCAGTGTTGGGTTTTTAGATCCAGATTTGTTTACTTCAACAAATATTTCTCAGTGTTCTCAGCAAGTTGGCAAAGCAATCTCAAATGCAATGATGAACAACTACTACGTGGTGGGTGCCTGCTGCACTAGCCACTGGGTAACAGTGATCATCTGTACGAAGTATAAAGAGGTTTGGTATCTAGATTCTGCTAAACAACATCCCCCGCTAAAGTTCCCAGACCTCTAAAATGTTTTGAACTGGTCAGTTTCTTGTAGGTTTTGTTCACAAAAATTCAATCTCTTAGTGTTTCTAATTGGTATTTCTGACCATGCAGGGCCTTTGGTACAATATTTTTTCTTCACAAAAAATCAATCTCTTAGTGTTTCTAATTGGTATTGCTGATCATGCAGGGCCTTTGGTGGTGCACAAGACAGAGTGACGAAAGGAAAGAAAAAAAAGTCAAAAGCAACACTAAAGCACAAAACAAATCTCGCTGTAAGACCGAGGTTTTTTATGGTCCCTTGTGACCAATTTGGTACTACATTAACTTGTTATTTTGTTACCTCGATGCAGTGTGCTCAGCAGCCATGGGGGTCCCCTTTGTGTGGATTCCATGTGGCATTCCATATGTTAAGACTACTCGATGACATACCTAACATCAAGAAGGCTGCTGTAAGTAGATAATAATGCTCAACCTTGTCTCTGCTCATATTATCCATCTGATTTTAGAAAATGATTTCTACTTGTATTCTCATTAATGATTGTATTTTGCAAGATTTCAAACCTCATGTAGATGTTTCCACAGATGATGTAAAGCGTGACTGGGAGATGCTGTGCGAGTACATTCTTAAGGAGACCATCGACCGAAAGGGAAAGTTCTACAGTGGTGCACCATGAGTTTATTGCGACTAGAAACTTGAAACTCATTCAATCTTCTTTAGTCAGGTGTTGTTGCGTGAGAAACCTGCTTGGCTTGCTTGGTTGGGGTCAGATACTGCCTGGTTCAGTCTGTTTTCTCATGACTCCATCCAAACAAGCCCTGATGAGAGTAACTTGAAACTTGATGTGATCCTAGCTAGCTTGTCTATAAATGTGATCTTGCTTTGCCAATATCTGTGATGTGAGAATGTGTTTGTGATGTCTCCTTGCTGTGGTGGTTGGCATATCCTGGCTGGTTCCAGGATGCAGCCCCTGGTGGCTGCCAAATCCGGCTAGTTCCGGGGATGCCGCCGCAACCGGCGAGGTGTTCTCGTAGGGATGGCCGTCATATCTGTAACGGGTGTTAATTAAAGCTCGTTACAAACACTGATCAGTAAGTAATGGGCTTCATTCGGAAAGCCCATTACAAAAATGCCCACAATGTAACGGGCAGTGTAAAAGCCCGTTACCAGTCCTGACCGGTGGGCCCTAGGACCTGGCCGTTCATCGAGATATAGGAGACGCAGGTTGACAACAAGCGTCTCCTTTAATGGAGAGAAAGCAGACGCGCGTAGAAACAGATGCGTCTCATTTCGTCGAGACAGTAGAGGTGCCGGTTCACAGAATGCGTCTCTGATGTTAATTTAACAGTAATGGGCTCTGTTTCATGGTCGTTACCAAAGTTCCATGTGGGCCCATAGAAACAGCCATTTCACGTGACAAGTGACTAGTTGTGGTAACGGTCGTTGTTTGATGCCCGTTACGAATACTAGTTGTGCTGAGATGCGCGTGAAATAGACGCATCTCATTTCGTCAAGATAGTGGAGATGCAGGTGCACATCAGGCGTCTATGATACTAAGCTTATGTAATGGGCTTTTCTTTGGTGCCCGTTACGAAAGTTCCCTGTGGGCCCAGAAAAACAGCCATTTCACGTGACCAGTGGCTAGTTTTGGTAACGGTTGTTGTTTAATGCCCGTTATGAATATATCTTATCAGTAACGGGCATCTGCCCGTTACCTTTCTTGGCTTATTTGTAACACTTGATCGGTAACGGGCGCATTGCCCGTTAGCAAAGGCGATCTACGCCCGTTACCAAAGGCAGTTTTTCACGTAGTGTTTTTTTAAAAAATTCAACACAAGTCTCTAGAGATTATGAAGTCGAACCCAAAAAATATTATGATCTAATCCTACAAAGAATGGCCAATGTGACCTTGCATCACATCAAAACTAGAAAATTTCATGATCAGTTCTACTAAGAACTTGTCTCCACCATCTAGGAAGAGACATAAGAAGTTATCTCACTCATTGCATCTAAGCTCACATCTAGGAAGACATAGAAGAAATTATCTGGTAAATGTGGTGACCACAATGATGACACATTGCATCACGAGGAAGAGAGTAAATGGGTAAAACGCATCCATCATTGGAGCAATCAAAGGAATGAAAACAAAGACCTACAAAGAATATTAAAAGTTTGTTTGCTCAATGTTTTAAATGCTAGAAGTGGATAATAATTTCAATGAACCAAGTTTGAAGAAAGTAGACACCGAGACCTTTACAGTGCCATGCCATTTTGCACATATATACCTAATGGGTAGGATTAATGTAAATATGTTTTGTGTCTCAAACGCATTTAGACAAGTTCAAGTACAAATACCTCCGTGCACGATATATCATGAGTGTCTACTCAATTTGTAGTAAAGTCATTTTCACCTTCTAGTAAGTAAATAATATGTTTGAAAAACTTTCAACGAGCGTCCCTAAGGAATATGAATTCAGACCCAAGAAATTAGCTTCATGATCAATTGTAGAAAGCAATAGACATGATGATGCATAGGAACAAAACTAGAAAATTCCACAGTTTTCTACCAAGAACTCTACGTGTACACCATCTAGGAAGAGACAGAAGACATTACATGATAAAGATGACGACCTAAGTGATGACACATTGCATCAAGAGGAAGAGAGTAAAACCAATATTTGTCATTGGAACAATCAAAGGCATCAAAACAAACAACACAAAAGAATATTTATAGTGTTGTTGTTCAATATGTTAGATGCTAGAAGTGGAGATGAATTTCAATTAAAAAATTATGAAGAAATTAAAGAGTTAAACATTTAGAGTTCGCCCCACCATTTTGCAATAGCTAAGGTGTAGTGTAAATTAAATGTGTTTTGTGTCTGAAACACATTAAGACAAGTTCAAGTCCAACCCCCTTTGGACACAAGATATCATGCGTGTCTACTTATTTTGTAATCAATTCATTTTCACCATATAGCAACAATTTTACTATCCCATTAAACAGGTCCTTAATAAATACGGAGTCAAACCCCAAAATTTGCGTGATCAGTTTCCACAATTTTACTATCCCAATAAACATGTTGTTTCTCAATGTTGTTTCCCAAAATTTTAAGAACAGGCTCCAAAACTGTTGTTTCTCAATGTGTTAAATGCTACAAGTGGAGATGCATTTCAATAAAAAATAAGTATCACAAAATTATAGAGTTCAATAGTAATAGTTCACCATACCATTTTGCAATAGCTAAGGTGTAGTCCAAATTTGTTTCGTGGTAGAAACATAGTAAGACAAGTTAGAATCCAAACATACAAAGACAAGTTAGGAAAGCACTAAGCGTTGAGCAATTGATAAATCTGGCATTCCTCATGCACCAAAAGGTTGGGAATGGATTATTAACATAGGAAGTGAAGGAAAGATCCCATCAAAAGTATCAAAGCAAACACCGGAAACGAACATTTAAATTATTGTTTCTCAATGTGTTAAATGCTAGAAGTGGAGATGCATTGCAATAAAATAGAAGTGTGAAGAAATTATAGAGTTAAACATTTAGAGTTCACCCTGCTACTATTTTGCAATAGCTAAGGTGTAGTGTAAATGTGTTTTGTGTTTAAAACACATTTAGACAAGTTCAAGACCTAACCCTTGTATACATAAAAGATATATCATGTGTGTTTATTTATTTTGTAATAAAGCCATTTTCACCTTATAGAAAGTAAGTACAATTTTACTATCGCCTTAAACATGTCGTTAAGAAATATGGAGTCAAACCCGAAAATTGAATGATCACTTCTACTGAGAACTCTTTGTCTCCACTATTTAGGAAGATGCAGAAGATAGTATATGATAAAGATGGTGACCAAATTGATGAGAAATTTTTGCATGAAGTGGAAGAGAATACAAATGGTTCCTCATTAAAACAATCAAACCAAACACCGACAATGAATATTCAAACTTTTGCTGCTCAATATGACGAAAGGCAAAATTGGGGAAATGTTCAACAAAAAAAGATGTATGAATAAAATAGAGAGCACACTCTAGAAGAACTTTTTGTCTGTGAAAGACCCCATGAGTGGAATCGTGATGTGACATGCGATGACCCATCATATATATCTCAGCAGAATGCACTAAGAATTGAGCAATTGATTAATCTGGCATTCCTCATGCTCCAAAAGGATGGGAATGGATTATTAACATAAGAAGCGAAGGCAAGATCCCATCAAAAGTATCAAAGCAAACACTGGAAAGGAATATTTGAAGTGTTGTTTCTCAGTGAGTTAAATGCTAGAGTAGGAGATAAATTTCAATAAACATATGAAGAAATTATAGTCAAACATTTAGAGTTCGCCCCGCCATTTTACAATACTTAAGATCTAGTGTAAATTTGTTTTGTGTCTATGGAACATTAAGACAAGTTCAAGTCCAAACCCGTTTGTACACAAGATATCATGTGTTTCTACTTATTTTGTCATCAAGCCATTTTCACAATATAGCAAGTAAGTCCAATTTTACTATCCCATTAAACAGGTCTGGAAGAAATTCAAAGTCAAACCCCGAAAATTGAATGATCACTTCTACTAAGAACTCCGTGTCTCCACAATTTAAGAAGAGGCAGAAGGTAATATCTGATACAGATGGTGACCAGATTGATGACAAATTATTGCGTCAAGAGGAAGAGAATACAAATGGTTTCTCATTCAAGCAATCAAACCAAACACCGGTAATGAATATTCAAACTTTTGAAGCTCATTGTGCTGAAAGGCAACTTTTGAGACTAATTTCAACAAACAAGGAGTATGAATAAATTAGAGAGCACATTCTAGAAGAACTTTTTGTTTGTGAAGGAGCCCATTAGTAGAACTCTTATGTGTATTGTGATGACCCATATGATGTATCTTCGGAGGACAACACTAAGTTTTGGGCAATAAATAAATCTAGCATTTCTCAGGAAGAAGATAGTATCTGATAGAAGGTGGTGACCAGATTGATGAGAAATTCTTGCATCAAGTTGAAGAGGATAGAAATGGTTTCTCATTCAAACAATCAAACCAAACACTAACAATGAATATTCAAACTTTTGCTGCTCAATGTGCTAAAAGGAAAAATTGGAGACTAATTTCAACGAAAAAAGAGTATGATGAAATTAGAGAGCACATTCTAGAAGAACATTTTGTCTGTGAAAGAGCCCATGAGTGGAACTGTGATGTAAATTGTGATGACCCATAAGATGTATCTTTGGAGGACAACACTAAGGATGTGTTTGGTTGAGCTGTGGCTGTGAGAAAAGCTGCTGTGAGTTATGAGTTGTGAAAAACCTACTGCGAAATACAGCTGTGAGAAAGCTGAAAGTCGTTTGGCTGAACAACTGTGAACAAGCTGCTGTGAGCTGTGATCTTTGTAAAAGGTCCATGATATCCCTATTTGCATATGTGTTGATATTTTCTCTTGATTTATAAAGTGATCTCATATAAAAAAGATATTAATGAATAGTTACCATAATAAATTTTAACACATCATTTTTTATATCTTTATATATGTTTTAGACCCCTTCACAATCTTTTTCTTTCCTTATGCGGTCATTTCTTCCTTATCCGTTCTTTTCTCCCTACCGAAGTGTAGCTGACCTTCACCTCGACGGGCGCCGCTCCACTGTATCTCCACGTCGCTGCCATATTTGTGCGTTGTGCCATCATCAGCAAATGCACACTTCATCCTCTCGCATCGGCATCACCCATCAGCCACAAGACCTGTTTCTAACAGATGCTCAACACCATCGTCGCTGACAACGACCGGAGCAGTGGCGTCGGCAATGAAGAAGACAACAACCAATGAAGGCAGTGGCAACAATACCACGAAGGCAGTGGCAACAACTCAACAGGGGCAACACAATAACGCCACAATCTCCTGCCACCTCCCTTTGTCTTCCTTTGTTCTTCTTCCCTGGCTAAAACATAGCAGACAAAGCAGCTTTCTGTCGCCAGCAAAATTCGCAGACCACAGCCCACATCCGGTCGATTCCTCTCACCCACGACACCATAACCTTCACATCTCCATCTAATACCAAGCCCTAAGCACAGCAGAGCTCAACCTCAACGGGAATCGCAGATCTCATGACCTCCATGACGTTGATCTTCTAAGCTCCACCCGCTGGCGATTTTGTGAGCTCGAGGGGAGGCGGAGGAGGTGCACCGCTGGCGTAGCTCATAGGCGAAGGAGGGGCACTGCCATCTCGAGGGAAGGAGGAGGACCATGCCCATGTGCAGCAGCGGCGGGACTCGCCCACGTGCGGCGACGGCGGAGCGCTGCGTGCGCCGGCGATGGAGCTTATGCTTGCTTCTCGCGTGCAGCAGTGGCAGAGGAGCTCTGCTTGCTCGTGGTCTGCAGCGGAGCTCATGCCCTTGCCTACGTGCGGCGACGATGGAGCTCTACGAGCGGCCGGGGGAAGAGATGACGGGGAGAAAAAGAATTGAACCAGTACACCACTAATGGATGGCATGGCGGGTAATATTTTCCAAGTGTTGCCCCCTAATGCTGAAAAAAGCTACTTGTGAGCCGCTGTGGCATTTGTGAAGGAGAAAAGCAGCTTTTTGACAAAGCAGCTATAGAGAGGTTACCTCTTTGGTTAGACTTTTGACTTTTTGAGAAACCTAAAGCCTAAAAAAGTCCAACCAAAGGGACCCTAAGTTTTGGGCAATTGATAAATCTGGCATTCCTCAGGTTCCAAAAGGATTGTAAAGGTTTACAAAGGTCAGAAGCAAAGGATTTCCCATCAAACACATCAAAGCAAACGTGATGACAAAATTTTTAAAGTATTGTTTCTCATTGTGTTAAATGCTAGAAGTGGAGATGCATTTCAATAAAATAGAAGTGTGAAGAAATTATATAGTTAAACATTTAGAATTCGCCCTGCTGCCATTTTGCAATAGCTAAGGTGTAGTGCAAATGTGTTTTGGGTCTAAAACACATTTAGATATGTCCAAGTACAAACCCCTGTATACACAAAATATCATGTGTGTTTATTTATTTTGTAATCAAGCCATTTTGACCGTATAGAAATTAAGTACTATTTACTATCCCATTATACATGTCCTTTAGTAATATGGAGCCAAACCTCGAAATTTGAATGATCACTTCTACTGAGAACTTTTGGTTTCCACCATTTAGGAAGAGGCAGAAGATTGTATCTGATAAAGGTAGTGACCAGATTGATAAGAAATTCTTGCATCAAGTGGAATAGAATATAAATGGTTTCTCATTCAAACAATCAAACCAAACACCAGCAATGAATATTCAAACATTTGCTGCTCAATGTGTTGAAAGAAAAAATTGAGACTAATTTCAACGAAAAAGAGTATGAATAAATTAGAGAGCACATTCTTGAAGCACCTTTTGTCTATGAAAGAGCCCATGAGTCGAACTCTGATGCGAATTGTGACGACTCTCTTTGGAGGAAACACTAAGTTTTGGGCAATTGATAAATCTGACATTCCTCAGGCTCCAAAAGGATGGGAAAGGTTTACAAAGGTAAGAAGCGAAGGAACGTTCCCATGAAACGCATCAATACAATCATGAGAATGGAATATTAAAAGTTTTGTTTCTTAATGTGTTAAATGCTAGAAGTGGAGATGCATTTCAATAAAATAGAAGTATGAAGAAATTATAGAGTTAAACATTTAGAGTTTGCCCTGCTGCCATTTTGCAATAGCTAAGGTGTAGTGCAAATGTGTTTTGGGTCTAAAGCACATTTATACAAGTTCAAGTACGGACCCCTGTATATACAAAATATCATGTGTGTTTATTTATTTTGTAATCAAGCCATGTTCACCGTATAGCAATTAAGTACAATTTCATCCCAATATATAGGTCCTTAAGAAAAACGGAGCCAAACCCCGAAAATGGAATAATCATTTCTACGGAGAACTTTGTGTCTCTACCATTTAGGAAGAAGCAGAAGATAGTGTCTTATAAAGATGGTGATCAGATGGATGACAAATTCTTGCACCAAGTGGAAGAGAATACAAATGGTTTCTCATTCAAACAATCCTACCAATCACCAGCGATGAATATTCAGACTTTTGTTTCTCGATGTGCTGAAACGTCAAATTGGAGACTAATTTCAACAAAAAATGAGTATGAATAAATTAGAGAGCACTGCCTAGAAGAACCTTTTGTCTGTGAAAGAGCCCATGAGTGGAATTCTGATGTGAACTGTGATGACCCACAAAATATATCTTTGGAGGAAACCACTAAGTTTTGGGCAATTGATAAATCTGACATTCCACAGGCTCCAAAAGGATGGGAAAGGTTTACAAAGGTAAGAAGCGATGGAAAATTCCCATGAAACGCATCAATGCAAACGCGAGAACCGAATATTTAAAGTATTGTTTCTCAATGTGTTAAATGCTAGAAGTGGAGATGCATTTCAATAAAATAGAAGTGTGAAGAAATTATAGAGTTAAGCATTTAGAATCCGCCCTGCTGCCATTTTGCAATAGGTAAGGTGTAGTGCAAATGTGTTTTGGGTCTAAAACACATTTAGACATGTTCAAGTACAAACCCATGTATACACAAAATATCATGTGTGTTTATTTATTTTATAATCAAGCCATTTTCACAGTATAGCAATTAAGTACAATTTACTATCCCATTATAAATGTCCTTTAGTAATACGAAGCCAAACCTCGAAAATTGAATGATCACTTCCACTAAGAACTTTTGGATTCCACCATTTAGGAAGAGGTAGAAGATTGTATCTGATAAAGGTAGTGACCAGATTGATAAGAAATTCTAACATCAAGTGGAATAGAATATAAATGGTTTCTCATTCAAACAATCAAACCAAACACCGGCAATGAATATTAAAACATTTGCTGCTTAATGTGTTGAAAGAAAAAAATTGGAGACTAATTTCAACGAAAAAAGAGTATGAATAAATTAGAGAGCACACTCTAGAAGCACCTTTTGTCTATGAAAGAGCCCATGAGTCGAACTCTGATGTGAATTGTGATGACCCTCTTTGGAGGAAACACTAAGTTTTGGGCAATTGATAAATCTGCATTCCTCAGGCTCCAAAAGGATGGGAAAGGTTTACAAAGGTAAGAAGCGAAGGAACGTTCCCATGAAACACATCAAAGCAATCATGAAAATAGAATATTTAAACTTTTGTTTCTTAATGTGTTAAATGCTAGAAGTGGAGATGCATTTCAATAAAATAGAAGTGTGAAGAAATTATAGAGTTAAACATTTAGAGTTTGCCCTGCTGCCATTTTGCAAAAGCTAAGGTGTAGTGCAAATGTGTTTTGGGTCTAAAACACATTTATACAAGTTCAAGTACGGACCCCTGTATATACAAAATATCATGTGTGTTTATTTATTTTGTAATCATGCCATGTTCACCGTATAGCAATTAAGTACAATTTTATCCCAATATACAGGTCCTTCAGAAAAACGGAGCCAAACCCCGAAAATGGAATAATCACTTCTACTGAGAACTTTGTGTCTCTACCATTTAGGAAGACACAAAAGATAGTATCTTATAAAGATGGTGACCAGATGGATGACAAATTCTTGCACCAAATGGAAGAGAATATAAATGGTTTCTCATTCAAACAATCCTACCAATCACCAGCAATGAATATTCAGACTTTTCTTTCTCGATGTGCTGAAATGCGAAATTGGAGACTAATTTCAACAAAAAACGAGTATGAATTAATTAGATAGCACTGCCTAGAAGACCTTTTGTCTATGAAAGAGCCCATGAGTGGAACTCTAATGTGAACTGTGATGACCCATAAGATGTATCTTTGGAGGAAGACACTATGTTTTAGGCAATTGATAAATCTGACATTCCTCAGGCTCCAAAAGGATGGGAAAGGTTTACAAAGGTAAGAAGCGATGGAACATTCCCATCAAACGCATCAATGCAAACACGAGAACAGAATAGTTAAAGTATTGTTTCTCAATGTGTTAAATGCTAGAAGTGGAGATGCATTTCAATAAAATAGAAGTGTGAAGAAATTATAGAGTTAAACATTTAGAATTCTCCCTGTTGCCATTTCGCAATAGCTAAGGTGTAGTGCAAATGTGTTTTGGGTCTAAAACACATTTAGAAAAGTTCAAGTACAAACCCCTGTATACACAAAATATCATGTGTGTTTATTTATTTTTTAATCAAGCCATTTTCACTGTATAGCAATTAAGTACAATTTACAATCCCATTATACATGTCCTTAAGTAATACGGAGCCAAACCTCAACAATTGAATGATCACTTCTACTGAGAACTTTTGGTTTCCACCATTTAGGAAGAGGCAGAAGATTGTATCTGATAAAGGTAGAGACCAGATTGATAAGAAATTCTTGCATCAAGTGGAATAGAATATAAATGGTTTCTCATTCAAACAATCAAACCAAACACCGGCAATGAATATTCAAACATTTGCTGCTCAATTTGTTGAAAGACAAAACTGGAGACTAATTTCAACGAAAAAAGGGTATGAATAAATTAGAGAGCACATTCTAGAAGCACCTTTTGTCTATGAAAGAGCCCATGAGTCGAACTCTGATGTGAATTGTGATGACCCGTAAGATGTATATTTGGAGGAAAACACTAAGTTTTGGGCAATTGATAAATGTGGCATTCCTCAGGCTCCAAAAGGATGGGAAAGGTTTACAAAGGTAAGACACGAAGGAACGTTCCCATGAAACGCATCAAAGCAAACACGAGAACAAAATATTTAAAGGATTGTTTCTCAATGTGTTAAATGCTAGAAGTGGAGATGCATTTCAATAAAATAGAATTGTGAAGAAATAATAGAGTTAAACATTTAGAATTCACCTCGCTGCCATTTTACAATAGCTAAGGTCTAGTGCAAATGTGTTTTGGGTCTAAAACACATTTAGACATGTTCAAGTACAAACCCGTGTATACACAAAATATCATGTGTGTTTATTTATTTTGTAATCAAGCCATTTTCACCGTATAGAAATTAAGTACAATTTATTATTCCATTATACATGTCTTTTAGTAATACGGAGCCAAACCTCGAAAATTGAATGATCACTTCTACTGAGAACTTTTGGTATCCACCAGTTAGGAAGAGGCAGAAGATTGTATCTGATAAAGGTAGTGACCAGATTGATAAGTAATTCTTGCATCAAGTGGAATAGAATATAAATGGTTTCTCATTCAAACAATCAAACCAAACACCGACAATGAATATTGAAACTTTAGCTGCTCAATGTGTTGAAAGACAAAATTGGAGACTAATTTCAATGAAAAAAGGGTATGAATAATTAGAGACCACATTCTAGAAGCACCTTTTGTGTATGAAAGAGCGCATGAGTCGAACTCTGATGTGAATTGTGATGACTCGTAAGATGTATCTTTGGAGGAAAACACTAAGTTTTGGGCAATTGATAAATCTGGCATTCCTCGGGATCCAAAAGGATGGGAAAGGTTTACAAAGGTAAGAAGCGAAGGAACGTTCCCATGAAACGCATCAATACAATCATGAGAATGGAATATTTAAAGTTTTGTTTCTTAATGTGTTAAATGCTAGAAGTGGAGATGCATTTCAATAAAATAGAATTGTGAAGAAATAATAGAGTTAAACATTTAGAATTCACCTCGCTGCCATTTTGCAATAGCTAAGGTCTAGTGCAAATGTGTTTTGGGTCTAAAACACATTTAGACATGTTCAAGTACAAACCCGTGTATACACAAAATATCATGTGTGTTTAATTATTTTGTAATCAAGCCATTTTCACCATATAGCAATTAAGTACAATTTATTATTCCATTATACATGTCTTTTAGTAATACGGAGCCAAACCTCGAAAATTGAATGATCACTTCTACTGAGAACTTTTGGTATCCACCAGTTAGGAAGAGGCAGAAGATTGTATCTGATAAAGGTAGTGACCAGATTGATAAGTAATTCTTGCATCAAGTGGAATAGAATATAAATGGTTTCTCATTCAAACAATCAAACCAAGCACCGACAATGAATATTGAAACGTTTGCTGCTCAATGTGTTGAAAGACAAAATTGGAGACTAATTTCAATGAAAGAAGGGTATGAATAATTAGAGACCACATTCTAGAAGCACCTTTTGTGTATGAAAGAGCCCATGAGTTGAACTCTGATGTGAATTGTGATGACTCATAAGATGTATCTTTGGAGGAAACACTAAGTTTTGGGCAATTGATAAATCTGGCATTCCTCAGGCTCCAAAAGGATGGGAAAGGTTTACAAAGGTAAGAAGCGAAGGAACGTTCCCATGAAACGCATCAAAGCAAACACAAGAACAGAATACTTAAAGTATTGTTTCTCAATGTGTTAAATGCTATAAGTGGAGATGCATTTCAATAAAATAGAAGTGTGAAGAAATATAGAGTTAAACATTTAGAGTTTGCCCTGCTGCCATTTTGCAATAGCTAAGGTGTAGTGCAAATGTGTTTTGGGTCTAAAGCACATTTGTACAAGTTCAAGTACGGACCCCTGTATATACAAAATATCATGTGTGTTTATTTATTTTGTAATCAAGCCTTGTTCACCGTATAGCAATTAAGTACAATTTTACTATCCCAATATACAGGTCCTTAAGAAAAAACGGAGCCAAACCCCGAAAATGGAATAATCACTTCTACTGAGAACTTTGTGTCTCTACCATTTAGGAGGAAGCAAAAGATAGTATTTTATAAAGATGGTGACCAGATGGATGACAAATTCTTGCACCAAGTGGGAGAGAATACAAATGGTTTCTCATTCAAACAATCATACCAATCACCAGCAATGAATATTCAAACTTTGGTTTCTCGATGTGCTGAAAGGCAAAATTGGAGACTAATTTCAACAAAAAAGGAGTATGAATAAATTAGAGAGCACTGCCTAGAAGAAACTTTTGTCTGTGAAAGAGCCCATGAGTGGAACTCTAATGTGAATTATGATGACACATAAGATGTAACTTTAGAGGACACCACTAAGTTTTAGGCAATTGATAAATTTGGCATTCCTCAGGCTCCAAAAGGATGGGAAAGGTTTACAAAGGTAAGAAGCGAAGGAACGTTCCCATGAAACACATCAAAGCAAACGCGAGAATAGAATATTTAAAGTATTGTTTCTCAATGTGTTAAATGCCAGAAGGGGAGATACATTTCAATAAAATAGACGTGTGAAGAAATTATAAAGTTAAACATTTAGAGTTGGCCCTGCTGCCATTTTGCAATAGCTAAGGTGTAGTGTAAATATATTTTGTGTCTAAAACACATTTAGAAACATTCATGTCCTAACCCTTATATAGACAAAAGGTATATAATGTGTGTTTATTTACTTTGTAGTCAAGCCATTTCCACCTTATAGAAAGTAAGTACAATTTTACTAATTAAACATGTCCATAAGACATATGGAATCAAACTAAGAAAATTGAATGATCCCTTCTACTGAGAACTCTTTGTCTCCACCATTTAGGAAGAGGCTGAAGATAGTATATGATAAAGATGTAGTGACCAGATTGATGACAAATTGTTGCATCAAGTGGAAGAGAATACAAATGGTTTCTCATTCAAACAATCAAACCCAACACCGGTAATGAATATTCAAACTTTTGTTGCTAGATGTGCTGAAAGGAAAAATTGGAGACTAATTTCAACAAAAAAGGAGTATGAATAAATTAGGAAGCAGTGTCTAGAAGAACCTTTTGTTTGTGAAACAGCCCATGAGTGGAACTCTTATGTGAATTGTGATGACACATAAGATGTATCTTTGGAGGAAAACACTAAGTTTTGGGCAATTGATAAATCTGGCATTCCTCGGGATCCAAAAGGATGGGAAAGGTTTACAAAGGTAAGAAGTGAAGGAACCTTCCCATGAAACACATCAAAGCAAACACGAGAACAAAATATTTAAAGGATTGTTTCTCAATGTGTTAAATGCTAGAAGTGAAGATGCATTTCAACAAAATATAAGTATGAAGAAATTATATAGTTAAACATTGAGAATTCGCCCTGCTGCCATTTTGCAATAGCTAAGGTGCAGTGGAAATCTGTTTTGGGTCTAAAACATATTTAGACTTGTTCAAGTACAAACCCCTGTAAACACAAAATATTATGTGTGTTTATTTATTTTGTAATCAAGCCATTTTCACTGTATAGCAATTAAGTACAATTTACTATCCCATTATACATGTCCTTAAGTAATACAGAGCCAAACCTCGAAAATGGAATAATCACTTCTACTGAGAACCTTGTGTTTCTACCATTTAGGAAGAAGCAGAAGATAGTATCTGTTGACGGTTAATAGTTATATCAAAGTTTGTTTAGACTTGCAAGCGGACAAGTCTCCCGCTGTATTCAAGGGACCCTTCTTCCCTCGAGTGGTGAACCTAAGGTATCAAATCCGTGGAACAATGTGCAACGCAAGGATTCAATCTAGTAAAGCAAGGAAAGCTATCTTATGAAGAACTAAGTTGCATCTAATATAAGATATCATAAAGAAAACACATCTAATCTAATCTACTAAGAGGTAGCAAGAGAAAGCAAAAGATAACCGATCTAGAGAATCTAGATCACGCTTATGTTGTAGCTCCAAACAAGATAGATGAAGATAGAAAAGAAAATCTCACTAAAAGCATCTTTAAATCGTGGCCTTCCATCCGACTCCGAAAACGCCCGCCTTTCGGAACCCCCGTTCTGTCACAACGTATCCCTACTCATGCGGGTAGTCTAGGGCGAGTTCGATAAGAACAAGTTGAAATCACTTGGCCGGTCCGGTATGCACCTCTAGCCACCGCGGCTACAAGAGCACCCTATGTAATCTATCTTAAGTATAGATCGTAGAAGAAGCAAAACCAAGAAGAAAACAAAATCATCGAGAAGGCACTTGATCGCTAGAAATCGAATTCACTTAAGGACTTCACCATGAATGGTTACATGAACAAGATCACCACCGGGATCCTACCTCGATCTTGATCCTTGATCCGGAGCTCCGACGTGGTCTTCCATGCAAGGTTCCCACGTCGGCTAGGGAGACCCTAGACAACTAGCACAACCCTCATCTCCGAGATGGTGTCCCTCAAGCTTCTCTGCTCCTCGACGGCGGATGACGAATTGATTGATAGGTGGCTCTCGGTCAGGGGGCTATAAATAACCCAAGATGCAATTAGGTCAAAGGGGAGGCCGACTGGGCCCCGGAATAGGTCGGGCCGGCCGGCCTGGGCCGACCGGCCTGGGCCCATCCTGGCCCAGTCCGTGTCCTCCTTCGTCTGGTATTGCTTCCCGAGTCTTCTAGATCCTCTCCCCTTTTGCATGTGGGCCCTTGTCATCGGTTTCTCTCCGAATTGGATGAAGCTCCTTGTCTTGCAAGATTCAGCACTTTTCTGGCTAGGTCCTCAGAGTTTGTCATCTTCTCAGGCTTGGTCCTTGGGCTCTTGGAGTCTTGTTCACTTCATTGCTTGACTTGTATCGGGCTTCAAGGTCTTGTCATGAAGTGCTTAATGAACTTATCCCGGAAGTCTTGCTTTCAACGTTAAAGCCCTGCATAAACACTTAACTCCAAAACCGACATGCACAAGTGAACTTGTTATACCACGGGGGTTAGTACCAATGGATAAGATACAAAAGTCATGCCAACACCGAAGGTAAACTCATGGCTAGGTTGACGGATTTTCACCGTCAACAGCTCCCCCATGCTTAAACCTTGCTCGTCCTCGAGTAAGCCTTCGATGGATATCATCGTTGCCCATCATTGTTTAAACCTTGCACTTGATCATACATGAAAAAAACATAATGCTCTCAAAAGTTTAATTCATTAAAGTTCCATAATGTTCTAGCCTTGATCCCTACGGAGAGTAGATATTTGATTAAGCTTATCCCACAAGTATTAACATGCTCCCAAAATTCAAATGGATCTCAGAAATTTTGAAATAAAGAACAAAATGAAAAAGAGCTAAACCAAGTTCACAAATTTAAACCGCCTTGCATCTTGCTCATGAACTCTCATCTCATCATGTCCCTCAAGCCTATTTATTCTACTCCTTTCCCTCTCATAACACATATATATGTGGTAGGATTTATATGGAGCTTTTTGGGAAAGTTTAGTCCTACCAAGATATTATAAATGAGATGTTGTCAAAACAAGACAAGCTTCTCATGGTCTTACCGAGACTCGTCAAAAAGGTCATTAGAAAATAATGTTAAATCAAGGAGAGGAAGGAGAAAAATACACACGCTTGAGATAGGTGGACATGTGCAAATGGCAAAGAGTGATCCCGAGGCACAAAGGAAGTCCTCGTTATCGGATTGCACATGGTTGGAAAATTGAGTATGGATTTTTTAATCTTGAAGCCTTGAAATTCCTAATGCACTTTAGAGAACCGGGGAGTTCACTTTATTTTTATTTTTTTGCACATACTCATATTTTTCTCTTTTTCTCATATATCTCTTTCTTTCTTTCTTTTTCTCATCATTTTTTGTCATACATTCGGTAACGTGACTTTCACATCGGAGTTTTGATTTTTTATTTGCTCCCCTTTGAACTTTTTTATTTTCTCCCCTTTTGAACTCTAAAATTGCATCGTACCTACCTCCTTCCCCATGCTTAGACGTTGCTCGTCCTTGAGCAAAAAGGCGATAAATAAGGTAGGTACCGGAAATACTTTTCCTTTGGAGAGATACTTGAAATCTTCAATCTTGGTACCATCGATCTTCCTTGAATTGGTGATCCATACTCAACGATAGGTTGTGGTCAAGGAGGTAAACACAAAAGATGATATTTGGTTTTAAGGATGGATATCCGGCGAGGTTTGTGAGATCTCCGATGTGGGGATACATAATGCACGGATAGAAAGGCTAGCAAAAAGATAGATACGCAAAAACGGAATGACCAGCTTTTTAGTCTCGGGCCAGAGAAATCAAGGCCTGAAATAACTCACCCAAAAAATAAACCTTGTATACTAAGTTTTTGCACTCAAATATTTATATGGCTCTGGATAGGTAGAACAACACGCAAGTGGTATTTATGACAAGGTTAGCTTTACATTTAAGAACAAAAATAAATCATCTTTAATCCATCTAAAACTTGAGAGCACATAAAACACTATGGGTTTTTATTTTTATCATAACCTCCGCTAAATATTAAGCTAGCATTTAGATAATTTAAGATTTGTATTTTTAAGAGAGCACTAGCTTAAACATGCATAAATCAATTACAAAGATAAACAAAGCGGCAATTTTAATCATATATCATCATGGCACAAACTTTGTAACTTTACCAAAGGTAAAAACTAGGTGGTGACATTATTCACGATGAAGATAAAAACTAAGACACATGCTGAAAATTAAACTAAAAACTAAAAAGTAAAGTAAAGCTGAAAATACTACGCATACATAGGCGCAAACAAGCTGAAAATTAAAGAAAAGGGGGTAAAGGAAAGATAACTAAAGCTCATCCTCTCTCTAATCTTCCGCCGGTGGTTGAAATTGATAGTCTTGGTTGTTGCACCCTTGCTCATAATAAGATTGCACCACTCCTCCTATGAATTGTATGACGGTGCTAGGTGAAGGTGTCAAAGCTCATAAGAGATGTTTGCATCTCCTTCACCCATTTGGTTTGCATTGGTTTGGATGGCTGCAATAATTTCAATGTTTCTTGCAGCGTATCCTCCAATGGTGGCCACAATTTGTTGTGGTTGAGGAAGATGTGCATATGGCTCCGCAAAGGCTACGTTGGGCACCGCAAAAATTGGTGGGGGTATGGCTGCACCACTCCCCCATGCTTGCATTGGTACACCACCGTAGTAACTTGGCGGCGCCAGAATTCCTCCAAATGGTGGCACATAATTTTGTTGTGCACTTCCTTCTTGGGCCATAGAAGATCCTTCTCCTATAATCCTTCTTTCATTTCCTTCGCCGGCACAAGAAGTCCTTCCTCTAACCAATCTTCTTTCCTCTCAAGAAATCTTCCATCCGATAGGGGCAAATTTACCTTGGCCACTTCGAAGCCTCCTCTCTCATCTTAATTAAAATTTTCCTTTCTTCATATACCTAGGGAGGTCCCAGTTAGGAGATGATTTGGGTTCCTTGTAATACCCAGTTTTAAAGAGATAGTCAACATGGAGAGGTAACAACCCGATCTCCCGAATCCGATGTTGCTCACAACACCACCGGTTGATCATAGGTGAGTGGGGTTGATTGGCTTCTTGGAAAAAAGCCGAGTAAAGCCAATTCAACTTCGTGTTGGTTATCTTTGTCTCTCTCGTTCTCCCAAAAATCCACTTGCACAAAAGTGACACACTTGGATGATGGGGTTCCGGATAGTATTTCTTTGTTGTTGGTCTCCTCCCGTGATCATACTCCAAAAACCTTCACATGTGCCTTCATGCACATCCACTTGTTCCAGAGCTCCCTTTTGAAAATCGGAGACACTCGCCCATGGGTCTACGATACTAGAACATGCAATCGTTTTGATCATGAAAACCAATCTAATCTATCGGGGGTTGTGACCACGGTTTTGCCCTTTCCCTCCTCCTGTACTCTCACTATGCAAAGGTATTCATGACTAGACCTATGATGGTCACGGTGTAAGATAATAGATAGATAATCCAACAAAGTGTGATTACATCTCAAGATCGATTGCAACCCATGGATGGAAGGAGATTACCCCATCAAGATGCTAGAAATAGCATCGTTGATCAAGGTTACCCTTCCGACGGTGTCTTCCTTCTTCTCCACTTGTGGGCTCCCTCCAGACGGAATGAGAGACTCAGCACTCCTTCATCAAGGGTATGCGCCATGGTCATGAGAATTTCCTAGGAGAATTCCTTGTGGGTGTTTGCCGACACTCCGTTAGAGAATTGCACCGGTGTCCCGTATGAAAACCCAATATGTGGAGAGCTTGGTCGTCTAAGTCGACGTTCGCTACAAGCCTCTACTCAAGGCGAGCGAGCTTCTTCTCCTCCTCCTCCGTCGTGATGATAAACCCATTGGAATACCACAGAGCGCATGGATGTGGAGCGGATGATCGTGTCAAGTGGTGAGGTTGGACGGGCGGCTCCTCCATATGTCCTTGAGGTTTGGTGAACCTCATAGATGAGTTTCGTGTGGCCCTCATGCCACCGAGGAGAAGAGTGTGGTTCCTCCTCGGCGGTGCCGTGTCCTCCTCCATACTCCGAGGAAACTCGGAAACCGAGTGCCTCCTCGAAGAGGTTGATGGCTTAGACGACGATGATCCCTTCTTCTTCGGTGAAAAGGCTTGTAGTTTTCTTCCATGATTGTAGCACTCTCCCTCACAAATATATATCCGAGGTTTTCACCCGGTAACAAGGTACACAAATATTATTTTGGAGTCTGGACTTTGAGTGGATTAAGGATGTGATTTGTTGCACGAAACAAACGCGGTGGATGGCTAAGTCTAAGGTGGTTCCGGCCTACAAACTAGAGCACACGAACAAAGAGCTGGATGGGAGACTTACCTCTCTCCTCCACTTGGTTCGGTTCTTCTCTAGGGCATTCGTGCTTGTTGCTTCGTGACCGCGTGCACCTTCCAAACGTTCCCGTCCACTCCTTCGCTTGCATTATTGCTCCTTCCACTTGATGTTTTCGCTTGACTCACTTCCATACTCCCTTGCCTCACATGCGTCCATGATATTCCTACAAAACAAGGCCTTGGCTGCCCCCCATGCTTGTACTTTGCATGTGGTTTGATAAAATATGTTGGAGGGGAATCCCGTGATGTATCATGGTGCATGTATTGTTAGGTTAACTAGATTGCCTCCCTCTAAGCATGTTTTAATGCTAAGCACCCCTCTAATTTCGAAAATAAAAATAAAATCAGAGATATTAATGAGTTAAAATATAAATTTAGAGGAGTTTTTAAAGCATTAAATACAAATGTAAGTCGAAAAATATTTCCAACTACTTTTATGTTGGTCTTACCGGTATTGTTTGCGTTCATTAGTTGAGAGCAAGCTTTTCCCGGCTTGATCATGAGGGCATATGTTTAGGTCCTAATTTTGATTAGATGAGAGAGATTTTGAATGAAATAAAATTAAGTGAGGCTTAGAAAAATTCAAATCTTAGAGAAACCAAGGATATGGATTTTTAAATCAACCAAAAATCAAGTTTCTATGTTCACGCGAGTCCTACCACGTGCTGAAATTTAAATAACATCTAGATACAAGTCGTGGCTCTACTCGTGTGTTTTTAGCATGAAAAACAAGTCAACCACAACATCATAAAGAGGATGAAAGGTTGAGTTAGGTTCCGAATTTTTTTGGTTTTGGTTTCTCGAAAAAGAAGCAAACAACATAGGATGGTTCATGTAAGGGGTTTATGATCAAGCAAAATATTCAACCAAGAATTATGTCTCTAATATTGTTCAACCATTCTAAGTCTAATGTTTTGCGTAGTAAAATTCAAAACTGAATTATATTTAAAAATACTTGAAAAACATGGAATCGGGTTGTCCTCCCGGTAGCTTATTCTTGACTCGACGAAACGGGTTGCCTCCCGCCTAGCGCTTTGTTTATAGTCCATGGCTAGACTTCTTCACTTGATTACTTCGGATCAACGCTCTTTGCGGGTGTTGCAATCTTGGGTACCCACTTCCGCACCATCTTGGGCACGGGCTTATTCTTCGGCTTAGTCGTATTTTTGGTCTTCACATGATGGCTTTGTCCTTTGGTCTTGACGGATGCAACAACTTCCATCATGTAGTGGCTCGGCATCTCGAACTCCAGTCGTTCGGTTGTGATCTTCATGGTCTTAGTGTGATCCTTCATCTCTCCCGAATGAGTTTGAGTAGCCTTCGCCATCTTGGGACCTTGGAGTTGTCTCGGATATTCTTCTTTGTTACCCATCGGGCGCCCGGCAAGTTGTCCCACTTGTGTCCCTAGCAATCCTCGCATGTGGATCTTGCCTTGGCGGCCTTTAGGTGTTGAGCTTCTTTCTCTATCTCCATCTTCTCCATCCTCCTTGATCTTGAACGGCCTTCCAGCGTCTTGACTTGGAGGTGGTGATTCCCTTGGAGATTTTGATGGTCCTTCGAGTTTGACTTTTGAATCTAGGGCTTCCAACCCTTTAGCTTGTGTTGCACATCTCCTTTGCCTGTAAAGTTTTCCTGGATCATCCACACACAAAAAAAGTTTTGGGTTTCTTGCAGAGGTAGCCAACCATCTCCGGTTAGGGTTAGCAATAAAACAAAAATCTAACAAAAGAAAAATTAGGGTTAATCAAAAGTAGATTAGATTGATTTTTTTCTTTTTGGGGATCATCAAACTTAAGAGATGCAAAAGAAAATCAAAAGAAAAACTGAAAAATAAGCGATACTAGATTGGATCTTGATTGCTTGTTCCCCGACAATGGTGCCAGAAAAAGGGGCTTGTTGACGGTTAATAGTTATATCAAAGTTCGTTTAGACTTGCAAGCGGACAAGTCTCCCGTCGTAGTCAAGGGACCCTTCTTCCCTCGAGTGGTGAAACCAAGGTATCGAATCCGTGGAACAATGTGCAATGCAAGGATTCAATCTAGTAAAGAAAGGAAAGCTATCTTATGAAGAACTAAGTTGCATCTAATCTAAGATATCATAAAGAAAACACATCTAATCTAATCTACTAAGAGGTAGCAAGAGAAAGCAAAAGATAACCGATCTAGAGAATCTAGATCACGCTTATGTTGTAGCTCCAAACAAGATAGATGAAGATAGAAAAGCAAATCTCATTAAAAGCATCTTTAAATCGTGGCCTTCCATCCGACTCCGAAAACGCCCGCCTTTCGGAACCCCCGTTCTGTCACAACGTATCCCTACTCATGCGGGTAGTCTAGGGCAAGTTCGATAAGAACAAGTTGAAATCACTTGGCCGGTCCGGTATGCACCTCTAGCCACCGCAACTACAAGAGCACCCTATGTAATCTATTTTAAGTATAGATCGTAGAAGAAGCAAAACCAAGAAGAAAACAAAATCATCGAGAAGGCACTTGATCGCTAGAAATCGAATTCACTTAAAGACTTCACCATGAATGATTACATGAACAAGATCACCACCGGGATCCTACCACGATCTTGATCCTTAATCCGGAGCTCCGACGTGGTCTTCCATGTAAGGTTCCCACGTCGGCTAGGGAGACCCTAGACAACTAGCACGACCCTCATCTCCGAGATGGTGTCCCTCAAGCTTCTCTGCTCCTCGGTGGCAGATGACGAATTGATTGATGTGTGGCTCTCGGTCAGGGCGCTATAAATAACCCAAGATGCAATTAGGTCAAAGGGGAGGCCGACTGGGCCCCGGAACAGGCCTCAAAACCAAGGTCGAGTGAAGGACCGATACGGCGAACCAGAGAGGGGGGGAGTGAATGGGAGCCGATAAAAATTCTTCTCGAAGGAGATGAAAACTCCAACAAGACGAACGCGGCTTCCAACACACGTCTCCGACTCACTACCAAGGTTGGTCAAGCCCACGTAGCCACTGGAGTGCCACTGGACCTAGGAACCAACACGCAACCTTCCGACCCGAGAAACGCGGCGGAAAAACCAAACCTCGAGTCTACGGACCCACACCGGTCGGACCGGTGAGCACCACCGGTCGGACCGGTACTGCAGGTGAACCGAGCAACTTCCACTAAGTGGCTCTACACCGGTCGGACCGGTGAGACACACCGGTCGGACCGGTGGCGACCGAAAGCCCCCAAGACACCAAACGAGGCCAACCGACCACCAAACGGACCCAAACTCGAAACGGCGGCACCACGGGACAACAACGAACACACCAAGACGTTCACCCGAGCAAAATCCCACGAGAGGGTTGCACCGGTCGGACCGGCCAAGAGCACCGGTCGACCGGTGTAGCCCGGGCGACTCGGGATGAACAAAGACCCGCGGGTCAACTCCCCCAAATCCAAATCTCGATCTCCCGAATCGCTCCACGGACTTGAACAAGACTTTGGGGATATCAGGAACACCTCATGAGGAGTCCATAGCCAAGTTTAATCCCACCAAATCTCGTCCAAAAAGGAGGAATCGAAGAAATCCCGCCGAAAGCACTTCCAACCCAAGAACTCAAGAAACCCCCAAAATCGAGCACTTTTCCTCACGGATTTGGGAGGGGAATCACAGCCCAAAGAACCACGAAGGGTTCCCACAAATTTCCCCCATCAAATCCTCAAGAGAAAGGCCCCGAAAACACCCCAAAGAAATCACCGAGAAAGGGCTCCGAAAATCACCACCAAGAACAACGGGAAAACACATCCAAACCTTGAGGAACCACGCCGAATCATCTATACATGAAACAAAGGTTCGTACAAGGTCTAGCAAGCCGCCCGATCATCCATCCCTCTCTACAAGATCTCTCCGTGAAGCTCTCTTGCTAGTCCTAGAGAAAACCTAAGGAAAATAGGTGGAAAATAGGAAAACTAATGAGCTAGGGTTCCAAGAGTTGGCTGCCATCCTCTCACCTCTTGGGTTATATAGGCGGCAACCGAATGTCTAAAATGCCCCTCTCTACTAACTAGGGATACAAGCCCCTCAAGGGCGGATTTGGAATTCTTGATGCCTTCACCATCGGACGGATGCCGGCGACCGCACCCTGCGTAGCCTCGACGCAAGCCATGCGATCCCGACGCGTGTCCTCCGCTTCGAAGATTCGGACCGCGTCGTCGCACACCGGTCGGACCGGTGCTCCTCCCGGCCGAGCCGGTCCCCCCGGCCGACCTGGGTCGGACCCACCGGTCGACCGGCCCGGTGCCGCCGCACCTCCGTCTTCGGTTCTCCGGTCTTGGCTTTGTGGATCAACCAAGGAACCCGGTGGTTTTACGGTGAACCACCGGAAACCCCGCGAACTCGGTGTAGCCTCCGCCAATCTCCACTCATGACTTGGCTCCCACGTAGTCCCGGCTCGACCTTGGTTTTGAGGCTCAACCAAGAAACCGTCCACGACTTCATCTTGCTGTTCATGCCACCATGCGGCCCGCACTTGACCCCGCTGGCCACCGGGTCCCTCGAACAAAGCCTACTTGTCTTCTCCACACCTGGAGGCCTCACCGGCGACGACCTTTCGCGCTTGTTCTTCACCTGCACCAACACGAGTCAAGCCGCAACCTCGCACCCGCAATACTTAGCCAAGAATCGGTCCACACAACGTTGTCAATCACTCATCACACAAGGAAGCGACCATCCACCGGTCCTCGAACCACACATGGTCCTCAATCTCCCCCTTGATGAGTGCATTGACAACACCCACATGAAAGTAACAAGAGAGAAAAGAAAAAGAAAAGAAACGAACAAAAAGAAACTCCAACAAGCGATCGAAAGCCAAACAAAGGCAAAGAGCAAGATCACTTGAAGGAGACAAGTCTCGGACCCCTTAGGCAAGGGCAACGGCTCGACACATCCGAGACAAAGCAAAACTCAAGCAAAGAGCACAAACCACCGAAACAAAACTCGAAAACTCACAAAGAGCTCCCCTTGCACACATGCAAGCTCCCCCTGAACCCATGCAACTCCCCCTGGACGAATGCATGCAAAACAGCTGAAAACAGGGCAGCTGCAGCAAATTCAGCCCACACCGGTCAGACCGGTCATCACCACCGGTCAGACCGGTGCACAACAGAGCCCAGAAATGGCTCGAAACCACCTGAAAACCTTCTAAATGCGCCCGGTAAGCCATTTCAAGCTCAAACTTCTCCCCCTTGTTGGCAATGCATGAATCAAGCCAAAAATGCAAAACTTTCAACCTAGAGCTTCTCAAATAGACAAAATTCAACAAAGGATGCTACACATGTCCAAATGAGCAAGTTAGATACTCTACGGCTTCGTATCGATCTCAACTACATGATCACCAAGTTTCACAACCATTGGACGAAGCTAAGATGGATTTTGGCAATTTTGCGAAAAACTTGCCTCTCATGAGCAAAGTCCTAAACATAATCAAAGCATATCAAAATGGCAAAGCCACACAAACTTCATGCTAGGACAGCTATTCTAACCATAAGACCATCGCAAACACCCACAAGCACCTCATGTCATGTCAAAGCCACCGAGCCATGTGCCTACTTCTATTTATGAGACTTCTCATTGGTAGGCATCATGCAACGGTTTAGCACCCAAAGCAAATTAAATTCAGCACATATGACATGGGAGCATATTTTCCAAGCATTTTTCATTTCATTTTCAGATTTGTAAATGGTACATGAAATGTCTTTGCGACAAAAAGGAACTTATGCTCCTCCACAAGATAAATCAAGAGGGCTAAACATTCATGATGGCAAATGAGCCTTTGGCCCCATATGGTCAATAAACTAGCTATCCGACCACAAATTAAGCATAGCAAGGCCACAAAAACATGTCAAGAGCATGTAAAGGCATTTACACATGAGAGAGCATACATGTGACATTTCTCAAAAGCATAGCTATCAACCATGGATTATTCATCAAGATCATCAAGAGCTAAGCCAAACTAACCGTAGCATACCAAACAAGCTCAAAAAGACATATATCTCATTCCATGGTGAACAATGTATATGAGAGAAGCTTTTCCTAACCAATGCATATGATACAAAATGCATGCAATCTAAGATACAAGGATGCCTATACATCATGTTACATATGCCATGCCAAATGCAAGAAATGCACAAAGGAAAGCTATACATATGCTACAAACCGGCTCCTCGAGGGGAGGCAAAACGGGCTCGACACCACCGGTAAAAGAGAGCTCCCACACACCCAACTCAAGAAATCAAACACACACCAAGTTCCCCCCGCAAACGAGTGAAAGTTGCTTGGTCTAGGGGTTTGGTGAAAATATCGGCTAGTTGGTCATGTGTGGGTACATGGATCAAAGCTATCTTTCCTTTCTCGACGTTGTCTCTCAGAAAATGGTACCTCACTTCTATGTGCTTGGTTTTGGAATGGAGCACTGGGTTCTTTGCAACGCTTATGGCACTGGTGCTATCACATTGAAGTGGGACATGGGTATACTCCTCACCAAAATCACTCATGGTGTAGGTGATCCAAAGGAGCCGAGAGCAACAACTAGCGGCGGCAACATACTCGGCCTCGGTCGTGGATTGAGCAACACTCGGCCGTTTGCGGGAAGACCAAGACACCAAAGAAGAACCCAAAAACTCGGCAAGTCCCGAAGTGGACTTCCTATCCAACCGACACCCGGCAAAATCCGCGTACGAAAAACCATGAAGCGCCAAAGAAGAGGACGCGGAGTACCAAAGGCCGAAGTCGGGAGTGTGACGCAAGTACACGAAAATTCTCTTCACCGCTTGCCGATGCGAAGTCCTCGGAGACGCTTGAAAACGAGCGCACGACACACCGAGAACCGTATGTCCGGCCTCGTCGCCGTCAAGTAGAGGAGTGACCCGATCATGCTCCGGTACTCCTTCCGGTCCACGTGTTCACCTTCCTCGTCCGCATCAAGAGCCGTAGTCGTACTCATCGGCGTCGTCATAGCCTTGGAGTCCTCCATCTTGAACTTCCTCACAATGTCCTTGGTGTACTTAGCCCGGTGCACAAATGTTCCTTCCTTTGATTGCTTGATTTGTAGCCCGAGGAAGAACTCGCAACTCGCCCATCATGCTCATCTCAAACTCCCCGCTCATATCATACGCAAACCTCGCAACAAGAGAGTTAGACGAGCCACCAAAGACAATATCATCCACGTACACACCGCACAATCGGGATATCTCCTCGCTGCCTCGGCAAAAACAAGGTCGATCGACCTTCCCCATCTCAAAACCTCTCTCAAACAGGAACCCCCTCAACCCGCCATACCAAGCTCTAGGCGCTGCTTCAACCCATACGGCGCCTTCCTCAACTTGTACACCCGGTGGGGGTACTTCTCACTCTCAAACCCCCGGAGGTGCCTCACATACACTTCTTCCTCCAACACTCCATTCGGAAAAGCACTCTTCACATCCATTTGGTGCAACTTGAACCCTTTAGCCACGAGAAAAAGCTAGAAGGATCCTAATCGCCTCCAAACGGGCTACGGGAGCAAAGGTCTCCTCGTAGTCGATCCCCTCCCTTCGACCGAACCCCCGGGCAACAAGTCTCGACTTGTTCCTCACAACCTCACCCTTCTCTCCCTCTTTGTTTTTCCACACCCACTTGGTACCAATCGGCTTACACCCCGGGGGAGGGTCAACCAACTCCCACACCCGATTCCTCTCAAAGTTCTCCAACTCCTCATGCATCGAGTTAACCCAATTGTGATCAGATAGTGCGTGTCCAATGTCTTTGGGCTCGAAAGAAGCAACAAATGCGGCATGAGCAAAATGGGAATTGTTTCGAACCCTCGACCGTGTAGTACGTTCATTCATGTCGCCGATGATCCTCGAAGCCGGGTGATCCACTTGAACTCGCCGGGGAGGTTCTCGCCTCGAAGCTACCTCCCCCCTCAACATCGGCTTCTCCTCGTTCTAGATTTGTTGTCGTAGGTGTAGCGAGAGGGTCCATCCATCATCGTCGTCGAAGTAGTGGGTACATGTTCGGCCGGGGGCACCGCACCACCATCCTCATCATCACCATGTTCATGCTCCTCCTCTCGAAAGATCTCCTCGCCAAGCTCATCATCACCTGCACACTCAAAAACAAGGCGACTACGTGGCTCTGTCTCGTCGAAGGTTACCTCGCAAGTCTCCACGATTTGGTTAGTTTCAAGATTGAGCACACGATATGCTCTAGAATGAGATGCATAACCAAAGAAAATGCCATCGACAGACCTAGCCTCAAACTTATCCAACTTCCTGCCTTTCTTCAGAATGAAACACTTGCAACCAAAGACATGGAAGTGACTCACCTTGGGTGTGCGGCCATGCATCAACTCATAGCATGTCTTCTTCTTGTGCACCCTGAGGTATATCCTGTTCGACACATAGCACGCGGTATTCACCGCCTCAGCCCAATACCTCCTCGGAGTCCTATGCTCATCAAGCATCGTCCGAGCCATCTCGCACAAGGTCTGTTCTTTCTTTCCACAACACCATTCGGGGAGGCGTATACGGACTCGAAAAGCGGTGCTCAAGACCCAAGTCATGGCAAAAGGTTTCAAAACGAGAGTTCTCGAATTCCGAGCCATTATCCTTTGCGGATAGCTCGTATGGCATCTCCGTGCCTCTCGTTCCTCAACCTCAAGACTAGATCTCGAACAAAACCAAACGTCTCCCCCTTATCCTCCGGAAAGAACACCCACGCATACCGAGAATAGTCGTCCACCACAACAAGGACATACCACTTCCCACCCGCGAGATCGCACACGAGCCGGGCCAACAAGGTCCATATGGAGCGACTCGCATGGACGCTCGGTCATCACATCGGTGAGAGGCGGGTGAGAAGAGGCCACCATCTTGGCATGCCTACACGGCGCACAAACCAACTCTTTCTCAAGCCTCAACCGTGGCAATCCTCGGACCAAATTGAGTTTACTCAAGCGAGACAAAAGGTCAAAGCTCAAGTGACCCAACTTCCTATGCCACTTCCACAACTCACTCGAAGAACCGGCCAAGAAACAACGCTCCACACCCGAAGGCCGAGAAAAATCGGCACGAAACACGACCCTCGGGAACGACCATACGGACAAGGTCCCCTCGAGAGTCCACAATCCGAGAACCACCGGGCCGAAACAACACCTCAAAACCCTCATCCAACAAGCCGGGACACGAAAGCAAATTGTACCCCGGCGATTGAACAAGAGCAACACGCCTCGAGTGATCTTGTCACTCACTCTTATCTCACCTTCGAAAGCACACGCCCACGCCCATTGTCCCCAAAAGTGATGTACCTCTTCGTCACCACGGACGAGACTTGAGAACCACCCCCTGTCTCCGGTCATATGCCTCGAACAACCGGAGTCAATCAACCAAATGTTCTTCAAGTCTCCCACACCACATCAAAAATAGGCACGTGAGCGAACAAACGACTCGGCGCCGGGGTTAGTACCAAAAGAGGAAAACCGGTCCGGAGCCATTTGCTCGAAAGTGGGGTTAGCACCAACCAAAGCATCTCTCCTACCAAAGCTACCTCCACGAACACCACCACGGTAACCACCCTGAGGGAACCACCCCTCTCTGCCTGGAGGAGGACCAAAACCACGCAAGAAAGCCCGTGGAACGTCCTTCCTCTCCAACTCACCGCCACGACTCCTCCAATCCCCGTATTGAGCACGAGGTGGAGAACGCCTAGCAACCGACCACCGCACCCTTTCCGGCCCAACCACCGAACCACGACCACCGAAACAACCCTCGCACTCCGTACGAGCACGAAACCCGAACATCCGTCCGCCGGGGCACCGCACCGGTCGGCCGGTGCTCCACACCGGTCCGACCGGTGTGGTGCAGGCGAGCAGCGGCACTGCGGCCTTCTTCTCTCCCCAAGCCCGAACTTGTCCTCACAATCGCCTTGCCCCCGGGCATCCGCATACGAGGCTCAAGTACACCAACGGAAGGGTGGTACTTGTCCTTGTTAGCCCACTCCTTCTCCATTCTCTCCTCTCGCTTCCTCTTGAAGCAAAACTCCTCCTTATGGCCATCTCTCCCACAATAGCCACAATGGAACCTCACAAGCTTAGGCTTTGGCTTGGGATGTGGGCTGCTCACTCGGTTTCTCTCCACTCAAACCCTCCACCGGTTTCTCACCACTTGCCTTCTCACTCTCCTTCCCAAAGAACACTTTCCCCGAAGTGCTCACAAACTTGATAGGCTTTTGTAGGTCATTTGTGGGTGTAGGAAACACGGGTGGAGCTGGGGTTGTGTCTAGTCGGTTCCTTAGATGGTTAGGTTTTGGTGGGAAATCATTCTTGTGGTGGGTTTTTGGTGGCTCGGGATATTCTCTCCACTTCCCTCACCAACCTTGTTTGCCCCAAGCCCCTCACCATCTTGCCTCTTAAAGGCCTCGATCATCATCCTCAGCCGAGGCTCGTGGCCAGGACAACCAACCCATCAACTTCCTCAAATCATCATTCTCATCCCGCAAACGATCAACATAATGCGCAAGCTCCAAATTTTTCAATGCATGCATTTCACGGGTAGAGCAAGATGTAGGCATGGGTTCCTTCAATTTAGCCTCGAGCGAACTAGTGTAAGCATGCATCTCATCAATCTTAGCATGCAAAACGGGGCAAGAAGTGCAAGCACCTAGCAAAGCGAGGTCTAGACTTAAGCTCGGCCACTTCAACCCTAAGCACATCTAGTTCCTCACACTTGGAGGCATGCTTCTCCTTAAACAAAGCAAGATCGACAAGGAATATGGAGCAATCGGCACAATCATTCTCATCCGAAACAACGGGGCTAGCCTTAAGCGAATCAATCTCAAGCTTGCTATCAAGCACCTCGTGTCTCTAGCTCGGCCACTCTAGTCCTAGCATCCTCGAGTGAAGCCCTAAGCTCTTTCCTCATTTTCTTGGCCTCTCTAAGCATGTCATCACGGTTATCAAGCAAAGAGCCAAGCCTCTCATTCTCCTGGCGCAAGAAGGGAAGCTCATCACGCACCTCATCGTCGGACTCGCAGTCCGAGTCGCTCCGTGTGCTCTTCTTGCTGCCGGAGCTCAACGCCATGGTGCGAAGCCAGTCTCTCGCGAAGCGGCTCGGCCGCTCGGGTTCTTGGACGACCTCTTGTTCTTGCGGCGATCTCCCTCGTCGTCGGCTTCGCTCGAGCTCGAGGTGGAGTACGCGGGCCCGGAGTCGACGTCGCTCGCTCCAACCATCGCTCGGGCCTTGCCTCGGCCCTCCTTCTTCCTCGATCGTCGCTCGTCCTTGTACTTGTTCTTGTGCTTGCTCTTGTGGTCGCGCCTCGAACGGTACTTGTCATCGTTCTTCCTCGGCTTGTGCTTGTAGGCTTGTCCTTGTTCTCGGCCTTCTCGGGCGGTCGGCGACGAAGTGTCCCGGCTTGCCGCCTTTGGAAGAAAGTCCTCGTGTTCCTCCTCATGTTCACGCGGTTCTCGTGCGGCCTCTCGAACCGCCTCGTCAACGGCGCCGGCTCGTCCTCTCCAAGGTCATCAAACTCCTCATCGGCATAGACATCAAAGAGGAAAACGAGAACATCCTGGTGGATGGGTTAGAGTTAGTCTTTCCTTTGGAACCACCAACGAGGGCAAGACTATGGGAATCAGTCGGTCCCTCGAGCTTGGCAGTCATGCCCCTATCCACCTCGGCCGACTTGAGCTTCGAGAACGGCTCGTTCCACCGTCGAGTATCATACCGCTCCGACTCGACTATGGCCTCGAACTTTCCGCTCCATATCGTACGATCCAAAGAGTGTAAGAGCTTGACCGCTCTATCATGATCATCGTACGGGAGCACGTCCACATTGGCCCTCATGTTGTTCACCACCACCGTGAACCTCTGAAACAAGGCATCGATGGACTCACCGGGGAGATGAGTGAAGTTCTCGTACTCTCTCCGGTAGGTCGCATACAACCGTGCCTGAACACAGGCGTTCCCAACATGAGCCTCCTTCAACACCGCCCAAATCCTACAAGCCAAGTGCTCGGTGTGCACCCGATCGAACTCGGGGCCGACACAAAGCACGAAACAAGTAGTCGACCGCCTTATTGTTGGCGTCGAAGGCGTCCCTCGATCTCGGAGCGAGGAAATCAACCCCGTGGACACATAGCCTCGTGTCCACCGTGACATCCCAAAGGATGCGACCCTTTCCGCGGAGGAACGCACCCATCCGCTTGCTCCACATCCGGTAGTTCTTGCCATCGAAGTGTGGAGGACCCGAACCCCGTTCTCGGTACGCCATCCTTGGATCTTAGACGGTTAGAGTCAACAAAGACCCGAACCGGCTCGATACCACTTGAAGGACCGATACGGCGAACCGAGAGGGGGGGGGAGTGAATGGGAGCCGATAAAAATTCTTCTCGAAGGAGATGAAAACTCCAACAAGACGAACGCGGCTTCCAACACACGTCTCCGACTCACTACCAAGGTTGGTCAAGCCCACGTAGCCACCGGAGTGCCACCGGACCTAGGAACCAACACGCAACCTTCCGACCCGAGAAACGCGGCGGAAAAACCAAACCTCGAGTCTACGGACCCACACCGGTCGGACCGGTGAGCACCACCGGTCGGACCGGTCCCTGCGCAGTGAAACCGAGCAACTTCCACTAAGTGGCTCTACACCGGTCGGACCGGTGAGACACACCGGTCGGACCGGTGGCGACACGAAAGCCCCCAAGACACCAAACGAGCCAACCGACCACCAAACGGACCCAAACTCGAAACGGCGGCACCACGGGACAACAACGAACACACCAAGACGTTCACCCGAGCAAAATCCCACGAGAGGGTTGCACCGGTCGGGACCGGTCAAGAGCACCGGTCGGACCGGTGTAGCTGGCGACTCGGGATGAACGCACCCGCGGGTCAACTCCCCCAAATCCAAATCTCGATCTCCCGAATCGCTCCACGGACTTGAACAAGACTTTGGGGATATCAGGAACACCTCATGAGGAGTCCATAGCCAAGTTTAATCCCACCAAATCTCGTCCAAAAAGGAGGAATCGAAGAAATCCCGCCGAAAGCACTTCCAACCCAAGAACTCAAGAAACCCCCAAAATCGAGCACTTTTCCTCACGGATTTGGGAGGGGAATCACAGCCCAAAGAACCACGAAGGGTTCCCACAAATTTCCCCCATCAAATCCTCAAGAGAAAGGCCCCGAAAACACCCCAAAGAAATCACCGAGAAAGGGCTCCGAAAATCACCACCAAGAACAACCGGGGAAAACACATCCAAACCTTGAGGAACCACGCCGAATCATCTATACATGAAACAAAGGTTCGTACAAGGTCTAGCAAGCCGCCCGATCATCCATCCCTCTCTACAAGATATCTCCGTGAAGCTCTCTTGCTAGTCCTAGAGAAAACCTAAGGAAAATAGGTGGAAAATAGGAAAACTAATGAGCTAGGGTTCCAAGAGTTGGCTGCCATCCTCTCACCTCTTGGGTTATATAGGCGGCAACCGAATGTCTAAAATGCCCCTCTCTACTAACTAGGGATACAAGCCCCTCAAGGGCGGATTTGGAATTCTTGATGCCTTCACCATCGGACGGATGCCGGCGACCGCACCCCTGCGTAGCCTCGACGCAAGCCATGCGATCCCGACGCGTGTCCTCCGCTTCGAAGATTCGGACCGCGTCGTCGCACACGGTCGGACCGGTCCCCACCGGTCGGGCCGGTCGGACCCACCGGTCGGACCGGCCCGTGCCGTCTTGCGCACCTCCGTCTTCGGTTCTCCGGTCTTGGCTTTGTGGATCAACCAAGGAACCCGGTGGTTTTACGGTGAACCACCGGAAACCCCGCGAACTCGGTGTAGCCTCCGCCAATCTCCACTCATGACTTGGCTCCCACGTAGTCCCGGCTCGACCTTGGTTTTGAGGCTCAACCAAGAAACCGTCCACGACTTCATCTTCTTGTTCATGCCACCATGCGGCCCGCACTTGACCCCGGCCCGGCCACCGGTCCCTCGAACAAAGCCTACTTGTCTTCTCCACACACGGAGGCCTCACCGCGACGACCTTTCGCGCTTGTTCTTCACCCGCACCAACACGAGTCAAGCCGCAACCTGCACCTGCAATACTTAGCCAAGAATCAGTCCACACAACGTTGTCAATCACTCATCACACAAGGAAGCGACCATCCACCGGTCCTCGAACCACACATGGTCCTCATCGAGTCGGGACTACGTGGGAGCCAAGTCATGAGTGGAGATTGCGAGGTTTGCAGTGGTTCACCAGAAAACCACTGGGTTACTCGGTTGAGCCACAAAATCGAGGCAGAAGACTCAACGAGGTGGTGCGGCCACCCAGGCCGGTTCAACCCCCCAGGTGGGGCGGTCAGACCGCCTGGTCCGGTCAGATCGCCCGAGCCAGTCTAACCGCCTAGGGGGGGCGGTCTGACCACCCTGGTCGCTGGTGCCGAGATGCTTCAAAGCGGAGGACACGCGTCGGGATCGCAAGGCTTGCGTCGAGGCTAAGCAGGTTGCGGTCGTCGGGCATCCGTCCGATGAAGAAAATCCGAAGACTTCCAAATTCGCCCTTGAGGGGCTTGTATCCCTAGTTATTAAGTAAGGGTAGTTTAGTCTTTTGGGTGCCTCCATATATACTCTTTGAGGCGATGGATGGCAGCCAACTCTTGGAACCCTAGCTCATTTGTTTTTCCTTTTTCGTTCTCATTTTCCTCTAGTTTTTCCTAGGACTAGCTTGAGAGCTTCATGTTAGATCTAGAGAGAGGGATGGATGTATGGGTGGCAAGCTAGACCTTGTACGAACCTTCATGGTATGTATAGATGGTTCGGCGTTGTTCCTCAAGGTTGTGAAGTGTTTTTCCCGTCCTTCTTTGTGGTGATTTTCGGATCTCTTTGTTGGCAAAGTTTTGAGGACGATTTCTTGGGGTTTTTTGGTGGGTGTCACGTATGAGGATCTTGTGCCTCTTTGGCTGGTGACTTTGCCCCCCAAATCTCTCTTGAATCGGACTCGATTTGGTGGTATTGAGTTGGGCGAGTTCTTGACCTAGAGAAGCGATTTCTTCGATTCCTCTTGATTGTGAGCGATTCGGGTTGATTCCTTTGAGGTAGAGGTTGCCCAGGAGGTAACCCAGCTACTCCCGAAGTTTCGCTGCAATCCGTGGAGTGATTCGGGAGATCGGGCGTTGGGAAGTTGAGGTTTGACCCGCAGGTAGGTTTTCTGGAAGGGGCGGTCTAACCGCCTAGAGGGGGCGGTCTAACCGCCCTGGGCCTTCCAGGTCGAAGTTTTATTTTGCCAGATTTTCCTCTATGAGTTCGTTCGCCTTGATCAGAGGAGCGTTTGGGTGAAATTTTGGGTCGTTCTTTTGCCGTTTGCTAGGAGTTCTTGCTTGGAGTTCGTTGCTGGGTACAGGAGGTTAGACCGCCCCTGGTAGCCAGTCTAACCGCCCCTAGGCCCCTTGGTGATGTTTTGGTTTTCGCCAAGATTTTTTGGTAGCTAGCATGGCCCTGACAAGAGATCTATGTTGGTGAAACCGTGGTGCGTTTTGGTGCTCGGAAGAGGTGTTTCGGAGGATTTCTTGGTTGCCTGGTGGAGGCGGTCTAACATTCCCCCTTTGGACAGCCGGCTTTCGAGTTGTCTCCACTGTCGTGGGTGCGTGGGAGTTGAGGTTGGTGGCAGTGTTTGTTCCTAGGACCAGTAGCACTCCAGTGGCTACGTGATTTTGGGGGTCCGACCGAGCGAGTTCATCTTGTTGGAGTTTCAATCTCCTTCGAGAAGAATTTTTATCGGCTCCCATTCACTCCCCCCCTCTTTGGTCGCCTAATCGGTTCTTCAGCTCCAAAAGGATGGGAAAGGGTTACTAAGGTACGAAGTGAAAGAACTCCCATCAAACGCATCAAAGCAAACGCGATAACAACATTTTTAAAGTATTGTTTCTCATTGTGTGAAATGCTAGAAGTGGAGATGTATCTCAATAAAAAAGAAGTTTGAAGAATATAGAGTTAAACATTTAGAGTTCACCCTACTGCGATTTTGCAATAGCAAAGGTGTAGTGTAAATGTGTTTTGTGTCAAAAACACATTTAGACAAGTTCAAGTCCAAACCTCTATGTACACAAGATATATCATGTGTGTTTGTTTATTTTGTAATCAAACCATTTTCACCTTACAGAAAGTATGTATAATTTTACTATTGCATTTAACAGGTCCTTAAGAAATATGGAGTCAAACCCCAAAAATTGAGTGATAACTTCTACTGAGAACTCTATGTGTCCACCATTTAGGAAGAGGAAAAAGATAGTATCTGATAAAGATGATGACCATATTGATGATAAATTATTGCATCAAGTGGAAGAGAATACAAACAGTTTCGCATTCAAATAATCAAACCAAACATTGGCAATGAATATTCAAACTTTTGCGGCTCAACGTGCTGAAAAGAAAAATTGGAGACTAGTTTCAACGAAAAAGGAGTATGCATAAATTATTGAGCACAGTCTAGAAGAACCTTTTGTCTGTGAAAGAGCCCATGAGTGGAACTCTTATGTGAACCGTGATGAACCATAAGATATATCTTTGGAGGATAAGAATAAGTTTTGGGAAATTGATAAATCTTGTATTCTCCTCAGTCTCCAAAAGGATGGGAAAGTTTTAGTAAGATAAAAAGCGTAGGAATGTTCCCATCAAAAGTATCAAAGGAAATGTGAGAAAAGAGCATTTCAAGTATTGTTTCTCAATGTGTTAAATGCTAAAGTGGAGATGATGCATTTCAATAAAAAAGAAGTGTGACGAAATTATAGAGTTAAGCATTTATAGTTCGCCCTGCTGCCATTTTGCAATATCTAAGGTGTAGTGTAAAGGTGTTTTATGTCTGAAACACATTCAAACAAGTTCAAGTAAAAACACCTTTCTTACATAAGCTATCATGCGTGTTTAATTATTTTGTAATGAGCAAGTACAAAAGATTTTACTATCCCAATCAAAAGGTCGGTTCGAAATACAGAGTCAAACACCAAAAATTGCATGATCACTTCTACAGAACTTTGTGTCTCCACCAATTAGGCAGAGGCAGAAGATAGTATCTGATATAGATGGTGACCAGATTGATGACAAATTATTGCATCAAGAGGAAGATAATACAATTGTTTCGCACTCAAACAATCAAACCAAATACCAACATTGAATATTCAAAATTTTGCTACTCGATGTACCGAATGCCAAAATTTGTGACTAATTTCAACAAAATAAGAAGTATAAATAAATTAGAGAACACATTTTAGAACAACCTTTTATCTGTAAAAGAGAGCAACCATGGGTGGAATCTTGATGTGACATGAGACAACCCATCAAATCTTTACCTACAAAACCTGGCCAATACCAAGGCCAGGGAGCGCATCCACGTCACTGGCTATTCTCAGCCGTCGGATCGGCCGCAGGGACGGTCTGGATCGGGCGAGTAGCAGATGTTTTTTGAAGAAGCCCCTAACCTTTAGTTGAATCATCCCGCAGTCCAGCAAAAGGGATTGGGTGCCCGAGCACGGCTGTGTGCCCGAGCACAAGCCGAAGAGGACGGGAGGGGTGATGATAAAGGGGCAGTGGCGGAAAGCAGATCGAAGGTCGAGAAGGGAGAAAAGGAGGAAGGACAAAGGGGTAGCGGCCGCGGTGATGGGCAAAGAGGTTGGCACCTAACTCCGCATTTACCTCGACGTGGCTCACACTCTACCTCAACCTCGAGGACGGTGAGCACGAGCATGCCGCGACAGAGAGGAGAAGAGAGAAGACCACGAAAGAGGAAGATGACCCCGCTGCCGGCTCTCGAAGACGCCAGACATCTCCTCAAGTTCAAGTCAAAACACCTTTCTACATAAGCTATCATGTATGTTTATTTATTTTGCAATCAAGCCATCTTCACCTTATAGCAAGTAAGTACAATTTTACTATCACACTAAACAAGTCCTTACGAAATACAAAGTGAAATCGCGAAAATTGAATGATCACTTATACAGAGAACTCTGTGTCTCCAGCATCTAGGAAGAGGCATCTGATACAGGATGGTGACCAGATTTTTGACAAAATATTGCATCAAGAGGAAGAGAATACAAATGGTTTGTCATTCAAACAATCAAACCAAACATTGGCAATGAATATTCAAACTTTTGCGGCTCGATGTGCTGAAAGGGAAAATTGGAGACTAGTTTCAATAAAAAAGGAGTATGCATAAATTATTGAGCACAGCCTAGAAAAACCTTTTGTCTGTGAAAGAGCCCATAAGTGGAACTCTGGTGTGAATTATGATGACCCATAAGATGTATCTACGGAGGACAACACTAAGTTTTGGGCAATTGATAAATCTAGCCTTCCTCATGTAACACCCCAGAATAGGAACAACATTCTGGAGCGTTACCACACCACAACAAGCTATTATAGGCACACACATAAGAAAAAACAGCAACAAAGAGATAAATTAATAGAGCATGCAGAAGCAAAAAATAAATTATCTAGATAACCATCCCAAAACAGGTCCAAAGAGATTATAAGCTAAGCAAGGACTTCTCAACTAAACATTTTTATTACAACACATGTGTCCAAAATATATATATAAAGGAGGTGTGTGCACACGTGTTGCTACTCCCATCCACAATCGCGCTCCAAACTCAAGGACCTGCGGGGAGAAAAACGTATGAGGTTTATGGAAACCTCAACAAACAAGCTGCTTCAACAATGTCATTCAAATCACAATAAAAATAAGCAACTATTTAAGAGTCACTATAATAAAAAATGCACCACATAACTTCAAGTAATAAGTTAAAATAAATACTCCACAATAATGCTTCATGATGAATTGCAAATGGTGCAATGCAATGCATGTCTTCACTTCTACCCACACATCCCGAAGGAAGGATATGAGGGCTGCAACCACATTGCTATATCTCAACATGCGTTGTTGTACCGGTACTTACCGCACCAATCCAGCTACGGTTTCCTTCATATGCATAAAAACATGAGAATGCAAATGCAAGCTTCATAATTCTTATCTTCAATTCAGAGGTAAAGCCACACGTGGATCAAAATACTCCAATATAAACATAAATTCAGATTTATCTTGCTGGTGTGAGGTACTGAAATTAAATGGAGGCAATTCAAACAACAAAGTTAAAGCATCTAGATCATCGCTACGTTTACTTGCCTTCACCGAAGATCAAGAACGTGAACTAAGCAGGATCCGAAGGCGCACCACCTGTCCACAAACATATCTCAGCACCAACACATACACACAAGCATAAAGAATTTAAATCACAGCGCTCCTACGTCCGAACCCAACATTCTCACAAAAAGACACACAAGTCTAGACATGACAGCAGCGATAAGTCTTCTCTTTTTTGTATATTTTAATTATGATGGCTAAAAATTCCAATCTTGTGCCAACAGAAAGAAAACTTCAGTAGTCACAACTTTTTAGTGATCCACCAAGAGAGAAAAAATCATGAACAAAGACCAATCTTGAGATGAATCTCATACTGAAAATCTGGCAATCACTACAGAACAGTCCTAGAAAAATAGGTGTATCTAGAGCTCCACAATTCCTATCAAGGTGAACTTAACCAATATGGAAAGGTTATGAAATTCTCTAAAACTTCTTGAGTCATCCCAAGAACCAGTTCTGTCGTTTGGGATGCATAAAAGTTATGTGAACAGATACTGCTCAGAATTACGATGCTGAAAAACTGACAGAAAGAAATATTGATATCTCTCAGATCCTAAATCCAATTTAGGTGTTCTTTACGGCTATGGAAATCTATCAAGATTTCCTACAACTCATATATAGGTTTAATATTTTTTTATACCAGTAAAAAGGCGCAAAACAGCCATTACAGAAAACTGCACAGATTGAGTACGTACTGAGAACAACGGCAACGACGAGAGTACCACTTACCCTAGCGCTTAACGGTATTGGGTGTCACTACAAGCATGTGCTAGAACGCCCGAAAAAATAGAGGAAGGAGAATCATGCCTCACCTAGGGTTTCTCTTGAAAACAGTAAGGGCAAAGATGACAGCGGCGATTCCGACGACAACTCCCAACTGTTTTCCTCTCCGTAGCGACAAACGTCACAAAAGCTCCCTCGATTTCATCTCAGCTGCACCACACATGGCGGCACCACCATGAACAGCGAGGAAAAGGCAACCGATTGGGGGAAAACGGGGAGAGGGAAGGAAGGCCAACCAATTTTTATGGAGAGAAGCTGCGACGACGGACGACGGCGTACCCTAATCTCCCTCTCCCTCTTGTTCCCCTTCTGTCTCCCTTTGGATCACGACCAAGGGAGATGATGGCGCTCGATGTGGAGGCTATGTAGGGGATCTGGTTTGGGAAAAGGAACTGACGAAGTCGATGTGGAAAAGGGGAAGGGGACAGATCGGGGCACGGGGTACTGTAGACGCGTTACTGTAGACGCGTACTGTAGCAGTTAAGGTTAAAACTTGCGCCATGTGTAACTTCTTGATCCGAATCCCGAATTATGCATGTGAGTGGTAAAACAGAAAGGATTCGGCGAGCTCTACGCAACCAAGACCTCCGTTCGTCCATCCGAGCGACATACCAAAAAGTCTTGTTTTTGGCCGTCCACTTTATGTATTCCATCATACAAAATATATTTTCCTTTTACGCATTATGGGTGTTACATTCTCCCCTCCTTAAAAGAATTCGTCCCCGAATTCACCATCGCTAAGGAAAGAACGAGAAAAGATCCATATGTATATAAATATTGCTTACCAGTCTCAAAGAGATCCGGATATTCCCCGCGCATAGTCCTCCAATTCCCATGTTGCTTCCTGCTTCGACTGATTAGTCCATAGGATTTTCACATACTTGATAGTCCTATTCCGCATGACATGCTGAGAGAAATCCAATATATGCACTGGATGGCATTTTATAGTCAAATCCTTTTCAATAATCACTGGCTCAGCCTCCATCCTCTGCTCTGGATCTTTCAAATACTTCCTCAACATAGAGACATGAAACACAGGGTGCACACCACTCATCGACTCTGGTAGCTGCAAACGATAAGCCAAGGAACCAACTCGAGCAGTGATCAAATAAGGTCCAATATACCTAGGGTTGAGCTTCCCTCTAGTGCCAAACCGAACAATGCCTTTTGTCGGCGACACCTTAAGAAGAACCTCGTCACCAACTGCAAACTCCAGATCCCTCCGTCTGACATCTGCGTAGCTCTTCTGTCGGCTCTGAGCAGCCAACAAGTTCTGACGGATCTCACGTACCTTATCATGAGTTTGTTGCACCCAATCTGGGCCGACCAAGGATCCCCCACCAACAACATCCCAACAGAGTGGGGAAATACACCTGCGGCCATACAATGCTTCAAATGGAGCCATCTTGATACTAGCCTGATAGCTGTTATTATAAGCAAACTCTGCCAATGGCAAGTGATCCTCCCAACTGCCCTTCCAAGAGAGAACATAAGAACGCAATAAGTCCTCTAAGGTCTGAATGGTACACTCTGACTGACCGTCTGTCTGAGGGTGAAAAGCAGTGCCAAGGTCCAATTTAGTACCCAAAGCACTATGCAAACTCGTCCAAAAATTCGATACAAATTTTGAATCACGATCAGAAACAATGGACTTAGGCACACCATGCAACCTCACCACTTCCTTGATATATAAAGGAACCAAATCTGAAGCAGAATTATTAGTCTTCATGGGGAGAAAATGGGCAACCTTTGTGAGTCTATCTATCACAACCCAAATTGCATCCTTACCTCTAGGGGAACGAGGTACTCCAACCAGAAAATCCATGGTAATGTTCTCAAATTTCCATGTAAGGATTTCCAATTGTTTTAATAACCTTGCTGGCCTTTGATGCTCAGCCTTTACTTTCTGACAAATACCACAAGAAGCCACATACTTGGCAATATCAACCTTCATCCGCTTCCACCAGAAACTCTGCTTCAAATCTTGATACATCTTAGTTTCACCCGAATGCACTGTATATGGAGTCCGATGAGCTTCCCTCAAAATCTCCATCTTAAATTTAGCTTTTTGTGGCACACAGAGACGACCTCTAAAATAAATAGTACCATCCTCCTCCATGCTGAAATCACGAGGTCTCCCCGCCTCAATACGCTTGCGAACAGCCAAGAGCAAGCGATCCTGTAATTGTGCCACACGCACCTGCTCCCGTAATGGTGATCGAATAACCAACCCAGTCTCCTCACGGGCAACACCAGCATAGCAGAGAGAAATACCCATATGGTCCAAATCATTAGTCAGTTGCATACAAGTCTTAGGAACATCGGTCCTACTAAGTGCATCTGCAACAACATTTGCCTTACCGGGATGGTACTGTATATTCAGATCATAATCCTTAATCTATTCAAGCCAATTCCTTTGTCTCATGTTTAATTCCTTCTGAGTGAAAATATACTTAAGACTCTGATGATCTGTAAAGATGTCACATGACTCACCATAGAGATAATGCCTCCAAATTTTCAATGCAAAAAACATAGCTGCTAACTCTAAGTCATGTGTAGGATAATTCTCCTCATGCTTCCTCATCTGCCTAGATGCATAGCAATAACTCTACCTTCCTGCATGAGAACACAACCAAGACCAATACGAGAGGCATCTGTATATACTGTATAACTCTTTCCACTCTCGGGCAATACCAGAATAGGAGCACTCACCAACCTCTCCTTTAGAGTACGAAAGCTCGCCTCACAATCCTCAGTCCAAACAAATGGGACACCCTTCATCGTCAGCTTCGTCATTGGCTTTGCAATGGTAGAAATAATTCTGAACAAACCGACGATAGTATCCAGCAAGACCAAGAAAACTCCGAACCTCTGTAACAGTAGTCGGTCTCTGCCACTTCACCATCGAAGCAACATTCTTTGGATCAACAGTAATACCATCCTGGTTAATAACATGACCAAGGAAAGAAAAATCAAAAATACAAAATGCACACTTCTTCAACTTTGCATAATACTTATACTCCCTCAGCTTATCCAGCACCAATCTGAGATGCACCTCATGCTCCTCCACAATTTTTGAATAAACTAGGATATCATCAATGAACACCACCACAAAAATGTCTAAGTATGGGTGCAACATCCTGTTCATGGCTTCCATGAAAACAGCAGGAGCATTGGTTAGACCAAAAGACATAACCACATACTCATAATGTCCATACCTCGTGCTAAAATCCGTCTTCTCAATGTCCTCCTCCTTAATCCTCAACTGGTGATAACCCGACTGCAAGTGAATCTTGGAGAACACCTTAGCACCCTTTAACTGATCAAATAATGCGTCAATACGAGGCAAAGAATACTTGTTCTTGATTGTCACTTGATTAAGCCCTCGATAATCAACACATAACCTCTTAGTTCCATCTTTCTTCTCCACGAAAATCACAGGGGAAGCCCAAGGGGAGACACTTGGCCTAATAAATCCCTTTGCTAAGAGCTCATCAATCTGCCTCTTCAATTCAACTTGCTCAACAGGTGCCATCTTATACGGCGACCTGAAAATTGGCTGAGTTCCAGGGACCAACTTAATCTCAAAGATAGACTCCCTTTTAGGAGGCAAGCCAGGAAGATCAGCGGGAAACACATCTGGATAGTGGCAAACAACTGGAATATCCTCAACACGTAAGATAGCCTCAGGAACCTCGACCATGGACCATAAAAGACCTGACTTCCTCATCCAACGACCAGGAAACAAGTAGCGTAGCAGTGCAAGGGAAAACTTAGGAGCACTACCCCGGAATACAACCTCACGTCCTGAAGGTGCCTGCAGTGAGATTGTCTTCCAGAAGCAAGAGATAATAGCCTGATAGAGAGAAAGCTAGTCCATCCCCAGAATAACATCAAATATATCCAGTGAAATAATTACTAGATTGGCCACAAAATCTTCATCTGCTAGCGAGATACGACAACCTGGACTAACAAACGTACTAGAGACAGGACCCTTAGCAGAACTAACTGTAACTGCCTGGCCAATCTGCTGAACAGAAATACCAGTACGACCCACAAAACCCTCAGAAACAAACGAGAAGCTAGCTCTAAAATCAAATAGAACAATGCATCAAATGAATCAACAGAGACAGTACCTGTCACCACATCACTACGGTCTCGACCGTGAATTGAGGGCATAGAGTATGCCCCCTGAACACCACTAGAAGGAGAAGGCTTCTAAATCCCAGACTGTGTAGGTGCCCATGTTGGAGCTGATGGAGTAGGAGTAGGAGCATGAGTCGCCCAATATGCACCACCGGGAATAGGGGTGTGTGAAGAACCAAGCATCGGTGCCGCTGAAGGCGCAGGCAAGAGCTACTGCGAAGAGGATGCAGGTAAGTACTGTTGTATGACAGGTGTTGGTAGAAACTGTTGTGCTAGAGTAGTGTGTTGCTGCCCAAAAGAACCTCCAGCCATCATGTGTGCAGAGCCACGCTGACTAGACGAGGAAGAAGTCACTAGCTCCCAGATCAGCTTGCTGTTAGGATTCTTCCTACACACATCCTCCTTATGATCATGACCACACCTAGAGCACCGACCAGTCCAACGACAGTTCGCACGGTGGTGTGCATCACCGCAATGGAAACAGACCAATCCTAGTCCTGGCTTGACAATAGCTCGATACCAAATAGAGCCATCTCTAGAACCACCTTTAGAATCACTTCCAGAACCTCGAGACTGAGAAGAACTACCGCTGTACGGATGGTGACGATGATGCTTATCCTTCTTCTGAATTGGACCACTAGAATAGCCCTTCTGCTCTTTCTGCACATGTGCATGATCTCCACCTCTAAGCTCCTTAGTAAAGTCATCATGCACCTCAACTCCCAAAGCTCTCTCAACAGTCGAGCGGAAATCCTCCACAACAAAAGCACCCAAAACACGACGAATGGAAGCCTTTAGACCTTGTCTAAAAATCCGTGCCTTATCATAGTCATCACGGGCCACGTGAGGTACAAAGCGCACAATTTTGTTAAACTCAACCTCATATTCTGCAACAGTCCTCTTGCCTTGATGGCACCTCTCAAGCTGAGTCTTCATCTTATCCATGAAAGCAATAGGATAGAACCTCCTCTCAAACTGGCCGACAAAGTCCATCCATGTGATAGGTCCACGTGCAGCAGGATAAGATGACTGAACACCCCTCCACCATACCAGAGCCTCACCCTTCAGCAACTGATGAGCATAACGAATCCAATCTGAAGCAGGAACCTAAAAGGACTCTAGCTTGTCAACCACTGAAGATAGCCAATCTGCTGCCTCGATAGGAGTACCTGTACCATCAAACTTCTCTAGTGCCATACGCCACCAATCTCTCAAGTCCAACGGACGCTCAGGAGGCACTACCGGCGCTCCATCAAGATTAGCACCAGGGGCATTACCAGGAGCACCACCAGGAGCACTAGGAGCACCACTATGATTAGCACCACCCACAGGTGATTGACGTAAAGCATTCATCTCTGCCCGCATTGTTTGCATCTCTGCTAAGATTGCAGCCAGATCTGGATAGGCAGGAGGATCCTCAGGAGCAGGTTCACCCCTACCATGACCACGACCACTGCGACCACGGCCGCGACCACGAGGAGGCATCTACAGCCCACACAACAATGTCAGTACAACAACACAACCACAAGGGAAAACATAAGATAGAACAACATATGACCAAATAACTCCCATCCTATGTGTGCAAGTGTGTCAAGTTTTAAATTGAGTCAAGTTTTAATAAAAAGAACCTATAACCTTATGCTCTGATACCAACTGTAACACCCCAGAATAGGAACAACATTCTGGAGCGTTACCACACCACAACAAGCTATTATAGGCACACACATAAGAAAAAAACAGCAACAAAGAGATAAATTAATAGAGCACGCGGAAGCAAAAATAAATCATCTGGATAACCATCCCAAAACAGGTCCAAAGAGATTATAAGCTAAGCAAGGACTTCCCAACTAAACATTTTTATTACAACACATGTGCAAAATATATTTATATAAAGAAGGTTTGTGCACACGTGTTGCTACTCCCATCCGCCTCGCACTCCAAACTCAAGGACCTGCGGGGAGAAAAAACGTTTGAGGTTTATGGAAACCTCAGCAAGCAAACCGCTTCAACCATGCCATTCAAATCACAATAAAAATAAGCAACTATTTAGGAGTCACTATAATAAAAGATGCACCACATAACTTCAAGGAATAAGTTAAAATAAATACTCCACAATAATGCTTCATGATGAATTGCAAATGGTGCAATGCAATGCATGTCTTCACTTCTACCCACACATCCCGAAGGAAGGATAAGAGGGCTGCAACCACATTGCTATATCTCAACGTGCGTTGCTATACCGGTACTTACCGCACCAATCCGGCTACGGTTTCTTTGATATGCATAAAAACATGAGAATGCAAATGCAAGACTGCAATGCATGAATTTCATATACTTTGTAATTCTTAACTTCAATTCAGAGGTAAAGCCACACGTGGATCAAAATACTCCGATATAAAGATAAATTCAGATTTATCTTGCTGGTGTGAGGTACTGAAATTAAATGGAGGCAATTCAAACAACAAAGTTAAAGCATCTAGACCATCACTACGTTTACTTGCCTTCACCGAAGATCAAGAACGTGAACTAAGCACGATCCGAAGGCGCACCACCTGTCCACAAACATATCTCAGCACCAACACATACACACAAGCATAAAGAATTTAAATCACAGTGCTCCTACGTCCGTACCCGACATTCTCACAAAAAGACACACAAGTCTAGACATGACAGCAGCGATAAGTCTTCTCTTTTTTGTATCTTTTAATTCTGATGGCTAAAAATTCCAATCTTGTGCCAACAAAAAGAAAACTTCAGCAGTCACAACATTCTAGTGATCCACCAAGAGAGGAAAAAATCATGAACAAAGACCAATCTTGAGATGAATCTCATACTGAAAATCTGGCAATCTCTGCAGAACAGTCCTAGCAAAATAGGTGTAACTAGAGCTCCAAATTTCCTATAAAGGTGAACTTAACCAATATGGAAAGGATATGAAATTCTCTAAAACTTCTTTAGCCATCCCAAGAACCAGTTCTGTCATTTGGGTTGCCTAAAATTTATGAGAACAGATACTGCTCAGAATTACGATGCTGAAAAACTGACAGAAAGAAATATTGATATCTCTCAGATCCTAAATCCAATTGAGGTGTTCTTTACGGCTATGGAAAGCTATCAAGATTTCCTACAACTCATATATATGTTTAATATTTTTTTATACCAGTAAAAAGGCGCAAAACAGCCATTACAGAAAACTGCACAGATTGAGTACGTGCTGAGAACAACGGCAACGACGAGAGTACCACTTACCCTAGCGCTTAACGGTATTGGGTGCCACTACAAGCATGTGCTAGAACGCCCGAAAAAATAGAGGAAGGAGAATCATGCCTCACCTAGGGTTTCTCTTGAAAACAGTAAGGGCAAAGATGACAGCGGCGATTCCGACAACAACTCCCAACCGTTTTCCTCTCCGTAGCGAGAAACGTGACAAAAGCTCCCTCGATTTCATCTCAGCTGCACCACACATGGCGGGACCACCATGAACAGCGAGGAAAAGGCAACCGATTGGGGGAAAACGGAGAGAGGGAAGGAAGGCCAACCAATTTTTATGGAGAGAAGCTGCGACGACGGACGGCGGCGTACCCTAATCTCCCTCTCCCTCTTGTTCCACTTCTGTCTCCCTATGGATCACAACCAAGGGAGATGACGGCGCTCGATGTGGAGGCTATGTAGGGGATCTGGTTTGGGAAAAGGAACTGCCGAAGTCGATGTGGAAAAGGGGAAGGGACAGAACGGGGCACGGGGTACTGTAGCCGCGTACTGTAGCAGTTAAGGTTAAAACTTGCGCCATGTGTTACTTTTAGATCCAAATCCTGAATTATGCTTGTGAGTGGTCAAACGGAAAGGATTCGGCGAGCTCTACGCAACCATGACCTCCGTTCATCCATCCGAGCGACGTACCAAAAAGTCTTGTTTTTGGCCGTCCACTTTTTGTATTCCATCATACAAAACATATTTTCCTTTTACGCAGTATGGGTGTTACACCTCGGGCTCCAAAAGGATGGGAAAGGTTTACTAAGATATGAAGCGAAGGAATGTTGCCATCAAACACATCAAAGCAAACATGAGAAAATAATGTTTAAATTGTTCTTTCTCAGTGTGTTAAATGCTAGAATTGGAGATGCATTTCAATAAAAAAGAAGTCTGAATAAGTTATAGAGTTAAACATATAGAGTTCGCCCTGCTGCCATTTTTGCAATACCTAAGGTGTAGTGTAAATGTGTTTTGTTTCTAAAATACATTTTTAGACAAGTTCAAGTCCAAACCGTTGAACACACAAGATATCATGCGTATTTATTTATTTTGTAACGAAGCCATTTTGACCTTATAGCAATTAAGTACAATTTTACTATCGCATTAAACAAGTCCTTAAGAAATATGGAGTCAAACCCTGAAAATTGAATGATCACTTCTACTAAGAACTTTGTGTCCAACATTTAGGAAGAGGCAGAAGATAGTAGCAAAATTCGTTTCTCAATGTGTTAAGTACTAGAAGTGGAGATGCATTTCAATAAAAAATAGGTGTGAATAAGTTATAGAGTTACACATTTAGAGTTCGCTCTGCTGCCATTTTGCAATAGCTAAGGTGTAGTGTAAATGTGTTTTGTGTTTGAAAGACATTCAAACAAGTTCAAGTTAAAACACCTTTATACATAAGCTACCATGTGTGTTTATTTTGTTTGTAATCAAGCCATCTTCACTTTATAACAAGTAAGTAAAATTTTACTATCACAACTAACAAGTCCTTAACAAACACAAAGTGATATCGCAAAAATTGAATAATCACTTAACAGAGAACTCTCTGTCTCCACCATTCACGAACAGGCAGAAGATAGTATCTGATACAGATGGTGACAAGATTGTTGACAAATTATTACATCAAGAGGAAGAGAATACAAATGTTTTCTCATTCAAACAATCAAACTAATCACTGTCAATGAATATTCAAACTTTTGCGGCCTGATATGCTGAAGGCAAAATTGGAGACTAATTTCAACAAAAAAGGAGTACGAATAAATTAGAGAGCACAGTCTAGAAGAACCTTTTGTCTATGAAAGAGCCCATAAGTGGAACTCTGATGTGAATTGTGATGACCCATAGATGTATCTTTGGGGGAAACACTAAGTTTTGGGCAATTGATAAATCTAGCATTCCTCAGGCTCCGGATGGATGGGAAAGGTTTGCTAAGATATGAAGCGAAGGAATGTCGCCATCAAACACATTAAAGCAAACGGGAGAAAAGAATATTAAATTGTTGTTTCTCAATGTGTTAAATGCTAGAAGTGGAGATGCATTTCAATAAAAAAGAAATATGAATAAGTTACAGAGTTAAACATTTAGAGTTCGCTCGCTGCCAGTTTGCAATAGCTAAGGTGTAGTGTAAATGTGTTTTGTGTCTGAAAGACGTTCAAACCAGTTCAAGTCAAAACTCCATTCTACACAAGCTATCATGTGTGTTTATTTATTTTGTAATCAAGCCATATTCACCTTATAAAAAGTAAGTACAATTTTACTATCGCATTAAACAGATCCTTAGAAATATGGAGTCAAACCCTAAAAATTGAATGATCACTTCTACTAAGAACTTTGTGTATCCAACATTTAGGAAGAGGCCTAAGATAGTATCTGATACACATGTTGACCAGATTGATGACAAATTATTGCATCAAGAAGAAGAGAATACAAATGATTTCTCATTAAAACAATCAAACCAAACAAAGGCAATGAATATTCAAACTTTTGCGGCTCGATGTGCTGAAAGGCAAAATTGGAGACTAGTTTCGACAAAAAAGGAGTATGCATAAATTATTGAGCACAGTCTAGAAGAACATTTTGTCTGTGAAAGAGCCTATAAGTGGAACTTTGATGTGAATTGTGATGACCCATAAGATGTATCTTATGAGGACAACACTAAGTTTTGGGCAATAAATAAATTTAGCATTCCTCATGCTCCAAAAGGATGGGAACGGTTTACTAAGATATGAAGCGAAGGAATGTTCCCATCAAACACATCAAAGCAAACGCGAGAAAAGAATATCTAAATTATTGTTTCTCAGTGTGTTAAATGCTAGAAGGAGATGCATTTCAATAAAAAAAGTGTGAATAAGTTGTAGAGTTAAACATTAAGAGTTCGCCCTGCTGCCTTTGTGCTATAGGTAAGGTGTAGTGTAAACTTGTTTTGTGTCTAAAACACATTTAAACAAGTTCAATTCCAAACCCCTGTATACACAAGAAATCATGTGTGTTTATTTATTTTGTAATCAAGCTATCTTCACATTATACCAAGTAAGTACAATTTACTATCACCATAAACAGGTCCTTAAGAAATACAGAGTCAAACTGCGAAAATTGAATGATCACTTATACAGAGAACTCTGTGTGTCCACAATTTAGGAAGAGGTAGAAGATAGTATCTGAAACACATGGTGACCAGATTGTTGACAAATTATTGCATCAAGAGGAAGAGAATACAAATGGTTTGTCATTCAAACAATCAAACCAAACACTGCCAATGAATATTCAAACTTTTGCTTCTCTATGTGCTGAAAGGCAAAATTGGAGACTAATATTAACAAAAAAGGAGTATGCATAAATTATTGAGCACGGTCTAGAAGAACCTTTTGTCTAATAAAGAGTCCATAAGTGGAACTCTGATGTTAGTTGTGATGACCCATAAGTTGTATCTTCGGAGGAAAACACTAAGTTTTGGGCAATTGATAAATCTAGCATTCCTTAGGATCCAAAAGGATGGGAAAGGTTTACTAAGATATGAAGCGAGGGAATGTTGCCATCAAACACATCAAAGCAAACGCGAGAATATAATATTTAAATTCGTTTCTCAATGTGCTAAATTCTAGATGTGGAGATGCATTTCCATGAAAAGAAGTCTAAATAGGTTATAGAGTTAAACATTTATAGTTCGCCCTGCTTTCATTTTGCAATAGCTAAGGTGTAGTGTAAATGTGTTTTGTTTCCAAAATACATTTGGACAAGTTCAAGTCCAAACCCCTGTACACACAAGATATCATGTGTATTTATTTATTTTATAATCAAGCCATTTTGACCTTATAGCTATTAAGTACAATTTTACTATCGCATTAAACAGGTCCTTAAGAAATATAGAGTTAAACCGTGAAAAGTTAATGATCACTTATATAGAGAACTTTGTGTCTCCACCATTTAGGAAGAGGTAGAAGATAGTATCTGATACACATGGTGACCAGATTGTTGACAAAATATTGCATCAAGAGGATGAGAATACAAATGGTTTCTCATTCAAACAATCAAACCAAACATCTGCAATGAATATTCAAACTTTTTTTGCTCGATGTGTTGAAAGGCAAAATAGGAGACTAGTTTCAACAAAAAAGGAGTATGCATAAATTATTTAGCACAGTCTAGAAGAACCTTTTGTTTATGAAAGATCCCATAAGTGGAACTCTGATGTGAATTGTGACGACCCATAAGATGTATCTTCGGAGGACAACACTAAGTTTTGGGCAATTGATAAATCTAGCATTCCTCATGGTCCAAAAGGATGGGAAATGTTTAATAAGATATGAAGGGAAGGAATGTTCCCATCAAACACATCAAAGAAAACTCGAGAAAAGAATATTTAAATTGTTGTTTCTCAATGTGTTAAATGCTAGAAGTGGAGATGCATTTCAATAAAAAAGAAGTGTGAATAAGTGACAGAGTTAAGCATTTAGAGTTCGCCCTACTGCCATTTAGCAATAGCTAAGGTGTAGTGTAAATGTGTTTTGACGAAGAGTCTTTGTTTGAATGTCCTAGGCTTCTTGGGTTGTTACGGTAACTCTAAGGATACATTGGAAGCACGACAGGACCTGAAAAATATCCATAGGAATGAAGCTCCTCCGATAGAGGTTGATGAAGAAGCAGATGCTAAAGTGGTTGAAGAGGAAGAACAAGATTACTTAGGTCCTGCTAGTTACACTCTGAGCAAGGAAGCGAAGGACATCATGTTTGATTCCCAAAACAGTATGAAGGTTCCATCTGGCTACTCATCGAATATAAAAGGGATAATAAATATGAGGGATGAGAAGTTCACAAATCTAAAGGCCCACGACTGCCACATGTTGATGACATAGTTACTTCCAGTTGCGTTGAGGGGTGTTCTACCAGAGAAAGTACGATTAGCACTCATAAAGCTTTGTGCATTTCTCAATGCATTTTCACAGAAGGCAATCGATCCAAAGAACCTAGTGAAGCTACAGAATGATGTTGTGTAATGTCTTGTCAGCTTTGAGTTGACATTTCCACGTTCATTCTCCGATATTATGACTCACCTCCTAGTACACCTTGTGAAAGAGATTACTATTCTTGGACCAGTATTCTTTCACAACATGTGGCCTTTTGAGAGGTTCATGTCAGCCCTCAATAAATATGTTCTTAACCGCGCACGTCTGGAAGGAAGCATCGCCAAAGGATATGTAACTGAGGAGGTCATTGAGTTTGTTGTGGACTTTGTCGACTCAATTGACTCGATTGGGGTTCCAGTATCACGACATGAGGGGAGGCTACTAGGAAAGGGCACCATTGGAAGGAAAGCATGTTTGAGCAATGATATTGATTTGTTTAATAAAGCACACCTAGTTGTTCTGCAACAATCAACCTTGGTGACTCCGTATATTAAGGAACACAAGCACATTATTTCTTCACAAAATCCAACCAAACCGAAGCATGGGTTACACACCGTCACTTGGAAAATTTCCCCTCATGGTTGAGTGAACAAGTTATTAGTGATTCCACGATTCACCCACACCTCCCTTTGTTAGCCAGGGAACCTTCTCGCACAATTGTGTAATTCCAAGCTTAAGATATAAATGGTTATACTTTTTACACAAGACGGAAAACCACACACCAAAATAGAGGTGTCCGTATAGACGCCATGGACAACAACAATAACAAGAACTCGTATTATGGTGTCATGGAACAGATATGGGAGCTCGAGTACGGGCCATTAACATCCCTCTATTTCTTTGCCAATGGGTAAAACTAACTAGAGGTTGCTGTTGACGGTGTATATTCGTATCAAACTTCATATGGATTTGCAAGCGGACAAATCCCCCGTCATAGTCAAGGGACCCTTTTTCCCTCGAGTGGTGAACCCAAGGTATCAGATCCATGGAACAATGTGCAACACAAGGATTCAATCTAGTAAAGCAAGGAAAGCTATCTTTGAAGAACCAAGTTGCATCTAATCTAAGAGATCATCAAGAAAACACATCTAATCTAATATACTAAAGAGGTAGCGAGAGAAAGAAAGAAATAACCGATCTAGAGAGTCTAGATCATGCATATGTTGTAGCTCCAAACAAGATAGATGAAGATAGAAAAGCGAATCTCATTAAAAGCATCTTTAAACCGTGGCCTCCGGTCCGATTCCGAAAACGCCCGCCTTTCAGAGTCACAATTTTGTCACAATGCACCCCTATTCATGCGGGTAGTCTAAGGAGAGTTCGATAAGAACAAGTTGAAATCACTTGGTCGGTCCAGTATGCACCTCTAGCAACCGCGGCTACAAGATCACCCTATGCAATCTATCTTAAGTATAGATTGGGGAAGAAGCAAAACCAAGGGAGAACAAAATCATCGAGAAGGCACTTGATCGCTAGAAATCAGATTCACTATAAAACTTCACCATGAATGATTACATGAACATGATCACCACTGGGATCCTACCTCAATCTTGATCCTTGCTCCGGAGCTCTGACGTGGTCTTCCATGCAAGGTTCCCACGTCGGCTAGGGAGACCCTAGACAACTAGCACGACCCTCATCTCCGAGATGGTGTCCCTCAAGATTCTCTGCTCCTCGGCGGCGGATGACGAATTGATTCTTGCGTGGCTCTCGGTCAGGGGGCTATAAATAGCCCGAGAGACACCTAGGTCAAAGGGGGGGCCGACTGGGCCTCGAAACGGGCTGGGCCGGCCGGCCTGGGCCGACCGGCCTGGGCCCATTTCGGCCCAGTCCGCGACCTCCTTCGCCCGGCGTTGGTTCCCGTGTCTTCTAGATCATAGTTATTTGAACCGGACCGGTCATCGAACCGGTAAGGGTGTCGGTTCAACAGTTCATTGGTTCAACCGTTAACAACCAATTGAACTGCCGGTTCAATAGAATTAGACCGGTGAAGTGAACCGGTCAAAAATATTGTGAACCGGAAGTATATAGTTAGGAATAATACACTGTTAGACATAAAAAAGCTACAAATTCAAATTAGAGGTAGACTGGTAATGCAAATATATTAACTCTTTGCGTTTCTAATCAGCTGCTACAAGCAAAAAGCATATTTAAGAATAACCCAAGAATAACCCAAATCTCAAGTATCCAGATTCACTATACTATGCCTATGTACATGTGAAGACCATCCAGAATCTATCTATGAACTGATCTAGTGCCCAAGCACTTCCTGAATGTCTCAAATCTAAAATCAAAAAGGGGAAATTTGGGTCAGAGAATACAGCAGGTAGCAAACTAGCAATGTATTAAAGCAAAGTCACCAACCATGTGAAATCGGCTATTCGCTTGGGACAGTGGAGGCGAACCATCCAAGTGCCACCGCCCAAGCAAATGGAAGTGGCCGACGGCGTCCGTGGCCACGAGCTGCAGATCCCGTTAGATTGCTCGAGTAGGTGGAGCAGTACTGGCCTAGCGGGCAGTGGGCGTCATAGCTCAAATTAGCATCAGCCCTCCCTCTCGAGTCCCAACCTCATGGCATCGGTGCTCAAAGGATTTTATGGATCCTTCCCGGTTTGGGAGAGAACGGGTGGAAGAGAAATCGCAGAGGAAGACGACGACGCACAGTGCTCGTTAGGTGGGCCGCAGCACTCGGTGGCCCAAGCCCAAAATGAAAATAACTGCAGTTTACAAAAGCCGCCTGGTTCGATTGGAACCGTCCGGTTCACCGGTTTCTCAAAAAACCGGCCGGTTCGCCGGTCCGACTGCATAGGTGGTCTTTTAAGTGAACCGGACCGTTTAAGGCTCTGGTTCGCGGTTTTTTCGGTTGGACCGTCGGTCCGGTCCGGTCTAAATAACTATGTTCTATATCCTTCCCCCTTCTACATGTGGGCCCTTGTCGTCAGTTTCTCTCTGAGTTGGACGAAGCTCCTTGTCTCGCAAGATTCGGCACTTTTCTGGCTAGGTCCTCGGAGTTTGTCATCTTCTCGCGTTTGGTCCCTGGGCTTCTTGGAGTCATGTTTACTTCATTGCATGACTTCTACCGGGCTTCAAGGTCTTGTCATGAGGTGCTTGATGAACTTATCCCGGAAGTCTCGCTTTCAACACTAAAACCCTGCATAAACATTAAACTCCCAAACCGACATGCACGAATGAAATTGTTGTACCAAGGGGGTTAGTACCAATGGATAAGATATAAAATTCATGCCAACACCAAAGGTAAACTCATGGCTAGGTTGACGGAATTTCACCGTCAACATCTCCCCCATGCTTAAACCTTTCTCGTCCTCGAGTAAGCCTTCGATGGATATCATCATTGCCCTTCATTGTTTAAACCTTGCACTTGATCATACACGAGAAAACATAATGCTCTCAAAAGTTTAATTCGTTAAAGTTTCATAATGTACTAGTTTTTATCCCTACAGAGGGTAGATTATTAATTAAGCTTATCCCACAAGTATTAACATGCTCCCAAAATTCAAATGGATCTCGGAAATTTTGAAATAAAGAACGAGACGAAAAAGAGCTAAACCAAGTTCAAAAATTAAAACCACCTTGCATTTTTCTCATGGACTCTCATCTCATCTTGTCTCTCAAGCCTATTTATTCTACTCTTTTCCCTCTCATAACATTTATATATGTGGAAGGCTTTATATGGAGCTTTTTGGGAAAGTTTAGTCCTACCAAGATATTATAAATGATATGTTGTCAAAACAAGACAAGCTTCTCATGGTCTTACCGAGACTCGTCAAAAAGGTCATTGGAAAATAATTTTATATCAAGGAGGGGAAAGAGAAAAATACACACACTTGAGATAGGTGGACATGTGCAAATGGTAAAGAGTGATCCCGAGGCACAAAGGAAGTCCTCGTTATCGGATTGCACATGGTTGGAAAATGAGTTTGGATCTTTTAATCTTGAATCCTTGAAATTCCTAATGCACTTTAGAGAACCGGGGAGCTCATTTTATTTTATTTTTACACATACTCATATTTTTTCTCATACATATATATTTTCTTTCTTTCTTTTTCTTTCTTTTTCTTTCTCATTTTTTTCTTTCTCAAAATTTTTTATTTTGCTCCCCTTTGAACTCTAAAATTACATTGTACCTACCTCCTCCCCCATGCTTAAACGTTGCTCGTCATCGGGCAAGGAGGCAATAGAGATAAGGTCGGTACTGGAAATATTTTTCGTTTGGAGAGATATTTGAAATCTTCAATCTTGAAACCATCTTGCGATCTTCCTTGAATTGACGATCCATACTCAATGATGGGTTGTGGTCAAGGAGGTGATCACAAAAGATGATATTTGGTTTTAAGGGTGTATATCCGGCGCGGTTTGTGAGATCTCTGATGTGGGGATACACAATGCACGGATAAAAAGGTTAGCAATAAGATAGATACGCAAAAATGGAATGACCAGCTTCTTAGTCTCGGGCTAGAGAAATAAAGTCCTAAAATAACTCACCAAAAAATAAACCTTGTATACTATGTTTTTGCACTCAAATATATATATGGCTCTGGATAGGTATAGCAACATGCAAGTGGTATTTATGACAAGGTTAGCATTACTTTTAAGAATCTTTAATCCATCTAAAACTTGAGAGCACATAAAACACTGTGGGTCTTTATTTTTATCATAACCTCCACTAAAGATTAAGCTAGCATTGAGATAATTTCAGATTTGTATTTTAAGAGAGCATTAGCTTAATCATGCATAAATCAAATACAAAGATAAACAAAGCGGCAATTATAATCATATATCATCATGGCACAAATTTCGTAACTTTACCAAGCGTAAAAACTAGGTGGTGACTTTATTCATGATGAAAATAAAAACTAACACACATGCTGAAATTTTAAATAAAAACTGAAAACACTATGCATACATAAGCGCATACAAGCTGAAAATTAAAGAAAAGGGGAAAAGGAAAGATAACTAAAGCTCCTCCTCTCTCTAATCTTCCGCTGGTGGTTGATATTGATAGTCTTGGTTGTTGTACCCTTGTGTTGACGCAAAATGTGCACCTAGCGCTAAGCACACAGCAAGCCGAACAAGCTGGCTTCACACGTGCAAAGAATCACAAGACGTGCCAGTCAATTTTTCCTGAAAATTAACAAAAGACAAAGTAGTTAGATACCAAAGCTTGGAACTTGCCGGGTGGTACCAGACAGTTCCATATTTACGGCTACAAAGCCAAACGGGATGACACATAGCTATAGAAAGCGATCTGCCAATAAACTGAAACCATTCGGGAGCTTATAAAAGGAAAAGTAGCATAGCCGAATGAGTGACGTAAGCATGACGACGATCGATCTTTGTTTTGAGCAAAGATGCACATGCGCAAAGCCATGACCGATCCCCATGATGATTGACATTAAATAAATAAATAAAGTAAAGCGCGAGCATAAACATGTAATAAACAAGCATGCATAGGTCCAAAGCACTAGTCTACCGCATGTCTAGGTACTTTAAAACCCGTCGGGTACGATGCCAAACAAATCTATCCACCGCATGATACAACTTGCATGGGGATCATACCACTTTCCACAAATAGATCTATCCACCACATGATACAATCTAAATATGGAAAGCTAAAAGCATACATTATTTAAAGCATGATTTATGCACGTGTTCTACTCGTGAAGAAACATAACCGAATACGGCTGAACAGCCGATTCGGGGTCCATGAAGAAGGAACAAACATTACCAAGCGAAATAAATCTATCAGATTGATTTGAAATCTAATCCACCGGATGACTAGCTCCAAAGCAACCCAAAAACCTGCATCTACCGCGTGATACTCAGTTCTTTCAAGATTTGTACCAACGTTGGCAAGCTTGAACCCGCAACATGTAACAACCTAGATCGATTCGGTTTCGGCTATCGAAGAGCATGTGATCCACGTATTAAATTTGCCCAAGGCACGAATTCGACTCACATAAGGATCACGAAAGGGATAAAGCCGATCCAAATTTATCTAGATTGGGCAAAAGCTGTTACATGAATTTAAACATAAAGTAAAAACTCAAAGTAACACGGGGTAACTTAATGAATCTATTGGATCTTGCCAAAATCCAATAGAGCCGATAACTAGCTTCAAGCTAGATCTTAGCCTACCGCATGGCTCATGACCTAACAAGAAACCCTCTTGAACCAAGCTTGAATCTACCGCATGACACGAAGCATAGTAACAAGACTACTTGCATCAGATCTAAATCCACCGCATGATACTAGATATGATACAAGGTTGCCGGTACTCACGGAGGTCGACGGATCGATGAACCCTCTCGAAGAACTCGACGACACGACAAATGGACTCTAGGGTTTGGTGTAAGGCCGGTTTGTATTGAGAATGATCGTATATGTTACATACATTCGGGGCTCATATTTATACCCTGCCAAGCACAACCTCGAATGGATTTGTTGCCTAACTTACCTCTAAGCTTGATCGCTTATCCATCCATTCGTCCTTCCTGCTTGAGCCACGTCACCGTCCAATCCCGCAAAATCAGCTCAACTGTTCCCTTGCTGAACGGAAGCAGATAGCCGACCACGGATCTTTCTGCCGAATACATCTGAGGAAACCTTTCTTCTGCCAGACGGACTCCTCATCGAGCTGGACCCACAAGTCAGACTCCTTACCAAATTTTGGTGTTAACACATGCCCCTTCAATTGCGGGATAAAAGTGATTTTGTTCCGGAATTGACTCCAGCCACAAACATTTTCAAATCAAATATGTCAACACCTGTTCTCTCTCTTCGCAATCCGCCGGAATCCTCGTCTAGATCCAAACCCTAGATCCCCTTGTTCTGAGCTCAAATCCCCAATGGTGGCTCAAAACCAAGCTGCTCAGGTAAATTCTCCTCCCGTAAGCTTCATTCGGCATTTAGGTTTTCAATTTTTACCTAAGATTTCTTTTCCGCTTTCCTTCAGGAGCCTTCCACCGAGCTTTTGATTCGTACCGAGGCCAATTCAAGATCCTACTACCTTGGTCCCATGGGAAACTCTGATCCTCGAGATTTCATCGCAGCTAAATCTCAAAGGATCCCCTTTAAAGCGGCTCTGTCCACACCTCCTTAGTGGCAAGATGCTTTCAAGAACTGGCCCTTGCCCCCAATCGCAGGCTGGAAAAATTGGTACCGGAGGATTCTTGCGGACAAGAGTGCCAGGACCAAGAACTGGGACACCCTTCGCATTCGGGAAGAAAACCCTGCCGTTTGGTATTCCAACAGTGTACGCTAGCCAGTCATCACTCCCAATGCACCCCTCTCGGTCAATAAAATAGCCTGCTGAGATGCCCTGCAAATCCACTCGCACACTCATCCATCACTTCTCATTTCCTCTCCTGTCTCCAGAGGAAAAAACCCCAAGGCCATGGACAAAGGCAAGCAACCCCAGGAGAGCAGCCCTCCAAAGAAACGCACGATTCGAAGGTCAGTCTTCCCTTGATTTACTCCTTGTTTCCCATATGATCTTGCGTTTTACCTCCTCTTCTTTTCCTCTTTCAGCCTTGATTTGCTTCCTGAAGAAATCATCGGGACCGAAGACGTGTCTGAGTACATCTCCTCCGATTCCTCCCTCGAAGCAGAGGACGCCACGCCCGAACAGAGGACCAGCCATCAACTGCGCCGCCGCGTTCGGCACCTGGAGCACGGCCTCAGGGACATCACCGCTCGTTGCCAAGCCGAACGCGAGCATCGCATGGCTCTGGAGGCACTAGTGGGGGGTAAATGTTTCTGGCTTCTTCTTGACTTCGTGCCCACATTTGGATTTGTTGCCCCTAACATCCACTCCTCTGTTCCAGATGTCTCTGACAGGTACAACAACTTGAAAGCGGCTTGTGACAGCTTGGTGGAGGCCGCAAATCATGGTCACCCCCGTGCATTCCAAGTTGCCGTCACGGTGGTCCTGGAGCAACTGAAGAGGGAGCAGCCGAAGAAGCAAATGAAAGATTGAATCATACTTTCGCTTCTTCCTCCACGCCTTCTGCTTCCCACCTCCTTGAGGTCCTGATCACCAGGGTTGTTGGATGTAAACCTGCAAGAAGCAGTTGTAATGTAGTTTTGTGCTAAGGGCAATGCATCTAGGCACTGGCCATTTCTTCTGTTTGTGAATTTTTGTTCTAAAGGCGGCCTCGTTCTTGAGCGCCGGCTGCTGTGTCAGATGCATGTAATCCCACTTCTGGTGATCATCGATCGATTTCAATACTAGGATAATATTTCTTCAGATATATTCCATTTATTGCAGTGGAAAATTCTTCTCCTAGTAAAGTTCTCAATATGTATGCATTACCAGGGACGCATCTGACCACGCGAAAAGGCCCTTCCCAGTTGGGGGACCATTTGCCGAATTCGCTGTACTTGGTTCCGATCGGCAATAGCGCTTTCCAAACCAGATCTCCCTCTGCAAATTGCCTGACTTTTACTTTCTTGTTATAATACTTGGCAACCCGCAGCTTGTTCTTCTCGATGTTTTCCAGGGCCCTAAGATGGATCATGTGTAAATCCTCTAGCTCATCCATCATTAGGTCACTGTAATCCTTGGAGCTCAAATCTTTCTGTAACACCACTCTCCTTGAATCTGACTGCATCTCCCAAGGTAGAACTGCATGATGCCCATAAACCAGTTCGTAAGGAGAGGTCTTTGTAGCTCCATGAGGGGCCATTCGGTAAGCCCACGGTGCCTCACTGAGTACCGAATGCCACCTTCTAGGCTTCTGGTCAACTTCTTTTGTATCAGCTTGATCATGATCTTATTAGAAGCCTCCACTTGACAATTAGCTTGGGCATAATAGGGAGAAGAGTTAAACAATTTGATCCCCATGCTTTCGGCAAACTCTCTGAACTCCAGGGACACGAATTGGGCTCCTTGATGAGTTGTGATTGTCTGAGGGATCCCAAACCGATAGATGATGTGCTCCTTGACAAATTCAACCATGTTTTCCGACGTCACCTTCTTCAGTGGGATCGCCTCAACCCATTTAGTAAAATAATCTGTATCCAAAAGCACAAACTTATGCCCCTTGCTAGATGGTGGATTGATCTGGCCAATCAAGTCTATACCCTAGCCCCTGAATGGCCATGGTTTGATAATGGGATTTAATGATGACGCGGGGACCCTTTGAATATTTTCAAACCTCTCACAATCTTGACATCCTTTGTAATACTCAAAGCAATCCTCTAATATCGTCGGCCAAAAGCACCCAGCTTGTCTGATAACCCATTTCATGCGGTAAGCCGATTGGTGTGCTCCACATATCCCATCATGCACTTCACCCATCATGTTCTTGGCTTCTTCCGGACCCAGGCATCATAACAATACCCCATCTAATGATTTATAGACCAAATTGTCATCCAGAAGAACGAATTTTATGGCCTTGTACCTGAGCTTCCTATAGACTTTTTGGGATGAATCCTTCAAATAGTCAACGATCTCTTTTCTCCAATCATCTTCCGCAAGATCCGTCCCCAGTGCACATGTATCTGCAGCAAACGCTTCTTGACTCTCTTTGTAACCAGAGGCGCTCTGAGCCAACCTGTTTGCTTCTTCATTGTGCTTCCTAGGAATATGCTGCAGAGTTACCAACGGGAAGCTCTTCAAGATCTCTCTGCATTCCTCGTAGTAACTTCTCAGCGCTTCGCTTTTGCATTCGTATTGGCCGTTCAATTGCTTGATTACCAACTCTGAGTCTCCATAAACTTCAACTGAAACGGCCCCAGCTTCTCTCAAATATTGAAGCCCTCGAAGCAGTGCCTCGTACTCGGCCTGATTGTTTGTAACAGTGGGCTGTATAGGGATGGCAAATTCAAACATCTCACCCCTAGGCGAAATTAGTAGAATCCCTACTCCCCCACCTTTACCACATGATGATCCATAAAAAAATAAAGCCCAAGGAGTAATTTCAAGCAACTTAATTGACGGATCGCGATGTTCAGTTATAAAATCGGCAATGATCTGTCCCTTGATAGCCTTTGCCAATTCGAACTTTAACTCAAACTTTGATAAGGCCAAGATCCATTTGCCAATCCTGCCATTCAAAATTGGCATAGATAACATATGTTTTATTACATCAAACTTGGAATACACAGTGCATTCGGCATTCAGCAAGTAGTGCCGAAATTTTGTACACGAGTAGTACACGCATAGGCACAGCTTCTCTGCAGCCGAATACCTGGTCTCAGGATCAAGTAGTTTTCGGCTAAGATATGCTACTACCCGCTCCTTTCCTTCGAATTCTTGAATAAGGGCCGATCCAATGGTTTGGGTATCGGCCGCCACGTACAACTTGAAAGGCTTATCCAGCTGAGGAGGGACCAGCACTGGTGGCTCCTTCATGTATTGCTTGATCTCATCGAAAGCCTTTTGTTGTTCGTCGCCCCATGTGAACTTCTGATCTTTCTTTAGCTTCAACAGTGGAGAGAATGGCAAAACTTTCTGTGACAAATTTGAAATGAATCTCCTCACGAAATTAATTTTGCCGAGCTGTGATTGTAACTCCTTGAGATTAGTTGGAGGAACAACTTCATCGATGGCCTTCATGCTCTTCTTGCCAACTTCAATCCCCCCTTCGTGGACCAAAAATCCCAAGAACTCTCCAGCTGATACCTCAAAAGCGCACTTGTTTGGATTCATCTTTAAACCATGCTTTCGGGTGCACTCCAAGGTCCTTTTCACATCTTCCAAATGTGTGTCATGACTTAGGGACTTGATCACCACATCATCAATGTAAATTTCCACAATTTTGCCGATCAACTCGTGAAAAATGTAATTCATGGCTCGCTGATAAGTTGCGCCGGCATTTTTTAACCGAAATGTCATGACTATCCATTCAAACAGGCCTATATGACCAGGACATCTGAAGGCCGTCTTCGATATATCCTCTATTGCCATGAATATTTGGTTGTATCCCACATTGCCATCCATGAAACTGATCACTTTGTGTCCAGCTGCGCGTCAATCAACAAATCGGCAATAGGCATGGGGTAACCATCCATCGGAGTAGCTCTGTTCAGGTCTCTGAAATCTATGCAGACCCTCATCTTTCCATTCTTCTTGTAAACAGGGACAATGTTAGAAATCCACTCCGCACATCTGCATGGCCGAACGAAGTTTGCATCGAGTAATCTTTCAACTTCTTTCTTCACATCGGCCAATACCTCATCCTTGTAGATTTTTCTGGGGTGGTTGCTTGTATGGTTTGAAACCAGATTTGATTGGCAACCGATGCTCAACGATGGAGCGATCCAGTCCAGGCATCTCCGAATAATCCCAGGCGAAGCAATCTTTATATTCCTTGAGGAGCCTGACTAATTCCTCCCTGAAGTCCGGTTGCAAGTTTGCGCTGATGAACGTCGGCCTTGGCTTATCACCGATTCCAATATCAACTTCTTCTAATTTATCAGTCGACATAAATCCTCGCCCCAACTTGCCATCAGTGCCATCGACGGGGTTCTCCATTAAAAATTACTATAAGAGCCGACTGCTTGAATCGGCTGTTGATCGCTGCTGACAGGTTCAACAGGACCTTCTCCCCGCTCTTTCCCCGAGAAACGATCAATGCCTTGATACTCCCGAAAAGCCGGTTCCATGTTTGCAACGCTCACGGAGTCATCTCGCTTGGACGACCTCAATATCATCATCTACCCACCGGATGAGCCGCCGATGCATGGTGGATGGGACGCAGAATTGGCATGAATCCGGGTCCCGTCCAAGCAGTAGGCTGTAGGCTCCTTTACCTTCGATAACAAAGAAGGTCGTGAGCAGTGTCTTGGACCCGATCATCAGATCCACGTGAGCGCATCCCTTGGTGTCTGAAGGATTCCCAGCGAAATCGTTCAGTATTATGCTTGTAGGCGTTAGATCGCTAGGGCCCATGCCAAGTTTCCTGAAGGTGGTGTACGGCATTACGTTAACTGCCGCTCCACCGTCGACAAACATCTTGGTCAATGGCTTGCCATTGACATATCACCTCAAGTACAGTGGTCTCATGTGTCGATTTTTGGCCGGTTTGTCGAAAATGGCCTGCTTGGCTAGCACCAGCTGTGCCATCATCCCCTCGATCTGCTCATCATCTAGGGACGCCTCTTCCTGCACAACCTGATTAGCAGGAGCCATAAACTCATTCGGCAGAAAATATACCATGCACGTTGGAGCCGAACGCTTTGACCCTTCAGGTTGATCCTTTGGACGCCACACCTGCCTTGTTTGGATCCCAGCCTGCCTCAGTTCACGGTTCCTCAAGCGTTGGACCCTTCGCTTCGACTTTTTCTTAGGCCGGGCGGGCACCATTGCCCCTTCGCCGCATGTACTCATCTTCGTCCTCTTCTTGATCGGCCCACCTTAAATCGCCTTGCCTTTTCCTGGGATGATCAATGATTTCAATTTTTTGGCGCCGATCCTCGTTAGGATGGATCCTTCCAATTCTCTCATGGACGGGTCGGCGATTGGCAGTCTCCTGCCTGTACTCAAAATACCTGTCACTGCACTCAGGGCAGTTCCTCAGCGTGGGCAGCTTCAAACCCTCGTTCCAACAGTGCCTGAAGAACGCACATCCCCAGTGTGCGCGCTCCTGCTCGCGCGTGTATTGCCCCAGGTCTCTTCTGTGTGCCTCCTCTTCAGCTCCGCGCTTCTCCTCCTCGTATCTTCGCTTCTGGTAGCGCTCTTTTTCCAACTGGCGCTGCCACTTGTTCAGGAGGATACGCGTGGTCACCCTGGGCTTGGTTCTGGATGATTCCCCGGCTTCGATGTGGCTTTTGAGAATGCGGGGGGCTTCACCATGCACCTGCTCCAAAGTTACTTGACGCTCCGGGTCTACTGTTCCATCCTGCCTAGCCCTGGCTGAGGTCAAGACTTTGACCTTACCCTTCTCCTCAGTCGTCACCATGTTGACGGAAAAGCCCACCATGTTCTGAGGGAAGGGGTGGCCATCCAGCTTCATCTTGTTGTCAAATTTGAGGTGTCCCTCCTGGATGGCTTTCTGGATCCTCATCCTGAAGACCCTGCAGTCGTTGATGGAGTGTGAGTTCCTGTCGTGGAAGCCGCAGTAACGCTTCTCCTTTACCCCATCGGGCCGAAGCATGGAATGCCCTTCAGGTAATCTAATTCGGCCTTCCTTCACTAGGAGCTCAAACAGCTTGTCAGCCTTTGTGATGTCGAAATCGTAGGTGCCTTTGGTCTGTTTAACCCAGCGTTGATTCATCGTTAATGGCTCTTTCCCCCACATGATTTCGGTTGCGGCCACATCTAGTTCATCATCAGAATCTTCTATCAGGTCGGCCTTGTCCAAGAACTGGTTGTAGATATCCGCCACGTCATGCTGTTTGCCAAACCTGGCATCCTTCTTGAAGCCATACGCTTGGTTGCTCATTAACGATAGCTTTTGGGACAGCTGGCCTAGGTTTTCAAACTCCATACCAAACAGTTTCTCACGCACAGCCGGCAGCATCCCGGCAACGGCCATGTCGGCCAACTGGTCATCTGGCAAGTTGAGCGAAAAGCACATGCCCTTAACTTCCCCCGAACCTCCCGAGAAATTCCAATGGCGTCTCGCTGTGCCTCTGCTTCAGGGTGGCAAGGTCGATCAGCTTCTTCTCTGAGCTACCGCTGAAATAGTGGGCGTGGAATTTCCGTTCCAGCTCCTTCCATGTGCTAACTGACTCAGGGGGCAAGGATGAGAACCACAGGAATGCCGGGCCTGTCAGTGATGCGGGGAAGTATCTGACCCTGAACGCTTCTTCAGCTGAGCATTCTCCGAGCTGCATCAGGTAGCGAGCAATGTGCTCCACCGTGCTTGTGTCGTCTTGTCCGGAAAATTTCGTGAATTCCCGCGGAGGTTTCACCCTTGGCGGAAGGAGCACGTTGAAGTACCACTCTGGGAACGGCGGCTTGTAGGCAGGTCCCTGCATTTTCGGTTTGAGGCCGAACTGATTTTGCATCAACTTGGCCATCTTCCGTGCCAGGGCGTCGTCCTCCTGTGTGCCCGCAGCTGGTGCGTAACCTGGATGCGGGAAAGCGTCGATGGCTCCGTAGTTTCCCACCTCGTGGTAGCCTCCGCCGTATAGGTTCCTCTGTAGCCAATTGCTTGCCGGAGCAATCCTGTGGCCGGAGGCAAGCGGGGCCCCAGGCGAGCCGAACGCTATCTCCCCGTATGTGGGCTGGTACGGGTTCGGCTGTTGTACAGGTTGACCCGTGCTGCCCTACGGTGGTGGCTAGATTGGTCCCCTCCTGAGGCCTGCAGTGGGGGCTGAACTGGCTGACCCCCAGCGCCTTGCGGAGGAGGCTGGAAAGCTTGACTTCCAGCGCTCTGAGGAGGAGGCTGGATTGGCTGGCTCTGTAATGGCGGTTGAGAGCTTGACTCGCCTAACTCCACGGTGCCCGCTTGGATGGGTGTCTTGATGAATGCCTGCTCCATGCCTGGACCGAAGACAACCACCATCATTTGTTTGAACGCACCAAGGAAAGCCCTGTGGTGCCTGCTCAAGACGTGGTCCGCAGAATCCCGGAATGCTTGCAGTCATTCCTCCCTTTCCTGCTGGGTCGTGGCGTCGCTCTCCCCTGGCAACAATACCCTGGGCATATCATTTTTCAGGTACGGGACGCCACTTCTGTTCTTCTTCAAGGACAGCAGACACTTCTGCTGGAATTGGTCCACGGCGTCCTGGAGCTGCTGCCGTTGTTCAGGAGAGAGGTCTTCAATGTTGACATCCACGATGTCCCCAATGTCAGGCATTGTTGACGGTGAAAATCCGTCAACCTAGCCATGAGTTTACCTTCGGTGTTGGCATGAGTTTTATACCTTATCCATTGGTACTAAGCCCCGTGGTATAACAAGTTCACGTGTGCATGTCGGTTTTGGAGTTTAATGTTTATGCAGGGTTTTAGTGTTGAATGCAAGACTTTCGGGATAAGTTCATCAAGCACCTCATGACAAGACCTTGAAGCCCCATACAAGTCATGCAATGAAGCAAACTTAACTCCAAGAAGCCGGGGACTTGATCCGAGAAGACGACGGACTCCGGGGACCCGACCGGAAAAAAGTGCCGAATCTTGCAAGACAAGGAGTTGAGTCCAATTCGGAGAGAAACCGACGACATGGACCTACATGCAGAAGGGGGAAACATCCGGAAGCAAGGGAACCGACGTGGAGCGAAGGAGCCCTCGGGCTGGGCCTAAATGGGCACAGGCCGGCCGGCCCAGTCCGGTCGGCCCAGGCCCATTTAGGGCCCAAATGCCCCCTCCTTTGCCCTAGCCGCCAATCGGGCTATTTATAGCCCCCTGACCGAGAGCCTCGCAGAAGAATTCGTCATCGGCCGCCGAGGAGCAGAGAAGAGAGGGACACCATCTCGGAGAGGAGAGGGTCGAGCTAGTTGACTAGGGTTCCCCTAGCCGACGTGGGAACCTTGCACGGAAGACCACGTCGGAGTTCCGGAGCTAGAAGCAAGATCAAGGAAGGATCCCGGTGGTGATCTTGTGTATGTATCATTGTTATAGTTGAATTATCAAGTTGAATCTTTTCCTAGCGATCAAGTGTTTCCTCGAAGATTTCGTTTTTCGATCGGCTTTGCTTATTCCAATTCTATTCTCGAGATAGATTACATAGGGTGTTCTTGTAGCCGCGGTGGCTAGAGGTACACGCGGATCTTCCGAAAGAATCTCGACTTGTCTTTTGACTCGCCCTAAGCTCCCCGCATGAATAGGGATACGTTGTGACGAACGGGGGTCTCGAAAGGCGGATGTTTTCGGATTTGGACGGGAAACCACGATTTAAAGAGGCTTCTATTAAGATTCGATTTGCTACTTCTTCTCTTGCTTGGAACTTCAACAAAAGGCTTACCCCGATCCTTCTAGATCGGTTTATCTACCCAATCTTACTTTGTTTTCTCCGGTCTTTAGTAGATTAGATTCGTTTTGTGTCTTTTACTTAGATGCATTAGGGTTTTATCGAAGATTGAAGTTACTTGGCTTTAATAGATTAAGTTTTGCGTCACACATTTGTTCCACGGATTCGATACCTTGGGTTCACCACTCGAGGGAAGAAGGGTCCCTTGACTACGACGGGAGACTTGTACACTTGCGAGTCACAAACGAACTTTGATACAATTATTAACCATCAACAAGCCCCTTTTTCTCGGCGCCGTTGCTTGGGGGAACAAGTGATCAAGATTTGATTTTTTTATTGCCTTTTTGTAATTTTCAGTTTTCTTTTTGTTTTTATTTTTGCATCTACTAAATTTTGATCATCCTCAAAATACATCTAATCTAGTTTGTCTAACCCTAGTTTTTATATATTTGTTTTTACTTTCTAGTTTTTTTTGCATACTTTGTTTATTGCTAACCCTAACAGGAGATGGACAGCTACCTCTCCAACAAACCCAATAATTTTGTGGATGATCCAGAAAAACTTTACAGGCTAAGGAGACGCGAAGCACATCAAGCTAAAAAGCTAGATTTTGTAGATTCGGAGTCGGAAGACAAAGGATCGCAGGAATCTCCGAAGAATTCACCACCTCAAAGTCCGCGGGAGAATCGACTTCCACCAATGGGTGACCAACCACCGCAAGAACGCAAGATTGGGGAGCTATGCACCCCAGACATCATCGACCTACCAATCTTGAACCTCAAGGAGATCGGAAGACCGTTCGAGATCAAGACCTCAACAATCCGCATGGTGCAACATTCACCCTTCACCGGCAAAGAGGATCCGAACCTTCACCTCCAAGCATTCATTCAACTATGTCAGACTTTCAACATGGATGGGGTGACTCAAGATCAAATGAGGGCAAGGCTTTTTCCGTTCTCACTACTCGGGAAGGCTTTGCAATGGTTCCACTCTCAACCGGCGGAGACAAGGCAAAAATTGGAACACGTTGATGAAGGCTTTCATGAAGGAATACTACTCACCGGTAAAATTCAAAGCTTGCGTAATAAGATTGCCACCTTTGTTCAATATCCTACGTAAACTATCTCGGAGGCATTCGAGCACTTCAACGAGTACACCCGGCGGTTCCACATCACAAGTTCCCGAAAGAAGACCTCGTGCAAAAGTTCTATCAAGGACTCACCATGGCGTCAAGGACGATCATCGATGCATCGGCGGAGGATCTATCATCGAGCTTACACCGACGGAAGCTTTCACGCTATTCAAGAAGGTCGCGGATAATGACACGTGGGCGTCATCCGGGCGCCTACATCCGGTTCAACCCACGGGGAACGTCAAAGGAGTCTTGCAAGTGGAGAAGGAGGACATACTTGAGGGCAAGATCGACTCGCTCATGAGGAGGTTGGAGAAGATGGAGATGGAAAAGAAAGAGGCTCAAGACTTGAAGGCCGCCGAAGCAAGGTCCACATGCGAAGAATGTGGAGAATATGGCCATGTCCGCAAAGATTGTCCGGAGGAAGCCAAAGTGCTCGACTACATGAGGAAGGGAGAATTGCCGAACTTCCGCTACGGGCAAGGTAGGCCTCAATTTAATGCAAGCTCATCTATTCCTAACGCGGTTCCGCTTCGTATACAATTTAAGGAGTTCATGGATGAGCAAGCTAAGATCAACAAGGACACCGTCACCAAGTTCAAGACCATAGACAAGGTGTTGGAGAACATCGATAGCAAAGTGACGGAGGTCGGAAGTTCCAATCATCAAGTACTCAACATGATGAAGATGCTCGAGACGCAAGTTGGACAACTTGCGGGGCGCCTCACCAATGATGAAGGGAAGCTTCCGGGACAACCCAAATGTCCCGAATCGGCGAAGGCCATTCAAACGCGTTCGGGGAAGGAGACCGAAGATCCGGAACATTCCGCGGGAGCAAGGAAGCTTAAACCATCCACTGAGGTGGAAGGAATTGCTAAAGAGAAGGTTACGGGGATCGTCACCGAGGAACCCAAATTCGAGATGCCGGAGGAAGACACGAGGATACCGCAACTCAAGCCACGCTACTTCCGAGGTAAACTTGACAACCACTTTGAGAAGTTTGTGGAAGTTGTGCGTAGACTTAGCATCAACATGCCATTACTATATGCCCTACAAGTACCTAAATATTCTCGTTATTTTAAAGACATACTTGCAAATAAATATGAGATAGCAACACTTGGGGTAGATCATGTCAAGATGTCCGAGGAGTGTAGTGCAGCTATTGCTAATGGGCTAGAGAAGCAAAAAGACCCCGGGTGCCCCACAATCCCATGTTCAGTTGGTTCTTTCAACTTCGAGAAGGCGTTATGCGACCTTGGAGCTAGTGTGAGCGTCATGCCTAGGGATGTGTTCGAGAAGCTACGCCTACCGATGGAGCCCACGGGAATATGTTTGGAGTTGGGTGACAACTCCATTCGCTATCCCTTGGGCATTGCTGAAGATGTACCCGTGAAGATTGGACACCACTTCATCCCCGTCGACTTCGTTGTGCTCGAGATGGGAGAGAGGGAGAAGCCGCCGCTCATCCTAGGGAGGCCTTTCCTCAAGACCGTGGGAGCTACTATTGATGTTGGCAAGGGGGAGATCATGTTCGATATCAACGGAGAAAGGAGTTCCTTCAAGTTCCGTCCAAGGATTGAGGCATGCAACATAATTGGAGTGAAGGGAGAACCAAAACAAACGGAGGGGCTGAAAAAAAAGAAGGAGCCGAAAAAATGAACGTAAAGAAAATCAAAGAAGGTGTTGCATCCGTCAAGACAAAGGAAGAGAAGCCGCCTGTGAAGACCAAAAAAATGACTAAGCCAACTAAGCCGGAAGACAAGCCCGCGCCCAATATGGTGCGGAAGTGGGTACCCAAGATTGCAACGCCCGCAAAGAGCGTTGATCTAGAGTAATCAAGTGAAGAAGTCTAGCTATAGACTATAAACGAAGCGCTAGGCGGGAGGCAGCCCGTTTCGTCGAGTCAAGAATAAGCTACCGGGAGGACAATCCGATTCCAGGTTTTTCTAGTATTTTTAATAATTTAGTTTTTGAGTTTTATTACGCAAAGACATTAGACTTAGAAGTGGTTGAACAATATTAGAGACATAATTCTTGATTGAATGTTTGCTTTATCATAAACCCTTTGCATGAACCCTCCTATGTGCTTGTTTGTTCTTTTCTTTTCGAGAAACCTCAACCAAATAATTTCAGAACCTTAACTCAACCTTTCACCCTCATTATGGTGCTGAGGTTGACTTATTTTTCATGCTTAAACCACACGAGTAGAGCCACGATTTATATTTAAGTGTTAATAAAATTCAGCACGTGGTAGGACTCGCGTGAACCTAGAAATCAAAACTTTTGGTTGGTTTTAAAAATCTTTATCTTTGGTTTCTCTAGGATTAGAATTTTTCTAAGCCTATTCTAATTTTGTTTTATTCAAAATCTTTCTTATTTAACCAAAATTAGAACCTAAACCTATGCCCCCATGATCAAACCGGGAAATGTTTGCTCTCAACCGATGAAGGCAGACTATATCGGTGAGACCGAAATCGACGTAGTCGAAAAATATTTTCGACTTACATTTGTTTTAAATGGGTTAAAAACTTCTCTAAAATTATGTTTGAGCTCTTGCATGGCTCTGAAAAATATTTTAAATTTCGAATTAGAGGAGTGCTTAACCTTAAACACATTTAATGGAGGCAATCTAGTTTGAATTAATCATGCATGCACCATTGGATTCCCTTTTATCAACTTTCACCAATTCCACATGCAAAGGACAAGCATGGTGGGCAGCAAGCATCAACTTTGCAGGATTTTCATGGTGGCATGTGAAGCAAGTGGAGCTAGGGAGCATGGACATGACCCAAAGCATGGAGCATCAAGTGGGAGGACCAATAATTCAAGAAAAGGAGTGGACGAGAGCGTTTGGGCGGTGCAACTCGTGGAGCACGCGGGCGGGGAAAGTTGTAGAGGCGAAATGATCGTCTTTGGAAGAAAGACGCGGCGGGGAGGAGCCGGGGAGGCCCCCGGGCCGGCCGGCCCGTGCCGGCCGGCCTCACCTACTTAAGGAGCCCCCCGGCTCCCGTTTTCTGCAGGCAAGCTTCCCTCTCCTTCCCTTGTTTGTGTGTTCAAGTTTGTGTGCTCAAAACCTCCGTAGACATAGCCAACCATCCCAAGCTTGATAGCTCAAGAAAAAATCCACATCCTTAATCCACTCAAAGTCCACATCCGAAGCAAAGAGTTTAAGTGCCTAGTTTACCGGTTGCAACCCGGAGTTTTAGTTGAAGAAAGAGTGCAGCAACCATGTGGAAGAAGACCACAAGTCTCTTCTCCAAGAAGAAGAGTTCGTCGTCGTCCAAGCCGTCATCAACCACGTCTTCGAGGAGGCACTCGGTTTCCGAGTCTCCCCGGAGCATGGAGACGGATACGGCGCCACCAAGGAGGAACGATGCTCTCCTCCTTGGTGGTATGAGGGCTGCAAGAAGCACTTCCATGAGGTTTACCGAACCTCGTGGGCACACGGAGGAGCAGCCCGTGCCACCACGACGATCGACTCGCTCAACTGCGCCACCTCCTTACACCCCGACATACTCTTTGTACGGCTTCATCATCTTGTCGGCGGAGGAGGAGAGGCTCTCTAATCTTGAGAAGAGTCTTGTGCCGAACGTCGAGTTCGACGACCAAGCACTCTACACCTTGGGTTTTGGCACCGACATATACTATATGTTGGGGCACCTTGGATGGGTGCAGTTCTCCAACGGAGTATCGGTGGACACCCATTTGGGGTTCGCCTTGGAAATTTTGATGACTATTGCACCCATCGTTGATGATGATGGGGTGCAAAGCTTGTCATTCCGTTTGGAGGGAGTCCAACAAGTGGTTCCCTATGAGCACGTTAGGGAGCTGCTTGGATTCCACAAGGGAGCTCGGAGAAAGTTGACGTGCCACCCGCATGTTAGCGGGATTTTGGAATATGATCTCCGGAGAAGCCCATCAACAACGCAATTGCATCCGCAACCCCATTATCCGGATATTTCACTCTTGGATGTGCAAGAGGGTATTGGGGAGGATGAAGGAGACAAAGGTGACCGACACGGAGTTGAATTGGCTATACTCGGCTTTAATTGCCAGGCAGCCAATAGACCCTTCTTACCTTATGATCAATCGTTGGTGTTGTGAAGCAACATCGGGGGCAGGTAATATTGGTTCGGGGTGTTACCTCTCCATGTTGGCCTTCTCCTTGCGGCCGGGGATCGCAAGAAACCCCGACCACCTTTTGCGTGGTACCTCTCTCGGTAGTGAGTATTTGCGGCAAGGCAAATACATTAGTGGAGATGAGAGAGGAGGTTATCGGTTGGCCATTGTGAACCTACCCCTTCCCAACGAGAGGCTTAGGCTTTTCAACGAAGGGAGAAAAGATTGGTTGGAAGAGGGACTACTTGTCCCAGCAAGGAAGAACAAAAGAGGAAGAATCGTAGAGGAGGGAACATCCTCCGCACAAGCGAGTGGAGCACAACCCAATGTGCAACCATTCGGCGGAGTTCCTCCTCCGCCAAGTTATTACGGAGGGCCACAAGAGCAAGCATGGGGGGGTGGTGCACCGGTACCCCCACCAAATTATGTTGTGCCCAACGCTAACTTCGCGGAGTCCTACGCTCATCATCCCCAACCACAACAAAGCATGGCCATAATTGGAGGGTATGCTGCAAGAAATGCTCAAAACATCGCAGCCATCCAAGCTAACGCAGCTCAACTCGGTGAAGGCAACGCAAATATTGCCTTTGAACTTGGACGCCTTCACCTTGTGGAGCCAAATCAATTCGTCGGAGGGAACGTCCAATCATATTATGAGCAAGGGTATTATTATCAAGATCATCAACATCAACCACCGGCGGAGGACTAGAAGATTTAGGAACTTTAGTTTTCTTTTCTTTTCTTTTTCTCTGTAATTTTCAGCTTTTGCTTATGTGTGTTTGCGTGGTATTTTCTGTTTTTATTTAAATTTCAGCAAGCATGTTTGTTTATTTTCAGTTTGTATTTCAACTTGATGTCATCATTAATAAAGACACCACCTTGATTATATCATTGGAAAAGTTACAAAATTCATGCCATGATGATATATGATTATAATTGCAGCTTTGTTCATCTTTGTAATTGACTTATGCATGTTTAAGCTAGTGCTCTCTTAAAAATACAAATCTGAATTTATTTAAATGCTAGCTTAATTTTCAGCAGAGGTTATGATTAAAATAAAGACCCATAGTGTTTTATGTGCTCTCAAGTTATGAATAGATTAAAGATGTCTTTTATGCTCAAAAATATCGCTAACCTTGTCACAAATATCGCTTGTGTGTTGCTCAACCTATCCAAAGCCTTATATATATTTGAGTGCATAAACCTTAGTGTACAAGAATTATTTTTGAGTGAGTTATTGCAAGCCATGATTTCTCTGGCCCGAGACTAAGAAGCTGGTCATTCCATTTTTGCGTATCTATCTTTTTGCTAGCCTTTTATCCGTGCATTGTGTATCCCCGCATCGGAGATCTCACAAACTTCGCCGGATATCCACCCTTAAACCAAATATCATCTTTTGTGATTACCTCCTTGACCACAACCTATCGTTGAGAATGGATCATCAATTTAAGGAAGATCGCAAGACGGTGCCAACATTGAAGATTTCAAGTATCTCTCCAAGGAAAAATGCTCCGCTACCTACCTTATTTTTCGCCTCTTTGCTCGAGGACGAGCAACGTCTAAGCACGGGGGACGAGGTAGGTACGGTGCAGTTTTAGAGTTTAAAGGGGAATATTTTAAAAAAAAGAGAAAAAAAAGTATGATGATGAAAGAAAAAAATCCAGTGATAATCATGACTTTCAAGGTAAATATATATATATATATATATATATATATATATATATATATATATATATATATATATATATATATATATATATATATTAAAGAAAGAAAGAAAGAAAGAAAGAAAAGAATGAGAAATATGAGAAAGAGAAAAAAATATGTGCGTAAAGTAAACTCCCCGGTTCTCTAAGAGTGCATTCAAGGCTTCAAGTTTAAAAGATCCATTCTCATTTTCCAACCATGTGCAATCCGATAACGAGGACTTCCTTTGTGCCTCGGGATCACTTTTTGCCATTTGCACATGTCCACTCATCTAAAAGTGTGTGTATTTTTCTCTTTCCCCTCCTTGATTTAACATTATTTTCCAATGACCTTTTTGACGAGTCTCGGTAAGACCATGAGAAGCTTGTCTTGTTTTGACAACACCTCATTTATAAAATCTTGTTAGGACTAAACTTTCCCAAAGCTCCATATAAAGCCTACCACATATATATGAGAGGGAAAGGAGTAGAATATATAGGCTTGAGAGACAAGTGAGATGAGAGTTCATGAGCAATACACGAGATGATTTGTGAATTTGGTTTAGCTTTTCTTTATCTCGTTCTTTATTTCAAAAATTCTGAGATCTATTTAAAACTTTGTGAGCATGTTAATACTTGTGGGATAAGCTTAATAAGAATCTACCCTCCGTAGAGATGAAGGCTAGTACATTATGGAACTTTAATGAATTAAAATTTTGAGAGCATTATGTTTTCTCATGTATGATTAAGTGCAAAGTTTAAACATTGTTTGGCAATGATGATATCCATCGAAGGCTTACTCGAGGACGAGCAAGGTTTAAGCATGGGGGAGATGTTGACGGTGAAAATCCGTCAACCTAGCCATGAGTTTACCTTCGGTGTTGGCATGAGTTTTATACCTTATCCATTGGTACTAACCCCCGTGGTATAACAAGTTCACGTGTGCATGTCGGTTTTGGAGTTTAATGTTTATGCAGGGTTTTAGTGTTGAATGCAAGACTTTCGGGATAAGTTCATCAAGCACCTCATGACTAGACCTTGAAGCCCCGTACAAGTCATGCAATGAAGCAAACTTAACTCCAAGAAGCCGGGGACTTGATCCGAGAAGACGACAGACTCCAGGGACCTGACCAGAAAAGTGCTGAATCTTGCAAGACAAGGAGTTGAGTCCAATTCGGAGAGAAACCGACGACATGGACCTACATGCGAAGGGGGAAACATCCGGAAGCAAGGGAACCGACGTGGAGCGAAGGAGCCCTCGGGGCGGGCCTAAATGGGCCCGGCCTGGTCGGCCGGCCCGGTCCGGTCGCCCCCTGTGCCCATTTAGGGCCCAAATGCCCCCTCCTTTGCCCTAGCCGCCAATCGGGCTATTTATAGCCCCCGACCGAGAGCCTCGCGAGAAGAATTCGTCATCGGCCGCCGAGGAGCAGAGAAGAGAGGGACACCATCTCGGAGAGGAGAGGGTCGAGCTAGTTGACTAGGGTTCCCCTAGCCGACGTGGGAACCTTGCACGGAAGACCACGTCGGAGTTCCCGAGCTAGAAGCAAGATCAAGGAAGGATCCCGGTGGTGATCTTGTGTATGTATCATTGTTATAGTTGAATTATCAAGTTGAATCTTTTCCTAGCGATCAAGTGTTTCCTCGAAGATTTCGTTTTTCGATCGCTTTGCTTATTCCAATTCTATTCTCGAGATAGATTACATAGGGTGTTCTTGTAGCCGCGGTGGCTAGAGGTACACGTCGGATCTTCCGAAAGAATCTCGACTTGTCTTTTGACTCGCCCTAAGCTCCCCGCATGAATAGGGATACGTTGTGACAGAACGGGGGTCTCGAAAGGCGGATGTTTTCCGATTTGGATGGGAAACCACGATTTAAAGAGGCTTCTATTAAGATTCGATTTCCTACTTCTTCTCTTGCTTGGAACTTCAACAAAAGGCTTACCCCGATCCTTCTAGATCGGTTTATCTACCCAACCTTACTTTGTTTTCTCCGGTCTTTAGTAGATTAGATTCGTTTTGTGTCTTTTACTTAGATGCATTAGGGTTTTATCGAAGATTGAAGTTACTTGGCTTTAATAGATTAAGTTTTGCGTCACACATTTGTTCCACGGATTCGATACCTTGGGTTCACCACTCGAGGGAAGAAGGGTCCCTTGACTACGACGGGAGACTTGTACGCTTGCGAGTCACAAACGAACTTTGATACAATTATTAACCGTCAACAGGCATCTTGATTTTTTTGGCTGTTGTCCCACTGGGCGTGCCAAAAAGTGTGTTGACGCAAAATGTGCACCTAGCACCAAGCACACAGCAAGCCGAACAAGCTGGCTTCACACGTGCAAAGAATCACAAGACGTTCCAGTCAATTTTTCCTGAAAATTAACAAAAGACAAAGTAGTTAGATACCAAAGCTTGGAACTTGCCGGGTGGTACCGGACAGTTCCATATTTACGGCTACAAATCCAAACGGGATGACACATAGCTATAGAAAGCTATCTGCCAATAAACTAAAACCATTCGGGAGCTTATAAAAGGAAAAGTAGCATAGCCGAATGAGTGACGTAAGCATGACGACGATCGATCTTTGTTTTGAGCAAAGATGCACATGCGCAAAGCCATGACCGATCCCCATGATGATTGACATTAAATAAATAAATAATGTAAAGCGCGAGCATAAACATGTAATAAACAAGCATGCATAGGTCCAAAGCACTAGTCTACCGCATGTCTAGGTACTTTAAAACCTGTCGGGTACGATGCCAAACAAATCTATCCACCGCATGATACAACTTGCATGGGGATCATACCACTTTCCACAAATAGATCTACCCACCGCATGATACAATCTAAATATGGAAAGCTAAAAGCATACATTATTTAAAGCATGATTTATGCACGTGTTCTACTCGTGAAGAAACATAACCGAATACGGCTGAACGAACCGATTGGGGTCCATGAAGAAGGAACGAACATTACCAAGCGAAATAAATCTATCAGATTGATTTGAAATCTAATCCACCGGATGACTAGCTCCAAAGCAACCCAAAAACTTGCATCTACCGCGTGATACTCAGTTCTTTCAAGATTTGTACTAACGTTGGCAAGCTTGAACCCGCAACATGTAACAACCTAGATCGATTCGGTTTCGGCTATCGAAGAGCATGTGATCCACGTATTAAACTTGCCCAAGGCACGAATTCGACTCGCATAAGGATCACGAAAGGGATAAAGCCGATCCAAATTTATCTAGATTGGGCAAAAGGTGTTACATGAATTTAAACATAAAGTAAAAACTCAAAGTAACAGGGGTAACTTAATGAATCTATTGGATCTTGCCAAAATCCAATAGAGCCGATAACTAGCTTCAAGCTAGATCTTAGCCTACCGCATGGCTCATGACCTAACAAGAAACCCTCTTGAACCAAGCTTGAATCTACCGCATGACACGAAGCATGGTAACAAGACTACTTGCATCAGATCTAAATCCACCGCATGATACTAGATATGATACAAGGTTGCCGGTACTCACGGAGGTCGACGGATCGATGAACCCTCTCGAAGAACTCGACGACACGACAAATGGACTCTAGGGTTTGGCGTAAGGCCGGTTTGTATTGAGAATGAGCGTATATGTTACATACATTCGGGGCTCATATTTATACCCTGCCAAGCACAACCTCGAATGGATTTGTTGCCTAACTTATCTCTAAGCTTGATCGCTTATCCATCCATTCGTCCTTCCTGCTTGAGCCACGTCACCGTCCAATCCCGCAAAATCAGCTCAACTGTTCCCTTGCCGAACGGAAGCAGATAGCCGACCGCGGATCTTTCTGCCGAATACATCTGAGGAAACCTTCCTTCCGCCAGACGGACTCCTCATCGAGCTGGACCCACAAGTCAGACTCCTTACCAAATTTTGGTATTAACACCTTGCTCATAATAGGATTGCACCACTCCTCCTATGAATTGTCCTGGCGGTGCTAAGTGAAGGCGTCCAAGCTAATAAGTGATATTTGCATTTCCTTCACTCATTTGGTTTGCATTGGTTTGGATGGCTCTGATATTTTGCATGTTTCTCGCAGTGTATCCTCCAATGATGGCCACACCTTTTTTGTGGTTGAGGAAGATGTGTATATGGCTCCACAAAGGCTACGTTGGGCACCGCAAAATGGTGGGGGCATGGCTGCACCACTCCCCCATGCTTGCATTGGTACACCACCATAGTAACTCGACGGTGTCGGGATTCCTCTAAATGGTGGCACATAATTTTGTTGCGCACCTCCATCTTGGGCCATGGAGGAACCTTCTCCTATAATCCTTCCTCTTTTATTTTTCTTCATCGGCACAAGAAGTCCTTCCTCTAACCAATCTTCTTTCCCCTCAAGAAAACGTCTTAATCTTCGATCTGATAAGGGCAAATTTACTTTGTCCACTTTGAAGCCATCTCTCTCATCTTCACTTATATATTCTCCTTTCTTCGTATAATCAAATCCTAGGGAGGTCCCAGCTAGGAGATGCTCCGGGTTCCTTTTAATACCCGACCTCAAAGAGATAACCAACATGGAGAGGTAACACCCCGAACCAATATCTCCCGAACCCGATGTTGCTTCACAACACCACCGGTTGATCATAAGTTGAGTGGGGTCGACTGGCTACCTGGCAATCAAAGCCGAGTAGAGCCAATTCAACTCTGTGTTGGTTATCTTTGTCTCTCTCATTCTCCCCAAAATCCACTTGCACATCAAGAGTGAAAAACTTGGATGATGGGGTCCCGAATACTATTTCTTTGTTGGTAAGCTTCTCCCGCGATCATACTCCAAAAACCTTCCAATGTGCCTCCATGCACATCCACTTGTTCCGAGGCTCCCTTTTGAAAACCTAGCAATTCCCTAATATACTCATAGGGAACCACTTGTTGAACTCCCTCCAAACGGAATGAGAGACTCGGCACTCCTTCATCAAGGATAGGCGCCAAGGTCTTGAATTTCCAAGGTGAATTCCTTGTGGGTGTTTGCCGACACTCCGTTGGAGGATTGCACCCAACCTCGGTGTCCCAACATCTAGTAAATATCCGTATGAAAACCCAATATGTGGAGAGCTTGGTCGTCGAAATCGACGTTCGCTACAAGCCTCTACTCATGGCGAGTGAGCTTCTTCTCCTCCTCCTTCGTCATGATGATAAACGCATCAGAATACAATGGAGCGTATAGAGGTAGAGCGAATGATCGTGTCGAGCGGTGAGGTGGGACGGGCGGCTCCTCCGTACGTCCTTGAGATTCGGTGAACCTCATAGACGAGCTTCGTGTGGCCCTCATCCCACCGAGGAGAAGAGTGTGGTTCCTCCCCGGCGGTGCCGTGTCCACCTCCATACTCTGAGGAGACTCGGAAACGAGTGCCTCCTCGAAGAGGTTGTCGATGATGGCTTAGACGACGATGATCCCTTCTTCTTGGTGAAAAGACTTGTAGTTTTCTTCCATGGTTGCAGCTCTCTCCCTCACAAATAAATATCTGGGGTTTTCAACCGGTAACAAGGTACGCAAATATTATTTTGGAGTATGGAGTTTGAGTGGAATTAGGATGTGTTTTGTTGAACCAAACAAACGGGATGGAAGGCTAAGTCTAAGGTGGTTATGAACTACAAACTTGAGCACACGAACAAAGAGCTGGATGAGCGACTTACCAGTGCACTCATGTTTGCTTTATTGCTTCGTGACTGCGTGCTCCACGGGGTTGCACCTTCCAAACGTTCTCGTCCACTCCTTTGCTTGCATTATTACTCCTTTCACTTGATGATTTTGCTTTGAGTCACTTCCATGCTCCCTTGCCTCACATGCCTCCATGATATTCCTGCAAAACAAGACATTGGCTGCCCCCCATGCTTGTCCTTTGCATGTGGTTCGATAAAAGATGTTGGAGGGGCATCCGTGATGCATCATGGTGCATGCATGGTTAAGTTAACTAGATTGCCTCCCTCTAAGCATGTCTTAATGCTAGGCACTCCTCTAATTTCTAAAAATAAAAATAAACTCAGAGCTTGCAATGAGTTCGAATATAAATTTAGAGAAGTTTTTAAAGCATTAAAAACAAATGTAAGTCGAAAATATTTTTCGACTACTTTTATGTAGGTCTCACGGTATTGTTTGCTTTCATTAGTTGAGAGCAAGCTTTTCCCGGCTTGATCATGGGGGCATAGGTTTAGGTTCTAATTTTGGTTAGATGAGAGAGATTTTCAATGAAATAAAATTAAATGAGGCTTAGAAAAATTCTAACTCTAGAGAAACCAAGGATAAGGATTTTTAAACCAACCAAAAGTCAAGTTTCTAAGTTCACATGAGTCCTACCACGTGCTGAAAATTAAATATGATCTAGGCACAACTCATGGCTCTACTCGTGTGTTTTTAGCATGTAAAACAGGTCAACCATAACATAATAAAGAGGATGAAAGGTTGAGATAGGTTCTGAATTTATTTGGTTGTGGTTTCTCGAAAAGAAGCAAATAACATAGGATGGCTCATATAAAGTGTTTATGATCAAACAAAACATTCAACCAAGAAGTATGTCTCTAATATTGTTCAACCACTCTAAGTCTAATATCTTTGGGTAGTAAAATTCAAAACTAAACTACTTGAAAAAGACTCGAAAAACCTGGAATCGGGTTGTCCTCCTGGTAGCTTATTCTTGACTCGACGAAACGGGTTGCCTCCCACCTAGCGCTTCGTTTATAGTCCATGACTAGACTTCTTCACTTGATTACTTCGGATCAACGCTCTTTGCGGGCGTGGCAATCTTGGGTACCCACTTCCGCACCATCTTGGGCATGGGCTTATTCTTTGGCTTAGTCATATTTTTGGTCTTCACAGGCTGGCTTTGTCCTTTGGTCTTGACGGATGCAACAACTTCCTTCATGTAGTGGCTCGGCATCTCAAACTCCGGTCCTTCAGTCGTGATCTTCATGGTCTTGGTGTGATCCTCCATCTCTCCCGAATGTGTTTGAGTAGCCTTCACCGTCTCGGGACCTTGGGATTGTACCGGCAATCTTCCTTTGCTACCCATCGGGCGCCCGACAAGTTGTCCCACTTGCGTCTCTAGCATCTTCATCATGATGAACACTTCACGGATAGAGTTTCCGACCTCCGTCACCTTGCCATCTAAATTCTCCAATATTTTCTCCATAGCCTCGAACTTAGTGATGGCGTCCTTGTTGATTTTAGCCTGCTCGTCCATGAAGTCCTTCAATTGTGTACAAAGAGGAACCAAATCTTGAATCGACCAACTTGCATTAATTCGGGGTTTACCTTGGACATGGTCGTACTCTTCACATTTCTCGCATGTGGATCTTGCCTCGGCAGCCGTTAGGTATTGAGCTTCTTTCTCTATCTCCATATTCTCCATCCTCCTCATAAGTAAACCGATATGCTACTCAAGGAATTCGGCTCGCATGTATTCACTGAAACTCTCCCAAGCTTCCGCAATCGTCTCCATGGGAATTTGAACAAATGTATAAATCTTGTTGTGCAAACTTTGAGTCTTGGTCGACGAATAAAACTCCTTCATAAAGTTCCTCATCAACACTTCCCAATCTGTGAAAGGCGAGCGTTGCACCATGCGGATAGTTGAGACCTTGATCTTGAACGGCCTTCCGGTGTCTTGAAGGTTTATGATAGGTAGATCAACGATGTCTAGGGTGCATAGCTCGATCTTGCGCTCTGGTTGTGGTTGTTCTCCCATGGGTGGCGGTTGAGGTTAATCTTCCTTTGGACTTGGAGGTGGAGATTCCCTTGGAGATTCAGACAGTCCTTCAACTTCGGCTTTTGAATCTAGGGTTTCCAACCCTTTAGCTTGTGTTGCACGTCTCCTTTGCCTGTAAAGTTTTCCTGGATCATCCACAAAAGAAAGTTTGGGTTTCTTGGAAAGGTAGCCAACCATCTCCGATTAGGGTTAGCAATAAAACAAAAATCTAAAAAAGAAAAATTAGGGTTAATCAAAACTAGATTAGATTGATTTTTTTCTTTTTGAGGATGACCAAACTTAAGAGATGCAAAAGAAAATCAAAAGAAAAACTGAAAAATATTCAAAAAAAGCGATACTAGATTGGATCTTGATTCCTTGTTCCCCGGCAACGGCGCCAGAAAAAGGGGCTTGTTGACGGTGTATATTCGTATCAAACTTCATATGGATTTGCAAGCGGACAAATCCCCCGTCGTAGTCAAGGGACCCTTCTTCCCTCGAGTTGTGAACCCAAGGTATCGAATCCGTGGAACAATGTGCAATGCAAGGATTCAATCTAGTAAAGCAAGGAAAGCTATCTTTGAAGAACCAAGTTGCATCTAATCTAAGAGATCATCAAGAAAACACATCAAATCTAATGTACTAAAGAGGTAGCGAGAGAAAGCAAGAGATAATCCATCTAGAGAGTCTAGATCATGCATATCATTAAAGGCATCTTTAAACCGTGGCCTCCGGTCCGATTCCGAAAACGCCTGCCTTTCAGAGTCACCGTTCTGTCACAAAGCACCCCTATTCATGCGGGTAGTCTAGGGTGAGTTTGATAAGAACAAGTTGAAATCACTTGGTCGGTCCGTGTCGTATGGACCTCCCTGGGCCCACTACCTCAGTGGTAACAGGACTGACTACTCGGTGGGCCCCTGGGACTGCTCGACTTGTGCTGCACGGCACCTGATGGCGTGAAGTGCAAGGACTACGGTGGAGAAGTACTCGGATAGGAAGCTATACAAGTCTTGTACTGTGTAGAGAACTCCTAGACGTACCCGACTAGTACTGTCTCCTTGAACCGACTTGTAACCCTGCCTCCCGGGCTATATAAGGCGAGGCAAGGACCCTTCTCTCTCATACGCATCATCTTGTAAACACACCCAATCAATCTAGAGCTACGCATCATACAGGACGTAGGGTATTACGCACCTCGCAGCCCGAACCTGTCTAAATTGTGTGCCACGTGTCTCTTCCTTCGAGTTACCGATCTCGGCGAGGCCACATTTATCTACATCGGGTACTCCCCTTGGTAGGTTTCCGGTCTAAAACACCGACAGCTGGCATGCCAGGTAGGGGATCTCGCCAAAGATCTCATGGCGAACTCGACGTCTTCAGTCTTCATCAAGCCAACTGTCGCCTTCAACCGCGGCGACACCTTCGTCTTCGGTTCTTGGGTTTGCACCGCTGATGGCGCTGGATCCTTCCAACGCCGCCTCACCATGACGCCCGACCCGAAGACCGGGCTTGTGACGCTTCCCGAAGTAGTCACGGGCGATCTCGCCGGAAAATTTAGCGAAATTTCGCTCTACAACCAACACACCGACTTCGAGCTCGGATCTGCCTCCAACTCGAACTCGACGTCCCCGTGGGCCATCGCATGCGAGCCGGCTACTCATCCTTCGTGTGTGGACTCCCCACTCCATGAGCACTTCCCATACGGCCTCTGCAACGTCAGCAGGGCCCACGCGAAGGCTCTCACTGCGCGCCGGGCCGGCAAGGAGATCGCCTCCGAGTACAACTCGGACTCCAACGCCGTCGCCGGCCATAACTCAGACTCCAACCCTCTCTCTGGCTACTACTCGGATTCTTCCTACGAGTTCGACTTTGGGTCGGACCCCGACGAGCCCGAGTCCGAGAACAACACGACTGAGAAACTGCTGTCAGGACCAGCTTCCGGCCTGGTCATAACGTCTACACCCGCCGGGAGATTCATCTACTGGCCAGACCGCAAGCCCGCAGACCTGACAGACGGGAACTCACGCTGCGTCGCCTACCTCAACTCACTTCCCTTCCAGGAGGGAACACTACTAGCTCCAGCTGAGGAGCACACTCCAACAGAGGTGGCGACTCCCGACTCCAGTCTCGGCAACCCCGATCGCCAAGTCTTCACGGCTGTTGGGGAGACGCCGGGACCCTCGGGGACACATCCTGACCGATATCTCGAGGATATCTCAGCAGACGAGCTGTCTGCAAATGCACCCGCGGATGAAACCGACGAGAACAAGACTGCCCGACGTGAACGCAATAGGAAGCGGAACGAACGGCGTTGACGTCTCCGTGAGTCCCTACCCATCCGGAATCTCGCAGAGGCTCTCGACCAAATCGAGAATCGGGTGCACACTACCCCAGAGCAATGCCTCATGTCTATCACTGCGATAGCACATCAAGCTCAGGGGATGCGCGCAGGAGAAGTCATCTCCAAGCTCGCGGAGGACGCTTACTTCATGAGAGTTGACAACAGAGTCACTCAATTGCCCCCCATCAGAACTCGCCCAACCCGAAAACAACGAATCCACAAGTCGCAGTCCAGCTGACAACGGACGCAGCCGTACACGAGGAGTACTGCCGGCTAACCCCAACCGTACTCGGGCATCGATCGGTGGACCTTCTCAGGGTGGCAACAGTGTCGGCGGTGCCGGCGGCAACCACGATGTTGTCCCTCATCGCGATCCTGGTGGCGGAGGTAGCGACGGCGGGAGCTCCTCACACGGGGCTGGCAAGAGAGCTGGGGGCGGAGGCGACTACGGCGGCCGAGGCCACGCGAACAGCCACGCCTCCGGTGTTTCACACGGCGGCTTCGATGCCTGCCAAAAAATTGAAGAACTACGACGTAAGAGGTCCTCCATGGCACGCGACAACGACGGCTTCCCCGCCTTCTCCGCTCGGCTTCGCAACCTACTCCTCCCAGAAAAAATCAAACCTCTAGGGATTTCCAAGTTAGACATGAAGCAAGACCCAGTACAGTGGCTCAGATGCTACGCCCTCTTCATCGAAAACGCTGGTGGCAACAACGACACGAAGTGCCTCTACTTCCCCTTCTGCCTGTATCAAGCTCCACTTACATGGCTTGAGTCATTCGAGAAGTACTCGATCGACAAGTGGACCAGCTCAACGAACAGTTCACCAACAACTTCACGGGCACTATGGGTCGCTCGGGTACTCGCATGGACCTCGCAATGGTGAAGCAGGAACAGGGCGAGACCCTTCGCAAGTACATGCGGCATTTCTTCGACAAGCACGCCACCGTAGTCGACTTCACTGACAAGGAGGTCATCGACCTCTTCCAAGACGACCTCTACCACCATCGCACCTGTGAAGACTTCGGTCGTCGCTGCCCGAGCTCCATCACCCACCTCAAGGACATGATCACCTCCTGGGCTGATGAAGAAGACAAGGCTAACGCCAAGTACGACGCCATCTGTGGCAGGAGCAAGCAGAATACGGGTGGCAGCAACAACAACAACGGGAGCCAAGGTGGTCGCAGCAGCAACTACTCAGGTCCTAATCGCAAGCGCAAGCCAGATAACACCGTCACCGCTATCCAGCGCCCTGCGAAAGACAACTCGAAGAAGACCTCCTGCGGCTTCAAGGACTTGCTGAAAGAGAAGTGCTTGTGGCATCTGGATGGCAACCACACTACCGAGCAGTGCTACCAACTCCGGCGAGCACTGAATGACACGCCAGAGCCATGGCACCCTCACGACAAGAAAGGCAAGAAAAAGACCGACGAAGGCAACGACGACTTCCAGGAACCCAACAAGATGGTGAACGTCCTCTTTGGCGGACTACCCAAAAGACGGGTTCAAAAGGCCACCCGACAGGAAGTCTTGAGCATTGAACCAGTGGTCCCGACACCCCTCAGGTGGTTGGAGGTACCCATCACCTTCTCTCGCGCGGATCAATGGACAAGCTTCTCCGAACCAGGGTGGTTTCCACTCGTCCTGAAGCCGGTAGTCGCATGCTCCAGACTCAACAAGGTCCTCATCGATGGTGGAAGCAGACTCAACGTCCTTTTCACCAATACCTTGAAGAAGATGAAGCTCGACATCACCCACATGCTCACCAAGAGCACTTCGCCCTTCTACGGCATCGTCCCCGGGAATGCGGCTATCCCACTAGGCTTAGTGGTCCTGCCAGTTACCTTCGGGGAGAAAAGGGAAAACTACCGCACTGAGTACGTCAAGTTCGAAGTCGCGGACTTCGAGACGTCCTACCATGCCATCCTCGGCAGACCAGCTATCGCCAAGTTCATGGCGGTACCTCACTACACATACTTGGTACTCTAGATGCCAAGTCCGGCCGGTGTACTCTTGCTGCAAGGGGACTTGAAGATATCCTTCGACTGCGACGATGGAGATCTATGCAATGATGGAGATCTATGCTGCATCTAAGATGCTTGCCCCAAGTGAACTCGACATCCCGGAGAAGTCGGACAAAGCCAACAAGCCTCGGCCAGCTGAGGAGGTGCAAGCCAAGACGATCGACCTTGGGACAGGCGACAGCAGGAAGACTACCACCATCGGGGCGGGCCTTGACCCGAAATAGGAAGACGCGCTCGTCAGCTTCCTCCGGGCTAACCGAGACATCTTCGCTTGGAAGCTAGCGAACATGCCAGGGGTGCCCAGGCAGCTGATCGAGCATTCACTCAGCGTCGACCCTAAAGCTACCCCGAAGCGACAACACCTCCGCTGTTTCGCTGACGATAGACGGGATGCCATCAAGAAGGAACTCGCCAAACTACTCGCGGCTGGCTTCATCAGAGAAGTCTTCTATTCTGAGTGGCTTGCCAACCCCGTCCTCGTCCGCAAGAAGAACTCAAACGAGTGGAGGATGTGCGTCGACTACACCAACCTCAATAAGCACTGCCCCAAGGACCCCTTTGGGTTGTCGCGGATAGACCAAGTCATTGACTCCACGGCGGGCTGCGACCTGCTCTGCTTCCTCGACTGCTACTCCGGGTACCACCAGATCGCTATCAAGGAAGAAGACCAGGAGAAGACCGCGTTCATCACCTCGTTTTGCGCGTACTGCTACACGACCATGTCCTTCGGGTTGAAGAACGCCGGCGCTACCTACCAGCGAGCTATCCAGGCCTACTTCAAGAGGCAGCTCAACTAGAACATCGAAGCCTATGTGGATGACGTGTTCGTCAAGACCAAAAACTCCGACACGCTCATCGTCGATCTTGAAGAGACTTTCGCATCCTTGCGAGAGTACCGCTGGAAGCTCAACCCGAACAAGTGCGTCTTCGGCGTACCGTCGGGAAAACTACTCGGCTTCATCATCAGCCATCGCGGCATCGAAGCCAATCCCAAGAAGATCTCCGCCATTACCAACATGAAAGCTCCCACGTGCATCAATGACGTGCAGAAGCTCACCGGGTGCATGGCGGCCCTGAACAGATTCATCTCGAAGCTTGGAGAATGGGGGCTACCCTTCTTCAAACTACTCAAGCACCAAGAGAAGTTCGCATGGACTCCAGAGGCAGACCAAGCCCTTGCTCAGCTCAAGGACTTCTTATCCAAGCCACCAGTACTCACGGCTCCTCGCAAAAGTGAGCAGCTACTGCTCTACCGCGCTGCGACTACTCATGTGGTCAGTACTGAGCGGCAGGAAGACGTCCACGCCTACCCAGTCCAGCGACTAGTCTACTTCGTCAGCGAGGTCTTATCGGAACCCAAAGCACGCTATCAACCAGTGCAGAAGCTACTGTATGCATGCTCATTACCTCGCGGAAGCTACGACACTACTTCCAGGAGTACTTGATCTCCGTTGTCACCGACTACACGCTCGGTGACATCCTGCGGAACCAAGATGCTAATGGAAGAATCTCCAAGTGGGCAGTCGAACTCGGTGCCCTCAACATCGACTTCAAGCCACGAACAACCATCAAATCGTAGGCTCTAGTCGACTTCATGGCAGAGTGGCGGGAGAATCAACTACCAACCCCAACCGAGCGCCCAGAGCACTGGGTGATGTACTTCGACGGCTCGCTCAAGCTCGAAGGCGCAGGTGCAGGGGTACTCTTGATTTCTCCAATGGGCGAACAACTCAAGTACGTCCTGCAGATCTTCTGGAAGGTCTCAAACAACGAAGCCGAGTACGAAGCTCTACTACACGGGCTCCGCCTCGCAGCTTCACTGGGCATCAAGCAACTACTAGTCTATGGCGACTCCGCAGTGGTCATCAACCAAGTCAACAAGTCCTGGGACCGCAACAAGGAGAACATGGATGCCTACTGCCTAGAATTCCGCAAGCTCGAGAACAAGTTTTACGGTCTCGAGTTCCACCACGTCGTCCGCGACAACAATGTTGCAGCGGACGTCCTGTCGAAGCTTGGCTCTACTCGCGCTCAAGTACCAGCGGGTGTCTTCGTCCACGAGCTCCACGCGCCATCCATCTCGGAGCCGGCGCAGACGACCACTGACCCAGCACCCTTCCCAGCTGGCCAGGAGGTCAAGATGATAGACGTGGACTGGCGACAACCCTTCATCGACTACATCCGCGAGCAGAAGGTTCCAACGGACAAGAACTTGGCCGAGCAACTCGTCCGCCATGCCAAGTCCTACGTTCTAGTCGGAGACAAGCTCTATAGGCGGGGCGCATCTTTCGGAGTACTCATGAAGTGCGTTTCCCGAGAAGAAGGCAAGGTCATCTTGGAGGAGATCCACAAAGGCGTTTGTGGCAACCACGCGTCTTCACGAATGCTGGTCAGCAAGGCCTTCCGACGAGCACTCTACTAGCCCACAGCTCTGGGCGATGCCGAAGAACTCGTCAGAAGGGGCCAAGGGTGCCAATACTTCGCCAAGCAACAGAACGTCCTGGCCTACAAGCTAGTCACCATACCACCAACCTGGCCCTTCGCCTGCTGGGGGCTCGACATGATTGGCCTCTTCCAATTGCGCTAGGAGGATTCAACAGAGTCTTGGTGGCCATCGACAAGTTCACCAAGTGGATCGAAGTCAAGTCGGTCACATGCCCCAAGGCCGATAGAGTACTCGACTTCTTGGATGAACTCATGCACCGCTACGGACTACCCCATCGCATCATCACAGACCTGGGCTCCAACTTCAACAACCACGAGTTCTGGGAGTACTACGAGAACAGCGGGATCGATGTCCGCTATGTCTCAGTCGCCCATCCACTAGCCAACGGACAAGTCGAGCGTGCCAATGGGTTGGTACTCGACGCTCTCAAGAAGCGACTACACGATGTTGCTAACTCCAGAGGAGGCAAGTGGATCAAGGAACTACCCAATGCACTCTGGGGGCTGCGCACTTAACCCTCCAAGCCAACGGGACAGTCGCCATATTTCCTGGTCTACGGCTCCGAAGCTATTCTCCCTGCCGACGTCATGTGGGATTCGCAGGTAGTAGAGCAATAGGACGAAGGCATATCTGAAGATAGCAGACAAGTTGACATCGACGGACTCGAAGAAGCTCGCTGTGCCGCCCTTGTCTAATCAGCAAGGTACCTTGAGGGTATCCGACGCTACCATGATCGCAACGTCAAGGAACACTCCTTCAACGTTGGTGATCTCGTCCTCCGCCTTATCCAGAACACGGAAGGACTACACAAGCTCAGCTCGCCATGGGAAGGTCCCTTCACAGTTGCCAAGGTGACCGGACCAGGCTCATACCGCCTCCAGACTCTTGAAGGCAAAGACATCAGCAACTCGTGTAACATCGACCAGCTTTGTCGATTCTACGCCTAGTCTCTCGACTACCCCGGGGGCTCAAGTCTACACGACTACTCCAAGACCCCTTCGCTGTAAGCGGCCTCCGGGTCCAGGCACTAGTCTCCGGACTACTCTACTCCAAGATCCAGCGTTAACGGCTACTAACGGATCTCGGGCTGCCCAGAGCGACAAAGGACTCTAGCAGCGGTCTACTAAGAGATCATGTACTCCTAGATCCAGCCTACATGGCTACTAACAGATCTCTAGCTGTAAGAGGCCATGCGCCCTAGCACCATCTAGCCGTAGGCGGCCTCCGGGTCCTGGCGACTACATTTGTAAATGGCTCTGGCCATCCAGGTGTACTCTTCCAGTAATAAAGTTTGATTCTTCATCAGCTAACTTACTGTGTCTCCCTCAACAGGCCTACCAGCGAGTACTACTACTCGCGACAACTCCACGATGGGCACTCCGCATACATATCTCGCGACAACGAGTACTCATTTATGGAAGTTCTTTCATTCATACTTAAACAAATTCATTGCAACTTTGTTTATAAACAACTATTGCTACAAGCTAACCCTACAGGACTACTAGAGGTTCAGCTTCTCAGTGACTTGTTCAGCTATTGGTGCCATCTGCTCCAGGAGCTCCGCGTATTGCTCATCGGTACAATTGGCGGCTAGTCCACCCGCGACTACCTCCACTGGAGCCTTGGGGAAGTACGGTTTCATGTATGCTAAGACTTGATTGGGGATGGACTTTGCCAAATGCTTGACGTACATCGCCAGACGACCGGGAGCCTCTCTCAGCCGGTCGACCAACAGAGCAATCTTCGGCCCGCCCGGATGAGGCACCAGCAGCCTCGCAATGGGAAGTGCGGCTTCTTCAAGTTCCTTGAGTTGTCCCCGCAACTTCTCACAATCCTCGTTCAGCTTCTGCAGAGATTTGTAGCTGTTGACAAGATCACGGTCCGAGGCAATCCGAAGCTCCATGTGCTTGTCGCACTCATGAGCCAACTGCTTATAATCATACTCAAGTACCTCACGGGCCTCCTTCTCCCGGTAGAAGAGATTCTTCATATCGGTCTCTCAGGCCCTCAGCTGCTCAACCCGGGTCTCAAGCTCTGCAAACAACAAAGGAGGCGATGTCAGACTACCACAGGGCACTTCCAATAAGTACTCGACAAGCACCATCAAGCTTCGACTGGAGCATGGCGAGTGTTTCCTGGCCTTGCCGAGTTCTTTCTCCAATGCTTCCGTTCAAAGCACTGCATCGCCATATCCCTGGAGCATCTCAGATTTCTGTCGGAATCTTTCCACGACATCCTGCAGCAGACAACAATTGTTACTCGGGTACTCAGCACTTATCGCAGTTCAACTATTCAAGGGTACTGATAACTTACCTTCATCCACTGCTCGGCCCGGCGCATCGCCTCCAAGTTGTGCGCTACCACCGCTGGGTCGACGAGATCATCCCCCAGAAGCTCGATCCCACCACGACTAGTCTTGGCGGCCTCGGACATCGGCGCCGAACGGATCGGCTCCACATCCTGAATCTCTGGCGACCGGACGACTACTTCCAGGCTTGACGCTGGCAGTACTTCGTCGTGCTCCTTTTCGGCCACCCCAGGGGCTCCTTCGCTGGCTATCTCCGCCAGCTCGGTCGCTGCTCCGGCGGCTCCTTGGGATTCAGGCACCACGCCTTCAACGGGCACAGCCTCGGGGATGGTGTTTCCCTCGACTTCGGCCCCTGTCAACGGCAGGCACACGGGATTAGTTTCCTGGGGGCTACGACTACTACTCGAGGAAGACTGCGTCTGAGCAGTGTACTCACCTTCTACTATGCTAGCCTCCGGCAGAGAAGCCTCGACGTTCGGCGCCAAGGTCTCGCCCTGGGGAGGGGAGCGGACCCCTCGACGTTTGGCGTGGAAGCTTCTTCAGCCACCGCCGCGCTGGGTTCATCTCCCTCCCGGGACAAGTTCGTTGATTTCCTGCATAGTACAAAATCGGTGGTCAACCAAGTACGACTACCAAGCTGCATGTACTACTCGGGAAGAATTTTCACTTACAGGCTTGACTGGACGACAATTACGGTCGGGGCGCCAAGTATGCTGGTGATATCGACAAGCCCGGCTTCGGTCGGTGCCTCTTCTTCTGCTTCAGTTGCCACTGGTTCTTCAGCAGCAGCGGTCGCGCCCGGTTCTGCTTTCGACAACCGGCGCCTGCGGCTCGACTATTGCGGTCGACCGCCGTGTCAATTGCGACACGAGTTCTTCTACGGTGGGGTCTGGGTTGCGGCTTCTTTCAGCTGGCTCTCCCACCGTCTCCTAGTCGCCTCCGTCCCCTTGGTCTACGGGGTCGAAAGGCGGAATCTCCTGCAAGCATTCGGAATTCAGTTGTCAGCATACACAACATGGAAAGACAACTACTCAACTACTCTACTCGAGGAGATTACCTCTTGGGATGTGGTCTCAGTGACTTTGAACTTCTTGGCAACGCGCTTGCGTGCCACATGCGCGGCTTCCTTGGCGGCACAGGCGGACTAGCCTCCAAGCCAGTCGGAGGATCGTCGACAAGGGATACGTTGGGCAGTCCAGGGCGGCTGAACCTGGACCGTAGCTCGAATAGCTCCTGCAGCGTCTCCCCGTCCTCCTTGTCGGATGTATCCTCGACGACGACAGTGTCGTCACCTTCACCGACTTCGCGGCGCTCCTTCTCCTTGCCCATCCCCTCCTCCGGGATATTCACAAGTCGGGGAGGTGAAGCCGGTTCAGAGACAAACTTCACAATGTCATCCTGCAACAAGTACATTGGGTGAGCATGACTACTACTACACAATCAGTACTCGGACTCTGGGTTCGGCTACTGACCTCGTTCGGCGGATGAGCTGTGGAGTACTCGGGGACTGGGCAGGGTGTGTACGCAGGCATGTCCTTGAAGATCCTGCCCAGTCTCTCGACGATGTCATCATCATCGATCTCACCACCGGGCATCCATGACGAGTCGCCCTCGCCGGTGTACTGGTAGCCGAGGGTGTCACGAGCCATCAGTGGTTGCACCCTCCTCTTCATGAAGCTGAAGGCCACATGCTCGGCCCTCAGCCCAGCTTCTCTCAAAGCCTTGATCTTCAGCAGTAGTTTGGGTAACTGGATACCCTCCTGCATCGTCGGCTCCGTATTCCACTAGGGCCAATGCTTTGGCTGCTTCCCGCTGGGCTTCGGCAGCTCCGGGTGGTGGTTGGTGATGTAGAACCACTTCGACTTTCAGTCCTGGTTGGAGTCGATCAACTTGTACGCCAAGTACTGCTCGGTGGCGTCTTCGCGCATCTGGATGCCGGCCCATTCGACTAATCTTGGGTCGTTGGCGCTCGGCTGGGGCTTCACGCGAAAGAACTTCCAGAACAGCACCCAGTGGGGTTTGATCCCCAGGAATGCTTTGCAGAAGTGGATGAAGCCAGATACGTGGAAGATGCCATTGGGATTCAAGTTAAGGTACTCGATACCAGAATAGTCGAGGAGACCTTTGAAGAAGTCGCTTGCCGGGAGAGCCAATCCGCGCTCCACAAATCGCGCGAACATCGGGATCTCGTCGGGGTTCTTCTCCATCAGGTATGGATCTCCCACGGCGGCGCGCCACATATCAACCTCCTTCTCCCGGAGGAAGCCGCTGTTCACCAGCGCCAACAGGTCCTCAGTCTTCGCCTTGGACTTTTTCCACTCCTTGTTCGGATTGGGATGCAAGGGAGACACCGGCGGCGTTGACCCTCCAGCGGATCCGGCAGCCTCTGCACGGGACCTCTTCTTCCCGACGGTGGTCTTCATGCTCTTAGACGGTGAGGGTTTCATTCTCCAAGTGCAGTGGGTTTTCACTCGCATTCGCTCGGGGGCTGTGGCGGTGCGCGTGGATCTACGATTTCTGGCACAGTGGCAGTGTGCACTAGTGGCAGTCTCTTAGCGCGATCTGCTTCGAATGGCTGCAAGTGCGGTGGGTGAAAAACCCTAAGGGTTTTGGCTTCTATTTATAAGTCAACCGGTGGCTCCGCAACGGCTACATGGATATGTATCGGCAGCTGACTCATCGGCGGCCGCTTGACTCTTCAACTTCCAGTAGTCGATGCGCTCTATCTCGGGGGCTCGGCTACGACTACTCAATTTCTTGGGTGGCGACAAGATTCAAGAGCAACTCAGGACACCTTCTACATTCAAGATGACCCTTCAATTTGAGAGGAAGTACTCGACTCAAGGCTCGGGGGCTCCGTGCCACGTGTCCTTTGGTTTTTTCACCGGATTTTACGGGATAATCTTGCCAGAACTTCAGATTGACCCTCAGCCAGAGTCTACAACTCAACCTAAGGCTCGGGGGCTACTCCATATGGAGTGCGATTTTGCAATCGCACTTCCATATAAATCTCAGCTTCAAAACGACGCGGGTATTATTGAAGACATTCGAGAGGAGAACTCGAGGACGCTTGGGAACTACTCGAGAAGACTTCAAGACTACTCAAGGATCAGCTAGAGTACCTTCCATCCTCGGGATGCTTCAAGTATTCTTGAGGACTTTTGTCTTGTAGTACTCGGGGACTCTTGAGGACTACTTGTAAAGGCCGTCAAGACTACTCGAAACTATCCTGCTCGACTACAAAGTACTCGGGGGCTTGTCGTATGGACATCCCTGGGCCCATTACCTCGGTGGGTACCAGGACCGACTACTCGGTGGGCCCCTGGTACTACTCGACTTGTGTTGCACAACACCTGATGGCGTGAAGCGCAAGGACTACGGTGGAGAAGTACTCTGATAGGAAGCTATACAAGTCCTGTACTGTGTAGAGCACTCCTAGACGTACCCGACTAGTACTCTCTCCCTGAACCGACTTGTAACCCTGCCTCCCGGGCTATATAAGGCGAGGCAGGGGCCCTTCTCTCTCATATGCATCATCTTGTAACCACACCCAATCAATCTAGAGCTACACAGCATACAGGACGTAGGGTATTATGCACCTCGCGGCCCGAACCTGTCTAAATTGTGTGCCACGTGTCTCTTCCTTCGAGTTACCGATCTCAGCGAGGCCACATTCATCTACCTCGGGTACTCCCCTTGGTAGGTTGCCGGTCTAAAACACCGACAGTCCGGTATGCACCCCTAGAAATCGCGGCTACAAGATCACCCTATGCAATCTATCTTAAGTATAGATTGGGGAAGAAGCAAAAACAAGGGAGAACAAAATCATCGAGAAGGCACCTGATCGCTAGAAATTGGATTCACTATAAAACTTCACCATGAATGATTATATGAACAAGATCACCATCGGGATCCTACCTCGATCTTGATCCTTACTCCAGAGCTCCGACGTGGTCTTCCATGCAAGGTTCCCACGTCGGCTAGGGAGACCCTAGACGACTAGCACGACCCTCATCTCCGAGATGGTGTCCCTCAAGCTTCTCTGCTCCTCGGCGGAGGATGACAAATTGATTCTTGTGTGGCTCTCGGTCAGGGGGCTATAAATAGCCCGAGAGGCACCTAGGTCAAAGGGGTGGCCAACTGGGCCTCGAAACGGGTTAGGTCGGCCGGCCTGGGCTGACCGACCTGGGCCCATTTCGGCCTAGTCCGCGACCTCCTTCGCCTGGCGTTGGTTCTCGAGTCTTCTAGATCCTTCCCCCCTTCTGCATGTGGGCCCTTGTCATCAGTTTCTCTCCGAGTTGGACGTAGCTCCTTGTCTCCCAAGATTCGGCACTTTTCTGGCTAGGTCCTCGGAGTTTGTCATCTTCTCGGGTTTGGTACCTGGGCTTCTTGGAGTCATGTTTACTTCATTGCATGACTTCTACCAGGCTTCAAGGTCTTGTAATAAGGTGCTTGATGAACTTATCCCGGAAGTCTCGCTTTCAACACTAAAACCCTGCATAAACATTAAAATCCAAACCCGACATGCACGAATGAACTTGATATACCAAGGGGGTTAGTACCAATGGATAAGATATAAAATTCATGCCAACATCAAAGGTAAACTCATGGCTAGGTTGGTGGAATTGCACCGTCAACAGTGGCATAAAGACACATCAATATGGAATGACAATAGTGGACCTGACCGAGATTGGTTTCAAAGATGAGCCATTCGTCCTTGCCAAGAAAGTGCATCAAGTTTTCTATGTCAATGTTATGACTAGCAAACCAAAGAATAAAAATCCTGAAGAAGGACCACAAGAGCCAAAGTGACATTGTTCTGGTAAAAGAGTAATCATGGGAGTCGAGGACAGAACAGACAAATCAGATTACTATAATCAGTTCGATGGCATGCCTACATTCGCTGTCGAAGTTAACCCAAGCATACTACATGGAAATGAAGAGACATCGTACTTACGTCACGACCATGACCTAGGAACTTTCGTCAAGAAAAGGAACTTCAATACTGTACCGTAATGATTAATGTTCAAATCATTTGTGTAATGTTGTATGAGTGTATTCCTTTATGTATTTGAACTAAAACTTGTTAAAGCCTTTCAGATGCCCTGTGAGAAGTAACCACAAAGTTTGAGTTTTTTCTGAATTAGTTGAGGATTTTTCTTATGTCTTAGGAGACAAATATTATCGAGTCCAAAAAAGTAATAATTTCAACTATTAAATTATTTTTTATATAGGAAAGTGAAGGTTGTTAGCACCTAACGAAATATAATTTTGCATGGTTCAAATATAAAACTTACCATTTTTAAAAAATGTTGCAAAGAGAAAGAATGATAAAATGAGGAGGGAAAATGGGAAAACAATCAAAGTCCCGCGCAAAATAGCCCTTTAGTCCCGGGTGGTGTTACGACCCGAGACAAAAGGTGGAAATTTTCCCTTTTGGGGGCTCCCGCGCGAAATCGTCCTTTAGTCCCGGGTCGTCTCAGCAACCGTGACAAAATGCCCCCCTTTTGCCACGGTTCATTACACGACCCGGGACTAAAGGGGTGTCTATATATAAAAGCAGCGACCCTCCTCTTCCCGCACTTGGCCACTTTTTCGTCCCCGATCCGCCGCCATCGTCATCGTCGTGTCCTCCTCCACCACCGTCATCCCCTCCGACCATTGCCTTTCGTGACGTCCCTCATCCTCTATCCCCCCCCGAAATTTTCCACCTTGAATCCCTTGTCCATCGACCCGCCGACACCGTCGCCCCCCGCCAAGCCAGTCCACCGTCGTCGGCCCCCGGAACACGGGTGGCTTCCTCCTTGACCTGCCCCGGCCTCCAGGGCTCCTCCTCATGTCGGCCTCCTCCCCATCCTCCTCTTCTGCACCGTCCTCCCCAGCCTCCATGGCTCCACCACCGCCATGCGCCTTGTCGCCCGGCCGGCCTGGGCGTCGTCGCCTTCGCCCTCGCATCAACATCGTCTGTCCCACTCTGTCGCCTCGTCCTGCTGCCTCTGCCTTCAGCCTCACGGTCGTCCTCCCCAACACCGGTAGGGGCACGCCCTCCCCCCCCCCCCGCCGCGTGTACACCGGGCCTGCCCCCAAATTTTAATTGCGAGTTTGGGACTTGCTGACGCAAACAATTCATTTGTTTGCATCAGTAATTTTTTTAATTTCAGTTGAAGATTATATTTAAGTATAAAATTGTATTAAATATGTGTATAATAATTATAATTAAATATGACTCTTCCCAGCATCGTCGACTACCATCTCTCCCAGCTCCCCACTACCTCCCTCAACGCACCAAGGATCCCACCGTCATCTCGCCTCGGCTCCCACTACCTCCCTTGATGCACCCTAGGATCCCGCCGCCGTCTCGCCCCGGCTCCTCGCCGACTACGGTAGGCGACACTACCGATTCTATAAATAAATAGAAATTATTGTATATTCTTATAAATTCGTGTCGATTCATAGAAAATTACTGTTTATTCTTGTTTATTCCAGAAATAGATAGAAATTATTGTATATTCTCATAAATTCATGTCAATTCATAGAAAATTACTGTTTATTCTTGCTGAATCTAGAAATAGATAAAAATTATTGTATATTTGAGGACCATGTGTGGTTGGAGGACCGGTGGATGGTCGCTTCCTTGTGTGATGAGTGATTGACAACGTTGTGTGGACTGATTCTTGGCTAAGTATTGCAGGTGCAAGTTGCGGCTTGACTCCTGTTGGTGCAAGTGAAGAACAAGCGCGAAAGGTCGTTGCGGTGAGGCCTCCGGGTGTGGAGAAGACAAGTAGGCTTCGTTCGAGGGACCCGGTGGCCGGCGGGGTCAAGTGTGGGCCGCATGGTGGCATGAACGACAAGATGAAGTCGTGGACGGTTTTTGGTAGAGCCTCAAAACCAAGGTCGAGCCGGGACTACGTGGGAGCCAAGTCATGAGTGGAGATTGGCGGAGGCTACACCGAGTTCGCGGGGTTTGCAGTGGTTCACCAGAAAACCACTGGGTTACTCGGTTGAGCCACAAAACCGAGGCCGAAGACTCGACGAGGAGGTGTGGCCACCCAGGCCCGTTCAACCGCCCAGGAGGGGCGGTCAGACCGCCTGGGCCGGTCAGATTGCCCGGGCCAGTCTAACCGATCTAGGGGGGCGGTCTGACCGCCCTGGTCGCTGGCGCCGAGATGCTTCAAGTCAGAGGACACGCGTCGGGATCGCAAGGCTTGCGTTGAGGCTAAGCAGGTTGCGGTCGCCAGGCATCCGTCCGATGAAGAAAATCTAAAGACTTCCAAATTCACCCTTTAGGGGCTTGTATCCTGAGTTTTAAGTAAGGGTAGTTTAGTCTTTTGGGTGCCTCCATATATACTCTTTGAGGGGATGGATGGCAGCCAACTCTTGGAACCCTAGCTCATTTGTTTTTCCATTTTCATTCTTATTTTCCCTAGTTTTCCCTAGGACTAGCTTGAGAGCTTCATGTGAGATCTAGAGAGAGGGATGGATGTATGGGTGGCAAGCTAGACCATGTACGGACCTTCATGGTATGTAAAGATGGTTCGGCGTTATTCCTCAAGGTTGAGAAGTGTTTTTCCTGTCCTTCTTTGTGTTGATTTTCGGAGCTCTTTGTTAGCGGAGTTTTGAGGACGATTTCTTGGGGTTCTTGGTGGGTGTCACGTATGAGGATCTTGTGCCTCTTTGGCTGGTGACTTTGCCCCCAAATCTCTCTTGAATCGGACTCGTTTTGGTGGTTTTTCGAGTTGGGTGAGTTCTTGACCTAGAGAGGCGATTTCTTCGATTCCTCTTGATTGTGAGCGAGTCTGGTCGATTCCTTTGAGGTAGAGGTTGCCCAGGAGGTAACCCAGCTATTCCCGAAGTTTCGCTGCAATCCATGGAATGATTCGGGAGATCGGGCGTGAGGAAGTTGAGGGTTGACCCGCGGGTTGGTTTTCTGGAAGGGGCGGTCTAACCGCCTGGAGGGGGTGGTCTAACCGCCCTGGGTTTTCCAGGTCAAAGTTTTGTTTCGCCGGATTTTCCTCTGTGAGTTTGTTTGCCTTGATCAGAGGAGCGTCTGGGTGAAATTTCGGGTCGTTCTCGTGCTGTTTGCTAGGAGTTCTTGTTTGGAGTTCGTTGCTGGGTACAGGAGGTTAGACCGCCCCTGGTAGCTGGTCTAACCGCCCCTAGGCCCCTGGGTGGAATTTTGGTTTTCGCCAAGATTTCTAGTAGCTAGCATGGCCCTGACTAGAGATCTCTGTTGGTGAAACCGTTGTGCGTTTCGGTGCTCAGAAGAGGTGTTTCAGAGGTTTTCTCGGTTGCCTGGTGGAGGCGGTCTAACCGCCCCCTATACCCGGTCTAACCGCCCCCCCTCTGGAAGGCCGACTTTTGAGTTGTTTCCGCTGTCGTGGGTGCGTGTGTGTTGAGGTCGCTGGTAGTGTTTGTTCCTAGGACCAGTAGCACTCCAGTGGCTACGTGGTTTTGGCAAACGGAAGGTAGAAGTGCGGAGTGTGTGATTTTGGAGGTCCGACCGAGCGAGTTCATCTTGTTGGAGTTTCAATCCCCTTCGAGAAGAATTTTTATCGGCTCCCATTCACTCCCCCTCTCTGGTCGCCTGACCGGTCCTTCAATATTCTCATAAATTCATGTCGATTCACAGAAAATTACTATTTATTCTACATGGATACGAGAAATAAATAAAAAATTATTGTATATTCTAATAAATTTGTGTCGATTCAAAGAAAAATAGTGTTTATTCTTGTTTATTCCAGAAATAGATAGAAATTATTGTATATTCTCATAAATTCATGTCGATTCACAGAAAATTACTGTTTATTCTTGTTTATTCTAGAAATAGAAAAAATTATTGTATATTCCATAAATTTGTGTTGATTCATAGAAAATTACTATTTATTCTAGATGGATACTAGAAATACATAGAAATTATTGTATATTCTCATAAATTTGTGTCGATTCATAGAAAATTAGTGTTTATTCTTGTTTATTCTAGACATAGATAGAAATTTTATATATTCTCATAAATTCATGTCGATTCATAGAAAATTACTGTTTATTCTAGATGGATAACAGTGGAAACGATGAAAGGGTTATGGAGGACATTATTGCTCGTGGTTTAAATGCCTTTGCAACCTACATGGACGAGGACATTATTCTAAATATGATCGATGAAGGAGGCGTCGCCGCTAATGACTTGCAAATAACGAGGAAGACATAGCCGCCAACTCAGAAAATAATGAGGACCTTGAGGATGCTAATGCAGAAGGTTCCAACGAGGTATACATATCATGCATTAAGTTCATTAGTATTAATTTGATAACCCCATTTCTTACATAAATAATTATCAAATATGCATGGTACTTGTATGCTTCTAGATCAACGACGAAAAAGTCCAAGAGAGGTCGTACACAACTAATCGTCAATGATGTTATGTATCGTATACGGAGGTGTTAGAGCTTGGCAAGCCTTGTGCTCCAAAAAAATCAAGGACAAGTTCATGTCTCAATGCGGGGCTATTGTAAGGGACAACGTGCTCATCAAGTATAGAGAATGGAATGGAAAACCAAGTAATCCACACGTGGTTCCGGACTTAGTAAAAGACCAGCTGTGGAATGATGTGCTAAAACACTTCACACTTCCTAAAGGCGTCGACGCAAACCTTGATAAAGGTTGGACTCTAGCGAAGATGGCAACTCAATTTCAGTATTTCAAGAAGAAGTTGACTAGAGATTTTATCAAGAACAACCGAACTCCAAATTGGGATGAATATCCGAAGATAAAAGATCACTGAAAGTCCTTTGTTGAATACAAGAAAAGTGAAATTTTTGCCCAACAAAGTGCACAAGGGAAGAACACAGTGCCAATAAGAAAGAGGAGTACAACCATCGTCTTGGTCGAGGTGGTTACGCGGTAGCAATTCCCAAGTGGCGGAAGATGGAACAAGACCTTATCGCTAAAGGTATCATATTAGTGGTCTTTCACTGGCATGATCGATCGAAGAATTGGTATTATGCGCATGGAGGCAGATTGAACCTAGATGATGGTACCCTTGAATTCCCGCCCACATTATGAGAGAAGGCACTTGAGTGAATGAAAGAAGATGTCAGAGCTAGTAGATTGAAGGTTGACAGAGAAATGGATGAGCTCAATATGGCGCTCGGGAATCTAGAACACCTAAGACGTTGCAGGGGCTACGGGGTGGTGCCATGGAAGTATGCTTTCAAGGGAAACCTTGATAGCTATAAAAGTCACAAAAGAAGAAAAGAGCGCGAAGAGGAGCATTGGCGCCAAATTATGGAGCAAAGACTTAAAGAACAAGAAGAAAAGATGCAGGTAGAGATTGAACAGCGAGTGGCTGTAACGATTTCTCAAATAGCCCAATCTGGAGCACTGCCCGAAGTACATCAGGATCCCGTCATTAGCCCTTCCACTCGCAAAAGCATATGTGCTTCTACCGAGGTTGCACCAGGTGCTTGCATAGAGGTCGCACTAGGTCCTTGCACAGAGGGCCCTGAAGAGCCGAGGGCAATCGAAGGAGCTCTAGTGGATGATAACCAACAATACCCTGTGGATTTTCTCTGTCGGTGCACCCCATGTGAGCTGCACAAGCCATTCGGCAACATCACAATGCAGGTATATATAAATATAATTACTACATGCAATTAGCTCAACTTTTGATGCACCACTTAGAAAATGTAATAAATTCCTTGTTTCTCTACATAAATAGGTGGCGTATGGAAGTGCTTTTGCGCATTTTCCTGGACAAACTAGCCATGACATGTTGATTCCACCCAGCTACGCCTCAGTTTCTGTGGAGGAGATTTGTCAGCCACAATTTGAAGATCTAGAGCTAGACATCCCAGGAGGTAATGGGGAAAGGACACTCATGGATGCGGTTCACAATATCATATTGTGGTCCAAACGTTACATATAACCCCCCCCAGACGGAGGGATCAATCCCTCCTACAGATCCCCGCAGTCGCAAGCATCGTCATCTCCTAGGTCGTCCTCACGACCTTCAATATCGCCTCGCTCACCATCTACACAAGAACCATTACTCAATTTCGGAGGTGCGAGCTCCAGCCATGATATTGACATCAATCCCGAATCACCTCCAAAAAAGCAGAGAAAACCAATGCCAGCAAAGCAAGCGCCATCAAAAGCAGAAAAACAACACCAAAGCACCGCAGAAAAAACTGCCCAGGCACCAAAGCACATCAGAAAAACCGGCCAGCCACCAAAGCACATCAGAAAAAACTGCGAAACCACCGCAGAAGAAACCACTGCAGAAAAAAACCACCTAGGCACGAATGCACAACCAAAAAAACCGTCAGAGCACAGTCTTCCAACCCAGTGCAACCACAAAAGCTGAAACAACCACGAATGATAAAGAAAATAGTTGAGCCCATCAGTAAAAGGAAGCTAGCATGGGAGACGACAGAAGAAGTAAAAACGACGATCGGTGCCCAACATGTGCATGAATTTTTCAACAATCTGAATAAAAACAGCAACGGAGGGAGCTCGAGAAGACCAAAAAAGTAGATCCGACCAAACTTGGGTTTTTCAAACTAATGAGTGAAAACAACAAGAAATTTATGCCCATACTGGTGTCGACGTCAATGAGCAAACAGACGTACGTTGCCTCCGACCTCAATGCACATGAACGAGCTCTAGTGCAGGTCCTTGATTTCATGAAACAATGTTGACGATCGATTTTGGAACACCTAGCTATAAGTTTACCATCAACATTTGCATGTATTTGATATCCTAACCAATGGTACTAACCCCCAGAGGTATCAAGTTCACTCTCGCATGTCGATTTTGGAGTTTGTTGTTTACGCAGAAAATTAACGTTAAAGAGGAGACTTTCGGGATAAGTTCATCAAGCACTTCAAGAGAAGATCATGAAGCCCGGCACAAGTCAAGACACCTCATGAACATGACTCAAAATGGCCCAAGGACCAAAGCATGAAGCTGGAAAACTCCAGGGACCTAGACAGAAGATGTTGAAGCTTGCGCGACAAGGAGCTCTGTCTAAACTATGGAGAAGATGACGTCAAGGGCCCACATGCATAAGGGAGCAAGTCAACAATTGACCGAGAAGCATCGGGGAGCGAGAAGGGGCCGAAGCAGGCTTGGGCCGGTCGGCCCAGGCCGGCCGGCCAGCCGTCCTGGCCTGTTCCGGGCCCAGTTCGTGCCCCCTATTGACCTAGGTGCTCATCTATTTATTGCCTCTGCCTCCCGCTGGCCGCCACATCCACCCATCCATCAGAGAGTCGCCGACACGAAGGAGAAGCACCGGGAGGAAGACGACGGCCACCACAAGTCTCAAGTTGCCTAGGAGATGGCCTAGGCCATGCCCTAGACACCATGGTTGGCCCTGTGTGGTGAAGCCATGGTGGAGTTCCAGAGCCCATGCCTTGATTCCATCAAGGCAATTGTACATTCTACATTTGATGGTGATGTAATCATATCTTGTCCGACTTTGATCTACATCGATGAGTGCTTTATGCATATGTGTAGCTAGCATATGCCCTTAGTAGCAATAGAGTAATCATGGTGGTTAGTCTATCTCTTGCGGATACATAGTTGTAGTGCACGGGTCGAGGTTGTCGTTCGGTGACGAATATCCTTCCGTAGTGACAGTACGGTAGAGGAGACAGCGGCGAATAAACGTGTATCAGACCACTCCATATTGGGTTACTCCATATTGAGTGTACTCGTTATCATAGTATAGGATTAGATTGGTTTGTCATCATGGCCGGAGCAGCAACAAGAAGACGATAGGCTGGGGTTACCCCTTTGGATGCTTACCTTTATGGCTAGGTGGATGTGATCCATACATCCTTTTATGTATGTTTAATCTTTATGCAATCAACACTTCACATAGGGTTAGCCCAGTATGTTAGATAGAGAACCTTAGTGGTTTGCTTTCGACCCTTGGATTGACAAATCTAGGGAGGACCCTCTTTGGTGAAAAAGGCACCAAGTCACCCGTAGTCTTGCGGTGAACTTGAGCAAGGTTTTGCACTGTCAACAAGCCCCTTTTTCTGGCGCTGTTGCCGGGGGTCAGCAACTCGAACCCTAGGGCGACCTATCTTTCTTATAACTAACCCTAATTTTATCATTGCATATACGCTTGCTTTCATGTTTGTGTCCTTGAAAGTAGGTGGAAAGCTGCACACAAAGCGACCGAAAAAAGCTTTCAACATTCGGACTCCAACAAGTCCAACCTCTCTCAACCAAGTTGATAGATACGCAAAGATTTGCTCTTTAGTGGTAGGTTCTAACCTTGGTTAGTGGCCCAACATCCGCTATTGATACCCCACCCAAAGCCAACGAAGATGAACAAGGTATGCCTACGTGTGTCAATTAAGTTTTTAAGACAAATTTCTTTTGGAGGATTGTTTGTTCAAGCTATAAGTTTCGGAAACTACCATGTCAAGCGTGATGGAGAAGGATCCCATTACCATCAATATCATGCATCGATGGTAATGATTTTTTGTAAGCCAAAGGATGTGTGGCATGGTGCCCTAAAAGACTTCAAGATGAAGACCATACATACATCTCTGGATCGATGGACAAAAAGGATAATGATGTCATCAAGATGCCTTGCACAACCTCAGCATAAAAAAATTGGATATATTTGAATTTTCAGAAGCTCCATAAATTCTACGCTCCAACGAATCAAGCAGCAAGACAATCAGAGGTTTCTACATACGGATATGGCCGAATCACCGATGGTTGCACATGCTGAAATTCTGGACAGTAAGCAATGCTGAAGTGAAACAGCCATAGCTCCCTCATTCGGACTCCGATTAAGATGAATGTGTACCCGTTGGAAAGGTAATTTTATGAATTTTTCAATAGAACTATATTTTTGTATATGTTCTGTTCTGGATGGAGGGGTAAATCCACGAAGAGGAGTCAGAACAAGGCGATGACGACAAAATAGAGGAGATGGACATGGTGCCAATAAAGAGAAGATAGGGCAACGGTTCCACAACACGTACATGATGAAATTCAGAACCTAAGGACTAAAACAACCCCCCCCCCCCGAAGCATGGATGAATGAATACACAAGGGGCACCACTCAACACATGATGATGTTGAAAGCGAATCACAACCGATTTCGTAAGACAACATCAAGCTGCATGGCTACTTTGGATTCTCGCACAAGTAACCATGGCTTCACGATGATGGAAAGGTATGTGAGAAAGTCGAGCTCTATGACTTTAAACGAAGCACTTTGCGGGAGGCAACCCGATCTTTTTATATATCTGTATAAACTATGACAAGTCTACATTGTGTTCTTTATTTGAAAACTTCAAGTAACATTGTACCATTCCTCTAATAAATATCACAACCACATGTTGTATGCTTTAACATATATATTGAGGGAGCACTTTGCTACTTGATCTTTGGAAAACTTGTAGACCACTTTTTCTGTGTGCTTATTAGTGTTTAGAGTCTTTTTAATTGTGTCTTTAGAGAGAAATATGAAGTATATATGATCCCTTTTGATTCTAAACTTGTGGTTAGTTAATTTAGGCCATTTTTTGCTTTTGGTTTAGACCACCACCATATCATATCATGTCATGTCATTTTTTTCATTCATATCATGTTGCACTTCTTTCAACATTGTTCTCCACACTTGCATTTTGTTGCATGATGCATATCATATTTAAGAACCTTTTTGTGAAAAACAGAAAAAAATCACCTTTGCCTAAACCTTCCTATCAAACCACTCCTAGAACCTAGGCCAACAAAGGAAGGATCTAGTTGTGTTAATCCGACCAAGTCTATCTCTATTCCTTTTCTAATTAAAATTTTGACTAGCCTTATCCTAAAACCTTAGGAAAAAACCCTCATACCTTTAGTAATCCTAAAACCATAGGTTTGTTTCTCATCTGAAAATCTAACCCTTGCTTTTCTTCTTTTTCAAAACCACCATAGATAGAATTTCTTCATCCGAATTATCTTTTCACAATTCTTGTCTTAAGCCAAAAATATAGGATACCCATAAGCCTTACCTTAAAACCTTGTTAGCATGTTTGATTAGGTCTTTTGATAAAATGTTTTGTTGACAAGACTTTACCTCTCATAAGTGACTTGCTTGTCATTATTAAGGAACAACATTGAAAGCCTTTTTCAAACATCACTGGCCCTTTTCACTAATTCCTTTTTGCATTTGCATTTTGCATCAACTCCTTTGTTCTATCATGCATAGTTTAAGCTTGGCTTCCTTGTGAAACTTTTTTGATGAATGCTTTATTTCAATGATAATGCTTCACTAGTGGCATTTTCTTTAGCAGTCTTGTGTAAACGTGGTGTTTGGACTTGATTGCGGACAATCATCATTTGAGTTTTTAAAGCCTTGTTGATTTATATTGCATTAGGTTGGTGTTGACACCAAAATTTGGTAAGGAGTCTGACCTGTGGGTCCGGTTCGAAAAAGAGTCCGTCTGGTGGAAGGAAGGATATTTCCAGAGATTTTCGGCAAAGAGATCTGTGGTCGGCTATCTGCTCCGATTCGGCAAAGGAACAGTAAAGCTGATTTTGCGGGATTGGACGGTGACGTGGCTCAAATCAGGAGAGACGAATGGATGGATAGGCGATCAAGCTTAGTTAGGCAATGAATCCATTCGCAGTTGTAATCAGCAGGGTATAAATACGATCCCTGGATGTATGTAACGGACACAATCATTCCTCAATACACACCGGCCTTACGCCAAACCCTAGAGTCCTTGTCGTGTCGTCGAGTTCTTCGAGAGGACCAATCGATCCGTCGACCTCCGTGAGTACGGCAACCTTGTATCATGTCTAGTATCATGCGGTGGATTTAGATCTGATGCAAGTAGTCTTGTTACCATGCTTCGTGTCATGCGGTAGATTCAAGCTTGGTTCAAGAGGGTTTCTTGTTAGATCATGAGCCATGCGGTGGGCTAAGATCTAGCTTGAAGCTAGTTATCGGCTCTATTGGATTTTGGCAAGATCCAATAGATTCATTAAGTTATCCCGTGTTATCTTGAGTTTTTACTTCATGTTTTAATTCATGTAACACATTTCTGCCCAATCTAGATGGGTTTGGATCGGCTATATCCCTTTTATGATACTTGTTCGAGTAGGTTTCGTGTTTCAACACGTGGATCTTACGCTTTCCGATAGCCGAAACCGAATCGATCTAGGTTGTTACGTGTTGCGGGTTCAAGCTTGCTTTGCTCGTATAAATCTTGAAAGAACCGGGTATCATGCGGTAGATGCAGGTTTTTGGGTTGCTTTGGAGCTAGTCATCCGGTGGATTAGATTTCCAATTCAGTCTGATAGATTTATTCACGTGGTAATGTTTGTTCCTTCTTCATGGACCCGGATCGGTACATTCGGCCGTATTCGGTTATATCTTCACGAGTAGATCACGTGCATTATTTATGTTTTGAATGGTGTATGCTTTTAGCTTTCCATACTTAGATTGTATCATGCGGTGGATAGATCTATTTGTGGAAAGTGGTACGTTTTTCATGCAAGTCGTATCATGCGGTGGATAGATTTGTTTGACATCGTACCCGACGGATCTTAAAGTAACTAGACATGCGGTAGACTAGTGCTTTGGATCTATGCATGCTTATTTAATACATGATCATGTCCGTGCTTTACTTTATTTGTTTAATGTTAATTTTCATGAAGATCGGTCATAACTTTGCACATGCATCTAAGTTTATCCAAAGACCGATCGTTGTCATGCTTACGTCATCCATTCGGCAATGTTCTTTTTTCCTTTGCGGTTACCCGAATGGTCGTGGTTCTTTGACAGATAGCTTTACATAGCTATGTGTCATCTTTCTTGGCTTTTTCAGCCGTAAATATGGAACTGTCTGGTACCACCCGGCAAGTTCCAAGCTTTGGTATTTAACTGCTTTATCTTTTGTTAATTTTCAGGAAAAATTGACTGGCATGTCATTTGCTCTCTGCGCGTGCGAAGCCAGCTTTCCGGCTTGCTGTGTGATTGGCGCTGAAGTGCACTTTTTGCGTCAACACACTTTTTGGCACGCTCGGTGGGACCACAGCCGAATTGGTTCAAGATGCCTGAAATCTCAGACCTCCTGGATGTCAACATTGAAGAGCTTTCTCCAGAGCAGCATCAGCAGCTCCTAGACGCCGTGAACCAGTTTCAGCAAAAGTGTCTCATGTCGTTTAAGAAGAATCGAAGTGGTGTACCGTATCTAAAGAATGACACCGCCCGCAGTCTTCGTTGCATGGAGAGAGCGATGCCACATCCCAACAAGAGAAGGAGGAATGCGCGCGGATGTTCCAAGAGTCGGTAGACGACATGCTCACCAAGCACAACAAGGTTTTCCTCGGGTCGCTCCGGCGGATGATGGTGGCCCTCTTTGGCCGGGCGCGGGGCAAGCGTTCGGGAAGGCGCCCGCCGGGAAGAGCACCGTGGAGCCGGGTGAATCAAGCTCTCGGCCGCCGCTACGGAGCCGCTTGCGGCGGCCTCCTCCTCAAAGCTCCGGAAGCCAAGCATTCCAACCTCCTCCGCGGGCGGCGGGGGCAGCCAGTTCAGCCCCCGTTGCAAGCTTCAGGGAGTCAACCAATCCTGCCGCCACCACGGAGCAGCACGGGTCAGCCTGTGCAACAGCCGAATCCGTACCAGCCTACGTACGGAGACCTAGCGTTCGGCTCATCTGAGGCCCCACTCGACCCTAGTCGAAGAATAGCTCCGTCGACCAACTGGCTCCAGAAGAATTTGTACGGCGGTGGTTATCATGAAGTGGGAAATTACGGGGCGTTCGACGCCTTCCCGCACCCAGGGTACGCGCCGGTGCCAGGGCGCGCAAGAAGATGACGCCCTAGCGCGCAAGATGGCCGAATTGATGCGAGAATCAGTTCGGCCTCAAGCCAAAGATGCAGGGCCCCACCTATAGGCCGCCGTTCCCAGAGTGGTACTATAACGTGCTCCTACCGCCGAGGGTGAAGCCGCCGATGGAATTCACAAAGTTCTCTGGGCAGGACGAGACAAGCACGGTCGAGCACATCGCCCGTTACCTCATGCAGCTTGGGGAATGCTCGGCCGAGGAGGCGTTCGGGGGTTCGCTACTTCCCCGCCTCGGCGACGGGTCCCGGCTTTTCGGTGGTTCTCGTCCTGCGCCGCCCGAATCGGTGGCCGGATGGAAGGATTTGGAGCGTAAATTCCACGCTCATTACTTCGGCGGCGAGTTCGAGAAAAAGTTGATTGATCTCGCCACCACGAAGCAAAGGCACGGCGAAACACCGTTGGAGTTTCTTAGAAGGTTCGGGGAAGTCAAAGGCATGTGCTTCTCGGCCGAACTTGCCGGACGATCGGTGGCCGACATGGCCGTCGCCGGGATGTTACCGGCCGTGCGCGAGAAGCTATTTGGGATGGAGTTTGAGAACCCTGGGCCGGCCTTTCACAAAAGTTATCTCCGATGAGCAATCGGGCATATGGCCTCAAGAAAGACCCCAAGTTTGGCAAGCGACGACGACGTCGGCGACATCTACAACCGGTTCTGGACAAAGCCGATCCGTTCGAGGATTCGACGATGAATTGGAGGTAGGCTGCCGGCGGAAATCATGTGGGGTAAAGAACCCTTGACAATGAATCGGCGTTGGGTCGGGCGGACCAAAGGGACTTACGACTTTGACATCACGAAGGTCGATAAGTTGTTCGAGCTCTTGGTGAAAGAAGGCCGAATTAAGTCGCACGAGGGGCATTCTATGCTTCGGCCGATGGAGTTAAAGCGAAGCGTTCTTGCGGCTTCCATGACGGGGACTCGCACTCCATCAACGATTGCGGGGTCTTCGGGATGAGGATCCGTAAGGCTATCCAGGAGGGACACCTCAAGTTCGATAACAAGATGAAGCTGGATGGCCACCCCTTTCCTCAGAACATGCTCGGCTTTTCCGTCAATGCGATAACAGCCGAAGAGAAGGGGAAGGTCAAGGTCCTGACCTCAGCCAGGTCCAAGCAAGGTGGATCAGTGGACCCAGAGCGCCAGGTGACCCTAGAGCAAGTGCAGGGCGACGCCCCCCGCGTTCTCAAGAGCCACATCGAGATTGGGGAATCGTCCAGGCCTAAACCCAAGGTGACGTCACGCATTCTCCTCAATAAATGGCAGCGCCAGATGGAGAAGGAGCGCTACCAGAAGCGTCGTCACGAGGAGGAGCGACGCGGGGGCGAAGAGGAAGCGCGCGAGAAGGGACCGAGAACGGGACACGCGCGAGCGGGAGCGCGCCCCCGGGGGTGCGCCTTCTTCGAGGCACCTGCCGGAACGAGGGCCTAAAGCTGCCCACATTGAAGAACCGTCCCGAATGCAGGCGACGGATATGTTGAGTACGGGTAGGAAAGCGCCAATCGCCGATCCGGTCCACGAAAGACTTGGAAGGATTCACCCGAATGGGGATCGGCGTCAAAAAATTGAAGTCATAGATCACCCCAGGAAGCGCCAAGCCGATCTCAGGTGGGCTGATCAGGAAGAGGACGAGGATGTCTACGTCTGGCAGAAGGGGCAGTGGTGCCCGCCCGGTCTACGCAAGAGCCAGAAGAGGCGGGTCCAGCGCTTGAGGAACTGCGAGATGAAACAAGCCGGGATCCAGACGAGGCAGAAGTGGCGCCCCAAGGACCAGCCAGAAGGATCGAAGCGTTCGGCTCCTACTTGCATGGTATACTTCCTGCCGAACGAGTTCATGGCTCCTTCTAACCAGGTTATGCAGAAGGAAGCTTCCTTTGATGACGAGCAGCCCGAGGAGATGATGGCACAACTGGTGCTTGCCAAGCAGGCCGTTTTCGACAAGCCGGCCAAGAATCGCCATATGAGGCCACTGTACTTGAGGGGGTACGTCAATGGCAAGCCATTGACCAAGATGTTCGTCGACGGTGGGGCGGCAGTCAACGTGATGCCGTACACCACCTTCAGGAAGCTTGGCATGGGCCCAAGCGATCTGACACCTACAAGCATCATCCTGAACGACTTCGCCGGGAACCCCTCAGACACCAAAGGATGCGCTCACGTGGACTTGATGATTGGGTCCAAGACGCTGCTCACCACCTTCTTTGTCATCGAAGGCAAGGGAGCCTACGGCCGTCGCTTGGGCGGGGCCGGATTCACGCCAAGCTGCTGCGTCCCATCCACCATGCATCAACAGCTTATCCAGTGGGTGGATGATGAGATCGAGGTCGTCCAGGCGGATGACTCCGTGAGCGTGGCCAACATGGAACCGGCCTTCCGGGAGTACCAAGGCATCGATTGCTTCTCAGGGAAGGACTGGGGAGAAGGTCTCGTTGAACTCCGTCGGCGGTGACCAACGGCCGATTCAAGCAGTCGGCTCTTATAGTAATTTTTAATGGAGAACCCCGTGGATGGCACTGATGGCAAATTAGGGCGAGGATTCATGTCGGCCGATAAGCTGGAAGAAGTTGACATTGGAAGCGGTGATAAGCCAAGGCCGACGTTCATCAGTGCGAATTTGCAACCAGATTTCAGGGGGAACCTAATTGAGCTTCTCAGAGAATATAAGGATTGCTTCGCCTGGGATTACTCAGAGATGCCTGGATTGGATCGTTCCATCGTCAAGCACCGGTTGCCAATCAAGCCTGGTTTCAAACCATATAAGCAACCGCCCCGGAAAATCTACAAGGATGAGGTATTGGCCGATGTGAAGAAGGAAATCGAGAGATTACTTGACGCAAACTTCGTTCGGCCGTGCAGATATGCGGAGTGGATTTCTAACATCGTCCCCGTGTATAAGAAGAATGGGAAAATGAGAGTTTGCATAGACTTCGGGGACACGAACGAGCTACTCCCATGGACGGATACCGATGCCTATTGCCGATTTGTTAATTGACGCCGCTGCTTGGACACAAGGTGATTAGCTTCATGGATGGCAACGCGGGATACAATCGGATCTTCATGGCAATAGAAGACATATCGAAGACGGCCTTTAGATGTCCTGGACATATAGGCCTATTTGAATGGATAGTCATGACATTTGGGTTGAAAAATGCGGTGCAACCTATCAACGGGCCATGAATTACATTTTTCATGAGTTGATCGGCAAAGCTGTGGAAATCTACATCGATGACGTGGTGATCAAGTCCTTAAGTCATGACACCCATCGGAAGATGTGAAGAAGACCTTGGAATGCACCGGAAGCATGGTACGAAGATGAATCCAAACAAGTGTGCATTCGGGGTATCGAGTGGAGAGTTCTTGGGATTTTTGGTCCACGAAGGGGGAATCGAAGTTGGCAAAAAGAGCATGAAAGCCATTGATGAAGTCGTTCCTCCAACCAACCTCAAGGAATTGCAATCAACTGCTCGGCAAGATCAACTTCGTGAGAAGATTCATCTCAAATTTATCACGAGAAGGTGTTGCCATTCTCTCCACTGCTTTGAAGCTAAAGAAAGATCGAAAATTCACATGGGGCGACCAACAACAAAAGGCTTTTGATGAGATCAAGCGGTACATGAAGGAGCCGCCGGTCTGGTTCCTCCCCGGCTAAACAAGCCTTTCAAGTTGTACGTGGCGGCGATACCCAAACTATTGGATCGGCCCTTATTCAAGAATTCGAAGGAAAGGAGCGGGTAGTAGCTTATCTTAGCCGAAAACTACTTGATCCGAAACCGAGGTATTCGGCTATAGAGAAAGCTGTGTCTTTGTGTATACTACTCGTGTACAAAGTTTCGGCACTACTTGTTGAATGCCGAATGCCTTGTATACTCGAAGTTTGATGTGATAAAACATATGTTATCTATGCCGATTTTGAATGGTCGGATTGGCAAATGGATTTTAGCTTTATCAGAATTCGAGTTGAAGTTCGAGTCGGCAAAGGCCATCAAAGGTCAGGTAATTGCCGATTTTATAACTGAACATCGTGACCCGTCAATTGATCTGCTTGAAATTACCCCTTGGGCTTTATTTTTTGATGGGTCATCGTGTGGAAAAGGTGGGGGAGTAGGGATCCTCGATTTCGCCCGAGGTGAGATGTTTGAATTCGCCATTCCTATACAACCCACCGTCACAAATAACCGAGCCGAGTACGAGGCACTACTTCGAGGGCTTCAATATTTGAGAGAAGGCGGGGCCGTCTCGGTTGAGATCTATGGAGATTCGGAACGGTGATCAAACAATTGAACGGCCAATACGAGTGCAGGAGCGAAGCGCTGAGGAGTTACTACGAGGAGTGCAGGGAGATCTTGAAGAACTTCCCATTAGTAATCCTACAGCACATTCCTAGGGAGCATAACGAAGAAGCAAACAGGCTAGCTCAGAGCGCCTCTGGTTACAAGGAGAGTCAAGAAGCGTTTGCTTTGCGAAGTGTGTGCACCGAGGGCGGATCTTGCGAGAAGATGATTGGAGGAAAGAAATCGTTGATTACTTGAAAGATCCATCCCGAAAAGTCTCTAGGAAGCTCGGTACAAGGCAATTAAGTTCGTTCTTCCGGATGATAATTTATTCTATAAATCATTAGATGGGGTATTGCTTTGCGATGCCTCGGGTCCGGAAGAAGCCAAGAACATGATGAGCGAGGTACACGATGGGATATGTGGAGCGCACCAATCGGCCTATCGGATGAAATGGGTTATTAGACAAGTTTGGATGCTTTTGGCCGACGATACTAGAGGACCGCTTTTTGAGTATTACAAGGGATGCCAAGATTGCCGGAGGTTTGGGAATATTCAAAGAGTCCACCGCATCGGCATTAAATCCCATCATCAAGCCATGGCCATTCGAGAGGGCCGGGGTATAGACTTGATTGGCCAAATTAATCCGCCGTCTAGCAAGGGGCATAAGTTCGTGCTTTTGGCTACAGATTACTTCACCAAATGGGTCGAGGCAATCCCACTGAAGAAGGTGACATCAGAAAACATGATCGAATTCATCAAGAAACACATCATCTATCGGTTTGGGATCCCTCAGACGATTACCACTGACCAGGGGGCACAATTCGTGTCATTGGAATTCAGAGACTTTGCCGAAAGCATGGGAATCAAATTGTTTAATTCTTCTCCATATTATGCCCAAGCTAATGGTCAAGCAGAGGCTTCTAACAAGATCATGATCAAGCTGATACAGAAGAAGATCGATCAGAAGCCAAGAAGGTGGCATTCGGTACTCAGTGAAGCGCTGTGGGCTTACCGAATGGCCCCCCACGGAGCTACGAAGACCTCTCCTTACGAATTGGTTTACAGGCACCATGCAATCCTACCTTGGGAAATACAGTCAGAGTCAAGGAGAGTAGTGCTGCAAAACGAGTTGAGCTCCAAGGATTACAGTGGCCTAATGATGGATGAGTTAGAAGATTTGCACATGATCCGTCTTAAGGCCCTGGAAAACATCGAGAAAAACAAGCTGCGGGTCGCCAAGTACTATAACAAGAAAGTAAAAGTGAGGCAATTTGCAGAAGGTGACCTGGTTTGGAAAGCACTATTGTCGATTGGAACTAAGTACAGCGAATTCGGCAAATGGTCCCCTAACTGGGAGGGGCCTTTTCGTGTGGTCAGATGCGTTCCTGATAATGCATACATATTGAAAACTTTGCTAGGAGAAGAATTTTCCGCTGCAATAAATGGAAGATATCTGAAGAAGTATTATCCTAGCATTGAAATCGATCGATGATTACACACATCTGACACAAAAATAGCCGGCGCTCAAGAATGAGGCCGCCTTCAGAACAAAATCCACGAACAGGGGAAAATGGCCAGTGCCTAGATGCATTGCCCTTAGCTCAATACTACATTACAACCGGCTTCTTGCGGGATCACATCTAACAACCCGATGGTCGAGTCCCCAATGAGGTGGGAAGCGAAGGCGTGGCGGAAGAAGCGAAAGTATGATACAATCTTTTCTTTACTTCTTCGAGGGCTTGCCCCCTCTTCGGTTGTTCCGGGACCACCGTGACGGCAACTTGGAACGCACGAGGATGACCATGATTGGCGGCCTCTACCAAGCTATCCCAGGCCGCCTTCAGGTTGCTGTACCTGTCAGAGACATCTGAAGCAGAAGAATCAGGGTTAGAGGCAAGAAATCCAGAGGCAAGCATGAAGGAGTCAGGAGCATTTACCCCCCACTAGCGCTTCCAGAGCCATGCGACGCTCGCGCTCGGCTTGGCAACGGGCGGACATGTCCCTGAGGCCATGCTCCAGGTGCCGGACGCGGCAGCGCAGCTGATGGTTGGTCCTCTGTTCAGGCGTGGCATCCTCTGCTTCGAAAGAGGAATCGGAGGACATGTACTCAGGCACATCTTCTGTCCCGATGACTTCTTCGGGAAGCAGATCAAGGCTGAAAAGACGAGAGGAAAACATGAAGCGCAAAATCAAGCGGGAGAACAAGGAGCAGATCAAGAAAGAACTCACTTCCGAATCGTGCGCTTCTTTGATGAGCCACTCTCCTGAGGTTGTTTACCCTTGTCCATGGCGTTGGGGTTTTTTCCTCTGGAGGCAGGGGAAGAGATGAGAAATGATGGAGGAATGCGCGAGTGGATTTGCAGAGCACCCCGCAGGCTATTTTATTGACCGGAGAGGTGCATTGGGAGTGATGACTGGCCAAGTACACACTGTTGGAATACCAAGCGGCAGGGTTTTTTACCAAGTGCGAAGGGTTTTCTCTTGAACAGTGTTCGCGGATTGCCGAATTGGGATCCTCTGTGGATTTTGCGCCAAAGGGCATTTGTTCTCACGCGTTCGGCTAAAGATAGTTCCCGGATGCATTCAAAGAAAAAGTCGCAGATGCAAAATGCAAAGGGAAGTCATCACAGAACAGGTGCAGAATTCAAAAATTCTTCATCTAATTGCCGATATTTACACATCCCTAGTACAATCTAGTCGAAGAGCCTATTCAACACAGATTGGGGATGGGTAATTTCGGCAATGGCGTCGCCGTGGCCGTCAAGGCGCTCCAGGATGAGCTCGATCTCGTCGATGTCCTCCGCGCGCGCCGCCCGGAAGCCACGCGGCCCGGTGGAATAGTCGACGTCCGTATGCGTCGCCATCGCGGCCGGAGCCCAAGGTGGTGCCCAAGCGAACGCCATGGACGGCCACCTCGTCGACACGGCGCTCCACCGCGGCCAGGCGCTCCGCCGGCGTGTCGCCATGGGCGTTCACCTTCTCGGCCAATTGCTCTACCAGCGCCTTCAGCTGGTTGAGCTCAGCATCGCGGGCTGCAAAGGATAAACAGAAAGGATTAGCATCAAAGGCCGGGCTGGGTCAAGAATCAATCTCAGAGCCATACCGTCGATAGCCTCCAGCAGCTGCTTGCGCTGGTCCTCCCATTCTAGCTCGGCCACGCCCGCTTTCTTGGAGACGTCCTCCAGCTCGCGACGGGACGCCTCTAGCTCCTCCTTGAAGCGAATGGCGTCTGCTTCCCCCGTGCGGTGCGGGGGAGTGGCCATCGGACTCCGAAGAGTCATCTGGGAGGGGCTGATTGGCCGGCGCGCGAGGCGGATTCCACTGAATCAACCTAAAAAGGGGATGATCGTCAAGGCAAAAGAAGATTAAGAGAAGAATCAAAGAGGAGAAATTGATGATCATCACCGCCTGCGCGCATTAGCGCTGCTCCCCTCGGCCTCGTCGGAGGCGCGGCGGCGGTTGAGGCGGCGCACCATCGTGGTTTGGGGATGTGCACTGTTTGCAAGAAGGCCAAAGATTGGCAAAGATTCGAGAGCTAGAAGACCTGGTGGAGAGCTAGGGGCACCTATGTTAACATTTATAGGCCTGGCAGGATGAATCGTGGCTTCGAGTCGTGGCTGAAGATCGTGGCGCATATCCCAATAAAATCGGAAGGTGGAAAGGTTTCCTTGGCCAGCCCGCCAGCGGGTCGTTTGGAGTTCTAAGGCGAGCGCGTGCGGATCGATTGGTTCGGCTAAAGGAAATCAAAGTGTCGTTCGGGAGTTGGTATTTCACTACCGAATGGGTCGTTCAGCATTACATCTAAAAATGCGCAAAAGAAAGGAAACGAATCACAAAGGAGATATTACAAGAACGACCAGTTCAGGTATACATCAATAAAGACATTCAAGCATTCAGAAGTTTGGCAAGTACATGACGAACATTGGATGTTATCAAATGGGAATTGTCTAGCATCTCTTGGCAGTCCTTTTGGGCACCGGATAAGTCAGCGAGTTCCGCATCGCAATGCTCTATTTTGGTGATAGCCGATTTTACTTCCTCTTGGGTCTTTGCTATTAATCCAGGAAGTTCGGCTATTTTCTCTTTGTCAATCTCCATCTCCGCTGACAGGCTTCTCAGTTCGGCTTCTAGAGCGGCCTTCCTAGCAGCTTTCAGATCATAAGAAGCTTGCAGGTTAGCCAATGCATCTTTATGGTTCTCTGCTTGGGATTGTGCCCCGTTCATGGCAAGTTCAGCATCGGTTTTCCTCTTTTCGATGGCCGGACGGGAGCGCAATTTCCTCCAAGCGCGCCTTAAGGGTACATAAAGGGGCTCCAAGTCATAGACGGATGATAGAGAAGCTACGATGTCTTCAGGGAGTTTTTGGCTAATGGATTCAAACATCTCTTCGAAGTGATGGAGATCATTGAACTGATCCTGAGCATCCTTTTCTAGCCAGGCAGCAATTTCTCTGAGCTTGGACAACACTTCATCTGGCAGCAGCTGGGATACTCCTTCCATCACCTCGGCAGCTGGAATGCTCTCTGATGGCAGGCTTGGTAATGGTGGAACCTGATCCTGATGAAAAAAACATTGCCGAATTTGGGATGCTGAACATCGAGGTATCAAAATTAAGTGCGGATGGTTACCTCATGGCTGGTTCCTTGAGTAGGGGCGATCACAGGTGAAGAAGACGCCCCAAGCAGAGCCGAAACTTCCGAGCTAGGAGGCGCCGATGCGGCCACTGGCAGCTCGTGGGTTTCTGGCTGAAGAGGAGTCGGGTCTGCTGTCTCCGTTGGGTTGGTTATCTCTACTTGAACAATAGGTGATGGCACCCTAGGAGAACTTGTTGGCTCCAGTTGAGTTGGGAGATTCATCTCGGGAGAGTTTATTGCTTCTGCAGAAGGTGATGAAGATGAGATCTCCACTGGGATGGGTAATTCAACCCTGGATGGGCTCGCTTGTTGAACCACTGGAACATCTACAAGCTGTTCTTCCACGGTTTCTCCTACAAATGTCCAATGGAAGGGATAAGTGCCAGTGCTCATCCTTGAGAAAGAACAGTAAAGGTCATACTAGTGGATAGGGCATCGGCAGGTACTGGCTCTGAAGGCTGCTGGACTCTGGTCTGAAAATGCATAATGATATGATCCATCAAGAACAGAGTGACCCAGTGATCAAGAAGATAAAGGGGTTTACCTCAACAAGCACTTTCTTGACAGTTCTTCTCCTTTTAGCACTTGGAGGGGCAATCAGATGCAGACCTTGCCTCCTGTCTACAGCAAGGCTAGAAAGGCTGGGATCTGTGGTAGCATACCTGGCCATTAGTTGATGCAGGGTTGTGGATTTAAACCCCAGTGCTGAAATTGGGCCTTCGGCATTATAAGCAATTGCCCTAACTCGAGGGGCAGGCACTGTATTCTGTGAACAGGAAGATGAAGGTCAGAACCGTGAATAAAGAGGAAGCGTCTGGTCCAAAGGCTCATTGTATTACCTCTGAAGTCGGCAGAAAGTCAGGTACTAGCTCTGCACAGAATACATGAACAGGCTCACTGAAGATATGGTCGTGAAATTCTTGCCACCAGGAGTTGAAGGTGGGGTGAGCTATGGTTGTGGGCACAAAAGGACATGTGTAGACCGTGGGACTGCACACATAGTTGAAAACTTCTGTCTCTACCATCGGTTCTTTGATTTCCTCCCCGGGTTTGAGGAATTCTGCGGGAACAATCTTGGGGGCATCTGGCCGCATCCAAGTTGTCTGGCCATTACATTAGGCTGGTAGTATTCATAAGTGCTGACATTCTGTCTCCCTCCATTGAATTCGGCGGCAATATGCGAGGCGGATTATGATATTAAAGATCTCCAAGAAATTCCTATCCTGATGGCCGGGCTCAAAGGAAAATTCAACAGGAAAGGTCAAGGTGTCGTTGCCTAGGTAAGGAAGCCAAAGAGGATTGGGGGAAACCTGCGAAGAACGGCTTGAAGAGGCGGGCCGATGTCTGTTGGATGAGAACAGTTGAAGCCGCTTCTCCGTAGTTTTGGCATCCTCTGGTGGCTTGAGGCTCTCCTTCGGGATGATTGGACAAAGGGAAGAACCTAGAGTTCAAATCGACGCCGACAATCTGGTGCATGTGGAGCTGCAGCCATATTTGAACAAACCACCAAGGGCCATTGACACATGTTATCCTCTGGCTAGTGTACATTTGGGTAACAGTCTGATGAAGCATATGATATACACTGCCCAAAAAGAATTTTCCCAGAGGGAGGCGATTGCCACTAGCCAGATGAATCGCCATTGCGATATGGTTCAAGGTGGGCTCGTTGGCCTTGCCACAGAAGACGAATCTGCATAGCCACATGTTCAGAAAAGCTCTGTATTCAACATCGCCAAGGGGATTGTCTTTCATGTGCTTCAGGATATAATGCTTGTAGCCATTCCCTGGCTTTACCCCTGTCTGGCGTGAAGAATTTTTGAAATTCCAAGGCTGAACAGACCCTGCAATGTCGAGGCCGGTGATCATATATACATCGGCCAAGGTGGGAGACATTGGGCCATGCCCAAAAAGGAAGGCGTTGACTCCATTTGACCAGAAGTGGCATGCGGCTATCAGAAGGTCTTCATTCTTGGGGGTCTCAGCCACGGATAACTCCAGGCATTGAGCGATGCGGAGAGTATCCAGGTTGGTCAATCCACTTTTATCTGCAAGGATTCTCCGGTACCAAGTCTTCCAACCCCGCAATTGGAGGTAAAGGCCGGTTCTTGAACGCATCTTGCCACCGAGGAGGTGGAGACAAAGGCTGCTTTGAAGGGGATTCTCCGAGATTCGGCGGCAATAAGATCTCGAGGGTCGGGATTCCCAACGGGACCAAGGTAATAAGGCTGCGAATTGGCCTCGATAGGAATCAAAAGAGCAGTAGAAGGTTCTGGAAAAAGGCGGAAAAGGAAAATCTCAGGTAAAATTGAAAACCTAATGCCGAACAAGGTTTGCGGGGGATGAATTTACCTGAGCAGCTTGGTTATGAGTTGCCATTGGAGGTTCGAGCTCGGAACGAAGGGGATCTAGGGTTGGATGCGAACGAAGATTCGGCGGATTGCGAAGAGCGGTGTTGACGAGAGTTAACTCAAGGATTCGTGGTGGAGTCAATTGTGGAACAAAATTACTTTTATCCCACAATTGAAGGGGCATGTGTTGACACCAAAATTTGGTAAGGAGTCGACTCCGTGGGTCCGGTTCGAAAAAGAGTCCGTCCGGTGGAAGGAAGGATATTTCCGAGAGATTTTCGGCAAAGAGATGCCGGTCGGCTATCTGCTCCGATTCGGCAAAGGAACAGTAAAGCTGATTTTGCGGGATTGGACGGTGACGTGGCTCAAATCAGGAGAGATGAATGGATGGATAGGCGATCAAGCTTAGTTAGGCAATGAATCCATTCGCAGTTGTAATCAGCAGGGTATAAATACGATCCCTGGATGTATGTAACAGACACAATCATTCCTCAATACACACCGGCCTTATGCCAAACCCTAGAGTCCTTGTCGTGTCGTCGAGTTCTTCGAGAGGACCAATCGATCCGTCGACCTCCGTGAGTACCGGCAACCTTGTATCATGTCTAGTATCATGCGGTGGATTTAGATCTGATGCAAGTAGTCTTGTTACCATGCTTCGTGTCATGCGGTAGATTCAAGCTTGGTTCAAGAGGGTTTCTTGTTAGATCATGAGCCATGCGGTGGGCTAAGATCTAGCTTGAAGCTAGTTATCGGCTCTATTGGATTTTGGCAAGATCCAATAGATTCATTAAGTTATCCCGTGTTATCTTGAGTTTTTACTTCATGTTTTAATTCATGTAACACATTTTTGCCCAATCTAGATGGGTTTGGATCGGCTATATCCCTTTTATGATACTTGTTCGAGTAGGTTTCGTGTTTCAACACGTGGATCTTACGCTTTCCGATAGCCGAAACCGAATCGATCTAGGTTGTTACGTGTTGCGGGTTCAAGCTTGCTTTGCTCGTATAAATCTTGAAAGAACCGGGTATCATGCGGTAGATGCAGGTTTTTGGGTTGCTTTGGAGCTAGTCATCCGGTGGATTAGATTTCCAATTCAGTCTGATAGATTTATTCACGTGGTAATGTTTGTTCCTTCTTCATGGACCCCGGATCGGCTGTTCAGCCGTATTCGGTTATATCTTCACGAGTAGATCACGTGCATTATTTATGTTTTGAATGGTGTATGCTTTTAGCTTTCCATACTTAGATTGTATCATGCGGTGGATAGATCTATCTGTGGAAAGTGGTACGTTTTTCATGCAAGTCGTATCATGCGGTGGATAGATTTGTTTGACATCGTACCCGACGGATCTTAAAGTAACTAGACATGCGGTAGACTAGTGCTTTGGATCTATGCATGCTTATTTAATACATGATCATGTCCGTGCTTTACTTTATTTGTTTAATGTTAATTTTCATGAAGATCGGTCATAACTTTGCACATGCATCTAAGTTTATCCAAAGACCGATCGTTGTCATGCTTACGTCATCCATTCGGCAATGTTCTTTTTTCCTTTGCGGTTACCCGAATGGTCGTGGTTCTTTGACAGATAGCTTTACATAGCTATGTGTCATCTTGCTTGGCTTTTTCAGCCGTAAATATGGAACTGTCTGGTACCACCCGGCAAGTTCCAAGCTTTGGTATTTAACTGCTTTATCTTTTGTTAATTTTCAGGAAAAATTGACTGGCACGTCATTTGCTCTCTGCGCGTGCGAAGCCAGCTTTCCGGCTTGCTGTGTGATTGGCGCTGAAGTGCACTTTTTGCGTCAACAGTTGGTTTATAAACTTTACAATGTGCTTTAATTTTCTTGCGGCATGAATAATATTTAACCTTGAAATGAACATGGTGTTTGACCTTGGTTAAATCTGTATGGTTATATAGAAATAAAGCAATCTAGTTGTAAACATGGTGTTTAGAACTTGGTGCAAACATTGTCATTGTTTATATCCCTTCCTATCATTTGCATTTTACACCCATTAGGTTCTCTTTTCCTTTTACTAGGTGAGCTATTCCAAAAGTTAGGATCTTAGGGATGTATTTGGTTTGTTGGCAATTGTTTCCACTCCCGACCATAACCTCGGGGGTAGAATGTGCATTTAATTTGTTTTTGCAGGCATGACAAATTGTTCCCATGAGTTCTTGACCGATTGCAACCAAGGTCATTAGTCATCTACAAGGCTTGAGAGGGAAGTCACTGTTTCCATCAAGATTTCAGCACGTGTTCAGAGATGTACAATGGAACAAAAATAATATTCAGAAGCTCCTTCAAATCTCCTTTCCAACGCAACAAGAATCATAAATTTTGAAGATCCGTACAAGGAGATATGGCAAAAACATTGAGCGCTGCGCAGTCTGAAATCACCTTGGACAGATTGCATCGCTGGAGTAAAATAGGCACAACTCTATTGTTCGGAACCTGTTTCATGCGTGTGATGGCTTGTTGGAAATATAATTTCATAAACTACAACTTGGAGGGGTTCTTCAGTACATGTTCTGTTGAGTAAGTAAAAGGAAAACTGTGGAAGATGAGGTAGCAACAAGGACGGGATGGAAGTCGGTGATGACGATATGACGAAGGATTGGTACCATGGCTTGATGATAATAAGAAAAAGTTGAAGGACAAATGAGTCATAAAGACAAGAAGTGAAGATGATTCTAAAACACATGGCAATAGGGATTACAAGCAGTTCAAGTTCTTCCACACATAGCAACACGCAAAGCATGGGGGAGGATTTGAAGGACGGAAGGGGAAAAGGCCACGTGGAGTACAAGGATCACCTTCACCAAGATGCTCATCGTTCTTTCTCCATGCTAAGCACAATGCTTAAGCATGGGGGAGGCCACGCTCCACTTCACTACGAGCATCGAAAAGGACGGTAACTCACCCTTAACTTTATCTTTGTTCATCTCCTTTTAAATGCTTGCACATATATGCTTTCAACCATACACAACCTTTGTATCTATCTCTCGATCAATAACATGGCTACTAGAAGGACAACCTAGGTTAGTTAGTTTTTACTTTTCAATAAATGAATCACCATATTTTTTTGAGCTTACCACGATAATATCATTTGTATGCCTTGCTTATGGAAAAATGATGAAAGTTGCCGCCTTGTTTTACTTGCATGATGTTTTATATGACATGACATTTTGCTCTCTATTAAAAGGGACTTAAATTGATAAATACCGTCTCTTTCATTTGTGGAGGTTAAATGACTAATTTTTAAGACCCACATATTTTATGTTTCTCTTTGATTTAAGTTTACCGATGACATATGCCTTGCACTTGTTTTATTTAAAATCATTATGATATCTACATTTGTGAATCTCTTTCAAGGCTCTACCTACCAAAGCCTATACACATACAAGTACTTTCATGATATAACCTTTAGTTTGCAAACTTATATCTTGATGAGTTGGATTAGGATTGATTTTTGTGGTACGAGACTAAGAAGCTGGTTATTCCTTTGCCTATCTTTTTTTCATTCTGGCCATTCTTGTCCATGCATTGTGAGTTTCTACATTGGAAATTTCAAAAACTTCACTGGGCATCCACCCTAAACCCAAAACATCTTTTTGTGATTACCTCCTTGACCACAACCCAAATTGAGTATGGATGATCTTTCGATGAATTTTCTGAAGATTTTCTGGCAAGATTTCAAGACATATAACATATGGAGGGACTCATCAACGATTATGTGAGTTTCGACATGGAGGATGCCCTTGAAGATTTCAAAAGATTTATAAAGGAATACAAGTATTTTGTACTTCTTTAGCAGCCATAGGTCCCCTCACTTCTATGCTCGAGGATGAGCAATCATTTAAGCATGGGGGAGGACTTCTATAACAAGTACTATGTTGCTTAAAAGTTCGGAGGAGCATAAAAGATGATTAATAAAAGAATAAAAAAGAGAAGGAAGCATGAAGGAAAAAGAAGAAGAAGAAGAAGAAGAAGAAGAAGAAGAAGAAGAAGAAGAAGAAAGAAAAAAATAAGAAAAGAAGAAAAGAAGAAAAGAGAAAAATAAAAATGCTCCTTGGTTCTTTTTAGCTTCATTTAAATCTTAGAGAGCTTTGAAGACAATTCCATACTCAATCTTTTCCAACCATGTGCAATCCGATAACGAGAACTTCATTTGTGTCTCGGGTATACCCATTTGCCACTTGCACATGTCCACCTTTCTAAATGTGTGTGTTCCATTTCTCTCTCTTTCCAACATTTATTTTCCATGGCCTTTTTGACTAGTCTCGGAAATTCCAATAGATCTCTCTTTTAGTTTGACAATATTGCAAATATAATGTTTTGCTAGGGTTGTTTTTACCTACCAAGCTCCACATAAGCTTTCCACTTTCATATATGAGTAGAATAGGTTGAGAATAATCTGGTGTAGGCTTGAGTGACTTGACGAGATGAGTGTTTCCATGAGCTTTTGCAAGAGAACCTCACTTATGTTAGATGTGCAACTTTTTGAAAACTCTTCACGACACAACAAGGTAAAGGTTTAAAGTTTGCTTAAGTTTGAGAGCACTATATTTGTTTATATTATGGCATGTTCTTTAATGATAGTCCATCTTCCATAATGAAGTAGCTGTTCAAAACTTGAAACTTAAATGCTAAATACTTGAGAGAGCAATATGTCTTGTTGTGTATAACTAAGTGCAGGGAAGACATTAAGGGACAACGCTGATTTCCAAGTTAAGTAAAGATCATGGACTTGCTCGAGGACGAGCAAGGTTTAAGCATGGGGGTATGTTGACGGTCGATTTTGGTACACCTAGCTATAAGTTTACCATCAACATTTGCATGTATTTGATATCCTAACCAATGGTACTAACCCCCTGGAGGTATAAAGTTCACTCTCGCATGTCGATTTTGGAGTTTGTTGATTTACGCATGAAATTAATGTTAAAGAGGAGACTTTCAGGATAAGTTCATCAAGCACTTCAAGAGAAGATCATGAAGCCCGGCACAAGTGAAGACACCTGATGAACATGACTCCAAATGGCGTATGGACCGAAGCATGAAGCCGGAAAACTCCAGGGACCTAGACAGAAGATGCTGAAGCTTGCGCGACAAGGAGCTCTGTCTAAACCGTGGAGAAGACGACGTCAAGGGCCCACATGCATAAGGGAGCAAGTCAACAATTGACCGAGAAGCATCGGGGAGCGAGAAGGGGCCGAACCAGGCCTGGGCTGGTCGGCCCAGGCCGGCCGGCCAGCTAGCCTGGCCTGTTCCAGGCCCGGTTTCACGCCCCCCATTGACCTAGGTGCTCATCTATTTATTGCCTCTACCTCCACTGGCCGCCACATCCATCGATCCATCAGAGAGTCGCCGACACGAAGGAGAAGCACCGGGAGGAAGACGACGACCTCCGCAAGTCCTCAAGTTGCCTACAAGATGGCCTAGGCCTTGCCCTAGCCACCATGGTTGGCCCTACGTGGTGAAGCCATGGTGGAGTTCCGGAGCCCATGTCTTGATTCCATCAAGGCAATTGTACATTCTACATCGGATGGTGATGTAATCATATCTTGTCCTACTTTGATCTACATCGATGAGTGTTTTATTCATATGTGTAGCTAGCATATGCCCTTAATAGGAATAGAGTAATCATATGGTGTTAGCCTATCTCTTGCGGATACATCGTTATAGTGCATGGACCGAGGTTGTCGTCGGTGATGAATATCCTTACGTAGTGGTGGAGGAGAAAGCGGCAAATGAACGTGTATCGGACCACTCCATATCGGGTTACTCCATATCAAGTGTACTCCTTATCATAGTATAGGATTAGATTGGTTTGTCATCGTGGCCGGAGCAGCAACAAGAAGACTATAGGCTAGGGTTACCCCTTTGGATGCTTACCTTTATGGCTAGGTGGATGTGATCCATACATCCTTTTATGTATGTTTAATCTTTATGCACTCAACACTTCACATAGGGTTAGATCGGTAGGTTAGATAGAGAACCTTGGTGGTTTGCTTCCGATCTTTGGATTGACAAATCTAGGTAGGACCCTCCTTGGTGAAAAAGGCACCAAGTCACCCGTAGGCTTGCGGTGAACTTGAGCACGGTTTCGCACCGTCAACAAACAAACAAGGGTTCCTTTAAGTGTTGCACTTGGCCATGAAGAACTACCCCGAGATCCTAGATTCGAGTATAGATGGCCCTTTCAACTAGGAAAACCTTTTGTCCAGCCAGAAATGGTACTTAAGTTCTCATCTAAGATGTACAAATTTCATGAGGGGTACATGCGGCAATCAGCAAAAGGCGTACATAGCTTTGGTATGCTTGCTAGACCCAAAGATTTTGCCACTAAAGGCAACAAGGTGGTCTGGCTGGAATGCAGAGATATTTATGAAGTTTACCATCTAAACGCCTTGAATACCGATCTTATTGTCGCTTGGTGTTTGTAAGTGGTGTTTTTTATGTTTATTAACAAATTTGTTACGTATGCGGATTTACTTATTAATTTTGTATTTCATTTTTGGTAGCCTGCAAAAACAAGAGATGCAAAAAAAGAATATTGCCAGTATCGGTTTCATGGACCCATCAAAAGTCAACGAGTTTGAGGTCAAGCATCAACCAGACACAATAATTGCGACAATCTATAGGACCTTGTCTAAGTTTCATGACAAGGATCTAATACTACTACCTTACAGCTGCAAGTATGTGAGATTGCCATCTAATTGTCCTTGCTAATTCTATTAAGTTCTAATTTGTATGAGTATTATGACTATATATATACAGTTTCCACTAGATTCTTATGATCATTCAAGTCGACAATAGCAGCGTCATGGTTAGGCCTGTGCAACTGCGGGTTAATACGGGTTCAGATGGTTTTTGAAACCAAACTGTGTGATTACGGGTTAGGTGGGTTGGATTTCTGGTTTACGTGGTTTAAAACCGTACCAATCTAAGATGATGTCAGCAACTCCGACCCCTTCCTCGCTCCACCGCTCCCTCTCGCCTCCGAGCAATTCGATGTGTTGCAGTGCAATTGGCGACGAGGAAGAGCCCAGCTAGTCCTACCACTCTCCGCAATACATTTCCCTTAACTCGCCCTCCTGAGGGCACGACCCCAAGCAGCAGCACTAGGCGTTTGCCGCCGCCGACACAGACCCAACTCGCTATGACCATGGGCGTAGAAACAAGCTCAACATTCAGGACTCAAGGTCCATGACAAAAATACATCTAATTTGCCAAGTCGTCGGGTATGGGCTGTGGTGTAACATCCTTGAATTTGTGTGTGTGTGTAAAATTATGGGATTTCAAAAACTTGAAATGAAGTCGAGTGAAAATGAAACAAATAAGGATGCCTTCTTGTCCTCTTCCCTAAAATCCTAGAATTTATTTCAAGACAAACAATAACTCTAGGATGTATAATATGCTAGTGTGAGAAGTTGGGATTTTATTTGGATTTAATTGTGTGGTTTCAAATTTGAATTGGAATTCAAATTTGAAAAGAATTAGAAATAGGAGTTAGCTTATAGGAAAAACGTTTCTACCCCTTAGTGGGCCGACAACCTCACTTTCGGCCCGATCCCCCTTCCAGCCCGCGTGCAGCCCAGCAGCGCAGCGCCAGCCGCGTGCCACCTCACCCGCCGGCCTGAGTCACTACCAAGCGGGGCCCACTCATCGGGCTGCCACTTCACCCCTTTATTTTACCTTTCTTTTCCCCTTTCTCCGTTACATCTCTCGCGTCGCGCCGCAGCCGTGGAAAGGCCGGCCGTGCGCTCGAGCCCGCCACCGCCGGATGCGTCCACGCGTCCCGAGGTGTTCACTGTCATTCGCTCTACCTACCACCGCCTATAAGAGGCCGTCGCGGGATGCGCCCGAACACTAGACGCGCAGGGGATTCCTCCCCAAATCCTCATCTGTCGCTGCCGCTGACGTCGAGGGTGAAGGGGAGAAGGAGGCGGGGATTGGCCGTCCGCAGGGGGGAGCGTCGTCCGTCGTGGAGGAAGGAGGATGTCCTTGAAGGGGAGCCGCCCGGGGTGCTACTTTGCTTCCTCTCCAACCTCTACTTCCTCGTCGCCTCTGCTTCCTTCGCGCTCCACGGCGTCGAGCCTCCCTTCGTCGACGTCTTCACCGTCGGGACCCTTTCGGCCGTTGGTGAGCCCCCAAACCTTCATACCTCTTGTGGCACCCAGCCTTCGAGCCATGGGTGCATCTCCGTCCTTGGGAGCTCGCCGTCGCCTCGCGCCACCGCGCTAGCCGCTGAGTGAAGCATGGCCTTCGTGCCATGCTGGGATGCTTTTCTACAGGTGCCGCAGCCGACAGCACCACGCGCGCAGGTTGCGAGACGTCCATCCCTTTTCTCTGTTCATGAATTGGTCACCGCGCCGCCACTACTGTCCTGACCGCCGTCAATGGTCTTGGCGTCGGCGTGCGCACGCGCGCGCCATACACCCCGTTCGCGTACTCGTGCACCCCAGCACACGCACGCCCGCGTTCGCAAGGCGAAGGGCCGCCTTCTTTTTCCCGCTCCGTGCCGCCCCAAGCCGCGCTCGCCGGCGTTTCGCCCGCGAGCCGAGGCTTCGATGTTAGGCTAGGCTTCCTCCCTGTGCTACTGGCGTCGGGGCGATGTGGTGTGCGCCGGCCTTGGTCACCCCCCCCCCGACCGCACCGGCGAGCGTGTAGGTGACCCGAGCGTCCAACCCGGCTCTGGCGTCATTGCCGAGCCAAGGTCCTTCCTTTCCTTTGCCAAATGAAAGTTTTGTGACACCCACGACTCACCGTGGAGCGTGTCGCCCTGCCACCGACCCCCTTCCATCTCTGGCGAGGTCTAGCCGCGCCACCGTCCCTTGCAGGCCCGGTGTCAAGCACCTGGTGTGCTATCCCAAAACCCAATAGGGTTTTGCGGTGCACACCGACCCTCACGCTGCCTAGGCCGCAACGGATCCCTTGGATCCCGTGTGCTCGACCAACCCCGTGCGAGCCGCACCGCGGCCTACACCTCGTCGAGCCGCAGCCGAGTCTGTCGATTTCGTGCGGTTGACCGCTGGCTGTTGGGACACATGCCAGCCCGCGATAAGACGAGCCACACCGGATCCCGCCGGATCCCGTGTGAGCTGCCACGCTAGCCGCCATTTGGGCTGCCGCCAGGCTTATAGCCGCCTGCGTGGCAGCCACCTCAGCGCCAAGAGCCGGCCTGCAGCCATCTAACAGCTCTCTTTAAGCCCTTTAGAGCCAGCCAGTAGACAGCCTATAGTTAGTGCTATTGTATATGCGTATTTTTATTTCAGAAAACTATTTTATCTTTGAAAAATCCTAGTAAATTCATTTTTGCTCCGAAAAATACAAAACCTTTTCCAGAAATTCTCTAAAATCTCAAACTCCATGCTAGGGTAGTGTTTGCTCTCTTCTGGCTCTTAATTGTCATTCTTTTGGAGTTAATTGCTTTAGGACCGTTGTTTATTTTCTTTTACGCGTAAATAGGAGCAGTTGGAGCCGGGGAGCTGATCCTGGAGTACGACTACGCCGACGACTTCGCTGCGGAGGACTACCCGACCTTAGGTTCACACCCGACTGACTTTGAAACCTATAGACATCACTATATAGTTTGCTAGCGCTTTACTTAATATCCATGCTGATGAATCTTGCACTGCCTACTTTAAATATCCTGCCCTTGATTGTCCTATACTATATATGTTTATATAAGCGTGTATATACGCTGAGCTTCGCGACACATGTGTTGGGATGGGAATAGTGGTTCTTGGTGTGAGTGGGGTAAAAACGGTAGGAGAAGGCGTTTTGGGTACTTTGGCGGGGGTGAGCTCGAAACAACCGATCTGGGATCGGGGATAGGGGTGCACTTCTTAGTGCATCCCTACTTGACGGTTTTCGGAACCTTGGTGTTGGGGTTTTACTTGCGCATGGAGGATATGAGCTTGCCCCGGTCTGAAACCGAGTGGGCAGACCTTTTCACGGGACCTTTACGTACACACCACCCCGTCGAAGGTGGGGTTAGGGCCGAGTTGAGCTCGAAAAGTGCGGAACCATACCTGCCAGCAGGATAGCGAGGTGTCAGTGGGGGAGAGGTGGAGGTGAGACCACCCTATCAGAGCGACTCCCGTGTGGCCACACGGGGGCATTTCACAGTTCCGGTGCCGTCCCTTCTGAGGCGGGGACCGTTTTGAGGGCCGGATGCAGGATGGGACCATAACTAATGAGAGTTCGCATGATAGGATGGGCTCGGTCGGCCGTAGGGCTGGACGAAAAGCTCGAAGCTCGTTAGCTCGCTCGAACTCGCTCGTTAGTAGCTCGGCTCGGCTCAGCTCGTTAGGAAATTTGAACCGAGCCAAGCTCAGGTTTCAGCTCGCTATGATAACAAGCCGAGCTCAAGCTGGCTCGCGAGCCCTAACGAGCCAGTGCAGGAACCAACAAACAAGTTGATTCTTCTTAGCAAAGTAGATAGAGTAGTAACTTTCTTAAGTACTAGATTGTTTGTTGGCTACTTGATTTGATAGTTTGTTGGTTTGCAAAAATATCATATTTGTTGATTTCAAATTTACATGTGATTGTGATTTTTGGAATTTATAACTACTAACGAGCTGGCTCGCGAGCTTAACGAGCCGGCTCGAGCTTCTTAACGAGCCGAGCCGAGCTGGGTTTCTAGCTCGCTAAGATAATGAGCCGAGCCGAGCCAGCTCGTTATCTAAACGAGCTAGACCGAGCCGAGCCTTAGCGAGCCGAGCCAGGCTCGATAGCCAGCCCTAGTCGGCCGTACACCGGTCGGGTGCCATCCCGGGTTGGGTTCAGGTGTACACACTCTGCAGAGTAGTTCGATCTATAGCTATAGCCGCGTCCTCGAATATGGACATGTCCCCTGATAGCTTTGTTCTCATGTTTTGGGATTTCTACCTCCCCCTTATAGGTGAGTGTATGGTGAGCCGTGGTTGCAGTCGGTTAGAGGAGAGAGGCTCCATCTACCTCGTTGATCCGGGTGCAATATTGAGTTGCGAGGAGAGGAAGTTCTCGCATCGACCCTAGACAGGAGTAGGTTGTGGAGACGGGGCCCTGGGTGACCAGGTGTTTCCGAACTGTGTTGAGAGCTATGGGATCGGGATCTTGATGGAGATATCTTGTTTATACTCTGCTGCTGCTGCATAGGAAACCAGAGCCGCTTCCTTGTCTCTTTTTCTCCCTTTAGAAGTTAGGGCACTAAAAGCTGCATACAGTTGGTGACGTGGACCTATCCCACTCCTTGGGGATAGACTTTGGGTGTGCAGGGTACGAGACCGAGTACGACAACAACACCGATGGATGGTACGACTGAGGGATGCGTCGCTTCGCTTAAGGATGCCTGTGGCAGGAAGATTGACAGATGGAGACCCTTCTGAGATGCTAGCTACCACTGTGTATAATTTCACTCTGATTCAGCCAAGAGGCTTGTAATGATGTACTCCATAATGGACATGTAATAAATTATGTACTTTTTACTCTTATGTGATGCGATGTATGACTTTGTGTATCCATCTGTGGGATGTTCTGTACGCGATAGCCACTGATCCAGGGACTATCGCGATGGTACAGGGATTCGGGTTTTCTATGAAAATCCGGGGTTTTACATGTGGAACCACGAGCTCAGGTGGGCGCTCGTCGCCGCCGATCAAGCCGACGAGCTCAGGCGGAACCTCACATGAGATCGATTTGCAGATTATTCGAGGTGTTGTCCAGCTTGATTTCATTGGCTTCCTGAGTTCAATGACGGACTTCTCGAGCAAGGAGGATGTCGAGGGGTAACCACTATGGGTACTCGCGCAATCGATTGTGGCACGACCGTCGCTGCCACTGCGTTCGTCACCGATGAGGGACAGGTTGACTGGTCTAAACCGTGGTTTAGCCCAACCCGAACGGAAACCCTGTTGTCGGTTTGTAGAGGCTGGTTTAACAGGCTGACTGGGTTCGCACCAACCCGGTGCACAGGGATAGTCATGGTGTGTGATTCATTGAGAAAAAACCCCGCAAGTTACCAAGACCTTCAAAATATGTTTCAAGAGTAATAATTCTATCTAAGATGTTCTTTTAAATGCAATATATATATATTGCTTTTACTAACACGTTATCTTTCATTAATTTTCCTCGGAGCTTGGGAAAAATTCATTATAGAGAAAGAAAGTGAATTTAACCCAACAATTACATTTTATACTTATTGTCTGGTACGTAATCCGAATAACAACTTCAGATTTGAGAAAATTTAAATTTTATCACATTAATATTTCACAGCATTTTCTCCTATCCACTTTAGTGTTTGAGACAGGAACAAAAAAATAATGTATCTGGATACTATGTCTGTGAGCACATATGATGTTTGGCAAGTGCAAACTCTGGAAATTATAATGTAAGTTAATTAAATAAACCTATTAATAATACATCATTTCCTAACTGCTTCTATATTTAATTGTTGGGTGTAATATATTAACATATTTGCACATACAGATGGATATGGTTAAGGATGAGGTCATTCAGAAGGATCGTCTTTCGGCAATTCAAGAAAGTCTCTTGGGATTCCTCTTTGAGGAGGTGATTATTCCAACAGGAAAACATCATTATGATGGATCTAAAAAATCCAATAGAGATTAGAAATTTGAAGTGAATGATATTTTGATTTATACTATCTATTTTGATGTGTATATTTCTAAGTTTATATATAAGTCTAAGTTCGTATATGGTATATAACTACATATATAGATAGGTATACATATATACAAGTGAAAATAGGTATACGTAAACATACGGGTTGGACAACAATTAGGATATATGGTCAAATCCAAAACAGCAAAAAAAACAAGACCCTTTAGTCACTGTTGGTATTACCAATCGAGACTGAAGGGGGTGTGCGCAGGCGCTGGCGAGCCACCCCTTTAGTCTCAGTTGGTAGTCCCTGTTCGTTCACTCGGGACTAAAGATAATTGGTGACCTCCCTTGTATATATAGGCCCAACTAGCCCTAGCTCCTTGCTTGTATATATACAAGGGAGGGGCTAGGCGGCAGTGTGGCAGATCGGGGCGCACCCTAGACCCTCCCCTGTATATATAGGCCGAGCTAATGGGTTTAAAAGCCCATTGGTTGGCCTAATCCCTCGTGGATCAATTATCCCTTTAGGCCTTAGTCCAAATTTTTATATATGATTGCCTCTCGGGCATATCACCAACAACACGGACGGTGACTGCTAAGTTTTAAAATGTTGGAAAACTTATTATTGGTGACCTCATGTGGATAACATAATTTTGGAAGAAAATGTTTTTAGTAGAACCCTCAATACATAGTTTTGGAGAAAAAAATTTTGACTCTTGGAGATGTTATGCATCCAGATACTATATTTAGGTGCATATAGCAAAAACTATGCACATAAAAAAGTCAAATGACCTAAATTTTACACTATCCTATATTCCTATTAACATGAATACATTTTTTAAAGTGGTTGATCAGAGTATATACCTACTGAAGCTGTCGATGCTTTATCTATATACAGTGTGTCGTTAAGTTAGATGAAAAAACTCTTATAATTTTTAACTAGTGTGTCGTTAAGTTAATTGTTGCAAATTACTGCATCATATCATCAAATTACTGCATCATATCATCATGTGTCAAAATTGTTAATTCCATGTTAGCCCCAATATTCAGTACGCACTACGGGAGAATGGACATTTCCCGAGTGTCCATTGCTTCCCCGAGTGCCAAAAATCGGGCACTCGGGGAAGAGCCTCTTCCCCGAGTGTTGCACTCGGGGAAGAAAAACACTCGGGGAAGAGAGGCTTCCCCGAGTGCCATAGGGTCCATGGCACTCGAGGAAGAGAGACACTCGGGGAAGGCCCTCTTCCCTGAGTGCAACACTCGGGGAAGAGAGGCACTCGCAGACGAAAATTGGTACTTAACGGCGGAAGTGGACGGAGCTACGTTAAAAACACTCTTCCCCGAGTGCCATCCCCTAGCACTCGGGGAAGAAAGCCTCTTCCCCGAGTGCCTCATCCTAGCACTCGGGAAGTAAGCCTCTTCCCCGAGTGCCTTCTCGTAGCACTCGGGGAAGGCTTCCCCCGAGTGCCAGCGAAAGGCACTCGGGGAATAATTTTTCTTTTTTTAGTTTTTTCACCCCAATTTTTTTGTGAGACCACCCCGCATTATTTTAAACTTCTTGTTCAAAATTGAGGTAATTTTAAATTATTTTGGTATATTTCATTAGTTTTTTCTTTTTGTTGAATTTTTTACGTACTTCAAATTTGAACTGCAGGTACATGAAGTAATGGGATTTCTTCATTCAAAAAATGAAATTCATTATAATTGATGTATTTTGAGGTCGTATCTACAAACTCACATAAAATTTTGAGCATCTTGTTGTCGTATCATGACCAACAACTTGCGGGAAAAGTATTTGTAAATTATATAAAATTCGAACGAAGTCCGAAAATCATGAAACTTGTTTGGATGTCATGTTATGGCATGTAGAGGTTGTGTAACAAAATTGAGAAGATTTCGAGTAAGTGGCAATGTCGGATGTCTAAAACTGAGACATCTCCACATGTGTTATCGTAGATGTGATCACTACAATAACACATGTGGAGATGTCTCGGTTTTAGACATCCGACATTGCCACTTACTCGAAATCTTCTCAATTTTGTTACACAACCTCTACATGCCATAACATGACATCCAGACAAGTTTCATGATTTTCGGACTTCGTTCAAATTTTATAAAATTTACAAATACTTTTCCCGCAAGTTGTTGGTCATGATACGGCAACAAGATGCTCAAAATTTTATCTGAGTTCATAGATACGACCTCAAAATACATCAATTATAATGAATATCATTTTTTGAATGAAGAAATCCCATTACTTCATGCACCTGCAGTTCAAATTCGAAGTATGTAAACAAATTCAACGAAAATAAAAAACTAGTGAAATATGCCAAAATAATTTAAAAATACCTCAAATTTGAACAAGAAGTTCAAACTTGGCCAAAATTTGGGTAAGGAGTTTCAAATAATATGGGAATGGATCACAAAAAAGATGGGTAAAAACTTAAAAAAATAAATCCACCCTTCCCCGAGTGTCAGATACGAAGCACTCGGGGAACAGGGATCCGACACTCGGGGAAGAGGCTCCTTCCCCGAGTGTCATGCCGCGACTCTCGGGGAAAGCCCAGCAGGCCCACTTTTCCCACCGGCCCATTTACTCAACCCTAGCCTATTACCCCCGCCGCCCCCAACCCGCCACACCCAGCCTCCATCCCCTCAGACGCCGCCGCCTGCACCCCGAACCCCGAACCCCAGATCCAGGCCCGCGCGCTCAACACCTCCGCCACCTCCGCCGGCATGCGCCCCCGGCGAGGTCCTCCTGCCCCGATGGCGCGCCCCGTCTCGCAACCCCCCTCCGCCCCCTCCCTCAGACGCCGCCGCCTGCAACACCCCCCCCCCCCCCCCCCCCTCCCGCAGATCCACGCTCCGCCCCTCTCTCAATCCCCCGTAGGCGCGCCCCGCCGCCGCTGCCCCGCCCCCGCAGGCGGCAGACGAGCCCTGCCTCCGCAGGCGACGAGGACGGTTGCTGCTCCGGCGACGGCGACAAGGCGGCTGCGAGATCAATTGGCTGTGGGTCTTCCTCCGCCAGTGAGCGACGCGATGAGGGGAGGCAGGGCCAGTGCGTGCATGGCGCTTCGTCCCCAAGGAAGCGTGGACGTCGAGCCCCTGTTCCGCACTGGCGGCTCCGCGGACTTGCCGTCGCCGCCGTCCACGTCGCGGACGACCTCGCCGTCTTCAAAGGTGCAACCATCTCTTCTTCTGTCCCTACCCATATGTGTTGTTCATCTATTTAGTGGATGAGATTAGTGTCTTCCTGGTGACAACAACAATTTTTCATGGGTGTCTTACAATGCACTTTGGAGTACACCATGAGAGATTGGTTCAATTTTACTTGGAGAGTCTTAGTCTCATGTACTGTACTATCAGCGTAATACTTGTACTCTACTTTGTAGTCCTGTTTATGCTACTTTGAGTATGACTTCTAATCTGGGAAATGTTAGGGTTCATATTGTGGCTAATATTACTAATTTGCTATCCTGAAAAGTTATTATCGCCATGGGAGATTGGGGATCTTTGTTTTGGTGCACTAATTTTTTGTGGGAATCCCCTGCTATTTTGTGAAACAATCTGTTGAGTATTACAGTTTGTGTTGGTTCATGTGTCTCTTAGGTATCTCTGATGTTGGAGTTGCCAAATCGGGAGATGGACTGCCTCTCTGCAGTCCCTGCTTCCTTGATGTTTCTCGCTGCATAAAGCTGAGCGATAGAGGTTTGAAGGCGGTTGCACTGGGGTGCCAAAAATTGAGGCAGCTGCATATCACAGGTTGCAAATTAATAACTGATAATTTATCAATTTTTCTGTCATAGAGCTGGATGTAAAAGAAAAGAGGGGGGGTCTGCCAGGAGGTGAGCATAATTGAACAGGATAGGGGAGGTATGTTACACATGCATCCTGTTGGTTTAGGATGATTTCTTGTTTCCATCGATTTTCCTAAAGGATTAGTGTCATTGTGGTTTTAGGAGTCTTACACTAAAGGATTAGTGTCATAATGAGATTGGAGATGATCACCTGCTCTCCGGTTACTCCGCATAAATGCTTGCCACAAGGTACTTCCTCTTAGCCATATAATTTAGATGCAGATGTGTCTGTTAAGCACATATATGACTACATATAGTTTAACGATTGAATTGATTCATGTCATCAGAGTGTTTGGATTATGCTATATTTTTTCTTTGTTTGGCTCTGTGCACCACTTCCACTTAGATGTAATGTCTTGAAATTAATAAAACTTCCATTACAAAAGAAAATTGTAGGAAACATATAAGAGACAGAGTGCCTGTCGGCAACAACGACACAACCATGATCAGTGTTTGTTTACTTAAGTAAGATTGCAAAGCGTACTACTATAATTCACAAGTGTGCTTGCGGTTGACTATAAAGCAACAAGATTATTGTTTTGGAGCAAAACTATTTTATCTAGTGCTTATTTGATCTAAAGGTTGCTAAACAGATTGAGATGTCACAGCTGTTGTGTTGCTTAGTTTAAAACCAAGAGCAAATGTCGTTTGATTTGTATGAAACTATGATTATTGTAAAATGAATTCATGGTCTCCTACTGATTTTAAGATACAACGATAGCTACTGATTGTGCCTCAGGGTTCCTTTTTTCAGGAAAATGGCAAGAACTTGAAGTAGCAATCGATGGAAGATACAGCTTGGCCTGATGGTGTTCCATGCTTGTGTCCTAGTCACTCAAGGTAAATTCATCCTGTACATGTCCCTGTTTTTTAGCAGTGATGCGATTCTGCACCTGTGAGCGACCATTGTAATGGTTGTATGAACTGACAGTTCTATACTTTGCTAGTACCTTGAAAATTAGTTCCTTTAGAGATATCACTACAGGTTTATTTCCTACAATTGCAGATGTGTGTTCACTTGGTATTACACTGTCTATGGGTAGCACTTAACTGAATTTATGGACTGTAGAGTGTATGAACATTTTGAACCCTACTATGCTTGATAGGAGTATTATATCGCACATTGAATTAGAATTCTTTTCTGTGGAATACTCCATGAGATGATGGTTGTGTGTGTGTATATATATATCATGAACACACATTTTTCGTATGTTTATCTTTTATTGCAAAGCATACATCTGATTTATGACCTACTATTTATGGTTCATAGTTCTGCATGTTATTTGTCGAGCCTCATCTTTTGATATTACATTTTTTTAATTAGATTGCTTTACCACTGAGACCATGGCCATTATTTGAAGAATGTGCATCTTTTATTTTATTTTTGTATTTTACCACTTCCAGAATCTAATTCATTGCAGGTGCTTTAAATTGGAGAGACAGCTAGCTTCTTCTCAAGTTCCCAAGGAGCAGCAAAGCGATTTATAAAAGATCTAGAGAGAAAGTTCACAAGGAAAAGCAATTTTTTTAAAAAAAATGTTACTTCCCCGAGTGCTTGGGTAGTGGCACTCGGGGAAGAGGGGTTTTTACAAACAACAGACAATATTCTTCCCCGAGTGCCTAGGACATGCACTCGGGGAAGAGGATTTTTTTAAAATGAAACCTCTTCCCCGAGTGTTGCACTCGGGGAAGAGTTTTTAAAAAAACAAATTTCTTCCCCGAGTGTTGTACTCGGGGAAGAGGATTTTTCAAAAAAAAGGGTGGGCGGCACCGACGGCGTCAATTCTTCTCCGAGTGCTAGGACGGCACTCAGGGAAGGCTTCCCCGAGTGTGCGATTCTTGACACTCGGGGAAGACCTCTTTCCCGTAAGAGGCATCCCCGGAGGCTCTTCCCCGAGTGTTGCACTCGGGGAAGGCTTCCCCGAGTGTTCTTGCCCCTTCCCCGAGTGCATTTGGCACTCGGGGAAGCAAGCGTCTCCTGTAGTGACACATTCATATCTCTCGTATATAGGACTAGAAAACAACACATGATGATATGATGCAGTAATTTGCAACAATTAACGACACACTAGTTAAAAATTATAAGAGTTTTCTCATCTAACTTAATGACACACTATATATAGATAAAGCATCGACACGCAAATGTCGCCACTGCTTCAGTATAATTAACACATACACACATCGCCAGTTGAGTGGCATTGAAGTAGCAGGGACACCAACACATGACTAAAACAACGAACCATACAACAGCAGCATGGACGACGGGCACCACAACTCTATCACTGGCCGGTCGGAGAAGCTCCTGGCCTACAACTTTAGCTTTGAGGGCCATCCAAAAGTGGATCCTGCAGGGCATGCATGCTGGATATGATGCGGGTTGAGCTAGACGGCCGGTGCGCGCGGCGTGCTGTCAGCATTCGTCGGGTCCTGCAGGTCCTCAGATTGTGCCACTTTATGTTGATCTTCACTGTTGTCCCCGAGATCACCCTGCGCCAAAGCAGCTGCTCTGTCTATGGGTTGATCAAGAAGCATCATCCCCGAAGTAGCCGCCGAGTCTATGGATTGCACAGGATCAAGAAACAATACGAAGGAATTAGAGCATAAAGTTCATGTCGAAATACATGTCAAATAACTCGTAAGCTAGCCTATATATACGGCAGCATATCAAGAAGATGAGCGGCATGCCCACATCAAACCATTGCCGCCCAAAGCCCCAAGCAACTCTGTATATATATAATTCTAATAGCTACAAGAAACTTCTATAGCTCTAAAATGTAAGGCATTAATCTGACCATGTTGCACCATTATTGATTTTTTCCTTCTTTAAGAAAAATAGACAAGGGCAATATATATAAAACAATTCACAACTACTCTGATCAACTTCTAATATAGAATTGGAGTCCAGAAGTTAAGCCACCCAGTGCATGAGAAACCTACTAGCTAGTTAGCTAGTACTAGAAAAACTACAACAAGAAGAAACATCTAATAGCTATTGCCTCCGTTCCAAATTGTAGATCGTTTTGGCATTTCAAGATTCACAATTTTTTTCATGCATATAGATATATATACTTATATCTAGATACATAATAATAACTATGAATTTAGATTTGCTAAAACAACCTATAGTTTGGAACAGATGGAGTATCTACTTTAATTAAAAGTTTAAATACATTAATCTAGCCATGCGGCGCCATTATAGAGAAAATACACATGGCAAAGCATATTCGCGAGGGGCTGATTCTACTTATATAGTACAATATAGTCATCAACCACCATAATCATCTACAGTGTCCCAGCATTTGTGCCACTAAGCTAAAGGATAATTTGATTTAATGCAAACATTATCCCACAATGCATTGATAAAAAAAATCACTTCCACGATTGCTAAACACTGCGGTAAAAAACAACACATATATGCAGCTTGTCCAATTTGTTTATACGTTACCTTCTTCAGGTTGAAGAAGCTTTGTTGTTCCTGAATGTGAAGCATCACTTTGGCTTTTCTGGGAACGCTTTATAACATAGTCCTTTTGTAGCGGTGCAGGTGTCTCGAATGAAAACTGTGAGGCCTCGACACCTTGAGCAACAGTATTTGCATGATCTCTAAGATACCTATCCAAGAATGCAGTGTGTTAAAATTTTGAGAAAACAGACTCAATAAACCAAGTTAGGTAACAAAAAAATATTTGTTGGATGGAACATTTAGCAGATTTACACCTACATATAATGATATTTCTAATAATAAGTTGCAAGAAATAGATATATTACTCCTGAACGCTGCAGCAAGAAATGCTGCTGAGGTGCAACCAGTAAATTTGTCAAAAAAAAGGGAGACTATATTGCATGTTCCTGAATAGTACCCTACCACATTCAGGGGTGAATGTAGACCCATCGGGCAGGGATTGCATGTTCAAGAGAAAAGAACTATATCACTTATTAAACAATAGTTTTGAAATAATTAGCTTAATAGATACCCTTTAATTATTATAGGTAGTACTCGACAATAATCTAGATGCATCTAAAACTGGACATGAGCATGAATGTCACTCAGATAGTTCCGTTTACAAAAATTTCACTTATGCATGCATGAGCATTATTAAACATGGAGACATCATAAAGCACAACTTTATCCTTAACACAAAGATAAACGGCTCTTTAATGTATCCTTAAAACAAGATGAAAAAAAGATTAAAGTGAGATTTTGTCCAAAAGGACATCACATACTTCTCAACCTCCTTGAGAGATCTTAGAATACTTCCAGTGGGAGGCTTATAGTGCCTGAAAGAATGAAGGTGTTAACATGCACACTACCATATGTATTACAAAATGGCACATATACGGGTTCCGACAATAGTGACACAAATAATACAGTGGTGAGTAGTGCACACAAGTTGCCTTTTTACAGTATTTTCACCCCCACCACAAATCATCAGCAAGTTAAATTTTATTTATAATATATTTGTTTCTATGGACTAGTAACTCGTATAAGATAATATGTTAGACTTTCAGCAAGGGAAAATACAACAGACTGATCTCATATGCATGGTTATAGGATGGGTGCTATGGACAACTAAAACACAATTTGTACAGATTTTAGCAGGCCAAACTGGAAGCATATATTAACAAAATTTCAAGAGAATATGTTACTCACACATCAGCAAATTGGGTCTTTCCTTCACTTCTTATCTTAATAAACCTTTCCCATCCTTGAGGAGCCTGAGGAATGTTAGGTTTATCAATTGCCCAAAGCTTAGTGTTGTCATCCTGAGATACATCTGATGGATCATCACATGTCACATCAGGGTTCCACTCATGGGCTCTTTCACAGACAAAAGGTACTTGTAGAATGTGCTCTCTAATTTCTTCATATTTCTTTTTTTGTGGAAATTAACCTCCAATTATAGCATTCAGCACATTGAGCAACAAAAGTTTCAATATTAGTAGCTGGTGTTTTCTTTGATTGTTTCAGTGAGAAACAGCTTTTATTATCTCCCTCTTGATGCAATTTGTCATCAATATGTTCACCATCTGTAGCTGTCTTCTGCCTCTTCCTAGCTGGTGAAGACACGGAGTTCCCAGGAGAAGTGGTCGCGAAATTTTCTTGGTTTGACTCCATATTTCTTAGGGACTTGTTGAATGGGATAATAAAAAATTGTAATGCTGCAAAATGTTAACAATTAGCTTGATAACAAAATTAGCAGAAGTGCATCTAGTATCTCAAAGGCAAAAGTACATAGCTGAAAACAAATAAGTAAACAAGAAGGGCATAGTACTTCCAGACTAAAAATAAAGGTAGAGTTACATAAAGGAAATAAAAATAATCTGTAAAAATCACAATCAAAGTAAATAGTTACTATGTACACACAAATAAGATAGCTTTGGCTCGTGATTTGATGATAAATAAAAAGGTAACTATGTTTATGTTGCACTTTTGAATTTATCTTCCCTTGGCAGTATGAATAAATGACAAACATATATAGGTAGACCCTGATTGGCATATACATAGCATGCTAACTAGTGGGTGCATAGTGCAAGCTAGCAAAGAATAAACAAGCTGATAGATTATTACATGCTTATAATGATGAATTCTCTGCATATTATTGAATGTTGTAACCTAATAATTTCCAATAGCATACATAAGTTGGTGAAGACTCAAACAAATTTCTACATGCTATCATGCAAACTCGCCTATCAAATCCCTGCTAGTATTAGGTATCATGGGAAAAATATATTCTTGTAGAATAAATTCATGGGGATTGCAAAGATACACTTGGGCCAATAAAAATGTCAGTTTGATATACGCTATTATCCCAAGGCCTCAGAGAATACATGCATGCAGTAGCCTAAAGCAACTGGCTTTGGAACTTGTTGAAAGGATTCGAAGAAAAGAATTTACATAAGGGCTTTCACTGTGTTCAAAATATGGTGCTTATGTTACAAGCATACACAAACTTGGATTTTTTGAACATCTACATCTAAGGATACACAGCCCACATGTTGTTGGAGATGCATAGTATCTTACTCCTGTATGTTCTCTTCAGAAACGCCTTAACACTCCAAAAGGTAATTAAGCTACATCATTTGGGAGGAAAAAATCTATAGATGAACGCAATCAGACCTCAATGAGTGATACAGGCCATATTGTGAACATGAATGCAGAGCTAGAAATGGTGCTAATAATCTGTGTATGCAGCTAATATATATTTAGCTCCTCCAAATAAAAGTGTCAAATGACTCATGGAGACTCATGTTGACAAAGCCATGCATCACTTATAAGAGATCGCAGTCTCATATGTATGGCATTGAAAAACCAACTGGGTGTTATTATACAGCATCAACGGACAGCATGCTATATCTTTTCAACGGGTGGCCAAAAAACATATGCAAAAACTGTGGAAGACCCACATGCATCTCCGATTCAAAATCTTTCATTTGCCTGGCTTTTTCGAAATAGAATTCAAATGCGCGTAGCTTCGAAACAGATCAAGAAATGCAAGAGATGCATGCATAAACTTTTTCCTTCGTACGTGAGGCCGGTTCCTGAATCTGTGATTCTGGACCATGCATGTGTTTTCCTCCAACGTGTTGTTGGTTATAGCTAGGCTCACTTCTTTGGTTTGGAAAACGAAATACGATCGATATGCATGGGGCGTTTTCGTTTCTGTGACAATTTCATGGAGCGTTTTGGACTACAAGAAATAAGTCGTTGTCCATGGAGAAAGAGGCTTCCAACCTCACCATTTCATTGCTTCTATCGTCTTTGCAACCAGAAGGAATGGCGTACCCTACTGAGTGCATGTAGAAAACCAGAGACGTTTTGCAACATGGAAACAGTACACCAGGAACAAGTGCATCGATCAACCACGCAACAGGAGGGGGAAACTAAAACATATACTTCCTTTGAAACAAGCAGGGTTCGTTAGAAGCCCCAGTTTTTTCTTTTTCAAATTTCAAACTCGCGCGCGGTCTATATATCTCGTCATCAGCACACCCTCTAACGCAACGAAAGAACGAACCAAGAGAATCGGCGAACCGGACACGAAACCAGCGAAAATGAAAAATCATGGCAACCGCGCGCAAGAGGGTATCAATCGAATCCGTCGGACGTATGAGAGATGTTGCTGGTGTCGTATACCTCGTCGGCGACGCGCTTAACGCTCCCTGGTGGCGGCGTTGCTCACTCTCGATCGGCTCCCCGCGTACTAGTCGTCACTCCGACGACGCGCGCCGCCTTGGCTGCGTGCCTGTGCCTTCAGGCCGAGCCTCGCCGCCGCAGCCGCCGCCGCCTAGCTTGCCCGGGCACGACAGTGTGTAGCCGCCTCCCTACGTGACCTAGGTCGCACTCAGTCGGGGGAGTGCGCGGACTAAGTTTATACTATTTCGGACGGAAACCCTAACTAATACGTGGAACGGCTCGGCCCAGGAAATTAAACGGCCCAAAACGTGGAAAAGGTTGGAGCCCAAGCTACACATCGAATTTTCCTCCTTTTTAGGAAAAAAAAGAAGAAACTTAAGGCATGTTGGGATCATCTTTAGTCTCATGACTAAAATTAGTCAAGCTAAAAAGTTTTAGTCACCTCCTAGTTTGGAAGCAAGAGCTAAAGTGTATTAAAAGAGCATTAAAGTTCCTAGTTCTCTCTCTTTCTCTTCTCTCTCCTCTCTCTCTCCTCTCCCATGGTGGGCATGGCTTGGAGCTATTGGCAGCATGCATGTGGTCATTAATGAGGAAAGAGGAAGATGAGATTTTAGTCCCTTTTAGCTCCCTCACCCCCTACTAGCAAAGTTTAGCCTCAAGACTAATTTTAGCTCACTTTAGCCTCACCTGTTTGGAAGTTTAGCTCCTGCTCGTTTGATGCTCATGCTTGCAAAATTAATGATATCATGATCGAGATGCGCAGACAGGGTTATCTTCAGGTAGTAGAGAGCTCGTCTATCTGCGTGTCCATTGCTCGATCTCCACAAGGTAGAAGAGATCCAAACTAGCAGTAGCGCAGATCCTATATATCTTCCTGAAGTTAGAATCAAAGCGAACTATAAGCCAATAACAGCCCACAACGGCCCAATAACACCAAACCCTACCTCTTCTTCCTCATCCCTCCATCTCCCTACCCGCCACCGGCCCCGTGCGCGCACGCCTAGGTCCTCTGCCGCCCCCTGCTCACGCCGCCGACCTCCCCGACCTCCGCGGCCACCGCGCGCCGCCTCGGACCACCGGGCGTGCCGCCTCGGGCCTTCTGCGCGTGCGGCCGCGTCCCCTCCGTGTGCGCCCCCGCGGCCTCCCCGCCGGCCGGCCTCGGCGCCGCCGGGGGGGCGGCTCGCTCCGCCGCCGCTTCCCGTCTCGGGAGCTCGCCGGCAACCGCGGCGAGGTCGCCGACCACCGCTCGCTGCACGGGGAAAATGTGATTTTTTCCAACATTTTTTTAGAATTTTTTCCCAACATTTGGAAGAAGTCTAATAAAAGGTAAAAACGTTGCTCTAACATTTTAGAAAATGTTGCAACATTTTGCAAAATGTTGACAAAACAAAGTTAACGAAACTAACATTTCTTAAAAAAGGTTGTAACATTTCTGAAAAATATTAGAATAAGTCGAGAAAAAGATAGACAAAAATGTTGTCCAACATTCTTAAAAATATTGCAACATTTTGCAAAATGTTGCCAAAAAATAGTTGACGAAACCGCATTTTTTAAAATTGTTGTAACATTTCTAAAAAATGTTGGGCTGCCTCAAAAAATAGAGAAAAATAATGTTCCACATTTCTAAAAAATGTTGCAACATTTTGCAAAATGATGACAAAAGATAGTTGACGAAATCAATGTTCCTAAAAAATGTTGAAACACATTTGAAAAATGTTGATTAAAAAATGTTGGCAACACTTCCGAAAAAAGTTGACGAGAAAAAATGTTAGCAACAATTCCGAAAAATGTTAACGAGAAAAAATGTTGGTAACACTTTCGAAAAATGTTGACGAAAAAATGTTGGCAACACTTCCAGAAAATGTTGATGAAAAAATGTTGGCAGCACTTCCAGAAAGTGTTGATGAAAAAATGTTGGCTAACTTCCAAAAAATGTTGACGAGAAAAAATGTTGGCAACACTTCCGAAAAATATTGACGAAAAATGTGGGCTACACTCTTAAAAATGTTGACGAAAAAATGTTGACAACACTTTAAAAAATGTTGACGAAAAAATGTTGGCAACATTTCCAAAAAATGTTAATGGAAAAAATATTTATAACAGTTCAAAAATTATTAATAAAAAAATAAAAATAGTCAAAGCGCGTGGGTATTTGGGGGAACTTGAATCTGTTAAGTGGGTTGTTTTGGACCTCCGTGGGCCTTATAGTTCACATCCTTATCCACCTTCCGGAAGTTATATAGGAACCCCCAAGTAGTAGTGCACGTACGTGCTGGTTGTAGGATCAATGGCCCGTAGAGGGGGTTGAATATGGGCCTTCTTTTCAATTTCTAGAACATAAAGAAAACCTTAGCCTATCAACCAGTGTTGCCCATATAAAAAGGTTTTTCTCTACTGCTAAGCACACTAACAAAAGTTTCCTTAGCAAGTATCACACTAAGAGATATGAAACACCCTTGTCAAGATAGGAAGCAAACATACAACTTAAAGAGAACAAAAGCATGAAAACTTAAGTGCGGAAATTAGATGCTGAAATTAGCAAGAAAGTAGGGAGAAAGGCACAAGAGACGACCGAATTTTTTCCTGTGGTATCGAGAAGTGACGCTTCCCCCTAATCCACGTTGGAGAACTCACTTAGAGTATTGCTCCCCCTCAAGTAACCAAGACTCGAGTGCTCACTAAGAGTATCCGTTCTCCATCTCCGGAACGGTGGGTCTCGAACTGTGTAAACCAAGCTTTCTTGAGGCTCCCATAATATGTAAGAGGTCACCAAGAACCCCCAAAGCACCAAGACAATCTAGGAGCCGTCAAACTTGAAGGATCAGATGGCGACTAGAGAGGGGGGGAGTGAATAGGAGCCGGTAAAAATTCTTCTCGAAGAACCCGGCCCATACCCTAGTCAAATCCCGGTCACACACAAGCGATGGATCGAATCACACACCAATCGCCAAGACAACGAGGTTATGGATCAACCTCTAGTCCTAGGAACGATTCCTTGAAGCACACGCGGAAGCACAAGAAGGGAAGAGAGGAATCGAAGCAAGAAGCAAAGCACACAGGCTCTGGCGGATTGTCTGGCCAGGAGAGGCGGACTGTCCGCACGGGCCACGCGGACCATCTGCCAATGTACCGCGGACTGTCCGCACAGGTACAGCGGACCGTCCGCCTGGGCCGCGGACTGTCCGTTAAAACCAACAGAACCACTAGAAGCGAACCCCGAAAAACGGACCGTCCGCGGGGAGCACGCGGACGGACGGTCCGCCAGGCACCCGCGGACCGTCCGCCCGCTGTAGCGGACCGTCCGAAACCCCGTCCAACCAAAACTCAAAATCGCGACGGATCGAAACGAAAGGCGAGCAAGAACACGATGAACACCGGACGAACTCGTAACTCGCGGACCGTCCGCGACCTCCCCGCGGACCGTCCGCGCCGCGCGGACAGAGCAGAAAACTGCTCGACCTCGAAGGTCAACTCCCCCAAATCATCATCGGATTTCCCAAATGGTTGAAGCTGTGGAGACAAGGGTTTGGGGACCTGAAAAGCATCACACAAGGATGCTATAGCCCAAAAATCTTTCCTCCTAACTCCCTAAATCACCTGGAATCGCGAATCCTTTGAGAACCACCAAAACCTAGAGCACCGAACGAAAATCCTCGAATCGAAGTGGTTTCCCAGCGTTTGAGGGCACAAGATCAATCACAAAGATGCACGAGACATCTATCCATGTTTCCCTCAAAGAAATCCGGGGAGAAACCCACTCAAATCCGCGGAATCACACCGAGAACAAAGGCACGAAAACAAGCACAAAAAGACCACGAAAAACACAACTCCGAATCTTATATACAAACCAAGAAAGATTCACAAGGTCTAGCATGCCGCACTAGCATCCATCCCTCTCAACAAATCTCTCATGAAGCTCTCATGCTAGCCTAGAGAAAATGGAAGAAAAATGGCTACGAAAAAGAGAAATGGGAGGGAGGAAATGAAACCCTAAATCGCCGAGAGAGAGAGCATCTAGTTTTGCCAAAGTAGAAGCATTCTTCTCATTAAGCAACTTGATCTCATTCAACCATGCATCACACTCAAGACATTCAACATCATCAGGAGTAGTAGGAGCAAGTTTCAAAGAGTCATTCTCAAGTTTCAATTCAAGCAATTTGGACTCTAACTCTCCTACTTTCTCACTAGCATTCTCAAGTTGAGCCCTAAGATCTTTCCTCATCTTTTTGGCATCTCTTAGCACACTATCACGGTTGTCAATCAAGCCATTCAACCTAGTGATCTCAGCACCAAAGAGTCGGGGTCACGATTTACCTCATCCTCCAAGTCGGAGTCGGCTATGCTACACCCATCATTCATTTTTTCCAAGACAGAAGATTCAAAATCAAGATTGACCCTCAGCTAGAGTCTGTAACTCAACCTAAGGCTCGGGGGCTACTCCATATGGAGTGCGATTTTGCAATCGCACTTCCATATAATCTCGACTTCAAGACTGATGAGCTAGACCACCTTCCAGCCTTGCGGCAGTTCAAGTACTATTGAAGACTTCTCCAAGCAGTACTCAAGAACGCTCAAGAACTACTCGAAGAGGCTTCAAGACTACTCGAACTACTACTCTCGACTCCAACGTGCTCGGGGGCTTGTCGGGCATAGACCCCGGGTACTCATGCAAGGAAGGAAGAAGTCGGACTCCTATTAGAATTCCCCTGTAATCCTACTAGGACTCGTTCCGTGTAATCCTACTAGGACTCCTGCCTTGTAACCGACTAGGAACCCACCCCTGGACTATATAAAGGAGGGTCGGGTACCTAGCCGGACGACCAGATCTCAACCCAACACCAAGCGCAGGGCGCCATACTTGATCGCCCAAATAGGACGTAGGGTTCGCCACCTTGGCAGCCCGAACCTGTATAAATCTTGTGTCTCGTGTCCTTGCGCATACCTTCGAGTTTTCGGTCTCCCGATCACGATCCTCACCGCACAATCTACTACCTCGGGTACCCCCTTGGTAGGTTTGCAGGTCTAAAACACCGACAGCTGGCGCGCCAGGTAGGGGTGATCATCACCACCGGCGAACTCGAAGGACTGCTCTTCAGATTCAATCCACTACCGCGGCTTGCTGTACTTCAATAACATCAAATCGACACTCGCCGAATCGCCGAATTCTTCCAGTCAACATTGCGCGGTGCATCGGTTTTTGATTATCGCCAAATCCGCCTGTGAAAGCAACCAGATCCTCTGCAAACCGGATTCGACGAGTTTCAGATGGTAACTCCGAGTTGAAGATGGTGTCAAAACAACACAACAGGAATCAATTTCCTACTCAAGTTCGAATCAGAACAAAGACTACAACAGAAGATTGCCACGCGTCTCAGTGATGTGTTCATCTTGCACGTTGGCCGAAGCTACTGCCAACTCTCTCTCCAACTTCAATTCCGAGTGCCATCAATATTAGGATTGGAAGCTACCGGCCACTGTTCCTATCCGCAATAAATCAATTCCCCCCGAGTGTGCTACATCCTATTTGCAATAAATCAATTCCTCGATGCACTCGCAAGCACACGTGAAGGCCATGAAGTGCATAGCTCCTCACTAGCTGCACGGTGAGATGTGCAGGTAGTTTCACAAGCAACCAATTTCAAGATTTTTGCTCCACGCACACCAAAAGCTACCAGGAGGTTCACCAAGATTGATGCCACACACACGGAGACTGCACCAGCAAGCTCCAAGGTCTTTGTTCGCCGTACACGGGAAGGTGTACACGAGTACGACCACGTCGCTTTCGGCTGCAGCAGCGCTACCTCATTTGTGCCGTGCGCCGCGACTACTCGTCACCCGGCCACACGGACTCTACCTCGACCTTGCCGTGCGTTGTGACTACTCGTCGTCCGGTTGCACCGGCTCTACTGCGCCTATGGCGTGGATCCGGACGCGTCGTCTCGCCGCTCAACTTCTCGTCGGCTCTACTTCAGCAACGCCATGCTCCGCGACTACCCGTCTCCCGGTCGCATCGGCTATACATCACCTTCTGTGCACCGCGACTACTCGTCACCCGGTCGCACAGGCTACGTCAACCTCGCCGTGCGCCGCGAGTACTTGTCTCCCGGCCGCAGCGGCTCTACCTCAACTACGTCGCGCGTCTGGGTGCCTCGGCTCGTCGCGTGGCTCGTCATCGACTACTTCGCGTACACCGCGCGTCCGAGTGCCTCGACATGTCGTGCGGCTCGTCGTCGACTACTTCGACTACGCCGCGTGTCCGGGTGCCTCGGCACGTCACACGGCTCGTCGCTCTGCTCGTCGTCGACTTCTTCGCCTACGCCGTGCACCTCGGTACATCGCGTGGCTCGTCGTCGACTACTTCGCTACGCCGCGCGTCGAGGTGCCTCGGCACGTCGCGCAGCTCGTCACGTGGCTCGTCGCGCCGCCCCGTCGTCAACTACTTCGACAACGCCGTGCGTCCGGGTGCCTCGGCACGTCGCGCGGCTCGTCTCGCGGCTCGTCGTGCCGCTCGTCGTCGACTACTACGCCTCGCGTAGGCTCGTTGTCGACTACTCTGCCTCGCGCAGGCTTGTCGTCGACTACTTCGCCTACGCCGTGCGTCCGGGTGCCTCGGCACGTCGCGCGGATCGTCATGCGGCTCGTCGCGCCGCTCGTCGTCGACTACTCGCCTCGCGCGGGCTCGTCGTCGATTACTCCGCCTCGCGCGCGAGCTCATCGTCGACTCTTCGCCTCCGCCGCGCGTACGGGTGCCTCGGCACGTCGCGCGGCTCGTCACGCGGCTCGTTGCGCCGCTCATCCTCGACTTCTCCGCCTCACGCAGGCTCGTCGTCGACTACTCCTCGCGTAGGCTCGTTGTCGACTACTTCGCCTCCGCCGCGCGTCCGAGTGCCTCGGCACGTCGCGCGGCTCGTCGTTGACTACTCCGCCTCGCGCAGGCTCGTCGTCGACTACTTCTCCTCGCGCAGGCTCGTCCTCAACCACTCCGCCTCGCGCAGGCTCGTCGTCGACTACTTCGCCTCCGCCGCGCGCCGGGTGCCTCGGCACGTCGCGCGGCTCATCACGCGGCTCGTCGCGCCACTCGTCGTCGACTTCTCCGCCTCGCGCAGGCTCGTCGTCGACTACTCCGCCTCGCGCGGGCTCCTCGTCGACAACTCCTCCTCGCGCGGGCTCGTCGCCGACTACTTCGACAACGCCGTGCGTCCGAGTGCCTCGGCACGTCGCGCGGCTCGACCCGCGGCTCGTCGCGGCTCGTCACGCGGCTCGTCGCGCGCGCTCGTCGTCGACTACTCGCCTCGCGCGGGCTCGTCGTCGTCGCTTCACCGACGCCGCGCGCGTCCGGGGTACCTCGGCACGTCGCGCGGCCGGTCACGCGGCTCGTCGCGCGCGCTCGTCGTCGACTACTCCGCCTCGCGCGGGGCTCGTCGTCGACTACTTCGCCTACGCCGCGCGTCGGGGTGCCTCGGCACGTCGCGCGGCTCGTCGGCGGCTCATCGCGCCGCTCGTCGTCGATTACTCTGCCTCGCGCAGGCTCGTCGTCGACTACTTTGCCTCCGCCGCGCGTCTGGGTGTCTGCACGTCGCGCGGCCCGTCACGTGGCTCATCGTCGACTACTCCGTGCGCCGCGACTTCGTCTTGCGGCCACGCTGGCTCTACTTCAGCCACGCCGTGCGTCGTGACTACTTGTCTTGCTGCAACACTGGCTCTACTTGGAGTATGCCGCGCGCCGCCACGACGTCGTCTTCCGGTCGCATCACGTCGACCATTCATCTCGACTAGTTTTCCAAACTAGTCGAGAACGGCAGTCACGCCCCCAACAACTAGTCGGAATCAACTCTGACTAGTCAACTTCAGCAACAACTCGTCGCGGCTCCATTGCCGACCGCCACGGCTTCATCAGCAGTCTGCCTAGACAGCAACAGCTAAGTCATTTATTTAAATGATTACTGTTTTCGCTTCTTGGCTTGTTCTCCTCATCGTGTAGGACTACTTGTCGATTACTCATTTGTGTACGCTTCTCGACGGGTTTTCACGGGAACTACACTCTACTGACTACACTTGGGGTATATCAATCAAGTCACCACGAGCCTACTTCATCAACTCGGGGGCTATCCCAAGAAGGCAGTTTCTAAAGTCCGCTACGTGCGGCAATCTAAAGTCGACTTCTAAAGTCGCATTCTAAAGTCCGCTCCGTGCGACAACTTAAAGTCGACTCCGGTCGCATCTTCGCCTGCTTCGGTGGCATACTACATGTGTAAGCTTCGATGGAACCTAGCTGTAAGTGGCCCTCAGGTCCTGGCGACGATGGAACCTAGTTGCACGTGGTCTTCACGCTCTGTACCATGGGTCCAAGTACCCTAAGTACTCACGCTCCGTACCTTGGGTCTGAAATCCATGGCCCAGGTACACAAGTCGACTCCGGTCGCACCTTCAAGTCCACTACGGTGGCACCCGTACCTTGGGTCTGAAATCCATGGCCCAGATACACAAGTCGACTTTGGTCGCACCTTCAAGCCCGCTCTGGCGGCAATCGTACCTTGGGTCTGAAATCCATGGCTCAGGTACTCAAGCCCACTCCGGTGGCACAAGTCGACGCCAACAGTCGCACCAAAGCCCACTCCGGTGGCACAAGTAGACGCTAACGATCGCACCCAAGCCCAGTTCGGTGGCACAAGTCGACACTAAAGGTCGCATCCAAGCCCACTCCGGTGGCACAAGCCGACTTCGGTCGCAATCTTAAGCCCGCTCCGGCGGCAAAACTACTCATTTTCTCTAATTTTTCATTCGGTTTGGCTTTTCGGAAAGTACTTTTCGTTTTTTGCATCTTAAGTCCACCCCGTGTGGCACAAAGTCGACTACTGTAGTCACATCTAAAGTCCGTTTCACACGGCAATCTAAAGTCGACTTTTTCAGTCGCATTCCAAAGTCCGCTTCGCGCGACAACTAAAGTCGACTTTGGTTTTCAAGTCGCATCTCAAAGTCCGCTCCGCATGGCACAAAGTCGACTTCGATTTTTAAGTCGCATTCTAAAGTCCGCACGGCCGACATATCAAGTCGACTTCGGTCACATCTAAAGTCCGCTCTGACGACATGGCTACTTCTCAAGCTCCATGGCTCGATGCCAAACTACTACTCGGAATCTCTCCAGCTCGGGGGCTGCACTCAAATTACTACTCGAGGATAACTCCAGCAGACTTCGCCTGCTCTCAAGCTCGGGGGCTCCGTACCAACTACTACTCGACGTGGCTCATATGGCTCTCTTATCTCGAGGGCTACATGCTGCAAGAGTACTCGGATGATGGCTTTCACGAACATTGAAGACCCTTGGATTGATTACCTAATCATTTCAAGGCTTGTGGGCTACTATGCTACACCCATCATTCATTTTTTTCCAAGACAGAAGATTCAAAATCAAGATTGACCCTCAGCTAGAGTCTGTAACTCAACCTAAGGCTCGGGGGCTACTCCATATGGAGTGCGATTTTGCAATCGCACTTCCATATAATCTTGACTTCAAGACTGATGAGCTGGACCACCTTCCAGCCTTGCGGCAGTTCAAGTACTATTGAAGACTTCTCCAAGCAGTACTCGAGGACGCTCAAGAACTACTCGAAGAGGCTTCAAGACTACTCGAACTACTACTCTCGACTCCAACGTGCTCGGGGGCTTGTCGGGCATAGACCCCGGGTACTCATGCAAGGAAGGAAGAAGTCGGACTCCTATTAGAATTCCCCTGTAATCCTACTAGGACTCGTTCCGTGTAATCCTACTAGGACTCCTGCCTTGTAACCGACTAGGAACCCACCCCTGGACTATATAAAGGAGGGCCGGGTACCTAGCCGGACGACCAGATCTCAACCCAACACCAAGCACAGGGCGCCATACTTGATCCCCCAAATAGGACGTAGGGTTCGCCACCTTGGCAGCCCGAACCTGTATAAATCTTGTGTCCCGTGTCCTTGCGCATACCTTCGAGTTTTCGGTCTCCCGATCACGATCCTCACCGCACAATCTACTACCTCGGGTACCCCCTTGGTAGGTTTGCCGGTCTAAAACACCGACAGAGTCGCTATCTTCCTTCTCGCTCTTCTTGCTGCTCGAGCTATGGGCCATCCCACAAAAGCCTTCAAGTGCCACACAGCTCAATCCACTGAGGTTCCGGCTTGCACTCTTCTTGCCCTGGCGCCTCCCGACGTCTTCATCTTCACTGCTTGAGCTTGACTGCGCGTCGCTTGAGCTTGAGTCGACGTCTCTTGCACCGGCCACCATAGCTCTTGCCTTGTCCTTCTTGTAGCCGCTCTTGCTCGGTCGCCGCTTGTCCTTGTCCTTGCTCTTGGACTTGCTGAAGTGCTTGCCCTTGGAGGAGTACTTGTCTTCACGCCTCGGGTGCACCTTGTACTCGTTCATCTTGTACTTGTTCTCCTCCGCTTCCGGGCACTCGGCGATGAAGTGGCCACGCTTGCCACACTTGTAGCACGTCCCTGAGCTCCGCCTTGCATTCCTCCGGCTCTCATGTAGTCGATCAAACCTCCTTGAGAGCAAGGCCAGCTCCTCCTCGCCCAGCACATCAAACTCCTCATCTGGAATAGACATAAGAGAAGACAAGGAAAACTGTCGACAGGAAGGGTTAGATTTGCCCTTTGATCCGCCTACAAGAGCAAGACTATGATCAGTCGAGCCCTCATGCTTGGATTGCAACTTCTTGTCGACCTCAGCCGACTTGAGCTTAGAAAAGAGGTCATCCAACTCAATAGTCAAGTACTACCCAGACTCCTTGATGGCCTCAACCTTAGCACCCCAAACATTTGGATCCAAGACATGCAAGAGCTTCAAAGCCTGATCATGCTCGGTGTAAGGAAAATCCTCAACATTAGCCTTCATGTTGTTCACGATGGCGGTGAACCTCTGAAACATCGCATCAATGTCCTCACTGGGAAGTGGAGTGAAGTTCTCATATTGCATCCGGTAAGAGACAAAGAGGCGAGCTTTCACATGGTTATCACCACCGTGAGCAACCAACAACTTTTCCCAAATTTGCCAAGCAAGATTCAAATGGCGAACACGCTCAAACTCAGGATCACACAAGCTCCGAACCAAGTGATCAACGGCTTTTGCATTTGCCTCATACTTTGCCTTAGCACCGGCATCGGTCACCATAAGAGTATGGATGTTGACCGGAATAGCATAGGTCTTGTCAAGCACAATGAAATCCAACAACTTGCCACGAAGAAAGATCATCATACGAGCCGCCCACTTGTGGTAACCCTTGCCATCGAAGTGTGGCGGACCGCCCCGCTCAACGTACGCCATCTTAGGATTCGAGACTTGTCAAAGTCACAAAGAATCCGGCACCAAGCTCTGATACCAATTGAAGGATCAGATGGCGACTAGAGAGGGGGGAGTGAATAGGAGCCGGTAAAAATTCTTCTCGAAGAACCCGGCCTATACCCTAGTCAAATCCCGGTCACACACAAGCGATGGATCGAATCACACACCAATCGCCAAGACAACGAGGTTATGGATCAACCTCTAGTCCTAGGAACGATTCCTTGAAGCACACGCGGAAGCACAAGAAGGGAAGAGAGGAATCGAACTAAGAAGCAAAGCACACAAGCTCGGCGATCGTCCGGCCAGAGAGGCGGATCGTCCGCACGGGCCATGCGGACCGTCCGCCAATGTACCGCGGACTATCCGCACAGGTACGGCGGACCGTCCGGCCTGGGCCGCGGACTGTCCGTTAAAACCAACAGAACCACCAAAAGCGAACCCCGAAAAACGGACCGTCCGCGGGGAGCACGCGGACTGTCCGCCAGGCACCCGCGGACCGTCCGCCCGCTGCAGCGGACCGTCCAAAACCCCGTCCAACCAAAACTCAAAATCGCGACGAATCGAAACGAAAGGCGAGCAAGAACACGATGAACACCGGACGAACTCGTAACTCGCGGACCGTCCGCGACCTCCCCGCGGACCGTCCGCGCCGCGCGGACAGAGCAGAAAACTACTCGACCTCGAAGCTATGGAGACAAGGGTTTGGGGACCTGAAAAGCGTCACACAAGGATGCTATAGCCCAAAAATCTTGCCTCCTAACTCCCTAAATTACCGGGAATCGCGAATCCTTTGAGCAGCACCAAAAGATAGAGCACCGAACGAAAATCCTCGAATCGAAGTGGTTTCCCGGCGTTTGAGGGCACAAGATCAATCACAAAGATGCACGAGACATCTATCCATGTTTCCCTCAAAGAAATCCGGGGAGAAACCCACTCAAATCCGCGGAATCACACCGAGAACAAAGGCACGAAAACAAGCACAAAAAGACCACGAAAAACACAACTCCGAATCTTCTATACAAACCAGGAAAGATTCACAAGGTCTAGCATGCCGCCCTAGCATCCATCCCTCTCAACAAATCTCTCATGAAGCTCTCATGCTAGCCTAGAGAAAATGGAAGAAAAATGGCTACGAAAATGAGAAATGGGAGGGAGAAAATGAAACCCTAAATCGCCGAGAGAGAGAGCCACTCACACACCCTCATGGCTTATATATCGGGTCCCGCCGGAGTGGTAAATGACTCGACTACCCCTAACTTAACTACTGGCGATACAACCCACGCATGGGCATTTAGGTAATGTTTGTGGGTCTTGCCATCGGACGGCCACACCTTTGCCGCACCCTGCGTCCTCCCGATGCAAGCCATGCGATCCCGCCGCGTGTCCTCCGCCTCGAAGCTTCCCGACACGCCCGGATCCCGTCTCCTCGTGTTGGGCCCTCGGACTTGGTTTTGAGGCCCAAACCAAGAAACCGTCCTCCGATGGTTTTGTGGGCAAACCACAAAACCCCGCGTGCTCGGTCCGGCCTCCCGCCAAACCACTTGACTCGACCGCCACCGTGCACTGGCTCGATTGTCCATGACTTCGTCTTGCTCGTGTCGCCACCATGTGGCCCGCACCTAGTCCCGCTGTCCACCGGGTCCCTCGAACCGAGCCTACTTGTCTCTCCATCTCCCGGAGGCCCCTCAAGGCTGAAGACCTTTCGCGCCCGTTCTTCACCTGCAACAACACGAACTAGGCCGCAGCCTACACCTGCGCACTAAGCCAAGAGTCAGTCCAACACCCGTTGTCAATCACTTATCACTGAGGAGCGGTCATCCATCGACCACTGGGACGCTCCTGGTCCTCAAAACTCCAAGAGTAATAAGCCCGCACACTTTCACTCTATCTGAGCACTCAGCTAAGCCATGTATGCACCTTGAAAACCCTTGATCACTAAGAAAGAGCTCCTCAATGAAGAGGAAGAGAACCCCAAATGGCAAGAACACACTCTCCTTCTCTCCTTGGTTGCAGTAGATCTTCAGAATGGCAAAAAGGCAGCTCAAGAGAGGCAGGGGGTCATATTTATAGGCCTAGCAAGGGAGGCTAGCCGTTGGAAAAGTTTCCCTGAAAAGTAGTACTGTCAGATGAACCGGTGGTTCCCCCCTGCGCAGGCGTCGGGACCCTGAAGATCTGGGTCGGAGGCGATCGTGGTAGAGATCTGCTCAGTGACAACTCGAAGGTAGTGATCCTCCTAACCCTGAGTCTGCGGTGTAGTAAAGCTCGGAAGAGGAGAGGACACCCGCGGACTAGGTAGCGTAGTACGAGCTGGCGACTCAAAGACAAGAGGTCTTGTGGTGAGCAGAGACGGCAGCTGTGTCGACGACGGAGTGGTCATCTGAAGTTGCTCAAGGAAAGTAGTAGCTGCCACTGACTGAGGTGTCATTGTCTGAGTTATCGTGAACATCCCTATCTGAATGAGTGGCGACCGAGGGAAAGATGCTATAGGGACGTTCACGAACCCACCGGCAGCTTGGTAGTGGAGCAGTTGGGTCGGCCTGGAGCTGCTGAGGTGTAGGAATCTAAGGAAGCTACATCCTTAACTGCTGAAAGAGCTGACCGAGGCAACCAGACATAAATGTGAAAATCTGAGTGGTCATCATCTGGTGCTGGAGTAGCTGCTACCTCTGTGCCTCCTGCTACTGGCGAATCCCCTCAAGAATCACTTGTTGGGCCTCCTGGTGCTGCTGAAACTGTACCTGCATCTGCTACTGGACCTGAAGGGTAGCCTGTGTCTGAGCTGCTAGAGTCTGGATCAAGGACGTGAGCTGATCCAGCTGTGTCACCTAAGCGGTGGTGATCTGTGGAGGGAGCGGTGACTCAGCCTCTCTCTGATCGGGCAAGGAAGAACCTCCGACCTCGTCGTCGTGAGCACAGCAAAATCTGAACACAGGCTTAGGAGAAGGTATGAAGCCATCGTCGTCACTAGAGGACTCGTCGTTGATCGCAAAGTATTGTGGGATAGGTGCCTTAGCTGCTGCAAGAGTAGCGTTGTCGGGCTGCCTCATCCATCACTACCTCTGCTGCTGCTCGAGCCTGCAGAGTCTCCTGGGCCCGCCTCAAGCCCCTCGGACCCCGCCTCCTGTCATCGGGCATCGGAGGCCGATAGGTCAGAAAGGTGAACTTCGACTGCTCCAACATATGAGGACCATGTGTGGTTCGAGGACCGGTGGATGGTCGCTTCCTTGTGTGATGAGTGATTGACAACGTTGTGTGGACTGATTCTTGGCTAAGTATTGCAGGTGCAGGTTGCGTCTTGACTCGTGTTGGTGCAGGAGAAGAACAAGCGCGAAAGGTCGTCGCCGGTGAGGCCTCCAGGTGTGGAGAAGACAAGTAGGCTTTGTTCGAGGGACCCGGTGGCCAGTGGGGTCAAGTGCGGGCCGCATGGTGGCATGAACAGCAAGATGATGTCGTGGACGGTTTCTTGGTAGAGCCTCAAAACCAAGGTCGAGCCGGGACTACGTGGGAGCCGAGTCATGAGTGGAGATTGGCGGAGGCTACACCGAGTTCGCGGGGTTTGCGGTGGCTCACCGTAAAAACCACCGGGTTACTCGGTTGAGCCACAAAACCGAGGCCGAAGACTCGACGAGGAGGTGCGGCCACCCAGGCCGGTTCAACCGCCCAGGAGGAGCGGTCAGACCTCCTGGGGCCGGTCAGATCCCCGGGGCCGGTCTAACCGCCCAGGGGGATGGTCTGACCGCCCTGGCCGCCGGCGCCGAGAAGCTTCGAAGCGGAGGACACGCGTCGGGATCGCAAGGCTTTCGTCGAGGCTACGCAGGGTGCGGTCGCCGGGCATCCGTTCGATGGTGAAGACATCAAGAATTCCAAATCCGCCCTCGAGGGGCATGTATCCCTAGTTATTAGTGAAGGGTAGTTTAGTCTTTTGGGTGCCTCCATATATACTCATTAGATGGGTGGATGGCAGCCAACTCTTGGAACCCTAGCTCATTTGTTTTCCCATTTTCGTTCTCCATTTTCCTTAGGATTTTAGAAGGCTAGCTTGAGAGCTTCATGTGAGATCTAGAGAGAGGGATGGATGTTTGGGTGTCAAGCTAGACCTTGTACGAACCTTTCATGGCATGTATAGAAGGTTTGGCGTTGTTCATCATGGTGATTTTCCCGTCTCCCTTGTGTTGATTTTCGGAGCTCTTTTTGGCGGTGTTTTGAGGACGATTTCTTGGGGTTTTTGGTGGGTGTCACGTATGAGGTTCTTGTGCCTCTTTGGCTAGTGACTTTGCCCCCAAATCCCCTTTGAATCGGACTCGATTTGGTGGTTTCTCGAGTTGGGCGAGTTCTTGACCTAGAGAAGCGATTTCTTCGATTCCTCTTGATTGTGAGCGTTTCGGTTCGATTCCTTTGAGGTAGAGGTTGCCCAGGAGGTAACCCAGCTATTCCCGAAGTTTTGCTGCAATCCGTTGAGTGATTCGGGAGATCGGGCGCGAGGAAGTTGAGGTTTGACCCGCGGGTTCGTTTTCTGGAAGGGGCGGTCTAACCGCCTACGGGGGGCGGTCTAACCGCCCCGGGTGTTTCCGGGTCAAAGTTTTGTTTCGCCGGATTTTCCTCTCGTGAGTTTGTTCGCCTTGATCGGAGGAGCGTCCGGGTGAAATTTGGGGTCGTTCTCGTGCGGTTTGCTAGGTGTTCTTGGTTGGTGCTCGTTCTTTGGGTACGGGAGGTTAGACCGCCCCCGATAGCCGGTCTAACCGCCCCTAGGCCCTTGGGTGAAGTTTTGGTTTTCGCCAAGATTTTCCGGTAGCTAGCATGGCCTTGACCGGAGATCTTTGTTGGTGAAACCGGGGTAAGTTTTGGTGCTCGGAAGAGGCGTTTCGGAGGTTTTCTTGGTTACCGTGTGGAGGCGGTCTAACCGCCCCCTATACCCGGTCTAACCGCCCCCTCCGGTTAGCCGACTTTCGAGTTGTTTCCGCCGTCGTTGCTTTGCGTGTGGGTTGTGGTTCTTGGTAGAGTTTGTTCCTAGGACCAGTAGCACTCCAGTGGCTACGTGGTTTTGGCAAATGGAAGGTTGAAGTGCGGAGCGTGTGATTTCGGGGGTTCGACCGAGCTAGTTCATCTTGTCGGAGTTTCAATCTCCTTCGAGAAGAATTTTTATCGGCTCCCATTCACTCCCCCCCCTCTCTGGTCACCTAATCGGTCCTTCAAGTGGTATCAGAGCCGGTTCGGGTCTTTGTTGACTCTAACCGATCTAAGATCCAAGGATGGCGTACCGAGAACGGGGTTCGGGTCCTCCACACTTCGATGGCAAGAACTACCGGATGTGGAGCAAGCGGATGGGTGCGTTCCTCCGCGGAAAGGGTCAGCTTCTTTGGGATGTCACGGTGGACACAGGCTATGTCCAGCCGATGGATTTCCTTGCTCCAGGGTCGAGGGACAGATTTGACGCCAACAATAAGGCGGTCGACTACTTGTTTCGTGCTTTGTGTCAGCCTAAGTTCGATCGGATGCACACCGAGCACTTGGCTTGTAGGATTTGGGTGGTGTTGAAGGAGGCTCATGTTGGGAACACCCAGGTTCAGGCACGGATGTATGCGACCTACCGGAGAGAGTATGAGAACTTCACTCATCTCCCCGGTGAGTCCATCGATGCCTTGTTTCAGAGGTTCACGGTGGTTGTGAACAACATGAGGGCCAATGTGGACGTGCTCCCGTACGATGATCATGATAGAGCGGTCAAGCTCTTACACTCTTTGGATCGTACGATATGGGGCGGAAAGTTCGAGGCCATTGTGGAGTCGGAGAAGTATGACACTCTGACCGTGAACAAGCTGTTCTCAAAGCTCAAGTCGGCTGAGGTGGATAGGGGCATGACTGCCAAGATCGAGGGTCCGACTGACTCCCATAGTCTCGCCCTCGTTGGTGGTTTCAAAGGAAAGGCTAACTCTAACCCATCCACCAGGATGTTCTCCTTTTCCTCTCTGATGTCTATGCCAGATGAGGAGTTTGATGACCTTGGAGAGGACGAGCTGGCGTTGTTGACGAGGAGGTTCGAGAGGCTGCACGAGAACTGGGTGAACATGAGGAGGAACACGAGGACATGCTTCAAATGCGGCAAGGCTGGACACTATTTCGCCGAGTGTCCGAAGGTGAACTACCACGACAAGCACAAGCTCATGGACAAGAGGAAGAAGTCCAAGAAGAAGGATCATGAACATGGGAAGAAGGCTCAGTCTCGAGAGAAGATGAAGAGATCGAGCGACATTGAGTCCGACTCCGAGGACACGTCTTCAAGCTCGAGTGATGAAGACGAAGAGGATGTCAAGAAGAAGAAGAAGAAGAAGAAGAAGAAGAAGAAGAAGAACAAGAAGAAGAACCTCGGCAAGTATCTCAACGGCCTCTGTGTGACGGGCCTAAGCCTCAAGGATGACTTCTGTGGCATGGCTCGCAGTTCGAGTAGCAAGAGAAGCCAGAAGGACGCCTCGGACTTGGATTCCGAGGATGAGGTATGTGATGAGCTATCTTCTTTGCGCAAGGAGAATGAGGAGTTGGTTGACTTGCTTGATAATCGCGATCACATGCTTAGAGAGGCTAAGAAGCTTAGGAAGGAGCTTAGATCTTTGCTCGAGGATGCTAGGACTAGAGTGGGCCGAGCTAGAAACACGGGTTCTTGATAGCAAGCTTGAAATTGATTCGCTTAAGGCTAGCCCCGTTGTTTCGATGAAAATGATTGTGCTGATTGCTCTGCTTTCCTAGCCGACTTGATCGATCTTAGGGAGAAGTATGCCTCCAAGTGTGAGGAACTAGATGTGCTTAGGGTTGAGTTGGCTGAGCTACAATCTAGACCCACTTTGCTTGGTGCTTGCACTTCTTGTCCTGGTTTGCATGAGAAAATTGTTGAGCTTCGTTCTCGCATTGGTTCGCTAGAGGCTGATTTGAAAGTGTCTATTCCTACTTCTTGTTCGACATGTGAGTTGCATGCTATGAAGAATTTGGATCTTGCAAAATGTGTTGGTCGCTTGCAAGATGAGAATGATAAGTTGCGTGAAGCGCTGAGTTGGTTGTCGAGCCAAGAACCTCAGCTTGGTATGATGATTGCTAGCTGTAAGCACTTTGATGGTTGGGCTTTGGGATTGAATAAGGTTGGTGAGGGCTGTGGTGAGAGAGAAAGGAAATTTGGGAATGTTTCAGTTCCACCACAACCCACACTCAAAGACAAGATTGCATCCAAGCCAAACCAACCTAGAGAAAAACCGAGTGAGAAGGCAAGTGAAAAGCCTAGTGAGAAACCAAGTGAAGAGCCTCACCCCAAGCCTAAGCCCAAACCAATCCTTTTCCATTGTGGGTTTTGTGGAAAGGATGGTCACAAGAGAGAGTTTTGCTATAAGAGAAAGAGAGAGGCGAGAATGGCTAAGGAGTGGGCGAACAAGGACAGGTACCACCCTTCTCATGGTGTGTCTGTGCCTCGTATGCCACTGCCTAAGGGAAAGGGCTTTGTGCGTAAGGATCCGGCAAGGGGAGATGAGAAATCCCATAGCCGCGGTGGTGGTCTGGAGAGGGCGGTCAGACCGGCCTGGCTAGGCGGTCAGACCGGCCATGCCCAGGGAAGGGCGGTCAGACCGGCCTGGCTAGGCGGTCAGACCGGCCCTCCCCAGATTTCTGGGCAGTTCTGTTTTCGAGGTCGTGATGCTGGTGATTTCAGTTCCCTTGGTCATGGTGCAGATGGTAGACACTTTGAGTATGGTGGTGTTGAGTTTGCTGGACGTTCTCCACCTCGTGATCAATACGAGTTTGGGAGAGGTCGCAGCTTTGAGTCTCAGAGGGGCTACGGACCACGCTTTCTTTTTCGTGGTACTCGTACTCCTCCAGTGAGACGGGAGTGGTGTTCCCATGGTGGTTCCAGGTTTGATAGGTTTGACAGGATGGATCGGCCGTATTGATAGGCGAGGGTAGGATGAATGTTGCTAACCCTACTTTTGAGGAAATGGCCCGACACTGGTTTCACACCTTTGGGACTAACCCCAGTGTTGAGTCATTTGCTCGTTCTCGCTCTTGGTTTTGAGTTGCAGGTGGGAGGCCCGGAGAACATTTAGTTGATATCGGGGGTGGTTCTTCGGCCTCATACCCCGGTAGTGACATGGAGGTACATCTCTTTCGGGGATGGTGGACAAGGATGAGTGACTTCTGAAGAAATGGTAAAGGTAAGTGAATTTGTGACCTTCAAGTGTGTGGCCTTGGTCAAGTCACTTGGTTCTTTTAGCTCTTTTCCCTATCTCATGTGTGTAAGGTGAGCTTTGTGTGCTCTTTGGCCTTAATGCATGAGTTTAGGGGGAGCTTGTGAGGTTTGTGCTCTTTTGCTCTTTTGCCGGTGGTGTCGAGCCCTTTTTGCCTCCCCCCGAGGAGCCGGTCTTTGGTGAGCTTGGTGTGTGTGGTTGGTTTCCTAAGTTGGTCGTGGAGCTCCTTTGTAGCATATGTATAGCTTTCTTTTGTGCATTTCTTGCATTTGGCATTGCATATGTAACATGATGTATAGGCATCCTTGTATCTTAGATTGCATGCATTTTGTATCATATGCATTGGATAGGAAAAGCTTCTCCTATATACATGGTTCACCATGGGTTGCTATATATGTTCTTGTGAGCTTGTTTGGTATGCTATGGTTGGTTTGGCTTAGCTCTTGATGATCTTGTTGAATGATTCATGGTTGATGGCTAATTGTTTTGAAAAATGTCACATATATGCTCTCCCATGTGTAAATGCCTTTATATGATCTTGACATGTTTTAGTGGCTTTGCTATACTTAATTTGTGTTAGGATAGCTAGTTTATTGATCATATGGGGCCAAAGGCTCATTTGCCATCATGAATGTTTAGCCCTCTTGCTTCATCTTGTGGAGGGGCATAAGTTCCTTTTTGTCGCAAAGACATTTCATGTACCAATTATGAATCTGAAAATGAAATGAAAAATGCTTGGAAAATATGCTCCCATGTCATATGTGCTGAAATTAATTTGCTTTGGGTGCTAAACCGTTGCATGATGCCTACCAATGAGAAGTCTCATACATAGAAGTAGGCACATGGCTCGGTGGCTTTGACATGACATGAGGTGCTTTTTGGTGTTTATGATGGTCTTACGATTAGAATGGCTGTCCTAGCATGAAGTTTGAGTGGCTTTGCCATTTTGATATGTTTTGCTCATGTTTAGGTATTTGCTTATGAGAGAGTAACTTTTCGCAAAATTACTCAAATCCATTTTAGCCTTGTCCAATGATTGTGAAACTTGGTGATCACGTAGTTATGGTCATTACGAACCTGTCGAGTATCTAACTTGCTCATTTGGACTTGTGTAGCTCCTTGTGATGAATTTTGTATTTCGGGAAGCTCTATGTTGTAAAGTTTTGCATTTTGCCTTGATTCAAGCATTGTCAACAAGGGGGTGAAGTTTGTGCATGTTTTGGGCACCTGGGAGTGTTTGGAAGGTGTTCCAATTGGTTCGGGCAAATTTTGAGCAGTTTGGTGCAGGGCCGGTCTCTTGGGGCGGTCTAACCGCACCCAGGCGGTCAGATCAGGCAGAGGCGGTCTAACCGCCCTGTACAGGCGGTCTAACCGCCCTGGGCAGTGTGAGCAAGTTTTTGCTCTTTGTTGCATTCCCGAGTTGCATTGCTGCATTTGTTCAGGGGGAGTGTGCTTTGGCTCAGGGGGAGCTTGCATGTGTGCAGGGGGAGCTCTTTGTGGTGTTCGAGCTTTGCTTTGGTGGTTTGCGCTCTTTGCTTGAGCTGTGTTTTTGTCTCGGATGTGTCGAGCCGTTGCCCTTGCCTAAGGGGTCCGAGACTTGTCTTCTTCAAGTGATCTTACTCTTTGCCTTTCTTTGGCTTTCGATCGCTTGTTGAGGTTTCTTTTTATTTGTTTCTTTTCTTTTCCTTTTCTCTTGTGTTACTTCATGTGAGTGTGTTGTCAATGCACTCATCAAGGGGGAGATTGAGGACCATGTGTGGTTCGAGGACCGGTGGATGGTCGCTTCCTTGTGTGATGAGTGATTGACAACGTTGTGTGGACCGATTCTTGGCTAAGTATTGCGAGTGCGAGGTTGCGGCTTGACTCGTGTTGGTGCGGGGAGAAGAACAAGCGCGAAAGGTCGTCGCCGGTGAGGCCTCCGGGTGTGGAGAAGACAAGTAGGCTTCGTTCGAGGGACCCGGTGGCCGGTGGGGTCAAGTGCGGGCGGCATGGTGGCATGAACAAGAAGATGAAGTCGTGGACGGTTTCTTGGTAGAGCCTCAAAACCAAGGTCGAGCGGGACTACGTGGGAGCCGAGTCATGAGTGGAGATTGGCGGAGGCTACACCGAGTTCGCGGGGTTTGTAGTGGTTCACCGTAAAAAACACCTGGTTACTCGGTTGAGCCACAAAACCGAGGCCGAAGACTCGACGAGGAGGTGCGGCCACCCGGGCCGGTTCAACCGCCCGGAGGGGCGGTCGGGGCCGCCCGGGGCCGGTCGGATCCCCGTGGCCGGTCCTAACCGCCCGGGGGGGCGGTCTGACCGCCCTGGCCGCCGGCGCCGAGAAGCTTCGAAGCGGAGGACACGCGTCGGGATCGCAAGGCTTGCGTCGAGGCTACGCAGGGTGCGGTCACCGGGCATCCGTCCGATGGTGAAGACATCAAGAATTCCAAATCCGCCCTCGAGGGGCATGTATCCCTAGTTATTAGTGAAGGGTAGTTTAGTCTTTTGGGTGCCTCCATATATACTCATTAGATGTGTGGATGGCAGCCAACTCTTGGAACCCTAGCTCATTTGTTTTCCCATTTTCGTTCTCCATTTTCCTTAGGATTTTAGAAGGCTAGCTTGAGAGCTTCATGTGAGATCTAGGGTGAGGGATGGATGTTTGGGTGGCAAGCTAGACCTTGTACGAACCTTTCATGGCATGTATAGAAGGTTTGGCATTGTTCATCATGGTGATTTTCCCGTCTCCCTTGTGTTGATTTTCGGAGCTCTTTTTGGCGGTGTTTTGAGGACGATTTCTTGGGGTTTTTGGTGGGTGTCACGTATGAGGTTCTTGTGCCACTTTGGCTGGTGACTTCGCCCCCAAATCCCCTTTGAATCGGACTCGATTTGGTGGTTTCTCGAGTTGGGCGAGTTCTTGACCTAGAGAAGCGATTTCTTCGATTCCTCTTGATTGTGAGCGTTTCGGGTCGATTCCTTTGAGGTAGAGGTTGCCCAGGAGGTAACCCAGCTATTCCCGAAGTTTTGCTGCAATCCGTGGAGTGATTTGGGAGATCGGGCGCGAGGAAGTTGAGGTTGGACCCGCGGGTTCGTTTTCTGGAAGGGGCGGTCTAACCGCCTACAGGGGGCGGTCTAACCGCCCTGGGTGTTTCCGGGTCAAAATTTTGTTTCGCCGGATTTTCCTCTGTGAGTTTGTTCGCCATATCAGAGGAGCGTCTGGGTGAAATTTGGGGTCGTTCTCGTGCAGTTTGCTATGTGTTCTTGGTTGGTGCTCGTTGCTGGGTACAGGAGGTTAGACCGCCCTTGGTAGCAGGTCTAGCCACCCCTAGGCCCTTGGGTGAAGTTTTGGTTTTCGCCAAGATTTTCTAGTAGCTAGCATGGCCTTGACCAGAGATCTTTGTTGGTGAAACCGGGGTAAGTTTTGGTGCTCGAAAGAGGCGTTTCGGAGGTTTTCTTGGTTACCAGGTGGAGGCGGTCTAACCGCCCCCTATACCCGGTCTAACCGCCCCCTCTGGTTAGCCGGCTTTCGAGTTGTTTCCGCTGTGGTTGCTGTGTGTGGGTTGTGGTTGCTGGTAGAGTTTGTTCCTAGGACCAGTAGCACTCCAGTGGCTACGTGGTTTTGGCAAATGGAAGGTTGAAGTGCGGAGCGTGTGATTTCGGGGGTTTGACCGAGCTAGTTCATCTTGTCGGAGTTTCAATCTCCTTCGAGAAGAATTTTTATCGGCTCCCATTCACTCCCCCCCTCTCTGGTCGCCTAATCGGTCCTTCAACATACCCACGTACCACTGGGCCTCAAGACGGGACAACATCCAGCTAATCCAGTGAGCGAATGGTTGTTGTCATGTCATCCCCATACCATCCATGATCGTGTCCTCGACCTCGCTGATCAGAATGTCCACAATATCAAACGAACACTTAGCCATCACGTACATAAGTAACCACTACTGCACCCTTGTGATTGACTCGGCGTTCCCCATCCTGTAGAGTACGGACCTCCAGAGCGCATAGTGTACCACGTACACCTCGCGAGTCAGGCGGTCTGGAGTCCTGGGAGTACCGGGGAGGAACAGCTGCTGGAACAGGAAGCTGATCTCGTCATCACAAGGTAACACCGGTGAGTGAGCACGACGAGGAGCCTCGACGTCAGGGTAGGCTAAGTAGTGGATCGAGTCATCGTGAAGCCGTACCCCATGTAGCTCAACTATCCCCTCTCTAGTGAGCCACTGTTGCTGACCCATGAACATGAAGTGAAGTGACAGCCGGTCAGCCTCAACGTACAGTGTCGCGTAGAACACCCGAACCCAGTCGAGAACGTATAGAGACCTCTTGCTCACCAAGTCTTCCAGACCCTAAAGGTAGTCAAAGAAAGGGAGAATGGGCTCCCCGCCTGCTGCTGCTTGGAGGGCTGTGAACTGGAGCATCCTGTGCTGACTCAGCTGAGAACCCTGGTGAACATAGGAGGCGTAGAAGCTCTCCTGGAGGATAGTCCAGAACCGGAGGTCATACTCCTCACGCCCACGAGGAAACCACTAATCCTCGGGCACACCCCTCAACCTTCGAATCTTCGCCCCGGGCAAGTTCCGTAGGTCGCGGATGTAAACACCAAAAGCCTCTGCCCGTGGACCTCTAGGAACCTGGGCCTCGTGAACTTGCTACTCACGCTCCACTATCTCCTCGATTGCTTCTCTCCTCTGCCTCGGAGTCGGCTATGTGTATCCTCCACGAGTCCGAGGACCATACCGGGACAGTGAAGGAGGTGTTTCAGTCTGCTCAGTCTGCTAACTCCGACCTGAGCGTCGTAACTGCTGTTGTGGCTGTTGCTGCTCACCCTAGGGCTGCTCCCCCTACCTCTGTGCAGCCTCTCCTATCCAAATGCCCCACTGGGGCTGATCCTAAGTGTCCGTAATTGCAAGTACATGCTCCCACTCCTTCTCCCGACGGGTCTTCTTCTTCTTCAGCTCAGCTGCCACCTTACCCTTCCTTTTGTCACATGCCATCTGTCAAAGAAACGGTAGAAGATTATAGAATGGCGAGATGAGAATAAACATGATATGTATCTAGGGGAAGTAGTCCTTAAGCATAGCAAAAGAGTAGATATGAGCCTAAGTGTGAAGACTTCTAGTACATGAGCACTGCCACAATATGAAGAAGTGAAAGCTAGGCAGGTCCTTAGGTGCACAGATAGATGTGTGTGGTGTGGGGCTATCCTAAGGATCATGTCACTGTTCAAAGAAAAACAGGTGCTACACAGTGACCACAATTGTTCAAATGCATAAAAGATAGCAAAGACAATAGGAATTTGAGCATACAGGGTGATGATAATGAACAACTATGAGGATTAATATGCAACATGCTCAGAACAACAATTATTTCCTCAGAAAACAGTTTAATTTTGTACCCTAGATTGATCAAACAGTGAATCACAGGAGGGTGACAAAGAGAAACTACTCACCACAGCAGAATGAAAGCACGAGGGGCTCTATGGTGGAGGATAAGATTCTTGCACACCTTGGTACGGCGGCCGACGGTCTGCAGCAGCGGCGGACGGCCGGATTGAGCCGGCGGCGGAAACCCTACCTCGGGTTGCCGTGGCGCGCGTGTATGAAATTTACACGAAGGAGTGGCGCGGGCGGCCAGTGGCGGGTGCGGATGGTCGGCGGTGGTGGTTGGGGAGGTACACGCGCGAGAGGATGGTCGTCGACGACGAGAAAGGCGGCGCACAGGCGGCCCCAGTCTGCAGCAATGTTAGGGTTCGAAAAGAGAAGATGATAGTCACCAACCGTTATGACAGACGCGACCCACGCATTAACGTAGCATCAGATGAACCAACTACTGGAAAAAAGTAAGCGTCGGTCGAACTGTCGGAATAGTTCTGCCCCGCAGTGAAAGGGTACTCCAGATGAACTGATGGCCTCGAAAATAGATGTGTCAGAGCAGTTAGGCAAGGGTTTGTGAAAGAGTTGATTTTCCTTCAGAACCAGATGAACCGTTGGTTAGAAACGCGAAAGTGTCGGTTCATCCGACGGTAGGAAATTTCCCAGAGGTGAACTGAGTGCACAGACCCCTTCACCGGATGAACCGACGCCAGAACCTACTAGGCAGCGGTTAATCTGACGGTGACATTTTTTTATTTGCTGAACTATATCTCATTTTTGATCCAACAAATGTCACACACAAGCCAACACAAACACATTCTTGGATCAATTCTGAGTGACAACCTTACCCCTCAATCACTCCTTTGTAAAATACCTATAGATACACAATTAGCTCCCTAAAAAGGGATAAACCATAGACAAAAAAGGCAAAATAAGAACTAAAGGAGAGGAGGGAACTCCAAAAAGGGAATGTTTGAGTTAATTTCCTTTGAACTTAGAGATAGACACATTAAGCTCGTTAGGACTTAACTCTATAGGCATTAAGCACAATCATTTGTCTCATCACACCTTTAGAGTTGTTGATTTGCATTGAGCGCTAAGCAATTTTCTCATAGTGTGAGTTTCCTTTGTGACTTCTCTCACGCAATGCTATGCAACAACAAATGCATGAAATTAAACATGAGTGCAATCTACATGAAAAGCATATGTGCAAAGTGGAAAGATAAACTATCTTGCCAAGTTTGAACCCTTGATAAGCTTATTCATGGTGAGCCTTCCAACATGCCTTGAGCGAAACAAGAGAACCACTGGCTCAAGCAAGACCCATACTCACCACTATCTCCTCAAGGTTAGACAAGCCCCTAATCATGTACATATGCAAATGCAAACTATATGACAAGCATTACATGATGTTGGACGCATCAAGCACATTTAACTCACTCCGAAACATACAAAAGGTGTTTTCATCAAGAGGCTTGGTGAATATATCTGCCAATTGCTCCTCGGAGCGAACACCACAAATGACAATGTCCCCTTTAGCAACATGGTCTCGCAAGAAGTGATGACGGATATCAATGTGCTTGGTGCGCGAATGTTGAACCGGGTTGTTAGCAATTTTTACGGCACTTTCATTGTCACAAAGGAGGGGAACCCTATCTAGAACCACACCAAATCCAAGAGGCTTTGCTTCATATAAAGAATTTGAGCACAACAAGCCCCCGTGGAAATGTCTTCCGCCTCCACGGTGGATAAGGCCATGGATTTTTGCTTCTTAGAGGACCAAGCAACCAAAGAGCGGCCTAGCAAATGGCACCCACCTGAAGTGCTCTTACGGTCTACTCGACATCCGACAAAGTCTGAATCCGAATAACCTAAGAGCTCAAAACGAGCACCATGGGGGTACCACAAGCCAAAGCTAGGTGTGTATTTTAAGTATCTAAGGATCCTTTTCAAAGCACTTAGGTGAGATTCTTTAGGGTTGGCTTGAAACCGAGCACACATACAAACACTAAACATGATATCGAGTCTAGATGCGGTAAGGTAAAGAAGAAAACCAATCATATAGCGGTAAAACTTTTGGTCAACCGATTTACCACCCTCATCTAGGTCGAGATGTCCATTGGTAGGCATTGGAATCTTGATCGGCTTGCAATCATCCATCTTGAACTTCTTGAGAATATCATTAGTGTACTTCTCTTGATGAATGAAAATCCCTTCCTTCAATTGCTTGATTTAAAACCCAAGGAAGAAGTTGAGTTCTCTGATCATTGACATCTCGAATTCCCTAGTCATGAGATCACTAAAGTCCTTGCACACTTTGAGGTTAGTAGAGCCAAAGATAATATCATCAACATAAATTTGACAAATGAAAAGCTCTTTGTTGATTATCTTTGTGAATAGCGTGTTGTCCACTCTACCAATCTTGAATCCCGCTTCAATGAGAAAATCTCGGAGCCTCTCATACCATGCCCTAGGAGCTTGCTTGAGTCCATACAAGGCCTTGTGCAACCTAAAGACATGGTTAGGATATGTAGCATCCTCAAAACTGGGAGGTTGCTCCACATAGACTTCTTCATTGATGAAGCCATTCAAGAAAGCACTCTTAACATCCATTTGAAATAATTTCATTTTATGACTAGATGCATATGCAAGGAGGATATGGATAGCTTCAAGATGTGCTACCAGAGCGAAAGTCTCTCCATAGTCCAAGCCTTCTACTTGAGAGTATCCTTTGGCAACAAGTCTTGCCTTGTTCTTCACCACAATACCGTGTTCATCTTGCTTGTTCCGGTAGACCCACTTAGTGCCAATCACATTCTTGTTCTTGGGGCGCTCTACCAACTCCCACACTTGATTTCTTGTGAAGTTGTTGAGCTCATCTTGAATAGCCAAAATCCAATCAGGTTCCCCAAGAGCTTCATCTATAGTTGTGGGTTCTACAAAAGAGACAAAAACATGATGTTTACAAAATGAGGCATATTGCTTGCGGCGAGTCCTTGTACCCCCCTTGGGATCACCCAAGACAAGATCAATTGGATGATTTGTTGAAGTCCTTGTACGCCTTCCAAATGTTGTAGAGGTGGGATCATCTTGAGATTGAACTTCCTCCGGTTCGTCTACTTGATCTTGAGTGTCTTGTGATATAGGAGGTGGTTCTTGTGAGGAAGATGGACTATCTTGTCTTGTGGGGGATGATGTTGCACGCCTTGGTTGATCAACATTATCATCATCGGAGGAGGAGGAATCTTCATGAATGGAGTGAGAATCATCATCCTCCTTTGGCTTGATGTCCCCAATAGCCATCTTCTTCATTGCTTCTCGAAGAGGCTCTTTTCCTACATCATCACAACAAAAAACATCTCCTTGGGAGCCATTAGATTCATCAAACTCCACGTCACATGTTTCTTTAATCACTCATGTAGAGTTATTGAATACTCTATATGCCTTGGAGTTAGATGCATAACCAACAAACATGCCCTCATCTACTCTGCTATCAAACTTCCCTAGATGCTTCCTCTTCTTGAATATGAAACACTTACAACCAAACACCTGGAAGTAGGAGATGTTGGGATTTCTCCCAATGAGTAGCTCATATGGTGTCTTCATCAATAGTCGGTGGAGGTACACTATTTGAAGCATGACATGCCATGTTGATAGCTTCCGCCCAAAACCTTTGAGAAACCCCATAGTCATCAAACATGGCTCTCGCATGAGTGATGAGTGTCTTGTTCTTTCTCTCTACCACACCATTTTGTTGTGGTGTATAGGTTGAGGAGAATTCATGCTTTATTCCTTCACCATCAAAATACTCTTCCACTCTTGTGTTGCGGAATTCCGATCCATTGTCACTTTTAATCTTCATCATGGATGACCCAAACTCATTTTGGGCCCTAGTAGCAAACTTCTTGAAGATATCAAATGTCTTGCCCTTGTCCTCCAAAAAGAATGTCCAAGTATAGCGTCAGTAATCATCAACAATGACAAGAAAACAGAGATTACCACCAAGACTCTTGTATGTAGTTGGTTGGAAGAGGTCCATGTGCATGAGCTCCAATGGTCTTGTGGTAGATGCATAAGCCTTCATAGGATGATGACTTGCAACTTGCTTGCCAGCTTGACATGCACTACATAACTTTTCCTTCTCAAATGTGACATCCGTCACTCCAAGTATCATACCCTTCTTGAAAGCTTTCTTGAGTTGGCTCATGCCTATATGTGCAATGCGTCGATGCCATAGCCAACCCTTGGATGTCTTGGACATGAGGCATGTAGTCAAGTTTGCTTCATATGATGCAAAATATACAAGATAAAGATTGCCATAGCAGAATCCCTTGAAAACAACTTCATTAGTTTTCTTGTTAGTAATTGTGACCCCTTCATCATCAAAGGTGCATGAAAGACCAAGGTCACAAAATTGTGCAATAGAAAGCAAGTTATAGCTACAAGAATCCACAAAGAGAACGTTGGAGAGGGATAAATCATTTATTAGAGAGATTTCATCCAATCAGGATATCTGAAAGGATCAAGATGTTGACTAGAGGGGGGTGAATAGACAAACCTGAAAAATCACAACTTTTTCACAGCTGTTATATCAGGTCTCAAGTTTCCGGATATTTTTCTGGATATTCCGGCCTGTCAGGGGTGAATCCAATTCGACAGAAATTAAACTTGCTCAAATGTAAATCTGTGAAAATAGGTTATGCACTGAGATAAGACAAGCCTGTTTATCCACTCCAATCTCGTAGGAATCTCAAAACAAAGTAGATCGGCACCAAACCCTAGATATGTGCTCAAGGTAGAAACAAGCATACAACAAGATGAACAAGCACAAGAGACACAAGTATTTGTTAACGGAGTTCAACCTCACACCTTGAGGTCTACGTCTCCGTTGAGGTACCCACAAAGGGTGGACCTTTACACCTAGGTCACTTTCCTCCCTATAGCGACCACAAAGATCAAGCTAGAGTTACTTACTCAAATTCGGGGTGATAGAAACTTCCTTGGGCAGCGACCACAAAGATCAAGCTAGAGTTACTTACTCAAATTCGGGGTGATAAAAACTTCCTTGGGCAGCCACAACCTTTGGATGCTCCAAGGCGACGCCTAGCTGGCTAGGAGCTTAAAGCTCCAAGAGTAACAAACACGAAGTGTGCCAACCAAGCGAAGAACGAGGTGCTCTAGAGATGGGAAATCAGCTCACTAGCACTGTCCAAGCTCTTGCTCTCAATCCCTCTTAAATCCCCACAACAATCTCACCAAACTTGAGCCAAGGGGAGTAAAGGAGGGAGTAAAAGAGGTCTGAAGGTTTGCAGGTCGAAAATGGCAAGAGAGGGTAAAGGAAGGGGCGGAGGGGGCTTTTATACCCCCTCACACAGAATATAGCCTTTACAGCTTTAAGACCCGGAGTATCCGGGTTTACCCCGGAATCTCCGGAACCCGGAAACTCCGGGAAGTCCGGAGATTCCGGGGTAAACCCGGATATTCCGGCCTCCCAAGGTCAGCACCCAAGAAAAGATCCTCGTGAATGTGTTGGTGCAAAGGTGTCTCTCATAGGTTATGTTTTAGCAACTAGAGCACCTGTTCGACTTTTGGAAGACACACTTCCTGTCCCTCTTTATAGTACGACATTCCTAGGACTCAAATTCAAAAAGATAAGAAATAAATAAGCCTTCTTAGGAACCTTTGTAGCATCACTTCCTTTTTGTATAGTCAATGAACTGCACTTGATGCCACATATAATTTTAATACCTGCTCATGGACTAGATAAATCATTAGCTACTTAAGTGTGTGTCATTAAACCACCAAAACCCACTTAGGGGGCCAAGATACTCTTCAATATCCCCCCTTTTGGTGATTGATGACAACACATTTAAGTCTTACAATAGATAAAACAATGAATATCAAAGCTTTTGTAATACTCCCCTTAATATGTGCATTTTGATCTTTGAATATCAATGGTCCTTTTAGGGCCAAATTTTGCACAAAGAGAAGGGCATGAGAGTATTACACTAGTGGGGTGCTTGTGACGTGCAATAGATAATAGTGAGATGCTCATGACAGATTTATGCACTCAACAAGGATGAAACGAAATCTGGTGCCCGAAAGTCCGGACTGTCCGGGTCAAATCCGGAATGTCTGCGAAATCCGGATACTCCGGGAAAATTTTCGGAGTCTCCGGGCTTTTAGAACACCAGTGAAAAACAGCATTCACCAAAGATTTTCAATCTAGCATAATTCATCCTTAGTGAGTAAAAAAATAGAATAAGCACCACAAGAATACAATCAAATGTCTCAAGCTCACATAATTCTACACACATACGAATTTAGAGTTATTACAAACCAAAGTTCCAAATCCAAATACATGAAGTTTCATAGTTCCACACATAGATAGATAGATAAATTCACTCCCCCTTTGGCATCAAGCGCCAAAAAGGAAGTGTGGAGCAGCTGGATCACTCGGAGGTGCCTTCGTCCTCCTCTTCTTCTTCTTCATTGTCCTCCTCCTCTTCTTCCTCTTGTCCTTCTTCCGCATCTGAAGGACCGATACGGCGAACCAGAGAGGGGGGGAGTGAATGGGAGCCGATAAAAATTCTTCTCGAAAGAGATGAAAACTCCAACAAGACGAACGCGGCTTCCAACACACGTCTCCGACTCACTACCAAGGTTGGTCAAGCCCACGTAGCCACTGGAGTGCCACTGGACCTAGGAACCAACACACACAGCCTTCCGACTCGAGAACGCAGCGGAACAACAAACCCCGAGTCTACAGACCCACACCGGTCAGACCGGTGAGCACCACCGGTCAGACCGGTCCCTGCTGGTGAACCTGAGCAACTTCCACAAAGTGGCTCTACACCGGTCAGACCGGTGAGACGCACCGGTCAGACCGGTGGCGAGCCGTGAAAGCCCCCAAGGCACCAAACAAAGCCAACCGACCACCAAACGGACCCAAACTCGAAACAAGCGGCACCACGGACAACAACGAACACACCAAGACGTTCACCCGAGCAAAATCCCACGAGAGGGTTGCACCGGTCGGACCGGTCAAGAGCACCGGTCGGACCGGTGTAGCTGGGCGGCTCGGGATGAACAACACCCGCGGTCAACTCCCCCAAATCCAAATCTCGATCTCCCGAATCGCTCCACGGACTTGAACAAGACTTTGGGGATATCAGGAACACCTCATGAGGAGTCCATAGCCAAGTTTAATCCCACCAAATCTCGTCCAAAAAGGAGGAATCGAAGAAATCCCGCCGAAAGCACTTCCAACCCAAGAACTCAAGAAACTCCAAAATCGAGCACCTTTTCTCACGGATTTGGGAGGGGAATCACAGCCCAAAGAACCACGAAGGGTTCCCACAAATTTCCCCCATCAAATCCCCAAGAGAAAAGCCCCGAAAACAACCCAAAGAAATCACCGAGAGAGGGCTCCGAAAATCACCACCAAGAACAACCGGGAAAAACACATCCAAACCTTGAGGAACAACGCCGAATCATCTATACATGAAACAAAGGTTCGTACAAGGTCTAGCAAGCCGCCCGATCATCCATCCCTCTCTACAAGATCTCTCCGTGAAGCTCTCTTGCTAGTCCTAAGGAAAACCTAGAGAAAATAGGTGGAAAATAGGAAAACAAATGAGCTAGGATTCAAAGAGTTGGCTGCCATCCTCTCACCTCTTGGGTTATATAGGCGGCAACCGAATGTCTAAAATGCCCTTCTCTACTAACTAGGGATACAAGCCCCTCAAGGGCGGATTTGGAATTCTTGATGTCTTCACCATCGGACGGATGCCGGCGACCGCACTCGCGTAGCCTCGACGCAAGCCATGCGATCCCGACGCGTGTCCTCCGCTTCGAAGATTCCGGACGCGTCGTCGCACACCGGTCGACCGGTGCTCCTCACCGGCCGACCGGTCCCCCACCGGCCGGACCGGTCGGACCCACCGGTCGGGCCGGTGCGGTGCCGCCGCACCTCCGTCTTCGGTTCTCCGGTCTTGGCTTTGTGGATCAACCAAGGAACCCGGTGGTTTTCTCGGTGAACCACCGGAAACCCCGCGAACTCGGTGTAGCCTCCGCCAATCTCCACTCATGACTTGGCTCCCACGTAGTCCCGGCTCGACCTTGGTTTTGAGGCTCAACCAAGAAACCGTCCACGACTTCATCTTGCTGTTCATGCCACCATGCGGCCCGCACTTGACCCCGCTGGCCACCGGGTCCCTCGAACGAAGCCTACTTGTCTTCTCCACACCTGGAGGCCTCACCGGCGACGACCTTTCGCGCTTGTTCTTCACCTGCACCAACACCAGTCAAGCCGCAACCTGCACCTGCAATACTTAGCCAAGAATTAGTCCACACAACGTTGTCAATCACTCATCACACAAGGAAGCAACCATCCACCGGTCCTCGAACCACACATGGTCCTCAATCTCCCCCTTGATGAGTGCATTGACAACACCCACACGAAAGTAACAAGAGAGAAAAGAAAAGAAAAGAAACGAACAAAAAGAACCTCCAACAAGCGATCGAAAGCCGAACAAAGGCAAAGAGCAAGATCACTTGAAGGAAACAAGTCTCGGACCCCTTAGGCAAGGGCAACGGCTCGACACATCCGAGACAAAGCAAAGCTCAAGCAAAGAGCACAAACCACCAAAACAAAGCTCGAAAACTCTCAAAGAGCTCCCCCTGCACACATGCAAACTCCCACTGAACCAATGCAACTCCCCCTGGACGAATGCATGCACGAAACCACATGAAACAGGACAGCACGCAAAGACTTTCGGCTCACACCGGTCAGACCGGTCATCACCACCGGTCAGACCGGTGCCTAACATGTGTACAGGACCAGCACTCACACCGGTCAGACCGGTGACCCTGACCGGTCAGACCGGTGCACAACGAGCCCGAAATGGCTCGAAACCACTCGAAAACCTTCTAAACACGTCCGACAAGCCATTTCAAGCTCAAACTTCTCCCCCTTGTTGGCAATGCATGAATCAAGCCAAAAATGCAAAACTTTCAACCTAGAGCTTCTCAAATAGACAAAATTCAACAAAGAATGCTACACATGTCCAAATGAGCAAGTTAGGTACTCTACGGCTTCGTATCGATCTCAACTACAGGATCACCAAGTTTCACAACCATTGGACGAAGCTAAGATGGATTTTGGCAATTTTGCGAAAACTTGCCTCTCATGAGCAAAAACCTAAACATGATCAAAGCATATCAAAATGGCAAAGCCACACAAACTTCATGCTAGGACAGCCATTCTAATCATAAGACCATCACAAACACCCACAAGCACCTCATGTCATGTCAGAGCCACCGAGCCATGTGCCTACTTCTATGTATGAGACTTCTCATTGGTAGGCATCATGCAACGGTTTAGCACCCAAAGCAAATTAAATTCAGCACATATGACATGGGAGCATATTTTCCAAGCATTTTTTCATTGCATTTTCAGATTTGTAAATGGTACATGAAATGTCTTTGCGACAAAAAGGAACTTATGCTCCTCCACAAGATAAATCAAGAGGGCTAAACATTCATGATGGCAAATGAGCCTTTGGCCCCATATGATCAATAAACTAGCTATCCAACCACAAATTAAGCATAGCAAGGCCACACAAACATGTCAAGAGCATGTAAAGGCATTTACACATGAGAGAGCATGCATGTGACATTTTTCAAAAGCATAGCTATCAACCATGGATTATTCATCAAGATCATCAAGAGCTAAGCCAAAACTAACCGTAGCATACCAAACAAGCTCACAGAGACATATATCTCATTCCATGGTGAACAATGTATATGAGAGAAGCTTTTCCTAACCAATGCATATGATACAAAATGCATGCAATCTAAGATACAAGGATGCCTATACATCATGTTACATATGCCATGCCAAATGCAAGAAATGCACAAAGAAAAGCTATACATATGCTACAAACCGGCTCCTCGAGGGGAGGCAAAACGGGCTCGACACCATCGGCAAAAGAAAGCTCCCACACACCCAACTCAAGAAATCAAACACACACCAAGTTCCCCCGCAAACGAGTGAAAGTTGCTTGATCTAGGGGTTTGGTGAAAATATCGGCTAGTTGGTCATGTGTGGGTACATGGATCAACGCTATCTTTCCTTTCTCAACGTTGTCTCTCAGGAAATGATACCTCACTTCTATGTGCTTGGTTTTGGAATGGAGCACTGGGTTCTTTGCAACACTTATGGCACTAGTGCTATCACATTGAAGTGGGACACGGGTATACTCCTCACCAAAGTCACTCATGGTGTAGGTGATCCAAAGGAGCTGAGAGCAACAACTAGCAGCGGCAACATACTCGGCTTCGGTGGTGGATTGAGCAACACTCGACTGCTTACGAGAAGACCAAGACACCAACGAAGAACCCAAAACCGGCAAGTCCCGAAGTGGACTTCCTATCCAACCGACACCCGGCAAAATCCGCGTCCGAAAAGCCATGAAGCGCCAAAGAAGAGGACGCGGAGTACCAAAGGCCGAAGTCGGGAGTGTGACGCAAGTACCCCGAAAATTCTCTTCACCGCTTGCCGATGCGAAGTCCTCGGAGACGCTTGAAAACGAGCGCACGGACACACCGAGAACCGTATGTCCGGCCTCGTCGCCGTCAAGTAGAGGAGTGACCCGATCATGCTTCGGTACTCCTTCCGGTCCACGTGTTCACCTTCCTCGTCCGCATCAAGAGCCGTAGTCGTACTCATCGGCGTCGTCATAGCCTTGGAGTCCTCCATCTTGAACTTCCTCACAATGTCCTTGGTGTACTTAGCCCGGTGCACAAATGTTCCTTCCTTTGATTGCTTGATTTGTAGCCCGAGGAAGAACCGCAACTCACCCATCATGCTCATCTCGAACTCCCCGCTCATATCATCCGCAAACCTTGCAACAAGAGAGTTAGACGAGCCACCAAAGACAATATCATCCACGTACACCCGCACAATCGGGATATCTCCCCCCGCCTCGGCAAAAACAAGGTCCGATCGACCTTCCCCATCTCAAAGCCTCTCTCAAACAAGAACCCCCTCAACCTTCCATACCAAGCTCTAGGCGCCTCGCTTCAACCCATACGGCGCCTTCCTCAACTTGTACACCCGGTGGGGGTACTTCTCGCTCTCAAACCCCGGGAGGTCGCCTCACATACACTTCTTCCTCCAACACACCATTCGAAAAAGCACTCTTCACATCCATTTGGTGCAACTTGAACCCTTTAGCCACGGAAAAGGCTAGAAGGATCCTAATCGCCTCCAAACGGGCTACGGGAGCAAAGGTCTCCTCGTAGTCTATCCCCTCCTTCCCGACCGAACCCCCCGGGCAACAAGTCTCGACTTGTTCCTCACAACCTCACCCTTCTCTCCCTCTTTGTTTTTCCACACCCATTTTGTACCAATCGGCTTACACCCTGGGGGAGGGTCAACCAACTCCCACACCTGATTCCTCTCAAAGTTCTCCAACTCCTCATGCATCGAGTTAACCCAATTGTGATCAGATAGTGCGTGTCCAATGTCTTTGGGCTCGAAAGAAGCAACAAATGCAGCATGAGCAAAATGGGAATTGTTTCGAACCCTCGACCGTGTAGTGCGTTCATTCATGTCGCCGATGATCCTCGAAGCCGGGTGATCCACTTGAACTCGCCGGGGAGGTTCTCGCCTCGAAGCTACCTCCCCCTCAACATCGGCTTCTCCTCGTTCTTGATTTGTCGTCGTAGGTGTAGCAGAGGGTCCATCCATCATCGTAGTCGAAGTAGTGGGTACATGTTCAGCGGGGGCACCACACCGCCATCTTCATCATCACCATGTTCATGCTCCTCCTCCCCGAAAGATCTCCTCGCCAAGCTCATCATCACCGCACACTCAAAGACAAGCCGACTACGTGGCTCTGTCTCGTCGAAGGTTACCTCGCAAGTCTCCACGATTTGGTTAGTTTCAAGATTGAGCACACGATATGCTCTAGAATGAGATGCATAACCAAAGAAAATGCCATCGACGGACCTAGCCTCAAACTTATCCAACTTCCTCGCCCTTCTTCGAATGAAACACTTGCAACCAAAGACATGGAAGTGACTCACCTTGGGTGTGCGGCCATGCATCAACTCATAGCATGTCTTCTTCTTGTGCACTCGAGGTATATCTCGTTCGACACATAGCATGCGGTATTCACCGCCTCAGCCCAATACCTCCTCGGAGTCCTATGCTCATCAAGCATCGTCCGAGCCATCTCGCACAAGGTCCTATTCTTCCTTTCCACAACACCATTCTGGGGAGGCGTATACGGACTCGAAAACTGGTGCTCAAGACCCAAGTCATGGCAAAAGGTTTCAAAACGAGAGTTCCTGAATTCCGAGCCATTATCACTGCGGATAGCTCGTATGGCATCTCCGTGCCTCTCGTTCCTCAACCTCAAGACTAGATCTCGAACAAAACCAAACGTCTCCCCCTTATCCTCGAGAAAGAACACCCATGCATACCGAGAATAGTCATCCACCACAACAAGGACATACCACTTCCCACCCGCAGATCGCACACGAGCTGGGCCAACAAGGTCCATATGGAGCAGCTCGCATGGACGCTCAGTCATCACATCGGTGAGAGGCGGGTGAGAAGAGGCCACCATCTTGGCATGCCTACACGGCACACAAACCAACTCTTTCTCAAGCCTCAACCGTGGCAATCCTCGGACCAAATTGAGTTTACTCAAGCGAGACAAAAGGTCAAAGCTCAAGTGACCCAACTTCCTATGCCACTTCCACAACTCACTCGAAGAACCACCAAGAAACAACGCTCCACACCCGAAGACCGAGAAAAATCAGCACGAAACACCCGACCCTCGGAACGACCATACGGACAAGGTCCCCTCGAGAGTCCACAATCCGAGAACCACCGAGCCGAAACAACACCTCAAAACCCTCATCCAACAACCGGGACACGAAAAGCAAATTGTACCCCGGCGATTGAACAAGAGCAACACGCCTCGCAGTGATCTTGTCACTCACTTTTATCTCACCTTCGAAAGCACACGCCCACGCCCATTGTCCCCAAAAGTGATGTACCTCTTCGTCACCACGGACGAGACTTGAGAACCACCCCCTCGTCTCCGGTCATATGCCTCGAGCAACCGGAGTCAATCAACCAAATGTTCTTCAAGTCTCCCACCCGCAAATCAAAAATAGGCACGTGAGCGAACAAACGACTCAAAGACCGGGGTTAGTACCAAAGGAGGAAAACCGATCGGCCGAGCCATTTGCTCGAAAGTGGGGTTAGCACCAACCAAAGCATCTCTCCTACCAAAGCTACCTCCACGAACACCACCACGGTAACCACCCTGAGGGAACCACCTCTCTCTCGTCCGGGAGGAGGACCAAAACCACGCAAGAAAGCCCGTGGAACGTCCTTCCTCTCCAACTCCACTCCACGACTCCTCCAATCCCCGTATTGAGCACGAGGAGGAGAACGTCTAGCAACCGACCACCCGCACCCTTTCCAGCCCCAACCACCGAACCACGACCACCGGAAACAACCCCTCGCACCCGTACGCGCTCGAAACCCGAACAATTGTCGTCCCCGTCTGTGCCCGCACCGGTCCGACGGTGCCCCACACCGGTCCGACCGGTGTGGCACGGGCAAAGCAGACACCACCCGCAGCCTTCTTCTCTCCCCAAGCCCGAACTGTCCTCACAATCGCCTTGCCCCTGGGCATCTGCATACGAGGCTCAAGTACACCATCGGAAGGGTGGTACTTGTCCTTGTTAGCCCACTCCTTCTCCATTCTCTCCTCACGCTTCCTCTTGAAGAAAAACTCCTCCTTATGGCCATCTCTCCCACAATAGCCACAATGGAACCTCACGAGCTTAGGCTTTGGCTTGGGATGTGGCTGCTCACTTGGTTTCTCTCCACTCAAACCCTCCACCGGTTTCTCACCACTAGCCTTCTCACTCTCCTTCCCAAAGAACACTTTCCCCGAAGTGCTCACAAACTTGATAGGCTTTTGTAGATCATTTGTGGGTGTAGGAAACACGGGTGGAGCCGGGGTTGTGTCTAGTCGGTTCCTTAGATGGTTAGGTTTTGGTGGGAAATCATTTTTGTGGTGGGTTTTTGGTGGCTCCCGGATATTCTCTCCACTTCCCTCACCAACCTTGTTTGCCCCAAGCCCCTCACCATCTTGCCTCTTAAAGGCCTCGATCATCATCCTCAACTGAGGCTCGTGACCGGACAACCAACCCATCAACTTTCTCAAATCATCATTCTCATCCTGCAAACGATCAACATAATGTGCAAGCTCCAAATTTTTCAAAGCATGCATTTCACAGGTAGAGCAAGATGTAGGCATGGGTTCCTTCAATTTAGCCTCGAGCGAACTAGTGTAAGCATGCATCTCATCAATTTTAGCATGCGAACGGGGCAAGAAGTGCAAGCACCTAGCAAAGCGGGTCTAGACTTAAGCTCAGCCACTTCAACCCTAAGCACATCTAGTTCCTCACACTTGGAGGCATGCTTCTCCTTAAACAAAGCAAGATCGGCAAGGAATATGGAGCAATCAAGACAATCATTCTCATCGAAACAACAGGGGCTAGCCTTAAGCGAATCAATCTCAAGCTTGCTATCAAGCACTCGTGTCTCTAGCTCGGCCACTCTAGTCCTAGCATCCTCGAGTGAAGCCCTAAGCTCTTTCCTCATTTTCTTGGCCTCTCTAAGCATGTCATCACGGTTATCAAGCAAAGAGCCAAGCCTCTCATTCTCCCGGCGCAAGAAGGGAAGCTCATCACGCACCTCGTCGTCGGACTCGCAGTCCGAGTCGCTCCGTGTGCTCTTCTTGCTGCCGGAGCTCAACGCCATGGTGCGAGCCGTCACTCGCGAGCGGCTCGGCCCGCTCGGGTTCTTGGACGACCTCTTGTTCTTGCGGCGATCTCCCTCGTCGTCGGCCGCCGCTCGAGCTCGAGGTGGAGTACGCGGAACTGGAGTCGACGTCGCTCGCTCCAACCATCGCTCGGGCCTTGCCTCGGCCCTCCTTCCTCCTCGATCGTCGCTCGTCCTTGTACTTGTTCTTGTGCTTGCTCTTGTGGTCGCGCCTCGAACGGTACTTGTCGTCGTTCTTCCTCGGCTTGTGCTTGTAGCTGTCCTTGTTCTCGGCCTTCTCCGGGCAGTCGGTGACGAAGTGTCCCGGCTTGCCGCACTGGAAGCAAGTCCTCGTGTTCCTCCTCATGTTCACGCGGTTCTCGTGCAGCCTCTCGAACCGCCTCGTCAACAGCGCCAGCTCGTCCTCTCCAAGGTCATCAAACTCCTCATCTGGCATAGACATCAAAGAGGAAAACGAGAACATCCTGGTGGATGGGTTAGAGTTAGTCTTTCCTTTGGAACCACCAACGAGGGCAAGACTATGGGAATCAGTCGGTCCCTCGAGCTTGGCACTCATGCCCCTATCCACCTCAGCCGACTTGAGCTTCGAGAACGGCTCGTTCACCGTCGCAGTATCATACCTCTCCGACTCGACTATGGCCTCGAACTTTCCGCCCCATATCGTACGATCCAAAGAGTGTAAGAGCTTGACCGCTCTATCATGATCATCGTACGGGAGCACGTCCACATTGGCCCTCATGTTGTTCACCACCACCGTGAACCTCTGAAACAAGGCATCGATGGACTCACCGGGGAGATGAGTGAAGTTCTCGTACTCTCTCCGTAGGTCGCATACAACCGTGCCCGAACACGGGCGTTCCCAACATGAGCCTCCTTCAACACCGCCCAAATCCTACAAGCCAAGTGCTCGGTGTGCACCCGATCGAACTCGGCCGACACAAAGCACGAAACAAGTAGTCGACCGCCTTATTGTTGGCGTCGAATCCGTCCCCTCGACCCCGGAGCAAGGAAATCCATCGGCGGACATAGCCCTGTGTCCACCGTGACATCCCAAAGCAGTGACCCTTTCCGCGGAGGAACGCACCCATCCGCTTGCTCCACATCCGGTAGTTCTTGCCATCGAAGTGTGGAGGACCCGAACCCCGTTCTCGGTACGCCATCCTTGGATCTTAGACCGGTTAGAGTCAACAAAGACCCGAACCGGCTCGATACCACTTGAAGGACCGATACGGCGAACCGAGAGAGGGGGGAGTGAATGGGAGCCGATAAAAATTCTTCTCGAAAGAGATGAAAACTCCAACAAGACGAACGCGGCTTCCAACACACGTCTCCGACTCACTACCAAGGTTGGTCAAGCCCACGTAGCCACCGGAGTGCCACCGGACCTAGGAACCAACACACACGGCCTTTCCGACTCGAGAACGCGGCGGAACAACAAACCCCGAGTCTACGGACCCACACCGGTCGGACCGGTGAGCACCACCGGTCGACCGGTCCCCGCCGGTGAACCTGAGCAACTTCCACAAAGTGGCTCTACACCGGTCAGACCGGTGAGACGCACCGGTCGGACCGGTGGCGACCGTAAAGCCCCCAAGGCACCAAACAGGCCAACCGACCACCAAACGGACCCAAACTCGAAACAGCAGCACCACAGGACAACAACGAACACACCAAGACGTTCACCCGAGCAAAATCCCACAGAGGGTTGCACCGGTCAGACCGGTCCAAGAGCACCCGGTCGAGGCCGGTGTAGCCTCGGGCGACTCGGGATGAACAAAGACCCGCGGGTCAACTCCCCCAAATCCAAATCTCGATCTCCCGAATCGCTCCACGGACTTGAACAAGACTTTGGGGATATCGGAACACCTCATGAGGAGTCCATAGCCAAGTTTAATCCCACCAAATCTCGTCCAAAAAGGAGGAATCGAAGAAATCCCGCCGAAAGCACTTCCAACCCAAGAACTCAAGAAACCCCAAAATCGAGCACCTTTTCTCACGGATTTGGGAGGGGAATCACAGCCCAAAGAACCACGAAGGGTTCCCACAAATTTCCCCCATCAAATCCCCAAGAGAAAAGCCCCGAAAACAACCCAAAGAAATCACCGAGAGAGGGCTCCGAAAATCACCACCAAGAACAACCGGGAAAAACACATCCAAACCTTGAGGAACAACACCGAATCATCTATACATGAAACAAAAGTTCGTACAAGGTCTAGCAAGCCGCCCGATCATCCATCCCTCTCTACAAGATCTCTCCGTGAAGCTCTCTTGCTAGTCCTAAGGAAAACTTAGAGAAAATAGGTGGAAAATAGGAAAACAAATGAGCTAGGGTTCAAAGAGTTGGCTGCCATCCTCTCACCTCTTGGGTTATATAGGCGGCAACCGAATGTCTAAAATGCCCTTCTCTACTAACTAGGGATACAAGCCCCTCAAGGGCGGATTTGGAATTCTTGATGTCTTCACCATCGGACGGATGCCCGGCGACCGCACTCTGCGTAGCCTCGACGCAAGCCATGCGATCCCGACGCGTGTCCTCCGCTTCGAAGATTCCGGATCGCGTCGTCGCACACGGCCGGACCGTGCTCCTCACCGGCCGACCGGTCCCCACCGGCCGGACCGGTCGGACCCACCGGTCCGGGGCCGTCCGGTGCCGCCGCACCTCCGTCTTCGGTTCTCCGGTATTGGCTTTGTGGATCAACCAAGGAACCCGGTGGTTTTCTCGGTGAACCACCGGAAACCCCGCGAACTCGGTGTAGCCTCCGCCAATCTCCACTCATGACTTGGCTCCCACGTAGTCCCGGCTCGACCTTGGTTTTGAGGCTCAACCAAGAAACCGTCCACGACTTCATCTTGCTGTTCTTGCCACCATGCGGCCCGCACTTGACCCCGCTGGCCACCGGGTCCCTCGAACGAAGCCTACTTGTCTTCTCCACACCTGGAGGCCTCACCGGCGACGACCTTTCGCGCTTGTTCTTCACCTGCACCAACACAAGTCAAGCCGCAACCTGCACCTGCAATACTTAGCCAAGAATTAGTCCACACAACGTTGTCAATCACTCATCACACAAGGAAGCAACCATCCACCGGTCCTCGAACCACACATGGTCCTCAGCATCTTGGGCGTCCCACTCTGCAAATGGATCATCAAACTCGGGGAGCTCACGGTAGGGGTCGGTGGGAAGGCCAAGATGAGACTTGACCTCAATGATATCCCGGCGATTCTCATTAGTCTCCATGGCTATGGTCTTGCACATGCTAAAGATGCTTTTAAGAACCCTCTTGATCATGGAGCCACTGTGCCGACGGGGAGGTCTAGGAGGGGAGCGTGCAGCGGGCATGTCATCATGGCGAGGAGCTGCACTAGAGGAGCCAACATACTTGCGAGCCTTTGGTGGTTTCTTGGCTTGATCACGGAGGTGACGGAAAGGCTTATGAACAACATCTTTGGGATAGCGAACATTGGTGACTCTCTCAATCATGTACATGATATAGGGGGCATAGGGAAGATACTTCATGGGATCGATCATAGCCCTTCTCAACTCATTCCAAATGAAGTCAAAAATGCAAAAACCTTCTTTATCCGGTGCCATCCTATTTAGGAGATTTGGAGCGAAGTACCTCAAAGCAGTGGCATCTCCTTGCTTGGGGTCGATGGTGGCACGAAAAAATTGATTGAGGTAGTAGTAGTAGTATGGATTGAGTTGATCCGCCTTTCCCTTTATAGCCAAATCACAGCTAGGGAACATGAAACTGAGCTCCCTAGGCTTGTACTTGGTCTCATTGTGAACAGGAGTGTGTTTTTCATCCTTAGAACCAAGTCCCAAGAGCCTAGAGAAAGTCATGTAGTCTATGGTGCACTTGTTCCCTTGGGTTGTCCATGTGATGGTATTGTCATAAGGGTTGTAATAATAAGAGCAATGGAATTGGGCGAGAATCTCCTTGTTCCAATTGTACCTAAACCCCATGAGATCATATAGGCCAACCTCCTTGCACTTCTCGATCACGGAGTTGAACACAGTGTTGTTGAGGTCCTCATAGTACTTCCAATCGATGTACCTCATCTTCACAATGGGCTCCATGTTCTATGAAGCTAGTCTAGGATTCCGGATGACGGTTTGATAGAAATCTCTATGGAAGTCACACCAAAATCTTGCTTCTAGCCCTTCTCCTTTGAGATACCGATAGACATCCTCCTCCCTTTGCTCCCTCACAGCTAGAGCCTTCTTGGAATAGTCCCTTATCATGTGCTCTGCAAAGCCAAGTACGGATCCGGGCTCCCTAAGTTTGATAGGAGTGTCAACCACCCGGACGTTTGGTGGAAGGGTAGGGATGAGTCTAGGAGGTGTTTTGGGGCAAATGTGGGATGCTACTCCTTGCTTGTGTTTGGGAGGAATGCGAGTAGCGGCACAGCTTTGATGGACATAGGGGGCTTGGCGACTCTTTTTGGGGTGAGGCTTGCAGCCGGTTTTCTCTTTAGCTGGCCCCTTCCCATGGCGACGAGGAGGTTCAGGTGACTGCTCATATGTTTCATCCTCCTCTTCACCACCATCATTCTCGGTCCGCTCCTCCTCCTCTTCCTCTATCTCTTCTTCACTCCCTTCGGCATAGGAGGGCGGGGAGCACCTCTTCTTAGCCTAGAGCTGCGCTGAGATCCCTCTTGTCCCAAGGCCTCTTGCACGGCCCGCAAAGCGGCGAGGTCATAGCTAGCCTTGGTCCTCCTTTGGGTGGAGGGCTCCTCGGTCTCGCGATGGATCTTCACTCGCATTTTCTGGATAAGTAACAGGATATGTAAGTGAGGGATCAACAATAGAAGAGATGCACAACACTGTGATTTAGGGTTTACAGTGTGAACTCCGGAGACTCCGGAAAAAATCCGGATACTACGGAAAGTCCAGAGAGTCCGAGTTTTTCGGGCCCGGAGTTTCCGGGTTTCACACCCGAAACCCTAACTCACAATGTTGCACAAATCAACTATCCAAATTGCGGAAAAATTGCAGATCTAGAGCCTATGGGGTATTCTCTACCTATTCCCTGAGAGGATACGACACGAACAACCCTAGGGAAGTAGATCGAGAGAGGTTCCTCAAGAGATACCTTGGGGAGAGAGAGGGAGAGACTTCAATTCTTCGAATCTTGAGTAGATCTTCGATCTCCACACTTTGGAGCCCTCAATCCCTCACTCACACTTGATTTTGATGGAGGAAAAAGAAAATCACCCAAGGGATAGATGGGGGAGAGAGGGAGGCGACGGGAGAAGGGGTGGGTGCGGTCGAACTGTGAAAGGGGGTAAATGAGGTCCTTTGACCGCGGTAAAGGGTATTTATACCCTTACGACCCGGACTCTCCAGGAAAAACCCCGGAGTTTCCGCTCCCCCTGAGTCCAATGACAGGATTTGCAAGGAATTTTATTTTGGATAGATTTAGAAGATTGTATATGTAATTTATATGAGTCTAAGCAGTATCAACACTTTGAACTAGCCACAAGCAAGCAATAGGAACAATAGTTCAAGTGTTGTACTCTAGAAGATCCAAATTTTCAAAACAAATTCAACACAATTTTTTCACAAATCTTTTGCTTTCAAAGCCCTAAACTAGGTCATTCAAACATGTGCATGATCTCAAGCCAAGTTACGAGAATCCAAGATATTTAGCTCACTCCTCAAAGCACAAAACCTTAGTTCATCAAGAGGCTTTGTGAAGATATCAGTTAGTTGCTTATCGGTGCTCACATGTCTTAAGGCGATATCTCCTTTGGCTTCGTGGTCTCTCAAGAAATGGTGTCTTATGTCTATGTGCTTTGTTCTTGAGTGGTTTATGGGGTTGTTAGCTAGCTTAATGGCACTCTCATTGTCATACAAGAGTGGCACCTTGCTAAACTTGCAACCAAAGTCTCTCAAAGTGAGCCTCATCCAAAGTAGTTGAGCACAGCAAGCGCCGGCTACAACGTACTCGGCCTCGGCGGTGGAAAGGGCAACAGAGTTTTGTTTCTTGGAACTCCAAGACACCAAGGACTTCCCAAGAAATTGACAAGTCCCGGATGTGCTCTTTCTATCTACTATGCAACCGGCGTAGTCCGAATCGGAGTAGCCAAGTAGATCGGAAGTGGAGCCCTTAGGATACCATAAACCAAGGTTAGGAGTATGAACCAAGTATCTAAAAATTCTTTTAACGGCCATTAGATGACACTCCTTAGGATTAGCTTGAAATCTTGCACACATGCACATACTAAGCATAATATCGGGCCTAGATGCACAAAGGTAAAGCAAAGAGCCAATCATGGAGCGATATACCTTTTGGTCGATGCTTTTGCCTTCCTCATTTAGATTAAGATGTCCATTTGATGGAATAGGTGTTTTGATGGGCTTGGCATTGTTCATGTCAAACTTCTTAAGCATATCATTAGTGTACTTGGTTTGACTTATGAATGTGCCATCCTTGAGTTGCTTGATTTGAAATCCGAGAAAGAACTTCAACTCGCCCATCATAGACATCTCAAATATTTTGGTCATAATTCTACTAAACTCATCAACCCAAGTTTGATTAGTAGACCCAAATATGATATCATCAACATAAATTTGACATACAAATAAATCATTGCCTTGTTTACGAGTGAAAAGAGTAGGATCGGCTTTGCCTATTTCAAAGCCTTTCTTTAAGAGAAAATACTTAAGGCATTCATACCATGCTCTTGGAGATTGCTTGAGCCCATAGAGTGTCTTATGGAGCTTGTAGACGTGGTTGGGGAATTGCAGATGTTCAAAGCCTGGTGGTTGGTCAACATAGACTTCTTCGGAGATTGGGCCATTCAAGAAAGCACTCTTGACATCCATTTGATGTAGCTTGAAATTGTGATGGGTGGCGAATGCTAAGAGTATGCGAATAGCTTCAAGCCTTGCCACCGGTGCATATGTTTCTCCAAAGTCCAAGCCTTCTACTTGAGTGTACCCCTTAGCCACCAATCTAGCTTTGTTCTTAGTCACCACGCCATCTTCATCTTGCTTGTTGTGAAACACCCACTTGGTTCCAATCACATTGTGCTTGGGATGTTCCACCAAGGACCAGACTTCATTCCTAGTGAAGTTGTTGAGCTCTTCTTGCATGGCCATTACCCAATCGGCATCACCAAGAGCATCCTCAACCCTAAGAGGTTCCAACATAGAAACAAATGAGTAATGTTCACAAAAATTTGCTAATCTTGAACGAGTTGTTACCCCTCTACAGATGCTTCCAAGAATGTTGTCAACGGGATGATCTCGTTGAACACTTTGCTTAACTCTTGGATGTGGGTCAGAAACTTCCTGTTGAATCAAATCCTCAATTTCTTGACTGGCTTGTGAAGTATCAGCAGCAGGTCCAGATTCTCCAGACTTTTCTTCGGAGTTTCCGGAAAACTCGGAATGTCCGGATTTTTTTCCGGATACTCCGGGGTTCGCAGTGGGAGAGAGAATTGCTATTTCTTCTATCTCGCAATCCTCATCATCTTCTTCCTGAGGCTTGATTTCTCCAATGGCCATCTTCCTTATAGCCTTTTCAGCTGGTACATCCTTGCCTAAACACAATTCATCAACTTCCTCCACTTGAGAGCCATTAGATTCATCAAACGTCAAGTCACACGTGACTTCAACACAACCGGTGGTCTTGTTGGGGACACGATAGCCATGAGCGTTTGAGGCGTAACCAAGAAAGATACCTTCATCAACTTTAGAAGCAAACTTAGAGCTTTTGGGCTTCTTGTCAAGAATGAAGCACTTACAACCAAAACTCTAAAGTAAGACATGTTAGGCTTTTTACCGGTTAGGAGCTCATAAGCGGTTTTGTGGCAAAGCTTGTGAAGATACAAACGGTTGATAGCATGACAAGCCGTGTTGATTGCTTCCGCTGAAAAACTATCTGAGGTCTTGTACTCATCAAGTATGGTTCTTGCGGCTTCAATGAGAGTTCTATTCTTTCTCTCCACTATCCCATTTTGTTTGGTATATGGGACGGACAGTTCATGACCTATGCCTTCTTCATCAAGATTCTCTTCAATGTTGGTGTTCTTAAACTCGGTGCCATTGTCACTTCTCACTCTCTTGATCTTCATATCAAATTCATTTTGGGCTCTTGTGGCAAACTTCTTGAATATTTCATGAACCTTGCTTTTGTCCTTCATAAAGAATACCCAAGAGTATCGAGAGTAGTCATCAACAATGACAAATCCATATTTGTTCCCTCCAATGCTAACATAAGCCACCGGACCAAAAATATCCATGTGAAGTAGTTACAATGGTCTTGTGGTGGTGAGCACATTCTTGGCGGGATGAGGGACACCAACTTGCTTTCCGCTTGACAAGCACTACAAATTCTATTTTTCTCAAAATGAACGTTTGTTAGTCCTAGGATGTGTTCCCCCTTTAGAAGCTTATTGAGATTTTTCATCCCAACGTGAGCTAGTCGGCGATGCCAAAGACAACTCAAGCTATACTTTGCCAATAAGCATGTATCAAGTTGGGCTTTATCCAATAAGAAATCCACCAAGTAAAGCCTTCCCTTGAGTTCACCCTTAAAGGCAACAGAGTCATCGCCCCTTCTAAAGACGGTCACACCCTCATTGGTGAACAAACAATTGTAACCCATCTCACAAAGTTGTGAAACGGACAACAAATTGTAGTCCAAAGATTCAACCAAATAAACATTGGAAATTGAATGATTGATTGAGATAGCAATTTTACCAAGACCAACAACCGTTCCTCCACCATTGCCTCCAAAGGCAATTCTTTCCGTAGGATTTTCAATCATATCACAAGATGTAAACATTTTCTTCTCCCCGGTCATATGATTTGTACATCCACTATCACTACAAGGTTTTCCCCCTATTGCAACAATTTCCTTAGGCAACACCACTAATTCGGTTGCAATAGAGGGGTACTATTGCACCGAAATGGTGATTCGGTTGCAATTTGTGTGTCTATTGCAACATAAAATTTGTGTTGCAATATTTATTTTTTGTGTTGCAGCAAGTTGACGCTAATGCACCCATTTTTAGGATTTCCGTTGCATTTTTTTGGAAATAATGCCACCCCATTATTGTGTTGCATTAGCATTTCTTGCGTTGCAACAGAAAGTTGTTGTAGCCACCATACTAGGGATGGTTGTGTTTGAATAGCTATGTCGCAACGTAGAATTTTGGTTGCAAATATATCTTTGTGATGTTGCAACAAGTTGGCGCTAATGCACCCATTATTCAGAATTGTGTTGCATTTGGTAGGAAATATTGCTACCCTATTTCTGCGTTGCACTAGAAATTCGGGTGTTGCAATATAAACTTGCTATGGCTACCATACTAGGGTTGGTTGCGTTTGAACGGCCTTACGCAACGTCTTATTTGGGTTGCAAATATACCTTTGCGTTGTTGCAATACAAGGAAGGCTATTGCTTCGTTTCTAGCCTCAAGGAGGAATATTGTGTATGTATTGCCACAAAATTTGTTTTGATGAAAAACAAATCTGCTATGGGGTTGTAGCGAAATTTAAAATGCGATTTAATAAATAAATTTTATTATGAAAAATCTGAATTTCAACAATATGGTATAGACTATATGTACCATGAAAAAAAGAGAGGATTTGTTTAGATGAAAAAATTGTGTGCTATGGGGATGTGGGCTAAGCCAGACCACAATAGGCTCAACCGGCGAGCGTAAAGCCCAGCGAGCGGGAACCCGAGTGGACCGGCCAGCCCATTAAGCCCCATAGCGCAAGTAGCAAGCATTAGTTGATGATGGTAATACGGAGTTCGAAAGCGCAGGCACGCCTCTCCTTTTAAGCTGGGATAACCCCTTCTCAGTTTACGGGGTGGCACTAAAGGTACTGGAGACTAGGATGTGAAAATGTCAAATGGGCCGGTGAGAGTAATGAAAACAAGGATGTGCCGGCCCAAATCGTGTATAACATTCAGCTCCCCCACCCCCAATACACTTTTGCTCCCAACCATCCCCCTCGTCGGCTCTGACCGTCGCGTCCACATCGAGATGCCCCGCATCGCGGTTTCCCCTGCGGCAAGCGGCGACAGCGGCCGGAGTGGCCGCATCGAGCCTTCCCAGACCAGCGGCGGGCGCAGACGAAGGGGCCGCAGCACCGTAACATAGCCGAGCAGCCGCCACGGCAAGCAGGGACGCATCGAGGGGATCCAGGAGAGCAGCGGCAGCGGACGGCGGGGGCCACACCGAGGGTTTTCAGGCGAGCGGCGGCGGCGTACGGAGGTGCCACTGCTCCACCACGCAGAAGCGCGATGCACGCGGGCGGTTCAAGTGTTCCACACCACCTACCTCGTCGTCCTCCGGTATGGTCGGCGGCACCCCAACCCTGTCGTCCTCTGGTACGGATGACACCGCCACCTCCTCGTCGTCGTCTGACGGCCCGCATCGCCAAGTCGATCCATCCGGTAAGGGTAAGCAGGCCCTAGTCGGATGCAAGCGTTCCAGAAGAGAAGTGAGGTACACTGCCCTACCCTCTTTGATTTTCCAAGAATCGTGTGACTCCTTTTGCAATTAGAAAAATGTTAGTAGTTCATAGTAATCAAAATTTCATACTAGATAATGATAATTGTGTTTTTGTGTGGATCCATCTCACCCCATACTAGATAATGATAATGATAATTGGCTTGATTTCTTGCCATCTTTTGTTGTGAATCTGACCTGTGTACATTTGATCACATTACTGAAAACAAAGCCAGCCAAATTGTTATACATTATGAGTCAAGAGATTGAATAGGCTGTTTTAAACTGAAAAACAGCAAATTATTTTGTTTGGTCAGGCTAGTGAACACTGCTAATCAGGTGAGGATCATCATTCCAGACTCGGATGATGAGCAGGACAATAGCAAGAAACCGTCTCCATCGAAAGCTTCGGGATCATCGAAAAGAAAGGTGCATTTTTTGATTATTTTGTTGCATTGTCCACAACTGTTGTAACACATTTCATGTTAGTAACTTGTGTTTGTTGTCTGCCATAGCAAATGCCCTTGCGCCAAATGGTTCAACAGCTGAAGGAGCGCTATGATAATTTGCGGGAGCAGATTGAGAACCTAAGCGTCGACATTGTTGGAACGCAAGAAGACATGGAGATGACCCTGAAGGAATTCATGGAGACTGTTGCTGACAAGTTAGAAGTGATGGCGAAGAAGATCCGCAAGCTTCAGGATAAAGTCAATTGCAAGTAGTAGTAATCTAGCTTAGTACGTAACATAACCAGGTCCTAGGTGAATTTTATGCAGATGCTGGTGAATGGTCTAAGAATGGATGTGTATGTGGCAACATCTAAGTATGCGAACATCTAAGTAATAACTTTGAACCTTTATATATGCATGTTCGTATGTCTATGTGTTTGGATCTGGATGAGCCCTTGCAAAATATTTGAACTTATGAGCACTACAAGAAATCCTTTGATCCATGACGAAATTCTCATGACGTTTTTTTATTTCGTCATAGATCACACTGCATCCATGACAAACAGCCAGATTTCGTCATAGATTCACAGTGCTGGATATGAAGTCCGATATGAAGTCTAAACACTATGACGTTCTGCCAATTTCGTCATAGATTTCGTCACAGATCACACTACTTCCATGACAACCGTCAAATTTCGTCATGGATTAGCAGTGTTGGATATGAAAGCCCAATACAAAGTCCAAGCACCATGACGTTGCGCCAATTTCATCATAATCCGACCCACATTGCATTTCAACATTTCCTCATGATTAATAAATTTACAAAATCATATAATGTATGAAAAGAATTATAGATAATAACAGTCTTAAATTTAAAAATCTAAAATTTAAAATTTTTTCTAAAGCATATAATATTATATACTCAATATATAGATATACATATATAGAGGCAAATAAAATTGAATTTCCGTTTTATGATTTTTTATAATTTACTATGATTTTCTAAATATTTGGTCGAAAAAATAAAAAAGAAAAAGACAAAATCATTTATAAAACTACGCATAACCAAGTTCTAGATGTAGTCTTTACAATTTCAAAGGTTGAAGGATATGCTTTGTGTAGTTACGAGTTTAGGGACGAAAACTAGACTTTCGCAAAAATTGAATAGGTGTCAAAGTGATTTGGGCTTGCTAACCGAGTCAAAGTCTGCCGGCGGCCCTTTAACTACTTGACGTGCTTAGGAAACCCACCCCGACAACCAAACCAGCCCACGCCGCACAACAAAGCCGGCCCAAAGGCACAGCCCAAAAGGCCGGCCCAAATTTGCGAAAATGGAGGGTCACCACTAGACTTTTTGCCATCCATGAGTTCAACATTCAATTATTTCTAATAAATCTGCATAATTCATTTAAATGATAGAAAATAGCATTTTGTTCGAAAAATCTTGAAACTTCTAAGAGACAACTTAAATGTGTTCTTTTACATGCGAAAAATATATTTGGGGTATATAAGATAATTAGTTTTTCAGTTAATTCATAAATGTGTCTTAATTAGGTACTTTAAAATAGAAAAATATGTTTTTTGCATAATAAATGGCACTGTGACCCCCTTGTGTTAATAGAAGAGTAAATTTAAGGTTATGTGTAGAATTGAGGTGTACATGACCAAGAATTGAGGTGTTAATAGAATTATTCTATTTACTATGAGGTAATGAAAAATGAACAAGGGTGTACACATTAGTTATTTAAAAAATTGAAAAAAAATAAGTTTTTGCACAACAATTGGTAATGAAAACTCACAAATGTTTATAAGATAACAATTTTGCAACTTTCTTCACAAGGGTGTACTCATTAGTGATTTAAAATTTAGAAAAATCAACTTTTTGCACAACTATATAGAAAAACCATTTTTCATTTGTTAAAGTTGTAGATCTTGGTAGAGAATGATTTTAAAAAATTTTAGAAAAAAGAATCATCCAATTTGGAGTTAGTATGAGGCAGAAAAACTAGTTACGAGTTTTAGACAAAGATTAAAAAGAGAAAACACACTTGTTCATCTCAGTTCATAGCAAGTGCAATTTCTGTTTTTAATCTTCGGATAAAAGTTGTAAACTGTTTTGCTTCCTCATACGAACTCCAAATCGGTTGATTCTTTTTCCTAATTTTTTCTAAAATCGAGATGTTTTACTCAGTGTCATTTGTTTGTATCTTAATTACTATTTCTTAATTGCTTTTCATACAACATATCTTTTTCAACTAAAAAGTGAATATAAAAAACATGTTATTTCATAATAATTGCTAATATAACTTAACATTCTCCAATGTTATGGTCAACACAAGGTTCATCCAAATTTGAGGTGCCCATGGGTAAGAAAGTATTTGAGTGTGTCCAACTTTGAAGTTTAAGTTGAGTTGTATGAAACAATGTGATGATCTATCTAGTTTATGAACAGTGTATAGTCCAATTTTCACAAAATCATATGAAACTTTTTTTGTCAAGCTTGTACATCTAGAAAATGATCCTGTGCCAATTTACATAAATTTTTGATAAGTTTTATTTATTATTATCATTATTTTATAACAAGGGGACTAGTAGAAGTTTGAAATTTCCCTACGAGCCAATTGAATTTTTCGTCAATCTCCTAGATGTGGGCTAGAATGGACCATAGAAGCCTAAATATGTTTGAAAATATTTTAAGGTATACAAATTTCAAAGTTAAGTTAAGTTGTATGAAACAATTTGAGAGACCTATATAGTCTTTGAACAATGTATACTCAAATTTTTGTAAAATCTTATTATAGGTACAATGTATACTTCAATTTTCACAAAATCTAATGAAACCTTTTTGTAAATCCATAAAATGATTCTATGTCACCTTACATAATTTTTTGAATTTTTGTGAATCTTATTATAGGTACATACGGGTCAATTTGAAATTTCTTTCGGTAAACATGCAGAAAATCATTTAAATGATATAAATAGCAAATCTACTTGAAAATTCTTGAAACTTCTAGGTGACAACTTACATGTTGCATTTTACACGTGAAAAATGTTCTGAGGGTATGTAAGGTAATAATTTTTCAAGTTACTTCACAAGGGGGTGTACTCATTAAGGATTTAAAAATAGAAAAATAATTTTTTTGCACAATAAGTGGCAATTTTTGGATACCAAGTTACATAATTTTTGGATAAGTTTTAGGTATTATTATCATTATTTTATAACAAGGTGACTACTAGAAGTTCGAGTTTTCCCTACAAGTTAATTGAATTTTTTTTAATAATTTCAGGATATGAGCTATAATATAAAAGAGGTACTTCAATTATATTTTAGAATTTTTTAAATATGATTTGAGATACATGGAGTTCAAATTAATTATTTCCATTGCAGAGTTTCACTTAAATTGTTGAAATTAGTAAATGGATTAGTAAATTATCCAAACTTCAAAATAACAACTTATGTGTACTATATTGTATATAAAAACTATAATCATGTATATAAGATTATTGTTTGTGTGTGTTACTTCACAATGGTGAAAAAAATGAAAAATAAAAAATAAAAAATAAAAATGTTAAACAGTGGACGAATGTAGCATGTCTTTTTCGGCCCATGTGGCCCAACTATTCTTGACCGTTCACCATCGATCCAACGGCTCATATTGCACCGACTTGGTATAAAATGGTGTACACAAACCCTAGCACCCTTCCCCTTTCGCTGCGCTCCCTCCCTGCCTCAGCCGCCTGCTCTTTCTCGTCCTCAGATCTGCGCCAGCCAAGTTCCTCACCGACTGCCGCCGCCTCCTCCTCGTCCTCCTCATGCTCAGCTGACCCACCCCCTGCGCCCTCCGCCTCCACCCATCCCTGCCGTCCCTTCTCTCCCAATCCAACTCGCATTCCACGCCTGCCGCTGCTCCGCGTCATGATCTCTGCGGTCGCCAATTGGTCTCTCCAGGGTGTAGCTTGCTTGCTTTCTTGCTTTTCCGTGATACCGATTGGAGCTCGGTGACCTAGTGGACCCTGGAAGCGAGGCGCAATGGGGCCGGAGGAGGAGGCTTCGAGGGCGCTACTGGTTCCTGAGGGAGGTGGGGGAGGTGAGGTGCAGGGAGAATAGATGGTGGCCTGCGGGTTGGGGCCCGCACAGCATAACAGTGCCTCAGGCAGCGTCAACAACGCGCCGCTCGCTCGCCGCCATGCCGCCGCACGGCCTCGGCGGCATCCACCGCCAACGGCGCCGACGGCTACGACGGCGGACGGCTACGCGCTTCGCGCCGTCGTGAGTTCCGCCCGCCTTCTCGTGCTGCCCAGTTGATTCCATGTTGCGTCGATGCGTGATTTCGTAGTTAGTTACTACTACTTCGTGTGTCTGAGATTTTGAATTGTCTATTAACCCATGACGATTACCAAAGGAGAGTTCCCTACCTACTGGAAAGTAGAGGAAACAGTTGGGGTCGACGACTTGTGGCTGAGAATTATTTAACTGTTATTTCAAGTTAATGTCGCTATAATTGGCTACCTGTGATGTGCTCGTAATCCATGGCCTACTTCCCTACTTGTTTAATGCGTTAGGTAGTACCATTTCACTTGTTCTTGAGCTTTACTGTTTGCAGATTTGGTAAGTCTTGCATCCCCAAATTTAGCCCTTCAGTAGATTATTTGAGATACAAATTTTCTTTGTTAAGATTCAAAATTAAAAAAATGATGTGTTACAATGTATTGCTTGAATTTCATGTGTGTTGTGTTGCCTCAATGAGACTTCTCTTATTTTCCTGGGTGCAATATTCATGGTTGAATGTGCTTATTTTTGTAGTGTTGAATCTGCTGCTTCTTTAATGTGATTAGTGTTGCTCAAATGCCATTAATTTCTAACGTACATGACTGAAGAAGACCTTTTGGAATAGACCTTTTTATCAAAGGCTAGTGTGCAAGTTGCAGGATTTGATTGGGAGGGGTTGGGATCTTAAGAGATGAACAATACTCATTATTCTTGTATTCACTGGTAATCTACTTATATCTAACAGACTCTTATCTTACTTATATTTTTTGATATGTGCATGTGCACTTGATGGCGGATCTGAATCTTGGACCTGCATCCAGTGAGTGCTGCCTTGCAGGTGGAGGGGTATCTGGAAGGGGTATACTGTGAGTGTGGAGGGAGCCAGTGCGTAGTTCGTTCTTTGCCCCGTATCCGTATGCCCGTAAAGTCGCAAACCGATGCCCGATGGTGGTAAAATGCTAACTATTGACTAATTCTTTTTTTCTCCGCAGAGCAAATTGAGGAGAACTCGATGGTGTTCGGTCTAGTGGAATCGGTGGTTCGGTGCTCCTTCTCCCCTTCTTTCCTCTTCTTTCGGCTCCTACGTGTCCTCTCGAATATCCGGTGAAGCCATCTGTCGCTTGTGCTTGTGGTTCCGTACGCTTGTTGCTAGTCGCTTGTGCTAGGTTACTTTTGTATACTTTCCATTTGAACTATAGCATTTAGTATGTTTGTGTGAAGTCACAAACTTGCCTTTTAATAATTGTTGATATTGTTCATGTCGTACCTATGGATCTGTTTCTTTTTTGCCATATGCATGCTTCGGAGAATTGAGTTTCATAATTTAAGTTTAGTGTTAGTTTGCTTCGAGCTGATTTGGACCGGGTTACTCATCTATTCAAGACTTGTACTTCTCTCGTTCAACATATAATTTCGATTGCCATATGGTGTTAGCATCCATTTTATATTGGTACATTGGCATTACATTGAATTACCTCCTTTGCATGTTCATTAAGATTTTTGCACACAAGTTGATAGAAAATGTGCACTTTGCAGAAAATATACATGGTACATGTAAATGCACACTCGTAAAAATAGCTATCATATAGTTAGATTGTTTGTGGTTTTCGTATGTGGAACTGAAGGCATCAAATTAGTAGCCTTATGAGATTGGAATAAAATACCGACATATGTGCTTGCCAATTGCAAGTTTTTGAAATTATCTTTTTATTTCGAATAGCTGCTAGTAGCTATCACTATTTTGCATAACAATGCAACAATTTTATGTATAAGATTTGGTTGATTCACCAATTATTTCAAGTTCAAGTGTTGCTCATAAGATCTGTACGTCATGTCCATAAAAGTTCTTTTGTATGCTTTGGGAAATATCTGCTTCATTTTTTAATAGATCTTACCTTACTGTTTCTGTGAGCTGCAATCAATTATGTAGTTTGTTTTTATCTCCAAGTCATTATGTAGCTATTGAGCAACCACATTATAATAGCACTGAATTTGTCTCTAGTAGCTGATCCACTAAGTATTGTTCCTTTTCACTTAGGTGTACCATTTTTCAATTTTGATAATTCTGGAATTTTAAGCATTTTGGATGAGAGTAGTGTTTCAGGGAAATAAACTCTAAAAGCAAGTAATGTCCTTTGCCTTTTACCTGCTCATGTCAATTATGATATTTTTATTTTTATGTGCTTGCACCAATCTCTGAATCTGACTCATGCATCTTTCAAGTGGAGAGGAGGAAAAATGCTGAGTTGGCGGCAAAAAATTGATGATCTTTCAAGTCATGCAACTGAGTCAGTCGAAGCAAGCTAAGATGGAGGCAACATTGGACCTTTTGCTGAGTCAAAATCAAGCCAACTAAGCAAGAAACTTTATAGGAAACTTCACCTTTTTGGTGGAAACTTTACAGGAGCCAAACTGTGCAGCGGTTGTGGTAGTTTTGATGTAGTCTGGTGATATATAGTGATACATGTTGGGGTTTTGATCTGTTTACGGTTGTGGTGATATATGTTGTATACATATAAAAAATATTCTGATGATATCTGTTGATTTGGTGATCTCGGTTGATCTGGGTTTATATGGTAATTTGGCGATCTTTTTAGCTATTGTGTTGGGCTGAAATGTATATGGGCTGAAATGTATATATGCTGAAATGTATATGGGCTGAAATGAATATGGGCTGAAATTAGACCTGGTTACAAAGTGTCACATCACCTGCCACGTCAGCGACACGTGGACGCCAAGTTAGCGACACATGGCAACCACATGGCAGCCACGTCAGCGCCACGTGGACGCCACGTCAGCACCACGTGGCAGCCACTAAGCCCCACGTGGCAGCCACAACAGCGCCACATGGCTGCCATGTCAGCACTGCGTCATCTACCTCGTGCGCGCCATGTCAGTGCCTCGTCATCTGCCACGTCAGCAGCCACCTCATCTCTATAAGTGATGTGGCAAGTTAATCCATGACGATCACTTTCGTCACAGATTTTGGGCTTCGGGCTGGGTTCAATGGGCTTTACACCAATCTATGACGGCTTGAGAACGTCATGGATCACGCTAATCTATGACGAAAATTTAAGGACGTCACGAGAAGGGATCCGTGACGCTCAATACATGACGTTCTCAAATTTCGTCATAGATGTCATTTTATGACGAAATTTTGATGACCCGTGACGAAAATTGACCATCATAGACCACGAGATTTTTTGTAGTGGAGTGACACAAATTGAAATCTGTTGGGTCCTGTCATGCATATTTGAACTAACCATCTGTCTGTTTTCAGAATTGCGACATGCTATTGTTTATGCTATTCATGTGTATATTCACAAAGCATTGTGATCAACAATTTGGAGACTCTTCACTAGAACTCCTGAATTTTGTGTATTATTGTTAGCCTCTATAGTAGCCGATCAGAAAAGAAAAATACTGAATTACGCATATGTTGAAAACCCGGGGCACATAATGTGAACCCTGAGAAAGGTCATACTACATACAACCTCAGAAATATTGAAACGAGGTATTCCTTGGTTGTACTAAAATGTTGTCTATCATGTATGTATTGCCACGAAATTTAGTTGTTGCATTATTTTTTGTGATCGTTGCAACTGTATAAAAATTATTGCAACGAGGTATTCTTTGGTTGCACTCTAATGTGTCTATCGCAACGTTTATGCAGGAGATCAATATGACGATCAGATAGGGGCTTTTCCAATCCGCACCATTCCAAAATTCCGTTGCGGAGATCTGTGCGGAGATCTAGGTTTTTGTTGCGGAGATCTCCACGAGGGCCTCTAGGGGATCGATCTCCACGGCGATCTCCACGTGATTCTTGTTGCGGAGATCTAAGCGGCGCTACGGCCACGGCCGGTACGTGCCGATGTCTTGATCTCGTATATATATTCAATCGTTCGCTGCATATATATGCATATTGGTATATATATCATGATCAAGGTCGATTGAAACATGAACAATGCAAATTAACTAATGGCATCAGACGGAGATCGCAGTTGGATGCGCTTGCCTCGACACTCAGCGGATTGGCAGAACAATTTTCGAATTTTTTTGCAAAAATTTACGGCCTCATCAGCGCGAGGTGGATCTATTGTGTGTCCATGTAATTTGTGTCAATGCATGATCAGACATTCCACTGTGCTTCCCATTCAAATTCATTTACTCAATAGAGGGTTTGCTGATTGTTTCATCGATGCTGGTAACATTCAAGACCAAACTAATACTTCATCTCAGGGTCCTGTGAATCAAGATGTTACTGCTGATCTTAATAATCACGATACAGTACCTACAGCTGATGATACAACACATTTATTTGTAGAAAACGATGAAGAAGATGGTTTGGATGATAACCCTGCTGCCACCAATACTCTGATTAGAAACATTATCAGTGGCACTATACATCATGGACAAACCAGAGATGAGGAAGAGGTAGATAAGCAGGCAGAGATGAGGAATTGTTGCACCAATAGTTCAAGATGCCCAAGATGATGAGTTTTTCAATTGATACTTACTCGACCGTAGTCATGACTTCTATGTTGCCATTATTTACTACTTCTGGAAGACTTTTGCATAAAGCTTGGAGATCTTCTTCTCCATCGCATCTAACTTGCCACCTACATCCTCCACTACTTGCCGGTTAACTGATTTTTTATTATTTTTTTAATAACATTTGATTATATGTTATTTTAAATAGAAAAATATAATGAAATGTAGAATGTGATTTATTATGGTAAATGTTAATATTAAATATATGAATCTAAAAATTGGTATTGGTATGACAAACAAAAATAGGGGGATGTATGGTAGGCCAGGTCACAACAGTCTCTACCGGTGAGCGTGAAGCCCAGCGAGCGGGAGCCCGATGGGCCGGCCAGCCCAACAAGCCCGGAGGTTAGTAGAGAGGAAGCAGTGTTCAGAGGAGTTCGGGATGGCAAGCACGCCTCCCCTTTTAAGTTGTGGTGCGCCCGCTTGAGGTAGCGGTGTGGCACTAAAGATTATGCTGATATGCTGTTGTGCAGCGCTTCCCACACACCGGAAGTAATAAGGACAAATGGGGCGGCCCACTCTCGGACCGCAATCCTTTTCTAACAAAAGTGCACATTGATAATTTGCATATGTGTTGTTCCTTTTAATATGTTGATATAGAAAATAAAAAATTGACTCACAAATGATAAAAATTAATCTTTAGTAAATCAACAAATAATTAGAGTAATATGGAAATTATCTGTCAAAATTGCCCAAATAAACAAGGCCTCTTAGTTTCAATCCATCACTGAATTACTAGAAATATGTACACTCATACTTGTTCCGAAAACCCAGAAATTCTACTTGCTACTTTTGGTTAGTACATTAGTTACATGATTCTAACAAATTAGCATCTGGCAGAAATTGGTAACCATGCTTGATCTCAAGCTGATTAGCAATCTCAAAAGACAGAAATGCATCCTTGGAGGCGTATTTCACCTGCCATTCGTGCAACACCCTCAAACCCCAATGCTTGTGGTCCACATTTCTGTCCTTGTACAGAGGTAGCTCCAGTACAAAATTTCCAATCTTCTCCAGTGAAGACCTGTAACCATTTTGGTACAGATGGCTATACTTGTCATCAACGTCAGAAACAATCAGTTAAAGGTCTTTCCAATTAGAAATCTTGATGCCGCAGTCCTCCTGTAGGCGTTCAACATCATTGGTGATATGCGCTCCGACAAATATGTGGCCTTCCTCGCTGAGAAACTTGCTCAGGACATCAGGGAGGTTGTAGCCGGCATGGTGCACCTGGTAAATAAGGCAGTGTGACCCGACACACAATTGCAACAATGCGAGCTTGTACCCGCCACTGCGAAGCTCAATCCACTCGGTGTCCAATCCAATGAGCAAACGTTCTGGAGGTGGGCTACCTTTGATTTCGTTGATGTACTCCGCCACTACTCCCGCGTCGCAAGTGACGGTGGTCTTGATGCTCGGGTACCGCTCCTTGAAGAATTCAACCTCGTGCATCATAGTTGGGGGCGGTCCCTGCTTCTCCGAAAGTCGTGGACGGACGACGGCGGGGCGCCATTCGTCCCACTCCCAGCCGCTGCGATCTCGAACGTTGGCGGGATCAACGGCCTCCCACGGGTTCACGGTGACACGCTTGCCACCCTGCAGTCCCAATCCAAGAAAACAAAGTTCTGAATCTTCAACCTCGTGACAAATCCACGACTAGAAACTCATTGTGCCTTGAAGGACTAACCTTCAAAGTGACGCTCTCTGCTGATGCGGCCGGGATTGCTCCGCCCGCATCACCTAGGTTACTGTGGAGGTCGGCGGCGGCGATTGCCTCTACGACATCCCCCTTCGTTTGTGGGGCACCGCCGTCACCCGATGCGTCACTTCGGGTCATCGCCTCCGTTTGGAGGTCGCTTGCGATGGCGGTTGCCGAGATTGCAAGCTTCGGGGGTCGCCGGCAATGGCGGCAGGCAAGAAAACCACTTCTCCTTCGATAAGACAGTTGGGGGCGGGGTAGGGATGAGGCTAAACTAGTATATTCTATGCTGTCGTTTCGGCTTCATATACAAGTCAAATCGACGTGGTGGTTGCCGAAGCAATGGGCATGGCAAGATTTGAAGACAACCGGCAAGACGAAGGGGCGGCGGTTCCTAATTAACTGCGACACGCACGCGCGCCTGGGGAGTCGTCGTCTGGCCGCAACGCTTCACCTGCACCGGATAGTTGCATGCAAAATCACACTAAGGGTGTGATGTCTGAAAAGGTTTGCGAAAAGCTCTGTATCGCAAAGTAGATCCAAACTATGTAATTAGTTTTAGATTTCATCTACATTTACTACTCCATGAATGTGCACCATTAATTACAAATATTAAAGTAAGTTATTTTCAAAACTACTTTCACAATCTGTAGCTAAATATAGTTTAAGTAGGTTCATTAGATTCGTCACACAAAGTTACGCTTACACGTGAAAAGGTTATACAAATAAATTTTATTTAGTGTTCCATTTATGAAAGATTCTTGGGGCTAATTTTATTTAGATGCGAACGGGAGAAGGAACGCAGCGCTGTGCCTCGCGATCTCCCACGCGTTTAGTCGTACACTACTCGAGTACCCTAGACGACCGATCAACGAAGCTCCTACTGAGCACGCGTCAGGTGCTGTGACGGGTGACAAGACGGCACGGGGGAGCCGGAGTTTGCTTCGTACACCCGACCACACCCACCCCGAAGCAGTGAACAAGAAATCGCAATGGCACAAACAAGGAACAATGCGACGAAGTTCGATTTCCTCGGCCACGAGGGGACGGTACAGATTAATCTTACAAAGGTGAGTTACAGGCCGCCAATGTTGGCGGCGGCGCCATCGCGAAGCACGCCGTCGATGTCAACCCCCGCGGCGGCGGCATCGGCCGCAATGGGGAAGTGCAGCGCGTAGTGCCGGTGCTGATCCGGCGGTAACGGCCACTCCGGCCGCGCGATCGCCCAAGGGAAACTTGACTTGAATGTCCGCCGTCGCGAGCGCGCGGCGGCTCCCCGGCGCGCACCGGCACGCACCGCCTCCCCGGACACGCCCGGGGGAGCGCGCGAAGACGGTCGGACGACGGCTCGGAGTCCCGGGCCGACCACCGCGACGGCGACCTCCGCCGCGCGCGTAAGGTCATCATGGCGATCCTCCAGATCGTTCAGGTGGTAGCGCAGCTCCTCCGCCTGCTCGCGGCGGAAAGACGCCTCCGCCTCCTCGGCTAACGCAAGAAACAATGGCGACGAGTCAAACAAGAGCCTAGTGGGCGGCGTGCACTGACGGAATACAGGAACTCACCAAAGCAGCGGGCCTCCACATCGGCCTTGGCGCTGCGAACTTCGACTGTCTCCGTCTCAGCCGCCTGAAGGGCGGTATGCATCGCTTCCCGGGTCCCCTCCAGGTCCCGTACCTTGCGCAGCGCGACATCTAGACGACGCCGCATCCACGCCAGTTCCTCTGCCGAGTCCCGGGCCTCCTGACGAACGGGGGCGTCGCCCCAAGACGAGGAAGAAGACAAGCTCCAGGATTCCGACGACGAAGATCCACCAGACGGAGGCGCCGCACCGGCTGAAGGACCCGGGCCAAATGTCGCACTAGGAAACAGTAGAAGAATGACAACATCAGATCCTCGACAAGCACATGAAATTATGGAGATAGGAAGACACTCACCCCTGGCGAGAAATCAACCGACGGAGACGTGGAGGGACCGACGGCGACGAACCACCAGGGGCCTCTTCTGCGGGGCGCTTCTCTCCGGCCATTGCTGCGCGCAGGGAGTCGAGGGGGAAGACGAGCGGCTACTCAAGATCGACGAGAGCGGCGCAAAGGATTTTGATTTGAGGAAGTGGTACTACACATTGTTCATTAATCCTAGGCTCACTCTCATTGTTTAAGAAACTTGGTTGGAGACATGTCATTTTTGTTCTACGTGACCGTACCCCTTTGTTGACGGTGAAAATCCGTCAACCTAGCCATGAGTTTACCTTCGGTGTTGGCATTAGTTTTATACCTTATCCATTGGTACTAACCCCCGTGGTATAACAAGTTCACGTGTGCATGTCGTTTTTGGAGTTTAATGTTTATGCAGGGATTTAGTGTTGAATGCAAGACTTTCGGGATAAGTTCATCAAGCACCTCATGACAAGACCTTGAAGCCCCGAACAAGTCATGCAATGAAGCAAACTTAACTCCAAGAAGCCGGGGACTTGATCCGAGAAGACGACAAACTCCGGGGACCCGACCGTAAAAGTGCCGAATCTTGCAAGACAAGGAGTTGAGTCCAATTCGGAGAGAAACCGACGACATGGACCTACATGCAGAAGGGGGAAGCATCCAGGAAGCAAGGGAACCGACCTCGGGCGAAAGAGCCCACGGGCTGGGCCTAAATGGGCCCAGGCCGACCGGCCCAGTCCGGTCGGCCCAGGCCCATTTAGGGCCCAAACCCGTCGTCCTTTGCCCTAGCCACCAATCGGGCTATTTATAGTCCCCTAACCGAGAGCCACGCAGAGAAGATTTCGTCTTCGGCCGCCGAGAAGCAGAGAAGAGAGGGACACCATCTAGGAGAGGAGAGGGTCGAGCTAGTTGACTAGGGTTTCCCTAGCCGACGTGGGAACCTTGCAAGGAAAACCACGCCGGAGTTCCCGGAGCTAGAAGCAAGATCAAGGAAGGATCCCGGTGGTGATCTTGTGTATGTATCATTGTTATAGTTGAATTATCAAGTTGAATCTTTTCCCGGCCGATCAAGTGTTTCCTCGAAGATTTCGTTTTTCGATCGGCTTTGCTTATTCCAATTCTATTCTCGAGATAGATTACATAGGGTGTTCTTGTAGCCGCGGTGGCTAGAGGTACACGCCGGATCCTCCGAAAGAATCTCGACTTGTCTTTTGACTCGCCCTAAGCTCCCCGCATGAATAGGGATACGTTGTGACAGAACGGGGGTCTCGAAAGGCGGTTTTCGGATTTGGACGGGAAACCACGATTTGAAGAGGCTTTTATTAAGATTCGATTTGCTACTTCTTCTCTTGCTTGGAACTTCAACAAAAGGCTTACCCCGATCCCTCTAGATCGGTTTATCTACCCAATCTTACTTTGTTTTCTCCGGTTTTTAGTAGATTAGATCTGTTTTGTGTCTTTAACTTAGATGCATTAGGTTCTTTATTGAAGATTGCGTTATTTGGCTTTAATAGATTAAGTCTTGCGTCACATATTTGTTCCACGGATTCGATACCTTGGGTTCACCACTCGAGGGAAGAAGGGTCCCTTGACTACGACGGGAGACTTGTACGCTTGCGAGTCACGAACGAACTTTGATACAAACATTAACCGTCAACAAGCCCCTTTTTCTGGCGCCGTTGCCGGGGAACAAGTGATCAAGATTTGATTTTTTATTGCTTTTTTTTGTAATTTTCAGTACTGATTTTGTTTTATTTTTGCATCTACTAAAATTTTATCATCCTCGAAATACATCTAATCTAGTTTGTCTAACTCTAGTCTTTATAGATTTGTTTTGTTTTCTAGTTTTTTCTGCATACTTTGTTTATTGCTAACCCTAACAGGAGATGGACGGCTACCTCTCCAACAAACCCAATAATTTTGTGGATGATCCGTAAAAACTTTACGAGCTAAGATGACGCGAAGCACATCAAGCTAAAAAGCCGGATTTTGTAGATTCGAGTCGGAAGACAAAGGATCGCGAGGAATCTCCGAAGAATTCACCACCTCAAAGTCCGCGGGAGAACCAACGTCCACCAATGGGTGACCAACCACCGAAGAACGCAAGATTGGGGAGCTATGCACCCCGGACATCATCGACCTACCAATCTTGAACCTCGAGGAGATCGGAAGACCGTTCGAGATCAAGACCTCAACAATCCGCATGGTGCAACATTCACCCTTCACCGGCAAAGAGGATCCGAACCTTCACCTCGAAGCATTCATTCAACTATGTCAGACTTTCAACATGGATGGGGTGACTCAAGATCAAATGAGGGCAAGGCTTTTTCCGTTCTCACTACTCGGGAAGGCTTTGCAATGGTTCCACTCTCAACCGGCGGAGACGGTGCAAAATTGGAACACGTTGATGAAGGCTTTCATGAAGGAATACTACTCACCGGGTAAAACTCAAAGCTTGCGTAATAAGATTGCCACCTTTGTTCAATATCCTACGTAAACTATCTCGGAGGCATTCGAGCGCTTCAACGAGTACACCGGGCGGTTCCACATCACAAGTTCCCGAAAGAAGACCTCGTGCAAAAGTTCTATCAAGGACTCACCATGGCGTCAAGGACGATCATCGATGCATCGGCGGGAGGATCTATCATCGAGCTTACACCGACGAAGCTTTCACGCTATTCAAGAAGGTCGCGGATAATGACACGTGGGCGTCATCCGGCGCCTACACCCGGCTCAACCCATGGGGAACGTCAAAGGAGTCTTGCAAGTGGAGAAGGAAGACATACTTGAAGGCAAGATCGACTCGCTCATGAGGAGGTTGGAGAAGATGGAGATAGAAAAGAAAGAGGCTCAAGACTTGAAGGCCGCCGAAGCAAGGTCCACATGCGAAGAATGTGGAGAGTATGGCCATGTCCGCAAAGATTGTCCGGAGGAAGCCAAAGTGCTCGACTACATGAGGAAGGGAGAATTGCCGAACTTCCGCTACGGGCAAGGTAGGCCTCAATTTAATGCAAGCTCATTTATTCCTAACGCGGTTCCACTTCGGATACAATTGAAGGAGTTCATGGATGAGCAAGCTAAGATCAACAAGGACACCGTCACCAAGTTCAAGACCATAGACAAGGTGTTGGAGAACATCGATAGCAAAGTGACGGAGGTCGGAAGTTCCAATCATCAAGTGCTCAACATGATGAAGATGCTCGAGACGCAAGTTGGACAACTTGCGGGGCGCCTCACTAATGATGAAGGGAAGCTTCCGGGACAACCCAAATGTCCCAAATCGGCGAAGGCCATTCAAACGCGTTCGGGGAAGGAGACCGAAGATCCGGAACGTTCCGCGGGAGCAAGGAAGCTTAAACCATCCACCGAGGTGGAAGGAGCTGCTAAAGAGAAGGTTACGGGGATCGTCACCGAGGAACCCGAATTCGAGATGCCGGAAGATGACACGAGGATACCGCAACTCAAGCCACGCTACTTCCGAGGTAAACTTGACAACCACTTTGAGAAGTTTGTGGAAGTTGTGCGTAGACTTAGCATCAACATGCCGTTACTAGATGCCCTACAAGTACCTACATATTCTCGTTACTTTAAAGACATTCTTGCAAATAAATATGAGATAGCAACACTCGGGGTAGATCATGTCAAGATGTCCGAGGAGTGTAGTGCGGCTATTGCTTATGGGCTAGAGAAGCAAAAAGACCCCGGTGCCCTACAATTCCATGTTCGGTTGGTTCTTTCAACTTCGAGAAGGCGTTATGCGACCTTGGAGCTAGTGTGAGTGTCATGCCGAGGGATGTGTTCGAGAAGCTACGCCTACCGATGGAGCCTACGGGAATATGTTTGGAGGTGGGTGACAACTCCATTCGCTATCCCTTGGGCATTGCCGAAGATGTACCCGTGAAGATTGGACACCACTTCATCCCCGTCGACTTCGTTGTGCTCGAGATGGGAGAGAGGGAGAAGCCGCCGCTCATCCTAGGGAGGCCGTTCCTCAAGACCGTGGGAGCTACTATTGATGTTGGCAAGGGGGAGATCATGTTCGATATCAACGGAGAAAGGAGTTCCTTCAAGTTCCGTCCAAGGATTGAGGCATGCAACATGATTGGAGTGAAGGTAGAACCAAAACAAACGGAGGGGCTGAAAAAGAAGAAGGAGCCGAAAAAAGTGAACGTAACGAAAATTAAAGAAGGTGTTGCATCCGTCAAGACAAAGGAAGAGAAGCCGCCCGTGAAGACCAAAAAAATGACTAAGCCGCCCAAGCCAAAAGACAAGCCCGCGCCCAAGATGGTGCGGAAGTGGGTACCCAAGATTGCAACGCCCGCAAAGAGCGTTGATCCGGAGTAATCAAGTGAAGAAGTCTAGCTATAGACTATAAACGAAGCGCTAGGCGGGAGGCAACCCGTTTCGTCGAGTCAAGAATAAGCTACCGGGAGGACAACCCGATTCCGGTTTTTCGAGTATTTTTAATAAATTAGTTTTTGAGTTTTACTACGCAAAGACATTAGACTTAGAAGTGGTTGAACAATATTAGAGACATAATTCTTGATTGAATGTTTGCTTTATCATAAACCCTTTGCATGAACCCTCCTATGTGCTTGTTTGATTCTTTTCTTTTCGAGAAACCCCTCAACCAAATAATTTCAGAACCTTAACTCAACCTTTCACCCTCATTATGGTGCTGAGGTTGACTTATTTTTCATGCTAAAACCACACGAGTAGAGCCACGATTTATGTTCAAGTGTTAATAAAATTCAGCACGTGGTAGTACTCACGTGAACCTAGAAATCAAAGCTTTTGGTTGGTTTTAAAAAATTTTATCTTTGGTTTCTCTAGGATTAGAATTTTTCTAAGCCTATTCTAATTTTGTTTTATTCAAAATCTTTCTTATTTAGCCAAAATTAGAACCTAAACCTATGCCCCCATGATCAAGCCGGGAAAACGTTCGCTCTCAACCGATGAAAGCAAACTTTACCGGTGAGACCAAAATCGACGTAGTCGAAAAATATTTTCGACTTACATTTGTTTTTAATGGTTTAAAAACTTCTCTAAAATTATGCTTGAGCTCTTGCATGGCTCTGAAAAATTATTTTAAATTTCGAATTAGAGGAGTGCTTAACCTTAAACACACCTAAATGGAGGCAACTAGTTTGAATTAATCATGCATGCACCATTGGATCCCCTTTTATCAACTTTCACCAATTCCACATGCAAAGGACAAGCATGGTGGGCAGCAAGCATCAACTTTGCAGGATTTTCATGGTGGCATGTGAAGCAAGTGGAGCTAGGGAGCATGGACATGACCCAAAGCATGGAGCATCAAGTGGGAGGACCAATAATTCAAGAAAAGGAGTGGACGAGAGCGTTTGGGCGGTGCAACTCGTGGAGCACGCGGGCGGGGAAAGTTGCAGAGGCGAAATGATCGTGCTGGGAGAAAGACGCGCCGAGGAGGAGGCGAAAGACCCCCGGGCCGGCCGGCCCGAGCCGGCCGGCCCGCCCTATAAAAGGAGCCCCCGGCGCCCGTCTTCGCAGCAAGCTTCCCTCTCCTTCCCTTGTTTGTGTGTTCAAGTTTGTGTGCTCAGAACCTCCGTAGACTTAGCCAACCATCCCAAGCTTGAAAGCTCAAGAAAAATCCACATCCTTAATCCACTCAAAGTCCACATCCGAAGCAAAGAGTTTAAGTGCCTAGTTTACCGGTTGCAACCCGGATTTTTAGTTGAAGAAAGAGTGCAGCAACCATGTGGAAGAAGACCACAAGTCTCTTCTCTAAGAAGAAGAGTTCGTCGTCGTCCAAGCCGTCATCAACCACGTCTTCGAGGAGGCACTCGGTTTCCGAGTCTCCCCGGAGCATGGAGACGGACACGACACCACCGAGGAGGAACGACGCTCTCCTCCTTGGTGGTATGAGGGCTGCGAGAAGCACTTCCATGAGGTTCACCGAACCTCGTGGGCACACGGAGGAGCAGCCCGCGCCACCACGACGATCGACTCGCTCAACCGCACCACCTCCTTACACCCCGACACAATCTTCGTACGGCTTCATCATCATGTCGGCGGAGGAGGAGGATAGGCTCGCCAATCTTGAGAAGAGGCTTGTGCCAAACGTCGAGTTCGACGACCAAGCACTCTACACCTTGGGTTTTTGCACCGACATATACTACATGTTGGGGCACCTCGGGTGGGTTCAGTTCTCCAACGGAATATCGGTGGACACCCACTTGGGTTACGCCTTGGAAATTTTAATGACTATTGCACCCATCGTTGATGATGATGGGGTGCAAAGCTTGTCATTCCGTTTGGAGGGAATCGAGCAAGTGGTTCCCTACGAGCACGTAAGGGAGCTGCTTGGATTCCACAAGGGAGCTCCGGAGAAAGTTGACGTGCCACCCGGCATGTTGGCGGAATTTTGGGGCATGATCTCCGGAGAAGCCCATCAACAACGCAACTGCATCCGCAACCCCATTATCCGGATATTTCACTCTTGGATGTGCAAGAGGGTATTGGGGAGGATGAGGGAAACAAAGGTGACCGACACGGAGTTGAATTGGCTATACTCGGCTTTAATTGCCAGGCAGCCAATTGACCCCTCTTACCTCATGATCAACCGTTGGTGTTGTGAAGCAACATCGGGGGCTGGTAATATTGGTTCGGGGTGTTACCTCTCCATGTTGGCCTTTTCCCTGCGGCCGGGGATCGCAAGAAACCCCGCTCACCTTTTGCGTGGTACCTCTCTCGGTTTTGAGTACTTGCGGCAAGGCAAGTACATTAGTGGAGATGAGAGAGGAGGTTATCGGTTGGCCATAGTGAACCTCCCCCTTCCGAATGAGAGGCTTAGGCTTTTCACCGAAGGAAGGGAAGATTGGTTGGAAGAGGAACTACTTGTCCCTGCAAGGAAGAACAAAAGAGGAAGAATCGTAGAGGAGGGAACATCCTCCGCACAAGCGAGTGGAGCACAACCCAATGTGCAACCATTCGGCGGGGTTCCTCCTCCGCCAAGTTATTACGGAGGGTCTCAACAACAAGCATGGGGGGGTGGTGCACCGGTACCCCCACAAAATTATGTTGTGCCCAACGCTAACTTCGCGGAGTCCTACGCTCATCATCCCCAACCACAACAAAGCATGGCCATTATTGGAGGGTATGCTGCAAGAAATGCTCAAAACATCGCAGCCATCCAATCTAACGCAGCCCAACTCGGTGAAGGCAACGCAAATATTGCCTTTGAACTTGGACGCCTTCACCTTGTGGAGCCAAATCAATTCGACGGAGGAAGCGTTCAACCATATTATGAGCAAGGGTATTATTATCAAGACTATCAACATCAACCACCGGCGGAGGACTAGAAGATTTAGGAACTTTAGTTTTCTTTTCTTTTCTTTTTCTCTGTAATTTTCAGCTTTTGCTTATGTGTGTTTGCGTAGTATTTTTCTGTTTTTATTTAATTTTCAGCAAGCATGTATGTTTATTTTCAGTGTGTATTTCAACTTGATATCACCATTAATAAAGTCACCACCTTGATTATATCATTGAAAAAGTTACAAAATTCGTGCCATGATGATATATGATTAAAATTGCAGCTTTGTTCATCTTTGTAGTTGATTTATGCATGTTTAAGCTAGTGCTCTCTTAAAAATACAGATCTGAATTTATTTAAATACTAGCTTAATTTTCAGCGGAGGTTATGATTAAAATAAAGACCCATAGTGTTTTATGTGCTCTCAAGTTATGAATAGATTAAAGATGTCTTTTATGCTCAAAAATATTGCTAACCTTGTCACAAATATCACTTGTGTGTTGCTCAACCTATCCAAAGCCTTATATATATTTGAGTGCATAAACCTTAGTGTACAAGATTTATTTTTGAGTGCGTTATTGCAGGCCATGATTTCTCTGGCCCGAGACTAAGAAGCTGGTCATTCCGTTTTTGCGTATCTATCTTTTTGCTAGCCTTTTATCCGTGCATTGTGTATCCCCGCATCGGTGATCTCACAAACTTCGCCGGATATCCACCCTTAAACCAAATATCATCTTTTTGTGATTACCTCCTTGACCACAACCTATCATTGAGAATGGATCATCAATTCAAGGAAGATCGCAAGACGGTGCCAACGTTGAAGATTTCAAGTATCTCTCCAAGGAAAAATATCTCCGGTACCTACCTTATTTTTAGCCTCTTTGCTCGAGGACGAGCAACGTATAAGCATGGGGGAGGAGATAGGTACGGTGCAGTTTTAGAGTTCAAAAGGGAGTATTTTAAAAAATATATATATAATGATGAAAGAAAAAAAATCCAGTGATATTCATGACTTTCAAGGTATAAAAAATCAAAACTTCGTTGTGAAAGTCATGGACTGAATATATGACGAGGAAAGAAAAAAAATATAAATGAATGAAAGAAAGAAAAGAACGAGAAATATGAGAAAGAGAAAAAAAATATATTTGTGCGTAAAGTGAACTCCCCGGTTCTCTAAGAGTGCATTCAAGGCTTCAAGATAAAAAGATCCATTCTCATTTTCCAATCATGTGCAATCCGATAACGAGGACTTCCTTTGTGCCTCGGGATCACTCTTTGCCATTTGCACATGTCCACTCATCTAAAGTGTGTGTATTTTTCTCTTTCCCCTCCTTGATTTAACATTATTTTCCAATGACCTTTTTGACGAGTCTCGGTAAGACCATGAGAAGCTTGTCTTGTTTTGACAACACCTCATTTATAAAATCTTGTTAGGACTAAACTTTCCCAAAGCTCCATATAAAGCCTACCACATATATATGAGAGGGAAAGGAGTAGAATATATAGGCTTGAGAGACAAGTGAGATGAGAGTTTATGAGCAATACACGAGATGATTTAAATTTGTGAATTTGGTTTAGCTTTTCTTATCTCGTTCTTCATTTCAAAAATTCCGAGATCTATTTAAAACTTTGTGAGCATGTTAATACTTGTGGGGTAAGCTTAATAAGAATCTACCCTCCGTAGAGATGAAGGCTAGTACATTATGGAACTTTAATGAATTAAAATTTTGAGAGCATTATGTTTTCTCATGTGTAATCAAGTGCAAAGTTTAAACATTGTTTAGCAATGATGATATCCATCGAAGGCTTACTCGAGGACGAGCAAGGTTTAAGCATGGGGGAGATGTTGACGGTGAAAATCCGTCAACCTAGCCATGAGTTTACCTTCGGTGTTGGCATTAGTTTTATACCTTATCCATTGGTACTAACCCCCGTGGTATAACAAGTTCACGTGTGCATGTCGTTTTTGGAGTTTAATGTTTATGCGGGGATTTAGTGTTGAATGCAAGACTTTCGGGATAAGTTCATCAAGCACCTCATGACAAGACCTTGAAGCCCTGAACAAGTCATGCAATGAAGCAAACTTAACTCCAAGAAGCCGGGGACTTGATCCGAGAAGACGACAAACTCCAGGGACCTGACCAGGAAAGTGCTGAATCTTGCAAGACAAGGAGTTGAGTCCAATTCGGAGAGAAACCGACGACATGGACCTACATGCAGAAGGGGGAAGCATCCAGGAAGCAAGGGAACCGACCTCGGGCGAAGGAGCCCACGGGCTGGGCCTAAATGGGCCCAGGCCGGCCGGCCCGGTCCGGTCGGCCCGAGCCCATTTAGGGCCCAAACCCGTCGTCCTTTGCCCTAGCCGCCAATCGGGCTATTTATAGTCCCCCGACCGAGAGCCACGCGAGAGAAGATTTCGTCTTCGGCCGCCGAGAAGCAGAGAAGAGAGGGACACCATCTAGGAGAGGAGAGGGTCGAGCTAGTTGACTAGGGTTTCCCTAGCCGACGTGGGAATCTTGCAAGGAAGACCACGTCGGAGTTCCCGGAGCTAGAAGCAAGATCAAGGAAGGATCCCGGTGGTGATCTTGTGTATGTATCATTGTTATAGTTGAATTATCAAGTTGAATCTTTTCCCAGCGATCAAGTGTTTCCTCGAAGATTTCGTTTTTCGATCGGCTTTGCTTATTCCAATTCTATTCTCGAGATAGATTACATAGGGTGTTCTTGTAGCCGCGGTGGCTAGAGGTACACGCCGGATCCAACGAAAGAATCTCGACTTGTCTTTTGACTCGCCCTAAGCTCCCCGCATGAATAGGGATACGTTGTGACAGAACGGGGGTCTCGAAAGGCGGATGTTTTCGGATTTGGACGGGAAACCACGATTTAAAGAGGCTTTTATTAAGATTCGATTTGCTACTTCTTCTCTTGCTTGGAACTTCAACAAAAGGCTTACCCCGATCCCTCTAGATCGGTTTATCTACCCAATCTTACTTTGTTTTCTCCGGTTTTTAGTAGATTAGATCTGTTTTGTGTCTTTAACTTAGATGCATTAGGTTCTTTATTGAAGATTGCAGTTATTTGGCTTTAATAGATTAAGTCTTGCGTCACATATTTGTTCCACGGATTCGATACCTTGGGTTCACCACTCGAGGGAAGAAGGGTCCCTTGACTACGACGGGAGACTTGTACGCTTGCGAGTCACGAACGAACTTTGATACAAACATTAACCGTCAACACCCTTCTTCAAATGAGAATCCAACCAATATAAAGATTGTTCATCTCGACTAGCTATGAAACTTTGGTATTCATCTCATTTCAAATTGACGTCGTCTACTGATTGAAAATCTTGATTCTAGTTATGAAATTTTCTATTTTTAAATTATGATTGCTCAAACGCTGTGACACGATATGCAGTGGACACCACGATCTAGATTATTTTGTCATAAGAATGTAGGAAAAAATTTCCTGATTTGGACGTCATTTGACAAATATAAACAACTTTGAAGTTATGATTAAACGATACAAATGATCAAGTTCATTATGAACATGAACAACTCAAGAACACATCCCAATCTGGGCGCCGACAGGTGGGCCCATAACTCTGTGCAATGGGGAAATCTCTCGCGGGTTCAGGCCTATAGTTTGGCGCAACAATCCTACCGACAGGTGGGACCCGCAACTCCGTCCACAGATGGGGTCACCCAGAGTCAAATTTCCGTAAAGACTGATTTGTGGGCCAACAAGTGGCTGGGTACACCCATCATTGACCCTGTGATTCCATGTCCTCCCTATGAAAGCGCAGTTTCCTTAAAACCCAATGAACCCTGCGACCCCCCAAATTCAATCTACAACATGATCTAGAGGCGGCGGTTCTTTTCCATCTCCCCTCATCCTCGCCGGGGACAACAGCGTCGCACATCCAATTACCCACCGCGTGTGACGAACTGCAACCACTCCATGGAAAAGATCTCCGCGGCTCGCTACGAGGCGTCGTCGAGGCTGCTGGAACTACCGACGGAGCTGACGATTGACATCGTCTCCCGCGTCGCTGTGCAGTCAGAGGATGCCATTGTGGATCTCCGCAACCTGCGCGCAACATGCAAGGCAATGTGCGTGGTGGGCGGCGCCGCCATGGTCGGACGACGCCTAGCCCTGAAACGTGTCCTGAGGCATCGATTCTACCTCGACCACGAGTATCGTGCGGCGCTCGTCAACACACTGGCCAACGTCGGCAACCCGGAGGCCTTGTTCCAGAGCGGTTTGCGCCGCGTAGTACTGGGGAACACACGTGGCGTAATCACGTCGTGCCTCGACCAGCTACGGCGCGCCGCGGAGGCGGGCCACAAGGAATCGATGTACTCCCTCTCCCTCTTCCTCTACAGACCCAACAGCGGCGAGGCCGACGACGACGAGGCCAGGCGGCTCCTGCGCTTGGTCGAGGCACCCCAAGAGGGGGCGACGGTGCTTCCTTGGATAAATTTGACTTGCACAAAACGCCGCTCCAGGATCATTGCGTCGACGTGGGACTACCGCTTGCGGATGCGAATGTGATTGCCGTGTCGGCGGTGCCGGCGCCCGTACCTCGCCACGACGATTTGCGGTGTGCGGGTCGCGGGTGTGGCGACCACGCGAGATGGCATGCTTGGTACTCGTGGCGTAGGTTCTGCGGCCGAGGAGTGTAGGATCCGAAACGAGTGTGATTGGTTCTTCTACACACTCAAGGAAGTGTTAATGATCTGAAAGAAGGTATAAAAGTTGTGCTTGCTGATATTTCTTGATAAATTTGTTCCACACATGATGCACCCTAAAAGACATTCTGGATTTTAGTTTACATTTTTGCGTTCTTTCTTGTGTTTTACAAGTTCAGCTGATTGCTAACATTATTTCAGTGCACGGGATTTCAGTTATCAATTATTCTGACAGTTCGTTTAATGCTTTCTTCATTTTCAAGAAATTTATCTGCCACTGAAGAGGGACCTTGCAGAGAGGCTCTGGCGTCATTTCAGTCACATCTTTGAAGAAACAGCTAATAAACACAAAGCATGTCTCTCAAGTTGTGTCTTTCGACGATGTATGTGTCTTTACAATTGTGTCCTTGTAGAGCATGTTTTTGATGATCATTAGTTGGTGTGGTGTCAATGTGACTCGGGTAGCTAGCCTGTGTAAACTCAGTTGTCATAAATCTTACCCATTGCTACCTGATATTTATGTTTGTTACACATATTTGTGTGATGCATTTTACTCTGGTACAAATTTGATAAAGAGTTTATGATAGTCTGCTAAAGTTTATACAAATATGACATTCGTAAATTTACTCTGACCACATCAAAAAATGTGTAACCAATATGCAATAATTTTGTGGTAAACAAGAAGTAAACTTTGTGGGACCCACCTGTCAACTGGCCACACCAAAACGCATCCCTCAAATACGCCAACCGTTCAGAAAAAATGGGTAGACAGCGATTTGGAATGTGGCGCCAGTTTTTTCCCATCCGAATTATTTAACTTTCGCCCAAACTACCGCGCAACCATGACTGGGGCCACCACGCCGGGTTACAAGAGTAAAAAGTCGCGCGTCTTTACTTTCCCTCTTGAATCCCCTCGCAAAACAAATCTACATCTCGGTCAGTTAGGGGCCGGGTAGACGATACGACTACCGCCGCCGCCGCCAAGCTGCTTCTCGCCGTACACGAGGATGCCGTCGTTGAGGGAGCCGGTAAGGGTGACCCCTACGTCCTCTGAAGCGCAGCGCTGTTGACGGTGTATTTTGGTGCACCTAGCATGTTCATTACACTTTGGTTTGGATTTGATTATGGAACTAACCCGCCACTAGGCATACTAATCATATAACAAGTTCATCTTTGTGCATGCATTTGGAAGTGTTGTGTTTATGTAGGAAAACATGGACATAAAGGACGGATTCGCAACAAGTTCAAAGGAGCATTTACGGAGTCTTGTTCGTGTTCATGAGCTTGATGAAATCACTTCCAATGGTGGCGAGGACCGAAGTGCGACGAGGAACACCCCCGGGGATTGAAGCGTAAAAGATCGAACTTCATGCGAAGAGAACCTCCATCTTGGACGCGAGGATAACAACATCAAAATCATGCAAGTGGAGGGGGCAAAGTACATAAGTGCATAAGGTCCCACGGAGCAAAAGGGGCGACCGAACCGGGCCGAATTGGGCCTGGGCCGGTCGGTGGCCGGTTCGGTCCCGTTTTCCTTGCCCTCGAAGGATCTTCAACCCTAAAAGCCCGAGGCGCCGCCAACACCGAGGAGAGGAGTCATTCGCACCAGAAGGCCATCCACAAGCTAGAGAGAGGAGGAGAGGTGCCCCTTCACCATGTTGACGTCTTCACCATGGAGGAAGAGCCCGAACGTCCCGCCTAGGACGAAAAACAAGGCATCAACTTTTGTAAATAATTTTTCTTTTAGTTTTCTGGAGTTTTTCGCGAAGATTTACTGGGCCAACTTTTTCCCATGGGCTAAGGAAGAAAAAATAGGGCGGTGTGCAAAAACCCGGACCGGCCCGCCCCCAAGGCGGGGGTGGGCCGGCCGGCCCGAGCGGACCGGCCCGAGGGTCCCGGCGGCCGATGACGCCGAATTTCGCCCGAATTGCTCCTTTTTGACTTCCTTGTTTGGTCGGAAAATTTTAAGGGAAGTGTAAAAAAGGAAAATAAGGTTCCCGGGGCTTTTCTCTCGGGACTATTTATTTGGCCGAATTGGGAGCTCGAGGATCAAACCTTTCAAGCAATATTTTGCACCCTTGTAGCGACCATTGTGCCCCCAAGGAGCTTAGAGTTGAAGCTAGAAGCCAAGAAGCCATCGATGGAGGAGGCGATGCGATGCGAGCTCAAGCTACCCGTCAAGAGGACCGCACGCATCCATTGCGGAGGGCGTGTCCCGACCGGAGCTCTTGCATCTCGCAACCCCGTCGAAGGAGAAAAGGTCCCTACGCCCGTTCGAAGGTCGGCACGCATCCAAGGCATCAAGCGCAAAGACTACAAGGAGGTGTCGCCAGAGCCTAAGGATTATGGGGGTAGCGACTACTCTGACGATCGTAGCCCGAGCTCGTGGGCGGCTGCCGGAAGAGATGATGACGATTGGGATGAGCAGCCCAAGGAAAGGACTCCCGAAGGCCCCAACGGCGACGGCAACGATGGCAACGAAGGCGACGACAATGGAGGTGGCAACGACGGTGGTGACGATGGTGGAGATAATGGCGACGACGACCTCTTCGGATTGCATTCGATGTGTTGTCGAGCTTGCCGTCAATCCATCGCAGATCTCTACACGTCGGCCGACGAATGTCTCCAAGCCATGGAAGCGATGAAGCAGCGTATGGAGGACTTGGAGCGCGTAGTCGAAGACGACTACAAGTTCCTAAACCGTAACATGCGCAAACTTTTCGGCATGGTTGGAAACATGAGAGGCAAGTGGTGCAATACTTGCTTGAAGTACCACTAGATCTAGTTTTCCCCTTAGGATTTTTGTAAGATACGACGAGGACGTCGTATGTTTTAAGCGTGGGGGAGAGTTAGCTCGCTAGCCTTAGCTTTTGAACTTCAAGTTTAGGTTCGGTTTAATCTTCGTGTGTGAGTCTTAGTGTTTTAATGAGTCTTTAGTTTTTGAGTGTGTTTTAAAATTTTTGCAAGTGTCTTAAATTAGTGTTGAGTCAAGAAAATCAAATAAAAAGAGTCTATATATATATCTTTGCGTTTTATGTATTGCTTATCTTTATTGACTTGTTTGTTTAATCTTCGATTCTTGATATATGAACATAAGTATGTGGTTTGAAAAACGTTTACCGTGGTGCTTAGTGGAATTGCTACTACTTAAAGTACCCATACCGCACTTCGATCTTGAGCTTCACATGTTAGTTGTGCTATGTTCGATGCTAAAAGTTGGAGGATTTCAGTTCCGAAAATTATCTTAAAACCCTTGTAATAAAGGTTAGCAAAACCTCTTTTTCCAAGTTGAGAGTAAGAAAAAATTCCTATCCAAAGCCAAGTTTATTTTTTCGCTCCACCATAAGTGTGATTAGCATGATGAGTTAGGCTAGGACCCTTCTCTCTTGGTGAGTTTTAATTTCGAGCAATGATCATGTTCTTGTGCTTATCTTTTGTTGCTAGCCTCGTCATATATTCGGTTACGTGACCTTCACAACGGAAGTCACGTTCATCGCCGAATTCCATACCCAACCCTATACATCTCTTTTGTACATCGTATTCCTTGAACACAACCTATTTTCAAAGTTTCGTCTCGTCTCTAGCATGATTTATTTAAAATTTCAGATTGTATGCATGTGAGGAAAGAGAGAATTGAAAGCTTTGAAAAGTTGTCAAGAGAGAGAAAAATAAAGAGAAAAAGTATGTGTATGGAAAAGAAAGAAAAAAAAGGAAGAAAAAAATTATATGTGAATGAAAGAAGAAAAAGGAAAAAGATGAGGTAGCAATGAAGATATGAGAGGGATGGATCAAGTGAAAGAAAAGGAAAAAAATAAAGTGTAAGGAAGGGTGTCACGTTGATTGTGAGAAGAAACTTTTACTCTATTTCCAACCATGTGCAATCCGACAACGAGGACATCATTGGTGCCTTGTAGTCACAATTTTCTCTTGCCCTTGCACATGTCCACCATTCTAAATCTTCTCATCCTTGATATCCCTACATATGGTTAATTCTCATGATCATTGGCTTTGAAAGGTAGACAACCATTAGAGGAAGTTCTTAGTTTGACAATACTTGTGTTGATTGCGCTAGCCCTACCTATATCTCCACTTTACATGATTTATGAGAGATTAATGGGAGGTGAGAGTTTTATAAAACTTGGTTAGGATAGTCACTTCATATGAGTGACTTGAGAGAGCTTGGAGAAAGGTTTTTGTCTAATACTTGTTGCAGGAATTTTTGTTTTGAAAATCATAAAAACCCTCCGATGGAAGCAAAGAAGTAAGCATTGCTGAAATTGAAGACTTCGAGTGAAGAGTTTGAGTTGTGGGGTAAAACTTGACGTGGTAAAAATTCTGAACGCCCATGTTTATGTTTGATTATCATTACTTTGTGTTTATGTATTAAAGATGAAGGGATTAACTAACTTGTGAAGAAGGATAAGTGGTATATGATTACAACACCTTGGACGAAGTTCTTTTACGAGTACTTGCTCGAGGACGAGCAAGAGCTAAGCGTGGGGAGATGTTGATGGTGTATTTTGGTGCACCTAGCATGTTCATTACAGTTTGGTTTGGATTTGATTATGGAACTAACCCGCCACTAGGCACACTAATCATATAACAAGTTCATCTTTGTGCATGCATTTGGAAGTGTTGTGTTTATGTAGGAAAACATGGACATAAAGGACGGATTCGCAACAAGTTCAAAGGAGCATTTACGGAGTCTTGTTCGTGTTCATGAGCTTGATGAAATCACTTCCAATGGTGGCGAGGACCGAAGTGCTATGAGGAACACCCCCGGGGATTGAAGCGTAAAAGATCGAACTTCATGCGAAGAGAACCTCCATCTTGGACGCGAGGATAACAACATCAAAATCATGCAAGTGGAGGGGGCAAAGTACATAAGTGCATAAGGTCCCACGGAGCAAAAGGGGCGACCGAACCGGGCCGAATTGGGCTCGGGCCGGTCGGCCCAGGCTGGCCGGCCCAGCCCACTCCGGTGGCCGGTTCGGTCCCGTTTTCCTTGCCCTCGAAGGATCTTCAACCCTAAAAGCCCCGAGGCGCCGCCAACACCGAGGAGAGGAGTCATTCGCACCAGAAGGCCATCCACAAGCTAGAGAGAGAGGAGGAGGATCTTCGGCGGGAGATCAACCACCTCGAAGGAAGCACCCTCTCGTGGAGAAGAAGGAAGACACCGGCGGAAGGGAAACCATGATCAACGGTGCCATGATCAGCACCTTGATGGGGTAATCTTCTCATTCGTCCATCGGTTGTAATCGATCTTGAGATGTAATCGCACTTTGTCGGATTATCTATCTATCATCTTGTGTTGAATATACTTTAATGCTTAAGGTTAGCTACCATGCCGTAAAGGGAGTACGAGCTCTAATGCTTCCTTGGATCCATTCAATACGCCGTGTCCATCAAAGGTCTAGTCATGAATACCTTCGCTTAGTGATAGTACAAGAGGACGGAAAGGGCGAAGCCGTGGTCACAACTCCGATAGATTAGATTGGTTTTCATGTCTTTAAGCGATTGCATGCTCTAGTATCGTAGACCCGTGGGCGAGTGTCTTCTACTTTTATCGTTTATCATTCTCTCTAGTGTGTTTAGTTGTTTTCTAGTTTAATAGTAAGTTAGGGTTTTAGTAGCTAGTGTGTCGTTGATCGAACGCTTGTAATCCCCTTGCTCCGCGGATTGACAAGAACTTTGGGAATCCCGTGGTGAAAAAGGTGTGGGGTCCGTACGCTTGCGGATCGTAGAGGGATACGTCTTTTATCCATCAACAAGCGCACACCGTCGTCGGCCATGCTACCTAGAATGTTCACAACAACCCCTGGTGCGGCGATTGGTGAACCTACCGCCACCATGGCCCCCAGGCCTAGGGCGACGGGGGCGCTCTTTGGGTCATCATCACCTTCGGGCGACGATGAAGCACGCGTCGACGTGGACATAGATGCAGACCCTGATGTTTTACCTTCATCTCAGGACGAGACGACCGAGGCCCGGGTACGCCGTATCGTGGTTCGATCTTTCCCCTCGTTCGTCTTGCTTCCAACATCTCATGCATCCGTGCACGCACTGGTACCCTAGATTTCATGCATTTGATCACGCGATTTGCACACCAAATTTCTTCACATGTTATTGATACGACATCGAAATGAATGCGCAGATCATTAGATGATCAGTCTTGGACCGTATATATGATTGAGAAGGGTATAGATGGGGAGCCAGATACAACACATACTTGTTACCCTCGTGGTAAACAAATCACCCTAGAAACCATAAACAACCTGAAACAAAAACTGGAGTATAGGATGAGGGATATTGTTTACTACAAGACTAGAATTCCTGACTCTCCTGCGGAAGCAACACTCACTGAGATCGACTATAACGTCGACGTACAAAGAATGAAACAGATTCACGAGGAGGAGATGGTGATCAGATTAGTTATCTCCAGAGAGCCAATACCTATAAACCATACCATGGCCATAACACCTTTGAAATCCAAAAGTGCTTACATACATGCTGATGATGAAGAAGAAGTAGAAGAACGTGACTTAGATGAATACAAACTTTGGCTAGCTGATTTGCATCACGAGAAGAAAGCCTTGGGTAAGATATGCTTCAGCCAAATATTTGTGTACTTATACTCCTGAATTTGCATGTTCAGTCACATGAATGAAATTAATTATGGATTCTATTTCAGAATTAAAAGACATTTTCAGGGATGACACAATCGAGACATACAGAGAATACCTGAGTGTTGCAGGACTACTTGAAGACATCGGTAATATCCCTCTCCTAATTTGCAAGCAAATTATCATTTTTTCTCAGACTACAAAATATGATAGGTCATCATATGCCACTAAATTCTCTGCAGAACGGTATGTGGACCCCACCTTCATTTTGCAACACACGAATGAAATGAACCCAACACCTGCAGTATAGCATCCATCTCATGCTCGGCGTTGGAAACAGCAGGAGCAAGGATCTGGTAACATGTGTTCCATAGAAATTACCTGTCTGTGCATACAATTATTTTTTGGGTATTATCACATGCATGTTGTTCGTATGGAATAGGCTCACAAAAAGTTAAGAAAAGAGGACGCGGTCCCGTAAGAGCATTGACGGTAATCGCCAAGAGAATCAAGGCGGGCAAGCAACAGTTGGACATTCAATTCTCTAAACATGGAGGACCGGTAGGTGATAACTACCGCTCATTCGTTGATGAAGTGATCATGTATATAAGGAAAAGGGCTCCTATCATTGGAGTGAAATCATGGAAAAATGTTAGGGAAGAAGTCAGAAACGCAATAGCAACTGATGTATTGGTAATAATAGACTTTTCTTTTCAGTACAATTCAAATAAAAACTAACATATCAACTCACATAATATTTGAATGCTATTGTGATTATGTAACAGGCAAAGTGGGACATGGAGGATAATGCTGAATCAAGGGAAAAGATATGGGCCATTGCTAGGGAGCGTTACAAAGGATGGCGTTCAACTTTCAGTGCTACAGCCAAGACATACAACAGCTACCACCGAGAGAATGTTACATAAGCCTACGAATTAGATATTGTTGAATGGCACCATCCGTTGAAGTATTTCAAGATCGCTAAATTCAAGATTTGTTCCACATTGTTAATTACGATTTCTGACCACTACATTTTTCATTCAAATGGCGATGTCTGAGTCTTTAAGATTTTTGTTCATAACTTTACATTGTATAGGAAAGGAGCACACAAAATTCTGTGATTCGATGCCAACAAATGACAAGACATTTGTCAGGCGCTAAGCCTTATTCTCAGTGCAGCTATGAGAAGGTAATAACTGGAGAAGCACATCTTCAATCTGTCTTGCAGGATGAAGAACATTAATTTGTTATTTTCATGGCATAACAAAGAGACCCAGAAACTGGTGAAGAGCCCGATGATATGGAACTTTGGTGGATAACTCACACTAACCAGGGGTCTTGGACAGACGAACAATCTAAAAATGTCTATGTGAGTTCTCAATGAATTAGTACATACATTACTATACATAGGCTTATGCAACTATAGAATGCAACCAATCTCTTGTTCAACTAACTCCTCCACCTGTGCCTTGCAAATGTTAGGACACCGCAAGCAGCGTTATTGCTGAGGCGGAATCAAATGCAGAGAACAACTTCGTTTCCCAAAAGGAAAAAAACGAGATGTTCCAAAAAGCCTACAATGAAGTCACGAAGTGCAAATCAACCAAGTTGCATGGAAATGGGTACCTGGCAAAAAAACCCAACTAGAAGGCAGCTGCTCAATGCGGAGTGCGAGGAAAAATTTCGTAGGGAAGAGCTACAGCATGAGGAACACGTCGAGCTCATGGACGCATTTGGGCAGCTACAAGAAAAATGTCAGGATGGGAAGAAGAAAGGGAAGCAAGAAGGAAGAAAACATCCAGCCCAACTTAAAGAAGGGAAAAAGAGAAGGCAGGTAGATCTACAACAGCTTAGGCAAGAGTTCCTATCAATGCTGCAAGTATCAAATGGACAGTCACAAGTTCCACAGGTACTGGTCAAGCTCTTTGCATGAATGGGTTTCTTTCCTTGGGTTCTATATATGAATGTTTGTATCCTTTCGTAGGTTGACCAGCCAATATCTGTCCAACCAAGCCCAAGCAACAATGTCACTGAATCTGCCGACGTGGCGGCGGTTGCATCAATCACCCGAAAAAACAACCTTGTCGCTGAATCCGCAGACAACATGGCGGCGGAACCATCAATTCCTACATCTGGGAATGTACAGCCAGACTCCAGGAATGTGCTCTCGTGTACTCAGGTTGTTCTCGAATTCACAACTTTTTACTAGTACATATCATCAGTTACTAATGAAATTACGCCTAATCTTGTACTTCCAAATGATTGGTTCATAGGAGAAGGAATCTGAAGAAGTTCGAAAACAAGTATTTCGCAAAACCAGAAGCACTAAAGGTGGTGTTAACAATCCTGAAACACAATCCACCGTTAGACAAATTTCTTCTCAACAGCTACAGGTACAAGTTGCACAAAGGAGACTACAAAGCACCAAAAAGACATGAGGTGAAGCTTTTTTCAACAACTCTTAATGCTGTGAATGTAATTCATGTTTCAAATTGTCAAAGTGTGTTTATGGTTGTGGTAATTATTTGATGTCATTATGCTATTTTTATGAATCACAATCAGTCTTTGGTTTGCTATATGTTGTTGTTTCACAAATTCCAATATTAGAGATTAATTGATGCTAGCTTAAAAATTTTGTTGATTCTTTACGGTGTGATGCGACCTCCTTGCATTGAATCCCCCTTTGCTGATCAAGTGTTGGGATCATCTCCAAGTCACAATTGGCGGACCAAGTTCTTCATGTCCTAGCAAATTTGTCTACTATGTGTTGAAACAATGTCCCGTGCCAAACTTTTCGGTATTTAAGTACTTCATGAGTCATGTAATTAACTTAGTGGATGGTTCAATGTTGGTTAATTAACTATAGATGCATAGTTATATTTATCTGCTTGGTGTTAATTAATGTTGCAATTAGTGTCGCTACATAAATGAGCGTGGCGGGAATACACCATATGTTGCAAATGATAAATCATGATATCACAACCAGTGTTTTTCGTTGCCAAAAAGTAGTGTGGCAATAGTAAGGTGCACTTGTAGCACCCCTAATACGAACGTGGTAATAAGAAATTCAACTTGTAGCGACACAAAAGGAACGTGGCAATAGTATGGTGTACTTGTAGCAACCCTTAATAGGAACGTGGTAATAAGAAGTTCAACTTGTAGCAACACAAAAGGAACGTGGCAATAGATAGTGCACTTGTAGCAACCCTAATAGAAACGTTGTGATAAAGACTTTAACTTATGGCAACCAACCAAATTTCGAAGCAATAATAGAGGACCACATATTACAACCAATCAAATTACGTGGCAATAGAGGATACCACCTAAAGCAACGTAACCAATATGGTGGCATCAGACAATGCTACCTATCGCATCGAAATCAACTTTTGTGGCAATAGAGGAGACCACCTATAGCAACTAACCAATTTCGTGGCATCAGACAATACTACATATTGCAACCAAATTACTTTCGTGGTAATAGACGAGGTTCAACCAATAGCAACCAAAGTCAGTGCGTAGCAATACTATAACTTGCAACGAAACAGAAACGTTGCAATTGCACCTTTGGCAACACCACAGATGTGTCGCAATATTACACTTTGCAACCAGAACAAGCGTTGTAATAAACCTAATTGCAACGTTGTGTTACGTTGCAACAAAAAAACTTTGGCAACCACTAGATGGACAACGTCGTAATAACCTAATGCAACGCGGCTTTTCGCAGCCCACAGTCCACGGAACAATTTGGTTGCAATTGTGTCTATTGCAACCAAATATGGCATATTGCAACACATTTTGTGCGTTGCTTTAGGGGGGAAATCTAGTAGTGTATCAATGACCCATTTTGTTCCACCGGAGGAGTATGCCTACAAAACAAGTTATGCTTGTGTTTTAGGTACTCAAGTGGATTTGGGTCCTAGAGTGTTAGTCACAAGAATCTTAGGCACCCACACATTCCTTTTGATTAATGTCCCTTTTGTGCGGGGTCCCACATACTTGGCAACCACCTTACCCTTGTGGTTCCAAGTCAACACATAATCGGCATAGAAGCTATCTTGTGATGCATGTGGTTTGGGCTTCTTGCTCAACTTGTTTGACTTGGTGTTTGCCTTTGATTGTGGTGCACTTGTTGTAGCTTGGGTGCTTTTGAACTTGTTTTTGACACCCAATTGCTTCATACCGTGCACCACATTTCTTGTTCCCATACCCTTGGTGTGGTAGTTCTTGATAAATGGGATGGGGTCTTTTGTTCCTTGCTCTTGCTTACCAAGCCCCTTCCCATCCACAAAGCCAAACTTCCTCATGTAGCTTGACCCAAAGCCTTTAGTGTGGTTCTCAAACTCACCTCTTTTAGGTTCTTTCTTCTTTTCATCAATGAGAGAGTTTGACAACCTAGCAATTTCCTTTTTCATGGCATTCATCTCGGCAACATTAGTAGCACAAGCATTTACATCAATTTTATAACATCTAGAACAACCATTGCTTGTTGATGTTTGAGAGTTGGAGGAAGCATCATTTGATGAAGTTGTAGCATTATTCTTGAGGTTGTCAAGTTGAACTTCTAATGCTATGTGACTAGTCCCTAAGCTATCAAAGCTCTTTTGAAGTTCAAGCTTTTCACCCTCAAGTTTCTTGCAAGCATCCTTAGCTAGGAAAGATTCCCTAGTTAATTCATCTACTATCAACTCATCTTTAGCTAGGGATTTCTTGAGGCTAAGAATTTCTATCTCCTTTTCCTTAAGCAAGTTCTTTTGCACCTTGAAACCCTTCTTTTCAATTACAAGGGCATTCTCAAGGGCAATGGTTTTTCTCTCGCTCAAGTCTAAAGAGTTCTTCTTGCACCTCTAGAGTCCCTTCTCTATTCTCTATTTCTTTCATTAAAAACATGATTTTCTTAGTTGCCTTTTTACCAAAGCTAGTGATCATTTTTTCAAAATTAAAATCACTTTCACTATCATCATCTAGGGGCGGGGTGGGAGTGTCTACCTTGGAGCCCCTAGCCATGAGGCAAGTGTGGGTGAAGTCATCTTCATCATCGATGAGATCTTCAAAGAGTGATGACTTGTTGATCGGTTCTCCAATGGATATGGTAGCAAGACCCTCTTCAATGTTGGAGTCGGAGCTATCATCATTTGAATCACATTCTTCTCCCAAGTGAGCTTCACCAACTTTCTTCTTCTTGCTCTTGTCGGTCTTGTTGGTGTCTCTTCTCCTCACTCTTATGTTGGGGCATTCCGCAATGAAATGACCCTCCTTGCCACACCCAAAGCATGGTCTCTTGGAAGTCCTCTTTGTCTTGATCTTGTCCTTGTCTTTGTTCTTGTTGAAGAAGCCACTCTTTTTGAACATCTTGTTGAACTTCCTCACAAAGAGAGCTATTTGTTCGGGGGTCATGTTCATGTCACTATCTTCATCACTATCTTCGTCGACCACGGTCTTTGAAGTTGAAGAGCTTGATTTCTTCTCCTTGCTAGATGCCTTGAGAGTCACTCCCTTGTTCTTCTCAAGTTGTTCATGCATCTTTGACATTTCTTGTGGAAGCTTTGACTCTTTGACGGTGATGAGGTGTTCTTCCATTCTTCCAATCACATCCGCCGGAGTGAACTTGTTGAAGCCTCTCTTCTCTCTTATGAGTGTTGGGAGTTGAACATCCCTTGTCATGTATGCGGAGAGGATCTTGTCAACCACTTCTCTTCTTCTCCATCTTGTGCTTCCTAGTGACTTGATTTTGTTGATGATCTTGTTCAAGCGATTGTACATGTCTTGTGGAGACTCATCATCCTTGATGACAAACCGATTGAGCTCACTCTCCAAAGCTCAAATTCTTCCTTCTCTCACTTGCTTTGTCCCTTCATGGTTAATGAACAATGTGTCCCACACTTCCTTAGCGGACTTCAACCCATCCACCTTGTCATACTCTTCGGACGTGAGTGAACTCTTGATGATGCGTATGGCTTGATAGTTTCTTTGTATCTCATTTGCTTGCTCATGAGTTAGCATCGCATCACCACTAGGAAAGGTAATACCCCTATTCACAATAGTCCAAAGTGCGGGATTTACCGCCATCAAATACTCCTCCATCGAGTTCTTCCACTTGGAATAGCTGGTTCCATCAAATTGGGGTATCTTCCCATTGTGACGAGAACCCGATGGATGGTTAAAGGATAAACGAGAATAATCGAAAGAGGTTCGAGTATAGTCCCTTCATCCTCACTATCGGAGGAATCATCACCATGTCCATGCGCTTGATGACTTGTGCTTGCGCCAAGGGTGTTGCCTCCTTGAGGTAGGACGGGAGGTGTGCCAACGACGTTGTTGGCGGGATCACCTTCGGCGAGAGGTGGGGCTTGATCACTTGGATTTGATATCTTCTTAACTCCAAGCAGTTAAGCTTCAAATACAGAGCACTTGGCTCTGATACCAATTGAAAGGATCAAGATGTCGACTAGAGGGGGGTGAATAGTCGAACCTGAAAAATCACAACTTTTTCGCAGCTGTTATATCAGGTCCGGAGTTTCCGGATAATTTTCCGGATACTACGGGAAATCCGGAGAATCCGGGAAAATGTCTGGATATTCCGGCCTGTCAGGGGGGAATCAAATTCGACAGAAATTAAACTTGAACTTGCTCAAATGTAAATCTATGAAAATAGGTTATGCACTGAGATAAGACAAGCCTGTTTATCCACTCCAATCTCGTAGGAATCTGAACACAAAGTAGATCGACACCAAACCCTAGATATGTCCTCAAGGGAGAAACAAGCATACAACAAGATGAACAAGCACAAGAGACACAAGGATTTGTTACCGGAGTTCAACCTCACACCTTGAGGTCTACGTCTCCGTTGAGGTACCCACAAAGGGTGGACCTTTACACCTAGGTCACTTTCCTCCCTCTAGCGACCACAAAGATCAAGCTAGAGTTACTTACTCAAATTCGGGGTGATACAATCTTCCTTGGGCAGCCACAACCTTTGGATGCTCCAAGGCGACGCCTGGCCAGCTAGGAGCTTAAAGCTCCATGAGTAACAAACACGAAGTGTGCCAACCAAGCAAAGAACGAGGTGCTCTAGAGATGGGAAATCAGCTCACTAGCACTCTCCAAGCTCTTGCTCTCAATCCCTCTTAAATCCCCACAACAATCTCACCAAACTTGAGCCAAGGGGAGTAAAGGAGGGAGTAAATGAGGTCTGAAGGTTTGCAGGTCGAAAATGGCAAGAGAGGGTAAAGGAAGGGTGGAGGGGGCTTTTATACCCCCTCACCTAGAATATAGCCGTTACAACTTTAAGACCTGGAGTATCCGGGGTAAACCCAAAAACTTCAGGAAGTACGGAGATTCCGGGGTAAACCCGAATACTCCGGCCTCCCAAGGTCAGCACCCAAGAAAAGATCCTCGTGAATGTGTTGGTGCAAAGGTGTCTCTCATAGGTTTTGTTTTAGCAACTAGAGCACCTGTTCGACTTTTGGAAGACACACTTCCTGTCCCTCTTTATAGTACGGCATTCCTAGGACTCAAATTCAAAAACATAAGAAATAAATAAGCCCTCTTAGGAACCCTTTGTAGCATCACTTCCTTTTTGTATAGTCAATGAACTGCACTTGATGCCACATATAATTTTAATACCTGCTCATGGACTAGATAATCATTAGCTACTTAAGTGTGTGTCATTAAACAACCAAAACCCACTTAGCGGGCCAAGATACTCTTCAAGATCCTTCCTTTAGAATTATCACCAAATGAAACTTGTTCATGATCTCCCGCATCATCCACTAGAGAGGTGAACATTTTTACTTGGCCCGTCATGTGTTGAGTGCAACCACTATCAAGTATCCAATGACTCCCTCCAGCCTTGTAGTTCACCTACACACAAGAAATTAGGATTGAGATTTAGGAACCCAAGCTAGTTTGGGCCCCTTGATGTGAGTGACAAGAGCTTTCGGAATCCATAAGCTTCTAGGTGGCTTGACTTTTGGTTTGCCACCAGTGAACTTGACCGCAACCTTGCCATTGTTTTTCTTCATCAACAATAAATGGTTATCATTGTACATGGACTTGAAATTGTTAGGCAAGGTGGGCAAAGGGCGAGTAGGTGTTGGGAACTCCCTTGTGTGATGACCGGTGACCTTGCAATGTTGACAATAAGATCCAACCTCATTGATGAAACACCCATATAGCTCCTTAGACTTAGGAATTTCCTTGATGGGATTTGGGAAAAAACCAAGTCCCTTTGTCCCATAGTCTCTTGCATTGTAGTAGAGGATTTCCTTATGTAACTCCTCACCCTTGGCTAAAGTCTTCACACAAGACCTTAGGCTTCTCACTTCTTCTTCAAGAGCTTTCACCCTAGCAAGGTTAGTCTTGGAAGAAGATGCACTATTTTCATCATTAAGCAAGACCTTAGGTTCTTCAACTAGATCATCACATGAGGTAGAGACATTGGTTTTAGTGACTTTTCTAGCATTTTCATGCCCACTAGAGCCAATGGCCTCATATGCAAGCTCAAGCTCTTGATATTTCATCTCTAAGATCACATGTTCTTTCTTAAGCATCTTATGATTTGACTCGAGAGATTTTTTAAGCACGGTTATGTCATCATGCTTGACGATTATCTCATTATGCTTATCAAGCAACTTGTTGTGGTCATCTCTAAGTGACTTGTTGGACACTACCAAAGCATCATGTTCTTTGCTAAGGTCATTATGCTTCACAAGCAACTCATCATTTGATAGCTTAAGTTTCTCATGGGTCTCTTCAAGTGCCTTGAGCTTACTCTTTTGTTTCTTAACCATGGAAGTGTATTCATCAAGAAGACTCTTAAGAGCAAGCGGTGAGAGATCATCATCACTACTAGAAGAATCACTATTATCGCTATCGCTCACCTTGGAGTGCTTTGCCATGAAGCACATATATGGAGGTGGAAGTGGAGGCTCTTCATCATCCTTGATAGCGATACTGGCGATCTTCTTGTTCTTTTCTTTTTCACTTTCACTTACTCACTTGAAGTCTCACCACCGGTTACCCATTCATTGACCAAGAGAGAACGATGTTCTCCCTCCTTCTTGTGGTAGGGCTTGTTTGATGACTTCTTCTTGGATGAGCTCTTCTTGTAGTACTTGGCATCTCTCTCATCCTCATCGTTCTTCTTGCTTGAGCTTGATACTCGTTTGTCGGGCTTGGGGCAATCATATGATAGATGATCATAGCTTCCACAATTGTGGCACTTCCTATTGCTTCCTTCACCATTTCTTCTTGATGCTCGAAACTTTTGCTTCTTGGGATCATAGTTGTAACCCTTCTTGCCAATCTTGGAGAGCATCCTTGTAGTTCTCTTCATGAGAAGAGCAAGATTTGCATCATCGCTCTCCACTTCACTTGAATCACTTTTGCCTTCGCCCTCACTTGAGGAAGAAGGAAGCTTTGCATTGGTCTTCTTGGACTTGATCTTCTCACTAGCCTTGAGTGCAAGATCTTTCTTTGCGCTTGAGTTAGAGGTAGATGACTCCACTTCTTCCATCATGAAAATCTCATGGGAGCGGATTTTGTTCACAACCCCAGTGATGGTGAGGGTAGAGAAATCATTCTCAAAGAGAAGTGCCTTGACGATGTTGTACTTAGGCTTGGTGAGCGTTTGAAGGTTTTTCCGGATGATTTCCTGCTCGGTAAGGTTAGCAACATCGAGAGCATTGATATTTGGAATAAGCACACCCATCCTACAATACATTTTCTCTACACCCTCATCATCATTCATTTTGAACTCATTGAGTTCCACCTTAAGCAAGTCATATTTTTCCTCACAGATCTTCTTGTTACCCACATGGATTTCTTTGAGTTGCATTCACACTTCATGGGTGGTTTCCAAAGAGAAGACCCGATCAAACAATTCCTCATCTAGCGTCTCAAAGATATGGTTTCTAGCGCGCGCATTCCACTTAGCCTCACTCTCGGTGGGAACACTAGGCAACAGATACATGGTGGTGCACCACGCATCATGGTGTTGTGCTTGAAGGTAGATAGCCATTCTATGTGCCCAAAAGGTAAACTGTTTACCCGCCAACTTGGGAGGGCCATTGCCACTACCTTTCCCCAGCTCCCTAGGCGGTTAAGCCAAGCAAAAGGGAGCCTAGCTCTGATACAACTTGTAGGATCAATGGCCCGTAGAATGGGGGGTTAAATATGGGCCTTAGCCTATCAACTAGTGTTGCCCGTCTAAAAAGGTTTTTCTCTACTACTAAGCACACTAACAAGAGTTTCCTTAGCAAGTATCACGCTAAGAGATATGAAACACCCTAGTCAAGATAGGAAGCAAACATGCAACTTAAAGAGAACAAGGGCAAGGAAACCTAACTGCGGAAATTAGATGCTGAAATTAAATGCAAGAAAGTAGAGAGAAAGGCACAAGAGACGACCGAATTTTTTCTCGTGATATCAAGAAGTTGACGCTTCCCCCTAATCCACGTTGGAGCACTCACTTAGAGTATTGCTCCCCTCAAGTCACCAAGACTCAAGTGCTCACTAAGAGTACCCATTCTCCATCGCAGGAACGGTGGGTCTCGAACCGTGTACACCAAGCTTTCTTGAGGCTCCCACAATCTCCAAGAGCTCACCAAGAACCCCCAAAGCACCAAGACCGTCTAGGAGCCATCAAACTCCAAGAGTAACAAGCCTGCACACTTTCACTTGACCTGAGCACTCAGCTAAGCCATGTATGCACCTTGAAAACCCTTGATCACTAAGAAAGAGCTCCTCAATGAAGAGGAAGAGAATTCCAAATGGCAAGAACACACCATCCTTCTCTCCTTGACTGCAGTAGATCTTCAAAATGGCAAAAAGGCAGCTCAAGAGACGTAGGGGGTCATATTTATAGGCCTAGTGAGGGAGGCTAGCCGTTGGAAAAGTTTTCCTGAAAAGTAGTACCGTCGGATGAACCGATAGTTCCCCCTGCACGAGCATCTGATCATCCGGTCACACACATGCCCCTATATAGCGGTTGAACCTAAGTGACCCAGACATTGCACCGACGTAATGCACTAACGCACTGTCGGTTTATCCGGTGCTGAAGAGCACCAACTCGGTGCGGTACTGTGTAGTTCAAACACAGGCGTTGGACGATCTGTTGAGTTGATTCTGAAGCGTCGGTTCATCTGCTGCTGAAGCAATTCTTTTGGCACATCTCTGTATGATTTGAATGTAAGCGTCGGTGTGAGACATGGGTACCCCTAGGTCCCCATCGATCAGGCTCTCGGTCGTCCCCGACAAGTGGGTCCAGCCTACTAGAAGACCCGCCGACCTGTCAGTAGGCCCGCCCGACCTGACATGTGGGTTCGATGAGAAGACAGCTTGGCGTGCAAGACAAGGCAGTCCAAATGGATTAAGGCAGCTCGGATAAGCTTTCAATGATGTAAACAGACTAGAGATAGGTTTCCCTGTTGTAACCGACCTGGACTCCGGTCCACCGACCTTGTCCGTCCCCCAATATAAGGCGGGCAAGGGTGCCCTCTTGGGCACCAGACCACCTCCATCAACGCCACGACCATGTAATCCCACCTGAGATCAAAGAAATACAAATCGAAGAACTGGACGTAGGGTTTTACTCTATGGAGGCCCGAACCAGTATAAAATCGCCTTGTCCTTGTGTCTCGTCGTAATTCCATGTGCTACACTAGCATAACCATCACGTTCTTAGCTCCCGATCTCCCCGCCGAACAACTAAACCATAGAGAATAACACCCCTGTGGGCTGTCCAGATCTCACCATCTGACAATTGGCGCGCCAGGTAAGGGTGATCACGAGCTCTTCATGAAGCATGATGGCAGTTCGCTCCGGCAACCTCTTCGGCGATGACATGAAGGATATCTTCGCAGCGACCTCCTTGCTGCCACCCTCTGATCTAATCGCGCGAGGTCGACATCTTCATTCTATAGACGGCGCACCAAAATTTTCTACACCCACCCACCCAACCGTGACAACTTGATCGTGGGGAAGTCAATCTGCAACCGATGGATGGCGTCTCTCGGTGTTATGGGTCAACGACGGCTACTGCGATGGAAGATCGCATACGTCTGGACTCGATACGACAACACTACGTACCGATCTCAGGGTGCGGTACCTTGTTGCAACTCGGTTCAAGTCAATGAGATCACAAGATTTGTCATCAACAAATCGTCGCCAAACAATTTTCAAGCAGGCTAGATGAGATCCGCTCACACCTGGCCTCGTCGAATAAATGAAGATTCCGACGTCTGCGTGTGCTGGCTGCATGCGACCAAAAAAATCAATCTACAACACTGCCGCCAGGCCACGTGATTGATACAAGCACATTGATCCGTATGTACACGTGTACGTGAAGCAAGGTAGGCGACCATACGTGTATATGCACATGCATCTACAAGTACAAGCTAAACTTACGGGATTTTTTTTGTTGCCGTCCTGGAGCGCTAGCTCCCTGGCGGTGTCGTGTGCCATCATGATGCACGCCCTCAGAAACCCATCGGCTTCGTAACAACTACGCACCGACCTTCAGTGACTCATTCGCAACCTTTACAGCTCATCACCTTGTCAGAATCTTCAGCCCGTGCCAACGACTACGTTCCGACCTCAGGAACATACAAGCTCAGTATTATTTGCGATTAAATATATCTACGGCTTCAATTTCTTTCATAGACCTGCTCTACATGTTTGTTCTGCGCTCTTCCGATCCCTCCCTCTCGACACGCTCGGGGGCTTGTCCATGCCAACACGTAGGTCGCCAGACCTGAGGGTTCGAATTTTTTATCTTGTGCTATGTTCCCCTCCCCCTCGACGTGCTCAGGGGCTTGGCCTTGAAAATCTAAGGGTCGCCAGACCTGTGGGGTCCTACCTTCTCCTCTCTCATGCCATCAACTCTCCCCCTCGACATGCTCCGGGGCTTGGCTAAAGCCAATATATGGGTCGTAAGACCTGAGGGTTAAAGTTCTTATGCTCCTCCCCCTCGACATGCTCAGGGACTTGGCTCAAAGCCAACCTATGGGTCGTTCGACCTGAGGACATCGTCCCTCATGAGTACTTGCCTTTTGTCGATGCGAGCCTACTTTGTCGATAAGGTTGCTAAACCTGAGTCCTAGACTCCCCTCCTCTCGCGCGCCGATCTCACGTAAGCCTCCCTGCTGAGCTGTGGAGGTCGGTAAGCCAGCCTCTCCATGAGTAGTGGTCAGTGAGGCAGCACACAAGACGACATTACTTCAAAGACTACCAAGTTCGCGCAGGCACAAAAGCAAGTACCTCATGCTGGCATAAAAAAAAGTTCATCAAGTATTATTTTTACATGGCTGAGAAAGGGGAGGTACAACTCCTAGATCTATGTGCATCTCTGGCGTCATCTTCGGTGAATTTCTCGGTATCTTCGGCGTCGCTGGTGTTAGGTTGCTAGACCTTCCTCTAGCTCCGTCGTCGTCTTCGTCAGGTAGACCTTCCTCCGGCTTCATCGTCGTCTTCATCAGGTCGTTAGACCTCCCTCCAGCTTCATCGTCATCTTCGTCAGGTCGCTAGACCTCCCTCCATCTCCGTTGTTGCGTTCGTCAGGTCGCTAGACCTTCCTCCGGCTCCGTTGTCGTCTTCGTCACGTCGCTCGACCTCCCTCCGGCTTCATCGTCATCTTCGTCAGCTCTGTCATCACGTTCGTCAGGTCGCTCGACCTCCCTCTAGCTTCATCGTCGTCTTCGCAGCTCCGTCGTCGCATTCGTCAGGTCGCTAGACCTTTCTCCGGCTCTGTTGTTATCTTCGTCAGGTCGCTCGACCTCCATCCAGCTCAGTCGTCGCGTTTGTCATGTCGCTAGACCTCCCTTCGGCTCCCTCGTCGCCCTCGTCAAGTCACTAGACCTTCCTCTGGCCCCGTCATCGTCCGCGTCAGGTCGCTAGACCTTCCTCTGGCTCCATCGTCACGTTCGTCAGGTCGCTAGACCTCCCTTCGGCTCCGTCGTCGCATTCGTCAGGTCGCCAGACCTTCCTCCGGCTCCGTCGTCGCCTTCGCCAGCTCGGAAGACCTCCCCAGGATTTTACATCGGGAATGAAGGCCTCACTGTGGGGTGCGTGCCTAATTGGCCGTGCCAAGTACTTCCGGGTGCTTGGGCGCTTTTGCTTTGAGACCTTCCTGAGGTCGGTGTCGGGCATACTCCCCGGGTACTCATGCAAGGAAGGAAGAAGACGGACTCCTATTAGAATTCCCCTGTAATCCTACTAGGACTCGTTCCGTGTAATCCTACTAGGACTCTTGCCTTGTAACCGACTAGGAACCCACCCCCTATACTATATAAAGGAGGGTCGGGTACCTAGCTGGGCACCTGATCTCAACCAACACCAAGCGCAGGGCGCCATACTTGATCCCACAAACCAAACGTAGGGTTCGCCACCTTGGCAGCCTGAACCTGTATAAATCTTGTGTCCCGTGTCCTTGTGCATACCTTCGAGTTCTCGGTCTCCCGATCACGATCCTCACCGTACAATCTACTACCTTGGGTACCCCCTTGGTAGGTTTGCCGGTCTAAAACACCGACAGCTGGCGCGCCGGGTAGGGGTGATCATCACCACCGAGCGATTTCGAAGGACCCTCGTCAACAAGATCAATCTACTCGTCGACTCGCCAAGATCCATTGAAGCAAGTCGCCTTTCTTCTGTCAAAGCAGAATCAATTTTCCTACACCGCGCGTCCGGTTGCTTCAGCACATCGCGCGGCTCGTCGTCGACTACTTTGACTACGTTGCGCGTCCCGGTGCCTCGGCATGTCGCGCGGCTCGTCACGCGGCTCGTCGTCGACTACTTCGCCTCCGCCGCACGTCCGGGTGCCTCGGCCAGTCGCGCGGCTCGTCGTCGACTACTTTGCCTATGCCGCGCGTCTGGTTGCTTCGGCTACGCCGCACGGCACATCACGCGGCTCATCACGCCACTCGTCATCGACTACTTCGCCTACGCCACGTGTCCGGGTGCCTCGGCACGTCGCGCGGCTCGTTGTTGACTACTTCAACTACGCCGCGCGTCCGGTTGCTTCGGCACGTCACGCGGCTCGTCACACGGCTCGTCATCGACTACTTCACCTCCGCCGCGCGTCTGGGTGCCTCGGCACGTCGCACGGCTTGTCGCGTGACTCATCGTCGACTACTTCGCCTCGCGCAGGCTCGTCGTCGACTACTTCGCCTATGCCGCGCGTCCGGTGCCTCGGCACGTCGCACGGCTCGTCACGCGGCTCGTCGTCGACTACTTCGCCTCCGTCGCGCGTCTGGATGCCTCGGTATGTCGCGCGGCTCGTCGTCGACTACTTCGCCTCGCGGAGGCTCATCGTCGACTACTTCACCTACGACGCTCGTCGTTGACTACTTCGTCTACGCCGCGCGCCTGATCTCAACCAACACCAAGCGCAGGGCGCCATACTTGATCCCCCAAATAGGACGTAGGGTTCGCCACCTTGGCAGCCTGAAACTGTATAAATCTTGTGTCCCGTGTCCTTGTGCATACCTTCGAGTTCTCGGTCTCCCGATCACGATCCTCACCGCACAATCTACTACCTCTGGTGCCCCTTTGGTAGGTTTGTCGGTCTAAAACACCGACAGTCGGCACGCCTCGGGTGGCTCTGCTAGAGCCCTTGCAGCTATGCAGGATATCTGGGTGTCTCTACACTCCATACGTTTAAGAGCAACAGATTTCTGGCTTCATCATCGACCGACCCCGGACATCACAACTTCAACTACGACATCATCGACGACTTCTTCATTCAACGCACCTTTCAAAATCCTAGTGGGTATCCTCGGATACTGGACGTCGTTTATTTGAGGCCTCTTCGAGGTCGGCACGCCTACAAGGCCTCCCTGAGGTCAGCCCTGCCAGACTCCTTGCAGCTATGCTAGGAGATCTGGGTGTCTCTACACTTAGTTCGATCAAGACCATGACTCATTTTTCTTTTTTTAGCATCAAACCAGCCATCCTACCTGCTTCATTGCTCGGGGACTACTCTACGAGTGCGTCTTTCGACGCCCTCTTGTTTTTCTCGTCGTACCGACCTGTCGGGAACCTGTTTCCCATCACATCGTTACTCGACCTACTTTTTCTTCTTTCTTTTTGGATCATCATACCGGCCATCCTGCCCGCCATGATACTCGGATACTACTCTATGAGTGTGTCCTTGACGCCCTCTAATGTTTTTATCGTCGTGTTGATCTATTGGAAGCCTTCTTCCTATAGGTCGTCACTCGACCTCCCTTCCATCGGCAAGACTACAAACAGGTCGGTTGTTCAGCTGACTTGTTCTTTTTTTCCTTTTTTGGACCGACGTGCACGCTATTTGACATGTCGATAGCTCTACGACTTCGTCATGACCTTCTAAGGTCGCTGTGCCTACACATCGCTCAGGGGCATGTGAGACATGGGTACCCCTGGGTCCCCACCAACCAGGCTCTCGGCCGTCCCCAACAAGTGGGTCCGACCTACTAGAACACCCACCGACCTGTCAATAGGCCCGCCCGACCTGACATGTGGGTCCAAAGATGAGAAGACAGCTTGGCGTGCAAGACAAGGCAGTCCAGACGGATTAAGGTAGCTCGGATAAGCTTTCCATGATGTAAACAGACTAGAGATAGGTTTCCCTGTTGTAACCGATCTGGACTCGGTCCACCGACCTTGTCCATCCCCCAATATAAGGCGGGCAAGGGCGCCCTCTTGGGCACCAGACCACCTCCATCAACACCACGACCATGTAATCCCACCTGAGATCAAAACAATACAAATTGAAGAACTAGACATAGGGTTTTACTCTCCGGAGGCCCGAACCAGTATAAAATCGCCTTGTCCTTGTGTCTGTCGTAATTCCGTGTGCTACACTAGCATAACCATCACGTTCTTAGCTCCCGATCTCCCCGCCGAACAACTAGACCACAGGGATTAACACCCCCATGGGCTGTCCAGATCTCACCATCTGACAGTCGGATAAACTGTTGAGTACCCCGTCAGATCATCTGGTGCTAAAGCCGTTGAAGCTCAATCAATACTGTTACCAAACCCTAAGGCATCGGATGAACCGCTGCCTGTACCGTCGGTTCATCCGACGATCGCTTTTGAATTTCTTGGCCGCTGAATTCATCCGGCGCATCTAGAAATGCAAGCGTCGGTTCATCCGACGCTATACTTTGAATTTCAACTCGTCCAATTCAAACGCCTGAGTTTTTTGTCGATTCTTTTGCTTCTACTTTGCTTCCATAATTACTTTGAGCTGATTAACATCCAAGGAACTTGAGTGTGCATATTTTGATGGTTTTTGTGCATGGTCAAGCTACTAGTGCATGAGCCCCTCTTAATAGTACAGTCAAACACTACAAACTAGCAATCCAAGTGTCCTTCATCTCCTTGTGACACATGGAACTAACAAAGTCCTTAGCCTTGTAGTATTTTTCCGGTTATCGTCCATGAATTCAAATCTAGCGGTCTCTTTTTATTCAATACTTATGACAATAACCCAAGATATATTCCGCTACAAAACAAAGGTTAGTCACAAGCATGTGGTTGTCATTTATCACCGAAATACACCCTTACCAAAGGTGTGAAAAGGCCTAGATGGTTATACTGGTGGATCAGCTCATGGCCCAGGTCAGCGTGTTCATGCATCATCATCAATGCCGCAAAAGCGTGCCGGATCACCACGGTGTGCTTCCATGCCTCGCTCGAGCGCATGTCGTGTTCAAGCACACACGTGGCTCGAGCGATCAGAGGAAGCTTTTCACGCTCAGCGTACATCGCGGAAGCGAGCTAGCTAGAAAGAAGTTGTCGGCCGGCCAGTGTGCATGTGGTGCAGGTGCCCTAGGGATGCAAGCGGGGCGGTTTGCGGCTGCCCGCCCCGTGTCCGCACGACCCGCAAGATCTGTCGCGGGCATATGTGGTGGCCCACATACCACCGCTTGCTTCTCGCGGTGTATGCGGCGGCCCGCATAGCCGCTGCTTTCCTCGTGCTTTCAGCTCCTATCCCCTATTCCCTTGTCTTCTCCGTCTTGGCGAAGTCGTAGCTCGTCGATTCCGCACAAGCCGAAGCCCGTCGATTCCACACATGCTCGTGACCGCGATGAGCATCGATGGTTGTGCAGTACTGCTATCAAGGTTGACGAGATGAGATTGAGAGACGCCGCACTTGCTACATGTTGGCCTGAAGCTAGGCATGAACTTCAATTATGCATAGTCTTAATCGATCACGTGGCGATCAAGAAACAATCAAATTTGTTAGCGATGCGGCATCTATTTCATGTCATATCTGCTTTGAGGAATCAGAGATCGTGAGTTCCATGCCATGAATTGTCTGCAGTATTCGAGTCCATCCTGTCACTGCAATCACGGAAAGCAACTATCTCGAATCCTGATTTATTGATGAGACAGAAGGATTAGAATGGAGGCAACATAAAAAACAGTGTTGATGCGCTCGCCGACCAACATAAAAAATAGCTGAAGTCCACCGCAGCTTCTTCCGCCACTTGAAGATTTGCGGTTTCTGCGGCGCCGCTGGGTGATGCGGGCAGCCCGCATACGGCCGCTTCAGCGAAGCGGGTCAAAATGCCACGTTATGTGGGTTCGCAGCGCGGGTCATCCCGGCGGATTAGCGGCGTAACCCACACTACTTACATCCCTAAGGTGCCTGTGTCGGCGTGCTGCTCGCGGCTGTATCACCTCCGCCGTCACAATGCATCGTCGACGACCCTTCATCACGGAAGCCTGGCGCGGCCTTTCGTCGAAAGCAGCGATGATAGATAGCACATCGCGCGACTGAGTGCGCGCGCGAGGAAAGCAGCAGCCTCGCTCTCTATCCGCATCAATCTTGATCACAGAAGTCCGATCCAACGTTCAGGGGAGGCCTAGGAGTGGACGGTATTTCATAATTCAAATATATACCGTCCACCCCTAGGGTCCGGCCTTCTAGCACGGCCGTCACGCCACGCCATCGAGATCTCCACCATTGAGTTATATGATTCAAATTATGTTACACAAGAGAAAGTTTGATTTTTGACAGAGCAAAGCGGAGGCATGTGTAAAGCGTTAACGCGCTTAACTGAGAACACCGCCACTGTGTCGTGACGACTGACGAGGGCGCGCAGCGGCTGCTGGTGCTTGGTGATCGACGTATGCACGTGGAGTTCGGGAATGGTCGGGTATCGCACGTCGCGAATTAGTATCAGCGGGCACAAGCTCGGTGCCACGTGTGTCTGTGCTTCCTCTCCAGTCTCCAGGATGGACTCCGGAGGAGGCGCAGGTCGCGGACGGCGGCGCAACTCCACTGCCGCATGCTGCATACGGGCAACGGGCCCTGGATTCTCTCCCGGCTGCCGCCATGTCTTCCATCTAGCTCGTTGCGAAAGCCGAGGAACGCCGTCCAGGAAGCGCATGGTCCGCTCCTCACTACCATCCGCGCCGATCACCATGACTGCAAAAGTCCCATCCATCGGGACAGCCCTAGGAGGTGGACGGTATTTCATTTACGGTCCACCCCTGGGGTCGACCCGGCCGGTGCCATGGGCAGCGCAGCGCCAGGTCTCCGCCGCCCGCTTTCCCGGGCCCAGAAAGGATCACGACGTGTTCCAGCTTCTAGGGATAAGTTTCCGTCGGCGGCCTCAATCGCTTCGACTCAGTGGACGCTGGCTGTCGCCACGGATATACCTGGCCATTTGGCACGAGCACGACGGGCCGGCACGAGCACGATCCGAAAAAGCACGACACGAGCACCGCACGACACGATGTCGATAGTGCCAGTGCCAGGCACGGCACGACGTAGTGCCAGTGCCTGGGCCGCCATTGTGGCCCGTAGTGCCGGCCCGGCCCGGCACGGTTAATTGGGCCGGCCTGACAGAGGCACGGCCTCCTGGCCGTCGGATGGAGGGCAGGGGCATGGACGGCTCAGATCCCCTGCCCGGTCGTATATAACCGCCCCCGCCCCCGCGCCGCCCGCCCGCCCCCATCCATTCCCATTCCCCGCACCGCAGCCCCCGCCCCCCGGCCCCCGCAACCCTAGTTGACCCGCTGTGCTCAGATCTAGCCGCCTCGCCGTCTCTGGTCTCTCCGCCTCTCGCCGCCTCGCCGTCGCCGCCGATTTCCCCTCTTCCTCTCTCCCTCCGGCAGCCTCCTGACCCCCTGATGGCCGGCCCTGGCACACGGCACGGCCATGTATGCTCCTCTTCTTGATATCACAACCACTCGTGTGTCGTCTAGTCGTCTTTTGACTCTTTCCCCTGCCATTCTCAACGTCGTCGACCTCGCCGCCGCAGCCTCGGTGCTCCGGTCCGCGTAAGTACCGTTCGACGCTCGCCGCTTGCTCCCCCTCCCTCTCGTTCTCCGGTCTCCGTGTATAGTAACTACTCTTTCTCTAGATCCGCAGCCGATTCGAACCCGTTGAGGAACCAGAGGGTCGGATCTGTGATTCGTGTACATCGCCGGCGATCCTGGTGCTCCGGTTGCGAAGGTATGCTAAACCCTAACCCTAAGTTGCTAACTGCATCCTAAATCTGTGCTAATCCTCGTCTCCTTTGACCTCCTCCTATCTCTGTTGCTATAGCCGTTGAGGGACCAGGACGCTGGCGAAGCACGATGGTCAGCTCTGACTCTGAAGACGAGGTCGACTTCAACGAAGAGAGGCGGTTGTGCGGGATGGCCGGAGATGACGATGACGATGACATTCGAGATGACGCCCAGGCACTGTTGGGCAGTAGCATTGAGGCTCCCATCGATGTTGGCAGCGGTGGTGATGAGGCCGCAGATGTGGAAGCTGGGGCTGGCTCCAAGCGCTCTCGTCCCTCTACCTCCCCTGTCTGGGAGGATTTCCAGAAGATCTACAAAACCATAAATGGTAAGAGGGTCAGGTATGGTGCTAAGTGCATCCATTGCAACAAACAATACTCTGGTCTCTCTAGTGGTGGCACTGGTCATCTCCGCCGGCATTGGAATAAATGTGAGAAGAGAAAAGAAAAATTGGGCCATAAGGTTCAAACTCAAATTTCTTTTAATCCTGATGGTAGTATGCGTAATTGGGAGTACTGCCCTATGTTTGCTCGTATTGCACTTGTTAAGTTGATTGCTAGACTTGATGTGCCTATATGTATGGGTGAATCTGATGCTTTTGAAGATTATATTAAAACTGCTCATAATCCCAAGTTTTCTGGTGTCTCTAGGCAAACCACAACTAGAGACATAGAGAAATATTTTTCTGATTCTAAGGTTAAGCTTGTTGAGACCTTGACTTCATCTCGTCGTTAATTGTGTGTGTCTCACCTCCGATATTTGGTCCGGTAATGCCAAAGAGGACTATCTTAGTGTTGTTGCTCATTTCATTAATTCTGATTGGCAAATGGAGAAGAGGGTGCTTGGTCTTAGGCTTATAGATGAGTCCCACAGTGGACAAAACATTGCTGATCGTGTTGCATCTGTGCTTGATGATTTTGGTGTGTCTGAAAAGGTGTTTGCCGTTACTTTAGACAATGCATCATCTAATGCTTCAAAGAATGCATCATCTTAGACCTTTACTGTCTAAATACCTTGGTTTTGATGTTCCTGTTGTGTCTTCTTTGTCATTCGATGAAGGTAGTGAAGTTCATAGTATGTTCTTGCATCAGCGCTGTGCATGTCATATCATTAATCTCATTGTTAAGGAGGCCCTTACTGATCTTAAGCCTTTGATTGAAACATTTAGAACTCGCAATATCTTGGATGAACTCATCTAATCGTAGAATTGCTGCATACAAAAGTTATTGTCTTGTTACTAATGTTAGGCCTAGAAAGTTTCAAATTGACATGGAGGTAAGATGGAATTCTACCTATCCGATGCTTAAGCATTTGTTTCCTCATAAGAGTACATTCACTACTTTTATCCATGGTCACTATCCTAGAACCGAAAATGGTCAGTTGCTTTTAAATGATAGGCATTGGGATGTTGCTGAAAAAGTGCTAAAATTTCTTGATTTGTTTCATGATGCAACTGTTTCTTTGTCTGGTGTTTACTACCCTACATCTCCACTTATGATTCATTATCTAGTTAAGATTGCTAAACACCTTGAAACTTATGCTAATGATGCTCACATCAGATCTGTGGTTCAGCCTATGATTGATAAATATAACAAGTATTGGAGGGATATACCACTGCTTTATTCCTTTGCATTCATCTTGGACCCTAGAGCTAAAATCAAAGGTTTTACTAGAGCACTTAGGCACTTAGGCCATGCTACTAGTACGTACTATTCTAATTACTTGGTTACCACTAGAGCTCGTCTTACGGATGTGTACAACAAGTATGAGCGAGAAATATGGAGGTGTTAGGTTGAGGAGGCTGATCCTCCTAACCCATCCGGTAAGAAAAGATCTGTTTGGGATGAAATTTATGACGATGGTGATGATGGGTATAATGTTGGTGGTAAGCAACCTCTAGCTCCTAATCTCACCTCGTCTAGAGATACATCCGCAAGTGCATTGCTTTCAGCAAGTAACTTCATCGCCTAGTACTTCGAACTTGTCTCCTACTTAGATTGTGACACCGTGAATCGCTTAAATGATGATTTTAACATACTTAATCGGTGGCATGAACACAAACTTACATATCCAGCTCTATCCATCATGGCTAAAGATATTTTAACTGCTCCCGTGTCTACCATATCTTCGGAATCTACTTTTAGCATGACCGGCAGATCATCGAGGAGCGGCGGAGGAGCCCGAGGCCCGAAATGGTGGAGATGCCGACTTGCATCAAGGATTGGGAAGGCTCGCACCGCAAGGAAGCAACGCTTGGTGGAGGACAAAGAACTTGAAGCAACATTTGAAGATCTTTACCTTGATTGATTATCATTTATGTAATGGGGCTGTAATATTTTAGTACTTGAACTTTGGACTTGTAGCTTTAGGTTGAACTTGAACTATGAACTTTTGCTTTTTTTTGGAGCTTGGCTGTACTCTTTTTTCCTGCCTGGGGTTTCTCACAAGGGTGAGTTTTACCTAGGTAGGTTTTTAATGAGGCAGCCATTGCACAAGCCCCCCTTTTGAATTATTGATTTGCTATCTTTCATCTGTGTTTGTGTTTTGTGTGTTTTTTTGTTGTTATTTGTGACCACCTTGTGATTCTGAGCACAAGGACATATAATTTGTTAGATAGTGCCAGGGCCGGCACGGGCACTGGTGTGCCACCGTGCCAAAGGGCACGGCACGACCCGCTTAACTCCCCATAGGGTCGTGCCAGTGCCTGGAGTTTGGCACGGTGGCACTAAGAGGCACGGCACGGCGTGCCGCCGTGCCCTACCGTGCCCGTGCCTAACCGTGCCCGTGCCCAACCGTGCTAGTGCCGTGCCGTGCCGTGCGGCCCGTTTGGCCAGGTATAGCCACGGAACACGCTGTTTGACGATTCGGCGTGTACGGGCGTACGGGTTCGACCGCGCGCTGGCCTGCGAAGAAAGTGCACTGCGGTCGTGTGCGCCATCGTGGATTTCGACTCTCGAGAAGGCGACGGCTCGGCAGCAGGCAGCAACATCGTATTAAACGCCATGGAGGGCACGCGTCGCGGTGTGAATGTGTGATTCGACATTCGAGGCCAGCGGCACGGGGGCGGTGCGCGCGGCGACCAGCGTTCGGTGACACGCGCGCGGCCTAGCTCGAGGGATTTCAGAAATCCGATTTTTCATGTCGCGACTCGCCGAGCGACGGAGCGAGAATGTACATTGTACAACACGCCGCCGCCACGCGACATGTCCTGCTAGGGGAAGGACTCTGTTTCTACTGCCTACTACTCCATTGCTCAGACCATCCACACTTGTCTTTCATTTCCTCCTTCAAAATGGAATATGTCATCGTGATCATCGAAATTCTCTCCTTTATACACACTTCTCCCACATCCATCTACATTTATATCACTCCTACATCCCAACAACTCGAGCCCACTCCAATTTTTTTCTCTCCCCCACCCATCCCCCACCACCACAGACTATGGGGCCAGCGCGCCCTGCCTTTCTTCTCCGTCGACACCCTGCCTTTCTCCTCGTCGAGCACCCGCCCATCCCCTCCGCCGGCGCTGGACCGGCGCGCCCTGACGCCCCTGCCTTTCTCCTCCGCCGGCACTTCTCCTCCCACGCCGGCGAGCTCGAGCAATGGCCGCCGCCCCTCCCGCCGGCACTTCTCCTCCTCCCGCGCCGGCTTCTCCTCCCGCGCGCGCCGGTGCCGGCGGAGGATTCGAGGTGGGGCGCGGCGACCGGGTCTCCCCGAGGGCGACGCGCCGACGACTGGCTTCTCCTCCCGCGTCGGCGGAGGATTCGAGGCGGGGCACGGCGACCGGGTCTCCCAAGGGCGACGCACTGACGACCGGCTTCTCCTCCCGCGCCGGCGGAGGATTCGAGGCGGCGCGCTGACGAGGTGGTGCTGACCTTGATGTGGCGGCGATGGGGCGTGGTGGCGGCGTGCAGATCCTGGAGTGCTCGCCCCCGCGGAGGAGAAGGGCACAACGGCTCGAGGATGAGGTGGATGCTCCTCTGCTCCTCCTTCGAACGACAATGTGGAGTCTCCGGCGGTGCGGACGGGTCCAAGGCGGCGCTCCCTTCCACTTCCCCTGCTCCTGTGGCGGCGAAGCTGCACGACGGCGCGACGCTCCCCCTCCCGTTCCCCTGCTTCGGTGCGGCGGCGGGGTCTCGATGAAGGGGCGACGCGCCCTGCGCGCGCGTCTAGAAGTGCTACGGCGACGACGTGCTCGTGGATCTGCTTCCCGACGGCGGCGGCGAGGACGCTGCTCCTCTTCTCTCCCTTCCGGCTTTCGGCGCGGACGAACCGTTGGTGTGCGGGCCCGCGCCACGCCATCCTTTCCTGTGAGTCCGTATGTACTGGGAAAATGAACGAGAATGGTGTGCGGGCCCGCGCCACGCCGTCCTTTCCTGTGAGTCCGTATGTACTGGGAAAATGAACGAGAAGCGGGGGCGACTGGATTTCCCAGCCGTCCTCACGGATGGAGATTTGAGATCGCCTCCGTCCGACAGTCTCTTTAGCTGAACAATTATTTCAGAGAACACGTTGTGACTGATTATCACCATTCACCAGCGCCGTCTGGTGCAGGTCAAGCGACAGGTTCAGAGCATCACTTGAACAACGTGAGGGCTGTAGAGCCTGTAGTGTACTATTCATGTAGACACTGAAATGCTGGCGCGAAACCTAGTTCTGTAGGTACTAGATTCCTCTCTGAATCAAATGGAATGGCAAATTTCGGTGTTACCACTTAAAAGAACTGACGAACTCAGTAAAACCCACACCAGCCATTGGTCACATAAAACTAATCTTATCGAACTGTATATCTAATTTGTTGGAAAGGGAAGTTCGGCGATTCACAATAATCCAGCTGCAAAATTTCTACAGCACAACCCTATTGACCAATAATGTTGCAAACCGAGATCGTATTGCCTAATAATGCTTATCAGTATCTCTTTTTTTTAAAAAAAAATTAGGATCGTGCCCGTACGTTGCTCCGGGCAGAATAAATTTCGTTTATAAGCATCAAACATTGCCATGTGAAATAGTTCTACAAAGGGCCTGTTTGGATTCTCTTGCAGGACTAGAGTTAGTTTAGGGATAGTAACTCTAGCCCTAGAGGTGTTTGGATGACATGGTTAGATTGACAAATAAATGCACTGTTTCAATTATTTGTCTCATTCAAACCATCATTTCAGCAGGATTTTTTTGCGGGCAGCTCTTGTGTAGCCTAATTCCGATCACAAATGACACAAATAAATCATTTTACAACTCAAGCATCCAAAACACAATAAATATTATTTTGTCCATACAATCGATGCCTAGCCCTTGACCATTACATTACACTCTATGAAACAAAGCATGAGCCAACTCATCACGGAAGTCATTCATGTTGACATCTTCAACAAGAGGTTCATCTTCTGGCCATGTGGATGCAGAAGAACTAGGCATTGGGTTATAATCATCATCTGCATCACATCGATCAAATTCTCTGTCCGCAATTCTGCTCTCTCGAATGAAATTATGAAGAGCCATACAAGCCACAATAATTCTAGTTTGCTTTTTCTATGGAAAACTTTGTACGTTCAACAAAATCCTAAATTTCATCTTCAACACCCCAAAAGACCGCTCTATGACATTTCTAACTTTGGCGTGTGCATGGTTAAAGGTTTATTTCATACCTTTGGGAGGCGGTCCATTGTGCCATTGCTCCACATGGTACCTTGTACATCTATACGGTGAAAGGTACCCCGGCTGATTTGGGTACCCCGCATCAACCACATAGTACTTCCCTACATAATGTGAACAACAGGCACACAATGAGACTTAATTAAATGAACGAGTCATATTGGATAAGAATTGTTGCTAGTTAAAGTAGCAAACCTGGTGGTGGATGTGGAAATTTGTGTTGATAAGTAGTCGTAGCATCTTTGAAAACTCTCATGTCATGTGCCGAACCAGGCCATCCCGACAACACAAATGTAAATCTCATGTCGAAATCACAAACAACAAGCACGTTCTGACTAGTTTCATTGTGCCTGTTCAAATATGGAATCCTCTTACTCTTATCCACCACAACCTTCACATGGGTTCCATCTATAGCTCCTATGCAGTCGTTGAAGTGTGGCCAAAATGCTGGATTTTCTAAGTTTGTGTGCACCTCTGAAAATGTTGGGTCCTTGGGTACAATTATGTCATGTGCTAATCTAAGTAGGCATCCCAAAACTCTGTTAAATGTCCTGCTTATTGTCTCCATAGACCTCCTAAAACAGTTGTCAGCCTGTCTAATTGACTGTGGTGAACCAACAATCCATAGAAACATAGCAAGAGCCTCTACAGATGACATTTTTGCAGTGGACTCCAACCCATATGACTGGACCAAAATATTATGGAGCCTGTTAAATAAAGGTCTCTCCACCCTGAACATGTTGTAGCATTGGTCATCTCGAGCTAGTGTGTTCATGACTCACTCCAAACCAGAGTCTCCATTGACCCTACTAGGCAGTTTCACAAAGTAGTTGTCAGAATACATACCCAACATAGGAATCAACTGCACGATCAAATTCTCGGTCTGCACCAAATTTTTGCGGCACATGGATATAATCTCATCCTCGCTTGAACTGCCTCCATCTTCTTCTCCCTCGAACATGGTGCCATGAACTTCTTCCTGCTTGAACACATGTAAGAAATTGTCAACACCTGCTTAATGTGAAAAATAATATTTCAAACTTGAAACAATATAAGCAATTGAAATTAATTCAGCCCAGAGATAAAAAATAATTAAGCTCAACACATCAATACATAGGTTCTTAACAGATACATAGGTTCACACACATATAATTTAGTTCGTAACACATCACAATTAAGACCAACTACTCGAGATTGTTGTCCCTGCACCATTTCTTAAAGTAACCAAACCTAAGGTCGGGAGTTAATTTCCCACAGAAGAACTCCCTTTGGTATTGTGTTTCGAACATCTTGGACATGGCATAGACGGCTTCAACGGTTTGCTCAATCCCACACTCGAAAAACCAGCTCCTGACACTCTCAACAGAAAATGCAGCCTTTTCACTTGCACGTTTCTGCATTTGGCGAGTGTTGATTGTGACAGACTCTTTGAAGGTAGTGGCTATGTCATTCACAGCTTTCAACATTGGGCTCTTGCTCCTTTTCAGTGGACTTGTCAAAGTGCTTGAAGTGCTTAGTGACCTCTTGCCTTTTTGGCTCCCTGTACTTGTAGGTGTTGTTTGAAACTCCTCTTCCTCCTGCCCCTGATTCTCACCATAATCATCTCCCTGATTCTCACCATAATCATCTCCTGGCACAAAGGTTGTGCTCCCATCCGCCGTGGACTCTCTGAACAGTTGATCTAGCAAGTCCTCGTTTGCCGGAGGACCCCACTGTAGCTTCTTTAGGTATGGTTTCTTCTGCAGCAATAAAATCAAATGGGTGAGTTACAAAACAGATTACAAGCACATGGCAAGCAAAAGCAGGTTAACACAAGTAGTTTAACTAAAAGAAAAACACTGAAATACTGTAACAGTCATGCCACCATGTTTTGATAATATGGCAACCATTTTCCTGGAACTGTAATACTACCATGCAACTACAGGTCTCTCTGTTATTGCAATGCTACATTGAGACTGCAGAGATAATGTTGAGTGTATATCGGTCTGAAATTCTTTTTATGGCGCACATTAATTCTCTTTTATGTGTGCTGATCCACATTTAGGACCAGCTGGTTGATATTGGAATTAGAAGGAATGTGAGGACCATCTGCCATGTTGTAGTTTTCAGATCTCTCCTTGTTAGTACCCAGTTGATACAGGAGTGCAGATTGCAGATCACTGCGCTCAAACAGATGAAAAGATCTGATTCCCTCCTGGACTAGATGAAACCTGATATCAGAGTAACTACTGGAAAAAAAAAGTGCAACAAATCTGTAGTATTTTGCCCCCCTGTGGTTCCAGGATTTCACTAGTTGACTTATACATGGGCCTTAAAAGAGCAGCTTCAGTTCAACAGAAAAAAATGAGCATTCATAGAATATAAACAGTACTACAGCATATACAACCAGTCTAAAAAAATGCTTGAACCACTTCATTTCAGCCTATAAACTTCATAGGATGGGAGCTGGAACTCTCCCAAACAGTCTTCTACATGTAATGTAGGAGAATAATTCAGATGAACAAATTCCATTAAACATTTTATGACTGTCAACATATGATGGCTCTTCAAAGGTTTCACAGCCAGTTTAGACCCACAATTCCGAATCCAAGTTTAGTGTATGGCAATGGCATATGGACCCCAATGCTGGTATGCCTGAAAAATAGATGATACACTAAAAGACCCTAGCTAGTTGACACTTTCTAGAAAATATTCTAATAATTTTTCGATTGGTTGATGTCCCAATTTACACAGATTGTTAGTTAGAAAAATATAAAAAGCCCAAGCTAACAAACTATTTGAAGGATAAAATTTGCTTGTTCCTAACATTTATTTCCTTTAGCATCAACCTACAGGCCGTGGTGTTTACTGATATCATAAGGAAAACAGTACTACAGCATACACAGCACAGCAGCCACATGAAGTAAATCTGTGAGATGCTATGGATGATTTCTGCTTCTAATTTCTGTATTGACTTATTTCATTTAATCAGGGATTGGTGGGTCTAACATATCTATAATAATTTACTATCCAGATGTAAACAGAGGAGTCATTGGTAAATATTCCTGATAGCAGCTATTTAAAGTACTCAAGAATGACGAACATGTTATCGGCGAACTATCGCTGGCCGGGAGCACGAATAATAACGACGCTGCTAATTGTAACCAAAGGCAAATTAACTTTTATGAGCTAAGACATGCATTTCTCTTTCTAACAAAATCAAGCAAACATCCACAGGATATAGCTATACTGGCCACAAATGTACAAGGATTTCTCCTTACTGATGGTAAGGTACATATGTTTCTAAGCATCAAAACTCGGGAGCAACATCAACCACCACCGTAACCATCTACTGAAAATTCAAAGACCCATGAGTCATTAAGATTTCCTGCCCAAGCTCCATCACGCCCATTTGCACTCCCGCATCGAACCTTACTCGTCACAAGCAAAGCTCCTAAGTCCTAATCATAAGTTTTAGTTCAGAGTTCAGACTGAAATGCCTCTCACTACTCTCCAATTAAACCAGATATTAGTTGACTGAAATGCTACAGGAAGCTACTAGCAATTAAATGTCAAATGTCCCAACTATATAATACCTTCAGCAACACAGATATTAGAACACATGCTTATTTGGTTATGCTATAGGCCCATCCACCACAGTATTGAGCAAGAGATCAAGATATGCTAGTTAACTGAACCCAACTATTCAGCTCATGTTCATGCTCCAGTTATAGGTAATAAATCTAATGGCCTAACCCAAAATCAAACAGCACCAGGTTATGTGTGCTCAGCAACACATACAACAACGGTAATGCAGGCCCATTCACCGCAATCAGCAACATCAAATAACCAGTTTACCAATCAATTTCTTTTCGTCTACAGAAGAGGAATTACATATCCCTTGTCTGAATTTACATGCTAGTGCTACAAGTACTAACACAGTAGGTATGCAGATTAGGATCAGATGCAACAATAGGTATACAGATTAGTGCTACAAGTACTAACACAATAGGTATACAGATCAACAATAGTATGTGCAGTGCAATAGAACATTAAGTCAGTGCTAATATAATACCTTTGTATGTGTTTTCCACCACGCAGACTCAGCATCGATGGTTCCATCTTTTTTCCTCCCCAACCCTGTGTGCACTCGCAAGTATTGCCAGAAAGATTGGATGTTCTTCAGCACAAGTATTTGGTTCTTCACCTGCAAACGGCTATACACCAACCTCCTTCTATCAAATAAGCCATCGACAACAGCCTGGTAACCATCACCACTCACTTGGGCACCACTATACTTTGTTGCTGCCTTTTGCTCCAAACACAATTGTAACAAACAAGCATTGTTAGCATCATTCCATTGGGCTCGATTGGATTGGCTCACCGGGGGCCCTCTGAAGCTCGCTAACTCCTCCACGTCTTCCTCTAGTTCTTCGTCACCATTGTCGAAGAAACTGCCAGAGCCGGATGCTTGCCCACGGATGGCACTCCTCGGTGCCCGAGGAAGCGGCACACGCTGCCCGCCGCCACGGGAGCCGCCATGGGCCCTGCCACGAGCTGTCGTGCTGGTGCGTTGGTTACGGTGGCTAGGTGCCACAACGACTGAGTTGGCACGCTGCGGAACACCGCCGCCTGCTCCCGTCGACGACCCGCCGAGGAACACGCCAGTGTTCCCTCCTTGACCGGCTGACGCTGATGAGGAGCCACCGAAGGTCAGTTGCCGGGATAATGGTGGCGCCCATCCATCACCTTCTCTACCACGCGGTGGGCGATACGGAGGGAGCCCAGAGCCCCTAACGCGCCCAGAGAGGAGGAGCTCATCGTCGCCGCTCTGGAGGAAGGATCCGTACAATCCAAGATCCGGGAACCCCTCCGCCGCCGGTACTTGCGTGTTGAGGTCGAGGCCGGCCTGGGCAGCGGAGGCGGGCGACGACGAGTGCAATGCCTGCGAACCCCAGAAGTCGAAGCCGTCTCCATCCATCTTGGTAGGGCTCCAGGCGGCGGCCTTGGTGGGGGAGGCGGCAGAGTGTGGGCGCGGCTGGGGATGCTCGATTGGTGGCAAGTTGGAGGCGGCGGCGCGAGTTGGTGGCCAGTGGCGAGGGTCTGTCGCGGTTGGGGGCCGACGGCGCGAGTGGAGGGCGGCGGCGCAAGTGTAGGGGCGGGCCGGGGGCCGGGGTTACGGCCGGCCGCGCATCGCGGCTACGGCGGCGGGCGATTGGGAGGAAGTGCGGCGGTGGGCGATGGGGACGGATGCGGCGGCGGGCGATGGGGATGCGGCGGCGGACGATGGGGATCCCGCGTGCGAGAGGTCAGGCGGGCGATGGGGATCCCGCGTGCAGGATGAGGCGGACTGATTTTTTTATGGGACCCACTGAAACTAGCCCCAATTAGCACCTCTTGGGTGGGCTAGTTTTTTTGGGTGGGCTAGTTACATCTAACCCAATCTAACCCACCCTGTTTGGATGTTTCAGGGTTAGTTGGTGCTGAACTAGCCAAAACTAGCTCCAACCCATGGATCGGCCCAAAATCAAAAACACAAGGCATTCTTTTGCCGGAGGCCAGAGCATATGCATTATGTGTGTTTCTGCCATACGAGTTACATTGTCTAGTAATTTTTGGAGGTTTTAGCTTTTGGTAAGTGTCGGTGCGGAATGTGGTCCCGACACTAACCAGTAATAAGCGCCGTGGTCTATCCCTCAATGGTCGATGCTAAGCAACAAGAGACACAGAGTTTTATCCTGGTTCCGGCCGGTGGGCCGTACGTCCAGCAGTGGCGTGCTCAAGGCACTATATTACTTAGCACCGGGGGTGCCTGTAGTGGGGCTGCTACAAGCAAGGCGGGAGAGGAAGCCTGGCTTCCAAGTCCCTGGTGTGGTGGCTGAAGGTGTTGTGGGAGAATTGGAGAGCAAGTGCGTGGCGCAGCCCGTCTCCTGCTGTGTTGTGCCTGTGTTCTCCCCGCGGCAGGGAGGGTTCGTCCCCCTTTTATAGATCAAGGAGGGAGCGAATCACATGCGCGCCGTGCTATTTAGCTACATGAAGGGGCGTGGCGTGCTATGCTGTAGAGTGGGCGGCCGTCCGGACGATCCTTGCAGCGATCCGGCCATCATGGCCTATCTTGTACCCGAACGAGGGCGGTTCGAGGGTAGAAGGGCGGCGGATGGTGGTGATGTCTTCCCGATAGGCTCGAGGGAGCTGCTGACGTTGGCCCGTACGGAGTATAGGAGTAGGTAAAACGGCGTCCCGTTCCAATACGTTCCACAGGCCGGAGTCGTTGCTACAGCGCCGGCGTGCGCCTGCACGCGCAGGGGCGGTAGCCATACCGTAACAGTGGCAGGGATGGCGTCCCACCGGCCTAGCACCTCCACCTAACCCTGTAAGGTCACAAGAAAGAAAATCGAGGGTGCAGTCGGCCGCCCTTCGAGGGCTCGGCGCGTTAGCCGTGTTGGAGCGAGGTGCACGGCGTCACGGGACGGCACCGGTCTGCTGCACGGTCCCTCCCCCACGGTGATGGGGATGGGCTCCCTCTGGGGAGTTGGTGCGGTAGCACGGGGGCGCGAGCCCCGGCGCATGATGGCGCCGTCCCGCCGGTGTCGTGGCGTAAATGCCCGCGTACGGGGGCGAGACGCACGCGTGCGGGGGTGCCCTCGAGCGAGGCGGACCCCGGTCGAGGGCGGGGCGGACCCTCGAGCGAGGCGGAACCTGCTCGAGGCGGAGCGGGCCCTCGAGCGAGGCGGAGCCCGCTCGAGGGAAGCGCACCCCCTCGAATCGGGACGGAGCCCGCCCGAGGGAGGCGCGCATCCTCGAGCGAGGCGAAGCCTGCTCGAGGGGATCTTCAAGAGGGCCGCCTTGGTGGGCCGTTGTGGTCCCTGCGGCGTGGGCCGTATCCTGCATGGTTAGGCAAAGTGTGTTTGGCTTTGTTGCGGGTTTCAAGTGGGGATTTCCCGGTTGTTAAGGGGGACCCCTAGGGCTGTCCCCGACAGTAAGTGTATGTGTATATTCTTTGATCATGAAAACAAGGAAATAAAAAGCTTATAATTGATGCTTATCGAGTTATTAAATTTTTGATATATGGTAAAACAGACATTTTAGTGTGTATACGATGAGTCTAGACAGTCGCATGCTCTACTCATTCACCAGTCTGCATTCTACATATTTGTAGAATTCAAACATTTCAAACAATACCCAAATATTCATAAATTTCTTTCATCAGATTTACAGTAGCGGAAAAGCATACTCAGTGGCCAAATGAAAGAAATAACCTAATAGCAATGAGTTAACTTCCCACAACTTTGACTTCCAACTTGGTAGAGCTAAAAGCCTAAATTATTAATTATCTTTATGGTTGTCATCAAATATAGCTTTCACCAATTATTTGTCACTTTCTTCACAGAATCGAGTTGCATTGTCCGTGAAACTTGATAGTGCTACACAAGCAAATGAAAGGGAAAATAAAACACATATGGAGAGAAAAATTATAGGCCATGCTATAATACGATATTAATCAGAAAGTAATATATTAAATTAAATTCCAGTGCAGTGAAAAACAATTTGTAGGGTTCACATGTGCCCAATGGTACTACCTCTTGATCTGCATGGCAACAATCATGATGTGGTCTATTGTCACACCCTGAAATTCCCAAATTTCAGGATGTGAATAGGAAGAGAAATTAAACAATGATTTTGTCTTAATTTTAAAATTTTGCCCAACATTTAATTCTTCATAGGGAATATAGTACAGGAAAAAAAACACAAAGCAATATTTGTTTTTCCAAATTAAATTTGTGGCTTGATGTTTGTTGCATTCATGTTGGTGCATTTGTTTTGGTTTTTTGAATTCAAATTTGGGTTTGAATTCAAATGCTTGATCTCCTTTCAAAATCAGCAAAAAACCTTTACCATCTCATCCCTCACCCTCTCCTTGTTTTGGCCCAACTTCGTTTCAAACCAGCTGCAACCGCAGCCTAGCCAAACCAGTGGCCCAATTGGCGGAAGTCCGGCCATGCACCCTGAGCTCCCCTTTCCCTTTCGCGCGCGCCGCTTGGCCCAGCCGGCCTTCCAGCCCAACAGCGGCCCAGCCCAGCAGCGCCTTGCCCCCTCCCTCGGTCGGCCCGACACGCGGGCCCCGCCCGTCATCCCCTACGGCGCGCGCGTGCCGCACGGACCCGAGTCCGTACCGAGCCGGGCCGCGCCGCATCCCGGCCGCGCCGCATCCCCCGCATCTCGCGCCTTCTTGGCCCGCACGCCAAGGCACCCCGCCTAGGCCTTTAAAGCCCATCGCCTCGCATACCGCGCCGCTTTCCCCAACCCTAGCCGCCTTGGACTCCACCCGCGCCGCCGGGAAAACCCTAGCCGGCCGCCGCCAGTGATCCCCGCCGTTGCTGCCTCTCCGCCGACAAGAAGACCCTCAGGAGCTGTGCGTGAAGGTGGGGATCACCTGGGTGCAGCCTGTTGACATCCCTGCGCCCTGTGTCGTCGTATCGAGCTCGTCGGTTCTCGCACCGCCGTGGTCGTCCGCCTTGCGGAGCCGCGCGTCGTCGCCGCCACCCTAGAGCCTGTCCCGGTGCCTCGGTAGAGTTCGCTGTGACCTCCGCGTCGCCCTGGTGCAAGCTGCGTCTCCAATCGTGTCTCCTAGCCCCAGATCGACCCTGCTCGCTGGAGCACCGCCTCGCGCCGCCGCTCACTGGCACGGTCGCCGCCGCGGCCGCCTGCGTGCGATTGCGGTCGTCGGATCTCAATCCGATGGCCCAGATCGAGTATGACCCCGGGTCAAGCCGGTCAATACCGGTCAACAGATCTTTTACGTTGCCATTTTGCTTAAAAGCCCCCTGGTTTTTCAGTATCACAAGAATGTCCTCCAACAGTTTAAAGATCCTTACGGTTAGGTCCTGTTTCTTACGGTTTGAACCCTAAGTTTCCTGGTTTTTCCACCTGAGGTCCAGCCCTAGTGTTTTGCACCGCAGCCCCTGAGTTTTTATATAAAATTATGTTTTAGCCCTTAGATTCTCGTAGATTAACCCCTGGAAGTTTAGTTTTCCTGTAGAAAAGTCCCTACGTCTTGTTTTGGCCGTAGAATGCACGTTTTAGCTCCGTTTTTAGCGTTCTTTATATCCACGCGATCGTCTCGACAAGAAGAACAACTTTTTGCCCCTGATTTGTTCTGTTAGTACTGTTTGGTGATTGTTTCTTATTTTATTCCATTGAATGCTTGTATGTGAATGGGTGGTGCATAGAAGACGGTTCGTACGTGGAATACACTGAAGTTGAAGATTTCCAAGACCATGAGCAGCAGCAAGCGTTGGTAGAAGGCAAGTTCTTGCTGCATTCCCGTTGATCCTATTACAACATGCATTTCAATTACACTGTTATTTAGTATTGCTTTGCATTAAATTGAAGGGTCCTACTATTAAGGTTTGACTAGTTTTGTTTATTCATATGCCTTGATCAACCTGGATTTATGTTTATGTTGGGTAGACCTTGCTTAGTTGCTCAACTTGGGATCATGGTGGTTCTAATGAACAATAATGTTAATTTTGCTTTACTTATGTTATACCCTCATTAAGCAAGATCACCTGTGTTAAATGGAACATGGAGAACCACCCAGGAAAACAGTACAACCACAAGACATATGGCTCTGTCTTGGCTGGATAACTAGAGAACTTGGTGTGAGGTATGCTTTTACCTGAAAGGGGTTGGGGGCTGACGGTAGATGGCGTATGGACCTGCTCTGGCGGGGAGTTGGGCTTGGCTAAGACACGGTACTCGCCAGGGAGCTTTATACGCTGCGTTGATCAGGTAACCTAGCGTGCAGCTTGCACTAGGGGATCTTCGTAAAGGCCTCGTAGCGTCCCTATGCCATCCACCTCGGTAGTGTGGTATGATGCTTGGCCGGCATCGCATGGTTGGGTCTAAAGTTCATCGGGACTTTTATGTGACTTGTGGGTAAAGATGTACAACCTCTGCAGAGTGTAAAACTAACTAGTTCGTCGTGCCCACGGTCACGGGCGGCCTGGACCCTCACATGAGTAAACTATGGAAGATGGACTAAACTTGTTGCATTTACTTTTGTTTATGATGATGATGCTTATGTTAATCTCTGGGTTGGTATAAACTTACATTTGCTAGTAAATCAGCTTGCTTAATAAAATTTGATCAACTAAAATGCTGACCTGCTATGTAACCACAAGCTTCCACTATAAAGCATTGGCATGTTGTTATAGAGTTTTCCCTTGTTGAATACGACATGTGCTCATGCTTGTTGTTCTTTATATTGCATCTACACAACCCGGTTGCTGCTCAGACGGACGCTTTGAAGACTTTCCTGGAGAGTTAGATGGTTTCTAGGCGAGTGTGCCACCAGTCAGCTGCCTGTGGAGACGTCCTTATCCGGTGCTAGTACTCGCTTATGTTACGATTTTGAGACATCCGGTCATGTAATAAATGTTTAATACTCTCTATACGCTTTTACACTGTGTTTTGGTATTCACTGAGTCGATGCATGTGTGTAACTTGATCCTGGCGCACATGTATTCTTGCATTCGGATTTGCCCTTAAATCCGGGTGTGACATCTATTCCATTCATTCATTAATATTAAATTTGTCTGCCCTGAAAAATCCCAAGCATGAACTGAGCCAATGGGTGTCGAAGATGGTACCTTTTTTCTAATCCTCAGATTCAAAATGCTTGTTTCTTAGACATCCTCAAATTCAGAATGCTTGTTTCTCAGGTAGATATCCTAAGCATCAACACTATCTGCTTCAAACAAATGCTTATTTTGCAGACCAAAGCCAAAATTCTGTCTGGAGAAAAAAGACATGAAAAGGAGTCTAATTTTCTCACATGAAAAAAGGGAATCGGGTGTATTAACATTCCTATGTCTATTTGCATAAGGAATTTGGCATAAAAAATACTGATAGAAGGTGGAATTCTAATGAGGAGCCCAAATCCGGAGGAATTTATATTATGTTATTATCTACTAGTAGACATATTCCTGCTTTGGTGTTTTTGACTCATCCAATTTTAGTAGATGAATCCCATACATGCAGCAAAATAATACCTATTTTGTAGATGAGTTAGTAACCCAACGCCAACCAGATAAGAACTGATTTGAAATATCTGAAGCTAGCCAGGTACAGATTATTTATAGCTCTAGTAAAATAATCAGATGCACAGAATGAGTTCAGCTTACTGAAATAAATAGGAACAAAGTGAAAAGGGGAAGAGAAAAAAAAGAATGAAGCGAATACATAAGAGCCGTCATGTCAAAAATAAATTAGGTGAACATAAAACAATACTAATGGTGAATTCAATTGTTTTCTCCGGTGAGCCTTAGATCAAAACCATATATCATACTTCTTACAACATCAAAACCTCGCCATTTCACAAAGCAACAACAATTGCTTTAATGCAAACTGATATTACGACAGCTCATAACAAAAAATTGACTACGATTGAAGCATGAGAATAAAATATTCTACTGATTAATCTCGAAACATAGAATTAGCCAGGAACAAATAATGTTGAAGGGTATTCAGTCCATAATTAGTTCATCATCTAGCATAAGGAAAAAAATTAGGCCCTTACTAAACTGCTAAATCTAAAAAATATCTTATATACCTCGTTCATGCTCAATGGCCAAACAATTTCAGACCTCTGGATTTATTTAGCATCCTCAATTCAGAGTTCTTCAAGTCAGCAACAACTTCAACACCAGAGCCTAGCACCTGTGCAATGAGATTAAACAACAATCTCTGCCAAAAGGTCCATCAACGAAGATTGTTCATTGCAAACAAACATTTATATGAATAAAGAAAGCCAAATTTCCATTAACCGCAAATTTAGCACAAATAACAACATTAGATGACAGTCCAGTTGGCATAAGTTCTTTCTCAATTTAGTCCCTAGTCAATTTTCCCAAATGCAAATGAGTATTAGAATGAAGACATAGGCATAATATCAAAAAATTATAGCGAGGAAGAAATAAACTAATGCATGGGTAGTATTCATCAAACTGTCACAAATAGTATATAGAAAAGCCTGCAAACCAGAAACGTGTGAGGAAGAAACATCATAGCTATTCATAGGTCAGAAGCATGTGAATGATCACCTCTTATGCAATTCATTTTTGTTGTACTGTCAACATGGTTTGTGGCCTTCAGTCCTTCACAGCAGCAATGTCCAGCTCCTATTACAACGAAGAGAATAGCGAGACAAGAGCTTGTAAACACTTAACGCCACCACTGCGATGATGAGAGGACCTAAATATGAACCCTAAAAAGGTTGAAGTGCCATTACCTTATAATCCTACTGTTGTGCTGTCCGTGAGAGCCCCAACGTACTTCGTGATGCCTGTGCCACCCGCAGCCATTCTCTCCTGATGCAATTGATGTCACCTAATGGGGCTGATTGACCTGTAAGGAAGAGGCAACAAGTGATGCATATGAGTTTATTCTGTATCGGAAAACAGCTCAGTGTTCAATTCAAATTTGCAAAGAATCCATAACTGAAAAAGGCTATGTTGTTTAATCAGAATAATAGCAACACATAATACAGATTCTAATTCATTGCCAATCCTGTACCTGCATTAATGTCCAAGAATAATTCCAACCAATCTAGTTATAGAGAATTAGAGATAGATGGACAACTGAAGGAAAGCACCAAGATGGGCTGATAAAACCAAAGCAAGCTCACCAAAAAAAGAGAAACCCCAGCTTGATTAGAAAGTAAGAAGACCAGCATCGATTGGAACAATATTGTTCCGTAAGCAGAACTCGATAGCAGACCTACAGTACAAAAATCAGCTGCCAAGCCTGCCATCATCAATAGCAAAGAAACGGTTGATGAGGTGCAGAGAAGACAGAAAAGGACCTCCCACAGGTATTGGTTCACGAACGTGTTGGCCACTTGCGCGCACACGGGGAGAGAAAAGGAGCGGGCGGGATTGAGTCAGTGCGGATCTGTCGAGTGACGGTGGCATCAGTGATGCCATCGAGGGAGGAGAGGTTAGAGTTTGGGCTGAGCGAGGTGGCAGCTGCTGAGAATCTGGCAGGCGGGGCGGATTGGGTGAGGGGCTGCGGAAGGGGCGTGTCGGAGGCGTGCAGACGGACGCACCACAGATTGCGCGGAGAAGGAGGCGTGAGGACGGGAGGGTGCCCAGGGAGTAGAGGGCAGGCGACGGCGGCGCGACAGCGGTGTGAGGACGGAGGGCGACGGGAGAATGAGGGAAGGGCGGCGCTGCTGCCGCAGTATCGGGGGAGGAGGGCGCGGCTTCCGCAGGATTGGGCGGCCTCCGCGGACGCGCGGCTTCCGCAGGATTGGACAACGTCGGGAGCGAAGCGGACGCAGAGTAGAGAGCGGCGGACGCGCGTGAGGTGGACGCACGTTCACCGCGGTGAAAAGTTTGACCATAAACATTCTCCACTTCATCTATACTTTAAGAGTTGAGAGAATTGAAAACAATTTTCACCCAAACCAAAACATACCCACTCCTCACGGAGGTTCCACCTGCCAGCGCGGCCAACCTTCGTTGGAACGACGAAAACGCATTTTGACGAAGAAAAACAACGTTAGAAATTGTTTCTCCCCATTCCACTTGGTTTTTTCACCGAATCCTTGTCTACCCGCCAGCCTATACCCACCTATACCCGCCGCGGCAATCACGAGCGTGTTTGGAAAGGTGGTTGTGGCCGGCCGGCCGACCAAGACCAGCCGTGGCCGCCGCAGAGGCGGTTATAACGGGCCACCCCCTCTTGTTTGGGTGCTTGGCCCAACAGAGCCTGGTCGCGCCGAGCTGGTGTTTGGACACCACCTGGGAGCCGGGCTGGCAGCCCAACTACCACCAACCGCTGAAGCGGGATGGTGTTTGGCGCCAAGCCAGGCCGCCCAAGCACCAGGTTTCATTCCAATATCACACACACAATATCAAACCAACAATTTGCCACACAATTTCATATATGATTTCATCATCACATTTATAAAATCTTACAATTGTTCTCACAATTACAATATCATAAGTCCATCATCACAATTACAGATTGCCTCAGAGAAATATTTGTATCACTACAAGTAACAATTAATGAAAGTTTGGCACAAGATGAAGAAATAGTAGATACAATCTTTGCCTCAGACATAAGAGCTGAATGGGTTCCATGGAAACATCAAACTCACCAGGTCTAGGCTTAAACTTGGATCATGGATGAGTTTGATGTTTTAATGGAACACATGACAAGCATTAATCATGGCAACCATGGAAGCATGAGAGACATCCAGCCCAATATTGGAAAAACATGGGCATGGATGTCTCGCATGTTTTGATGGGTGGCATGAGGCATACAAGATCATCACAGGCATGACAACAGGGACAAAATAACACAAGTAGGCCTTAGAACAGTTTGCAATATCATTTGAACTTTAACATGGATCCTGAAGTTTGATGTGTAAGAAAAACAAGATCATGTCAGCCATGGAACCGTGGGAGACATCCATCCCATGTTTGAAAGCATGGGAATGGATGTCTCCCACAGTTTGATGAGTAACATGAGAAACATAAGTAGCAAATACCATTCCCTCACAAGTTAAAGTTCATCAATGCTTAGGAACTGTCACCTCTGTAGCAAACATGTTGTTCATCATAGGCCAAAGGACAACATAGACAGAAACAAATATGAGGCAAAACAGTGAAGTATAGAATGAGGCCTCAGAACAAGTTTGATGTGTAAGAAAAACAAGTTCATGTCAGTCATGGAACCGTGGGAGACATCCATCCCATGTTTGAAAGCATGGGAATGGATGTGTCCCACGGTTTGATGAGTAACATGACAAAATAGTTGTTCATGAGGTTGTTCATCATAGGCTAAAGAACAACATAGACAGAAACAAATATGAGGCAAAACAGTGAAGTATAGAATGAGGCCTCAGAACAAGTTTGATGTGTAAGAAAAACAAGTTCATGTCAGTCATGGAACCGTGGGAGACATCCATCCCATGTTTGAAAGCATGGGAATGGATGTGTCCCATGGTTTGATGAGTAACATGACAAAATAGTTGTTCATGAGGTTGTTCATCATAGGCCAAAGAACAACATAGACAGAAACAAATTATGAGGCAGAATAGACAAAATAGTATAGTATAGAATAAGGCCTCAGCTTTATGTTAGTTGGTGGACTCACTGCATGGTTCCTATCATTGGTGGCTGCTAGGAAAAGCATAAAGAAGGTACAACAAAACACACAAGAACAAGCAATTCAGGAAAATGGTCAAATGGACAACATCATTCAGTGCCATCATCTGAAGCAATAGCTTAGTGTTGCAACTGAGTGAAGGGTCACACAAGTCATAAGCAACAGCCAAGTTTGAAGACAGTAACAAGAAGTAGTTCAAATATGTAAATAGCAGCCACCTGAAGTATATGTTGCATCATAGGTCAATTGTAATTCATATCCACCAAGTAATTAACAGAAATGCAACATAATAAGTGAAACATAAGAGAAACATTGCATTTAGTTGTTCATGCAGCCAACAAAGGCTACAAATAGTCTTACAACACAGCAATTGTATATCAAATAGTTAGCCACCCTCTCAGCAAAACAAAACCCCAAAAGGACAGCAGAAAGTTAGCCAAACTACCTGCACATGCTCTACAGCCCAGTGTGTCAACTGTAGTCAAAAGAAGAGAGTGGAGGAGGCAGCTCTAGTCCTCATCTAGTCATAGAAGTTTTTGGAGAGGAAGGTCCTAAGCCAAAGGCCTCTATGGTTGTCACTCATACCAACAAAGCCCCTGCCCTGGGCCTTGTTGTCCAGCAGGTAAGTGTAGGCAACAATCAGTGCCTCCTCACTAAAACCAGGGGTCTCCATCACAGCAAGGTACAAGTTTGCATCAACATGGGCGGGACCCGGTCTCTCTAAGGGCATTGGCCACATTGTTGCACGCATCGGACATGTTAGTCGGCAACAACTTCTCATCCTCACTAAAGGCTCCCCTCTTCCTTTTCCCACAACCAACGAGTTGGTTATGAGCTCGATTGGCTTGGTGCTCGCTGCTTCGGGTATGTCAATGGTCTCACCGGCCCCTTCGGTCTTTACAGCTGCACCAAGTGCTTCACCAGATCCTACAGCATACTTCCCAGTGGCCATAGAATGGCCAAAGATGGCTTCCATCTCAGTGTAGAACCTAATGGGACAGTTAAGGAACTCAGCATCCTTAGGGTGGTCCTGCACAAGGGTAACAAGGTTGGCTCACTCACATAAACTCAACTGGATATGGAACCTAAGTAAAGAGAGGAGGATATGATTTCTACCTTAGGGCCCCTTTGGGAACCCCAATCCCCGCGGGGAACCCGCCGTTTTTCCTGGGCTGGAAGCCCACGCGGGAGCTGAGCCCGTGCGCCGTTTGGGAACCCAGAAAGAAGTGGTAGCCACGCCCGACCCACGAGTTTTCCTCGGGGTGCCGACGCCCCATCTATCGACTCCTGGCGGCGGAACCCGGCCTGGAGCGAGGAAGGCAGCAAGAGAGCGAGGGAGGCAGCACCGTCTCCACATCCGCTCCGTCGCGCTGCCTCTCCGACCAAGCGTCAGCGCCGCTCTTCAGGATCTTCCCCTCCTCCACGACAGCTTCCTCGTTCGCGACCCCAACCAGCAACGCCGCCACCGTCTCCGCGTCCTCGGTGGGCGACCAAGAGTTGCTGCCCCTCACGTCCTCCAGGTGCTGTCGCCCCCCTTTGCGTCTCCATCCATGTCCATGAGCGCCGCCGCCGCCGCCGTCTCAATATACAACGACAAGGCCCTCTTCCTCCTCGGCGAGCTGAGGTGAGCCCCCCACCCCCACCCCCACCCCACCCCCTCCCTCTCCTCTTTCCTGATTCCTTGTAGATCTTGTGTATTAGCTGCAAGATCCACTCATTGCATGTCAACAGCCGCTGCATCCAAAGATGCAGTAAAAAAATGATTTATTAAATTTGTGCTCCTCATATGAATGATTTATTAAATTTGTGTCTAGGGTTTCTGTTGTACAAGTAGGTCTTATCCAATGTGCCTGTTATTGGTTCCCATACACAATTGTAGGGGCTGCTTCCAATGTTACAGAAATGCAAAGTATTGGAAATAACATCATCTGACTGATTTCCCCTTGGTGAACATTTGTTACTAACCAGACAAAAACGAAACAATTGCCTAGCCTTTTGTCAGTGAGAAGCTATAGAACACTAGATCTAATATATGTTTGATAATTAAGCCTGATTAATTAGTTGATATACGCCTTTATAGTTCATATATTTCCCTGATAATTAAGCCTGATTAGTTCCTATACGCCTGATTAGAAAAATTATCAGCTGGCTGATAATTTAGCCTGATTAACACTAGAACACTAGATTGCTGTGCTTGCAAATTTCATGTGTTATTATTACAGATCTTGTACAATGACTACAACTTTGATCAAAATTGATAGTGATTCTAAAGTACAGTCCTTATAAACTTTGTTTATTTTTCTGCATTTTAATTTCTTTTGTGGAGCTTGAGTAGCATAGGTTCTCTGTTTTCTTAATCCGGGATGCTAGTGACATCGCTGTCACTAAATATCTTACACAAGACAAACATATATTGGCATCAGAAATGGTAGATCAATTGCTTCATATATGCTAGGGATACATGCATCAGCTATGTAAGCAGCAAACATTTTTACCAACTGCATTTGTCCATTCATAATATTTAGTGCTTCATACTCACTTTTGCTCTAGCCATGGTCTTCCTTCATGTCTGCATTAGACATCCTCACTTGTATTCTTACTGGAGTCCTCTTGTTTTTCAGGTTCAACAACAGTCACTGTTGATAAAGCACTCACTAGTTTGAAGACTTCAATCAGCTTCAAGGTTCGTAATCACAAGTCTGTGAAACTTAGTATCTTTTGAAGTAAGGAGGAAATGTCGGTGAAATGCATATATTTTTTTTAATCTTTGCTAATGTTTTTTTTCTGCTGACAGACAATCTTTTTGCATTGAACGCCTAAGAGCATGAGGATAGTTGCCAACTATGATGACAATGGAGGCACTGTACCCATCGACTAAGGAGTGATTATGGGGACTCTGCATTAGCCAATTGATTCATTTGCTAGAATACTCATTGAGTTTATTCTTGAGAAATTCATGTATTCAGAGAAGAGCTTAGTTTTGATTGCTTGCTGGTTCTTAACTTCTTGTGATATGAGGATGAGCCTATGGGAGCTTCTCCCGCACATGTGAGAAATTCGAACCAAACACAGACCGTTCTAATTTTTTTACTTTTCCTGATTTATAGTATTTATTTAGGTGTATGGGAACTGTGTGGTATTTTTTGTTGGTAGTATCAACCGGGAGAAATCTCCCTTTCACAAGCTGCCAAACAGTACAAAGGGGTAGGGATTTCCTATCCTCGGTCAGGGAGGGGGAAGTGAAGAGGCTGCAAAAACCACGTGGGATCTGTTCTTCCCTGGAGTGATGCATCCAAAGGGGCCCTTAATGTGGTTAGAGTAGTGCTCCACATCCAGCATGATGGCACTAAGGTCAGTATCCCAAAGAGCCCCACTCAAATATTTGAGCTTAGCAACCTTTGCCCACTTCTGCCTCCACTTCCTTAGGTGGTTGTACACCTGAGTGGGGCTGACAACCTCACCACTGAACTCAAATAGTTGCTTGGCAACCAAGTTCACATGCTTGTCCTTGAAGACTTTGTCAGGCCTACTGCCATCACTCACTAGTTGTGCCATCCTCCTAAGCACAAAGCCAGATGTTGCATTGTTCCACCTCATAAGACCGGCATGTGCTTCGCTTGCAGTGCCGGTGTCCGGGTTTGGAGCAACGAGCGGGACCCAGCCTCAACATCAACAACAACAACACCCACAACCTCCTCAACACTAGCAGATGCCATCCTAGTATAGTTGCAGCCAAGAAATAATACATTGAGGATAATATGTAAATAACAGAGAAATAATACTCATGAACAACAAATAAATAATACATATAGGAAAAATATGTCTCATCTTTGTCCAATAATTATTACAACAACATCACAAATCCAAGAGTTCTAGAGCAGGGCTACCAAATTAGATAATACAATGAACAACAAATAAATGCATCAAATTCTATGAACACCCCTCCCATCCCACATAGCATTGCAGATGCTGTCCCTCTTGGCTGTCATGGCATGAGAGTCTTGGGAGAACATCTCATCAATATGTGAAGTGTCCTAGTCCATAGGGGGTACCCAATTTTCATTATCCACAACTTCATCTAACCCAAAGCCTATGATCCAGTTGTGCAAGATGCAACAAGCAAGGACAAGCTTCACTTGTGTTTTAAATGGGTGGAATGGCTTGTTGTCTAGGATCCTGAACCTGTTCTTCAGTGCACCAAAGGCCCTTTCAATTGTGACCCTAAGTGAAGAGTGTCTCAGGTTGAACAGCTCCCTTGCATTGGTTGGTCTGTTCCTTGGGCCATACTTTGACAGATGGTACCTCACCCCCCTGTAGGGAGGAAGGAAGCCATTACGGCACCCATACCCAGCATCTACAAGGTAGAATTTACCTACAGGGACAACAAATGAATCCTAAGGCCTCTAAATTATAATAGGACAGTGAACAACTACATTGCAAATGGTGGCTTCTTACCTTCAGGTACAACAAACCCATCATTCCTCTCAAGTGCATCAGCAAGTATGAGGCATCATGTGCTGAGCCCTCCCAACTAGCTAGGACATAGGTGAAATTCATGTCAAAGTCCACAGCAGTCATGACATTTTGTGTGGGGTCTTTGTGCCTACCCCTGAATGGTTGTTGTCTGCTTCTAAGAACCCTTGCCAACACATGAGTTCCATCTATTACACCAACACAGTCCTAAAAAAATGTGCATGTGTAGTTAGAACAAGTCAGGACAACCACACTCTCTACTAGTAGTGTTCATGTGTGGTTACCTGCAAGTATGGGTTCCATCTGTGGCTCCCAACGATTTTTGGATGGGTAGTGGTACAAGGAGTCTTGATCATCTCAGACCTAAGCTCACCAACAGCAAACAGAACTTGGTGGAAGTGTCTGTGAACTGTCTCAATGGACCTCCTAAAAGACTGGGGCACCACCCTAAATCTCTGATTGTGCCCAACAACATGAAGGAACATTGCAACCTGTTCCTCAACACTAACACCAGCATTGTCATGCAAAAGCCCCTTGGATCTAAATGTCTCACACAAACAAAAAAGGGTTGCCTCCTCATTCTTAACATAGAGACACATTCTACATCTGTGGAATTATAGATGGCACTGCGTTGTGTTTCTCTGTCTATCTTTGCTCGGCATACGCTCTAAGGCTATACAGGAGAGCGTTTGGCTCTGTATCAGGCTCAGGTTCATCCCTCATTCTCTTTAGAGTAGAGACAACAACAGAAACCATGGTCACTATCATGCCAGTAGCTTGCCTCACCATCATTTCACGAGTCTCGGGAACATCCATCTACATGCATAGTAATTCAAAGAATATCTAAGTAAGGTAGCCCTGACTAGCATCAACAAAGAATTGCATGCTTCATAATGTTTTTGCACGGCTGCTTGATTCAACAAGCCTCCCAGCGCAAAGGACATCATCATCGACCACAATACAAACCGCACTGCATCGAAACAAGAACAACCGCGCCGAATCGAAACAAGAACAACCGCACCACAACCGCACCGCATCAGAACAAGAATATATCCGCATCGCATCGAAACAAGAATGAACGCAGAGAAGAAATCCATAACAAGGATGTGGATTCGGGGGTCGATTTCACCTTGGGGAGCTCGGAGGAGGCACAGGATGCAGAGCTGAAGACCAGGTGGAAGAGGAAGCAGATCCGGTCGACAGCAAACCCTAGGTCAACGTCGGCACCGAGGAAGACGAACCGCACCGCCCGGAGTTCCAGCAGGGTCAACGCCGGCGCGTCGGCGAGTCGGAGCATATCCGCAGCGGGAGAACAGAGAGGAAGCCCGCCGGTCACGGACTAGAGCTCACCCACCGCACACCACCACGAAACCCTAGCTGGTGTCTCACGGGAGCGAGGGGGAAGGGGAAAAAAGGGAGGAGGCGACGGCGGTCACCTTTATAGGCCATGGATTTCGCGACGAAGAAGGGTGGGAGGAACTTTCCCTTCTCCCGCGCGAGCCCGCCAAGGCCACCTGCCGCCGGCGCAAAGCGCCCCGAAATCGCCCGCCCAGCGCCGCGCGGAGCCGAGCCCTCTAACTACGGTGGAAAATGGCGTACGAGAGGTGCCAGGCGGAGGGGGTGGTTTTGCCTCTAGTGGGCCAGGCCGAGGGAGGGGAAAAGGGAGCCAAACACGAAAATGGGCTCCCGAGAGCGCAGCCGAGCCCACGGGCCATCCCTTCAAACACGCCCCACGCGTCTCGCCGATTTGGGGATGTTTGGACGCACGCCACATGCTGCCTCGTCACGCGCGCGCCCACCATAGAACAGTGTTTTATGTGGCGGGCGAATCAGCCGCCCCTGCTTGTGGCGAGATGCACAGTGGCGTGGCAAGTTACGGCGACCAACCAAACATCCCCTTATTTCCTTCCTGCCGCGCCAATCTTGCCCCGTGACCCCCACGCCCACGCCGCCGCCGGTCCTCCCCAGTCTCAGATCCCCTCAAGCCCGTGCTCCTCCTTCCCCCGGCCGCCGCTTGCCCTGCCCACGCTCGCGCCGCCAGCGGCTTCTCCCTCCTCGCGGTGTCGTGGTCTCCCCTGATCTCTCTGCTTGTGCGCGTGGCGGAGCTTCACTCGCGCGCGACGGTCGCGATGGTGGAGTTGCACTCGAACGCGCCGGTCCTGGCGGCGGAGCTCTGCTCCCGCTCCCGCCCGCCTGCCGCCAACCCCGCCGCCGCGGTGTGCGTGCTCGTCATCGGTGGCGGCGCGATGCGGTTCACCGCCGCCACGCTAGGCGCGGACCAGTTCGGCAGCGCGCGCGACCAGGACGCCTTCTTCAACTGGTACTTCGTGTCCCTCTACGGGTCCTTCCTCCTTGGCGACACGGCCATCGTCTACCTCCATGACAGCGTGTGCCTGGCCCTGGGCTTCGGGATCTGCCTCGCGTCGACGGTGGGAAGCCTGGCCATGCTGCTCCTCAGAGCCCGGTACTACCGGATGCCCGCGCCCGAGGGCAACAATCCCTACACCGAGCTCGCGCGCGTCGTCGTGGCTGCCGTTCGCAAGGCCCGCGTTGATGTCGACGCGCTTGGACGGGTGCACTATCACGCCGGAGGTGGCGCCGCCGCGGACTACGGCACCGAGGTGCTCCCAGCAACACGTTGCGGTATTTTCTAGCGTTCCCAACATTTGGTAAACTTACAAACTGACAGTAAAGTTACCGACGTTTTTTTCCCTTGTGACCAATCAAGCAGATTTCTGAACCGTGCTGTCTTCATCACTGCAAGCGACAGATCGCAGGATGCATCAGGTGGACGGCGTGGCAACGGCTTGCGGCTGTCTGTGCACGGAGGTCCAGGACCTCAAGACTCTCCTTGGAGTCTTGCCCATATGGTCGTCCGGAATGTTCCTCAGGACGTTGGACGGTGCAGCATGGTGGGATGCTGCGGGGCATGGCGATGGCGATGTGGCCCTTGGTCATGCTTTGGGGTTCTACCAGAGAGTAGGACTGTACTCTGGTTATTCTATTGGAGTGAGCTTCATTTGATAATTTTATATTGTATACTTCAACTTTGCAATTGCTATGTGAAATGGGCAAGGGTTCTTTATTTTTTATTATAGAATAGAGCAAAGTTTGGATATGAGCAAAAATCATTAGTCCTGCTTAGCTGGAGCCATGCTTCCCCTCCCTAGCAGGTTTGTTTATTTCCTCGTTATTCCCTAGCCATGCTCTGAAGTGTTTATTTAAATGCTAGAATGCTTTCAACTTTCACATATTGCATATATAATATGTTCTTATTGGATTGCTCATTGTAGCAGGATCTGATTCTTGCCTGATTTGGTTTCAGATTTCTTATGCAGGGCATGTACAGGTTGCGTTGTGTATCTGGTTGCACTTAGATGATGGAGAAGGAAAATATCACTTTGGGGCTAGGTAAAATAATCAATTGATTTTTTCAATTCAGAGGTAATGCTTTGACTCTGTTGTATCATTGAGAGATCAATTGATTTTTTCAAGAATGGTTCACTTTATATGTTGCTATGTCCACAATTGGGAGGGGAAATGCACAGCCTTTAAGATTCTTTGTAGAAGTCAGCACTATATTGTTGCATACCTGATTTTTTTCTGTAGTTCACTAATTCAATTATCGTATCACGGTATCACCTGCAAATGTTATTGTCATCTTATTCTTTATTCTTTTTTCTTCATTCCAGAACCATCTCCGTGTTACGGCCAAATGTTTTTATCTACAATACCTATATTTGAGCTCATCTCCATTTGAATGCTTGTAGAAGGGTGAGCAATTTTTCTAAACTTTATTTCTCCTTAATTTGTAGACTGTCACTGCCATGGATATTTACAACTACCATTTGGTGCTCATAACTAAATCTCCTATGTAGCGAGTGCCACTTAACTACTGTAACATTTTAATTTGGTCAAGAGGGTGTCACATGTGAGGCAGTCAGACACAAGTCCTTGAGAAGAAATAGAATCCATTAATCAGCACCATAGATTCTTGTTTGTGTCTCACTGATTGATCTTGAGAACCTTTCTTATGTTTCAAGGGATCTATTTACAAAATGTTTTATATGCCAATATATTATTAGGGATAGTTTAGTTACACTTGCAGATCTCATTCCACAGTGAGATCACTCTCTATTTATATTGCTAAATAAATTAGTCATTATATATTAATTCATTGTATCCATTGTAATTAGAATGTGTTAATAAAATCATCCTTTTGATGCTTTTGTTTGTGTTAAATTAAGTATGATGTTGAACAGTACCAAGATGCCCTTGTGGGTATATTTTTACTTTGGGTAATAATTCATATTTGCTAATAGGCAAACTAGAAATGGACCAGACTTTTGACTAATGCTTCTATATCAAAGAATATATTTAGCTTTGGTTTTAGTCTTTTAGGTGAAGCCAAGCCACAGCTTGCAGATCTCAGGGATAAGGCAACCCACTCTTTGTTGTTTTGTTCAGTTTGCCGAGAGGGAAGTTCCAGCTTAGGTTGATTGACATAGGAGGGCTGTGATGAAAGAAGCAAATGGGAGAGTAGAAGAGAATTAAGCTATTGTGCGTGCCTAAGGTAAAACATGCTACCTGAAAGTCTGAAACATCAATGCATTACTTCATTTTTGCTTGTAAGTTTTGCCTATCATTACAATAGCCTAACTATTGGTTTGAACTATGGTTAATGTTTTTCCAACAAAATTGATATCAGTAAGTTCTCTATTGATTGTGGCAGCAAGTTATTTGCTTCATAATTATTCATATTACCATTAGGGCTTCAATGCACATCATTTTGATACTGAGCGGGCAACATTAAACTTTACAGTTTAGAATCAATTGATATAGGAAAAATAATGGAACATACGACTCCTAGAATGCTCAAACAAGGTATCACTGAAGATTTGCAATGGTTTACTATTTGGATTCATTATAATGTGAGCTTGTAGGATCTCTTAGTACATATCATTTCATGCTCCATATTGTTCATAGAAATATTGGTTTCAGTAACAAGGTAACGATTTAAATTGGGAATGTAAATACATAGAAATTGCTTCAATGCATGTACTTTACAATGGACATTTTATAGGACCTTAGCCACTTCATTTCATCGAGAACTGGAAATTTTAAATCGATAAGTGTATTGCTGACAACAACTTACAACAACAACTTAGCCTTTTGTCCCAAGCAAGTCGGGGTAGGCTAGATATGAAACCCAAAGGTACCATCAACATAAAGACACGTAGAAGAAGTCATGGCTCAGGAATGTTGATGGCTAGTCTCCAAGCGCCCCTATCCAAAGCTAAGTCCTTGGAGATATTCCACTCCCTAAGGTCTCTCTTAACTGACTCATCCCAGGTCAGTTTAGGTCGACCTCTAACTTTCTTCACATTGTCGTCCCGCTCTAGGACCCCACTACGCACCGAGCCTCGGGAGGCCTTCGTTGGACATGTCCAAACCATCTCAACCGATCTTTGGATCGGTTTCTCCTCAATTGGCGCCACCCCGACCCCCGTCCCGAATATCATCGTTCCGTACTCTATCCCTCCTCGTGTGCCCACAAACCCAACGCAACATACGCATCTCCGCCACACTCAATTGCTGGACATGTCGCCTTTTTGTAGGCCAACACTCCGCACCGTATAACATCGCCGGGCGAATCACCGTCCTATAAAACTTACCTTTTAGCTTCGAGGCACCCTTTTGTCACGAGAGGACGCCGAGGCTTGACGCCATTTCAACCAACCGACTCGAAATTCTATGCCTAACATCTTCGTCGATGTCGCCATCCTTCGTAGTATCGAACCTAAATACCGAAAAGTATCCTTCTTGGTCACCACTTGCCCATCAAGGGTGACGTCTCCCTCCTCACGCGTCGTACCGCTAAAGTCGCACCTCATGTACTCGGTCTTGGTCCTACTAAGTCTAAACCCTTTCGATTCTAACGTATGCCTCCACAGTTCTAACTTCCTATTTACCCCCGCCCTACTCTCATCAACTAGCACCACATCATCGGCAAAGAGCATACACCGGGGGATATCACCTTGAATGTCCCTTGTGACCTCATCCATCACCAAAGCAAATAGATAAGGGCTCAACGCCGACCCTTGATGTAGTCCTATTTTAATTGGGAAATCACTAGTATCGCCATCGCATGTCCGGACACACGTCACCACATCCCCGTACATATCCTTGATGAGGTTAACATACTTAGTTGGGACCTTGTGCTTCTCCAAGTGCCCACCACATGACGTGTCTCGCACTTTGTCGTATGCCTTCTCGAGGTCAATAAATACCATGTGCAAGTCCTTCTTCTCGCTCCCTATATCTCTCCATCAATTGGCGTATTAAGAAAATCGCCTCCATGGTCGACCTACCAGGGCATGAACCCAAACCGATTTTGGGTCACACTCGTCCCTCTTCTTGGGCGATGCTCGATAACCCTCTCCCGAGCTTCATCGTATGGCTCATCAACTTAATTCCACGGTAGTTCGTACAACTCGAACGTCTCCCTTGTTCTTGAAGATCGGTACTAATATGCTTCTCCTCCATTCTTTAGGCATCTTGTTTGACCGAAAAATAAGGTTAAAAAGCTTAGTTAACCAAACTACCGCTCGGCACCCGGGCATCTCCACACCTCAATGGGGATACCATCGAGTCCCAATGCCTTGCCTCCCGTCATCCTCTTCAAGGCCTCTCGCGGTCTCTCGCCTCTTGAATTCTCCTCACAAAGCGTCCGTTGGTATCATCAAATGAATCATCCAACTCAAGGGTAGGATCCTCATTCTCTCCATTAAACGGCTTGTCGAAGTACTCTCTCCATCCGTCCTTGATTTCCTCATCCTTCACCGAAGTCGATTTGTTCCGTCCTTGATGCATTTGATTTGGTTGATGTCCCTTGTCTTCCTCTCTCGGATCTTAGCCAACCTATAGATGTCCTTCTCCCCTTCCTTCGTGCCTAGCCGCCGGTAAAGGTCATCATACGCCTGACCTTTTGCTACACTCACCGCTCGCTTTGCAGCCCTCTTTGCTATTTTATATCCCTCAATGTTGGCTGCACTCTTGTCATGATGGAGGCGCTTGTAACACTCTTTCTTCTCCTTGATAGTCCTTTGCACCTCGTCATTCCACCACCAGGTGTCTTTCACTTCCCGTTTGCCTCCCTTGCTCACACCAAACACTTCCGAAGCCACCTTCCGAACACATGTTGCCATCTTTAGCCACGTGTCTTCTGCATCTTCGCCTTCCTCCCAAGGCCCCTCGACTAGCATCCTCTCCTTAAACCTTTGCGCCTCTTCTCCTCTAAGTTTCCACCACTTCGTTCTTGCAATCTTGGCCTGTTTGTCCCGGAGGACACGTACCCGAAAGCGAAAATCCGCCACCACAAGCTTGTGTTGAGGGACAACACACTCCCCAGGAACCACCCTACAGTCTAAGCACGCACGTCTATCCTCCCTCCTTGCACTCACCGTGATACTATTAGCAAATCAATCAGAGAGTACAATTTCTAAATGGTCTATAATATGATTTGAGTATTTGACATCAGTAGTCGTGTAAACATTATTTGCATTCAATTTCAGTAATCCCTATGGTTGATCAATTTCCCTTGTGGCAGTGCAAACTTGACATTGCGCAGCAGAATGACCTTAGGTCTTTCTTCAGCAAGCAAATAACTGAGCATGAAATTTTTTTGTGGAGCCTACATTAATATCATACTAATGTTGTGGAAGAAAGGGTGTAGGTATACAATGATGGGGAACTTCATGTTAGGCTTCGTACACTGAATATTTGTTTTTGACTTGGCAAGTTGCTGGCTCTACTGAAACTTAAGCATCTTGTCTATACTAAATAAATGAAGCGATGGAATGATGGCATCTGCTTTCAAAATCTGTTTTTTATAAAAAATAAAATAAACTTTTGTTAGTGTTAAATTACTGTTAGGATAAACATATTCTAAATGGACACTGATTACTCTGAATCGCTCTATTTTCGTATCTAAATAAGTGCTCCCTTTTGATGGCTTTGTTTTGTTGTTTGATGAGTGTTGAATGGTGACTCAGAAGGGTCAGATGTGTGCATCAGTTTAGGGGTTGTAAATATGCGTTGTAAATTTGTCTCATATGTGTTGCAAGACTGCATTGTAAATTTGTAACAGTGCTTAGGGGTTTGGTGTCTTGTAGGAGTAAGTCAAGGTTTTAGTTGGGGGTGGGATGGACAAAGTGAAGAGGTGGGGTAGTAAAATGGGCCTTTTCTTCTTTTCTTTATATTTCCAAGTGCATGGAGTGTGCTCATCATAATCATTTTGGCTATTATGGTCTTTCAGGATGAGGCCGCACCTTCCAATAAATGAGCAGGAGTGAATCTTTGGCTCAGATAATATTGGCATGCTAGAGTAGATATCCAGCAGATTTTTTTTTGAGGAAGATTTCCAGCAGAATGAGAAGAGGTGCTAGATTACCTAATAATGGAAGTTAAATAATTTTATGACCAGTCAAGATCATTGTAGGTCCACACTTTTTGGGGAACTTTCACCATCAGGACACAAAGATGTACTTTGAGATGACATTCGTATTATGGAATTCGTTTTTCATTTGCTGTAATTTGTGAAGTTTAGGTTGACATGTGCTCTCACAATTAAGAGTTTCAGACCGAGAGGGGGCTGGTTGTGGAATCGTGACACCAGGAATAAGGAATTTGTCAATATTTCACTCAAGGGTACTTGTGTGGTTGGTCAGTATTTTTTTATGAATACATGATTTGAAACTCACTGAAGCCATTTAGCAAGTTTAGGGACCTGTACGTTTTGGGAGTTCGAGTAGATGTGTATGCTTTACATTTAGTAGTTTAAAATTTATTATCACTTGAGCCTTAACTGTTTAGAGCTCTTCCAATTTAGAGGATTTGATACATTTGGTAGGCTGCAAGTGTCCAAGCTCTTCCGCTCAGGATGCACCATGGAGATAGAACTGAGCTATCTTATTTAATTTGTTGTCTTATTGAACATCTAAGATCCAAATTGTACATCTCAATATTTTTTGCTGTAGTTCGTGGACAGCTTTGGTGAGACCGTGAGAGAGAAGAGAAATGATGATCTTTAGTCTCTGCTACCATGATGACCAAAGAAATCATTCATTACGAATAAAGAGCAAATTAAGATGATCAATGTGTTGTTAGACATCAGCATTATTGCTGTAAAGAGGAAATTAAAATTATGCCTATATTGACCAAGGCATCATTACTGCACCAAGATTAAGGAATTGCCTGTTAGTGCTATTTCGTATACTTGATGAATGAGTTAATTGCTTATGTATTCTCCAATTTGGGTCTCCCTAAAATATTCGTTGTGGGCACATTCAAACAATATACAAAATATTTTGTCTATAAATTTCAGTGGCAGATGTGGCCTTATTTCTTTTGTGACATCCACAATATTTACATTTCATATAGCAGAAAAATATATCTTTGTACATCTATTTCTTGTAAGGTTGGAAGATATGTCTCAAACTCTTTGCATAAAGGATTCTAATATCAATGTACCAACCATCCATTGCTTAATTAAATTTCTGATCACACAATGTTTCACAAGACAATGCTTCTTGTTGAGCATCTTTATGAAAAGAGAAAAGTATACTTTTGACCATTCGACTATCGCTTAAGTTTGATTTTTATTATTCAACTTCAAAATTAGAAATCCTTGACTCGTTTAGTGGGTTCAACTCCCACACATTCTCCACAATAATGATACTATCAAACAAAATTACTTGATGGTTGAATTGTTGTATATTAGATTTTCTATAAATATTGTTTTACTTAAGTTTTTGAAACACGTATGTGTCGCAAGTCATAATTAATTATGATAAAATATTAACTAATTAATAACTCATGATACCTTATTTTGTATGTAACACGTGCCATAATTAATTATGATAAAATATTAACTTATTAATAACTCATAATACCTTATTTTGTATGTAATTTTTTTACCACGCACGTGTGGTGCGTGCACTTTCCACTAGTTCTTTTTAGGAGTAAAGATATTTGAGTATCCTGCTAACACCAGTCATTTCCTGTCGCCAGCGGTTCACAATGCTGACCGAGTAGTATACCGTTAAGTCTCGAATTATCAGATCACTTTTGTGTGTAAATCCAACACTAACCAAAACGAGGGCTTCTCCTTCAGGTAGATGGCGACGCGGACGTCGCGGGCTCCCACCCGGGCCGGCGGCTAGCCCTCTGCTCCGCCCTCCCTCCGGCAGCCGGGCCACCGGCCAGCTCCGCCGTCCTCCCGCGCTTCTTCCTCTCCTCACCTCTTTCCTCCTCCCCTCCCCATACCTCCCATGGCCACCACCACTAGAACCATAGATCTGGCCGCCTGTCGGTGCGGAATGTGGTCCCGACACTAACTAGTGATAAGCGCCAAGGTCTATCCCTCAATGGTCGATGCTAAGCAATCAGGAACACAAGGTTTTATCCTGGTTCCGGCCGAGGGCCGTACGTCCAGCAGTGGTGTGCTCGAGGCACTGTATTGCTCAGCACCGGGGTGCCTGTAGTGGGGCTGCTACAAGCAAGGCGGGAGAGGAAGCGTGGCCTCCAAGTCCCTGGTGAAGTGGCTGAAGATATTGTGAGAGAATTGGAGAGCAAGTGCGTGATGTGTCGTGTGTTGCTGTTGTTGCTCTGCCTTGTCTTGTCCCCTGCGGCGGGGGAGTTCGTCTTCCTTTTATAGGCCAAGGAGAGAGCGAATTACATGTATGCCGCACTATTTTGCTACATGGGGAAGTGTGATGTGCTGCGCCGTAGAGTAGGCGGCCGCCTTGACAGTCCTTGCCGCGATCTGGCCATCATGGCGTGTCTTGTACCCGAACAGTGGCAGCTTCGAGGGTAGGAGTGCAGCGGACGGCCGTGATGTCCCCAGGCGGGCTCGAGGGGGTTGCTGACGTCGATCCGTACGGGATACAGTGGCGGGCATGGCGGCATCCCGTTCCCGCACGCTCCACAGCGCTGGAGCTGTTACCACAGTGCCTGGCGTGGGGTTGTACGCACGGGGGTGGCCGCCATGCCGTTAACAGTGGCAGGGATGGCGCCCCGCCGGCCTAACACCACGACCTAACCCTGCAAAGTCACGGGAAAGCAAATCGAGGGTGCAGCCGGCCCCCCTTCGAGGGCTCGGCGCGTTAGCCGTACAGGAGTAGGCGGCGCGGCTTCATGGGGCTGGCACCGGCCACGTCGCACAGTCCCTCACAGTGGCGGGGATGGGTTCCCTCCTAGGGAGTTGGTGCGACAGGACCGGGGCGCGAGTCCCAGGCGCATGATGGCGCCACCCCGCCGTTGTCAGAGCATTAAATGCCCGTACCCTCGAGCGAGGCGTGCGCGTGCCCTCGAGCGAGGTGGAGCCTGCTCGAGGTAAGCGCACTCCCTCGAACGGGGCGGAGCCCACCCGAGGGGGGTGTGTGCCCTCGAGCGAGGCAGAGCCTGCTCGAGGGGATCTCTGAGTGGGCCACCTTGGTGGGCCGTCGGGGCCACCGCGGCGTGGGCCATGCCCTGTACGTTTAAGCGAGGCGTGTTAGGCCTTGGCCTTTCTTGCAGGTTTTAAGTGGGGTTTCCCCAGTTGTTTAAGGGGACCCCTAGGGCTGTCCCCGACAGTAGCCCCCGAGCATCTGCGGGTTCGCCGGCCAGGCTCCCGCAGATGCTGGAGCCTACTGATAGGACGTCCTTCCCCCCTGTCTTGCGAACGCTTTCCGTGGGGCCGCGTTAGCGGACCCACGGGTCTAGCCCCCGAAGCCCTGCAGGAGCGTGGGCGCTCCTGTAGGGGTTTTGCCACGGGATTTGGTCAGGGGGCGTGGTACATATATCAACCGGAGTCGGCAATGTTTCAGCCGGCTGCGGTGACGCACACGCAGCTGGCGCTACCCGCGGCCGGTGCAACCCAGGAGGTGTAGCCGTGCGTCGAGCCCCCGAGCCTGGGCCCGTTCGAGGCGATCAGCTAGAGCTCTACGACTTGTTTTTTAACGCGCCCTCGCTGTCCCTCCGCGGGACGGAGGGTGAGGTTTCCGCAACCCCCATCGGTCGGGTCGCGGATTGCGGATTCCTCGTTGAGCTGTTAGCGGGTGGTTCGAGTGGACGCCCATGCCCCGTTCGATAAGGGTAGGCTGCGCGGTCCAGAGACACGTCCATTAAAGCGCTTGCGTGGGTTTGCTAGGTGGGGCTAGGTCCCGTTCGCTAGGGACCGAGGGCGCGGAAGCTCTCCCTCGGTGGGATCCCCCCGGCTAGCTGCCCTCGCTGGCTCTCGAACACGACATGTGGGGCACCCTCGAGCCGACGGGCTCGAGGAACGGCTCGAGTGCGCGTGCCCTTGTCGCCCCTGACTCTGGTGATCTGGGGCGCCTGTTCGAACCCGTCGTGGGTCAGGCTTCAAACCTCTGATCAGTAGGGCCGTGCGGGGTGGTGGCTAGGCGCCCCCCGTCTTTGCGTCTGCGAATCCTCGAGGGTCCCTGACCGCGTCAGCCCTCGAGGCGCTGATCAGTATAATGGTGCGGGGTGGCGGCGAAGCGCTCCCCGTCTTGGCATCTGCGAGTCCTCGAGGGTCCCTGATAGCGTCAGCCCTCGAGGCGCTGATCAGTAGAATGGCGCGTCAACGGTACCTGTGGTGCCTGTTTTGTCTCAAACGGGCCCCGAGATGACCGTCCTACGCCTGCACCCTTCGAGGGTTGAATTTTTCTGAGCCAGGGGCTCGCGCCGCTCGAGGGTCCTCCACACTTGGTAAGGGACCAGGCCATTTAATGCTTCACAGTCGAGGCTGCGGTTTCGCGCTGCGGGCGCGCCTTTTTAGGCGCCGCGGCCGCGCGCGTAGTGGGTGACGTGGGCAGGCGGACGTGACCGCCTGCCACGACCCTCCCGGTTCTACGCCGTGATGATGGCCCGTCTGCGGTGGCGTGGCCGCCGTGGTCGTGGTGGGGCCCGCTCGTCAGTGAGAAAAGATTCCCCCTGCAGTTAATGCGCGCGGGACGTGCGCTCCGGAGAGCACGCCCGCAGCTTATAAATCTGAGGAGAGGGGAAAACGGCGGTTTTTTACCTTAGCAATCACCATCCTTGCTCCCCACGCTCCTGCCCCTGTCTCGTTCTCGCCACAGCGCCACTCCGCCTTTGGAGCTCTCCTCCTTCTCCCTGTTCTTCGTTCCTGGCCCCCTTGCCTTTCCTCATGGCGCCTCTACCGCCTCTCGTCATCATTGATCCGTACGCGTGAGAGCGCTCTACGGTGACGCGGCTGGCCCTGGGCGACCTGGTGTCCGCCGGCCAGCTGGCGGCGAACGAAGAGGGCCGGCCGGCCGAATGGATCGTGCCGCCGGCTAGGGACCACGCGCCCAACCCGCCGAGCGGCTATGTGGTTAGCTTCACCCGCTTCCACGAGCGCGGCTTCGCGGCGCCAGCGAGTCGCTTCATGCGGGCGCTCTGCCACCACTACGGCGTGGAGTTGCACAACTTCGCGCCGAACGCAATTTCGCAGGCGGCCACATTCGCGGGCGTTTGCGAGGGGTATCTAGGGATCCCGGTGAATTGGGATCTCTGGATTCACCTCTTCCGTGCGGAGCTGTTCACGCAGCCGACGACGGAGCAGAGGACCCGCCGCGCGGTGCGCGCCGGCGGCATGTCGCCCGCCTTGCGGGCGCAGTACAAGGACGACTACATCCCTTGCACCATGACGACCAACAACGCCGGCTGGGAGCGGGGGTGGTCCTACCTTCGCAACGCCGAGCCCGGCCTCCCCCCTTACACCGGCCTGGTGCTCCGGGAGAGGCCCGACTCCTGGAGCCACGGTGTGTCTCCGCCCTCGCATCGGAGGCGGTTAGACTCGCTCCTGGCCGCGCTGAGGAACCTGGCGGTGCGCGGGCTGACCGCGGCGACCGTCCTCGCCTTCCCCCACCACCGGCAGGTCGTCCCCCTGATGGAGAGGCCGCTCCGCATCTTCGAGATGACGGAGACGACGAACCCCGTCGCGCTGGTGAGGTCGCGGATGCTTCCGAGCCCCCTCCTGCGGGAGTACGCGGCCACACGGGCCCGGAGCGCCGTCGACACCCAGTCCCTGCGCAGCAACCAGTCCTTGTGGGATCTCGAGATGCTCCCCACCGGCCCGCTGGTGAGTAGAATTCTTGGTTCCGCTCTTGATCTTGTTGATACTTCAAGTTGCTGACGCGCTTCGATGTTTCGCTCGCAGCTGGTGAGCCTGAGCGCCGCGAAGTCCGATCCGCCCACTCCTCATTCTCGTGCGCTTGGTCGAGCGTCGCAGCAACAGGAGCGGGAGCGGGCGGCGCGCAAGAAGGAGCGCGCGAAGCGACACCGCGAGCATCGCGCGGCGGAACGAGGAGCACCGGGCCGCGCGAGCGAGCGAGGGGGCTCTCTTTTTTGGGGACCGAGGAGTACTCGTCCTCGGAGGAGGAAGAGGAGGAAGAGGCCGGGGGGCAGGGTCTCCCCGATAGGTGGGAGCCGCGCCCCCGCCGCCGGAGCCGGCCCGGCGGCAAGAGCAAGCATCGCCCGGGGGCGGGTGCGGAGGCGCCCGCCGCCGGGCAATCGACGACGGGGAGCGGCGCGGGCCGTGGAGGCGCCGGCACGCGTCGCGGAGGTGCGCGCGACAAGCGCGCCCGCGCACGGGGGCGGGGCCCGCGCGCGCGGCGGAGACCGGCCGGAGGTGCGGCGGCGGCCGCGCCGGCGTCATCTGCCGGGACCTCGAAGAAGAGGAAGCGCGCCTTCTCTTCTTCGAGGTGAGGGGCTCGCTTTCTTGCGGGGTTGCATTTCCGGCAACCAAGATCCTGACTGTTTGTCTGTGTTTGCGCAGGGTGGTGCCGACCGTGCCTCCCCTCGCACCGGCCAAGGTGTTGAGGGCGGACGCATCCGTTCCTACCCGGCGGCGCTCGTCGAGGGCGCCGCGGGCGGGGGCGAGCGCGGCGGCCGCGGCGGGCGAGACCTCGCGAGGCGCGGGCGAGGCCCCGAGGCCGCGGCCGGTGGATCCGCCCGCCGCGCGCGAACCGGCGGCCGTCGAGGAGCGGCGGGCGCCGGTTGTGACGGAGGCGCGGCCGGCGGCGCGGTCGAGGTGGAGGCGCGGCCGCGGCGCCGGTTGTGGTGGGGGCGCAGCGGCGGCGCTGTCGAGGAGGGCGAGGGGGCGGCGCCGTGGTCGCGGAGGTGCGACCGGAAGCGGTGGCCGCGGCGCCGCGGCGAGAGCCCGCGGTTGCGGAGGCGCGGGCGGAGGCGTCGACGGAGGCGACGCAGGGGGCGGCACGTGCGGCGGCTCCCGGGCGGCGGTGGTGGAGATCCCTGACGACGACTCCCCACCGCCCGGGTGGGATCAGTGGGTGAGTTTCCCCACGCTGTCCCCCGAGTCCCAGGAGGGGGCTCTCGTGAGGCGGCGGGAGGGCCACATGGTGGCAGGAGGCCGAGGGCACGGTGTCGAGGCCTCTTCTTCCCGCGCCGGCCGCTCCGCCCCGGTAGAGGGGCTCATTGGCGATCCGCCTGCGTTCGCCGATGCCCAGGGGGAGCAGGAGCTATGGGGAGAGCTCCGCAACCACGGCGCCGCGCTCGACCGAGCGTTGAACGAGGCGCTGCGGATCCATGGCGGCCCCGCGTGGCGCGCTTTCCAGGTGGGGCACTGTCGCGTGCTTTCTTTGTTTTCTTGTTTTTTCGCGCGATCCTTGCAGCATGACGCTCATAGGTCTCGGCTTGTTGGTGACAGGAGCTCGAGCACCGTGCCCGTGATAAGTACGACGCCTTCGATCAGGTGAGCGCCGAGCTCCGCCAGCTCCGGGAGCGGTGCGACGCCTTTGACGCGCTCGCCGACGCCTTGAAGACTCCGGACGGTTGGCTGTCATACCGGGCCGTGGCCCTGCGCGATCAGCTCCATGAGAGCGCAAGGCGGGACCGGCGCGCCCCTCCACCCTCGAGCAGGTTTGCACGGCCCTCATCAACCGGGACGAGGCGGCGCGCGGCGGCGCGGGCGGACCTGGAGAAGATGTGCACCCTGGCGGCCGACTGGGAGACAGAGGTGGCCGGCGTCCGCAACGACAACCTGGAGCTCCACTCGTTGCTCCGGGGGGCGCAGGCTCAGCAGAGCCAGGCTGAGGAGTGCGCGCGTGCGCTCGAGCAGAAGGCCAAGGAGGCCGACGATCTGAAGGCCGCCCTCGACGCCAAGGTTGCGGCGCTCGCCGTCGTGGAGGACCAGCTCTTGCAGGAGCGTACCACCCGCCAGGGGGCCGAGGGGCGCTCCGGCGGGGAGCGGGGCTGCCCTTGCCGACGCCCGGTCGGCGCTGGAGCAGGAGCGCGTCGCTCGCGAGGCGGCGTAGAAATCGCTGGAGGGCCGAAACACGGAGTTCTCGAAGCTTGAGGGCGAACTGATGGTGCTCAGCATCACGAGCGCGAGCCAGGAGCTGGCCCTCCAGGAGCAAGGCGAGACCCTCAAGGGCCTTGAGCAGGTGGTCGAGGCCGGGCGCCGCGCCCTCGAGGTGTAGAAGAAGCAGGTTGAGGGTAAGTTGCTGTTCGTCTCTTGTTTCACTGATTTCCCATTAGAGGGTTCACCCCCTTTTCTGATCCCCCTCTTTCTTGGCGACTTCAGGCTTACGCACCGCGCTGGGGCACGCGGCCGAGCGGGCCGAGGCGCTGCAGACCTCCTACAACTCCTCCGAGCAGGAGCTGCTGGAGTTGCGCTCCGCAGCCCTCGAGACCTGCCAGGCCATGGAGGAGGGCGAGGCGCAGGCCGGGAGCTCGGCTGGCCAGCCGCCTACGCGCCCTTGACGGGCACGTCACCGGGCGCATGCGCCGAGCGCTGCACCTCGGCGTCCAGAAGGCCCTCGGGGTGGTGCGATCTCATTACGAGATCAACTTCGAGGCGGTGGCGGAAGGTTATGTCGTCCCCGAGGGTGTCGAGGACGAGGTGGCGATGGAGCGCGTGGATGCGTTAGCCGCCGACGCCGCCGGGACGCTTGCCGAGGCCTTCGAGGAGTTTCTTTTCCCAGATGCCGCTGATGCTGCTGCTCCTTCATCCTGAAGATAGCCGGGCGCCAGGCCCTTTTTTGTTTAAGTGTTAGTGTACTGGCCGTGTGGCCTTGTAAATAAACATATCACTTTTCTTCAAACGTTTGTGAAAGTGGAATGATGTTCTTTACTTTATTGCGCTTTTTTGTTTCTCCTTCTTCCTGAGTAAATTCTAGTTAGGGGAGTTCGATTTTCGCGGGTGGCCTGCTGGGTTGGAGGCAAGAGAGAAGGGCCGTATCCTCGCGGAGGCGTAGGCTATCTCTGGCTCGCGCGTCCTTTCCGCTAGGCTGCCTGCGCCCTGTTCGAACTTTGCTCGAGGCCGAAGTAGAAACATGCTTAGCGCGCGTGAGTTGTTTCTTTTTTGCGAAAAAATGGGACCATTTTGGGGGGATGCCCCCCGTAGTAGCCCCCGAGGGTAACTTGGGTTTCAGGGGAAAGCCGAGTTGCCCTTTTTATTAAACTGGCGATGTTTACATGGTTGTCACCAACTGGGGTGTTGGTCACGTGATTTACAACAAAAGACTTGGAAATCCTAGCTAGGGGTAAAAGCGACGTAGCTGTTGGATGTTCCAAGCATTGGTGAGTTCTTCGCCGTCCTCGTTGGCCAGCTTGTACGTGCCGGGCTTGAGCACTTTCACTACGACGTTGGGCCCCTCCCACGGAGGCGACAGCTTGTGGCGTCCCCGGTTGTCTTGGCGTAGCCTTAGGACCAAATCCCCTTCGCTGAAGTCCCACCGGCGTATCTTCCGTGCCTGGTAGCGCCTGAGGGACTGTTGATATCTCGCGGAGTGCATCAAGGCCACGAGGCGTGCTTCGTCCAGCTGGTCCAGTGAGTCCTCACGGGCTCGCTGGTTGGCGTCCTCGTTGTAGCCTCGTACCCTGGGTGACCCATACTCTAAGTCCGTGGGGAGGACGGCCTCCGCGCCATGGACTAGAAAAAACGGGGTGAACCCAGTGGCTCTGCTTGGGGTGGTCCTTAGGCTCCACACGACCGCTGGTAACTCCTGGAGCCATTTCCCACCAGACTTATTCAGCTGGTCGAAAATTCTGGGCTTAAGGCCTTGTAGGATCATGCCATTGGCACGCTCTACTTGGCCGTTAGTCTGTGGGTGTGCCACAGCTGCCCAATCCACAAAGATGTGGAATTTGTCGCAGAATTCTAGGAATTTCCTGCCCGTGAACTGGGACCCGTTGTCGGTGACGATGGAGTTTGGTACTCCAAAACGATGGACGATGCCGGTGAAGAACGTCACCGCTTGCTCTGCCCTGAGATTCTTAATGGGGCGCACTTCTACCCACTTGGAAAATTTGTCGATCGCAACCAACAGGTGAGTGAAGCCCCCGGGCGCCTTCCGCAGGGGCCCGACGATGTCCAGCCCCCACACGGTGAAAGGCCATGTTATGGGGATGGTCTGCAGGACGTGAGCGGGAAGGTTGGATTTGCGGGCGTAGAAGCGGCACCCTTCGCGGTGCGCACGATCTCGGCGGCATCCGCAACCGCGGTAGGCCGATAAAGCCTTGGCGGAACGCATTGCCCACGAGGGTGCGGGGTGCGGCGTGATGGCCGCGGATCCTCGCGTGAATGTCCCGGAGGAGCTCGCGCCCCTCGGGGATGGGTACGCATCGCCGGGCAGATGCGGAAGGCCGCGCGCTTGTACAGCTCGCCGTCGACGAGGGCGAAGGACTTGGCCATCCTGGCGATGCACCTGGCCTCGGCCCGGTCCGAGGGGAGTTCCCCTCGAGCCATCCAGGCGACATACTTGTCGCGCCAATCTGCCTTGATGGGGGCTGGCTCGACATCCATCACATCGGCCTCGTCGGTGCCATACCCCACGAGGAGGGAGAGCACGTACGCCTCATTTGAGGGGTCCTCATCCATGGGCTCCGCGCCTGTTGGATTCGAGGGAGCCCCCGAGGGTTCCACGTGGCTCGAGGGGTGAGGCTCGAGGGTGACGGAGGGCTGGGCGATGTCTCGGGCAAAAACGTTCGGGGGGACAGTGATCTGCCCGGACGCGATCTTAGCCAGCTTGTCCGCCTCCTCGTTGTACCAGCGGGGCACGTGATTGAGCTCGATGCCGTAGAACTTGTCCTCGAGGGCTCGCACGGCCTTGCAGTACGCTTCCATCTTGTCGTCGTGGCAGCTCGCATTTTTCATGACTTGGTCAATCACGAGCTGCGAATCCCCCCGCACGTCGAGGCACTTGACGCCTATTTCAATGGCGATCTTGAGGCCGCAAAGGAGGGCCTCGTACTCAGCCATGTTGTTTGACGCGGGGAAGTGCAGGTGTACTGCGTACCGCATGTGCTCCCCGAGGGGTGACACGAAGAGCAGGCCCGCGCCCGCCCCTGTTTTCATCACCGAGCCGTCGAAATACAGAGTCCAGCACTCTACTTGGATCTGAGGCGGCGGTAATTGCGTATCTGTCCACTCAGCGACGAAATCCGCCAGGATCTGGGATTTGATGGCCTTGCGCGGGGCGTAGGCGAGCGTCTCGCCCATCAGCTCCACCGACCACTTGGCGATCCTGCCCGCCGCGTCCGGATTGCGGATGATCTCCCCCAGTGGGAAGGAGGAGACCACCGTGACAGGGTGGGCCTCGAAGTAGTGGCGAAGCTTGCGCCGCGCGAGGACCACCGCGTACAACAGCTTTTGGACTTGAGGGTAGCGTGTCTAGGTGTCGGACAAGACTTCGCTGACGTAGTACACCGGCGGTTGGACCGACAGGGCGTGCCCTTCCTCCGTGCGCTCTACTATGATTACGGCGCTGACCACCTGGGTGGTCGCGGCCACGTAGAGCTGCAGAGGTTCGCCGTCCTGCGGCGGTGTGAGGATCGGGGCGTGGGTCATGGACGCCTTAAGCTTGTCGAGCGCATCCTGGGCCTCGGTGGTCCAGGAGAAACGCTCGTGCTTTTTTGAGGAGGCGATAGAGGGGCAAACCTTTCTCGCCGAGCGCGAGATGAAGCGGCTCAAGGCGGCAAGGCACCCCAGCACCTTTTGCACCCCTTTGAGGTCCCGAATTGGACCCATTCGCTCGAGGGCCGCAACCTTCTCGGGGTTGGCCTCGATGCCTCGCTGGGAGACTATGTATCCTAGGAGCATGCCCCGCGGCACACCGAAGACACATTTTTCGGGGTTTAATTTTACCCCGTTAGCCCAGTAGGCAGCCGAACGTGATGTTGAGGTTGCCAACCAGGTCGTCCGCCTTCCTGGTTTTTACGACGATGTCGTCTACGTACGCCTCAACCGTTCGCCTGATGTGATCTCCGAAAACGTGTTGCATGCAGCGTTGATACGTTGCACCCACGTTCCGGAGGCCGAACGGCATCGTGTCGTAGCAAAACATCCCGAACGGCGTAATGAATGAAGTCGCGAGCTGGTCGGACTCCTTCATCTTTATTTGGTGATACCCGGAGTAGGCATCAAGGAAGCAAAGTAGCTCACACCCAGCTGTTGAATCAACAATTTGATAGATGCGTGGCAAAGGAAAGGGAACTTTAGGACATGCTTTATTAAGACTAGTGTAGTCTATACACATCCGCCATTTCCCGTTCTTTTTCTTTACAAGTACAGGGTTTGCTAGCCATGTAGGGTGGAACACTTCCTTGATGAACCCGGCCTTGAGAAGCTTCCGCAGCTCCGCTCCAATCGCCCGCCGCCGCTCCTCGTCGAAGCGGCGGAGCCGTTGCTGCACGACGCGGGAGTGAGGCAAGATGTCAAGGGGGTGCTCGGCGACCTCCCTCGGGATGCCTGTCATATCCGAGGGGCTCCACGCGAAGATGTCGGTGTTGGCGCGGAGGAAGTCGACAAGCACCACTTCCTATTTCGGGTCGAGGGTGGAGCTGACTCTCAACGCCTTGCCCTCGAGGGCAGCAGGGTCGAGGGGCACCTCCTTGGTCTGCTCCGCGGCCTCGAAGTTGCCGGCGTGCTTGGTGGTGGAGTCGAGGTCCTCGTTGACCATCTTCTCCAAGGTGGTCACTAGCGCTTCATCCAGCGCCAGTGCTTCCGCGTGCTCCACGCATTCGACGTCGCAGTCGAACGCGTGCTCGATGGACGAGCCCACGGTGATGACACCATTTGGTCCTGGCATCTTCATTTTGAGGTAGGTGTAGTTGGGGACGGCCATGAACTTGGCGTAGCAGGGCCACCCAAGTATGGCGTGGTAGGCGCCCCGGAACCCCACCACCTCGAAAGTGAGCATTTCCTTGCGGGAGTTGCTCGGAGTGCCGAACCAAACCGGCAGGTCGATCTGCCCGAGGGGCTGGACGCGCTTGCCCGGCGCGACGCCATGGAACGGTGTCATGCTGGGCCGCAGCTGGTCCAACCCGATCCCCAGCAGGCGCAACGTGTGCGCGTAGAGGATGTTGAGGCTACTGCCTCCGTCCATCAGGACCTTTGAGAACCGCGCGTTCCCAATGACCGGGTCGACCACCAGTGGGTACTGACCCGGGTTGGGGATGCGGTTCGGGTGGTCTTCACGGCCGAAGGTGATGGCATCCTCCGACCAGTCAAGGAAGGAGGGAGGCGCCCTTTCCGCAGCGAGGACCTCGTGTCGCTCCCACTTGCGCTGGCGGCTCGACATGTCGACGGTCGGTCCCCCGAAGATGAGGAACACGTTCTCCACGGCGGGGAAGCCGCCGGCGTCGCCATCTCCTCCGTCCTTCTTGGCCTCCGCGTCTTTTGCGGCGGCGCGACCGTAGAACTTCTTGAGCATGTCGCATTGCTCGAGGGTGTGGTTCACTGGGGTCTTGTGGTACGGACATGGCTTTTTCAGCATGTCATCGAACACCCCCGAACCTCGAGGGGCCGGTCGAGGGCCTCGTCGAGCCGGGTCAACAGCGACTCAGCGAGGGCCTCGGCGTCGTCGCCGTCGCTGCCCTGCTCGCACGCCTCGCAGCGCGGCTTCTTCCCTTTCTTGCCCCGCTTGTCCTTCCGGTGGGGCTCCCTGGACTTGCTGCCCTCCGCGGGCGCGTCATCCGAGCGCTTGCCCTTTTTTCCGTCGAAGATCGCCCCCACGACCTCTTCTCCTGAGGCGAAGCTGGTGGCGATGTCGAACAGCTCGTTTGAGTCCGCAGGCGGGCTGCGCCCCAGCTTTCACACGAGATCCTGACACGTGGTGCCCTCGAGGAAGGCGTGCACAATCTCGGATTGCGCCACGCTGGGGAGCTCCGTGCAGCGCTTGGAGAAGCGCCGTATGAAGTCCCGGAGCGATTCGCCGGGCTTCTGGGTGCAGGAGCGCAGGTCCCAGGAATTCCCAGGGCGCACATATGTGCCCTGGAAGTTGCCCACGAACGTGCGAACCAGATCATCCCAATTGTGGATCCGGCTGGCTGGCAGGTGCTCGAGCCACGTCCGGGCTGAATCGCCGAGGTGCAGGGGGAGGTTGCGGATGATGACCTCATCACTGGTGGCCCCGCCCAGCTGGCATGCTAGGCGGTAATCGTTGAGCCACACGCGGGGATCCGTTTCCCTGTTGTACTTGACAATGGTCGTGGGCTGGAGGAAGCGCTGGGGGGAAGGCCGCCGCGCGGATCTCCTGGCTGAACACGCGGGTCCCCGGGGGCTCCGGCGCCGGAGAGCGGTCCTCATCGCTGTCGTAGCGTCCACCCCGCCGAGGGTGGTAGCCGCCGCCGCTCGCGCATCCGCCTTGCTCGTCCGTCGAGCGTTGATGACGTTGCGGGCGTTGCGGGTCCCGCGCCCTGCGCGTGTCGAGGAGCCGCTCTTTGGCCGGTGTGCGTCCCGGGTTGGCGGGTCGCTCCACCGCTTCACCTGCATGGACCGAGGGTTCGCCCCCCTGGGCGGCCCCGCCGCCTCGTGTGTCCCCCTGTTGGCGGATGCGTGACGCCGAGCTTTCGGCCTATTGAACGGCCGCTTGCTCGATGAGTGCCTGCACCTCACGCTGCAGGTTTCACGCCTTGGGCGTCGAGGGGGCCGGCATGGCCCGCAGCAGTGTCGCGGCGGTGATAAGCTTCTGGCTCGCCCACGGAGGTGTGTCCTGGTTGTCGACATTGAAGTCGGCGTTGATGCGGTCGCGAGCCTGTATGCCCAACTCCCGCGCGCGCTCGCCGCGCGCGGAGGCTTCGCCTGCCATGGAGGTGCGGAGCAACCACACCGTCCCATACTCCTCCGTCAGCTTGGCCTCGCGTTCGCGAGCTTGGGCTAGCTGCGCGTCGATGTCGTCCCTGCAGGGGTGCTCGGTCCCGCACCCTGGCGCGGAGCGATCCCTGGGGCGGGCGTAACCTCCCCGTTGCCGGCGCCCGCTGCACCGGTGGCGTTTGCTGGGTCGTTGGCGATGACGACGCAGCATTCCCGCGCGGGGTCATAGCTCCCGGTGCTGGAATCGTCGGAGCAGCCGAACCAGTAGTCCGTGGCGTCAAGAAAACGCCTGAACATCACTGGGTCCGGCACGCCGGAGAAGTCCCATTCCGCGTACCCATGCAGGTTGGCGGGTGGCAACGCGTCAAGGGAGCCCAGGGACGACTCGTCGCCTGCGGAGGCACCAGGGTCCCTGGCGACGAAGACGTGACGGCCAGGGGGAACCCTGCGCATCGTGGTGTTGACGTTGGCGTTGTAGGCTGTCGTGGTGCCGTGTAGACCGATGGGGAAGCGCGGCCCGGAGACCGCGTGCTCCCCCGCCGGGGCGGCGTTCGTCGCGGCCGGCGGGTGCACCACGTTGGGAGGTGGCGCGTTCGGCTTGCCGCCGCTCGGACCGCACCCGACGTGAACACCGGCCGGAGCGGCGGCGACGCCGTGGCGTTGACGGGCCCGCGGTATCCGTGCCTGCGGGTGTCTGCGTCGCGGCGACGCACGCAGCAGCGACCGAGGCGGACCCGGTTTGGTGCCGCGCTTGGAGCTCCTCACGGTTGGTGAGGCGCATCAGGTAGCCGTTTCCCGTAGCCTGAAAGTTCAGGCCCCCGAACCGGATTTCAAACCCGGCGGGGAGGGGGTCCGAGCTGCCCATAGAGTAGCGCGTACCGCGGTACTCGGTGCGAATCACCATGGAGGGAGTTGACGGTGGATTGACCTTAGGCGCTCGCGTGCCCCACGGTGGGCGCCAACTGTCGGTGCAGAATGTGGTCCCGACACTAACCAGTGATAAGCGCCAAGGTCTATCCCTCAATGGTCGATGCTAAGCAATCAGGAACACAAGGTTTTATCCCGGTTCCGGCCGAGGGCCGTACGTCCAGCAGTGGTGTGCTCGAGGGCCTCGTATTGCTCGGCACGGGGTGCTCGTAGTGGGGCTGCTACAAGCAAGGCGGGAGAGGAAGCGTGGCCTCCAAGTCCCTGGTGAAGTGGCTGAAGATATTGTGAGAGAATTGGAGAGCAAGTGCGTGATGTGTCATGTGTTGCTGTTGTTGCTCTGCCTTGTCTTGTCCCCTACGGCGGGGGAGTTCGTCTTCCTTTTATAGGACAAGGAGAGAGCGAATTACATGTATGCCACACTATTTTGCTACATGGGGAAGTGTGATGTGCTGCGCCGTAGAGTAGGCGGCCGCCTTGACGGTCCTTGCCGCAATCTGGCCATCATGGCGTGTCTTGTACCCGAACAGTGGCAGCTTCGAGGGTAGGAGTGCAGCGGACAGCCGTGATGTCCCCAGGCGGGCTCGAGGGGGTTGCTGACGTCGATCCGTACGGGATACAGTGGCGGGCATGGCGGCATCCCGTTCCCGCACGCTCCACAGCACCGGAGCTGTTACCACAGTGCCTGGCGTGGGGTTGTACGCGCGGGGGAGGCCGCCATGCCGTTACCAGTGGTAGGGATGGCGCCCCGCCGGCCTAACACCACGACCTAACCCTGCAAAGTCACGGGAAAGCAAATCGAGGGTGCGGCCGGCCCCCCTTCGAGGGCTCGGCGTGTTAGCCGTACAGGAGTAGGCGGTGCGGCGTCATGGGGCTGGCATCAGCCACGTCGCACAGTCCCTCACAGTGGCGGGGATGGGTTCCCTCCTAGGGAGTTGGTGCGACAGGACCGGGGCGCGAGTCCCAGGCACATGATGGCACCGCCCCGCTGTTGTCAGAGCATTAAATGCCCGTACCCGCGTACGGGAACGGGCGTGCGCGTGCGGAGCGCCCTCGAGCGAGGCGGAGCCTGCTCGAGGGCGGTGCGGACCCTCGAGTGAGGCGGAGCCTGCTCGAGGTAAGCGCACTCCCTCGAACGGGGCGGAGCCCACCGGGGGGGGGGGGGTGTGTGCCCTCGAGCGAGGCGGAGCCTGCTCGAGGGGATCTCTGAGTGGGCCGCCTTGGTGGGCCGTCGGGGCCACCGCGGCGTGGGCCATGCCCTGTACATTTAAGCGAGGCGTGTTAGGCCTTGGCCTTTCTTGCAGGTTTTAAGTGGGGTTTCCCCAGTTGTTTAAGGGGACCCCTAGGGCTGTCCCCGACACCGCCTCACCCACCGCCACCATCGCCCCTCCGCGCCGAGCCCCGCCTCTGCGCCGGCCATCTCCCCTGCGCTGAGCGCCACCTCCTTCGTCGCCTCATCCATGTCGGTCGGCTCCCTCGCGTCGGTCTCCCCCCTCCTCGCCGGCCACCTCTCTTGGGTCCGCCGCCCCCTCCGCACCGGCGCCTTCCTCGCGTCGGCCGCCCCCTCCACCGCCGCCCCTGTGCCGTCGCCATTGACCTTCGCCACGCCGGTCGCCGCCGAGCCCAATGGCATTGACCTCCTCCACGACGCAGATGCTCCCTCAGTCCTTCCCGTCTGCCCGCCTTCGACCGTCAACGCCTCGGGCGGCGGGTGCCCCTTCCGGCCTCCGGTTCCATGGGCGGATCCCCCCTCCGGCCTTTTGCGCCATGGGTGGACCTCTCGTGCCCGGATCGGCAGAGCTGGGGACATCCAACCCCTCGACGTGTGCATCCCGGGCCATCTGTGCCTCAGCTTCCTCTACCTTGTCGTGCCTCCTCTCCCCAACGGCCCAAACCTTCCTTCCGGCTGCCACCTCCTTCAACCGCTCCAAGGAGCTGCGGTGGGCTGATTCAGAGGATGACGACGACGAATACTTGACACGGCCACCCACCTTCGTCGATGCGTGCGCCGCTCACCATTGCCGACCTCCACAGGTGGGTGCAAGGTCTGGTCTTTCCCTTCCTCGATAGCCCTGGTGCGCCTAGCACAGCAGGCTGGCGACCATCACCGCCACCGCCCACAGCAGTCCAAGAGGAGGGGTCGCCGGCCGCCAGAGCTCATCATCGGCCTCCTGCTCCACGGCCGAGATGGCAGGCCTAGGTCTCCTCCTGGTCTGGACATCTGTGTGCTCAGGGCGCGGTGGGCAGCCGCATCCCGGTACACCAGCGTCTTGGGCCGCGGGTGTCTAACGTCGTCGGTCAGCTGTCTCTGAGGACCAGGAGCGTCCCAGTGGTCGATGGATGACCGCTCCTCAGTGATGAGTGATTGACAACGGGTGTTGGACTGACTCTTGGCTTAGTGCGCAGGTGTAGGCTGCGGCCTAGTTCGTGTTGTTGCAGGTGAAGAACGGGCGCGAAAGGTCTTCAGTCTTGAGGGGCCTCCGGGAGATGGAGAGACAAGTAGGCTCGGTTCGAGGGACCCGGTGGACAGCGGGACTGGGTGCGGGCCACATGGTGGCGACACGAGCAAGAAGAAGTCATGGACAATCGAGCCGGTGCACGTGGCGGTCAAGTCAAGTGGTTTGGCGGGAGGCCGGACCGGGCACGCGGGGTTTGGTGGTTTGCCCACAAAACCATCGGCGGACGGTTTCTTGGTTTGGGCCTCAAAACCAAGTCCGAGGGCCCAACACGACGGAGACGGGATCCGGGCATGTCGGGAAGCTTCGAGGCGGAGGACACATGGCGGGATCGCATGGCTTGCGTCGGGAGGACGCGGGGTGCGGCAAAGGCGTGGCCGTCCGATGGCAAGACCCACAAACATTACCTAAATGCCCCTATGTGGGTTGTATCGCCAGTAGTTAAGTGAGGGGTAGTCGAGTCATTTACCACTCCGGCGGGACCTGATATATAAGCCATGAGTGTGTGTGGATGGCTCCCTCTCTCCGCGACTTAGGGTTTCATTTCCTCCCTCCCATTTCTCATTTTCGTAGCTATTTTTCCTCCATTTTCTCTAGGCTAGCATGAGAGCTTCATGAGAGATTTGTTGAGAGGGATGGATGCTAGCGCGGCATGCTAGACCTTGTGAATCTTTCCTGGTTTGTATAGAAGATTCGGGGTTGTGTTTTTCGTGCCCTTTTTGTGCTTGTTTTCGTGCCTTTGTTCCCGGTTCGATTCCGCGGATTTGAGTGGGTTTCTCCCTGCATTTCTTTGAGGAAAACATGGATAGATGTCTCGTGCATCTTTGTGATTGATCTTGTGCCCTCAAACGCCGGGAAACCACTTGGATTCGAAGTTTTTCGTTCGGTGCTCTAGTTTTTGGTGGTGCTCAAAGAATTCGCGATTCCCGGTGATTTAGGGAGTTAGGAGGCAAGATTTTTGGGTTATAGCATCCTTGTGTGACGCTTTTCAAGTGCCCAAACCCTTGTCTCCATAGCTTCAACCGTTTGGGAAATCCGATGATGATTTGGGGGAGTTGACTTTTGGGGTCGGGGCGTTTTCCCTTTCTGTCCGCACTTTGGTGGACAGTCCGCGGGGTGCTGGCGGACGGTCCGCGCGGCTAGGGTTCGTCCCCGTGTTCATCGTGTTCTTGCGCGTCCTCGCTTTCGATCCGGTTTGGCTTTTGGTTTTTGCTGCAGCCGGTTTGCGGACGGTCCGAGCTTGAGTAGCGGACGGTCCGCGGGTGGCGCGGACGGTCCGCCCGGCCTCGGCGAACGGTCCGTTTTTCTCGGGTCGCTTCTGCTGGTTCTGTGTGCTTTAACGGACGGTCCGCGGCGTAGGGCCGGACGGTCCGCGGTGTTGGCGCGGACGGTCCGCGGCTTCAGGTCGGACAGTCCGCGAGGCCTGCGCGGACGGTCCGCCCCTCCTGGCCGGACGGTCCGCCAGAGCCTGTGCGCTTTGCCTCTTGGTTCGATTCCTCCCCTCCTTCTTTCGTGCTTCCGCGTGTGCTTCAAGGAATCGTTCATAAGGCTAGAGGTTGATCCATAACCTCGTGGTCTTGGCGATTGGTGCGTGATTCGATCCATCGCTTGTGTGTGACCGGGATTTGACTAGGGCATAGGCCGGGTTCTTTGGAAAGAATTTTTACCGGCTCCTATTCACTCCCCCCTCTCTAGTCGCCATCGATCCTTCAATTGGTATCGAGCTTGGTGCGGATGCTTTGCGACTTTGACAAGTCTCGAATCCTAAGATGGCGTACGTTGAGCGGGGCGGTCCGCCGCACTTCGATGGCAAGGGTTACCACAAGTGGGCGGCTCGTATGATGATCTTTCTTCGTGGGAAGGCGTTGGATTTCATTGTGCTTGACAAGACCTATGCTATTCCGGTCAACATCCATACTCTTATGGTGACCGATGCCGGTGCTAAGGCCAAGTATGAGGCTAATGCAAAAGCCGTTGATCACTTGGTCCGGAGCTTGTGTGATCCTGAGTTTGAGCGTGTTCGCCATTTGAATCTTGCTTGGCAAATTTGGGAGAAGTTGTTGGTTGCTCACGGTGGTGATAACCATGTGAAGGCTCGCCTCTTTGTCTCTTACCGGATGCAATATGAGAATTTCACTCCACTTCCCGGTGAGGATATTGATGCGATGTTTCAGAGGTTCACCGCCATCGTGAACAACATGAAAGCTAATGTTGAGGATTTTCCCTACACCGAGCATGATCAGGCTTTGAAGCTCTTGCATGTCTTGGACCCAAATGTTTGGGGTGCTAAGGTTGAGGCCATCAAGGAGTCTGGGCATTATTTGACTATTGAGTTGGATGACCTCTTTTCTAAGCTCAAGTCGGCTGAGGTTGACAGGAAGTTGCAATCCAAGCATGAGGGCTCGACTGACCATAGTCTTGCTCTTGTGGGCGGATCAAAGGGCAAATCTAACCCTTCCTGTCGACAGTTTTCCTTGTCTTCTCTTATGTCCATTCCAGATGAGGAGTTTGATGTGCTGGGCGAGGAGGAGCTGGCCTTGCTCTCAAGGAGGTTTGATCGACTACACGAGAGTCGGAGGAATGCAAGGCGGAGCTCAGGGACGTGCTACAAGTGTGGCAAGCGTGGCCACTTCATCGCCGAGTGCCGGAAGCGGAGGAGAACAAGTACAAGGTGAACGAGTACAAGGCGCACCCGAGGCGTGAAGACAAGTACTCCTCCAAGGGCAAGCACTTCAACAAGTCCAAGAGCAAGGACAAGGACAAGCGGCGACCGAGCAAGAGCGGCTACAAGAAGAACAAGGCAAGAGCGATGGTGGCCGGTGCAAGCGACGTCGACTCAAGCTCAAGCGAGGAGCAGTCAAGCTCAAGCAGCGAAGATGAAGACGCCGGGAGGCGCAATGGCAAGAAGAGTGCAAGCGGAACCTCGGCCGGGCTGAGCTGTGTGGCACTTGAGGGCTTTTGTGGCATGGCCCATAGCTCAAGCAGCAAGAAGAGCGAGAAGGAAGACAACGACTCCGACTCGGAGGATGAGGTAAACCGTGACCCCGACTCTTTACTTGCTGAGATTGCTAGGTTGAATGGCTTGCTTGACAACCGCGATAGTGTGCTTAGAGATGCCAAAAAGATGAGGAAAGAACTTAGGGCACAACTTCAGAATGCTAGTGAGAAAGTAGGAGAGCTAGAGTCAAAATTGCTTGAATTGAAACTTGAGAATGACTCTTTGAAACTTGCTCCTACTACTCCTGATGATGTTGAATGTGTTGAGTGTGATGCATGGTTGAATGAGATCAAACTGCTTAATGAGAAGAATGCTTCCACTTTGGCTAAACTAGATGCTCTTAGGACTGAATATGATGAGCTTAAGGCTAGACCCACTTTGCTTGGTGCTTGTAAATCATGTCCTACTATGCATGCTAAGCTTGTTGATGCTCGTTCTACTATTAGCTCTTTGGAAGCTTCTTTGAAATCTCCTGTTGTCAATGCATGCACTAGCTGTGATGAAGTTACTTTGCGCAATCTTGAACTTACTTCCCGTTTGGATGTCATCTATGAGGAGAATGACTATTTGAGGAAGGTGTTGGGTTGGTTGTACGGGCGGGAACCTCAATTGAAAATCATGATTGAGGAGTTCAAGAGAGCTGATGGTCGTGGTTTGGGGTTTGAGAAGTTGGGTGAGAAAGTGGGAGAGAACAAGTGGGGAGAGTGTGTATGAGAAGTGTGTTGAGTCTAACCCCGAGTTTGAGGTGATCGAGAGACATCCAAGTCCCACTTCCAAAAGCACCCAAGAACTCTTTCACACCAAAGCCCAACCACCTTTGCAACAAGCTTGACACAACCCAAGATCCACCCAAATTCCCACCTAAGACAAATGACTTCCGAAACCGGTGAAGTTTGTGGGTGAGAAGGGTGAGAAGCCTAGAGAGAAGCCAGAGCCAAAACCAAAACCCATCCCCTTCAGGTGTGAGTATTGTGGCAAGGAGAGGCATCTTGCAGAGTTTTGCTACAAGAGGAAGAGGGATGAGAGGCTTGCTAGGGAGCAAGCGAACCAGGACAGGTATCACCAGTCTCATGGTATTCCTGAGCCTAGAGTGCTACTTCCACGGGGTGTGGGAAGTGTGAGGAGTGTCGGCAGGTTCCCACAGAGAGGTGGTGGTGAGAAGTTTGCTAGGAGAGATGATGGTGTGCGTGCTGGTGAGAGGTTTGGTCGGGCTCGTGGTGGTTTTGCTGGACGCCCCCCTACTCATCCTCAATACAGGTTTAGGGGAGATGATCGCAGCTTTGGGTTGCAGAGGAACTACGGACCACGTTTTCCCCCTCATGGTGCTCGTACTCATCCCATGGGACATGGGAACTTTGGTGGCAAGGGAATGATGTTTGCTAACCCCTCTTTTGAGCAGATGGCTCGACACTGGTTTAACTTTCTTTGTGCTAACCTCAGTGTCGAGTCGCTAGCTCACTCTCGTTCTTGTTTCTGACTACAGGCAGGAGGCTTGGAGAACATTTGGTTGATCGACTCCGGGTGTTCTCGACACATGACCGTAGATAAGAAGTGGTTCTCCAGCCTCACCCCAGTGAAGGAAAAGCTGTACATCACATTTGGGGACAATGGACGAGGAAGGGTGCTTTCAGAGGGTGTTGTGCATGTGAGCGACAAGGTAACGTTGAAGAGAGTGGCTCTTGTGAAGTCTTTGGGTTTCAATTTGCTTTCGGTTTCTCAGTTGCTTGATGAGGGTTTTGAGGTGCGTTTCAAGTCTGGCGAGTCTCGTTTGCTTGATTCTCGAGGTGATCTTGTCTGTATGATCATCCCCGAGGGTCGGGTTTTCGTGGCCGATTTCTCTCGTTCTTTGGGCCCCCTTTCGTTTGTTTGATGGCCGGTCCTTCTTCGATTTGTGGAAATGGCATAGGCGGTTGGGACACTTGAGCTTTGATTTGGTTTCTCGCTTGAGTGGTCTTGACCTTGTCCGAGGATTGCCGAGGTTGAAGCTTGAGAAGGATTTGGTTTGTGCTCCTTGTAGGCATGGTAAGATGGTAGCCACTCCCCATCCACCCCTGACCGATGTCATGACCGAGCGTCCGACAGAGCTGTTGCATATGGACCTTGTTGGGCCAGCTCGAGTTCGCTCGGTGGGTGGGAAGTGGTATGTCCTTGTTGTGGTGGACGATTACTCTCGCTATGCCGGGTGTTTTTCTTGGAAGACAAGAGTGAGACATTTGGTTTTGTTCGAGATCCGATCGTGAGGTTGAAAAACGAGAGGCATGGGAATGCTATTCGAGCTATCCGCAAGTGATAATGGCTGCGAGTTCAAGAACTCTCGTTTTGATGCCTTTTGTCGTGATCTAGGTCTTGAACATCGTATTCGACCCCTTATGTGCCCCCTCAAAATGGAGTCGTGGAAAGGAAAAATCGGACTCTTTGTGAGATGGCTAGGAGGATGCTCGCTGAGCACAGGACTCCTAGGAGGTATTGGGCTGAGGCAGTCAATATGGCTTGTCATGTTTCCAACAGGATTTTATTGCGAGCTTTCAAGAAGAAGACCTGTTATGAGCTGATGCACGGTCGGGCACCCAAGGTGAGTCATTTCCGAGTCTTTGGCTGCAAATGCTTTATTCTGAAGAAGGGAAAACTGGACAAGTTTGAGGCTAGGTCTAGTGATGGTATTTTCTTTGGATATGCTAACCACTCTAGAGCCTATAAGGTACTTAACCTTGAGACTAACAAAATCATGGAGACTTGCGAGGTAACCTTCGACGAGACAATGCCATGTACCTCTCTTGGCTTTGAATGTGCAGGCGACGAAGAGATGGCCGAGGACCTCTTTGAAGAGGAGAAGGATGAAGCTGGAGATGATGATGGAGAGAACCATGCGCCTGAAGCTGAATGTGTACCCACTACTTCCCCTACGACCACTATGGAGCGTGGACCGTCTACTTCATGGACAACGACGGTGCAACAAGAGGACCAGGCGAGAGAAGCTGAAGTTGAGGGGGAGGTAGTCTCGAGGCGTGAGGCTCCCCGACGGATTCAAGAAGTGCATCCCCTGTCGAAGATCATTGGGAACATCGATGAACGCACTACACGGTCGAGGTCCAGGAATTCCTCTCATTTTGCTCATGCTGCTTTTGTTGCTACTTTTGAGCCCAAGGACATTGGACATGCTTTATCCGATGCAAACCGGGTCAATTCTATGCATGAGGAGTTGGAAAACTTTGAGAGGAACCAGGTGTGGGAGTTAGTTGAACCACCTCCAAATTGCCATCCCATAGGAACCAAGTGGGTTTGGAAGAACAAAGAGGGAGAGAATGGGATGGTTGTGAGGAACAAGTCCAGACTTGTTGCTCAGGGGTTTAGTCAGAAGGAGGGAATCGACTATGAGGAGACCTTTGCTCCTGTGGCCCGTCTTGAGGCAATTCGGATCCTTCTAGCCTTTGCGTGGCTAAAGGGTTCAAGTTGTTTCAGATGGACGTGAAGAGTGCTTTTCTGAATGGGGTCATAGAGGAGGAGGTGTATGTGAAGCAGCCACCTGGGTTTGAGAGCGAGTTGTACCCACATAGGGTATACAGGTTGAAAAGGGCTCTGTATGGGCTGAAACAGGCGCCTCGTGCTTGGTATGGGAGATTGAGAGGTTTTCTGTTGAGTAGAGGGTTTGTGATGGGTACCGTGGATAGGACTTTGTTTCTCCTCAAGCATGGAAATGACTTGTTGATTGTTCAGATATACGTGGATGATATTGTCTTTGGTGGCTCGTCACATAACCTTGTTGCCAAGTTTGCAGATGAGATGAGCGGGGAGTTTGAGATGAGCATGATGGGCGAGTTGCGGTATTTTCTCGGGCCGCGGATCAAGCAAGTGAAGGATGGAACGTTCGTGCACCGGACCAAGTACACGAAAGACATGCGAGGAAGTTCCGGATGCAAGATGTGAAGCCGATGTCGACTCCCATGGGGAGTACGGCCACTTTGGATGCGGACGAGGACCGGAGAACCGGTGGACCGGCGGGAGTACGGGAGCATGATCGGCTCCCTCCTCTACTTGACGGCGACGAGGCCGGACATACGGTTCGGTGTGTGTCCGTGCGCTCGTTTTCGAGCTTCGCCGAGGACATCACATCGACGGGCGCGTCAAGAGGATTTTCAGGTACCTACAGTCTGCTCCTGGTCTTGGCCTTTGGTATTCTTCCTCCTCGACTCTTTCCCTTCATGGTTTTTCGATGCGGATTTTCTTGGTTGTCGAGTCGAGAGGAAGTCTACTTCTGGTACTTGCCAGTTTCTTGGGTCTTCGTTGGTCTCATGGTCTTCCCGCAAGCGATCTAGTGTAGCTCGGTCTACCACGAGAGGCGAGTATGTTGCTTGCCGCGAGTTGTTGCTCCCAGTTGTTGTGGATTTCATACACTTTGAGAGACTTTGGTGAGGAGTGCACCCAGATCCCACTTCTTTGTGATAGCACCAGTGCCATAAGCGTAGCCAAAAACCCAGTGCTTCACTCCAGAACCAAACACATAGAAGTGAGGTATCATTTCTTGAGGAACAATGTGGAGAAAGGAACCATTGTGTTGAGCCATGTCCCTACCCAAGATCAGCTTGCAGACATTTTCACAAAGCCTCTCGACCAAGCTACATTTGTGCGCTTGCGGGGGGAACTTGGGGTTTGTTGCCCTTTCAAGTTGATTCTTGGGGGATTTCCTTTTTGTATCATATGTATCATACCATGTTTACTTTGATGTATATACATGCTTTGCTTGATGTATAAACCATGGTAGGATAGCCATCGTGTCATATATCATGTTGCATTTGTATCATATTGCATTTTAGGATGATGAGCTTCTTTCATATGCCATTTTTGAGTCTCTTTGGCTATTTGTGAGATATTGGTTATATGTGTGGAGAAATGGTGATGTGAGGCTATGCTCTTGGAATATTTGAGATATATGTGTGGTGAGATAGCCTCTTTTGAAATAAATGCTAATCTTGACTAATTTTTGATAAATTATGCTCCACTCGTGTGTAGTTGTGTATCCATGTCACAGTTTGGTCTAAATGTGCTTTTCATGCTTAGATTGTGCTTGGATGCCTTGTTCTTGCATTTGGGCCAAAGGCCGAATATCATTGTGAATGTTTAGCCTATGTTGCATTCATGGGGGAGCATAAGCTTCTTTTTGCCGCAAAGGCACTTCATGTACCATGAAATGATTTAATCTTGAAAAGAAGTGTAAAATGCTTGAAAAAAAATGCTCCATCCATCATGTCCGTGCTTAAAATGTCTTATCTTTCACATATGGGTGCAAAACATGTTGCATGATGTTCACCAGTGGAGAAGTCTCCCCGAAGTGAACACATGGCTCATGAGCTTTGACATGACATGCTTTGCTTTATGGGTGTTTGCCATGATCTTTTGCTGAGAATTTGATATCCTTGTATGATCTTTGAATGGTATGCATGTTTGTGGCTCAAGTGTGACATGGATAGGCTCTTACATGTGAAGCGAGCCTTCTTTTGGTAAAACAGCTTAAATCTGAAAATTTTGCTTTGTCACATGCTTGTATTTTCATATATTAATTGTGGCAATGCTTTGGCTATGCTATGATTCATATGTGTGATCTTTGTCTCATTTTTAGCCTTTGACACTAGATTTGGCCTATTTGAGAAGCTCATGTAGATGTTTATATGCTTTGCTTTGCATTTCTGCATTTTCACCTTGATTCATACATTGTCAACAAGGGGGAGAAGAGGTGAGCTTAATGAAAATTCAGAAGAGGTGAGCTGAAATTTGGAAGTTTGCATCCACATGTTCAGGGGAGCTTGCATTTGTTCAGGGGGAGCTTTCTTGCTGTTTTCGATGTGGAGTTTGTGCTTTGCTTGGCTTGTGACCTTTCTTCGCCTTTCTTTGGTTTTGGTCATGAGTTGAGCTTCTTTGTTTTCTCTTTCTTCTTCCTTTCTTTCTTTCTCTGAATTTCATTTCGCGTTGTGTGTTGTCAATGCACTCATCAAGGGGGAGTTTGAGGACCAGGAGCGTCCCAGTGGTCGATGGATGACCGCTCCTCAGTGATGAGTGATTGACAACGGGTGTTGGACTGACTCTTGGCTTAGTGCGCAGGTGTAGGCTGCGGCCTAGTTCGTGTTGTTGCAGGTGAAGAACGGGCGCGAAAGGTATTCAGCCTTGAGGCGCCTCCGGGAGATGGAGAGACAAGTAGGCTCGGTTCGAGGGACCCGGTGGACAGCGGGACTGGGTGCGGGCCACATGGTGGCGACACGAGCAAGACGAAGTCATGGACAATCGAGCCGGTGCACGTGGCGGTCAAGTCAAGTGGTTTGGCGGGAGGCCGGACCGGGCACGCGGGGTTTGGTGGTTTGCCCACAAAACCATTGGCGGACGGTTTCTTGGTTTGGGCCTCAAAACCAAGTCCGAGGGCCCAACACGACGGAGACGGGATCCGGGCGTGTCGGGAAGCTTCGAGGCGGAGGACACGCGGCGGGATCGCATGGCTTGCGTCGGGAGGATGCGGGGTGCGGCAAAGGCGTGGCCGTCCGATGGCAAGACCCACAAACATTACCTAAATGCCCCTACGTGGGTTGTATCGCCAGTAGTTAAGTGAGGGGTAGTCGAGTCATTTACCACTCCGGTGGGACCTGATATATAAGCCATGATTGTGTGTGGATGGCTCCCTCTCTCCGCGACTTAGGGTTTCATTTCCTCCCTCCCATTTCTCATTTTTGTAGCTATTTTTCTTCCATTTTCTCTAGGCTAGCATGAGAGCTTCATGAGAGATTTGTTGAGAGGGATGGATGCTAGGGCGGCATGCTAGACCTTGTGAATCTTTCCTGGTTTGTATAGAAGATTCGGGGTTGTGTTTTTCGTGCCCTTTTTGTGCTTGTTTTCGTGCCTTTGTTCCCGGTTCGATTCCACGGATTTGAGTGGGTTTCTCCCCGGATTTCTTTGAGGAAAACATGGATAGATGTCTCGTGCATCTTTGTGATTGATCTTGTGCCCTCAAACGCCGGGAAACCACTTGGATTCGAAGTTTTTCGTTCGGTGCTCTAGTTTTTGGTGGTGCTCAAAGGATTCGCGATTCCCAGTGATTTAGGGAGTTAGGAGGCAAGATTTTTGGGTTATAGCATCCTTGTGTGACGCTTTTCAAGTGTCCAAACCCTTGTCTCCATAGCTTCAACCGTTTGGGAAATCCGATGATGATTTGGGGGAGTTGACTTTCGGGGTCGGGCGTTTTTTCCGTCCGCTTTTGGCGGACAGTCCGCGGGGTGCTGGCGGACGGTCCGCGCGGCTAGGGTTCGTCCCGTGTTTGTCGTGTTCTTGCGCGTCCTCGCTTTCGATCCGGTTTGGCTTTTGGTTTTTTGTTGCGGCCGGTTTGCGGACGGTCCGAGCTTGAGTAGCGGACGGTCCGCGGGTGGCGCGGACGGTCCGCCGGCCTCGGCGGACGGTCCGTTTTTTCTCTCGGTCGCTTCGGTGGTTCCGTGTGCTTTAACGGACGGTCCGCGGCGTAGGGCCGGACGGTCCGCGGTGTTGGCGCGGACGGTCCGCGGCTTCGGGTCGGACGTCCGCGAGGCCTGCGCGGACGGTCCGCCCCTCCTGGCCGGACGGTCCGCCAGAGCCTGTGCGCTTTGCCTCTTGGTTCGATTCCTCCCCTCCTTCTTTCGTGCTTCCGCGTGTGCTTCAAGGAATCGTTCCTAAGGCTAGAGGTTGATCCATAACCTCGTGGTCTTGGCGATTGGTGCGTGATTCGATCCATCGCTTGTGTGTGACCGGGATTTGACTAGGGCATAGGCCGGGTTCTTTGGAAAGAATTTTTACCGACTCCTATTCACTCCCCCCCTCTCTAGTCGCCATCTGATCCTTCAGTCTCGCCACCGACGCTTCTCCCCGCCTGACAGTGACGGTTGGAGCAAGGTCCAGCCTTGCCAGTCTTCGTGACCCGCACGTCTGCGGACCACGGCGTCTCGTCAAGACCCCACTCCGAGGCGCTGCCTCCCGACGCAGCTCGATGGGCGCTGCCTCAACTGCCTATCATACTGTCACCGTCGGGCCACCTGCACGCATCCCACATGGTGTCTATGCTGCTTCAACCTCCACCACATCGCCAGGGATTGCAAACGTCTGCGCACATCGCTGACCAACAGCTCTATTGTCGGGGTTGTACACCTTCCGCGGTGTGAGTTGCGCCGCTGTGCTACGGCCTCCTCTGCGGTCATGCCTCACGGCTCCACCGTGGCGGGTTCCATGTCGAGGGAAGATGGGACTCCCTAGGGGAGCGCCGCTGCTGGGCCGACACCCTCCCCGCAGCCAAGTCGCTCTCCACCACCGCCGCCACAGCTGGACATCGTCACGATATGCTTCTTGCTGTAGAGGGACACACCCATGTGTGGGGCCCGATCCGATGTTGCTCGAGTGGGAGCTTTGCTTCTCGGTTCCACCACTGAGGGCAATCGAGCTGACGTCGGACACTTCCCCACAATCGACTGCGGCTACAGTTCAGGCGAGCGTCTCGACGGACCATGTTGAGCCAACTGACGGTGACATTGTTGTGCCTGCCTCGCCTGCTTCCTCTAAATATCGCCTCGATTGCTTCTTGGATGCAATCCAGAAGAAGCCAGCCTCTCCCCTTCTCGCGACCCAAACCCATCAAGCTGTGCAGCCGACACCATCCGAGGCCCCCAGGCGCAGCAACTCAAGACTCGCCACTAACAAACTCACAAGAATTCCGATCTCCAGTTGTGGTGAGGTCCTACTCATGCGCCACTTCGACATGGAGGCGAGCTCGATGGCATCTTCAAGGCCGGCTTGACATGTGGCTTTGCTGACAAGGTTCTCAACTCTCTTCCCATACGGAAGGCAAGCACGCATGGCTTAAGAGGGGCTGCTCATTGTTTGAGTTGCACCCCCTCACCTAGGTTGTCGGTGTAGCGAGTAGTAGCACTATGTGTTATTTTGTTCACTCAGGTCTCACTTTCATATAATATCTAGTAAGTGAGTTTGGTGTGTGCCTGGCCGGCCATGCGTTGTTGTAACAATCTATTTTCATCCTCTTAAAACAATGATGCGCAACTTTACTATGTATTCGAGAAAAAAATGTGTAAATCCCTAAATCCATTTCATCATCAGCGCAGTAGTTTCGGTAGATGGCATCATCTCCCACATCATGCACCCAATCTACACGTACTCTGTTTTCATGATGACATCATCGGTGTTCTTGTCGTGTGATTTTCCACCCGATCCATAAAACAACTTCTCAAACTCGCCACGTCCATGAAAATTCCTATCGTCTGGATGCACAACTCTAATCCCTTGATGCTCACAGCAGATGCAAGGAACTTGTTCTGCCATACAAACATAAAACAAACTCGCAAGAAACTAGTGAATAACTGATGAAAAGTTAGTAATTAACTAATAGCTCGTAAATTGGTGTAAGGCAAAGGACTAGAGCATATTTACCAGCGTTTGGATGTGGCAATCTCACAGGGGCACACCAACATTTAGTACCAGTGCCATGGTTACTAATTACAATCAGAACAAATCAGAACAAGGTTAGAACATGGTATTATTATAGATAGAAGAAGTTATTATTATAGTCAGAACAATATATTACTATAGCCAGAATAACTTATTATTATAGCCGGAACAAGTTTGTATGTAATCTCGAACAAAATATAGTGGCAGAATAAATGAGAACAATTGTCAGAATAATATACTATTATAGTCACAACAAGTTTGTATGTCATCTCGAACAAACAAATAAAGTGTCAGAATGACTATTAATTATAAAATTTAAAAAACAGAACAAGTCATTATTATGTGCAGAACAAATTTGTATGTCATCTCGAACAAAACAAATTAGAACAAATCAGAACAAGGGTCAGAACAAGTTATTATAAACAAAAATCAAAGTTATTATAAACAGAACAAGATATTATTATAGCCGGTATAACTTATTATTAAAACCAGAACAAATTGTATGTCATCTCGAACAAACAAAATGAAGTGTCAAAATAAATGAGAATAACTGTGAGAATAAAATTAAGAGTAAAATGTGCTAGCGGTCCCTAAACTTGTTGCGCTGTGTCAAGCCGATCCCCAAACTCGCAATACGACCAACCAGACCCCAAAACTCTGTTCGGGTCTCATTTCGGTCCAATCGGGAGACCCATATCTCTCTTCCCTGTCATTTACACGTGGGACCCGCGAGTAAGGTGGTCTTCAACGTCTGGCCAGCTTCTGGGATGATGTTGTGCCGCGCGATGGAGCTTGGAGCTCCCTGCCACCGCCGCCTTAGGCTTGGGCGCCATCGCGGGCAAAAGGGGAACAAGACGGGGGACAACGGTTGCGGGTGAAGGAGGCCAAGGGGCACGCTCGCAGTTGGGAGGCCACGTCGTCAACTAGGTGAAGATGTCAGCGAGCTCAGAGCTGCGTCGACGCGGTGGTGGGAGCCGTGTGCAGCGGCAGCGGCCGCAACTTGCAAAGCAGGGAATCCGGCGGTGCGGTGGGATCGTGTTGCCCTCCTCTCCCGCTTAGCCGCCCCCTGCGTGCAGCCAACCCACGCGGCCGAGCTTGCGATCCCGGCCGGGGGCGGGGAGCCGAAGGGGCTCGAGGCGGAGGTGGCGGGGGCCGGCGGCGGGCACGACCTCTAGCCGATTGCGCCCCCTCCTTGTGGTCTGCGCAGGTAGTGGGCGGCCGCCACCTCGCACCGTCGTGGGTGCTGCCACCGTTCTCGCGAGCCCAACACTCGTCAGAGGCCGGCCGGTCGGCATTTCGAGGCGTCGTCCTACACGAGGATGCTCGCCGTCAAAGACCAAGGACGACGGGGAGCTGCTGCAGTGCAGCTCGCACCCTCGAGCTCTTCTCGCCGGATCGACGCGGCGCCGGGTCAGACGCGGATCCAAACCCATCGGGGACAAAAATGAGACCCGACCGGAGTTTAGGGAACCAGTTGGTCGTTTTGCGAGTTCGGGGACCGGCTTGACACAGCGTAACAAGTTTAAGGACCGTCAGCGCATTTTACTCTAAAATTAACATGAAAGGAAAAACAACACAATAAATAAAGAATTAAAAAACATGAAAGCAAATAATAGATGAAAAAGATATAGATATAAAAATTAATAATGAGAAGAAAAATAGAAAGCATGGAAAATGAAAATAGAGAAAAGAACCTCAAATAGAGAGAGAAAAAAGGAAAACTAAATAAAATGAAAACAAAAAATTGAAAACTCAGAATAAAAAAAAGAAATAGATGAAATAGAAAACAAAGAAAAAAGATGCCAACTTCACGTACGTACAGGGGGCCCCGCGCCTCCCGCGCGTGCCTCCGCGGGTCCAACCTCGCGCGCCTCGCGGCCCAGTCTGTACAACACGATGTCGGGCTATCCGTCTGTGGTGGGCGGGTGCCGCAGGAGAGAAGTGAGAGTTCTGGGAGAGAAGAACCAGTGAGTTCCACGAAGAATAGCTACAAACTGGTATGCCACTTAGAGCAACTCCAACAATAGTCTCTATTTGATACCTCTACTTTATTAAGTAGGGGTCTTCCTATTTTTTAGGAGCTGTAGATTTTTCTCCTAACTCCAACAATAGTACTAACTTTTTAGCCCCTACTTTCTATATGACACCTAGGACCTGACTCTATTTCTTTTCCTATTTTCTCTTTTTTCTTCACCTTAGGGCGTCCCCAACAAGGCTGAGTCAGCTAGCTATTTGGGTGTACAGCTCAGCATCAATCCTACGTGGAGCAGAGAGAACACGCAAAAGAAATCGAGCCAGCGACTTCTTCGTCGCTCCGCTCGCACACAGCCCGATACGCCAAATCGCTAGCCAAATCGCCAGCTGCTAGCTTTTTCGCTTGCGATTTCCACCGCTCTCAGATCCGTTGTGCGCGGGAATCCTCCATGGCTGCGCGCGGGAATCCTCCACCGTTGCGCGCGAATCCTCCATGCCTGCGCGCGAAAATCTTCCTCAATCTTGCTAGTCCCGCCTCCTCTGATTTATTCCCCGCTCCGAACCCTAGCTTGAGCCCTATCCAACAAAGGGAGCGGAGAGGGCACGACGAGGAAGCCGACTTGCGCGCAAGCTGAGAACGCCGGCGAGGGCGGGAAGAAGTCGTGGCTGCCGGTGCCGGTGATGAACCAGCGAACCAAGCGACAAATGGCTCCGCCACCAAATCAGGACGGACCTCCTCGTGCATATCAGACCGGCTCTGCTCATCCTGCCGCCGTTCCTACTCCAGGATACCAATCAGGTAATCAATTTGGGATTATTTCTTTATACAAGGTTACTCATAGATCCTTATTAGGTGTGCAAAATCTGTACTGCGTGGTCTGCGTTCCTTAGCGGCGGCAGTTCACGGGCACCTGTTCTATTAGCCAGCGGCACACTACTCCGTCCCCAACCCCAATCTTGTCTCTGCAGTAGATTTCTATTGTTTTCTTGGCCTTTTTTTTAGAAGGCTATTTCAGGAGGCTGTGGAGTAGGATAAAAAATCATCTAGATTTGAAATCATTTGCTTTTGACTGATGGTGCGAATGACGCAATGACTTTCTTCTCTGCAGCATGGTGGCCTGGACCTTTGGCACAAGCCACAACATCAGCAGCCACATCCATAAATTGGTAAGTATAATGTTTTATATGTATTTTTCCTGCTGCACTAGTTGTCATTTATTATGTTCAGAAACAATTAGTTCACTAGCTATATTAGTTTCATTAAAAGTAACGGTATGGGTTGCTTGATTTTTCAGTGGCATGGATTACTATCCACCTGGTAGTTTTATGAACATTTTGCATTCGGACAACCATTCATTCCTCATGTTTCGGCACCATGGCCACCAATGGAAAAGGAATCTCAATTGGCACCACCAAAAAATGATTTAGGAAACCAAAAGGCTAAAAAGAGATCGAAAGACAAAAGTATCATCAATTTAGAAGATGGAAACGATGGGAGGACTGCAAAGCGTCTTGTATTTGATCCAGATGAGGACGTGAGGCTAGTAAGTAAAATTACATCACTCATTTTCTTTGTGTAGCTGCACAAATACATGAACCTGCAACTAATCATGTATGCTAAATTTAGGTCAGTGCTTGGCTGATTCACTCAAATGACCCAATCAGTGGGAATGGCAAGAAAAATGAGAAGTATTGGGGTGATGTACATGAACTGTACAATAGGACTACACCAGCAAACCGAAAAAGAGAGGTGAAGCATCTCAAAGACCGTTGGACAAAAATTAAGAGATGGGTGGCATTTTTTTGTGGATCTTGGAAGAAGGTTACCTCAATTTATTTTAGTGGACATTCAGACGAACAACTAAAAGACATGGCTAAGCAATTTTATTTGGATGACTATCCTAAGGAAGGCCCATTCACAGTTGAGCACTGCTGGAAGATTCTTCGTGATGAACCCAAGTGGCATGCAGTTTTGGAAGAACTTGAAAACCCAAATAAACGGAGTTTGGATGATGCAGATGAGGCAATTGACACCTCGGGGACAACAAAAGCCGTAGGAGAAATGGAACGTCCTGTTGGGACACATAGAGCTAAGAAACAACGCAATGGTAAAGGTAGAGTCAAGGATGATGATGTTGGTTTAGATGAAGACTTGAAGAAACTAATTGACATTGAAGCTGCAACAAAAAAACGGCAGGAAGAATTCTTGGAGGCACATGAACGCATTTCTGATAAGAAGCTTGAAGCAGCAAGGCTTCACAAGGAGGCCGCTTTACTGGAATCATATCAAAAACTCTTGTGTATGGACACAAGGGAGATGGCAGAGGATGTTAGAGCTGAGCATGTCCTTGCCGTGAAGATGCTAAGGGAGAAATTGGCCGGTAACAGTAACTAAGGTACTTTATGTCGTTTATAAGTATCATGCAGTATCACTGAATTTAGTCAGTCAACTCATATCGTTACTTGTAGTACCACTAAATTTTAGTTAGTTCCAATGCTTTGTGAATTATCATGCAATACCACTGAATTTAGTCAGTCAACATTGAGAATTATCATGCGGTACCACTAAATTTAGTCATCAACATTGAGAATTATCATGCATTGTCATTAATATTGTCTTGTAGTGCCAATACGGATCAAAGTAGTAGTCAAAACACATTAGTCCTCTATGTGTGCGTGTGTGTATATATATACATGACCAGTCGCATCTATATGCATGCACAACAGCCCAAACTCTCCAACCTCTCTTCCAAACTCTCAAACCTCTCCAATCCAAACATGTCGGATCGGTCGACAATGATTCGGTAGATCCCTTAGAAGAGTTTGCAGCTGAGCAGCAGGCTCGTGACTCTTTTGCTGGCCGAATTCTTACCAAGATTAAGGCAAAATTCGAGGGTAGTTCATCTAGGCGCCGAAGTGGTACAAGAAAGTACATCAACAGGAACCGTGAAGCTGCTCATCAACAACTGGTGGCTGATTACTTTGCTGAAGAGCCTCTGTACTCTGAAGCAATGTTTCGTAGAAGATTTCGGATGAGAAGGCATGTTTTTCTACGCATTGTGGATGCCCTGGGTAGTTGGTCTCCCTATTTCACTCAAAGGGTGGACTGTACTAATCGCCTAGGGCTTTCACCACTGCAAAAGTGCACAGCAGCAATCCGTATGCTTGCATATGGGACTGCAGCTGACATGCTTGATGAGTACTTGAAGATTGCAGAGAGCACTGCCCTTGAGTGCTTGGAAAAATTTGTGCAAGGGGTCGTTGAGGTTTTCGGCTCTGAGTACCTACGGCGCCCTACAGCTGAAGACATGGAGCGTTTGCTCCAAGTTGGTGAGTCTCGTGGATTTCCTGGAATGTTGGGTAGCATTGACTGCATGCATTGGCGATGGGAAAATTGTCCAACAGCATGGAAAGGGCAATATACCACGAGTCGCTACGGATTCCCAACCATGATCCTTGAAGCAAGTAGCTTCACATGACCTTCATATTTGGCATGCATTCTTTGGTGTTGCTGGGTCTAATAATGACATCAACGTGCTCAATCAGTCCCCTTTGTTTCTTGAGGCGATAAAGGGTGAAGCTCCTCGGGTTCAATTTTCTGTCAATGGTAGGCAGTACAACACTGGTTATTACCTAGCGGATGGAATTTACCCAGAATGGGCAGCCTTTGTGAAGTCTATAAATTCACCACAACTGGAAAAGCACAAGGTGTATGCAGCAGAACAAGAAGGTGCAAGGAAGGATGTGGAGCGTGCTTTTGGCGTTCTACAAGCTCGCTTCAACATCGTGCGTCGTCCAGCACGATCTTGGAGCACAAGGATTATTGGACTGATAATGAAAGCTTGTGTTATTCTCCACAACATGATAGTGGAAGATGAGGGGGAAATGGCTAAGGAGTCTATTGATCTGAATGCAATTCCTGGAGCATCAATTGTTCTTCCTCCAGAAGTGCAAAAGGCTTCAAACAGGAACCCATGCTTCAATGATGTTCGACGTAGAAATTCTGCTATCCGTGCTCATTCGGTCCATACTCAACTAAAAGATGATTTAATTGAGCACATTTGGCAACGTTTTGGCCGTAGGGCTCCCCACTAGTAATATTTTTAATAATAACCTCATGTAAGATCTTTTATTAAACCTGTTTTTCTTATTGGCACGCGTTTATTATATTGAGGAAGTCGACTTCTCGTTTATTTTCTTTTTCCGAATCATTGATGTGAGGTGGATTGGAATTTCCGGCAAGCTATGATGGAGGTTCTTTGGGTCATGGATGAGACGACTTTTGGCTTTTGGTGCTTCTTCCTAGCTGATGCAGTGGGCTGTTCAATTTGCTTTCCTGGCCTGAAATAAAGATGTATGGCTGGACTCATGGTTATCGATTAGTGCATTATGTAGTAACTGTATGGTTATTTTATCTTATCTTTGTGTTTAAAATATTTGGTTGTACTCGGTACTTATCTATATGGACATTTTAGCTTATCTTTATGTTTAAAATAAAGATGTATGGCTGGACGCATGGTCATGTAATGAAATGGCTTGAGTTGACATGTATGCAGAGTCGGTTATCTTGTTTATGAGCCTTCACACAGTGAGCCACAAAGATGATGCATAGTGTATCCATTCTCTCTTTATGTGCATGGGAGTATTAAAAGTGCAAATAGCTAGCAATATAGATAGCTGTTTGGAATGCTGTCTATTTGGTTCATGACGTGGAGGCCTCCTAGATAGCAAATATCTAGGACCACTGCGGATGACCTTATCTTCTTGTTACGCCCTGCATCCCCCGACCCGACCCAACTCCCAACCTCTGCTCTCATCATGTCGATCGCCGATCCCCTGCCCTCCTCCACCCCATTCCGGCAAGCGGGCGGCCGCTCCCTCGCCCTTACACCAAATCCGGTGCAAGAGGAGCCGATGCGACACCACAGGCCGGTCCAGTGTCATGAAGGAGCGGGAGCTGCGCGGCTGGCTTGTCCGGCGGTGCGGAAAAGTAGGAGTAGAGCGATGGGCTGGTCCGGTGGTGCAAAGGAGCGAGGGCGGCACTGCGGGGTGGTCCGGCTGGGCGAATCAAGCTCGAGGGCCGGCCAGGCGCGGAGGCGGCACCCACGAAGCTGCGGCCAACGGCGACTGCGGAGCTGCGACTGGGCGCGGAGGATGATTGCGGAGCTCGTGGATGTGGGAATCGAGTGGGCTTCCTCCGGTGTTGGATCCGACGAGGTCCCTTGGGTGCTCTTCTCTTGCTCTTCCATCTGTCTCCTCTCTAGTCCGTCCCTCTCTCTTGCTCGCACGGCCGGATCTCGCGGCGCGGCCTGCACGGTCGAGCGGCGTGGCGGCAGCGGATCTTGCGACTCCGTCGAGCTCTCCTGTCGTCCGCCACATCCCCACCCATCTGGGCGAGCTTCGTCCAGGCGCACGCGGGGGCCAACGCCCAACCACTAGATGAACAGTGGTAGGGGCCGCCCTACACACCTGCCGGAGAAGGGGCCAGGAGGGGGGAGTAGGGGTGTAAACAGTGGTAAGGGGTGGCGTTGGGGCTTTGCTGGAGTGCGTTTTTTTTTTTTTTTTTGCTCTCGACCCCTACTTTTTGAGTATGGGCTTTGCTGGAGTTGCTCTTATCAGTGGCAATGTGGGTAATTTTCTCTGTACCTTGAAAGCTACAGCGAGGAAAAGCAGCTTCCGACCTACTGTGGCAATTGAACATGCGGAAGCTGCTGCTTTCGTGAAAGCAGTTGTGACTTGCCCCCTTCTGCTAAAATAAGATGAATGGGAACCACAGTATTAGCGTGCACAAGCTCGGTGCCGCGTGCGTCTGTGCTTCCTCTCCAGTCTCTAGGATGGACTCTAGACTCCAGAAGGTCACGCCTCCACCATGGGACATGTCCTGCTCTCTGTTTCTACTGCCTACTTCTTTGTTGCTCAGTCTGTCACGGATGGAGATTTGAGATCGCCTCTATCCCATAGTCTCTTTAGCTGAAGATTCAGTAGCCTGCTTCCATTACTCTGGTTATTAGGAAGAACAAAACGCGATGGGCTCCCGTGTGAGAGCCCCTCAACCACCCCGCGCCGCCGCCGCCGGTGGCTTCCCCTGCCGCGGTGTCCACCCCTACCACAACTCCCTCCTCCAAATCTACCGCGCTAGGGACACCGCCCTCTACCACTCTAGCTCAGACCCCGACACTGCCACCCCCTTCGCCGGAGCCAAGTTCGAAAAAGCTAGATTGGGGGACATGGAAGACGATGAAGACGACAGTGCCTGCGATGGAGGTACGGATCCCACCTACAATGGGCACACGGCGGATGGAGTTACTCCTTTGTGTAGCTCCTCCCCTCCGCCCCCTGTTGCGGCATTTACTACTCCCCCAGGTCTGGTGGATCTAGGCGGCGGTCGGTGCTACAGCTCCCAGAAGACGGTTTCACCAGAGGGCGCCCTGGCTTCTGCTTCGGGGCCATCCGAAGCACCGCCCAAGCTCAAATCTGTGGTGGTGGTGCTGGCGGCCATTCAATCCCCGGTGGGGTCTCATCACTACAGGCAGGAACGGAGGTGCACACCACCTCCACAACGCGACCTTTCGCCACCTTGGGAGGAGGCCAAATCGAGGCACCAGATGCAGGGGAAAAGCTTCCCTTCTTCATCGACACGCTCTAACAACCCTCCTGCTGGGGAGAAGAGGCGGTCGCTCCCACCGGCCTATTTACAAGCCTTACGGAGCAAGTGCTTTCGCTACCTCGCCTCAGACCACAAGCTCGCCCAGTGCCGGGATCCCCAACGCCGCCTCTCCTATCGGGGAAGTGGACACTTTGCTCGCCATTGTCCTCAGCGAACCAGACACCCCATCCACTCCAGCCTCACCTTTCCCCCTTCTAGCATCCACAACAGAATCACCCTCTCACAGCCAGACATTCATAGTCGGCTCACCTTCCCTCCGCTTCCAACGCCGTCCCCATCACCTGTTCCTTGCTCCAACACGATGGTGTACACTCTTGGTGCCCCGTCGCAGCGCCCTTCCGAGGGGTATGTTGTGCTCTCAATCGAGGGGCTGATGGCAGAGGAGCTGCGTCGCCTTCGCAGCACCGGAGTCATCCTCATCGCCACGAACATGAACTACATCCCTGCGCTAGAGGAGCTGATGTTCGTACTGAACTAGCAGTTGCGCCTCCCACCACAAAGCATCATCGCGGTGTCCAAGCACAAGCCTGAGGACTTCTTCATCCGTTTTGTTCACTCTGAACATGCGGCACAAGCAGTCTCCAAGGGCTTCATTGAGGTGGGGTACTGAGTTCGTCATACAGCCTTGGAGGGAAGATGCTTATGCCAGGTCGGCGGACTGGTACTTTCACTGCGGACTCTTCATCGAGCGACTGCCTCTGCACGCCTAGTGTGAGGATGGTGTTCGCAAAGTCCTGGTGATCACTGCATCTTCGACTACATCGAGCTGGTCTCCTTCACCCAGGAGAACACGAAGATCCTCCAGTGTTGGGTCTGGATGTGGAATCCAGACCTGTTGGATCAATCCAAGATCACCACTGTGTTCCCGAAAGGTGCGGGTAGGTCGCGAGCTGGGACAACGGCTGTGCCTCCACGCAGGGACTGGATCAACCTCATCTTCCACCTCGACCGCTACTTCGATTGGACTCCAGCTCCTCCTTCGCGCATGTCAAGCTTACGAGTGAGTGGTTTACCATCCTCTGATTTGGATGGTAGGACATTCTCCTTCTACAAGGAGTTCGTCTGGTACCCTGTGTCATTGATGGGCGTCTGCCCTTGTCAGGAGTACCGCACCTGCGCAACTCCTGCTAGGGGGCACCTCCTTCCCATCGTGACTAGGGTTAGGATGGGGATGACTGCCAGGGGCCTCGTAGGCACTGGTCAGATCACTTCAATGCTCGTGGCCGACCGGCTGATGATCTGCAGCTGCGAGGGCAGAGCTTCGTGGACAGGTACTGTTCGCGCTCTCTGACCCCGCGTGGGCGTCGGCATGATGAGTAGGCCTACACCCAGGACTCCCGCGGTCGCAGTGTGTCACACTCCCCTCCTCTCCCCTCGTGGTTCCGTGAACCAGTGTGTCGGGATGGGAACACCGACGCTCGCGGTCACCGTCGTGCTAGCGCTCCAAGCTGCGGGGTGCTGAGAAGACCGATGGCAAGAGGGTGCCTCCACCATATCCTCTCATTGGCTACATCGCCAGCCTCTGTCATGATTTGGTTGGGCGTGAAGCCTCTTCTTCAGAGGTGATGCAGGATCCCATGCTGCTAGAGGTGGCATGTGTGCTTCAGCAGAACCTACGCTACTCACCATCAACTTCACCTCCAGGAGGAGAAAGGTACCCGACCTCTCCATCCTATGTGTTGGTCTCTGATCTTTGGGCAGAACGTGCTGCCCATGACCCTGGTACGGGAGACCGTTAGGGTGTGCAGGGGTGGATAACCTAGCTGTCGGTGTTTTAGACCGACAACCTACTAAGGGGAGTACCCGAAGTAGATAAATGTGGCCTCGCCGAGATCGGTAACTCGAAGGAAGAGAAACGTGGCACACAATTTAGACAGGTTCGGGCCGCGAAGTGCGTAATACCCTACATCCTGTATGCTGCGTAGCTCTGGATTGATTGGGCACGATTACAAGATGGTGCAATAGTGCGTCGTGGGTTGTATGAGATGAGATTGGATGCCAGAGATCGGTCCCTGCCTCGCCTTATATAGTCCGGAGGCGAGGGGTTACAAGTCGGAGTAGGGAGAGAGTACTAGTCGAGTACGTCTAGGAGCCTTCCATACAGTGCGGGACATGTACAGTTTCCTAACCGAGTACTACTCCTCTGCAGTCCTTGTGCTCCACGCCTTTAGGTGCCGTGTAGCGCAAGCCGGGTAGTCCCAGGGGCCCACCGAGTAGTCGGTCCTGGTACCCATCGAGGTAGTGGGCCCAGGGAGGTCCATACGACAAGCCCCTGAGTACTTTGTAGTCGAGAAGGATAGCTTCAAGTAGTCTTGACGGCCTTAACGAGTAGCCCTCAAGCGTCCATGAGTGCTACAAGTCAAAAGTCCTCAAGAGTAGTCGAAGCATCCTGAGGCTGGAATGTACTCCAGCTGATGTTTGAGCAATCCTGAAGTCTTCTCGAGTAGTCCCAAGCATCCTCGAGTACTGCCTTCGAAGGTCTTCAAAAAAGCCTGTCTTGTCTTGAAGCCGGAGCTGATATGGAGGTGCGATTGCAAAATCGCACTCCATATGGAGTAGCCCCCGAGCCTTAGGTTGAGCCGCAGGCTCTGGCTAAGGGTCCATCTGAAGTCTTGGCAAGAAAATCCCGAAAAATCCGGAGAGAAAAAACCGAAGGACACGTGGCACGGAGCCCCCGAGCTTTGAGTCGAGTACTTCCTCTCGAATTGAAGGGTCATCTTGAAGAATGTGTCCTGAGATGCTCTTGAGACTAGCCGCTTCCCAGGTAGTCGAGTAGAAGTAGCCGAGCCCCCGAGGTGAGGCGCGTCGACTAGTAGAATACGAAGGGTCACGCCTAGCCACTGAGTCAGCTGCGCGTGGACTTATCCAGCCGGCCGTTGCGGAGCCGGTTTAACTTATAAATAGAAGCCAAAAACCCTTAGGGTTTTTCACCCATCCGAGCTGCAGTCTTTTTGATTCCATCTTAAGTAGATCCACTCCTAGCGCTTGTTGCCGCCATAGTAGATTCAAGTGCGCCGCCACCCAAAGCTTTTAGGGTAGCCCCCGAGCGGATGCGCGTGAAGACGCCTTGTACTTGGAGGATGAAGCCGTCACCATCCAAGACGTCGAAGGCCGCCGGGAAGAAGAGGGGCCGTGAAGAGGCCGCCGCGGCCACCACCGGAGTGGCGCCGCCGATGTCTCCACCACGAGCGGATCCAAGCCGCGAATGGAAGAAATCCAAGGTGAGGACGGAAGATCTGCTGACCCTTCTGAACAGCGGGTTCATCCGGGAGAAGGAGGTCGACATGTGGAGGGCCGCTGCTGGAGATCTGTATCCAATGGAGAAGGCCGAAGATGAGATTCCAATGTTCGCGCGGTTCGTGGAGCGCGCGCTTGCGCTCCCGGCCAGCGATTTCTTCAAGGGTCTCCTCGGGTACTACGGAGTCGAGTACCTGAATCTGAATCCCAACGGCATCTTCTATACCGCCGTCTTCGTGCACTTCTGCGAAGCCTTCCTTGGAATCAAGCCGCATTGGGTTCTTTTCCGGAAGTTCTTCCGCGTCAAGCCGCAGCCAAGTGCGACCAACCCCAGGGTAGTCGGAGGAGCCGGCATCCAGTTGAGAGAAGACGCCGCGGAGCAGTACCTGGCGTACAAGCTTGTGGACTCCAACACCGACTGGAAGACGAGGTGGTTCTACATCACGAACCAGCACCTCGGCCTGCCGAAGCCGAGCGGACGGCAGCCCAGGCATCGTGAATGGTGGAACACGGAGCCCACCATGCAGGAGGGGATCCAGCTTCCCGAGCTGCTGGCACGAATCAAGGTGCTCAGGGAAGCGGGACTGAGGGCCGAGCACGTGGCCTTCAGTTTCATGAAGCGAAGGGTGCAGCCGTTGATGGCTCGAGACACGTTGGGCTTCGAGTACACCGGCGACGAAGACACGTCGCGGATGCCCGGAGGCGAGCTGGACGACAGCGACATCATCAAGAGGCTGTCGCGGATCTTCAAAGATATGCCGCCGTACACGGCGTGCCCTGTCCAGGAGCACTCCGCCGCGCGCCCGCCAAAGGAGGTGAGTAGTCATACTCCTCTTAGTCGAGTAGTCATTGCTTGGTGTAGACTTGCTAATGTCTTGTGCCTTGTAGGAGGACTTGAAGAAGTTCATCTCCGAGCCGCAGCCGCCCCCGAGCGGGATCGAGATCCCGAAGGAAGGGAATGCCAAGGAGAAAGAGCGGCGAGTAGTCGGCGACGGCGATGACACTGTCGTCATGGAGGATACCACCGACGACGACGACGACGACGAGACGTTGCAGGACCGCTTCTAGCTGCGGTCGATGTTTAGCCGTCTAGGTTTGCCTCATGTACCTCTGGTGCAAGACCCCCCGAGTAGCCTGGAGGCTAGCCTGGCTGCGCCGCCACGGAGGCCGCGCAACCCCGCCCGCAAGCGGGTGGCAAAGAAGCTCAAGGTCTCGGAGACCACGCCTCAGGAGGTAAGATGCCTTGACTGGAGTAGTCGAGTACCCGTCATACGAGTATCTTGCTGATGAGTACTCTTCCTTGTATGCAGGAGGTGCCGCCAGCGGAGCCCGTCGAGGAGGGCGACGAAGGCGTATGGGACACAGTGGGGGAGCCGGACGGAAGTCGTAGTCCAGCCCCCACTGTCGAGGAGCTCCTGGCGCAGTTGGAGCTCCAGCCCCCTGCTCCTCAAGGGAACACGGAGCCCGTAGCCGCCGCTGTTGAAGAGGTGGTGGCTTCAGGAGCGCAAGAGAGCGCTGCGCCGGCCGCCGTCACAGAGGAGGCGGTAGCCGCAGGGGCGCAAGAGGAGGCGCCCGCCGAGGGTGGACTGGTCGACATTGCCAGCATCCTCGGTGCCCCGGCCGTGACAATAGTCCGGTCGAACTTGTAAGTACTGCATCTTCCCGAGTAGTACTTGTTGTAGTAGTTGAGGTTGACTGACGACCAATTGTGTGTGCTTCTGCAGGAAATCCACGGATCTGTCCTGGGAGGGGGATGAACCCTCTTCGTCGGTGGCGGAAGAAGTTGCGCCGCCCGCCGAGGAGTCCGCTCCCGCTTCCCAGGCGGTGCCCGAGCCGCCGGCCACCGAAGCGCCGTTGCCGGAGGTAAGCATAGTCGAAGGTGAGTACTCTTCTGAAGCTGTGGAGCTCCTCGAGGAGTAGTCGTAGTTGCTGATGCGCTTGTCTTCTCTTTGACAGGTGCTGAAGCTGAAGGTGGCGACATCCCTGCGGGGGTGCCGATGCAGAAGTCGACACCAGAGGTCCCGGAGGCTGCGGGTGGAGCCCCCGGGCCTATGGAAGGAGTCGTGGAGGAGGCCGCCGTGACGGCCGGGGGAGAGGGGGTCACCACGTCGCCAGAGGCCGCTCTGGAGGTGGCTATCCGCTCCCCAAAAATCCAGGACGCAGAGCCCATCCGCTCTGCGCCGATGACGGAGGCCACCGTGAGTACTCGCGGCGGAATAGAGCTGCTCGCGGACGATCTTGTCGAGCCGGCGACGGTGGCCAAGCATCTGGAGGTGATCCGTCAGGCCGAGCAGTGGATGAAGGTAAGTAGTCGTAGCTTCTGAGTGGCAATCCTCTGTCGTTGAGTACTCGTGTGACTTGAGTTGTCGGTGCAGGACGTTGCGGAGCGGTCCCGCGACAAGTCGAACATGCTGCAAGGCTATGGAGACGTGGTGCTCCGAGCTGAGGCGCTGGAAGAGCAACTTGTGAAGTCGCGGAAGCACGCGGCTGCCATGTAGTCGAAGCTTGACGCCGCCTTCGCCAAGTACCACAACGATATCCAAGAGTTGCAGGCGAAGGGCGACGACTTGGTGTGGAAGAATAAGGGCCTCCGCAACAAGAACAAAGGTACGCCGCTGAACTTGTCGGGTACTTGTTGGAGGTCGAGAAGTCCCTGACCCACTGTACTATTGCCGTGTTGCAGAGCTTGAGGGCAGGTGGAGCAGCGGAAGTCCTCAGAGACGAGCATGAGGAACCTCTTCTACCGGGAGCAAGAAGCCCGCCAGGTACTCGAGCTCGACTACAAAGAACTTGCCTTCGAGTGCGAGAAGCACATGGAGCTCCGGATTGCATCTGACCGCGATCTCGTCAACTGCTACAAATCCTTGCGAAGTTGAATGAAGATCGCGAGGCATTGCGGGCCCAACCGAAGGAGCTCGAAGAAGCCGCACCGCCGATCGCAAGGCTCCTGGTGCCGCACCCGGCGGCCCCAAGATTGCTCCACTGGTGGATCGCCTCAAAGAAGCTCGCGAGTCGGCCGGCGCCTATGTGAAGCACATGGCGAGGTCGATCCCAAGGCAGGTCTTGGCCTTCATGAAGTCGTATTTCCCGAAGGCCCCAGTGGAAGTAGTCGCCGGCGGGTAGCCGCCAACCGCACCGATGAGCAAGATGCGTAGCCGCCGGGAGCGAGATGGCTCCCATTGCGGAGCAAGTAGCTGAGAAGCTTAATCTCCAGTAGCCCTGTTATAGATAGCTAGTAGCCAGGGTTGTACAAAAAACAATTGTAATGAATTGCTTAAGTATCAATGAAAGAAATTTTCCAGCAACGAGTACTCGTAGCCGCGATCTCAGAGTGCGGAGTCCCCATCGTGGAGTGGATGCGAGTAGTCGTACTCGGCGGTAGTGGTCCCGTTGTAGGGAGTAGACAATAAAAAAGTTGATGAACGATCAAACTTTATTACTGAAGAAGTACACCTGGATGGCTAGGGCCGTAGTTACAAAGTAGTCGCCTGGACCTGGAGGCCGCTTACAGCTGAGTAGCGCTGGAGCGGGTAGCCGCTTACAGCAGAGATCCGTAAGTAGCTGTGTAGGCTGGATCGTAGATCCGTAGGTAGCCGTGGAGGCTGGATCTTGGAGTGTGGTCTCTCAGTAGACCGCTGCTAGAGTCCTTGACGCTCGTCGCAGCCCAGGGCCCGAGGTAGCCGCGCGGGCTGGAGCCTGGAGAGGAGGAGTCCGGAGACTGGAGCCAGGACCCGGAGGTCGCTTACGGCGGGGGGGGGGTGTTGATGTAGTCGTGTAGACTTGAACCCCGTGGTAGTCGTGTAGACTAGGCGTAGAATCGACAGAGCTGGTTGACGTTCCACGAGTTGTCGATGTCTTCGCCTTCAAGTGTTTGGAGGCGGTAGGAGCCCGGCCCAGTCACCTTTGCCACGGTGAAGGGACCTTCCCAGGGGGAGCTGAGCTTGTGAAGTCCTTCCGTGTTCTGGATACGGCGGAGGACAAGATCTCCAACGTTGAAGGAGCGTTCCTTGACGTTGCGATCATGGTAGCGTTAGATATCCTCCAGGTACCTTGCTGATTGGACGAGGGCAGCGCAGCGAGCTTCTTCGAGGCTATCGATGTCAACTCATCTGCTGTCTTCTGAGACGCCTTCGTCGTAGTGCTCCACTGCTGCGAGTTCCATATGACGTCGGCAGGGAGGATTTCTTCGGAGCCGTAGACCAGGAAGTAAGGGGATTGCCCCGTTGGCTTGGATGGTTGAGTCCGTAGCCCCCAGAGTGCGTTGGGTAGTTCTTTGATCCACTTGCCCCCTTTGGAGTTTGCGGCGTCGTGTAGCCGCTTCTTGAGAGCGTCGAGCACCATCCCGTTGGCGCGCTCGACTTGTCCGATGGCCCGTGGATGGGCAACTGAGACGTATCGGACGTCGATCCTGCTGTTCTCGCAATACTCCCAGAACTGGTGGTTGTTGAAGTTGGATCCCGGTGTCCGTGATGATGCGGTGGGGTAGCCCGTAGCGGTGTACGAGTTCATCCGGGAAGTCGAGTACTCGTCGCCCTTGGGGCATGTGAGCGGCTTGACCTCGATCCACTTGGTGAACTTGTCGATAGCCACCAATACCCCGTTGAATCCTCCCCGGCGCAGGTTGGCGGTGGCCCAATCATGCGAGCCCCCGGCAAGCAAAGGGCCGGGTTGGCGGTATGGTGACTAGCTTGTAGGCCGGGACGTGTTGTCGCTTGGCGAAGTACCGACATCCTTGGCATTTCCCGACGAGTTCTTCGGCGTCGCCCGGAGCCGTGGGCCGCAGAAAGCTCGCCGAAGGCCTTGCCGACCGGCCGTGCGTGATGACGCGTGGTTGCCGCAGACGCCCTTGTGGATCTCCTCCAAGATGTCCTTGCCTTCTTCACGAGGGACGCACTTCATGAGTACTTCAGAAGATGCGCCCCGCTTGTAAAGCTTGTCTCCGACGAGAACGTAGGACTTGGCGCGGCGGACGAGTTGCTCGGCCCGCGTTCTTGTCGGGAGGGGACCTCTCGCTCGCCGAGGTAGTCGATGAAGGGTTGCCTCCGGTCCAAGTCGATCATCATGACCTCCCCGCCCACCGGTGGATGGGGCCGGGACAAGGTGGTCGGTGGCGTCGGCTCCGGATGGATGGCGCGTGAAGCTCGTGGACGAAGACACCCGCTGGCACTTGAGCGCGGGTGGATCCAAGCTTCGAGAGGACGTCCGCTGCAACGTTGTTGTCGCGGACGATGTGATGGAACTCGAGACCATAGAACTTATTCTCGAGCTTGCGGACTTCTAGACAGTAGGCGTCCATGTTCTCCTTGTTGCGGTCCCAGGATTTGTTGACTTGGTTGATGACCACTGCGGAGTCGCCGTAGACTAGTAGCCGCTTGATGCCCAGTGAAGCCGCGAGGCGGAGCCCGTGTAGGAGGGCTTCGTACTCGGCTTCGTTGTTTGAGACCTTCCAGAAGATCTGTAGGACGTACTTGAGTTATTCGCCCGTTGGAGAGATCAGGTGCACCCCTGCACCTGCGCCCTCGAGGTTGAGTGAGCCGTCGAAGTACATCACCCAATGCTCTGGTCGCACGGTGGGAGTAGGTAGCTGGTTCTCCCGCCACTCTGCCATGAAGTCGACTAGTGCCTACGACTTGATGGCTGTGCGTGGCTTGAAGTCGATAGTGAGGGCGCCGAGCTCGACAGCCCATTTGGAGATTCTTCCAGTAGCATCTTGGTTCCACAGGATGTCGCCAAGCGGGTAGTCGGTGACGACGGAGACCGAGTATTCCTGGAAGTAGTGTCGTAGCTTCCGCGAGGTGATGAGTAGTGCGTACAGAAGCTTCTGCACAGGATGATAGCGGGCCTTGGACTCTGATAGAACCTCGCTGACGAAGTAGACTAGGCGCTGGACTGGGTAGGCGTGGCCGTCTTCTTGCCGCTCGACAACTGTTGACGGTGAAAATCCGTCAACCTAGCCATGAGTTTACCTTCGGTGTTGGCATGAGTTTTATACTTTATCCATTGGTACTAACCCCCGTGGTATAACAAGTTCACGTGTGCATGTCGTTTTTGGAGTTTAATGTTTATGCAGGGATTTAGTGTTGAATGCAAGACTTTCGGGGTAAGTTCATCAAGCACCTCATGACAAGACTTTGAAGCCCCGAACAAGTCATGCAATGAAGTAAAATTAACTCCAAGAAGCCGGGGACTTGATCCGAGAAGACGACATACTCCGGGGACCTAACCGAAAAGTGTCGAATCTTCCAAGACAAGGAGTTGAGTCCAATTCGGAGAGAAACCGACGACATGGACCCGTATGCAGAAGGGGGAAGCATCCGAGAAGCAAGGGAACCGACCTCGGGCAAAGGAGCCCGCGGGCCGGGCCTAAATGGGCCCAGCCGGCCGGCCCGGTCCGGTCGGCCCGAGCCCATTTAGGGCCCAAACGCGTCGTCCTTTGCCCTAGCCGCCAATCGGGCTATTTATAGTCCCCCGACCGAGAGCCACGCGAGAGAAGATTTCGTCTTCGGCCGCCGAGAAGCGCAGAGAAGAGAGGGACACCATGTCGGAGAGGAGAGGGTCGAGCTAGTTGACTAGGGTTTCCCTAGCCGACGTGGGAACCTTGCATGGAAGACCACGTCGGAGTTCCGGAGCTAGAAGCAAGATCAAGGAAGGATCCCGGTGGTGATCTTGTGTATGTATCATTGTCATAGTTGAATTATCAAGTTGAATCTTTTCTTAGCGATCAAGTGTTTCCTCGAAGATTTCGTTTTTCGATCGGCTTTGCTTATTCCAATTCTATTCGCGCGATAGATTACATAGGGTGTTCTTGTAGCCGCGGTGGCTAGAGGTACACGCCGGATCTTCCGAAAGAATCTCGACTTGTCTTTTGACTCGCCCCTAAGCTCCCCGCATGAATAGGGATACGTTGTGACGAACGGGGGTCTCGAAAGGCGGATGTTTTCGGATTTGGACGGGAAACCACGATTTAAAGAGGCTTTTATTAAGATTCGATTTGCTACTTCTTCTCTTGCTTGGAACTTCAACAAAAGGCTTACCCCGATCCCTCTAGATCGGTTTATCTACCCAATCTTACTTTGTTTTCTCTCGGTCTTTAGTAGATTAGATTTGTTTCATGTCTTTTACTTAGATGCATTAGGTCTTTTATCGAATATTGAAGTTACTTGGCTTTAATAGATTAAGTCTTGCGTCACACATTTGTTCCACGGATTCGATACCTTGGGTTCACCACTCGAGGGAAGAAGGGTCCCTTGACTACGACGGGAGACTTGTACGCTTGCGAGTCACGAACGAACTTTGATACAATTATTAACCGTCAACAAGCCCCTTTTTCTGGCGCCGTTGCCGGGGAACAAGTGATCAAGATTTGATTTTTTATTGCTTTTTTTTGTAATTTTCAGTACTGATTTTGTTTTATTTTTGCATCTACTAAATTTCGATCATCCTCAAAATACATCTAATCTAGTTTGTCTAACTCTAGTCTTTATAGATTTGTTTTGTTTTCTAGTTTTTTGCATACTTTGCTTTTTGCTAACCCTAACCGGAGATGGTTGGCTACCTCTCCAAGAAACCCAAACCTTTTTGTGGATGATCCAGGAAAACTTTACAGGCAAAGGTGACATGCAACACAAGCTAAAGGGGTGGAAACCCTAGATTCAAAAGTTGAAGTCGAAGGACCGTCGAAATCTCCAAGGGAATCACCACCTCCAAGTCCAAAGGAAGATCAACCTCAACCACCGGAACGCTGCGCACCCCGGACATCGTTGATCTACCTATCATAAACCTTCAAGACGCCGGGAGGCCGTTCAAGATCAAAGTCTCAACTATCCGCATGACGATTGCGAGAGCTTAATGCATATGAGTCGGATTCCTTGAGTGGCATATCGGTTTACTTAAGAGGAGGATGGAGAAGATGGAGATGGAGAAATAAGCTCAACACCTAAAGGCCGCTGAAGCAAGATCCTCATGCAAGGAGTGTGTGGAGTACGACCATGTCCGAGGTAACCCCGATTTAATGCAAGTTCGTCGATTCAAGTTTTGGTTTCTCTTTGTGCACAATTCAAGGACTTGATGGACGAGCAAGCTAAGATCAACAAGGACGCCGTCACTAAGTTCGAGGCTATGGAGAAAATATTGAAGAATTTAGATGGCAAGGTGACGGAGGTCGGAAGCTCTATACGTGAAGTGTTCATCGTGATGAAGATGCTAGACGCAAGTGGGACAACTTGCGGGCGCCCGATGGGTAACGAAGAAGAATATCCGAGACAACTCCAAAGTCCCAAGACGGCGAAGGCTACTCAAGCTCATTCGGGAGAGATGAAGGATCACATTAGAGACCATGAAGATCACGACCGAAGGACCGGAGTTCGAGATGCCGAGCCACAAGGAAGTTGTTGCATCCGTCAAGACCAAGGACAAAGCCAGCCTGTGAAGACCAAAAAAAAATTGACTAAGCCAAAGTGGGTACCCAAGATTGCAACGCCCACAAAGAGCGTTGATCCGAAGTAATCAAGTTAAGAAGTCTAGCCATGGACTATAAACGAAGCGCTAGGCGGGAGGCAACCCGTTTCGTCGAGTCAAGAATAAGCTACCGGGAGGACAACCCGATTCCAGGTTTTTTCGAGTCTTTTTTAATAATTTAGTTTTGAGTTTTATTACGCAAAGACATTAGACTTAGAAGTGGTTGAACAATATTAGAGACATAATTCTTGATTGAATGTTTGCTTTATCAAAAACCCTTTGCATGAACCCTCCTATGTGCTTGTTTGATTCTTTTCTTTTCGAGAAACCCTCAACCAAATAATTTCAGAACCTTAACTCAACCTTTCACCCTCATTATGGTGCTGAGGTTGACTTATTTTTCATGCTAAAACCACACGAGTAGAGCCACGATTTATGTTTAAGTGTTAATAAAATTCAGCACGTGGTAGGACTCGCGTGAACCTAGAAATCAAAGCTTTTGGTTGGTTTTTAAAAAAATCTTTATCCTTGGTTTCTCTAGGATTAGAATTTTTCTAAGCCTATTCTAATTTTGTTTTATTCAAAATCTTTCTTATTTAGCCAAAATTAGAACCTAAACCTATGCCCCCATGATCAAGCCGGGAAAATGTCTGCTCTCAACCAATGAAGGCAAACTATACCGGTGAGACCGAAATCGACGTAAAAAGAAAATATTTTCGACTTACATTTGTTTTTAATGGTTTAAAAACTTCTCTAAAATTATGTTGGAGCTCTTGCATGGCTCTGAAAAATATTTTAAATTTCGAATTAGAGGAGTGCTTAACCTTAAACACACCTTAATGGAGGCAATCTAGTAATCATGCATGCACCATTGGATTCCCTTTCATCAACTTTCACCCATTCCACATGCAAAGGACAAGCATGGTGGGCAGCAAGCATCAACTTTGTAGGAATTTCATGGTGGCATGTGAAGCAAGTGGAGCTAGGGAGCATGGACATGACCCAAAACATGAAGCATCAAGTGGAAGGACCAATAAAGGAGTGGACGAGAGCGTTTGGGCGGTGCAACTCGTGGAGCACGCGGGCAGGAAAGTTGCAGAGGTGAAATGATCGTGCTGGAAGAAAGACGAGGCGGGGAAGAGCACCGAGGTCGGCCTTACCTACATAAGGAGCCCCCCGGCTCCCGTTTTCTGCAGGCAAGCTTCCCTCTCCTTCCTTTGTTTGTGTGTTCAAGTTTGTGTGCTCAAAACCTCCGTAGACATAGCCAACCTTCCCAAGCTTGATAGCTCAAAAAAAAAATCCACATCCTTAATCCACTCAAAGTCCACATCCGAAGCAAAGAGTTTAAGTGCCTAGTTACCGGTTGCAACCCGGAATTTTAGTTGAAGAAAAGAGTGCAGCAACCATGTGGAAGAAGACCACAAGTCTCTTCTCCAAGAAGAAGAGTTCGTCGTCATCCAAGCCGTCATCAACCACGTCTTCGAGGAGGCACTCGGTTTCCGAGTCTCTCCGGAGCATGGAGACGGATACGGCACCACCGAGAAGGAACGATGCTCTCCTCCTTGGTGGTATGAGGGCTGCAAGAAGCACTTCCATGAGGTTTACCGAACCTCGTGGGCACACGGAGGAGCAGCCCGCGCCACCACGACGATCGACTCGCTCAACCGCGCCACCTCCTTACACCCCGACACAATCTTCGTACGGCTTCATCATCTTGTCGGCGGAGGAGGAGGAGAGGCTCGCCAATCTTGAGAAGAGGCTTGTGCCGAATGTCGAGTTCGACGACCAAGCACTCTACACCTTGGGTTTTTGCACCGACATATACTATATGTTGGGGCACCTCGGATGGGTGCAGTTCTCCAACGGAATATCGGTGGACACCCACTTGGGTTACGCCTTGGAAATTTTGATGACTATTGCACCCATCGTTGATGATGATGGGGTGCAAAGCTTGTCATTCCGTTTGGAGGGAATCGAGCAAGTGGTTCCCTACGAGCACGTGAGGGAGCTATTTGGATTCCACAAGGGAGCTCCAGAGAAAGTTGACGTGCCACCCGGCATGTTGGCGGGATTTTGGAACATGATCTCCGGAGAAGCCCATCAACAACGCAATTGCATCCGCAACCCCATTATCCGGATATTTCACTCTTGGATGTGCAAGAGGGTATTGGGGAGGATGAAGGAAACAAAGGTGACCGACACGGAGTTGAATTGGCTATACTCGGCTTTAATTGCCAGGCAGCCAATTGACCCCTCTTACCTCATGATCAACCGTTGGTGTTGTGAAGCAACATCGGGGGCGGGTAATATTGGTTCGGGGTGTTACCTCTCCATGTTGGCCTTTTCCTTGCGACCGGGGATCGCAAGAAACCCCGCTCACCTTTTGCGTGGTACCTCTCTCGGTTTTGAGTATTTGCGGCAAGGAAAATACATTAGTGGAGATGAGAGAGGAGGTTATCGGTTGGCCATAGTGAACCTACCCCTTCCGAATGAGAGGCTTAGGCTTTTCACCGAAGGAAGGGAAGATTGGTTGGAAGAGGGACTACTTGTCCCTGCAAGGAAGAACAAGAGAGGAAGAATCGTAGAGGAGGGAACATCCTCCGCACAAGCGAGTGGAGCACAACCTAATGTGCAACCATTCGGCGGGGTCCCTCCTCCGTCAAGTTATTACGGAGGGCCACAAGAGCAAGCATGGGGGGTGGTGCACCGGTACCCCCACAAAATTATGTTGTGCCCAACGCTAACTTCGCGGAGTCCTACGCTCGTCATCCCCAACCACAACAAAGCATGGCCATAATTGGAGGGTATGCTGCAAGAAATGCTCAAAACATCGCAGCCATCCAAGCTAACGCAGCTCAACTTGGTGAAGGCAATGCAAATATTGCCTTTGAACTTGGACGCCTTCACCTTGTGGAGCCAAATCAATTCGTCGGAGGAAATGTCCAACCATATTATGAGCAAGGGTATTATTATCAAGATCATCAACATCAACCACCGGCGGAGGACTAGAAGATTTAGGAACTTTAGTTTTCTTTTCTTCTCTTTTTCTCTGTAAATTTCAGCTTTTGCTTATGTGTGTTTGCGTAGTATTTTCTGTTTTTATTTAAATTTCAGCAAGCATGTTAGTTTATTTTCAGTATGTATTTCAATTTGATATCATCATTAATAAAGACACCACCTTGATTATATCATTGGAAAAGTTACAAAATTCGTGCCATGATGATATATGATTAAAATTGCAGCTTTGTTCATCTTTGTAATTGATTTATGCATGTTTAAGCTAGTGCTCTCTTAAAAATACAGATCTGAATTTATTTAAATGCTAGCTTAATTTTCAGCGGAGGTTATGATTAAAATAAAGACCCATAGTGTTTTATGTGCTCTCAAGTTATGAATAGATTAAAGATGTCTTTTATGCTCAAAAATATTGCTAACCTTGTCACAAATATCACTTGTGTGTTGCTCAACCTATCCAAAGCCTTATATATTTGAGTGCATAAACCTTAGTGTACAAGATTTATTTTTGAGTGAGTTATTGCAGGCCATGATTTCTCTGGCCCGAGACTAAGAAGCTGGTCATTCCATTTTTGCGTATCTATCTTTTTGCTAGCCTTTTATCCGTGCATTGTGTATCCCCGCATCGGTGATCTCACAAACTTCGCCGGATATCCACCCTTAAACCAAATATCATCTTTTTGTGATTACCTCCTTGACCACAACCTATCGTTGAGAATGGATCATCAATTCAAGGAAGATCGCAAGACGGTGCCAACGTTGAAGATTTCAAGTATCTCTCCAAGGAAAAATATTTCCGGTACCTACCTTAATTTTCGCCTCTTTGCTCGAGGACGAGCAACGTCTAAGCATGGGGGAGGAGGTAGGTACGGTGCAGTTTTAGAGTTCAAAGGGGAATATTTTAAAAAAAATGATGAAAGAAAAAACATCCAGTGATATTCATGACTTTCAAGGTATAAAAAAATCAAAACTTCGTTGTGAAAGTCATGAACTGAATATATGACGAGGCAAGAAAAAATGAATGAATGAAAGAAAGAAAAGAATGAGAAAGAAAAAAAAAATATATTTGTGCGTAAAGTGAACTCCCCGGTTCTCTAGGAGTGCATTCAAGGATTCAAGATAAAAAGATCCATCTTCAATTTTCCAACCATGTGCAATCCGATAACGAGGACTTTCTTTGTGCCTCGGGATCACTCTTTGCCATTTGCACATGTCCATTCATCTAAAGTGTGTGTATTTTTCTCTTTCCCCTCCTTGATTTAACATTATTTTCCAATGACCTTTTTGACGAGTCTCGGTAAGACCATGAGAAGCTTGTCTTGTTTTGACAACACCTCATTTATAAATTCTTGTTAGGACTAAACTTTCCCAAAAGCTCCATATAAAGCCTACCACATATATATGAGAGGGAAAGGAGTAGAATATATAGGCTTGAGAGACAAGTGAGATGAGAGTTTATGAGCAATACATGAGATGATTTAAATTTGTGAATTTGGTTTAGCTTTTCTTATCTCGTTCTTCATTTCAAAAATTCGAGATCCATTTAAAACTTTGTGAGCATGTTAATACTTGTGGGATAAGCTTAATAAGAATCTACCCTCCGTAGAGATGAAGGCTAGTGCATTATGGAACTTTAAATGAATTAAATTTTGAGAGCATTATGTTTTCTCATGTATGATCAAATGCAAAGTTTAAACATTGTTTAGCAATGATGATATTCATCGAAGGCTTACTCGAGGACGAGCAAGGTTTAAGCATGGGGGAGATGTTGACGGTGAAAATCCGTCAACCTAGCCATGAGTTTACCTTCGGTGTTGGCATGAGTTTTATACTTTATCCATTGGTACTAACCCCCGTGGTATAACAAGTTCACGTGTGCATGTCGTTTTTGGAGTTTAATGTTTATGCGGGGATTTAGTGTTGAATGCAAGACTTTCGGGGTAAGTTCATCAAGCACCTCATGACAAGACTTTGAAGCCCCGAACAAGTCATGCAATGAAGTAAAATTAACTCCAAGAAGCCGGGGACTTGATCCGAGAAGACGACATACTCCGGGGACCCGACCGGAAAAGTGCCGAATCTTCCAAGACAAGGAGTTGAGTCCAATTCGGAGAGAAACCGACGACATGGACCCGTATGCGAAGGGGGAAGCATCCGAGAAGCAAGGGAACCGACCTCGGGCAAAGGAGCCCGCGGCCGGGCCTAAATGGGCCCGGGCCGGCCGGCCGGGGCCCGGTCGGCCCGGCCGGCCGGCCCGGTCCGGTCGGCCCCGTGCCCATTTAGGGCCCAAACGCGTCGTCCTTTGCCCTAGCCGCCAATCGGGCTATTTATAGTCCCCCGACCGAGAGCCACGCGAGAGAAGATTTCGTCTTCGGCCGCCGAGAAGCGAGAGAAGAGAGGGACACCATGTCGGAGAGGAGAGGGTCGAGCTAGTTGACTAGGGTTTCCCTAGCCGACGTGGGAACCTTGCATGGAAGACCACGTCGGAGTTCCCGGAGCTAGAAGCAAGATCAAGGAAGGATCCCGGTGGTGATCTTGTGTATGTATCATTGTCATAGTTGAATTATCAAGTTGAATCTTTTCTTAGCGATCAAGTGTTTCCTCAAAGATTTCGTTTTTCGATCGGCTTTGCTTATTCCAATTCTATTCGCGCGATAGATTACATAGGGTGTTCTTGTAGCCGCGGTGGCTAGAGGTACACGCCGGATCTTCCGAAAGAATCTCGACTTGTCTTTTGACTCGCCCAAAGCTCCCCGCATGAATAGGGATACGTTGTGACGAACGGGGGTCTCGAAAGGCGGATGTTTTCGGATTTGGACGGGAAACCACGATTTAAAGAGGCTTTTATTAAGATTCGATTTGCTACTTCTTCTCTTGCTTGGAACTTCAACAAAAGGCTTACCCCGATCCCTCTAGATCGGTTTATCTACCCAATCTTACTTTGTTTTCTCCGGTCTTTAGTAGATTAGATTTGTTTCATGTCTTTTACTTAGATGCATTAGGTCTTTTATCGAATATTGAAGTTACTTGGCTTTAATAGATTAAGTCTTGCGTCACACATTTGTTCCACGGATTCGATACCTTGGGTTCACCACTCGAGGGAAGAAGGGTCCCTTGACTACGACGGGAGACTTGTACGCTTGCGAGTCACGAACGAACTTTGATACAATTATTAACCGTCAACAACAACGATGGCAGTACTGACCACGTGAGTAGTCGCAGCGAGGTAGAGCAATAGCTGCTCGCCCTTGTGAGGAGCCGTGAGGATCGGTGGCTTTGATAGGAAGTCCTTGAGCTGGGCAAGGGCTTGATCCGCCTCTGGAGTCCACACGAACTTCTCTTGATGCTTGAGTAGTTTGAAGAAGGAGAGCCCCCTTTCTCCTAGCCTCGAGATGAATCTGTTTAGCGCCGCCATGCACCCTGTCAGCTTCTGGACGTCTTTGATGCTCGTGGGAGCTTTCATGCTGGTGATGGAGGAGATCTTCTCGGGGTTGGCTTCAATGCCGCGTTGGCTGATGATGAAGCCGAGTAGTTTGCCCGAAGGGACGCCGAAGACGCACTTGTTCGGGTTGAGCTTCCAGCGGTACTCGCGCAGTGATGCGAGGTCTCTTCAAGGTCGTCGATGAGGGTACTGGAGTCCCTGGTCTTGACAACCACGTCATCCATGTAGGCCTCGACGTTCTTGTTGAGTTGCCTCTTGAAGCAGGCCTGGATAGCTTGTTGGTAGGTAGTGCCGGCGTTCTTCAACCCGAAGGACATGGTCGTGTAGCAGTACGCGCCAAACGGGGTGATGAACGTGGTCTTCTCCTGGTCTTCCTCTGTGATTGCGATCTGGTGGTACCCGGAGTAGCAGTCGAGGAAGCAGAGCAGGTCGCAGCCCGCCGTGGAGTCGATGACTTGATCAATCTGCGTCAACCCGAAGGGGTCCTTGGGGCAGTGCTTGTTGAGGTCGGTGTAGTCGACGCACATCCTCCACTCGTTCGAGTTCTTCTTGCGGACGAGGACAGGGTTGGCGAGCCACTCGGGATGGAAGACTTCTCTGATGAAGCCAGCTGCGAGTAGCTTGGCGAGTTCCTTCTTGATGGCGTCCCGCCTGTCGTCGGCAAAGCGTCGGAGGTGTTGTCGCTTGGGGGTGGCCTTAGGATCGACGTTGAGGCAGTGCTCAATCAGCTCCCTGGGCACTCCTGGCATGTCCGCCGGCTTCCAAGCGAAGATGTCGCGGTTAGCCCGAAGGAAGCTGATGAGCGCGTCTTCCTATTTGGGGTCGAGGCCAGCCCCGATGGTGGTGGTCTTGCTGGGGTCGCCTGTTCCGAGGTCGACCGTCTTGACGAGTACCTCCTCAGGTGGTTGAGGCTTGTTGGCGCTGTCAGACTTCTCTGGGATGTCGAGTTCACTTGTAGCAAGCTTTTTCGACGCGGCGTAGACCTCCATCATCGCGTTGGGCACTTGGTTTGTAGAGGCGATCTCCACGGCTTCTGTGTCACAGTCGTGGGAGATCTTCAAGTCCCCTTGGAGGGAGAGTACACCAGCTGGGCTTGGCATTTTGAGTACCAAGTAGGTGTAGTGGGGTACCGCCATGAACTTGTGAAGGACCGATACAACGAACCAGAGAGGGGGGGAGTGAATGGGAGCCGATAAAAATTCTTCTCGAAGGAGATGAAAAATCCAACAAGACGAACACGGCTTCCAACACACGTCTCCGACTCACTACCCAAGTTGGCCAAGCCCACGTAGCCACTGGAGTGCCACTGGACCTAGGAACCAACACACACAGCCTTCCGACTCGAGAACGCGGCGGAACAACAAACCCCGAGTCTACGGACCCACACCGGTCGGACCGGTGAGCACCACCGGCCGAGCCGGGCCCCCGCCGGTGAATCCGAGCAACTTTCACTAAGTGGCTCTACACCGGTCGGACCGGTGAGACACACCGGTCGGACCGATGGCGACGAAAGCCCCCCGGGGCACCAAACAGAGCCAACCGACCACCAAACGGACCCAAACTCGAAACCAGCAGCAACACGGGACAACAACGAACACACCAAGACGTTCACCCGAGCAAAAACCCACAAGGGCTTGCACCGGTCGACCGGTCAAGAGCACCGGTCGAGCCGGTGTAGCTCGGGCGACTCGGGATGAACAAGACCCGCGGGTCAACTCCCCCAAATCCAAATCTCGATCTCCCGAATCGCTCCACGGACTTGAACAAGACTTTGGGGATATCAAGAACACCTCATGAGGAGTCCATAGCCAAGTTTAATCCCACAAAAACTCGTCCAAAAAGGAGGAATCGAAGAAATCCCACCGAGAGCACTTCCAACCCAAGAACTCAAGAAACCCCAAAATCGAGCACCTTTACTCACGGATTTGGGAGGGGAATCACAGCCCAAAGAACCACGAAGGGTTCCCACAAATTTCCCCCATCAAATCCCCAAGAGAAAGGCCCCGAAATCAACCCAAAGAAATCACCGAGAGAGGGCTCCGAAAATCACCACCAAGAACAACCGGGGAAAACACATCCAAACCTTGAGGAACCACGCCGAATCATCTATACATGAAACAAAGGTTCGTACAAGGTCTAGCAAGCCCGATCATCCATCCCTCTCTACAAGATCTCTCCGTGAAGCTCTCTTGCTAGTCCTAGAGAAAACCTAAGGAAAAATAGGTGGAAAATAGGAAAACTAATGAGCTAGGGTTCCAAGAGTTGGCTGCCATCCTCTCACCTCTTGGGTTATATGGAGGCAACCGAATTTCTAAAATGCCCTTCTCTACTAACTAGGGATACAAGCCCCTCAAGGGCAGATTTGGAATTCTTGATGTCTTCACCATCGGACGGATGCCCGGCAATCGCACCCTGCGTAGCCTCGACGCAAGCCATGCGATCCCGACGCGTGTCCTCCGCTTCGAAGATTCCGGACTGCGTCGTCGCACACCGGTCAGACCGGTGCTCCTCACCGGCCGAGCCGGTCCCCACCGGTCGGAGCCGGCCGACCCACCGGTCGGACCGGTCCGGTGCCGCCGCACCTCCGTCTTCGGTTCTCCGGTCTTGGCTTTGTGGATCAACCAAGGAACCCGGTGGTTTTTCGGTGAACCACCGGAAACCCCGCGAACTCGGTGTAGCCTCCGCCAATCTCCACTCATGACTTGGCTCCCACGTAGTCCCGGCTCGACCTTGGTTTTGAGGCTCAACCAAGAAACCGTCCATGACTTCATCTTGCTCGTTCATGCCACCATGCGGCCCGCACTTGACCCCGTTGGCCACCGGGTCCCTCGAACGAAGCCTACTTGTCTTCTCCACACCCGGAGGCCTCACCGGCGACGACCTTTCGCGCTTGTTCTTCACCCGCACCAACACCGGTCAAGCCGCAACCCGCACCCGCAATACTTAGCCAAGAATCAGTCCACACAACGTTGTCAATCACTCATCACACAAGGAAGCGACCATCCACCGGTCCTCGAACCACACATGGTCCTCAATCTCCCCCTTGATGAGTGCATTGACAACACCCACACGAAAGTAACAAGAGAGAAAAGAAAAAAAGAAAAGAAACAAACAAAAAGAGACTCCAACAAGCGATCGAAAACCAAACAAAGGCAAAGAGCAAGATCACTTGAAGAAGACAAAGTCTCGGACCCCTTAGGCAAGGGCAACGGCTCGACACATCCGAGACAAAGCAAAGCTAAAGCAAAGAGCGCAAACCACCGAATCAAAGCTCGAACAACCACAAAGAGCTCCCCTTGCACACATGCAAGCTCCCCCTGAACCAATGCAACTCCCCCTGGACGAATGCATGCAAAACAGCTGAAAACAGGGCAGCTGCAGCAATTTCAGCTCACACCGGTCAGACCGGTCATCACCACCGGTCAGACCGGTGCCTAACATGTGTACAGGACCAGCACTCACACCGGTCAGACCGGTGCTCTTCACCGGTCAGACCGGTGTACAACAGAGCCCAGAAATGGCTCAAAACCACCTGAAAACCTTCTCAATGCGTCCGGTAAGCCATTTCAAGCTCAAACTTCTCCCCCTTGTTGGCAATGCATGAATCAAGCCAAAAATGCAAAACTTTCAACCTAGAGCTTCTCAAATAGACAAAATTCAACAAAGAATGCTACACATGTCCAAATGAGCAAGTTAGATACTCTACGGCTTCGTATCGATCTCAACTACATGATCACCAAGTTTCACAACCATTGGACGAAGCTAAGATGGATTTTGGCAATTTTGCGAAAAACTTGCCTCTCATGAGCAAAGTCCTAAACATGATCAAAGCATATCAAAATGGCAAAGCCACACAAACTTCATGCTAGGACAGCCATTTCAACCATAAGACCATCACAAACACCCACAAGCACCTCATGTCATGTCAAAGCCACCGAGCCATGTGCCTACTTCTATGTATGAGACTTCTCATTGGTAGGCATCATGCAACGGTTTAGCACCCAAAGCAAATTAAATTCAGCACAAATGACATGGGAGCATATTTTCCAAGCATTTTTCATTTCATTTTCAGATTTGTAAATGGTACATGAAATGTCTTTGCGACAAAAAGGAACTTATGCTCCTCCACAATATAAATCAAGAGGGCTAAACATTCATGATGGCAAATGAGCCTTTGGCCCCATATGATCAATAAACTAGCTATCCAACCACAAATTAAGCATAGCAAGGCCACACAAACATGTCAAGAGCATGTAAAGGCATTTACACATGAGAGAGCATACATATGACAATTTTCAAAAGCATAGCTATCAACCATGGATTATTCATCAAGATCATCAAGAGCTAAGCCAAACTAACCGTAGCATACCAAACAAGCTCGCAAAGACATATATCTCATTCCATGGTGAACAATGTATATGAGAGAAGCTTTTCCTAACCAATGCATATGATACAAAATGCATGCAATCTAAGATACAAGGATGCCTATACATCATGTTACATATGCCATGCCAAATGCAGGGAATGCACAAAGGAAAGCTATACATATGCTACAAACCGGCTCCTCGAGGGGAGGCAAAACAGGCTCGACACCACCGGCAAAAGAGAGCTCCCACACACCCAACTCAAGAAATCAAACACACACCAAGTTCCCCCCGCAAACGAGTGAAAGTTGCTTGATCTAGGGGTTTGGTGAAAATATCAGCTAGTTGGTCATGTGTGGGTACATGGATCAAAGCTATCTTTCCTTTCTCAACATTGTCTCTCGGAAAATGATACCTCACTTCTATGTGCTTGGTTTTGGAATGGAGCACTGGGTTCTTTGCAACGCTTATGGCACTGGTGCTATCACATTGAAGTGGGACATGGGTATACTCCTCACCAAAGTCACTCATGGTGTAGGTGATCCAAAGGAGCTGAGAGCAACAACTAGCAGCGGCAACATACTCGGCCTCGGTCGTGGATTGAGCAACACTCGACTGCTTGCGGGAAGACCAAGAGTGTAAAACCCCGGATTTTTGTAGAAAACCCGAATCCCTGTACCATCGCGATAGTCCCTGGATCAGTGGCTATCGCGTACAGAACGTCTCACAGATAGATACACAAAGTCATGCATCGCATCACATAAAGTTAATAGTACATTAATTTATTACATGTCCATTATGGAGTACATCATTACAAGCCTCTTGGCTGAATCAGAGTGAAAATTCTACGCAACGGTAGCTATCTCCTCGAAGGGTCTCCATCTTTATTCTTCCCGCCACAGGCAAACTCGAGCGAAGCGGCGTATCCCTCAGTCGTACCATCCGTCGGCGTTGCAGTCGAACTCGGACTCGTACCCCGCACACCCAAAGTCTATCCCCAAGGAGTGGGATAGGTCCACGTCACCAACCGTATGCGGCTTTAAGTGGCCTAACATCTAAAGGGAAAAGAGAGTAGACAAGGAAACGGGACGGGGTTTCCTATGCGACGAAGCGAGCAGAGTATAAACAAGGAATCTCCATCAATATCCCAAGACCCAAGTCTCTCAACACAGCCCGGATCCAACTGCTCACCCAGAAGACCCATCACCATCTCCTACTTCTGTCTAGGGTCGATGCGAGAACTTCCTCTCCTCGCACCTCAATGATTACATCCGGATCGACGAGGTAGATGGAGCCTCTCTCCTCTAACCGGCTGTAACCACGGCTCACCACACTCTCTCCTATAGGGGGAGGTAGAAATCCCAAAACATGAGGAACGAACATGTCTTCTAGCCAGTGTCCATAACCGAGGACACGGCTATAGCTATAGATCGAACAACTCTGCAGAGCGTGTACACCTGTACCCATCCCGGAATGGTACCCGGCCGGTGTACGGCCGACCGAGCCCGTCCTACCGGCGAACTCTCGGTAGTTACGTACCCACCCTGCATCCGGCCCTCAAAGCGGTCCTCTCCGCAGGTGAAGACAAACACCGAAGCGTGAAATGCTCCCGTGTGGCCACACGGGAGACGCTCCGAGAGGGTGGTCTCACCTCCACCGCTCCCCCACGATACCCTCTATCCTTCCTAGGCGGGTATGGTTCCGCACTTGCCGAGCTCAACTCGGCCCTATCCCCACTCTCGGCGGGGTGGTGTGTACGATGTCCTATAAACAAGTTGATCCACTCGATTTCGGACCGGGCGAGCTCATGTCCTCCAAGCGCACGTAAAACCCCAACACCTAGGCTCCGAAAACCGTAACAGGAGGGATGCACTGAGGAGTGCACCCCTATCCCCGATCCCAGATCGGTTGTTTCGAGCTCACCCCCGCCAAAGTACCCAAAACGCCTTCTCCTGCCGGTTTTTATCCCACACACGCCAAGATCCACTACTCCCATCCCACACATGCATCGCGAAGCTCGGCGCGCATACACGCCCACATAAACATATATAGTAGTAGTAGGACAATCAAGGACAGGGTAAATAAAGAGGCAGTGCAAGGTTCATCAACATGCATACATAAAGTAAAGCGCTAGCAATACTACTCAGCAATGCCTAATGGGTAGTTCAGAATCAGTCGGGCGTGAACCTGGGGTCGGGTAGTCCTCCGCGGCGAAGTTGTCGGCGTAGTCGTACTCCTGGCTCAGCTCTCCGGCTCCCCCTACTCCTAGTAGCGCGAAAAAGAAAATAAATAGCGGTCCTAAGGCAACATAAATCCAAATAAGAGCAAATAAGATCCAAAAAGAGGCAAACTCTAGCCTAGCACGGAGTTTGGGTTTTTAGAAGATTTTCAGAAGAAGTTTCATATTTTTCGGAGTTAAAACGGATTTATTATGAATTTCCAAAGATAAAATACATTTTTGAAATTAAAATACGCATATACAATATTGCAGACTCTTAGCTAGCTATAGGGTAGCTCCAGCTGGCTCAAACCTAGCTTTAAGCTAGCTGTAGGCCGGCTACGGCCGCCGATGTGGCCTGCCACGCCGCCGGCTTTGGCCGGCGGTGGGCGATGTGGCTCGCCACGCGACGCCCGCGTGGCGCGGCGCGCGGCGGATCCGGGGGTGGATCCCGCGGCGCACGGCCGTGCGGCGCCCGTGTGGCCGGGCTTTGGTTGGCCGGGCGCACGGGATCCCCTCGGATCCCTTGCGGTCACGCCCGCGTGTGTGCGCACGTGTGCGTTAAGCCCTAGGGGTTATCCCCTCGCGTGCGTAGGGTGTTTGGTGATATGCCCGTGACGGGCGGCGGCGCGGCGGCGGCTCGCCGGCGGCGAGGCGCGCTCGGCCGGGCCACCGACGACCGGAACAAGGACGAGGGGTAGCGGGGGCTTGGTTTTGCCCCTACTCGTGAGCGGTCTTGGCCAAGGATGGGCGGCGGCGCGGGCGAGACGAGGGGAGCGGCGGCGACGGCGTGGGCGGCGGCGCGCGCGAGGGTCGCCGGCGACGACGCTAATCAACGCCCAGCGCTCCTGGTTGGGTGCGAACGGGTTCTGCAGACGCGAATACGCCTGAAGCTGGGGTCTTTCTCCCTAGGCTGCCTGGAACGGCTCCAGCCCTCCGTGGCAGAGCTCTGGCCGGCGGCGGCGCGCGGTGCGAGCACGGCTCCGGCCTAGGGGTGGCTCCGCGTGCGTGCGCACGGTGGCTAGGGCGTCGAGGCGGTCGTGTTGCCGGGCTCGTGTGGGTGGCGGGCGCTCGGGCGCGTGTGGAACGGGGTCGAGCGGGCCGGCGGCGCGGCGCTGCGGAGCACGACCGGCGGCGTGACGCGCGCGTCGGCGACGTGAGGACGGTGCGGTGTCGGGGAAAGGAAACGGCGGCGTGTGTGCGCGCTTGCGGCGACGGCGGCAAGGGCGGTACGGGCGAGAGCAAGGAGCCGCGGCTCGACGGCCGGGTCAACCACAGAGGGGTGAGGGGGCTTTGCCTCACCTTGGTGGCCACGGGCCGACGTGCAGGCGGCGGTGAAGCGGGGCGGAGCAGAGGAAACAGGGTCGTCGGCGAGGAAGAAGACAGCGGCGCGGAGCAGAGGAAGCAGGGGCGTCACGGTCCTTGGCTTCGCGGCGTCCTCGGGCTCCCACGAGCGGTCCTCCGGCTTCGCGCGGTCGGCGGCGAGCTGGCGGTGGGCCTCCGGGTCTCCTCCTCCCCTCCTCCTCCTCCTTCTTCTCCGGCGGGCAGAGGTGGTGTGGAGCGGGGCGAGCTCCCCGTGGCGGCTAGGGTTGGGGCTACCCCGAGGCGCGGCGGCGGCCCTCTTATAGCGCATGGCGGGGCGCGGGACACGTGGACGGCGCGGATGGCTCCGGCGGGCGCGGGACGCGTGGACGGCGCGGATGGCTCCGGCGGGCGCGGACGGCTGCTAGGCGGGCGGGGCGGCGCTGATGCCCGGGGCGACGTCGCAATGGGGAAAAGAGAAAGCAAAAGAGAGGGGTGACGGGAGGAAGAAGGATGACGTCGGGGGCGACGTCATGCGGGCCCCGCTTGGCGGTGACCCGGTGCGGGCGTGGTAGGTGGTAGATGGGCCGGCGATAGCTGGGCCGTGGTGGGCTGGAAAGGGAAGAAGTGAGGGTGTCGCGGCGCGCTGGGAAATAGAGAAGGGGGAGGCTCGGCGGACTTGGAGAGTTTGGGCTCGCGGCCCAGAAGCATTTCCCCTTTTTCCTCTCCTATTTCCTTCCAAACCCCTTCCTTATTTAGATTCAAATTTGAATGCAGATTCAAATTTGAAATCCCACTCAAATAAATTCCAAATAAAACCAAAAGAACTCCAAGTTTCTCACACTAACATTTTTATATTTCCTAGGAATTTCATTTAGCTCAAAATAAATCTAGGAATTTAGGGAGAGGAAAGGAAGACATCCTTAAATAAGTTGATAATCACCCAAATAATTCATCGAAAATTTTAAGTCCACGATTTTATTGATTAACATTCCTCAACAAATTTGAGGGATGTTACAGGACTCCCCCCTCACAAGAATCTCGTCCCCAAGATTAGGAAGTTACCTCCGCTTCGAAGAGATGAGGGTATTTCTCCCTCAACGCTGACTCCTTCTCCCATGTAGCTTCGTGCTCTGAGTGGTTACTCCATAACACCTTGCAGAAGCGCGTGGTGGTGTTCCGGGTCGACTTCTTCGCCCAGTCAAGGATTCGAACCGGGTACTCCAGGGTTTCCTGGACGTCGAGCGCCTGAGCAGGCACTCTCTTCTCGACGACCACACACTTCCGAAGTTGGGAAACATGGAACACCGGGTGAACTCCCGCAAGCTCCGGAGGTAGCTCGAGTTTGTATGCTACCTTCCCGACCATACTCACGATAGGGTAGGGTCCAACGTACCTAGGGGACAGCTTCCCTCTGATGTGGAACCTCTTCGTGCCTCGGAGGGATGACACCTTCAAGTAGACGTGATCCCCTACTTCAAACGAGACATCCTTTCGTTTCGCGTCGGCATAGCTCTTCTGCCTGCTCTGAGCTATCTTCAGGTTCTCTCGTACCTTGGCGACATTTTCCTCGGCCTCAACAATGGTGGCGGGACCGAAAAAGGTTCGCTCCCCCACCTCGGACCACATCAGCGGCGTCCGACACTTTCTGCCATACAGGGCTTCGAACGGAGCTGTTGACGGATAAAACTCGTATCCACCTACGATCCACAAGCGTACGGACCTACACCTTTTTCACCACGGGATTCCCAAGGTTCTTGTCAATCCGCGGAGCAAGGGGATTACTAGCGCTTAACCAAGTACTAATCTAGTTGAATGGAAAACCTTTGAAAGAGAGTATTAATCCTAAGGTAAAGACAATCTAACCTAAGTTACTCTAAGTTAAGTTGATCAAACAAATCGAGGGTTAAACTAGATGATAAAGTGGTGAACACAAGAGAGTGAGCAAGAAAGATAAGCGTTCCCTCCCTAGGATCTAGGATAACATGGTATGCATCTACTACATGAAAGCGGTAAACCAATCTACCGGGGGTTGTGACCACGGTTTCGCCCTTTCCCTCCTCTCGTATCGTCACTACGCGAAGGTATTCGTGACTAGACCTATGATGGACACGGTATGTTGATGGAATCTATGGGAGTAGCGGATATCATACGCCCGAAAAACACGGTAGCTAACCTTAATCATCAAAGCATCATCAACATGAAAATAATAGATTGAAACCACGAATCAAGTAGCGGTCACATAGCATGTATCCATCTAATCCTAGGGATGAACGGAGACATTACCCCGTCACCTTACACGGATTGAAGCACATAGGGGTGATGGAGACTCTGGAGAACGTCGTCGATGAAGATGGCGGCGATGGAGCTTGGGAACACCCCTAGGCCAATGGCTTGGAGTCCTCCTCTTGCTTCCTTCTCTCCGCCGGCGTTGATCCTTGCGACGAGCTCATCTAACTCTCTCCCTCATCTTGCGGCGGCGGTTTTCTGGTGATTGGCGTCGGTAGGATGATTTGTTCGATGTGTCGGTCGACGGCGGCGGAGGGAATAAATAGATGAACACCTAGGGCAAAGGGGGGACCGAACCGACCCCGGAGTGGGGGTGGGCCGGTCGGACCGAGCCGGCCGGCCCAGCCCACTTCGGCCGGTTCGGCCCGGTTTTCTCCCCGATTGCTTCTCGAGTGATCCCTTATTCGTGTGCACTTGCATGTGGGCCTTTGACGTCGTTTCCTTCACGGTTTAGGCTTGAATCCTTGCTATGCAAGCTTCGCTGTTTTCTGGTTGAGTCCCTGAAAACTTGCACGTTGACGCTTCGGTCCTCGGGTCATTTGGAGTCGTGTTCATCGAGTGTCTTGACTCTTATCGGGCTTCATGATCTTCTTCCAAAGTGCTTGGTGAACTTATCCCGAAAGTCTCCTCATTAGCGTAGATTTCTGCGTAAACAACAAACTCCAAAATCGACACGCAAGTGTGAACTTGTTATATCATTAGTATGCCTAGTGGCGGGTTAGTTGCAAATCATAATCGAAACCAATGTATAACAAGTACTCTAGGTTGACGGAAATTCACCGTCAACATCTCCCCCATGCTTAAACCTTGCTCGTCCTCGAGTAAGTGGTCCTCTCTTAAAAGGGAAATCAGTGTTGCCTTCCAATGTTGTCCCTGCACTTAGTCATTCATGAAGAGGCAAATTGCTCTCTCTTAAGAATTTATTTTTAAAGTTCAAGTTGTGACCGGCTTCTTTTTCATTATGGAAGATAGACTAACAATAAAGAACAAGCCACATTTAACACAATGCTCTCAAACTTAAGTGAACTTCAAACCATTACCTTGTCACATGGAAGATTTTCAAAAAGATGCATATCCAACATAAGTGAAAATCTCTTGCAAAAGCTCATGGAACACTCATCTCATCAAGTCACTCAAGCCTATACTAGATTATTTTCAACCTACTCTACTCATATGTGATAGTGGAAGGCTTATGTGGAGCTTGGAAGGTTAAAAACAATCCTAGCAAAACATACATCCGAAATATTGTCAAATTAAGAGAGAGATCTATTGGAATTATCGAGACTCGTCAAAAAGGCCATGGAAAATAAATGTTGGAAAGAGAGAAGGATGAAACACACACATTTAGATAAGTGGACATGTGCAAGTGGCAAATGGATGATCCCGAGGCACGAGTGAAGTCCTCGTTATCGGATTGCACATGGTTGGAAGATTTGAGTATGGATTTGTCATCAAGGCACTTGAGAACTTATGAAGCAAAAAGATCCGAGGAGCATCTTTATTATTTTTTTACTTTTATTCTATTTCCTTCTCATTTTTCTCTCTTTCTTTCTTTCTCTTTTTTCTTTATTCTTCCTTTTTTTCTTAATTTTCTTTTCTTTTTATCATATATTTTTTTCATTTTTCATTTTTTTCTCTTTTTTTTCTTTTGCTCCTCAAAACTTTTTGCAACATAATACTTACATAGCATTTGTGTCAGAGAATGACTCCTCCCCCATGCTTGAACGATGCTCGTCCTCGAGCATAAAAGAGAGGGGAAATGACTGCTAAAGTAAGTATAAATTCCATAATCTTGCGGAATATTTGAATCTCCATCGAGAATTTTACTCCATACTCAAATTGGGTTGTGGACAAGGAGGTGATCACAAAAAGATGTTTTTGGTTTAGGGTGGATGCCCGGCGAAGTTTGTGAAATTTTCGATGTGAAAACCCACAATGCATGGACAAAAAGGCTAGCATGAAAAAGTTACACAAAGGAATGACCAGCTTCTTAGTCTCGAACCATAGAAATCAATCCTAATCCAACTCATCAAAACATATGTTTGCAATTTACGGGTTTTATTATCATAAAACATATATGTATATGGCGTTGGTAGGTAGAACTTTGCAAGAGCATCACAAATATGTAGATAGCATAAAAGTTAAGTTTTCATAAAAACAACAAGTTATCCGGCTATCCATAAACTTAAATCAAAGAGCAAAGATATGTATGTGGGTCTAGAGCATAGTCATTTCACCTCCACAAATAAAAGAGCCGGTATTTAAATTAATTTCAGATCATATTATATAGAGCAATTAGCCAAGACATGTATAACTTCATGTAGGTAAAACAAAGCGGCAACTTTCATCATCTTTCCGTAAGCATAGGCAATATAGAACATCGAGGTGAACACATGGTCGTGCTTATCTATTGAAAGTAAAAAGAAACCTAGGTTGTCCTCCTAGTAGCCATTTTATTGTTTGAAGAGAAAAACAAAAGGTTGCACCTAGTTGATGTTGAAGGCATACTTACAAGCATTTGTGTTTGGAAAAGAGAAGGTCCATGGAGATGTTACCATCTTTTGTAATCCTTTGTTGCCTTCTTCCGGCATCTCCATGTATCGATGTGGCTTTTGCTTTTGTCTTGATTTATTAATGCTCCTAAACTTCTGAATTTGATCTTGTATGCTTAATAGAGTCATTGGTCACCCTTCTCTTCAATGTTGTCATCACCATCTCCTCTTTCTTGTTCTCATCATCTCCTTGCTGTCTCTTTTTCATGGATATCCCCCTCTGTTCAGAACAGAACATGTATCGAAATATAGCTCTATTGAAAAGTTTATGAAATTACCTTTCCAACGTGTGGTCATTCATTGAAAACGGAGTTCAAACAAGGGAGCTATGTCCGTTTTACTTCAGCGCTGTGTGCTGTCCAAAACTGATTTCAGGACGTGTTGCACTCGGTGATTCGGGCATAACCGCTTGTAGGAACCTCCGATTGTCTTGATTCTTGATTTGTTGGAATCGTAACTTCATGGGGCTTCTAAATATCCAAAAATATCTAGTGTTTTCCCTTTGAGACCATGCAGAATTTTGATGAGATCGATAGCTTTTCGCGCATTGATCCGGTGATGTTAACTTCTGTGTTGAAGATTCAGGGTCTCCCCCATGCTTAGCATTTTGCTAGTCATGGAAGAAGAAGACAAAGCACTTCTTAGCCATCCTTCAATTTCCTTGTAGTGAGAGTCTTTATCTTGCCTGTAAGACGTTTTAAACGCACATTCTACCCCCAAGGTGACGGTTGGGAGTAGAAAGAATTGCCAACAATCCAACAATGTCTCCTAAGATTCTTAACTTGTGGCATAATTAGTTTAATGAGGAATAAAAACCTAATGAGTGTACGTGGTGCAAGGTGTGTATGCACATGATAGGAAAGCATATAAACAAAGACAATGTTTTCACCTAGTTCTAAACACCATATTTACAACTAGGTTGCCGAATTTTTCCATAGCCATAAAGGTTTATTTATCAAGGGTTAAAACACCATGTCTATCCCTAAATCAATAACTCTTATAGCACAAGAAAAATTAAGCGCATTGCAAAGCTTATAAACTGACCAAAGTAACATGAAAACATATGAAAAGCTAGCTAGGTTTATCGAACTTAACGATGATAGGCCGCAATCATGTTTAAACACCACGTTTACACAAGATCACAAAAGGAAAATACTCATAATGCCTTATGAAGTATTAACATGGAAAATGAAGCATACATCATTAAGTATACAAAACAACCAAACCAACTATGTGCAAAACATGTATACGCAAAGAAACATCATGTTGATAACAAAATGCAATGCATGCAAATAAATAAATATGATCATGAACATGATGGTGGTTCTAAAAATAAAACTAAACTTATATTAATAACCACAAGTTGATCATCATAAGATGGTGCCATTCTTTTATTTTCTCTAAGAAAGTAGTAAAAATATAAAGAAACGGGTTGCCTCCCGAAAAGCGCTTCATTTAAAGTCATAGAGCTCGACTTTCTCACATACCTTCTTTTCGTTGCATAGCCATGGCCCTTCATGCAAGAAGAAAAGGTACCAATGCAGCTTTAATTTACTTCCCATGTTGTGCTTGATCACTTATAGAAGACTTGCCCAAAGCATCCTTTTGTTTCATCGTTATCTCCTTCTTATCATCCTTCGGTGCTGCCTTCACTCCATGAATTTTTTTCCAGAACAGAAAGTATACTCAATCTCTACTCCATTGCACAGTGCACAAAATTTCCTTTCCAACGAGTCTTCATTTGCCCAAATCGGACTCCGGACAAGAGAGTTACGTCCGTTTTACTTCGGCGATGAAATCTGTCCTGAAATTTCAGAACGCGCAACGCTCAATGTTTCCTCCATAGCTCCTTGCACGGGTCTTCAAACTCGTTGGTTCTTGATGCGTTGGAATGGTAATTTGATGGAGCTTCTGAATATCTCATTTTCTTCATTTGGACACCTCTGAACAAGCCCTCAAATTGATGAAGACAGCAGCATCCATCGCGGGATTCGGAGAGGTTGATGATTTATCTTGCAACTTTTTCAGGCATGACTTCTTTTTTTTCATTATTCAAGCCTTTTCTACATGGTTAGTGAAAATCGGGCCTTTCCCGAAATATGATTCTTTAAGGTCACTAGCTTGACCAAGCGCAAAGCATGATCGAGATTTACAAAACTGATTGTAAACATACACGTCCATAATTAACACCACATGTGAATTGTAGCAACAAGTCAAGGTGTAAATAAAAGAAGCATATGTTTCATGCATAGCACTTAGCTCATCATTAGGCAAAGGTTCTTTAGGTGTGAGATTAATTGAATCAAAAATAGATGTTTCCTCTTTTTCATTCTCAAGAAAATCTAGCCTATCAACATGATCACTATTGGAACAAGGCATAGAATTTAAACTATCATTCATACTATTGGTTGAGCATGAGTATTTGAATTTATCAACATCAATACCAATAATATCTTGAGATTTCAGCACGTACCTTGGCCTTAGAGATTTATCAACAAGAGTGATATTTGGTTCATCAAGCGGTGTTGAAGGCGAATCTATCTCAACAAGTGTAGTTGTCTCTTCATCACCATATTGCAATTTCTTCAACTCATCATGTGGAACATGTAATCCTTCAACTATGTATGCATTCATCTCTTCTTTGAAGTCTTCTTTATCAACCAGATCTTCATCTTCAAAGACTTGTATGTTGCTTTCTTTATCTTCCATGTACCACATGTCGTCAAGATCGCTCATTGTTGATTCACTCTTTCCTTCATCCTTGGGTACTTCCATGTCTTGATTTGCTAGTGTGTAGGCTTCAATAGCACACAAGCTATCACCTTGTGGGGAGGGGCCTTCTTGGAGTACTTGATCTATGTCAACCCCTTCCCATTCATCTTCTAGCTTGAGTCCTATCTCCTCCCATTTATCCTTTGAGTCACTAGGCTCATCACGGTTGTACTCTTCTCTTCCTTCATCATAAATCTTTGAGTTGTCAAACCGGTCGATCCATCCTTCATCTCCTTCTTCTCTTTCTTCTTCAAACATCTTTTGGATCGACTCTCCACTCATCTCTTGATCAAATATATCTTCAACTAGTTTGGCAACGTGTCGGCGTTCCTCCTTCCTTCGGTAGTTGATTAGTGGGGCGAAATCAACTTGAACCCAACCGGATTGCTTGAACTCCGCCAATGGTCTAGCATTCCACATACTTCGGCCTACGTTCATGTTAGTTTCAACATTTTTAACATCCGAAATGACTTCTCTTACCTTGGGAAGTGGATCTTCACTTTCTTGTATGGTCAGTTCATCTTTCTTGACCTTCGGTTCATCTTTTTCAGAAATTTCAGCAAGCACCTTGGGCTTGCTTTTGTCATTTTGCTCCTCTCGACAACATCTTTGCCAATCTCGTATTGTTCTTTGTCCATTGCTTATCCTTTGTAAGATTTGTGCGGCTTCACTAATTGTTTTATCCATTATATCACCGCCTGCACACATGCTTACAAAACGAGACGAGTTAGGGGTTAGTGAAAAATAAAAGGTATGCAACATCAAGTCACCGGAAAATCCCAAGTTCGGGCCTCGCTCAAGTAGTTCATTAAAACGGTCCCATGCTTCATCAATTCCTTCATCCTCTCCTTGCTTGAAAGTGAGCACTTGCCTCCTTAAGTCTTGGACCTTGCTTATGGGAAAGAACTTCAAAAGAAATTTCTTCACTAGCTCATCCCAATTTCCTTTTGCTTCAACGGACGCAAGTGTGTACCATCTTCGCGCTTCATCTTCGAGAGAGAACGGAAAAAGATTCCACTTGAACCAAGCAGCCGGAACTCCTTTTTGTTGCACCGTGTTGCATAACATAGTGAATTCCTTAATGTGTCTATATGGGTTGTCATCCTCCAATCCTCTAAATGGTTTTGTCACCACTAACTTGATGATTCCAGGCTTCACTTCATAGTGGGTTGTAGCAAACGTCAAATCTGATTTTTGCATCTCAATGTCTTCCATTGACGGCATTGCTAGCTCCCTTAGCGACATCTCTTCGTCTTCCAATGGTGAGGTGAACAAATCCATCTAGGCACAAGAAAAGTAGAAAGAAAAACAAAAAAAAAAGATTTTTTTCTTTTTTTTAGAAAATAAGGGTTATGTGTTAGTAATCAACAAAATTAATACTAGATTAAACGTAGCAAACTGGCTTGCTCCCCGGCAACGAACGAGCGCCGAGAAAAAGGGGCTTGTTGACGGATAAAACTCGTATCCACCTACGATCCGCAAGCGTACGGACCTACACCTTTTTCACCACGGGATTCCCAAGGTTCTTGTCAATCCACGGAGCAAGGGGATTACTAGCGCTTAACCAAGTACTAATCTAGTTGAATGGAAAACCTTTGAAAGAGAGTATTAATCCTAAGGTAAAGACAATCTAACCTAAGTTACTCTAAGTTAAGTTGATCAAACAAATCGAGGGTTAAACTAGATGATAAAGTGGTGAACACAAGAGAGTGAGCAAGAAAGATAAGCGTTCCCTCCCTAGGATCTAGGATAACATGGTATGCATCTACTACACGAAAGCGGTAAACCAATCTACCGGGGGTTGTGACCACGGTTTCGCCCTTTCCCTCCTCTCGTACTGTCACTACGCGAAGGTATTCGTGACTAGACCTATGATGGACACGGTATGTTGATGGAATCTATGGGAGTAGCGGATATCATACGCCGAAAAACACGGTAGCTAACCTTAATCATCAAAGCATCATCAACATGAAAATAATAGATTGAAACCACGAATCAAGTAGCGGTCACATAGCATGTATCCATCTAATCCTAGGGATGAACGGAGACATTACCCCGTCATCTTACACGGATTGAAGCACATAGGGGTGATGGAGACTCTGGAGAACGTCGTCGATGAAGATGGCGGCGATGGAGCTTGGGAACACCCCTAGGCCAATGGCTTGGAGTCCTCCTCTTGCTTCCTTCTCTCCGCCGGCGTTGATCCTTGCGACGAGCTCATCTAACTCTCTCCCTCATCTTGCGGCGGCGGTTTTTCGGTGATTGGCGTCGGTAGGATGATTTGTTCGATGTGTCGGTCGACGGCGGCGGAGGGAATAAATAGACGAACACCTAGGGCAAAGGGGGGGACCGAACCGACCCCGGAGTGGGGGCCGGCCGGTCGGACCGAGCCGGCCGGCCCCGAGCCCCTTCGGCCGGTTCGGCCCCGGTTTTCTCCCCGGTTGCTTCTCACGTGATCCCTTATTCGTGTGCACTTGCATGTGGGCCTTTGACGTCGTTTCCTTCACGGTTTAGGCTTGAATCCTTGCTATGCAAGCTTCGCTGTTTTCTGGTTGAGTCCCTGAAAACTTGCACGTTGACGCTTCGGTCCTCGGGTCATTTGGAGTCGTGTTCATCGAGTGTCTTGACTCTTATCGGGCTTCATGATCTTCTTCCAAAGTGCTTGGTGAACTTATCCCGAAAGTCTCCTCATTAGCGTAGATTTCCTGCGTAAACAACAAACTCCAAAATCGACACGCAAGTGCGAACTTGTTATATCATTAGTATGCCTAGTGGCGGGTTAGTTGCAAATCATAATCGAAACCAATGTATAACAAGTACTCTAGGTTGACGGAAATTCACCGTCAATAGGAGCCATCTTCAAGTGTCACACTTCCACGTGGGTATTTCGAGCGGTTGCAGCAACCCGGCAGGCCGCTGGTGTTCGGCCTTAACTCGCTGACACGTGTCACATCGAGCGACGTATTCAGCAATATCTTCCCTCATCTTTTCCCACCAAAACCGTACCTTCAGGTCTTTATACATCTTGGTACAACCAGGGTGGATCGAGTACCGAGACTCGTGGGCCTCTTTAAGGACCGAGTCCCGGATTTCCTTGTCCTGAGGCACGCAGATGCGGTCCCTCAGCCACAGTGTACCCTGTTCATCGAGGCGATAGTCAGCTGCTTTGCCATTCTCCATCAGACGTTTTACCTCTTGAATCTCTGGGCACTCCTTCTGAGCTTGGCGGATCTGGTCCTCGAGTGTGTATTTCACCCGCATTTGGTTCAACTGCCCCTCTTCCACAATCTGTAAACTCAGCTTCTCCAGCTCTTCATGCAAGGCTGGTTGTTCCTCTCGCACCATCAGGTTGTTGCAGTAGTGCTTGCGTCTCAGAGCGTCGGCTACGACGTTTGCCTTACCAGGGTGGTAGTGGATGCTCAGGTCGTAGTCTTTGATCAGCTCTAGCCATCTCCGTTGCCTCAAGTTTAACTCCGACTGAGTGAAGATGTACTTCAGACTCTTGTGATCCGTGTAGATGTCGCACTTGTTCCCCATCAGATAGTGCCTCCATATCTTCAACGCATGAATGACAGCGGCTAGCTCAAGGTCGTGCGTAGGGTAGTTCTCCTCATGCTTTCTTAGCTGTCGAGAAGCGTAGGCCACTACCTTGCCCCCTTGCATCAACACGCAGCCGAGTCCTTGCCTCGACGCGTCACAGTACACCACGAAATCCTTGCTCGCGTCGGGCAGGGTCAGGACCGGGGTAGTGGTGAGACGAGTTTTGAGCTCCTGGAAACTGGCTTCACACTTGTCCGACCACACATACGGCGTGTTGCTCTTCAACAGCTCTGTCATGGGCTTGGCGATCTTCGAGAAGTTCTCGATGAATCGGCGGTAGTATCCGGCCAAACCGAGAAAGGCGCGGATCTCTGTCACGGACTTCGGTGATTGCCACTTGGACACGGCCTCGATCTTGCTCGGATCTCCGCAACTCCCTTAGGCGACAACACATGACCCGAAACGCGACTTCCTCCATCCGAACTCACACTTGCCGAACTTGGCGTACAACCGATCTTTGCCCGAGCTTCCCCCAGCCACGATCCTCGGATGCTCCTCGTGCTCTTCTGCGTGCGGGAATAGACCGGTATATCGTCAATGAAGACGATGACACACTTGTCCAACTCATCCATGAAGACCTTGTTCATCATGTTCATGAAGTATCTTCGGGGCATTGGTCGGGCCAAACGACACGACCGTGTACTCATACCGCCCATACGGGTTACGAATGCCGTCTTGTGGATGTCCTCCGGGCGGATCTTCATCGGTGGTAACCCGACCGGAGATCAATCTTCTTCAAGTACTTGGCTTGTCTCAGCTGATCCATCAAATCATCAATCCTGGGCAGTGGGTACTTGTTCTTGATGGTCACCGCGTTCAGGGCGCGGTAATCGACGCACAGACGTTGCGTCCCATCCTTCTTTGGTACGAATAGTGCCGGTGAACCCCAGGGTGAGGCACTCGGCCGAATGAACCCTTTCTCGAGTAGCGAGTCTAGCTCTGCCTTCAGCAGTTTCAGCTCAACCCTGCGCCATACGGTACGAACTGCGGGCTATCGGCGCCGTTCCCGGCACCAGGTTAATCACGAACTCCACATCACGATCGGGGGAGGCAACCGGGCAACTCCTCTGGAAACACATCCTCATACTCACAGACCACCGGTACGTCCGATATGGCCTTCGTGTGAAGGCTGTACACGGCCGGTATGTCTCGAGACTTCATCGGCTCGAAGGTAACCCTTGTTCCGTCAGGGTGCAGTAGTGTCACCAGCCTCGGCGAAGTGGAGATGACACCTTTGTGGGCAGTGATCCAATCCATTCCCAGTATCACGTCGATACCATGGGAAGGCAGCACGGTAAGATCCCCATAGAATGTGTGACCTTGGATGACCACTTCCACTCCTTTGCACAGCAGGGTGCATCGGATATCCCCGAGCGGAGAGCTCGTGATGATGGGCATCGTTCGGGTGGTTGTAGGGAGGGAGAGTTTATTCACGAACCGCGAGGTGATATATGACCCGGTTGCACCGGTGTCAAAGAGAACCAGAGCAGAAGTACCACAAACCAAAAACTTACCGATCACGACGTCGGGGGCATCGGCAGCCTCCTCCTCAGTGAGGTGGTTCAGCCTCCCACGGCCGGCGGCCGGGGGCGGCGCAGCCTGAGGAGGTCGGCCTCCTGGAGCAGGTGCTCTGTTGACGGTTAATGTTTGTATCAAAGTTCGTTCGTGACTCGCAAGCGTACAAGTCTCCCGTCGTAGTCAAGGGACCCTTCTTCCCTCGAGTGGTGAACCCAAGGTATCGAATCCGTGGAACAAATGTGTGACGCAAGACTTAATCTATTAAAGCCAAGTAATCTTCAATATTCGATAAAAACCTAATGCATCTAAGTAAAAGACACAAAACAAATCTAATCTACTAAAAACCGGAGAAAACAAAGTAAGATTGGGTAGATAAACCGATCTAGAGGGATCGGGATAAGCCTTTTGTTGAAGTTCCAAGCAAGAGAAGAAGTAGCAAATCGAATCTTAATAAAAGCCTCTTTAAATCGTGGTTTCCCGTCCAAATCCGAAAACATCCGCCTTTCGAGACCATCGTTCTGTCACAACGTATCCCTATTCATGCGGGGAGTTTAGGGCGAGTCAAAAGACAAGTCGAGATTCTTTCGGAAGATCCGGCGTGTACCTCTAGCCACCGCGGCTACAAGAACACCCTATGTAATCTATCTCGAGAATAGAATTGGAATAAGCAAAGCCGATCGAAAAACGAAATCTTCGAGGAAACACTTGATCGCTGGGAAAAGATTCAACTTGATAATTCAACTATAACAATGATACATACACAAGATCACCACCGGGATCCTTCCTTGATCTTGCTTCTAGCTCGGGAACTCCGACGTGGTCTTCCTTGCAAGGTTCCCACGTCGGCTAGGGAAACCCTAGTCAACTAGCTCGACCCTCTCCTCTCCTAGATGGTGTCCCTCTCTTCTCTGCTTCTCGGCGGCCGAAGACGAAATCTTCTCTCGCGTGGCTCTCGGTCAGGGGACTATAAATAGCCCGATTGGCGGCTAGGGCAAAGGGCGACGCGTTTGGGCCCTAAATGGGCCATGGGCCGACCGGATCGGGCCGGCCGGCCCTCGGGCCCATTTAGGCCCGGCCCGCGGGCTCCTTTGCCCGAGGTCGGTTCCCTTGCTTCCGGATGTTTCCCCCTTCGCATACGGGTCCATGTCGTCGGTTTCTCTCCGAAGTGGACTCAACTCCTTATCTTGGAAGATTCGGCACTTTTACGGTCAGGTCCCTGGAGTATGTCGTCTTCTCGGATCAAGTCCCCGGCTTCTTGGAGTTAATTTTACTTCATTACATGACTTGTTCAGGGCTTCAAGGTCTTGTCATGAGGTGCTTGATGAACTTATCCCGAAAGTCTTGCATTCAACACTAAATCCCTGCATAAACATTAAACTCCAAAAACGACATGCACACGTGAACTTGTTATACCACGGGGGTTAGTACCAATGGATAAAGTATAAAACTCATGCCAACACCGAAGGTAAACTCATGGCTAGGTTGACGGATTTTCACCGTCAACATCTCCCCCATGCTTAAACCTTGCTCGTCCTCGAGTAAGCCTTCGATGGATATCATCATTGCTAAACAATGTTTAAACTTTGCATTTGATCATACATGAGAAAACATAATGCTCTCAAAATTTTAATTCATTAAAGTTCCATAATGCACTAGCCTTCATCTCTACGGAGGGTAGATTCTTATTAAGCTTATCCCACAAGTATTAACATGCTCACAAAGTTTTAAATAGATCTCAGAATTTTTTGAAATGAAGAACGAGATAAGGAAAAGCTAAACCAAATTCACAAATTTAAATCATCTCGTGTATTGCTCATAAACTCTCATCTCACTTGTCTCTCAAGCCTATATGTTCTACTCCTTTCCCTCTCATATATATGTGGTAGGCTTTATATGGAGCTTTGGGAAAGTTTAGTCCTAACAAGAATTTATAAATGAGGTGTTGTCAAAACAAGACAAGCTTCTCATGGTCTTACCGAGACTCGTCAAAAAGGTCATTGGAAAATAATGTTAAATCAAGGAGGGGAAAGAGAAAAATACACACACTTTAGATGAGTGGACATGTGCAAATGGCAAAGAGCGATCCCGAGGCACAAAGAAAGTCCTCGTTATCGGATTGCACATGGTTGGAAAATTGAGAATGGATCTTTTTATCTTGAAGCCTTGAATGCACTCTTAGAGAACCGGGGAGTTCACTTTACGCACAAATATATTTTTTCTCTTTCTTATATTTCTCATTCTTTTCTTTCTTTCTTTCTTTCTTATATATATATATTTTTTTCTTTCTTCACCTTGGAAGTCACGTACATCGCCGAATTTTTTTTCTTTCATCATTATATATATATATATTTTTTTAAAATACTCCCTTTTGAACTCTAAAACTGCACCGTACCTACCTCCTCCCCCATGCTTAGACGTTGCTCGTCCTCGAGCAAAGAGGCAAAAAATAAGGTAGGTACCGAAAATATTTTTCCTTGGAGAGATACTTGAAATCTTCAACGTTGGCACCGTCTTGCGATCTTCCTTGAATTGATGATCCATTCTCAACGATAGGTTGTGGTCAAGGAGGTAATCACAAAAAGATGATATTTGGTTTAAGGGTGGATATCCGGCGAAGTTTGTGAAATCACCGATACGGGGATACACAATGCACGGATAAAAGGCTAGCAAAAAGATAGATACGCAAAAGCGGAATGACCAGCTTCTTAGTCTTGGGCCAGAGAAATCATGGCCTGCAATAACTCACTCAAAAATAAATCTTGTACACTAAGGTTTATGCACTCAAATATATATAAGGCTTTGGATAGGTTGAGCAACACACAAGTGATATTTGTGACAAGGTTAGCAATATTTTTGAGCATAAAAGACATTTTCAATCCATTCATAACTTGAGAGCACATAAAACACTATGGGTCTTTATTTTAATCATAACCTCCGCTGAAGATTAAGCTAGTATTTAAATAAATTCAGATCTGTATTTTTAAGAGAGCACTAGCTTAAACATGCATAAATCAACTACAGAGATGAACAAAGCTGCAATTTTAATCATATATCAACATGGCACGAATTTTGTAACTTTTCCAATGATATAATCAAGGTGGTGACTTTATTAATGGTGATATCAAGTTGAAATACACTCTGAAAATAAACTAACATGCTTGCTGAAAATTAAATAAAAACAGAAAAATATTACGCAAACACACATAAGCAAAAGCTGAAAATTACAGAGAAATAGAAAAGAAAAGAAAACTAAAGTTCCTAAATCTTCTAGTCCTCCGCCGGTGGTTGATGTTGGTAGTCTTGATAATAATACCCTTGCTCATAATATGAATGAACGCTTCCTCCGTCGAATTGATTTGGCTCCATAAGGTGAAGGCGTCCAAGTTCAAAGGCAATATTTGCGTTGCCTTCACCGAGTTGAGCTGCGTTAGATTGGATGGCTGCGATGTTTTGAGCATTTCTTGCAGCATACCCTCCAATAATGGCCATGCTTTGTTGTGGTTGGGGATGATGAGCGTAGGACTCCGCGAAGTTAGCGTTGGGCACAACATAATTTTGTGGGGGTACCGGTGCACCACCCCCCCACGCTTGTTGTTGAGACCCTCCGTAATAACTTGGCGGAGGAGGAACCCCGCCGGATGGTTGCACATTGGGTTGTGCTCCACTCGCTTGTGCGGAGGATGTTCCCTCCTCTACGATTCTTCCTCTTTTGTGCTTCCTTGCAGGGACAAGTAGTCCCTCTTCCAACCAATCTTCCCTTCCTTCGGTGAAAAGCCTAAGCCTCTCATCCGGAAGGGGGAGATTCACAATGGCCAATCGGTAACCTCTTCTCTCATCTCCACTAATGTACTTGCCTTGCCGCAAGTACTCAAAACCGAGAGAGGTACCGCGCAAAAGGTGAGCGGGGTTTCTTGCGATCCCCGGTCGCAAGGAAAAGGCCAACATGGAGAGGTAACACCCCGAACCAATATCACCGCCCCCGATGTTGCTTCGCAACACCAACGGTTGATCATGAGGTAAGAGGGGTCAATTGGCTGCCTGGCAATTAAAGCCGAGTATAGCCAATTCAATTCCGTGTCGGTCACCTTTGTTTCCCTCATCCTCCCCAATACCCTCTTGCACATCCAAGAGTGAAATATCCGGATAATGGGGTTGTGGATGCTTTTGCGTTGTTGATGGGCATCTCCGGAGATCATGCCCCAAAATTCCGCCAACATGCCGGGAGGCACGTCAACTTTCTCCGGAGCGCCCTTGTGGAATCCAAGCAGCTCCCTTACGTGCTCGTAGGGAACCACTTGTTGGATTCCCTCCAAACGGAATGACAAGCTTTGCACCCCATCATCATCAACGATGGGTGCAATAGTCATTAATATTTCCAAGGCGTAACCCAAGTGGGTGTCCACCGATATTCCGTTGGAGAACTGAACCCACCCGAGGTGCCCCAACATGTAGTATATGTCGGTGCGAAAACCCAAGGTGTGGAGTGCTTGGTCGTCGAGCTCGACGTTTGGCACAAGCCTCTTCTCAAGATTTGCGAGCCTATCCTCCTCCTCCGCCGACAAGATGATGAAGCCGTACGAAGATTGTGTCGGGGTGTAAGGAGGTGGTGCGGTTGAGCGAGTCGATCGTCGTGGTGGCGCGGGCTGCTCCTCCGTGTGCCCACGAGGTTCGGTGAACCTCATGGAAGTGCTTCTCGCAGCCCTCATACCACCAAGGAGGAGAGTGTCGTTCCTCCTCGGTGGTGCCGTGTCCGTCTCCATGCTCCGGGAGACTCGGAAACCGAGTGCCTCCTCGAAGACGTGGTTGATGACGGCTTGGACGACGACGAACTCTTCTTCTTAGAGAAGAGACTTGTGGTCTTCTTCCACATGGTTGCTGCACTCTTTCTTCAACTAAAAATCCGGGTTGCAACCGGTAAACTAGGCACTTAAACTCTTTGCTTCGGATGTGGACTTTGAGTGGATTAAGGAGGTGGATTTTTTCTTGAGCTCTCAAGCTTGGGGTGGTTGGCTAAGTCTACGGAGGTTCTGAGCACACAAACTTGAACACACAAACAAGGGAAGGAGAGGGAAGCTTGCCTGCAGAAGACGGGCGCCGGGGGACGCCATTTATAGGGCGGCCGGCCGGCTCGGGCTGGCCGGCCCGGGGGTGCTCCGGCTCCTCCTCGGCGCGTCTTTCTCCCAGCACGATCATTTCGCCTCTCGCAACTTTCCCCGCCCGCGTGCTCCACGAGTTGCACCGCCCGAACGCTCTCGTCCACTCCTTTTCTTGAATTATTGGTCCTCCCACTTGATGCTCCATGCTTTGGGTCATGTCCATGCTCCCTAGCTCCACTTGCTTCACATGCCACCATTAAAATCCTGCAAAGTTGATGCTTGCTGCCCACCATGCTTGTCCTTTGCATGTGGAATTGGTGAAAGTTGATAAAAGGGAATCCAATGGTGCATGCATGATTAATTCAAACTTGATTGCCTCCATTTAGGTGTGTTTAAGGTTAAGCACTCCTCTAATTCGAATTTTAAAATATTTTTCAGAGCCATGCAAGAGCTTGGGCATAATTTTAGAGAAGTTTTTAAACCATTAAAAACAAATGTAAGTCGAAAATATTTTTCGACTACGTCGATTTTGGTCTTACCGGTAAAGTCTGCTTTCATCGGTTGAGAGCGAACGTTTTCCCGGCTTGATCATGGGGGCATAGGTTTAGGTTCTAATTTTGGCTAAATAAGGAAGATTTTGAACAAAACAAAATTAGAATAGGCTTAGAAAAATTCTAATCCTAGAGAAACCAGGGATAAAAATTTTTTAAAACCAACCAAAAGCTGATTTCTAGGTTCACGCGAGTCCTACCACGTGCTGAATTTTATTAACACTTGAACATAAATCGTGGCTCTACTCGTGTGGTTTTAGCATGAAAAATAAGTCAACCTCAGCACCATAATGAGGGTGAAAGGTTGAGTTAAGGTTCTGAAATTATTTGGTTTGGGGGTTTCTCGAAAAGAAAAGAATCAAACAAGCACATAGGAGGGTTCATGCAAAGGGTTTATGATAAAGCAAACATTCAATCAAGAATTATGTCTCTAATATTGTTCAACCACTTCTAAGTCTAATGTCTTTGCGTAGTAAAACTCAAAAACTAAATTATTAAAAATACTCGAAAAACCTGGAATCGGGTTGTCCTCCCGGTAGCTTATTCTTGACTCGACTTAACGAAACGGGTTGCCTCCCGCCTAGCGCTTCGTTTATAGTCTATAGCTAGACTTCTTCACTTGATTACTCCGGATCAACGCTCTTTGCGGGCGTTGCAATCTTGGGTACCCACTTCCGCACCATCTTGGGCGCGGGCTTGTCTTTTGGCTTGGTCGGCTTAGTCATTTTTTTGGTCTTCACGGGCGGCTTCTCTTCCTTTGTCTTGACGGATGCAACACCTTCTTTAATTTTCGTTACGTTCACTTTTTTCGGCTCCTTCTTCTTTTTCAGCCCCTCCGTTTGTTTTGGTTCTACCTTCACTCCAATCATGTTGCATGCCTCAATCCTTGGACGGAACTTGAAGGAACTCCTTTCTCCGTTGATATCGAACATGATCTCCCCCTTGCCAACATCAATAGTTGCTCCAACGGTCTTGAGGAACGGCCTCCCTAGGATGAGCGGCGGCTTCTCCCTCTCTCCCATCTCGAGCACAACGAAGTCGACGGGGATGAAGTGGTGTCCAATCTTCACGGGTACATCTTCGGCAATGCCCAAGGGATAGCGAATGGAGTTGTCTCCCAACTCCAAACATATTCCCGTAGGCTCCATCGGTAGGCGTAGCTTCTCGAACACATCCCTCGGCATGACATCGACACTAGCTCCAAGGTCGCATAACGCCTTCTCGAAGTTGAAAGAACCAACCGAACATGGAATTGTAGGGCACCCGGGGTCTTTTTGCTTCTCTAGCCCATAAGCAATAGCCGCACTACACTCCTCGGACATCTTGACATGATCTACCCCGAGTGTTGCTATCTCATATTTATTTGCAAGTATGTCTTTAAAGTAACGAGAATATGTAGGTACTTGTAGGGCATCTAGTAACGGCATGTTGATGCTAAGTCTACGCACAACTTCCACAAACTTCTCAAAGTGGTTGTCAAGTTTACCTCGGAAGTAGCGTGGCTTGAGTTGCGGTATCCTCGTGTCATCTTCCGGCATCTCGAATTCGGGTTCCTCGGTGACGATCCCCGTAACCTTCTCTTTAGCAACTCCTTCCATCTCGGTGGACGGTTTCAGCTTCCTTGCTCCCGCGGTACGTTCCGGATCTTCGGTCTCCTTCCCCGAACGTGTTTGAATGGCCTTCGCCGATTCGGGACATTTGGGTTGTCCCGGAAGCTTCCCTTCATCATTAGTGAGGCGCCCCGCAAGTTGTCCAACTTGCGTCTCGAGCATCTTCATCATGTTGAGCACTTGATGATTGGAACTTCCGACCTCCGTCACTTTGCTATCGATGTTCTCCAACACCTTGTCTATGGTCTTGAACTTGGTGACGGTGTCCTTGTTGATCTTAGCTTGCTCATCCATGAACTCCTTCAATTGTATCCGAAGTGGAACCGCGTTAGGAATAGATGAGCTTGCATTAAATTGAGGCCTACCTTGCCCGTAGCGGAAGTTCGGCAATTCTCCCTTCCTCATGTAGTCGAGCACTTTGGCTTCCTCCGGACAATCTTTGCGGACATGGCCATACTCTCCACATTCTTCGCATGTGGACCTTGCTTCGGCGGCCTTCATGTCTTGAGCCTCTTTCTTTTCTATCTCCATCTTCTCCAACCTCCTCATGAGCGAGTCGATCTTGCCTTCAAGTATGTCTTCCTTCTCCACTTGCAAGACTCCTTTGACGTTCCCCATAGGTTGAGCCGGGTGTAGGCGCCCGGATGACGCCCACGTGTCATTATCCGCGACCTTCTTGAATAGCGTGAAAGCTTCCGTCGGTGTCGGCTCGATGATAGATCCTCCCGCCGATGCATCGATGATCGTCCTTGACGCCATGGTGAGTCCTTGATAGAACTTTTGCACGAGGTCTTCTTTCGGGAACTTGTGATGTGGAACCGCCCGGTGTACTCGTTGAAGCGCTCGAATGCCTCCGAGATAGTTTCTGTAGGATATTGAACAAAGGTGGCAATCTTATTACGCAAACTTTGAGTTTTACCCGGTGAGTAGTATTCTTTCATGAAAGCCTTCATCAACGTGTTCCAATTTTGCACCGTCTCCGCCGGTTGAGAGTGGAACCATTGCAAAGCCTTCCCGAGTAGTGAGAACAGGAAAAGCCTTGCCCTCATTTGATCTTGAGTCACCCCATCCATGTTGAAAGTCTGACATAGTTGAATGAATGCTTGGAGGTGAAGGTTCGGATCCTCTTTGCCGGTGAAGGGTGAATGTTGCACCATGCGGATTGTTGAGGTCTTGATCTCGAACGGTCTTCCGATCTCCTCGAGGTTCAAGATTGGTAGGTCGATGATGTCTGGGGTGCATAGCTCCCCAATCTTGCGTTCTTCCGGTGGTTGGTCACCCATTGGTGGACGTCGGATCTCCCGCGGACTTTGAGGTGGTGAATTCTTCGGAGATTCCTCGCGATCCTTTGTCTTCCGACTCCGAATCTACAAAATCCGGCTTTTTAGCTTGATGTGCTTCGCGTCTCCTTAGCCTCGTAAAGTTTTTCTCGGATCATCCACAAAATTATTGGGTTTGTTGGAGAGGTAGCCGTCCATCTCCGTTAGGGTTAGCAATAAACAAAATATGCGAGAAAAAACTAGAAAACAAAACAAATCTATAAAGACTAGAGTTAGACAAACTAGATTAGATGTATTTCGGGGATGATCGAAATTTATTAGATGCAAAAATAAAACAAAATCAGTACTGAAAATTACAAAAAAAAGCAATAAAAAATCAAATCTTGATCACTTGCTCCCCGGCAACGGCGCCAGAAAAAGGGGCTTGTTGACGGTTAATGTTTATATCAAAGTTCGTTCGTGACTCGCAAGCGTACAAGTCTCCCGTCGTAGTCAAGGGACCCTTCTTCCCTCGAGTGGTGAACCCAAGGTATCGAATCCGTGGAACAAATGTGTGACGCAAGACTTAATCTATTAAAGCCAAGTAATCTTCAATATTCGATAAAAACCTAATGCATCTAAGTAAAAGACACAAAACAAATCTAATCTACTAAAAATCGGAGAAAACAAAGTAAGATTGGGTAGATAAACCGATCTAGAGGGATCGGGATAAGCCTTTTGTTGAAGTTCCAAGCAAGAGAAGAAGTAGCAAATCGAATCTTAATAAAAGCCTCTTTAAATCGTGGTTTCCCGTCCAAATCCGAAAACATCCGCCTTTCGAGACCCCCGTTCGTCACAACGTATCCCTATTCATGCGGGGAGTTTAGGGCGAGTCAAAAGACAAGTCGAGATTCTTTCGGAAGATCCGGCGTGTACCTCTAGCCACCGCGGCTACAAGAACACCCTATGTAATCTATCTCGAGAATAGAATTGGAATAAGCAAAGCCGATCGAAAAACGAAATCTTCGAGGAAACACTTGATCGGCGGGAAAAGATTCAACTTGATAATTCAACTATAACAATGATACATACACAAGATCACCACCGGGATCCTTCCTTGATCTTGCTTCTAGCTCGGGAACTCCGACGTGGTCTTCCTTGCAAGGTTCCCACGTCGGCTAGGGAAACCCTAGTCAACTAGCTCGACCCTCTCCTCTCCTAGATGGTGTCCCTCTCTTCTCTCGCTTCTCGGCGGCCGAAGACGAAATCTTCTCTCGCGTGGCTCTCGGTCAGGGGACTATAAATAGCCCGATTGGCGGCTAGGGCAAAGGGCGACGCGTTTGGGCCCTAAATGGGCCTGGGCCGACCGGACCGGGGCCGGCCGGCTCGGGCCCATTTAGGCCCGGCCCCCGCGGGCTCCTTTGCCCGAGGTCGGTTCCCTTGCTTCCCGGATGTTTCCCCCTTCGCATACGGGTCCATGTCGTCGGTTTCTCTCCGAATTGGACTCAACTCCTTATCTTGGAAGATTCAAGCACTTTTTCGGTCGGGTCCCCGGAGTATGTCGTCTTCTCGGATCAAGTCCCCCGCTTCTTGGAGTTAATTTTACTTCATTGCATGACTTGTTCGGGGCTTCAAGGTCTTGTCATGAGGTGCTTGATGAACTTATCCCGAAAGTCTTGCATTCAACACTAAATCCCTGCATAAACATTAAACTCCAAAAACGACATGCACACGTGAACTTGTTATACCACGGGGGTTAGTACCAATGGATAAAGTATAAAACTCATGCCAACACCGAAGGTAAACTCATGGCTAGGTTGACGGATTTTCACCGTCAACATGCTCGCGCGGGGGTAGCAGCAGCCTTCTTGTCGGGGCACTCGAAGGACTTGTGGCCTGGCTTGCCACACGCGAAGCAAGTGACGGTGAAGCCTCCTGCGGCGGGTCGCGCGGTGCTCGGTGGAGCACGGGTGTAGCCTCCAGTCTGCTGGGGGTAGCCGGGGTTCCTCCCTCCGGGGAACGGGCTACGTCCACTTCCTCCGAAGCCACGCCCAGGCTGGTTGTGCCCCGGGCGGTAGCTCCCCCTCAGCATGTTGCTCTGTCCGCTTCTCGGCTTCTGGAAGGATCGGTCAGGCTGATCCCGATCTCCCATCCTCTTCTTGCCCCTCATGCGCTCCTCGTGGCCCCTCCTTTCGTCCTCGACCGCGATGGCGCGGTTGACGAGATGGCGCAGGGACTTGTGCTCACTTGCCTTCAGTGCCTGGCGAAGGCCGTGGTGGAGGCCTCGCAGGAACCAGAACTGCTTCTTCTGGTTGGTGTTGGTGTCATCGGGGGCGTACCGCATCATCTTCATGAAGTGACGCTCGTACTCCTCGACCCTCATCGCACCCTGAGTCATGGTGCGGAACTCCTGCGCCTTCTGAACCAGCAGTTCATCGGGAAGGTACTGCTCGCGGAACGCCTCGCAGAACTCCGGCCAGGTGATGAAAGCTGGGTTCGGGTGGGTGGCAGTGTAGTTGTCCCACCACGCCTTGGCAGGACCCTCCAGCTGGTGCGCGGCGATAGCGACGCACTCCTCGCCGGAGCAGACGGTGAGGTCGAGCTTGGTCTCGATCACCCTCAGCTAGTCATCGGCCTCGAGTGGGTCATCCGAGTAGCTGAAGGTGGGGGCCTTCAGGCGGATGAATCTCTCGATCTTCCTCGTGAGATCCTCGTCCTGCGGAGCGACGCGGTTCCCACCGTTGCCACGGTGCTCCATGGCCTCCGCCATCCTCGCATCGGGGCGAGTCTGGAGCGCCATCACTTCCACCAAGTTAGGTGGGGGTGGTGGTGGCTGTTCCGGCTCAGGCTGGCCTTGTTCAGCTGCTCCTTGCTCAACCTCGGCCTCAGGGTTCTTGGGCAGTGGTGGCGGTGCTCCGTCACCTCGGGCCCTAGCCCCCAAGGCTCCTCCACGCAGGGGTGGACGGCCACGGCCACGACCGCGTCCACGCCCCTGCTGGCCCTCATCCTCAGCAACTGCCTCCTCGAGGCGGGCTATCAGCCGGTTGGAGCGGCGGATCGACATCCTTCTGAAAACATAAGGGAAAAGGAAGAAGTTTACGCACGTCACTCACCAACTCACACACGAGTCTTAAGCATTCAAGAAAATAGTTCTAATTATAACCTACACTCAAGTAGAAGAAGCATTAAGACACAAATAACGCCATTAAGATCCAAGCACACATCAAACATGATTATTACACTTGCTCCCCTGAGGCTGACTCAGACCTTGGGGTAGCAGCAACAAGTCAACGATCTAATACATCGGTACAATCTCAAAAGGGTAGTGTCTACATGGTGTGGCATGACTCCCTTCATGCACCGGAACATGCTCGCGGCTGCATGGAACATCTACTAGCATCAAACACTACTCTAGGTCATGCCTCCTGCTCAGCTCTCTACTCCGTGCGTGCCCGCTGGTACGTGACGGGGTAGCGGTCCTCGGTGGGGTAGTCTGGCGGAAAGATCCGGGACACCAAGGCGTGAGCCTCTCGAACCTCCTCGGTCTCGACGGGGGTCGGCAGACGGGCCATCGGGCACAGGTGAAGCTTGAGGCGTGACTGGTGCAGCTCGAAGGTCTCGGTGCGAATCTCACGCTGAGACTCGGAGGGGTAGCTCTCCGTTGAGCTCGAAGAGCTCGTCCACGCGAAGCGAGTCGGCGTCCTCCCAAGTCCTCCTCAGTCTCTCGGCCTTGTCCCTCAGGTAGACGGCCGTGCGCATGAGCCACGCGATGTTGGCGACGTTGTCTGCTCGGCTCTTCTCCAACTTCTCCACCTTGAGCCGCTCACACCCGAGCAGGTGAGCGCGCACCGTGAGCAGGTCGTCCTTGCGCTCGAGCTTGTCCTTCAGCCTGTTCTGACTCGCCATCAGCCTGCGTAGGTCCTCCTTGGCGTGCAGCATCTCCTCCCTGGTGTCCACCCTCTCCCTCTCGGACTTCAGCAGGACAGTGGTCGCGCGGTCGAGGCTCAACTCGAGCTGGCGAACACGGTGGCGTAGAGCGGTATTCTCCCTCTCCAGCTCAGCGCAGCGGGGCTGGTACTGGAGCGCGTCGATGGTGGCATCCCTGACCTGGCCGTAAAGGGTACGTGACTCGTCCTCCAGTCGGCGCGCGTACTTGTCGAGGTCGACCAAGTAGCTGGCGGTCTCCACCAGGGTCTCGTCGGTCTCGCGGAAGGGAGTAGCGTCGACGTCGTCCTGGATCCCCTCGTACGAAGGAACTCCGTCCACGAGCGGTGTGAGGCGCCAGTAGTCCCGGGGTAGCAGCCGAAGAGTCCCGGTCTCAAAGGAGGCGCGGTACTGTGCGAGTAGGCGGCCCGGGGCCGGCGGCGGGGGCGACGTCGAGCGCGGTCGCGACGGTGAGTGCGGGCGCGCGCGGAGACCTCTCCCTTGAACCGGGGAGACTCGGGTGAGGGAGCACGCCGACCGTGCGAGCACCATCCGTCCGGTCACGGCGGGTACGTACTCGGCGCTGTACGTGACGTAGGTCGGAGGGACTCCAAGCCTGAGAAGGGCCGTCTCCATCCAGTGGCAGATCGCCCCGCACGTCTCGGGGGTGATCTCCGCGACCTGGTGCTCCATCTCCTGTGAAACGCAAGAAATTTCTGTTAGCGCAGGTGAGTAAGAAGTTTTCAAAGAGGGAACGAGTTTTATAACATAGCTCAAGGGTATAACTATAAAGGTAGAGCGTATAGAGTCCTATTTCTATCGGCCTTTCCTAGGGATACGTGCTACGGTCAAGCATGGCTCTGGTACCACCTGTAAAACCCCGGATTTTCGTAGAAAACCCGAATCCCTGTACCATCGCGATAGTCCCTGGATCAGTGGCTATCGCGTACAGAACGTCTCACAGATAGATACACAAAGTCATGCATCGCATCACATAAAGTTAATAGTACATTAATGTATTACATGTCCATTATGGAGTACATCATTACAAGCCTCTTGGCTGAATCAGAGTGAAAATTCTACGCAACGGTAGCTATCTCCTCAGAAGGGTCTCCATCTTTATTCTTCCCGCCACGAGCAAACTCGAGCGAAGCGACGTATCCCTCAGTCGTACCATCCGTCGGCGTTGCAGTCGAACTCGGACTCGTACCCTGCACACCCAAAGTCTATCCCCATGGAGTGGGATAGGTCCACGTCACCAACCGTATGCAGCTTTAAGTGGCCTAACATCTAAAGGGAAAAGAGAGTAGACAAGGAAACGGCGGGGTTTCCTATGCGAGCGACAGAGAGTATAAACAAGGAATCTCCATCAATATCCCAAGACCCAAGTCTCTCAACACAGCCCGGATCCAACTGGTCACCCAGAAGACCCGTCACTATCTCCTACTTCTGTCTAGGGTCGATGCGAGAACTTCCTCTCCTCGCACCTCAATGATTACATCCGGATCGACGAGGTAGATGGAGCCTCTCTCCTCTAACCGGCTGTAACCACGGCTCACCACACTCTCTCCTATAGGGGGAGGTAGAAATCCCAAAACATGAGGAACGAACATGTCTTCTAGGCAGTGTCCATAACCGAGGACGCGGCTATAGCTATAGATCGAACAACTCTGCAGAGCGTGTACACCTGTACCCATCCCGGAATGGTACCCGCCGGTGTACGGCCGGCCGAGCCCATCCTACCGGCGAACTCTCGGTAGTTACGTACCCACCCCCGCATCCGGCCCTCAAAGCGGTCCTCTCCGCAAGTGAAGACAAAGACCGGACCGTGAAATGCTCCCGTGTGGCCACACGGGAGACGCTCTGAGAGGGTGGTCTCACCTCCACCGCTCCCCCACAGATACCCTCTATCCTTCCTTGGCAGGTATGGTTCCGCACTTGCCGAGCTCAACTCGGCCCTATCCCCACTCTCGGCGGGGTGGTGTGTACGATGTCCTATAAACAAGTTGATCCACTCGATTTCAGACCGGGGCGAGCTCATGTCCTCCAAGCGCACGTAAAACCCCAACACCTAGGCTCCGAAAACCGTAACAGGAGGGATGCACTGAGGAGTGCACCCCTATCCCCGATCCCAGATCGGTTGTTTCGAGCTCACCCCCGCCAAAGTACCCAAAACGCCTTCTCCTGTCGGTTTTTATCCCACACACGCCAAGAACCACTACTCCCATCCCACACATGCATCGCGAAGCTCGGCGCGCATACACGCCCACATAAACATATATAGTAGTAGTAGGACAATTAAGGACAGGGTAAATAAAGAGGCAGTGCAAGGTTCATCAACATGCATACATAAAGTAAAGCGCTAGCAATACTACTCAGCAATGCCTAATGGGTAGTTCAGAATCAGTCGGGCGTGAACCTGGGGTCGGGTAGTCCTCCGAGGCGAAGTCGTCGGCGTAGTCGTACTCCTGGCTCAGCTCTCCGGCTCCCCCTACTCCTAGTAGCGCGAAAAAGAAAATAAATAGCGGTCCTAAGGCAACATAAATCCAAATAAGAGCAAATAAGATCAAAAAGAGGCAAACTCTAGCCTAGCACGGAGTTTGGGTTTTTAGAAGATTTTCAGAAGAAGTTTCATATTTTTCGGAGTTAAAACGGATTTATTATGAATTTCCAAAGATAAAATACATTTCTGAAATTAAAATACGCATATACAATATTGCAGACTCTTAGCTAGCTATAGGGTAGCTCCAGCCGCTGATGTGGCTGCCACGCCAGCGGCTTTAAGCCGGCGGTGGCTGATGTGGCCTGCCACGCGACGCCCGCGTGGCGCGGCGCGCGGCGGATCGGGGGTGGATCCCGCGGCGCGCGGCCGTGCGACGCCCGTGTGGCCGGGCTCTGGTTGGCCGTGCGCACGGGATCCCCTCGGATCCCTTGCGGTCACGCCCGCGTGTGTGCGCACGTGTGCGTTAAGCCCTAGGGGTTATCCCCTCGCGTGCGTAGGGTGTTTGGTGATATGCCCGTGACGAGCGGCGGCGCGCGGCGGCTCGCCGGCGGCGAGGCGCGCTCGGCCGGCCACGCGGACGACCGGAACAAGGACGAGGGGTAGCGGGGGCTTGGTTTTGCCCCTACTCGTGAGCGGTCTTGGCCAAGGATGGGCGCGCGGCGCGGCGAGACAACGAGGGAGCGGCGGCGACGGCGTGGGCGGCGGCGCGGCGAGGGTCGCTGGCGACGGCGCTAATCAATGCCCAGCGTTCCTGGTTGGGTGCGAACGGGTTCTGCAGACGCGAATACGCCTGAAGCTGGGGTCTTTCTCCCTAGGCTGCCTGGAACGGCTCCAGCCCTCCGTGGCAGAGCTCTGGCCGGCGGCGACGCGCGGTGCGAGCACCGGCTCCGGCCTAGGGGTGGCCTCCGCGTGCGTGCGCACGGTGGCTAGGGCGTCGAGGCGGTCGTGTTGCCGGGCTCGTGTGGGTGGCGGGCGCTCGGGCGCGTGTGGAACGGGGTCGAGCGAGGCCGGCGGCGCGGCGCACCGGAGCACGACGGCGGCGTGATGCGCGTCGGCGACGTGAGGACGGTGCGGGGTCGGGGAAAGGAAACGGCGGCGTGTGTGCGCGCTTGCGGCGACGGCGGCAAGGGCGGCACGGCGAGAGCAAGGAGCCGCGGCTCGACGGCCGGGTCAACCACGGAGAGGGGTGAGGGGGGCTTTGCCTCACCTTGGTGGCCACGGGCCGACGTGCAGGCGGCGGTGAAGCGGGGCGGAGCAGAGGAAACAGGGTCGTCGGCGAGGAAGAAGACGGCGGCGCGGAGCAGAGGAAGCAGGGGCGTCGTGGTCCTTGGCTTCGCGGCGTCCTCGGGCTCCCATGAGCGGTCCTCCGGCTTCGCGCGGTCGGTGGCGAGCTGGCGGTGGGCCTCCGGGTCTCCTCCTCCCTTCCTCCTCCTCCTTCTTCTCCGGCGGGCAGAGGTGGTGTGGAGCGGGGCGAGCTCCCCGTGGCGGCTAGGGTTGGGGCTACCCCGAGGCGCGGCGGCGGCCCTCTTATAGCGCATGGTGGGGCGCGGGACGCGTGGACCGGCGCGGATGGCTCCGGCGGGCGCGGACGGCGCTAGGCGGGCGGGGGCGGCGCCGATGCCGGGGGTGACGTCGCAATGGGGAAAAGAGAAAGCAAAAGAGAGGGGTGACGGGAGGAAGAAGGATGACGTCGGGGCGACGTCATGCGGGCCCCCCGCTCGGCGGTGACCGGTGCGGGCGTGGTAGGTGGTAGATGGGCCGGCGATAGCTGGGCCGTGGTGGGCTGGAAAGGGAAGAAGTGAGGGTGTCGCGGCGCGCTGGGAAATAGAGAAGGGGGAGGCTCGGCGGACTTGGAGAGTTTGGGCTCGCGGCCCAGAAGCATTTCCCCTTTTTCCTCTCCTATTTCCTTCCAAACCCCTTCCTTATTTAAATTCAAATTTGAATGCAGATTCAAATTTGAAATCCCACTCAAATAAATTCCAAATAAAACCAAAAGAACTCCAAGTTTCTCACACTAACATTTTTATATTTCCTAGGAATTTCATTTAGCTCAAAATAAATCTAGGAATTTAGGGAGAGGAAAGGAAGACATCCTTAAATAAGTTGATAATCACCCAAATAATTCATCGAAAATTTTAAGTCCACGATTTTATTGATTAACATTCCTCAACAAATTTGAGGGATGTTACAAAGAGACCAAAGAGGAACCCAAAAACTGGCAAGTCCCAGAAGTGGACTTCCTATCCAACCGACACCCGGCAAAATCCGCGTCTGAAAAGCCATGAAGCGCCAAAGAAGAGGACGCAGAGTACCAAAGGCCAAAGTCGGGAGTGTTACGCAAGTACCTGAAAATTCGCTTCACTGCCTGCTGATGCGAAGTCCTCGGAGACGCTTGAAAATGAGCGCACAGACACACTGAGAACTGTATGTCCGGCCTCGTCGCCGTCAAGTAGAGGAGTGACCCGATCATGCTCCGGTACTCCTTCTGGTCCACGTGTTCACCTTCCTCGTCCGCATCAAGAGCTGTAGTCGTACTCATTGGCGTCGTCATAGCCTTGGAGTCCTCCATCTTGAACTTCCTCACAATGTCCTTGGTGTACTTAGCCTAGTGCACAAATGTTCCTTCCTTTGATTGCTTGATTTGTAGCCCGAGGAAGAACTGCAATTCGCCCATCATTCTCATCTCAAACTCCCTACTCATATCATCCTCGACCGTGTAGTGCGTTCATTCATGTCGCCGATGATCCTCGAAGCTGGGTGATCCACTTGAACTCGCCGGGGAGGTTCTCGCCTCGAAGCTACCTCCCCCTCAACATCAGCTTCTCCTCGTTCTTGATTTGTCATCGTAGGTGTAGCAGAGGGTCCATCCATCATCGTAGTCGAAGTAGTGGGTACATGTTCAGCCGGGGGCACCGCACCGCCATCCTCATCATCACCATGTTCATGCTCCTCCTCCCCGAAAAATCTCCTCGCCGAGCTCATCATCACCGCACACTCAAAGACAAGCCGACTACGTGGCTCGTCTCGTCGAAGGTTACCTCGCAAGTCTCCACGATTTGGTTAGTTTCAAGATTGAGCACACGATATGCTCTAGAGTGAGATGCATAACCAAAGAAAATGCCATCGACGTACCTAGCCTCAAACTTATCCAACTTCCCCGCCTTTCTTCGAATGAAACACTTGCAACCAAAAACATGGAAGTGACTCACCTTGGGTGTGCGACCATGCATCAACTCATAGCATGTCTTCTTCTTGTGCACTCGAGGTATATCCCGTTCGACACATAGCATGCGGTATTCACCGCCTCGGCCCAATACCTCCTCGGAGTCCTATGCTCATCAAGCATCGTCCGAGCCATCTCGCACAAGGTCCTGTTCTTCCTTTCCACAACACCATTCTGGGGAGGCGTATACGGACTCGAAAACTGGTGCTCAAGACCCAAGTCATGACAAAAGGTTTCAAAATGAGAGTTCCTGAATTCCGAGCCATTATCACTACGGATAGCTCGTATGGCATCTCCATGCCTCTCGTTCCTCAACCTCAAGACTAGATCTCGAACAAAACCAAATGTCTCCCCCTTATCCTCGAGAAAGAACACCCACGCATACCGAGAATAGTCGTCCACCACAATAAGGACATACCACTTCCCACCCACAGATCGCACACGAGCTGGGCCAACAAGGTCCATATGGAGCAGCTCGCATGGACGCTCAGTCATCACATCGGTGAGAGGCGGGTGAGAAGAGGCCACCATCTTGGCATGCCTACACGGAGCACAAACCAACTCTTTCTCAAGCCTCAACCGTGGCAATCCTCGGACCAAATTGAGTTTACTCAAGCGAGACAAAAGGTCAAAGCTCAAGTGACCCAACTTCCTATGCCACTTCCACAACTCACTCGAAGAACCAACCAAGAAACAATGCTCCACACCAGAAGACTGAGAAAAATCAGCACGAAACACCTGACCCTCGGGAACGACCATACAGATAAGGTCCCCTCGAGAGTCCACAATCCGAGAACCACCAGGCCGAAACAACACCTCAAAACCCTCATCCAACAACTGGGACACAGAAAGCAAATTGTACCCCAGCGATTGAACGAGAGCAACACGCCTCGAGTGATCTTGTCACTCACTTTTATCTCACCTTCTGAAAGCACACGCCCACGCCCATTGTCCCCAAAGGTGATGTACCTCTTCGTCACCACCGGGACGAGACTTGAGAACCACCCCCCGTCTCCGGCATATGCCTCGAGCAACCGGAGTCAATCAACCAAATGTTCTTCAAGTCTCCCACCCGAAATTCAAAAATAGGCACGTGAGCGAACAAACGACTCAAAGACCGGGGTTAGTACCAAAGGAGGAAAACCAAGCGCCGAGCCATTTGCTCGAAAGTGGGGTTAGCACCAACCAAAGCATCTCTCCTACCAAAGCTACCTCCACGAACACCACCACGGTAACCACCCCGAGGGAACCACCCCCTCTCGCCCGGAGGAGGACCAAAACCACGCAAGAAAGCCCGTGGAACGTCCTTCCTCTCCAACTCAACACCACGACTCCTCCAATCCCCGTATTGAGCACGAGGAGGACAACGCCTAGCAACCGACCACCCGCACCCTTTCCACCCCAACCACCGAACCACGACCACCGAAACAACCCTCGCAATCGTACGAGCTCGAAACCCGAACCGCCGTCCGTCCGTGCTCGCACCGGTCCGACCGGTGCTCCACACCGTCCGACCGGTGTGACCCGGGCAGCAACACCACCCGCGACCTTCTTCTCTCCCCAAGCCCGAACCGTCCTCACAATCGCCTTGCCCCCGGGCATCCGCATACGAGGCTCAAGTACACCATCGAAGTGTGGTACTTGTCCTTGTTAGCCCACTCCTTCTCCATTCTCTCCTCTCGCTTCCTCTTGAAGCAAAACTCCTCCTTATGGCCATCTCTCCCACAATAGCCACAATGGAACCTCACAAGCTTAGGCTTAGGCTTGGGATGTGGTCGTTCACTTGGTTTCTCTCCACTCAAACCCTCCACCGGTTTCTCACCACTAGCCTTCTCACTCTCCTTCCCAAAGAACACTTTCCCCGAAGTGCTCACAAACTTGATAGGCTTTTGTAGGTCATTTGTGGGTGTAGGAAACACGGGTGGAGCTGGGGTTGTGTCTAGTCGATTCCTTAGATGGTTAGGTTTTGGAGGGAAATCATTTTTGTGGTGGGTTTTTGGTGGCTCCGGGATATTTTCTCCACTTCCCTCACCAACCTTGTTTGCTCCAAGCCCCTCACCATCTTGCCTCTTAAAGGCCTCGATCATCATCCTCAACTGAGGCTCATGACCGGACAACCAACCCATCAAATTCCTCAAATCATCATTCTCATCCTGCAAACGATCAACATAATGTGCAAGCTCCAAATTTTTCAATGCATGCATTTCACAGGTAGAGCAAGATGTAGGCATGGGTTCCTTCAATTTAGCCTTGAGCGAACTAGTGTAAGCATGCATCTCATCAATCTTAGCATGCAAAACAGGGCAAGAAGTGCAAGAACCTAGCAAAGCAGGTCTAGACTTAAGCTCAGCCACTTCAACCCTAAGCACATCTAGTTCCTCACACTTGGAGGCTTGCTTCTCCTTAAACAAAGCAAGATCAGCAAGGAATATGGAGCAATCAAGACAATCATTCTCATCGAAACAACGGGGCTAGCCTTAAGCGAATCAATCTCAAGCTTGCTATCAAGCACCCGTGTCTCTAGCTCACCCACTCTAGTCCTAGCATCCTCGAGTGAAGCCCTAAGCTCTTTCCTCATTTTCTTGGCCTCTCTAAGCATGTCATCACGGTTATCAAGCAAAGAGCCAAGCCTCTCATTCTCCCGGCGCAAGAAGGGAAGTTCATCACGCACCTCGTCGTCGGACTCGCAGTCCGAGTCGCTCCGTGTGCTCTTCTTATCGCCGTAACTCGCCGCCATGGTGCGAAGCCATCTCCCGCGGCGCCCTCACCCCCGCTCGTGTTCTTGGACGACTTCTTGTTCTTGCGGCGATCTCCCTCGTCTTCGCCGGGCCGCTCGAGCTCGAGGTGGAGTACGCGGAACCGGAGTCGACGTCGCTCGCTCCAACCATCGCTCGGGCCTTGCCTCGGCCCTCCTTCTTCCTCGATCGTCGCTCGTCCTTGTACTTGTTCTTGTGCTTGCTCTTGTGGTCGCGCCTCGAACGGTACTTGCCATCGTTCATCCTCGGCTTGTGCTTGTAGCCGTCCTTGTTCTCGGCCTTCTCGGGCGGCCGGCGACGAAGTGTCCCGCTTGCCGCACCGGAAGCAAGTCCTCGTGTTCCTCCTCATGTTCACGCGGTTCTCGTGCGGCGGCCTCTCGAACCGCCTCGTCAACGCGCCGGCTCGTCCTCTCCAAGGTCATCAAACTCCTCATCTGGCATAGACATCAGAGAGGAAAATGAGAACATCCTGGTGGATGGGTTGGAGTTAGTCTTTCCTTTGGAACCACCAACGAGGGCAAGACTATGGGAATCGCTCGGTCCCTCGAGCTTGGCGATCATGCCCCTATCCACCTCGACCGACTTGAGCTTTGAGAACAGGCTCGTTCACCGTCGAGTATCATACCTCTCCGACTCGACTATGGCCTCGAACTTTCCGCCCCATATCGTACGATCCAAAGAGTGTAAGAGCTTGACCGCTCTATCATGATCATCGTACGGGAGCACGTCCACATTGGCCCTCATGTTGTTCACCACCACCGTGAACCTCTCGAAACAAGGCATCGATGGACTCACCGGGGAGATGAGTGAAGTTCTCGTACTCTCTCCGTAGGTCGCATACAACCGTGCCCGAACTCGGGCGTTCCCAACATGAGCCTCCTTCAACACCGCCCAAATCCTACAAGCCAAGTGCTCGGTGTGCACCCGATCGAACTCAGGCTGACACAAAGCACGAAACAAGTAGTCGACCGCCTTATTGTTGGCGTCGAATCTGTCTCTCGACCCTGGAGCAAGGAAATCCATCGACTGGACATAGCATGTGTCCACCGTGACATCCCAAAGCAGCTGACCCTTTCCGCGGAGGAACGCACCCATCCGCTTGCTCCACATCTGGTAGTTCTTGCCATCGAAGTGTAGAGGACCCGAACCCCATTCCTGGTACGCCATCCTTGGATCTTAGACTGGTTAGAGTCAACAAAGACCCGAACCGGCTCGATACCACTTGAAGGACCGATACGGCGAACCAGAGAGGGGGGGAGTGAATGGGAGCCGATAAAAATTCTTCTCGAAGGAGATGAAAACTCCAACAAGACGAACACGGCTTCCAACACACGTCTCCGACTCACTACCCAAGTTGGCCAAGCCCACGTAGCCACTGGAGTGCCACTGGACCTAGGAACCAACACACACAGCCTTCCGACTCGAGAACGCAGCGGAACAACAAACCCCAAGTCTACAGACCCACACCGGTCAGACCGGTGAGCACCACCGGTCAGACCGGTCCCTGCTGGTGAAACTGAGCAACTTTCACTAAGTGGCTCTACACCGGTCAGACCGGTGAGACACACCGGTCAGACCGATGGCAGCCTGAAAGCCCCCAAGGCACCAAACAGGCCAACCGACCACCAAATGGACCCAAACTCGAAACAGCAACAACACGGGACAACAACGAACACACCAAGACGTTCACCCGAGCAAAAACCCACAAGGGCTCGCACCGGTCAGACCGGTCAAGAGCACCGGCCGACCGGTGTAGCTCGGGCGGCTCGGGATGAACAAAGACCCGCGGGTCAACTCCCCCAAATCCAAATCTCGATCTCCCGAATCGCTCCACGGACTTGAACAAGACTTTGGGGATATCAAGAACACCTCATGAGGAGTCCATAGCCAAGTTTAATCCCACAAAAACTCGTCCAAAAAGGAGGAATCGAAGAAATCCCGCCGAGAGCACTTCCAACCCAAGAACTCAAGAAACCCCAAAATCGAGCATCTTTACTCACGGATTTGGGAGGGGAATCACAGCCCAAAGAACCACGAAGGGTTCCCACAAATTTCCCCCATCAAATCCCCAAGAGAAAGGCCCCGAAATCAACCCAAAGAAATCACCGAGAGAGGGCTCCGAAAATCACCACCAAGAACAACCGGGGAAAACACATCCAAACCTTGAGGAACCACGCCGAATCATCTATACATGAAACAAAGGTTCGTACAAGGTCTAGCAAGCCGCCCGATCATCCATCCCTCTCTACAAGATCTCTCCGTGAAGCTCTCTTGCTAGTCCTAGAGAAAACCTAAGGAAAAATAGGTGGAAAATAGGAAAACTAATGAGCTAGGGTTCCAAGAGTTGGCTGCCATCCTCTCACCTCTTGGGTTATATGGAGGCAACCGAATGTCTAAAATGCCCTTCTCTACTAACTAGGGATACAAGCCCCTCAAGGGCAGATTTGGAATTCTTGATGTCTTCACCATCGGACGGATGCCCGCAACCGCACCTCGCGTAGCCTCGACGCAAGCCATGCGATCCCGACGCGTGTCCTCCGCTTCGAAGATTCCGGTGACCGCGTCGTCACACACCGGTCGGACCGGTGCTCCTCACCGCCGACCGGTCCCCACCGGTCGAGGCCGGTCCGACCGGTCCGGTGCCGCCGCACCTCCGTCTTCGGTTCTCCGGTCTTGGCTTTGTGGATCAACCAAGGAACCCGGTGGTTTTCTCGGTGAACCACCGGAAACCCCGCGAACTCGGTGTAGCCTCCGCCAATCTCCACTCATGACTTGGCTCCCACGTAGTCCCGCTCGACCTTGGTTTTGAGGCTCAACCAAGAAACCATCCATGACTTCATCTTGCTGTTCATGCCACCATGCGGCCCGCACTTGACCCCCGTTGGCCACCGGGTCCCTCGAACGAAGCCTACTTGTCTTCTCCACACCCCGGAGGCCTCACCGGCGACGACCTTTCGCGCTTGTTCTTCACCTGCACCAACACCAGTCAAGCCGCAACCTGCACCTGCAATACTTAGCCAAGAATCAGTCCACACAACGTTGTCAATCACTCATCACACAAGGAAGCGACCATCCACCGGTCCTCGAACCACACATGGTCCTCAACTTGGCGATGGCCGGTCTGCCGAGGATGGCATGGTAAGAGGTCTCGAAATCCGCGACCTCGAACTTGATGTACTCGGTACGGTAATTGTCCCGAGACGCCCCAAAGGTAACTTGCAGGACCACTGAGCCCGGTGGAATAGCCGCGTTGCCGGGGACGATGCCGTAGAAGGGCGTGTTGCTCTTGGTGAGCATATGAGTGACGTCGAGCTTCATTTTCTTCAAGGTCTTGGTGAAGAGGACGTTGAGCCCGCTCCCACCGTCGATGAGCACCTTGTTGAGTTTGGAGCCCGCCACCACTGGCTTCAGGACGAGGGGGAACCGTCCTGGCTCAGAGAAGCTGGTCCATCGATCCGCGCGGGAGAAGGTGATGGGTACCTCCGACCACCTGAGAGGGGTCGGGACCGCTGGCTCAATGGACATGACTTCACGACGGGTAGCCTTCTGCTCCCGCCTGCTGGGCAATCCGCCGAAGAGGACGTTGACGGTCTTGTCGGGCTCCTGGAAGTCGTTGTTGTCGCCGTCCTTCTTCTTGCCCTTTTGGTCGTGAGGGTGCGGTGGCTCTGGCGTATCCTTGAGTGCATGCCTGAGTTGGTAGCACTGCTCGGTGGTGTGGTTGCCATTTGGATGCCACGAGCACTTCTCCTTCAGCAGGTCTTTGAAGTCGCCGGAGTTCTTCTTCGAGTTCCCTTTCGCAGGGCGCTGGATAGCCGCGACAGTGTTGTCTGGCTTGCGCTTGCGGTTGGGGCCCGAGTAGTTGTTGTTGTTGTTGCGGCCGCCTTGGTTTGCGTTGCTGCCGCTGCCGCCGCCCTGGTTCTGCTTGCTCTTGCCGCGGATGGCGTCGTATTTGGCGTTGGCCTTGTCTTCTTCATCCGCCCAGGACGTGATCATGTCCTTGAGGTGGGGGATGGACCTGGGGCGGCGACGACCGAAGTCTTCGAATGTGCGGCGGTGGTAGAGGCCGTCTTGGAAGAGGTCGATGACCTCTTTGTCGGTAACGTTGTTGACGGTTAATAGTTGTATCAAAGTTCGTTTAGACTTGCAAGCGGACAAGTCTCCCGTCGTAGTCAAGGGACCCTTCTTCCCTCGAGTGGTGAACCCAAGGTATCGAATCCGTGGAACAATGTGCAAAGCAAGGATTCAATCTAGTAAAGCAAGGTGAGCTATCTTATGATGAACTAAGTTGCATCTAATCTACTAACTCATAAAGAAAACGAATCTAAACTAATCTACTAAAGAGGTAACAAGAGAAAGCAAGAGATAACCAGTCTAGAGAATCTAGATCATGCTTATGTCGTAGCTCCAAACAAGATAGATGAAGATAGAAAAGCGAATCTCATTAAAAGCATATTTAAATCGTGGCCTTCCCATCCGACTCCGAAAACGCCCGCCTTTCGGAACCCCCGTTCTGTCACAACGTATACCTATTCATGCGGGTAGTCTAGGGCGAGTTCGATAGAACAAGTTGAAATCACTTGGCCGGTCCGTATGCACCTCTAGCCACCGCGGCTACAAGAGCACCCTATGTAATCTAGCTATAGACTAGATCGTAGAAGAAGCAAAACCAAGAAGAAAACAAAATCATCGAGAAGGCACTTAATCGCTAGAAATCGGATTCACTTACAAACTTCACCATGAATGATTACATGAACAAGATCACCACCGGGATCCTACCTCGATCTTGATCCTCGCTCCGGAGCTCCGACGTGGTCTTCCATGCAAGGTTCCCACGTCGGCTAGGGAAACCCTAGACAACTAGCACGACCCTCATCTCCGAGATGGTGTCTCTCAAGCTTCTCTGCTCCTCGGCGGCGGATTACGACTTGATTGATGCGTGGCTCTCGGTCAGGGGGCTATTTATAGCCTGAGAAGCAACTAGGTCAAAGGGGAGGCCGATTGGGCCCCGAAAAGGGCTGGGCCGGCCGGCCTGGGCTGGCCGGCCTGGGCCCAATTCGGCCCATCTCGTGGCCTGCTTCGCCCGGTGTTGCTTCCCGCGTCTTCTAGATGTTCTCCCCTTTTGCATGTGGGCCCTTGACGTCGGTTTCTCTCCGAATTGGACTCAACTCCTTGTCTTGCAAGATTCAGCACTTTTCTGGCTCAGTCCTCGGAGTTTATCATCTTCTCGGGCTTAGTCCTTGGGCTCTTGGAGTCATGTTCACTTCATTGCTTGACTTGTATCGGGCTTCAAAGTCTTGTCATGAGGTGCTTAGTGAACTTATCCCGGAAGTCTTGCTTTCAACGTTAAAACCCTGCGTAAACACTTAACTCCAAAACCGACATGCACAAGTGAACTTGTTATACCACGGGGGTTAGTACCAATGAATAAGATACAAAAGTCATGCCAACACCGAAGGTAAACTCATGGCTAGGTTGACGGATTTTCACCGTCAACATCTCCCCCATGCTTAAACCTTGCTCGTCCTCGAGTAAGCCTTTGATGGATATCATCGTTGCCCATCAATGTTTAAACCTTGCACTTGATCATACATGAAAAAAAACATAATGCTCTCAAAAGTTTAATTCGTTAAAGTTCCATAATGTACTAGCCTTCACCTCTACGGAGGGTAGATTCTTATTAAGCTTATCCCACAAGTATTAACATGCTCACAAAGTTTAAATAGATCTCAGAATTTTTGAAATAAAGAACGAGATAAAGAAAAGAGCTAAACCAAATTCACAAATTTAAATCACCTTGCATATTGCTCATTAACTCTCATCTCGCTTGTCTCTCAAGCCTATATATTCCACTCCTTTCCCTCTCATAACATATATGTGTGGTAGGCTTTATATGGAGCTTTGGGAAAGTTTAGTCCTAACAAGATTTTATAAATGAGGTGTTGTCAAAACAAGACAAGCTTCTCATGGTCTTACCGAGACTCGTCAAAAAGTTCATTGGAAAATAATGTTAAATCAAGGAGGGGAAAGAGAAAAATACACACACTTTTAGATGAGTGGACATGTGCAAATGGCAAAGAGTGATCCCGAGGCACAAAGGAAGTCCTCGTTATCGGATTGCACATGGTTGGAAAATGAGAATGGATCTTTTTAACTTGAAGCCTTGATTGCATTCTTAGAGAACCGGGGAGTTCACTTTACGCATACTCATATTTTTTTTCTCTTTCTCATATTTCTCATTCTTTTCTTTCTTTCTTTCTTTCTTTCATTCATTTTTTTCTGTCATATATTCGGTTACGTGACTTTCACAACGGAGTTTTGATTTTTTTTATTTACTTGCTCCTCTTTTGAACTTCCTTTTTTTTAAAATTGCTCCCCTTTGAACTCTAAAACTGCACCGTACCTACCTCCTCCCCCATGCTTAGATGTTGCTCGTCCTCGAGCAAAGAGGCAAAAAATAAGGTAGGTACCGGAAATATTTTTCCTTGGAGAGATACTTGAAATCTTCAATGTCAGCACCGCCTTGCGATCTTCCTTGAATTGATGATCCATTCTCAACGATAGGTTGTGGTCAAGGAGGTAATCACAAAAGATGATATTTGGTTTAAGGGTGGATATCCGGCGAAGTTTGTGAGATCTTCAATGCGGGGATACACAATGCACGGATAAAAGGCTAGCAAAAAGATAGATACGCAAAAACGGAATGACCAGCTTATTAGTCTCGGGCCAGAGAAATCATGGCCTGCAATAACTCACTCAAAAATAAATCTTGTACACTAAAGTTTATGCACTCAAATATATATAAGGCTCTGGATAGGTTGAGCAACACACAAGTGATATTTATGACAAGGTTAGCAATATTTTTTAGCATAAAAGACATCTTTAATCTATTCATAACTTGAGAGCACATAAAACACTATGGGTCTTTTATTTTAATCATAACCTCCGCTAAAGATTAAGCTAGCATTTAGATAATTTCAGATTTGTATTTTTAAGAGAGCACTAGTTCAAACATGCATAAGTCAATTACAAAGATAAACAAAGTGGCAATTATAATCATATATCATCATGGCATAAACCTTGTAACTTTACTAATGGTAAAAACTTGGTGGCGACATTATTCATGATGAAAATAAAAACTAACACAAACGATGAAAATTAAACTAAAAACTGAAAATTAAAGCAAAGCTGAAAATACTTCGCAAACATAGGCACATCCAAGCTGAAAATTAAAGAAAAGGGGGTAAAGGAAAGATAACTAAAGCTCCTCCTCTCTCTAATCTTCCGCCGGTGGTTGATATTGATAGTCTTGGTTGTTGTACCCTTACTTGTAATAGGAATGCACCACTCCTCCTATGAATTGTCCGACGGTGCTAGGTGAAGGTGTCCAAGCACATAAGCGACGTTTGCATTTCCTTCACCCATTTGGTTTGTATTGGTTAGGATGGCTGCAATAATTTGCACGTTCCTTGCAGCGTATCCTCCAATGGTGGCCACATTTTGTTGTGGTTGAGGAAGGTGTGCATATGGCTCCGCAAAGACTACGTTGGGCACCGCAAAATTGGTGGGGGTATGGCTGCACCACTCCCCCATGCTTGCATTGGTACATCACCGTAGTAACTCGGCGGCACCGGGGTTCCTCCCAATGGTGGGACATAATTTTGTTGTGCACCTCCTTCTTGGGTCGTGGAAAAACCTTCTCCTAATCCTTCTCTTTTATTTTTTTTCTTCGCCGGCACAAGAAGTCATTCCTCTAACTGATCTTCTTCCCCTCAAGAAAAAGTCTTAATCTTCCATCCGATAGGGGCAAATTTACTTTGGCCACTTTGAAGCCTCCTCTCTCATCTTCACTTATATATTTTCCTTTCTTCATATACTCAAATTCTAGGGAGGTCCCGGGTAGGAGATGATTCGGGTTCCTTGTAATACCCGGTTTTAAAGAGATAGCCAACATGGAGAGGTAACAACCCGATCTCCCGAATCCGATGTTGCTCACAACACCACCGGTTGATCATAGGTGAGTGGGGTCGATTGGCTGCCTGGCAAAGCCGAGTAAAGCCAATTCAAATCCGTGTTGGTTATCTTTGTTTCTCTCATTCTCCCAAAAATCCACTTGCACAAAAGTGACACACTTAGATGATGGGGTTCCGGATAGTATTCGTTGATGGTCTCTTCCCGTGATCATACTCCAAAAACCGTCCCATGTGCCTTCATGCACATCCACTTGTTCCGGAGCTCCGTTTTGAAAATAGGGGACACTCGCCCATGGGCCTACGATACTAGAACATTCAATCGTTTCGAACAAGAAAACCAATCTAATCTATCGGGGGTTGTGTTGAATGGATCCAAGGAAGCATTAGAGCTCTACTCCCTTTATGGCATGGTAGCTAACCTTAAGCATTAAAGTATTTCCAACAAAAGACGATAGATAGATAATCCAACAAAGTATGATTACATCTCAAGATCGATTGCAACCCATGGATGAAAGGAGATTACCCCATCAAGGTGCTAGAAATAGCATCATTGATCAAGGTTACCCTTCCGACGGTGTCTTCCTTCTTCTCCTCTTGTGGGCTCCCTCCAACGGAATGAGAGACTCAACACTCCTTCATCAAGGGTATGCGCCATGGTCATGAAAATTTCCTCGGCGAATGCCTTGTGGGTGTTTGCCGACACTCTGTTAGAGAATTGCACCGGTGTCCCGTGTGAAACCCAATATGTGGAGAGCTTGGTCATCGATGTCGACGTTCGCTACAAGCCTCTACTTAAGGCGAGCGAGCTTCTTCTCCTCCTCCTCCGTCATGATGACATACCCCTCGGAATACCGCGGAGCGTATGGAGGTGGAGCGGATGATCGTGTCAAGTGGCGAGGTTGGACGAGCGGCTCCTCCATATGTTATTGAAGTTTGGTAAACCTAATAAACGAGTTTCGTGTGGCCCTCATGCCACCAAGGAGAAGAGTGTGGTTCCTCCTCGGCGGTGCCGTGTCCTCCTCCATACTCCGAGGAAACTCGGAAACCGAGTGCCTCCTCGAAGAGGTTGATGGCTTAGACGACGATGATCCCTTCCTTTTTTTGGTGAAAAGGCTTGTAGTTTTCTTCCATGATTGCAGCACTCTCCCTCACAAATATATGTCCGGGGTTTTCACCCGGTAACAAGGTACACAAATATTCTTTGGAGTCTGGACTTTGAGTGGATTAAGGATGTGATTTGTTGCACGAAACAAACGCGGTGGATGGCTAAGTCTAAGGTGATTCCGGCCTACAAACTAGAGCACACGAACAAAGAGTTGGATGAAAGACTTACCTCTCTCCTCCTCTTGGCTCGGTTCTTCTTTAGTGCATGTTGCTTCGTGACCGCGTACACCTTCCAAACGTTCCCGTCCACTCCTTCGCTTGCATTATTGCTCCTTCCACTTGATGTTTTCGCTTGATTCATTGCCATACTCCCTTGCCTCACATGCATCCATGATATTCCTACAAAACAAGGCCTTGGCTGCCCCCCATGCTTGTACTTTGCATGTGGTTTGATAAAAGATGTTGGAGGGGCATCCCGTGATGTATCATGGTGCATGTATGGTCAAGTTAACTTGATTGCCTCCCTCTAAGCATGTTTTAAGGCTAAGCACTACTCTAATTTCGAAATTTAAAAATATTTTTCAGAGCCATGCAAGAGCTCAAGCATAAATTTAGAGAAGTTTTTAAACCATTAAAAACAAATGTAAGTCGGAAATATTTTCCAACTACGTTGATATCGGTCTCGCCGGTATTGTTTGCCTTCATTAGTTGAGAGCAAGCTTTTCCCGTCTTGATCATGGGGGCATAGGTTTAGGTCCTAATTTTGATTAGATGAGAGGGATTTTGAATGAAATAAAATTAAATGAGGCTTAGAAAAATTCTAATCTTAGAGAAACCAAGGATATGGATTTTTAAACCAACCAAAAATCAAGTTTCTAGGTTCACGCGAGTCCTACCACATGCTGAAATTTAAATAACATCTAGATACAAGTCGTGGCTCTACTCGAGTGTTTTTAGCATGAAAAACAAGTCGACCACAGCACCATAATGAGGGTGAAGGGTTGAGTTAGGTTCTGAAATTTTTTTTGGTTGTGGTTTCTCGAAAAAGAAGCAAACAATCACATAGGATGGTTCATGTAAAGGGTTTATGATCAAGCAAAATATTCAACCAAGAATTATGTCTCTAATATTAATCAACCATTCTAAGTCTAAGGTTTTGCGTAGTAAAATTCAAAACTGAATTATATTTAAAAAGACTTGAAAAACGTGGAATCGGGTTGTCCTCCCGGTAGCTTATTCTTGACTCGACGAAACGGGTTGCCTCCCGCCTAGCGCTTCGTTTATAGTCCATGGCTAGACTTCTTCACTTGATTACTTCGGATCAACGCTCTTTGCGGGCGTTGCAATCTTGGGTACCCACTTTGGCTTAGTCAATTTTTTTGGTCTACACAGGCTGGCTTTGTCCTCTGGTCTTGACGGATGCAACAACTTCCTTGTGGCTCGACATCTCGAACTCCGGTCCTTCGGTCGTGATCTTCATGGTCCCTAGTGTGATCCTCCATCTCCCGAATGAGTTTGAGTAGCCTTTCGCCGTCTTGGGACCTTGGAGTTGTCTCGGATATTCTTCTTTGTTACCCATCGGGCGCCCGGCAAGTTGTCCCACTTGCGTCTAGCATCTTCATCACTATGAACACTTCACGTATAGAGCTTCCGACCTCCGTCACCTTGCCATCTAAATTTTTTAATATTTTCTCCATAGCCTCGAACTTAGTGACGGCGTCCTTGTTGATCTTAGCTTGCTCGTCCATCAAGTCCTTGAATTGTGCACAAAGAGGAACCAAATCTTGAATCGACGAACTTGCATTGAATCGGGGTTACCTTGGACATGGTCGTACTCCACACACTCCTTGCATGTGGATCTTGCTTCGGCGGCCTTTAGGTGTTGAGCTTCTTTCTCCATCTCCATCTTCTCCATCCTCCTCTTGATTTGAACGGCCTTCCGGCGTCTTGACTTGGAGGTGGTGATTCCCTTGGAGATTTTGATGGTCCTTCGAGTTTGACTTTTGAATCTAGGGTTTCCAACCCTTTAGCTTGTGTTGCACGTCACCTTTGCCTGTAAAGTTTTCCTGGATCATTCACAAAAAAGTTTTGGGTTTCTTGGAGAGGTAGCCAACCATCTTCGGTTAGGGTTAGCAATAAAACAAAAATCTAAAAAGAAAAGAAAAATTAGGGTTAATCAAAACTAGATTAGATTGACTCTTTTTTTTTCTTTTTGGGGATGATCAAACATAAGAGATGCAAAAGAAAATCAAAAGAAAAACTGAAAGATAACCGATACTAGATCGGATCTTGATTGCTTGTTCCCCGGCAACGGCGCCAGAAAAAGGGGCTTGTTGGCGGTTAATAGTTGTATCAAAGTTCGTTTAGACTTGCAAGCGAACAAGTCTCCCGTCGTAGTCAAGGGACCCTTCTTCCCTCGAGTGGTGAACCCAAGGTATCGAATCCGTGGAACAATGTGCAACGCAAGGATTCAATCTAGTAAAGCAAGGTAAGCTATCTTATGATGAACTAAGTTGCATCTAATCTACTAACTCATAAAGAAAACGAATCTAAACTAATCTACTAAAGAGGTAACAAGAGAAAGCAAGAGATAACCAATCTAGAGAATCTAGATCATGCTTATGTCGTAGCTCCAAACAAGATAGATGAAGATAGAAAAGCGAATCTCATTAAAAGCATCTTTAAATCGTGGCCTTCCCATCCGACTCCGAAAACGCCCGCCTTTCGGAACCCCCGTTCTGTCACAACGTATACCTATTCATGCGGGTAGTCTAGGGCGAGTTCGATAGAACAAGTTGAAATCACTTGGCCGGTCCGGTATGCACCTCTAGCCACCGCGGCTACAAGAGCACCCTATGTAATCTAGCTATAGACTAGATCGTAGAAGAAGCAAAACCAAGAAGAAAACAAAATCATCGAGAAGGCACTTAATCGCTAGAAATCGGATTCACTTACAAACTTCACCATGAATGATTACATGAACAAGATCACCACCGGGATCCTACCTCGATCTTGATCCTCGCTCCGGAGCTTCGACGTGGTCTTCCATGCAAGGTTCCCACGTCGGCTAGGGAAACCCTAGACAACTAGCACGACCCTCATCTCCGAGATGGTGTCTCTCAAGCTTCTCTGCTCCTCGGCGGCGGATTACGACTTGATTGATGCGTGGCTCTCGGTCAGGGGGCTATTTATAGCCTGAGAAGCAATTAGGTCAAAGGGGAGGCCGATTGGGCCCCGAAAAGGGCTGGGCCGGCCGGCCTGGGCTGGCCGGCCTGGGCCCAATTCGGCCCATCTCGTGGCCTGCTTCGCCCGGTGTTGCTTCCCGCGTCTTCTAGATGTTCTCCCCTTTTGCATGTGGGCCCTTGACGTCGGTTTCTCTCCGAATTGGACTCAACTCTTGTCTTGCAAGATTCAGCACTTTTCTGGTTCAATCCTCGGAGTTTATCATCTTTTCGGGCTTGGTCCTTGGGCTCTTGGAGTCATGTTCACTTCATTGCTTGACTTGTATCGGGCTTCAAAGTCTTGTCATGAGGTGCTTAGTGAACTTATCCCGGAAGTCTTGCTTTCAACGTTAAAACCCTGCGTAAACACTTAACTCCAAAACCGACATGCACAAGTGAACTTGTTATACCACGGGGGTTAGTACCAATGAATAAGATACAAAAGTCATGCCAACACCGAAGGTAAACTCATGGCTAGGTTGACGGATTTTCATGGTACCCGATTGGCCCATGGCGCCCGCGAAGTTGCTTGTGAACTGCTCCTTCAGCTGGTCCCACTTGTCGATCGAGTGCTTGTCCAGCGACTCGAGCCATGTGAGTGGTGCTTGGTCCAGGCAGAAGGGGAAGTAGAGGCACTTGGTGTCGCTGTTGCCGCCAGCGTTCTCGATGGAGAGGGCGTAGCATCTGAGCCACTGGATGGGATCCTGCTTCGCATCGTACTTGGTGATCCCCAAAGGCTTGAACTTGTCGGGGAGGAGCAAGTTGCGAAGTCGAGGTGAGAAGGCGGGGAAGCCGTCGCCCTCAGCTGCGGTGGTCGACTTCTTCCGCCGCAGCTCCTCAATCTTCTGGCGGGCATCGTAGCCGCCCTGAGAGGCACCAGAGGCGTGGCTGTTCGCGTGGCCCCGGCCGCCGCGACTGCCGCCACCTCCCGGCCCTCCCGTTGGCCCCATGGTTGGAGCTTCCGCCGTCGCCTGCCGCCGCCGTCGGGATCGTTGCCGCCCCCGCCGGCTGGAGCGCGGTGAGGGACGACTTCTCGGTTGCCGTGGTCGTGCTGTGAAGGCCCGCCGACATTGGAGTGACGACGGTTTGGCTCGGCTGGGAGGTCAGCTCGAGTACGGTTAGGACCATTGTTGGCGCTGCGACTTGTGGCTTCATTGTCGCGGTGTCTGGCTGGAGGTTGGTTGACTCTGTTGTCGACCCGCATGAAGTAGGCGTCTTCAGCGAGCTTGGCGATGACCTCTCCAGCGCGTATGCCCTGAGCCTGACGTGCGATCGCTGTGATCGACATGAGGCATTGCTCAGGGGTGGTGTGTACTCTGCTCTCGACCGCCTCAAGAGCTTCCGCAAGGTTGCGGACGGGGAAGTTGTCGCGGAGGCGCCGGCGACGTTCGCTGCACTTCCGGTTACACTCACGTCGAGCGTCTCTGTCTGCAGGGTTCTCGTTCGGTGGAGCATCAGCAGAGAGCTCGTCGGAGGAGATGTCTTCCAGGTACTTGTCCTGAGCCGTGCCTGAAGGTCCTGGGGTGTCGCCGGCAGCCATGAAGACTTGGCGATCAGGGGTGCCAAGGCTGGACTCAGAGGGTGCCACCTCAGTTGGTGTGCTTGAGTCAGCCCAGGCTAGTGGTGTTCCCTCCTGGAACGGTAGCGAGTCGATGTAGGCGACGTAGCGTAAGTCTCCCTTTATCAGGTCGTCAGGTTTGCGGTCTGGCCAGTAGACGTATCTGCCGGCCGGCGTGGATGTTATAACCAGCCCAGAGGCTGGCCCTGACAAGGGAAGCTCGGAGGAGTTGTCCTCGGACTCGGGCTCCTCAGGGTCCGACCCGAAGTCGAACTCGTAGTCCGGGTTCGAGTAGAACTCGAAGAGAGGGCTGGAGTCCGAAGCGCGATCGGGGGTGGTGTCGGAGTCCGAGTTGCACTCGGGTACGAGCTCCTTGCCGGCCCGGCGCGAAGTGGGAGCCCCCGTGCGGGCCCGGCTGAGGGTGCGGGGGCCACGCGCGGAGCGCTCGCGAGGGGAGGGGACTGCCTGCGATGGCTGAACAGCCGGCTCGCATGCGATGGCCCATGGCGACGTCGAGTTCAAGTTGGAAGCGGACTAGAGCTCGAAGTCAGCGTGGTGGTTGAAGAGTGAAATTTCGCCGAATTTGCCGGTGAGTTCGCCTGTGGCGGCTTCAGGAAGCGTCACGAAGCCTGTCTTCGGGTTGGGCTGCATGGTCAGGCGGCGCTGGAAGGAGCCCGCGCCATCAGCAGTGCAGACCCAGGCGCCGAACACGAAGGTGTCGCCGCGGTTGAAGGCGACTGTTGGCTTGAAGTAGATGGGAGCCGTCGAGTTCGCCATGTGATCTCGGGCGAGACCCCCTACCTGGCGCGCCAGCTGTCGGTGTTTTAGACCGGCAACCTACTAAGGGGAGTACCCGAAGTAGATAAATGTGGCCTCGCCGAGATCGGTAACTCGAAGGAAGAGACACGTGGCACACAATTTAGACAGGTTCGGGCCGCGAGGTGCGCAATACCCTACGTCCTGTATGCTGCGTAGCTCTGGATTGATTGGGCACGATTACAAGATGGTGCAATAGTGCGCCGTGGGTTGTATGAGATGAGATTGGATGCCAGAGATCGGTCCCTGCCTCGCCTTATATAGTCCGGGAGGCAGGGTTACAAGTCGGAGTAGGGAGAGAGTACTAGTCGAGTACGTCTAGGAGCCTTCCATACAGTGTGGGACATGTACAGCTTCCTAACCGAGTACTACTCCTCTACAGTCCTTGTGCTCCATGCCTTTAGGTGCCGTGTAGCGCAAGCCAGGTAGTCCCAGGGGCCCACCGAGTAGTCGGTCCTGGTACCCACCGAGGTAGTGGGCCCAGGGAGGTCCATACGACACTAGCTGACTAGGTGCTCAGTATGGACATCGATGGACCAGCTGCTGGGGAGCAGGTGAACTCGGCGCATGCTAACTTCTTCGACATTGTCTTTGCTGATGCACCTCCTCCTTTGGCGGTGCCGCCGGCGAACACTGCTACCCCGTCTGCACCTTCTCCTTAGGTGCCGTAGAAGAGGCAAAGCTCTCGTCTGCTCGCCAGGCCTTCTTTTGTGCCAATTTCTCGCAAGGTGACACACCATCTCATCCGTCAGCTTGACATTGTGGGGAACGGGCAGGCCATTAGAGATGCGGTAGTGGAGTAGTACGAGAAGATGTATTTGAGCAAAATGCCCAAGAAGACAGTGGCGGCTTTGGCTGTGGTTTCCCGTGTGGCAAGTGGAGTTGTGATGGCAGCCTCCGCAGTGCTGGTCGCTGATGCTGAGGCGTGTCAGGTGCATGTGGTCTGACAGTTATCTTTCCTCTAGATGTGTGTGTGCTCTATTGGTCTTAATGTTAGGTTCTAGTTTCATTTTAGTTAGGCTAGTCAAGCCTGTGGTTGTAATCTTAATGGGTCTTAGTGCTTCAGGTAGCTCTTATGTTGCTAGTTGTTGTAGCGATCTAGGCCCTTTCGCACCTTTGGTGAGGGTGTGTTTCGGTGATAAATGACAACCATATGCTTGTGACTAACCTTTGTTTTGAAGCGGATTTCCATTTGGGTTATTGTCATGAGTATTGAATGGAATGAGACCCCTCAATTTGAATTAATGGACTCAATATGGTTGGATACTATAAGGCTAAGGACTTTGTTAGTTCCAAGTGTCACAAAGGAGATGAAGGACACTTGGATTGCTAGTTTGTAGTTTCGACCATACTATTAAGAGGGGTTCGTACATTAATAGCTTGACCATGCACTCAAAAGCCATAAAAATATGCACACTCAAGTTCCTTGGATACTAACTAGCTCAGAGAGTTCATGGAAGCAAGGTTGATGCAAAAGAATCGATGGAAAACTCAAAGGCACTGAATTGGACGAGTTAAAAAGAAGTTCATAGCGTCAGATGATATGACGCCCTATTTTCTAGATGCGTAGGATGAGTTGTGTGGCCACTGGATTCAAAATGGACCGTCGGATGAACTGACGGTACAGGCATCAGTTCATCTAACGCCTTAGGGTTTGGCTACAGTATGGGTCAAGGCTCTGGACTTAAGCATCAGACGATCCGACGCCTTAACCATCGGTTCATCCGACGATTGGTTTTAAATCATACAGAGACGCGCCAAGTCAAATGCTTCAGCACCGGATGAACCAACGCTTGGATAGGTATACACAGCGGTTCATCCGACGGTCTAATCTAATCATACAGTACCGCCCGGAGTGTGAAGTCTTCAGCACCGGATGATCCGACGGGGCCTCGATGTATAACGTCGGTGTATTGTCTGGGTTTCAAGGTTCAATGGCTATATTGGAGTCTGTGAGTGACCGGATGATCCTACACTTTGTAGGGGGAGACCATCGGTTCATCTGACGGTACTACTTTTTCAGGAAACCTTTTCTAACAGCTAGCCTCCCTTGCTAGGCCTATAAATATGACCCCCTGCCTCTCTTGAGCTTCCTTTGCCATTCTGAAGATCCATTGCAGCCAAGGAGAGAAGGAGAGTGTGTTCTTGCCATTTGGGATTCTCTTCCTCTTCATTGAGGTGTTCTTCTTAGTGATCAAGAGTGTTCAAGGTGCATACATGGCTTAGCTGAGTGCTCAGGTCAAGTGAAGGTGTGCGGGCTTGTTACTCTTGGAGTTTGACGGCTCCTAGACGGTCTAGGTGACTTGGGGGTTCTTGGTGAGCTCTTGGAGATTGTGGGAGCCTCAAGACAAGCTTGGTGTACACGGTTCGAGACCTACCGTTCCAGAGATGGAGAACGGGTACTCTTAGTGAGCACTTGTGTCTTTGTGACTCAAGGGGGAGCAATACTATAAGTGAGTGCTCCAACGTGGACTAGGGGGGAAGCGTCAACTTCTCGATACCACGGGAAAAAATTCGGTCGCCTCTTGTCCCTCTCATTTACTTTCAGCACCTCATTTCCGCTCGCAAGTTTTTTTGTCTCCGCTCTTGTTTTTGCTTGTGTGCTCCATATCTTATCTAGGTTGTTATCTTGCCTCCTAGTGTGTTAATTGCTAAGGAAACTTGTGATAGTGTGCTCTAGTAGTAGGGAAGAACCTTTTTAGAATGGGCAACACTAGTTGATAGGCTAAGGTTTTCAGTTTTCTTTAGAGCTTGCAAAAGAAGTCCCATATTCAACCCCCCTTCTATGTGACTTGATCCTACAAGTGGTATCAGAGCTAGGCTCCCTTTTGCTTGGCTTAACCGCCTAGGGAGATGGGGAAGGGAAGCGGCAATGGCCCTCCTAGGTTGGCGGGGAAGCGCTTCACCTTTTGGGCTCATAGAATGGCTAGCTACCTTCAAGCTCAACACCATGATGCGTGGCGCACTACCATGTATCTGTTGCCTACGGTTCCTACCGAGAGTGAAGTTAAGTGGAATGCGCGTGCTAGAAACCACATTTTTGAGGCGCTAGATGAGGAATTATTTGATCGGGTCTTTGCTTTGCCAACCGCCCATGAAGTGTGGATGGAACTCAAGGAGATCCACGTGGGTAACAAAAAGATCCGTGAGGAAAAATATGAGTTGATCAAGTGGGAACTCAATGAGTTCAAAATGAAGGATGATGAGGGGGTAGAGCAAATGTATTCTAGGATGGGGGTGACTATTCAAAGTATCAATGCTCTTGATGTTGCTAACCTTTCCGAGCAGGAAATCATTCGGAAAATCCTTCAAACACTCCCCAAGCCAAGATACAACATCGTCAAGGCACTTCTCTTTGAGAAGGATTTCACTACCCTCACCATCACCGAGGTTGTGAGCAAGATCCGCTCCCACGAGATGTTCATGATGGAAGACATGGAATCATCTACCTCACACTCAAGCGCCAAGAAAGATCTTGCACTCAAGGCAAGTGAAAAGGGCAAGTCCAAGACGATCAAGGAAAAAGCTCCTTCGTCCTCAAGTGAAAATGAAGATCCAAGTGACTCAAGTGAAGCGGAGAGCGATGATGCTAAGCTTGCTCTTCTCATGAGGAAGACTACAAGAATGCTCTCCAAGATTGGCAAGAAGGGCTACAACTATGATCCTAAGAAGCAAAAGTTCCGGTCATCAAGAAGAAGTGGTGAGGGAAGCAATCGGAAGTGCTACAATTGTGGTAGCTATGATCATCTCTCATATGATTGCCCCAAGCCCGACAAGTGAGTGTCAAACTCAAGCAAGAAGAACGATGAAGATGACAAGGATGCCAAGTACTACAAGAAGAACTCATCCAAGAAAAAGTCATTAAACAAGCCCTACCACAAGAAGAAGGGTGAACATCATTCTCTCTTGGTCAATGAATGGGTGACCGAGGGTGAGACATCAAGTGAATCAAGTGAGAGTGAAGAAGACAAGAACAAGAAGATCGTCGGTATTTCTATCATGGATGATGAGCCTCCAGTTCCACCTCCACCTATGTGCTTCATGGCAAAGCACTCCAAGGTGAGCAATAGTGATAGTAGTGGGTCTTCTAGTAGTGATGATGAACTCTCACCGCTTGCTCTTAAAGATCTTCTTGATGAATATACCTCCATGATTAAGAAACAAAAGAGTAAGCTCAAAGCACTTGATGAGACTCATGAGAAACTTAAGCTATCATATGATGAGTTGCTTGTGAATCACAATGACCTTAGCAAAGAACATGATGCTTTGGTAGTTTCCAACAAGTCACTTAGAGATGACCACAACAAGTTACTTTATAAGCACAATGAGCTAATCGTCAAGCATGACGACATAACCGTGCTTAAAAAGTCTCTTGAGTCAAATCATATGAAACTTAAGAAAGAACATGTGCTCTTAGAGATGAAATATCAAGAACTTGAGCTTGCTAGTGAGTACATTGGTTCTAGTGAGCATGCAAATGCTAGAGAAGTCACTAAAGTCAATGCCTCCACCTCATGTGATGATCTAATTGAAGAACCTAAGGTCTTGCTTAATGTTGAAAATATTGAATCTTCCTCCAATACTAACCATGATAGGGTGAAAGCTCTTGAAGATGAAGTGAAAAGCTTAAGGTCTTGAGTAAAGACTTTGGCCAAGGGTGAGGAGTTGCACAAGGAGATCCTCTACTACAATGCAAGAGACTATGGGACAAAGGGGCTTGGTGCTTTCCCTAATCCCATCAAGGAAACTCCTAGGTCTAAGGAGCTATATGGGTGTTTCATCAATGAAGTTGGATCTTATTGTCAACATTGCAAGGTCACTGATCATCACACAAGGGAGTGCCCAACACCTACTCGTCCCTTGCCCACCTTGCCTAACAATTAAAAGTCCATGTACAATGATAACCATTTCTTGTTGATGAAGAAGAACAATGGCAAAGTGACAATCAAGTTCATTGGGACCAAACCAAAAGTCAAGCCACCTAGAAGCTTGTGGATTCCTAAAGCTCTTGTACGTCACTCACATCAAAGGGCCCAAACTAGCTTGGGTTCGTAAATCTCAATGCTAATTTCTTGTGTGTAGGTGAACTACAATGCCGGAGGGAGTCATTTGATACTTGATAGTGGTTGCACTCAACATATGACCGGCCAAGTAAAAATGTTCACCTCACTAGTGAATGATGCGGGAGATCATGAGCAAGTTTCATTTGGTGATAACTCAAAAGGAAGGATCTCCGGATTGGGTGAAATCTCTCTAACAAATGATTTATCCCTTTCCAATGTTCTCTTTGTGGATTCTTGTAGTTATAACTTGCTTTCCATTGCACAATTTTGTGACCTTGGTCTTTCATGCACATTTGATGATGAAGGGGTCACAATCACTAACAAGAAATCAAATGAAGTTGTTTTCAAGGGATTCCACTATGGCCATCTTTATCTTGTGGATTTTACATACCGTGAAGCAAACTTGACTACTTGCCTCATCTCCACTACATCCAAGGGTTGGCTATGGCATCGTCGCATTGCACACATAGGCATGAGCCAACTCAAGAAAGCTTTCAAGAAAGGCATGGTCCTTGGTGTGAAGGATGTTACATTTGAAAAGGACAAGTTGTGTAGTGCATGTCAAGCTGGCAAGCAAGTTGCAAGTCATCATCCTATGAAGGCTTATGTATCTACCACAAGACTATTGGAGCTCATCCACATGGACCTCTTCGGACCAACTACATACAAGAATCTTGGTGGTAATATCTATTGTCTTGTCATTATTGATGATTTCTCACGCTATACTTCGACTTTCTTTTTGGAGGACAAGGGCAAGACATTTGACATCTTCAAAGTTCGTTACTAGAGCCCAAAATAAATTTGGGTCATCCATGGTGAAGATTAGGAGTGACAATGGGTCGGAATTCCGCAACACAAAGGTGGAAGAGTATTGTGATGGTGAAGGCATCAAGCATGAATTCTCCTCAACCTATACACACCAACAAAATGGTGTGGTTGAGAGGAAGAACAAGACACTCATCACTCTTTCTAGAGCTATGTTGGATGACTATGGAGTCTCGCAAAGGTTTTGGGCAGAAGCTATCAACACGGCATGTCACGCTTCAAATAGAGTGTATCTCCACCGACTCATGATGAAGACACCATATGAGCTACTCATTGGGAGAAAGCCCAACATCTCTTACTTCCGGGTGTTTAGTTGTAAGTGTTTCATATTCAAGAAGAGGAAGCATCTAGGGAAGTTTGAGAGTAGAGTAGATGAGGGCATATTTGTTGGTTATGCATCTAACTCCAAAGCATATAGAGTATTCAATAACTCTACACGAGTGATTGAAGAAACATGTGATGTGGAGTTTGATGAATCTAACGGCTCCCAAGGAGATGGTTTTTGTTGTGATGATGTAGGAAAAGAACCTCTCCGAGAAGCAATGAAGAAGATGGCCATTGGTGACATCAAGCCAAGGGAGGATGATGACACTCACTCCATTCACGAAGACTCATCCTCCGATGATGATAATAATGATGATCAACCAAGGCGTCCACCTACATCACCCACAAGACAAGATAGTCCATCATCCTCACAAGAACCACCTCCTACCTCACAAGACACTCAAGATCAAGTAGAGGACATGGGCGAAGTTCAATCTCAAGATGATCCCACCTCTACAATATTTGGAAGATGCACAAGGACTTCAACAAATCATCCAATTGATCTTGTGTTGGGTGATCCCCAAGGGGGTACAAGGACTCGCCGCAAGCAATATGCCTCATTTTGCAAACATCATGCCTTTGTCTCTTTTGTAGAACCCACCACTATAGATGAAGCTCTTGGGGAAGCGGATTGGATCTTGGCTATGCAAGATGAGCTCAACAACTTCACAAGAAATCAAGTGTGGGAATTGGTAGAGCGCCCCAAGAACAAGAATGTGATTGGCACCAAGTGGGTCTACTGGAACAAGCAAGATGAACATGGCATTATGGTGAAGAACAAGGCAAGACTTGTCGCCAAAGGGTACTCTCAAGTAGGAGGCTTGGACTATGGAGATACCTTCGCTCCAGTGGCACGTCTTGAAGCTATCCGTATCCTCCTTGCATATGCATATAGTCATAAAATGAAATTGTTTCAAATGGATGTAAAGAGTGCTTTCTTGAATGGCTTCATCAATGAAGAAGTCTATGTGGAGGAACGTCCCGGTTTTGAGGATGCTACATATCCTAACCATGTCTATAGGTTGCACAAGGCTTCGTATGGACTCAATCAAGCTCCTAGGGCATGGTATGAGAGGCTCTGGGATTTACTCATTGAAGCGGGATTCAAGATTGGTAGAGTGGACATCACGCTATTCACCAAGATAATCAACAAAGAACTTTTCATTTGTCAAATTTATGTTGATGATATTATCTTTGGCTCTACTAATCTCAAAGCGTGCAATGATTTTAGTGAACTCATGACTAGGGAATTCGAGATGTCAATGATTGGAGAGCTCCACTTCTTCCTTGGGTTTCAAATCAAGCAATTGAAGGAAGGGACTTTCATCCATCAAGAGAAGTACACCAATGATATTCTTAAGAAGTTCAAGATGGATGATTGTAAGCCGATCAAGACTCCAATGCCTACTAATGGACATCTCGACTTAGATGAGGGAGGTAAATCGGTTGACCAAAACCTTTACTGTTCTATGATCGAAGTTCTCTTCTTTATCTTACTGCATCTAGGCCCGATATCATGTTTAGTGTTTGTATGTGTGCTCGATTTCAAGCCAACCCTAAAGAATCTCACCTAAGTGTTTTGAAAAGGATCCTTAGATATTTAAAATACACACCTAGCATTGTCTTGTGGTACCCCCATGGTGCTTGTTTTGAGCTCTTGGGTTATTCAGATTCGGACTTTGCCGAATGTCGAGTAGACCGTAAGAGTACTTCGGGTGGGTGCCATTTGCTAGGTCTCTCTTTGGTTGCTTTGTCCTCTAAGAAGCAAAACTTCGTGGCCTTATCCACCGCGGAGGAGGAATACATTTCTGCGGGGGCTTGTTGTGCTCAAATCCTCTATATGAAGCAAAGCCTCTTGGATTATGGTGTGGTTCTAGATAGGGTTCCCCTCCTTTGTGACAACGAGAGTGCCGTAAAAATTGCTAACAACCTGGTTCAACACTCTCGCACCAAGCACATTAATATCCGTCACCACTTCTTGCGAGACCACGTTGCTAAAGGGGATATTGTCCTTTGTGGTGTTCGCTCCGAGGAGCAATTGGCACCAAGCCTCTTGATGAAAACACCTTTTGTAGGCTTCAGAGTGAATTAAATGTGCTTGATGCGTCCAACATCATGTAATGCTTGTCATATAGTTTGCGTTTGCATATGTACATGATTAGGGGCTTATCTAACCTTGATGAGATAGTGGTGAGTATGGGTCTTACTTGAGTCGGTGGATCTCTTGTTTCGCTCAAGGCATGTTGAATGGCTCACCATGAACAAGCTCATAAAGGGTTCAAACTTGGCAAGATAGTTTACCTTTTCGCTTTGCACTTTTTCTTGTCATGTAGGATGCATTCATGTTTAATTTCATGCATTTGTTCTTGCATAGCATTGCGTGAGAGAAGTCACAAAGGAAACTCACACTATGAGAAAGTTGCTTAGCGTTCAATGCAAATCAACAACTCTTAAGGTGTGATGAGACAAATGATTGTGCTTAATGCCTATTGAGTTAAGTTCTAACGAGCTTATGGTGTCGATCTCTAAGTTCAAAGGCAATTAACTCATACATTCCCGTTTTGGAGTTCCCTCCCTCCTTTGGTTCTTAATTTGCCTATTTTTATCTATGGTTTATCCCTTTTTAGGGAGCTAATTGTGTATTTATAAGTATTTTATAAAGGAGTGCTTGAGGGGTGAGGTTGTCACTCAGGATTGATCCAAGGATGTGCTTGTGTTGGCTTGTGTGTGACATTCGACGGATCAAAAATGAGAAATAGTTCAACCAAAATTGAATTGTCACCGTCGGATGAACCGACGCCATATAGGTTCTAGCGTCGGATCATCCGATGAAGGGGTCTGGGCGCTCAGTTGCTCTCTGTTTGAAAATTTCACACCGTCGGATGAACCAACGCCAAAGCGTATTTATACCATCGGTTCATCCGGTGCTGAAGAAATTTTCTCTTTTCCTCAGACCCGTGCGCAACTGCTCTGACGCGTTTTAAAATCAGGCCGTCAGATCATCCGATGCCCTATTTCACCCAGGAGCTCAGTTGCACCGTCGGTTTATCTGACGCTACACTGACGCGTTGTTCCCACCCGTCATATCCGTCGGCGGCCTCTCTAATCACTCTAACCCTAACCCGCAGTCCGCCGCCGCCGTCCCGCGCCCGACGCCGGGTCTTGTTCGCCTCTGGTGACTCCACCGCGTCGCGCGATCCTTGCCACTCTCCGCCGGTCCTCCGTCGCTCCTAAGCGCTCGCCGCCGGCCATCCGCGCCGCCCCTTCTTGCAGATTCCGCGCGCGCGACAGAGGGACCCCTGACCTAGGGTTTGCGCCGCCGTCAATCCCGGCCGTGAGCCGCCGCGGCTGCTCGCCGGCGTCCACAGGGAGGTGCGCAAGGACTGTCTCGACCACCAGTAGCAACATCTTGCCGTCGACCCTTCGCTGTGGTGAGAATTTGGCCTCAAACCCTAAGTTGATGCACTATTTCTGTCCTAGAGGCCGGTTGTTGCTCTGTAATTCAAATCTTCTTAAGCTTTTGATCAAATTGATCCTCTTGCTAATGTGCATGGTGTGCCATACACTTACTTTGCTTGCATGTTCTCTGGTCTTTGCTAGTTCATGATTGTGTGCACTTTCAATTGGCAAGCTCAAGGTTTCCTCATGTGTTGAGCATTTTGATCAAATGACAAATTCCATCTCATCCACACACAAATGCACATCCTGTTCACCTAAGGACATCCTAGCTTTCCATATCCTTAATTTGTGGTAGAAATTCACCTACCTGTCGTTGGTTAGGCTCATACCACTCATATGCTTTGCTTAAGGACCCCTTATCCTTAGTTACATATCTTGTTTATTCTTGTCTCTAGCCATTCTATAATCTTCTACCGTTTTCTTTCAAAGATGGCAGGCGACAAGAGGAAGGGTAAGGCGGTAGCCGAGCCTAAGAAGAAGAAGACCAGACAACAGAAGGAGTGGGAGAGAGTGATAGTAGTGCCCGACACCCAGGGATAGCCTCAGAGGGGCATCAGGATTTCAGAGGGCACTCATAGTCAGGGGGAGCAGCCCCAGGGTGAGCAGCAGCAGCAGCAGCAGATAGAGCAGTAGACTAAGCAGCAGCAGCAGCCACGTCGCTCAGGCAGAGGGCACCAGTCAGTAGAGCAGACAGAGTCACCTCCCTCACTGTCCAGGTCCGAACCTCGACCACGAGGAGGTCACACTCAGCCTTAGCCGACACCTCGTCAGAGGAGAGCTTCCGTGGAGGAGCTCACAGAGAGAGAGAGAGAGAGAGAGAGAGAGAGAGAGAGAGAGCAGGCTCACGACCCTCAGGTTCCCAGAGGCCCACGAGCAGAGGCCTTCGGAGTTTACCTCCGTGACCTTCGTCCCCTGCCAAGGCCGAAGATTTGGTGGTTGCGGAGCGTACCCAAGGACCAGTGGTTTCCTTGTGGCAGAGAGGACTGTGACCCTCGCTTCTGGACGATCCTACAGGAGAGCTTCTATGCCTCCTACACTCAGAGGGGTTCCCAGCTCAGCCAGCACCTGATGCTTCAGTTCACCGCTCTCAGGGCAGCTGCAGCTGGTGCGCCGATCCTCCCGTTCTTCGACTACCAGAGGGGACTAGCGGATTTAGTGACTCAGAGGTCACGATACATCCCCGACTGGGTCAGAGTGTTCTACTCCACTGTCTACGTGGATGCTGACCGAGTTGCTATTAGGTTCATGTTCATGGGTCAGCAGCAGAGGCTCACTAGAGAGGGGATCGCCGAGTTGCTCCAGGTTGACCTTCATGACGACTCGATCCACTACCTGGCTTAGCCCAACGTCGAGCCTCCTCGTCGTGATCAATCCCCAGTTCTTCCGTCAGATGACGAGATCAGCTTCCTGTTCCAGCAGTCGTTCCTCCCCGACACACCCAGGACACCAGACAGACTGATTCATGAGGCGTACGTCGTCCACTATGCACTCAGGAGGTCTGTACTTTACCAGATGGGGAACGCAGAGTCGTTGACAGGGGTACAGCAGTGGCTCCTCATGTACGTGATGGCGAAGCGCCCGTTTGATCTCGTGGATATCATGTTAGCTGAGATTGAGGATGCCATCATGGATGGTATGGGGATGACTAGACAACAGCCCTTCGCTCACTGGATCAGTTGGCTATTGTCACATCTAGAGGCCCAGCGGTACGTTAGCGTGTTGGAGTCGTCCAAGTTTATGTTCCCGACGTATCGCCCTCCAATGCCAGGAGACAGGAGGAGAGGCCCGAGAGGCCTGAGGAGAGCCGAGGAGACACTTCAGGCATGAGCTGCAGCAGAGGCAGTGATGGACGAGGTAGCCAGGCAGGATGCTACTCTAGCTGCAGCAGAGGCACCTCTTCCTCAGTACTTCACCACCGACGACAAGTCCTCCAGTGACGACGAGGACTTCGTGCCTGCTCCTGAGCCAGTTTTTAGAGTTCGTCGGACCCATGACGACGAGGCAGGAGGTTCCTCACTTCTCGGCCAGCGAGAGGTTCAGTCCCCTATTCCGACGATCACAGCTGCACAGGTGTCTCAGCCGGACCAACTCAATACTCTTATCCAGACCATGGCTGCTCAGACACAGGCGACACTCCAGGTACAACAACAGATGCAGGCTCAGTTTCAGCAGTACCAGGAGTCTCAGCAGGTGATCCTTGAGGGGATCCGTCAGTAGCAGGAGGCACAGAGGCAGCAGATGCTCCAGCACCAGATGATGGCCTCTCAGATGTTCACTTTCATGTCTGGATGCCTCGGTAAGCTCTTTCAGCAGTCAGGGATCCGGCTACCTCAGCCACCGACCACTGCCCAGCTTCAGGCCGACCCAACTGCACCTCTACCTCCTGCCGGTGGGTTCGTGAACGTCCCCCTTGCGACATTTCCATAGTCTCCACTCCTTCAGATAGGGATGTTCGCGGTACCCCAGACGACGACTCCACAGGAAGCGGTCACTTCTTCCTTCCTGGACCAGCTTCAGATGACCACTCCGATGTCGTCACAGCTGCCGTCTCCTCTCACCACAGGAGCACTCGTCTTTGAGACGCCAGCTCGCACCATTCTGCCCAGTCCTCAGATGTCTTCACCTCTTCCGAGCTTCACTACACCACGGGCAGAGGGTCTGGGTCAGGAGGACTACTACTTGCGTGCTATCACCGAGTAGATCTCTTCAGCGCTCGCCTCCGACCCCGAGGTTCCAGCTCCCGAGGCCACTCAGGCTCCGACTTTAGGCACCGGGACGACTACAGCTCTACCAGCTCCTCCTCCTCCGGCTCCGGGTCCTTCCTCTCCGACTTGGTCTCTTCTCAGCGAGGACGACGATGACGACGCCTCCGGCTTCTCTGTTCGATCTTCGAGGGTCGTCTCTACCTCGCCGCCGGATCCCTCCTCTCTGCCTCAGCCTTAGACTCCTTTTTGGTGCTTGTTGCCAAAGGGGGAGATAGATAGGGGGAGTAGAGATAGGGGGAGTTAGGGGAGAGTGCAGGTTTTTGAGTTCTTTGTAGCCTCTCTCGCTTTGTGGAGTTTCATGATGAGACATGTATTTGGATCTTGTGCTTGTCGTTGATTTACATGTCTACTCATGTTTGTGTGCTCGTTTACCTTAATGCATGTGTGTTTACCGCGTATTCTATTTCATGCATTAGAAGTAGAGTTTACATGTTTTTAAATTCAAATTTTCGTATATCTCTACTCGTGTTGTCATCTATCACCAAAAAGGGGGAAATTGTAGCGATCTAGGCCCCTTCGCACCTTTGGTAAGGGTGTGTTTCGGTGATAAATGACAACCATATGCTTGTGACTAACCTTTGTTTTGAAGCGGATTTCTATTTGGGTTATTGTCACGAGTATTGAATGGAATGAGACCCCTCAATTTGAATTAATGGACTCAATATGGTTGGATACTACAAGGCTAAGGACTTTGTTAGTTCCAAGTGTCACAAAGGAGATGAAGGACACTTGGATTGCTAGTTTGTAGTTTTGACCGTACTATTAAGAGGGGTTCGTACATTAGTAGCTTGACCATGCACTTAAAAGCCATAAAAATATGCACACTCAAGTTCCTTGGATGCTAACTATCTTAGAGAGTTCATGGAAGCAAGGTTGAAGCAAAAGAATCGACGGAAAACTCAAAGGCGCTGAATTGGACGAGTTACAAAGAAGTTCATAGCGTCAGATGATCCGACGCCCTATTTTCTAGATGCGTCAGATGAGTTGTGTGGCCACTGGATTCAAAATGGACTGTCGGATGAACCGACGGTACAGGCATCGGTTCATCCGGCGCCTTAGGGTTTGGCTACAGTATGGGTCAACACTCTAGACTTAAGCATCGGATGATCCGACGCCTTGACCATCGGTTCATCCGGCGCCTTAGGGTTTGGCTACAGTATGGGTCAAGGCTCTGGACTTAAGCATCGGACGATCCAACGCCTTGACCATCGGTTCATCCGACGATTGGTTTTAAATCATACAGAGACGCGCCAAGTCAAATGCTTCAGCACCGGATGAACCGGCGCTTGGATAGGTATAGACATCGGTTCATCTGACGGTCTAATTCAAATCATACAGTACCGCCCCGAGTATGAAGTCTTCAGCACCGGATGATCCAACGGGGCGTCGGTGTATAGCGTCGGTGTATTGTCTGGGTTTCAAGGTTCAACGGCTATATTGGAGTCTGTGAGTGACCGGATGATCCGACGCTTTGCAGGGGAGACCATCGGTTCATCCGACGGTACTACTTTTTCAGGAAACCTTTTCTAACGGCTAGCCTCCCTTGCTAGGCCTATAAATATGACCCCCTGCCTCTCTTGAGCTGCCTTTGCCATTCTGAAGATCCATTGCAGCCAAGGAGAGAAGGAGAGTGTGTTCTTGCCATTTGGGATTCTCTTCCTCTTCATTGAGGTGTTCTTCTTAGTGATCAAGAGTGTTCAAGGTGCATACATGGCTTAGCTGAGTGCTCAGGTCAAGTGAAGGTGTGCGGGCTTATTACTCTTGGAGTTTGACGGCTCCTAGATGGTCTAGGTGGCTTGGGGGTTCTTGGTGAGCTCTTGGAGATTGTGGGAGCCTCAAGACAAGCTTGGTGTACATGGTTCGAGACCCATCATTCTGAAGATGGAGAACGGGTACTCTTAGTGAGCACTTGTGTCTTTGTGACTCAAGGAGGAGCAATACTCTAAGTGAGTGCTCCAACGTGGACTAGGGGGAAGCGCCAACTTCTCGATACCACGGAAAAAAATTCGGTCGCCTCTTGTCCCTCTCATTTACTTTCAACACCTTATTTCCGCTCGCAAGTTTCTTTGTCTTCGCTCTTGTTTTTGCTTGTGTGCTTCATATCTTGTCTAGGTTGTTATCTTGCCTCCTAGTGTGTTAATTGCTAAGGAAACTTGTGATAGTGTGCTCTAATAGTAGGGAAGAACCTTTTTAGAATGGGCAACACTAGTTGATTGGCTAAGGTTTTCAGTTTTCTTTAGAGCTTGTAAAAGAAGTCCCATATTCAACCCTAGACCTGAGCATTTTTCAGGCTGGGCCGGGTTTGGGTCGGGCTCAAAAAAATTTCTATTATTTCGGGCCGAAAAAAATCCTGCCCATGACCATACCACTGGACCCGTCGGGCCTCAATTTTCATGCCGGGCTCGGGCCGAGCCCGGGCTTGGGCGGGCTGCCCGCGCATTTTATAGTGTAAAACAACTAAAAATAGCATTTCAGGCCGGGCTCGGGCCAAAAAAATTTTTCGCGGGCTTCAAGATCTCTGCCCACGCCGTCCAGTAAGATTCGTGGGCGGGCCTGGCACGGGCCGGGCCAGCGGGTCGGGTCGGGCCGAGCTCAAAATGCTCAGGTATATTCAACCCCCCTTCTATGTGACTTGATCCTACAGTTGTGTCTGTCTTTCAACCTCCAGTCTGTGTTTGAGATCAGTCAGTTGTGTTCTAGAATTTGATGTTGTTGCAATATCAGTGTTTGTTTCTTTGGCCTTTGCTACTGTCTTACATGGTGAATGCTCCTGTTTTGTTGTCTCTTTTGGTTCCAATGAATAGCAATCTCACTACTTCAACTAGAATGTCAGAGGCCTCAATTCTGTGGTGTGACGTGAGGAGGTGTCAAAACTTTTGCATAGCTCTTAGCTTGTGTTAGTGTGCCTGCAAGAATCCAAATTGGAGCAGATTAGTGATCACCTTGCTGCTGAGTTCTTGGGCCAGCGTTTGTCAAAGTCGGCACGGCACTGGGAGTGAGTGGGGGGGGGGGGGGGGGGTTATTCTTGCCTGGGATGATGATGTGGCTGAAGCCTCAGATGTTTCTTTGAAGGATTTTCCCCTTGACAGATACGGTGAAATTGCGCCTTACTAATGTCTCCTTTGTTATCACAATGGTGTATGGGCCAACCCTGGATGCAGATAAGCCTCGTTTCTTGGACGAGCTGAAAGCAAGCAAACTAGTGGAAGATCAGTTGTGACTCTGTTTTGGAGATTTCAATCCGATCTATTCTGTCCAAGACAAAAACAATCTGAACCTGAACCGTCATTTCATGGGTCTATTTAGATGAACTCTGGATCAATGTGAGCTACTAGAGATCGCACTGCAAAACTGCAAATATACTTGTATCAATGAGAGAGACAAGCCAACTTTGGTCAGGCTGGATAGAGTATTTTGCAACAAAGAATTGGATCTGGCCTTCCCTTTCACATACTTGCAGGCTCTCTCACCCTTATCTTCAGATCACTATCCTCTTCTTTTGGCACAGCTCAACAAACAACTGAGACATGAAAGGTTTAAATTTGAAATGTTCTAGACTAAAATTCCTGGTTTTTTGGATGTGGTCAAGAATGCTTGGGAGGCACTTTCAGCTTTGAATATTTTGCACCACAAGTTAACAAACACTACTAGGGCTCTCTGTTTGTGGAGCAATTCAGTTTTTGGAGAGGCAAACCTACAGTTCCACATGGCTCAGGAAATTATTCTCAGGTTAGACATGGCGCAATATGTGAGAGATTTGTCTGAAGATGAACAAGAACTCAGGAAAGCTTTGAAACTAAGAGTTTTAGGCCTTGCGGCAGTGGAACGGTCGCGCGCGAAGACAATGCTCCAGAATTACTTGGCTGAAAGAAGGGGAAGCTTGTACCAAATTTTCCATCTCAAAGAAAATGTGCGTAGAAGAAAAAATTACAGTGCCAGTCTCACAACCAACAGTGGTGGTCTCATCTGGTCTCATGAGGAAAAGAACTTGAAATAGCACAACACTTTTCGAACACCTTGGGGAAAAGGAGCAGCGCTCGGGTAGTTTCCATTGGGAAGATCTGGACCTAATTTCAGTGCAGATGGAGGGGTTGGATGCTCCTTTCTCTGAAGATGAAACCTGGGCAGTGATCTCATCAATACCATCATGGCACCAGGCCCGGATGGTTTCATTGGTGCTTTCTATAAATTGTGGTGGTCGATCATAAAAACTGAGGTGGTTAATGCATTTTCCTACATCTACAATATGGAAACTGGACCTCTACACAAGTGGAATAGTGCAACAATTTCCCTACTACCAAAAAAGGAGCTAGCTGAGTGTGTTCAGAATTTTAGACCCATTAGCCTCATCCACTCCTTTGCAAAGATTGTATCCAAGGTTTTGTCACTCAGATTAGAACCCTTCATTAATAGCTTAATCTCAAGCTCCCAAAGTGCCTTCATCAAGAAAAGATGCATACAAAATAACTTCCTCTATGTTAGAAATCTGGCCAGAGCATACCAGTGAACAAAAACACCATCCCTGCTCTTGAAGTTGGATATTTCTAGGCCTTTTGATTCTGTTTCTTGGGAGTATCCGCTGGAACTGCTAGAGAAGAAAGGGTTCCCTACAAGATGGAGGGATTGGCTGTAGCGAACATGGCCCCATATGTCATTCTTCGAGTTTGATTTTGGTGATTCATGACAACATGATCATTGGGACTAACTTTGTTGTTTTAGCATGTCTTTGTAGACATTTTTAGGTCCCAAGGATGCAAGAAAACTACATGCCAAAATGAGAAAATCAAGGGTCAAAACCGAGCAAGAAAAGGAGAAGAAAAGACACCATCGGATGAACCGACGGTCCCTTATTTACAAGCATCGGTGCAATCGTCGGACGAGTTGCTACACAGGGCGAAACCCTAGGTACCGTCGAATGAACCGACAGTCCATTTCCTAGTAGCGTCGGACGAGTTGTAGAGGAAGAGCAGCGAAGACAGTAGCACCGGATGATCCGACAGTCTGAGTGGAGACACCGTCGGTCTATCTGACGCTCAGTTTGAATCAAGACAGAGACGCGCCAAGACGAAGCCTTCAGCACCGGATGATCCGACGCCTTGGTCAAGGTGAAGCGTCGGTCTATCCGACGGTCGGTTGGAAGTTAACCGAGGCGACTTGGACGCGGAGTCTTCAACATCGGATAATCCAACGCACCGTCGGTGCATAGCGTCGGATCAGTTGTGTCAGAGAATCTCAACGGCTAAGTAACGTGGGAGGGGCATCGGATGAACCGACGCCTGGAAAATGTTAGCATCAGTTCATCCGACGCTATAATTTTCCGTGGCCGTTAGCCAACGGGTCTTTGGATGCCTTCGGCTATTTATACCCCCTCCACTCACTCATTTGAGGTTGCTGGATTGTGTGGAAGTGCAGAGGAGTTCAAGACATATTGAAGATCATATCCAATCCATCCAAGTGCTTAATTGCTCATCCTTAGACTTGCATATGCTTTGTGTATGTGCTTAGTGCCAGGCTTAGCTTAGAGATGAGTGAGTGCAAGGTTGTGCCAACCTTGTGAGGTGATTCTTGAGTGAATCCAGTTGTACAAGGTTTGGCAGAAGCCTTGGGGCCTAAGTGGCTCACCGGCAATCGTCATCGACCCTCCGGCTTGGTGTGGAGCGGCGAGGACACTTTGTGCGGGGGACGTGGAGACCCCCTTCCTTGGTGGACAAGCTCCTTAGTGGAGGCGGCATCAAGGTGACCAAGGGAGCTTGGCAAGTGCCTAAGTGGCTAGCCTTTGTGGTGAGTCAAGTGGTGCTCTTGGGAGAGACTTGGTGACCGGGAAGCAATACTCTTGTGTGAGTGCTTCACCAACGTGGACTAGGGGTGGCTTAGTGCCTACTGATACCACGGGATAAATCGCGTGTCAAGAGTTTGCTTCCTCTCATCCCCTTTACGTTTCCGCATTTACTCTATTGTAGTCCTTGTTTACCTTTACATTCCTAGAGTAGTATCATGCTAGGATTGGCTATAGGTTGCAAACCTTGTTTTGGGATGGGAGTTTCACACTAGAACAGCCTAGTTGCACATAAAGATAGTATGTTCTAGTTTACCTTTGTGCGAAATTAGTGAAGCCATAGGTTAAGGTTTTAAGTTGCCTAATTCACCCCCTCCCCCTCTTAGGCTAACGAGCATCTGATTCCTTACATGTGGTATCAGAGCCGGGACTCACTTCCTTCACAAGGAAACACCAATTCGATTGGTAAATTGTGAAAACCGGCTCATTGGAACGGTTAGACTTCACCGCCTAGTGAGTTGCTCTATAGAGGAATGAAAGGGGTGGATACCTTAGGTTTGGCTCCACATTTCGATGGCACGGGCTATCCTCGGTGGAAGGTTCTCATGGAGGCCTATCTCCAATAAAGAGACCTTGATGTTTGGAGAGTCACCAATGAGGGCATGAAAAATGGTACTAGAAAGGAAAAGCAATTTGATGTAATTTCTAAGAGTATCATTTTGTCCTCACTAGATGTAGGCGTTTTCAATAGAGTTTTTACTTGTGAAAATGCTCATGAGCTATGGAAAACCATCAAGGAGCAAAATGAGGGTTCAAAAGAAGTTGCTAATGAACGCTACGGTTGTCTCCTTGAGGAATTCAATAGCTTTAAGCAGCTTGCAAATGAAAATGCTGAATCTATGTACTCACTCCTAAATGTGCTTGTCAATGAGATCAATGCTTTAGGTGTGAAGGACATCACGGACTTGAACATCAACCGCAAGATCCTTCAAAGTCTCCGGAAGCCCGATTATGACTTGGTGAAGACAATCATCTACGAGAAGAAGCTCGAAGATTTGAAACCATCTCATATTTTGAGCAAGATCATGGCACATGAGCTTCAACTAATGCCCAAGTCAAAGAAGGCGCCCAAGAAAAGCCCCACGAACCTCTTCTCCAACCACAAGCCATGCTCTCTCAAGCCAACAAGAGAAGGTGTTGAGTAGAATGGCTCCTCATGGAAGCTCAAGTGAAGATGATGGTGATGGTGGTGACAATGAAGATTCCTCAAGTGATGAAGAGGTTGAATCTATGGTGGCCGAGTACGTGAAGAAGATCTTCAAGTATGTGAAGAAAGTCAACATGTACGGCTAGAATGTCCACTTGAGAGAAGGGCGTCATCATCAACACATCAAGTTCACTAAGATCGAGCACAAGCCCAAGAAGAAGGTGGTCAAGGAGAGGAGACCAAGGCAAGAAGCAACTATCGCCGTCCGTGAATGGACAAGTGGTGGAGAATCAAGTTCTTCTTGCTCAAGTGATGAATCAATAAAGAACTTCACCACCCGCTTCATGCATGGTCCTTCATCATCACTAAACATGTGCCTTATGGCCAAAGGTATGGAGAGCAATGTAAGTGATGATGAATCCGACACCACCTCTCTCAATGATCTTGTTGAGCTAGTCCATGAGCAAAAAGGAATGCTTGATAAACAAGCTAATGAAATTAAGGAACTCAATGCTCTCAATGATCTTAGTGCCACCCTTGCTACAAATTATGAACATTTGTTGTGCAAATTCAAATTGCTTAGCAAGGAGTGTGATGAGCTAAAATCTAAGCTTGAGAGCAAAGAGACTAAAACAAGTAATTCCTTTGAGCTTGATGAAACATCTATCCCTTGTGCAATTCCTATCTCCAAGGTAGATGCTTCAACTTCTTGCATTGATTTAATTGATGAATTCTGCTCACCATCTTGCCATGAGAATGTTGTTATAGAAACATGTGATTATCTCATAGGCAAGGAAAATGATGAGCTCAAGCAAGAAGTGAAATGGCTCCGAGAGAGGTTGACAAACTTGATGGGCAATGGCAAGAACAATGAAGAACAAGTGGACATCTCTCAAGACATGAAGTGCCAAGTCCAACCTTCTCAAGATAACCGTGATCCCATGGTGAAGAAGCTTGAGAAGGGTGCAACCGTGACTTGCTACAAGTGTCATGGAGAAGGGCACAAGTTCTACAAATGCCCTCAATTTGTCAAGAAGATGGACAAGGGCGAAAAGAAGAAGTTGAAGCCCACCATCAAGAGCTCCCTCATCTACACCAAGCCCAACCGCAAGAACAAGATCAAGAGAAACACCTACGTCATCAAGAAGAAGGCTAATGGCAAGGTGGTTGCACACAAGGTTGGGAAGATGAAGGAGGAGCGAGGTTGGAACCAACCCATTTGGGTGCCCAAGGAAGTTATCACCAACATGAAGGGGCCTCAAATGGTTTGGGTTCCAAAGGCCACTTGAAGGACATGAGTACGGGGACTTGGGAGGCTTGGCACAATCAATATGAGAAGATTCAAGCCTATAAGCCAAGCTTGCAAATTGGACATGTGTTGCCCAAGTTCCCCGGTTGAGGTAATGGAAACTAGTACCTATCTCTTGTATCTTTGTAGCTCCATTGCCTTGTTTAGGTTGCATTTGATGCAATATTTACATATGGTGGGTTGCTTGTGTCATGTTCTAACCCATGAGCAATCTACATGGTTTGTTTAGTGTGTAGGAAAGCTACACTTGTTCTTTCATGGTGCATGTTTTCATTTATATATCTCTTTGCATCATGAGAAAGCTATAGGGTTAGCTTCCCTTTTGTTTTCATAAACAATGTGCATACATTTGGTTGGTGATTCAAACACTAAATGCACACATTTAGGGGGAGCTCATCCTATGGTTTGGTTATGGGACTAACATTGTTTCAAGCCTATATTATGTAGTCCCTTGGTGACGCGTTCCGGTGCGGTGTTTCATTCTAAGAGAATGCTATTTCACTCTCAATGTGATCTAACATCTCTAAAAGAGTGAATATAGCAATATGAGCTTCATGCTATTGAGTCATGTCCTTGCGAGCTTATGTCTCTATTTAAGTTCAAAGGCAATGTACTCATACATTCCTAATCCTTGTGGTACCCCAAGTGTCTCTTATGCATGCTTCTTTCAAGTAGTGTCATCTAGTGATATCATTTCCAAGTGGCTCATCTCAATGTGGTGACAACAAGGTAGAGAGGATCATCCCCCGGAGGTATGCAATGATCAAAAGACTACAAGTGATATCTACAAGTGGTAATGTAACAAGAACCCATTTGTCTTATCTCTTGTCCTTTAAGCTACCACCTTGCATAATATGCTCTAAGCTTCCTTATCTTACTAGTTTGTTGTTGTGCACTTGTTTCTCACTACCCTTGTCTTACAAGTGGTATCCTTTTGTGAACACACTTAGGGGGAGCTTAGTTTGTATCATGTTAGTCTCATGAGCTTGTGATCCACCTTAGTTTTTCTCACATGTGGTATCTTCATTGATATCATACATATGGATCATAGTTCATGCGGCTTTCTCCCTTGCATTTAACATTTCTCCTTGAGCTATGTTTGCTAGGTCTTGCTAGTTTCCTTGGACCCTTTTGTTTTGGAACTTTTTGGAGATTTTATTCCAAAGGGGGAGAATGTGGGACCAAAGCAATTAAGTGGCTCCAAAGGGAAGAGGCAAGCTAGTGGATTCAAGGATATGAGACCAAAGGGGGAGAATGTGAACATGAAGATCAAAAAGGGGGAAGTTTGATCTAGGGGGAGTTTGGATGTTGTCATAAATCACCAAAAAGGGGGAGATTGTAGCGAACATGGCTCCATATGCCATTAGTTCGAGTTTGATTTTGGTGATTCATGACAACATGATCATTGGGACTAACCTTGTTGTTTTAGTATGTCTTTGTAGACATTTCTAGGTCCCAAGGATGCAAGAAAACTACATGCCAAAATGAAAAAATCAAGGGTCAAAACCGAGCAAGAAAAGGAAAAGAAAAGACACCGTCGGATGAACCGACAGTCCCTTATTTACAAGCATCAGTGCAATCGTCGGACGAGTTGCTACACAGGGCGAAACCCTAGGTACCGTCGGATGAACCGACGGTCCGTTTCCTAGTAGCGTCGGACGAGTTGCAGAGGAAGAGCAGCGAAGATAGTAGCATCGGATGATCCGATGGTCTGAGTGGGGACACCGTCGGTCTATCCGACGCTCAGTTTGAATCGAGACAGAGACGCACCAAGACGAAGCCTTCAGCACCGGATGATCCGATGCCTTGGTCAAGGTGAAGCGTCGGTCTATTCGACGGTCGGTTGGAAGTTAACAGAGGCGACTTGGACGCGGAGTCTTCAGCACCGGATGATCCGACGCACCGTCGGTGCATAGCGTCAGAGCAGTTGTGTCAGAGAATCTCAACGGCTAAGTGACGTGGGAGGGGCATCGGATGAACCGACGCCTGGAAAATGTTAGCATCGGTTCATCCGACGCTATACTTTTCTGTGGCCGTTAGCCAACGGCTCTTTGGATGCCTTGGACTATTTATACCCCCTCCACTCACTCATTTGAGGTTGTTGGATTGTGTGGAAGTGCAGAGGAGTTCAAGACACATTGAAGATCTCCAATCCATCCAAGTGCTTAAGTGCTCATCCTTAGACTTGCATATGCTTTGTGTATGTGCTTAGCGCCAGGCTTAGCTTAGAGCTGAGGGAGTGCAAGGTTGTGCCAACCTTGTGAGGTGATTCTTGAGTGAATCAAGTTGTACAAGGTTCGCCGGAAGCCTTGGGGCCTAAGTGGCTCACCGACAATCGTCATCGACCCTCCGGCTTGGTGTGGAGCGGCGAGGACACTTTGTGCGGGGGACGTGGAGACCCCCTTCCTTGGTGGAGAAGCTCCTTAGTGGAGGCGGCATCAAGGTGACCAAGGGAGCTTGACAAGTGCCTAAGTGGCTAGCCTTTGTGAGAGTCAAGTGGTGCTCTTGGGAGAGATTTGGTGACCGGGAAGCAATACTCTTGTGTGAGTGCTTCAACAACGTGGACTAGGGGTGGCTTAGTGCCTACCGATACCACGGGATAAATCGCGTGTTAAGAGTTTGCTTCCTCTCATCCCCTTTACGTTTCCGCATTTACTCTATTGCAATCCTTATTTGCCTTTACATTCCTAGAGTAGTATTATGCTAGGATTGGCTATAGGTTGCAAACCTTGTTTTGGGATGGAAGTTTCACACTAGAACAAACTAGTTGCACGTATAGATAGTATGTTCTAGTTTACCTTTGCGCGAAATTAATGAAGCCATAGATTAAGGTTTTAAGTTGTCTAATTCACCCCCTTCCCTCTTAGGCTAACGAGCATCCGATTCCTTACATTGGCTGGCTTTAATTTTCTCCAGTTCATCTTCAGTGCTGCTAAATGGATTACCGGGCCCAACAATCAAGCACAAGCGTGGCCTTAGACAGGTAGATCCTCTGTCACCCTATGTATTCATCTTGGCAATTGACATTCTACAGGATCTTTTCAAGATTGCTACCGAAGAGGGCTGTCTCTCAACACTTAGGGGACGCCATGCCAAACTCATACTTTCACTCTACGCAGACGATGCTGTCATATTTCTCAATCCAATCAAAAGTGATGTTGATATGGTTATTGACATTATGAAGAAGTTTGGTGATGCAACAGGTCTCAGGATCAATTTACAGAAAAGCTCAGTGGCATCTATTCCTGTCAGGACCTGAACTTGGATGAGATTCTAAGTTCCTTCCCAGGCCAAAGGGTGGGCTTCCCTATAACTTATCTTGGCATCCCTATTGTATTGGATTAGCTGCGTTTAGTGCATCTCCAGGAAGTGCAAGACAAAGCAATCTCCAAACTCTCTGGCTGGCAATGCAAGCTCCTAAACCCGGGAGGAAGAAGAGTTCTAGTGCGTTCAGTTCTCAGCTCCCTTCCAATTTATTTGTTCACGGTACTCAAACCTCCTAAGCAGTTCATTAAGGCATTTGACAAAGTAAGAAGACGTTTTCTATGGGTTGGCAACCATCAGTTACATGGGGGGAAATGTAAAGTAAGCTGGGCACGATTGCAGCGACCACTGAATAGAGGACTTCTCTTCGCCTAAGATGGTTGTGGTTTGAATGGAAATTTCCCACTAGACCTTGAGTGGGAATGGAATTGCCGTTGGATGAGTTGGACAGGGCCCTATTTGCTGCAGCAACAAAAGTAACTGTGCACAATGGTAAATTGGTTAGTTTTTGGCTTTCAAACTGGTTGGAGGGTGGCGCGCCCGCCATTCAGTTCCCTGAACTCTACAGACACAGCAAGAGGAAAAAGAGAATGGTGGCCAAAGCTTTGCTAAATGATCAATAGATTAAGGATGTTATGCATGACCTCACTATGCCTCTGATTGATGAGTTTGTTAACCTCTGGGGCCTTATTGAGGACTTTCAGTTTGATTCTCAGACTAGTGTAGAGGATACAATTGTGTGGACCAGGACCTCAAATGGAGAATACTCTGCCAAATCAGCATATGACCTGCAGTTTGATGGTGGAATTATTTCATCATATCCCAAACTAGTGTGGAAAGTATGGGTGCCTTCTAAATGCAAATTCTTCATGTGGTTGCTCTATTAAAACAGAATACGGACGGCCGACATGTTGCTACAGAGAGAGTGGCCAAACTCCGATTTTTGCCAGCTCTGTTTTTGGAACTTGGAAACAGCTCACCATCTCTTCGTAGAGTGCCCTCGTCACTTGCTCTATTTGGCATGTAGTTAGCAATTGGAGTGGTCAGATGTCCCTAAGCCCTCATTCTTGGAAAAAAAGAGTCGGACTTTTTAGGATGGCTCGCTGATCTGGCTGGCAACTCAGTGAACTTCGTGTCGAAGGGCACCCACTCGCTGGCAATCCTTACCCGCAAAAAAAAAAAAAAAAAAAAAAAAAAAAAAAAACTCGCTGGCAATCCTAACTATCTTGGAAGACATGGTGTGAGGGAAATAGCAGATTTTTTAACAAGGAGATGTCGGTTGCAAGAATTTTTGAAGACATCAGGGATACGTCTAGGCTTTGGGCGGCTTTAGCGGCCTTAGCTGATGATCATAGCCCCGAGTAATCGCTTTAGTGCTATTTTCTTTTTTGTTGAGGGGCTATTCCGATGCCCTGACCTGTCCCGTTCAAAACTTCGCACCTCTGACATCTGTTTCTCTCCTTATTAATTAATGCCGGAATCTTTCCTGGTCTTCCAAAAAAAATTACGAAGAACAATTATTTCAGAAAACACGTTGTGACTGAATTATCACCAGCGCCGTCTGGTGCAACTGCTGTGGCAGGTCAAGCGACAGGTTCAGGGCATCAATTGAACAATGGGAGTGCTGTAGTGTACTATTCATTTAGACACTGAAATAATGCTGGTGCGAAAACCAAGTATTGTATGTACTAAATTCCTCTCTACATCAAATGGAATGATAAATTCCGGTGTTATTACCACTGAAAAGAACTGATGAATTCAACACAATCCACACGAGCCATTGTCACATAAATACTAATCTTATCGAACTGTATATATAATTTGTTGGAAAGGGAAGTTCGGCGATTCACAATAATCCAGCTGCAAAATTTCTACAGCGCAACCCTATTGACCAATAATGTTGCAAACCGAGATCGTATTGCTTAATAATGCTGAGTATTTTTTTTCGAAAGATCTGAGTATCCTGCTAACACCAGTCATTTGCTGATGCCTGCCAGCGGTTCACAACGAGGATGACAGAGTAGTATACCTAACGCTGTCTGGAATTATCAGGTCACTTTTGCAGTTGTGCTACTCAACTAATGTGTAAATCCATATAGAGCTCCTTTCCGGTGCCGTATAGTAGGGCATACTACTATTAAAAAAGGACTAGTATACAAACATTCAACGGTTCAGATCAATTGTATACTTCGCCTTCTATACTTCATACCACTCATGGGTGGTATAAGGCACCGGAGAAGACCTCTCCACATATCCATCTTCATCGTCAGCGCAGTACTCCCTCCGTCCCGAAATATAATGTCTTGGAGAGTTCAAACTCAAGAAACAACAGTGAGAGGAAATGACTTCTATACCCCTCATTTTACACTACCAACCAACTCTCCACCTACTCACCAACCTCATTCAATTTTCTCTTATCCTTTCAGAACCTTATATTTTGGCACAAAATTTGAACCCTCCAGAACCCTATATTTTGGGACCGAGGGATTAGTTTCGGTAGATGGCATCATCTCCCACATCATGCACCCAATCTACACGTACTCTGTTTTTCATGATGACATCATCGATGTTCTTGTCGCGTGATTTTCCACCCGATCCATAAAACAACTTCTCAAACTCTGTCACGTCCATCAAAATTCCTATCGTCTGGATGCACAACTATAATCACTACTGGAAACCCAGGCTTTGCCGAGGGTCAGAAACTCTCGGCAAAGGCAACTAAACACCCGGCAAAGTCTTTGCCGAGAGTAGCCCTTGGCAAAGGGCCGACGGGAATTTTTTTCTCGGCCACGATTCTTTGCCGAGCACTCGAGCTCAAGGCTCTCGGCATAGCCTTTGCCGAGAGCCTATAGTGGGTCATCGGCCAAAAAATAGCCGTTACCGGGGGTTTAACTTGAAGGTTTTTGAAATCCTCTTTGCCTACGGCCTCAGGGTCGGGTCGTCGACAAAGAGGGGTTTTTTATATTATTTAGAAAATTTGTGCCGAGAGCCTGCGGCCGACCGTCGGCAAAGATAGTTTTCCATTTTTTTGAAAAACTCCTGTGCCGAGTGCTCATGGCAACTATTCTCGGCAAAGATGGTTTTTTATTTTTTAAAAAAAACTTTCTTTGCCGAGTACTCATGGCAACTACTCTCGGCAAAGCTGGGAACACCCGAGCTGGGAAATTTGTTCCCAGAGTTGCCGAGAGTAATTGCCATGAGCACTCGGCAAAGGGCCCTTTGCCGACAGCCCCTCTCGGCAAAGAGGTCAGTTTTAAGTTTTATTTTTTTGCTTTCTACATTGACAAACACACACACAGGATAAATTCATTATACTCTTGGGTGTAGCTACTCCCGCGTTAAAAAAACACTTTGTGTATGTGTACATACCCATTATCAATTGGAGTATGTAAACATACCTAAAATAAGATTTATCAAAGTGATAACCATGAAAAAAATTGAGTGGAACTCGTAATTTTCTTCACCTTGTGATATATGTTATTTCCTACATAGAAACGGGAGTATGTTCACAAACTGTATATTTCCTCATGTATAATGAGAGTATGTCCACATACCACTTATAAAAATCAAGTATGTGTACATACTTATTTTAGAAACCTCAAGTATGCAAAGATACCTTATAGTTTGTGAGATACAAATATGGGAGACAAGTGCCTCAAATCCATCGAAACAAGTTCACAACTTGATCAACAAAGTCAAAGGGCCTACGGTGACTGCTGGTGCGGTGGGAAAGGTGGGAAAGGTGGCATCTGAGTGACATGCGACTGGAGGACTTACTCACCACTTGGAGCCTGTGGATTCGAACCCGCCGAAAAAGGCTGCACAAAGGAGACAAGATTGCAAGTGTTAGACTTGATTAGACAGGAAAACCAGAAACTCTTTGGTATCATACTCACAGGAGTACCGAGGACTTGCTGTGTCTGAAACACTTGTGGAGGGACCGGAGCGATAGGAGCTAGAAGCCCTGGTGGTAGAGCCATAGCACCTGATGTCGCAAGGTACCTAGTAAGTTCCTCGAACTTACTCGCCATTGCCTGCTGCGACAGGAAATACTCCTGCTGCTGAGCCCGCTCCTGTGCTAGCTGGTCTGCTAGCTGCTGACGTAGAGCCCGCTCCTCTGCTAGCTCGACCTACAACATTTAACTCAAGTGTTTCAGTAATGCAAATATAAGAATGTTTTTAAACATTAATATACCATGACTAGTGCATACCTCAAGGGCGTTCAAACGGCCCATCCCTACGCTCGGCCATGCTCGTATCTGGGGGTCAGACTCTGTCCTCCATGCTCGGACGTCGGCAAGTCTCAGGCTGGAAATGTCGATGATGCCGTCGCCAATCCACAACCTCCCGTGCTTCTTTCCTCCTCCCAAGGACATGACTATGTATGTATCAATGTCATGCTCACTCAGGTTGTAATCTTCCCCATACTTCTGCTTACAGGCCTCTGTGTACTCAGTGATGCGCCGACCGAAACTCGGGTTGTTGTATACCTCCGGCCCGTCGCTCACGCTGTAGGACACATCGGACGTCGCCTTAGCCTTGTGTGCCATGCACAAGGCATCGAAGTCCGAGCATTCCTGGCTAGGATGTGCCTTTTGCTGCAAGAAAAGCAGGACAAAGATTAGTGTGGTGAAACAAGTTTGAGCCTCAAAATCGATTAAAGAAACCACGTACCCATAGCTCCTTGTACTCTGGAAGGCTCTGCTGGCCTTGGTGGTGTGATGGGTCCTCCATCATCAAACGCCTCTCTCGTGCAACATCGTGTGACTGCTGGTACTCCTCCGTGAACCACTTGTCCACCTCCATTGTCCACGCGTCGACTTTGGTGCGGCTCCACCAGGGAGTTACCTGCATGTCACGAAGTAATTGATACATGAGCAGATCAAACATAACATAAGTAATATCAAAACATAGCTGGTATTCATGTACCTCAAGGATCTATTCACGGGTCAACATCGTCCTTCTGGCTTCTTCCTTGCCTATCTGTCACACCCTGAAATTTCCAATTTCATGATGTGAATAGAGAGAATAATTAAATAACGATTTTATCTTAATTTTAAATTTTTTTCCAACATTTATTTTCTTTATAGGAAATATAGTATAGGGAAAATCCTCGTTTGATTTTCTGAATTAAATAAAAAGTTGTGTGTGTTGCATTCATGCCGATGCATCATAGTGTTTCATGAGTGCAAATGGTTTCAAAATGAGTTTAGATAACGTTTAGGTTCTTCTGAGAATTTTCCAGCTTTTTCTGGAATATATTCTCCTTCTTCTTAGATGTAAATCCATCTCTTGGAATGTTTTTGTAACACCCGAAAATTCCATAACAATAAAATATTGCTAGAAACAAGGTTTAGTTTTATTTTCTAAGGATTTAATAAATTTGAATAAATAAATGTGCCTTTAATTAAATTAAACAACAATTAATAATTAGAATCACCCAAGTGGTTGAGCATCATGTTGAAATGCATGAGTTTTGTTTGTGGTGTGATTTTAAAAGTCTTAAAAAAAATATTTGTGAAAAGTCCTTAAAAAATATAGTTGTGAAAATTGGAATAAAAGTTTGAATTAAAAAAAAATGAAAAGAGGTTGAAAGTTTGAATTTAAAAAAAATGTTTGAAAAAGTTTTCTAAAAAGTCTTAAAACATTTGAATAAATTTGTGTTAAAATTTCAATTTGAAAAGATGAAAAAGATTTGAATTTAAAAGATTTGAAATAGGTTTGAAATTGGATTTGAAAAGAAAAGAAAAGAAAAAAAAAGAAAACAGCCACCCAATCTAACCCAACCCGCGGCCCATCCTCTTTCGGCCCACAGCCGGCCCACCCCGCCGCCTCCCTCCCTCTCCTCTCTCTCCCTCTCGCCGACAGGTGGGGCCCACCTGTCGGGTTCTCCTTCAACCTCCAGCCCGCGCCCCTCCTTCTTCCCCGCGTCGGCCGCCGGCCATCCCCTCACCCCGGCGCCGCCTCCCCGCCCCCGCGCCCGTCCGCATTCGCCATCAAGGCGCCGCGCACTCACCCACCGCCGTCCTCGCCTCTTCCCCTCCCCGTAACGGACGCCGCCCGCACCGAGCCGCCATTAATGGCGCCGGCGCCACCGACCTCCCCGCGCCGCCTCGGCCGCCCTCTCCCCTTCCCCCCTCCGCCCTATAAAGTGCGAGCCCGAGCCTCACCTCCACCCCGCACCGCTCCCCGGAGCTCCTCCACTCCTCCACCGTGCCACCACCGGAGCACCGCCGCCACCGCCGCCCCGATCTCCTCCTCCGGCGCCGCTCCCACCCCTTCAAGCCCGTGGTAAAGATCCTCGCACTCCCCTCTTCCTTCTGGTGTTTTTCCCGTGCGTTTTGGTGCCCGGGAGGCCATCTTGGCTCTTCTCCGGCGAGCCCGCCGCCGCCGCCGCCGCTTGGCGCCGCCGCCGCCGTCCGGCCGCCGCCGCCGTCGCCTACAGCCGCGTCGGCCGTCCGATCTAAATCTACGGCCCTGATTAAAAGGGCTGCACACCCCTTCAGTGGTCCACCGTGGACCGGTGGACCGGTCCACGGCACCGGTCCACGCCCCCGCGTCACCGCTTACGTCACGCCGACGTCCACCGCTCGCGTCAGCACGTCCAACCACAAGCCGCCACGTGTCGCCGCCACGGGTCACCCGCCGGCCGCCCCAGGCAACTTTGCAAATAAACCCCTCCCATTTCCAGAATTCACAAATAAACCCTTCCACCTATATAAAAGCCTTTCAATCAGGTCCTTTTCTTTACGCTTAGGCCCCTGCAGTCCTTAGTTTTCATGTTTAATAGCCTATCCTTAACCTTTTACATGTTAGACCTCCTAGTTTCACACATATTTATGTTTAGGTCCCTGAAATCTTGCAGAAAACCCCCTAAAACTTCCAGTTCTTTTACAATTTAGCCCCTGAATCTTGTTTCAGCCATAACTTTTCCATCCTAGCTCCGTTTTACGCGTTCTTGGTATCCACGCGATCGTCTCTCCGAGCCCGTCATTTCTAAAAGCTTGTTTTAGCCTTTTGGTAATGTTTGATGTATTGTTTTATTTATTGTATGTTTTCTTGCATGATCGTAGCCAACGCGCCGTTCGAGGAAGTTCAAGTGCAGAGCTTTGCAGATAAGGAAAGTAGCTTATCGTTGGAGAAAGGCAAGTGACCCTAACCACCCTTCTACCTATGCTTTAATCAAGATTACTATAAATTAATCGGAACATGGAGAACCACCCAAGAAAACAGTGCAACCACAGTCCATATGGCTCTGGCTTAGCCAATTAATTAGGTGTGCGATTGTGTTGACGACCCTATCCGAAAGGAACACAGGGGGCTCCGGGTTGCAGGGGTATAGCCCGGTTCTTTTGGGGTAGCGACCTTTGCTAAGGTGCCGACCACTAGGGAGGGTTATGGTCCGCCCCGAGTCAGAATCGTCGTGGGTTGTTGATGCTTTTGCATATCTTTGTAAAGGCTTCGTACCGTCCCTATGCAATCACACCTCGGAAGTGTGGTATTGTGCCTGATCAGCACATGCGTGGTTGGGTTCAAAGTTCTTTGGAACTTTTACGCGAACTCGTGGGAAAAGTGTGCAACCTGCGAGTGTAAACCGATTGATCGGCTCGTGCTCACGGCCAAGAGCGGCCTGGACCCTCACATGATAATTGAACTTAAAGATGGATTAATATTGCTTTCCGGTTATTTCGTGGCCTTGCCGAGTACCAACCATAAGTGTACTCATCCTTGCTTACGCCGTTCGAGAGAAGAACCCCGGAGTGGAGCACTTCACCGACTACGAGGAGTTCTGAGGATGCGATCAACCAGTCAGAAGCCTGTGGAAGATGAAGATGAAGTCGCGTCTTCATAGTTATCGTTGTTCGTGTAAAGACCTTCGTGTCTACTATCGTGAGTGTAATAAAAGTTAATAAACCTTTTCTGTACGTTTTGAGCAATGTTTTGTGATATTACACTCATGAGTCTATCATATGTGTGAAATTGTGATCTTGGCACACATATGAGATGCATACGGTTTTCTACGGAAAATCGGGTGTGACAGAGTGGTATCAAAGCATTGCTGACTGTAGGACGCAGCCTCAGATAGAAATGGTCGATATTAAGGACTCTCTTTCTAGGAAGCCCTTCTAACATTCAAAATATCTTATTTACGCTTAAAAAAATATTTTATTCTTTATTCTTTAACAAAATCAAATCTTTGTTTTCTTCTATACTGAGACTGATCCTTGATCTTCCACCTTGAACTACCACACGTGTTATAGGATAGATTCTTAGGTTGCCTACCCTTCTATCAGTTTCGTTTCGATAGAGCCGTTCTTGTGAGGACGTGCGATGTTAATGCTTGTTGATTGTAAACATGCATGATTTGGATCTTTGACATGATTGAAATGTTTTGTGGAGTGATGGCCACAAATACATCAATAAAATAATTAAAGATTGAATCTTAGCCCCTTTTCTCTGATTCACCTTTATCAATTCAACTTCCTATCGGAAAACTTCTCTCTCTAACAATCAAATGGTAAACGTCAGGTCAGGAGCTGGACAGGATATTCCGTTCGTCATCAATCAGCTGAATCAAGTTCCCTCCTCCACCACAAGAATTAGCGATGGATCCCGCGATGCAGCAGTTCTTTACGGAACAGATGCAGTTGATTCAGAACCTCACCGCCACCGGCCCGGAATCTACGAGCACGAGCAGAATCCGCCCACCACCTCAAGGACCTCCACCACCTCCACCACCAGTGAACAAACATAGAGAGTTCATGAGTCACAACCCGCCCACTTACTCTCATTCAGTGAATCCCCTCGATGCCGATGATTGGCTCAAGACCATCAACAAGATGCTGAATATCACTCAATGTAATGATCGTGAGAAGGTTTTGTATGCCTCAGGACGTCTGGAAGGTGCAGCCTCTGATTGGTGGGATGCTTACACCGTCGCACATGCCGCCGCCGACACCATTACCCGGGCAGGAGTTCCAGGAGAGTTTTCGTACACATCACATCCCGACCTGGTGTGAAGAAGCTGAAGAAGAAGGAATTTCTAGCTCTAAAGCAAGGCAACATGACAGTTAGTGAGTATCTGGATCAGTTTACTCATTTGTCCCGCTATGCACCAGATGAAGTCAACACGGATGCCAAGAGACAAGAACGCTTTCTCGATGGATTGATAGGGCCACTTAACTATCAGTTGCAGAGCCACACATTTCTTAACTTTCAGATGTTGCTCAATAAGGCTATAGGCTTGGAGAATAAACGCAAGGAACTTCGTGAACAGAAGCGCAAGTTTCAACCTCAGGGTCAGTCCAGCAGTAACACCCGCCCTCGTCACAACTCATCGCAAGACTCTCAGTTTCGTTCTAGCACACAAGGCAGAAGCCATGGACAGAATCAACCATTCTATCGTCCGTTTGATGAACCCGAAGATTCCAACCCAAAGACACCTCAGGCTCAAAATCCTCATCAGAATCGCTCAGGTGCACCAGTAAGGAACACTACTCCAGTTCACCCCAGTGGATGCTTCAACTGCGGAGAATTGGGACACTATGCTAGTATTTGCCCTCAGCGCAATATGCGGACACCCCGGAGAGATAACGAGAGGTCAACGAGAACAATATGCATGGTAGGGTGAACCATGTGACGGTTCGAAGAAGCTCAAGGAGACAAAGATGTTGTGCTTGGTACGTTTCTTATCAACTCGTACTGCCGCAACAGTTTTATTTGATTCCGGGGCATCGCATTCATTTATTACCGAACGATTCGTGACAAAGCATGATGTACCCAAGAGTTCCATGAAGACACATTTGCTAATTAGTTCTCCAAACGGTGAAATGAAATCCACCTATGTATGCCCACAGGTCAATCTTAAGATCGGAGAGATAGATTTTGAAGCAGACTTAGTGATTCTAACATCCAGGGGAATAGATGTGATCCTTGGTATGGATTGGTTAAGCAAGCATGATGGAATCATTTTATGTGCCAAGAAGTCGGTGCTCTTAACTACCCCGCAAGGAGATAGGATTGAGTTTGCCGCTACAAGCCCGAAGAAGAAGGACAAGTGAACCAACTCTGTGATAGTAAACCGTCATCTTTCAAGACATCTTGTATCTCCTCTTGTTTCCCGATCCCTCCGAATCTCGGGACGAGATTCTTTTTAAGGGGGTAGGATTTGTAACACCCGAAAATTCCATCACAATAAAATATTGCTAGAAACAAGGTTTAGTTTTATTTTCTAAGGATTTAATAAATTTGAATAAATAAATGTGCCTTTAATTAAATTAAACAACAATTAATAATTAGAATCACCCAAGTGGTTGAGCATCATGTTGAAATGCATGAGTTTTGTTTGTGGTGTGATTTTAAAAGTCTTAAAAAAATATATTTGTGAAAAGTCCTTAAAAAAATATAGTTGTGAAAATTGGAATAAAAGTTTGAATTAAAAAAAATGAAAAGAGGTTGAAAGTTTGAATTTAAAAAAAAATGTTTGAAAAAGTTTTCTAAAAAGTCTTAAACATTTGAATAAATTTGTGTTAAAATTTCAATTTGAAAAGATGAAAAAGATTTGAATTTAAAAGATTTGAAATAGGTTTGAAATTGGATTTGAAAAGAAAAGAAAAGAAAAAAAAAAGAAAACGCCCACCCAATCTAACCCAACCCGCGGCCCATCCTCTTTCGGCCCACGCCCGGCCCACCCCGCCACCTCCCTCCCTCTCCTCCCTCTCCCTCTCGCCGACGGGTGGGGCCCACCCGTCGGGTTCTCCTTCAACCTCCGGCCCCGCGCCCCTCCTTCTTCCCCCGCGTCGGCCGCCGGCCATCCCCTCACCCCCGCGCCGCCTCCCCGCCCCCGCGCCCGTCCGCATTCGCCATCAAGGCGCCGCGCACTCACCCACCGCCGTCCTCGCCTCTTCCCCTCCCCGTAACGGACGCCGCCCGCACCGAGCCGCCATTAATGGCGCCGGCGCCACCGACCTCCCCGCGCCGCCTTGGCCGCCCTCTCCCCTTCCCCCCTCCGCCCTATAAAGTGCGAGCCCGAGCCTCACCTCCACCCCCGCACCGCTCCCCCGAGCTCCTCCACTCCTCCACCGTGCCACCACCGAGCACCGCCGCCACCGCCGCCCCCGCCGCCCCGATCTCCTCCTCCGGCGCCGCTCCCACCCCTTCAAGCCCGTGGTAAAGATCCTCGCACTCCCCTCTTCCTTCGGTGTTTTTCCGTGCGTTTTGGTGCCCGGGAGGCCATCTTGGCTCTTCTCCGCGAGCCCGCCGCCGCCGCCGCCGTCGCCTACAGGCCGCGTCGGCCGTCCGATCTAAATCTACGGCCCTGATTAAAAGGGCTGCACACCCCTTCAGTGGTCCACCGTGGACCGGTGGACCGGGTCCACGGGCACCGGTCCACAGCCCTGCGTCACCGCTTACGTCACGCTGACGTCACTGCTCGCGTCAGCACGTCCAACCACAAGCCGCCACGTGTCGCCGCCACAGTTCACCCGCCAGCCGCCCAGGCAACTTTGCAAATAAACCCCTCCCATTTCCAGAATTCACAAATAAACCCTTCCACCTATATAAAAGCCTTTCAATCAGGTCCTTTTCTTTACGCTTAGGCCCCTGCAGTCCTTAGTTTTCATGTTTAATAGCCTATCCTTAACCTTTTACATGTTAGACCTCCTAGTTTCACACATATTTATGTTTAGGTCCCTGAAATCTTGCAGAAAACCCCCTAAAACTTCCAGTTCTTTTACAATTTAGCCCCTGAATCTTGTTTCAGCCATAACTTTTCCATCCTAGCTCCGTTTTACGCGTTCTTGGTATCCACGCGATCGTCTCTCCGAGCCCGTCATTTCTAAAAGCTTGTTTTAGCCTTTTGGTAATGTTTGATGTATTGTTTTATTTATTGTATGTTTTCTTGCATGATCGTAGCCAACGCGCCGTTCAAGGAAGTTCAAGTGCAGAGCTTTGCAGATAAGGAAAGTAGCTTATCGTTGGAGAAAGGCAAGTGACCCTAACCACCCTTCTACCTATGCTTTAATCAAGATTACTATAAATTAATCGGAACATGGAGAACCACCCGGAAAAACGGGCAACCACGTCCATATGGCTCGGCTTAGCCAATTAATTAGGTGTGCGATTGTGTTGACGACCCTATCCGAAAGGAACACGGGGGGCTCCGGGTTGCGGGGGTATAGCCCAGTTCTTTTGGGGTAGCGGCCTTTGCTAAGGTGCCGACCACTAGGGAGGGTTATGGTCCGCCCCGAGTCAGAATCGTCGTGGGTTGTTGATGCTTTTGCATATCTTTGTAAAGGCTTCGTAGCATCCCTATGCAATCACACCTCGGAAGTGTGGTATTGTGCTCGATCAAGCACATGCGTGGTTGGGTTCAAAGTTCTTTGGAACTTTTACGCGAACCGTGGGAAAAGTGTGCAACCTCTCGAGTGTAAAACCGATCGATCGGCGCGTGCTCACGGTCAAGAGCGGCCTGGACCCTCACATGATAATTGAACTTAAAGATGGATTAATATTGCTTTCCGGTTATTTCTGTGGCCTTGCTGAGTACCAACCATAAGTGTACTCATCCTTGCTTACGCTGTTCAGAGAAGAACCCTGGAGTGGAGCACTTCACCGACTACGAGGAGTTCTGAGGATGCGATCAACCAGTCAGAAGCCTGTGGAAGATGAAGATGAAGTCGCGTCTTCATAGTTATCGTTGTTCGTGTAAAGACCTTCGTGTCTACTATCGTGAGTGTAATAAAAGTTAATAAACCTTTTCTGTACGTTTTGAGCAATGTTTTGTGATATTACACTCATGAGTCTATCATATGTGTGAAATTGTGATCCTGGCACACATATGAGATGCATACGGTTTTCTACGGAAAATCGGGTGTGACAGTTTTACAATCTTGCACGATGTGATCTCGCACCAGAGTGCCATTGTCTCAGGAAGACTCGACATGTCATCACCCAAGGTATAATAAAATAGAAGCGGCTTTTGATAAATCTGATTCTCTGATCTAAAGCAAGTCTTCATGCCTCTGTCGAGAAACGGTGGCACCGATAAGCTGAGCAACATGCATCTTCCCTATCTTTTTCTTCCATCGAAGGTGGTCTACTGTTTAATTCTTTTGCCACATTATCGTTACCCTTGTGATGTCATGGCTACATCATACTTGAGCATTGATTCTTTCTTTCTATTCACCTTGCTTGATCCCATCTTGTATCTGTTCCAACACAGCCATGCAAGCCTTCATGCATGTAAACATCAAGCCCTTGTATGGTACGTGCATACTTGATGGAGCTACACACTACCAAGGCTACCAATGTTTGTTTATCCATGCAGCCCAAACAAGTTGCTTAGCCGGCTTGTATAAGCAACGCACCTAGAGAATTAATCAAGCTCAACAGATACTATGCCTTGCACGGCCGCCACTTTCATCTGAGATGTGCACGTACACCTCTTGGCTTTATCCCTCCCACATGTACGTGTCCGTATATATATCCTTGCTGCCGATCCAATCTCTTTCTTTTCCTTGTGCAAAAACTTCGTAGCCGCAAACCCTAGCGCGCCGCCGCCGTTGACCTCGTCCGAGAGCTAGCGCTGCACCACGCGGCCCCGCTCCCAGCGCCGCCTTCGTCGGAACTCCGCAACGCCAAGCCGAAGCTCTCCACCGGTTCCTGGACTCGTCGTCAATGCCCCGCCGGAACACCGTGATATGCCGAGGGCCTCCGTCGTAACTATTGCTCGATGAGCCTTGCTGAGTCTCCAGGAAGTCCATGCCAAGGTTGCCATTGCCAAGCTGCTGTTGGAGGACAGGAGGAGCCGTCCACACGAAGGCCAAGCCGTGCCGCCGGGCGCCATCATCTGCTTCCTCCTGACCACCGCTCCGATTGTTTTCTTTCATGGTAGCATCTCGGTGAGAACACCAGCAGGGTGTCAATCTCCTCGTTTCATTTTGTATCTGTATCTTGTACTAATCTCTCATGATCTATAGCTTTGCTATAACCCATCTAGTCCTACTCGCCGCTGCAAGCCACCACCGTACCTACCCTAAGGAGCTCTGCGATGCAAGCTGAGACTCTTCTGTGCGGCGTCACCACCATCTTGACACCGAGGCGAGGCAACGATCGAGCTGGCCACTGTCTTCGCCGTTTGCCTTCGATTCCGGCTAGCCGGGTACATCATCGTCGTGGGTGAGCACTCCATAGTTTTCAATTCCCATCTCTTCCTTTGTATGTTCTGTATTTCTGTCAAACCATGCCTATGATGTTTCCCTGTGTCGTGTCCTGATGTATATAGTTGTCCTATGTACTGTACCTGCAGATTATCATGAAAGTCCCTGGCCTCCTGTGTCATCGGAATCTGCCGCTCTCTTGTTGCTTCCATCTACGCATCGATTTGCTTGCCAGACTTTTCTTTCCAGAGCTAAGCCAGCTATGTATGTACGTACGAAGAAGGAAGCCACGTAAGTACCGAAGCAAATCCATCTACCATGCATGCAAGTGATGATGCCATGGTGATGTCATGCCTATGCAATAAGTGAGACCTTTTCGTTCTTTTAGAAAAAATAACTAGGATGCATGCTGATCGTTTTTCCTTTCCATAAATCTTTTAACATTCACTTTGTCTATCTTTGCTCTATAGAATGATCTTTTATTTATCCATAAAATTCCTTTATTGCTTAAATACATTGATGATGCCACGCTTACATCATTCTTAAGCAATAATATTCTCTTTACTTTAATTCACGTATGCACCATCAGCCTGCAACCTGATTAGTATTTTCTGCCTGTTCTTTTGCGCTGCATCCATGCAATGTATGTCCGATCATCATCATGTTTAATAGTTATTCTTTTACTCTTGAAATCCATATCTTGTTCAATTCAATTCCGATCTCGGTAATTCTTTCACTGACATGTTCCTCCTAACTAGTTTTGTACCGTTATATTACGTTTGTGCCGTTGTATAGTTCGTTTCACCATAACTTGTGCGTTAGCATGTGTATCACTTGTTACTTGTTTTAACATTAAAGTTGCATGTTAATCTTGATTAATGTTCATTCCATTACTTTTCCGAATGAAAGTGAATAGGTTCGATTCCGGTTTTTTTAATCATGATGTAAATTGTTTAATTCTTATCTATAACTAGCTTTTGTTAAATAAAAGATGCTTAGTGTTAAACATCGGTTTTCATAATAAAGTTAATCTGCTTGATGATATTAAAAATGTCTTTTCAATATTAATATGTTTAGTTGAACACGCAATATAAAGTTATTCGATTAGATTCTTTCACATGCTCTATCTTTTAATGTTAATTGTTAATATGATATAACTTGTACTTAAATATCTGCAAATAAAATATGGTTAGGCTTATCGTGTTTTCTTAATAAAATATAACTTGCTTTGAAATATTCTTGCCACATGATTTTGTAATTAAAACATATGAAGCAAATGGTCTCTTCTTGTTGTTGTTGGATACCTTAATTCTGTTTTCAGCGTTTCTTGCGCTTGCGTAACCAATAGAATCGAGCTCTATCTCAATGTGATCTTTGGTCCTTGCTCAATCTTCCGCAACCATCTCGTTAAAGTTAACCAAGCCTTTCTTCCTCTAAGCACTTTGTGTTCTTTAGTGATCCACCTAATCGAGCCTATCCTTTAGTGAGTTCTTTTAAAGTTTTCTTTTGATTGGTGCTTTGTTCTTAGTATATGCTTGTTTGTTTGCTTTATGTATGTTTGCACCCGATGATTGATGCGCTTAGAGTGAACACCGTTCGAGAAGCTTTGAAGAGCAAGAGGTTGAAGATATTCTGAGCAACGACATTACTTTGGTTAAAGGTAAGTGTGTCCTTGATCTTTGTCCCAATAACTATGATTAATCACTTTGCATTGCTTTGCATTAATATTGATGGGTCCTATTAAGTTTTGTCTAGTCTTTATCATCATTCCTTGTTAACCTGGGTTTACATTTATGTTGGGTAGCTATGCTTAGTTGCTATACCTAGGTTATGGTGGTTTTAATGAACAATAATGATGAATCATGCTATACCTTTATGTTATATCTTTGTTTGCTTAATACAAGACCATATGTTTAATCGGAACATAGAGAACCACCCAGGAAAACCGTACAACCACAAGGCACATGGCTCTGCCTTGGCTGAATAACTAGAGACTTTAGTGTTGTAGCAACCTTACCTGAAAGGGACAAATGGGGAGGCGTTGACGGAGTATAGACTCGCTCTAGTAGGGAGTTGGGCTTTGCTAAGACACGGTACCTACTAGGGGACTTTATGCCCCGCTTCGTCCTAAAACCTAGTGGGTTGTTGCGCATTGGAGGATCTTCGTAAAGGCCTCGTAGCGTCCCTATGCAATCACACCTCGGAAGTTTGGTATGATGCTTGGCCAGCATCACATGGTTGGGTTTAAAGTTCCTAGAACTTTTACGCGACTTGTGGGTAAAGATGTACAACCTCTGCAGAGTGTAAAACTAATCGATTAGCCGTGCTCACGGTCAAGAGCGGCCTGGACCCTCACATGGTAATCAAACTTGAAGATGGACTTAAATCGTGTTCTCTGGTTATGCTTGCCATGTGCTTATGGCATATTTCTTACCTTATGCTTAATTGTGGGATGGTATATACTTATACTTTATTAGTAATCAGGTGCTAATAAAACTTGACCAACTAAAATTGCTTAAATGCTTATAGCCCAGTCCACTATAAAGCCTTTGCATTCATACCTTTTTCCACACTTGCTGAGTACGACAAGTGCTCACCCTTGCTATAAACAATGTTGCTCAGAAGGAGGAAGCTGCTATGAAGATGTGCTGGTGCTAGGTGTACGCAACCCCCAGTCGACTGCCTGTGATGTTTGGAGCCTTCGTTTCCAGGATTAAGCGTAAATCTCTGATAATCTTTCTTTTTCTTACGAGATACTGTTTCTGTATACACTTATATGTCACTATGCGCATGAAACTTGATCCTGGCATGCATATAGGTATGCACTTGGTTTTCCTTCGGAAAAACGGGTGTGACACTATCTTTTGACCAAGCACCAACGCATAGTAGGTTATGACAGCCTGGTGCTTTACCTCATGATGCATGTCTGTGACACATTTCTTGCAGGAGTTCTTTAGGCACATGTCCGCTCTCTCCTCTTCTCCATCCTCACATCTGAAGAAGGTTTGCATACATATACGATGTCAAATTCATTATTTTCAGATTGAGTAAAACGAATGTGATGTAATGAGAAAAACTTTGTGCGAGCTAGAGTTACCCAAAACGTCCTCAACACGCGCTCTGCCGTGTGGGTGAAGTCCCAGTCTTCATCCTGGTAGTAGTGGCCCCACGTGTAGGCTGGGTCTGTTTGCACGTGGTACGTGACAATGTCGGGGTAGTGCTACCACCACAGAAGCCCGACAATGCCGTTGGGCTTGTGTGAGTCGCCACCTGACACAACGATCTAGTTCCTGCACATGTCGAACAAATATTAGTGACTCTCGATAATCAAAATGAAGTTAGACATCTAAATGAAGTTAGGCATCTAAATTTACTTACATTCACCCTTGGGGCGAATCACTGGGCGGGAGGGTGCGGGGGCTGAGGGAGTCGTGCGGGGCCTCGCAAGTAGACCTTCGCTGCCCTAGTGGCCTCCCCCGAAGAACCCGCACCCGAGGCGTCGTCCTCGGTCTCCTTCGGCTGGCCCTCACAATCGCCCTCGTTGTCATCCTCCTCGGTCCCCTGTGCACCGTCCGTCGTCTCGGGAGGTGGCCTCCTAGCCCTCCTAGGCCTCCTCTCCGACCCCTCTGCGTCATCTTGCCCCTGTGAGGTGCTGTAAAAGGTGGACAAGGGCACCTGATGCCGGCCCTCATCCACCACCACCTCCGATATTGGTCGTCGTCCTCCGCGACGGCCGCCTGTCATCTTTTTTAGTCATCTGTAATCAACATATAAACATAACATAATTAGTATGACATGCATAATAATAATGAGACATGCATAACAATAATGAAAACACAATTATGAAAGAACATAGTATTACATGTATTAAAAGTAGTTTGGATCATCGTGGGGATTAGCTGGTATGTCTGTTCGCTTGTCATCACTATCAAAATTATCCAGATAATGAAGATAATCCGACGGCTCTAAGTTTTCTTCATGTTCGATGCCCAATCGCTCAAGCATTTGTAAGTCCTTTGGATCATACACCTCATCTTCATCGTCGTTGTGATCGACCAATTCATTGTCTACTTCCATTGCTATAGGTGTAGTTAGGTCTATCACAAAACTCCCAGTCAGCCCCTCTTCTTGATAGAACTCTCCTTCATATGTGTTTGGATTTATCAAGTTATAGTCTTCATCGTTAGGGACAGGTAGTTTACCATGTGGCATGACCTTCTGCACAACTTCCCAACCCTTAAGGTAATCTTTGCTCTGGCAGCGTATGGAAGGTAATAAACTTGCACGACTTGTTGGGCCACAATGTATACATCGGATCGTGGATACACGGAATCCGGTTGAACTTCGACTAGCCTGATTGTCGGGGTCCTTCGAGTACGTTTCGGATCGAACCAATGACATTTGAATATCACAGGTTTGAGATGTGGGGCGCCATAAAATGAAAGTTCGTATGTTTCCAGGACTCTTCCTTGATATTCTTTCCCATCAGTGTCAATCGTAACCACGCCGCTATTTGTGGTACTTCGATTGGGTCAACTCTCTTCGTAGGCAGTCGTGTGGAAACGAAATCCGTTCACATCATAACTGGTAAATGACCTAACCCTTAGTTCACAGCCACATGCAACAGCACACAACTCACTAGAGATGGACAGATTGGTTTGGACCTTTCTCCCGAACCATGAAATGAAATCACACCGTTGTGGGCCCGCACCTTGCGAAATAAGGGTATCCATTTCGTGTGGCTCTGGCAACCTCGATGCAGTCCAGAACTCACGGATGAATTCTTGTTTGTACGGTTCAACCTCCGGTGAGTTGAGCAGCACATATGGCATGATGCTACGCCACTCTTCATTGGTGAGTTGCTTGGTGGTAGATGCACTCGCGCTTCCGAATTGGCCTTGGAAAAGGCTGAGTTTTGATTGATTTTCCACGACATTGTAACGAGGGGAGTGATCATGCACGCTAGGAAGGTTCTCTTTATAGTATTTTTCTATGAAGTTTGACACCTCCTCCACAATGTATACCTCTGCAACTAAAGCCTCGATTCTAGCTTTATTTCTACATTTTTTTGCGTACGAGCTTTAGAGTTCTCTCAATTGGGTAGCACCAATGGTACTGCACTGGCACACCCATACGTACCTCGTATGGAAGGTGGACAATCATATGTTGCATTGGCAAGAAGAATCCAGGTGGAAAGATATTCTCCAACTTACATAGTAACACAGGGGTCGCTTTCTCCAACTCTCTACATATGGTCCGAGAGATCTCCTTCGCACATAGCTACCAGAAGAAATAGCTCAACTCTGCCAGCACTTGCCATATATTCTCTGGGACAAAGCCTCGAACCGTCGTGGGAAGAAGACGCTCAATCCATACGTGGTAGTCATGACTCTTCATGCCATTTACTCGCATAGTAGTTAAATTGACTCCCCTCTTGACATTATGTGCATACCCATCTGAAAACCTTAGAATCTTCATCCATTTAAGTACTTCCCTCCTTTGTCCAATGGATAATACATAATCAGCCTTGGGTCTTCTCCATTTCTTGCGGCCTTCTGGAGGCCTCATCTCTTGATTTGGTCTATCACATAGTGTTGCAATGTCCACTCTGCCTTAGGGTTATCCTTAGACTTATCGGTGTCCATGAGTGTGCAAAAAAGTGCCTCTGCGATATTCTTCTCAGTGTGCATAAAGTCAATGTGATGTGGCACAAGAAGGTCATCATGATAGGGGAGCCACTGTAAGCCCGATTTATGACTCCATATATGTTGCTCACCATACCCCACAAAACGACCGCCTCCTTCATTGGCCACAAGAGACTCTACCTGAGCACGACCCTCGGCACCAGTCAGCATCTGTGGTGGAGGTTGTGTAACTACAAGACCTATTGTGAAGTTCTTCTTGTCTTGTCTGAATGGATGATCAAGAGGTAGGAACTGACGATGTTGGTCGAACGATGAATACTTAGCACCCTTCTGCAACCAGATGAACCTCAAACGTTCCTTGCATATTGGGCATGGGAACTTCCCATGAACACACCAGGCTGAGAACAACCCATACGCCAGGAAGTCATGAATAGAGTACTGGTACCAAATGTACATCTTGAAGGTTGACCTTTTAGCTCGGTCGTATGTCCACACACCTTCCTCCCAAGCACTAATCAATTCATCCCACAAAGGCTCCATGAACACACCCATATTACTCCTCGGGTGTCCAGGAATTATTAAGGACATGAATATGGTGTCCCGTTGGAAGGCGACACCGGGAGGGAGATTCAGGGGTATAACGAACACGGGCCAACATGTGTAAGGGGCGGTACTCATTCCATAAAGATTGAACCCATCGGTTGCCAGCGCAACACGTACATTACGCACCTCACCTGCTTTCTCAAGATGTTGTCCATCAAAGTATTGCCATGCTTCACCATCTGATGGATGTGCCATCTTGTCAGGACTTATACCATATGCCATGCTTATTCCATGTCATCTGTTTAGTAGTTTCCTCAGTCATGTAAAGTCGTTGTATCCTCGGCACGAACGGAAGGTACCGTACGATCTTTTGGGCGATATCAGTCTGCTTCATCTGACCATTTCCAGCTGGTACCTCTTCGAACCTCGAGGATTTGCACTTTGGACAGTGCGTGGCATCTGCATGTTCCTTCCTAAATAAGACAGACCCATTCACGCAGGCATCTATCTACTCATATGACATCTTAAGTGCTTTGAAGAGTGTTGTTGACTCGTACATGGACGTTGGCAGGGAATGGCCCTTTGGAAGCAAGGAGCCAACAACGACCAACAACCTATTGAAGCCAGCTCGACTGATGTTTAACTCGGATTTCACCCCTAATAACCGCCCAATGGCGTCCAGTTGCAAAACGGTGCTGTTATCGTGAAGAGGTATCTTTGCCGAGTCTATCATCTTGTAGAACAACTTTGCCTCCTCCTCCATCGCCTCTTGATCATAAGTGTCATTGAAAAGTGCTTGGTGGGCATCTTCTAACATGTCAACAACCCCCGCATCATCATCACACGCCTCTAGGTGTGGTATCACCACCTCCTCTCTCATACGATGTGTTTCACCATGGTAGATCCACACGGTATAGTCTTTGGTAAATCCATTGTACAGAAGATGTCGGCCCATATCCTACTTGCTAACTCTCCTCTTGTTGTCACATTTTGTGCAGGGACACCAAACTAGAAAATGACCACGAGAATTGGCCCATGCAAATTCCAAGAAATTGTTGGTCTTATCCTTCCATTCATCGTCAAAATCACGCTTACTTCTCCGGCTGGTGTACATCCACTGACGGTCCTCCATCCTTTATCATTCAGGAATGCGAACCATAAAATCCATGTACATCGTGATCCTACTGTCTAATAGGTGAGGATAGGTCCTAATCCCACCCGCGGATCCATATATGAGTTAGTTTCCATGCCCCGATCCGATCGAGGCAGAATTTCGGCAGCACCTCCTCGATATTCTCCAGATACACGTCCGAGTATGGAGATTGTGTATCTAGAGAGGAGGTGATGCCGAAACTCTGTCTCAGATCAGACCAGGACATGGAAACTAACTCATCTACGGATTTGTGGGCTGTCCAGAAAACGTGGACAATCCAAAACAGATACGGTCGTAGGTATGCACAGAAATGCATACCCCCAGCCGTATCTCTTTCAAACGGGAGACACCTAACTAAGTTACATGATCTACGACCCTACAACTAGAAGACGGGTTATTCATACCTAGTGTGCTGGTGACAAGGCACCGCAGTGCAGGAAGATCTGCAATGCCAACGAAGAAGATCAGGGTCGTCGAGGTACTCTGACTTGCCTTCCATTAGCCCACCTCTGCAAAAAAGAAATGAACATACAACTTAGCTCAAAATTTCGGCAGCACCTCCCCTGCACAGTGAGGTGTCAAAACCTGTAATTAAACATTCGACACGAAGGCCGACAACCAGATATATGTGTCAATGCGGAAAGTAGTCCCAACACTAACTAGTAGAAGCACTGAGATCTATCTCTTGATGGCCGGTGCTAAGCAACTAGTGACACTGGGTTTATCCTGGTTCCGGCCGGGGCCGTACGTCCAGTAGTGGTGTGCTCGGGGCACTATATTGCGTTGCACCGTAGCGCTTGCAGAGGGGGGCTACAAGCGAGGCGGGAGAGGAGGCTGGGCCTCTAGGTCCCAGAGGTTTTGATTAAGGCAAGTGCCAATATTGTGGAGAAGGCAGAAAGGATGCAGATGAGTGCTCTCTGTCATCCCCCTGCGGCTAGGGGACTACCCCTCCTTTTATAGGCAAAGGAGGAGGCAGTTTACAGGCGTGCCACACTATTCTAGTTACGTGTGGCGGTATGGCGCACAGTGCAACGGAGTGGACGCCTGTCTTGGCAAATCTAGCTTCCGGCGGAGTGTCGTGGCGTGCCCTTTGTCCGCCCAGGAGCGGCTTCGAGGGTGGCAGTGTTGAAGTCTTCTATGGAGTCGTCGTCCGTAAGCTGACTCGAGGGTGCGGCTGACGGGGGGCCGTAGGGCGCACAACAGCTGGCGTGGTGGCGTCTTGTCGTCCCGTAACCCACAGCGTAGGGGATGGTGATGCAGTGCCCAAGATGGTGTTGGGACGGTGGGGATGGGCGCACAGGACCGACGACGACGGAGGTGACCGGTCCCGTTGGCCTGACGTCACGACGTAGTCCTGGGCAAGCGTGGCATAGATGTCCGTCCCCCCTTCGAGGGTTCCGCCATCCTCTTCCGAGGGTGCGGTGCGTCAGCCGTACGAGAGTGGGCGGCACAGTGTCACGGGACTGACACTGGCCATGCCGCACAGCGTCGCACAGTGGCGGGGATGGCCTCACCGGGGGAGTCGGCGGAACAGCGCCGAGTCGTGATTCCCAGGCGCGTCAGGGGCGTGACATGGATTCATTTTTGACCTGGGTGCCTGCAAAGGTCAATGCATTAAATGCCCCTGTCGGGGGAGCACGTACGGAGGAGGCGATTCCATGTGGTCCTCGAGTGAGGTGGAACCTCGCTCGAGCGGGCGTCCAGCCCCCGAGCAAGGAGGAACCTCACCCGAGGGTGCGACCAGCCCTCAAGCGAGGCGGAACCTCACCCGAGGGGGTGACCAGCCCTCGAGCGAGGCGGAGGTTTGCCAGTGCAGTGCCGTGTCCCTTGAGTGAAGCGGAGTTCCGCCCGAGGGTGGCTGGGCCGACTGTCTGGTGGGTCGTTGGGGCCAATAGGGCCGTGGGCCTGTGAGTTCATCTTATGCATGTTTTAGGTTCGTTTGCATTTTGTTTTCTGCGAAAGTAAGTGGGTTTTCCCTTGTTGTTTAGGGGACCCTTATGGCTGTCCCCGACAGTAGCCCCCGAGCATCTGTGGGTGTATCCGTTAGGATCCCGCAGATGCTGACGCTTGCTGATGGGACTTTCTTCCCTCCTGGTTGCTGGTGCTATTCCGTGGGGCCACGCTAGCGGACCCGCGGGTCTAGCCCCCGAAGCCTTGCAAGAGCGTGGGTGCTCCTGCAAGGTTTTTTCGCAGAGTCTGTCGGTGTGCTGGGTGTTAGTTTCAGCTGGCATCGGCAATATTCCAGCCGGCCTCGGTGGTGCCATGCGCACGTATTTGGCATTCGTCCGGATTCGATGCATCTCCAGGAAGTGTAGTCGTGCGTCGAGCCCCCGAGCCTGGGCCCGTTCGAGGCGATCGGAATGAGCTCTCCGACTTGTTTTGTCCGTTCCCTCGCCGTCTCTCCGCGGGACGAAGGGTGAGGTTTCCATAACTCCCATCGAGCGGGTCGCGAATTATGGATTCCTCGTTGAGCTGTTATCGGGTAATTCAAGTGGACGCCCATGCCCCGTTCGATAAGGGTTGGCTCGTGGTCCGGAGACTCGTCCATGAAAAGCGCTTACGTGGGTTTGCTAGGCAGGGCTCGGTCCCGTTCGCTGGGGACCGAGGGCGCGGAAGCTCTCCCTCGATGGGATCCCTCGACTAGCTGCCCTCGTTGGCTCTTGAATACGACGTGCGGGGCGCCCTCGAGTTGGTGAGCTCGAGGACAGGCTCGAATGCGCGCGCCCTCGTTGTCCCTGACTCTGTCGATCTGGGGCGCCTATTCGAACCCTTCGAGGGCCAGGCTCCGAACCCCTGATCAGTAGGGCCGTTGCGGGGTGGCATCTAGGTACCCCCCATCTTACTTACATCTGCAGGGCTCATGAGCTCACGGTCAGGTCGGCCCTCGAGCTGCTGATCAGTAATCCTCTAGAATTGAGGGCACCTGTGGCGCCCGCTCTCGCCGAGCGGGTCTCGAGTCCACTGGTCGGTAATCGCACCCTTCGAGGGTCTAATTTTTCGAGCCCTGGGCTGGGGTCGTGCAAGGGTCATGCTTACTTGGTAAGGGACTGGGCCATTAAATGCCCACAGTCGTGGCTGCAGTCGTGCACCGCGGGCGCGCCTTTTCAAGCGACGCAACCGCGTGCGTAGTGGGCGACGTGGGGGGCGGACGTGACGGGCCTCCGCGGCTCTTCGGTTACCGCACTGTAATGATCACGCGCGCGCGTGCGCCTGGCTGTTCCGGCGACGTGGGGCCTGCTCGTCAATGGCAGACGCGGTTACCTGCGGTTAATGCATGCAGCGCGCGCGGTTTGGGGAGCGCAGCTCCCCTAGACCTATAAATCAGGGGAGAGGGAGGGGGAACCCCTTACCTCAACACTTAGCACCCGTTGCCCCTTGCTTCTTGCCTTCGCTTCAGAGCGCCGCGTGCCCTTTCATTTTCGCCTAGTGCCCGCCTCGTCTCTACGCGCCTCCGCCAATCGCGATGGCTCGCCCGCAGCCAATCACTGTGCTGGATCCACTGCCGTGGAGCCGCTCAACGGTGACATGGTTCGCCCTGAGCGAGCTCGTGAATGGCGGCCAGCTCGTGTCGAACGTGGATGGGCAGCCCGCGGTGTGGATCGTTCCGTCGGTGACAGATCGAGAGCCCAACCCGCCATACGGGACGTTGTCAGCTTCAATCGTCACCACAAGCGCGGCTTTGCCGCACCGGCGAGCTGCTTCATGCGCGGGTTGTGCTACCACTACGGGGTGGAACTGCACAACTTCGCCCCAACACAATTTCGTAGGCGGCCACCTTCGTCGGCGTCTGCGAGGGATTTCTGGGGATCCCAGTGAACTGGGATCTCTAGGTCCACCTCTTCCGTGCGGAGCTGCACACACTCGTCACGCCCGAGCCATGGGTGCATCGTGCGGTATGCGCCGGCGGCCTGTCGATCTCGCTGCAGGACTCGCGCAGGGAGTTCTACATCCCCTACACGATGACCTCCAACAACACGGAGTGGGAGCGGGGATGGTTCTACCTCCGCAATGACGACGCCGGCCTCCCCCTACACCGGCAAGGTGCTGATGGAGAAGGGCGACTCCTGGCACCATGGTGTGTCCCCGTCCTCGCACCAAGCGCGGCTGGATTCGCTCCTCGCCACATTGAAGAACCTGGTGGACGCCGGGTTGGGTGCAGCTTCGGTCCTCGCGAACCTTCACCACCGGCGGATCGTCCCCCTCATGGAGAGGGAGCTCCGCGTTCACGAGATGAGCGAGGTGGCCAACCCGACGTCGCTGGCACACTCGCGGTTCCTCCCTGATCGCCTCCCTCAGGAATATGCGGCCACGAGGGCGAGGCGCGCCATTAGCCTCAAGGCCGTTAGGCATAGCAATGACGATCTCTAGTCGTTCGTTATGCTCCCCGACGCCCTGACGGTGAGTAGGTCTTCATCGCAACGTACCAGTGCGGTTTTGACAGTTGTTTTTAGTAGAGGGTGACCGTGGACGCCGCGCAGTCCGTCCCGCCCAAACCCCGAGCCCGAGCGGCTCCGCGCGCGGCGCAACGACGGGTGCAGGAGCGGGCGGCGCGCAAGAAAGAGAGGAGGATTCGGTGGCGGGAGCGCCGGGAACAGCGGGACGAGGAGTATCGGCTGTGTGAGCAGCAGGGACTTTCTTCCCCGGCGACCTCGGAGTACTGGTCGTCGGGAGAAGAAGAAAGTGACGGGGGCAGGCCCCCTGAGAGGTGGAATCCTGCGCCCCCCCCGCACCGAGAGCCGCAGAGGAGGCAGAGGAGCAAGCGCCCGGGGCGAGCGCGGAAGCGCCCACCGCCGGGCGGTTTGTGAAAGAGGCGGCGCGCGCCACGGAGGCACCGGCGCGCGCTACAGAAGCATCCAGTAGCGCTACAGTGGCGATGGCGGCTGCCACCACAGCGCCTGTCGAGCCCTCGAGGAAGAGGAAGCGGGGCTTCTCCACCTTGACGTAAGCAGTCGCTGCTCCAGACGTTTTGGCTTCGAGGGGCTGGAGCTCAATTTCCTGTCTCCATGTTCGCAGGGTGGCACCGACCGTCCCCGACCTCGCACCCGCTAAGGTGCTAAGGTCGGGTACATCCGTGCCCATGAGGCGGCGCTCGTCGAGGGCGTCGCAGGCGGTGGGGAGCGCGGCGGCAGCAAGTGAGCCACCGCGCGACATGACCGAGGACACGGGGTTGCGGTAGGAGGTGGTGACTATGGTGGCGGCCACGGGGGCGGCGACCGCCGTGTCGGAGGTTCCACCGGCGCCCATCCCCGCCGTGGTCGATCGGGCGGCCGTGGTGGAGATCCCTGACGACGACGCCGCCCCGCCACCCGAATGGGGCCCGTGGAAGAGCTGGCCCGCGCCAGCACCCGAGCCTACGACGGGGGTACTAGTGAACCGAGAAGACGGTTGTGTGATGCTGCGGTGGTCGACGCACGACGTCGAGGCCTCATCGTCACGCGTCGTCCTCCCCGCCTCAAATACCACCGTGGCATGCCTGGAGCAGGAGTGGGAGCCCGCTAGCGCGCCGCCGTCCTACTTCAACGAGGCCCAGGCCGAGCAAGCGCTGTGGCAGGAGTTTCGAGACCATGGGGCCTGGCTCAACAACACGTTGAATGAGGCCCTGTGGATCCATACCGGTCCTGCGTGGTAGATCTTCAAGGTACGTGCTCCCGTCGTCGAATTTGAGGTTTTTTCTTGTTGCTTTTGCGCCCACGCGTTCCCTGACTCTGCCTTCTCCCGCATCTCGTTCACCGTTGACAAGAGCTTGAGGGCCGGGCTCGAGAGAGGTATAACCACCTCATTCAGCTAAGCTCCGAGCGCGACTGGTATCGAGACCAGTACGACACCCTGGACGCTCTCACCGAAGCCCTGCGAACCGACAGTGGGTGGCTGGAGTACCGGCTGCAAGTTGTGTGGGACGAGCTCCTGGAGCAGGACGCCCAGGCTGCAGAAGACGTCTCCACAGTCACGAAGGTGCGGATAGCGCTCCTGGAGCGGGACGAGGCCCTACAGAAGGCCCGTGCGGACGCAGTCGCGATGCGGACCGTGGCGGCGGAGTGGGAGAGGGAGGTGGCCTCGATTCGCGCCCAGCTCGAACAGGGCCGTGCAACCCTCGAGGCAGCATGGTATTGGCAGAGCCAGGCCGAGGAAAGGGCCAAGGAGGACGAGCAGCTGAGGACCAGCTTGGCGGACAAGGCCGCCTCGCTCGCCTCGATGGAAGAGCAGCTTCAGCGAAGCGGGACGCGCGCCAACAGGCGGACGCTCAGCTCCAGCAGGAGCGGGCCGCCCTTGCTGAGGCTCGGGCCACCCTCGAGCGCAAGCATCTGGCGCGGGAAGAGGCCCAGGGCCGACTCCAGCAAGAGCGCGTCGCACTCGAGGGGGCGCAGGCAACCCTCAAGCAGCGGGACGAAGAAGTCTTGCGGCTCGATGGGGAGCTAAACCAACTTAGCGTCTCGCACGAGGATCTGGGCCAGTCCCTTAAGGAGCAGGAAGGCACGGTCCTTAGCCTACGGTAGGCGGTTGAGGACGCGCGCAAGGCCCTTTACTCAGAGAAAAAATAGGTCGAAGGTGAGTCGCCTCTTTCCACTTTTCACCTGTTGTTTTGGTTTACTTGGGATCCGCTCCCAATTTAGTTTTTCGTTCGTGGTTTTCATGCCTGTGGAACGCTCTGGGGAACTTGACAACCCAGGCAGAGTCCCTCCAGACGGCCTACAACTCCTCGCAACAGGAGTTGGAGGAGCTGCGGGCCGCCGCCCTCGAGGCGTGCCAGGAGGTTGAGGAGGGCGACGTGCAGGCCGAGAGCTCGATGGCGAGTCGCCTTCGCGCCCTCGGCAGGCATGTCACCCAGCGCCTGCGCCGCGCCTTTCACCTGGGCGTCCAGAAGGCTCTCGGCGTGGTGGTCTCCCACTACCAGGTCAACCTCGAGGCCATCTCCACAGGCTACGTCGTTCCCGTCGGCGTCGACGAGGAGGTGCCGATGGACCGTGCGGACGCGCTTGCAGCTCCTGCCGCCAACATCCTCGCTGAGGACTTCACGGACTTCCTCTTCCCAGACGCTCCTCCGGCTGGCGGCCCCCAAGCCTGAAAGTAGCTGGGCGTTCAAGCCCTGTATGTTTTTAGTATTGATGTTCGAGCCGCGTGGCTATGTAATGAACAATTGCTTGTTTGAAACACTTTGACGTTTGTAATTTGAAACCCTCGTTGTTTACTTTGGCAATTATGTTGTTCTGCCTTCCCATTTTCTTAGGTGAACCTTAGCTGGGAAAGTTTCATTCGCACAAGTAGCTTGTAGGAAAAGCGGCAAGGGAGAAGGGCCGTAGCCTGTTGGAGCCGTAGGCTATCCCTGACTCGCGCTTCTTTGCCCTCTAGCTACTTGCATCCCATGTAAGTTCGCCCAGAATTTGGGTCGAGGCGTACTTGGCACTCTTGCAATGAATTTTTGCGAAAAAAGGGACCATTTTTTGGGGGGAACGCCCCCCGCAGTAGCCCCTGAGGGGGACTTGGTTTTCGGGGCAAAGCCGAGTCACCCTTTAGTTTTATTAATTTGGTGAAAAGTTACATTCGTGTTGCCAACTAGGGTGTGGGGTATGTAAATAACAAAAGAAGCTTGGAAATCCTTTCTAAGGGTAGAAGCTGAGGACCATGTGTGGTTTGAGGACCGGTGGATGGTCGCTTCCTTGTGTGATGAGTGATTGACAATGTTGTGTGGACTGATTCTTGGATAAGTATTGCAGGTGCAGGTTGCGGCTTGACTCTTGGTGGTGCAGGCGAAGAACAAGCACGAAAGGTCGTTGCCGGTGAGGCCTCCAAGTGTGGAGAAGACAAGTAGGCTTCGTTCAAGGGAACCGATGGCCGACGGGGTCAAGTGCGGGCCGCATGGTGGCAAGAACAGCAAGATGAAGTCGGTGGGCAGTTTCTTGGTTGAGCCACAAAACCAAGGTCGAGCCGGGACTTCGTGGGAGCCGAGTCATGAGTGGTGATTGGCGGAGGCTACATCAAGTTCGCGGGGTTTGCGGTAGTTCACCAGAAAATCACTGGATTACTCGGCTGAGCCACAAAGCTGAGGCCGAAGATCGGGCGTGGCTGTCTGGCCAAAACCGACCTGACCGGTTTGGAGAACCGGTCTGACCGGTTTGGGGTCGCAGGGCGCCGGAAGCTTCGAGGCGGAGGACACGCATCGGGATCGCAAGGCTTGCGTCGAGGCTACACGAAGTGCGATCGCCGGGCATCCGTCCGATGGTGCTACGAAGACAAATTCCCAAAGTGCCCTTGGTGGGCGTGTATCTTAGTTTAGGCTTTAGGGGCATTTTAGTCTTTCGACTTGCCTCCAGATAACCCAAGGGGTGAGAGGATGGCACACAACTCTTGGAACCCTAGTTCATTTGCTTTCCTATTTTCCCTTCCTATTTTCTTAGGATTTCCATAGGACTAGCTTGAGAGCTTCATGGTGAGATCTTGTTGAGAGGGTTGGATGATTGGGCAGCAAGCTAGACCTTGTATGAACCTTTGTGGCTTGTATAGATGATTCGGCGTGGTTCCTCAAGGTTTGGATGTGTTGTTCCCGGTTGTTTTTGGTGGTGATTTTCGGTGCCCTCCCTAGGTGATTCTCTCGGGGTGTTTTCGGGACCTTGCTCTTGGGGATTTGATGGGGGAAATTTGTGGGAACCCTTCGTGGTTCTTTGGGCTGTGATTCCCCTCCCAAATCCGTGAGTTAAGGGTGTTCGATTTCGGTGGTTTCGGAGTTCTAGGGTTAGAGGTGTTTGTGAGGGTTGACTTTCGATTCCTCTTGATTGAATGAGTTTTGGGGACCGAGCATGTAGCCAAGGGTAGCCCACCAGGTACCCCATCTATCCCCAAAGTCTCACTTTGATCCGTGGAACGAATCAGGAGATCGATTGGAAGGTGTGTTGAGTTTTTCCCGCGGGCTGTGTTCTTCCCGACTGTCCAGGCAAAAACCGGCCTAACCGGTTTCCCAAACCGGTCTGACCAGTTTCACCCTGTGGGCTGTCAAGAAGGGTTTTTGAGCAAGGAAGTCTCTATTGCATCATGGCTTCATTTGTTCATATGTGGAAAGGCTCTTGAGGTGTTTGGGTCTTTGGGGAGTTTCTGGACAAAATCGGTCTGACTGGTTTGCCAAACCGGTCTGACTGGTTTCCCCTGCCTGCATTAGGCTAAGTCCAACAGAAGCGGTCTAACCAGCTTCAGAAACCGGCCTGGCCGGTTTGGGCTGCCAGTAGCCGTGTCGTGTGTGCCTCCGCTGCGTGTGTGTTGTGGCTGTTGGTTGTGCCTTGCTCCTAAGTTCAGTAGCATTCCAGTGGCTACGTGAACTTGGCAAGAGAAGCTTGCGGAGGTGCATGAGTGAAATCGGGTTCATAGGCCGAATTCTTGAATAGAATTTTTATCGGCTCCCATTCACTCCCCCCCTCTCTGGTTCGCCGTTTCGGTCCTTCAAGTGGTATCACAGCCGGTTCGGGTCTTTATTGACTCTAACTAGTCTAAGATCCAATGATGGCGTACCAGGAACGGGGTTCGGGTCCTCCACACTTCGATGGAAAGAACTACCAGATGTAGAGTAAGCGGGTGGCGGCGTTCCTCCACGGTAAGGGTCAGATCCTTTGGGATGTCACGGTGGACACAGGCTATGTCCAGCCGGTGAACTTCCTCGCTCTAGGATCGAGGCACATGTTTGACGCCAACAATAAGGCGGTCAACTACTTGTTTCGTGCTTTGTGTCAGCCTAAGTTCGATCGGGTGCACACCGAGCACTTGGCTTGTAGAATCTGGTTGCTGTTGAAGGAGACTCATGTTGGGAATGCCCAGGTTCAGGCTCGGATGTATGCGACCTACCAGAGAGAGTACGAGAACTTCACTCATCTCCCCGGTGAGTCCATCGATGCCTTGTTTCAGAGGTTCACAGTGGTTGTGAACAACATGCGGGCCAATGTAGACGTGCTCCCGTACGATGATCATGATAGAGCGGTCAAGCTCCTACACTCTTTGGATCGTACGATTTGGGGCGGAAAGTTCGAGGCCATTGTGGAGTCGGAGAAGTATGACACTCTGACGGTGAACGAGTTGTTCTCGAAGCTCAAGTCGGCTAAGGTGGATAGGGGCATGACAGCCAAGCTCGAGGGTCCGACTGACTCCCATAGTCTTGCCCTTGTTGGTGGTTCGAAAGGAAAGGCTAACACTAACCCATCCACCAGGATGTTCTCTTTGTCCTCTTTGATGTCTATGCCAGATGAGGAGTTCGACGTGCTTGGAGAGAACGAGATGGCGCTCCTGACGAGGCGGTTCGAGAGGCTGCACGAGAACCGAGTGAACATGAGGAGGAACACGAGGACATGCTTCAAGTGTGGCAAGGCTGGACACTATTTCGCTGAGTGTTCGAAGGAGAACAACCAAGACAAGCACAAGTTCAAGGACAAGAGGAAGAAGTCCAAGAAGAAGGATCATGAACATGGGAAAAAGACACGGGCTCGAGAGAAGATGAAGAGATCGAGCGACATCGAGTCAGACTCCGAGGACACGTCTTCAAGCTCGAGTGATGAAGACGAAGACGATGAGAAGAAGAAGAAGAAGAAGAAGAAGAAGAAGAAGAAGAAGAAGAAGAAGAAGAAGAAGAAGAAGAAGAAGAAGAAGAAGAAGAAGAAGAAGAAGCGCCTTGGCCTTGGCAAGTATCTCAACAGCCTTTGTGTGATGGGCCTGAGTCTCAAGGATGACTTCTGCGGCATGGCTCGCAGCTCAGGCAGCAAGAGAAGCCAGAAGGACGCCTCGGACTTTATTTCCGAGGATGAGGTATGTGATGAGCTCTCTTCTTTGCGCAAGGAGAATGAGGAGTTGGTTGACTTGCTTGATAATCGTGATCACATGCTTAGAGAGGCTAAGAAGCTTAGGAAGGAGCTTAGATCTTTGCTCGAGGATGTTAGGACTAGAGTGGCTGAGCTGGAAACATAGGTTCTTGATAGCAAGCTTGAAATTGATTCTCTTAAGGCTAGTACTGTTGTTTCTGATGAGGTTGATTGTGCTGATTGCTCTATTTTCCTAGCTGACTTGACTGATCTTAGGGAAAATTATGCCTCCAAGTGTGAGGAACTAGATGTGCTTAGGGTTGAGTTGGCTGAGCTGCAATCTAGACCCACTTTGCTTGGTGCTTGTACTTCTTGCCCTAGTTTGCATGAGAAAATTGTTGAGCTTTGTTCTCGCATTGTTTCACTTGAGGCTGATTTGAAAGTGCCTATTCCTACTTCCTGTTCCACATGTGAATTACATGCTGTAAAAAAATTGGATCTTGAAAAATGTGTTGGTCACTTGCAAGATGAGAATGATAAGTTGCGTGAAGTGCTGAGTTGGTTGTCTAGTCAGGAACCTCAGCTTGGTATGATGATTGCTAGTTGTAAGCGCTTTGATGGTTGGGCTTTGGGATCTGATAAGTTTGGTAAGTGCAGTGGTGAGAGAGAAGGGAAATTTGAGAATGTTTCAGTTCCACCACAACCCACACCCAAAGACAAGTTTGCATCCAAGCCAAACCAACCGAGAGAAAAACTGAGCGAGAAGGCATGTGAAAAGCCTAGTGAGAAACCTAGTGAGAAGCCGTGTGAAGAGTCTCACCCCAAGCCTAAGCCCAAACCAATTCGTTTCCATTGTGAGTTTTGTGGAAAGGATGGTCATAAGAGAGAGTTTTGCTACAAGAGAAGGAGAGAGGCGAGAATGGCTAAGGAGTGGGAAAATAAGGATAGGTACCACCCTTCTCATGGTGTGCCTGAGCCTCGTATGCCACTACCCAAGGGAAAGGGTTTTGTGCGTAAGGTTCCGGCTTGGGGAGAAAAGAGTGCTATGGGTGGAAGAGGTCCTGCTGGAGGAGTGAAACCGGTCAGACCGGTTTTGAAACCGGTCAGACCGGTTTGGAGGCAGCAGGGGGACCAGTTTGGTTTTCGTGCTCCTGATGAGTCTCGGTTTGTTGCAGGAGGTCGTGGTTCTGGTGGTTGGTCTAGAGAGCTTGCAGGTGGTGAGTTTGCTTGACGTTCTCCACCTCGTGATCAATACGAGTTTGGGAGACGTCGCACCTTTGAGTCTCAGAGGGGCTACGGACCATGCTTTTCCTATCATGGTAGTCGTACTCCTCCAATGAGATGGGAGTGGTTTTCCCATGGTGGTTCCAGGTTTGATAGGTTTGACAGGATGGATCGCAGTTTTGATAGGCGCGGTAGGATAGATGTTGCTAACCCTACTTTTGAGGAAATGGCCCGACACTGGTTTCACACCTTTGGGACTAACCCCAGTGTTGAGTCATTTGCTCGTTCTCGCTCTTGGTTTTGAATTTCAGGTGGGAGGCCCGGAGAACATTTGGTTGATATCGGGGGTGGTTCTCCGGTCTCATACCCTAGTGGTGACATGGAGGTACATCACTCTCGGGAATGGTGGACAAGGATGAGTGACTTCTGAAGAAATGATAAAGGTAAGTGAATTTGTGACCTTCAAGTGTGTGGCCTTGGTCAGGCCACTTGGTTCTTTTTTCTCTTTGCCCTATCTCATGTGTGTAAGGTGAGCTTTGTATGCTCTTTGGCCTTAATGCATGAGTTGAGGGGGAGCTTGTGAGTTTTGTGCTCCTTTGATCTTTTGCCGGTGGTGTCAAGCCCTTTTTGCCTCCCCTCGAGGAGCCGGTCGTTTGTGAGCTTTGTGTGTGGGAGCTCCTTTGTAGCATATGTATAGTTTTTCCTTTGTGCATCTCTTGCTTTTGGCATGGCATATGTAACATGATGTATAGGCATCCTTGTATCTTAGATTGCATGCATTTTGTATCATATGCATTTTGTAGGAAAAGCTTCTCTCATATACATTAATCACCATGATGTGCTATATATGATCTTGTGAGATAGTTTGGTATGCTATGGTTAGTTCGGCTTAGCTCTTGATGATCTTGATTTATATCCATGGTTGATGGCTATGCCTTTGAAAAATGTCACATATATGCTCTCTCATGTGTAAATGCCTTTATATGATCTTGACATGCTTTAGTGGCTTGGTTATACTTAATTTGTGGTTGGATAGCTAGTTTATTGATCATATGGGGCCAAAGGCTCATTTGCCATCATGAATGTTTAGCCCTCTTGCTTTATCTTATGGAGGGGCATAAGTTCCTTTTTGTCGCAAAGACATTTCATGTACGAATTATAAATCTGAAAAAAATGAAAAATGCTTGGAAAATGTGCTCACATGTCACATGTGCTGAATTTAATTTGCTTTGGGTGCTAAATCGTTGCATGATGCCTACCAATGAGAAGTCTCATACATAGAAGTAGGCACATGGCTCGGTGGCTTTGACATGACATGAGGTGCTTGTGGGTGTTTGTGATGGTCTTATGATTAGAATGGTTTTCCTAGCATGAAGTTTGTGTGACTTTGCCATTTTGGCATGTTTTGCTCATGTTTAGGTTTTTGCTTATGAGAGAGTAACTTTTCGCAAAATTACTCAAATCCTTGTTAGCCTTGTCCAATGGTTGTGAAACTTGGTGATCATGTAGTTGAGGTCATTACGAACCTGTAGAGTATCTAACTTGCTCATTTGGACTTATGTAGCTCCTTGTGGTGAATTTTGTATACTTGAGAAGCTCTAGGTTGCATTTTTTCGATTTTGAGCCTTGATTCATGCATTGGCAACAAGGGGGAGAAAGGAAGGTGGAGAAAAGTTGCATTGCATCCCTGGAACCTATCCCAAGAGTCAAGGGGGAGCTTGTGCATTTCTTTTTCATTTTTGGCTTTTGGGGGTGTAGTCTGCTGGGTGAAACCGGTCTAACCGGTTTTGGAAACTGGCCTGACCGGTTTGTGCCCAGGGTTGGCACTTGTCCAGGGGGAGCATACATATGTGCAGGGGGAGCTCTTGTGTGCTTTGGTGGTTTGTGCTCTTTGCTTGAGCATGGTTTTGTCTCGGATGTGTCGAGCCGTTGCCCTTGCCTAAGGGGTCCGAGACTTGTCTTCTTCAAGTGATCTTGTTCTTTGCCTTTCTTGGCTTTCGATCGCTTGTTGAAGTTTCTTTTTATTCGTTTCTTTTCTTTTTCCTTTTCTCTGTGGTTACCAAATGTGGGTGTTGTCAATGCACTCATCAAGGGGGAGATTGAGGACCATGTGTGGTTCGAGGACCGGTGGATGGTCGCTTCCTTGTGTGATGAGTGATTGACAACGTTGTGTGGACTGATTCTTGGCTAAGTATTGCAGGTGCAGGTTGCGGCTTGACTCTTGTTGGTTCAGGTGAAGAACAAGCGCGAAAGGTCGTTGCCGGTGAGGCTTCCAAGTGTAGAGAAGACAAGTTGGCTTCGTTCGAGGGACCCGATGGCCGGCGGGGTCAAGTGCGGGCCGCATGGTGGCAAGAACAGCAAGATGAAGTCGGTGGACGGTTTCTTGGTTGAGCCACAAAACCAAGGTCGAGCCAGGACTTCGTGGGAGCTGAGTCATGAGTGGTGATTGGCGGAGGCTACATCAAGTTCGCGGGGTTTGCGGTGGTTCACCAGAAAATCACTGGGTTACACGGTTGAGCCATAAAGCCGAGGCCGAAGACCGGGCGTGGCTGTCTGGCCAAAACCGGCCTGACCGGTTTGGAGAACTGGTCTGACCGGTTTGGGGTCGCAGGGCGCCGGAAGCTTCGAGGCGGAGGACACGCGTCGGGATCGCAAGGCTTGCGTCGAGGCTACACGAAGTGCGGTCGCCGGGCATCCGTCTGATGGTGCTACGAAGACAAATTCCCAAAGTGCCCTTGGTGGGCGTGAATCTTAGTTTTGGCTTTAGGGGCATTTTAGTCTTTCGGCTTGCCTCCATATAACCCAAGGGGTGAGAGGATGGCAGCCAACTCTTGGAACCCTAGTTCTTTTGTTTTCCTATATTCCTTTCCTATTTTCTTAGGATTTCCATAGGACTATCTTGAGAGCTTCATGGTGAGATCTTGTTGAGAGGGTTGGATGATCGGGCGGCAAGCTAGACCTTTTATGAACCTTTGTGGCTTGTATAGATGATTCGGCGTGGTTCCTCAAGGTTTGGATGTGTTGTTCCCGGTTGTTTTTTGTGGTGATTTTCGGTGCCCTCTCTTGGTGATTCTCTCGGGGTGCTTTCGGGACCTTGCTCTTGGGGATTTGATGGGGGAAATTTGTGGGAACCCTTCGTGGTTCTTTGGGCTGTGATTCCCCTCCCAAATTCGTGAGTTAATGAGCTCGATTTCGGTGGTTTCGGAGTTCTAGGGTTAGAGGTGTTTTTGAGGGTTGACTTTCGATTCCTCTTGATTGAATGGGTTTTGGGGACCAAGCTTGTAGGCAAGGGTAGCCCACGAGGTACCCCATCTATCCCCAAAGTCTCACTTTGATCCGTGGAACGAATCGGGAGATCAATTGGAAGGTGTGTTGATTTTTTCTCGCGGGCTGTGTTCTTCCTGACTGTCCAGGCAAAAACCGGCCTGACCGGTTTCCCAAACCGGTCTGACCGGTTTCACCTTGTGGGCTGTCGAGAAGGGTTTTTGAGCAAGGAAGTCTTTGTTGCATCATGGCTTCATTTGTTCAGATGTGGAAAGGCTCTTGAGGTGTTTGGGTCTTTGGGGAGTTTCTGGACAAAATCGGTCTGACCGGTTTGCCAAACCGGTCGGACCGGTTTCCCCTGCCTGCGTGAGGCTAAGTCCAACAGCAGCGGTCTGACCGGTTTCAGAAACCGGCCTGACCGATTTGGACTGCCAGCAGCAGTTTCGTGTGTGTTTCCGCTGCGTGTGTGCTGTGGTTGTTGGTTGTGCCTTGCTCCTAAGTTCAGGAGCATTCCAGTGGCTACGTGAACTTGGCAAGAGAAGCTTGCGGAGGTGCACGAGTGAAATCAGGTTCATAGGCCGAATTCTTGAATAGAATTTTTATCGGCTCCCATTCACTCCCCCCTCTCTGGTTCGCCGTTTTGGTCCTTCAGAAGCGACGTAGCTGTTGGATGTTCCAAGAGTTGGTGAGTTCCTCGCCATCCTCGTTGGCCAGTTTGTAGGTTCCGGGCTTGAGCACTTTGACAATGACGTAGGGTCCCTCCCATGGGGGCGATAGCTTGTGGCGGCCTCGGTTGTCCTGGTGCAGCCTTAGGATTAGGTCTCCCTCGTTGAAGTCTTGGCGCCGTATCTTCCGGGCCTGGTACCGCCTCAGCGCCTGCTGGTACCTTGCTGAATGCATCAGGGCCACAGTGCGGGCCTCGTCCAACTGGTCCAGCGAGTCTTCGCGGGCTCGCTGGTTGGTGCCTTCGTCGTAGGTCTTGACCCTGGGCGACCCGTATTCCAGATCCGTGGGGAGGACGGCCTCCGCACCGTAGACCAGAAAGAATGGGGTGAATCCCGTGGCCCTGCTCGGGGTGGTCCTAGGCTCCACACGACCGCTGACAGCTCTTGGAGCCATTTTCGGCCTGACTTGTTCAGTCTATTGAAAATCCTGGGCTTGAGGCCTTGCAAGATCATGCCATTGGCCCACTCCACCTGACCGTTGGTCTGTGGATGTGCGAAGGCCGCCTAGTCCACACGGATGTGGAACTTGTCGCAGAACTCCAGGAACTTTCTGCCGGTGAACTGAGACCCGTTGTCTGTGATGATGGAGTTGGGGACCCCGAACCAGTAAATGATGTCGGTGAAGAACGTCACCGCTTGCTCTGCCCTGAGATTTGTGATTGGGCGCACCTCGATCCACTTCGAGAACTTGTCAATGGCGACCAACATGTGGGTGTAGCCTTTGACAATGTCCAGCCCCCACACGGCAAAGGGCCATGTGACGGGGATCGTCTGGAGGGCGTGAGCTGGGAGGTTAGTTTTGCGGGCATAAAATTGGCACCCTTCGCAGGTGCGCACAATCTCGTTGGCGTCGGCGACCGCGGTGGGCCTGTAGAAGCCCTGACGGAACGCGTTACCCACGAGGGTGCGCGGCGCCGCGTGGTGGCCGCACACGCCCGTGTGGATGTCGCGGAGGAGCTAGCGCCCCTGGGGAATGGGTATGCACCGCTGCAAGACGCCCGACGCGGCACGCTTGTATAGCTCGCCGTCGACGAGGGTGAACGACTTGGCCATCCTGGCGATGCGACTGGCCTCGGATCGATTTGAGGGAAGCTCCCCTCGATCCATCCAGGCTAGGTATTTTGTCCGGCAGTCCCCCGCGCGGGGGGCTGGCTCGGTGTCCATGGCTACGTCCTCGTCCGCGCCGTAGCCCTCAAGCAGGGAGAGCACGAACGCCTCATTCGAGGGGTCCTCGTCCATAGGCTCTGCACCCGCTAGATCCGAGGGAGCCCCCGAGGGCTCCTCTTGACTCGAGGGTGTTAGCTCGAGGTTGACGGACGGTTTGGCGACATCTCGCGCAAAAATGTTTGGTTGAACGGTGATTCGCCCTGACGCGATTTTGGCGAGCTCGTCCGCCTCATTGCACCGGCGGGGTACGCGGTTAAGCTCGATGTCGTCAAACTTGTCTTCGAGAGCTCGTAAAGCGTTGCAGTAGGCCTCCATCTTGTCGTCGTGACAACTCGCATTCTTCATGACTTGGTCGATCACGAGTTGCGAGTCCCCCTGACGTCGAGGCATTTGATGCCTGTCTCGATGGCGATTCGGAGGCCACAAAGAAGGGCCTCGTACTCTGCCATATTGTTTGACGCGGGGAAATGTAGAAATACTGCGTACCTCATGTGCTTCCCGAGGGGTGAGATGAAGGGCAGGCCCGCGCCTTCCCCTGTTTTTATCACCGACCCGTCGAAGTAGAGGGTCCAGCACTCAGCCCAGATTTGCAGCGGCGACAGTTGGGTATCCGTCCATTCGGTAACGAAATCCTCCAGGATTTGGGACTTGATTGCCTTACGCGGTGCATAAGCGAGCGTTTCGCCCATCAGTTCCACCGACCACTTGGTGATTCTGCCTGCCGCGTCCGGGTTGCGGATGATCTCACCCAACGGGAACGAGGAGACCACCATGACCGGATGGGCCTCGAAGTAGTGACGGAGCTTGCGCCGTGCAAGCACCACCGCGTAGAGCAGCTTCTGGATCTGCGGGTACCGCGCCTTGGTATCGGACAGTGCTTCGCTGAGGTAGTACACGGGCCTTTGGACTGGCAGGGCGTGACCCTCCTCCGTACGCTCCACCACGATGGCGGCGCTGACCACCTGAGTGGTTGCGGCGACGTAGAGGTATAGAGGCTCACCATCCTGGGGCGGTGTTAAGATAGGCACGTGGGCGAGTGTTGCCTTGAGCTTGTCAAACGCCTCTTGGGCCTCGGCGGTCCAGGAGAAGCGCTCGTGTTTCTTAAGGAGTCGGTAGAGGGGTAAGCCCTTTTCGACGAGCCGCGAGATGAAGTGGCTCAAGGCGGCAAGGCACCCCAGCACTTTCTGGACCCCCTTGAGGTCTCAAATCGGCCCCATCCGTTCAAGGGTGGTGACCTTCTCGGGGTTGGGCTCGATGCCCCGCTGGGAAACTATGTATCCCAGCAGCATGCCTCGTGGCACTCCGAAGACGCACTTTTCTGGATTCAACTTCACCCCGTTTGCCCACATGCAGTCGAATGCCACGCGCAAGTCGATAACCAGGTCGTCTCCCTTCCTGGTTTTTACGACTATGTCCTCTACGTAAGCCTCAATGGTCCGCTCGATGTGGTCTCCGAAAACGTGCTGCATACATCGCTGGTATGTAGCGCCCGCGTTCCAGAGGCCAAACGACATTGTTATGTAGCAGAACATTCCGAACAGCGTGATGAATTAAGTTGCAAGCTGGTCAGACTCCTTCATTTTTATTTGGTGGTACCCGAAATAGGCATCAAGGAAGCATAGGAGTTCGCACCCTGCAGTCGAGTCAACGATTTAATCGATTCGCGACAAAGGAAAAGGAACTTTGGGACATCCGATCGCCCGACGTCGCTCTTCGTCAAAGCAGCGCAGCCGTTGTTGCACAACACGGGAGTGAGGTAGGATATCAAGGGAGTGCTCGGCGACCTCCCTCGGGATGCCTGGCATATCTGAGGGGCTCCACGAGAAGATGTCGGCGTTGGCACGGAGGAAGTCGACGAGCACCACTTCCTATTTCGGGTCAAGGGTAGAACTGACCCTCAACGCCTTGCCCTCGGGGGCAGCAGGGTCGAGGAGCACCTCCTTGGTCTGCTCAGCAGCCTCGAAGCTGCCGGCATGCTTGGCGGTGGAGTCGAGGTCCTCGTTGACCAGCTTCTCCATGCTCGCCACGAGCGCTTCATCCAGTGCTAACGCTTCGGCGTGTTCCATGCACTCGACATCACAGTTGAATGTGTGCTCGATCGATGAGCCCGCGGTGATGACACCCTTGGGCCCCGACATCTTCATCTTGAGGTAGGTGTAGTTCGGGACCGCCATGAACTTGGTAGCAAGGCCGCCCAAGAATGGCGTGGTACGCACCCCTGAACCCCACCACCTCGAAGGTGAGTGTTTCCTTGTGGAAGTTGTCCGGCGTGCCGAACCAGACCGGCAGGTCGATCTGTCTGAGGGGCTGGACGTGCTTGCCTGGCGCGACGCCATGGAACGACGTCGTGCTAGGCCGCAGCTGGTCCAACCCGATCCCCAGCAGGCTGTTGACGGTTAATGTTTGTATCAAAGTTCGTTCGTGACTCGCAAGCGTACAAGTCTCCCGTCGTAGTCAAGGGACCCTTCTTCCCTCGAGTGGTGAACCCAAGGTATCGAATCCGTGGAACAAATGTGTGACGCAAGACCTAATCTATTAAAGCCAAATAACTGCAATCTTCAATAAAGAACCTAATGCATCTAAGTTAAAGACACAAAACAGATCTAATCTACTAGAAACCGGAGAAAACAAAGTAAGATTGGGTAGATAAACCGATCTAGAGGGATCGGGGTAAGCCTTTTGTTGAAGTTCCAAGCGAGAGAAGAAGTAGCAAATCGAATCTTAATAAAAGCCTCTTTAAATCGTGGTTTCCCGTCCAAATCCGAAAACATCCGCCTTTCGAGACCCCCGTTCTGTCACAACGTATCCCTATTCAAGCGGGGAGTTTAGGGCGAGTCAAAAGACAAGTCGAGATTCTCTCGGAGGATCCGGCGTGTACCTCTAGCCACCGCGGCTACAAGAACACCCTATGTAATCTATCTCGAGAATAGAATTGGAATAAGCAAAGCCGATCGAAAAACGAAATCTTCGAGGAAACACTTGATCGCTGGGAAAAGATTCAACTTGATAATTCAACTATAACAATGATACATACACAAGATCACCACCGGGATCCTTCCTTGATCTTGCTTCTAGCTCTCGGGAACTCCGACGTGGTCTTCCTTGCAAGGTTCCCACGTCGGCTAGGGAAACCCTAGTCAACTAGCTCGACCCTCTCCTCTCCTAGATGGTGTCCCTCTCTTCTCTCGCTTCTCGGCGGCCGAAGACGAAATCTTCTCTGCGTGGCTCTCGGTCGGGGGACTATAAATAGCCCGATTGGCGGCTAGGGCAAAGGGCGTCGGATTTGGGCCCTAAATGGGCTCGGGGGCCGACCGGATCGGGGCCGGCCGGCCCGGGCCCATTTAGGCCCGGCCCCGCGGGCTCCTTTGCCCGAGGTCGGTTCCCTTGCTTCCCGGATGTTTCCCCCTTCGCATACGGGTCCATGTCGTCGGTTTCTCTCCGAATTGGACTCAACTCCTTGTCTTGGAAGGTTCGGCGCACTTTTCCGGTCAGGTCCCTGGAGTATGTCGTCTTCTCGGACCAAGTCCCCGGCTTCTTGGAGTTATGTTTGCTTCATTGCATGACTTGTTCAGGGCTTCAAGGTCTTGTCATGAGGTGCTTGATGAACTTATCCCGAAAGTCTTGCATTCAACACTAAATCCCTGCATAAACATTAAACTCCAAAAACGACATGCACACGTGAACTTGTTATACCACGGGGGTTAGTACCAATGGATAAGGTATAAAACTTATGCCAACACCGAAGGTAAACTCATGGCTAGGTTGACGGATTTTCACCGTCAACATCTCCCCCATGCTTAAACCTTGCTCGTCCTCGAGTAAGCCTTCGATGGATATCATCATTGCTAAACAATGTTTAAACTTTGCATTTGATCATACATGAGAAAACATAATGCTCTCAAAATTTTAATTCATTAAAGTTCCATAATGTACTAGCTTTCATCCCTACGGAGGATAGATTCTTATTAAGCTTATCCCACAAGTATTAACATGCTCACAAAGTTTTCAATAGATCTCAGAATTTTTTTGAAATGAAGAACGAGATAAAGAAAAGCTAAACCAAATTCACAAATTTAAATCATCTCGTGTATTGCTCATAAACTCTCATCTCACTTGTCTCTCAAGCCTATATATTCTACTCCTTTCCCTCTCATATATATGTGGTAGGCTTTATATGGAGCTTTGGGAAAGTTTAGTCCTAACAAGAATTTATAAATGAGGTGTTGTCAAAACAAGACAAGCTTCTCATGGTCTTACCGAGACTCGTCAAAAAGGTCATTGGAAAATAATATTAAATCAAGGAGGGGAAAGAGAAAAATACACACACTTTAGATGAGTGGACATGTGCAAATGGCAAAGAGTGATCCCGAGGCACAAAAGAAGTCCTCGTTATCGGATTGCACATGGTTGGAAAATGAGAATGGATCTTTTTATCTTGAAGCCTTGAATGCACTCTTAGAGAACCGGGGAGTTCACTTTACGCACAAATATATTTTTTTCTCTTTCTTATATTTCTCATTCTTTTCTTTCTTTCTTTCTTTCTTATATATATATATTTTTTCTTTCTTCACCTTGGAAATCACGTACATCGCCGAATTTTTTTTCTTTCATCATATATATTTTTTTTAAAATACTCCCTTTTGAACTCTAAAACTGCACCGTACCTACCTCCTCCCCCATGCTTAGACGTTGCTCGTCCTCGAGCAAAGAGGCGAAAAATAAGGTAGGTACCGAAAATATTTTTCCTTGGAGAGATACTTGAAATCTTCAACGTTGGCACTGTCTTGCGATCTTCCTTGAATTGATGATCCATTCTCAACGATAGGTTGTGGTCAAGGAGGTAATCACAAAAAGATGATATTTGGTTTAAGGGTGGATATCCGGCGAAGTTTGTGAAATCACCGATGCGGGGATACACAATGCACGGATAAAAGGCTAGCAAAAAGATAGATACGCAAAAACGGAATGACCAGCTTCTTAGTCTCGGGCCAGAGAAATCATGGCCTGCAATAACTCACTCAAAAATAAATCTTGTACACTAAGGTTTAAGCACTCAAATACATATAAGGCTTTGGATAGGTTGAGCAACACACAAGTGATATTTGTGACAAGGTTAGCAATATTTTTGAGCATAAAAGACATCTTTAATCTATTCATAACTTGAGAGCACATAAAACACTATGGGTCTTTATTTTAATCGTAACCTCCGCTGAAAATTAAGCTAGCATTTAAATAAATTCAGATCTGTATTTTTAAGAGAGCACTAGCTTAAACATGCATAAATCGACTACAAAGATGAACAAAGCTGCAATTTTAATCATATATCATCATGGCACGAATTTTGTAACTTTTCCAATGATATAATCAAGGTGGTGACTTTATTAATGGTGATATCAAGTTGAAATACACTCTGAAAATAAACTAACATGCTTGCTGAAAATTAAATAAAAACAGAAAAATACTACGCAAACACACATAAGCAAAAGCTGAAAATTACAGAGAAATAGAAAAGAAAAGAAAACTAAAGTTCCTAAATCTTCTAGTCCTCCGCCGGTGGTTGATGTTGATAGTCTTGATAATAATACCCTTGCTCATAATATGGTTGGACGCTTCCTCCGTCGAATTGATTTGGCTCCATAAGGTGAAGGCGTCCAAGTTCAAAGGCAATATTTGCGTTGCCTTCACCGAGTTGAGCTGCGTTAGATTGGATGGCTGCGATGTTTTGAGCATTTCTTGCAGCATACCCTCCAATAATGGCCATGCTTTGTTGTGGTTGGGGATGATGAGCGTAGGACTCCGCGAAGTTAGCGTTGGGCACAACATAATTTTGTGGGGGTACCGGTGCACCACCCCCCCATGCTTGTTGTTGAGACCCTCCGTAATAACTTGGCGGAGGAGGAACCCCGCCGGATGGTTGCACATTGGGTTGTGCTCCACTCGCTTGTGCGGAGGATGCTCCCTCCTCTACGATTCTTCCTCTTTTGTTCTTCCTTGCAGGGACAAGTAGTCCCTCTTCCAACCAATCTTCCCTTCCTTCGGTGAAAAGCCTAAGCCTCTCGTCCGGAAGGGGGAGGTTCACAATGGCCAATCGGTAACCTCTTCTCTCATCTCCACTAATGTACTTGCCTTGCCGCAAGTACTCAAAACCGAGAGAGGTACCGCGCAAAAGGTGAGTGGGGTTTCTTGCGATCCCCGGTCGCAAGGAAAAGGCCAACATGGAGAGGTAACACCCCGAACCAATATCACCGGCCCCGATGTTGCTTCGCAACACCAACGGTTGATCATGAGGTAAGAGGGGTCAATTGGCTGCCTGGCAATTAAAGCCGAGTATAGCCAATTCAATTCCGTGTCGGTCACCTTTGTTTCCCTCATCCTCCCCAATACCCTCTTGCACATCCAAGAATGAAATATCCGGATAATGGGGTTGCGGATGCTTTTGCGTTGTTGATGGGCATCTCCGGAGATCATGCCCCAAAATTCCGCCAACATGCCGGGAGGCACGTCAACTTTCTCCGGAGCGCCCTTGTGGAATCCAAGCAGCTCCCTTACGTGCTCGTAGGGAACCACTTGTTGGATTCCCTCCAAACGGAATGACAAGCTTTGCACCCCATCATCATCAACGATGGGTGCAATAGTCATTAATATTTCCAAGGCGTAACCCAAGTGGGTGTCCACCGATATTCCGTTGGAGAAGCCGAACCCACCCGAGGTGCCCCAACATGTAGTATATGTCGGTGCGAAAACCCAAGGTGTGGAGTGCTTGGTCGTCGAGCTCGACGTTTGGCACAAGCCTCTTCTCAAGATTGGCGAGCCTATCCTCCTCCTCCGCCGACAAGATGATGAAGCCGTACGAAGATTGTGTCGGGGTGTAAGGAGGTGGTGCGGTTGAGCGAGTCGATCGTCGTGGTGGCGCGGGCTGCTCCTCCGTGTGCCCACGAGGTTCGGTGAACCTCATGGAAGTGCTTCTCGCAGCCCTCATACCACCAAGGAGGAGAGCGTCGTTCCTCCTCGGTGGTGCCGTGTCCGTCTCCATGCTCGGGAGACTCGGAAACCGAGTGCCTCCTTGAAGACGTGGTTGATGACGGCTTGGATGACGACGAACTCTTCTTCTTAGAGAAGAGACTTGTGGTCTTCTTCCACATGTTTGCTGCACTCTTTCTTCAACTAAAAATCCGGGTTGCAACCGGTAAACTAGGCACTTAAACTCTTTGCTTCGGATGTGGACTTTGAGTGGATTAAGGAGGTGGATTTTTTTCTTGAGCTCTCAAGCTTGGGGTGGTTGGCTAAGTCTACGGAGGTTCTGAGCACACAAACTTGAACACACAAACAAGGGAAGGAGAGGGAAGCTTGCTGCGAGAAGACGGGCGCGGGGGACGCCATTTATAGGGCAGGCCGGCCGGCCTAGGCCGGCCGGCCCGGGGTGCTCCGGCTCCTCCTCGGCGCGTCTTTCTCCCGGCACGATCATTTCGCCTCCGCAACTTTCCCTGCCCCGCGTGCTCCACGAGTTGCACCGCCCAAACGCTCTCGTCCACTCCTTTTCTTGAATTATTGGTCCTCCCACTTGATGCTCCATGCTTTGGGTCATGTCCATGCTCCCTAGCTCCACTTGCTTCACATGCCACCATGGAAATCCTGCAAAGTTGATGCTTGCTGCCCACCATGCTTGTCCTTTGCATGTGGAATTGGTGAAAGTTGATAAAAGGGAATCCAATGGTGCATGCATGATTAATTCAAACTTGATTGCCTCCATTTAGGTGTGTTTAAGGTTAAGCACTCCTCTAATTCGAATTTTAAAATATTTTTCAGAGCCATGCAAGAGCTTGGGCATAATTTTAGAGAAGTTTTTAAACCATTAAAAACAAATGTAAGTCGAAAATATTTTTCGACTACGTCGATTTTGGTCTTACCGGTAAAGTCTGCTTTCATCGGTTGAGAGCGAACGTTTTCCCGGCTTGATCATGGGGGCATAGGTTTAGGTTCTAATTTTGGCTAAATAAGAAAGATTTTGAACAAAACAAAATTAGAATAGGCTTAGAAAAATTCTAATCCTAGAGAAACCAAGGATAAAAAAAATTTTAAAAACCAACCAAAAGCTGATTTCTAGGTTCACGCGAGTACTACCACGTGCTGAATTTTATTAACACTTGAACATAAATCGTGGCTCTACTCGTGTGGTTTTAGCATGAAAAATAAGTCAATCTCAGCACCATAATGAGGGTGAAAGGTTGAGTTAAGTTTCTGAAATTATTTGGTTGGGGGGTTTCTCGAAAAGAAAAGAATCAAACAAGCACATAGGAGGGTTCATGCAAAGGGTTTATGATAAAGCAAACATTCAATCAAGAATTATGTCTCTAATATTGTTCAACCACTTCTAAGTCTAATGTTTTTGCGTAGTAAAACTCAAAAACTAAATTATTAAAAATACTCGAAAAACCTGGAATCGGGTTGTCCTCCCGGTAGCTTATTCTTGACTCGACTTGACGAAACGGGTTGCCTCCCGCCTAGCGCTTCGTTTATAGTCTATAGCTAGACTTCTTCACTTGATTACTCCGGATCAACGCTCTTTGCGGGCGTTGCAATCTTGGGTACCCACTTCCGCACCATCTTGGGCGCGGGCTTGTCTTTTGGCTTGGGCGGCTTAGTCATTTTTTTGGTCTTCACGGGCGGCTTCTCTTCCTTTGTCTTGACGGATGCAACACCTTCTTTAATTTTCGTTACGTTCACTTTTTTCGGCTCCTTCTTCTTTTTCAGCCCCTCCGTTTGTTTTGGTTCTACCTTCACTCCAATCATGTTGCATGCCTCAATCCTTGGACGGAACTTGAAGGAACTCCTTTCTCCGTTGATATCGAACATGATCTCCCCCTTGCCAACATCAATAGTTGCTCCCACGGTCTTGAGGAACGGCCTCCCTAGGATGAGCGGCGGCTTCTCCCTCTCTCCCATCTCGAGCACAACGAAGTCGACGGGGATGAAGTGGTGTCCAATCTTCACGGGTACATCTTCGGCAATGCCCAAGGGATAGCGAATGGAGTTGTCACCCAACTCCAAACATATTCCCGTAGGCTCCATTGGTAGGCGTAACTTCTCGAACACATCCCTCGGCATGACACTTACACTAGCTCCAAGGTCGCATAACGCCTTCTCGAAGTTGAAAGAACCAACCGAACATGGAATTGTAGGGCACCGGGGTCTTTTTGCTTCTCTAGCCCATAAGCAATAGCGCACTACACTCCTCGGACATCTTGACATGATCTACCCCGAGTGTTGCTATCTCATATTTATTTGCAAGTATGTCTTTAAAGTAACGAGAATATGTAGGTACTTGTAGGGCATCTAGTAACGGCATGTTGATGCTAAGTCTACGCACAACTTCCACAAACTTCTCAAAGTGGCTGTCAAGTTTACCTCGGAAGTAGCATGGCTTGAGTTGCGGTATCCTCGTGTCATCTTCCGGCATCTCGAATTCGGGTTCCTCGGTGACGATCCCCGTAACCTTCTCTTTAGCAGCTCCTTCCACCTCGGTGGACGGTTTAGGCTTCCTTGCTCCCGCGGAACGTTCCGGATCTTCAGTCTCCTTCCTCGAACGCGTTTGAATGGCCTTCGCCGATTCGGGACATTTGGGTTGTCCCGGAAGCTTCCCTTCATCATTAGTGAGGCGCCCCGCAAGTTGTCCAACTTGCGTCTCGAGCATCTTCATCATGTTGAGCACTTGATGATTGGAACTTCCGACCTCCGTCACTTTGCTATCGATGTTCTCCAACACCTTGTCTATGGTCTTGAACTTGGTGACGGTGTCCTTGTTGATCTTAGCTTGCTCATCCATAAACTCCTTCAATTGTATCCGAAGTGGAACCGCGTTAGGAATAGATGAGCTTGCATTAAATTGAGGCCTACCTTGCCGTAGCGGAAGTTCGGCAATTCTCCCTTCCTCATGTAGTCGAGCACTTTGGCTTCCTCCGGACAATCCTTGCGGACATGGCCATACTCTCCACATTCTTCGCATGTGGACCTTGCTTCGGCGGCCTTCAAGTCTTGAGCCTCTTTCTTTTCCATCTCCATCTTCTCCAACCTCCTCATGAGCGAGTCGATCTTGCCTTCAAGTATGTCTTCCTTCTCCACTTGCAAGACTCCTTTGACGTTCCCCATAGGTTGAGCCGGGTGTAGGCGCTCGGATGACGCCCACGTGTCATTATCCGCGACCTTCTTGAATAGCGTGAAAGCTTCCGTCGGTGTCAGCTCGATGATAGATCCTCCCGTCGATGCATCGATGATCGTCCTTGACGCCATGGTGAGTCCTTGATAGAACTTTTGCACGAGGTCTTCTTTCGGGAACTTGTGATGTGGAACCGCCGGGTGTACTCGTTGAAGCGCTCGAATGCCTCCGAGATAGTTTCTGTAGGATATTGAACAAAGGTGGCAATCTTATTACGCAAACTTTGAGTTTTACCCGGTGAGTAGTATTCTTTCATGAAAGCCTTCATCAACGTGTTCCAATTTTGCACCGTCTCCGCCGGTTGAGAGTGGAACCATTGCAAAGCCTTCCCGAGTAGTGAGAACAGGAAAAGCCTTGCCCTCATTTGATCTTGAGTCACCCCATCCATGTTGAAAGTCGACATAGTTGAATGAATGCTTGGAGGTGAAGGTTCGGATCCTCTTTGCCGGTGAAGGGTGAATGTTGCACCATGCGGATTGTTGAGGTCTTGATCTCGAACGGTCTTCCGATCTCCTCGAGGTTCAAGATTGGTAGGTCGATGATGTCTGGGGTGCATAGCTCCCCAATCTTGCGTTCTTCCGGTGGTTGGTCACCCATTGGTGGACGTCGGATCTCCCGCGGACTTTGAGGTGGTGAATTCTTCGGAGATTCCTGCGATCCTTTGTCTTCCGACTCCGAATCTACAAAATCCGGCTTTTTAGCTTGATGTGCTTCGCGTCTCCTTAGCTCTGTAAAGTTTTTACGGATCATCCACAAAATTATTGGGTTTGTTGGAGAGGTAGCCGTCCATCTCCTGTTAGGGTTAGCAATAAACAAAATATGCGAGAAAAAACTAGAAAACAAAACAAATCTATAAAGACTAGAGTTAGACAAACTAGATTAGATGTATTTCGGGGATGATCGAAATTTATTAGATGCAAAAATAAAACAAAATCAGTACTGAAAATTACAAAAAAAAGCAATAAAAAATCAAATCTTGATCACTTGTTCCCCGGCAACGGCGCCAGAAAAAGGGGCTTGTTGACGGTTAATGTTTGTATCAAAGTTCGTTCGTGACTCGCAAGCGTACAAGTCTCCCGTCGTAGTCAAGGGACCCTTCTTCCCTCGAGTGGTGAACCCAAGGTATCGAATCCGTGGAACAAATGTGTGACGCAAGACCTAATCTATTAAAGCCAAATAACTGCAATCTTCAATAAAGAACCTAATGCATCTAAGTTAAAGACACAAAACAGATCTAATCTACTAGAAACCGGAGAAAACAAAGTAAGATTGGGTAGATAAACCGATCTAGAGGGATCGGGGTAAGCCTTTTGTTGAAGTTCCAAGCGAGAGAAGAAGTAGCAAATCGAATCTTAATAAAAGCCTCTTTAAATCGTGGTTTCCCGTCCAAATCCGAAAACATCCGCCTTTCGAGACCCCCGTTCTGCCACAACGTATCCCTATTCATGCGGGGAGTTTAGGGCGAGTCAAAACACAAGTCGAGATTCTCTCGGAGGATCCGGCGTGTACCTCTAGCCACCGCGGCTACAAGAACACCCTATGTAATCTATCTCGAGAATAGAATTGGAATAAGCAAAGCCGATCGAAAAACGAAATCTTCGAGGAAACACTTGATCGGCGGGAAAAGATTCAACTTGATAATTCAACTATAACAATGATACATACACAAGATCACCACCGGGATCCTTCCTTGATCTTGCTTCTAGCTCGGGAACTCCGACGTGGTCTTCCTTGCAAGGTTCCCACGTCGGCTAGGGAAACCCTAGTCAACTAGCTCGACCCTCTCCTCTCCTAGATGGTGTCCCTCTCTTCTCTGCTTCTCGGCGGCCGAAGACGAAATCTTCTGCGTGGCTCTCGGTCGGGGGACTATAAATAGCCCGATTGGCGGCTAGGGCAAAGGGCGTCGGATTTGGGCCCTAAATGGGCCTGGGCCGGCCGGCCTGGGCCCATTTAGGCCCAGCCCGCGGGCTCCTTTGCCCGAGGTCGGTTCCCTTGCTTCCTGGATGTTTCCCCCTTCTGCATACGGGTCCATGTCGTCGGTTTCTCTCCGAATTGGACTCAACTCCTTGTCTTGGAAGGTTCAGCACTTTTCTGGTCAGGTCCCTGGAGTATGTCGTCTTCTCGGACCAAGTCCCCGGCTTCTTGGAGTTATGTTTGCTTCATTGCATGACTTGTTCAGGGCTTCAAGGTCTTGTCATGAGGTGCTTGATGAACTTATCCCGAAAGTCTTGCATTCAACACTAAATCCCTGCATAAACATTAAACTCCAAAAACGACATGCACACGTGAACTTGTTATACCACGGGGGTTAGTACCAATGGATAAAGTATAAAACTCATGCCAACACCGAAGGTAAACTCATGGCTAGGTTGACGGATTTTCACCGTCAACACAGGCGCAGGGTGTGCATGTTGAGGCTGCTTCCTCCGTCCATCACCACCTTGGAGAATCGCGCGTTGCCGATGACCGGGTCGACGACCAGTGGGTATTGGCCCAGATTGGGGATGCAGTTCGGGTGATCCTTGTGGCTGAAGGTAATGGCGTCCTCCGACCAGTCAAGGAAGGAGGCAGGAGCCTTCTCCGCAGCGAGGACTTCGTGTCGTTCTTGCTTGCGCTGGGTGTTGGACATATCGACAGTTGGCCCTCCGAAGATGAGGAAGACATTCTCCACCGCGGGGAAGCCACCGGCGTCACCGTCACCCCCATCCTCTTTGGCCTCGCCATCCTTCACGGCGGCGCGGATGTAGTATTTTTTGAGCATGTCGCACTGCTCGAGGGTGTGGTTGACTGGTGTCTTGTGGTATGGGCATGGCTTCTTCAGCATGTCGTCGAATACGCCAGGGCCTCGAGGGGCCGCTCGAGGACCCCTTCAAGCTCGGTCGACTGCAAGGGCCTCATCCCCGTCGTCGTCGTGTCTCTGCGCGCGTGCCTCGCGGCGCAGCTTCTTGCCCTTCTTGCCCCGCTTATGCTTCCACTGGGACTCCTTGGTCTTGCTACCCTCCGCGAGCGTGTCGTCCACGTGCTTGCCTTTCTTGCTGTCAAAGATGCCCCCCACCGCCTCCTCGCCGGAGGCAAAGCTGGTCGCGATGTCGAACAGCTTGTTGCAGTCGACCGGCGGGCTGCGCTCGAGCTCACGCACAAGGCCCTGGCAGGTCGTGCCCTCGAGGAAGGCGTGCACGATCTCGGACTGGGCGACACTCGGGAGCTCCGTGCAACGCTTGGAGAAGTGACGTATGAAGTCCCGGAGCGACTCGCCGGGCTTCTGGGTGCATGCGCACAGGTCCCAGGAGTTCCCAGGGCGCACGTACGTGCCCTGGAAGTTTCCCATGAAGGTGCGGACCAAGTCATCCCAGTTGTGGATCTGACTGGCCGGCAGGTGCTCGAGCCACGTCTGCGCCGAGTCTGCGAGGTGCAGCGGCAGGTTGCGGATGATGACCTCATCGGTGCTGGCTCCGCCCAGCTAGCATGCCAGGCGGTAGTCATTGAGCCATACACAGGGATCCGTCTCCCCTGTGTACTTCTCCATCAAAGTGGGCTGGCAGAAGCGTTGGGGGAAGCTCGCCGTGCGGATCTCCCGGCTGAACACGCGGGTCCCCGGGGGCTCCAGCGTCGGTGAGTGATCCTCGTGGTTGTCGTAGCGTTCGCCTCGTCGTGGGTGTACCCTACCACTGCCCATGTCTCCGCGTTGCCCGTTCGCCGAGCGTTGATGACGTTACGGGCGTCGCCGTCCTGGGCCTGTTCGCGCGTGTCAAGGATTCGCTCCCTGACCGGCGTTCAGCCCTGGTTGGCGGGTTGACCTGTCGCGCCGCCCGCGTGAACTGACACCTCATGGCCCTGCACGCCTCCATCGTCGCGCGCGCTGCCCTGTTGGCGAATGCGGGACGCCGAGCTCTCGGCTTGTTGCACGGCCACCTGCTCGATGAGCGCTGCGCGTCACGGTACAGGTTTTTTGCCTCGGGCGTCGAGGGAGCGGGCATGGATCGCAACAGCTTTGCGGCTGCGATGAGCTTTTGGCTCGCTCGTGGGGGCGTGTTCGGGTTGTTGACGTCGAAGTCAGCGTTGATGTGGTCGCGGGCCTGCCTGCCCAGCTCGCGCGCGCGTTCGCCACGAGCGGAACCTTCTCCAACGATAGAGGCGCGAAGCTGTCGTACCGCGCGGTACTTGTTGACAGTGAAAATCCGTCAACCTAGCCATGAGTTTACCTTCGGTGTTGGCATAAGTTTTATACCTTATCCATTGGTACTAACCCCCGTGGTATAACAAGTTCACGTGTGCATGTCGGTTTTGGAGTTTAATGTCTATGCAGGGTTTTAGTGTTGAATGCAAGACTTTCGGAATAAGTTCATCAAGCACCTCATGACAAGACCTTGAAGCCCCGTACAAGTCATGCAACAAAGCAAACTTAACTCCAAGAAGCCAGGGACTTGATCTGAGAAGACGACAAACTCCGAGGACCTGACCAGAAAAGTGCTGAATCTTGCAAGACAAGGAGTTGTGTCCAATTCGGGGAGAAACTGACGACATGGACCTACATGCAGAAGGGGGAAACATCCAGGAAGCAAGGGAACCGACGTAGAGCAAAGGAGGCCTCGGGCTGGGCTTGGATGGGCCCAGGCCGGCCGGCCCAGCCCTGTCCAGGGCCCAGTAAGGCTCCCCTTTGCCCTAGCCGCCAATCAGGCTATTTATAGCCCCGTGACCGAGAGCCACGCATGAGAGAATTCGTCATCGGCCGCCGAGGAGCAGAGAAGAGAGGGACACCATCTCGGAGAGGAGAGGGTCGAGCTAGTTGACTAGGGTTCCCCTAGCCGACGTGGGAACCTTGCACGGAAGACCACGTCGGAGTTCCCGGAGCTAGAAGCAAGATCAAGGAAGGATCCTGGTGGTGATCTTGTGTATGTATCATTGTTATAGTTGAATTATCAAGTTGAATCTTTTCCTAGCGATCAAGTGTTTCCACGAAGATTTCGTTTTTCGATCGGCTTTGCTTATTCTAATTCTATTCTCGAGATAGATTACATAGGGTGTTCTTGTAGCCGCGGTGGCTAGAGGTACACGCCGGATCTTCCGAAAGAATCTCGACTTGTCTTTTGACTCGCCCTAAGCTCCCCGCATGAGTAGGGATACGTTGTGACAGAACGGGGGTTCCGAAAGGCGGATGTTTTCGGATTTGGAAGGGAAACCACGATTTAAAGACGCTTCTTATAAGATTCGATTTGCTACTTCTTCTCTTGCTTGGAACTTCAACAAAAGGCTTACCCTGATCCCTCTAGATCGGTTTATCTACCCAATTTTACTTTGTTTTCTCCGGTCTTTAGTAGATTAGATTCGTTTCGTGTCTTTTACTTAGATGCATTAGGGTTTCTTTTATTGAAGATTGGAGTTACTTGGCTTTATTAGATTAAGTTTTGCGTCACACATTTGTTCCACGGATTCGATACCTTGGGTTAACCACTCGAGGGAAGAAGGGTCCCTTGACTACGACGGGAGACTTGTACGCTTGCAAGTCACAAACGAACTTTGATTTAATTATTAACTGTCAACAAGCCCCTTTTTATGGCGCCGTTGCCGGGGAACAAGTGATCAAGATTTGATTTTTTATTGCCTTTTTGTAATTTTCAGTTTTCTTTTTGTTTTTCTTTTTGCATCTACTAAATTTTGATCATCCTCAAAATACATCTAATCTAGTTTGTCTAACCCTAGTTTTTATATATTTGTTTTTACTTTCTAGTTTTTGCATACTTTGTTTATTGCTAACCCTAACAGGAGATGGATGGCTACCTCTCCAACAAACCCGATAATTTTGTGGATGATCCAGAAAAACTTTACGAGGCTAAGGAGACGCGAAGCACATCAAGCTAAAAATTTGGATTTTGTAGATTCGGAGTCGGAAGACAAAGGATCGCAGGAATCTCCGAAGAATTCACCACCTCAAAGTCCTCGAGAGAATCGACTTCCACCGATGGGTGACCAACCACCGCAAGAACGCAAGATTGGGGAGCTATGCACCCCAGACATCATCGACCTACCAATCTTGAACCTTGAGGAGATCGGAAGACCGTTCGAGATCAAGACCTCAACAATCCGCATGGCGCAACATTCACCCTTCACTGGTAAAGAGGATCCGAACCTTCACCTCCAAGCATTCATTCTACTATGTCAGACTTTCAACATGGATGGGGTGACTCAAGACCAAATGAGGGCAAGGCTTTTTTCGTTTTCACTACTCGGGAAGGCTTTGCAATGGTTCCGCTCTCAACCGGCGGAGACGGTGCAAAATTGGAACACGTTGATGAAGGCTTTCATGAAAGAATACTACTCACCGGGTAAAACTCAAAGCTTGCGTAATAAGATTGCCACCTTTGTTCAATATCCTACGGAAACTATCTCGGAGGCATTCGAGCGCTTCAACGAGTACACCCGGGCGGTTCCACATCACAAGTTCTCGAAGGAAGACCTCGTGCAAAAGTTCTATCAAGGACTCACCATGGCGTCAAGGACGATCATCGTTGCATCGGCAGGAGGATCCATCATCGAACTTACACCGACAGAAGCTTTCACTCTATTCAAGAAGGTCGCGGATAATGACACATGGGCGTCGTCTGGGCGCCTACATCCGGTTCAACCCACGGGGAACGTCAAAGGAGTCTTGCAAGTGGAGAAGGAGAACATACTTGAAGGCAAGATCGACTCGCTCATGAGGAGGTTGGAGAAGATGGAGATGGAAAAGAAAGAGGCTCAAGACTTGAAGGCCGCCGAAGCAAGGTCCACATGCGAAGAATGTGGAGAGTATGGCCATGTCCGCAAAGATTGTCCGGAGGAAGCCAAAGTGCTCGACTACATGAGGAAGGGAGAATTGCCGAAATTCCGCTACGGGCAAGGTAGGCCTCAATTTAATGCAAGCTCATCTATTCCTAACGCGGTTCCGCTTCGTATACAATTGAAGGAGTTCATGGATGGGCAAGCTAAGATAAACAAGGACACCGTCACCAAGTTCAAGACCATAGACAAGGTGTTGGAGAACATCGATAGCAAAGTGACGGAGGTCGGAAGTTCCAATCATCAAGTGCTCAACATGATGAAGATGCTTGAGATGCAAGTTGGACAACTTGCGGGGCGCCTCACTAATGCTGAAGGGAAGCTTCTGGGACAACCCAAAAGTCCCGAATCGGCGAAGGCCATTCAAACACGTTCGGGGAAGGAGATCGGAGATCCGGAACGTTCCGCGGGAGCAAGGAAGCTTAAACCATCCACCGAGGTGGAAGGAGTTGCTAAAGAGAAGGTTACGGGGATCGTCACCGAGGAACCCGAATTTGAGATGCCGGAGGAAGACACGAGGATACCGCAACTCAAGCCACGCTACTTCCGAGGTAAACTTGACAACCACTTTGAGAAGTTTGTGGAGGTTGTACGTAGACTTAGCATCAACATGCCAGTACTAGATGCCCTACAAGTACCTACATATTCTCGTTACTTTAAAGACATACTTGCAAATAAATATGAGATAGCAACACTCGGGATAGATCATGTCAAAATGTCCGAGGAGTGTAGTGCCGCTATTGCTAATGGGCTAGAGAAGCAAAAAGACCCCGGATGCCCTACAATTCCATGTTCGGTTGGTTCTTTCAACTTCGAGAAGGCGTTATGCGACCTTGGAGCTAGTGTGAGCGTCATGCCGAGGGATGTGTTCGAGAAGCTACGCCTACCAATGGAGCCTACGGGTATATGTTTGGAGTTGGGAGACAACTCCATTCGCTATCCCTTGGGCATTGCTGAAGATGTACCCGTGAAGATTGGACACCACTTCATCCCCGTCGACTTCGTTGTGCTCGAGATGGGAGAGAGCGAGAAGCCACCGCTCATCCTAGGGAGGCCTTTCCTCAAGACCGTGGGAGCTACTATTGATGTTGGCAAGGGGGAGATCATGTTCGATATCAACGGAGAAAGGAGTTCCTTCAAGTTCCGTCCAAGAATCGAGGCATGCAACATGATTGGAGTGAAGGGAGGACCAAAGCAAATGGAGGGTCTGAAAAAGAAGAAGGAGCCGAAAAAATGAACGTAAAGAAAATCAAAGAAGGTGTTGCATGCGTCAAGACAAAGGAAGAGAAGCCGCCTGTGAAGACCAAAAAAATGACTAAGCCGGAAGACAATCCCGCGCCCAAGATGGTGCGGAAGTGGGTACCCAAGATTGCAACGCCCGCAAAGAGCGTTGATCTGAAGTAATCAAGTGAAGAAGTCTAGCTATAGACTATAAACGAAGCGCTAGGCGGGAGACAACCCGTTTCGTCGAGTCAAGAATAAGCTACCGGGAGGACAACCCGATTCCAGTTTTTTCGAGTATTTTTAATAATTTAGTTTTGGAGTTTTATTACGCAAAGACATTAGACTTTGAAGTGGTTGAACAATATTAGAGACATAATTCTTGATTGAATGTTTGCTTTATCATAAACCCTTTGCATGAACCCTCCTATGTGCTTGTTTGTTCTTTTCTTTTCGAGAAACCTCAACCAAATAATTTCAGAACCTAACTCAACCTTTCACCCTCATTATGGTGCTGAGGTTAACTTATTTTTCATGCTAAAACCACATGAGTAGAGCCACGATTTATATCTAGGTGTTAATAAAATTCAGCACATGGTAGAACTCGCGTGAACCTAGAAATCAAAACTTTTGGTTGGTTTAAAATTCAATATCCTTGGTTTCTCTAGGATTAGAATTTTTCTAAGCCTCATCTATTTTTTTTTATTCAAAATCTTTCTTATTTAGCCAAAATTAGAACCTAAACCTATGCGCCATGATCAAGCCGGGAAAAGTTTGCTCTCAACCGATGAAGACAAACTATACCGGTGAGACCGAAATCGACGTAGTCGGAAAATATTTTCGACTTACATTTGTTTTTAATGGTTTAAAAACTTCTCTAAAATTATGTTTGAGCTCTTGCATGGCTCTGAAAAATATTTTAAATTTCGAATTAGAGGAGTGCTTAACCTTAAACATACCTTAATGGAGGCAATCTAGTTTGAATTAATCATGCATGCACCATTGGATTCCCTTTTATCAACTTAATTTCACCAATTCCACATGCAAAGGACAAGCATGGTGGGCAGCAAGCATCAACTTTGCAGGAATTTCATGGTGGCATGTGAAGCAAGTGGAGCTAGGGAGCATGGACATGACCCAAAGCATGAAGCATCAAGTGGAAGGACCAATAATGCAAGAAAAGGAGTGGACGAGAGCGTTTGGGCGGTGCAACTCGTGGAGCACGCGGGCGGGGAAAGTTGCGAGAGGTGAAATGATTGTCTTTGGAAGAAAGACGAGGCGGGGAGGTGCACGGAGGCCCCCAGGCCGGTTGGCCCAGGCCGGCCGGCCTCCCCTACATAAGGAGCCCCCCGGCTCCCGTTTTCTGCGTGAGCAAGCTTCCCTCTCCTTCCTTTGTTTGTGTGTTCAAGTTTGTGTGCTCAAAACCTCCGTAGACATAGCCAACCTTCCCAAGCTTGATAGCTCAAAAAAAATCCACATCCTTAATCCACTCAAAGTCCACATCCGAAGCAAAGAGTTTAAGTGCCTAGTTACCGGTTGCAACCCGGAGTTTTAGTAGAAGCAAAGAGTGCAGCAACCATGTGGAAGAAAACCACAAGTCTCTTCTCCAAGAAGAAGAGTTCGTCGTCGTCCAAGCCTTCATCAACCACGTCTTCGAGGAGGCACTCGGTTTCCGAGTCTCCCCGGAGCATGGAGACGGATACGGCACCACCGAGGAGGAACGATGCTCTCCTCCTTGGTGGTATGAGGGCTGCAAGAAGCACGTCCATGAGGTTTACCGAACCTCGAGGGCACACGGAGGAGCAGCCCGCGCCACCACGACGATCGACCCATTCAACCGCGCCACCTCCTTACACTCTGACATACTCTTCGTACGGCTTCATCATCTTTTCATCGGAGGAGGAGGAGAGGCTCTCTAATCTTGAGAAGAGACTTGTGCCCAACGTCGAGTTCGATGACCAAGCACTCTACACCTTGGGTTTTGGGACCGACATATACTACATGTTGGGGCACCTTGGATGGGTGCAATTCTCCAACGGAGCATTGGCGGACACCCACATGGGGTTCGCCTTGGAAATTTTAATGACTATTGCACCTATCCTTGATGATGGGGTGCAAAGCTTGTCATTCCGTTTGGAGGGAGTCCAACAAGTGGTTCCCTACGAGCACGTTAGGGAGCTACTTGGATTCCACAAGGGAGCTCCGGAGAAAGTTGACGTGCCATCCGGCATGTTAGCGGGATTTTGGAATATGATCTCCAGAGAAGCCCATCAACAACGCAATTGCATCCGCAACCCCATTATCCGGATATTTCACTCTTGAATGTGCAAGAGGGTATTGGGGAGGATGAAGGTGATGAAGGTGACCGACACGGAGTTGAATTGGCTCTACTCGGCTTTAATTGCCAGGCAGCCAATAGACCCCTCTTACCTTATGATCAACCGTTGGTGTTGTGAAGCAACATCGGGGGCGGGAAATATTGGTTCGGGGTGCTACCTCTCCATGTTGGCCTTCTCCTTACGGCCGGGGATCGCAAGAAACCCCCGACCATCTTTTGCGTGGTACCTCTCTCGGCATTGAGTATTTGCGGCAAGGCAAATACATTAGTGGAGATGAGAGAGGAGGTTATCGGTTGGCCATAGTGAACCTACCCCTTCCCAATGAGAGGCTTAGGCTTTTCACCGAAGGGAGAGAAGATTGGTTGGAAGAGGGACTCCTTGTCCCTGCAAGGAAGAACAAAAGAGGAAGAATCGTAGAGGAGGGAACATCCTCCGCACAAGCCAGTGGAGCACAACCCAATGTGCAACCATTTGGCGGGATCCCTCCTCCGTCAAGTTATTACGGAGGGCCACAAGAGCAAGCATGGGGGGGTGGTGCACCTGTACCCCCACCAAATTATGTGGTGCCCAACGCTAACTTCGCGGAGCCCTACGCACATCATCCCCAACCACAACAAAGCATGGCCATAATTGGAGGGTATGCTGCAAGAAACGCCCAAAACATCGCAGCCATCCAAGCTAACGCATCTCAACTTGGTGAAGGCAATGCAAATATTGCCTTTGAGCTCGGACGCCTTCACCTTGTGGAGCCAAATCAATTCGTCGGAGGGAATGTCCAATCATATTATGAGCAAGGGTATTACTATCAAGATCATCAACATCAACCACCGGCGGAGGACTAGAAGATTTAGGAACTTTAGTTTTCTTTTCTTTTCTTTTTCTCTGTAATTTTCAGCTTTTGCTTATGTGGGTTTGCGTAGTATTTTCTGTTTTTATTTAAATTTCAGCAAGCATGTTTGTTTATTTTCAGTTTGTATTTCAACTTGATGTCATCATTAATAAAGACACCACCTCGATTATATCATTGGAAAAGTTACAAAAATTTGTGCCATGATGATATATGATTATAATTGCAGCTTTGTTCATCTTTGTAATTGATCTATGCATGTTTAAGCTAGTGCTCTCTTGAAAATACAAATCTGAATTTATTTAAACGCTAGCTTAATCTTCAGCGGAGGTTATGATTAAAATAAAGACCCATAGTGTTTTATGTGCTCTCAAGTTATGAATAGATTAAAGATGTCTTTTATGCTCAAAAATATCGCTAACCTTGTCATAAATATCACTTGTGTGTTGCTCAACCTATCCAAAGCCTAATATATATTTGAGTGCATAAACCTTAGTGTACAAGATTTATTTTTGAGTGAGTTATTGCAGGCCATGATTTCTCTGGCCCGAGACTAAGAAGCTGGTCATTCCATTTTTGTGTATCTATCTTTTTGCTAGCCTTTTATCCGTGCATTGTGTATCCCCGCATTGGAGATCTCACAAACTTCGCCGGATATCCAACCTTAAACCAAATATCATCTTTTGTGATTACCTCCTTGACCACAACCTATCGTTGAGAATGGATCATCAATTCAAGGAAGATCGCAAGACGGTGCCGACATTGAAGATTTCAAGTATCTCTCCAAAGGAAAAATATTTCCGGTACCTACCTTATTTTTCGCCTCTTTGCTCGAGGACGAGCAACGTCTAAGCATGGGGGAGGAGGTAGGTACGGTGCAGTTTTTAGAGTTGAAAGGGGAGTATTTTTAAAAAAAATGATGAATGAAAAAAAAATTAAAGGTGATGTACGTGACTTCCAAGGTGAAGGTCTCACAAGAAAATATATATATATATATATAATGAATGAAAGAAAGAAAAGAATGAGAAATATGAGAAAGAGAAAAAAATATGAGTATGCGTAAAGTGAACTCCCCGGGTTCTCTAAAAGTGCATTCAAGGCTTCAAGTTTAAAAGATCCATTCTCATTTTCCAACCATGTGCAATCCGATAACGAGGACTTCCTTTGTGCCTCGGGATCACTCTTTGCCATTTGCACATGTCCACTCATCTAAAGTGTGTGTGTTTTTCTCTTTCCCCTCCTTGATTTAAACATTATTTTCCAATGACCTTTTTGACGAGTCTCGGTAAGACCATGAGAAGCTTGTCTTGTTTTGACAACACCTCATTTATAAAATCTTGTTAGGACTAAACTTTCCCAAAGCTCCATATAAAGCCTACCACACATATATGTTATGAGAGGGAAAGGAGTAGAATATATAGGCTTGAGAGACAAGCGAGATGAGAGTTCATGAGCAATATACAAGATGATTTAAATTTGTGAACTTGGTTTAGCTTTTCTTTATCTCGTTCTTTATTTCAAAAATTCTGAGATCTATTTAAACTTTGTGATCATGTTAATACTTGTGGGATAAGCTTAATAAGAATCTACCCTCCGTAGAGATGAAGGCTAGTACATTATGGAACTTTAATGAATTAAAATTTTGAGAGCATTATGTTTTCTCATGTGTGATCAAGTGCAAGGTTTAAAGATTGTTTGGCAATGATGATATCCATCGAAGGCTTACTCGAGGACGAGCAAGGTTTAAGCATGGGGGAGATGTTGACGGTTAAAATCCGTCAACCTAGCCATGAGTTTACCTTCGGTGTTGGCATAAGTTTTATACCTTATCCATTGGTACTAACCCCCGTGGTATAACAAGTTCACGTTTGCATGTCGGTTTTGGAGTTTAATGTTTATGCAGGGTTTTAGTGTTGAATGCAAGACTTTCGGGATAAGTTCATCAAGCACCTCATGACAAGACCTTGAAGCCCCGTACAAGTCATGCAACGAAAAAAACTTAACTCCAAGAAGCCATGGACTTGATCCAAGAAGACGACAAACTCCGAGGACCTGACCAGAAAAGTGCTGAATCTTGCAAGACAAGGAGTTGTGTCCAATTCGGAGAGAAACTGACGACATGGACCTACATGCAGAAGGGGGAAACATCCAGGAAGCAAGGGAACCGACGTAGAGCAAAGGAGGCCTCAGGCTGGGCCTGGATGGGCCCAGGCCGGCCGACCCAGCCCTGTCCAGGGCCCAGTAAGGCTCCCCTTTTCCCTAGCCTCCAATCAGGCTATTTATAGCCCCGTGACCGAGAGCCACGCATGAGAGAATTCGTCATCGTCCGCCGAGGAGCAGAGAAGAGAGGGACACCATCTCGGAGAGGAGAGGGTCGAGCTAGTTGACTAGGGTTCCCCTGGCCGACGTAGGAACCTTGCACGGAAGACCACGTCGGAGTTCCCGGAGCTAGAAGCAAGATCAAGGAAGGATCCCGGTGGTGATCTTGTGTATGTATCATTGTTATAGTTCAATTATCAAGTTGAATCTTTTCCTAGCGATCAAGTGTTTCCTCAAAGATTTCGTTTTTCGATCGGCTTTGCTTATTCCAATTCTATTCTCGAGATAGATTACATAGGGTGTTCTTGTAGCCGCGGTGTCTAGAGGTACACGCCGAATCTTCCGAAAGAATCTCGACTTGTCTTTTGACTCGCCCTAAGCTCCCCGCATGAGTAGGGATACGTTGTGACAGAACGGGGGTTCCGAAAGGCGGATGTTTTCAGATTTGGACGGGAAACCATGATTTAAAGACGCTTCTTATAAGATTCGATTTGCTACTTCTTCTCTTGATTGGAACTTCAACAAAAGGCTTACCCCGATCCCTTTAGATCGGTTTATCTACCCAATCTTACTTTGTTTTCTCCGGTCTTTAGTAGATTAGATTCGTTTCGTGTCTTTTACTTAGATGCATTAGGGTTTCTTTTATTGAAGATTGGAGTTACTTGGCTTTATTAGATTAAGTTTTGCGTCACACATTTGTTCCACAGATTCGATGCCTTGGGTTCACCACTCGAGGGAAGAAGGGTCCCTTGACTACGACGGGAGACTTGTACGCTTGCAAGTCACAAACGAACTTTGATTTAATTATTAACCGTCAACAGTACTCCTCCGCAAGCTTGGCCTCGAGCTCGCGCACTTAGGCTAGCTGCGCGTGTTGAAGTCGGCGCCCCTCGCCGGTGAGGTAGGGGGCGCGCTCGGTCCCGGGCCTTGGGGTAGTCCAGTCCCCGGGTTCTAGGAGGCTTCTCCTTCGCCAGCCCCCGCTGCGTTCGTGTCGTTCGCCTGGTCGTCGACGACCACAACGAAGCACTCACACGTGGGGTCGTAGCTCCCGGCGCTGGAGTAGTCGGAGTAGCCGAACTAGTAGTCCGCGGCGTCAAGGAACCACTGGAACATCACCGGGTTCGAGATGTCGGAAAAGTCCCACTCCACGTACCGTGCGAAGTGGCGGGTGGAAGCTCGCCGACGGAGCCGTGGTAGGACTCGTCATTGGTGGTGGTGATGAGGCTCCTGGCCACCAGGAGATGGTGGCAAGGAAGGTCCTCGTACGCTGCCACATCGGTGCTGACGGACGAGGCATAAGCCATCGCAGTGCTGCGCATGCCGTGGGGGAACTGCAGCTCAGGAACCGCGCGTTCCCCCGCGGGTGCGGCTGTCGTTGCGTCGGTGGGTGCATCGCGTTGTGAGGCGATACGCGCGGCCCGGCATCCTTCCATCCGCGGCTGTGGAGAGCGCTAGCCGGAGCGTCGTCAGTGTCGTGGCGTTGAGGGGTCCGCGGCGTCCGCTTGGGCGGGCGCAGTGGTGTCGGCACCATGTGCGACAGGGATCGGTCCTAGCCCAGTCGACCGCCACGGGTGAAGCTCGTCGCGGTTGGTGATGCACATGAGGTAGCCGTTCCCCGTGGCCTGAAAATTCAGGCTCTCGAACCGGATTTCGAATCCGGCTAGGAGGGGGTCCGAGCTGCCCATGGAATACCTCTGGCCCCTGTACTCGGTGTGGATCACCATCGAGATGGCTGGTGGAAAGTTGATCTTCAGCGTGTGAAGCCCCCTACCTAGCGCGCCAACTGTCGGTGCAGAAAGTAGTCCCGACACTAACTAGTAGAAGCGCTGAGATCTATCTCTCGATGGCCGGTTATAAGCAACTAGTGACACTAGGTTATCCTGGTTCCGGCCGGGGCTGCACGTCCAGCAGTGGTGTTCTCGGGGCACTATATTGTGTTGCACCGTAGTGCTTGCACAGGGTGGCTACAAGCGAGGCGGGAAAGGAGGTCGGGCCTCCAGGGCCCAGAGGTTTTGATTGAGGCAAGTGCCAATATCGTGGAGAAGGCAGAAATCATGCGATTGAGTGCTCTCTGTCATCCCCATGGGGCTAGGGGACTGCCCCTCCCTTTATAGGCCAAGGAGGAGGCAGTTTACAGGCGTGCCGCACTATTCTAGTTACGTGTGGCGGTATGGCGCATAGTGCAACGGAGTGGACGGTCGTCCTAGCGAATCTGGCTTCCGGCGGAGCGTCGTGGCATGCCCTGTGTCTGCCCAGGAGCGGCTTCGAGGGTGGCGGTGTTGAAGTCTTTCGTGGAGTCGTCGTCCATACGCTGACACGAGGGTGCGGCTGACGGGGGGCATAGGGCGCACAACAGCTGGCGTGGCAGCGTCTTGTCGTCTCGTACCCCCACAGCGTAGGGGATGGCGATCCAGTGCCCAGGATGGTGTTGAGACATCGGGGATGGGCGCATAGGATCGACGGCGATGGAGGTGACCGGTCCCGCTGGCCTGACGTCACGACGTAGTCCTGGGCAAGCGTGGCATAGACGTCCGTCCCCCCTTCGAGGGTTCCGCCGTCCTCTTTCGAGGGCATGACACGTCAGTCGTACGAGAGTGGGCAGCACAGTGTCACGGGACAGACACTGGCCATGCCGCACAGCGTCGCACAGTGGCGGGGATTGCTTCACCGGGGGAGTCGGCAGAACTGCGCCGTGGCGTGATTCCCAGGCGCGTCAGGAGTGTGGCGTGAATTCGTTTTTGTCGGGGGAGAAGGTACAGAGGCGGCGAGCCCATGAGGTCCTCGAGCGAGGCCGAACCTCACTCGAGGTGGCGACCGGCCCTCGAGCGAGGCTGAACCTCGCTCGAGGGGGCATCGAGCCCCCGAGCGAGGCGGAACCTCACCCGAGGGGGCGACCAGCCCTCGAGCGAGGCGGAGGTTTGCCAGTGTAGTGTCGTGTCCTTCGAGAGAAGCGGAGTTCCGCCCGAGGGTGGCTGAGCCGACTATCTGGTGGGCCGTTGGGGCCAACAGGGCCATGGGCCCATGAGTGTTTTAGGTTCGTTTGCGTTTTGTTTTCTGCGAAAGTAAGTGGGTTTTCCCTGGTTGTTTAGGGGACCCTTATGGCTGTCCCCGACAATATGCATTCTCATCGAACTCAACAAGGCATTGCCAATTCATATTCATATTCTACCACTAGTCATTGCCAGCAAGTCATTACCACTAGTCACATTCACATGCCGGCTCACCTTGCTCGGGCAGACGATGATAGTATGGGCGGAACATGGATGGACGACGATGGCGGGGCTGTCCCGGGCGTTGGCCCTGTGCTCCCCCCTTCTTGATCCTCCCTCTCCTCCTCCTCTCCCCTTCTCCTCCCTCTCCTTTTCCTCCACCCCCTACTCCATTGCTCCCTCTCCCTTCCTTCTCTTCTCCGGCATGAGAAGGAGGGCAAGGGAGGGGGCGCGCGCGGGCGGGGGGCGGGGCGGGGGCGCGCGCGGGGGCGGGGGGGCGGGGACCGGCGGGGGGGTGGGCGGGAAGGGGGAGGGGGTGCGCACGGGCGGGCGGGGCGCGCGCGCGGCGGGCAATGGCGGGGGGCCGGGCGGGCGCACGCGGCGAGGTGGGGGGCGGGGTGGGCGCGGTGGGGGGAGGGCGGCGGGCGGGTGGGTATGAGAGGGCGGGGGCGGGCGGGTGAGGGCGGCGGTCGGCGCGGCGGGGAAGGCCGGGCGCGCATCGGCGGAGGGCGGGCGGGGGGCGGGAGGGCGGGGGTGGGCGGGCAAGGCGGCAGCGGTGGCGGTTGCTCCCTGTGTGTGTGTGAGGCGCGCGTGTGTGCGTCTAAGTGTTGGTCGGGCAGCCGTGGTCTGTAATGGCGCTTCTTTGCCTACGGCCTTCAGATCCGGCCCTCGGCAAAGGTAACAGTATTTTTTAAAAAAACGAAAATATAACTTTGCCGACGACCAGATCTGGAGGCCGCCGGCAAAGACGCCACCTGTGCCGAGAGCCGCGGCCCAGCTCTCGACAAAGCCATTGACCATGGTTTACCACGGTTGACTGGCCTTTGCCGAGAGCTGGCTGGAGCCGTCGGCAGAGTACACCTCTTTGCCGACGGCCCACCCTCAGCTCAGGTGCCTATGCCGAGGGCCCCACTAGGCTATCGGTAAAGAAGTAATTCTTTTTTTGGGTTGGGTTTTTTTCTTTGCTAAAGGTACAGTAATTAAAGCTTGATTTCCAATTTTGGTATTTATTTTGACAAAGTTTTACTATATTTCATGTACTTTCTTCTTTTTTTGAATTTCTCTACATAGTTCAAATTTGAACTGCAAGTCATCAAAACAGTGCATGTATATGATTGGAACATTGTTATTCTTGCTTTTTAGTGTGAGTTTAGTCCTAATCTAGGGCCATGTGCCAAAATTCAAACATCTTTGTGCGGATCACATGTCCACCCACTTGCCTGCGAATCGTTTTCAAATTACATAAAATGCAAACAAAGTCGAAAAATCATGAAATTTGACGAGTTGTCGTTATATCACATGTGTAGTCAGTGGTAAAAATTTGGAATGATTTCATCTAAGTTTCGGTCACGCGCTGTAGAAATGGGGAGATCTTCCGGGACATTGTCTTTGATCACATGCTAGAGATCTCCTGGTTTCTACAGTGCGTGACGGAAACTTCCACGAAATCATTCCAAATTTTTACCACTGACTACACATGTGATATAACGACAACTCATCAAATTTCATGATTTTTCGACTTTGTTTGCATTTTATATAATTTGAAAATGATTCGCAGGCAAGTGGGTAGACATGTGATCCGCACAAAGATGTTTGAACTTTGGCACGTGACCCTAGATTAGGACTAAACTCACACTAACAAGCAATAATATCAATTTTCCAATCATATACATGCTTGATGACTTGCAGTTCAAATTTGAACTATGTAGAGAAATTCAAAAAAAGACGAAAATACATGAAATATAGTAAAACTTTGTCAAAAAATACCAAAATTGGAAATCAAGCTTTAATTAATGTACCTTTAGCAAAGAAAAAAATCCAACCCAAAAATAAAAAAGAATTACTTCTTTGCCGAGAGCGGGCCCTCGACATAGGCACCTGCGCCGAGGGTGGGCCGTCGGCAAAGAGGTGTACTCTGCCGACGGCTCGAGCCAGCTCTCGGCAAAGCCCAGTCAACCGTGGTAAACTATGGTCAACGGCTTTGCCGAGAGCTGGGCCGCGGCTCTCGGCACAGGTGGCGTCTTTGCCGACGGCCCAAGGGCAGAGCCGTCGACACAGTGGACGGCAGCCCAAATGTGACGGTGCTCGCTCCTTCTCTGACGGTGCTGTCTGTGCCGAGCACTGACCCTCAACAAAGACTTATTATGCCGAGGGTCCCAGCCTGCCGACGGCCCGACCCTCGGCAAAGGTGGCAATGCCGTGAGTATTGTTGTGCCGAGTGAGGCTCTCGGCGAAGATTTTATGTGCCGAGGGCCCGAGAAATAGCCCTCGGCAACAAACTAAACGCTCGGCAAAGCCTGAGTTTCCTGTAGTGAATCCCTTGATGCTCACAGCAGATGCAACGAACTTGTTCTGCCATACATACATAAAACAAATTCGCAAGAAGCTAATGAATAACTGATGAAAAGTTAGTAATTAGTAACTAATAGCTCGTAAATTGCTGTAAGGCAAAGGACTAGAGCATATTTACCAGCGTCTGGACGCGGCAAGCTCACAGGGGCACACCAACATTTAGTACCAGTGCCATGTTTACTGCATTCAGCAAAGAAGAGTGTTGCAGGAGCATTGGCACATTCTTGGCTAGTCGCCAGGAAGTTGATACGGGAGTGATGGTATTGTATCTGTAAGAAGTACTCCATGGATTGTAGCCTAGAACTGTTGGAAATATGCTCTAGAGCCAACTGGATTTGATCCACTAGTGGGCTCAGATGGATTTGATCCATTATGGTGTAAAAGTCTTAATGGGCCACAAATGTTGTAAAGCCCATTAGTATTGGAAGGGGTACACCATCTATTAGTCCCGTATTGCTAATAGACGATGGTGTGGGGGGTTTTCCTCCCAATAAATATAGACCACACCCCTCCTGAAAAGACACAACTTTCTAAAGTAGCAGCCGCGCTGCCAACGCTCTCTCATCGTCGCACTCGCGGATCTAGCAGTCCGGCGTGCGTCGTTTCCTTCTCCGTACGTGTGGAAACCTTGGAGGTGCTACATCTGGAGCACTTGGATCGGACGAGCCGCACGTGCAAGTCAAGAAGGACTTGAGCAACTGCACTGCCGGCTACCCTCGACGCGTTCGTCTACATCGAGACGGTTCCGCTGCATCTGTGCGTCTAGTGGTAATCCCGTGATCTCTGACAGCAGCAGTTCCTGTTTTGCGCTAGCGTAGCCACCCTGTATCCCTTCAGTGGTACCAGAGCCGTAGCTGCTAAGTTTTAGATTCGGGATGTGTGCATATGGAGATATGTAGATGTAGATCAAAGTTTTGATTGGCTTTGTGTTTTTTGACGTGATGGTCGTGTAACGAATTACTCCTACCGGTCGGAATTCCGCCATCGGAGTTAAGTGATACACGTAAACCCAGTTACAACGAGAAGGAGATCAATTGGATTGGTCGAACCGAAGCTAGGTCAAGTGCCAGGCGCATGGGATGGGTGGCGGTGGCAGATTGGATCTCTGCCGGCCCGGGAAAAACCAGAAAACATACTGTTCGGTAAAACAGCCATAACTTTTCGTGGTTAACTCGGATGAAGAAGTTTTCTATATGAAAATTGATCTACATAAAATTTTACACATGTGATAAACCAGTCTTGTTGGTCGCGGTGAAATTAGTTTTGCGAATTTCGGCTTGTAAGATGGGTTTTCAGGCGTTTTAAGTTTGGACGTCGGAATTGCGATAATCTGTTTTGCAGGTTTTGTAATCGGTATGGCCAATATGTGTATGTGATGCATGTGTGTAATTTATTCGTGACCTGCGTGTCACATGTACGGCAATACGGCTGGAGCCATATGTATTGTCAAAATTAATGTAATGGTCTGCGTACCAATTTGTGATGATCTAATACGCGATTGTGTAACTTTCATTACTAGCACGCGTTAGATAGTTCTTGGAGGACTCATCACATGGAGGATGGCACACATAGTTCATGGAGCACTACAGGAAATCCTTTGATCCATGACGAAATTCTCATGACGTTTTTTTATTTCGTCATAGATCACACTGCATCCATGACAAACAGTCAGATTTCGTCATAGATTCACAGTGCTGGATATGAAGCCCGATATGAAGTCTAAACACTATGACGTTCGCCAATTTCGTCATAGATTTCGTCACGAATCACTGCGCTTTCATGACAACCGTCAAATTTCGTCATGGATTAGCAGTGTTGGATATGAAAGCCCAATATGAAGTCCAAGCACCATGACGTTGCGCCAATTTCATCATAATACGACCCACATTGCATTTCAACTTTTCCTCATGATTAATAAATTTACAAAATCATATAAAGTATGAAAAGAATTATAGATAATAACAGTCTTAAATTTAAAAATCTAAATTTAATTTTTTTTCTAAAGCATATAATATTATATATTTAATATATAGATATACATATATAGAGGCAAATAAAATTGAATTTCCGTTTTATGATTTTTTTATAATTTACTATGATTTTCTAAATATTTAGTCGAAAAAATAAAAAAGAAAAAGACAAAATCATTTATAAAACTACGCATAACCAAGTTCTAGATGTCAAAGTGATGCTTTGTGTAGTTACGAGTTTAGGGACGAAAACTAGACATTCGCGAAAATTGAATAGGTGTCAAAGTGATTTGGGCTTGCTAACCGGAGTCAAAGTCTGCTGGCGGCCCTCTAACTACTTGACGTGCTTAGGAAACCCCGGACAACCAAACCAGCCCACGCTGCACAACAGGCCAGCCCAAAGGCACAGCCCAAAAGGCCGGCCCAAATTTGCGAAAAAGGAGGGTCACCACTAGACTTTTTGCCATCCATGAGTTCAACATTTAATTATTTCTAATAAATCTGCATAAATTCATTTAAATGATAGAAAATAGCATTTTGTTCGAAAAATCTTGAAACTTCTAAAAGACAACTTAAATGTGTTCTTTTACATGCGAAAAATATATTTGGGGTATATAAGATAATTAGTTTTTCAGTTAATTCATAAATGTGTCTTAATTAGGTATTTTAAAATAGAAATATATATTTTTTTGCATAATAAATGGCACTGTGACCCCCTTGTGTTAATAGAAGAGTAAATTAAGGTTGTGTGTAGAATTGAGGTGTACATGACCAATAACTGATGTGTTAATAGAACTATTCTATTTACTATGAGGTAACGAAAAATGAACAAAGGTGTACACATTAGTTATTTAAAAATGAAAAAAATAAGTTTTTGCACAACAATTGGTAATGAAAACTCACAAATGTTTATAAGATAACAATTGTGCAACTTTCTTCACAAGGGTGTACTCATTAGTGATTTAAAAATTAGAAAAATCAACTTTTTGCACAACTATATAGAAAAACTATTTTTCATTTGTTAAAGTTGTAGATCTTGGTAGAGAATGATTTTAGAAAATTTTAGAAAAAAGAATCATCCAATTTGGAGTTAGTATGAGGCAGAAAAACTAGTTACGAGTTTTAGACAAAGATTAAAAAGAGAAAACACACTTGTTCATCTCAGTTCATAGCAAGTGCAGTTTCTGTTTTTAATCTTCGGATAAAACTTGTAAACTGTTTTTCTTGCACATACGAACTCCAAATCAGTTGATTCTTTTCCCTAATTTTTTCTAAAATCGAGATGTTTTACTCAGTGTTATTTGTTTGTATCTTAATTACTATTTCTTGATTGCTTTTCATACAACATATCTTTTCCACCTAAAAAGTGAATATAAAAACATGTTATTTCATAATAATTGCTAATATAACTTAATATTCTCTAATATTATGGTCAACACAAGGTTGCATCCAAATTTGAGGTGCCCATGGGTAAGAAAGTATTTGAGTGTGTACAAACTTTGAAGTTTAAGTTGAGTTGTATGAAACAATGTGATGATCTATCTAGTTTCTGAACATTGTATAGTCTAATTTTCATAAAATCATATGAAACTTTTTTGTCAAGCTTGTACATCGATAAAATGATCCTATGCCAATATACATAATTTTTTGATAAATTTTATTTATTATTATCATTATTTTATAACAAGGTGACTAGTAGAAGTTTGTAATTGGTATTTCTCACTCATATGAACTCCAAATTCGATGATTCTTTCTCTCATTTTTTTTCTAAAATCACGTTCTTCCATATAATTTCATTTGTTTGTATGTTAATTATTATTAATAGTATAATCTTCATACGGCTTGTTTCCTTCTATTAAAGCATATAACATAAATACATGTTTTTTGCATGCCAATTAGTAATTAAACTTCATAATTGTTAAAGTCAAGGTCGACTTATGTTTGGGTACAAATTTTAGATGTAATGGAGTTTGAAAACGTTACGAGGTGTTCAAATATCAAAGTTCATGTTGAGATGTATGAAACAATATGGGGGATCCATTCATTTTGTGAGCAATGTACACTTCTTTTTTGCAAAATCCAATGAAACTTTTATGTCAAGTTTAAACATCCATACAATGATTTCATGGCAATTTTCAGAAGTTTTTAATAAGTTTTAGATTTTATTATCATTATTTTATAATAAAATTGCAAGTAGATATTTGATTTATGACAAGAAACATTTGAACCTTTCATCTATTTTCGGAATACAAGCTATAGTATATCAGAAGTACTTAAAATATAGTTTTGAGAAAATTTTTAAATTTTATTTGAGATACATGTAGTTCAAATTCTAATTATTTTCATATTGCAAAGAAATAAAAAAGAAAAAGGAAAATGTTAAGCAGGGGAGGAATATTGTAACAAGACCATTTGGCCCAAACAACCAAATCATTTTGCACTGTTCATCGTCGAACGGATGGCTGAGATCACGTTTTCTTCGTATAAAAAGAAGTTGCAATCCATCAAACCCTAGCACCTCCCCCTCAGCCTCCTCCTGTCGCCCCAAACACCTGTTGTCGCCCGCTCCTTCTTCCTTGCCTCTCCCGCTGCGCTTCCCCGTGCTTCCGCACCCACCATGGCGGCGGTGGCGCGGCTCCCCTGGGCCCCCGCAGTGTGGCGGGCCGGCGGCGCTCGGATCCGTGGACGACGTCCTCCTCCTCTACTCCACCGCTCGTCAAGGGGCCCGCGGCGTGGACGTCGAGCGACGCTCAGATCCGGTGGCCGCCGTCGCGGTCGCCAGGTGGGAGCTCATGGGCGCGGGCGCGGGGAGTACTACGACTACCGCCGCGCCATCTACGGTGACATCACACACAAGGCCATCCTCGTCGACGACGCCGGCACGCTCCTCGCCCCCACCGAGCCCATGGCGCAGGTGCGGCTCGTGGGTGGCGATTCGGTCAAACCTGACCCATGCGGCCCCGATTCCGGCGCCTCGTCTGACCCGTGCGGCCCCGATTCCGGCGCAAGATCCCGAGGTGATCGTGGACGCGTGGTGGCCACTGCTGGCACGGCGATCCCAGCGCTGGTGGCGGGGCAGTTCGTCCGCATCAAGCGCCGCCGCGACGAGGAGCAGCGCTTCAAGGCGGCGCGCGGCCGCGAGAAGAGCTCCGACGAGGTCTTCGTCTGCGAGCGCGTTTGCACCTCCAAGCGGATGCTCAAGAAGGTGAGGGCCTTCTCCAAGGATCCCATCTTGGAGACCTGCGTCACCGTCTGCAGCGTCTCCGAGCTCGACGCCTGCGCCGACGCCTGCACGCGCACCGTCTGCGTCAACCAGCACCAGGTGCCCAACTGGAACGACGTCTGCCTCAAGAGGTGCCAGAGTGAGTGCCTCAAGCTCTCCTAAACCCTCATGTAGTGGCCATCTCGCAATTGCGCTGCGGCTCCTTAGGTACCACCCATCAGGCACTCCACTGCTTCTATCCAAAGTTCATGGTTGAGGAACTTGAGACATTTATATATCTCAACGAATCAGAATGAGTGAATGTGGCTGGTCCTGTTTGTTATGTCGTCCATTCCATTGACTCTTGCACATTTCCCATTTTGAAAGTGTTTTTCTCCGCGATTGTGATGGCTACGCGACTTTTGATGCGGAACAGAACCTATCTGGCCTCTAGGATGAAATTCTGAGCTCCAGGTACGAACATATGCTGGTTGTTGCAATGCATCTTGCTCTTTCCTTTGTTGTTTATGTGTAAGCATGTCTCATGTAGTCATGTAAATCTTTCCTTATCGAAAAAATGCAGTAGTAGATTTGTTCAGTGGCAATGACAACTGATAAAAGATTCCAAGTTAATGATAGGATTTTCTAGCAATCTGAAATGTACTTACTTGCAACACTTGGGATTACTCTCTGAACCATATGTATTATTGCAACATTTCTCTGAACCATATGATTATTCATTGATGGCTAGTGAACTTGCTATGAATTTGTTGTGATAGATGACTCACTTGTATATGTTATTGCATAAGTTCCAGTCTTTCCCATGTTGATTTAGTGTAGGTTTTTTCTTGCATAAATTTATTTGTATGAGCAATCCTTATAATTACCCAGGAAGTCTGTCTTTACATTAGTGCCTTTTGCTATGCATTTTGGTAACTGTGTTAGTTTTTACAGCTAGTTTAAGTTGGTTTATTCTGAAAGTGTCCATGACATTCAATAACCCTTTGAGCTCCTGTCTTTTCACTTCAGTCACCTTGCAAATTGCCCTTGCTTTTCTGAATATTACGTGATGCTCCTAGCGTAAAAGAACCTTTATATATTGAAGAATGTTCCTTCTATGCAGATATTACTACAATATGTGTTTCTTCAAGATGAGATTGCTGGTGCATGGTCCATTGTTGGAGCAAGGTATGGTAAACCAATGTATGGATTGTACATTGTTTTTTTTCCATCTAATCACTTGAATACTTTCACCTTCTTCCACTCAATTGAGTTGTTTGATGAAATTACTTTATGATATGACAACAATACTTAAATTATTATATACTCTTTCCTGCATAAGTGGTATGAAACTTAAATAGATCCAGTCTGAATATTACTAGCAATTAATATGCTTGATCAGTACTTTGATCCCACCTTAACTGATTTATTTTATCAGTACAATGTCTTCCCTTAAACTCTCTATAGGTGGTTTAGTCACGGTGAAGTGTAATAATAAAAGATGTAGATGCAGATTTAATTTCCAACAAATGGATGACTTTGTCAATGCAACTGCAGGAACTGGAACTTAAAGGGATAATGGACTAAGAGGAGATGAGGTAGCATGCTTTCGTCCATGACAAAACACTTTCGTCATTGTATGGAAATTCTTCTCTAGCCTTATTTTTCCCTATATTTCATATCCACACTATACTCTGAGCTGTTTGTCAAGGTTGATTTTAGAAATCAAATAGTGCATTTCTTGGTTGCAACTTGAATTTCCAGTTGGCTTATTCCCAATTTGATTTGCTCATTAATCTGGAGTACCATGTGAACTCATTATTTTTACCTTTGATGTGCTCATTGTCTGTGCTTCAAAAGCTATATTAGTCATGTAATTTGCTAACTGGATTAGGAATCATTTGATTCTGCCCACTGACAAGTGTTTGGTAATGTTCCTCTTTCAGGTTGTTTAGAAGTTATCAGTAAGCAATGGACCTGATATGCTGGACTGCTAGTGATGCTACAAGGCTAGACTGCTAGTGATGTTACAAGGATATATTTGATCTGTTGTTTTGTGACTTCTAGGCTTGTTGAGTTGAACTTTATATGGCTTGTTTTGTGAATGACTAGGTTTGAAAATTGGGCCTGTTTAGCTTTGTTGCCATTGAGATGGTGTGAATGTACTGGAGATTTATTAATTTAAGAATTATTATTGAATTGTGTGATTTTATTGTTGTATTCTGGCCTGTACTGAATTAAGCGCCATGTGGCATCCACATCAGCGCCACGTCATCGCCACGTGACATCCACGTCAGCGCCACGTGGCATCCACGTCAGTGCCACGTGGCATCCACGTCAGCTCCACGTGGCAGCCACGTCAGCTCCATGTGGCAGCCACGTCAGCACCACGTGGCAGCCACATCATCGCCAAGTGGCAGCCACGTCAGCAACCAACTCATCTCTACAAGTGACGTGGCGAGTCAATCCATGACGATCACTTTCGTCACAGATTTTGGGCTTCGGGCTGGGTTCAATGGGCTTTACACCAATCTATGACGACTTTAGAACGTCATAGATCACGCTAATCTATGACGAAAATCTTAGTTCGTCACAAGGTTTAATCTATGACGCTCAATACATGACAAAATGAAATTTCGTCATAAAAGTCGTTTTATGACAATTTTTCACTGATCCATGACAAAAAATCACCGTCATAGATCGCCACATTTTTTGTAGTGGAGATGGAGATCAACATGATGTACAGGTCAATGGAGATGGAGATCACCATGTGACAATAGGCCATACCGTGTTACAATTGTGTGAATGTCGTTCTTACCGTTCTACTTTTACATGTGATAATGTTGTTTTCTTGCGTGTGATGTTACGAGTAGAACGATCCCTTTGGAATTTTAAGTTAACATGCCCTCCCAACACTTGCCACCGTCCCACGTCCTGTACAATTAGTGGTGGGTCTATGAAATTAGGGTGCCACTAGTTTTCCTTGACTAGACGGGTTTGTATCGGATACTTACACGCATAAGTGTTGGTTTACTTATCAAAGTCACCTTAACGGTTAAGGATTTTGGGGCATAAAGGTTGGGAGCCTAGACATAGAGATGTCACCCAACAACAGAAGTCATATGTGATATGATTAGCAAAGAGTTGCTTACCGATCTACCTTGTTTACTAGTGGTGACGCAAAAGCTCACTAGTAGACTTGTTAGTTGTGGATTCTGAATCACTAAGTATCAATGTGGGGATATTGATTTTAGTGGGAGTAAATTCTTTTATTTTACTCTGTCATGGATATATTGTCTTAGTGTTTTGCATTTTCTGTTGTAGATTAAAGGCACCTAGCAACACCACATCGTTTACCTTGCATTCGGTCCTTGAGAAGGACAAGTTGACTGGAACAAACTTTATGAATTGGATTCGTAATCTGAGAATTGTTCTCAAAGCTGAGAAAAGGGAAGGAGTTCTAGGCACCCCCTTACCAATAGATGATAACGTTAAGAAAAGCACGGGCAGTAGTCATGTGATGGCGATCCAAAACAAGCCGATCTTTAAAAGGAAGGGCAATTCTTGGAAGAAGAAAGGTAAGGCCAAGGATAAGATCCCAATGCCAAACCGGGCGCCCAAGGCTAGTCCAATTTCGCCAAGGCTGAATATTTTCATTGTAATAAAATCGGTCACTGGAAAAGAAATTGTAAGTTGTACTTAGCTTCTATGAAAAGCAATGGAAGTAAGGGTACTTCCACTTTAGGTACACTTAATGTTTATGTTACATATATTTTCCTACTGATTCTTATACTAATTCTTGGGTATTTGATACCGAATCGGTTGCTCATACTTGCAACTCGATGCAAGGAATGATAAGAAGTAGAAGCGTGGAACGAGGAGAAGTTGATTTCCGCGTAGGCAATAATGCAAGAGTTGCTGCATTGAGCGTCGGAACGATGCAACTACACCTCCCGTCAGGATTTATTATGGAGTTGAATAATTGTTATTTTGTTCCTAGTTTGAGTCAAAACATTTTATCCCCTTCATGTTTGATGAAGGATGGTTATTCATTTGCGAGTGAAAACAATGGTTGTGTGATCTCTAAGGATAATATGTTTGTGGCTTGTGCATCCATTGTGAATGGCTTATTTGTTTTAAATCTTGATGATTCATCTATCTGTAACATAAGTGCTAAAAGGTCTCGACCTAATGATTTAAGTCCTACCTACATATGGCATTGTCGTTTGGGTCACATCAGTGAAAAGCACATGAAGAAGCTCCATAACGATGGACTTTTAACTTCGTTTGATTTTGAATCCTACGAGACATGTGAAGCTTGTTTGCTTGGCAAGATGACCAAGATGCCTTTCTCAGGTTTTCCTGAGAGAGCCTCAGACTTACTGGAACTCATACATACGGATGTGTGCGGACCAATGAGTATGACAGCTAGAGGTGGATACCAATACTTCATAACGTTCACTAATGATTTAAGTAGATATGGTTATGTCTATTTAATGAAACACAAGTCTGAAACTTTTGAAAAGTTCAAAGAATTTCAGAGTGAAGTAGAAAATCAACGTGGCAAGAAAATCAAGACCTTGCGTTCTGATCGTGGAGGTGAGTATTTGAGCCATGAGTTTAGCAGTCATCTAAAGAGTTGCGGAATTGTTCCACAACTTACGCCACCTGGAACACCTCAAAGAAATGGTGTATCCGAGTGACGTAATCGAACCTTGTTGGACATGGTCCGATCAATGATGAGCCAGTCGGACCTACCATTGTCATTTTGGGGTTATGCTCTAGAAACCGCAGCTTTCACTTTAAATAGGGTACCTTCTAAGTTCGTAGTGAAGACACCATATGAGATGTGGACTGGTAAGACTTCCAGTTTGTCTTTTCTGAAAATTTGGGGTTGTGAGGTTTATGTGAAGAAACTTCAATCAGATAAATTAACACCTAAATCGGACAAGTGCATATTCGTGGGATATCCAAAGGAAACCATGGGATATTATTTCTACAACCGGTCAGAAAGCAAAGTGTTTGTCGCTCGGAACGGCGTGTTCTTGGAGAAAGAGTTTCTTAAAAGAGAAAAATGTAGACAGAAGGTGTATCTTGAAGAAGTTCAAGATGAGCCGGTTGGGCAAGATTTCACAATTGATGCTAATGTAGCTGAACGAGTTGAGATGACCGTGGCAAGAGAAGCACCACCACAACCACGAAGGTCTGAAAGGGCACGTCGCGCAACTGATAAGCTCAATCTCATGATCACGGGAGAGTGCGACATATTGTTGTTAGACAATGATGAACCTATGACATATGCGGAAGCAATGATGGACCCAGATTCCGAGAAATGGCAAAGTTCCATGAGATCCGAAATAGATTCCATGGATAACAATCAAGTTTGGAACTTGGTTGACCCGCCAGATGGTGTTAAACCCATAGAGTGCAAATGGATCTATAAGAAGAAGAGGGACATGGATGGAAATGTTCACATCCATAAAGCTCGACTTGTTGCAAAAGGTTTTCGACAAGTTCAAGGAGTTGACTACGACGAGACATTCTCACCCGTAGCGATGCTTAAATCTATTCGGATCATTCTAGCTATATCTCGCATATTTCGATTATGAGATATGGCGGATGGATGTCAAAACAGCCTTTCCTAAATGGAAATCGACCGAGGATGTGTATATGACACAACCTGAGGGATTTGTTGATCCAACCAATGCTGGAAAGGTGTGCAAACTTCAAAAATCCATTTATGGATTGAAGCAAGCATCTCGGAGTTGGAACCTTCGCTTTGATGAGGTGGTAAAAGGGTTTGGCTTCATTCAGAGTGAAGAAGAGCCTTGTGTTTACAAGAAGGCAAATGGGAGCTCCGTAGTATTTCTAATCTTATATGTGGATGACATATTACTGATTGGAAATGACATTCCTATGCTTGAGGCCGCTAAGACCTCATTAAAAAATAGTTTTTCAATGAAGGACTTAGGTGAGGCGGCATACATTTTGGGCATCAAAATCTATAGAGATAGATCAAAAAGGCTTATAGGATTAAGCCAAGACACTTACATTGATAAAGTGTTGAAAAGGTTCAACATGGAAGAGGCGAAGAAAGGGTTCTTGCCTATGTCACATGGCATACATCTTAGCAAGACTCAGTGTCCTTCGACAACTGATGAGCGGGAACGCATGAGTAGAATACCGTATGCTTCGGCCATCGGATCTATTATGTATGCAATGATATGTACACGTCCAGATATTTCGTATGCACACAATGTTACAAGCAGATACCAATCTGATCCAGGTGAGGGTCACTGGACAGCGGTTAAAAAATGTTTTTAAGTACTTAAGAAGGACTAAAGGCATGTTTCTAGTCTATGGAGGTGAGGAGGAGCTCGTTGTAACGGGTTACACCGATGCTAGTTTCCAAACTGACCAAGACGATTCAAAGTCGCAATCAGGATACGTATTTACGATAAATGGTGGAGCCGTGAGGCGGAAGAGTTCCAAGCGAGGAGACAATGGTCGATTCTACAACGAAGCCGAGTACATCGCGGCTTCGGAAGCCGCAAAGGAGGGTGTTTGGATAAGGAAGTTCCTTTCGAACTTGGTGTGTTTCCGAGTGTCTCTAGCCCATTGGATCTTTATTGTGACAACAATGGGGCTATTGCGCAAGCAAAGGAGCCAAGGAACCACCAAAAGAATAAACATGTACTGCGGAAATTTCATCTGATACGAGAGATCGTTAGACGAGGTGATATCAAGATATTCAAAGTACACACGGATTTGAATGTTGCAGATCCTTTGACAAAACCCCTTCCACAGCCTAAGCATGAGGCGCACATGAGAGCTATGAGTATTAGATATATTCTAGATTAGCTCAAGTGCAAGTGAAAGAATGTTAGAAATATGTCCTATAAGGAATTATAGAGATGATTATATTTCATTATATCCATGTCACTTGGTTCTTTTATTGAATATCCATGAAAGGCGACTTGTATTTGATTGGCAATTATGTGAATTGTTTGTGAAACTCTTTTACTTGTATGGTTATTCAAAAGTTGTCCCTAGTATGAGTTAATGACTAGCACATGAATTAGTTGATGACTAGGTTTCACAAGTCATGAACATGGAGATGTATAACTAATAATGTGGGCACATGTATGACATGGGGCTGGACTGATCCAATTTGAGACCTTGTTCTCTGTTTACACAATGTATACGCTATGTCCTTAGACTTGAGATTGTCGCATGTACTCAAGATGTGAATTGACCTACTTAGGGGCCATCAACCGCTACTCCGTAACTGGGTAGTCATAAAGATGGCTTTCGGGTTTGTCAGGAAGCATGCTATGAGGCATGATCAATCAAGATAGAATTTGCCCCTCTACTTGAGAGAGATATCTTTGGGCCCCTCGAGTGATCGGATCAAGAAATGCATGGCCGTGCTGGGTTAAGGGTTAACCCCCGTTTGATGATCCGAATCACAGTGTCGAGAAAGAGAGGTCAGCTTGGAGCTAGACCAAATATCGTGAGGCAAAGGGAATAGCATGTATGAATTGTTGTGATGGTTTGATAAGATCTTTACGTATGCATAGGAGTTGACACGTCTTGCTAGAGGCCGCTATCAACTATTGATCGAGTAATGTACTCGGGTCGAGTCTATGTGTACGTGAACCTATAGGGTCACACACTTAAGGGGTTGGAAGCCGAATGAGGATGAATATACTTGCATAGTTGACTCTAGTGCAAGTGGGAGACTGTTGGAAATATGCCCTAGAGCCAACTGGATTTGATCCACTAGTGGGCTCAGATGGATTTGATCCATTATGGTGTAAAAGTCCTAATGGGCCACAAATGTTGTAAAGCCCATTAGTATTGGAAGGGGTACACCATCTATTACTCCCATATTGCTAATAGACGATGGTGTGGGGGGTTTTCCTCCCAATAAATATAGACCACACCCCACCTGAAAAGACACAACTTTCTAAAGTAGCAGTCGCGCTGCCAACGCTCTCTCCTCGTCGCACTCGCGGACCTAGCAGTCCGGCGTGCGTCGCTTCCTTCTCCGTACGTGTGGATACCTTGGAGGTGCTGCATCTGGAGCACTAGGATCGGACGAGCCGCACGTGCAAGTCAAGAAGGACGTGAGCAACTGCACTGCCGGCTACCCTCGACGCGTTCATCTACATCGAGACGGTTCCGCTACATCTGCGCGTCTAGTGGTAATCCCGTGATCTCTGACAGCAGCAGTTCCTGTTTTGCGGGGAAAATTTTGTTTTGCGCAAGCGTAGCCACCCCGTATCCCTTGAAGAACTTCCCTCACGTCCAAGCTGAACTCTGGGCCAAACACCTTCTCATTCACACCGCAGATCGCATGGAGCCTGTACTTCGGTACCTTCAGCAATGGTGGCGATCCAAGAGTGTCAAAACGGAAACTAGATTGATTAGCATATGCAGAGACATGGAAGAAATTGGTAGAAGAAAACGAAACCTAACCATGGTCTCGTTGAATTTGTGCAGTGCAAATTCAACCATGCTCTTGGCCCGCTGGTGCTGCCAAAAGAATCTTTCACTGCTCCATCTAGATACGTTACCGTTTATCTTTAGAGGCGCTGCTGGCACCTGCTGCTGTTCTAAGTGCGAGTCGCCGACGGAGGAGCAGGAGGCTGGGCAATTGAGCAACAACATGGACAGGAGCTCGAGATCCTCAGAGGAGAGCATGCGACGACCATCCTGTAGGTGCAGCAACTCTGAGGCAGCCTTAAGCTTCCTCACAGCATCCGAAGCTCCGAGAAGCTCTTTCTGAGCATCAGGGCTAGGGTGGAATGCAGCCACCGCGGCGGCGGCGTAAGCTTCTGCGGCACTGGTGGACGGGGTCCTCATCGTTTCATCAGCTGATCTCTTATTAGTTTCAGCACAGTTATCAAAAAGGTTGGGATCGGCGACTTGCAGGTTAGCCTTGGCCGCCTGCAGCTGCTGCAAGGCCAGGTCAGGCGAGAGCCCGGGGTACCGGGTGCATAGAAAGGAAACGAGTCCATAGAGCGACCTCGCCGCGGCGCCCCACAAGGCAGCCGTGCTGATCATGTCCAGGGTGGTGTTTGCCGACCGGGAATAAGCAGGCCTGGTGGTCGTACCAGACGGTGTTGATGATGATGTTGGAGACGGGGTCCAGCGGGCCGTAGCAGTTGCCGCCGTCTAGCATGCTCCGGTGGTACCGGCTCCTCGGCTCCTCCGTAGGCAGCCTGGACAGCGCCTGCAGGTAAAATCCATGGATTGTCGCCAGGAGCCTGCGTTTCGCGGCTACCGGGGTAGGGGGGAGCTCTTTGCTGCCCACCGTCCGATCGCCGTCGAGCCGTCGCGCCTCGGCGAGCTCCCATGTCTCCTTCAGGTGAAGATCCGTGTCTGATCTGACGTCTCCCGTGTGTCGCGTGCAGCGCGCGAATGGCCGCGTGGCCGGGGTCCATGCCGGCGGCGAGGTTGCTGCTGAGGCCGCGCGACAGCAGCTCCCACCCCAGAACGAACCGCCGCGGGTCAGGGTGACTGGTGGCTGCCGCTGCGCAACCGACAGAAGCCGAACCTCCGGGAGCCCGCGGCGGCCGATGACGAGGAGGGCGGCGACGAGGGGGTCCGCCTCGGCGGCGTCGAGGTACGCTAGCGCCTCCGCGTCGGGGAGGTAGGGGAAAAGGCAGGTGAGGAAGGCGGTCAGGCCGTCGAGCGACCGCTGGCTCATGTCCTGGCAGCCGTTCCCTCCTACTCCGCGCACTGGCGCGCCGGCGGCGGCTTTGGAGATGACGCTGTTGATGAGGATGTTCGTGGCGGGGGCCAGGAGGCCGAAGCAGAAACCGACGTTGTCAACTAGCTCGTCGTCGCTGAGATGAACCTGGTCGTAGATCGCCTCGATCTTGGCGAGCACCGCCCTGATCTCGTCTTAGTTTTTGGTCATACGGAACTCGTCCTCGAAGTTCCTCGGGCCGTAGATGCGGGTGTGGCTACCGCTGCTGCTGCCGGCTGGTGGTGAAGCGACGGAATTACGGACGGTGACGTCCATGGATCGTCCCAGCGTTGCGACGACCTGGTTGCGGCGATGTCGACGTCGTTTTGGGAGTCGGCGGAGGCGGGGGAATCCGCATTTGAAGAGGGGTCGAAAACCCAGTCGGCGGGATGGTCCGACGGGCACTTTCCTTGCCTTGCAGTTCTTTCCATTTTCGATCCATTCTCTGACCGTCCATGGTGCCTTCTACCCCTGGGCCTCTGCCGACCGTGGTGTAGAGGGAAAGATGCAGCGCGGAGGCGGCTGCTGCCAGCATCCGCGAGCTCGTGGTCGTCCGATCCGGGGTGTGGAGCCAGGCGCGGCCGTCCCTTTGATGTCGCGACATTGATCGATGGATCCGTCCACCTGGGAGATTAGCTCACGCCATTGGCGACCGCGCACACCGTGCATTCTCATGTCGAATGCCCTTTGGATCCGTCTTGGCTTACCCCCAAGTCTTCTCGCGCGCGCGTCACCAAAGCACCGGCCGCCGCACAGGCCTCGAAGCACACCGTCGCCGCGACGCCACAGTCTGTGCCGACACCGTCTCGAGAGATCCACGCTGCCACACGCCTATACAGCCGCCACAGCCACGCCCGGTCACCTTCTCCTCCTCCCAGCGGGCCCAGCAGCCGTCCGTCAAAGCGCGCGCGCCGTCGCCACGGCCCGGGCTCTACCGCGCCGCGTCGATATGATGAAGGCGGTTGACGACCGCACCTTCTCTCTGGGAAGAAGCTGGAACACGTTGGGAGCTATATTATGGGCCCGGGGAAGCGTGCGGTTGTGACCTCGACGGCGTGGCATGGCGGCCGGGTTGGGCCTAGGGGAGGACGGTACTTCATCTACCGTTACCATCCACCCTGGCCGTCTCCCGAGTGTTGGATCGCACATGTGCAGTCATGATCGGCGCGGATGGCAGCAACGCCCTCCCCGCTTTCCTCGCGCCTTCGCATCGCACGACGACGCACAGTAGGTTCTCCTCCATCAGACATCATCATCATCATGGAAAACCTAACGCCATAAGGAATCACTTTAATTCTTCACCAGCCCACGCCGCGTCACCACTGCCGGCAACGTAGCCTTGGCCTCCTCAGTTTGGACACCGCGATGAACGGGTCGACCGCGCCGTCGCTGCCACCGGGTTTACCACCAAATGGGCAACCCAGAGTTTGTCGATCCTAGTGACAACCACTGCGGCCTCGATGACCTCGGCTCTCCGGTGTCGTCACCACCGCGTCTTGCTTAGGATCGACATCGGGAGTAGGGATGTAAGTTGGCATCATAATAGGTCATTGGGTCGACCCCAAAAATTGATAAAATGAAGCATTTCACGTAATTAAGTTTGGAGAAAGGAAATAAACTAGAGTGGCATACTATCGTAATTAATCAGCTGACCCAAAACATCACTCACTTGCGTCCTACTCAGGAGCAACAGCCTCACCACGTCGTTTGGGAAGCTAGCAGGCTCGTCATCGATTGACAAGGGCGCGTTTGTTGTGGCTTGGGACGACGTAAAAGGCCTGGAAACACGCTACGATGGGGGCGTGTGTTCTCCAAGATCTGATGAAGGCAATCGATCAATGACCTTCTAGCTCGAACAAGTTGCGAACTGTGCGGAGCGCGGCAAGGCGGCTGTGCTGCTATCACTACCGGAAATCAAGACTTCGCTGAGAGTAAAAATCTTTGGCGAGAGCTTCCCGTTGGGCTCTCGGCGAAGAGCTTACCGAGAGTAAAAAAAGAAATTCTCAGCAAAAGCTAAAACTCTCGGCGAAGAATTCTTTGCCGAGAGCCAAAATAAACTCTCAGCAAAGAAATTCTGTGCCGAGAGCATTTCCTCGACTCTTGGCAAGTAAATTTTTAAAAACGTTCACTTTTTCACCTTCAAACTTTTTCTATACTCACATGCACTTATACAAAGGATATGTTTAAATTTGACGAATTTTATATTTGTTTGCTATATTTAAAAATTTTACTTCATTCTAGGTAGATTTTTTGAAGACGTCCGATATGAACTGCAAGTGCATGAAATCATAGAGTAAAGTTGTTGGGAAAATGAGATTCATGTTCATAAGACATCTCTAAGACCACGTACAAGAAATGAAACTAAATTTCAAACATTTTGTTCTCTAGTTGTGATGAAGATCGTGTTGTAGAAAGGTTTTAAAATTGTATAGAATTCAAATGAAGTTTGAAAATCACGAATTTTGTCGAGTGCTCATTATACACTACCGGAAACGCGGCCTCTACCGAGAGCTCGCTTCTGTGCCGAGAGCCAGATCCCAAGCTCTCGGCACAGAGACGATTTGCCGAGAGCAAAGGGTTCAGCTCTCGGCACAGAAAAAACCCGCGGTACAGAGTTCCTGTGCCGAGAGGGAACAGTGCCGCCTCTCGGCACAGGCGCCTACTCACGGCACAGAGGATCTGTGCCGAGAGCTGCAGAAGCGGGCCCTCGGCACAGCCGCCACCTCACGGCGCAACGTAACGGCCGTCACGGCCGTTTGCCCAGCCGTCAGATGTGCCGAGAGCCCACTTCTGGCTCTCGGCACAGAGCACCTGTGCCGAGTGCCTGCAAAAGGCTCTCGGCAAAGAATTAAAAAAATCAAATTCACACATTCAAACCTTTTCTTCATCAACCTACACCCCTACAGGCTAGTTTGTATTTAATAGATATTTATTTTGTATTTAATAATTTTATTTCGTTCTAGCTAGCTAGTTTTTCACCGTAGAGTAGAGCTCCGATATGAACTCGAGGTGCATGAAATCATGATGTAAAGTTAGTGAAAAATGATATTCATGTTCATGAGGCATCTTCAAGACCAATTACATGACCAAATCTGCAGCTGAACAAAATCCAAGAGACAAGAATCTTCAAGCAGTCATCTTTCACTAGCTAGGGGCCGTGCATGGGCCAGCTGCCTCCTCTTGAACCTCTCCTTGAAGCACATCTTCCTGAGCTCCTTCGTCCTCTCATCCAACACCATATTAGGCCTCTCCTCTATCATCTATTTCTCGTGCTTCAGGCTTTCCACCACCATCCTCGTTAGATTTCCGTCCTCTTGCTCGGTCAGCTTCCCGAGGTCCTTCTCACAGTCGTCGTCCTTGCTCTTGCGGCGCGCTTCCTCCTCCTCCACATGAGCCAAAAAACTCGCGAAGTCGACCTCAAAGAGACAGCCAAGCACGTCTGCATTTACATGAGAAAGTAACTGAGAACATGAATTAATTCCGGAAATTTTTGTATTAGTAGGGAAAGATATCTGCGGTACCTTGAGAGGAGCTTCTCTTTGAACATGAAATGGTAGGGAAACACCGAGCTTAGAACCACGCTTCCTCTTTGAGCCGGTAGTGAGAGAGCTAGATCGAGTGAGAAAGAAAGCTGGAAGTACATGAAATCATGATGTAAAGTTAGTGAAAAATGATATTCATGTTCATGAGGCATCTTCAAGACCAATTACATGAAATGACGCTAAATTTTCGACATTTGACTCTCTCATCACGAAACCGCGGTGAACAAAATCCAAGAGACCGAATACGCAAGCGGTCATCTTTCACTAGCTAGGTGCCATGCATGGGCCATGATCGACCGCCTCCTCTTGAACCTCTCCTTGAAGCACATCCGCCGAGCTAGCTCCTTCGTCCTATCATCCAACACCATATTAGGCCTCTCCTCTATCAACACCAACCAAACGAACTGCCTCCACAGTGACGCTGTGGTGTCAGACTGGCCAATGGCCAGAGTGCTCGAGTTGCAGCTGCGGCAGAGGCGCAATCGAGGCGGTGCAGCGCGCCCGACCGTGTCGTGAGTTCCCAACGCAATGTGTCGCAGCTTCGTCACGCTGTGTTTGCCTCGCTGGGTGGCCACCGTACGCGCACGGCGCGCATCGGTTCGTTCGACCGCGCGCCGTGGATTCTCGGACCGCCGGCGTTCGACGGCTGATGCCTACAGCGGCCAAAAGGGATGCTCCCGGTCCCGGCGAGCCTCTCGCCTCGGCCTATGGACATGGACGGAGCAGGGAGGAAGCACGCGCCACGCAAGACACATGAGGTTGAGGCCCCAGTCTAGTCGCGAAGCAGGATGCGACGTTGTGCTCGCTACAGCGCTCGCTCCACTGGGCAACGGGGACGGAGGAGACGGGCATTTGCAGTGCCAGGGAGAGAGATCAGAGATGGCGTCGTGGCGATAGGGACATGATGGACTGAGTCTTTCGATTGAAGCGATGCAGACAAAGCAAAGGACGGGGCGCCGAGTTTCGCCCTGCCCCGGCCTCATCACATCCCATTAATGGCAAGTCACTCCCGTCAGAGTTGTGTACTCCGGCAGGGGGAGGGGGCCGGGAGATGGCGACGAGCACGGGGCAGTGGGGGCACCAAGCAGCAACAACTCTTGTACTGCCGGCATATTCAAAAGGCCGCAGCGCCTTCTCATTTCTCGAGGGCAAGGTTTTCTTCATTTTGGCCCTACATACGCAACGTGCCAACATTGCTACTGATGATGGACTCAAAATTTGCAAGAAATCAAGAATGGATTTGCAATTCGGTGTCATTTTCACCCAAGATCCGATAAAAACACATGTGCAAATGCCTTCAAAGCAAAGAGCCATTACAAAGGCAACACGGTTATCCTATTGATACAAAGGTAACAAAGAGATTATGTATTTTCTGAGGATGCTACTGCATCTTAAGAGTTTATGGAACCAAGTGATAATTGTCGCATTATTGATAGTGTAAGTAATAAATTTGTAAATACACACTTCAAGATTATGTATTTTCAAACTAAATTTGTAAATATGCACTTCAAGAGTACGAAACATAAATGCTATATGTGAGAAGGCTAGGGGTTCCGAGTATGCATTTTGATTTGAAGGACCAGACTATGCACTTTTGATATTAGCAACACCGATATGTGACCGCACCTTGAGAGGAGCTTCTCTTTGAACATGAAATGGCAGGGAAACACCGAGCTTAGAACCACGCTTCCTCTTCGAGCCGGTAGTGAGAGAGCTAGATCGAGTGAGAAAGAAAGCCGGAAGTACATGAAATCATGAAGTAAAGTTAGTGAAAAATGATATTCATGTTCATGAGGCACTTCAATACCAATTACATGAAATGACGCTAAATTTTCGACATTTGACTCTCTCATCACGATGAACATTGTGAGCTAGAACAATTTAAAAATTGTATAGAATTTAAATAAATGAAACCATCAAATTGCTTCTAACGAGAAAACAAGTTTGGCAACGAAAGTCTTTACGTACACCAATCGAGAGCATCAAAATGGGAGGTCGGCAAGGGCCAAAGGAGCCAAGGACGATTACATATATACGGTAACAAAATGGTTCTTGCTCTACTCTCCGGTTAACTCACCGCTAGTGACAAGCCTAGACAAGAGACTCTACAACCGATTAGTACGGGTTAACAACTTAACACACCACCGCTAATTAAGCTTTGAGACGGTTGACACTTGGCCATCACACAAAATTCCTATGACCAAACCTGCGGTTGAACAAAATCCAAGAGACCGAACCGCAAGCGGTCATCTTTCACTAGCTAGGTGCCATGCATGGGCCATGATCGACCGCCTCCTCTTGAACCTCTCCTTGAAGCACATCTTCCTGAGCTCCTTCGTCCTCTCATCCAACACCATATTAGGCCTCTCCTCTATCATCTCTTTCTCGTGCTTCAGGCTTTCCACCACCATCCTCGTTAGATTTCCGTCCTCTTGCTCGGTCAGCTTCCCGAGGTCCCGAGCTCGAACGTCGCCGCCTTCTTCCCCGGTCCAATTCTCGGATGTCCAACCGCACCCTTCGCACACCGCTAGTGCCGTGCTCCGGCTTGATCGGTGCCTTCTCGCGGTCGTCGTCCTTGCTCTTGCGGCGCGCTTCCTCCTCCTCCACATGAGCCAAAAAACTCGCGAAGTCGACCTCAAAGAGGCGACCAAGCTCGTCTCGCATTTACATGAGAAAGTAACCGAGAACATGAATTAATTCCGAGAAATTTTTGTATTAGTAGGGAAAGATATCTGCACGGTACCTTGAGAGGAGCTTCTCTTTGAACATGAAATGGCGGGGAAACACCGAGCTTAGAACCACGCTTCCTCTTCGAGTCGGAAGTACATGAAATCATGAAGTAAAGTTAGTGAAAAATGATATTCATGTTCATGAGGCATCTTCAAGACCAATTACATGAAATGACGCTAAATTTTCGACATTTGACTCTCTCATCACGATGAACATTGTGAGCTAGAACAATTTAAAAATTGTATAGAATTTAAATAAATGAAACCATCAAATTGCTTCTAACAGAAAACAAGTTTGGCAACGAAAGTCTTTACAGACACCAATCGAGAGCATCAAAATGGGAGGTCAGCAAGGGCCAAAGGAGCCAAGGACAGTTACATATATACAGTAACAAAATGGTTCTTGCTCTACTCTCCGGGTTAACTCACTGCTAGTGACAAGCCTGGACAGTAGACTCTACAACTGATTAGTACGGGTTAACAACTTAACACACCACTGCTAATTAAGCTTTGAGACGGTTGACACTTGGCCATCACACAAAATTCCTATGACCAAACCTGCAACTCGAACAAAATCCAAGAGACCGAGAACCGCAAGCGGTCATCTTTCACTAGCTAGGTGCCATGCATGGGCCATGATCACTGCCTCCTCTTGAACCTCTCCTTGAAGCACATCTTCCTGAGCTCCTTCGTCCTCTCATCCAACACCATATTAGGCCTCTCCTCTATCATCTCTTTCTCGTGCTTCAGGCTTTCCACCACCATCCTCGTTAGATTTCCGTCCTCTTGCTCGGTCAGCTTCCCGAGGTCCTGAGCTCGAACGTCAGCGCCTTCTTCCCCGGTCCAATTCTCGGATGTCCAACCGCACCCTTCGCACACTTCGCTAGTGTCGTGCTCCGGCTTGATCGTGCCTTCTCGCGTCGTCGTCCTTGCTCTTGCGGCGCGCTTCCTCCTCCTCCACATGAGCCAAAAAACTCGCGAAGTCGACCTCAAAGAGGCGACCAAGCTCGTTCGCATTTACATGAGAAAGTAACCGAGAACATGAATTAATTCCGGAAATTTTTGTATTAGTAGGGAAAGATATCTCGCGGTACCTTGAGAGGAGCTTCTCTTTGAACATGAAATGGCGAGGGAAACACCGAGCTTAGAACCACGCTTCCTCTTCGAGGTGGAAGTACATGAAATCATGAAGTAAAGTTAGTGAAAAATGATATTCATGTTCATGAGGCATCTTCAAGACCAATTACATGAAATGACGCTAAATTTTCGACATTTGACTCTCTCATCACGATGAACATTGTGAGCTAGAACAATTTAAAAATTGTATAGAATTTAAATAAATGAAACCATCAAATTGCTTCTAACAGAAAACAAGTTTGGCAACGAAAGTCTTTACAGACACCAATCGAGAGCATCAAAATGGGAGGTCAGCAAGGGCCAAAGGAGCCAAGGACGATTACATATATACGGTAACAAAATGGTTCTTGCTCTACTCTCGGGTTAACTCACCGCTAGTGACAAGCCTAGACAAGAGACTCTACAACCGATTAGTACGGGTTAACAACTTAACACACCATCGCTAATTAAGCTTTGAGACGGTTGACACTTGGCCATCACACAAAATTCCTATGACCAAACTCCGCAATTTGAACAAAATCCAAGAGACCGAATGCAAGCAGTCATCTTTCACTAGCTAGGTGCCATGCATGGGCCATGATCAGCTGCCTCCTCTTGAACCTCTCCTTGAAGCACATCTTCCTGAGCTCCTTCGTCCTCTCATCCAACACCATATTAGGCCTCTCCTCTATCATCTCTTTCTCGTGCTTCAGGCTTTCCACCACCATCCTCGTTAGATTTCCGTCCTCTTGCTCGGTCAGCTTCCCGAGGTCCTGAGCTCGAACGTCAGCGCCTTCTTCCCTGGTCCAATTCTCGGATGTCCAACTGCACCCTTCTGCACACTGCTAGTGTCGTGCTCCCCGCCTTGATCAGTGCCTTCTCGCAGTCGTCGTCCTTGCTCTTGCGGCGCGCTTCCTCCTCCTCCACATGAGCCAAAAAACTCGCGAAGTCGACCTCAAAGAGGCGACCAAGCTCGTCCGCATTTACATGAGAAAGTAATCGAGAACATGAATTAATTCCAGAAATTTTTGTATTAGTAGGGAAAGATATCTCTGGTACCTTGAGAGGAGCTTCTCTTTGAACATGAAATGGCGGGGAAACACCGAGCTTAGAACCACGCTTCCTCTTCGAGCTGGAAGTACATGAAATCATGAAGTAAAGTTAGTGAAAAATGATATTCATGTTCATGAGGCATCTTCAAGACCAATTACATGAAATGACGCTAAATTTTCGACATTTGACTCTCTCATCAAGTTGAACGAACATCGTGAGCTAGAACATTTAAGAATTGTATAAAATTCAAATAAAGTTTGAAAATCACGACTTTTGTCGAGCACTAATGATATCATCCGAGGAAGTTGAGAAAAAAATTGACAACATTTTGAACACTGGGACACATACGTTGTTTAGAAACACGCACGGAGAGTTTCAACGAATTTAAACTAATGTCAATAGGTTTGGAATAATGTAAGGGAAATTTGAAATTGACTTTGAGTACAAGAACCCTTTTATAGTAATACACATCATCAGTGGTGACATATTGAGTTTTGGAAAATTTTCGTGTCGATTTGCTAGTTTCTAAAATAATTTTGAATTAATAATTTTTCTGTGCCGAGAGCATTGCTCTTGGCAAAGAGTCCTGTGTCGAGTGCTTTGCCTTAGCTCTCGGCAAATATGAAAAAAAATCATTTTTAGTTTTCCAAAGTTTTTCCTGGATCAACACACACTCCTACAAATCATATGCTCAAATTTCACATAAAAATATATATTTATTTTGTATTTAACAATTTTATTTCAGTCTAGCTAGTTTCTCCGTAGAGCTCCGATATGAACCGGGAGGTGCATGAAATCACGAAGTAAAGTTAGTCAAAAAATGATATTTATGTTCGTGAGGCATCTTTAAGACCAATTACACGAAATGACGCTAAATTTTCGACATTTGACTCTCTCATGACGTTGAACATCGTGAGCTAGAACAATTTAAAATTTTTATAAAATTCAAATAAGGTTTGAAAATCACGACTTTTGTCGAGCACTAATGATATCATCCAAGGAAGTGGAGAAAAAAAATTGACAACATTTCGAACACCGGGGCACGTACATTGTTTAGAAACTCGAACATCTCACGGGGAGTTTCTAGGAATTTAAACTAATGTCACTAGGTTTGCAATCTAAGGGAAATTCAAAATTGACTTTGAGTACAAGAACATTTTTATAAGTAATACACATCATCAGTGGTGACATATTGAGTTTTGGAAAATTTTCGTGTCCGTTTGCTGTTTTTTAAAATAATTTTGAATAAATAGTTCTGTGCCGAGAGCAATGCTCTCGGCAAAGAAGCTGCAGGTGGGACCATCGAGGATCTGTGCCGAGAGCTGGACTATCTTGCTCTCGGCACAGATGGGATAACATGCCAAGTGCCTGCGCTACTGCCGAGAGGGCCCCGCTCTCCCTCTGTGCCGAGAGCTAGATCTAAAGCTCTCGGCACAGGTAGCTACTGGCGCTGCCATGTGGGCTCCGCTCTCCCTCTGTGCCGAGAGCTAGATCCAAAGCTCTCGGCACAGATGGTTACGGGCGCTGCCAGGTGGGCCCCACCCTCCCTCTGTGCCGAGAGCAATGGATCTGGCTCTCGGCACAGATGGAGAACGGGGCCCACTTCACAGTGCCACACAACACACACAACACACACAACACTTATCCCGCCCGCAACACACACACACAACACACACAACACCGCGCCGCCCGCCGCGCCCGGCTCGCCGGAGCTCGCCCCGCCGCCGCGCCGCCCGCCCCGCCACTCCTCGCCCCGCGCGCGCCTCCGCCCGCCCGCTCGCCCGGCCTCGCCCGCGCCACGCTTGCCGCCCCGCGCGCGCCGGCACGCGCCCGCCCGGCTTGCCCGCGCGCCCCCCCCCCGCCGGGCACCGCGCGCGCGCGGCTCGTCCGCCGGCCGCCCCCTCCCCCGCCGCGCCCCCTCGCGGCCTTAGCCGTGGGGAGGCCGCGGCCTCCTCCTCCTCCTCAGTCAATAGGTGAGTAATTTAGTTATAGGTTTGAAATTCAAGTTAGGATAGAAATTTAGATTGAAATTTAGTTGTAGTTTTCAAATTTAGATAGAAAATTTAAGTTAGAAATTTCAGTTATCAAATTTTAGGTGTCTTTGTTAGCTAATTATTTTAATTATAATTTAAAATTCAAGTTAGTTAGGATTATTAGAAATTTTAGTTTCCTAGCAATATTAAGGAAGGTAAGACTAGAAGATTTAGTGTGCAATTTATAGATAGAATTCTTGCTAGTTAGCAATTAGCAAATTTATCGTGTCTCTAATTTTTGTTTTCATACATCTAATGAAATTCATTTTTATAGGAAGAGATGCCTTGATTTGCCGCACAGACCACCGGAGGCTTTTTTTTGGGGAAGAGGGGTGATTTGTCGATCTCCTAGGTGAGACTCGTGGCTAGCTTGGGGCGGCAAGACACGTGATTTGTCCGGCCATCGAGCCGTTGGAACCGTGCCGTGTGTAGCCCGACCTTCGTGTCGTGCCTTTTGTTGCGGGTTTTGGAAACCTCACCGTACAGGGGGAGGTGTTGCCGAAATTTTGACTAAACACCCATCATTGATCTATTTTTGCGGGGAAGGAGGCACGGTCGCCACCGCGCGAAGGAGGAGTAGGGCACTCACATTGTCTCGGAGGCCCGGTCGACCCCGGTCTTCGTTGCCGGCCCTCGCGCTCACCATCGAGTCACTAGGTGAGCACGCCCCTTCCTCGCCATCGAGTTAATACATGTCGTAGATCGCGAAACCTAGTTAGGCGTCTCCCGTTCGGAAGAGATATAGTTCGAAATATGCAAAACTTTGCATATTTATGGCTGTATCTGTTTCGAATTGTCCACGTTTTTTGGACAGCCCGTGGATGCGTAGATGGGGTTAGTTTCTATGGTCTACTACGATCCGAGACGAGTTTCGGCGGCACCTCCCCGTTGTTCTCCGGATACACAATCTCCCTAACGGGACGTGTATTTGGAGAACAGCGGGGAGGTGCTGCCGAAATTCTGTCTCGGATCAGAGTAGACCATAGAAACTAACCCCATCTACGCAAAGACGGGTGGGATTAGGACCTATCTTTACCTATTAGAATGTCTAGACAATGTGTAGGTGATGCAATGTTTTTTATATAACTCGTTGATATGATAGAGAATGGGTGACCGTCAGTGGATGTACAATGGATGGGCAAGTGCTGGTCGTATGACACAGGAATGGATTAAAAATGCTCAAGCTTTTCTTGATGAAGCATTTAGCAAGGTTAAAGGGCCTAAAGATAGGAAAACCACATGGTGCCCCTGCAGCCGCTGTGGAAACTCACGTCACATCTCTATAGGAATGGATTTACGAGAGACTATTCAAAGTTGACCCGCCACGGTGAAACCAGACGAATGAGAGACGAGGTTGTGAGGCAACGCATCGGAGAGCTTGATGGTGATGCTGGAGTACCACACATGATAGATGACTTTCATGAGGCACATTTTCAAGAAGAAAGTCGAGAGGAGGAACCGAGCCAAGTGCGAAGGCGTATTATGATATGTTGGCCGCAGCACAAAAACCTCTTCACCAAGCACACTAAACTATCTCAATTAGATTCCATCGGCCGCCCGATGGCCGTAAAGTCTCAAGCATAACATGAGTCGAGAATGCTTTGATGCTTTGCCGACCGTTTTCGACGACATGCTTCCCAAAGGTCACATTTTGTTGAAGAACATGTATGAAGCACAAAAAGTCCTTCGTGCACTTAAGATGCCATACGAGCGAGATACATGCCCGTCCGAACGGATGCGTCTTATTCGGAAAGAACATGAGAATGCGACGCACCGTCCGAAATGTAAAGCATCTCGGTTCATGGAGGTAGACTCGCCGAGGGTAAAAAAACGCAACTCACGATCCCGATAAGTGTCCTACGGTACCTCCCCGCCCATACAACGGCTCCAACGGATGTACATGACCGAAGAAACGCGAAGCAAATGAAATGGCACAAAACGGGTCGTCGATACGGTGATAACTCGACACATCCATCCGATGCCCTAGCATGGACAAAGTTTGATGAGAAACATCTCGACAAAGCGGTAGAGGCTCGAAATGTACGTGTTGCGCTAGCGACAGATGGGTTCAATCCATTTGGAATGACGGCTGCCCCGCACACGAGTTGGCCCGTGTTTGTTATCCCCCTCAATCTCCCCCCCGGCATCGTCTTTCAACGACAATACATATTCGTGTCGTTGATAATTCCTGGATACCCGGGAGATAATATGTGTGTGTACATGGAGCCTCTGATTGATGATTTGCTCAAGGCCTGGAATGAAGGGGTGACGACATACGACCGAGCTACGAAGACAAACTTCAAAATGCACGTGTGGTACATGTACTCCCTGCATGACATGCCGGCTTATGGGTTATTTTGTGGCTGGTGTGTCCACGGGAAGTTCCCTTGCCCAGTATGCAAGGCAGCTCTGAGGTTCATTTGGTTGAAGAGGGGTGGCAAGTATTCTTCGTGTGACAAACATCGACAATTCCTACCTGCTGACCATCCATTCAGACTAGATACCAAGAACTTCACGAAAGGTGTTGTAGTTAGAGATCCACCACCGTACATGATGACGAGTCTTTGAGATTCAAGCTGAGGTAGACAGTCTCGTGCTCGATGAAGGACAACGTCGTTTTGAGGGATATGGTGAGAAACATGCTTGGTCTCAAAAGGCGGGTTTGTGGAGGCTACCCTATATGAAAGATCTTCTTCTTCCACATAACATTGATGTGATGCACACCGAAAAGAATGTTGCCGAGGCACTATGGGCTACAATGATGGATATAAAAGAGAAGAGCAAGGACAATGTTAAGGCTAGACTCGATCTAGAAATGTTATGCGACAGAGCCAAAGCAAGTCATCCCGAAGGAAATCTGTCTCGGGAAAGACATGGAATAGGCCTAAGGCTGATTTCATCCTTAATAGGGTACAAAGGAAGGAAGTACTAGAATGGATGCAAAAATTAATGTTCCCTGATGGGTATGCCGCGAATGCGAGAAGGGGAGTCAACTTAGTTACTCTTCGAATAAAGGGGTTGAAAAGTCATGACTACCACATATGGATCGAACGACTTCTTCCGGTGACGGTTCGAGGCTATGTACACGAGCATGTGTGGCAAGTCTTGGCGAGAATTGAGTTATTTCTTCCGTCGGCTTTGTGCCAAGGAGTTATCTAAGGTTGTGATTAACAAACTAGAAAAAGATGACTGTATTGCTCTGTAAGCTAGAGAAGATCTTTCCACCCGGCTTCTTCAATCCGATGCAACATATGATTTTGCACCTCCCGCGTGAGGCACGATTGGGGGGCCCATGCAGAACCGTTGGTGCTATCCAATTGAGAGGGTTCAAAAGGTTCTTCGAAGTACATGTAAAAATAAAAACAAAGTTGAAGCTTGCATTGCGAGAGGCGGCTATTTTGCGAGAGGTGACAAACTTTACAACTAAATACTATGCTTGAGCACCTTCCCGGCGTGCATAATCCACCTCCTCGGTACAATGCTAGCGCAAAAGAATCGAAACTCGGCCTTTTCGGGGCAGCTCGGAAGTGCAAGTGGTTCGACGTTCAAGACCTTATCTCTTGAAGAGTGGCGCACTATGACGATATATATTCCGCGCAACCTTGAGGAAGTACGACCATACATAAAGTAAGTTGTCAATAGAGGTCCTCATTTCCTTTCTTGTATCTTGCCTCATCCGCATCCAACTTTGATTTGATTTGGTGCAGTGAATTTATTGGGTCACTTCCGCGTCGGTCAAGGCCCCCTACCGACCACGATGAGGAAAACGTTCTTCTAAATGCCGATTTCATTTCTTGGTTCAAAAAGAAGGTAATATAGGTCGTACTCTAATATTACAAGTAATTGAGCTCGCATTCAATATCACATTAACTCGCAATCATGCCCGAACTTGCGAGCCAAACCGATGCGTCTATGAGTCCGAGTTGAGACGGGTTGCCGATGGTTTCTCTTTAAGGGTCAAGTCATATCTTGCTTATGACGTGAATGGATATCGCTTTCACACGACACGACATGAGCGAGAAAAGGCCCAATCGAAAAACCACAAATAATGGAGTTTGTACACATGGCCAAACTGATGGGCTAGATTACTATGGAAGACTTGAAGAAATATATGAACTCGAGTATCGTGGTTGCAAACCTCTTAAACCTGTCATATTAAAGTGTCATTGGTTTGATCCAAATGTTGTGAGACGAAACAAGAATCTTGGGCTAGTCGAAATTAAACAATCATCCGTGTACCCTGGACACGATGTCTATATTGTGGCCCAACAAACCACGCAAGTATATTACCTCTCATACCCTTGCAAAAAGGACAAGCGTCTCAGGGGTTGGGATGTTGTGTACAAGGTATCGCCACACGGTAAACTACCTACCCCAAACGATGAAGATTACCACCTACTAGATCCAAACACATATGCAGGAGAGTTCTTCCAAGAAGATGGGCTAGAAGGGTGTTTTGAGATAAACTTAACTCGAAGAGATCGAAATGGAAGTAGACAATGAAATGGACGTCAACGTCGATGATGCAGAAGAGGTTGATAATGAAGAGGACTTACAATTACTTGAGCGATTACAATTAGGCATTGTCAGTGATGATGATGACATTGATCCTCCTTTGGAGCACGGCGTTGAGTCTTTGGAGATGCGTGATAGTGATGACGAGACTTATGATCCTGATATGCCGGATCGTGATGAATATTTCTAAAACATGTAAGGTCCGTATTAATTGAAATTATGCTTCTAACTTTCTAGGATTCTTATTTACTACGATATTTCGTTTCTTATTTACTACGATAATTTGTTTTTTATTTACTAGGATAATTGTGTTTTCTAATTTTGTAGGATAAATTGTTTCTTCTTTACTACGACATTTGTTTTCTTATTTACTAATTGGTATTTACATTTAATTATATACTAACTGGTTTAATCTTGTCTATTTCAGGTGATTGATCAAAGATGCCAAAGAAGCCTACTCGTCGCGCCACTACAGTGAGGAGCATCAATGAGTTGTACCAGGCGGGGGTGGCGGTACGTTAGGAGGGTGACGAGGTCCCCGTCCGAGGCACCCACCTCGTCGTACGGATCCGGGGCTCGGAAAGGTGCACCCACTTCGGTGCCGTCGTTGTCGGATGACGGGGATGAGGAGGATGCGGTGCGGGATGAGAGTGATGAGGAGGAAGAGTTGCGGCGGGGAGAGTGATGAGGGGGGGGGTGCAGATCGGGATGAGGGGGGAGGAGGCGCATCGGGGATGAGGGGGGGAGGCCCATCGGGATGAGGAGGCGTATGAGCCCGAGGAGGGGAGGATGAGGAGGGCTGGGGTGCGGGGCGGGGGGCGTGCCGAAGGTCTATATCCGAGGCCCCGCTCGGCTTCGGATCGACCCATACCGCTTGCCAACCGACCGGTTATTAAACCAGAGGGACTACGGTAACTTATCACAACTTTTTTCATCCGTTCTGTTCAAACTCACGATTGAAACTAATAATTTGTGTGAAATCATTTTGGCAGGGGGTGGGAGGTCGTGACTCCAGGCTCTCATAATCGTCTTCCCAATGGCATCTTGGGCGTTTTGTGCGAGCGGCACTACCCGGGTTCGTGACGGTTGGGGAGGGAGAAGACGCTCGAGAGCGGTTGGTGACGACGTTTGACCACTACGCCCTCATGATCGATTTGCACGATCCGACACGAGAGGACGTTCCCGAACAAGGCCCGTCGGGTGGTTGGTGAGTTTTGGGTGAGTCTTCCTTGCAACAAATTGTATTTCTCAATAAATTGAATTAATTGGATATCCTTCAAGTATTAACATTGCTTCTACATGCAGGATTTCTATAGAGTCCTTGAGGGATATGAGGACCGAGCGGCTGAGTGTGCGATGTATACGTGTCGGAAGCTTGTGACAGATATGATTTACGAGTCACGTATCTCGCAAAATGTTGCCTACAAGGCTAAGTATGGTGAGAAAGTTAAAAAAAGGGACGTCCGAAACCTACGCCTCACTCGAGAACAATACATGGAGGTAAATGCAGAAAATTACTATTATTCATTCTTCTCAGATTAGATACGCCAAACTTTATGTTCTTGTATGGTATCCACTTGATGACGTGCAGGTGCCTCTGTGGTGGCTCGTCGAGATGCCTCGGGCTTGGAGTGCGATTGTGGACTTGTGGTTTGCGGCCGATTGGGAGGCAAAACACCTCGAGCGTCGGGAGAGACGTTTGAAGATGGCAGGACCACCACACCATCAAGGCCCCCTTAACATCCGCGAGTATGCTCGTAGATGGGTATGTTAATCTATTTCTTTATTCTAACTCTCAGTACTGCATAATTTACTGTTTTCTAACTCTCGATTGTTTTCCTGTAGTCTAAGTCACATGAGAATCAAGCTTGCTCTAAGCTCGAGGCATATGGTATGGCACACAAGGGCAGGGCGACGTCCGACGTCACCTTCAACCCCGACGACCCGCCCGAGGCGTACACCAACCCGACAATCCAGCCCCGCATCGCAAGGTACACCACGGTGGCAAGGCAGGTTCGTGGGCGGACTTCGATCCGGTGAGAGAGCCTGCGGATCCGAACCCGTCGTCGGGATTGGAGAAGGCGGGGAAACATGGACGGTACTTCGTTGGCGACTCTCTCCTGGTCCCGCGCGATGTTCCGACTCTCTCGCAGGTTCGATCTCGAGACAGGGCCACGAGCTCAGCCCCGCCCATAGAACGACGACCCAGTGTTACGGAGACCTTAAATGCTACCTTCCAGGTTATTTCTGTTTTATTCGTCCTTCATTGATGTTTACATATGTTTCCTTGTATTCTAATTTTTGGATCAAATATTGTAGGCCCAACTTGCGGCGGAGAGAAGGCGGAGAGCGGGAGGGAGGGCGAGAAGAGTCGCGAGAGGCGGTACCGCATGATTTGCACGTGAATTACCAGAGGCAGTTAGATGCGATGCAAGAGGCCCAAAATCAGCAGATGGCCGCCATGCTCCAGTACATGCAGAACCTTGGCCACGTGGTAGCGCCACAGGTGTAGCTCCCTCCACCACCGCAGGTGATGGTCGCTCCACCTCCTCGACTGGCCGCTCTTTCTCCTGTGAGTTGCTTTCCAACCTAGCTTGCTCTTTTGTTTCTCGTATTGAGCTAGAACGACTTGATATAGATGCTTAAACACTAGAATGACCTAGAATTACTCGTGGTGAGCTAGAAAACCTTGTACTTTCATTTCTTTCTTATTGTTGTATATAACTTATAATGTTAGCGAAACCTAGAATGACGTAGAAATTGAAAATGACTTGGTATACATGCTCATAATCTTGTATTATCATTTCGATTTTCAATCATATGCGGGAATCTGTCGGCGGCATCAAATGACGGGCACGCGGGACACATGTCGCCGCCGGCTCCGCGGACTCGGTGGGGGATGCCGCTTGGCCCGTCGCCGGGACACGACATGTCGCCGCCGGCTCGGCGGACTCGGGTGGGGGATGCCGCGTGGCCCGTCCTCTTGGCTGGGGTGCCACGGTGCCACCGGGTGCGGGTGGGGGTCGTGGCCACGGCATCGCCCACCGCAGGTGAGTTCTTGGACTACCGAACTTTTATTTGCATTTCGACGACCAAACTTGCCTGTGCCATGTGATGACTATGTACCTTCGATAATTGTACGTGCATTTGGACCTTCGTGAATTGAACTTCGAGTTGGATCTTCGTGTGGCGTGGTGGTTATGTTTTATGTGCTTGTGATGGATAATATTAAGCGCTCGTGATGAATATTAAGCACTGCGATGAATATTAAGCGACCGTGATGATGTATAAGTGATGAGGGTAACCATGAGCTTCTTTGAAAAAAAAGTAATGCGTGCCGAGAGCCAAAGCCCGGCTCTCGGCAAAGCGGGCTCGTGCCGAGAGCAATGGCTTTAGCTCTCGGCACGGATGGGCCGGGCGCGGCGGCCCGGATAGGCTGCGTGCCGAGGGCACGCGGGCCCGGCCTCTCGGCACGGGAGCCATACGCGGGCCCGCTTGTCGGCTCGTGCCGAGAGCCGGCCGGCGGGCTCTCGGCAAAGAGGTGGGGCCCACCTCCGCCAGCGGCCCCCTGACACCACTCCCGTGCCGAGAGCCGCCCATGGGCTCTCGGCGGGAGAGCTCTTCCGTGCCGTGAGCTTTTGCGAGGCTCTCGGCACGGGGAGTGGGGGCCCGCAGTTCACGCCGTCGGTTGCGGACGGGCCTGTGACGAGAGCTAAATGGGCCCTCGGCACAGCTGTGCCGAGAGTTTGGCTCGTGGCTCTCGGCGAGAGCCGCGTGTCTTCGCCCCGGCGGTGCCGGGAGCGCTCTGCCGAGAGCTCCCTCTCGGCACAGGCTGTGCCGAGAGCATACAGCCCTGTGCCGAGTGGGTCCGGCTCTCGGCACAGCGGTCGATTCCGGTAGTGATATCATATGTCGAGGTTGTGGTAAAAAGTTGAGAACATTTTGAGCACTTTGACACGTACGTTGTTTAGAAACTGGAACATCTCGACCACTACAACTTTTTTATAAGCAATACACAACATATCTAGTGTCATGTTAAGTGTTGGAAAAATTTCACACGTTTTTGCTATTTCAAATTAAATTTGATGAAAATATTAGGCTCCTTCACCGAGAGCCGGTCCACGTGGCTCTCGGCAAAGGGTGAGTGGGGCCACTGCCAACAACAAATGGGCCAGCCGCGACCCATTTCGGCCCACCAGCCCAAAATCCTCGGCGTATATTTATACCCCGAGCCCCATCCCTCTCCCCCAACCCTAATCGCCCCCACCTCTCTTGGCTGCCTCCCCTCTCCCACCGCCGCCGCCTCCTCCGTCGTGGCCCCTCCGCATCCTCCCTCCAGATCCGCCGGCTCCCCCACCTCTCCCTCCCCCTTCCTCCACCCACAGATGTCGCTGCTTCCCTCCCTCCCACCGGCGTAGCCGCGCCACCCCCTTCTCTCCCCTCACCTCATGGTGAGGAGCAGTGGCGCGGATCCGGCCATTGCACGCCTCGACGTCCCGGCGACGCGGCCTCGACCTCCTCCCGCCATGCACGGCCTCGACCTCCTCCCAGCGTGGTGTGACGCGGCCTCAGCCTCCTCCGGATGTGGCGCTCATCCGGTGGTGCGGCGCGGCACACGAATCTGGTGGTGGTGGTGTGGCGGATCTACAAGGCGCGGCTCCCCCGACGATGAGGTCCGACTGAGGTGGAGTGGCGGGCAGTGGTGGTGGTGTTGTAGGCGGTGGCGGGCGGTGGTGGTGGTGTTGCATGTGGCAGCAATGGGGGCCAAGGCGGCCAGCCGATGGGCTCGCATCAGTGAGCTGGTGAGCTCGGGCCTGGGATTTTTTTGTTTTATGAAAATGTCTTCGCCGAGAGCTAGGTGGGCCTCTCGGAACATATCCGCCAAGAGGGTCCCGCTTGCTCTCGGTGAAGACTCCTTCGCCGGTAGAATTGCGCCGACACTACCGAAAATGGAGTCTTCACCGTGAGTCAGAAGTTTCGCCGAGAGCCAAACCTCCAGCTCTCGGTGAAGCCTCTCTTCGCCGAGAGAAAATGTTTTGGCTCTCGGCGAAGGGCTGGCCCGCGGTGAAGAGCCCCTTCGCCGAGAGCTTTCTGCTTTCATCTCTCGGCGAAGGGTTCGGCTGACGGCTCCGCAGCCACAGAAATAATGGCCACCTACGTCCGTTAAATTCGCTGAGAGCCTAGAGTACGTGGCTCTCGGCGAAGAAAATACACACAGCGCAGGTGTGACTTTCACCGAGAGCATTACACCTTCGGTGAGTGTTTTGTTTCTGCTCAAAGCGAATTTTCCAAAAAAAACTTCACATTTTCGAGTCCAAACTTTTTCCTTGATCCACATACACTCATACAATGTACATGTTCAAAATTGGCACCATTTTGTCTTTGTTTTCTATATTTAACAATTTCACTTCTTTCTTTGTATTTGTTTCTTACACGTCTGATATGAACTGCAAGTGCATAAAACCATAGAGCAAATTTGTTCGAAAAATGGTATTCATGTTCATGAGACATCTCTAAGACCATGTACATGAAATGAAGCTCAATTTTCTTGCATTTGGTTCTCGTATCAGGATGAAGATCGTGTGGTAGAAAGGTAAAAAAATTATATAAAGTTCAAATGAAGTTGAAAATCACGATTTTTGTCGAATGATCGTGATATCATACATAGAGATTCTGATAAATAGTAGAGAGCATTTTGAACAAGTTGACACCACTACTAGAAAAGTGTTTATCAGTGACGATTTGCTCGTGACGCTGCAAACTTTGGTCACAGAATGGTACGTATTCCATGACGAAATGTCCATTTTCGTCATAAGTTGCATGTGACGATGAAATAGGTGAAAGAATAATGATGAAAATATAATTTACGTCACAAAACAGATTGAGGAGGTCGTCATAGATTATGTTTTGGTATGGCGCATAGTAATGATGAAACCTAGTGGTCACAGATTAGATTGGATATCGTCATAATTTATTAGAATCATTTGGCACAACTAATGAAGAATCAAATTCGTCACAAATAGGTAGTGCACTAACGACGTGGGATGTGTCTACCACAAGGCCCATGATCGTGTGGCCATCATCTTGTTTGGGACCTTGTGATACAAAGGAAGGAGCTCTACCACTGCTCTATGTGGTCGTTCGTGTTGTAAGTATGCTGTTTTTTATTTGTCACTTTATTAATGAATAATAGGCCTTTACCTGCATGGATCAGAAGTTGGGCTAATAACGTTGATCGCGTTTAGCCCTTCGTAGAGATCACGCCCAGGTCGTCACGTCCAGGTTTCTATTTTGTCGCGATTGTGATCGTCGCCTCCAGATCGTATCTGGCGGCAACAGGCCTTCAGGTTATCCAGGGTAGGTTATCTTGGTGACTCACAGTGACATGTGTGAGACATGTATGCTTCAGTGGGGAAGTGCATCATCACTTTGTCAGAATCACTTGAAACTTTTTTGACAACATAACGTACCAAAAGGAGGAGTTCCAGCAAAATTTCAGATTTTTTAAGCAAGGTTACAAGTTTTTTACATTTATTCCTTATTAAATCAAGAAATATTTACAATAATAGGCAAACTTGGTCAGAAAATTCCGAAACTTCCCCCAACATCTTAGATTGCATCCATTAGCATCCAAAAAAAGTTTCACGCGATTTCAAGCAACTTGTACTACACGTCCCACATAGGGATGAACATTTCTTGGTGACTCACAGTGACATGTGTGAGACATGTATGCTTCAGTGGGGAAGTGCATCATCACTTTCTCAGAATCACTTGAAACTTTTTTGACAACATAACATACCAAAAGAAGGAGCTCCAGCAAAATTTCAGATTTTTTAAGCAAGGTTACAAGTTTTTTACATTTATTCCTTATTAAATCAACAAATATTTACAATAATAGGCAAACTTGGTCAGAAAATTCCAAAACTTCACCCAACATCTTAGATTGCATCCATTAGCATCCAAAAAAAGTTTCACGCGATTTCAAGCAACTTGTACTACACGTCCCACATAGGGATGAACATCTCTTGGTGACTCACAGTGACATGTGTGAGACATGTATGCTTAAGTGGGGAAGTGCATCATCACTTTCTCAGAATCACTTGAAACTTTTTTGACAACATAACGTACCAAAAGGAGGAGCTCCAGCAAAATTTCAGATTTTTTAAGCAAGGTTACAAGTTTTTTACATTTATTCCTTATTAAATCAACAAATATTTACAATAATAGGTAAACTTGGTCAGAAAATTCCGAAACTTCACCCAACATCTTAGATTGCATCCATTAGCATCCAAAAAAAAGTTTCACACGATTTCAAGCAACTTGTACTACACGTCCCACATAGGGATGAACATCTCTCGGTGACTCACAGTGACATGTGTGAGACATGTATGCTTCAGTGGGGAAGTGCATCATCACTTTCTCAGAATCACTTGAAACTTTTTCGATGTTGTTTAGAGCTTTAAAAGCAATTTATGCTTTAGTGGGGAAGTGCTCATTTTCTCTTTTTAATCTGTAATTAAAACTTGTAACTAGTATTTCTCCATCATAAAGACTCTAAATTTGATGATTCTTGTTTCTTATTTCTCCATCATATATTTCATTTAAGGATGTTTGTTTGTATATTAATTGCTATTTGTTGGTTCTCTTTCATATGACTTATTTTCTTTGCAATTTAGTTGATAATAGAAAAGCTTGTTTCTAATGAACAATTGGTAATTCCACTTCAAATTTCGTAATATTATCCTAAATATAAGGTTGTGTGCAAATTTGAAATGCATTTGAGGTCAAAAATATGAAGAGGTGTTCAAATCCTAATGTTTGACTTGAGTTATAAGAAACTATGTGAGAGATGTACATTTTTTACCAATGTATGGTCTCACTTTATGAAAACTGCCTTAGTTTTTTATGAGATTCTTATGGACCGAAATTATATTGTCACGCTAATTTTCAGATTTTTTCACTGTATTTAGGTATTATTGTAATTATTATGTGGTAATTTGGTGAAAAAAGTTTGAGTTGTCGATAGAAGAATGTTGAATTTTTTATCTATCTTCAGCAAATAGACTATAATGGAATATATGATGCTAAATACAATTTTTTGTAATTTTTTCAAATTTTATTTGATGCACATGTAGCTCAATATGGAATTAATTTTATAATCATGTAGAAATTTATTTAAATGATAGAAATTAGTAAATAAGTTCAAAGAAATTTTAAACTCCTATAAAGAAGTATTTGTATAGTCTATTTCATTTTAAAAATGCTGTAAGATATTTAATACAATTATTTTCATAAATTATTGTACAATGATCTTTACTTAGTTAAAAATATAAAAATTGTACCAAACGGGCCTTCAATCTAGCTCTGGACCGCTTCCTACACGGCCCAATTATATCTGGTCGTCGATCCCCTGATCCGATGGCTCTAATAACCCTCTCATAGTATAAAAACTCCAGAACCCTAGCTCTTTCCCGCAGCTCCCTTCAGGCCTCCATCCCCTCTGCCCCCGCTCCTTCCGCAGCTTCCCTTTAGGCCTCCATCCACATCGTGCCCCTCCCTCCCTGAGTCTCTGGCCTCTACGCACGGCAGCAGCCTCTCCGGCTCTCCCTCCCTTACCTGTACACACGGCGGCGATGCAAGTCCGAGCGGTGGCCGGCGAGGTGCACGGGAGGCATGGCAGCGAGGCGAGGCGCGTGACCCGGCGGTGGCCGGGCGTGGAGGCCGTCGCCGCAGATTAGCTCAGTGTTGGTGGATCCACGACCACTTGTACATAGGGTCAGCAGATCCGCTCTCCCTCCCCTCTTTGCGGCAACGCAGCGGCGCGACGTGCTTGTCCTCGACATGGAGGATGTCGAATTCCATGGCGCCTCTTGCATCCTCCTGACGAGAGTGAGCTCCGACACCGCATCCATGTTGCAGCCTCGCGGCCTCCGAATAGGGCCCGAGCCTCGATAGGTCAACTCCCCGGTCACGTCCTTCCTTCCTCGTCGTCTCATACTGCAGGTTTTGTTGGAGGCGCGCTGGTGTATAGCATGGCGCCGGAGGATCTGTCGGGAAGGAGACGACGACCCAGCTGCTTCCAGACTTGGTTATCGTGGTGTCCAGCTGATTCCATCTCTCTCTCTCCCCCCCTCTCTCTCTGTGCACATGCGAAATTTTCTTGGCTGCCTCGTGTGGTGACGCAAGGATAAGATGCAGCTTCACTAGCTAATTACTTCATTGTTCCACACTGAGTTTAGCGAACTGAAAACTGAAGCTCCTCTACTGTACTCTGATTTAATTGCTTTGATGGTGATATTTTTGTTGTCTCTTGTAGTAATCCTGAACCTTCATTGCAATCATTTTGAATTAAAGTGTACAGGTAGCATATCTCAAATATGAATTAAAGTGGATTTGATATTCTGCTGGGTTAAAACTAGTCTTGTATAAAGATTTATTGTAGCTTGTATTTCGATCGAATCATCTGTCTGTACCATTGTCTACGCTGTAAAGTCTAATCTTAGTTCCAAGCAAATCTTATGCTATCTACTTATGTATACTGCTTAAGCCTATATTCTCTTCCATTGCCTTCGAAATTACATGTGTTAGGCTTGGAGGACTTTGCACACATAATCTTGTGTTGAGGGTTTGTCATCCATTGTTCTTTTGATAGTATTCTGAACATAGCTAATTCACAAGATTCTTCTGTCCATGCTAGGTTTATTCTGCTTGTGCCATGACATTGTAGTGTAGGTCTCTTTGCTGCATACAAGTTGATTGCATTTTAGCATTTTACCTCAAATGTGTGGATGAAATGTTAAATATTACTTAGCCATTATTTACACCTTTCATGTTTGCATTCTTCAGTAATGCAAGCAAGAAAGTAGAGTTCTAAAAGGGTATTCATCATAAAGTTTCCTTATTGTTTGTCCGCATTTATGTTTTACTGATGTGTGATTTCTTTCTCTGGTGCAAGTAGAGGCTCCAATAACTGAATATGAGAGGCAGAAGATAGAAAGAGTGATGCAGAACAATAGAGTGTTCCGCAGTCTTGGATTAGAAGAGGCAACTGCTATTCTGAAAAATTCAAGAAGGGCATTGGCCACTGATGCTACCCGTGAAGACTCTGGCTCATTGTATCAACCTGGAGATGGTGAAGACACTGAACAAGGGGTAGTTTTATGACGGCTACTTTTTGACGTTTTAGTTTTCGTCAACACTGTGTCATAAAATCTAATTTGTGACATAAATTCCATATATTATGACGTAATAACATGTCAAAAAGTAGAGGATCTCTTGTAGTGTGGATCTGTTAATTTATACAAGTTTTTTGTTATTTCAATATTATTTGTAAATTGTATTGATAATTACCATTTGCACTCTTGTGATGAAATAAAACTGATCAGATCAACCCACGTGGCTCAATAAAGGACAACCTGTGACCAAAACAATGGCAAATCTGTGACCATTTTATATCAAAAGGTGACAATGGCAAATATCATTTTGTGACGATATAAACTTGTCTTCTATGACGATTCCAAAAAGATGACATCAGCTACCACGTCATAGCTGACGTCAGCGCCACGTCAGATGCAAACGCCGTTAACAGGAGATTATGACCAAAACATAGGAACATCTGTGACCAAATTTGATCGTCACACATCACAAACGACGTTAACGGTGACGTCAGTTAGCCAGGCGGACGTGAAATTATGACGAAAACAGGGTATAATCTATGACCAAAAACGTTTGTCATAGAATGAATTTAAATCCATGACGACACAAAATTCGTCACAGATTGGAGACACATCTATGACGGAAAAACCAATTTCGTCACCGATGAACAAATGTGACGCCACCATAGTGACCAAAACAAAATCGTCACAAAATCGTCACAAAAGACTAATTGTGACCATTCTGGCGTCTTCAATGACGTTAATGTAACGTCATTGATGACAACATCCCTACTAGTGCACACACACTCTTTAGAAACCGGAACATCTCACGAGAAGTTTCAGAGAATTTGAACTGATATCACTTGGTTTGGTCTCCTGGTGAAATTTCATTTTGAAATTGAGTACAACCACTTTTTTATAAGTAATACACAACATATATAGTGACATATTAAGTTTTGGCAAAATTTTTAATTTGTTTGCTATTTTAAAATAAAATTTGATAAAAATAACCTTCGGTGAGAGCAAAGCTCTCGGCGAAGAGGGACTCTTCGCCGAGAGCCGACCCTAGTGGCTCTCGGCGTAGAGGTAATTTTTAAATATTGATCTCCAATTTTTTTGAATTTAGATTTACTCTGCGTGGGGTCCTCTCCGGAGCTTCGCCGAGAGCCTGGGGACTGCGCTCTCGGTGATGGGTGATTTTTCTTTTGAAATTTTGGTCTGTTACATAGTGGGGCCCACTCGTCAGCTTAGCCGAGAGCAGTGGATCTGAGCTCTCGGCGAAGGTTCAATTTTATTTATTTTGGCCCGGTTCGTTGTGGGGCCCGCTCTGCAGCTTCGCTGAGAGCCCTGGATCTGGGCTCTCGGCGAAGGGGTTTTTATAATACACCACTACTCACACACGTCACAAACACAGAAGACCACAACACACACTGCGCCGCCGCACAGCCCGCCGCGCCGCCCCCCACCCCGCTCCGCCGCCCCCGACGCCACCGCCCCGCCGCGCCGCCCTCACCCACCCGCTACCGGCCCGCTCCGCCGGCCCCGCCCCCAATCCCGCCCCCGCCGGCCGCCCGGCGCCGCCGCCCCCGCCACGCCCCCGCCCGCCTCGCCCGCCCCGCCCCGCCCCCACCCCACCCGGCTCCGCCCCTCCCCTGCCGCCTCACCCACCGCCCCCTCCCTCGGCTGCCTCTCTTGAGGAGAAGAGTGGCCCGAGGAGGAAGGAGAGGGGACCTGCCACCCCTAGCCCCGGTCGGGCCTCGTCGACAGCCAAGGAGAAGGAGGAGGGGAGAAGGAGGAGGGGATGGAGAAGGCCAACAGGGAGGAGGGTTAGGAGACGTCGAAGGATCCATTACCACAGACGCATTCAGCATCGGTGCTTCACCCCTTGTGGGTGCTCTCTAGACTTCAGTAATTTAGTTACAAATTAGTGATGTTGGATATCTAATTATAGATGCATATAGACATGTATGTATAGAAATGTATAGTTAGAATTTTTTATATAGAATTATAGATAAGTATAGAAACTTAATTTGGATTTAGAAATTAAGATATAGAATTTGAACTTGTCGGGCCTCTCAATTTGAATTGTAATACTTGTCATGTGTCCGGCAATCGAGGAGCCGTGTGAAGAAATTTTTTGTGTGACCCGACCTTCGTGTTGTGGCTTTTCTTGCAGGTTTTGAAAATCTCTCAGAGAGGGGAGGTGTTGTCAAAATTTTTAATTGAAACTATTATGTTCATTTTTTCAGGAGTTGAGCACCGAGCCACCGGCCTCCGCCATCGACTTCCTGCTGCCTTCTTCCATCTTCTTCAAGTCGGCAAGGTGAGACATCGTCTACAAGGCACATGTGATTTGTCCGACCATCGAGCCGTTGGAAGAAAACACGTCTATAGCCCGGCCTTCGTGTTGTGGCTTTTGTTGCAGGTTTTGAAAACCTCACCTTACAGGGGAGGTGCTGTTGAAATTTATATTCGACACTATTATGATCATTTATTTCAGGTTCCTGGTGCCTTCCTCCGCCAGGGGTCCGTAGCTGCAGCCACCCTTGTCTTCACCAGCAAGGTGAGGCAAATTTCATTCTCTTTACATATGACGTTGTAGATCGCGAAACCTAGTTAGGCGTCTCCCGTTCGAAAGAGATATAGTTTGAAATATGAAAATCTTTGCATATTTATGGCTGTATCTGTTTCGAATTGTCCACGTTTTTTGGACAGCCCGTGGATGCATAGAGTTTCGGCAGCGCCTCCTCGTTGTTCTCCGGATACACAATCTCCCTAACGGGACGTGTATTTGGAGAACAGCGGGGAGGTGCTGCCGAAATTCTGTCTCAGATCGGAGTAGACCATAGGAACTAACCCCATCTACGCATTCACGGGTGGGATTAGGACCTATCTTTACCTATTAGAATGTGTAGACATCGTGTAGATGATGCAATGTATTTCATATGACTCGCTGATATGATAGAGAATGGGTGACCGTGAGTGGATGTACAAAGGATGGGCACCAAATGGTCGTGTGACACAAGAATGGATTGACAATGCTCAAGCTTTCGTGGATGGAGCATTTAGAAAGGTTAAAGGGCCTAAAGACAGTAAAACGATATGGTGTCCCTGCTGCAAGTGCGGAAACTCACGCAAAAGGACAAAGGAGGTCATGGCAGTTCATCTCCACAACTTTGGTTTTACGAGAGACTACTCCAAGTGGACCTTTCACAGTGAAACCTATCGTATGAGATCTGAGGCCGTGAGACAACGAATTGGAGAACTTGATAGTGATGCTGGAGTAGCAGACATGCTAGATGACTTTCATGAAGCACATTTTCAAGGAGAACGTCCAGAGGAGGAGCCAGAGCCAAGTGCGAAGGCATATTATGACATGTTGGCTGCAGCACAAAAACCCCTTCACAAGCACACCAAACAATCTCAACTAGACTCCATCGGCCGCCTCATGGCCGTAAAGTCCCAGCATAACCTGAGTCGAGAATGCTTCGATGTTTTGGTGATCGTAATTAGCGACATGCTTCACGAAGATCACATTTTGCCAAAGAACATGTATGAAGCCCAAAAAGTTCTTTGTGCACTTAAGATGACATACGAGAAGATACATGCCTGTCCGAATGGATGTGTCTTATTGAGGAAAGATCACGAGAAAGCCACGCACTGTCCGAAATGTAAAGCATCTTGGTACATTGAGGTAGACTCTGGTGAGGGTCGTCCAAAGACGCAGCTCACGACCCCAGTGATTGTCCTGCGGTACCTCTCGCCCATACAGCGGATCCAACGGATGTACATGACCGAGGAATCTGCGAAGCAAATGACTTGACACAAAACGGGTCGCCGATACAGTGATAACCTTACACATCCATCTGATGCTGAAGCATGAACAAAGTTTGATGAGAAGCATGCTGACAAAGCAGGAGAGGCTCGCAATGTACGTGTTGCGCTGGCGACAGACGGGTTCAATCCTTATGGAATGTTAGCTGCCCCATAGACTTGTTGGCCGTGTTTGTAATCCCCCTCAATCTACCCCCCGGCATCGTCTTTCAACGGCAGTACGTATTCGTGTCGTTGGTAATTCCTGGATACCCAGGAGATAATATGTGTTGTACATGGAGCCTCTTATTGATGATTTGCTCAAGGCTTGGAATGAAGGGGTGGTGACATACGACCGAGCTACAAAGACAAACTTCAAAATACACGTGTGGTACATGTACTCCTTGCATGACATGTCGGCTTATGGGATATTTTGCAGCTGGTGTGTCCATGGGAAGTTCCCTTGCCCAGTATGCAAGGCAGCTTTGATGTTCATTTAGTTGAAGAACGGTGGGAAGTATTCTTCATTCGACAAACATCGACAATTCCTCCCTCTTGACCATCAATTCAGACGAGACACAAAGAATTTTATAAAAGGTGTCGTAGTTAAAGATCCACCCCCGCGCATGATGACTGGTGTCGAGGCTCAAGCTCAAGTAGACGCTCTCGTGCTCAAAGAAGGAGAACATCGTTTTGTGGGATATGGTGTGCAACATGCCTGGACGCAGAAGTCGGGCTTGTGGAAGCTACCCTACATGAAAGATCTTCATCTTCCACATAACATTGATGTGATGCATACCGAAAAGAATGTTGCCGAGGCACTGTGGGGTAAATTCATGGACATACCGGAGAAGAGTAAGGACAATGTTAAGGCTAGAGTCGATATAGAAATGTTATGCGATAGGCCAAAACAAGTCATCCCAAAGCCTATGCCAGGCAAGAAATGGAAAGGCCTAAGGCTGATTTCGTCCTTAGTAGGGAACAAAGAAAGGAAGTTCTAGAATGGATCCAAAATTTAATGTTCCCTGATGGGTATGCTGCGAATCTGAGGAGAGGAGTCAATTTAACTAATCTAAAATTAAAAGGGCTGAAAAGTCATGACTACCACATTTGGATCGAGCGACTTCTTCCGGTGATGGTTCGAGGCTATGTGCTAGAGCATGTGTGGCAAGTGCTGGCAGAGTTGAGCTATTTCTTCCGTCAGCTTTGCGCTAAGGAGTTATCTCGTGCTGTGATTGACAAACTAGAACAAATTGCACCTGTGTTGCTCTGTAAGCTAGATCTTTCCACCCGGCTTCTTCAACCTGATGGAACATATGATTTTGCACCTCCCGCGTGAGGCACGATTGGGGGGGGGGCGTGCAGAACCGTTGGTGCTATCCAATTGAGAGGGTTTGCAAGGTTCTTCGAAGAACATGTAAAAATAAAAATAAAATTGAAGCTTGCATTGCAGAGGCACAAATTCCGCAAGAGGTGTCAAACTTCACAACTAAATACAATGCGGAGCACATTCCCAGCGTTCATAATCGCCCTCCTCGATACAATACTGGAGAAAATGAATCGAACCTCAGCCTTTTCCAAGAACAACTTGGAAGTGCAAGTGTTCGGACGTGAAATACCTTATCTCTTGAAGGGTGGCGCACTATCACGATATATATTTTGTGCAACCTTGAGGAAGTACGACCATACATAAAGTAAGTTGTCATTCAATCTCATCATTTCCTTTCTTGTATGTTGCCTCATCTGCATCAAACCTCATTTGATTTGGTGTAGTGAATTTATTGGGCAATTCTGGGGTCATTCAAGGCCACCTAATGACCACGAGGAGGAAACCCTTCTTCGCCATGGTGCGGTTGATAGGATTTCGCCGGACATACCACCGAGAACCAGAAATATCGATTTCATTGCATGGTTCAAACAGAAGGTAATTTAGCTCGTACTCAGTACATTAAAAGTATTTTAGCTCATACTCTGTATCGCATTAACCACTATCCTCCCTGAAATTGCAGGGTCTAACCGATCCGTTGATGAATCCTGAGGTGAGGCAGGTTTTGGGAGGTTTTGCCTTCAGGGTGAACTCATATAATGTTTATGATGTGAATGGGTATCGCTTTCACACGACAAAATACGAGGAGGAAAGGCCCAATCGAAGAACCACAAATAATGGAGTTTGTACGCGTAGCTCATCCGATGGGGTAGATTACTTTGGAAGACTTCAAGAAATATACGAACTCGAGTATCATGGTTGCAAAATTCTTAAACCTGTCATATTTAAGTGCCATTGGTTTGATCCAAGCGCTCGCAGTATGAGATAAAATAAGAATCTTGGGCTCGTCAAAATTAAGCAGACATCTGTGTACCTAGGGCACGATGTCTATATTGTGGCCCAACAGACCACACAAGTATATTACCTCTCATACCCTTGTAAAACTGACAAGCGTCTCTAGGGTTGGAGTGTTGTGTACAAGGTATCGCCACACGGTAAACTACCTGCCCCAGGAAATGAAGATTACCACCTACTAGACCCAAACACATATGACGGAGATTTCTTCCAAGAGGATGGGCTAGAGGGGAGCGTTGAGATAGACTTAACCCAAGTGATCGAAATGGAAGTAGACAATGAAATGGGTGTCGACGACGATGATGCAGAAGAGGTTCAAAATGATGGCGACCTAAGATTACTTGAGCGATTACGTTTACGCAATGACAATGATGATGATGACACCGTTCCACCTTTGGAGCACAGCGTTGAGTCTATGGACATGCGAGATAGTGATGATGACTATGATCCAAATATTCCAGATTATGATGATTATTTCTAAAACATGTAAGATCCGTACTAATTGTAAATATTTCTATAATTTACTAGGATATTTTATTTCATGTACTAGTATAATTTGTTTCTTATTTATTACTAATTTATATTTAAATGTAATTATGTATTAATTGATTTACTCTTGTTTATTTCAAGTGTTTGATCCAAGATGCCGCCAAAGAAGAAGGTGCCGAAGCAGCGCGGCCGTTTGGTGAGGAACCTCAATGACTTGTACCAGGACGAGGCTCTGGGCTCTAGGATGATGAGGAGGGTGTCGAGGTCCCCCTCGTGGTACCCTCTGGTTCGTCTGGAGACACGGGTCGCAAGAGTGCACCCTCTCCAGTTGCGACGGAGGAGGTGTCGTCGGAGGAGGAGGAGGAGGAGGAGGAGGAGCACGAGGTGCAGCAGCAGGATGATGCGGTGCAGGGGAGCGAGGAGGGGGAGGAGGAGGAGGCGGCGGGGGTGGAGGCGAGGCCGAAGGTCTATGTGCGAGGCCATTCGACACTTCCAGAACGACCCATACTACCCGCGCTGCCCGATTATTAGACCCAAGGGAACACGATAACTTATCTTAACCTTTTCATTGGTTCTCTTCAAACTCACATTCAAACTAATACATTTCGTGAATCATTTTGGCAGGGGTGGAAGATCGAGAGTCCAGGTGGTCATAACCGTCTTCCTAATGGCATCTTGGGCATTCTGACCAGGCTTCACTTCCCTGGGTTCGTGTGGGTTGGCGAGGGAGATGCTCACCGGGAGGTGCTGGTGACGTCGTTTGACCACTACACCCTCATGCCCGATGTCCAGAATCCGACTGGGCGGGTGTTCCCGAACAAGGCCGTCCGGGTGGTTTTCGAGTTTTGGGTGTGTCTTCCTATCAATAAATTATGTTTTCTGACTTAATTGGATTTGGCTCGTGTATTGACAACACTTTTATATGCAGGATTTCTACAGAGTTTTTCCGGAATACGAGGCGGCAGCGAATGACAACGCCATGTTCATTTGTCGGAAACTTGTGTCGGATATGATTTACGAGTCCCGCGTCTCGCAAAACATGGTCTGGAAGGCTCAACGACATGAGAAAGTCCGAAAATCGGACATGCGAAACCTCTGGCTCACTCCAGAACAATACATGGAGGTAAATATGCTCAATTCATTTTTCTTAGATTACATTTGCTCAATTTGATGTTTTTGTACGGTATGCACTTGGTGACTTGCAGGTGCCTCCGTGGTGGTGTGCCGACCGGCCTCACGTTTAGAGGGCAATTGTGAACAAGTGGTTTGAGCCGGATTGGGAGGCAAAGCACCTCGAGCGTCGGGAGCGGCGTTTGAAGATGGCAGGTCTGGCACACCACCAAGGCCCCATTAACCTTCGCGAGTTCGGTCATAGATGGGTACGTTTATTTATTTCTTTATTTTGATTTGTTGTTGTCTAACTCTCAATTTTTCTAACACCCACTTTGTTGTTTTCTAACACCCACTTTGTTGTTTTCTTGCAGTCTCAGGCAAATGAGAATCAGCCTTGCAGCGAGCTCCAGGCATATGGCATAGCACACGAGGGCAAGGCCAAGGCCGATGTCAGCTTCAACGTGGATGACCCACCCGAGGTGTACAGTAACCCGACAATCCAGTCCCGCATCACAAGGTACGTCACGACGGCAAGGGAGGTTCGTGGGCCAGACTTCGATCCAGTAACAGAGCCTCTTGATGGAGAAAGTGTCGTGAGGAGCGGAGAAGGCAGGATGCATGGACGGTACCATGTGGGTGACAGTCTCCTGGTTTCGTCCGCTGATCCGACGCTCGCAGCAGTTCGATCTCGAGATAGGGGCACGAGCTCAGCCCCGCCCATACATAGGCGGCTCACTGCTACGTAGATGTTGAATGAGCAGTTCCAGGTTATTTCTATTGTCTTTGTCGTCCATTGATATTTACATATGATTACTTTATATTCTAATTTTTGGATCAAATATTGTAGGCCCAACTTGCAGCAGAGAAGGCCGAGCGGGAGAGGAAGGTAGAAGAGACGCAAAGGCAATCCAATGAGCAGCTGCGGCAGATGGCCGAGGTCCACCAAAAGCAGATGGAGGCGTTACAGTCGGCCCACAATCAGCAGTTTGCCTCCGTGCTTCAGTACTTGGAAAACCTTGGTCACGCGGTGGCGCCACAGGTGCAACTCCCTCCACTACCACAGGTGCAACTCCCTCCACTACCACAGGCGTTCTTTCCTCCACTCGTTCGACCAGCCGCAATTTCTCCGGTGAGTTACTTTGAACCCTGCTATTTTTTTCTAGTAGTGACCTAGACTGACTTCATACAAATGTTGAAAACCTTGTGCATTCATTTATGTCAATTTGACCACGTGTCATACAGCACCACATGACATGTGTCCGGCCATCGAGCCGTGAGAAAACATTTATTATGTGGCCCGACCTTCGTGTTGTGGATTTTCTTGCAGGTTCTGAATACCTCAGTGCAGGGGAGGTGTTGTCGAAATTTCTAATTGACACTTTAAATTCTACGCAGGATCTAACGGCAGCATCAAATGATGGGCCTGCAGCATTCAACGGGTCCCCGCCAGCTCAGCAGACTCCTTGGGGTGGGATGCAGTGGGTGCCACCTGGCCCGTGGCTGAGACCTAGCCTTCAACAGCCACCTCACAATTCGCAGGAGATGCCACAGGCGTCTGGGTGGGTCCCGTGGCCACAGCAGCCGCCCACGGGGGGGGGGGGGGGGGGTCGGGTCCTAGTCGCCGCATGATCAGTAGGTAGACAAGTGAGTTCGTGGACTTAGCTACTTTTATTTGCATTTGGACATTTGTGACTTGCACTGGACCATTGTGACTTGCAGTTCGTGACTATGTGATGAATTTGTCAATTATGTGATCGTTGGTGGACTATGTGATGAATATATATGCCTGTGATGAATATATATGCATCTGATGAATATTATATGCCTGTGATGAATATTGTGTATGCCTGCGATGATATATGTGATTTGTGTGAATATTTGAGGCTGCTGGAAAAAAAGAAAAAAAGAAAAAATACTTCGCCGAGAGCAAAACCACTGCTCTCGGCGAAAGGGGCGCCTAGCACTGTGAGGGGTACAGTCCTTCGCCGAGAGCAGAAGGCACGGCTCTCGGCAAAGAGCCCCCTTCAACGAGAGTCAAATATTTGGCTCTCAGCGAAGAGCCCTTCTTCAACGAGAGCCAAATATTTGGCTCTCGGCGAAGGGCCCTTCTTCAACGAGAGCCAGATATTTGGCTCTCGACGAAGGTGTGGCCCCCACTTCTAACAGAGGGGCGTGCCGTGACGGTAAGAGGGCATTTGGCGAGAGCCAAAGACGCCTCTCGGTGCATGTCCACCGAGAGGAACCAGTAAAGCTCTCAGCGAAGCCCGCTTCACCGGCGGGGCTTCAACGTATGGCCTTCACCGAGAGCTTCCTCTCGGTGAAGCCTTCAACGACTGGGAAAGGGCCTTCGCCGAGAGGATCCCCACTCTCGGCGAAGACCCCGAATCCAGTAGTGCGAGAGGCCTTCGCCGAGAGCTTGCTCTCGGCAAAGGCTTCGCCGAAAGGAATAAGCCCTTCGCCGAGAGGATGTTGGCTCTCGGCGAAGGCTCAGAATCCGGTAGTGTATAGTGCCAGACTGCCAGTGACGCCAGTCGGGTCAGACCTTGGAATGGACAATATTTCATCCCCCGACCGTCAGATCATCGAACCTTTTTTAATAACCGTCGGATTGGGCTTGTGCGATCGGGATATAGATGCATGTCGGGAATCGGATGCCCGTTAGCCTAAGAGGGGGAGGGGGTGAATTAGGAAACTTAAAACCTTAACCTATGGCTTCACTAAATTTGCACAAAGGTAAAATAAAACAAACTATCTAGATGTGCAACTAGGTTGTTCTAGTGTGAAGCTCCCATCCCAAAAGAAGGTTTGCACCCTATAGCCAATCCTAGCATGATACTACTCTAGGAAAGTAGAGGCAAACAAATATTGCAATACAGTAAATGTGGAAACGTAAAGGGGGTGAGAGGAAGCAAACTCTTGACACGCGATTTATCCCGTGGTATCGGTAGGCACTAAGACACCCCTAGTCCACGTTGTTGAAGCACTCACACAAGAGTATTACTTCCCGGTCACCAAGTCTCTCCCAAGAGCACCACTTGACTCGCCACAAAGGCTGGCCACTTAGGCACTTGCCAAGCTCCCTTGGTCACCTTGATGCCGCCTCCACTAAGGAGCTTCTCCACCAAGGAAGGGGGTCTCCACGTCCCCCGCACAAAGTGTCCTCGCCGCTCCACACCAAGCCGGAGGGTCGATGACGATTGCCGGTGAGCCACTTAGGCCCCAAGGCTTCCGGCGAACCTTGTACAACTGGATTCACTCAAGAATCACCTCACAAGGTTGGCACAACATTGCACTCACTCAGATCTAAGCTAAGCCTAGCACTAAGCACATGCACAAAGCATATGCAAGTCCTAAGGATGAGCAATTAAGCACTTGGATGGATTGGATATGATCTTCAATGTGTCTTGAACTCCTCTGCACTTCCACACAATCCAGCAACCTCAAATGGGTTAGTGGAGGGGGTATAAATAGCCCAAGGCATCAAACTAGCCGTTGGCTAACGTCCACTGAAAATAGTACCGTCGGATGATCCGACGCTATATTTTTCAGGGCGTCGGTTCATCTGGTACCCTCCCACGTCACCTAGCCGTTGAGGTTCTCTGACACAACTGCTCCGACGCATTGCACCGATGGTGCGTCGGATCATCCGGTGCTGAAGACTCCACGCTCAAGTCTCCTCTGTTAGCTTCCACTTGACCGTCGGATAGTGCGACGCTTCATCTTGACCAAGGCGTCGGATCATTCAGTGCTAAAGACTTCGTATTGGCGCGTCTCTGTCTTGATTCAAACTGAGCGTCAAATAGACCGATGGTGTCCCCACTCAGACCGTTGGATCATCCGGTGCTACTGCCTTCGCTACTCTTCCTCTGCAACTCGTCCGACGCTACTAGGAAATGGACAGTCGGTTCATTCGACGGTACCTAGGGTTTCACCCTGTATTCCAACTTGTCCGACGATTGCACCGACGCTTGTATTTGAGGGACCGTTGGTTCATCCGATGGTCTCTTTTCTTTTCCTTTTCTTGCTCGGTTTTGACCCTTGTTTTTCTCATTTTTGCATGTAGTTTTCTTCCATCCTTGGGACCTAGAAATGTCTACAAAGACATGCTAAAACAATAAGGTTAGTCCCAATGATCATGTTGTCATGGATCACCAAAATCAAACTCGAACTAATGGCATATGAGGCCATGTTCGCTACAATCTCCCCCTTTTTGGTGAGTTATGACAACACAACCAAAGGAAGCATAAATTTGCAAGAATTCACAAAATTAGAACCACTTACACTTGCTTGGATGCTTACCATCACCCAAACTTCCCCTAGATCAAACTTCCCCCTTTGATCTTCATGTTCACATTCTCCCCCTTTGGTCTCATATCCTTGAAACCACTTGAAAGCATCCTTGAAACCACTTGTAAGCTTAAGCCACAAGCTTGCTTTGGTCCCACATTCTCCCCCTTTGGAATAAAATCTCCAAAAAGTCCCAAAGCAAAAAGGTCCAAGGAAAATAGCAAGTCCTATCAAGCATAGCTCAAGGAGAAATGTTAAATGCAAGGGAGAAGGCCGCATGAACCATGATCCATAAGTATGATATCAATGAAGATACCACATGTGTGAATAACTAAGGTGGATCACAAGCTCATGAGACTAGCATGATACAACCTAAGCTCCCCTAAGTGTGTGCACAAAAATGATACCACTTGTAAGACAAGGGTAGTGAGAAACAAGTGCACAACTACAAACTTGTAAGACAAGGAAACTTAGAGCATATCATGCAAGGAGGTAGCTTAAAGGACAAGAGATAAGACAAATGGGTTTTTGTTACATTACCACTTTTAGACATCACTTGTAGTCTTTTGATCATTGCATACCTCCGGGGAATGGTCCTCTCTACCTTGTTGGCACCACATTGAGATGAGCCACTTGGAAATGATATCACTAGGTAACACCACTTGAAAGAAGCTTGCATAGAAGACACTTGGGGTACCACAAGGATTAGGAATGTATGAGTATATTGCCTTTGAACTTATACACATAAGCTCGCAAGGACATGACTCAATAGCATGAAGCTCATATTGCTATTTTCACTCTTTTAGAGATGCTAGATCACATTGAGAGTGAAATAGCATTCTCTTTAGAATGAGGCACCGCACCGGAACGCGTCACGAAGCTTGAAATAATGTTAGTCCCATAACCAAACCATAGGATGATCTCCCCCTAAATGTGTGCATTTAGTGTTTGAATCACCAACCAAATGTATGCACATTGTTTATTACAACAAAAGGGAAGATAACCCTATAGCTTGCTCATGATGCAAAGAGATATATATGAAAACACACACCATGAAAGAACAAGTGTAGCTTTCCTACACACTAATCAAACCATGTAGATTGTTCATGGGTTAGTACATGACACAATCAACCTACCATATGTAAATATTGCAACAAATGCAACCTAGACAAGGCAATGGAGTTACAATGATACATGAGATGGGTTCTAGTTTTACCTCAACCGGGGAACTTGGGCAATATATGTCCAATTTGCAATCTTAGCTTATAGGCTTGAATCTTGTCATCTTGATTGTGCCAAGCCTCCCAAGTCCCCGCACTCAAGGCCTTCAAGTGGCCTTTGGAACCCAAAACAATTGAGGCCCCTTCATGTTGATGATGACTTCCTTGGGCACCCAAATGGGTTGGTTCCAACCCCGCTCCTCCTTCATCTTCCCAACCTTATGTGCAACCACCTTACCATTAGCCTTCTTCTTGATGACGTAGGTGTTGCTCTTGGTCTTGTTCTTGCGGTTGGGCTTGGTGTAGATGAGGGAGCTCTTGATGGTGGGCTTCAACTTCTTCTTTTTTCCCTTGTCCACCTTCTTGACAAATTGAGGGCATTTGTAGAACTTGTGCCCTTCTCCATGACACTTGTAGCAAGTCACGGTTGCACCCTTCTCAAGCTTCTTCACCATGGGATCACGGTTATCTTGAGAAGGTTGGACTTGGCTCTTCGTGTCTTGAGAGATGTCCACTTGTTCTTCATTGTTTTTGCCCTTGCCCATCAAGTTTGCCAACCTCTCTCGGAGCCATTTCACTTCTCGCTTGAGCTCATCATTTTCCTTGCCTATGAGATAATCACATGTTTCTACAACAACATTCTCATGGCAAGATGGTGATCAAGATTCATCAATTAAATCAATGCAAGAAGTTGAAGCATCTACCTTGGAGATAGGAATTGCACAAGGGATAGATGTTTCATCAAGCTCAAAGGAATTACTTGTTTTAGTCTCATTGCTCTCAAGCTTAGCTTTTAGCTCATCACACTCCTTGCTAAGCAATTTGAATTTGCACAACAAATGTTCATAATTTGTAGCAAGGGTTGCACTAAGATCATTGAGAGCATTGAGTTCTTTAATTTCATTAGATTGTTTATCAAGCATTCCTTTTTGCTCATGGACTAGCTCAACAAGATCATTGAGAGAGGTGGTGTCGGATTCATCATCACTTACATTACTTTCCATACCTTTGGCCATAGGGCACATGTGTAGTGATGATGGAGGATCATGCATGAAGCGGGTGGTGAAGTTCTTTCTTGATTCATCACTTGAGCTAGAAGAACTTGATTCTCCACCACATGTCCATTCACAGACGGCGATAGTTGCTTCTTGCCTTGGTCTTCTCTCCTTGACCACCTTCTTCTTGGGCTTGTGCTCGATCTTGGTGAACTTGATGTGTTGATGATGACGTCCTTCTCTCAAGTGGACGTTGTAGCCGTACATGTTGACTTTCTTCACATACTTGAAGATCTTCTTCACGTACTCGGCCACCATAGATTCAACCTCTTCATCACTTGAGGAATCTTCATTGTCACCATCATCACCATCATCCTCACTTGAGCTTCCATGAGTAGCCATTATACTCAACACCTTCCCTTGTTGGCTTGAGAGAGCATGGCTTGTGGTTGGAGAAGATGGTTCTTGGGGCTTTTCTTGGGGCGCCTTCTTTGACTTGGACATTAGTTGAAGCTCATGTGCCATGATCTTGCTCAAGATATGAGATGGCTTCAAATCTTCGAGCTTCTTCTCGTAGATGATTGCCTTCACCAAGTCATAATCGGGCTTCCGGAGACTTTGAAGGATCTTGCGATTGATGTTCAAGTTCGTGATGTCTTTCACACCTAAAGCATTGATCTCATTGACAAGCACATTTAGGCGTGAGTACATAGATTCGGCATTTTCATTTGCAAGTTGCTTAAAACTGTTGAATTCCTCCCGTAGCGTTCATTAGCAACTTCTTTTGAACCCTCATTTTGCTCCTTGATGGTTTTCCATAGCTCAAGAGCATTTTCACAAATAAAAACTTTATTGAAAACGCCTACATCTAGTGAGGACAAAATGATACTCTTAGCAATTACATCAAATTGCTTTTCCTTTCTAGTACCATTTTCATGCCCTCATCGGTGACTCTCCAAACATCAACATCCTTTGCTTGGAGATAGGCCTCTATGAGAACCTTCCACCGAGGATAGCCCGTGCCATCGAAATGTGGAGCCAAACCTATGGTATCCACCCATTTCATTCCTCTAGAGAGCAACTCACTAGGCGGTGAAGCCTAACCGTTCCAATGAGCCGGTTTTCACAATTTACCAATCGAATTGGTCTTTCGTTGTGAAGGAAGTGAGTCCCGGCTCTGATACCACTTGTAGGGAATCAGATGCTTGTTAGCCTAAGAGGGGGAGGGGGTGAATTAGGCAAATTAAAACCTTAACTTATGGCTTCACTAAATTTGCACAAAGGTAAACTAAAACACACTATCTAGATGTGCAACTAGGTTGTTCTAGTGTGAAGCTCCCATCCCAAAAGAAGGTTTGCAACCTATAGCCAATCCTAGCATGATACTACTCTAGGAAAGTAGATAGAAGTAAATGCGGAAACGTAAAGGGGATGAGAAGAAGCAAACTCTTGACACGCGATTTATCCCGTGGTATCGGTAGGCACTAAGCCACTCCTAGCCCACGTTGTTGAAGCACTCACACAAGAGTATTGCTTCCTGGTCACCAAGTCTCTCCCAAGAGCACCACTTGACTCGCCACAAAGGCTAGCCACTTAGGCATTTGCCAAGCTTCCTTGTTCACCTTGATGTCGCCTCCACTAAGGACGTTGTCCACCAAGGAAGGGGGTCTCCACGTCCCCCGCACAAAGTGTCCTCGCCGCTCCACACCAAGTCGGAGGGTCGATGACGATTGCCGGTGAGCCACTTAGGCCCCAAGGCTTCCGGCGAACCTTGTACAACTGGATTCACTCAAGAATCACTTCACAAGGTTGGCACAACCTTGCACTCACTCAGCTCTAAGCTAAGCCTAGCACTAAGCACATACACAAAGCATATGCAAGTCTAAGGATTAGCAATTAAGCACTTGGATGGATTGGATATGATCTTCAATGTGTCTTGAACTCCTCTGCACTTCCACACAATCCAGCAACCTCAAATGGGTGAGTGGGGGGTATAAATAGCCCAAGGCATCAAACTAGCCGTTGGCTAACGCCCACTGAAAATAGTACCGTCGTATGATCCGACGCTATATTTTTTAGGGCGTCGGTTCGTCTGGTGCCCTCCAACGTCACTTAGCCGATGAGGTTCTCTGACACAACTGCTCCGACGCATTGCACCGACGGTGCGTCGGATCATCCAGTGCTGAAGACTCCGTGCTCAAGTCGCCTCTGTTAGCTTCCACTTGACCGTCGGATAGAGCGACGCTTCATCTTGACCAAGGCGTCGGATCATCCGATGCTGAAGACTTCGTCTTGGCGTCTCTCTGTCTTGATTCAAACTAAGCGTCGGATAGACCGACGGTGTCCCCACTCAGACCGTCGGATCATCCAGTGCTACTGCCTTCGCTGCTCTTCCTCTGCAACTCGTCCGACGCTACTAGGAAATGGATCGTCGGTTCATCCGACGGTACCTAGGGTTTCACCCTGTATACCAACTCGTCCGACGATTGCACCGACGTTTGTATTTGAGGGAGCGTCGGTTCATCCGACGGTGTCTTTTCTTTTCCTTTTCTTGCTCGGTTTTGACCCTTGTTTTTCTCATTTTTGCATGTAGTTTTCTTGCATCCTTGGGACCTAGAAATGTCTACAAAGACATGCTAAAACAATAAGGTTAGTCCCAATGATCATGTTGTCATGAATCACCAAAATCAAACTCGAACTAATGGCATATGAGGCCATGTTCGCCACAATGCACTAAAGCAACGAACTGAGTATAGATGCTTGTTTGAGTTGTTGAGGTCTTGGACATCATCCGCAGCAGCCAGCAGTAATCTCCTTTCGTATAGGGGGAATTGTAGCACTCTTTAATTTCAGAAGTGTGCTGGAGCGCGGCCGGTGTCAGGCATGCCATGAGTCTAGCTTTGGAATAAAATTCCAGCCTCTATATAGTGGATATATATAGCCAAAGGTTATGAAGGGAAATGGGGTGGCTACGCTAGCGCAAAACAAAAATTTTCCCGCAAAACAGGAACTGCTGCTGTCAGAGATCACGGGATTACCACTAGACGCGCAGATGCAGCGGAACCGTCTCGATGTAGACGAACGCGTCGAGGGTAGCAGGCAGTGCAGTTGCTCACGTCCTTCTTGACTTGCACGTGCGGCTCGTCCGATCCAAGTGCTCCGGATGCGGCACCTCCAAGGTATCCACACGTACGGAGAAGGAAGCGACGCACGCCGGACTGCTAGGTCCGCGAGTGCGACGAGGAGGGAGCGTTGGCAGCGCGGCTGCTACTTGAGAAAGTTGTGTCTTTTCAGGAGGGGTGTGGCCCATATTTATTGTGAGGAAAACCCCCCACACCATCGTCCATTAGCAATACGGGACTAATAGATGGTGTACCCCTTCCAATACTAATGGGCTTTACAACATTTGTGGCCCATTAGGACTTTTACACCATAATGGATCAAATCCATCTGAGTCCACTAGTGGATCAAATCCAGTTGGCTCTAGGGCATATTTCCAACAGTCTCCCACTTGCACTAGAGTCAACTATGCAAGTATATTCATCCTCATTCGGCTTCCAACCCCTTAAGTGTGTGACCCTATAGGTTCACGTACACATAGACTTGACCCGAGTACACTACTCGATCAATAGTTGATAGCGGCCTCTAGCAAGACGTGTTAACTCCTATGCATACGTAAAGATCTTATCAGACAAACCATCACAACAATTCATACATGCTATTCCCTTTGCCTCACGATATTTGGTCTAGCTCCAAGCTGACCTCTCTTTCTCGACATTGTGATTCGGATCATCAAAAGGGGGTTAACCCTTAACCCAAAGACGGCCATGCATTTCTTGATCCGATCACTCGAGGGGCCCAGAGATATCTCTCTCAAGTAGAGGGGCAAATTCTATCTTGATTGACCATGCCTCACAAAGATGCTTCCCGACAAACCCGAAAGCTATCTTTATGACTACCCGGTTACGGAGTAGCGGTTGATGGCCCCTAAGTAGGTCAATTCACATCTTGAGTACATGCGACAATCTCAAGTCTAAGGACATAGCGTATACATTGTGTAAACAGAGAACAAGGTCTCAAATTGGGTCAGTCCAACCCCATGTCATACATGTGCCCACATTATTAGTTATACATCTCCATGTTCATGACTTGTGAAACATAGTCATCAACTAATTCATGTGCTAGTCATTAACTCATACTAGGGACAACTTTTGAATAACCATACAAGTAAAAGAGTTTCACAAACAATTCACATAATTGCCAATCAAATACAAGTTGTCTTTCATGGATATTCAATAAAAGAACCAAGTGACATGGATATAATGAAATATAATCATCTCTATGATTCCTTATAGGACATATTTCTAACATCCTTCCACTTGCACTTGAGCTAATCTAGAATATATCTAATACCCATAGCTCTCACGTGCGCCTCATGCTTAGGCTGTGGAAGGGGTTTTGTCAAAGGATCTGCAACATTCAAATCCGTGTGTACTTTGAATATCTTGATATCACCTCGTCTAACGATCTCTCGTGTCAGATGAAATTTCCGCAGTACATGCTTATTCTTTTGGTGGTTCCTTGGCTCCTTTGCTTGCGCAATAGCCCCATTGTTGTCACAATAAAGATCCAATGGGCTAGAGACACTCGAAAACACACCAAGTTCAGAAAGGAACTTCCTTATCCAAACACCCTCCTTTGCAGCTTCCGAAGCCGCGATGTACTCGGCTTCGTTGTAGAATCGCCCACTCGTCTCCTCGCTTAGAACTCTTCCGGCTCACGGCTCCACCATTTATCGTAAATACGTATCCTGATTGCGACTTTGAATCGTCTTGGTCAGTTTGGAAACTAGCATCGGTGTAACCCGTTACAACGAGCTCCTCCTCACCTCCATAGACTAGGAACATGCCTTTAGTCCTTCTTAAGTACTTAAAAACATTTTAACCGCTGTCCAGTGACCCTCACCTGGATCAGATTGGTATCTGCTTGTAATACTGTGTGCATACGAAATATCTGGACGTGTACGTATCATTGCATACATAATAGATCCGATGGCCGAAGCATACGGTATTCTACTCATGTGTTCCCGCTCATCAGTTGTTGAAGGACACGGAGTCTTGCTAAGATGTATGCCATGTGACATAGGCAAGAACCCTTTCTTTGCCTCTTCCATGTTGAACCTTTTCAACACTTTATCAATGTAAGTGTCTTGGCTTAATCTTATAAGCCTTTTTGATCTATCTCTATAGATTTTGATGCCCAAAATGTATGCCGCCTCACCTAAGTCCTTCATTGCAAAACTATTTTTTAATGAGGTCTTAGCGGCCTCAAGCATAGGGATGTCATTTCCAATCAGTAATATGTCATCCACATATAAGATTAGAAATACTACAGAGCTCCCACTTGCCTTCTTGTAAACACAAGGCTCTTCTTCACTCTGAATGAAGCCAAACCCTTTTACCACCTCATCAAAGCGAAGGTTCCAACTCCGAGATGCTTGCTTCAATCCATAAATGGATTTTTGAAGTTTGCACACCTTCCCAACATTGGTTGGATCAACAAATCCCTCAGGTTGTGTCATATACACATCCTCAGTCAGATTTCCATTTAGGAAAGCTGTTTTGACATCCATCTACCATATCTCATAATCGAAATATGCAGCTATAGCTAGAATGATCCGAATAGATTTAAGCATCGCTACGGGTGAGAATGTCTCGTCGTAGTCAACTCCTTGAACTTGTCGAAAACCTTTTACAACAAGTCGAGCGTTATGGATGTGAACATTTCCATCCATGTCCCTCTTCTTCTTATAGATCCATTTGCACTCTATGGGTTTAACACCATCTGGCGGGTCAACCAAGTTCCAAACTTGATTGTTATCCATGGAATCTATTTCGGATCTCATGGCACTTTGCCATTTCTCGGAATCTGGGTCCATCATTGCTTCCGCATATGTCATAGGTTCATCATTGTCTAACAACAATATGTCGCACTCTCCCGCGATCATGAAATTGAGCTTATCAGTTGCGCGACGTGCCCTTTTAGACCTTCGTGGTTGTGGTGGTGCTTCTCTTGCCACGGGCATCTCAACTCATTCAGCTACATTAGCATCAATTGTGAAATCTTGCCCAACCGGCTCATCTTGAACTTCTTCAAGATACACCTTCTGTCTACATTTTTCTCTTTTAAGAAACTCTTTCTCTAAGAAAACGCCGTTCCGAGCGACAAACACTTTGCCTTCTGACCGGTTGTAGAAATAATATCCCAAGGTTTCCTTTGGATATCCCATGAATATGCACTTGTCCGATTTAGGTGTTAATTTATCTGATTGAAGTTTCTTCACATAAACCTCACAACCCCAAATTTTCGTAAAAGACAACTGGGGGTCTTACCAGTCCACATCTCATATGGTGTCTTAACTACGGACTTAGAAGGTACCCTATTTAAAGTGAAAGCTGCGGTTTCTAGAGCATAACCCCAAAATGACAATGGTAGGTCTGACTGGCTCATCATTGATCGAACCATGTCCAACAAGGTTCGATTTCGTCGCTCGGATACACCGTTTCTTTGAGGTGTTCCAGGTGGCATAAGTTGTGGAACAATTCCGCAACTCTTTAGATGACTGCTAAACTCATGGCTCAAATACTCACCTCCACGATCGTAACGCAAGGTCTTGATTTTCTTGCCACGTTGATTTTCTACTTCACTCGAAATTCTTTGAACTTTTCAAAAGTTTCGGACTTGTGCTTCATTAAATAGACATAACCATATCTACTTAAATCATCGGTGAACGTTATGAAGTATTGGTATCCACCTCTAGCCGTCGTACTCATTGGTCCGCACACATCCGTATGTATGAGTTCCGGTAAGTTCGAGGCTCTCTCAGGAAAACCTGAGAAAGGCATCTTGGTCATCTTGCCTAGCAAACAAGCTTCACATGTCTCGTAGGATTCAAAATCAAACGAAGTTAAAAGTCCATCGTTATGGAGCTTCTTCATGCGCTTTTCACTGATGTGACCCAAACGACAATGCCATATATAGGTAGGACTTAAATCATTAGGTCGAGACCTTTTAGCACTTATGTTACAGATAGGTTAATCATCAAGATTAAAAAATAATAAGCCATTCACAATGGATGCACAAGCCACAAACATATTATCCTTAGATATCACACAACAATTGTTTTCACTCGCAAATGAATAACCATCCTTCATCAAACATGAAGGGGATAAAATGTTTCGACTCAAACTAGGAACAAAATAACAATTATTCAACTCCATAATAAATCCTGACGGGAGGTGGAGTTGCATCGTCCCGACGGTCAACGCAGCAACTCTTGCATTATTGCCCACGCGGAAATCAACTTCTCCTTTTCCAACGCTTCTATCATTCCCTGCATCGAGTTGCAAATATGAGCAACCGATCCGGTATCAAATACCCAAGAATTAGTATAAGAATCAGCAAGGAAAATATCTGTAACATAAACATTAAGTGTACCTAAAGTGGAAGTACCCTTACTTCCCTTGCTTTTCATAGAAGCTAAGTACAACTTACAATTTCTTTTCCAGTGACCGATTTTCTTACAATGAAAACATTCGACCTTGGCAGTACCGGACTAGCCTTGGGCGCCGGTTTGGCATTGGGATCTTATCCTTGGCCTTACCTTTCTTCTTCCAAGAATTGCCCTTCCTTTTAAAGATCGGCTTGTTTTGGATCGCCATCACATGACTACTGCCCGTGCTTTTCTTAACGTTATCATCTATTGGTAAGGGGGTGCCTAGAACTCCTCTTTTCTCAGCTCTGAGAACAATTCTCAGATTACGAATCCAATTCGTAAAGTTTGTTCCAGTCAACTTGTCCTTCTCAAGGACCGAATGCAAGATAAACGATGTGGTGTTGCTATGTGCCTTTAATCTACAACAGCATAATAAATGCAAAACACAAAGACAATATATCCATGACAGAGTAAAATAAAAGAATTTACTCCCACTAAAATCAATATCCCCACATTGATAATTAGTGATTCAGAATCCACAACTAACAAGTCTACTAGTGAGCTTTTGCGTCACCGCTAGTAAACAAGGTAGATCGGTAAGCAACTCTTTGCTAATCATATCACATATGACTTCTGTTGTTGGGTGACATCTCTATGTCTAGGCTCCGAACCTTTATGCCCCAAAATCCTTAACCGTTAAGTTGACTTTGATAAGTAAACCAACACTTATGCGTGTAAGTATCCGATACAAACCCGTCTAGTCAAGGAAAACTAGTGGCACCCTAATTTCATAGACCCACCACTAATTGTACAAGACGTGGGACGGTGGCAAGTGTTGGGAGGGCATGTTAACTTAAAATTCCAAAGGGATCGTTCTACTCGTAACATCACACGCAAGAAAACAACATTATCGCATGTAAAAGTAGAACGGTAAGAACGACATTCACACAGTTGTAACACGGTATGGCCTATTGTCACATGGTGATCTCCATCTCCATTGACCTGTACATTATGTTAATCTCCATCTCCATGATCTGTGTGTGCCATCCTCCATGTGACGAGTCCTCCAAGAACTATCTAACGCGTGCTAGTAATGAAAGTTACATAATCGCGTATTAGATCATCACAAATTGGTACGCAGACCATTACATTAATTTTGACAATACACATGGATCCAGCCGTATTGCCGTACACATGACACGCAGGTCACGAATAAATTACACACATGCATCACATACACATATAGGCCATACCGATTACAAAACCTGCAAAACAGATTATCGCAATTCCGACGTCCAAACTTAAAACGCCCGAAAGCCCATCTTGCAAGCCGAATTTGGCAAAACTAATTTCGCCGAGACCAGCAAAGTTGGTTTATCACATGTGTAAAATTTTCTGTAGATCAATTTTCATATAGAAAACATCTTCATCCGAGTTAACCACGAAAAGTTATGACTGTTTTACCGAACAATATATTTTCCGGTTTTTCCGGCCGAGTAGAGATCCAATGCGCCACCGCCACGCATCCCATGCGCCCGGCACTTGACCTAGCTTCGATTCGACCAATCCAATTGATCTCCTTCTCGTTGTGACCGGGTTTATGTGTATCACTTAACTCCGATGGCGGAATTCCGACCGGTAGGGAGTAATTCGTTACACGACCATCACGTCAAGAACACGAAGCCGATCAAAACTTTGATCTACATCCGCATATCTCTATATGCACACATCCCGAATCTAAAACTTAGCGGCTACGGCTCGATACCACCGAAGGGAAACGGGGTGGCTACGCTAGCGCAAAACAAAAATTTTCCCCGCAAAACAGAACCGCGCTCGTCGGAGATCACGGGATTACCACTAGACGCGCGGATGCGGCGGAACCGTCTCGATGTAGACGAAAGCGTCGAGGGTAGCGGGCGGTGCGGTTGCTCACGTCCTTCTTGACTTGCACGTGCGGCTCGTCCGATCCAAGTGCTCCAGATGCAGCACCTCCAAGGTATCCACACGTACGGAGAAGGAAGCGACGCACGCCGGACTGCTAGGTCCGCGAGTGCGACGAGGAGGGAGCGTTGGCAGCGCGACTGCTACTTGAGAAAGTTGTGTCTTTTCAGGAGGGGTGTGGTCCATATTTATTGGGAGGAAAACCCCCCACACCATCGTCCATTAGCAATACGGGACTAATAGATGGTGTACCCCTTCCAATACTAATGGGCTTTACAACATTTGTGGCCCATTAGGACTTTTACACCATAATGGATCAAATCCATCTGAGTCCACTAGTGGATCAAATCCAGTTGGCTCTAGGGCATATTTCCAACAGGTTACACAACAAAAGAGTATATAGACTCTAACCCTCACACCGAGGTAAACCAAGAAACAAGAAGAAAAACACACAAGCAAAAAGAAAAAGAAAAACTAAACTTCAAACTTCATCTCCGCTCATGCTCCAAACAAACCTCCATCCTCTCACCAAACCATTCCTCCACAATTGAAGCCGATCACTCGATTTCCAAGGCGACGCCTCCAAGAAGTATACGATGTCGAAGCCATCATCGCCGCCCCTCTGATCAGCTGGAGAAAGGTTTTCACCTATAAAATCAAAGACCAAGCAGGGAGCCTCACAACCAACGCCTCCATGGAGGTACACGACATCCGAAGACGCCGTCGTAGCTGACCCCGACACCAGCGTCAGGATAGACTTTCGCCTCAAACTCCGTCCAATGTCGGTCCACCGACGAAGAACACGATGAACCACAAATCTGGACGCAATCGCCGGTAGTGTGAGGGCCGAGCACTTAGGCTCCCCTCGACCCAACCCTGACTAAAAACCCAAGAGTCGTGACACCCTGCTTAGCTCACCGGCGCCTCGACACAGATTGGTGAGGCCCACCCCATCCTACGGGAACATCGATGAAGAAAGCAACCCGCAGCAGCTGCCAGCCACCACTGCCACCGCGCAGCCCGCCGACGGACCTCCACTGCACCTGGGCCGCGGGAAAAATCCTAGGCCGTTGCGAGGAAGTTTAAGATAGGCTTTAAAATAATTTTAAAAAGATCAACACTTGCCCGCTAGCACTATTCCTTCAAAATTTAATTTAAAATTTCTAACACGTCCGAAAAACGAAAGAAAGCGTGGTGCAACTGTGCAAGAAAGCAGATGCTACGGTCATATCTTGTCCAAATCAGAGGTAGTACGTGCTGTCGGATAGGCACACCTGTGGAGACGACGGAAAAAATATTGGGAGATTCCATTTTTGGTGTATGGAGAAAAAAGGAATGTCCTAATATAAGTTTTGGGTTGGTGAACGTGTGGCTTTCGAGCCATTGATTTGGTTTTCTTGGTATGCAAAGAGGGGTTGTGTGCACAGCAGTGGTCAGCCATTCAAATTGTAGACATATATATATCCAAGCCACTCATATAGTTATACAATGCTAAAAAAAATGCACAATTATTTAGGACACAGCACCTAATCAAATCTACTTATCTTTGCTGCTGTCTTATAAATGCTCATGTTCGAATACATTGCCATCCCATTTTCACTTGATTAGTTATTTGTTTGATATGAAAGTTGTTGTTATTATGGCTTCAAACATATGTGGACATGCATGGTGACCTTACCATGCAAGTATACCTTGAGTTTGTTTCTTGTATAACAACAAAGGTAGAAGGGGCTAATTTAGAAGTATATAAAAGAACCTACTTTGGTAAAAATAAATTATCATGTATGTTGGGTAAAGTAGATGGGTATTCAAGGGTTAATTTTGGCTATTATTTTCAGAATATATGAGGTGGCGAGGTTATATTCAAACTGATGATATGTTATTTTATAATTATTTCGGTAGGTAATTTAAATATTAGATAGGGGTTTAATTTAGGTAATTTAGGAATACAAATTCATCAAAGAACAATTACTATTGTCAGTGATGATTAAAACCTTTCTGAATGCATGGCTGTATGCTTTACATTTTTGTGCCAAACAATAGGACTATTATCTTTTTTGAATATGCGTAGATAGATGCTACGTACAAAATAACCCAATAGTTTTGATGACTGCATTGCACCCGCTAACGTAGACTGCATTGCACCCGCTAACGTATTTAATATGGACGACAAACATGAAAAATTTAGCCCTAATTAACCACTCCTTGGTATGCACAATCATATTCTAAACGTCATCTAAATCCTATAGGAACTGAGTACTTTAAGATGCTTTTCGACTTTTTATTAGCACATTTAGAACGGAGTAAGTACAAACAACATTAAAGCACATTAACTGATCAGCCTACTAAAGCTACCCAGCGTCAATGCTGTTTGTTGGTAGGAAACATAATAATAAAGCCAGTCATAATTTTGTTGTTCATGTATTATAGCAAATAATTTGAGTAGACTTAGCTCTACATTGATAGTGCAGTAATAGAATATGACTTGTGATAATTTTAGATAATCATAGTATAAATTAAAGACTAATTGAAGATATGTAACAAACTAAAAAATTGGAACAATACCATTTTTCTCTGAGTAGGACCAGGGGCATGTTTAGATGCAAGGGTGAAGGACCGATACGACGAACGAGAGAGGGGGGAGTGAATGGGAGCCGATAAAAATTCTTCTCGAAGGAGATAGAAACTCCAACAAGACGAACAAGGCTTCCAACACACGTCTCCGACTCACTACCCAAGTTGGCCAAGCCCACGTAGCCACTGGAGTGCCACTGGACCTAGGAACCAACAAACAACCTTCCAAGCCAAAACACACCAACACGCACAGCAGAAACTTGCACGGCTTGCTGCCTGTGCTGCACCGGTCAGACCGATGGCCTGCGCCGGTAAGACCGGTGACACCGGTCAGACCGGTGGCTACAGCAGCCGCACAACAAGTGTTCCAGAGAGCCCCAGCGACTTCTCTAGGCCCATGGAAGAAAAACACCCCTAAAACACAATCTGCACGAAAGGAAAACCCAATACAAAGCCTACTAAAACACCTCCAAACAGACCGAGAACTGACCAGCAGCACCAAGACCCAAAGACACACAAGTCAAGCAGTTCACCCAAGGCAAATCCCACAAGTGGCTTGCACCGGTCAGACCGGTCAAGAGCACCGGTCAGACCGGTGTAACCTGGGCAGCTCGGGATGAACAGCACCCGCGGGTCAACTCCTCCAAATCCAAACTTCGATCTCCTGAATCGCTCCACGGACTTGAACAAGACTTTGGGGATAGTAGGAACACCTCATGAGGAGTCCATAGTCAAGATTTTGTCCACCAAAACTTGCCAAATCAAGAGGAATCGAACAAATCCTACCAAGAACTCCTCTAACCCTAGAACATCGAAAACCCCAAAATCGAGCCCCTTAACTCATGGATTTGGGAGGGGAATCAAAGGCAAAAGAACCACGAAAGGTTCACACGAATTTCCCCCATCAAATCCCCAAGAGCAAGGTCCTGAAAACACACTGAGAAAACCACCAAGAGAGGGCTCCGAAAATCACCACCAAGAACAACTGGGGGCAACACAACAAAGCCTTGAGGAACCACGCCGAATCATCTATACATACCAAGGAGGTCCATACAAGGTCTAGCTTGCCGCCCGATCATCCAACCCTCTCACAAGATCTCACCATGAAGCTCTCAAGCTAGTCCTATGGAAATCCTAAGAAAATAGGAAGGGAAAATAGGAAAGCAAATGAACTAGGGTTCCAAGAGATGGCTGTCATCCTCTCACCTCATGGGTTATATAGGAGGCAACCGAAAGTCTAAAATACCCTTACTTAAAAACTAGGGATACAAGTCCCTCAAGGGCGGTTTTGGAAGTCTTCAGATTTTCTCCATCGAACGGATGCCCGGCGACCGCACCCTGCTTAGCCTCGACGCAAGCCATGCGATCCCGACGCGTGTCCTCCGCTTCGAAGATTCCGGACTGCGTCATCACACACCGGTCAGATCGGTCTGGAACTGCTGCAGCACCGTCTTCAGTTCTTCGGTCTCGGCTTTGTGGATCAACCAAGGAACCCAGTGATTTTCCGGTGAACCACTGGAAACCCCGCGAACTCGGTGTAGCCTCCGCCAATCGCCACTCATGACTCGGCTCCCACGTAGTCCCGGCTCGACCTTGGTTTTGAGGCTCAACCAAGAAACTGTCTATGACTTCATCTTGCTGTTCATGCCACCATGCGGCCCGCACTTGACTCCGCTGGCCACCTGGTCCCTCGAGCGAAGCCTACTTGTCTTCTCCACACCTGGAGGCCTCACCGGCGATGACCTTTCGCGCTTTTCTTCACCTGCACCAACACCAGTCAAGCCGCGACCTGCACCTGCAATACTTAGCCAAAAATCAGTCCACACAATGTTGTCAATCACTCATCACACAAGGAAGCGACCATCCACCGGTCCTCGAACCACACATGGTCCTCAAAGGGGTAAATGTTTACCCCAAAGCTAATATTGTACCCCTTCCATTTGTCTTTAATAATATTTACTCTTTAGGGTGTTTAGATTGAGGGGTAAATGTGAATGTGGGTAGGAGAGAGGGCTCAGGTTCACCATAATGTTGCTCTAATTTGCTACTTTTTAGAGGTAAATGGAATTAAGGGGCAAAACATTTGTCCCACCACATTTGTCCCACATGTTCGGCACCTTAGAGGTAAATTTGGGTAAATTTGACACATTTGCCCACCTGCTCAGTTTTCTTTTTCCCTCTCTCTCTCTCATCTATCTCCTCAGTGGCTTCTTCAACCTCCCACCATCTATCTCCTCCCACACTCTCTCTCTCCCCAGGTCGAGCCAAGCCATGGCCGGCGGTCGAGGCTCGGCGCACGGCCGGCGCTTTAGCAGGGGTCCTGTAGGCGGATGGCTGCCGTCCTCCTCGTCCCTCCACCGCCTGCGCCGTCAATTCCTATGTCCAGCCGCCACCATTGTCGCCATCGTCCCCTGCTCCGGCCGACCGCAGATCTCATCGTGCCGCCCCGTCCCCTACTCGCCTTTGCGCCGCCCCTGCTCCTGCTCCCCCGCGTCGGCGGATCCGGGGGGCGGCCACCGCGCCGCGGTCGTGCGCTCCCGCGTCGGGGAGGTCACGAGCCGCCGCACCGGAGGTCGCGTGCCCCGCCCCGCACCGCCGGGCCGGCCGCGAGCCACAGGCCGTCGGGGCTCGCCGCGGCACCATTGCCGGCGGCCCGCCCCCGCCCATCCGGCCGCACCGGGGAAGGGGACGGCCTCCCGAACTCGTCGTGACACCGTCCCGGCGGCCCGCCACCGCCCCTCCGATCGCCTAAAACCGCGAGGCCGCGGCCGGCCCGAAGTCCGGCAGCCAATGTGTGCCGTCACGACCACCGTGCCCGCACAGCCGAGGTCGACCACGCACGCCCCGTGGCCTCCATACTAGTGTCGTTGGGTCCGTCGGGATCCCATGCTTTTCGAGGTAATGTTGAAAAAAGGGCAAAGAAGACATTTCTCCCTCCTTCACTCCAATACACCTGCAGGTGGGCCTCATCTGGTGTTGGGCGTACATAATGGCATCCTATAAACAAGTGGAGAATTGTAATGGCACCAGCGCGGTTAGTTGAATAGTAATGGTGTCTTTCGAAAACATGCAAATTATAATGGCATGGGTCCAATTAACCCTTGGGACAAATGGACACGAGTCTGGCAACTTTAATTTTTATTTAAAACTGTGAGCCCGCAAATAGTAACACATGCCTTGAGACCACCCACACCGCTGGAGGAGACTTTTACGCTTTTCACCCCACAGCGGTTCCCTCTCGTTTCCTTTAGTTCTGGTGTCATTCCCGTCCTCCACCATCCCCTCGTGCGTGGGCCTCCTGCCCCCTTCCCGCGGTCGTCCCCAACCGCTCCGCCCCGCAGTGGAGGGAGGCCGGCCGCTGCCGCCGAAGGAGTCCCCTCCGCCTCCACCACTAGTAGAAGGGAGGGAGCTCCGGGGGAGGGCTCTCACGCTAGACCTCGCCTCGGCCCTGTCGTGCTCCTCCTCCGCCGCGCCGGACCCTGTCCGCACTCGTCGCACTCAGCTACCTCCATCTCCCACCACCTCTAGAGCTTGTGCAGCTCCAACTTCATGCAGCACATGGAGCTTGCCGGCCTCATCCTGCGCCATGCGGGCTTGATGCCCCAAGCAGGTCGCAGAGGGGAACAGAGAAGGTGACGTCGTCGGCGGGGAGCAGAGGAAGGAGCAGGGGATCCACCGGAGCTCCTAGTGACGAGGTCACCGGCCTCCTCCAGGCGCTGGCCATGGAGCAGTGGAGAGGCGGCGCACCATGGCAGAGGGAGGGCGGTGAGAGAGCTCGAGGGGTCTTCGCAGCTCCGAATCTGTCGCCGCCGAATCCACCTCGTGCAAGGGTTGGCTGGGGCAGCATCATCTCTGCTCACCTGCTGGAGGAGGAGCATGCGAGGAAGGGAGGCAGGGAGGAGGAAGGCTGCGCGAGCAGGGAGGTTGCCCACCGGGTGGAGAACGAGCTCGCCGGAGATCCGCACACTAGCTCCTCCACCACCGTCGACGAAGTGCGGCGCACAAATAAGGTCATGTCACCGGTGGGGGAGAGAGGAATAGTGTGGGGCAGGAGGGTCTAGAGCTCTGCCTCCTTGTTGCTGCTAGAGCTCCATTGCGGCTGCCTTCTGTGAGCTCCGCCGGAGGGCCGCTCGATCTAGGGCGCAGGTGCCGCGTCCGTGTGGAAAGGAGAGAGGTGGTGCTCGCGCTCAGGGAGAGGGGCTGCCGGCGCTCGGTGGAGGTCGGCCGGTGAGGGAGGCGGCCGTCACTGCGCCGCGGAAGGTGGAGGAGGCAAAGACGCCGGTGCAAGGGAGAGAGAGGGGCCACTAGTGTAGGTGGAGGTACATCGGTCGATAGATGGAGCGAGAGAGGAGAGGGAGGCGGAAGGTGCGAGGTGGGCAGAGGAGGGAGGGGGTAGGTGGGGATGAGGCTAACATGTGGGTCCCACAAGTGGTTGTTGGGATAGAGGAGAAATAGAAAAAGTCTACTTCACCCCCAACCTATGAGGGTTGGAACACATCACCCCCCAGCCTATGAAAATGGATTTTTTACTCTCTGAACTTTCTAAAACAGGACAAATCACCCCCTGAAGCAATTTTGAAAAATCATAGTAAATCATAGAAAAAACATAAAATGGAAAATCAAATTGTGTTGGATAGTTCTATGCAGTGAACATACAATATGGAATGCTTTAGTACATATTTTTTGTTGTAACTTTAGATCTATACTTTTCTCCATAACTGTAAAAAAATATATTAAACATACCCTATTATATGTTCACTGCATAGAACTACTAATTTGAAGTCCAACACAATTTGATTTTTCGTTTTATGATTTTTCTCTGATTTACTGTGATTTTTCAGAACTGCTTCAGGGGGTGATTTGTCCTGTTGTAGAAAGTTCAGGGGTAAAAAATCCATTTTCATAGGTTGGTGGGTGATATGTTCCAGCCCTCATAGGTTGGGGGGTGAAGTAGACATTTTCCGAGGAGAAATATAAAGGAATATGAGTGTTGGAGAAGTAGATATAACTGAGAGAATCTCGCTGCCAGGAGAAATATTCAGTTTTGAAGCAGAAGATGGAGTATGATGAGTGTGGATGGTCTGAGATTGTGTGCACTGGGGGAACGGGATAGCTCTCGTTGTCCCTTTCCCGTCATCCTTTCAAGGAGATGGGCGCCGCAACGGGGTATGCAATGAGCCACGCGACCGCTCGAGCTCGTCTCGTTCACGCCAAAGCTGGCGGAGGTCACGGACGGCCTGGAAGTCGAAATTGGCGGGGCCCATAGGAGTGTCATTGGCTCTGCGCAGGCAGCAGGAAGGGGGAAGAAGAAGAGGATAAGCATCGACATGACCCGGAGAGAAAAGAAGAGGACAGGGTCGGCCACCATGTGAGAGCGACATGAGCGCCAGCATGGCCCCCGGGGAAGGACGCCCACACGACCGCACGACGTGCCTCATCCACCGCGCTGTAACCGGAAGCCATGGAGGAAGTTGACCGACAGGCGCAGGGGAGGTCGGCGGCACCATTGTCCTTCTTCCACCATCCTCCACCCGCGCCCGTCAACTTGTGCCGCTGGCTCCGCCTCGCCTCACGCAGCCTCCTCGCCTCTTCCACCACCGCGTAGGTGCGCCACCGGATTCGGCCACGCCGGGCCCGGCGGGGGGGGGGGGGGGGGGGGGGTAGTGACGCAGCTGGTGACCACCCAGATCCGTCGTGGAGCAGAAGAGCTTTGCAGCAGAGGAGCCGAGGCGGAGTTCGAGAGGGCGGTGACGAGGCGAGGAGAGGGCTGCCACCGAGGCGGAGTTCGAGAGGCCGGCGATGAGGGGAGGATAGGGCTGTCGCCGAGGCAGAGTTCAAGAGGCCAGCCCAAGCTTGGCCATCGACGGTGAGGAAGACAAGGTGGCGGCCTCTGGCGAGGAGCACGACCCGTGGAGGCCAGCGTCTTGTGACCCCTGCTTGACCTCATGGCCGACCCGGAGTTCGGCATGGTCGACAAGGCCGCCACGGGCGAGAGGGAGCAGAGGACGATGGGACTGACGGAGGTGGAGGGGAAGAAAGAGAAAGCAGAGGAAAGAGAGGGGTGGGTGGGGGAGGGGAGGGGGTAAAAACGATGGGAGATTGACATGTGGGTCCTAGGGTGGGTAGTTGGGATAGAGGATGAGATATAAAGGATAACAAGTGCCGGAGAAAGTTTTATAGAGGAGATAATCTCGATGACCAGGTAGAAATATTCTGTTTTAGGAGAGGATATGAAATATGACGAGTGCAGATAGGCTGAGCCCTCACCCATTAGAAAAATATAGATATCACACTCAATACACCGGAACGGCGCCGAAGCGCACTCCATCTAGTGTTTATTCGTTGTGCGCCTGTGCCAGCAGTACTTTTCTCTCACAATAAATCAGCAATCAGTCAGCGGTTCTTTTCTCTCCGAACAAATCAGCATCACTTACCAGCCAAATCAGCATCACGCTTGTTTTGACAGGTATTTTTCAAATCTGTTTTTTAATATTTTTATTTCAATCCAACTACCATTCAGCCAATTGTTAGTATCTGGGATTTTGATTCCTCATTCTTTCAACAGAGACCGGCTACAAGGGTTTCAAGAAGTTTACACCATAATGAAGCGATAAATAAAGGTATGTGATGCGAATAACAGCAAAAGCCATGAACAATAGCAAAACAATAGATGCCATGAACAGTAAATTAAATCATAAATAAAATGGTAGCAGGAGCGATGACGCGACATAAAAATGTTGATAGTAGCAGCACAAGCGTGATAGAGCATTAGGAATGCTCCAATGTGAACAGTAATGCAAAGGTAAGGATATTACAACTTTACTTGTTGTTGTTGTCCATGCATGCATGTTGAAATATTGGTGACTTGTATCAATTTCAAGCTATTTTCAGCTTCACTGTGTTGGCGGGTGCATATGAAAGCCGCCAGGAGTAAAGATCCCTGCTGGCGGTCGATATAAGCCACCCGCTAGCAGAAATGGGACCATTTGTGCTGGTGGGTGGCTTAAGTAGACCGCCCCGCCTAATCCTTCTATGCTGGCGGTCGACATAACTCGCCCGCCAGCATAAATGGCACCATTTGTGCTGGCGGGTGGCTTATGTCACCCACCAGCACTGATGCTTCAATGCTTGTGGTTGTTGGCCCGGCGCCCCTGCGCTCCACTGTGCTAGCAGTTGCTAGTTGCACCCGTCAACACGCTAATTTACTTATGCCAAGACAAATCGTTTCTGGCCCAGTGAAGGCAACACGTGAACAATCTCAATGAACTGAACCTACCTCAACTGCTAAGGTTCCTTATGGTGGAACATGCCCACCTCTCAGCATTGATGCTCATATTTTCTAAAATTTTTTTCAGTGATAAGCGACATGTCCTATGATAGTTTGTTGACTTCGTTAATCTCAAGATTTTGTTGGTTAAGTCTTTTGAAATTGCTCATTGATCTAGTTCGTGCATGTTGGTCAGGGCATGTGTACATTATGTATGTGAGTATCTACATCTACAGTGTGAGTTTTGGAGAGAAAAGAAAAGAAAATAAACAATAAAAAAGAATGGAAAAGGTTTTTTAAGAAGCCACATTGGAAATGGCATCGCTAGGGCTCAGGAAATCCTTGCAGCAATGTTTCTTTACTTATTTGTTGTTTAAGTCTTTTGAAAGTGTTTATAAAATAGCAGTTTGTGAATGTCGTCAGAGCATGTGACATACATCATACATGTATGTGAGTATGTACATCTACAGTGTGAGTTTTATACAGCGTGAGTTTTAGGGAGAAAAGAAAACAAGAAATAAAAAGAATGGAAAAAGGTTTTTTTAAGAAGCCGAATTGGAAATGGCATCGCCAGGGCTGAGGAAATCCCTGCAGCAATGTATATTTAGTTATATTTTACACATATGCAGGCAGTTAGCCATAAATATATTAATATAGGAAAAAGTCTACATCACCCCTAACTTACGAGAAGTGGACTACATAACCCCAAATTGTGAAATGGTATATATCACCCTGAGTTTTTAAAAACCGATCAAATTACCCTAAGGTAATTTTAAAAAATCATAGTAAATCACAGAAAAATCATAAAATGAAAAATCCAATTGTGTTGGACTCTAAATGAGTAAATCTATACAATGAACATATAATATTATATGCTATAGCTACAAACAAAAACATAGATCTAAAGCTACAACAATAAATATACTAAAGCATATCATATTATATATTCACTGTGCAGATTATTTGGAGTCTAACACAATCGAATTTTCCATTATATGATTTTTCTGTGATTTACTATGATTTTTCAAAAATACTTGAGGGGTAATTTGACTGGTTTTAAAAAGTTCAAGAGGTGATGTATACTATTTCATAGGTTAGTGAGTTATGTAATCCACCTCCCACAGGCTGGGTGATGTAGACTTTTTCCTATTAATATATATGCATCCACCGATGTCGTTATGAATGTAAAGGCTACTGTACAATATGTATTATTTCATTTTTGGAGCTTTCTTATCGGAAGACACATGGAAGTAATATAATTGTGGTATACTTTTCCCTATCCTTTTACAAAATAATTAAATAGATTTACACGTAATTAAAAGGGAATTATAATAATTTTCTTATTATTTTGGCACTTGATCCCACAAAATTGGCACTTCTCTTTTAGTACTTCGTGATACTTCATTTTTTTCACCGTTCGATTCACCGGATAAACAACTATATCCACCTTTCAAATACACTAAATTTAGAATTTCTCTTTCAGCAAGGTACCCCGTGAAGTTTAGCAGGTACGGTCAAAGACTAGCTAGTTAAGGTGCATTTGGTAGTGTTTCATATGATTCTTGGAAGCTTATTCTCTGAGAGAAGTGCTCCCATATATTACAAAATTGATTCCTTTTATACTCCAACATAAACTTAGAATGGGGAATCATTTCACAGAATCAGAAAAAAAAACTTTTTTCGCTCCCACCCTCTTAGTTCATTTCAGCAAAATTACATAGAGAATCACTTATTTGTGGAAAAACTATTTGGTGGAATCAGCATAGAATCGACTGAGAGGTCTGGAATCTCTCTTTTCTGCTTATTACTTCAATGCAACACATAAGCAAAAAATATTTTTATTGGATTGCAGAAACTAGCTCACAATGCAATGCAATTATTCTACTGTCCTCGTTTGCCGATTCGGTCTGTAGAGCGTGGCCCTGCTGCGGCGGCGATGTCGTCGACGGGAGCGCGCAGCAGCTTGCCCATCTCCTCCATGAACCTGCCCATGGCGGGGCGAGGAAGGCTCACCGGCGTGATGATACCGTCCTCGTACGCTATGAGGATGCCCATCACCCCGGGAAAGACAACGGGGCCCACCTTCGGTGGCCCGCCGTACACCGCCCGGCCCAACCCGAAGTCGAGGTCACCGAACCCGAACTTGGTCAGGTCACTAAGGCCAGTCTCAATGGAGAGTTTCACCGTCCCGGTTTCCAAGATGTGAAACTTTGGTATGAAATAGATGTCTCCCTCAATGCATAGTTTCATTGCACAGTTTCATAGGCTCAAGGGTCCCACAACCTCTCTCTCATTGTATGGTTTAATTGCATAGTTGCATGGTGAAACTCTATTTGTGTCTTAATGGGGGTTTCACACAGTTTCCAACGCATGTGAAACTGTGCACAAAGGTTTCACCATGGTGAAACTCTTTCCTTCTCTCTCCTAAGGGTTTCATGCAAAAAGTGAAATTTTGCTGATGTGGCGCTGTATTTATTGTGCATGAAACACTCATGAAACCCCCATTGAGACTGGCCTAAGCAGGAACAAGCGCACCACCGTGAAGTGCGGCCAGCCGCGCAGCACCATGAGGTCGGGCACCGACCGGAGGTACTCCACGTCCACCATCCCCTTAGCTTTCCTCACCAGCTCCACGGCGTAGCCCACAGGATTGGCGCAGAGATCGCCGGCGCTGGAGACGGCAGCGGGACAAGCGACCGTGTTGCCATAGTAGCCACGGGGGACACGGAGCCCGCCGGCCTTGCTGCTGCTGCCGCGGCGAGCGCTGACGGCGCAAAGTACCCTCACCTCCTCGTCGGCGTCCAAGGCCAGCGCCATGGTGCGGCACTTCCAGAGGAACCCCGTGAGGGCTTCGTACGTGGTGCAGTTGGAAACGTCCTCGAGGCGCGGCGGCGCGAGCTGGGCACGGATCGCAGCGAGCTCCCCGGGCCCGAAGAAGAAGTAGCGGTGCTCGACGTCGACGATGCCCTTGGTGTCCGGCACCTCATAGTACTCGCGGTGCGGGAAGCTGGGTCGGGGCAGGTCGCGCGCCATGAGCAGCTTGCGCCCCCAAACGGGCGTCACCGTCGGCGCCGTGGCCGCGCCGCACCGCGCCAGCTCAGCCACGGCCGCGAGGAACTGCATCATACCCTGCCCGTCCGCCGTAGCGTACTGCGTCGCAAATGCCAGGGTGAATCCCCCGCATGCCAGCCGCGTCACCTGCACGTACGTACGCTGGCATTGTCATGTCGTTGCTTGCGGACATTGGAGTACTGTGGATCAATAGCAAGGAGTCATAGTGTAAGGAATCGGATGCTCGTTAGCCTAAGAGGGGGAGGGGTGAATTAGGCAACTTAAAACCTTAACCTATGGCTTCACTAATTTTGCACAAAGGTAAACTAGAACATACTATCTAGATGTGCAACTAGGGTTGTTCTAGTGTGAAACTCCCATCCCAAAAGAAGTTTTGCAACCTATAGGCAATCCTAGCATGATACTAATCTAGGAAAGTAGAGGCAAACAAAGATTGCAATAGAGTAAATGCGGAAACGTAAAGGGGATGAGAGGAAGCAAACTCATGACACGCGATTTATCCCGTGGTATCGGTAGGCACTAAGCCACCCCTAGTCCACGTTGTTGAAGCACTCACACAAGAGTATTGCTTCCTGGCCACCAAGTCTCTCCCAAGAGCACCAACTTGACTTGCCACAAAGGCTAGCCACTTAGGCACTTGTCAAGCTCCCTTGGTCACCTTGATGCCGCCTCCACTAAGGAGCTTCTCCACCAAGGAAGGGGGTCTCCACGTCCCCGCACAAAGTGTCCTCGCCGCTCCACACCAAGCCGGAGGGTCGATGACGATTGCCGGTGAGCCACTTAGGCCCCAAGGCTTCCGGCGAACCTTGTACAACAGGATTCACTCAAGAATCACCTCACAAGGTTGGCACAACCTTGCACTCACTCAGCTCTAAGCTAAGCCTAGCACTAAGCACATACACAAAGCATATGCAAGTCTAAGGATGAGCAATTAAGCACTTGGATGGATTGTATATGATCTTGAATGTGTCTTGAACTCCTCTGCACTTCCACACAATCCAGCAACCTCAAATGGGTGAGTGGAGGGGGTATAAATAGCCCAAGGCATCAAACTAGCCGTTGGCTAAAAGCTGCTGAAAAAGGTACCGTCCGATGATCCGACGCTATGCTTTTCCAGGGCGTCGGTTCATCCGGTGCCCCTCCCACGTCACATAGCCGTTGAGGTTCTCTGACACAACTGTTCCGATGCTATGTTTCGATGCTACGTCGGATCGTCCGGTGCTGAAGGCCTCGCGTCCAAGTCGCTACTGTTAGCTTCCAACTGACCGTCGGATAGACCGACGCTAACCCTGACCAAGGCGTCGGATCATCCGGTGCTGAAGGCTTCGTCTTGGAGCGTCTCTGTATGAATTCAAACTGAGCGAGTCAGACCGTCGGATCATTCGGTGCTACTGTCTTCCTTGCTCTTCCTCTGCAACTCGTCCGACGCTACTAAATAATGGACCGTCGGTTCATCCGACGGTACCTAGGGTTTGACCCTGTGCACCAACTCGTACGACGATTGCACCGACACTTGTATTTGAGGGACCGTCGGTTCATCCGACGGTGTCTTTTTTTTTCCTTTTCTTGCTCGGTTTTGACCCTTTGTTTACGCATTTTTGCATGGGGTTTTCTTGCATCCTTGGGACCTAGAAATGTCTACAAAGACATGCTCAAACAATGTGGTTAGTTCCAATGATCATGTTATCATGAATCACCAAAATAAAACTCCGAACAAATGGCATATGAGGCCATGTTCGCTACACATAGCGAGCACATACCTGGAAGAGGAGGAGAGAGGAGAGTTAGAGCAGGCTGGACGACGATGAACCAGGGGCGTCGAGGAGGAGCTCCTCGATGCACGGGAAGGGCGGGCGCACGGCATCGCCAAAGTGCTCAAGGAGGACGTCGGCGTCGGCGTCGGCCTCGACGAACAGCACACCCTCCCCGGTGCAGTCGACAGCGAGCTTGCGGCCCTCAAGCTCCCTGAGCCGCCCAGCGAACGGGTAGTAGTGCACGAGCGCCCTGGCGACGGCATCCCGGATGACGCGCGCAGGGTCCACGCCATCCATGGACGCGCTGCGGCGGTAGAAGTGGATAGTGATGGGCGCGTAGAACCGTAGGCCGTCTTGGTCGTCGATGTCCGAGAGCCGCTTTTGCTCCCGCGTCGACGACGCCGGCGGCACCAGCACCGCTGGCTGCCTCTGCACCGTGAACCTCACCGCTGCCGCTGATAAGCACGCCATTGTCCCGATTTGTATCCGGCTGCTGAAACCGCCGGCCGTCACAAGTCGGCACGAAGTGCTCTTGTACAGGGCGGAGCTACCATATAAATGGAGCCACCCGTTACCCCTCTTTTAATTAAAAAAAGATAACAGGGTTAATATTGTCAAGTGTTAATTGCAGTAATTGGGGATTGTACCGAAGAGGTCGTGGGCTTGTGGCAATAGCAAGTTAGCAACATCAATGAACCGAAGACGAGCAAAGATCATGAAACTACTCGTAAGTGAAGAGACACTTGGGCATCTTTGCGCTTCCTTCGCGAAAATGCAGAAGGGAACGTGTGTTCTGGGCACGATCTATCTCCAACTATCCACTTCACCTCGAAAAACAACTCAAACGGTCTCATCCATCCAAAAAGCATCTCACTTTATCTCACTTCATCTGGCAGGATATACAGATGTCATTGATTCCTGATTCAACAAAGATAGTATAACACATAAAAAAACGTGTTAGCGTCTTCCGTAGGCTAGGTCTATTTGCTTACTTTATTTCCTTCTCACATGCTTTTGGCACATACGGTTGTGCCGTACGTTCAGAATGTGTTTTGCACGTTTGCAGTTGCAGAAAACATATTGTCCTATTTATTTTTCTTTCACTTCGATTATCGAATACCTTTTTTTCTCTTGAGAGAGACACAGTGACACACACGGTGTGGTACATCAATCTTGGGCTCGTGGCTATAGGCTATAGCGTTGCAACATGAAAAAACATGTTGGCTAGCTACAGAGACAAGAGAAAGAAACAGGCAAAGGTAAGTAAGAAGGGCCCGTTTGGCACAGCTCAGCTTCACCTGTAGAGCTGTCCATGAGCAGCTTCATGAGCGGGGGAGAGAGCCATGTTTTTGCAGCTTCACCATGTGCTTAACTCTGTGAGAGTGAGTTTTCAGAGAAGCTGACCAAAGAGTTGGGCAGAGAGTTGGTTGTTTGGCTATGGAAGTTGTGAAGCTGCTTATAAAGCTGTACCAGAGAGGCCCTAAAAGGCTAGCGTACAACTACAAAGATCCCTTTCGAGGCGATGATGGCCTTTTGCGTCCACACCTTACACATGCGGTAAGGTGTTTTTGTCTCTAATTTATTATTTTTATCCAATAAACATTATTAAAAAGTTAAATTGGAGGACTATATTTTTTTTTCTTATCTCATCAATTTTGGTACTCTTGGAGTACAAGGTATTCAAAAAATGACAAGGACGAACTAGATGAGTGGAGAATGCCTCTGATTGATTATTTATAAGATTCTAGCAGTTTAGTTGATATGAAAAAAATTGTCATTGGGCTCTTAAGTTTGTTCTAGATAATAGTGAATTACATCGTCGGATCGTGGATGATTTACTTTAATTTTTAAATGTTTGGGTCCTCATAGGTTGGCAATGGCAGAGATTCACGAAGGTATTTGTGCTACTCATCAATCGGCTCCTAAAATGAAGTGACTCCTCAGGCGAGTGTCTGGCTGCTGAAACCGCCTGCCGTCACAAAGTCGGCACGAAGTGCTCTTGTCCAGGGCGGAGCTATATGGAGCCTCCCGCTACCCCTCTTTTGATAAAAAAAATTAGATAATAAGGTAAAATGCAACAATTGGGGATTTGGGTAAATTAGATAATAGGGTCAACTGCAGTAATTGAGGATTTGAGGATTATACTGAAGAGGTTGTGGGCTTGCGTGGCAATAGCAGACACGGATACTCCAAGGAGGGTGACGTATCCGTATCCTATACTCGTCAGATACTCGGATACACTATTTTAGTGGGTTTTCTTTTGAAAAGTGCAGGGGCGAATCCAGCCCAAGAGGCCACCAGGGTTAGCTCTTTCGAATGAAGGGGTCAAAGCCTACTTAAATTAATAATGAACAGTAAATTGTTAACAAATTATAGAATTTCGTTGGGGTCAACTAACCTCGATGATATAGGTTAGATTCGCCACTGACAAAGTGTGTATCCATGTATTCGATACGTATTGTATCGGACCGTACCCGTACTCGTGTAACAAAGCTAGCAGTTAGCAACATCAATGAACCGAAACACCCTATCTTTGCGAGAGACCCTACTGAAGACGTCAAATAAGAACTTTGCATAAACCGCCGCCCACTAGACCAGAAATAATTTGTCCTGGTGTCCAAAACTGGTTTTTGCTGGCGGCCGAGGCACCCGCCAGCAACTTTGAGCCAGTAGAAATGGCCCTTTGTCTTTGGCGGGTGGCCGGCCCGCCGACACGGAGCCATTTGTCTTGGCGGGTCACTTAAACGACCGCCAAAGACAAATCTCATCGGGCGGCGGTTACTTAGGCGACCCCGCCAAACACAAATGACATCGATCTTTGGCGGTTTCTTAGGATGCCCGCCGGCACAAAATTCATCTTTGCTGGCAGTTGCTTAGACCGCCCGCCACAGAAAGCATTTTTCCCATTTCCTATATAATTCCCCATAATTGTTTATTATTTGTATATAATTTGTCATTTTTGTCTATTATTTTTTCACATTGGCATTTGTATGCTAAATTCACTTTAATTTACTGTAATTTAATTTGTATTTAACCGCCAAATCCAAATATATGTCTCACAAACACACAATCCAAACTAAAATAAAAAAAATGTATAGATAAGTCACATTACAAAACATTGTGCATAATAGATAACCCTAAGACACCCATCTACGTAACCTTTCTGCATCGTCTAATGTCAAAACTCCTTCTTCAAAGAATTCTCCATCCTCGTGGCAAATCTCACGTGGGATGAATCTCGCCATGTCCGCACAAATGTTGGTGATTTGATTGTCACCAAGTTGCCCCCATGATCCCTCAATGGTAGGCATCTGCACGTAAACACAATAAATTAAGATTGTTATGCATTACCATCAGGACCATAATAAGCACATACATAGTTGTGTACAAACAAGAGGCCTATGTCTTCAGGATTCGTCCGGTACCTCCCATTATTTCTCAAAACCTCACACACATAATATCCACATAGCACACTGCCAGGAGGTTGTTTGTAGCACTGTAAACAAATAAAAATGATCGGTACTAATAAACAGAAGTGTACAACTCTGATAAAAATGATTAGTACTTATTAACAGAAGTGTTCTTACCCATTTGGCATGTTGTATCACCAATTTTTTCTTCTTGTGCTCCCCGCCATTGAGTGTGTATAGCCTATACGCACTTTAAGGATACAAAGACATAAGTTAGTAATACAATTTGAAATATAGTTGATACATGCAGTAGTGATTATATATTGCACTTAGTTGTCTTGCTTTCTTATAATCTCAATGATTTTCTTGTAAGAAGCCTCTGAATAGTGTAATGAGTCGAAGACCCCCAAGTTCCCAACTTCGGGCACATGTGAAAGCAATGAAATGATCACTGCATAAAATTAAAATAATTAATATAAATAGACTAAAAATGAAGGCAAATGATGAAATTGTTATTTAAAAAATCTTACTCAAAATGGTAAGCAAACTTGATAGAATCCTTATGTTGGTTTTTCCTCATGACCCTTGCAATGTATACAGACACCTCGTGAAGTTTAGCTTTCTCGTAACCCTTTATTAAGTCTTCCTTCTCTTTTGGTGTCTTTGCTTTTTCCTCTATTTGCTTTCTTAGTTGATCCCTCATTATGAATGTGTGTTGTGACTGGCTTACTTGTTGCGGGTCAACATATGCTACCTTCCACCTCCCATTTGTCTTCTTTTCATCAGACGCTTGCATCCTGCAAAAAAGTTTACTTAGGATGGTAATAACAATACATATGGAATTCAATAGATTTGGATGTTGTATAGGGATGTTGACTTACATGGACCAAATGGTGACGAGGTTGATGTCGAGTTTTTCACGACGGAACATTGCATGCAAATCGGGGAAATCGATTGCAACCTACCATTCAAAAGAGCTACTGAACACCCATTTCGGGAGATTGGCGGTGATAGTGTGAATGCCTTGCTGCATGGCGTGCATGATCCAAGTATGCAGCCTCATCAATTCTGACGGCCCTTCATTTAGTTGCCACCTAAACAAGAATGGTTTGCCTTGCTCATATTTGTCGGGCACCTCATCCGACGAAAACATACTTATGTGCTCCTCCTTTTGTTTTTGTAAAGAGGTGCGGGATAAAGACTTTTCATCTGGTGCCTTCTTGAGTACTTGAACATTAGGTGATTCTTTACCGGATGTTGGAGCCTGTTTAGGTTTATTCTTCAGTACTTTCAAGAAAAAGTCAACATCAGATGATTTCGTCTTTGGTTCTCCGGCGTATTGTTGTTGGCGTCTTGGTTGCTGGAGGAGGAGATGGTGGTCTTGGACATGGCAGAGGAGATGGTGGTGCCCCTGCCCCTGCCCCTAATGTCGGAGGAGTTTGTGATCTTTGATCGGATTTCGGAGATGATGTCCCTGCCCCTGCCCCTAATGTCGGAGGAGTTTGTGGTCTTGGATCGGATTTCGGAGATGACGATGCCCCTTCCCCTGCCCCTGATGCCGGACGAGTTTGTGGCATGTTGTTCTCATTATTGTTAACTCCCTGCTCCACAACCATCATGTTGTTGTCATTATTACCGCCTCCATGTTCCCCACCCATTGTGTACTCGACCATTGCAGCATCTGGATCCTGGGGGGGTACTCATCCTTGGCTAGGATGCAAGCAGGGACTTGGTGATGCATTAATTATGATATCTCGACAATGCCACAGTATGTATTGGTTCCTCGCATCACCGAGAAGCGCGATCCCATCCTCAGTAGGGATATCAATCTCGCACGACTCATCAGAAACCGAAACAACTCGAACCCATGCGTACTCTGGCGGTGGTGGATTCAGAAACACACGACCCGTTAGTGCCATGGCTGTCCCAACTTCTCGAAACTTATCAAGTTTTCTTCCATATTGAATAACCAACTTGCATGGTGTATCCTCTACAATGTCATCCACAGGATGCTTGGCGCTAGCAATAGAACCAACACTACTTGGAGTCGGGATGGCTCCGATCTGGGCAAGCATCAAGTTTGGAGGAACCTGTCCAGAACCACCAAATACTAGATTCTCTGCACTTGGCCCAACAGAAGCTTGTTGTTGTTGTATGAAGAAGCCTATCAATTCTTGCTTGGCAATTTCTCTCATCTTGTCTTCAAGCTTCTTCTTATAACGGTCTCGCTTTTTATAACTTGATCAGTGTTACGAAATGCTTTACCCCAGGGCAAGGTAGAAGAAATCCCTCGAACACTGCCAGGGTGCTCAGGTGTTCCGATCACGGCGGATAGAATATCTTTCTCCCTGTCGGGCACGAAAAGACCTTTCTTTTGCATTTCCACAAGTTTTTCCAGCTTCTGATAAATTTGTTCTGTTGAGGGCTTCTGGAATGAAACATTACCGTCAGGTGCTATAGCCGGAACTCGAGCAAGGATCCAATTCCTGCTACGCTCATCCATGCCTTCAAAAATGGTTGGTAAACCAGCTACCCTCCTTTCTTCTTCCTCCTTCCTCCATTTTGCCATTTTGGCAGCATATCCTCCCGAACCCAAGCGATGGGGGTTCTCAGTAGCTTCCATAGCCTTCTCCTTTTGTTGGACGCTCAGAGCTACTGCTTCTGTCGTCTTCTTCTGATCTACGAATTCTTCCCAGACTACAAGCGGAATGTTACCATACACATCCCTAGCATCCTTTCCTTTCTGGACAAATTCAGTGTTAAGTGTAGACCTCCAATTCCTAAGAGCTCTTCCACAAAGGCCCTCAGCAAAAGTTCTACCTGCATTTTCTGTACCTTCCGGATAAACAAATTTTTCTTTCACTTCGGCCCATAATACATCCTTCGTAGCCTTAGGGACTGTCTTCCAACTAGTAGTTGTGATCCAAGACGCCAATTGGTCTCTAACAATTGCACCGACGATGTTTCGAAACCTAGCAGCTATCCCCTTAGTTCGACGGGCTCACCTTTGTCACCCAACCATTCTATCACTAGTTGTCCTCTTTCAGGGATCTGGTTTCTTCTTCTATGACCACGTTTCCTTTTCAGGTTACTAGAACTAGTAGTACCCGAAGGTTGTGGTTCTGAAATGACTTCTGCCTCTTGGGCACGAATGTTAGATGCTCTACGACGTCGTTGCGGGGATCGGTCATTGTTCTACACATAAAACACTATTTAAAGTATATCTTAGTTGAATAAACAAACATTAATTTGAGTGAATGTGCATGCAGACCTCATTCACTTGGTTCGTAATCAAAATCATCGTCTTCGGGACGCCTACGAGGTCGTGGTTCGCTTGGTTCGTACTCAGAAGGAGTTTCATAGTCTCCAATTATACCACTATCACTAGATTCCTCCTCACTGGATTGTTCACTATTAACATTTGATCATAGATAATCCATAATCCATAGTCCATATTTATACAATAAGCCATAGTCCATATTTATACAACAATTCATTTTTATAAAAAAAATCTATTTATCAACAATCCATAGTCCATATTTAATTATTTATACACCAAAACTAATAAAATTAAATCCATAGTCCATTTTTATATAATAAATCTATTTAAAAATTATACACAATCCATAGTCCATACTTATAATAAATCTATTTATACAAAATGCATCATCCATTTTTATAAAATAAATCTATTTATCCACAATCCATAGTCCATATTTAATTATTTATACAACAAAATTAATAAAAGAAAATCCATAGTCCATTTGTAACATTTTAAAATCTATTTATCCACAATCCATGTAATTGCATTTATCCACAATCCATTTATCCACATTTTTAACACATGTAATTGCATTTTGAAAAAAAGAAAAAAACACCAACCAAGCAGGGGCTGTCGTTGCTGCGCCGCCGGCCCCATCCCCGGCCTCCATGTGTGCCGAGCGGTGAGGAGATGAGGTGTCAGTGGCGAGCGGGGGCGGCGGCGGCCGGCGGCGGCGGCGGAGCGGTCGGCGGCGGTTCCCGGCCGGCCGTTGGGGAAGCGGACGTCGGGGAGAAGGACGCCATCCTGGTAGGGAAGAGGGGCGGTGGCACTCGGGGAGGAGGTCGTCGATCGGCGGGGCGACCGCGGACGACGGCGCGGCGGTGGTCCACGGGAGAAGGGGCGGCGCCCTAGCGAAGACGGCGGCGGTCCACGGGGAGAAGGGGTGGGGCCCTCGCGGATGACGGCGGGGCGCTCCTGGACATGGGCCGGGCACTCCTAGAGGACGGCGGGGTGGTCAGAGGGGCGCCAGCGGTCGGGGACGACGGCGGCGCTCGGCGGGAAAATTTTGCAGCCTGACGGCGTCGTTTCGTATTCGCGCCAGACTTAGAAAATTTTTGAGACCGTGTCACGTGTAGATATAGATGGAATCACCACTGGCGGGACACATCAGGCAACTGCCAGCGGTAGACCACCGCTGGCGGGTCACATTAAACAACCGCCAGCGGTGAACCTTACCACAGGCGGATGACTTAAGCAACCGCCAGTGGTGAGAATTCTCGCTGTTGGTTATCATAAGCGCCCGCCAGCGCTGTGATTTGAAAGAATTTAAACTTAACTTTTCAAATGCAAACCTTTTCAAATTCAAATGACAAAACACCTCCTATAAATAAATTCAAATATTTTATGATAAGTTTTTGAAGTTTCAAAAAGTTTTGAACATTTTCACGCCAGGATTTCAAATTTTCAAATTTTGGCAAACCACTATGCTCGCGGTTGACTTATGATAACCGCCAGCATAGTGTTTTTCCATAATTTGCAAAATTTGAAACAGGGGCTTAAATTATTCAAATTTCATTGAAACTTCCCAATGTATCATAAAATATTTCAATTTAAGTATAGGGGGTGTGTTTTTTGTAAAATAAGTCCTAGTTAGAAAAGGTTAGTTCAAATAGGTTCATACACCTAATGAGTTATAGGTTGTTTGACCCTAGAGTCTCATTTGAACTAACCTTTTCAAATTCAAACCTATTCTTATAAAAAAACACCTCATATACATATATTCAAATATTTTATGATAATTTTTGGAAGTTTCAAAGAATTTTGAACATTTTTAGGCCAGGATTTCAAATTTTCAAATTTTGGCAAACCTCTGTGCTTGCGGTTGACTTATGATAACCGCCAGTGGTGTGTCTCATCGCTGGCGGTTTCTTAAGATGCGCGCCAGCATAGTGTTTTTCCATAATTTGCAAAATTTGAAACAGGGGCTTAAATTATTCAAATTTCATTGAAACTTCCCAATGTATCATGAAATATTTCAATTTAAGTATAGTGGGTGTGTTGTTTTGTAAAAGTTGTCCTAGTTAGAAAAGGTTAGTTCAAATAGGTTCATATATACACCTAATGAGTTATGGGTTATTTAATCCTAGAGTCTCATTTGAACTATACTTTTCAAATGCAAACCTTTTTATGACAAAACACCTCATATACATAATTCAAATATTCAAACACTAATTGAAACCATAATTTCCATAATTTGAATTTGAGTACAGGAGGAGAGTCTCATTTTCATCAAAACTTCCAAAACTCTGCTAAATTGATTGAAAGTCTTACAACAACACTAAATATATAAAGTCGTACAAGTGATACATCAAGCCCGACTAATAAGAAGTGCAAGTTTATCCTTTAACAATTCTCCCATCACAGTCTGTACGTAACCATGGCTTCTCCGATTTAGGAATGGTGGCTTCAATTTTTTTATTCTCTTCTCATGATCTTTGAACAAGACTAGTTCCTCGAACTGATTGTAATCCTCAACATCAATTACACCTTCTACTCCTAGAATTCGTTGTTTTCCGGAGACGGCAATGTGCTTCTTCACATTCATAGGATCAGCTATGTAGAAAACTTGTGCAACACGCTCAGCGAGTACCCATGGATCATTTTTGTAACCTACATTGGCAAGGTCTACAAGTGTCAATCCATAATTGTCATCTGTGACGCCATTCGGGTGTTTGACCCATTGGCACCGAAACACGGGGAACCTGATATTCTCTCCATAGTCAAGTTCCCATATTTCCTCTATGAACTCGTAGTAAGTGATGTTGTTTCCGGATTTATCAATCACATCTATGCGGACACCACTATTTTGATACGCAACACTCTTGTTGTCTTTCGCCTTCGTATAGTAGGTGTACCCATTAATTTTGTATGCTTGCCATGAGGTAACATTGCTTGATGGACCAGCCGCCAACCTAGTCAACGTTGTGTCATCTATGGAATTTCCTTGAAATAGATGCTCATGTTCCTTTAACCATGATGGGAAACGACGCTTTTGCTCTTTGATGACCCAATCCTCGGTCCGACTATCATTTTCCTCATGAATCTCATTTTCGTGTTGCACGATAAATGGCTCCACTATTGCAAGTTGTTGCAGAACACTAGCATGTGCTTTCTCCAGTTGTTGGTTGTCCTCGTCAATGAATCTTTTCCTTCCAATGGCCCCTTTCCCTGACAATCTGCCTTCGTGTCGAGATTCCAGTAAACCGATCGCTCTCTTATCTTTTATGTAGTCTATGCAACAATCAACACTCTCTTCTGTATGGTAGCTCTCGAGCATGCTTCCCTTTGGAAATGCCTTGTTTCTCATGTATCCATTGAGAATCGACATGAACCGTTCGTACGTCCACATCTGATGAAAGTACATAGGTCCTAGTTAAGTAATTTGCTCGACCACGTGGATCATTAGATGTTCCATGATATCAAAAAATGACGGAGGGAAGCACATCTCGAGCTAGGCTTGAGTTTCTGACATAAACAGTTGAAGCCTTGCCAACTCTACACAATCTACCACTTTCTGCGAAATGACGTTGAAAAAGTAGCACATCCTTGTGATGACCATCTTAAGAAATACTGGTTTGACAGCTCGGATCGCAATCGCGAGAAAAACAGAAATCATCACATGACAGTCATGAGAGTTACAACTAGTAAGCATCATGTCCTTCAACTAGACCAATGATCGGATGTTGGATGAGAATCCGGTTGGCACTTTCAGCCCGTGCAAGCATTTGCAGATAGCCAACCTCTCATGTTGTGTTAAGTTGAAGCTAGCAGGTGGAAGGTACTACTTACCATTAGGACGTGGTTTTGGGTGAAGTTCTTGCCTAATTTTTAGGTCAACAAGATCCTTACGCGACTTCAGTCCGTCCTTTACCTTTCCTGTTAAGCCTAAGAATCCCATTGTGCTTTCAAACACATTCTTCTAAAGATGCATCCCATCGATGGCATGGCGCACTGTCAAATCTTCCCAGTATGGCAAGTACTTAAAAAATATAGAAATCTTCTTGAAAGGCACATCAATGTTTTCTGTAGTTTCAGCCTCCTTCCTTACCCCTTTTGAATTATCACCTTTTGATTTCTTACCAAGTTTAAACTTGACCTTCTGACACATTTCAAATACGGTTCTACTGGTGGCCGGTTGTGGGGCAAAAGAGTCTTTCTTAATCTTTCCATCGAAATTGTCTGCCATCTTACGGTACTTGTGAGTCCTTAGTAGCTAGCGTTTGTGCCCCATATACACTGTCTTCTGAGATCCATTCAGGTACACAGATATTGTACCATTCAAACAAACTACACAACCTGTTTTTCCTTTTTTCTGACCAGACAAAGAAAATAGGGCAGGGTAATCATTAATGGTAACAAAGATAATTGCCTTAAGTGTGAATGTCTCCCTTCGTACTCATCCCACATCTCAACCCCATGTTTCCAAAACTTCTCCATTTCTTCCATCAATGGCTCCAGGAAGACATCTATATCAATACCAGGTTGCTTCGGTCCTTGGATTAGAATGGTAAGCAAAAGGAACTTTCTCTTGTGACATAGCCAGGGGGAGGTTGTATATGGTCATCAACACTGGCCATGTGTTGTGCGTGCTGCTTCTTTCACCAAATGGATTCATACCATCTGTACTTAACATGCACCTTATATTTCTTTTTTCTTCTCTAAACTCTTTGTGCTTGGAATCAAAGGTCCTCCACTGCCGAGCATCAGAAGGATGTCGAAGCTTCCCATCTGACTTCTCTGGGCGATCTGCGTGCCAAGTCATTAGTTCAGCGGTCTTTGGGTTCAAGAACAATCGCTTTAGACGATCCTTGTTGACGGTGAAAATCCATCAACCTAGCCATGAATTTACCTTCGGTGTTGGCATAAGTTTTATACCTTATCCATTGGTACTAACCCCCATGGTATAACAAGTTCACTTGTGCATGTCGGTTTTGGAGTTTAGTGTTTATGCAGGATTTTAGCGTTGAATGCAAGACTTTCGGGATAAGTTCATCAAGCACCTTGTGACAAGACCTTGAAGCCCATACAAGTCATGCAATGAAGCAAACTTGACTCCAAGAAGCCAGGGACTCAACCCGAGAAGATGATAAACTCCGAGGACCTAACCAGAAAAGTGCCGAATCTTGCGAGACAAGGAGCTACGTCCAACTCGGAGAGAAACTGACGACAAGGGCCTACATGCAAAAGGGGGAAGCATCTAGAAGACTCGGGAACCGACACCACGCAAAGAAGGCCGCGGGGTGGGCCTGGATGGGCCCAGGCTGGCCGGCCCAGGCCGGCCGGCCCAGCTCAGTCCAGGGCCCAATTCCCCCCTCCTTTGACCTAGCCGCCATTCAGGCTATTTAAAGCCCCGGGGTCGAGAGCCAGGCATCATCCAATTCATCATCGGCCGCCGAGGAGCAGAGAAGAGAGGGACACCATCCCGGAGAGGAGAGGGTCTCCCTAGCCGACGTGGGAACCTTACACGGAAGACCACGTCGGAGTTCCCGAAGCTAGAAGCAAGATCAAGGTAGGATCCTGGTGGTGATCTTGTTTATGTATCATTGTAATGGTTGAATTATCAAGTTGAATCTGATTTCTAGCGATCAAGTGTTTCTTCGAAGATTTCGTTTTTCGATCAGCTTTGCTTATTCTAGATCTATTCTCGAGATAGATCAAATAGGTTTTTCTTGTAGTCGCGGTGGCTAGAGGTACACGCCGGATCTTCCGAAAGAACTCGACTTGTCCTTGGACTCGCCCTAGACTACCCGCATGAGTAGGAATACGTTGTGACAGAATGGGGGTTTCGAAAGGCGGGCATTTTCGGAGTCGAACAGGAAACCACGATTAAAAGAGGCTTCTAATAAGATTCGATTTGCTACTTCTTCTCTTACTTGGAACTTCAACAAAAGGCTTAACCCGATCTCTCTAGATCGGTTTATCTACCCTATCTTCTTTGTTATCTCCGGTCTTTAGTAGATTAGATTAGTTTCGTGTTCTTTATCTAGATGCATTAGGGTTTCCCTTTTATCGAAGATTGAAGTTACTTGGCTTTACTAGATCATCTTTTGCGTCACACATTTGTTCCACGGATTCGATACCTTGGGTTCACCACTCGAGGGAAGAAGGGTCCCTTGACTACGATGGGAGACTTGTCCGCTTGCAAGTCTAAACGAACTTTGATACAACTATTAACCGTCAACAAGCCCCTTTTTCTGGCGCTGTTACTGGGGAACAAGTGATCAAGATTTGATCTTTTATTGCCTTTTTGTAATTTTTAGTTTTCTTTTAGTTTTTCTTTTTGCATCTACTAAACTTTGATCATCTTCAAAATAAATCTAATCTAGTTTGTCTAACCCTAGTTTTCATAGATTTAGTTTTACTTTCTAGTTTTTGCATATTTTGTTTATTGCTAACCCTAACAGGAGATGGAGGCTACCTCTCCAACAAACCCGATAATTTTGTGGATGATCCAGAAAAACTTTACAGGCTAAGGAGACGTGAAGCACATCAAGCTGAAAAGCTGGATTTTGTAGATTTGAAGTCAGAAGATAAAGGATCGAAGGAATCTCTGAAGAATTCACCACCTCAAAGTCCTCGGGAGAATCGACTTCCACCGATGGGTGACCAACCGCAAGAGCGCAAGATTGGGGAGCTATGCACCCCAGACATCATCGACCTACCAATCTCGAATCTTGATGAGATCGGAAGACCGTTCGAGATCAAGACCTCAACTATCCGCATGGTGCAACATTCACCCTTCACCGGTAAAGAGGATCCTGACCTTCACCTCCAAGCGTTTATTCAACTATGTCAAACTTTCAACATGGATGGGGTGACTCAAGATCAAATGAGGGCAAGGCTTTTTCCGTTCTCACTTCTCGGGAAGGCTTTGCAATGGTTCCACTCTCAACCGGCGGAGACAGTGCAAAATTGGAACACGTTGATGAAGGCTTTCATGAAGGAATACTACTCGCCGGGTATAACTCAAAGCTTGCGTAATAATATTGCCACCTTTGTTCAATATCCTACGGAAACTATCTCGGAGGCATTCGAGTGCTTCAACGAGTACACTCGGGCGGTTCCACATCACAAGTTCCCGAAGGAAGACCTCGTGCAAAAGTTGTATCAAGGACTCACCATGGCGTCAAGGACAATCATCGATGCATCGGTGTGGGGATCTATCATCGAGCTTACACCGACGGAAGCTTTCACTCTATTCAAGAAGGTCGCGGATAATGACACGTGGGCGTCATCCGGGCGCCTACATCCGGTTCAACCCACGGGGAACGTCAAAGGAGTCTTGCAAGTGGAGAAGGAGAACATACTTGAAGGCAAGATTGATTCACTCATGAGGGGGTTGGAGAAGATGGAGATAGAAAAGAAAGAGGCTCAAGACTTGAAGGCCACCGAAGCGAGATCCACATGCGAAGAATGTGGAGAGTATGGCCATGTCCGCAAAGATTGTCCGGAGGAAGCCAAAGCGCTCGACTACATGAGGAAGGGAGAATTGCCAAACTTCCGCTATGGGCAAGGTAGACCTCAATTTAATGCAAGCTCATCCATTCTGAATTCGGTTCCGCTTCGTATACAATTGAAGGAATTCATGGACGAGCAAGACAAGATCAACAAGGAAACCGTCACCAAGTTCAAGACCATAGACAAGGTGTTGGAGAACATCAATAACAAAGTGACAGAGGTCGGGAGCTCCAACCATCAAGTGCTCAACATGATGAAGATGCTCGAGACGCAAGTGGGACAACTTGCCGGGCGCCTCACTAATGATGAAGGGAAGCTTCCGGGACAACCTAAAGGTCCCGAATCGGCGAAGGCCATTCAAACACGTTCGGGAAAGGAGACCGAAGATCCGGAACGTTCCGCGGGAGCAAGGAAGCCTAAACCATCTGCCGAGATGGAAGGAATTGCTAAGGAGAAGGTTACGGGGATCGTCACCGAAGAGCCCGAATTTGAGATGCCGGAAGAAGACAAGAGGATACCACAACTCAAGCCACGCTACTTCCGAGGTAAACTTCACAACCACTTTGAGAAGTTTGTGGAGGTTGTGCATAGACTTAGCATCAACATGCCATTATTAGATGTCCTACAAGTACCTACATATTCTCGTTACTTTAAAGACATACTTGCAAATAAATATGAGATGGCAACACTCGGGATAGATCATGTCAAGATGTCTGAGGAGTGTAGTGCCGCTATTGCTAATGGGCTAGAGAAGCAAAAGGACCCCAGATGCCCTACAATTCCATGTTCCGTTGGTTCATTCAATTTCGAGAAGGCGTTGTGCAACCTTGGAGCAAGTGTGAGCATCATGCCAAGGGATGTGTTCGAGAAGCTACGCCTACCATTGGAGCCTACGGGTATGTGTTTGGAGTTGGGAGATAAATCCATTCGCTATCCCTTGGGCATTGCCGAAGATGTACCCGTGAAGGTCGGACACCACTTCATCCCCGTCAACTTCGTGGTGCTCAAGATGGGAGAGAGGGAGAAGCCGCTGCTCATCCTTGGGAGGCCTTTCCTCAAGACCGTGGGAGCTACTATTGATGTTGGCAAGGGGGAGATCATGTTCGACATTAACGGAGAAAGGAGTTCCTTCAAGTTCCGACCACGACTCGAGGCATGCAATATGATTGAAGTTAAAAATGTTCCACCTCCTCGTCTCGTTGTTAAGGAAGAACCAAGGAGAAGGAAGGGCTGAAAAAGAAGAAGGAGCCGAAGAAGAAGGACGTAAAGAAAATCAAGGAAGGTGTTGCATCCGTCAAGACAAAGGAAGAAAAGCCGCCTGTGAAGACCAAAAAAATGACTAAGCCGGAAGATAAGCTCGTGCCCAAGATGGTGCGGAAGTGGGTACCCAAGATTGCAACACCCGCAAAGAGCATTGATCCGAAGTAATCAAGTGAAGAAGTCTAGCCATGGACTATAAACGAAGCGCTAGGCGGGAGGCAACCCGTTTCGTCGAGTCAAGAATAAGCTACCGGGAGGACAACCCGATTCCAGGTTTTTCGAGTCTTTTTAATAATTTAGTTTTGAATTTTATTACGCAAAGACATTAGACTTAGAAGTGGTTGAACAATATTAGAGACATAATTCTTGGTTGAATATTTTGCTTGATCATAAACCCTTTACTTGAACCCTCCTATGTGTTTGTTTCTTTTCGAGAAACCACAACCAAATAAATTCAGAACCTAACTCAACCCTTCATCCTTATTATGGTGTTGTGGTTGACTTATTTTTCATGCTAGCTATTATTTAAATTTCAGCACGTGGTAGGACTCGCGTAAACCTAGAAACTAAACTTTTGGTTGGTTTTAAAAATCTATATCCTTGGTTTCTCTAAGATTAGAATTTTTCTAAGCCTCATTTAATTTTGTTTTATTCAAAATCTCTCTCATTTAGCCAAAATTAGAACCTAAACCTATGCCCCCATGATCAAGCCGGGAAAAGTTTGCTCTCAACCAATGAAGGCAAACTATACCGGTGAGACCGATATCAACGTAGTCGGAAAATATTTTCGACTTACATTTGTTTTTAATGGTTTACAAACTTCTCTAAATTTATGCTTGAGCTCTTCCATATCTCTAAAAATATTTTAATTTTTGAAATTAGAGGAGTGCTTAACCTTAAACATACTTATAGGGAGGCAATCTAGTTTAAGTTAATCATGCATGCACCATTGGATACCCTTTCATCAACTTTCATCAAGTCCACATGCAAAGGACAAGCATGGGTGGGCAGCAAGCATAACTTTGTAGGAAATTCATGGTGGCATGTGAAGCAAGTGGAGCAAGGGAGCATGGACATGACTCAAAGCATGAAGCATCAAGTGGAAGGACCAATAATGCAGGAAAAGGAGTGGACCAGAGCGTTTGGGCGGTGCAACTCGTGGAGCACGCGGGCAAGAAAGTCATGGAGGAGAAATGATCGTGCTGGAAGAAAACCGAGCCAGGGGAGAGCACGCGGCCACCCGGGCGGTCGGCCCGAGCCGGCCGGCCTCCCCTACAAAAGGAGCCCCCGGCTCCCCGTCTTCTCGGGCGAGCAAGCATCCGTCTCCTTCCTCAGTTTGTGTGCTCAAGTTTTCGTGCCCAGAACCACCGTAGACATAGCCAACCTTCCCAAGCTTGATAGCTCAAACAATACACACCCTTAATCAACTCAAAGTCCACATTCCGAAGTAAGTTTTTAAGTGCCTAGTTACCGGTTGCAACCCGGAATTTTAGTGGAGTGCTGCAATCATGTGGAAGAAAACCACAAGTCTCTTCACCAAGAAGAAGGAGTCATCGTCATCCAAGCCGTCTTCGACGATGTCTTCGAGGAGGCACTCGGTTTCTGAGTCTCCTTGAAGCATGGAGGAGGACACGGCACCGCCAAGGAGGAACGACGCTCTCCTCCTCGGTGGCATGAGGGCAACAAGGAGCACGTCCATGAGGTTTACCGAACCTCAAGGGCGTACGGAGGAGCCGCCCGTCCGACCTCGATGATCGACACGTTCATCCGCGCCACCTCCATACACTCCGCGGTATTCCACATATGGCTTCATCATATTGTCAGAGGAGGAGGAGGAGGAGAAACTCTCTCATCTTGAGAAGAGTCTTGTGGCCAACGTCGACTTCGACGATCAAGCACTCAACTACTTGGGTTTCGGCACCGACATATATTATATGTTGGGGCACCTTGGATGGGTGCAATTCTCCAACGGGGTGTCAGCAGACACGCACAAAGAGTTTGCCTTGGAAATCTTGATGACTATTGTGCCTATACTTGATGATGGGGTGTAAAGTTTATCATTCCGTTTGGAGGGAGTCCAACAAGTGGTTCCCTACGAGTATGTTAGGGAGCTACTTGGGTTCCAAAAGGGAGCTCCGGAGAAAGTTGCGTGCCGCCTGGCATGTTAGATGGATTTTGGAATTTAATCTCCAGAGAAGCCCACCAACAACGCAACTGCATCCGTAACCCCATTATCCAAGTATTCCACTCTTGGATGAGCAAGAGGATATTGGGGAGGATGAGGGAGACGAAGGTGACCGACACGGAGTTGAATTGGCTCTACTCGGCTTTAATTTCCAAGCAGCCAATAGACCCCTCATACCTTATGATCAATCGATGGTGTTGCGAGGCAACATCGGGGGCGGGAGATATTGGTTCGGGGTGCTACCTCTCTATGTTGGCCATCTCCCTACGGCTGGGGATCACAAGAAACCCCGAACATCTTTTGCGTGGGACCTCTCTCGGCATTGAGTATTTGAAACAAGGAAAATATGTTAGTGGAGATGAGAGAGGAGGTTTTCATGTGGCCAAGGTGAACTTACCCCTTCCGGATGCAAGGCTTAGGCTTTTCATTCAAGGAAGGGAAGATTGGTTGGAGGAGGGACTCCTTGTCTCGGCGAAGAAAAATAAAAGAGGAAGAATCGTAGAGGAGGGATCCTCCTCCGCACAAGCGGGTGGTGCACAACCCAACTATGTACCACCATTTGGCAGGATTCCTCCTCCACCAAATTATTACGGAGGGCCACAAACGCAAGCATGGGGGGTGGTGCACCGGTACCCCCACCAAATTATGTGGTGCCCAATGTAACCTTCGCGGAGCCCTACACACAATATCCCCAACCACAACAAAGCATTGCCATAATTGGAGGGTATGTTGCGAGAAATATGCAAAACGTCGCAGCCATCCAAACCAACGCGGCTCAACTTGGTGAGGGCAATGCAAATGTTGCCTATGAGCTTGGAAGCCTTCACCTAGTGGAGCCGGATCAATTCGTTGGAAGGGGTGTCCAACCCTACTACGAGCAAGGGTACAACTATCAAGATTATCAACACCAACCACCGGCGGAGGATTAGGAAGAAGGAGGAACCTTAGTTTTCTTTTCTTTTCCCTTTCTCTGTAATTTTCAGCTTTTTGTTTGTTTGTGTTTGCGTAATATTTTCAGTTTTCATTTAAATTCCAGCAAGTGTGTTTGTTTATTTTCAGCATGTATTTCAGCTTGTTTTCACCATTAATAAAGACACCACCTTGTTTACATCATTGGAAAAGTTACAAAATTTGTGCCATGATGATATATGATTATAATTGCCGCTTTGTTTATCTTTGTAATTGATTTATGCATGTTAAAGCTAGTGCTCTCTTAAAATACGAATCTGAATCTATCTAAATGCTAGCTTAATCTTTAGAGGAGGTTATGAGTAAAATAAAGACCCATAGTGTTTTATGTGCTCTCAAGTTATAGATAGATTAAAGATGATTTTTATGCCCAAAAATATCGCTAACCTTGTCATGAATATCACTTGTGTGTTGCTCAACCTATCCAGAGCCTAATATATATTTAGTGCATAAACCTTAGTGTACAAGATTTATTTTTGAGTGAGTTATTGCAGGCCATGATTTCTCTGGCCCGAGACTAAGAAGCTGGTCATTCCGTTTTTGCGTATCTATCTTTTTGCCAGCCTTTTATCCGTGCATTGTGTATCCCCGCATCGGAGATCTCACAAACCTCGCCGGATATCCACCCTTAAAACCAAATATCATCTTTTGTGAATACCTCCTTGACCACAACCTATCGTTGAGAATGGATCATCAATTCAAGGAAGATCGCAAGACGGTGCCAACATTGAAGAATTCAAGTATCTCTCCAAGGAAAAATATTTCCGGTACCTACCTTATTTATCGCCTCTTTGCTCGAGGACGAGCAACGTCTAAGCATGGGGGAGGAGGTAGGTACGATGCAATTTTAGAGATCAAAGGGGAGCAAATAAAAAAATTATGAGAAAAAATGAGAAAAAGAAAGAAAAAAGAAAGAGAAATATTAGAAAAAGAAAAAATATGTGAGTATGTGTAAAAATAAAAATAAAGTGAACTCCCTGGTTCTCTAAAGTGCATTAGGAATTTCAAGGCTTCAAGATTAAAAGATCCATACTCATTTTCCAACCATGTGCAATCCGATAACGAGGACTTCCTTTGTGCCTCAGGATCACTCTTTGCCATTTGCACATGTCCACCTATCTCAAGTGTGTGTATTTTCTCTTTCCCCTCCTTGATATAATATTATTTTCCAATGACCTTTTTGACAAGTCTCGGTAAGACCATGAGAAGCTTATCTTGTTTTGACAACATCTCATTTATAATATCTTGGTAGGACTAAACATTCCCAAAGCTCCATATAAATCCTACCACACATATATGTTATGAGGGGGAAAGGAGTAGAATATATAGGCTTGAGAGACATGATGAGATGAGAGTTTTTGAGCAATATGCAAGATGATTTAAATTTGTGTACTTGGTTTAGCTCTTTTTCATCAAGTCCTTTATTTTCAAAATTTCTGAGATCTATTTAAAATTTTGTGAGCATGTTAATACTTGTGAGATAACCTTAATTAAGAATCTACCCTCCGTAGAGATGAAGGCTAGTACATTATGGAACTTTAACGAATTAAAATTTCGAGAGCATTATGTTTTCTCATGTATCATCAAGTGCAAGGTTTAAACATTGATGGGCAATGATGATATCCATCGAAGGCTTACTCGAGGACGAGCAAGGTTTAAGCATGGGGGAGATGTTGACGGTGAAAATCCGTCAACCTAGCCATGAGTTTACCTTTGGTGTTGGCATAAGTTTTATACCTTATCCTTTGGTACTAACCCCCGTGGTATAACAAGTTCACTTGTGCATGTCGGTTTTGGAGTTTGGTGTTTATGCAGGATTTTAGCGTTGAATGCAAGACTTTCAGGATAAGTTCATCAAGCACCTTGTGACAAGACCTTGAAGCCCATACAAGTCATGCAATGAAGCAAACTTGACTCCAAGAAGCCAGGGACTCAACCCGAGAAGATGACAAACTCCGAGGACCTAACCAGAAAAGTGCCGAATCTTGCGAGACAAGGAGCTACGTCCAACTCGGAGAGAAACTGACGACAAGGGCCTACATGTAGAAGGGGGAAGCATCTAGAAGACTCGGGAACCGACACCACGCAAAGGAGGCCATGGGCTGGGCCTGGATGGGCCCAGCCCGACCGGCCCAGCCCAGTCCAGGGCCAAATTCCCCCCTCCTTTGACCTAGCCGCCATTCGGGCTATTTATAGCCCCGGGGTCGAGAGCCATGCATCATCCAATTCGTCATCGGCCGCCGAGGAGCAGAGAAGAGAGGGACACCATCCCGTAGAGGAGAGGGTCGAGCTAGTTGACTAGGGTCTCCCTAGCCGACGTGGGAACCTTGCACGGAAGACCACGTCGGAGTTCCCGGAGCTAGAAGCAAGATCAAGGTAGGATCCCGGTGGTGATATTGTTTATGTATCATTGTAATGGTTGAATTATCAAGTTGAATCCGATTTCTAGCGATCAAGTGTTTCTTCAAAGATTTCGTTTTTCGATCGGCTTTGCTTATTCTAGATCTATTCTCGAGATAGATCACATAGGGTGTTCTTGTAGCCGCGGTGGCTAGAGGTACACGCCGGATCTTCCGAAAGAACTCGACTTGTCCTTGGACTCGCCCTAGACTACCCGCATGAGTAGGGATACGTTGTGACAGAACGGGGGTTCCGAAAGGCGGGCGTTTTCGGAGTCGGACGGGAAACCACGATTTGAAGAGGCTTCTAATAAGATTCGATTTGCTACTTCTTCTCTTGTTTGGAACTTCAACAAAAGGCTTAACCCGATCTCTCTAGATCGGTTTATCTACCCTATCTTTCTTTGTTATCTCCGGTCTTTAGTAGATTAGATTAGTTTCGTGTTCTTTATCCAGATGCAGTAGGGTTTCTCTTTTACCGAAGATTGAAGTTACTTGGCTTTACTAGATCATCTTTTGCGTCACACATTTGTTCCACGGATTCGATACCTTGGGTTCACCACTCGAGGGAAGAAGGGTCCCTTGACTACGACGGGAGACTTGTCCGCTTGCAAGTCTAAACGATCTTTGATACAGCTATTAACTGTCAACAATCCTTCACCGGCAAGTACCACATCACCAATGCAGGGACTTTACATTGAGTAGCAGTGTCAGTACCAGTACTATACTCCTCCTCAACTTGAGAAAATACACTTTTCTTTCCACCCACCTTCTGCTTCGTTCCTTTAGATGCAATGACCTGTTCCACAGAAAAATCGACATTACTTTTGTAACGATTAGCATCGCAATTTGGACACTTCTCTAGTTCTGCATAGTCACCGCGGTACAATATGCAATGGTTCCTACATGCGTGTATTCTTTGCACTCGCATCTTTAATGGGTTGATAATCTTCTTTGCTTCATATGTGTTTCTTGGGACCAAGTTAGGCTTCGGGAGTAGATTGGCCAACAAAGTAAGGAGTTCGTTAAAACTATTGTCCGACCATCCAAATTTTGCCTTCACAATCAGAAGATGGAGAATGAAACGCAACACGGTCCACTCCTTCCCACAACCCTCATACATACGGTCCTTTGCTGCCTTCTTTAGTGTCTCAAAATTTTCTAACCCTTTAGCACTCCCTAGCAACACCTCCGGTTCAATGTGGCGCAACATTTCTTCCATATCAACATCACATTCCTCGTCCACCTGTGGTGCATCTGTTTGATCATCATTTTGATCTTCACAGCCAAAAGCATCATCCGTCATGACATGATCATTTTCATCTGCATCTTCATCACCCACTTCATCATACCTGATGCCGATGTCTGCATTGTTGAAAGTACTTTCTGCTTCACCATGGTGGGACCAAGTTTTGTATCCTTTCATAAAACCACACTTTATCAAATGCATCTTGATGGCATTAATATCTTCCCACACAATTTTGTTGCAACAATCACAACATGGACAATGTATTTGCTTTGTCCTAGAAATTTGGGCATGCTTCTGCACAACCTCAAGAAAGTTTGTTAACTCTGTCAAGAATGTAGACGAATTTCTCTGTATGCCATACATCCACGCTCTATGTTCCATCTTAAATAACCTATAAAAGTGATTCTATTAATTATTAACTCTGTATGCTCTATGCTTCATTTAATATGTAAAAAAGGAAACAAAACTAAATTCTATAAATTTAATTATTGAAGATAATAATTTTAATTACAAACTAATAATTTAATATGTAAACTTGCTTGTAAAATTGCAATAATAATTTAATATAATTGCTTCTATAATGTAAACTTGCTATTAATGACAAACTAATAACTTATATAATTTAATATAACTTGCTTCTATATTATGAACATTTAAATATTTTGCATTGATAAACTGATAATTTAAATCTAAAGCTATTTAAAAAATAAATCTCTAAATCAATATCTCTCTTCACTCCCCTCTCTCTCCTAGCTAACCCTAGGTCTAGATCTAGATCCCTATCTACATAGAAATCATTAATAAAAGGAGAAAACTAAGGTTAAAATAGCACAAACTCACCTTATATAGCCACCTCCTCCAAGAAAATCAAGAGCAAAACCTTCCCCCCTAGATTTGGTGTTTTTGGAGCTTTTCCCGAGCTCCTCTCAGGCACAATGCCATTGGAAGGTTGCTGGGAAGAAGGGGCGGATCTATATTTATAGAAGACACAGTGCTGGCGGTTGGCATAAGGCAACCGCCAACAGTAATCTCTGCGCTGGCAGTACCTTATGTTGACCGCCAGTACTGTATCCATTTATGCTGGCGGTTGGCATAGGCCGACCGGCCGCCGCCGATACCTCTCCTGGCGGGCTATTAAGCCACCCGCCAGCACTGATGCCTCTCCTGGCGGGCTATTAAGACAACCGCCAGCACACTTGTCTGAATATCTTCGGTCCTAACGCGGTTTGACTCAACTACTCACTCACTCACTCGCTCGCTCCCAACCCTAGCCGCCGCCGCAAGCAGCCGCAACCGACCCTGCCCCCTGCCAGCTTCACCCACGTGCCGCCGCGCCTCAGCCGCCGCCATCGGCAAACTGTCGACCCACTCTTCAACCTCCAGTTCCTCGACCGACGTCGAGTAGGTTCACCGCCGTCACATGGTGAGCAGCTCGGTGGCGCCGAACCTTAGCCAATTCGTGCCTCTTGTAGCGAACATGGCCTCACATGCCATTAGTTCGGAGTTTGATTTTGGTGATTCATGACAACATGATCATTGGGACTAACCTCATTGTCTAGCTTGTCTTTGTAGACATTTCTAGGTCCCAAGGATGCAAGAAAACCCCATGCAAAAATGCCAAAACAAAGGGTCAAAACCGAGCAAGAAAAGGAAAAGAGAAGACACCGTCGGATGAACCGACGGTCCCACATTTACAAGCGTCGGTGCAATCGTCGGACGAGTTGGTACACAGGGTGAAACCCTAGGTACCGTCGGATGAACCGACGGTCCATTTTTTACATGCGTCGGACGAGTTGCGAGAGGAAGAGCAAGGAAGGCGTGCAGCACCGGATGATCCGACGGTCCGAGTGAGGAACCCGTCGGTCTATCCGACGCCCGGCTTGAATCAAGACGAGAGACGCGCCAAGTCGAAGCCTTCAAAGACCGGATGATCCGACGCCTTGGTCAAGGCATAGCGTCGGTCTATCCGACGGTCCGTTGGGAAGCTAACGATCGACTCGGACGCGAGGCCTTCGGCACGGGATGATCCGACGTAGCGTCGGAGCATAGCGTCGGAGCGCTTGTGTCCAGAGAACCTCAACGGCTACGTGACGTGGGAGGGGCACCGGATGAACCGACGCCCTGAAAAGCATAGCGTCGGATCATCCGACGGTACCTTTTTCAGTGGACGTTAGCCAACGGCTAGTTTGATGCCTTGGGCTATTTATACCCCCTCCACTCACTCATTTGAGGTGGCTGGATTGTGTGGAAGTGCAGAGGAGTTCAAGACACATTCAAGATCATATCCAATCCATCCAAGTGCTTAATTGCTCATCCTTAGACTAGTGCATGCTTTGTGTGTGTGCTTAGTGCTAGGCTTAGCTTAGAGCTGAGTGAGTGCAAGGTTGTGCCAACCTTGTGAGGTGATTCTTGAGTGAATCCGGTTGTACAAGGTTCGCCGAAGCCTTGGGGCCTAAGTGGCTCACCGGCAATCGTCATCGACCCTCCGGCTTGGTGTGGAGCGGCGAGGACACTTTGTGCGGGGACGTGGAGACCCCCCTTCCTTGGTGGAGAAGCTCCTTAGTGGAGGCGGCATCAAGGTGACCAAGGGAGCTTGACAAGTGCCTAGGTGGCTAGCCTTTGTGGCAAGTCAAGTTGGTGCTCTTGGGAGAGACTTGGTGACCGGGAAGCAATACTCTTGTGTGAGTGCTTCAACAACGTGGACTAGGGGTGGCTTAGTGCCTACCGATACCACGGGATAAATCGCGTGTCAAGAGTTTGCTTCCTCTCATCCCCTTTACGTTTCCGCATTTACTCTATTGCAATCTTTGCTTGTCTCTACATTCCTAGAGTAGTATCATGCTAGGATTGGCTATAGGTTGCAAACCTTCTTTTGGGATGGGAGTTTCACACTAGAACAACCGTAGTTGCACATATAGATAGTATGTTCTAGTTTACCTTTGAGAAAAAGTAGTGAAGCCATAGGCTAAGTTTTTAGTTGCCTAATTCACCCCCTCCCCCTCTTAGGCTAACGGGCATCCGATTCCTTACAAGTGGTATCAGAGCCGGGACTCACTTCCTTCACAAGGAAACGCCAATTCGATTGGTAAATTGTGAAAACCGGCTCATTGGAACGGTTAGGCTTCACCGCCTAGTGAGTTGCTCTATAGAGGAATGAAAGGGGTGGATACCTTAGGTTTGGCTCCACATTTCGATGGCACGGGCTATCCTCGGTGGAAGGTTCTCATGGAGGCCTATCTCCAAGCAAGGGACCTTGATGTTTGGAGAGTCACCGATGAGGGCATGAAAAATGGTACTAGAAAGGAGAAGCAATTTGATGTGATTGCTAAGAGTATCATTTTGTCCTCACTAGATGTAGGCGTTTTCAATAGAGTTTTTACTTGTGAAAATGCTCATGAGCTATGGAAGACCATCAAGGAGCAAAATGAGGGTTCAAAAGAAGTTGCTAATGAACGCTACGGTTGTCTCCTTGAGGAATTCAATAGCTTTAAGCAACTTGCTAATGAAAATGCCGAATCTATGTACTCACGCCTAAATGTGCTTGTCAATGAGATAAATGCCTTAGGTGTGAAGGACATCACGGACTTGAACATCAACCGCAAGATCCTTCAAAGTCTCCGAAGCCCGACTATGACTTGGTGAAGGCAATCATCTACGAGAAGAAGCTCGAAGATTTGAAGCCATCACATATCTTGAGCAAGATCATGGCACATGAGCTTCAACTCATGCCCAAGTCAAAGAAGGCGCCCCAAGAAAAGCCCCAAGAACCATCCTCTCCAACAACAAGCCATGCTCTCTCAAGCCGACAAGAGAAGGTGTTGAGTAGAATGGCTACTCATGGAAGCTCAAGTGAGGATGATGGTGATAATGAAGATTCCTCAAGTGATGAAGAGGTTGAATCTATGGTGGCCGAGTACGTGAAGAAGATCTTCAAGTATGTGAAGAAAGTCAACATGTACGGCTACAACATCCACTTGAGAGAAGGGCGCCATCATCAACACATCAAGTTCACCAAGATCAAGCACAAGCCCAAGAAGAAGGTGGTCAAGGAGAGAAGATCAAGGCAAGAAGCAACCTTCGCCGTCCGCGAGTGGACAAGTGGTGGATCAAGTTCTTCTAGCTCAAGCGATGAATCAAGAAAGAACTTCACCACCCGCTTCATGCAAGGACCTTCATCATCACACATGTGCCTCATGGCCAAAGGTATGGAAAGCAATGTAAGTGATGACGAATCCGACACCACCTCTCTCAATGATCTTGTTGAGCTAATCCATGAGCAAAAAGGAATGCTTGAACAACAAGCTAATGAAATTAAAGAACTCAATGCTCTCAATGATCTTAGTGACACCCTTGCTACAAATTATGAACATTTGTTGTGCAAATTCAAATTGCTTAGCAAGGAGTGTGATGAGCTAAAATCTAAGCTTGAGAGCAAAGAGACTAAAACAAGTAATTCCTTTGAGCTTGATGAAACATCTATCCCTTGTGCAATTCCTATCTCCAAGGTAGATGCTTCAACTTCTTGCATTGATTTAATTGATGAATTCTGCTCACCATCTTGCCATGAGAATGTTGTTATAGAAACATGTGATTATCTCATAGGCAAGGAAAATGATGAGCTCAAGCAAGAAGTGAAATGGCTCCGAGAGAGGTTGACAAACTTGATGGGCAATGGCAAGAACAATGAAGAACAAGTGGACATCTCTCAAGACATGAAGTGCCAAGTCCAACCTTCTCAAGATAACCGTGATCCCATGGTGAAGAAGCTTGAGAAGGGTGCAACCGTGACTTGCTACAAGTGTCATGGAGAAGGGCACAAGTTCTACAAATGCCCTCAATTTGTCAAGAAGATGGACAAGGGCGAAAAGAAGAAGTTGAAGCCCACCATCAAGAGCTCCCTCATCTACACCAAGCCCAACCGCAAGAACAAGATCAAGAGAAACACCTACGTCATCAAGAAGAAGGCTAATGGCAAGGTGGTTGCACACAAGGTTGGGAAGATGAAGGAGGAGCGAGGTTGGAACCAACCCATTTGGGTGCCCAAGGAAGTTATCACCAACATGAAGGGGCCTCAAATGGTTTGGGTTCCAAAGGCCACTTGAAGGACATGAGTACGGGGACTTGGGAGGCTTGGCACAATCAATATGAGAAGATTCAAGCCTATAAGCCAAGCTTGCAAATTGGACATGTGTTGCCCAAGTTCCCCGGTTGAGGTAATGGAAACTAGTACCTATCTCTTGTATCTTTGTAGCTCCATTGCCTTGTTTAGGTTGCATTTGATGCAATATTTACATATGGTGGGTTGCTTGTGTCATGTTCTAACCCATGAGCAATCTACATGGTTTGTTTAGTGTGTAGGAAAGCTACACTTGTTCTTTCATGGTGCATGTTTTCATTTATATATCTCTTTGCATCATGAGAAAGCTATAGGGTTAGCTTCCCTTTTGTTTTCATAAACAATGTGCATACATTTGGTTGGTGATTCAAACACTAAATGCACACATTTAGGGGGAGCTCATCCTATGGTTTGGTTATGGGACTAACATTGTTTCAAGCCTATATTATGTAGTCCCTTGGTGACGCGTTCCGGTGCGGTGTTTCATTCTAAGAGAATGCTATTTCACTCTCAATGTGATCTAACATCTCTAAAAGAGTGAATATAGCAATATGAGCTTCATGCTATTGAGTCATGACCTTGCGAGCTTATGTCTCTATATAAGTTCAAAGGCAATGTACTCATACATTCCTAATCCTTGTGGTACCCCAAGTGTCTTCTTGCAAGCTTCTTCCAAGTGGTGTCACCTAGTTATATCATTTCCAAGTGGCTCATCTCAATGTGGTGCCAACAAGGTAGAGAGGATCACCCCCCGGAGGGATGCAATGATCAAAAGACTACAAGTGATATCTACAAGTGGTAATGTAACAAGAACCCATTTGTCTTATCTCTTGTCCCTTAAGCTACCTCCTTGCATGATATGCTCTAAGCTTCCTTGTCTTTCAAGTTTGTAGTTGTGCACTTGTTTCTCACTACCCTTGTCTTGCAAGTGATATTCTTTTTATGCACACACTTAGGGGGAGCTTAGTTTGTATCATGTTAGTCTCATGAGCTTGTGATCCACCTTAGTTATTCACACATGTGGTATCTTCATTGATATCATACTTATGGATCATGGTTCATGCGGCTTTCTCCCTTGCATTTAACATCTCTCCTTTGAGCTATGGTTGCTAGATCTTGCTAGTTTCCTTGGACCCGTTTGCTTTGGACTTTTTGGAGATTTTATTCCAAAGGGGGAGAATGAGAGACCAAAGCAAGCGTGTGGCGTAAGCTTACAAGTGGGCTCAAGGATGCTTACAAGTGATTTCAAGGATTTGAGACCAAAGGGGAGAATGTGAACATAAGAGCAAAAAAGGGGAAAGTTTGATCTAGGGGGAGTTTGGATGATGGTAAGCATCCAAGCAAGTGTAAGTGGTTCTAATTCTGTCAATTCTAGCAAATTTATGCTTGCTTTGGTTGTGTTGTCATAAATCACCAAAAAGGGGGAGATTGTAGCGAACATGGCCTCACATGCCATTAGTTCGGAGTTTGATTTTGGTGATTCATGACAACATGATCATTGGGACTAACCTCATTGTCTAGCTTGTCTTTGTAGACATTTCTAGGTCCCAAGGATGCAAGAAAACCCCATGCAAAAATGCCAAAACAAAGGGTCAAAACCGAGCAAGAAAAGGAAAAGAGAAGACACCGTCGGATGAACCGACGGTCCCACATTTACAAGCGTCGGTGCAATCGTCGGACGAGTTGGTACACAGGGTGAAACCCTAGGTACCGTCGGATGAACCGACGGTCCATTTTTTACATGCGTCGGACGAGTTGCAGAGGAAGAGCAAGGAAGGCAGTAGCACCGGATGATCCGACGGTCTGAGTGAGGAACCCGTCGGTCTATCCGACGCCCAGTTTGAATCAAGACAGAGACGCGCCAAGTCGAAGCCTTCAGCACCGGATGATCCGACGCCTTGGTCAAGGCATAGCGTCGGTCTATCCGACGGTCTGTTGGAAGCTAACAGTACCGACCTGGACGCGAGGCCTTCAAGACGCGGATGATCCGACGTAGCGTCGGAGCATAGCGTCGGAGCAGTTGTGTCAGAGAACCTCAACGGCTACGTGACGTGGGAGGGGCACCGGATGAACCGACGCCCTGGAAAAGCATAGCGTCGGATCATCCGACGGTACCTTTTTCAGTGGACGTTAGCCAACGGCTAGTTTGATGCCTTGGGCTATTTATACCCCCTCCACTCACTCATTTGAGGTGGCTGGATTGTGTGGAAGTGCGAGAGGAGTTCAAGACACATTCAAGATCATATCCAATCCATCCAAGTGCTTAATTGCTCATCCTTAGACTAGTGCATGCTTTGTGTGTGTGCTTAGTGCTAGGCTTAGCTTAGAGCTGAGTGAGTGCAAGGTTGTGCCAACCTTGTGAGGTGATTCTTGAGTGAATCCTGTTGTACAAGGTTCGCCGGAAGCCTTGGGGCCTAAGTGGCTCACCGGCAATCGTCATCGACCCTCCGGCTTAGTGTGGAGCGGCGAGGACACTTTGTGCGGGGGACGTGGAGACCCCCTTCCTTGGTGGAGAAGCTCCTTAGTGGAGGCGGCATCAAGGTGACCAAGGGAGCTTGACAAGTGCCTAAGTGGCTAGCCTTTGTGGCAAGTCAAGTTGGTGCTCTTGGGAGAGACTTGGTGACCGGGAAGCAATACTCTTGTGTGAGTGCTTCAACAACGTGGACTAGGGGTGGCTTAGTGCCTACCGATACCACGGGATAAATCGCGTGTCAAGAGTTTGCTTCCTCTCATCCCCTTTACGTTTCCGCATTTACTCTATTGCAATCTTTGCTTGTCTCTACATTCCTAGAGTAGTATCATGCTAGGATTGGCTATAGGTTGCAAACCTTTTTTTGGGATGGGAGTTTCACACTAGAACAACCGTAGTTGCACATATAGATAGTATGTTCTAGTTTACCTTTGAGAAAAAGTAGTGAAGCCATAGGCTAAGTTTTTAGTTGCCTAATTCACCCCCTCCCCCTCTTAGGCTAACGGGCATCCGATTCCTTACACCTCTCCCCCTGCTGATCTGCCCGTCATGTCAGCTCCGGTTAATCTAGTACAAGAACAAGACAAATACCATCATCTACAAGTGCCCGAACAACCACGTGGTTTGTTTTTCATCTCATGCCCTAATTCATTTGATTAGTACTAATTCGGTTGATATAATAGTAGTGATTATTAGTTGATATAATATTAATAGGATTTGTTGATTATTATTGATTTGGTTGATATAATATTAGTAGATTTGTTGATTATTATTGATTCGGTATATATAGAATTATCCACAATTGTTGATTATTAATGATTTGGTTGATATAATTTTATGTCTATAGAATTATCCAATTTATTGATGGAAGTAAAATTTGTTGTTTATTCTTTTAGGGGGGCCCTAATTCATGTCAGGGAGTTTATTTTGAAAATCAATACATCAACCATTTGAAAAATTTTCACCCTCATTTGCTGCTTCCAAACTATCAGTCGTTCAGCAGTTTAGTTGGTGCAACGCCAGCACCAGGAGCGGCACAACCGTCTAGTGTTGTGTATCCGTCGGGGCAGGTGCAGGAGCCACCACTAGCAAATTCAGAATTTCTGGAACAAAGGAATCAGATGAAGTGTGTCATTTCTGATCTGAAGGTGGGGATGAGTGATTTGAAGATAGTGAGTAATGAAACGAGGCTTGAACTTGCAGACCATAGAGGGCAACTTATTGACATTATGGCGGAAATTGTCTATCGGAAGAAGCGCAACAAAAATCAAGGATTCTGCATGCAGGGCACCATCATCGCTGTTGTGGTCTTGATAATAGGTTTAGTGCTTGGTAGCTATATCACAAAGTCGGATCGTCAAAGAAATTTGAGTGAGGCAAAGTTGTGTTGATTTGTGAGTGAGGCCCCTATTGTAGTGTACTTTAATTTGTGTTGGTTTTAAGTGTGCTTTGAAACATTTGTCATCATGCATCTTGTTTGTGTGAAATAAACCTTTGTAAGGTGTTGTTTGTGTTGATATTTCAGTTTGAATTTTACTTGTTGTTATTGTCCATGCATGCATGTTGAAATATTGGTGACTTGTATCAATTTCAAGCTATTTTCAGCTTCACTGTGTTGGCGGGTGCATATGAAAACCGCCAGTAGTAAAGATCCCTGCTGGCGGTCGATATAAGCCACCCGCCAGCAGAAATGGGACCATTTGTGCTGGCGGTTGGCTTATGTTGGCCGCCCCCACTAAACCTTATGTGCTGGCGGTCGACATAACTCGTCCGCCAGTATAAATGGTACAATTTGTGCTAGCGGGTGGGTTATGTAGCCCGCCAGCAGTGATGCTTCAATGCTGGCGGTTGCTGTCCCGGCGCCCCTGCGCCCCACTTTGCTAGCGGTTGATAGTTGCACCCGCCAGCACGCTAATTTGCCAGTGCCAGGACAAACCGTTTCTGGCCTAGTGGCCCACACACAACAAAAAAACTCCTTTCCGAGTCAAAAAAAGAAGAAAAAACTCCTTTCCCGAGATCCAACGCAGCCATGAAAAGGAAGGCGTCGGCGACGTTCGATGAGGACAAGGGCGAAGCCGGCGAGCCGTGCCGCGCACCGCCACGGCTTGATGGCCACCTGCTGGCCAAGGAGATCCCGCCGCGGGCGCCGCGCGCGCGGCCGCGGCCCCGCACCGTGGGCACGCTCCGCGGAATCCTCACCGGCCCGGACTACTGCTCCTAGTCCTCCGCAACCACCGCCTCCTGCGCCCGAACGCCACGTGCCTCGTCGTCGCTCCCCGCACCTGCGGCGATGATGGCGGCGCGGGGTTCTTCCGCCACGAGTTCCACTACGCCGACGTGGCGTTCCCGGCGAGCCCGCCGTCGTTCGCGCATCCGGCAGGACGCTGGCCGCGTACTGCTACGGCGGCGCTCGGAAGGAACCCTTAGGCGGCGGTGGTGGAACGACACTACTGGCGTCGTACCTATTAAATAAATGGGCCTAGGGCCATTTATTGTAATAACAAAAGAATTAAAAGACCATGTGTTTAATGCTAAAGGAAAGAGTGAAATACCGTATGGGTATTGGAGGAGTCTCCCATCCAACCTATTAGGTAACCTTTCGGTACACCTATTGTGAAGTTGAATAAAGGAGACAGGCGTGCCACACGCACGCTCGGTCGCCTCGCCTCGCCTCGGCCGAGGGCGTGGGCGTGGCGGTGCGGTCGGTCGGTCGGTCGGACGTATATACGTACGTACGTGATGTGTTGCGAGGCGGAGCATCTTTTTGTTGTTGATGACTCCTTAATGGTGAACGTTACTGTTGGCTGTCAATGGGCTCTTAATCGTGATTGTTACCAGTAGCCCTTAAACTGTGACAATAATTCAGAGCCTTAACCGCGACCGTTACTACTTGAAGCGCATTAACCGTGACGTCCAGGTTCATCCCCCTGCGCCTGCTGCTCGCCTATATAAGGCGCCCTCCTCCTCTCCCTCAAGTGGCCAATTCACAGACATGGTACTCCTGTTTAGGAGACCTCTCTCTTCTCCCTCTGTTTGCTGCTTTCTTTTGCATCTCCATCGCTTGCACCGCGCGCACGGTACCGGCGAGAGCAGAGCCTCCAGAACCGCGCCTTGCTACTGAGATCCTGCTCGGGATAGGTGGGCGACAAGGTTTTTGGGGAGCGTCTTCACGCGACTGCTCGCTCCGGAACCACTACTTCCTCTACGTCAACGACAAGCGAGCGAACGACTACTTCACCTACAGCGGGTCTGCACTGCGATCCCCTAACTGCATCGACTGTGTACGGCTACACCGATTGAGGTCACTCACAATGGGTGATAACGGAAGTTCGAGTGACGCCGTCACCCAAACTTCCACAGGGTACTTTCTTATCCAACTGTTCATGTTTATTAGCTGTATAATCATGAATATTATGTTTAATTGTGATTTAAACATACACACTAGCACATGGATTGTTTCACTCACTATAATAGTGAAATATCTAATAAATTATGGAATTAAAATATGCCAAAATGTTGCCTGTCATCTAACAATCCAAAAACCTTATAATGTTGATAGGACTATGTTTGGTGCAACTAGCTTTGCAAATGCAATTAAACCAAAGCCTTTTCATGGTTCCAACTTTAAGAGATGGCGTGAGTTGGCCATCTTGTGGCTCACTGCCATGAACATGATGTATGTTACCACCGGAAAAGCCCCCGAGGGTGTCTTGGAGGAGAAATTCAATGTGGATGATAACCTGTTCTGGGGTGCCATCATTAGCGTTCTAGTTGACAACTTGGTGGATACCTATCTTCAGAGGAAGACGGGAAAGGATATTTGGGAGGCTCTTGAGGCTCAGTACGGAGCTTCTGACGCCGGCGATGAGCTGTATGTAATGAACAGTTCCTAGACTATAGGATGGTTGAAGACCGATCTGTGGTGGAACAGGCCCATGAAGTACAGGCGCTGGCTAAAGAGCTTGAGAACTATAGCAAAGAGGCCCCATGTGTGTTACCCAACAAGTTTGTGGCAGGAGCGATTATCACAAAGCTGCCACACTCTTGGAGGGATTTTGCTACCTCTCTAAAACATAAGAGAAAGGAATTCACTTTTGATGACCTTATTGCGACTCTTGATTTTGAAGAGAAGGCGAAAGCGAAAGACACACGTGGAAAGGCAACAGCCGGTCCCTCAAGCGCAAACTTTGTGCAAAGGGGCGATCCTAAGTTCAACAATAATCAGAACAAGAGGAAGAGGCCTTCACAAAACCCGCCCAAGGCTAAGGAAGCCGATGGGCCTAATAAGAAGAAGAGAAAGCCGGGGGTGCTTGCTATACTTGTGGCAGTCCGGATCACTTTGCTGCGAAGTGCCCGAATCGTAAAGATCGCAAGGCTCCAAAGATAGCGAACATGGTTGTTAGCAGGTGGAGGAACAGCGGGGTATGGTAATTTTTTACCTACAGTTCTTTCAGTGTGTTCTTCACCAGAGTGGTGGATAGACACCGGTGCTAATATTCATGTATGTGCTGACATTTCTATGTTTTCTTCTTACCAGGTCGGGGGGGACTACCTCCTTGTTGATGGGGAACGGTGCCCATGTGCGTGTTCTTGGTGTTGGTACGGTCACTCTGAAGTTCACTTCGGGGAAGACCATACAATTGAAGAACGTGCAGCATGTACCTACCATCAAGAAGAATCTAGTCAGCGGGTCTCTACTGTGTAGAGATGGCTTTAAATTAGTCTTTGAGTCAAATAAATGTATCATTTCTAAATTTGGTACTTTTCTTGGAAAAGGCTATGATAGCGGAGGCTTGTTCCGCTTTTCTTTATCGTTCGATAATAATGTTGTGAACCATGTGATGCATGATGAATCAAATGTTTGGCATTCAAGGATTTGTCATGTTAATTTTAGTTGTATGATGCGCTTAGCTAGTTTGAGTTTAATTCCAAAGTTTACCTCTGTCAAAAATTCTAAGTGTCATGTATGCGTTGAATCGAAACAAACTCGCAAGCCACATAAGACTGCTGAGGCGAGAAACTTGGCACCTCTAGAATTAGTTCATTCTGATCTGAGCGAAATGACCGGTGTGTTGACAAAGGGTGGTAAAAGGTATTGCATGACTTCGATAGACGATAGCACTAGATTTTGTTACATCTACTTGTTAAAATCAAAAGATGAAGCGTTACATTACTTTAAGATCTATAAAGCTGAAGTAGAAAATCAACTTGAGAGAAAGATCAAACACCTAAGGTCGGATCGAGGTGGCGAATATTTCTCTAATACTTTTGATATATTCTGTGAGGAACACGGTATTGTTCATGAGAGGACACCGCCTTATTCACCCCAATCCAATGGGATTGCCGAAAGAAAGAACCGCACGCTGACTGACTTGGTGAATGCCATGTTAGAAACCGCGGGACTATCTAAGGAATGGTGGGGTGAGGCGATACTGACAGCTTGTCATGTACTGAACCGTGTGCCTATGAAGAATAAGGAAGTAACACCAATCGAGGAATGGGAGAAGAAGAGGCCGACTCTTTCATATTTACGCACTTGGGGTTGCTTGGCCAAAGTCAGTGTGCCAATCAACAAGAAACGTAAACTTGGACCAAAAATGGTGGACTGTGTCTTTCTGGGGTATGCTTTTCACAGTTTCAGATATAGGTTCTTGGTAGTAAGATCTGGAGTGCCTGACTTGCTTGTCGGCACAATTATGGAGTCCAGAGACGCTACATTCTTTAAGAATATTTTTCCAATGAGAGATGAAACAAGTTCATCTAGGCAAGAATCTATCGAAAAGGATGACTCCACCAAGTCGATGGAACTCAATGAGCCTACATCTATTGAGCATCTTGAGGAGGACAATGATGAGGCTCATACGAGGAGCAAGAGACAAAGGACAAAGAAATCCTTTGGAGACGATTTCATCATATACCTCGTGGATGATACTCCTAAGACCATTGCAGAGGGATACTCTTCACCTGATGCTGACTATTGGAAGGAAGCAGTGAGGAGTGAGATGGACTCCATTATGTCAAATGGCACTTGGGAAGTTGTTGAACGTCCTTACGGGTGCAAACCCGTGGGATGTAAATGGGTGCTCAAAAAGAAGCTTAGGCCGGATGGTACTATTGATAAGTACAAGGCTAGACTTGTGGCCAATGGTTACACCCAAAAGGAAGGAGAAGACTTCGTTGATACTTACTCACCAGTCACTCGATTGACTACCATAAGAGTACTACTTTCCCTGGCAGCCTCTCATGGTCTTCTTGTTCATCAGATGGACGTTAAGACAGCTTTCCTAAATGGAGAGTTGGAAGTGGAGATCTATATGGATCAGCTAGAAGGTTTTGTAGTAAAGGGTCAAGAAGGAATGGTGTGTAAGTTAGTGAAGTCTCTCTATGGCCTGAAGCATGCACCTAAGCAATGGTATGATACGTTTGATAAAACTTTGACATCTGTTGGCTTTGTTACAAATGAAGCTGACAAATGTGTGTACTATCGCTATGGTGGGGGCGAAGGAGTGATTCTGTGTCTGTATGTAGATGACATACTTATCTTTGGCACGAGCCTTGAATTGATCAAGGAGGTCAAAGACTTTCTTTCTCAAAAGTTTGAGATAAAAGATTTGGGAGAAGCTGATGTTATCCTTAACATAAAACTGATAAAGGGAGAAAATGGTGGGGTGACTCTGTCACAGACTCACTATGTTGAGAAGATGCTAAGTCGATTTGGCTACATCAATTCTAAAACTGCACCAACTCCTTATGATGCCAGCTTGATTCTGAGGAAGAACCTGAGGATAATGGTGGATCAGCTGAGGTACTCTCAGATCATTGGTTCATTAATGTATCTGGCTAATGCCACGAGACCTGACATTGCATATGCAGTTAGTAAACTGAGCCGATTTGTTTCAAATCCGGGCAGTGAACACTGGCGTGCTCTCGAACGGGTAATGCGCTATCTAGTGGGTATTATGAACTATGGCATTCACTATTCCGGAGATCCCAAAGTCTTGGAGGGTTATAGTGATGCAAACTGGATCTCTGATGCTGATGAGTTAAAAGCCACAAGTGGATATGTGTTCACACTTGGAGGTGGCGCTGTTTTCTGGAAGTCTTGCAAGCAGACCATTTTAACCAGGTCAACAACGGAAGCAGAACTCGCAGCATTGGACACTGCCACTGTAGAGGCTGAGTGGCTTCGTGAACTCCTAATGAACTTGCCAATAGTTGAAAAACCCATACCGGCAATCCTAATGAACTGTGATAATCAAACGGTGATTGTCAAGGTGAACAGTTCAAAGGATAACATGAAGTCATCCAGGCATGTTAAGAGGCGGTTGAAATCTGTCAGGAAATTGAGAAACACCGGTGTCATAGCTTTGGATTACATCCATACGTCTAAGAACCTGGCAGATCAATTTACAAAGGGTTTATCACGTATTGTGATAGATCATGCATCTATGGAACTGGGCTTGAGACCCACGTGAGTCTTTCCATAGTGGTAACCTGTCTTATGTGATCAGAGATCCCGTGAATTAAGATGGTGAAACAAGTTATGGTTTGACTGAGAGAAGAGAACCTTTGAGAAGTCTCAGTTCATGGAAAAGATGCATTTCTCTTCAAACCTGTATGGCAGGCTGGTATTTATACCTTAATGTGATCCAAGTGGTTTTCATGAAACAAGGAAGTTGTTTCTTTGAAGCAAAGACATAGTCCTACAATATGTCTTGAAGGAACACACCTATATGAGTATCGACTACTGGTCATAGTCTATGAGAGTTGGGTGATCTCTAGAAAACTCATGAAGAGGCACGGAGTGTGACCCATAAGCTCCAACCCGCAGGGATGTTATGTGCAGCCAAGTATCAGTAAAGGGTTCTAGCCAAGCTTAGATGCACAAAACTGTCAATTCAAGGCATAGACAATTGTTCAGTTGCAAATAAGTGTGACTAGAGTTCCTGGTGGATGTTCAACTTAACAGTCTCCATCGTAGTACTGGTATATCAAAAACAGAATTAGAGCGTTTTCAATGTGGCTTGAAATTCTTGGTGGGGATTGTTAAATAAATGGGCCTAGGGCCATTTATTGTAATAATAAAAGAATTAAAAGCCCATGCGTTTAATGCTAAAGGAAAGAGAGAAATACCGTATGGGTATTGGAGGAGTCTCCCATCCAACTTATTAGGTAACCTTTTGGTACACCTCTTGTGAAGTTGAATAAAGGAGACAGGCGTGCCACGCGCGCGAGCTTGCTCGCCTCGCCTCGCCTCGCCTCGGGCGAGGGCGTGGCGGTGCAGATGGACGGACGGACGTGATGTGTTGTGGGGCGGGAGCATCTTTTTGCTGTTGATGACTCCTTAATGGTGAACGTTACTGTTGGCTGTCAATGGGCTCTTAATCGTGACTGTTACCAGTAGCCCTTAAACTGTGACAATAATTCAGAGCCTTAACCGCGACCGTTACTACTTGAAGCGCATTAACCGTGACGTCCAGGTTCATCCCCCTGCGCCTGCTGCTCGCCTATATAAGGCACCCTCCTCTCCCTCAAGTGGCCAATTCACAGACAAGGTACTCCTGTTTAGGAGGCCTCTCTCTTCTCCCTCTGTTTGCTGCTTTCTTTTGCATCTCCATCGCTTGCACTGCGCGCACGGTACCGGCGAGAGCAGAGCCTCCGGAACCGCGCCTTGCTGCTGAGATCCTGCTCGGGATAGGTGGGCGATAAGGTTTTTGGGGAGCGTCTTCACGCGACTGCTCGCTCCCGAACCACTATTTCCTCTACGTCAACGACAAGCGAGCGAACGACTACTTCACCTACAGCAGGTCTGCACTGCGATCCCCTACCTGCATCGATTGTGTACGGCTACACCGATTGAGGTCACTCACAATGGGTGATAACGGAAGTTCGAGTGACGCCGTCACCCAAACTTCCACAGGGTACTTTCTTATCCAAATGTTCATGTTTATTAGTTGTATAATCATGAATATTATGTTTAATTGTGATTTAAACATACACACTAGCATATGGATTATTTCACTCATTATAATATTGAAATATCTAATAAATTATGGAATTAAAATATGCTAAAATGTCGTCTATCATCTAACAGTACGCTAAGCAGGCACGTGCAACGGGCTTGTCCTCCTCACCTCGCCGCGGGGCAACGACGACCCCGCCCGGGGTGTGCTCTTCAACCCGGCTACCGGCGAGGAGGAGACGATCGTCCTCGACCTGGCGTGCGGCGGCGGCGGCAAGGACGTCTTCCGGTGCTTCTGTGGCTTCGGGTACTCGCCGTCAAGCAAAACGTACAAGGCGCTCGTCTGCGCGCGGGACTTTTACGAGCTATGTTTAGGCTGCGCCGGCGAGCTGGTTGTCGTGCCGTTCTGCGGCGCCGGCGCCCATGGAAAACCCCGGACAGTGGCGAAGGTTGCCAAGTTGTCGGAGAGATGTGAAGATTACTTCAGCCCCTTATGCTTGGACGGCAAGATGTACGTCCTCCCTGACACCACGGCGTCTGCCGTGCTCGCCTTCGACGTCGACGACGAGACGGTAGCCCACATCCCGTTCCCGTGGCCATGGTGCTGCGCCGGCCACAGGGGGTACGTGTCCGAGCTGATGGAGGTCTGGGGCCGCCCGTGCATCGCCATGGAGTCCGCGCTGTGGACCCTCACGCCGGACCACCAGTGGGAGCGGCGATGCACGCTCGCCCCCGCCCCTCGTCCCAGAGACACCGTCTCCAACAGATACGGATACGGCAACGCGACGGTCACGGCGCGTGGGATTGCGGGGCCGACGGCAACGGCCTCCTCTTCGTGCTGTTCGGTGGCGGCCGTGGCTTCATGTATGACCTGGGGAAGACGAAGCCGCCGGGTAGCCTGACCACGTACATCGCGTGCGACCTCGGGGAGTCGGCGCCGGCGTCCATGGCGGAGCTGCTGAAGAAGGGCAGCACGTTCTGCTGGGGCTACCAGACAACATTGGTGCCTCCGGCGGTCGCCTTCCGCGGTTACGTTTGCCCAGAAAAGCACGACGGCTTGAGACATTTCTCATCCGGCCGGAGATGGCTCGACGACAGGGCTGCGCCACGGTGCTTGGAGGAGCTGGTTGAGACGATGCAGAAGCGGCGGCCATAGTCCGGGGAGGAGCCTGATGCCGGAGTCATTAGCGGGCGATCGTGCGCCCCGAGCGAACAGGTAGTGGTGGACCCACGTTGTCTCCTCTACCTCTTTCTTCTTCCTCCGGTTTTCTCCTTCCTCCGGTTCCTTTTCTTCTCCATTCTTCTTCCTTTTGCCGCACCAGCACCGCCGCGGCCGGCGGCACCTCGCCGCCGCGCCGCTCCGCCCACATCCCGCCCCCGCCGTGCCTCCTCACCCTTCCTAACCCCTCCCATCGTTGACCCCCGCCGCCGACACCACCCACCGGGGGTCCTCCCCCACCCGGCCGGCGGCGCCATCGCCGCCGTCCTCGCCGCCCCGCAAGCCGCAACCTCCGCCGGGCCTACCACCGCCCCCGGCATCCATCAAAGGCCGCCGGTCATGGCGCCTCTCCCCCAACAACCCCAAATCCCTAACCCTAACCCCAACCCGAAAACTATAAGCTCCGCCGCCTCCACCACCACCCACCGGCGGCGGCCGACCACCGCCCACAAGTCACAACCCACCGGTGCGCTCCTCTCCATGGCCACAACCTCCTCCCTCCTCTGTTTTTCTTTTTCCTGTTCGCTTCGCTGCTATCGGTCGCAGCGCGCGCGTCAATCCTGACGCTGATGCTGGCGGCCGGGAGCGTGGCCAGGGAAGGTCAGGTGATAATGGATTATGAAGCATCCAGTTACTATATGAAATAAATATATTAGGAGGAATGATGATGATATAGAGTATAGATTGGTGTTTTGTCTTTCAACTCTCCATGTTTGAAATTTCAAGGCATATTTCATTTTGTTAGGACATTTAACTAACAACTCCACAGACCTGGATGCCAGCAGTTTATCCACTCCAAGTCTTAAAACCTTCACTGCAACGGCACGTTCTTGTCATCCGGAATTGTGTACAGAATTTCATCTGAACAGCAACAGCTACGTTAACACATTCACACTCTTACATAAGACGTCGCTGCAAGTAGCAGCTGATCGAAGGCAGCGCACACCGCCTATCTGGTCCAGCCGATCAAAACAATCAACCAATAGAACAGCTAGCATAGCATGAACACAGGCACAGCTACCTCGACCTATCTAAGTCTTGCAGGAACCAAGTTTTTCTAGTGCTAGTAGAAATTGCACCGCTTCAGGCTGATCTTCATTGTCAACAGTCTGCTTGCTGTTCTCCAGTGGAGCTGCCCAGGAGATGGGTTGCACTGAACGAAGAAACAAAACAAGGGATCAGATAAGAATATATTGAGCATGCACTTGGTTGACGCCAAAATACTAATCCATGACACAAGCGAGATGGTTGGTGCGAGGACATGAATACATGTCCACATGGTTGGAGCGAGTGACGACGCAAATGTCCCAGCCAGAACTTGTAAATTAAAAACCAATTGCAAATACATATGGATGTAGTTGGAACACAAATGTCCCAATAACAAATGTAAATAAACAACCAACTACTATACGGCATGTGCCATATGGATGTAGTTAGAAGAAAATAACCAGAAGCTACAGCACATCAACCAATTGCGAGTAACAAGCCGCTGGTCAAAGAGTTTACTTCTACATTTGGCAAATATTAAGCTCATGAATTCAACGGATAGTTACAAACTTACAATACATACATCCCAACCGAAAAGGGCAAACTAGAAAAGATGAAATGCAGTATGTTCAATTTATGTAACACTAGCACATTACCTTCTTTTGGTTGGAGCAGCTTATTTGATCCTGTCACTGTGACAGCACTTTGGCTTGTCTGGGAACGCTTTTTAACATAATCCTTCTGTAGTGGTGCAGGTGACTTGAATGAAAAATGAGATAGCTCCACACCCTGTGTGGCATATTCTGGATGCTCTGCAAGGTACCTATCGAAGTGTGGAATTCAATGAATTATAGAACTATATATCTACCATTGACTTAGTCAAAATAAAGCCAATATGGATTATTGGGAATAATTTTCGGTTGACTACAAATAATTGTAGCCATCAATTGGAGGTAGTCAATAATTTACATGCATCTAAAACTGGGGATGGGTACTAATATATTTAAGTGAAGAGGTTAAAACAAAAGTTGATCAAAAGGACTTGACGTACTTCTCAACTTCTTTCGTTGATCTCAGCTGAACTCCAGTAGGGGACCTATAGTACCTGAAATCATTAATAAAATGTCAATAAGCACACTATATGTATACAAAATGTCACATATATGGATTACAGCAAAATGTCACATATATGGGTTATAGATCATCTGAACACAAATACTGCAGAAAGTATTTCCATCCCCAACAAAATCTTCGACATAAGTTATGGGGGGAGAAAAGAGTGCAAAATGACAATACTAGAACATCATAAATCATGATAATAGGATTTGATTGAAGTAAACAACATTGGCTCCAGGTATAGATATATTGAAGGAGAACTTTTTTGTACAACATTAAACCAACAATACAAATTATTCCCATCAGGCATTCCTTTAAGCAATTATAACAGTTTGTTTTATTTATTTCATTTGTTTGTTGTCATGAACTAGGAACTTATCATAGGTTAGACGTCAGCCAGGGAAAATATAACAGACAGTACAAGTATACATATGAATTCACAGGATTTGGGGTGTAACTCATAACAACTAAAATGTCATTTGTTCGGAAATAAGTGGACAAACTAGGAAGCATCAACAGGTTTGGGGAGAGAAATGTTACTCACACATCAGCAAATTTGGTGCTTCCTTCACCTCTTATCTTAACCAACCTTTCCCATCCTTGAGGGGCCTGTGCAATGTCAGGTTTATCAATTGCCCAAAGCATGCTGCCATCCTGTGATACATCTGATGGATCATTGCATGTCACATCAGGCTTCCACTCTCGGGCTTTTTCACAGACAAAAGGATCTTCCCTAATTCGCTCTCGAATTTCTTCATACTTCTCTTTTGTAGAAACAAGTCTCCATTTCTGGCACTTAGCACATTGGACAGCAAAGGCTACAATCTTCTTCACCGAAGCACATGCACGCTTTGATGTCTTTGATGGTTCAAGTGCGAAATGGCTTTCACTCTGTTCATCTTGTCCCATAACAGTTTTTTCATTTCCACAAATGACTAGTTGCAGTGATGCACCATCATACTGGTCACCATCTTTATCAGATGATGTCTTTTGCCTCTTCCCAGATGCTAGAGAAACAGAGTTCTCTGTAGGACCGATCATAGAATTTTCTGGGTTTGACTCCCTATTCCGTAGAGACCTGTTGGAAGTGATAGTAAAGTAATAAAAATGCTAGAAATTAAAACCTAGCTTGGAAATAAGAGTAGGTATACATAATATCTTGAGTACAAAGGTATATAGGTTGTAAAAACTAGTTCATAGACAAGATCTAACGAATGGTAACCATTGCACGATATAATATCTGAACTTCTTAGGTAGCTAGAAATGTTAGTATGATCCTATAGCCTAACATGGAAATACAGTAATTTGAAGCATTTGGTTTTGGAATTTAGAGAAAGAATCCAGGAAAACAAAATTTACAGAAGGAATACTTCCAAACAGGGTTTTCCTACAGGTTTAAAAGAAGTAACATAGATTTGATGTAAGCGGAACCGGGACCAAATATACCATGTTGTAGACACCCAGTGGTGCAGCTGAAAATACAGAAGGGAAACAATGCAAAGTAAAGGACATACAAAGAGGATTACCTATAAAATCCTCGTATTGTATATCTTAAATTATTGCATCTGATCCTACAGTACTGAAAACTATGTACCTAAATATCAAACCTATATTTTAGACTCAAACAGTCACAACAGAACAACCATTCCAAATCGCCAGAGTTCTAGAGAGCAATTTATAGGTGGCTAAGCTAATAAGTTATCTATGATGTGTTAAAGAAGCATCTGCATAACACACAGATTTGCAGGACAAGGATTAACCAGTATTTTCACATCCTTTTCATTTGGGTTGTATAAGGGGGTTAGTTGCCATACTGTATTAATCTAGAACATTTACACCTATAAGTGACGCAACTAGGTTTGCCATAAAACTGATGCCTCCATAGTAATGACAGGGTCTAACCAATCAGGTTTGCCAAGGTCCTTTTTCTCCAAACAAGGCATTTCTCAAATCAAAATGGAAATGTACATCAGTTTGTGGCATAAATTCCGAACATTTAACAACTGAACTAACTAGCACTTACATAACTAAAAAGACTCGTCGGCTCAACCCCAGGACATCATTAATAACAAAAAATACTTATGAGGATAGTTCCTCATTAGTACACTTGGAATAGAAACACTGCATTAAGTTGACAAAGCTAATTCAGCATTCCCATGACATTAAGTTAACTAGAAATGATAAAAAGCTAACATTTCTTGTTTCTCGAAAACCTGTGAGCCTCATTCTTTATATAATCGAACTTGTCTGAATTTGTTTCAGAATTCAGACACAAAACACATTTACACCTGTCCATTAGCTATTTGCGAAATGGCAGGGTGAAACAGATAAATGTTATGACCACAAATACACACACCCCTGTATTCAAACAGTAGATTGCTAATCAAACCAACATCACAAATCATGACTCTCTCGCACAACTTCTTCCAGGCTTGCCAAACATGAACCGTATATTCTCTCCTCTATCCTAATAATCTAAACCAAAATCTAGAATGTCGCCAAAATCCATCAGGATTTAGGCATGTAAACACGAGTCGACCAAACACTCTCTCTTTTCATTGACCTTCTTCTTATCAGGAGAAGCAACTATCTGATTCCTTCATCGGGGAGGTGGAAACAACACATTCGCATAATCGCGCATCCACCAGCACAAACTCTATCTAACATTTTCGATACAATGCGAGGCTGATACGAAAATCCACCAGCAGAAATCTAGAATGGCTGACAACTTCTTTTTAGTACATCAAACAAAACCACAAGTCCAAAACGATCAACAACAGAACAGAGACGAGGAGGAGCGAAGCGCATACTTGTAGCGCTCCCAATAGCGGCTGCGGGGCGGCCAGATGGGCTGGTCGTCCTCCTCGGGAGCATCCGGCGGCGGCGGCGGCGGCGGCAGAGGAGACGGCGGTTCGCCGCGGCGCGCGTCGCAGGCGGCGTCGAGCCGCCGGAAGAGCTCGGCCCGGCGGGGGTCGCGTCGAGCCGTGGTGCCCGGCGGGGGCAGAGCGCGCACGCTGGCGCGCCTCGCCGCACTCCGGCGTGCTCGCGGGCGCCGCTTCGGAGTTCGGAGACCTCGGCGCCCCCGCCTACGCGCGCGGCGGGTGGTAACAGGAGGCTTCTCTCACACTACACGACGAGTGGTGGTGGCTGAAAATTTTGAAGAAATCAAAGAATTTCGAGTCATTTGTGGAGGCGAGATGGTGATGGTTTCAGACCTACAAGTCGGAAGGTTCTAGACACCTCCCCCGACAAGATTCATGATTTCCCTTAGTACAAAGGTCCCAATTTATAAAAAAAATTACAAAGGGAAAATGACTTTGTGGTTTTGGAACTTTGCCAACCAAAAATAGGCACATGTTCTAAAAAAATAAAAATAGGCACAAACTGTGTGGTATTCAAACAGGCCGAGTTGAACGAGTCTTCCATCGGTAAATGCGTTCGAAAATCAACAATTTAATGGTCCGATCTAGTATACCGTTGCTCACTAGATTTGGTTTGTATTCAATAGGGTAGGAACTACTACTCCCTCTCTATCACAAATAGAGGACGTTCTGGGGTCCACGCGAAATTGAAGAAAGGCAGACGTCCTAGTGGTTCAGGAGCATTTTGGACGTAGGTGCCCATACGATTCGACTCCCATGCGCCTCAGCCATCAAAGACTCAGGACCAGCCACGCTAGCCAATCAACCTTTTGGCATTTGCTGTGCACATTAGACCCGCCACCCTATTTATTGTGGGCAGACATGGAAACTCTATCCTAATTAATTACTCATTGGTATGCTAAATGTTGTACTAAACGTCCTCCTTTACCGGTACAGAGGGAGTACTAGGCTTCTCTGGAATTGTTGCCACTAAAAAATTTACACTATCACATTCGTCCATAAAACTTAATGAATGAGGGCAGTTGTAGTGGAACATTATTGATGATTTCTACCTCTATTGAACAAGATATCATCCCACCAAGATGCTGAAATGTTAGTTAATGAAAAAGAGAATCAAATATGAAGAAATGGTTTCTGCTCCACTAGGAAACCATATCTTCACTAGTCCCTACGCAGCCAGCAGGGAGCGTATCAGGTGCAAATCAACCCACCCGTGCAAACTATGTAAACTCCGATCTGAATAACTGAATCTCCATCCAAAGGCCACGGAGAGAGGTGGGTACAATTTGTGAAAATCCGCCCGCCAGCTCCCCTTTTGATCCGCATTGTCCCCCCCCCCCCCCCCCCTCATCCCCAGGCCCGCCCGTTGAACCGCACACACGCCTGCGCTTCGCGAATCCTCCTCCTCCCCATCGACGCCCTACGGGCTCGGGCGGATTGAGGCCTCAGATGGCGCTCGAGGCCTCGTGGGTGGACGTGCAGCGGCACGGGCAGGACCTCGTGGACTGCCTCATGCAGGGCTTCTTGGGACTGCTCCTCCATGCGCATCCGGCAGAACTGCCCCTGTGGTCGCTACCGACGCTTCTGTCGCCCAAGCTTGCCATGCCCTTCGAGATCAACTTCCCCGTCGCCCCCTTCATTGACGGGGTGTGTCACGGGGGTGTCGACCTCCCCGCCGTTGTTGTCTCGTCGCTCGTCGAGATCGGGCCCACCAGTGCTTCGGTAGGTGCCGTGCACATCAGTTGGTCGGTGCATAGGGATTGGCCGCCCGCTACCCCTGGATTTCATGCGCGGCGGCCTCCTGGAGAGCAGGGTTTTTTACCGACGGTAACCGCAATTTATACCGCGGTTACCGTTCTTACCGCTGTGGAGCGGTAATAAAAACCGCTGGGTAAACCGCTAATACCGACACAACAAAACCGGTGATCGCGGTATACCGCACAGTATTTGCGGTTTACAGCGGCGGTATTTTTGCCTTCGGTTACCGCTTCCCGAGCGGTAGAAAAAACCCTGCTGGAGAGTCCCTCTGTGAGGGATTGGTCATTGGTGGGGTCTGGGTCCTGAATTGGCGGCTCCGTAGCAGAAGGCAAAATTGTGCACTCTGGATTGGCGGCTCCGTAGCAGAAGGCAAATGGGAGGAACTAGAAGACAACAAGCAGAAGGATTGAAATTAACTGTACTCTGATGGCAATTGTGCATCCTATGCAATCAACTTGTGCATGAAAATGAATAAATGTGCCATCTGATGGCATTGTGCAATTGTGATTTGATGATTTCCTTGGTAAAATTGTGCATCAAAATACATGTTGAATGGGGATTGTGATTTCCCTGATGTGATGACATTGTGCAATTGTGACTGATGGCCTCAAAATATATGGTGAAAGGGAATTGTGATTTGATGACCCCAAAGACTACTTGCTGAGTTTCAAAAACACTAAACAGTGACTAACTTACTAGCAACAAAACCATGTCTGCCCAGATTAATTGATACACACAGAATGGAAATTTTGGAAACTATAACGCCGTCAATAGCATAAATGTCGGGGTTCTCTACCGCCGGACAGTAAAATTATGTCGATCGTGTGTCGGGCTCGGATGGTTAGCACAAGAGACAACAGGATTTATACTGGTTCGGGCCTCCGAGGAGTAATACCCTACATTCAGTGTCGAGCAGTCGTGTTCCCGTGCTAGGGTTGTTTGTAGTAGGGGTTACAAACTAGTCGGGAGAGGGTGTCGGACCCAAGTCCCTTGGAATGGGTGTTTGGTCTGTAGGATGTCTAACCCTTGTAACGGTTGTCCTCCTCTCCCTTTTATAGACACAAGGGGAGGGGTACAAGGGGAAAGAAAATATAAGCTACAACGTCTGGTTGCTGGGACGTCCCTTCGCACGTCGTTCTCTGTCAGGACGCATTGAAGAGGAGCTGTGCCGCTTTGTCGTGGAAACCACCACGTGGTCTGGCGGGGTTGTTCGTGCTGGGACGCCTGGCACCCCTTCTGAGTAGTTCGTTGGTATCTAGGTCCGCCTGAGTACTTGACTAGCCCGTCACGTTAAAGCCTAACCGTAGGCCTGAGCTCGTCGTAGGGGGTGCTTGAGTACCTCGAGAGGAGCTTGTGTGCAGCAGAGTTGGAGATGATAGCGATAGGATGGCTGCGCAGCTGAGCGGACCTACATTAAGGCCTCTGTCGGGACCAACTGCTCACACCGGCCGCTAGCTGGTGTGCTTGCATGGTGTGGGGAATCGGCCCCCCACGCATTGCGGTGAAGACGTTCGTGTCTCGGGGTCGCATCATGTGTCGTGGCCAACGTCTCAGTCGGAGACGGGAACTGCTCGTGCGAATGAGCGGCTTGTCATGCAAGGTGGAGACTTGTCGTGCGAGGTGGAGACTTGTCGTTCGAGGTGGAGACTTGTCGTGTGAGGCGGAGACTTGTCGAAGGGAGTCCCTCTAGTAAGGAACTGGTTGGGAACATGATGTCTTGCCAGTGAGGGTCTTGACAGGGGTCCTTAGTCCTCCTCGTCCTAAGTCTTGGCCTTCACGTTCTCAATCTTGGCCTTCACATTGTCAATGGTGTTAGAGATTATATCACAGTTAAAGGGGCCCTAATCCGGGCCCTCGTCAGTAGCCCCCGAGCCTTAGAGGGAGTCAGGGAGTCGCGCTCAGGCTCAATTGAGAGGGTTTGGTGTTGATTTTGTTCTTGATTTTCCCAGTGGGTGCGCGCGAGCGCATCCGCCGGATGTAGTCCTCGAGTTTGTGGATGAGTTGAAGACTCGCTCTTGGGCTTTTGAACTTCATTGTAGCCGTTGTAGTCCGGGACTGTTCTGTTGGGGTAGTCATGGTCGTCGTGGGCGACGTGGGCGTCGTGGACGATGTGATCAATGTGGACGAATCGTGAGATGCGGGAATCTCGGCCGTCGTGATGGACGTGACAGCTTGAAATGACAGCTAGAGGCGTCGCGAGGGTGGGCGCCTATTTCGTTAGGGCATGTGCACGCGGGCGAACATTTCGCTGATGTGGCGGCCCCGACATTCAAGGTGGACGACCGCTCTCTTCCCTTTTAACCGCGCACTAAGCACGGATTTGGAATTTACTCCCTCATCGTCTTCCTCTGCCCTTGTGCCTTGCTCCCCTCGCTCTTTCGCATCCGTAGCGCCGCCACAGCTTGCGCCACCAGTTCGCTCGAGACCTCACCGCTACCATGTCGAACTGGACGCGATGCAACGTGTCTCATGACCAGCTGCTCCGCCTTGTCGAGGCCGGACAGCTCCCTCCACTCACCGCCGCTGTGGAGTGGAAGGTGCCTGGGGAGGAGTCTGTGTTGTGTCCGCCCACGGGGTACGTGGTCTCGTTCGTGGCCTTCCACGAGTGCGGCTTCTCCGTCCCCGCCGAGCGGTTCATCCGGGGGGTCCTCTTCGAGTATGGCCTCCAGCTGCAGCACCTCAACCCGAACAGCATCCAACTGTTGACGGATAAAAGACATATCCCTCTACGATCCGCAAGCGTACGGACCCCACACCTTTTTCACCACGGGATTGCCAAGGTTCTTGTCAATCCGCGGAGCAAGGGGATTACAAGCGTTCAATCTACCTTCACACTCTAACTACTCAAACTCTAACTATGATTAAACTAGAAAACAACTAAACTACACTAGAGAGAACGATTAAGATATCAAGATAGGAGACACTCGCCCATGGGTCTACGATCACGCAATCAATTAAAGATATTAAACCAATCTAATCTATCGGCGGTTGTGACCACGGTTTCGCCCTTTCCCTCCTCTCGTACTGTCACTACGCGAAGGTATTCATGACTAGACCTATGATGGACACGGCGTATTGAATGGATCCAAGGAAGCATGGGGGCCCTACTCCCTTTACGGCAAGGTAGCTAACCTTAAGCATTAAAGTATATTCAACACAAGATGATAGATAGATAATCCGACAAAGTATGATTACATCTTAAGATCGATTACAACCCATGGACGAACAAGGAGATTACCCCATCAAAGTGCTAGACATAGCACCGTTGATCATGGTTTCCCTTCCGACGGTGTCTTCCCTCTTCTCCACGTGAGGGTGCTTCCTTCGAGGTGGACGATCCCCCTCTAGAGATCTCCCTCCTCTCACTCTCTCTAGCTTGTGGATGGCCTCCTCGTGCGAATGGCTCTCCCTCTGTCGAATGGTGGCGCCTCCAGGGTTTTAGGGTTGAAGATCTTCGGGTGCAAGGAAAGGGGGGCCGAACCGGCCACCGGGCTGGGCTCCGACCGGCCTAGGCCCATCTCGGCCCGGTTCGGTCGCCCCTTCGCTCCTGTGGGTCCTCAGGTGATTATGCACTTTGCCCCCTCCACTTGCATGATTTTGACGATGTCATCCTCGCGTCCAAAATGGAGGTTCTCTGCGCATGAAGTTCGGTCTTTTACGCTTCAATCCCCGGGGGTGTTCCTCGTAGCACTTTGATCCTTGCCACCATTCGAAGTGATTTCATCAAGCTCATGAACACGAACAAGACTCCGTAAATGCTCCTTTGAACTTGTTGCGAATCCGTCCTTTATGTCCACGTTTTCCTACATAAACACAACACTTCCAAATGCATGCACATAGATGAACTTGTTATATGATTACTGTGCCTAGTGGCGGGTTAGTTCCATAATCAAATCCAAACCAAAGTGTAATGAACATGCTAGGTGTACCAAAATACACCGTCAACATCTCCCCCACGCTAGCTCTTGCTCGTCCTCGAGCAAGTACTCATAAAAGAACTTCGTCCAAAGTGTTGTAATCGTGTACCGCTAATCCTTCTTCACAAGTTAGTCAATCCTTTCATCTTTAACACATAAACATAAAGTAATGATCATCAAACATAAACATGGGCGTTTAGAATCTTTACCACGTCAAGATTTACCCCACAACTCAAACCCTTCACTTGAAGTCTTCAATTTCAGCCATGCTTACTTCTTTGCTTCCATCGGAGGGTTTTTATGATTTTCAAAAACAAAATTCCTACAACAAGTATTAGACAAAAACCTTTCTCCAAGCTCTCTCAAGTCACTCATATACAGTGGCTATCCTAAACCAATTTTATAAAACTCTCACCTCCTATAAGTCTCTCATATAACATGTAAAGTGGAGCTATAGGTAGGGCTAGTGCAATCAACACAAGTATCGTCAAACTAAGAACTTACTCTAATGGTTGCTTACCTTTCAAAGCCAATGATCATGAGAATGAACCATATGTAGGGATATCAAGGATGATAAGATTTAGAATGGTGGACATGTGCAAGGGCAAAAGGAAATTATGACTACAAGGCACCGATGACGTCCTCGTTGTCGGATTGCACATGGTTGGAAAAAGAGTGAAAGTTTCATCTCTCAACAACGTGACATCCTTCCTTGCACTTTTATTTTTTTCTTTCACTTGATTCATCCCTCTCATATCTTTATTGCTACCTCCTCTTTTCTTTTTTTCTTTCTCTTCTTTTTCTTTCATTCTTTCATTCTCATATATATATACATATATTTCTTTCTTTACTTTTCCATATTTTTTTCTTTTTTTTCTTTTCCATACTCATACTTTTCTCTTTATTTTCCCTCTCTTGACAACTTTTCAAAGCTCTCAACTCCTCTCTTTCTTGCATGCATATAATCTGAAATTTTAAATAAATCATGCTAGAGACAAGACGAAACTTTTGAAAGTAGGTTGTGTTCAAGGAATGCGATGTACAAAAGAGATGTATAGGGTTGGGTATGGAATCCGGCGATGTACGGGACTTCCGATGTGAAAGTCTCGTTACCCAATGTATGACGAGGCTAGCAACCAAAGATAAGTACAAGAACATGATCATTGCTTGAAATTAAAACTCCCAAGAGAGAAGGATCCTAGCCTAACTCATCATGCTAATCACACTTATGGTGGAGCAAAAAAATAAATTGGCTTTGTATAGGATTTTTTCTTACTCCCTCCGTCCTGAAATATAAGGCATTCAACGGTTCAAAATTTGTCCCCCAAATATAAGGCATCATAGAAGTTTTTGGTAAGTACCCAATCAACTCAATTAAAGACTTGCCTAATCTTGCACTTGTTAACTAAAAAACTTACCTTTAATTATCATTGGCTAAGGGCATATGTGACATTTTCCCACCTCTTTAATTTGTCCTACAAATCCTAGAATGCCTTATATTTCAGGACGGAGGGAGTACTCTCAACTTGGAAAAAGAGGTTTTGCTAACCTTTATTACAAGGATTTTTAGATAATTTTCAGAACTGAAATCCTCCAACTTTTAGCATTGAACATAGCACAACTAACATGTGAAGCTCAAGATCGAAGTGCGGTATGGGTACTTTAAGTAGTAGCAATTCCACTAAGCACCACGGTAAACGTTTTTCAAACCACACACTTGTGTTCATATATCAAGAATCAAAGATAAACAAACAAGTGAATAAAGATAAGCATCACACAAGACACAAAGTATATAAAGACTCCTTTTATTTGATTTTCTTTGACTCAACACTAATTTAAGACACTTCAAACTTGCAAAAATTTAAAACACACTCGAAAACTAAGACTCATTAAACTCTAAGGCTCTCCTCTCTCGAAGACTAAACCGAACCTAAACTTTGAAACTCAAATGAAGGATCGGATGGCAACTAGAGAGGGGGGGGAGTGAATAGGAGCCGGTAAAAATTCTTCTCAAAGAACCCGGCCTATACCCTAGACAATTCCCGGTCACACACAAGCGATGGATCGAATCACACACCAACCGCCAAGACAACAAGGTTATGGGTCAACCTCAAGTCTTAGGAATGATTCCTTGAAGCACACGCGGAAGCACGAAAGAAGGAGGAAGGAATCGAAACAAGGAACCAAGCTGTCAGCCTCGGGCGAACTATCCGGCCAGGCGAGGCGGACTGTCCGCAAAGGCCGCGCGGACAGTCCGGCCAGGTGCCGTGGACAGTCCGCAAGGGACACGCGGACCGTCCGGCCGGGGGCCACGAACCGTCCGTTAAAGACAACAGAACCACCAGAACCGACCCGAGAAAAACGGACCGTTCGCGAAGACCGGGCGGACCGTCGGCGCAGGTTCCGGACCGTCCTCTACTGAAGCTCGGACCGTCCGCGAACCGGCTGCAACGAAAACCTAAAACCAAATCGAATCAAAAGCAAAGGCGCGCAAGAACACGACGAACACGCGACGAACAACACCCGCGCGGACTGTCCGCCAACACCACGCGGACTGTCCGCGCCGCACGAACAGAGCAGAAAACTGCTCGACCCCGAGGGTCAACTCTCCCAATCCATCACCGGATCTCCCAAACGGTAGAAGCTGTTGAGACAAGAGTTTGGGGACAAGTTAAGCGTCAAACAAGGATGCTATACCCCAAAAATTTCGCCTCCTAACTTCCTAAATCACCGGGAATCGCGGATCCTTTGAACACCACCAAAACCTAGAGCTCCGAACGAAAATCCTTGAATCGAAGTGGTTTCCCGGCGTTTGAGGGAACAAGATCAATCCCAAAGATGCACAAGACATCCATCCATGTTTCCCTCAAATAAATCCGGGGAGAAACCCACTCAGATCCGCGGAACCACACCAAGAACAAAGGTACCAAAAACAAGCACGAAAAAGACCACGAAAATCACAACGCCGAATCTTCTATACAAACCAGGAAAGATTCACAAGGTCTAGCATGCCGCCCTAGCATCCATCCCTCTCAACAAATCTCTCAAGAAGCTCTCATGCTAGCCTAGAGAAAAATGGAGAAGAAAATAGTCTAGGAAAATGAGAAAGAGGAGGGGGCAAATGAAACCCTAAGTTGCAGAGAGAGCGGACCATCCACTCACACTCATGGCTTATATATCGGGTCCCGCCGGTGTGGTAAATGACTCGACTACCCCTAACTCAACTACTAGCGATACAACCCACGCAGGGGCATTTATGTAATGTTTGTGGGCCTTTCCATCGGACGGCCACGCCTTTGCCGCACTCCGCGTCCTCCCGACGCAAGCCATGCGATCCTGCCGCGTGTCCTCCGCTTCGAAGCTTCCCGACACGCCCGGACCCCGTCTCCGTCGTGTTAGGCCTTCGGACTTGGTTTTGAGGCCCAAACAAAGAAACCGTCCTCCGATGGTTTTGTGGGCAAACCACCAAACCCCGCGTGCTCAGCCCGGCCTCCCGCCAAGCCTCTTGACTCGACCGCCACCGTGCACCGGCTCGATCGCCCATGACTTCGTCTTGCTCGTCTCGCCACCATGTGGCCCGCACCTAGTCCCGTCGTCCACCGGGTCCCTCGAACTGAGCCTACTTGTCTCTCCATCTCCCGGAGGCCCCTCAAGGCTGAAGACCTTTCGCGGCCGTTCTTCACCTGCAACAACACGAACTAGGCCGCAGCCTACACCTGCGCACTGAGCCAAGAGTCAGTCCAACACCCGTTGTCAATCACTCATCACTGAGGAGCGGTCATCCAACGACCACCGGGACGCTCCTGGTCCTCAATCTCCCCCTTGATGAGTGCATTGACAACACACAACGCGAAATGAAATTCAGAGAAAGAAAGTAAGAAGAAAGAAAAACAAAGAAGCGCAACTCATGACCAAAACCAAAGAAAGGCAAAGAAAGGTCACAAGCCGAGCAAAGCACAAACTCCACACCGAAAACAACAAGAAAGCTCCCGTTGAACAAATGCAAGCTCCCCCTGAACATGTGGATGCAAACTTCCAAAGTTTAGCTCACCTCTTCTGAATTTTCATTAAGCTCACCTCTTCTCCCCCTTGTTGACAATGTATGAATCAAGGTGAAAATGCAGAAATGCAAAACAAAGCATATAAACATCTACATGAGCTTCTCAAATAGGCCAAATTTAGTGTCAAAGGCTAGAAATGAGACAAAGAGCACATATATGGATCATAACATAGTCAAAGCATTGCCACAAGTAATATATGGAAATATAGGCATGTGACAAAGCAAATTTTCAGATTTCAATAATTATACCAAAAGATGGCTCACTTCAAATGTAAAAGCCTATCCATGTCACATTCGAGCCAAAAACATGCATATCAACCAGAGATCATACAAGGATATCCAATTCTCAACAAAAGATCATTGCAAACACCCATAAAGCAAAGCATGTCATGTTAAAGCTCATGAGCCATGTGTCCACTTCGGGAAGACTTCTCCACTGGTGAACATCATGCAACATGTTTTGCACCCATGTGTAAAGGATAAGACATTTTAAGCATAAACATGATGGATGAAGCATTTTTCAAGCATACACACTTCTTTTCAAGATTAATTCATTTCATGGTACATGAAGTGCCTTTGCGGCAAAAAGAAGCTTATGCTCCCCCATGAATGCAACATAGGCTAAACATTCACAATGATATTCGACCTTTGGCCCAAAAGCAAGAAAAAGACATCCAAGCACAATCTAAGCATAGAAAGCACATTTAGACCAAAGCGTGACATGGATACACTACTACACATGAGTGTAGCACATTTCATCAAATTTAGTCAAGATTAGCATTTGATTCAAAAAGGGCTATCTCACAACATATATATCTCAAATATTCCAAGAGCATAGCCTCACATAGCCATTTCTCCACACACATGACCAATATCTCACAAGTAGCCAAAGAAACTCAAATAAGGCATATGACAGAAGCTCATCATCCTAAAATGCAATATGATACAAATGCAACATGATATATAACAAGATGGCTATCCTACCATGGTTTGTACATCAAGCAAAGCATGTATATACATCAAAGGAAAAACATGGTATGATACATATAGTACAAAAAGGAAATCCCCCAAGAATCAACTAGAAAGGGCAACAAACCCCAAGTTCCCCCCGCAAGCGCACAAATGTAGCTTGGTCGAGAGGCTTTGTGAAAATGTCTGCAAGCTGATCTTGGGTAGGGACATGGCTCAACACAATGGTCCCTTTCTCCACATTGTCTCTCAAGAAATGGTACCTCACTTCTATGTGTTTGGTTCTGGAATGAAGCACTGGGTTTTTCGCTACACTTGTGGCACTGGTGCTATCACAAAGAAGTGGGATCTGGGTGCACTCCTCACCAAAGTCTCTCAAAGTGTATGAAATCCACAACAGTCGGGAACAACAACTCGCGGGCCGCAACATACTCTGCCTCGGTGGTAGACTGAGCTACACTAGGCTGCTTGCGGGAAGACCACGAAACCAACGAGGACCCAAGAAAATGACAAGAACCAGAAGTAGACTTCCTCTCGACTCGGCAACCAGCAAAATCCGCATCAGAAAAACCATGAAGAGAAAGAGTCGAGAAGGAAGAATACCAAAGGCCAAGATCGAGGGCAGACTGTAGGTACCTGAAAATCCTCTTGACGGCCTATCGATGTGATGTCCTCGGCGAAGCCTGAAAACGAGCGCACAGACACACACTGAACTGTATGTCTGGCCTCGTCGCCGTCAAGTAGAGGAGGGAGCCGATCATGCTCCTGTACTCCCGCTGGTCCACTGGTTCTCCGTCCTCATCCGCATCCAAAGTAGCCGTACTCCCCATGGGTGTCGACATAGGCTTCACATCTTGCATCTGGAACTTCCTCAGCATGTCTTTTGTGTACTTGGTCTGATGTACAAATGTTCCGTCCTTCACTTGCTTGATCTACAACCCGAGAAAGTACTGCAACTCGCCCATCATGCTCATCTCGAATTCCCTGCTCATCTCATCTGCAAACTTGGCAACAAGGTTATGTGACGAGCCACCAAAGACAATATCATCCACGTATATCTGCACAATCAACAAGTCATTCCTATGCTTGAGGAGAAACAAGGTCCTATCCACGGTACCCATCACAAACCCTTTGCTCACCAGAAAACCTCTCAATCTTCCATACCAAGCCCGGGGTGCCTGTTTCAACCCATACAGAGCCCTTTTCAACCTGTACACCCTGTGTGGATACTTCTCACTCTCAAACCCCGGTGGCTGCTTCACATACACCTCCTCCTCTATGACCCCATTCAGAAAAGCACTCTTCACATCCATTTGAAACAACTTGAACCCTTTAGCCACGGCAAAATCTAGAAGGATCCGAATTGCCTCAAGACAGGCCACAGGAGCAAAGGTCTCCTCATAGTCGATCCCCTCCTTCTGACTATATCCCTGAGCAACAAGTCTGGACTTGTTCCTCACAACCATCCCATTCTCTCTCTCTTTGTTCTTCCAAACCCACTTGGTTCCTATAGGATGGCAATTTGGAGGTGGTTCAACTAACTCCCACACCTGGTTCCTCTCCAAGTTTTCCAACTCCTCATGCATAGAATCGACCCAGTTTGCATCAGATAAAGCGTGTCCAATGTCCTTGGGCTCAAAGGTGGCAACAAATGCAGCATGAGCGAAATGAGAGAAATTCCTAGACCTTGACCGTGTAGTACGTTCGTCGATGTCCCCAATAATCCTCGATAGGGGATGCACTTCTTGAATCTGCCGGGGAGCCTCACGCCTCGAGACTACCTCCCCCTCAACTTCAGCCTCTCTCGCCTAGTCCTCTTGTCGCACCGTCGTTGTCCATGAAGTAGACGGTCCACCCTCCGTAGTGGTCGTAGGGGAAGTAGTGGGTACATCTTCAGCTTCAACCGCATGGTTTTATCCATCATCATCTCCAGCTTCATCCTTCTCCTCTTCAAAGAGGTCCTCGGCCATCTCCTCATGATCACCTGCACATTCAAAGCCAAGAGAGGTGCATGGCATTGTCTCGTCGAAGGTTACCTCGCAAGTCTCCATGATTTTGTTAGTCTCAAGGTTAAGCACCCTATAGGATCTAGAATGATTAGCATAACCAAAGAAAATCCCATCACTAGACCTAGCCTCAAACTTGTCGAGTTTTCCTTTCTTAAGAATAAAGCATCTGCAACCAAAAACTCGGAAATGACTCACCTTGGGTGCCCGACCATGCATAAGCTCATAACAAGTCTTCTTCTTGAAAGCTCGCAATAAAATCCTGTTGGAAACATGACAAGCCGTATTGACCGCCTCAGCCCAACACCTCCTAGGAGTCCTGTGCTCATCGAGCATCGTCCTAGCCATCTCACAAAGAGTCCGATTTTTCCTTTCCACAACTCCATTTTGAGGGGGCACATAAGGGGTCGAATACTGATGTTCAAGACCTAGATCACGACAGAAGGCATCAAAACGAGAGTTCTTGAACTCTGAGCCATTATCACTGCGGATAGCTCGAATAGCATTCCCACGCCTCTCGTTTTTCAACCTCACGATCAGATCTCGAACAAAACCAAATGTCTCACTCTTGTCTTCCACGGAAAACACCCAGGCATAGTGAGAGTAATCGTCCACCACAACAAGGACATACCACTTCCCACCCACCGAGCGAACTCGAGCTGGCCCAACAAGGTCCATATGCAACAGCTCTGTCGGACGCTCGGTCATGACATCGGTCAGGGGTGGATGGGGAGTGGCTACCATCTTGCCATGCCTACACGGAGCACAAACCAAATCCTTCTCAAGCTTCAACTTCGGCAATCCTTGGACAAGGTCAAGACCACTCAAGCGGGAAACCAAATCAAAGCTCAAGTGACCTAACCGCCTATGCCATTTCCACAAATCAGAAGAAGGACCGGCCATCAAGCAGCGAGCAGGACCCAAAGAACGAGAGAAATCAGCCCTGAAAATTTGACCCTCGGGGATGATCATACAGACAAGATCACCTCGAGAATCCAGCAAACGAGACTCACCAGACTTGAAACGCACCTCAAAACCCTCATCAAGCAACTGAGAAACCGAAAGCAAATTGAAACCCAAAGACTTCACAAGAGCAACCCTCTTCAATGTTACCTTGTCACTCACATGCACAACACCCTCAGAAATCACCCTTCCTCGTCCATTGTACCCAAATGTAATGTACATCTTTTCCTTCACCGGGGTGAGGCTGGAGAACCACTTCTTATCTCCGGTCATGTGTCGGGAACATCCGGAGTCGGTCAACCAAATCTTCTCCAAGCCTCCTGCCTGTAGTCAGAAACAAGAACGAGAGTGAGCTAACGACTCGACACTGGGGTTAGCACAAAGAAAGTTGAACCAGTGTCGAGCCATCTGCTCAAAAGAGGGGTTAGCAAACATCATTCCCTTGCCATCAAACTTCCCATGTCCCATGGAAGGAGTACAAGCACCACGAGGGGGAAAACGTGGTCCGTAGTTCCTCTGGAACCCAAAGCTGCGATCATCTCCCCTAAACCCATATTGAGGACGAGTAGGAGGCGTCCAGCAAAACCGCCACGAGCCCGACCAAACCTCTCACCAGCACGCACACCATCATCTCTCCTATCAAACCTCTCACCACCACCTCTCTGTGGGAACCTACCACCCTGAGCTCCAACTCTACCAACACTCCTCACACTTCCACCACCCCGTGGAAGTGGCACTCTAGGCTCAGGAATACCATGAGACTGGCGATACCTGTCCTGGTTTGCTTGCTCCCTAGGAAGCCTCTCATCTCTCTTCCTCTTGTAGCAAAACTCTGCTAGATGTCTCTCCTTGCCACAATACTCACACTTGAAGGGGATGGGTTTTGTTTTTGGCTCTGGCTTATCTCTGGGTTTCTCACCCTTCTTACTCACAAACTTCACGGGTTTCTGGAAGTCATTTGTCTTAGGTGGGAATTTGGGTGGATCTTGGGTTGTGTCAAGCTTGTTGCAAAGGTGGTTGGGATTTGGTGTGAAAGAGTTCTTGGATGCTTTTGGAAGTGGGACTTGGATGTCTCCGATCACCTCAAACTCGGGGTTAGACTCAACACACTTCTCGTACACACTTTCCCCACTGTTCTCTCCCACTTTCTCACCCAACTTCTCAAAACCCAAACCACGACCATCCGCTCTCTTGAACTCCTCAATCATGATTTTCAATTGAGGTTCCTGCCCAGACAACCAACCGAACACCTTCCTCAAATAGTCATTCTCCTCACAGATGACATCCAAACGGGAAGTAAGTTCAAGATTGCGCAAAGTAACTTCATCACAGCTAGTGCATGCATTGACAACAGGAGATTTCAAAGAAGCTTCCAAAGTGCTAATAGTAGAACGAGCATCAACAAGCTTAGCATGCATAGTAGGACATGATTTACAAGCACCAAGCAAAGTGGGTCTAGCCTTAAGCTCATCATACTCAGTCCTAAGAGCATCTAGTTTAGCCAAAGTAGAAGAATTCTTCTCATTAAGCAACTTGATCTCATTCAGCCATGCATCACACTCAGAGCATTCAACATCATCAGAAATAGTAGGAGCAAGTTTCAAAGAGTCATTCTCAAGTTTCAATTCAAGCAACTTAGACTCTAACTCTCCTACTTTCTCACTAGCATTCTCAAGTTGAGCCCTAAGATCTTTTCTCATCTTCTTAGCATCTCTCAACACACTATCACGATTGTCAATCAGGCCATTCAACCTAGTGATCTCAGCAAGCAAAGAGTCGGGGTCACGATTTACCTCATCCTCCGAGTCGGAGTCGCTGTCTTCCTTCTCGCTCTTCTTGCTGCTTGAGCTATGGGCCATGCCACAAAAGCCTTCAAGCGCCACACAGCTCAATCCACTGAGGTTCCATCTTGCACTCTTCTTGCCCTTGCGCCTCCCGGCGTCTTCATCTTCATTGCTTGAGCTTGACCGCGCGTCGCTTGAGCTTGAGTCGACGTCGCTTGCACCGGCCACCATGGCTCTTGCCTTGTCCTTCTTGTAGCCGCCCTTGCTCGGTCGCAATTTGTCCTTGTCCTTGCTCTTCGACTTGCTGAAGTGCTTGCCCTTGGAGGAGTACTTGTCTTCACGCCTCAGGTGCGCCTTGTACTCGCTCATCTTGTACTTGTTCTCCTCCGCTTCAGGGCACTCGGCGATGAAGTGTCCATGCTTGCCACACTTGTAGCATGTCCCCGAGCTCCGCCTTGCATTCCTCCGGCTCTCATGTAGTCGATCAAACCTCCTTGAGGGCAAGGCCAGCTCCTCCTCGCCCAGCACGTCAAACTCCTTATCTGGAATAGACATAAGAGAAGACAAGGAAAACTGTCGACAGGAAGGGTTAGCTTTGCCCTTTGATCCGCCCACAAGAGCAAGACTATGATCAGTCGAGCCCAGATTTGAGCTTAGAAAAGAGGTCATCCAACTCAATAGTCAAATATTGCCCAGATTCCTTGATGGCCTCAACCTTATCACCCCAAACATTTGGGTCCAAGACATGCAAGAGCTTCAAAGCTTGATCATTTCTCAGTGTAAGGGAAATCCTCAACATTAGCCTTCATGTTGTTCACGATGGCGGTGAACCTCTGAAACATCGCATCAATGTCCTCACCGGGAAGTTGAGTGAAGTTCTCATATTGCATCCGGTAAGAGACAAAGAGGCGAGCCTTCACATGGTTATCACCACCGTGAGCAACCAACAACTTCTCCCAAATTTGCCAAGCAAGATTCAAATGGCGAACACGCTCAAACTCAGGATCACACAAGCTCCGGACCAAGTGATCAACGACTTTTGCATTTGCCTCATACTTGGCCTTAGCACCGGCATCGGTCACCATAAGAGTATGGATGTTGACCGGAATAGCATAGGTATTGTCAAGCACAATGAAATCCAACAACTTGCCACGAAGAAAGATCATCATACGAGCCGCCCACTTGTGGTAACCCTTCCCATCGAAGTGCGGCGGACCGCCCCGCTCAATGTACGCCATCTTAGGATTCAAGACTTGTCAAAGTCACAAAGAATCCGGCACCAAGCTCTGATACTAATTGAAGGATCGGATGGCGACTAGAGATGGGGGAGTGAATAGGAGCCGGTAAAAATTCTTCTCAAAGAACCCGGCCTATACCCTAGACAATTCCCGGTCACACACAAGCGATGGATCGAATCACACACCAACCGCCAAGACAAGAAGGTTATGGATCAACCTCAAGTCTTAGGAATGATTCCTTGAAGCACACGCGGAAGCACGAAAGAAGGAGGAAGGAATCGAAACAAGGAACCAAGCTGTCAGCCTCGGGCGGACTGTCCGGCCAGGCGAGGCGGACTGTCCGCAAAGGCCGCGCGGACAGTCCGGCCAGGTGCCGCGGACAGTCCGCAAGGGACACGCGGACCGTCCGTCCGGGGGCCACGGACCGTCCGTTAAAGACAACAGAACCACCAGAACCGATCCGAGAAAAACGGACCATCCGCGAAGACCAGGCGGACCGTCCGCGTGGGTTCCGGACCGTCCGCTACTGAAGCTCAGACCATCCGCGAACCGGCTGCAACGAAAACCTAAAACCAAATCGGATCGAAAGCAAATGCGCGCAAGAACACGACGAACACGCGAAGAACACGCGACGAACAGCACCCGCGCGGACTGTCCGCCAACACCACGTGGACTGTCCGTGCCGCACGAACAGAGCAGAAAACTGCTCGACCCCGAGGGTCAACTCTCCCAATCCATCACTGGATCTCCCAAACGGTAGAAGCTGTTGAGACAAGAGTTTGGGGACAAGTTAAGCGTCAAACAAGGATGCTATACCCCAAAAATTTCGCCTCCTAACTTCCTAAATCATCGGGAATCGCGGATCCTTTGAACACCACCAAAACCTAGAGCTCCGAACGAAAATCCTTGAATCGAAGTGGTTTCCCGGCGTTTGAGGGCACAAGATCAATCCCAAAGATGCACAAGACATCCATCCATGTTTCCCTCAAATAAATCCGGGGAGAAACCCACTCAAATCCGCGGAACCACACCAAGAACAAAGGCACCAAAAACAAGCAGGAAAAAGACCACGAAAATCACAACGCCGAATCTTCCATGCAAACCAGGAAAGATTCACAAGGTCTAGCATGCCGCCCTAGCATCCATCCCTCTCAACAAATCTCTCATGAAGCTCTCATGCTAGCCTAGAGAAAAATGGAGAAGAAAATAGTCCAGGAAAATGAGAAAGAGGAGGGGGGAAATGAAACCCTAAGTCGCGGAGAGAGCGGACCATCCACTCACACTCATGGCTTATATATCGGGTCCCACCGGTGTGGTAAATGACTCGACTACCCCTAACTCAACTACTAGCGATACAACCCATGCAGGGGCATTTATGTAATGTTTGTGGGCCTTGCCATCGGATGGCCATGCCTTTGCCGCACCCTGCGTCCTCCCGACGCAAGCCATGCGATCCTGCCGCGTGTCCTCCGCTTCGAAGCTTCCCGACACGCTCGGATCCCGTCTCCGTCGTGTTAGGCCTTCGGACATGGTTTTGAGGCCCAAACCAAGAAACCGTCCTCCGATGGTTTTGTGGGCAAACCACCAAACCCCACGTGCTCAGCCCGACCTCCCGCCAAGCCTCTTGACTCGACCGCCACCGTGCACCGGCTCGATCGTCCATGACTTCGTCTTGCTCGTCTCGCCACCATGTGGCCCGCACCTAGTCCCGTCGTCCACCGGGTCCCTCGAACCGAGCCTACTTGTCTCTCCATCTCCCGGAGGACCCTCAAGGCTGAAGACCTTTCGCGCCCGTTCTTCACCTGCAACAACACGAACTAGGCCGCAGCCTACACCTGCGCACTGATCCAAGAGTCAGTCCAACACCCATTGTCAATCAATCATCACTGAGGAGCGGTCATCCACCGACCACCGGGACGCTCCTGGTCCTCATCAAAAGCTAAGGCTAGCTAGCTAGCTCTCCCCCACGCTAAACACATATGACGTCCTCATCGTATCTTACAAAAATTCCTAAGGGGAAGACTAGACCTAGTGGTACTTTAAGCAAGTATTGCACCACTTGCCTCTCATGTTTCCGACCATGCCAAAGAGTTTGGGCACGTTGCGGTTAAGGAACTTGTAGTCGTCTTCAACTACACGCTCCAAATCCTCCAAACGCTGCTTCATTGCCTCCATGGCTTGGAGACATCCGTCGACCGACGCGTAGAGATCCGCGATGGAGTGACGACAAGCTCGACAACACATTGGATGCAATCCGAAGGGGTCATCATCGCCATTGTCTCCACCATCATCACCACCGTCGTCGCCGCCGTCGTCACCACCACCATTGTCGTCGCCGCCGTCGTTGCCGCCGCTGTTGGGGCCTTCGGGAGTCTTCTCCTTGGGCACCTCATCCCAAATGTAGAGGTCGTTATCATCTCTTCCGGTGGCCGCCTACGAGCTCGAGCTACGATCGTCGGAGTAGTCGCTACCCCCGTAATCCTTAGGCTCGGGCGACACCTCCTTGTAGTCTTTGCGCTTCATGCCTTGCATGCGTGCCAACCTTCGAACGGGCGTAGGGACCTTCTCTCCTTCGACGAGGTTGCGAGATGCGATAGCTCCGGTCGGGACACGCCCTCCGCAACGGATGCGAGCGGTCCTCTTGATCTCGATGGGTAGCTTGAGCTTGCATCGCTTCGGCTCCTCCATCGATGGTTCCTTGGCTTCTTGTTTCAACTCTAAGCTCCTCGGGGACACAATGGCTGCTGCGTGGGTGCAAAATATTGCTTGATGGGTTTGATTCCTGAGCTCCCAATTCGGCCAAATAAATAGTCCGAAGAGAAAAACCCTAGGAACCTCATTTTCCTTTTTAAACTTCCCTTAAAATTTTCTGACCGAAGAAGGAAGTCAAAAAGGAGCAATTCGGGCAAAAATCGGGGACGTTCGCCGCCGGGACCCTACTGGGCCGGTCAGACCGGGCCGGCCGGCCCACCCTGTCTCGGGGGCCGGGCCGGTCCGGTTTTTCGCGTACCGCCCTTATTTCACTTCCTTAGCCCATGGGAAAAAGTTGGCCCAGTAAATCTTCGCGAGAAACTCCAGAAAATTAAAAGAAAACTATTCACAGAAGTTCATGCCTTGTTTTTCATCCTAGGTGGGACGTTCGGGCATTTCTTCCATGGTGAAGACATCAACATGGTGAAGGGGCACAGCGTCGGGTTCATAGTAAACCTTAAGCCATTGGCCATTCACCATAAATTGATCGCCTTTTATATCCATAATGGTTACCGCTCCGTTGGAGAGCACCGAATGCACAACATAAGGTCCGTCCCACTTGCTTTGCAATTTCCCCTTTCCGAAGGTTTTAAACCTCGAATTGTAGAGGAGGACCTTATCTCCTTCTTTAAACTCTTTATTTTTCAATCTTTTATCATACCACCTTTTGATTCTCTCTTTGTATATGCTTGCATTTTCATATGCTTTCAACCTCATCTCCTCTAGCTCGCTTATTTGGATCCTTCGTTTCACCATCGCGGCATCGAGATCGAGGTTCATCTCTTTAATCGCCCAATAGGCTTTATGTTCCAACTCAACCGGAAGGTGGCAAGCTTTTCCATAGACGAATTGATAAGGGGTCATACCTATCGGTGTCTTGAACGCCGTTCGATAAGCCCATAAAGCTTCGTCTAGTTTCTTTGACCAATCCTTGCCTCCCTTCTCTATGGTTTTATTGAGGATGCTTTTTAATTGCCTATTTGACGTTTCCACTTGTCCGTTGGTTTGTGGGTGATAGGACGTAGAGACCCTATGCTCAATTCCCAACTTGGACAAGCACTTTTTGAAATTCTTCCCGGTGAAGTGAGTTCCTCCATCACTTATCAAGATTCTCGGTGTACCGAAACGAGGAAAAATCATGTTCTTGATCATAGTAATGGACTCCTCCATGGAAGCTTTACGACACGACATAGCCTCTACCCATTTGGATACATAATCAACCATGACTAGAAATATGTTCATATCCACATGAGTTTTTGAAAGGCCCCATGAAGTCTATACCCCATACATCGAATATATCGATTTGTAGGTTGTATTTCAAATGCTTAGAATTTCTTTGAGAGATGTTTCCGGTTCTTTGGCATTCGGGGCATGATGCAACGTATCTTTTAGTATCTTCATGCATCTCCGGCCAAAAGAATCCGCTCGACCATACTTTTGCTTGGGTTCGAAAATGGCTATAGAATCCACCGTACTCTGCCAAGTGGCACTTCCTTAGAATTTCAACCCTCTCTTCTCCTGGCACACATCTTCTCATCACTCCATCATTGCCAAGTTTGAAGAGGTATGGTGCGTCCCAAAAGTATTTCCTACTTTCAAAGATTATCTTCTTTTGAGAGTTTTTGTCTAGATGATCGAGAGGCATCTTCCGAATTGCTCGAATGATATCGATCATCCAAGTGTCTTTATCAAGCACTCGATAGAGGTGGTCATCTCTCATCTTATCTTCTATGGCCTCTTTATCATCTTGTCCACGATTCATCCTAGACAAATGATCGGCCACAACATTTTCCACCCCCTTTTTATCATGAATTTCAACATCAAATTCTTGGAGAAGAAGGATCCAACGAATCAAACGTGGTTTAGCTTCCTTCTTAGCCAAGAGATACTTGATGGCTGCGTGATCGGTGTAAACAATGACCTTCGAGTTCACGATGTAAGATCTGAATTTTTCGAAAGCGAATACCACCGCTAGCAACTCATTTTTCGTAGTGGCATAATTTAATTGCGCCCCACTAAGAGTTTTGCTAGCATAGTAAACGGCGTGAACTCAGCCTTCCTTTCTTTGACCCAAAACCACGCCTACGGCGTAGTCACTTGCGTCACACATGATCTCGAAAGGTTGGCTCCAATCCGGAGGTTGAATAATGGGAGCACTTACCAACACACTTCTCAAGGTCCGGAATGCCGCTAGGCACTTCTCATCAAAGTCGAAAGCCACATCCTTTTGAAGAAGATGCGTTAAAGGCTTAGTGATCAATGAGAAGTCCTTAATAAATCTTCTATAAAATCCGGCATGGCCTAGAAAGCTCCTTAAGGACTTAACATCCATAAAAGGTGGCAGTTGCTCAACCGTCTCTACCTTAGCCTTGTCCACTTCAATTCCTCTCTCGGATATAACATGTCCGAGCACTATGCCTTGCCTAACCATGAAGTGGCACTTTTCCCAATTTAATACCAAGTCTACCTCCGCACACCTCGTGAGGACCTTTTCCAAGTTTGCCAAGCAATCCATGAACGTCTTCCCATAAACGAAAAAATCATCCATGAACACCTCGACAATTTCTTCGATGAATTCCGAAAATACGGCCATCATGCAACATTGAAAAGAAGCCGGAGCGTTGCATAGACCGAAGGGCATCCTTCTATATGCAAACGTTCCGTAAGGGCATGTAAACGTTGTTTTGTGTTGATCGTCCGGGTGAATGGGAATTTGCATGAACCCCGAGTACCCATCGAGAAAGCAAAAATAAGCGTGGTTTGCTAATCTCTCGAGCATCTCGTCGATGAACGGTAGGGGAAGTGATCTTTTTTCGTCGCTTTGTTAAGCTTACGATAATCAATACACATCCGCCACCCGATCACGGTTCTTTGCGGTATCAATTCGTTCTTCTCATTCTTCACCACGATCAAACCTCCTTTCTTTGGTACACAATGTACCGGGCTCACCCATTCGCTATGCGGAACCGGGTAGATGATTCCTGTTAACACCAAAATTTGGTAAGGAGTCTGACTTGTGGGTCCGGTTCGATAAAGAGTCCGTCTGGTGGAAGGAAGGATATTTTCAGAGATATTCGGCAAAGAGATCTGCGGTCGGCTATCTGCTTCGGTTCGACAAAGGAACAGTAGAGCTGATTTTGCGGGATTGGACGGTGACGTGGCTCAATCAGGGAAGACGAATGGATGGATAGGCGATCGAGCTTAGAGATAAGTTAGGCAACGAATCCATTCGCAGTTGTACTCAACAGGGTATAAATATGACCCCTGAATGTATGTAACAAACACAATCATTCTTCAATATACACCGGCCTTACGCCAAACCCTAGAGTCCTTTGTCGTGTCGTCGAGTTCTTCGAGAGGGTGCATCGATCCGTCGACCTCCGTGAGTACCGGCAACCTTGTATCATGTCTAGTATCATGCGGTGGATTTAGATCTGATGCAAGTAGTCTTGTTACCATGCTTCGTGTCATGCGGTAGATTCAAGCTTGGTTCAAGAAGGTTTCTTGTTAGATCATGAGCCACGCGGTAGGCTAAGATCTAGCTTGGAGCTAGTTATCGGCTCTATTGGATTTTGGCAAGATCCAATAGATTCATTAAGTTACCCCGTGTTATCTTGAGTTTTACTTTATGTTTTAATTCATGTAACACACCTTTGCCCAATCTAGATGGGTTTGGATCGGCTCTATCTCTTTTATGATCCTTGTTCGAGTAGGTTTCATGTTTTAACACGTGGATCTTGTGCTTTCCGATAGCCGAAACCGAATCGATCTAGGTTGTTACGTGTTGCGGGTTCAAGCTTGCTAATGTTCGTATAAATCTTGAAAGAGCCGGGTATCATGCGGTAGATGCAGGTTTTTGGGTTGCTTTGGAGCTAGTCATTCGGTGGATTAGATTCCCAAATCAATCTGATAGATTTATTCACTTGGTAATGTTTGTTCCTTCTTCATGGACCCCGAATCGGCTGTTCAGCCGTATTCGGTTATGTTTCCTCACGAGTAGAACACGTGCGTTATTCATGCTTTGAATGATGTATGCTTTTAGCTTTCCATATTTAGATTGTATCATGCGGTGGATAGATCTATTTGTGGAAAGTGGTACGGTTTTTCATGCAAGTCGTATCATGCGGTGGATAGATTTGTTTGATATCGTACCCGACGGGTTTTAAAGTAACTAGACATGCGGTAGACTAGTGCTTTGGATCTATGCATACTTGTTTAATACATGATCATGTCCGTGCTTTACTTTATTTACTTATTTAATGTTAATCTTCATGGGGATCGGTCATGACCTCGTGTACGTGCATCCTTGTTCAAACAAAGACCGATCGCTGTCATGCTCACGTCATCCATTCGGCAGTGTTACTTTTTCCCCTTTGCGAGTTCCCAAATGGTTGTAGTTCTTTGGCAGATAGCTTTCTATAGCTATGTGTCATCTCATTTGGCTTCTTAGCCATAAATATGGAACTGTCTGGTACCACCCGGCAAGTTCCAAGCTTTGATATCTAACTGCTTTGTCTTTTGTTAATTTTCAGGAAAAATTGACTGGCACGTCTTTCGCTCTCTGCGCGTGTGAAGCCAGCTTTGTTCGGCTTGCTGTGTGTTTGGCGTTGAGTGCACTTTTCGCGTCAACACACTTTTTGGCACGCCTAGTGGGACACAGCCGAATAGATTCAAGATGCCTGAAATCGCAGACCTCATGGATGTCAACCTTGAAGATCTTTCTCCAGAGCAGCGGCAGCAGCTCCAAGACGTCGTGGACCAGTTTCAGCAGAAGTGTCTGCTGTCATTCAAGAAGAATAGAAGCAGCGTCCCGTATCTGAAGAACGAGATGCCCAGGGTGCTGCTGCCAGGGGAGAGCGAAACCACAGCTCAGCAGGAAAAGGAGGAATGCGTGCGAGTATTCCAATAATCAACAGATTACATGCTTAGCAAGCACAACAAGGCTTTCCTCGGATCGCTCCAGCAGATGATGGTGGCCGTCATTGGCCCGGGCATGGAGCAAGCGTTCGGCAAGGCACCCATCCAGGGGGGCACCGTGGAGCTGGGTGAGTCAAGCTCTCAGCCGCTGTTGCGGAGCCAGCCACAGCAGCCTCCTCCTCAGAGCTCTGGAAGCCAAGCATTCCAGCCTCCTCCGCAGGGCACTGGGGGGCAGCCAGTTCAGCCCCCGTTACAAGCTTCAGGAAGTCAGCCAGTTCTACCGCCACCACAGAGAAGCACGGGTTAGCCCGTGCAACAGCCGAATCCGTACCAGCCTACGTATGGAGACCTAGCGTTCGGCTCGTCTGGGGCCCCACTTGATCCCGGCCGCAGGATTGCTCCGGCAACCAACTGGCTGCAGAGGAACCTGTACGGCAGAGGTTATCATGAGGTGGGAAACTATGGAGAGTTTGACACCTTCCCGCACCTAGGATACGCGCCAGCTGCAGGCGCACAAGAGGATGACGCCCTGGCGCGGAAGATGGCCGAATTGATGCAAAATCAGTTCGGCCTCAAGCCAAAAATGCAAGGACCCGCCTATAGGCCGCCGTTCCCAAAGTGGTACTACAATGTGCTCTTGCCGCCATGGGTGAAGCCGCCAACGGAGTTCACAAAGTTTTCGGGGCAAGACGACACGAGCACGGTCGAGCACATCGCTCGCTACCTCATGCAGCTCGGAGAGTGCTCAGCCGAGGAGACATTCAGGGTCCGCTACTTCCCCGCATCACTGACAGGTCCAGCGTTCCAGTGGTTCTCGTCCCTGCCTCCTGAATCAGTTGCCAGATGGAAGGACTTAGAGCGGAAGTTCCACGCTCATTATTTCAGTGGCAGCTCGGAGAAGAAGTTGATCGACCTCGCCACCCTGAAGCAAAGGCACAGCGAAACGCCGCTGGAATTTCTTAGAAGATTCAGGGAAGTCAAAGGCATGTGCTTCTCGCTGAACTTGCCAGACGACCAGTTGGCTGATATGGCCGTCGTCGGGATGTTGCCGGCCGTGCGCGAGAAGTTGTTCGGGATGGAATTTGAGAATCTGGGCCAGCTATCGCAGAAGCTATCACTGATGAGCAATCAGGCATATGGCTTTAAGAAGGACGCCAAATTTGGCAAGCGACACGACGTCGGCGCGTCTACAACCGATTCTTGGACAAGGCGATGCGTTCGAGGATTCTGATGATGAATTGGATGTAGCCGCAGCAGAGATTATGTGGGGGAAGGAGCCTTTGACAATGAATCAGCGCTGTGTCAAGCAGACCAAGGGTACTTATGATTTTGACATCACGAAGGCTGATAAATTGTTCGAGCTCCTAGTGAAAGAAGGCTGAATCAAGCTGCCTGAGGAGCATTCCATGCCTCGGCCCGATGGAGAGCAAAACGTTACTGTGGCTTCCATGATAGGGATTCACACTCCATCAATGATTGCAGGGTCTTCAGGATGAGGATCCAGAAGGCCATCCAGGAGGGTCACCTCAAGTTCGATAACAAAATGAAGCTGGATGGCCACCCTTTTCCTCAGAACATGGTGGGCTTTTCTGTTAATGTGATAACAGCCGAGGAGAAGGGAAAAGTCAAGGTCTTGACCTCAGCCAGGTCTAGACAAGGTGGAGCAGTGGACCCAGAGCGCCAAGTGACTCTGGAACAGGTACAAGGTGACGCCCCCGCATTCTTAAGAGTCACATCGAAGTTGGGGAATCATCCAGAGCTAAACCCAGGGTGACATCGCGCATCCTCCTCAACAAATGGCAGCGCCAGATAGAGAAAGAGCGCTACCAGAAGCGGCGCTACGAGGAGGAGCAATGCAGAGCCGAAGAAGAGGCGCGCAGAAGGGACTAGGAGTAGTACACGCGCGAGCAGGAGCGCGCACACTGGGGATGCGCCTTCTTCAGGCATTGCTGGAATGAGGGTTTAAAGCTGCCCACGTTGAAGAACTGTCCTGAATGTAGTGACAGGTATGTTGAGTACGGGCGAGAACCGCCAATCGCCGATCCGTCCACGAGAGAATTGGAAGGATTCACCCTAACGGGGATCGGCGCCAAAAAATTGAAGTCATCGATCATCCCGGGAAGCGCCAAGCCGATCTCGGGTGGGGCCGATCAAGAAGAGGACGAGGATGACTACATCCGGCGAGAAGGGGCGGTGGTGCCCGCCGGCCTACGCAAAAGTCGAAGAGACGGGTCCGGCGCTTGAGGAACCGTGAGCGGGCGGGCGGGATCCGGACGAAGCGGGGTGTGGCGCCCCAAGGACCAACCGGAGGGATCGAAGCGTTCGGCTCTAGCATGCATGGTATACTTTTACGCCGAACGAGTTCATGGCTCCGCTAACCGGGTTATGCGGGGAGGAAGCTTCCTTCGATGATGAGCAGACCGAGGGGATGATGGCACAACTGGTGCTGGCCAAGCAGGCCATCTTCGACAAGCCGGCCAATAATCGTCATATGAGGCCGCTGTACTTGAGGGGATACGTCAATGGCAAGCCGTTTACCAAGATGTTCGTCGACGGTGGAGCGGCAGTCAACGTAATGCCGTACACCACCTTCAGGAAGCTTGGCATGGGCCCGAGCGATTTGATGCCTACAAGCATCATCTTGAATGATTTCGCCGGGAACCCCTCAGACACCAAGGGATGCGCTCACGTGGACTTGATGATCGGGTCCAAGATGCTGCTCACCACCTTCTTTGTCATCGAAGGCAAAGGAGCCTACGGCCTCTTTGCTTGGGCGGGGACCGGATTCATGCTAAGCGTTGCGTCCCATCCACCATGCATCAACGGCTTATCCGGTGGGTGGACGATGAGATCGAGGTCGTCCAAGCGGATGACTCCGTGAGCGTGGCAAACATGGAACCAGCCCTTGCGGGAATACCAAGGCATCGATTGTTTCTCGGGGAAAGGCGGGGAGAAGGTCCTGTTGAACCGTCGGCGGTGATCAACGGCCGATTCAAGCGATCGGCTCTTATAGCAATTTTTAATGGAGAACCCCGTAGATGGCACGATGGCAAGTTGGGGCGAGGATTCATGTCGGGCGATAAAGGCGGAAGAAGTTGACATTGGAAGCGGTGATAAGCCAAGGCCGACGTTCATCAGTGCAAATTTGCAGCCAGACTTCAGGGGGAATTTAATTGAGCTTCTCAAAGAATACAAAGATTGCTTCGCCTGGGATTATTCGGAGATGCCTGGATTGGATCGTTCCATCGTCGAGCATCGGTTGCCAATCAAGCCTAGTTTCAAACCATATAAGCAACCACCCCGGAAAATCTACAAGGATGAGGTATTGGCCGATGTGAAGAAGGAAGTTGAAAGATTACTTGATGCAAACTTCGTTCGGCCATGCAGATATGCAGAGTGGATTTCCAACATCGTCCCTGTGTACAAGAAGAACGGAAAAATGAGGGTTTGCATAGATTTCAGGGACCTGAACAGAGCCACTCCGATGGATGGATACCCGATGCCTATTGCCGATTTGTTGATCGATGCCGCCGCTGGACACAAGGTGATCAGTTTCATGGATGGTAATGCGGGATACAATCAGATCTTCATGGCAATAGAAGACATATCAAAGATGGCCTTTAGATGTCCTGGTCATATAGGCCTGTTCGAGTGGATAGTCATGACATTTGGGTTGAAAAATGCCGGTGCAACCTATCAACGGGCCATGAATTACATTTTTCATGAGTTGATTGACAAGATTGTGGAGATCTACATTGATGACGTGGTGATCAAATCCCTAAGTCATGACACCCATTTGGAAGACGTGAAGAAGACCTTGGAGTGCACCCGGAAGCACGATTTGAAGATGAATCCAAACAAGTGCGCTTTTGGGGTATCAGCTGGAGAATTCTTGGGGTTTTTGGTCCACGAAGGAGGAATTGAAGTTGGCAAGAAGAGCATGAAGGCCATTGATGAAGTTGTTCCTCCAACTAACCTCAAGGAGCTGCAATCGCTGCTCGGCAAAATCAACTTCGTGAGAAGATTCATTTCATATTTATCACAGAAGGTGTTGCCATTCTCTCCATTGCTGAAGCTGAAGAAAGATCAGAAGTTCACGTGGGGCGACGAACAACAAAAGGCTTTTGATGAGATCAAGCAGTACATGAAGGAGCCGCCGGTGTTGGTTCCTCCTCAGCTAAACAAGCCTTTCAAGTTGTACGTGGCGGCCGATACCCAAACCATTGGATCGGCCCTTATTCAAGAATTTGAAGGAAAGGAGCGGGTAGTAGCTTATCTTAGCCGAAAACTACTTGATCCCGAAACCGAGGTATTCGAGCCGTAGAGAAAGCGTGCCTTTGCGTGTACTACTCGTGTACAAAGTTTCGGCACTACCTGTTGAATGCCGCATGCACTGTATATTCCAAGTTTGATGTGATAAAACATATGTTATCTATGCCAATTTTGAACGGCCGGATTGGCAAGTGGATTTTAGCTTTATCAGAGTTCGAGTTGAAGTTCGAATCGGCAAAAGCCATCAAAGGTCAGATCATTGCCGATTTCATAACTGAACATCGTGATCCGTCAATTGATCTGCTTGAGATTACCCCTTGGGCTTTATTTTTTGATGGATCATCGTGTGGTAAAGGTGGGGGAGTAGGGATCCTACTGATTTCGCCCAGAGGTGAGATGTTTGAATTTGCCATCCCTATACAACCCACTGTCACAAATAACCAGGCTGAGTACGAGGCATTACTTCGAGGGCTTCAATATTTGAGAGAAGCTGGGGCCGTTTCAGTTGAAGTCTATGGAGATTCAGAGTTGGTAATCAAGCAATTAAACGGCCAATACGAGTGCAGAAGTGAAGCGCCGAGGAGTTACTACGAAGAATGCAGGGAAATCTTGAAGAGCTTCCCGTTGGTGACTCTACAGCACATTCCTAGAGAACATAACGAAGAAGCAAACAGGCTGGCTCAGAGCGCCTCTAGTTACAAAGAGAGTCAAGAAGCGTTTGCTGCAGAAGTGTGTGCACTAGGGGCGGATCTTGCAGAAGATGATTGGAGGAAAGAGATCGTTGATTACTTGAAGGATCCATCCCAGAAGGTCTCTAGGAAACTCAGGTACAAGGCAATTAAGTTCGTTCTTCTGGATGATAATTTATTCTATAAATCATTAGATGGGGTATTACTATGATGCCTGGGTCCAGAAGAGGCCAAGAACATGATGAGCGAAGTGCACGATGGGATATGTGGAGCACACCAATCGGCCTATCGTATGAAGTGGGTTATTAGACAAGCTGGATGTTTTTGGCCAACGATATTAGAGGACTGCTTTGAGTATTATAAGGGATGTCAGGATTGCCAAAGGTTCGGGAATATTCAAAGGGTCCCTGCATCAGCATTGAATCCCATCATCAAGCCATGGCCATTCAGGGGTTGGGTCATAGACTTGATTGGCCAAATTAATCCACCATCTAGCAAGGGGCATAAGTTCGTGCTTTTGGCTACAGATTACTTCACCAAATGGGTTGAGGCGGTTCCACTGAAGAAGGTGACGTCAGAAAACATGATTGAATTCGTCAAGGAGCACATCATCTATCGATTTGGAATCCCTCAGACAATTACCACTGATCAAGGGGCACAATTCGTGTCACTGGAGTTCAGAGAATTTGCCGAAAGCATGGGGATCAAATTGTTTAATTCCTCTCCCTATTATGCCCAGGCTAATGGTCAAGCAGAGGCTTCTAATAAGATCATGATCAAGTTGATACAGAAGAAGATCGACCAGAAGCCAAGAAGGTGGTATTCGGTACTCAGTGAGGCGCTGTGGGCTTACAGGATGGCCCCCCATGGAGCTACAAAGACTTCTCCTTACGAGTTGGTTTACGGGCATCACGCAATTCTGCCTTGGGAGATGCAATCAGATTCAAGGAGAGTGGTGCTACAAAAGGAGTTGAGCTCCAAGGATTACAGTGGCCTAATGATGGATGAGCTAGAGGATTTACATATGATCCGTCTTAGGGCCCTGGAAAACATCGAGAAAAACAAACTGCGAGTTGCCAAGTACTACAATAAGAAGGTAAAAGTAAGGCAATTTGCAGAAGGCGATCTAGTGTGGAAAGCGTTATTGCCGATTGGAATGAAATATAGTGAATTCAGCAAATGGTCCCCTAACTGGGAAGGACCTTTTCGTGTGGTCAGATGCGTCCCTGGTAATGCATATATATTGAAAACCTTGCTAGGAGAAGAGTTTTCCGCTGCAATAAATGGAAGATATCTGAAGAAATATTATCCTAGCATTGAGATCGATCGGTGATTACACACATCTGGCACAGAGATAGCCGGCGCTCAAGAATGAGGCCGCCTTCAGAACAAAAAATCCATGAACAGGAGAAATGGCCAGTGCCTAGATGCATTGCCCTTAGCACAAAAACTACATTACAACTGCTTCTTGCAGGATTACATCTAACAACCCTGGTGGTCAGATCTCCAAGGAGGTGGGAAGCAGAAGGCGTGGAGAAAGAAGCGAAAGTATGATTCGATCTTTTCTTTACTTCTTCGGCTGCTCCCTCTTCAGTTGTTCCAGGACCACCGTGACGGCAACTTGGAACGCATGGGGGTGACCATGGTTGGCGGCCTCCACCAAGCTATCCCAGGCCGTCTTCAGGTTGTTGTACCTGTCAGAGACATCTGAAGCGGGGGAATCAAGGTTAGGGGCAAGAAATCCAAGCGCAAGCACGAGGTCAAGAAGGAGTCAGAAACGTTTACCCCCTACTAATGCTTCCAGAGCCATGCGACGCTCGCGCTCGGCTTGGCAACGGGCGGTGATGTCCCTGAGGCCGTGCTCCAGATGCCGAACGCGACGGCGCAGCTGATGGTTGGTCCTCTGTTCAGGCGTGGCATCCTCTGCTTCGAGGGAGGAATCGGAGGAGATGTACTCAGGCACATCTTCGGTCCCGATGATTTCTTCGGGAAGCAAATCAAGGCTGGAAGAGGACAAAAAAGAAAACATGAAGCGCGAGATCATGCGGAAGAACGAGGAGCAGATCAAGGAAGAACTCACTTCCGAATCGTACGCTTCTTTGATGAGCCGCTCTCCTGGGGTTGCTTACCTTTGTCCATGACTTTGGGGTTTTCTCCTCTAGAGACAGGGGAAGAGATGAGAAATGATGGATGAGTGTGCGAGTGGATTTGCAGAGCATCCCCGCAGGCTATTTTATTGACCGAAGGGGCGCATTGGGAGTGATGACTGGCCAGTACACACTGTTGGAATACCAAACGACAGGGTTTTCTCCCAAGTGCGAAGGGTTTTTTGAACTGTGTTTATGGACTGCCGAATCGGGATCCTCTATGGATTTTGTGCCAAGGGGCAGTTGTTCTCGCGTGTTCGGCTCAAGATAGCTCCCGAATGCATTCAGAGAAAACAAATTTTGCAGATACAAAATGTAAAGGGAGTCATTACAAAACAAGCACAGAATTCAAAAGTTCTTCATTTATTGCCGATATTTACACATCCCTAGTACAATCTAGTCGAAAAGCCTATTCAACAAAGATTGGGGATGAGTAATTTCGGCAATGGCGTCGCCATGGCCATCAAGGCGCTCCAGGATGAGCTCGATCTCCTCAATGTCCTCTGGCGCGCCGCCCCGGAAGCCGCGCGGCCTGGTGGAGTAATCGACGTCCGTGTGCGTCGCCATGGCAGCCAGGCCCAAGGTAGTGCCCGGACGGACGCCATGGGTGGCCACCTCATCGACGCGGTGCTCCACCGCGGCAAGGCGCTCCACCGGCGTGTCGCCGCGGGCGTTCACCTTCTCGGCCGTTTGCTCTACCGGCGCCTTCGAGCCGGTTGAGCTCGGCATCACGGCCGCAAGAAGCAAGAAGAAAAAGATTAGCATCAAAAGCCGGGTTGGATCAAGAATTAATCTCGCAGCCGTACCATCGATGGCTTCCGGCGGTACTGTCCGCGCCGGTCCTCCCATTCCGGCTCGGCTATGCCCGCTTTCTTGGAGACGTCCTCCCGGCTCACGCGGGACGCCTCCGGCTCCTCCCCGAAGCGGAGAGCGGCTTCTTCCCCGTACGGCACGCGGGGAGTGGCCGTCGGACTCGAGGAGTCGTCCGGGGAGGGGTTGATTGGCGGCGCGGGGAGGCGGATTCCACTGAATCAATCTGAAAAAAGAGGATGATCGTCAAGGCAAGAAGAAGATCAAAAGTCGAATCAAAGAGGAGGAATCGACGATCATTGCCTCTGGCGCGCGTTGGCGCTGCTCCCCTCTGCCTCGTCGGAGGCGCGGCGGCGGTTGAGGCGGCGCACCATTGTGGTTTGGGATGTGCACTGTTTGCAGAAGGGCTAAGATTGGCAAAGATTCGAGAGCTAGAAGGCCTGGTGGAGAGCTAGGGGCACCTATGGTTGCATTTATAGGCCTGGCAAGATGGATCGTGGTTTCGAGTCGTGGCTTTGGATCGTGGCGCATATCCCAAGAAAATCGGAAGGTGGAAAGGTTTCCTTGGCCAGCCCGCCGACGGGTCGCTTGGAGTTCTAAGCTGAGCCGCGTTCAGTTGATCGGTTCGGCTAAAGAGAGTCAAAGTGCCGTTCGGGAGTAGGCGTTTCTTTGCCGAATGAGTCGTTCAGCATTATATTTGAAGGCACGCAGAAGAAAGGAAACAAATTGCAAGAAAAATATTACAAGAATGACCAATTCGGCTATACATCAATGGGGGCATTTAAATGTTCAGATGTTTTGCAATCACACCACGAGCGTTGGATGTTGTTAGACGGAAATTGTCTAGCAGCTCCTGGCAATCTTTTTGAGTACCAGACAAGTCGGTGAGTTCTGCATCGCATTGCTCTATCTTGGTGATAGCTGATTTTGCTTCCGCTTGGGTCTTTTCTATCAATCCGGGGAGCTCGGCTATTTTCTCTTTGTCAGCCTCTATCTCCGCTGACAGGCTTCTCAGTTCTGCTTCTAGAGCAGCTTTCCTGGCAATTTTCAGATCATAAGAGGCCTGCAGGTTAGCCAATGTATCCTTGTGGCTTTCTGCTTGGGATTGTGCCCCGTTCATGGTGTGTTCAGCATCGGCTTTCCTCTTTTCAATAGCCGGGCGGGAGCGCAATTTCCTCAAAGCATGCTTTATGGGTGCATAAAGGGTATCTAAGCCATAGACAGATGATAGAGAAGCTCTGATGTCTTCAGGAAGTTCTTGGGCGATGGATTCAAACATCTCCTCGAAGTGATCAAGATCTTTGACCGATCTTGTGCATCCCTTTCTAGCCGGGCAACAATTTCTTTAAGCTTTGATAACACTTCATCCGACGGAGGCCGGTATACTCTTTCCATCACCTCGGCACGGTGGATTGCTCTCCGATGGCAGGCTTGATGGTGATGGAGCCTGATCCTGAGAAGCAGTATTGCCGAGTTAAGAGTGCTAAACGTGGAGGTAGCAGAGTTAAGTGCAGATGGATACCTCATGGCTGGTTTCTTGAGCAGGGGCAATCACAGGTGAAGGAGGTGCTCCAGGTAGAGCTGAAGCTTCCGAGCTGGGAGGTGTTGATGCAGCTGCTGGTAGCTCGTGGGCTTCTGGCTGATGAGGAGTAGGGTCTAACTCTGTTGGGATTGTTGTCTCGCATGACCAACGAGTGATTGCGCCCTTGGAGGACTTGATGGCTCGGTTGGATTGGGAGATTCATCTGCGGAGAATTTATTGCTTCTGCAGAAGGTGATGAAGATGAGATCTCCACTGGGATAGGTAATTCGACCCTGGGTGGACTTGCTTGTTGAACCACTGGGACATCTACAAGCTGTTCTTCCATTGTTTCTTCTGCAAATGTGAAATTGAAAGGGTAAATGCCAGTGTTCATCCTTAAGAAAGGACAGTAGAGGTCATACCAGTGGATGGGGCATTGGCAGGTGCTGGTTCTGAAGACTGCTGGGCTCTGGTCTGGAAGTGCACAAAGATATGATTTGTCAAGAATAGAGTAATCTTGTAACCAAGAAGGTGAGAGATTTTACCTTAACAAGCACTTTCTTGACAGGTCTTCTCCTCTTGGCATTTGGAGGAGCAATCAGATGCAGACCTTGCCTCCTGTCAGCAGCAAGGCTAGAAAGGCTGGGATCTGTTGTAGCATACCTGGCCATCAGTTGAGCCAGAGTTGTGGATTTGAATCCCGTCTGTTGAGATTGGGCCTTCGCATTGTAAGCGATATCCCCGGCTCGAGGGGCGGGCACCGTGTTTCGTGGACAAGAAGATGAAGGTCGGAATCATGAATAAAGAGGACATGTCCGATCCAAAGGTTCATTGTATTACCTCCGAAGTTGGCGGGGAAATCAGGCATCAACTCTGCACAGAACACGTGGACAGGCTCACTGAAGATGTGATCATGGAATTCTTGCCACCAGGAGTTAAAGGTGGGATGAGCTATGGTTGTGGGCATGAAGGGAGAGGTGTAGATAGTAGGACTACACACATATTGGAAGACCCTACTGCTGTGCATACTCTCTTTGATTTCCTCCCTAGGCTTAAGGAATTCATGCAGAAATAGCCTTGGGGGCATCTGTCCACATCCAATTTGCCTGGCCATTACATTGGGCTGATAATATTCATAAGTGCTAGCATTCAGCCTTCCTCCATTGAACTCGGCGGCGGTATGCATGGGCGGATTATGATGTTGAGGATCTCTAAGAATCTCCCATCTTGACGGCCGGGCTCAAAGGAAAATTCAACGGGGAAAGTCAAGGTGTCATTGTCCGGATAAGGAAGCCGGAGAGGATTGGGGAAACCTTTGAAGAATAGCTCGAAAAGCTGGCTGATGTCCTGCTGAACAAGAACAGTTGAAGCCGCTTCTCCATAATTCTGGCATCATCTGGTAGCTTGAGGCTCTCCTTCAGGGTGATTGGACAAGGGGAAGAACCTGGAGTTCAAATCAACACCAATGATCTGATGCATGTGGAGCTGCATCCACATTTGAACAAACCACCAAGGGCCGTTGACACATGCTATCCTTTGGTTGATATACATCTGGGTGACAGTTTGGTGAAGCATATGGTATACGCTGCCAAGAAGAATTTTCCTAGGGGGAGGCGGTTGCCACTGGCCAAATGAGACGCCATTGCGATGTGGTTCAGGGTAGGCTCATTGGCTTTACCACAGAAGACAAATCTGCACAGCCACATATTCAGAAATGCCCTGTATTCAACAGCACCAAGGGGATTGTCTTTCATGTGTTTCAAGATGTAATTCTTGTATCCGTTCCCTGGCTTCACCCCTGTTTGCCGTGAGGAATTTTTGAAGTTCCAAGGCTGAACAGACCCTGTGATGTCAAGGCCGGTGATCATATATACATCGGCCAAGGTGGGAGACATTGGGCCGTGGCCAAAAAGGAAGGCGTTGACGCCATTTGACTAGAAGAGGCAGGCGGCTATCAGGAGGTCTTCGTTCTTGGGGGTCTCAGTCACGGATAACTCCAAGCACTGGGCGATACGGAGGGTATCCAGGTTGGTCAATCCACTCTTGTCTGCAAGAATCCTCCGATACCAAGTTTTCCAGCCTGCAATTGGAGGTAGAGGCCAGTTCTTGAAGGCGTCTTGCCACTGAGGCGGTGGAGACAGAGCTGCTTTGAAGGGGATTCTCTGAGATTCAGCTGCGATGAAATCTCGAGGGTCAGAGTTCCCCACAGGACCAAGATAATAAGATCTCGAATTGGCCTCGGCGCGGATCAAAAGCTCAGTAGAAGCCTCCTGGAAGAAAAGCGGAAAAGGAAATCTCAGGTAAAATAGAAAACCTAAATGCCGAACGAGGCTTACGGGGGATGAATTTACCTGAGCATCTTGGTTCTGAGCTGCCATTGGAGGTTTGAGCTCGGAACGAGGGGATCTAGGGTTGGATCTGGATGAAGATTCCGGCGGATTGCGAAGAACAGGTGTTGACAGATTTGATTTGAAGTATTCGTGGCTGGAGTCAATTGTGGAACAAAATTACTTTTATCCCACAATTGAAAGGGCATGTGTTAACACCAAAATTTGGTAAGGAGTCTGACTTGTGGGTCCGGTTCGATAAAGAGTCCGTCTGGTGGAAGGAAGGATATTTTTAGAGATATTCGGCAAAGAGATCTGCGGTCGGCTATCTGCTTCGGTTCGGCAAAGGAACAGTAGAGCTGATTTTGCGGGTTTGGACGGTGACGTGGCTCAATCAGGGAAGACGAATGGATGGATAGGCGATCGAGCTTAGAGATAAGTTAGGCAACGAATCCATTCGCAGTTGTACTCAACAGGGTATAAATATGACCCCTGAATGTATGTAACAAACACAATCATTCTTCAATATACACCGGCCTTACGCCAAACCCTGAGTCCTTTGTCGTGTCGTCGAGTTCTTCGAGAGGGTGCATCGATCCGTCAACCTCCGTGAGTACCGGCAACCTTGTATCATGTCTAGTATCATGCGGTGGATTTAGATCTGATACAAGTAGTCTTGTTACCATGCTTCGTGTCATGCGGTAGATTCAAGCTTGGTTCAAGAAGGTTTCTTGTTAGATCATGAGCCACGCGGTAGGCTAAGATCTAGCTTGGAGCTAGTTATCGGCTCTATTGGATTTTGGCAAGATCCAATAGATTCATTAAGTTATCCCGTGTTATCTTGAGTTTTACTTTATGTTTTAATTCATGTAACACACCTTTGCCCAATCTAGATGGGTTTGGATCGGCTCTATCTCTTTTATGATCCTTGTTCGAGTAGGTTTCATGTTTTAACACGTGGATCTTGTGCTTTCCGATAGCCGAAACCGAATCGATCTAGGTTGTTACGTGTTGCGGGTTCAAGCTTGCTAATGTTCGTATAAATCTTGAAAGAGCCGGGTATCATGCGGTAGATGCAGGTTTTTGGGTTGCTTTGGAGCTAGTCATCCGGTGGATTAGATTCCCAAATCAATCTGATAGATTTATTCACTTGGTAATGTTTGTTCCTTCTTCATGGACCCCGAATCGGTACTGTTCAGCCGTATTCGGTTATGTTTCCTCACGAGTAGAACACGTGCGTTATTCATGCTTTGAATGATGTATGCTTTTAGCTTTCCATATTTAGATTGTATCATGCGGTGGATAGATCTATTTGTGGAAAGTGGTACGGTTTTTCATGCAAGTCGTATCATGCGGTGGATAGATTTGTTTGATATCGTACCCGACGGGTTTTAAAGTAACTAGACATGCGGTAGACTAGTGCTTTGGATCTATGCATACTTGTTTAATACATGATCATGTCCGTGCTTTACTTTATTTACTTATTTAATGTTAATCTTCATGGGGATCGGTCATGACCTCGTGTACGTGCATCCTTGTTCAAACAAAGACCGATCGCTGTCATGCTCACGTCATCCATTCGGCAGTGTTACTTTTTCCCCTTTGCGAGTTCCCGAATGGTTGTAGTTCTTTGGCAGATAGCTTTCTATAGCTATGTGTCATCTCATTTGGCTTCTTAGCCGTAAATATGGAACTGTCTAGTACCACCCGGCAAGTTCCAAGCTTTGATATCTAACTGCTTTGTCTTTTGTTAATTTTCAGGAAAAATTGACTGGCACGTCTTTCGCTCTCTGCGCGTGTGAAGCCAGCTTTGTTCGGCTTGCTGTGTGTTTGGCGTTGAGTGCACTTTTCGCGTCAACAATTCCGGCATCAAGTAACTTGATGACCTCTTTCTTTACTACCTCTCGCATGGCATGAGTTAGCCTCCTTTGGTGGTCCACTATGGGCTTACATTGGTCTTCCATTGGTATACGATGAGTGCAAAAGGCTGGGCTAATACCTTTGAGATCATTAATCGAATATCCAATCAGCTTCCTATGTTTTTTCAATAAAATCAGCAACTTCTAATTTTCTTCGGGACTCAACTCGTCGCTCTCGATGACTGGATAGGTCTTGTCTGGCCCAAAAATTCATACTTTAACCCTTTGGGCAAAGGTTTAAGTTCTACCTCGGGCGCTTGTGGCTCCTCGGGTTTAATCTCTCCTATGTCTTCGAATTTTCCTTCCTCCTCGCTTCCATCATGTGGTTCCAAGCCTTTTGTTGCTTCTTCTAGTTCTTCATCTTGTTGATTACTAATTTGATTTTCCATCGCTCTTTGCAGTGGGTCTCTAAGGGTTTCAACAAAACAAAGGCTATCTATCTCCTCTACTTCTTCGTCTCCGGGAGGAAAGGGTGTAAGGTGTTTAGATACGCGAAGAAAATTATATGTGTACTTTGTTCCATTAAGGTTCATTGTTACTTTGCCTTCTCCGGCATCTAACATGGCATCAACCAACTTAAGAAGAGGCCTACCTAAGATTATGTGATCATGATTACTATGGTAAGCATCAATAACAAAGAAATCGGTTGGTATACAATTTCTAGAGATTTTTACTTTCATGTTGCAAGCAATACCTAGAGGTTTAATAGTTCTACCATATCCCATAATTAATTTCGTTGATGTTGGAGCTAAGTCTAGGTTGTGGTCTTGAACTTCATCGTAAATTTTAGAAGATAGGACACTTACTTGTGCTCCGATGTCGCATAAAGCTTTGCATTGAACTCCGTTGATCAAACAACTCAAGTGTGGTGTCATCTTCTCTTCTTCTTTGGATCCTATCGCGTAGACTTCGGCGAGGTGAGCATATGGTGATGCTTCGGGCTTGATCCCCATGATTCTTTTCACCTAGGCTATGTGTTCCGGATCCACTATGTCATCTCCAAAGAGCTTTTGAAAGATCTCACCGGTGGTTTCAAGATCGTATGATACTTCCGCTTTCCTCTCCGGTGGGAAAACCACTTCCAATGCTATTGCCATTCCCTTTTGATTAGGGAACGGTCTTCTCTTGTCGAATACTTCTCCGTAATCAATAGGAACCCAATCCATTGGCTCGAACTCCCTTAGTGGCTTCGCGCTTGACATGCTTCTCTTGATTGTCTCATTTGGTACTACGAAGTCAACGCTCGGGGTAGTGCTTGACTTGATGTGTTCTTCTTCAAGCCTTTCCGAGATTGGCTCCTCTTTTGTGACTTCCGGGGTTGCCTCTTTAGAAAATTCAGCACACTTCTTCTTCCTTGAATCACATTCCGGCTCTTCCGCAAGTCTTCTTTCCAATCTCTTCGCATGGCGGCCGCTTTACTAATTTTTTGAAGAAGTTGGGTGGCTTTCATGAGTGTTTTCTCCATGAGATCCCCACCTGCACACATTTGGACGTGTTGCATGCAACTAGGGGTTAGGGAAAAGAAAAATGTATGCAAGAGTACGTCACTGGAGAATCCGAGTCTTGGTCCTTGTTCAATTAACTCATTAAACATATCCCAGGCTTGGTCTATCCCTTCCTCTTCTCCTTTCTTGAAATCGATCACTTGCCTCATTAGATGTTGAACCTTGCTAATTGGAAAGAACTTCTGCAAAACTTCTTTGTCAACTTGTTCCAATTGCCTTCAACTTCGAAGGACCCAAACGAGTACCATGTCTTTGCATTGCCGGCAAGTGAGTAGGGAAAGAGATTCCATTTGAACTATTCATCGGGGACTCCTTCTTGACGCACTGTGTTGCATAGCGTTGTGAAATCCCTTATGTGTCTATATGGGTTCTCCGTAACCATCCCTTCAAACGGGTTTGCCGCCACCATCTCGATGATCTTGGATTTAATCTCATACTTGGTCACTTCGAGCTTCGAATCCGACTCTTGTACTTTTATGTCTTCACATTGAGGGCTAGCGTAATCCCTTAATGATTTCTCTGGCTCTTCCACGGGTTGATTGACGAACGCCATCTTGACAATAAGATAAAAACAAAAACAAAAAACGAAACAAGTGTTTTTCTAGATAATATATGTTAGATATAGCAAACGAAAGATAAACTAAAATATAAAACTACGTTAGATGCAAACCAAACGATGTAAACTAGCTTGCTCCCCGGCAACGGCGCCAGAAAAAGGGGATTGTTGACGGATAAAAGACATATCCCTCTATGATCCGCAAGCATACAGACCCCGCACCTTTTCACCACGGGATTCCCAAGGTTCTTGTTAATCCACGGAGCAAGGGGATTACAAGCGTTCAATCTAGTTCTACGCACTATCTACTCAAACCCTAACTATTATTATACTAGAAAACAACTAAGCTACACTAGAGAACGATAAGCAAACAAGATAGGAGACACTCGCCCATGGGTCTACGATCATGCAATCACTTAAAGACATTAAACCAATCTAATCTATCGGGGGTTGTGACCACGGTTTCGCCCTTTCCCTCCTCTCGTACTGTCACTACGCGAAGGTATTCATGACTAGGCCTATGATGGACATGGCGTATTGAATGGATCCAAGGAAGCATCGGGGCCCTACTCCCTTTACAGCAAGGTAGCTAACCTTAAGCATTAAAGTATATTCAACACAAGATGATAGATAGATAATCCGACAAAGTATGATTACATCTTAAGATCGATTACAACCCATGGACGAACAAGGAGATTACCCCATCAAAGTGCTAGACATAGCACCGTTGATCATGGTTTTCCTTACGACGGTGTCTTCCTTCTTCTCCACATGATGGTCCTTCCTTCGAGGTGGACGATCCCCCTCCGGAGATCTCCCTCCTCTCTCTCTAGCTTGTGGATGGCCTCCTCGTGCGAATGGCTCTCTCTGTCGAATGGCGGCGCCTCCAGGGTTTTAGGGTTGAAGATCCTTCGGGTGCAAGGAAAGGGGGGCCGAACCGGCCACCGGAGTGGGCTGGGCCGGCCGGCCTAGGCCGACCGGCCCAGGCCCATCTCGGCCCGGTTCGGTCGCCCCTTCGCTCCTGTGGGTCCTCAGGTGATTATGCACTGTGCCCCCCTCCACTTGCATGATTTTGATGATGTCATCCTCGCGTCCAAAATGGAGGTTCTCCGCGCATGAAGTTCGGTCTATTACGCTTCAATCCTCGGGGGTGTTCCTCGTAGCACTTCGGTCCTTGCCACCATTGGAAGTGATTTCATCAAGCTCATGAACACGAACAAGACTCCGTAAATGCTCTTTTGAACTTGTTGCGAATCCGTCCTTTATGTCCATGTTTTCCTACATAAACACAACACTTCCAAATGCATGCACATAGATGAACTTGTTATATGATTATTGTGCCTAGTGGCTGGTTAGTTCCATAATCAAATCCAAACCAAAGTGTAATGAACATGCTAGGTGTACCAAAATACACCGTCAACACCAGCAGATAGCGGCGTTCAGGCAATGTGCGAGGGGTACCTGGGGATAAGTGCCCATTGACACCTCTTCCAGTACTTCTTCATGTTCGCGTGCTTGAAGGACGGCTCCAGGGTGGCGATGATCGGATGAACCAACCTCCGGATGAAGCAAGGCAGGGGTGATGGCTACATCCCGTTGTCGGTGCGGAAAGTAGTCCCGACACTAACTAGTACGAGCGTTGAGATCTATCTCTCGATGGCCGGTGCTAAGCAACTCGGTGACACGAGGTTTATCCTGGTTCCATCCAGGGCCGTACGTCCAGCAGAGGTGTGCTCGAGGCATTGTATTGCGTTGCACCGTGGTGCTTGCCGAGGGGAGCTACAAGCAAGGAGAGAGAGTAGGAGAAGCCTCCAGGTCCCTGGGGTTTGATTGAGGGGAGATGCCAATATCGTGGTGAAGGCGGAGAGAGTGCAGTGTGCGCTGTCCATCCCCCCCCCCCCCCCCGTGGCCAGGGGACCGCCCCCTCCTTTTATAGGCCAAGGGGAGGCGGTTTACAATCATGCAGCACTATTCTAATTACGTGTGGCGGTATGGTGTACAATGCTGTGGAGTTGATGGCGGTCCTAGCGAATCTTGCTCTCGTCAGGCTTTATGGTAGGTCATGTTCCCGCCCAGTAGCGGCTTCGAGGGTGGCTGTGCGGGGATTTCCCGTTTGGTCGCCGTCCGTACACTGACTCGAGGGTGCGGCTGACAGGAGGCCGTAAGGTGCACAACAGCGGGTGTGGCGGTGTCTTGTCGTCCCGGGTTCCCGCAGCGTCAGGGATGGTGCTGCAGTTCCCGGGATGGTTGCACAGCGACGGGAATGGCCGCATAGGGTCGGAGGTGACGGGGGAGACGCGCTCCACTGGTCCGATGTCACGGCGTTGTCCTGCGTGGGTGCGGGGTAGATGTCCGTACCCTTTTCGAGGGTTCCACCGACCTCTTTTGAGGGTGCAGCGCGCCGGCTGTACGGGAGTGGGCGGTACAGTGTCACGGAGTTGACACTGGCCTTACCGCACAGCACCGTACAGTGGCGGAGATGGCCTCACGAGTAGGGTGTTCCGAACAACGCCGGGATATGATTCCCAGGCGGTGTCAGAGGGTCGGGATGGCAGGGATCCACCTTTGACTCAGGCGCCCGTGGCGTGTCGGAGCATTTAATGCTCCGGTCGGGGGAGTGGGCGCGGCGCCACGGGCCTGTGGAGGCGGACCGCGTGAGCCTCGAGCGAGGCAGAGTCCCGCCTGAGGGTGCGCATAGCCCTCGAGCGAGGCGGAGTTTCTCCCGAGGGGGCATCTAGCCCTCGAGCGAGGCGGAGTTACGCCCGAGGGGGCGTCCAGCCCTCGAGCGAGGCGGAGTTTTGCCTGAGGGGTGCTGGGGCCGGCTGCTTGCTGGGCCGTTGGGGTTTGGGGTTAGTCGGGCCGTGGTTGTACGAGGTGTAGTTTGTCATTGATGAGTTCGTTTGCGTTTTTATTATTTTGTGAAGAAATGGCTTTTTCCTTGGTTATTAGGGGACCCTTATGGCTGTCCCCGACAGTAGCCCCCGAGCCTCTGCAGTGGTATCTGTTAGGAACCCGCAGAGGCTGACACTTGCTGATAGGACTTTCTTCCCTCCTGGTTGCAGTGCCGTTCCATGGGGGCGTGCTAGCGGACCCGCGGGTCTAGCCCCTGAAGCCTTGGAGGAGTGTGTATACTCCTTCAAGGTTTTTTCACAGCGTTGTCATTGTGCGAGGTGTTGGTTTCAGCTGGCATCGATGATGTTTTAGCCGGCCTTGGCAGCGCCATGCGCACATATCGACACCCTTCCGTGTTCGGTGCATATCCAGGAGGTGTAGTCGTGCGTCGAGCCCCTGAGCCTGGGCCCATTCGAGGCGATCAGGGCATGCTCTCCGTCTTGCTCATGTGCCCCCTCACCGTCCTTCCGTGGGACAGGAGGGTGAGGTGTCCACAACACCCATCGAGTGGGTAGCGAATTGTGGGTTCCTCATTGAGTTGCTATCGGGTGATTCAAGTGGACGCCCGTGCCCCGTCCGATAAGGGCCGACTCGTGGTCTGGAGACACGTCCATGAAAGCGCTCATGTGGGTGTGCTAGGAAGGGCTCTGTCCCATTTGCTGGGGACCGAGGGCGTGGAAGCTCTCCCTCGATGGGATCCCTCGACTAGCTGCCCTCGTTAGCTCTTGAATACGACATGTGGGGCGCCCTCGAGCCAGTTGGTTCAAGGATAGGCTCAAATGCGCACGCCCTGGTCGTCCCTGACTCAGTCGATCTATGGCGCCTGTTCGAACCCCTCGAGGGTCAGGCTTCAAACCCTTGATCAGTAGGGTCGTTGCGGGGTGGCGGCTAGGCGCCCTCGTCTTGTCTACATCTGCAGGACAAAGGGTCGTGGCCGAACCGACCATCGAGACGCTGATCATTAATCACACCCTTCGAGGGTCTGATTTTTCGAGGACTTGGCTCGGGCCACGCGGGGGTTACCCTTACTTGGTAAGGAACTGGGCCATTTAATGGCTGCAGTTGTGGCAGCGGTCGTGTGTTGTGGGCGCGCCTTTTTAGGCGGCACAACCGCGCGCGTAGTGGGCGACGGGGGGGGGGGGGGGGACGTGACGGGGCGCCGCGACCCTTCGGTTGCCGCGCCGTAATGATCGCATGTGCGCGCATACCCGACCGTTTCGGCGCAGCGGGGCCCGACTGTGTGCAACGGACGGCATCGCTTGCGGTTAATGCACACGGCACACGCGGTTTCGGGAGCGCAACTTCCCCAGAACTATAAATCGCGAAAGAGGGAGGGATAAGTCCCTTACTTCATCACTTAACATCCGCTGCCCCTTGCTTCTCGCCTCTATTTCCCGGCTGCGCACCTCCTTGTTCTCGCTCCCTGCTCGTTTCACCTTTGTGTGCCGCCGCCGCCCTTGCTTCAGCCCTCGCCGGCAATGGCTCTGCCTCAGCCAATCGTGGTGCTGGACCCCCTGCCATGGCCTCGGTCGATAGTGACGGAGTTTGCCTTGCACGAGCTCGTGAATGGCGGTCAACTGGCGGTGAACGTGGAGGGCGCACCCCCGGTGTGGATCGTTCTACCAGCGATGGACCGAGAGCCCAGCCCACCATTCGGCTACGTTGTTAGCGTCATCAGACATCACGAGTGCGGCTTCACCGCGCTGGCGAGTCGCTTTATGCGGGGGCTGTGCTACCACTACGGGGTGGAGCTTCACAACTTCGCCCCAACGCGATTTCGTAGGCAGCCACCTTCGTCGGCATCTGTGAGGGGTTCCTGGGATCTTGGTGAATTGGGATCTCTGGGTGCACCTCTTCCGCGCAGAGCTGCACACTCGCCACGGACGAGACACGGGTGCGTCGGGCGGTGCGTGCTGACGGCCTATCGATCGAGCTGCGGGACTCTCGCAAAGAGTTGTACCTACCGTGCATGATGACATCCCACAACGCGGAGTGGGAGAGGGGGTGGTTCTATCTCATGGCCTCGGCCTCGTCCGCCCCGAAACCCTCAAGCAGTGAGAGCACGAACGCCTCGTTCGAGGGGTCCTCGTCTATGGGCTCCGCGCCCACCGGACTTGAGGGAGCCCCCGAGGGTTCCTCCGGGTTCGAGGGTGATGCTTCGAGGTTGACGGATGGTTTCACAACGTCTCGCGCAAAGACATTCGGGGGAACGGTGATTCGCCCCGACGCAATCTTGGCGAGCTCGTCCGCCTCCTCGTTGTACCTACGAGGGATGTGATTGAGCTCAATGCCGTAGAACTTGTCCTTGAGAGCGCGCACGGCGTTGCAGTAGGCCTCCATCTTGTCGTCATGGCAGCTCACGTTCTTCATGACTTGGTCAATCATGAGCTGTGAGTTTCCCCTGACATCGAGGCATTTGATGCCCGTCTCAATGGCAATTCGAAGGCCGCAAAGGAGAGCCTTGTACTCCGCCATGTTGTTAGACGCTGGGAAATGCAGGCGTACTGCGTACCTCATATGTTCATCGAGGGGTGAGATGAAGAGCAGGCCTGCGCCTGCCGCTGTCTTCATCACTGACCCGTCAAAGTAGAGGGTCCAGCATTCGGCCTGGATTTGCAGTGGTGGCAGTTGTGTATCCGTCCACTCGGCGACGAAATCCGCCAGGATCTAGGACTTGATCACCTTGTGCGGCGTGTAGGCAAGCGTCTCGCCCATGAGCTCCACTGACCACTTGGCAATCCTGCTCGCTGCATCTGGGTTACAGAGGATCTCCCCCAACGGGAACGAGGAGACCACCATGACCGGGTGGGCCTCGAAGTAGTGTCGCAGCTTGCGCCACGAGCACTATCGCGTAGAGCAGCTTCTGCATCTGCGGATACCGTGCCTTGGTCTCAGACAACACCTCGCTGACGTAGTATACAGGCCTCTAGATTGGTAGGGCGTGCCCTTCCTCTGTACGCTCCACCACGATGATGGCGCTGACCACCTGGGTGGTCACGGTGATGTAGAGGTACTGGGGCTCGCTTCCCTGGGGCGGTGTTAGGATTGGTGCATGGGCGAGCGTCGCCTTGAGTTTGTCAAGCGCCTCCGGGGCCTCGACGGTCCAGGAGAATCGCTCGTGCTTCTTCAGGAGCCGGTAGAGGGGCAAGCCCTTTTCGCCGAGCCGCGAGATGAAGCCGCTCAAGGCGTCAAGGCACCCCAACACCTTCTGGACCCCCTTGAATTTAGAATGCGACTTGAAAACCGAAGTCGACTTTGTGCCGCGCGAAGCAGACTTTAGATGCGACTGAAGTCGACTTTAGTTGCCGCGCAGAGCGGACTTTGAGATGCGACTTGAGAATTGAAGTCGACTTTAGATTGCCATGTGAAATGAACTTTAGATGCGACTACAGTAGTCGACTTTGCGCCACACGGGGTGGACTTTAAGAATGCAAAAAACGAAAAGCACTTCCCGGAAAGCCAAAGCGAATGAAAAATCAAAGAAAACAAATAGTTTTGCCGCCGGAGCGGGCTTAAGATTGCGACCAAAGTCGGCTTGTGCCACCGGAGTGGGCTTGGATGCGACCGTTAGCATCGACTTGTGCCACCGGAGTGGGCTTGGGTGCGACCGTTAGCGTCAACTTGTGCCACCGGAGTGGGCTTGGGTGCGACCGTTAGCGTCGACTTGTGCCACCGGAGTGGGCTTGACTACCTGAGCCATGGATTTCAGACCCAAGGTACGATTGCCGCCAGAGTAGGCTTGAAGGTGCGACCAAAGTCGACTTGTGTATCTGGGCCAAGGTACGGAGCGCGAGTACTTAGGGTACTTGGACCCATGGTATAGAGCGTGAAGACGACGTGCAACTAAGTTCCGTCGTCGCCAGGACCTGAGGGCCACTTATAGCTAGGTTCCATCGAAGCTTACACACGTAGTATGCCACTAAAGCAGGCGAAGATGCGACCGGAGTCGACATTAAGTTGCCGCACAGAGCGGACATTAAGTCGACGACGAGCCGCGTGACGAGCCGTGCCGAGGCACCCGGACGTGCGGCGTTGTCGAAGTAGTCGACGACGGGTGGCGCGACGAGCCGCATGACGAGCCGCGCGACATGCCGAGGCACCCCGGACGCGCGGCGGAGGCGAAGTAGTCGACGACGAGCTCGCACGAGGTGGAGTAGTCGACGACGAGCCCGCGCGACGCGGAGTAGTCGACGACGAGCGGCGCGACGAGCCGCGTGACGAGCCGCGCGACGTGCCGAGGCACCCGGACGTGTGGCGGAGGTGAAGTAGTCGACGACGAGCCTGCGTGAGGCGAAGTAGTTGACGACGAGCGGCACGACGAGCCGCGTGACGAGCCACGCGACGTGCCGAGGCACCCGGACACGCGACGTTGTCGAAGTAGTCGACGACGGGCGGCGCGACGAGCCGTGCGACGTGCCGAGGCACCCGGACGCGCGGAGGAGGCGAACTAGTCGACGACGGGCTCGCGCGGGCGCAGTAGTCGACGACGCGCCCGCACGAGGCGGAGTAGTGGACGACGTGCTCGCGCGAGGCGGAGTAGTCGACGACGAGACTGCGCGAGGTGGAGTTGTCGACGACGAGCGGCGTGACGAGCCGCGCGACGTGCCGAGGCACCCGAACGCGCGGCGGAGGCAAAGTAGTCGACGACGAGCCTGTGCGAGGCGGAGTAGTTGTTGACGATGAAAATCCGTCAACCTAGCCATGAGTTTACCTTCGGTGTTGGCATAACTTTTGTATCTTATTCATTGGTACTAACCCCCGTGGTATAACAAGTTCACGTGTGCATGTCGGTTTTGGAGTTATGTGTTTACGCAGGGTTTTAGTGTTGAATGCAAGACTTTCGGGATAAGTTCATCAAGCACCTCATGACAAGACCTTGAAGTCCCGAACAAGTCATGCAATGAAGCAAAATTAACTCCAAGAAGCCGGGGACTTGATCCGAGAAGACGACGGACTCCGGGGGACCACGACCGGAAAAGTCTCGAATCTTGCAAGACAAGGAGTTGAGTCCAATTCGGAGAGAAACCGATGACATGGACCTACATGCGAAGGGGGAAGCATCCGGGAAGCAAGGGAACCGACCTCGGGCAAAGGAGCCCGCGGGGCCGGGCCTAAATGGGCCCGGAGCCGGCCGGCCCGATCCGGTCGGCCCCGAGCCCATTTAGGGCCCAAATTCGTCGTCCTTTGACCTAATTGCTTCTCGGGCTATAAATAGCCCCCCGACCGAGAGCCACGCGAGAACCGAAGTCGTATTCCGCCGCCGAGGAGCGAGAGAAGCTTGAGGGACACCAACTTGAAGATGAGGGTCGTGCTAGTTGTCTAGGGTTTCCACGGCCGACGTGGGAACCTTGCATGGAAGACCACGTCGGAGCTCGGAGCGAGGATCAAGATCGAGGGAGGGCCCCGGTGGTGATCTTGTTCATGTAATCATTCATGGTGAAGTTTGTAAGTGAATCCGATTTCTAGCGATTAAGTGCCTTCTCGATGATTTTGATTTCTTCTTGGTTTTGCTTCTTCTACGATCTATACTTAAGATAGATTACATAGGGTGCTCTTGTAGCCGCGGTGGCTAGAGGTGCATACCGGACCGGCCAAGTGATTTCAACTTGTTCTATCGAACTCGCCCTAAGCTCCCCGCATGAATAGGGATACGTTGTGACGAACGGGGGTCTCAAAAGGCGGATGTTTTCGGAGTCGGATGGGAAGGCCACGATTTAAAGATGCTTTTAATGAGATTCGCTTTTCTATCTTCATCTATCTTGTTTGGAGCTACAACATAAGCATGATCTAGATTCTCTAGATTGGTTATCTCTTGCTTTTCGTTGCTACCTCTTTAGTAGATTAGATTAGATTCGTTTTCTTTATGAGTTAGTAGATTAGATGCAACTTGTCTTCATTAGATAGCTTTACCTTGCTTTACTAGATTGAATCCTTGCGTTGCACATTGTTCCACGGATTCGATACCTTGGGTTCACCACTCGAGGGAAGAAGGGTCCCTTGACTACGACGGGAGACTTGTCCGCTTGCAAGTCACAAACGAACTTTGATACAACTATTAACCGTCAACAAGCCCCTTTTTCCGGCGCCGTTGCTTGCGGGGAACAAGCAATCAAGATCCGATCTAGTATCGCTTATCTTTCAGTTTTTCTTTTGATTTTCTTTTGCATCTCTTATGTTTGATCATCCTCAAAAAGAAAAAAAAATCAATCTAATCTAGTTTTGATTAACCCTAATTTTTCTTTTCTTTTTAGATTTTTGTTTTATCACTAACCCTAACCGGAGATGGTTGGCTACCTCTCCAAGAAACCCAAACTTTTTTTGTGGATGATCCAGGAAAACTTTACAGGCAAAGGTGACGTGCAACACAAGCTCGAAGGACCATCAAAATCTCCAAGGGAATCACCCCCTCCAAGTCAAGACGCCGGAAGGCCGTTCAAGATCAACGAGGACGGAGAAGATGGAGATGGAGAAAGAAGCTCAACACCTAAAGGCCGCCGAGGCAAGATCCACGTGCGAGGAGAAGTGTTCATCATGATGAAGATGCTAGACGCAAGTGGGACAACTTGCCGGGCGCCCGATGGGCAACAAAGAAGAATATCCGAGACAACTCTAAGGTCCCAAGACGGCGAAGGCTACTCAAACTCATTCGGGAGAGATGAAGGATCACACTAGAGACCATGAAGATCACGACCGAAGGACCGGAGTTCGAGATGCCGAGCCACAAGGAAGATGTTGCATCCGTCAAGACCAAAGGACAAAGCCAGCCTGCGAAGACCAAAAAAATTGACTAAGCCAAAGTGGGTACCCAAGATTGCAACGCCCGCAAAGAGCGTTGATCCGGAGTAATCAAGTGAAGAAGTCTAGCCATGGACTATAAACGAAGCGCTAGGCGGGAGGCAACCCGTTTCATCGAGTCAAGAATAAGCTACCGGGAGGACAACCCGATTCCAGGTTTTTCAAGTCTTTTTAAATTTAATTCAGTTCTGAATTTTACTACGCAAAACCTTAGACTTAGAATGGTTGAACAATATTAGAGACATAATTCTTGGTTGAATATTTTGCTTGATCATAAACCCTTTACATGAACCATCCTATGTGATTGTTTGCTTCTTTTCGAGAAACCACAACCAAAACCAAAAAATTTCAGAACCTTAATCAACCTCTCAACCTCATTATGGTGCTGAGGTTGACTTGTTTTTCATGCTAAAAACACACGAGTAGAGCCACGACTTGTATCTAGATGTTATTTAATTTCAGCACGTGGTAGGACTCGCGTGAACCTAGAAACTTGATTTTTGGTTGGTTTAAAAATCCATATCCTTGGTTTCTCTAAGATTAGAATTTTTCTAAGCCTCACTTAATTTTATTTCATTCAAAATCTCTCTCATCTAATCGAAATTAGGACCTAAACCTATGCCCCCATGATCAAGCCGGGAAAAGCTTGCTCTCAACTAATGAAGGCAAACTATACCGGTGAGACCGAAATCGACGTAATAAAAAAATATTTTCGACTTGCATTTGTTTTTAATGGTTTAAAAACTTCTCTAAAATTATGTTCGAGCTCTTGCATGGCTCTGAAAAATATTTTTAAATTTTGAAATTAGAGGAGTGCTTAGCCTTAAAGGGAGGCAATCTAGTTAACCTAACCATGCATGCACCATGGTACATCACGGGATGCCCCTCCAACATATTTAAACCACATGCAAAGTACAAGCATGGGGGGCAGCCAAGGCTTTGTTTTGTAGGAATATCATGGATGCATGTGAGGCAAGGGAGTATGGAAGTGAGTCAAAACATGAAGCATCAAGTGGAAGGGCCAATAAGGAGTGGACGAGTGCGTTTGGGCGGTGCAACTCGTGGAGCACGCGGGCAGGAAAGTTGCAGAGGTGAAATGATCGTGCTGGAAGAAAGACGAGGCGGGGAGGAGCACCGAGGCTGGCCTCACCTACATAAGGAGCCCCCCGGCTCCCGTTTTCGCAGCAAGCTTCCCTCTCCTTCCTTTGTTTGTGTGTTCAAGTTTGTGTGCTCAAAACCTCCGTAGACATAGCCAACCTTCCCAAGCTTGATAGCTCAAGAAAAAAAAATCCACATCCTTAATCCACTCAAAGTCCAGACTCCAAAATAATATTTGTGTACCTTGTTACCGGGTGAAAACCCCGGATATTTATTTGTGAGGGAGAGTGCTGCAATCATGGAAGAAAACTACAAGCCTTTTCACCGAAGAAGAAGGGATCATCGTCGTCTAAGCCATCATCGACAACCTCTTCGAGGAGGCGCTCGGTTTCCGAGTTTCCTCGGGGTATGGAGGAGGACACGGCACCGCCGAGGAGGAACCACACTCTTCTCCTTGGTGGCATGAGGGCCACACAAAACTCGTTTATTAGGTTTACCAAACTTCAATAACATATGGAGGAGCCGCCTGTCCAACCTCACCACTTGACACGATCATCCGCTCCACCTCCATATGCTCCGCGGTATTCCGAGGGGTATGTCATCATGACGGAGGAGGAGAAGAAGCTCGCTCGCCTTAAGTAGAGGCTTGTAGCGAACGTCGACATCGACGACCAAGCTCTCCACATATTGGGTTTCACACGGGACACCGGTGCAATTCTCTAACGGAGTGTCGGCAAACACCCACAAGGAATTCGCCTAGGAAATTTTCGTGACCATGGCGCATACCCTTGATGAAGGAGTGCTGAGTCTCTCATTCCGTTGGAGGGAGCCCACAAGTGGAGAAGAAGGAAGACATCGTCGGAAGGGTAACCTTGATCAATGATGCTATTTCTAGCACCTTGATGGGGTAATCTCCTTTCATCCATGGGTTGCAATCGATCTTGAGATGTGATCATACCTTGCTGAATTATCTATCTATCATTTTGTGCTGAAAATACTTTAATGCTTAAGGCTAGCAACCATGCCGTAAAGGGAGTAAGGGCTCCAATGCTTCCTTGGATCCATTCAACACAATCCCCGATAGATCAGATTGGTTTTCATGTTCGAAACGATTGCATGTCTAGTATCGTAGACCCATGGGCGAGTGTCTCCTACTTTCAAAAGGGAGCTCCGGAACAAGTATGTGCATGAAGGCACATGGGAAGGCTTTTGGAGTATGATCACGGGAAGAGACCATCAACGAAAAAAAATACTATCCGGAACCCCATCATCCAAGTGTGTCACCTTTGTGCAAGTGGATTTTTTTGGGGAGAATAAGAGAGACATAGATAACCAACACGGAGTTGAATTAGATTTACTCGCAGCCAATCAACCCTACTCACCTACCGGTGGTGTTAACATCGAGTTCGGAAGATATTGGTTCGGGGTGTTGCCTCTCCATATTTGCTATCTCTTTAAAACCGGGTATTACAAGGAACCCGAATCATCTCCTACCCGGGACTTCCCTAGGAATATATGAAGAAAGGAAAATATAAGAGTGAAGATGAGAGAGGAGGCTTCCAAGTGGCCTAGGTGAATCTGCCCCTTCCGGATTGAAGATTAAGACTTTTCTTGAGGGGAAGAAGATCGGTTAGAGGAAGGACTTCTTGTGCCGGCGAAGAAAAAATAATAAAAGAAAAGAATTATAGGAGAAGGATCTTCTATGGCCCAAGAAGGAGGTGCACAACAAAATTATGTTCCACCATTCGGAGAAATTCCGGCATCGCCAAATTACTACGGTGGTGTACCAATGCAAGCATGAGGGAGTGGTGCAGCCATACACCCACCATTTTTTGCGGTGCCCAACGTAGCCTTTGCGGAGCCATATGCACACCTTCCTCAACCACAACAAAATGTGGCCACCATTGGAGGATACGCTGTAAGGATCATGCAAATTATTGCAGCCATCCAAACCAATGCAAACCAAATGGGTGAAGGAAATGCAAACGTCGCTTATGTGCTTGGACACCTTCACCTAGAACCGTCAGACAATTCATAGGAGGAGTGGTGCATTCCTATTACAAGTAAGGGTACAACAACCAAGGCTATCAACATCAACCACCGGCGGAAGATTAGAGAGAGGAGAAGCTTTAGTTATCTTTCCTTTACCCCCCTTTTCTTTAATTTTCAGCTTGTTTGCGCCTATGTTTGCATAGTATTTTCAGCTTTGCTTTAATTTTCAGTTTTTAGTTTAATTTTCAGCGTGTATTTTCATCATGAATAATGTCGCCACCAAGTTATTACCTTTGGTAAAGTTACAAAGTTTGTGCCATGATGATATATGATTATAATTGCCGCTTTGTTTATCTTTGTAATTGACTTATGCATGTTTGAACTAGTGCTCTCTTAAAAATACAAATCTGAAATTATCTAAATGCTAGCTCAATCTTCAGCGGAGGTTATGATTAAAATAAAGACCCATAGTGTTTTATGTGCTCTCAAGTTATGAATAGATTGAAGATGTCTTTTATGCTCAAAAATATTGCTAACCTTGTCACAAATATCACTTGTGTGTTGCTCAACCTATCCAAAGCCTTATATGTATGTGAGTGCATAAACCTTAGTGTACAAGATTTATTTTTGAGTGAGTTATTGCAGGCCATGATTTCTCTGGCCCGAGACTAAGAAGCTGGTCATTCCGTTTTTGCGTATCTATCTTTTTGCTAGCCTTTTATCCGTGCATTGTGTATCCCCGCATTGGAGATCTCACAAACTTCGCCGGATATCCACCCTTAAACCAAATATCATCTTTTGTGATTACCTCCTTGACCACAACCTATCGTTGAGAATGGATCATCAATTCAAGGAAGATCGCAAGACGGTGCTAACGTTGAAGATTTCAAGTATCTCTCCAAGGAAAATTATTTTCGGTACCTACCATATTTTTTCGCCTCTTTGCTCGAGGACGAGCATCGTCTAAGCATGGGGGAGGAGGTAGGTACGGTGCAGTATTAGAGTTCAAAAGGGAGTATTTTAAAACTATATATATATATAATGACGAAAGAAAAAATTCGGCGATGTACGTGACTTCCAAGGTGAAGAAAGAAAAAAAACATATATATATATATAAGAAAGAAAGAAAGAAAGAAAGAAAAGAATGAGAAATATGAGAAAGAGAAAAAAATATATATGAGCGTAAAGTGAACTCCCCGGTTCTCTAAGAGTGCATTCAAGGCTTCAAGTTAAAAAGATCCATTCTCATTTTCCAACCATGTGCAATCCGATAACGAGGACTTCTTTCGTGCCTTGGGATCACTTTTTGCCATTTGCACATGTCCACTCATCTAAAAGTGTGTGTATTTTTCTCTTTCCCCTCCTTGACTTAACATTATTTTCCAATGACCTTTTTGACGAGTCTCGGTAAGACCATGAGAAGCTTGTCTTGTTTTGACAACACCTCATTTATAAAATCTTGTTAGGACTAAACTTTCCCAAAGCTCCATATAAAACCTACCACACATATATATTTATGAGAGGGAAAGGAGTAGAATATATAGGCTTGAGAGACAAGTGAGATGAGAGTTCATGAGCAATATGCAAGGTGATTTAAATTTGTGAATTTGGTTTAGCTTTTCTTTATCTCGTTCTTTATTTCAAAAATTCTGAGATCTATTTAAACTTTGTGAGCATGTTAATACTTGTGGGATAAGCTTAATAAGAATCTACCCTCCGTAGAAGTGAAGGCTAGTACATTATGGAACTTTAACGAATTAAACTTTTGAGAGCATTATGTTTTTTTTCATGTATGATCAAGTGCAAGGTTTAAACATTGATGGGCAACGATGATATCCATCGAAGGCTTACTCGAGGACGAGCAAGGTTTAAGCATGGGGGAGATGTTGACGATGAAAATCCGTCAACCTAGCCATGAGTTTACCTTCGGTGTTGGCATAACTTTTGTATCTTATTCATTGGTACTAACCCCCGTGGTATAACAAGTTCACGTGTGCATGTCGGTTTTGGAGTTATGTGTTTACGCAGGGTTTTAGTGTTGAATGCAAGACTTTCGGGATAAGTTCATCAAGCACCTCATGACAAGACCTTGAAGTCCTGAACAAGTCATGCAATGAAGCAAAATTAACTCCAAGAAGCTGGGGACTTGATCCGAGAAGACGACAGACTCCGGGGACCGACCCGGAAAAGTGCTGAATCTTGCAAGACAAGGAGTTGAGTCCAATTCGGAGAGAAACCGACGACATGGACCAACATGCGAGAAGGGGGAAGCATCCAGAAGCAAGGGAACCGACCTGCGGCAAAGGAGCCCGCGGGCCGGGCCTAAATGGGCCCGGGCCGGCCGGCCCGAGCCCATTTAGGGCCCAAATTCGTCGTCCTTTGACCTAATTGCTTCTCGGGCTATAAATAGCCCCCCGACCGAGAGCCACGTAGAACCGAAGTCGTATTCCGCCGCCGAGGAGCGAGAGAAGCTTGAGGGACACCAACTTGAAGATGAGGGTCGTGCTAGTTGTCTAGGGTTTCCCCGGCCGACGTGGGAACCTTGCATGGAAGACCACGTCGGAGCTCGGAGCGAGGATCAAGATCGAGGGAGGGCCCGGTGGTGATCTTGTTCATGTAATCATTCATGGTGAAGTTTGTAAGTGAATCCGATTTCTAGCGATTAAGTGCCTTCTCGATGATTTTGATTTCTTCTTGGTTTTGCTTCTTCTACGATCTATACTTAAGATAGATTACATAGGGTGCTCTTGTAGCCGCGGTGGCTAGAGGTGCATACCGGACCGGCCAAGTGATTTCAACTTGTTCTATCGAACTCGCCCTAAGCTCCCCGCATGAATAGGGATACGTTGTGACAGAACCGGGGGTCTCGAAAGGCGGATGTTTTCGGAGTCGGATGGGAAGGCCACGATTTAAAGATGCTTTTAATGAGATTCGCTTTTCTATCTTCATCTATCTTGTTTGGAGCTACAACATAAGCATGATCTAGATTCTCTAGATTGGTTATCTCTTGCTTTCTCTTGCTACCTCTTTAGTAGATTAGATTAGATTCGTTTTCTTTATGAGTTAGTAGATTAGATGCAACTTGTCTTCATTAGATAACTTTACCTTGCTTTACTAGATTGAATCCTTGCGTTGCACATTGTTCCACGGATTCGATACCTTGGGTTCACCACTCGAGGGAAGAAGGGTCCCTTGACTACGACGGGAGACTTGTCCGCTTGCAAGTCACAAACGAACTTTGATACAACTATTAACCGTCAACAGTAGTCGACAACGAGCCCGCGCGAGGCAGAGTTGTCAACGACGAGCAGCGCGACGAGCCATGTGACGAGCCGCGCGATGTGCCGAGGCATCTGGACGCACGGCGGAGGCGAAGTAGTCGACGACGAGCCTGCGCGAGGCGGAGTAGTCGACGACAGGAGGCACGACAAGATGCGTGACGAGCCGCGCGACGTGCCGAGGCACCCGGACGCACGGCGTTGTCGAAGTAGTCGACGACGGGCAACGCGACGAGCTGCGTGACGAGCCGCGCGACGTGCCGAGGCACCCGTACGCGTGGCGGAGGCGAAGCAGTCAACGACGAGCCTGCGCGAGGCGGAGTAGTCGATGACGAGCGGCGCGACAAGCCGCGTGACGAGCCGCGCGACGTACCGAGGCACCCGAACGCGACGTAGGAAAATTGCTTCCGCTTTGACAAGAGCAAGGCGACTTGCTTCAATGGATCTCGACGAGTCGACAAGTAGATTGATCTAGTTGACGAGGGTCCTTCGAATTAGCCCGGTGGTGATGATCACCCTACCTGGCGTGCCAGCTGTCGGTGTTTTAGACCGACAAACCTACCAAGGGGGTACCCGAGGTAGTAGATTGTGCGGTGGGGATCGTGATCGGGAGACCGAGAACTCGAAGGTATGCGCAAGGACACGGGACACAAGATTTATACAGGTTCGGGTTGCCAAGGTGGCGAACCCTACGTCCTGTTTGGGGATCAAGTATGGCGCCCTGCGCTTGGTGTTGGTTGAGATTAGGTTAGGTGCCCGGCTAGGTACCCGGCCCTCCTTTATATAGTCCAGGGGGCGGGTTCCTAGTCGGTTACAAGGCAGGAGTCCTAGTAGGATTATACGGAAAGAGTCCTAATAGGATTACATGGGAATTCTAGTAGGAGTCCGTCTTCATCCTTCCTTGCATGAGTACCCGGGGAGTATGCCCGACATCGATGCCCCGCTGGGAAACGATATATCCTAGCAACATGCCGCGCGACACCCCAAAGACGCATTTTTCAGGGTTTAGTTTCACTCTGTTGGCCCGCAGGCAATCGAACGCAATGCGCAGGTCGTTAACCAGGTCGTCTGCCTTCTTGGTTTTCACGACTATGTCGTCTATGTAAGCCTCAACGATCTGCCTGATGTGGTCTCCGAAGACGTGCTGCATACATCGCTGGTACGTAGCGCCTGTGTTTCGGAGGCCGGACGGCATCGTTACGTAGCAGAACATCCCAAACGGCGTGATGAAGAAAGTCGCGAGCTGGTCGGACTCCTTCATCTTTATTTGGTGGTACCCGGAATAGGCATCAAGGAAACATAAAAGCTCACACCCCACAGTTGAATCGACGATCTGATTAATTCATGGCAAAGCAAAAGGAACTTTAGGACATGCTTTATTTAAACTAGTGTAATCTACACACATCCTCCACTTCCCATTCTTTTTCTTAACTAGTACAGGATTGTCTAGCCATGTAGGGTGAAAGACTTCCTTGATGAACCCGACCTCGAGGAGCTTCCGCAGCTCCACTCCGATCGCCCGGCGCCACTCTTCATCGAAGCGCCCAACCGTTGTTGCACGACTCGGGAGTGAGGTAGGATGTCAAGGGAGTGCTTGGTGACCTCCCTCGGCATGCCTGGCATATTCGAGAGGCTCCACGCGAAGATGTCGGCATTGGCGTGGAGAAAGTCGATGAGCACCACTTCCTATTTCGGGTCGAGGGTGGAACTGACCCTCAACGCCTTGCCCTCGGCGGCAGCAGTGTCGAGGGGCACCTCCTTTGGTCTGTTTGGTAGCCTCGAAGCTGCCCGCGTGCTTGGCAGAGGAGTCGAGGTCCTCGTTGACCAACTTCTCCAGGGTCGTGACGAGCGCCTCGTCAAGCGCCAGTGCCTCAGCGTGCTCCACGCACTCGACATCGGAGTTGAACGCATGCTCGATCGACGAGCCCACGGTGATGATGCCCTTTCGTCCCGGTATCTTCATCTTGAGGTACGTGTAGTTCGGGACCACCATGAACATGGCACAGCACGGTCGCCCAAGGATGGCATGGTACACGCCCCTGAACCCCACCACCTCGAAGGTGAGCGTTTCCTTGCGGAAATTGTCCGGCGTGCCGAACCAAACAGGCAGATCGATCTGCCCGGCGCGACGCCATGGAACAACGTCATGCTGGGCCGCAGCTGGTCCAACCCAATCCCCATCAGCTGCACGGTGTGGGCGTAGAGGATGTTGAGGCTGCTGCCTCCGTCCATCAGCACCTTGGAGAACCGCGAGTTGCCGATTACTGGATCGACAACGAGCGGGTACTGGTCTGGCTTAGAAATGCGGTTCGGGTGATCCTCACGGCTGAAGGTGATGGCATCCTCCGACCAGTCGAGGAAGGAAGGGGGGTCTTCTCTGCCGCAAGGACTTCGTACTGCTCCCGCTTGCGCTGGCTGCTGGACATATCCACGGTCGGTCCTCCGAAGATGAGGAAGACGTTCTCCACCGCCGGGAAGCCACCGGCATCTCCGTCACCACCGTCCTTCTTAGCCTCACCATCCTTCGCGGCGGTGCGGCTGTAGTACTTCTTGAGCATGTCACACTGCTCGAGGGTGTGGTTGACCGGAGTCTTGTGGTATGGACATGGCTTCTTCAGCATGTCGTCGAACACACCGGGGCCTCGAGGGGCCGCTCGAGGGCCCTTTCGGGCCGGGTCAACTGCGAGGGCCTCGTCCCTGTCGTCGTCATGGCCCTACGCGCGTGCCTCGCGGCGAGTCTTTTTGCCTTTCTTGCCCCACTTGTGCTTCTGCTGGGGCTCCTTGGACTAGCTGCCCTCCGTGGGTGCGTCGTCCACACGCTTGCCTTTCTTGCCGTCGAAGATGGCCCTCACCACCTCCTCGCCAGAAGCGAAACTGGTGGCGATGTCGAACAGCTCGTTGGAGTCGACCGGCAGGCTCTGCCCAAGCTCGCGCATGAGGTCCCGATAGGCTGTGCCCTCGAGGAAGGCATGCACGATCTCAGACTGGGCTACGCTTGGGAGCTCAGTACAGCGCTTGGAGAAGCGTCGTATGAAGTCTTAGAGCGACTCACCGGGCTTCTGGGTGCACGCCCGCAGGTCCCAAGAGTTCCCGGGGCGTACGTATGTGCCTTGGAAGTTTCACACGAACATGCGAACCAGGTCGTCCCAGTTGTGGGTCTAACTGGGCGGTAGGTGCTCGAGCCATGTCCGAGCCGAGTCCGCGAGGTGTAGCGGCAGGTTGCGGATGATGACCTCGTCGGTGGTAGTGCCGCCCAGCTGGCACACTAGGCGGTAATCGTTGAGCCATACTCAGGGGTCCGTCTCCCCTGTGTACTTGTCGATCGAGGTGGCTGGCGGAAGCGCTGAGGAAAGCTCGCCTTGCGGATCTCCCTGCTGAATACGCGGGTCCCTCGGGGTTTCGGTGCCGGTGAGAGGTCCTCTCGGCTGTCGTAGCGCCCGCCCCGCTGGGGGTGGTAGCCCACCACCGCCCGTGCCTCCGTGTTGCCCGTTCGGCGAGCGTTGATGACGTTGCGGGCGTCGCTATCCTGAGCCTGTCCGCGCGTGTCAAGGATCCGCTCCCTGACCGCGTTCGACCCTGGTTGGCTGGTTGCCCTGCCGCTCCGTCTGCTTGGACAGATGCCTCCTGGCCCTGGGCGCCGCCGTCATCCCGCGCGCTACCTTGGTGGCGTATGCGGGACGCCGAGCTTTCGGCCTGTTGTACGGCCGCCTGCTCGATGAGCGCCTACACCTCGCAGTGTAGGTTTCGCGCCTCGGGTGTCGAAGGTGCGGGCATGGCCCGGAGCAGCGTCACAACTACGATTAGCTTCTGGCTCGCGCGCGATGGCGTGTTTGGCTCATCGTCATTGAAGTCGGCATTGATGCGCACACGGGCTTGTTTGCCCAGCTCACACACGCGTTCGCCGTGTGCGGAGGCTTCTCTAGCGATGGTGGCACGCAGGAGCTTTGCCTCGAGCTCGTGCGCTTGAGCTAGCTGCGCGTTGATGTCGGTGCCTCCCACCGGCAGTGTTGCCGTAAACGGTCGTGTAGCCTGTGTACACACCGTGTAAACGCTACTGGGCATACTTCCGTGTAGTTTAGGGTCTAAACAGTTCATTACACAGTTAGCCCATGTACACGGTCAAACTCGGTCAAACACAGATTAAACAGCTCGCAAAAAACGGTAAAACACGGTTTTACTCAGCGTGTAGACCGTGTAATGGGCCGTTTTGGTGATGGGCAAGAGGATGATCAGTGATTGTTCATTGTCTGTTGGTTGCAGATCAATGCTTTTATCCATCTTATGAACTTTTTCACTTTTTGTTACCATCATGTGACTTGTGAACTATGTTTCGTATTATATTTCAAAGACTGGCCATGTATTCTGTGTCTATGTGACTTGTAGTCAACAAAGTATGAGACACTAGTGAATTAGTGAGTGGTGTGAACACATGTATTCAATATCCAGTGATGTGTTGATGTTATTTAAAACGGGGAACTATATCAACTATAAGCTTAGAATGCTATTTTTCTCTTATCCGTACAAAACCGTGTAACTCGTGTACACGATGTGTACACAGTGTTTACACGGCCTACACACTAAATGAGGGTCAAACGAACGACTACCATTTAGCGTTTAGGGCAACATTGCCCACTGGCGAGGTGGAGGGCGCACTTGGCCCCGGGGCGCGCTCGTCCCTGGGTCCCGGGGGTTTTCCCCTTCGCCAACCCCTGCCACGCTAGTGCCGTCGACCACGTCGCCGATGGCGACCATGAAGCACTCTCGTGCGGGATCATAGCTACCTGCGCTGGAGGTGTCTATTGACGGATAAAACTCGTATCCACCTACGATCCGCAAGCGTACGGACCTACACCTTTTTCACCACGGGATTCCCAAGGTTCTTGTCAATCCGCGGAGCAAGGGGATTGCTAGCGCTTAACCAAGCACTAATCTAGTTGAATGGAAAACCTTTGAAAGAGTATAATCTAAAGGTAAAACAATCTAACCTAAGTTAATCTAAGTTAAGTTGATCAAACAAATCTAGGGTTAAACTATATGGTAAAGGGTGAACACAAGAGAGTGATTAAGAAAGATAAGCGTTCCCTCCCTAGGATCTAGGATAACATGGTATGCATCTACTACACGAAAGCGGTAAACCAATCTACAGGGGGTTGTGACCACGGTTTCGCCCTTTCCCTCCTCTCGTACTGTCACTACGCGAAGGTATTCGTGACTAGACCTATGATGGACACGGTATGTTGATGGAATCTATGGGAGTAGCGGATATCATACGCCCGAAAACACGGTAGCTAACCTTAATCATCAAAGCATCATCAACATGAAAACAATAGATTGAAACCACGAATCAAGTAGCGATCACATAGCATGTATCCATCTAATCCTAGGGATGAACGGAGACATTACCCCATCATCTTACACGGATTGAAGCACATAGGGGTGATGGAGACTCCGGAGAACGTCGCCGATGAAGATGGCGGTGATGGAGCTTGGGAACACCCCTAGGCCCACGGCTTGGAGTCCTCCTCTTGCTTCCTTCTCTCCGTCGGCGTTGATCCTTGCGACGAGCTCATCTAACTCTCTCCCTCATCTTGCGGCGGCGGTTTTCTGGTGATTGGCGTCGGTAGGATGATTTGTTCGATCAGTCACCACCTTGGGGAGCCTAGGGGGTTGTATTTATGTCCTTGGGGTGCCTTTGTGTCGGGGACCGCCCTAGGGGTCCCCTTAAACAATGGGGGAACCCTCGCTTAAATCCCTGCATCAAAATAAGCTAAGCCTAACCATGCAGGAAACTAACCATGCAGGACATGGCCCATGCGGCAGGACTCCGGAGGCCCACCAAGACGGCCCGTCCGGGAAGACCCCTCGAGCAGCTCCGCCGCCCGAGGGCACGCTCCTCCTCGAACGGGCTCCGCCCCGTTCGAGGGGCAACCCCCTCCTCGAACGGGCTCCGCCCCGTTCGAGGGGCGACCCTTCCCTCGAGCGGTCCCGCCCCGCCGAGGGCGCGCTCCCCCTCGAGCGAGTCCCGTCTCGCTCGAGGGTCCGCTCCGCCCTCGGCCGGGGCCCGCCACGCTCACGGCGCCCCCGCACGCGTGCGCCGGCCCCGTACTTGGGCATTTAACGCCCCGACGCCGCAGACGGCGCCATCATGCGCCCGGGGCTCACGCCCGTGCCGCCGCACCAACTCCCCAGGGAGGAGCCCATCCCCGCCACCGTGGGGTGGACCGTGCGGCACGGCCGGTGTCGTCCCGTGACACCGTGCGCACGCTACCGTACGGCTAACGCGCCCGACCCTCGAAAGGGGGCCGGCGCACCCTCGACTCCACTTTCCCGTGACCCCGCAGTTAGGTGAGGGGCGCTAGGCCGGTGGGTGGCCATCCCGGCCACCGTAACGCGCGCGGCCGCCGTACCCACGCGTGCGGGCGCACGCCTGACTCCGCAGGCGCATGCCCGAGCACTGCAACAACCACTCCACCACCGCAGAGCTCATTGGGAAGGAACGCCGTTCTGCCCGCTCCTGTACCCCGTACCGATCATCATCAGCACCTCCCTCGAAGCCTATCAGAGAACGCCATCGCCATCTGCCGCCTCCTACCCTCGAACCGCCACTGTTCGGGTACGAGGTAGGCCATCATGGCCGGATCGCAGCGAAGATCGTCCAGACGGCCGCCCGCTCTACACCGTAGCACGACGTGCTCCCACACGTAGCTAGGTAGCGCGGCGTGCATGTAACTTGCCGCCCCCTTGGCCTATAAAAGGGGAGGCGAGCCCCCGCCCGCGGGGGGACGAGTTCGAGGAACAAGCACGGCCGAGCACAACGCACCGTGCACTCACTCTCTTATTCTCCCACAACATCTTCGCCCACTCACCAGGGACTTGGAAGCCACGCTTCCTCTCCCGCCTTGCTTGTACTTGCCCCACTACAAGCACCCCCGGTGCCGAGCAATATAGTGCCACGAGCACACCGCTGCTGGACGTACGGCCTCCTCGGCCGGAACCAGGATAAACCTTGTGTCATTTGTTGCTTAGCATCGACCATTGAGGGATAGACCTAGGCGTTATCTACTGGTTAGTGTCGGGACCATATTCCGCACCGACAGTTGGCGCCCACCGTGGGGCAAACGAGCGCCTAAGGTCATTTCGCTAACTCCCTCCATGGTGATCCGCACTGAGCACCGTAGCACCCGCTACAACATGGGTAGCTCGGACCCTCTCTCCCGCCGGGTTCGAGATCCGCTTCGGGGACTTGAACTTCCGTGCCACGGGGAACGGCTATCTCATGCGCCTCACCAATCGTGAGGAGCTCGCGCGCGCCGCGAGGCCGTGTCCGCCCCGGTCTCCGCCGCACGCACGACACCGCGCGGCGCCCGCAGCACGGATGCCGCGGCCCGCCGACGCCGCGACGCCGTCGTCGCTCTCGGGCTACGCTCACGTCGGGCGCGGTCCGAGCGGCGGCGGCCGAGCGCGCCGCCACCCAACGCGGTGCGCCCACCGTCACGACGACCGCCACCGCCCCGGCCGGGACCGCGTGCGGTCTCGGGGACCGCGCATCCCCATCGGGCCGCGTGGCGCCACTACGGCCTACAACGCCAACGTCAACACGACAATGCGCCGGTTCCTCCCCGGTCGCCACGTCTTCGTCGCCAGGGATCCCGCACTTCGGCCAGCCGGACGAGTCGTCCCCCGGGCTCCGTCGACACGATGCCACCCGCCAACCGCCATGGGTACGCGGGAGTGGGACTTCTCCGGTGTGCCGGACCCGGGCCGCGTTCGGGGCGCTTCCTCGACGCCACGGACCTACCGGTTCGGTCGCTCCGACGACTCCAAAGACCGGGAGCTACGACCCCACGCGGGAATGTTGCGCCGTCATCACCAACGACCCGGCCAACGCCGCCGCGCGCGGCGGCGCCGGGAGATGGGGAAGTCACGCCAGCCCCGGGGGTCGCCACGCGCCCGGCCGCGGGGCCAAGCGCACCCGCCGGGGCCGACGTCGACGCGCAACCGGCCCAAGCTCGCGAGCTCGAGGCCAAGCCGCGCAGGAGCACGCGGACCGTGCGGCTACTCCGCGCCTCGATGGCAGAGAGGCCTCCGCGCGCGGCGAACGCGCGCGGGAGCCGGGCCGACAAGTCCATGACCGCCTCAACCCCGTCCCCAACGTCGACAACGCGGATACTCCCCGCCGCGGGCGAGCCAAAAGCTCATCGCCGCCGCAACACCGCGCGCGCGCCATGCCGCACCCTCGACCCCCGAGGCTCGAGACATGCACCGCGAGGTGCAGACCCTCCTCGAGCAAGCGGCCGTCCAACAGGCCGAGAGCTCGGCCTCACGCATCCGCCAACAGGGGGACGCGCGGGGGGATGATCCGGCACCAGGGGGGCGAACCCTCGGTGCACGTGGGTCAACTTGCTGACCAGGGACGCACGCCGGCCAAGGAGCGGCTCCTTGACACACGCAGGGCGCTGGATGGAGACGCCCGCAACGTCATCAACGCCAGGCGCACCAGCAAGGCGGACGCGCGAGCGGCCAGGGGCTACCACCCTCGAAGGGGTGGACGCTACGACAGCGGGGAGGATCGCTCCCCAACGCCGGAGCCCCCGGCACCCGTGTGTTCAGCCGGGAGATCCGCACGGCGCCGTTCCCCCGCCGCTTCCGTCGCCCTCGACAATCGTCAAGTACAACGGGGAGACGGACCCTCGTGTCTGGCTCAACGATTACCGCCTGGCCTGTCAGCTGGGCGGGGCCACCAACGACGAAGTGATCATCCGCAACTTGCCCTTGCATCTGGGCGATGCGGCCCGGACATGGCTCGAGCACTTGCCCGCCAGCCAAATCCATAACTGGGAGGACCTAGTCCGTACCTTCGTGGGCAACTTCCAGGGCACGTACGTGCGCCCTGGGAACTCCTGGGATCTGCGCTCCTGCACGCAGAAGCCGGGCGAGTCGCTGCGGGACTTCATACGGCGCTTCTCCAAGCGCTGCACGGAGCTCCCCGCCGTAGCACAGTCCGAGATCGTGCACGCGTTCCTCGAGGGCACCACGTGCCGGGACCTTGTGCGCGAGCCGGGACGCAGCCCCGCCCACGGACTCGAACGAGCCGTTCGACATTGCCACCGCCTTCGCCTCCGGAGAGGAGGCCGTGGGGGCAATCTTAGACGGCAAGAAGGGCAAGCGCTCCGAGGACACGCCCGCGGAGGGCAGCGGGTCCAAGGAGCCGCGCCGCAACGACAAGCGGGGCAAGAAGGGGAAGAAGGCCGCGCCGCGAGGCGCGTGAGCAGGGGCGCAACGGCGGCAACGCCGAGGCCCTCGCTCGTTGACCCGGCCCGACGGGGCCCTCGACCGGCTCCTCGAGGCCCGGGGGTGTTCGACGACATGATGAAGAAGCCATGCCCCTACCACAAGACCCCCGTGAATCACACTCTTGAGCAAAGGCGACATGCTCAAGAAGTTCTATGGCCGTGCCGCCGCGAAGGAGGCAAGAGGCCAAGAAGGATGGGGGCGATGGCGACGCGGGTGGTTTCCCCGCCGTAGAAAATGTGTTCCTCATCTTTGGGGGACCTACCGTCGACATGTCGACCCGGCGCCGCAAGAAGGAGCGGCACGAAGTCCTCGCCGCGAGAGGGCACCTCCGGCCTTTCTCAATCGGTCGAAGGATGCCATCACCTTTAGCCGGGATGATCACCCAAACCGCATCCCGAACCCGGCCAAGACCCGCCGGTGGTCGATCCCATCATTGGGAACGCCCGGTTTTCGAAGGTCCTTATGGACGGAGTGCGTAGCCTCAATATCCTCTTCGCGCATACATTGCGCCCGATGGGGATTGGGCCGGACCAGCCGCGGCCCGAAGCACGAAGCCGTTTCACGGCATCGCGCCCGGCAAAGGAGTTCAACCCCTCGGGCGCATCGATCTGCCCGTCTGGTTTGGGACCCCCAAGAATTTCCGCAAGGAAACCCTCACATTCGAGGTGGTGGGATTCAAAGGGGCCTACCATGCCATCCTTGGGCGACCATGCTATGCCAAGTTCATGGCGGTCCCCAACTACACGTACCTAAAGATGAAGATGCCGGGTCCAAACGGCGTCATCACCGTCGGGTCGTCGATCGAGCATGCATTCGACTGCGATGTCGAGTGCGTGGAACATGCAGAGGCGCTAGCGCCGGGATGAAGCGCCGGTAAACACACCGGAGAAGATGGTCAACGACGACCTCGCCTCCGCCGCCAAGCACGTCGGCACGTTCGAGGCCGCCGAGCAAACCAAAGGGGTCCCCCTCGACCCATCGGCCCCCGAGGGCAAAGCGTTGAGGGTCGGCCGACCCTCGATCCTAAATAGGAAGCGGTGCTCATCGACTTCCTCCGCGCCAACGCCGACGTCTTCGCGTGGAGCCCCTCGGACATGCCGTGCATCCCGAGGGAGGTCGCCGAGCACTCCCTTGATATCCTCGCCTAACGCCCGCGCCGTTCGGCGGCCGGCGGCCGCGCCGCTTCGACGAGGAGCGGCGACGGCGATCGGAGCGGAGCCGCGGAAGCTCCTCGAGGCCGGATTCATCAAGGAAGTGTTCCACCCTACGTGGCTAGCTAATCCTGTGCTTGTAAAAAAGAAAAATGGGAAGTGGAGGATGTGTATCGACTACACCAGTCTCAATAAAGCATGCCCAAAAGTTCCTTTTCCTTTGCCACGTATAGATCAAATCGTTGATTCAACAGCCGGGTGTGAACTACTCTATTTCCTTGATGCCTATTCGGGATATCATCAAATAAAAATGAAGGAGTCCGACCAGCTCGCGACTTCGTTCATCACACCGTTCGGGACGTTTTGTTACGTCACAATGCCTTTTGGCCTCAGAAACGCGGACGCAACATACCAGCGCTGCATGCAGCACGTTTTTGGGGACCATATCGGGCGGACGGTCGAAGCTTACGTAGACGACATCGTCGTCAAGACCAGGAAGGCGGACGACCTGGTTAGCGATCTTGGCATCGCGTTCAGCTGCCTGCGGGCCAACGGGGTCAAGCTCAACCCCGAAAAATGTGTCTTTGGAGTGCCGCGGGGCATGCTCCTAGGGTACATCGTCTCCCACCGGGGAATCGAGGCCAACCCCCGAAAAGGTCGCGGCCCTCGAGCGAATGAGTCCAATTCGGGACCTCAAAGGGGTGCAGAAGGTGTTGGGGTGCCTTGCCGCCTTGAGCCGCTTCGTCTCGAGGCTCGGTGAAAAGGGCCTCGCCCTCTACCGGCCGCTCAAGAAGCACGAGCGCTTCTCTTGGACCGCCGAGGCCCAGAAGCGCTCGACAAGCCGAAGGCGTCTCCGACGCACGCCCCAATCCTTACGCCGCCGCGAGACGGCGAACCCCTCCAACTCTACGTGGCCGCAACCACCCAGTGGTCGCCGCCGTGATCGTCGTGGAGCGCACGGAGGAAGGGCATGCCTTGCCCGTGCGCAGGCCGGTCTACTACATCGCCGAAGTCCCCGTCGGACACGAAGACGCGCTACCCCCGTGTCCGTAAGCCGCCGTACGCGGTAGTCCTCGCGCGGCGCAAGCTCCGCCACTACTTCGAGGCCCACCCGGCCACGGTGGTCTCTTCCTTCCCGCTAGGAGAGATCATTCGCAACCCCCGACGCGGCGAGCGGAATTGCCAAGTGGTCCGTGGAGTTGATGGGCGAGACGCTCGCCTACGCTCCGCGCAAGGCCATCAAATCGCAAATCTTAGCCGATTTCGTCGCCGAGTGGACGGACACGCACCGCCGCCCCCTCGCATTCAAGCGCAGGCCGGACTCTCGTTCTTCGACGGCTCGGTGATGAAGACAGAGCGGGCGCGGGCCTCGCTCTTCGTGTCACCGCTCGGAGAGCACATGCGCTACGCAAAGGCGTCTCCACTTCCCCGCGTCCAACAATATGGCGGAATACGAGGCCCTTCTCTCGCGGCCTCAAAATCGCCATTGAGTTGGGCATCAAGCGCCTCGACGTGCGAGGGGATTCGCAGCTCGTGATCGATCAAGTCATGAAGAACGCGAGCTGCCACGACGACAAGATGGAGGCCTACTGTAAAGCCGTGCGGGCCCTCGAAGACAAATTCTACGGCATCGAGCTTAATCATGTACCCCGCCGGTACAACGAGGAAGCAGACGAGCTGGCAAAAATAGCGTCCGGGCGGATCACCGTTCCCCCGAACGTTTTTGCGCGCGACATCGCGCAGCCATCGGTCACCTTTGAGCCCCACCCCTCGAGCGAAGGCGGACCCTCGGGGGCTCCCTCGAATCCAACGGGTGCGGAACCCATGGAAGAGGACCCCTCGAACGAGGCGTACGTACTCTCCCTTCTCGAGGGGTACGGCTCCCACGAGGTCGAGGCGATGGATATAGAGCCGGCCCTCGTCCAAGCGGATTGGCGGGAAAAGTACACCGCCCGGATCTCTCGAGGGGAACTCCCGAAGATCGGGCCGCGCCCGGGCGCATCGCCGAGATGGCCAAATCCTTCACCCTCGTCGACGGCGAGCCGTACAAGCGCGCCGCGTCGGGCATCCTCCGGGCGGTGCATACCGATTCCCGAGGGGCGCGAGCTCCTACGGGACATCCACGCGGGAATCTGTGGCCACCACGCCGCGCCACGCACCCTCGTTGGTAACGCGTTCCGCCGAGGGCTTCTATTGGCCTACCGCGGTCGCGGACGCCAACGAAATCGTGCGCACTTGCGAAGGGTGCCGCTCTACGCCCGCAAGACCAACTTGCCCGCTCACGCCCTGCAAACGATCCCCGTAACATGGCCATTCGCCGTGTGGGGGTTGGACATCGTCGGGCCCCCGCGAAGGCGCCGGGGGCTTCACCCACCTGCTTGTCGCGATCGACAAGTTCTCCAAGTGGGTGGAAGTGCGCCCCATCACGAATTTGAGGGCTGAGCAGGCGGTCACGTTCTTCACCGATATCGTCTACCGCTTTGGAGTGCCAAACTCCATCATCACGTACAACGGGTCCCGCTCACGGCCGGAAGTTCTTGGAGTTCTCGCGACAAGTTCCACATCCGCGTGGATTGGGCAGCCGTGGCACACCCACGCACCAACGGCCAAGTAGAGCGTGCCAACGGCATGATTCTACGAGGCCTCAAACCCGAATTTTTGATCGACTCAACAAATGCGGCCGGAAATGGCTCCAAGAACCTGCCAGCAGCCGTGTGGAGCCTAAGGACCACCCCAAGCGAGCCACCGGTTCACACCGTTTTTCCTAGTTCATGGCGCGGAGGCCGTCCTCCCCACGGATCTGGAATACGGGTCGCCCAAGGTTCGAGGCTACAACGAGGATGCTAACCGGCCGAGCCCGCGAGGACTCACCGGATCGGCCCGGACGAGGTACGCCTCGTGGCGTTGATGCACTCCGCAAGATATCAACAGTCCCTACGGCGCTACCAAGCACGCAAGATACGTCGGAGGGATTTCGGCCGAGGGGGACTTGGTCCTAAGGCTACGCCAAGACAACCGAGGGCGCCACAAGCTATCCCCCCCATGGGAGGGACCCTACGTCGTGGTGAAGGTGCTCAAACCGGCACGTACAAGCCGGCCAACGAGGACGGCGAAGAACTCACCAACGCTTGGAACATCCAACAGCTACGTCGCTTCTACCCTTAGCTAGGATTTCCAAGTATTTTCTGTTGTAAAAACGCACGGCCAACGCCCCAGTTGGTGTCACCTATGTAAATACTCCAAGTATAATAAAAGGGCAACTCGGCTTTCCCCTGAAACCCAAGTTACCCTCGGGGGCTACTGCGGGGGGGCACCCCCCCCCAAATGGTCCCATTTTTTCGCGCAAAAATAAAAAACGATTCACACGCGCTAAGTTTGTTCTCTACTTCAACCTCGAGCCATGATTCGAACAGGGCGCAGGTGGCACAGCGGAAGGAGCGCGCGAGCCAGAGACAGCCTACGCCGCGTGGCTATGGCCCGTCTCTCTCGCCTCCAACCCAGCGGGCCCCCTGCGAAAAACGAACTCCCCTAACTAGAATCTACTCAGGAAGAAGGAGAAACAAAAAGCGTAATAAGCAAACGATTTCATTTACAAGCAACTGCCCATGTTCATGAAATGACTTGTTTATTTACAAGAGGCCACGAGGCCAGGATTCTGATACACATAAACAAAAAACGGGCCTAGCGCCCAGGTGCTTTCAGGCGGATGGAGCGGCAGCATCGGCGGCGTCTGGGAAGAGAAATTCTTCGAAGGCCTCGGCAAGCGACCCGGCGGCGTCAGCAACAAGCGCGTCCGCGCGCTCCATGGCCACCTCGTCCTCGACGCCCTCGGGCACGATGTAGCCCTCCGCCACCGCCTCGAGGTTGACCTCGTAGTGGGATCGCACCACTCCGAGGGCCTTCTGCACGCCTAGGTGCAACGCCCGGCGCATCCGCTCCGTGACGTGGCCGCCGAGGGCGCGCAGGCGGCTAGCCAGCGAGCTGCCGGCCTGGGCCTCGCCTTCCTCGACGACGCGACAGGTCTCGAGGGCCGCGTCCCGCAGCTCCTGCAGCTCCTGCTCAGAGGAGTTGTAGGAAGCCTGCAGGGCCTCGGCCCGCCCTGCAGCATGCCCCAAGGCCGTGCGCAAGCCTGAAACCAACAAGACGACAAGAAATCAGAAAGGGGGAAACTAACCCTCTAAAGCAAGAACTAACAAGCAGGGTCAAGCAGTAACTTACCCTCGACTTGTCTCCTCTCCAGATCGAGCTCGCGGCGCGCGGACTCGAGCGCCAACTCGAGAAGCTGGACGGTCTCGCCTTGCTCGCGGAGGGCCATCTCCTGATTGGCATTGCTGATGCTGAGCGCCAGCGCCTCGTCCTCAACCTTGGAGAACGCGGCGTTCCGCTCCTCCAGCGACCTCTCCGCTGCCTCGCGCGCGACACGCTCCCGCTCCAGCGCCGCTCGGCGGCGTCGCCAAGGGCGCCTCGCTCCCCGCCGGAGCCGCTCCTCGGCCCCTTGGCGGGCGATGCGCTCCCCGCCGGAGCCGCCCCTCGGCCGGCGACAAGGGCCGCGGCCTTGGCGTCGAGGGCGGCCCTCGGGTCGTCGGCCTCCTTGGCGCGCTCGCTCCAACCCGCGCGCCCGCTCCTCGCGCCCCGGCGCCGCCGCGCCCGGGCCCCCTCGAGCGACGTGCGGAGCTCCCGGTCTCGGCGCGAGCGGTGGCCACCTCCGCCTCCCGGGTGGCGCCCGCCGTCCGCGTCTTGTCCGTGTCCTCCCCGCGCGTTCCACGGCGCCTCGTCGCGATCAACGAGGGGCGCGCGGATCCGCCCGAGACTCGAGTGACGCGCCTTGTCCCCGCCCCGAGCTCTCGGGGAGCACGTCGCACCACGCCATCGCCCGCACACCGGGCCCACCGTCCGGCGTCCTGAGAGCATCCGCAAGCGCGTCGAAAGCGCTGCATCGCTCCCGGAGCTGGCGGGCCTCGGCGTTCACCTGGTCGAACGCGCTGTACTTTTCACGAGCGCGGCGCTCGAGCTCCTGGCATCCACACATCAAATCTCGTAAGTATCAAGGCTTGAATGCAGCACACGGAAACGAAAAGGAACGAGCAACCGTGGCTCACCTGGAAGACAAGCCAGGCCGGGCCGCCGTGAACTCGCAGCGCCTCGTTCAACGCACGGTTGAGCGTGGCGCCGTGGCTCCGAAGCTCGCCCCAGAGCTCTTGCTCCCTCTGGGCGTCAGCAAACGCCGGGGGGTCCTCCACGGCCCCCCCACCTGGGCGGGGCGGCCGGCGTGGAAGGACGAGGCCTCGGCATCGGCATCGTGCCCTCGGCCCCCCAATATCATGTGACCCTCGTGCCGCCTCACGAGGGCCCCCTCCTGGGGCTCGGGGGAGTTCGTGGGCCAGCTGGCCCACTGGTTCCACCCAGGCGGCGGGGAGTCATCCGAGAGCTCCACCACCTCCGCCTGGAGACCGCCGGCGGGTGGAGCCGCCCGCGCCGCCCTCCGCCGGCGCCTCCACCTCGCGCCTCCGCGGCCACGGCGCCCGTCGTGGCGCCGTCGCCGCCACCTTCGCCCGTACCGCCGCATCCGCGGCGCCCCCGCGGTTGCGCCCGCTCCGCCTCCTCCGTAGTGGTCGCCACCGCGGGCGGCACCTCCACCGTGGCCACCGCCGCGGCCTCGCGCCTCCGTAGCGACCGGCGCCGGCCGCCCCCGCGACCTCCCGGTTGCGCCGCGGCGGGCCGATCCGCCGGCCGGGCCTCGAGGCCCCGCCCGGCCTTGCGAGCTCGTGCCCGCCCGCGCTTGTCCCCAGGCGCGACCCCCTCGACGAGCGCCGCCGGGTGGGGATTGACGCGTCCGTCCTCAGCACCTTGGCCGGTGCAAGAGGAGGGACGGTTGGCACCGCCCTGCGCAAACACGAACGGAGGGTTAGAGCGTCTAATCACCAACACACTAAAACCAAACGAAGGAAGACAGGCTCCTTACCTCGCGGAGGAAAAGGCCCGCTTCCTTTTCCTCGAGGCCTCGGACGAGGCCGGCGCGGCGGCCGCGCCCGACGCAGCCGCCTCCCGCGGACGGTGCCGCCGCACGCACGGGCACGCCCGCCCGCGCGCGCGGCGCGCCCGATGCCGCACCCCCCGACGACGCCGCGCGCGCGCGGGGGCACGCTCGCCCCGCGCGCGCGGCACGCCTCCCGACGCGCCCCTCGACGACGACGCCGCCGCGCGGACGCGCCCCCGCCGCGCGCGGGCACGCCGGATGCGCGCGCAGCACGTCCGCCGCGCGTGCCTCCGCGGCATGCGCCGGCACCCCCGCGGCGCGTGCCGCCCCCGACGATGATTGCTCGGCGGCGGGGCGCGGCGCGCCCGCCCCGCACGATGCCACCCCCCGACGCCGGCGCGGGATCCGGCGACGGGGGCGCGGGTCGCCACCGTCCGAGGGGCCCTCCCCCTCAGACTCTTCCTCCTCGTCCTGCTCCGAGGACGAGGGCTCCTCGATGTCCGGGGAGGAGAGCCCCGCCTCCTCCCGCCGCCGGTACTCCGCGGACCGTGCGTCGCGGCGCGCTTGGCGCCGCCTTGCGTGCTCCCTCTTGCGCGCCGCCCGCTCCCCGCCGCTCCCGCCGCGCCGCCCGCCGAGCGCACGGGAGTCGGGGGTGGGCGGAACGGACTTGGCGGCGTTGAACCGCACCGGGGCCGCGCGCGAGAGCGACAATGGCGCGTCGAAAACAAAGGCAAGACCAAGGACTAAAACGGAATCAAAAACCACACTCACCAACGGGCCGGTGGGGAGCATCTCGATATCCCACGGGGTCCGACCCGCAGCGCCGGCGTCCGGTGTCGACGGCGCTCCGCGCCGGGTGAGCGCGTACGGCCGCTCCGGCGGCGTCGGGGAGCATCCGCGACCTCGCCAGGTCGACGGGGTTGGCCGCCTCCGTCATCTCGAAGATGCAGAGTGGCCTCTGCATCAGAGGCACGACCCGCCGGTGGTGAAGGAAGGCGAGGACGCTCATCGCGTTGAGCCCCTCCTTCGCCAGCCGCTGCAGGGCGGCGAGGACGGACCCCTGGCGTGCCCGATGATTGGCCGTAGGCAACCCGTAGCCCCAGGAGTCCGGCCTCTTCTTGAACACCCGGCCGGTGTAGGGAGGGAGGCCGGGCTCGGCGTTGCGCGGAGTAAAACCATCCCCGCTCCCAGCCGGCGTTGTTCGTCGTCATGGTGCAGGGGATGTAGAAATCTTTGAGCTGCCCCCGCAGGGCAAGCGACATCCCGCCGGCGCGCACCGCGCGGCGGGTCCCTCGGCTCCGACGTGGGCTGCGTGATGAGCTCCCCGCGGAAGAGGTGTACCCAGAGCTCCCAATTGACTGGGATCCCCAGGTACCCTTCGCAGACGCCCACGAACGTGGCCGCCTGCGAGATAGCGTTGGGGGCGAAATTGTGCAGCTCCACTCCGTAGTGATAGCATAATGCCCGCATGAATGTGCTCGCCGGCGCGTTGAAACCGCGCTCGTGATAGCGGAGGAAGCTCACCACGTAGCCCTCCGGCGGGTTGGGCTCAAGGTGCGTCACCGGCGGCACGATCCACTCCGCCGGGCGCCCTTCTTCGTTGGCCGACAGCTGGCCGGCGACGACCAGCTCGCCCAGGGCGAGCTGGGTCACGGTCGACCTCTCCCAGGCGTACGGCTCCAGGACCCTGATCGGAAGCTGAGGCGGCGCCATAAGGGGGGACGAACGAGTGCGACGGCGGAGGACAAGGAAACGAGGAAAAAGCTCTAAGCAGCGAGCCCGTGCGACGGCAAGAGTGAGGCGAAGGCGAAGGGACGGAGGACTGAAAACGGTGAGAAGCCAAGGTAAAAAACCGCCGTCCCTTCCTCCCCGCAGTTTTATAGGCAACGGGCGAGTTCTCCGGAGCGGACGCCCCGCCAGCATTAACTGCAGGAATCTTTCCATCGCGTCGACGGGTGGGCCCCACCACGACCGCAGCGGCTCTAACACTGCAGGCGGGTCATCATTACGGCAAGACCGGCAGCGACCGAGGCGAAACCGTCACGTCCGCCGGCCTCACCGCCCACTACGCGCGCGCGGCCGCGCCGCCTAAAAAGGCGCGCCCCGCGCCGCGAAACCGCGGACACGACCGCAAGGCGATTAAATGCCGGGCCCCTTGCCAAGCAAGGAGAGCCCTCGAGCGAGGCGAACCCTCGGCTCGAAACAAAGGCGACCCTCGATGGGATATCAGCGTGAGAAGGCCGCCCGGGACCTGCTCGATGTAGAGCAGACCACCGCGGCACCCATGCCACGCAGAACCCTCGAGCGGCATGACCCTCAACTCGAAACAAGGCGACCCTCGATGGGATATCAGCGTGAGAAGGTCGTCCGGGACCTGCTTGACGTAGAGCAGACCACCGCGGGCACCCATGCCACGTAGGACCCTCGAGCGGCATGACCCCCAACTCGAGACGATGTCAACCCTCTGAAAGAAGGCACGCGCGTAAGAGGATCGCCCAGGTCACGCTTGAAATAGAGCGACACCGAAAGCACTCATACCGCGCCGAGCTGCCAACAAGCACCTCGAGGGCTGGCACGCCCAGACCCCTCGACGGCCGCAAACGCGAAAAGACGGGGCTGTCCATGCACGGCCCCGCACGGCCTTACTGATCAGAGGTTCGAAGCCTGACCCTCGACGGGTTCGAACAGGCGCCCCAGATCACAGAGTTAGGGACGACGAGGGCACGCGCATTCGAGCCGTTCCTCGAGCCCGTCGGCTCGAGGGTGCCCCACATGTCGTGTTCGAGAGCCAGCGAGGGCAGCTAGCGCGGGGGGATCCCACCGAGGGAGAGCTTCCGCGCCCTCGGTCCCTAGCGAACGGGACCGAGCCCCACCTAGCAAACCCACGCAAGCGCTTCCATGGACGTGTCTCCGGACCGCGCAGCCTACCCTTATCGAACGGGGCATGGACGTCCACTTGAACCACCCGCTAGCAGCCTCGATGAGGAATCCGCGATTCGCGACCCGCTCGATGGGAGTCGTGGAAACCTCACCCTCCGTCCCGCGGAGGGACGGCGAGGGCGCGTTAAAAAACAAGTCGTCAGGCTCGACCCGATCGCCTCGAACGGGCCAAGGCTCGGGGGCTTGACGCACGGCTACACCTCCTTGAAATTGCACCCGCCGGGAGACAAAGGATGGGGAGCGTGCACCCCCGATGCCGGCTGAAATACCGCCGATGCCGGTTGGCATATGTGCCACGCCTTTCGACCGAATTGCTCGCGGTTAACCCCCCGCAGAGAGCCCACACTCCTGCGGGGCTTCGGGGCTAGACCCGCGGGTCCGCCGACGCGGCCCCACGGAAAGCGTTCGCAAACAAGGAGGGAAGAACGTCCTATCGGTAGGTTCCGCATCCGCGGGAGCCTCAATGGCAAACCCGCGGATGCTCGGGGGCTACCGTCGGGGACCGCCCTAGGGGTCCCCTTAAACAATGGGGGAACCCTCGCTTAAATCCCCGCATCAAAATAAGCTAAGCCTAACCATGCAGAAACTAACCATGCGAGGACATGGCCCATGCGGCGAGACTCCGGAGGCCCACCAAGACGGCCCGTCCGGGAAGACCCCTCGAGCGAGCTCCGCCTCGCCCGAGGGCACGCTCCCTCCTCGAACGGGCTCCGCCCCGTTCGAGGGGCAACCCTTCCCTCGAGCGGTCCCGCCCCCACTCGAGGGCGCGCTCCCCCTCGAGCGAGTCCCGTCTCGCTCGAGGGTCCGCTCCGCCCTCGGCCGGGGCCCGCCACGCTCACGGGCGCCCCGCACGCGTGCGCCGGCCCCGTACTTGGGCATTTAACGCCCCGACGCCGGAGACGGCGCCATCATGCGCCGGGGCTCACGCCCCGTGCCGCCGCACCAACTCCCCGGGGAGGAGCCCATCCCCGCCACTGTGGGGTGGACTGTGCGGTACGGCCGGTGTCAGTCCCGTGACACCGTGCGCACGCTACTGTACGGCTAACGCTCCCGACCCTCGAAAGGGGGCCGGGCGCACCCTCGACTCCACTTTCCCGTGACCCCGGCAGTTAGGTGAGGGGCGCTAGGCCGGTGGGTGGCCATCCCGGCCACTGTAACGGCGCGGCCGCCGTACCCACGCGTGCGGGCGCACGCCTGACTCCGCAGGCGCACGCCCGAGCACTGCAACAACCACTCCACCACCGCAGAGCTCATTGGGAAGGAACGCCGTTCTGCCCGCTCCTGTACCCCGTACCGATCATCATCAGCACCTCCCTCGAAGCCTATCAGAGAACGCCATCGCCATCTGCCGCCTCCTACCCTCGAACCGCCACTGTTCGGGTACGAGGTAGGCCATCATGGCCGGATCGCAGCGAAGATCGTCCGGACGGCCGCCCGCTCTACACCGTAGCACGACGTGCTCCCACACGTAGCTAGGTAGCGCGGCGTGCATGTAACTTGCCGCCCCCTTGGCCTATAAAAGGGGAGGCGAGCCCCCAGCCGCGGGGGGACGAGTTCAGAGGAACAAGCACAGTCGAGCACAACGCACCGTGCACTCACTCTCTTATTCTCCCACAACATCTTCAGCCACTCACCAGGGACTTGGAAGCCACGCTTCCTCTCCCGCCTTGCTTGTACTTGCCCCACTACAAGCACCCCCGGTGCCGAGTAATATAGTGCCACGAGCACACCGCTGCTGGACGTACGGCCTCCTCGGCCGGAACCAGGATAAACCTTGTGTCATTTGTTGGTTAGCATCGACCATTGAGGGATAGACCTAGGCGTTATCTACTGGTTAGTGTCGGGACCATATTCCGCACCGACACTTTGGGCGTGCTCCACCTTGCCTTGCACGAGATCCTCCTTGGGAGAGAAGCAAACTTGGTTTCCATAAAATCAGCCTCGTCCAGATTTTCCTGATTCGCAGTCCTTCCTTGTCAGCGCAATATCTCCCACGTCTGGACTCCAAATAATGCAAATTCGGTGTCCAGGTTGTGTGCCACGAAATTATCTTCAACTTTGGTATTCATTTCTTTCCTTAAAAACGAAGATAATATCTCCAAATCGGCCTTGGAAGATAATCTGTTCTGATTTCGGACTGACTGTGCAGCAGGGATTTCGGGGGCTATATCTCCTAGCTCCCTTATCCGAATTGGGCCTTCGACATGTCCAAATCAAAGGTATCGTCGAGGCCCACAACTTTGGTAGTCAAACTTTTGCCATTTAAGACCGTTTAAGTCTCTGAATCTGTACTGAAAGATCATGCTGTCCTGAGCTGCGAGAATATCTCTCGGGCTGAGTTGATCCTGTTGGTAAACATCCAAGTCCCCGGAGTTTTGCGTGTTGATGCTTCGGTCCTTGGGTTGTTTGGAGTCTTGTTCACTTCGTGTCTTGACTTGTGACGGGCTTCATGATCTTCTCTTGAAGTGCTTGATGAACTTATCCCGAAAGTCTCCTCTTTAGCGTAGATTTCCTGCGTAAACAACAAACTCCAAAATCGACATGCAAGTGTGAACTTGTTACATCATTAGTATGCCTAGTGGCGGGTTAGTTGCAAATCATAATCGAAACCAATGTATAACAAGTACTCTAGGTTTTCGGAAATTCACCGTCAACATCTCCCCCATGCTTAAACCTTGCTCGTCCTCGAGTAAGTAATCCTTGCTTAAAAGGGAAATCAGTGTTGCCTTCCAATGTTGTCCCTGCACTTAGTCATTCATGACGAGGCAAATGGCTCTCTCTTAAGAATTTATTTTTAAAGTTCAAGTTGTGACCGGCTTATTTTTTATTATGGAAGATAGACTAACAATAAAGAACAAGCCACATTTAACACGATGCTCTCAAACTTAAGTGAACTTCAAACCATTACCTTGTCACATGGAAGATTTTCAAAAAGATGCATATCCAACATAAGTGAAAATCTCTTGCAAGAGCTCATGGAACACCCATCTCATCAAGTCACTCAAGCCTATACTAGATTATTTTCAACCTACTCTACTCATATGTGATAGTGGAAGGCTTATGTGGAGCTTGGAAGGTTAAAAACAATCCTAGCAAAACATACATCCAAAATATTGTTAAATTAAGAGAGAGGTCTATTGGAATTACCGAGACTCGTCAAAAAGGCCATGGAAAATAAATGTTGGAAAGAGAGAGGGATGAAACACACACATTTAGATAAGTGGACATGTGCAAGTGGCAAATGGATGATCCCGAGGCACGAGTGAAGTCCTCGTTATCGGATTGCACATGGTTGGAAGATTTGAGTATGGATTTGTCATCAAGGCACTTGAGAACTTATGAAGCAAAAAGATCCGAGGAGCATCTTTATTATTTTTTTACTTTTATTCTATTTCCTTCTCATTTTTCTCTCTTTCTTTTTTTCACTTTATTCTTCCTATTTTTCTTACTTTTCTTTTCTTCTTATCATATTTTTTTCATCTTTCATTTTTTATTCTTCTTTTTTCTTTTGCTCCTCAAAACTTTTTGCAACATAATACTTACATGGCATTTGTGTTAGAGAATGACTCCTCCCCCATGCTTGAACGATGCTCGTCCTCGAGCATAAAAGAGAGGGGAAATGATTGCTAAAGTAAGTATAAATTTCATAATATTGCGGAATATTTGAATCTCCATCGAGAATTTTACTCCATACTCAAATTGGGTTGTGGAAAAGGAGGTGATCACAAAAAGATGTTTTTGGTTTAGGGTGGATGCCCAGCGAAGTTTGTGAAATTTTCGACGTGAAAACCCACAATGCATGGACAAAAAGGCTAGCATGAAAAAGTTACACAAAGGAATGACCAGCTTCTTAGTCTCGAACCATAGAAATCAATCCTAATCCAACTCATCAAAACATATGTTTGCAATCTACAGGTTTTGTTAGCATAAACATATATGTATATGGCTTTGGTAGGTAGAACTTTGCAAGAGCATCACAAACATGTAGATAGCATAAAAGTTAAGTTTTCATAAAAACAACAAGTTATCCGGCTATCCATAAACTTAAATCAAAGAGCAAAGATATGTATGTGGGTCTAGAGCATAGTCATTTCACCTCCACAAATAAAAGAGCCGGTATTTAAATTAATTTCAGATCATATTATAGAGAGCAATTAGCCAAGACATGTATAACTTCATGTAGGTAAAACAAAGCGGCAACTTTCATCATCTTTCCGTAAGCATAGGCAATATGGAACATCGAGGTGAACACATGGTCATGCTTATCTATTGAAAGTAAAAAGAAACCTAGGTTGTCCTCCTAGTAGCCATGTTATTGTTTGGAGAGAAAAACAAAAGGTTGCACCTAGTTGATGTTGAAGGCATACTTACAAGCATTTGTGTTTGGAAAAGAGAAGGTCCATGGAGATGTTACCATCCTTTGTAATTCTTCGTTGCCTTCTTCCAACATCTCCATGTATCGATGTGACTTTTGCTTTTGTCTTGATTTATTAATGCTCCTAAACTTCTGAATTTGATCTTGTATGCTTAATGGAGTCATTGGTCACCCTTCTCTTCAATGTTTTCATCACCATCTCCTCTTTCTTGTTCTCATCATCTCCTGGCTGTCTCTTTTTCATGGATTTCCCCCTCTGTCCAGAACAGAACATATATCAAAATATAGCTCTATTGAAAAGTTTATGAAATTACCTTTCCAACGTGTGGTCATTCATCGAAAACGGAGTTCAAACAAGGGAGCTATGTCCGTTTTACTTCAGCGCTGTGTGCTGTCCAAAACTGATTTCAGGACGTATTGCACTCGGTGATTCGGGCATAATCGCTTGTAGGAACCTCTTGATTCTTGATTTGTTGGAATCGTAACTTTATGGGGCTTCTAAATATCCAAAAATATCCAGTGTTTTCCCTTCGAGACCATGCAGAATTTTGATGAGATTGGTGGCTTCTTGCACATTGATCTGGAGATGTTAACGATCTTTATCATTCTATCTTCTAGAGTGTCATGTTGCACTTCCGTGTTGAAGATTCAGGGTCTCCCCCATGCTTAGCATTTTGCTAGTCATGGAAGAAGAAGACAAAGCACTTCTTAGCCATCCTTCAATTTCCTTGTAGTGAGAGTCTTTATCTTGCCTGTAAGACGTTTTAAACGCACATTCTACCCCCAAGGTGACGGTTGGGAGTAGATAGAATTGCCAACAATCCAACAATGTCTCCTAAGATTCTTAACTTGTGGCATAATTAGTTTAATGAGGAATAAAAACCTAATGAGTGCACGTGGTGCAAGGTGTGTATGCACATGATAGGAAAGCATATAAACAAAGACAATGTTTTCACCTAGTTCTAAACACCATGTTTACAACTAGGTTGCCGAATTTTTTCCATAGCCATAAAGGTTTATTTATCAAGGGTTAAAACACCATGTCTATCCCTAAATCAATAACCCTTATAGCACAAGAAAAATTAAGCGCATTGCAAAGCTTATAAACTGACCAAAGCAACAAGAAAACATATGAAAAGCTAGCTAGGTTTATCGAACTTAACGATGATGGTCCGCAATCATGTTTAAACACCACGTTTACACAAGATCACAAACGGAAAATGCCCAGCTGGAGCATTAACATGGATATGAAAGCATACATCATTGAGCCTTAAAACAACCGAGCCAACTATATGCAAAACATGTACATGCAAAGAAACATCATGTTGATAACAAAATGCAATGCATGCAAATAAATAAATATGAGCATGAACATGATGGTGGTTCTAAAAAGAAAACTAAACTTAGATTAATAACCACAAGTTGATCATCATAAGATGGTGCCATTCTTTATTTTCTAAGAAAGGAATAAAAACATAAAGAAACGGGTTGCCTCCCGAAAAGCGCTTCATTTAAAGTCATAGAGCTCGACTTTCTCACATACCTTCTTTTCGTTGCATAGCCATGGCCCTTCATGCAAGAAGAAAAGGTACCAATGCAGCTTTAATTTACTTCCCATGTTGTGCTTGATCACTTATAGAAGACTTTCCCAAAGCATCCTTTTGTTTCATCGTTATCTCCTTCTTTATCATCCTTCAGTGCTGCCTTCACTCTATGAATTTGTTTTTGATGTCCAGAATAGAGAGTATACTTAAGCTCGACTCCATTGCACAGTGCACAAAATTTCCTTTCCAACGAGTCTTTATTTGCTCAAATCGGACTCCGGACAAGAGAGTTACGTCCGTTTTACTTCGGCGATGAAATCTGTCCTGAAATTTCAGGACGCGCAACGCTCAATGTTTCCTCCATAACTCCTTGCACGGGTCTTTAAACTTGTTGGTTCTTGATGTGTTGGAATGGTAATTCGATGGAGCTTCTGAATATCTCATTTTCTTCATTTGTACACCTCTGAACAAGCTCTCAAATTGATGAAGACAGCAGCATCCATCGCGGGATTCGGAGAGGTTGATGATTTATCTTGCAACTCTTTTAGGCATGACTTCTTTTTTTTCATTATTCAAGCCTCGTCTACATGGTTAGTGATAATCGGGCCTTTCCCGACATACGATTCTTTAAGGTCATTAGCTTGACCAAGCGCAAAGCATGATCGAGATTTACAAAACTTATTGTAAACATACGCGTCCATAATTAACACCACATGTGAATTGTAGCAACAAGTCAAGGTGTAAATAAAAGAAGCATATGTTTCATGCATAGCACTTAGCTCATCATTAGGCAAAGGTTGTTTAGGTGTGAGATTAATTGGATCAAAAATAAATGTTTCCTCTTTTTCATTCTCAAGAAAATCTAGCCTATCAACATGATCACTATTGGAACAAGGCATAGACATTAAAGTATCATTCATACTATTGGTTGAGCATGAGTATTTGAATTTATCAACATCAATACCAATAATATCTTGAGATTTCAGTGCGTACCTTGGCCTTAGAGCTTTTTCAACAAGAGTGATATTTGGTTCATCTAGCGGTGTTGAGGGCGAATCGATCTCAACAAGTGTAGTTGCCTCTTCATCACCATCTTGCAATTTCTTCAACTCATCATGTGGAACATGTAATCCTTCAACTATGTACGCATTCATTTCTTCTTTGAAGTCTTTTTTATCAACCAGATCTTCATCTTCAAAGACTTGTATGTTGCTTTCTTTATCTTCCATGTACCACATGTCATCAAAATCGCTCATTGTTGATTCACTCTTTCCTTCGTCCTTGAGTACTTCCATGTCTTGATTTGCTAGTGTGTAGGCTTCAATAGCACACAAGCTATCATCTAGCTTGAGTCCTATCTCCTCCCATTTATCCTTTGAGTCACTAGGCTCATCACGGTTGTACTCTTCTCTTCCTTCATCATAAATCTTTGAGTTGTCAAACCGGTCGATCCATCCTTCATCTCCTTCTTCTCTTTCTTCTTCAAACATCTTTTGGATCGACTCTCCACTCATCTCTTGATCAAATATATCTTCAACTAGTTTGGCAACGTGTCGGCGTTCCTCCTTCCTTCGGTAGTTGATTAGTGGGGCGAAATCAACTTGAACCCAACCGGATTGCTTGAACTCCGCCAATGGTCTAGCATTCCACATACTTCGGCCTACATTCATGTTAGTTTCAACATTTTTAACATCCGAAATGACTTCTCTTACCTTGGGAAGTGGATCTTCAATTTCTTGTATGGTCGGTTCATCTTCCTTGACCTCCGGTTCATCTTTTTCAGAAATTTCAGCAAGCACCTTGGGCTTGCTTTTGTCATTTTGCTCCTCTCGACAACATCTTTGCCAATCTCGTATTGTTCTTTGTCCATTGCTTATCCTTTGTAAGATTTGTGTGGCTTCACTAATTGTTTTATCCATTATATCACCGCCTGCACACATGCTTACAAAACGAGACGAGTTAGGGGTTAGTGAAAAATAAAAGGTATGCAACATCAAGTCACCGGAAAATCCCAAGTTCGGGCCTCGCTCAAGTAGTTCATTAAAACGATCCCATGCTTTATCAATTCCTTCATCCTCTCCTTGCTTAAAAGTGAGCACTTGCCCCCTTAAGTCTTGGACCTTGCATATGGGAAAGAACTTCAAAAGAAATTTCTTCACTAGCTCATCCCAATTTCCTTTTGCTTCAACGGACGCAAGTGTGTACCATCTTCGCGCTTCATCTTCGAGAGAGAACGAAAAAAGATTCCACTTGAACCAAGCGGCCGGAACTCCTTTTTGTTGCACCGTGTTGCATAACATCGTGAATTCCTTAATGTGTCTATATGGGTTGTCATCCTCCAGTCCTCTAAATGGTTTAGCCGCCACTAACTTGATGATTCCAAGCTTCACTTCATAGTGGGTTGTAGCAAACGTCAAATCTGATTTTTGTATCTCAATGTCTTCCATTGACGGCATTGCTAGCTCCCTTAGCGACATCTCTTCGTCTTCCAATGGTGAGGTGAACAAATCCATCTAGGCACAAGAAAAGTAGAAAGAAAAACAAAAAAGATTTATTTTCTTTTTTATAAAATAAGGGTTAGGTGTTAGTAATCAACAAAATTAATACTAGATTAAACGTAGCAAACTGGCATACTCCCCGGCAACAGCGCCAGAAAAAGGGGCTTGTTGACGGATAAAACTCGTATCCACCTATGATCCGCAAGCGTACGGACCTACACCTTTTTCACCACGGGATTCCCAAGGTTCTTGTCAATCCGCGGAGCAAGGGGATTGCTAGCGCTTAACCAAGCACTAATCTAGTTGAATGGAAAACCTTTGAAAGAGTATTAATCTAAAGGTAAAACAATCTAATAACCTAAGTTAATCTAAGTTAAGTTGATCAAACAAATCTAGGGTTAAACTATATGGTAAAGGGTGAACACAAGAGAGTGATTAAGAAAGATAAGAGTTCCCTCCCTAGGATCTAGGATAACATGGTATGCATCTACTACACGAAAGCGGTAAACCAATCTACAGGGGGTTGTGACCATGGTTTCGCCCTTTCCCTCCTCTCGTACTGTCACTACGCGAAGGTATTCGTGACTAGACCTATGATGGACACGGTATGTTGATGGAATCTATGGGAGTAGCGGATATCATACGCCCGAAAAACACGGTAGCTAACCTTAATCATCAAAGCATCATCAACATGAAAACAATAGATTGAAACCCACGAATCAAGTAGCGATCACATAGCATGTATCCATCTAATCCTAGGGATGAACGGAGACATTACCCCATCATCTTACACGGATTGAAGCACATAGGGGTGATGGAGACTCCGGAGAACGTCGTCGATGAAGATGGCGGTGATGGAGCTTGGGAACACCCGTAGGCCCACGGCCTGGAGTCCTCCTCTTGCTTCCTTCTCTCCGCCGGCGTTGATCCTTGCGACGAGCTCATCTAACTCTCTCCCTCATCTTGCGGCGGCGGTTTTCTGGTGATTGGCGTCGGTAGGATGATTTGTTCGATCGGTCACCACCTTGGGGCGCCTAGGGGGTTATATTTATGTCCTTGGGGTGCCTTTGGGCGTGCTCCACCTTGCCTTGCACGAGATCCTCCTTAGGAGAGAAGCAAACTTGGTTTCCATAAAATCAGCCTCGTCCAGATTTTCCTGATTCGCAGTCCTTCCTTGCCAGCGCAATATCTCCCACGTCTGGACTCCAAATAATACAAATTCGGTGTCCAGGTTGTGTGCCACGAAATTAGCTTCAACTTTGGTATTCATTTCTTTCCTTAAAAACGAAGATACAATCTCCAAATCGGCCTTGGAAGATAATCTGTTCTGATTTCGGACTGACTGCGCAGCAGGGATTTCGGGGGCTATATCTCCTAGCTCCCTTATCCGAATTGGGCCTTCCACATGTCCAAAATCAAAGGTATCGTCGAGGCCCACAATTTTGGTAGTCAAACTTTTTCCATTTAAGACCGTTTAAGTCTCCGAATCTGTACCGAAAGATCATGTTGTCCTGAGCTGCGAGAATATCTCTTGGGCTGAGTTGATCCTGTTGGTAAACATCCAAGTCCCCGGAGTTTTGCGTGTTGATGCTTCGGTCCTTGGGTTGTTTGGAGTCTTGTTCACTTCGTGTCTTGACTTGTGACGGGCTTCATGATCTTCTCTTGAAGTGCTTGATGAACTTATCCCGAAAGTCTCCTCTTTAGCGTAGATTTCCTGCGTAAACAACAAACTTTAAAATCGACATGCAAGTGTGAACTTGTTACATCATTAGTATGCCTAGTGGCGGGTTAGTTGCAAATCATAATCGAAACCAATGTATAACAAGTACTCTAGGTTGACGGAAATTCACCGTCAACAGTGTCGGAGTAGACCACATGACGACTCCTCCCTCCACCCTCGTAGGCTCCCGGCGATCTTCTCCCTGGCGATCCTCCGCTGGTGATTGGTGATTGGTCTCCCTTCTTGGATCTTCCTCTCATGGAGGTGCCATCGGATCTGGTTGGCAAATTGGATTTCAACCATGGGAAGTATTTCCAAGATCAAGTGCTGGTACGTCATCGCAAGTCCGTGCATCACCCCTCCTCTTCTCCGAATGGTTCTTTCTTCCTTTTGGCTGTTTTCCGTCGCTTTACGGTCCGTTTGACGGAGGATTCAGTTGCTTGGATGCTTCAGTCATGTCTTGGTGGGTCGGCTGCTGGTTTTCATGTTCAATTTCAAAGTGATCGACATTTTCGTTTCTCGGTGTCTTGCAAGGCAGTGGGCTTTATGATCTACAATCTCAAACGATTCATTGGTGATTGTTTTGATGTTTATTTCTTTCTGTGGAGTAATGGGGCTCCTCATTGGGAGAGAGAGAAATTTTTGTGGGAGCAAGAACAATTGAAAGAATGGCAATATGTGCAATCTAAGAGGCAAAAGAAACTTTCTTCTCGTTCTCGTGGTCACCGAGTTCACTTTGCTCCTGATGTTACTCATGATCCTCCATTGCATCGTCCTGATCCTGTGAATTCGTTTGTGGTTGGTTCACTTGTGGTACCCACTACAGTTAGTTTCTCCACTGTTTTTGGAAGAATTTCTGCTGATCTCTCTCAATCAGATCCGGCATCCAGGGCGTGTTCTTCGGGCGCTGATGTCCCCGTTCAAATTTCAAATTCAAAGGCCAAATCTCCTTTGTGTGGCAAATGTCTTGCAGTGGGCCATCGGGCTGTTTCTTGTCAAAGCCCGTGGAGATGTCGGGCCTGTTTTGGGTATGGACATAAAGAGCGCTGGTGTTTTACACGGACTAAACCCAAAGTCTTTTGGGCCCCCAAAGGAACGTGCCCGGGGCGGCCCGTGGAAGATGAAGGGTCACGCTCTGTTTCTTCCCCTGCCTCCCACGACTCCCGAGGAAATAGCAATCCCGGAAGTTTCCAATCTTCCCCAAGCTACAGTGCTGATCGCTCCTCCTCGTCACCGCCATTTGCTTCTCCCCCACCGCCGCCACCACCTCCTCCGCCCCCTCCCGAGCCCGACGACATGGCCAACTTCCCGTGCAACCCAATGCTCTTTCTCCCAGCCGGGCTTCATGTGGAGCATGGATGGCATCGCCCTGCCCGAGCTCGCGTCGCCTTGGGGGGTGAGCCGCCTCGTCGACATGAACAGTACGCCATTATCTCCTTGGAGCCGGAACCGCAGCAAGGTCAAGTGCCTGGTCTCCTTCAGCAAGTCAGTGAGTTCTTGGAGCACAACTTTCACGTTGATGTGGTTTCATCGTTCCCATCTCCGCTGGGATTGGGGCTTTTTCGGTTTGCCAATCCTGTTCAGCGTGAAGAATTGTTGGATGCTTCTCCAATTAATTTTGGTCAGTGGGTCATGTCGGTGCATAAACATGATGAGGCTCCTCGCAACTTTAGAACTTGCAACTATATCAGAGAATCATGGATCATGTTTTTGGCTTTTCCGCTAGATTATCAGACTCAAGACTTCATCCAGGCAGCAGTTGCTCCTTTTGGTAGATTGATTAGATGGTTTGAGGGACCTAACAAGTCAAGAGTGATTGCACGTTGCTTAATTCTGTCCCCTGATCGTGTCCCTCGTAGCTTGGTGGTTTTTCAGGGCACCATGCTTGGTGGTGCAGGGAGATCCTGGACGGTGCCTGTTTTTCTTCTGAATGGAAACTTTCCAGATGGTTTTCCTCAAGATGAGGACCCGGTGCCAGTGGATGGTAACCCACACCCAGTTAATGGGGATGTTCAGCCTGGTAATGTTGCTGGGGCACAGGGGTGGCAGCATGATCTCAATGGAGCTGGTCACCATGTCCATGCAGACTTTGGTTTAAATGATCAACAAATGGCTGATGTCCAACAAGAATTGCAGGCCCAACCTGTCCCTGATCATGAGTTGGCTGGCTGGGATGGTTGGCCTGATGTTGAGCAGCAGCAGGAGAATGAATGGCAGGAGGAAGTGGATCAGGTTATGGAAGAACCCGTTCAACAAAGAAGATTCGATCACTTTTGATCGGTCGGCTCTTGACTCGGTACTCGAGGGCTCATGGTCCTGACATTGTGCTGAATGTAGAAGATGTTCTAGCTGGGAAGTTCAGGGCAGGTTCCTCTTCTTCCACTTCATCTGATGCATCTTCTCCAGTTGAGCCTGAGGTTCAGAGCATGCTCCACCCTACTCTGCAGTTAGTTGAGATGACAGCTTTTCAGAAGCTGTTGATTCCCAGTATTCCTCCAGTCCTGCATTTTCCAGTAACTGTTAATACTTCACTTATGCAAACTCTCCTCTCTGGTTCTACTACGGTCCAGCACACTAGGGATGATTCACTTGCAATTGTTCCTGTTAAGCCCCCTAGTAGGCACTCTGTTCTTCTGCATCTTTGGGCTTTTTGGCACAGTGACAACCAGGCACACCTAAGCAGCAGTAGCACAGATGTGGAGGTAGAAGTCCCTGCCAAACGTTGTATTGAACCTTTTCTGGATGCAGTCTATCAGGATGGGGCCTCAGCTTCTCAATGAACTAGGAAGGCTTTGTCTTTGCCCAAGACAGTTTCTAAAAGAAACAACAAGAAGCCTCTTGTAACACAAGGGTGTAGGAGAAGCAGTAGGCTCAACATCTCTGAAGGGTTTAAGCATTCTCAGCTACCTGACAAGACTCCCAGGAAGAAGATGAAGGTCTTGGACAGTGCTGCACTTCGCCTTTTGGACAACCCTCCTAGGCCTTCTGAAGTAGTCCCTGCCCCGGTCCCAATTGAGACTCTTCAACATTGGGGGCTTTTTTGCAATGTGTCTCCTAGTGAGCTCACAGCTGATGAACTTATGACAAGGAAGACAAATGATGGACAGGATGCTGCGCCTTAATCTCTTTTTGTCCAAGTTTTATTTTGTTTCTTTATGGCTTCTCTGTTTAGCCTGGATTATCTTCCTTATGGTGGACTTAAGTAGTTTTAGCTACTACGTCTTGACTCTGTGGTGCCTGTGGACCTTTCAGACTTTACTGTGCTTCTTTGTTGGACCTATGCTATTTTTCTGGTGCGCATCTGTTGTCTGGTTATGGGTTTTCTCCTGGCTTCTTTTAGATTTAATTTCATGGCTGTGTTTGGGTTATGCTCTGGTAGCTTTAATCCCTCATTTTACTACCTCGATTCCGAATGAATAACAGAAATTGGAATATTTTGTGTTGGAACATAAGGGGTCTTAATGCCACTGACAAGCACGATGCTGTTAGAAATAAAATTGAAGAGAGTGGTTGCTCTATTATCTGCCTACAAGAAACAAAACTGCAAAGTGTTGATATGCATATTGTAAGGAAATTTGCCCCAAGACGCTATGATAAGTTCGATTTCGTTCCCTCCCTGGGTGCTTCTGGTGGAATCCTTGTGATATGGAATAGTGCTCATTTCCTCGGGTTGTCTTTAGATAAGCAGCCTTTTGGTCTTACAATTTCCTTCACCTCTCAATTCAACTCAGCAATGTGGAAACTCACCACAGTTTATGGACCGTGCCATAACCCTGAGAGAGCTGCTTTTGTTCATTGGATGCGCTCTCATGTTATTGATGTTGATGAGAATTGGTTATTTCTTGGCGACTTTAACTTTTATAGATCCCTGGAAGATAGAAACAAGCCTGGAGGAAATCTATCAGATACTTTGATTTTTAATGATCTTTTGGGGCACTTGGGTTTGCTGGAACTGCCTTTAAAAGGGAGAGCATTTACTTGGTCCAATATGCAACAGGACCCGCTTCTAGAACAATTGGATTGGTTCTTCACATCTGCGAATTGGACAGTTGACTATCCAAATACACTAGTGCTTCCTTTGGCCAAAATCACTTCAGATCATATCCCTTGTAAGATTACTATTGGTACCGACATCCCCAAGGCAAACATTTTTCGCTTTGAGAATTTCTGGCCTGAGCATCCAGGGTTTATAGAAGCTGTGGTTTCTACTTGGGATGAACCGGTTAGGAATTCTAACTCTTCAGCTAGTGTTTTGGCAGGAAAATTAAAGAATACAAGGTTTAAATTGAAGAACTGGAGTAAAAGTTTGTCCCAGCTTTCCTCATTGATCAAGAACTGTAACAAGGTGATTTTTTTCTTAGACTCTCTAGAGGAGTGCAGACAGCTTCTTCTAACAGAATGGAATTTGAGATTGACTATTAAAAGACAACTGCAAATGCTTTTGAGATACAAAAACTTATACTGGAGGAAGAGGTTCACTGTCAACAGAATACGCTTTGGGGATGAATGTACTAAGTTCTTCCATGCCATGGCTACAGTCTCCCATAGGAAAAATTCCATCACTTACCTAAGAGATGACACTGGAAATCAAATTCATGATCATGAAGGGAAAGCTGCTCTTCTTCTACAGGAATACAAAAATAGATTGGGGATTTCTCTTCAGCCGGATATGCTTTTTGATTTGTCACAACTAGTCTCCATTACTCTGGATCTGGAAAGTCTAGTTGCACCTTTCTTGCAACAGGAGATTGATAATATTATCAAATTGGTTCCCATAGACAAAGCTCCAGGGCCAGATGGTTTTAATGGTTTATTTCTAAAGAAATGTTGGGGGATCATCAAAAAAGATTTTTACAAATTTTGCCAAGATTTCTTTGATTGCAATATTAATCTAGACTGCTTGAATGAATCCTTCATCACCCTTGTCCCAAAGAAAAATAACCCAGAAACTGTTAATGATTTTCGGCCTATCTCCCTCCTCAACAGTAGTATCAAATTGCTCACTAAGATTGTTGCAGAGAGGCTACAGGCTGTAATCTTGCATATGCTCCATGCTAATCAATATGGTTTTATAAAATCAAGATCCATTCAAGACTGCATTGCTTGGTGTTTTGAATATATCCATCAGTGTCAGCAAAGCAAGAGGGAGATTGTGATCCTAAAGCTTGATTTTGCAAAAGCTTTTGATACTGTTGAACACAATGCCATACTTTGTATGATGGAGGCTTTAGGCTTTCCTGAAAAATGGTTGACATGGATTAAAGCTATTCTCTCTTCTGGCACTTCTTCAATTCTGCTGAATGGAACCCCTGGAAGGAAATTTAAATGTAAAAGGGGAGTTAGACAGGGTGATCCCCTCTCCCCCCTGTTATTTGTTCTGGCTGCTGAGTTACTTCAGTATGTTATCAATGATGCACTCCGAAATAATCACTTGTCTTTGCCAATTCCTCATGCCACCAATGACTTCCCAGTTGTGCAATATGCAGATGATACTATCTTGATCCTACCAGCTGATAGAGCACAACTCCTTCATCTTAAGGGCCTCCTACAAATTTTTGCTGATTCCACAGGTTTGAGAGTTAATTTCCAGAAGTCTTCTATGATCCCCCTGAATGTGTCTGAAACTAAGATGCAAGATCTTGCTTCACCTTTTGGTTGTCAAATTGCCAGCATGCCTTTTACCTATTTGGGTCTCCCAATGGGTACGACCAAACCTCGAATAGAAGATCTCACTCCACTCATGGATAGAGTTGAGAGGAGACTAAATGCTTGTTCAATTTTCCTTTCATACACTGGTAGGCTTGAGATGATCAACACAGTTCTTACTTCAACGGTGACCTATGCCATGTGCTCCATCAAGCTGCCTGTGGGAGTGATTGAGAATATAGATAGAATGAGAAAGCAATGTTTGTGGAGAGGTAATCATCCGGAAAAGAAAGGGGCTAACTTGGCTGCTTGGTCTATGGTTCAGAGGCCAAAGTCCAAGGGAGGACTGGGTATCATTAATCTGAGACTACAAAATGAGGCTTTGCTTCTCAAGCAACTCAACAAATTTTATAATCATACGGATATCCCTTGGGTTAACTTAATCTGGAATAAATATTATCTTGGGAAAGTTCCTCATGCTTCTTCGGAGATTGGTTCCTTTTGGTGGAAGGATGTTTTACGCTTAAATATCCTTTTCAGAGGGATTGCCTATTGTGTCCTGGGGAATGGCTCTACTATTACTTTTTGGGAAGACTTGTGGTGTGGTGAAATTTTGGCTCATAAGTTTCCAAGGCTTTTTTCTTTTGCCAGGAATGCTGCCATCTCTGTCCAAAATTTTGCGCAAGCTGATGATCTAGACACTCTGTTTGCCTTACCTCTATCGATTGAAGCTTATGAGGAATTGCTACAACTTGATGTGCTTTTGCTTCCGGTGGACCTGGATCCAGTTGATCACGATTCTTGGACTTTTTCTTGGGGAAGCCAAAAATACACCTCTAGAAGGTATTATCGAATGGTGTTTGAGAACTTTCAGTCTTCTCGGATTTTTATGCTCATCTGGAAGTCTAAGTGTATTAACAGGATCAAATTCTTCATATGGTTGGTCCTGGTGGATCGTTTGAATACAAGGAATATGCTTTTACGGAGGAATTACAATGTGCAACCCAATGCTTGCTGCGTCTTATGCACTGCTAATGAGGAGGAAGACATTGATCACCTTTTCTTTTCCTGTGATTTTGCTCTCAGCTGCTGGGCAAAACTTGGTTTTAGCTGGAACATGAACCTCCCTGTTGATGAAAGGGTTCTTCAAGCTCTTCAGATGTCCACCATAGAATTTTTCATGGAGGTCTTCATCATGGCAAGTTAGGAGATCTGGACCCTCAGAAATGCTGTCATCTTTGATAATGGTTTAGCTTCTGTTAGCCTTTGGGTTAGGAAGTTTAAGGCTCAGGGGTCTCTTCACATCGTGAGAGTGAAGAGTGATAGGCAGGCTTCTTTTATTTCGTTTTTGGAGAGTATCTCTTAATGTTTTGGTTGTCTCCCTCCTCCCCCCCGCTCTTCCCGCTTTTTTTTCCTGCTTGTACATAAACTCCTTTTTGTTTAATTGAGCTGTGGGGAACTCCCCCACAGTATTTTGCTCAAAAAAAAACAGTGTCGGAGTAGCCGAACCAGTAGTCCGCGGCATCAAGGAACTGCTGGAACATCACCGGGTCCGGTACACCAGAGAAGTCCCATTCCGCGTACCCGTGCGAGGTCACGGGGGGCAGCTCGCTAGCAGAGTTGTGGTACGACTCGTCGTTGGTGGTGGTGATGAGGTTTGAGAGCGCCAGCAGGTGGTGGCCAGGGAGGTCCTCATACGCTGCCACGTCAGTGCTGGCAGACAAAGCGTGGGCTGCCGCGGCATTACGCATCCCGTGGGGGAACCGCGGCCCGGGAGCCCCGCACTCCCCCGCGGGTGTCGCCATCGTCTCGCTGGCAGGTGCGTCGCATTGTGCCGCAGCGCGCGTGGCCCGAGGTCGTTCCATTCGCACTTGGCGCGAGCGCTGGCCAGAACACCGCCGGCGTCGAGGTGCTGAAGGGCCCGCAGTGTTCGCCAGTGCGGACGCTGGAGCGTTAGCAGTGGGTGTGGCGGGAACCGGTCCTGGCCCGGTCGACCGCCACGGGTGGAGCTCTTCGCGGTTGGTGATGCGCATGAGGTAGCTGTTCCCCGTGGCCTGGAAATTCAGGCTCCCGAACCGAATTTCGAATCTGACTGGGAAGGGGCCCGAGCTTCCCATAGAGTACCTCTGGAACTAGTACTCCGTGCGGATCACCATCGAGATGGCTGGTGGAAAGCTGATCTTCAGAGCGTGCCCCCTATCTGGCGCGCCAACTGTCGGTGTGGAAAGTAGTCCCGACACTAACTAGTACGAGCGCTGAGATCTATCTCTCGATGGTCGGTGCTAAGCAACTGGGTGACATGAGGTTTATCTGGTTCCGGCCGGGGCCGTACGTCCCGCAGAGGTGTGCTCGAGGCACTGTATTGCGTTGCACCGTGGTGCTTGCCGAGGGGGCTACAAGCAAGGCGGGAGAGGAGGAGAAGCCTCTAGTTCCCTGGGGTTTGATTGAGGCGAGATGCCAATATCGTGGTGAAGGTGGAGATCATGTAGTGTGCGCTATTCGTCGTCCCCCCCCCCCCCCCCCCCCCCCCGCGGCCAGGGGACCGCCCCATCCTTTTATAGGCCAAGGGGAGGCGGTTTACAATCGTGCCGCAGTGTTCTAATTATGTGTGGCAGTATTGTGTACAATGTTGTGGAGTTGATGGTGGTCCTGGCGAATCTTGCTCTCGTCAGGTGTTATGGTAGCTCCTCTTCCCGCCCAGTAGCGGCTTCGAAGGTGGCTGTGTGGGGACTTCCTGTTTGGTCGCCGTCCGTACGCTGACTCGAGGGTGAAACTGAAAGGAGGCCGTAAGGTGCACAGCAGCGGGCGTGGCGGTGTCTTGTCCTTCCGGGTTTCCGCAGCGCCGGGGATGGCACTGCAATGCCCGGGATGGTTGCACAATGGTGGGGATGGCCGCACAGGGCTGGAGGTGACGGGGGAGACACGCTCCATTGGTCCGATGTCAAGGCGTTGTCCTGCGTGGGCGCGGGGTAGATGTCCGTACCCTTTTCGAGGATTCCGCTGTCCTCTTTCGAGGGTGCAGCACGCTGGCCGTACGGGAGTGGGCGGTACAGTGTCACGGAGTTGACACTGGCCTTACCGCACAGCGTCGTACAGTGGCGGAGATGGCCTCGCGAGTAGGGTTGGCGGAACAACGCCGGGATATGATTCCCAGGCGGTGTCAGAGGGCCGGCGTTGCGGGGATTCGCCTTTGACTCAGGCGCCCGCGGCGTGTCGGAGCATTTAATGCTCCGGTCGGGGTAGTGGGCGCGGCGCCACGGGCCTGTGGCGGCGGACCCGCCCGAGGGTATGCATAACCCTCGAGCGAGGCGGAGTCTCGCTCGAGGGGGCGCATAGCCCTCGAGAGAGGCGGAGTTTCACCTGAGGGGGCGTCCCGCCCTCGAGCGATGCGGAGTTTTGCCTGAGGGGTGTTGGGACCGACTGCTTGCTGGGCCGTTGGGTTAGTCGGGCCGTGGTTGTACGAGGTGTAGTTTGTCGTTGATGAGTTCGTTTGCGTTTTTATTATTTTGTGAAGAAACGGCTTTTCCCCTGATTATTAGGGGACCCATATGGCTGTCCCCGACAGTAGCCCCCGAGCCTCTGCAGTGGTATCCATTAGGAACCTGCAGAGGCCGACGCTTGCTGATAGGACTTTCCTCCCTCCTGGTTGTTGTGCCGTTCAATGGGGGTGCGCTAGCGGACCCGCGGGTCTAGCCCCCGAAGCCTTGGAGGAGTGTGTATACTCCTTCAAGGTTTTTTCGCAGCGTTGTCGTTGTGCGAGGTGTTGGTTTCAGCCGGCATTGGTGATGTTTCAGCCGGCCTCGGCGGTGCCATGTGCACATATCGACACCCGTCCGCGTTCGGTGCATGTCCAGGAGGTGTAGCCATGCGTCGAGCCCCCGAGCTTGGGCCCATTCGAGGCGATTAGGGCGTGCTCTCCGTCTTGCTCATGCGCCCCCTCGCCGTCCTTCCGCGGGACAGGAGGGTGATGTATCCACGACTCCCATCGAGCGGGTCGCGAATCGCGGGTTCCTCATTGAGCTGTTTGTTGACGGATAAAAGATGTATCCCTCTACGATCCGCAAGCGTACGGACCCCACACCTTTTTCACCACAGGATTCCCAAGGTTCTTACCAATCCGCGGAGCAAGGGGATTACAAGCGTTCAATCTACTTCTACGCACTATCTACTCAAACCCTAACTATTATTATACTAGAAAACAACTAAGCTACACTAGAGAACGATAAGCAATCAAGATAGGAGACACTCTCCCATGGGTCTATGATCATGCAATCACTTAAAGACATTAAACCAATCTAATCTATCGGGGGTTGTGACCACAGTTTCGCCCTTTCCCTCCTCTCGTACTGTCACTACGCGAAGGTATTCATGACTAGACCTATGATGGACACAACGTATTGAATGGATCAAAGTGTCGGTGCGGAATATGGTCCCGACACTAACCAGTAGATAGCACCTAGGTCTATCCCTCAATGGTCGATGCCAAGCAACAAATGACACAAGGTTTTATCCTGGTTCCGGCCGAGGGGGCCGTACGTCCAGCAGGGGCGTGCTCGTGGCACTATATTGCTCAGCACCGGGGGTGCTTGTAGTGGGGCAAGTACAAGCAAGGCGGGAGAGGAAGCGTGGCTTCCAAGTCCCTGGGTGAGTGGCTGAAGATGTTGTGGGAGAATAAGAGAGTGAGTGCACGGTGTGTTGTGTTGAACTGAATCCGTCCCCCCCGCGGCTGGGGGCTCGCCTCCCCTTTTATAGGCCAAGGGGGCGGCGAGTTACATGCACGCCGCGCTACCTAGCTACGTGAGGGAGCACGTCGCGCTACGGTGTAGAGTGGGCGGCCGTCCGGACGATCTTCGCTGCGATCCGGCCATGATGCCCTACCCCGTACCCGAACAGTGGCGGTTCGAGGGTAGGAGGGCGGCAGATGGTGATGGCGTCCTCTGATAGGCTTCGAGGGAGGTGCTGATGATGGCTGGTACGGGGCACGGGGAGCGAGCGAACGGCGTTCCTTCCCAATGCGCTTCGCGGTGGCGGAGTGGTTGCCGCAGGTGCCGGGCGTGCGCCCGCAAGGTGCCGGCGTGCGCCGCGCGCGTGGGTACGGCGGCCGCGCCGTTACAGTGGCCGGGATGGCCATCCACCGGCCTAGCGCCCCCACCTAACCTGCAGGGTCACGGGAAAGTGAAATCGAGGGTGCGCCCGGCCCCCCTTCGAGGGTCGGGCGCATTAGCCGTACTGTAGTGGGAGCGTGGTGTCACGGGACTGACACCGGCCGTACCGCACAGTCCATCTCCACAGTGGTGGGGATGGGCTCCTCCCTGGGGAGTTGGTGCGGCGGCACCGGGGTGCGAGCCCCGGGCGCATGATGGCGCCGTCCCGCGGCGTCGGGGCGTTAAATGCCCGTGTACGGGGCCGGCGCACGCGTGCGGGGCGCCCGTGAGCGTGGCGGGCCCCGGCCGAGGGCGGGACGGACCCTCGAGCGGGACGAGACCCGCCCGAGGGGGGAGTGAGCCCTCGAGCGGGGCGGGACCACTCGAGGGGAGAGTTGCCCCTCGAACGGGGCGGAGCCCGCCCGAGGAGGGGTGCGCCCTCGAGCGAGGCAGAGCCTGCTCGAGGGGTCATCTAAGAGGGCCGTCTTGGTGGGCCGTCGGAGTCCCGTGGCGTGGGCCGTGCCCTGCATGGTTAGTCACCTGCATGGTTAGGCTTAGCGTGTTCTGATGTGGTCGCGGGATTTAAGTGAGGGTTTCCCTGTTGTTTGAGGGGACCTCTAGGGCTGTCCCCGACAGTAGCCCCCGAGCATCTGCGGGTTTGCCATTGAGGCTCCCGCAGATGCTGGAACCTACTGATAGGACGTTCTTCCCTCCTTGTTTGCGAACGCTTCCGTGGGGCCGCGTTAGTGGACCCGCGGGTCTAGCCCCCGAAGCCCTGCAGGAGTGTGGGTTCTCCCGCAGGGGTTAACCGCGAGAACTTTGGTCAGAAAGGCGTGGCACATATGCCAACCGGCATCGGCGGTATTTCAGCCGGCTTCGGGGGTGCACGCTCCCCTGTCACTGTCTCCGACGGGTGCAATTTCAAGGAGGTGTAGCCGTGCGTCAAGCCCCCGAGCCTTGGCCCGTTCGAGGCGATCGGGTCGAGCCTGACGACTTGTTTTTTAACGCGCCCTCGCCGTCCCTCCGCGGGACGGAGGGTGAGGTTTCCGCGACTCCCATCGAGCGGGTCGCGAATCGCGGATTCCTCGTCGAGCTGCTAGCGGGTGGTTCAAGTGGACGCCCATGCCCCGTTCGATAAGGGTAGGCTGCGCGGTCCGGAGACGCGTCCATGGAAGCGTTTGCGTGGGTTTGCTAGGTGGGGCTCGGTCCCGTTCGCTAGGGACCGAGGGCGCGGAAGCTCTCCCTCGGTGGGATCCCCCTGCTAGCTGCCCTCGCTGGCTCTCGAACACGACATGTGGGGCACCCTCAAGCCGACGGGCTTGAGGAACGGCTCGAATGCGCGTGCCCTCGTCGTCCCTAACTCTGTGATCTGGGGCGCCTGTTCGAACCCGTCGAGGGTCAGGCTTCGAACCTCTGATCAGTAAGGCCGTGCGGGGCCGTGCCTGGACAGCCCCGTCTTTTTGCGCTTGCGGCCGTCGAGGGGTCTGGGCGAGCCAGACCTCGAGGCGCTTGTTGGCAGCACGGCGCGGCATGAGTGCTTTCGGTGTCCGCTTTATTTCAAGCGTGACCTGGGCGACCCCCTCACGCACGTGCCTTCTTTTAGAGGGTTGACATTGTCTTGAGCCGGGGGCTCGGGTCGCTCGAGGGTTTTGCATGGCATGGGTGCCCGCGGGTGCCTGCTCTACATCGAGCAAGTCCCGGGCGACCTTCTCACGTCGATATCCCATCGAGGGTTGACGTCAATTTGAGCCGAGGGCTCGTGCCGCTCGAGGGTTCCACGCGGCATGGGTGCCCGCGGTGCCTCTGCTCTACATCGAGCAGGTCCCGGGCGACCTTCTCACATTGATATCCCATCGAGGGTCGCTTTTGTTTTGAGCCGGGGGCTCGTGCCGCTCGAGGGTTCCACACGGCATGGGTGCCTGCGGTGCCTCTGCTCTACGTCGAGCAGGTCCCGGGCGACCTTCTCACGTTGTTATCCCATCGAGGGTCGCTTTTGTTTTGAGCCGGGGGCTCGTGCCGCTCGAGGGTTCCACGCGGCATGGGTGCCCGCGGTGCCTCTGCTCTACGTCGAGCAGGTCCCGGGCGACCTTCTCACGTTGTTATCCCATCGAGGGTCGCTTTTGTTTCGAGCCGGGGGCTCGTGCCGCTCGAGGGTTCCACGCGGCATGGGTGCCCGCGGTGCCTCTGCTCTACGTGGAGCAGGTCTCGGGCGACCTTCTCACGTTGTTATCCCGTCGAGGGCTATTTTTGTTCCGAGCCGGGGACTCGCCCCGCTCGAGGGTGCTCCTTGCTTGGCAAGGGACCCGGGCATTTAAATGCCTCGCGGTCGTGGCCGCGGTTTTGCAGCGCGGGTGCGCCTTTTTAGGCGGCGGCACGCGCGCGCGCGCGCGTAGTGGGCGGCGCGGCGGGAGCGGACGTGACGGTTTTGCCTCGGTCGCTGCCGGTCTTTGCCGCAATGATGACCCGCCTGCAGTGTTGTAGCCGCTGCGGTCGTGGTGGGGCCCACCCGTCGACGCGATGGAAAGATTCCTGCAGTTAATGCTGGCGGGGCGTCCGCTCCGGAGAGCTCGCCCGTCGGCCTATAAAACTGCGGGGAAGAGGGGACGGCGGTTTTTTTACCTTAGCGTCTCACCGTTTTCAGCCCTCCGCCCCTTCGTCTTCGTCTTGCTCTTGCCACCGCGCGGTGTCGCCGTTAGAGCCCTTTCTTCCGTTTCCCTGTCCTCCGTCCTCGCATTCCTTCATCCTTCCTCATGGCGCCGCCTCAGCTTCCCCTTCGGGTTGTGGAGCCGTACGCCTGGGAGAAGTCGACAGTGACCCAGCTTGCCCTTGGCGAGCTGGTCGCCGCCGGCCAGCTGACGGCCAACGAAGACGGGCGCCCGGCGGAGTGGATCGTGCCTCCGGCGGCGCACCACGAGCCCAACCCGCCGGAGGGATACGTGGTGAGCTTCGTCCGCTACCACGAGCGCGGCTTCAACGCGCCGGCGAGCACCTTCATGCGGGCGATGTGCCACCACTACGGAGTGGAGCTGCACAACTTCGCCCCCAACGCGATCTCGCAGGCGGCCACATTCGTGGGCGTCTGCGAAGGGTACCTGGGAATCCCAGTCAATTGGGAGCTCTGGGTACACCTCTTCCGCGCGGAGCTCATCACGCAGCCCACGACGGAAGCCAAGGACCCGCCGCGCGATGCGCGCCGGCGGGATGTCGCTGCCCCTGCGGGGGCAGTTCAAGGACGTCTACATCCCCTACACCATGACGACGAACAACGCCGGCCGGGGAGCGGGGGTGGTTCTATCTCGCGCAACGCCGAGCCCGGCCCCCCCCCTACACCGGTCGGGTGTTCAAGGAGAGGCCCGACTCTTGGGGTTACGGGGGTATCTACGCCCCAAGATCGGAGGCGGCAGGAGTCGGTCCCGGCCGCGCCGCTGCGCCGCCCGGCGATGCACGGGGCCGAACGCGATGGGCGTCCTCGCCTTCCTCCATCACCGGCGGATCGTGCCCTCGATGGAGAGGCCGCTCCGCATCTTCGAGATGACGAGAGGCGGCCAACCCCGTCGACTCGGCGAGGTCGCGGATGCTCCCCGACGCCCCTTGAGCGGCCGTACGCGGTCACCCGGGCGCGGAGCGCCGTTGACACCCGGACGCCGCCACCTGCGGGTCGGACCCCATGGGACCTTGAGATGCTCCCCACGGGCCCGCTGGTGAGTTTGGTTCTTGATTTTGTTTTAGTTCTTGGTCTCGCTTTTGTTTCTGACGTGCCATTGATGCTCCTGTGCGCAGCTGGTGAAGTTCAACATCGCCAAGTCCGTTCCGCCCATCCCCGACTCCCGTGCGCTCGGCCGGGTGGCGCAGCGGGAGCAACAGGAGCGGGCGGCGCGCAAGAGGGAGCACTGTTGACGGATAAAAGACGTATCCCTCTACGATCCGCAAGCGTACGGACCCCACACCTTTTTCACCACGGGATTCCCAAGGTTCTTGTCAATCCGCGGAGCAAGGGGATTACTAGCGCTTAACCAAGTACTAATCTAGTCGAATGGAAAACCTTTAAAGTGAGTATTAATCTAAAAGTAAAGACAATCTAACCTAAGTTAATCTAAGTTAAGTTGATCAAACAAATCTAGGGTTAAACTAGATGGTAAAGGGGTGAACACAAGAGAGTGAGCAAGAAAGATAAGTGTTCCCTCCCTAGGATCTAGGATAACATGGTATGCATCTACTACACGAAAGCGGTAAACCAATCTACCGGGGGTTGTGACCACGGTTTCGCCCTTTCCCTCCTCTCGTACTGTCACTACGCGAAGGTATTCGTGACTAGACCTAAGATGGACACGGTATGTTGATGGAATCTATGGGAGTAGCGGATATCATACACCCGAAAAACATGGTAGCTAACCTTAATCATCAAAGCATCATCAACATGAAAACAATAGATTGAAACCACAAATCGAGTAGCGATCACATAGCATGTATCCATCTAATCCTAGGGATGAACGGAGACATTACCCCATCATCTTACACGGATTGAAGCACATAGGGGTGATGGAGACTCCGGAGAACGTCGTCGATGAAGATGGCGGCGATGGAGCTTGGGAACACCCCTAGGCCAGCGGCTTGGAGTCCTCCTCTTGCTTCTTTCTCTCCGCCGGCGTTGATCCTTGCGACGAGCTCATCTAACTCTCTCCCTCATCTTGCGGCGGCGGTTTTCGGTGATTGGCGTCGGTAGGATGATTTGTTCCATGGGTCACCACCTTGGGGCGCCTAGGGGGTTGTATTTATGTCCTTGGGGTGCCTTTGGGCATGCTCCACCTTGCCTTGCACGAGATCCTCCTTGGGAGAGAAGCAAACTTGGTTTCCATAAAATCAGCCAGATTTTCCTGATTCGCAGTCCTTCCTTGCCAGGGCCATATCTCCCACGTCTAGACTCCAAATAATGCAAATTCGGTGCCCAGGTTGTGTGCCACGAAATTATCTTCAACTTTGGTATTCATTTCTTTCCTTAAAAACGAAGATAAGATCTCCAAATCGGCCTTGGAAGATAATCTGTTCTGATTTCGGACTGACTGCGCAGCAGGGATTTCGGGGGCTATATCTCCTAGCTCCCTTATCCGAATTGGGCCTTCCACATGTCCAAATCGAAGGTATCGTCGAGGCCCACAACTTTGGTAGTCAAACTTTTGCCATTAAAGACCGTTTAAGCCTCCGAATCTGTACCGAAAGATCATGCTGTCCTGAGCTGCGAGAATATCTCTCGGGCTGAGTTGATCTCGTTGGTAAACATCCAAGTCCCCGGAGTTTTGCGTGTTGATGCTTCGGTCCTCGGGTCGTTTGGAGTCTTGTTCACTTCGTGTCTTGACTTGTGACGGGATTCATGATCTTCTCTTGAAGTGCATGATGAACTTATCCCGAAAGTCTCCTCTTTAGCGTAGATTTCCTGCGTAAACAATAAACTCCAAAATCGACATGCAAGTGTGAACTTGTTATATCATTAGTATGCCTAGTGGCCGGTTAGTTGCAAATCATAATCGAAACCAATGTATAACAAGTACTCTAGGTTGACGGAAATTCACCGTCAACATCTCCCCCATGCTTAAACCTTGCTCGTCCTCGAGTAAGTAATCCTTGCTTAAAAGGGAAATCAGCATTGCCTTCCAATGTTATCCCTGCACTTAGTCATTCATGACGAGACAAATTGCTCTCTCCTAAGAATTTATTTTTAAAGTTCAAGTTGTGACCGACTTCTTTTTCAATATGGAAGATAGAATAACAATAAAGAACAAGCCACATTTAACACGATGCTCTCAAACTTAAGTGAACTTCAAACCATTACCTTGTCACATGGGAGATTTTCAAAAAGATGCATATCCAACATAAGTGAAAATCTCTTGCAAGAGCTCATGGAACACTCATCTCATCAAGTCACTCAAGCCTATACTAGATTATTTTCAACCTACTCTACTCATATGTGATAGTGGAAGGCTTATGTGGAGCTTGGAAGGTTAAAAACAATCCTAGCAAAACATACATCCGAAATATTGTCAAATTAAGAGAGAGGTCTATTGGAATTATCGAGACTCGTCAAAAAGGCCATGGAAAATAAATGTTGGAAAGAGAGAAGGATGAAACACACACATTTAGATAAGTGGACATGTGCAAGTGGCAAATGGATGATCCCGAGGCACGAGTGAAGTTCTCGTTATCGGATTGCACATGGTTAGAAGATTTGAGTATGGATGTGTCATCAAGGCACTTGAGAACTTATGAAGCAAAAAGATCCGAGGAGCATCTTTATTATTTTTTGTACTTTTATTCTATTTCCTTCCCATTTTTCTCTCTTTCTTTCTCTTTTTTCTTTATTCTTCCTTTTTTCCTTACTTTTCTTTTCTTCTCATAATAATTTTTTTCTTCTTTCATTTTTTTTCTTCTTTTTTTTGCTCCTCAAAACTTTTTGCAACATAATACTTACATAGAATTTGTGTCAGAGAATGACTCCTCCCCCATGCTTGAACGATGCTCGTCCTCGAGCATAAAAGAGAGGGGAAATGACTGCTAAAGTGAGTATAAATTCCATAATCTTGTGGAATATTTGAATCTCCATCGAGAATTTTACTCCATACTCAAATTGGGTTGTGGACAAGGAGGTGATCACAAAAAGATGTTTTTGATTTAGGGTGGATGCCCAGCGAAGTTTGTGGAATTTTCGATGTGAAAACCCACAATGCATGGACAAAAAGGCTAGCATGAAAAAGTTACACAAAGGAATGACCAGCTTCTTAGTCTCGAACCATAGAAATCAATCCTAATCCAACTCATCAAAACATATGTTTGCGATCTACAGGTTTTGTTATCATAAAACATATATGTATATGGCTTTGGTAGGTAGAACTTTGCAAGAGCATCACAAATATGTAGATAGCATAAAAGTTAAATTTTCATAAAACCAACAAGTTATCCGGCTATCCATAAACTTAAATCAAAGAGCAAAGATATGTATGTGGGTCTAGAGCATAGTCATTTCACCTCCACAAATAAAAGAGCCGGTATTTAAATTAATTTCAGATCATATTATAGAGGGCAATTAGCCAAGACATGTATAACTTCATGTAGGTAAAACAAAGCGGCAAGTTTCATCATCTTTCCGTAAGCATAGGCAATATAGAACATCGAGGTGAACACATGGTCATGCTTATCTAATGAAAGTAAAAAGAAACCTAGGTTGTCCTCCTAGTAGCCATTTTATTGTTTGAAGAGAAAAACAAAAGGTTGCACCTAGTTGATGTTGAAGGCATACTTACAAGCATTTGTGTTTGGAAAAGAGAAGGTCCATGGAGATGTTACCATCTTTTATAATCCTTCATTGCCTTCTTCCGGCATCTCCATGTATCGATGTGGCTTTTGCTTTTGTCTGAATTTGATCTTGTATGCTTTATGGAGTCATTGGTCACCCTTCTCTTCAATGTTGTCATCACCATCTCCTTGCTTTCCAACGTGTGGTCATTCATCAAAAACGGAGTTCAAACAAGGGAGCTATGTCCGTTTTACTTCAGCTCTGCGTGCTGTCCAAAACTGATTTCAGGACGTGTTGCACTCGGTGATTCGGGCATAACCGCTTGTAGGAACCTCCGATTGTCTTGATTCTTGATTTGTTGGAATCGTAACTTCATGGGGCTTTAAAATATCCAAAAATATCCAGTGTTTTCCCTTCGAGACCATACAGAATTTTGATGAGATTGATAGCTTTTTGCGCATTGATCCGGAGATGTTAACGATCTGGATCATTCTATCTTCTAGAGTGTCATGTTGCACTTCCGTGTTGAAGATTCAGGGTCTCCACCATGCTTAGCATTTTGCTAGTCATGGAAGAAGAAGACAAAGCACTTCTTAGCCATCCTTCAATTTCCTTGTAGTGAGAGTCTTTATCTTGCCTGTAAGACGTTTTAAACGCACATTCTACCCCCAAGGTGACGGTTGGGAGTAGATAGAATTGCCAACAATCCAACAATGTCTCCTAAGATTCTTAACTTGTGGCATAATTAGTTTAATAAGGAATAAAAACCTAATGAGTGTACGTGGTGCAAGGTGTGTATGCACATGATAGGAAAGCATATAAATAAGACAATGTTTTCACCTAGTTCTAAACACCATGTTTACAACTAGGTTGCTGAATTTCTCCATAGCCATAAAGGTTTATATATCTAGGGTTAAAACACCATGTCTATCCCTAAATCAATAACTCTTATAGCACAAGAAAAATTAAGCGCATTGCAGAGCTTATAAACTAACCAATGCAACATGAAAACATATGAAAAGCTAGCAAGGTTTATCGAACTTAATGATGATGGTCCGCAATCATGTTTAAACACCACGTTTACACAAGATCACAAAAGAAAAATACTCATAAGGCCTTATGAAGTATTAACATGGAAAATGAAGCATACATCATTAAATATATAAAACAACCAAGCCAACTATGTGCAAAACATGTATACACAAAGAAACATCACGAGGACAACAAAATGCAATGCATGCAAATAAATAAGATCATGAACATGATGGTGGTTCTAAAAAGGAAAACTGAACTTAGATTAATAACCACAAGTTGATCATCATAAGATAGTGCCATTCTTTTATTTTCTCTAAGAAAGCAGTAAAAATATAAAGAAACGGGTTGCCTCCCGAAAAGCGCTTCATTTAAAGTCATAGAGCTCGACTTTCTCACATACCTTCTTTTCGTTGCATAGCCATGGCCCTTCATGCAAGAAGAAAAGGTACCAATGCAGCTTTAATTTACTTCCCATGTTGTGCTTGATCACTTATAGAAGACTTGCCCAAAGCATCCTTTTGTTTCATCATTATCTCCTTTATCATCCTTCGGTGCTGCCTTCACTCCATGAATTTTTTTTTTAATTTCCAGAACAGAAAGTATACTCAAGCTCTACTCCATTGCACATTGCACAAAATTTCCTTTCCAACGAGTCTTCATTTGCTCAAATCGGACTCCGGACAAGAGAGTTACGTCCGTTTTACTTCGGCGATGAAATCTGTCCTGAAATTTCAGAACGCGCAACGCTCAATGTTTTCTCCATAACTCCTTGCACAGGTCTTCCAACTTGTTGGTTCTTGATGCGTTGGAATGGTAATTTGATGGAGCCTCTGAATATCTCATTTTCTTCATTTGTACACCTCTGAACAAGCTCTCAAATTGATGAAGACAGCAGCATCCATCGCGGGATTCGGAGAGGTTGATGATTTATCTTGCAACTCTTTTAGGCATGACTTCTTTTTTCATTATTCAAGCCTTGTCTACATGGTTAGTGAAAATCGGGCCTTTCCCGACATGTTCTTCTTTAAGGTCATTAGCTTGACCAAGCGCAAAGCATGATCGAGATTTACAAAACTTATTGTAAACATACGCGTCCATAATTAACACCACATGTGAATTGTAGCAACAAGTCAAGGTGTAAATAAAAGAAGCATATGTTTCATGCATAGCGCTTAGCTTATCATTAGGCAAAGGTTGTTTAGGTGTGAGATTAATTGGATCAAAAATAAATGTTTCCTCTTTTTCATTCTCAAGAAAATCTAGCCTATCAACATGATCACTATTGGAACAAGGCATAGACATTAAACTATCATTCATACTATTGGTTGAGCATGAGTATTTGAATTTATCAATATCAATATCAATAATATCTTGAGATTTCAACGCGTACCTTGGCCTTAGAGATTTTTCAACAAGAGTGATATTTGGTTCATCAAGCGGTGTTGAGGGCAAATCGATCTCAACAAGTGTAGTTGCCTCTTCATCACCATCTTGCAATTTCTTCAACTCATCATGTGGAACATGTAATCCTTCAACTATGTATGCATTCATATCTTCTTTGAAGTCTTCTTTATCAACCAGATCTTCATCTTCAAAGACTTGTATGTTGCTTTCTTTATCTTCCATGTACCACATGTCGTCAAGATCGCTCATTGTTGATTCACTCTTTCCTTCATCCTTGAGTACTTTCATGTCTTGATTTGCTAGTGGGTAGGCTTCAATAGCACACAAGCTATCATCTAGCTTGAGTCCTATCTCCTCCCATTTATCCTTTGAGTCACTAGGCTCATCACGGTTGTACTCTTCTCTTCCTTCATCATAAATCTTTGAGTTGTCAAACCGGTCGATCCATCCTTCATCTCCTTCTTCTCTTTCTTCTTCAAACATCTTTTGGATCGACTCTCCACTCATCTCTTGATCAAATATATCTTCAACTAGTTTGGCAACGTGTCGGCGTTCCTCCTTCCTTCGGTAGTTAATTAGTGGGGCGAAATCAACTTGAACCCAACCGGATTGCTTGAACTCCGCCAATGGTCTAGCATTCCACATACTTCGGCCTACATTCATGTTAGTTTCAACATTTTTAACATCCGAAATGACTTCTCTTACCTTAGGAAGTGGATCTTCAATTTCTTGAATGGTCGGTTCATCTTCCTTGACCTCCGGTTCATCTTTTTTAGAAATTTCAGCAAGCACCTTGGGCTTGCTTTTGTCGTTTTTCTCCTCTCGACAACATCTTTGCCAATCTCGTATTGTTCTTTGTCCATTGCTTATCCTTTGTAAGATTTGTGCGGCTTCGCTAATTGTTTTATCCATTATATCACCGCCTGCACACATGCTTATAAAACGAGACGAGTTAGGGGTTAGTGAAACATAAAAGGTATGCAACATCAAGTCACCGGAAAATCCCAAGTTCGGGCCTCTCTCAAGTAGTTCATTAAAACGGTCCCATGCTTCATCAATTCCTTCATCCTCTCCTTGCTTGAAAGTGAGCACTTGCCTCCTTAAGTCTTGAACCTTGCTTACGGGAAAGAACTTCAAAATAAACTTCTTCACTAGCTCATCCCAATTTCCTTTTTGCTTCAACGGATGCAAGTGTGTACCATCTTCGCGCTTCATCTTCGAGAGAGAATGGAAAAAGATTCCACTTGAACCAAGAGGCCGGAACTCCTTTTTGTTGCACCGTGTTGCATAACATCGTGAATTCCTTAATGTGTCTATATGGGTTGTCATCCTCCAATCCTCTAAATGGTTTTGTCGCCACTAACTTGATGATTCCAGGCTTCAATTCATAGTGGGTTGTAGCAAGCGCCAAATCTGATTTTTGCATCTCAATGTCTTCCATTGACGGCATTGCTAGCTCCCTTAGCGACATCTCTTCGTCTTCCAATGGTGAGGTGAACAAATCCATCTAGGCACAAGAAAAGTAGAAAGAAAAACAGAAAAGAGTTTTTTTCTTTTTTTAGAAAATAAGGGTTAGGTGTTAGTAATCAACAAAATTAATACTAGATTAAACGTAGCAAACTGGCTTGCTCCCCGGCAACGGCGCCAGAAAAAGGGGCTTGTTGACGGATAAAAGACGTATCCCTCTACGATCCGCAAGCGTACGGACCCCACACCTTTTTCACCACGGGATTCCCAAGGTTCTTGTCAATCCGCGGAGCAAGGGGATTACTAGCGCTTAACCAAGTACTAATCTAGTCGAATGGAAAACCTTTAAAGTGAGTATTAATCTAAAAGTAAAGACAATCTAACCTAAGTTAATCTAAGTTAAGTTGATCAAACAAATCTAGGGTTAAACTAGATGGTAAAGGGGTGAACACAAGAGAGTGAGCAAGAAAGATAAGTGTTCCCTCCCTAGGATCTAGGATAACATGGTATGCATCTACTACACGAAAGCGGTAAACCAATCTACCGGGGGTTGTGACCACGGTTTCGCCCTTTCCCTCCTCTCGTACTGTCACTACGCGAAGGTATTCGTGACTAGACCTATGATGGACACGGTATGTTGATGGAATCTATGGGAGTAGCGGATATCATACACCCGAAAAACATGGTAGCTAACCTTAATCATCAAAGCATCATCAACATGAAAACAATAGATTGAAACCACAAATCGAGTAGCGATCACATAGCATGTATCCATCTAATCCTAGGGATGAACGGAGACATTACCCCATCATCTTACACGGATTGAAGCACATAGGGGTGATGGAGACTCCGGAGAACGTCGTCGATGAAGATGGCGGCGATGGAGCTTGGGAACACCCCTAGGCCAGCGGCTTGGAGTCCTCCTCTTGCTTCCTTCTCTCCGCCGGCGTTGATCCTTGCGACGAGCTCATCTAACTCTCTCCCTCATCTTGCGGCGGCGGTTTTCTGGTGATTGGCGTCGGTAGGATGATTTGTTCCATGGGTCACCACCTTGGGGCGCCTAGGGGGTTGTATTTATGTCCTTGGGGTGCCTTTGGGCATGCTCCACCTTGCCTTGCACGAGATTCTCCTTGGGAGAGAAGCAAACTTGGTTTCCATAAAATCAGCCAGATTTTCCTGATTCGCAGTCCTTCCTTGCCAGGGCCATATCTCCCACGTCTGGACTCCAAATAATGCAAATTCGGTGCCCAGGTTGTGTGCCACGAAATTATCTTCAACTTTGGTATTCATTTCTTTCCTTAAAAACGAAGATAAGATCTCCAAATCGGCCTTGGAAGATAATCTGTTCTGATTTCGGACTGACTGCGCAGCAGGGATTTCGGGGGCTATATCTCCTAGCTCCCTTATCCGAATTGGGCCTTCCACATGTCCAAATCGAAGGTATCGTCGAGGCCCACAACTTTGGTAGTCAAACTTTTGCCATTAAAGACCGTTTAAGCCTCCGAATCTGTACCGAAAGATCATGCTGTCCTGAGCTGCGAGAATATCTCTCGGGCTGAGTTGATCTCGTTGGTAAACATCCAAGTCCCCGGAGTTTTGCGTGTTGATGCTTCGGTCATCGGGTCGTTTGGAGTCTTGTTCACTTCGTGTCTTGACTTGTGACGGGATTCATGATCTTCTCTTGAAGTGCATGATGAACTTATCCCGAAAGTCTCCTCTTTAGCGTAGATTTCCTGCGTAAACAATGAACTCCAAAATCGACATGCAAGTGTGAACTTGTTATATCATTAGTATGCCTAGTGGCCGGTTAGTTGCAAATCATAATCGAAACCAATGTATAACAAGTACTCTAGGTTGACGGAAATTCACCGTCAACAAGCACGCGAGGCGACGTCAGGCGCGCCGCGACCAGCGGTCCGCAGAGTACCGGCGACGCGAGGAGCTGGGCTCTCCTCCCCGGATATCGAGGAGCCCTCGTCCTCGGAGGAGGACGAGGAAGAAGAGGCTGAGGGGGAGGGCCCCTCCGACAGGTGGCAGCCCGCGCCCCCGTCGCCGGAACCTGCGCCGGCGTCAAGGGCGGCTTCGCCCGGGGCGGGCGCACCGGCGCCGCCGCCGCCGGCGATCGACATCGGGGGCGGCACGCGCGCGCGAGGTGCCGGCGCGTGCCGCGGAGGCACGCGCGGCGACGCGCCCGTGCGCGCGTCAAGCGTGCCCGCGCGTGGGGGGAGCGTGCCCGCGCGCGCGGGGTCATCGTCGAGGGGCGCGACGGCGGGCGCGTCCGCGCGCGGGGCGAGCGTGCCCCCGCGCGCGGCGGGCGCCTTTGGGAGGTGCGGCGTCGGGGCGCGCCCGCGCATGGGGCGGGGGGTGCCCTGCGTGCGCGCGCGGCGCCGTCGGGAGGCGCTATGGCGGCGCGGCCGCCGCGCCGACCTCATCCGTTGAGGCTTCGAGGAAAAGGAAGCGGGCCTTTTCCTCCGTGAGGTAAGGAGCCTGTCCTTCTTCGTTTGGTTTGGCTCGTCGACGATTAAGTGCTCTAACCCTCCGTTCGTGCCTGCGCAGGGTGGTGCTGACTGTTCCCCCCCTTGCACCAGCCAAGGTGCTGAGGACGGATGCATCGATCCCCACCCGGCGGCGCTCGTCGAGGGGGTCGCGCCCGGGAACAAGCGCGGCGGCGGGCACGGGCTCGCAAAGCCCGGCCGGGGCCTCGAGGCCCCGGCCGGCGGATCAGCCCGCCGCGGCGCAGGGGGAGGCCGCCGGGGGCGGCCGGCGCCGGTCGCCGCGGAGACACGGGGCGCGGCGGCGGCCGTGGGTGGAGGTGGAGCGGGCGCAACCCCGCGGGAGCGCCCGTGGATGCGGCGGCGCGGCCGGGAGGTGGGCGGCACCGGCGCCACGATGGGCGCCCGTGGCCGCGGAGGCGCGGTGGAGGTGCCGGCGGAGGCGGCGCGGGGGCCGCGCGCCGCCGGCGATCTTCGAGGCGGAGGTGGTGGAGCTCTCTGACGACTCCCCGGCGCCTGGGTGGAATCAGTGGGCCAGCTGGCCCACGAACTCCCCTGAGCCCCAAGAGGGGACCCTCGTGAGGCGGCACGAGGGTCACATGGTGGTGGGGGCCGAGGACATGGTGCCGAGGCCTCGTCCTCCCACGCCGGCCGCCCCGCCCAGGTGGAGGGGGCCGTTGAGGATCCCCCTGCGTTCGCCGACGGCAGGGGGGAGCAAGAACTCTGGGGCGAGCTCCGGAGCCACGGCGCCACGCTCAACCGCGCGCTGAACGAGGCGCTGCGGGTCCATGGCGGCCCGGCCTGGCTCGTCTTCCAGATGAGCCACAATTGCTCGTTTTTCTCTTTTTCGTTTGTATACATTGCGCCCGAGTCTTGGTGCTTATGGGATTCGGTGTGTGGATGCCAGGAGCTCGAGCGCCGCGCCCACGACAAGTACGACGCGTTCGACTGGGTGAGCGCCGAGGCCCGCCAGCTCCGGGAGCAATGCAGCGCTTTCGACGCGCTTGCAGACGCTCTTAGGACGCCGGACAGCTGGCTGGCGTACCGGGCGATGGCGTGGTGCGACGAGCTCCCCGAGAGCTCGAGGCAGGACACGGCGCGTCGCTCGAGCCTCGAGCGGGTCCGCGCGCCCTCGTCGATCGCGACGAGGCGCCGTGGAACGCGCGCGCGGACCCGGAGAAGACGCGGACGCCGGCCTCCAACCGGGAGGCGGAGGTGGCCATCGCTCGCGCCGAAACCCGGGAGCTCCGCACGTCGCTCGAGGGGGGCGCAGCGCAGCGGCCGCCGGCCGAGGAGCGGGCGCGCGGGTTGGAGCGGCCGCGCGCCAAGGAGGCCGATGACCCGAGGGCCGCCCTCGACGCCAAGGCCGCGGCCCTCGTCGCCGCCGAGGAGCAGCCCTCCGCAAGAGCGCATCGCCCGCCGGGGGGTTGAGCGGCGACTCCGGCGAGGAGCGAGGGTCGCCCTTGGCGACGCCCGACGGCGCTGGAGCGGGAGCGCGTCGCTCGCGAGGCGGCGGAGAAGTCGCTGGAGGAGCGGAACGCCGCCTTCTCCCAGGTTGAGGACGAGGCGCTCGCGCTCAGCATCAGCAACGCCAACCAGGAGCTGGCCCTCCGCGAGCAAGGCGAGACCGTCCAGCGCCTCCAGTTGGCGATAGAGGCCGCGCGCCGCGACTTCGATCTGGAGAGGAAGCAAGTCGAGGGTGAGCCACTGTTTGACTCTGCTTGTTGGTTTTTGCTTTAGAGGGTTCGCTTTCCCCTTTCTGATTTCTTTTCGTCTTGTCAATTTCAGGCTTGCGCACCGCCCTGGGGCACGCCGCTGGGCGGGTCGAGGCCCTGCAGGCTTCCTACAACTCCTCCGAGCAGGAGCTGCGGGAGCTGCGCGATGCGGCCCTCGAGACCGCCGCGTCGTCGAGGAGGGCGAGGCCCAAGCCGGCGGCTCGGCCGGCCGCCCGCCTGCGTGCCCTTGGCGGTCACGTCACGGAGCGGATGCGCCGGGCGTTGCACCTAGGCGTCCAGAAGGCCCTCGGAGTGGTGCGATCCCACTACGAGGTCAACTTCGAGGCGCTGGCGGAAGGCTACATTGTTCCCGAGGGCGTCGAGGACGAGGTGGCCATGGAGCGTGTAGACGCGCTCGCCGCCGACGCCGCCGGGTTGCTCGCCGAGGCCTTCGAGGAGTTCCTCTTCCCGGACGTCGCAGACGCCGCTGCTCCTCCCGCCTGAAAGTAGTTTGGGCGCTAGGCCCGTTTTTTATGTGTATCAGTACTCTGGCCTCGTGGCCTTTTGTAAATAAACAAGTCGTTTCATGAACATGGGCATTTGATGTAAATGAAATCGTTTGTTTATCACGCTTTTTGTTTCTCCTTCTTCCTGAGTAGATTCTAGTTAGGGGAGTTCGATTTTCGCAGGGGGCCCGCTGGGTTGGAGGCGAGAGAGAAGGGCCATAGCCACGCGGCGTAGGCTATCTCTGGCTCGCACGCTCCTTCCGCTGTGCCACCTGCGCCCTGTTCGAATCGTGGCTCGAGGTTGAAGTAGGAAACAAACTTAGCGCGTGTGAGTCGTTTTTTATTTTTGCGCAAAAAATGGGACCATTTTGGGGGGGGGATGCCCCCCGTAGTAGCCCCCGAGGGTAACTTGGGTTTCAGGGGAAAGCCGAGTTGCCCTTTTATTAGACTTGGAGTATTTACATAGTTGACACCAACTGGGGCGTTGGCCATGTGATTTTACAACAGAAAGTACTTGGAAATCCTAGCTAAGGGTAGAAGCGACGTAGCTGTTGGATGTTCCAAGCGTTGGTGAGTTCTTCACCGTCCTCGTTGGCCGGCCTTGTACGTGCCGGCTTGAGCACCTTCACCACGACGTAGGGTCCCTCCCATGGGGGCGATAGCTTGTGGCGTCCTCGGTTGTCTTGGCGTAGCCTTAGGACCGGATCCCCTTCGCCGAAATCCCCTCGACGTATCTTGCGTGCTTGGTAGCGTCGTAGGGACTGTTGATACCTTGCGGAGTGCATCAACGCCACGAGGCGTACTTCGTCTAGCTGGTCCAGCGGGTCCTCGCGGGCTCGCTGGTTAGCATCCTCGTCGTAGCCTCGAATCTTGGGCGACCCATATTCCAGGTCCGTGGGGAGGACGGCCTCCGCGCCATGGACTAGGAAAAACGGGGTGAACCCGGTGGCTCTGCTTGGGGTGGTCCTTAGGCTCCACACGACTGCTGGTAGTTCTTGGAGCCATTTTCGGCCAGATTTGTTGAGCTGGTCAAAGATTCTGGGCTTGAGGCTGTTGACGGTGAAAATCCGTCAACCTAGCCATGAGTTTACCTTCGGTGTTGGCATGAGTTTTATACCTTATCCATTGGTACTAACCCCCGTGGTATAACAAGTTCACGTGTGCATGTCGTTTTTGGAGTTTAATGTTTATGCAGGGATATAGTGTTGAATGCAAGACTTTCGGGGTAAGTTCATCAAGCACCTCATGACAAGACTTTGAAGCCCTGAATAAGTCATGCAATGAAGCAAACTTAACTCCAAAAAGCCGGGGACTTGATCCGAGAAGACGACGGTACTCCGGGGACCCGACCGTAAAAGTGTCGAATCTTGCAAGACAAGGAGTTGAGTCCAATTCGGATAGAAACCGACGACATGGACCTACATGCGAAGGGGGAAGCATCCGAGAAGCAAGGGAACCGACCTCGGGCAAAGGAGCCCGCGGGCCGGGCCTAAATGGGCCCGGGCCGGCCGGCCCAGTCCGGTCGGCCCAGGCCCATTTAGGGCCCAAATCCGCCCTCCTTTGCCCTAGCCGCCAATCGGGCTATTTATAGTCCCCTGACCGAGAGCCACGTAGAACCGAAGTCGTATTCCGCCGCCGAGGAGCAGAGAAGCTTGAGGGACACCAACTTGAAGATGAGGGTCGTGCTAGTTGTCTAGGGTTTCCCTGGCCGACGTGGGAACCTTGCATGGAAGACCACGTCGGAGCTCCGGAGCGAGGATCAAGATCGAGGGAGGGCCCCGGTGGTGATCTTGTTCATGTAATCATTCATGGTGAAGTTTGTAAGTGAATCCGATTTCTAGCGATTAAGTGCCTTCTCGATGATTTTGATTTCTTCTTTGTTTTGCTTCTTCTACGATCTAGTCTATAGCTAGATTACATAGGGTGCTCTTGTAGCCGCGGTGGCTAGAGGTGCATACCGGACCGGCCAAGTGATTTCAACTTGTTCTATCGAACTCGCCCTAAGCTCCCCGCATGAATAGGGATACGTTGTGACAGAACGGGGGTCTCGAAAGGCGGATGTTTTCGGAGTCGGATGGGAAGGCCACGATTTAAAGATGCTTTTAATGAGATTCGCTTTGCTATCTTCATCTATCTTGTTTGGAGCTACAACATAAGCATGATCTAGATTCTCTAGATTGGTTATCTCTTGCTTTCTCTTGTTACCTCTTTAGTAGATTAGATTAGATTCGTTTACTTGATCATATCTTAGATTAGATGCATCTTTGTTCTTCAATAGATAGCTTTACCTTGCTTTACTAGATTGAATCCTTGCGTTGCACATTGTTCCACGGATTCGATACCTTGGGTTCACCACTCGAGGGAAGAAGGGTCCCTTGACTACGACGGGAGACTTGTCCGCTTGCAAGTCACTAAACGAACTTTGATACAAATATTAACCGTCAACAAGCCCCTTTTTCTGGCACCGTTGCCGGGGAACAAGCAATCAAGATCCGATCTAGTGTCGCTTATCTTTCAGTTTTTCTTTTGATTTTCTTTTGCATCTCTTATGTTTGATCATCCTCAAAAAGAAAAAAAAATTCAATCTAATCTAGTTTTGATTAACCCTAGTTTTTATGTTTAGATTTTTTTTATCACTAACCCTAACCGGAGATGGTTGGCTACCTCTCCGAGAAACCCAAACTTTTTTGTGGATGATCCCGGAAAACTTTACAGGCAAAGGTGACGTGCAACACAAGCTCGAAGGACCATCAAAATCTCCAAGGGAATCACCACCTCCATGTCAAGACGCCGGAAGGCCGTTCAAGATCAACGAGGATGGAGAAGATGGAGATGGAGAAAGAAGCTCAACACCTAAAGGCTGCCAAGGCAAGATCCACATGCGGGGTGTTCATCGTGATGAAGATGTTAGAGACGCAAGTGGGACAACTTGCCGGACAACCGATTGGTGACAAAGAAGAATATCCGAGACAACTCCAAGGTCCCAAGACGGCGAAAGGCTACTCAAACTCATTCGGGAGAGATGAAGGATCACACTAGAGACCATGAAGATCATGACCGAAGGACCGGAGTTCGAGATGCCGAGCCACAAGGAAGTTGTTGCATTCGTCAAGACCAAAGGACAAAGCCAGCCTGTGAAGACCAAAAAAATTGACTAAGCCAAAGTGGGTACCCAAGATTGCAACGCCCACAAAGAGCGTTGATCCGGAGTAATCAAGTGAAGAAGTCTAGCCATGGACTATAAACGAAGCGCTAGGCGGGAGGCAACCCGTTTCGTCGAGTCAAGAATAAGCTACCGGGAGGACAACCCGATTCCAGGTTTTTCGAGTCCTTTTAATTCAGTTCTGAATTTTACTACGCAAAACCTTAGACTTAGAATGGTTGAACAATATTAGAGACATAATTCTTGGTTGAATATTTTGCTTAATCATAAACCCTTTACATGAACCATCCTATGTGATCGTTTGCTTCTTTTCGAGAAACCACAACCAAAACCAAAAAATTTCAGAACCTTAATCGACCTTTCAACCTAATTATGGTGCTGAGGTTGACTTGTTTTTCATGCTAAAAACACACGAGTAGAGCCACGACTTGTATCTAGATGTTATTTAAATTTCAGCATGTGGTAGGACTCGCGTGAACCTAGAAACTTGATTTTTGGTTGGTTTAAAAATCCATATCCTCGGTTTCTCTAAGATTAGAATTTTTCTAAGCCTCACTTAATTTTATTTCATTCAAAATCTCTCTCATCTCATCAAAATTAGGACCTAAACCTATGCCCCCATGATCGAGCCGGGAAAAGCTTGCTCTCAACCAATGAAGGCAAACTATACCGGTGAGACCGAAATCGACGTAATAAAAAAATATTTTCGACTTGCATTCGTTTTTAATGGTTTAAAAACTTCTCTAAAATTATGTTCGAGCACTTGCATGGCTCTGAAAAATATTTTTAAATTTTGAAATTAGAGGAGTGCTTAGCCTTAAAGGGAGGCAATCTAGTTAACCTAACCATGCATGCACCATGTACATCACGGGATGCCCCTCCAACATATTTAAACCACATGCAAAGTACAAGCATGGGGGGGCAGCCAAGGCTTTGTTTTGTAGGAATATCATGGATGCATGTGAGGCAAGGGAGTATGGAAGTGAGTCAAAGCGAAAACATCAAGTGGAAGGAGCAATAGTGCAAGCGAAGGAGTGGACGGGAACGTCGGGAAGGTGTACGCGATCACGAAGCAACATGAATGCACTAGAGAAGAACCGAGCCAAGAGGAGGAGAGAGGTAGTCTTTCATCCAACTCTTTGTTCGTGTGCTCTAGTTTGTAGGCCGGAATCACCTTAGACTTAGCCATCCACCGCGTTTGTTTCGTGCAAACAAATCACATCCTTAATCCACTCAAAGTCCAGACTCCAAAATAATATTTGTGTACCTTGTTACCGGGTGAAAACCCCGGATATTCATTTGTGAGGGAGAAGTGCTGCAATCAAGGAAGAAAACTACAAGTCTTTTCACCGAAGAAGAAGGGATCATCGTCGTCTAAGCCATCATCGACAACCTCTTCGAGGAGGCACTCGGTTTCCGAGTTTCCTTGGAGTATGGAGGAGGACACGGCACCGCCGAGGAGGAAACACACTCTTCTCCTTGGTGGCATGAGGGCCACACAAAACTCGTTTATTAGGTTTACCAAACTTCAATAACATATGGAGGAGCCGCCCGTCCAACCTCACCACTTGACACGATCATCCGCTCCACCTCCATATGCTCTGCGGTATTCCGAGGGGTATGTCATCATGACGGAAGAGGAGAAGAAGCTCGCTCGCCTTAAGTAGAGGCTTGTAGCGAACGTCGACATCGACGACCAAGCTCTCCACATATTGGGTTTCACACGGGACACCGGTGCAATTCTCTAACGGAGTGTCGGCAAACACCCACAAGGAATTCGCCTAGGAAATTTTCGTGACCATGGCGCATACCCTTGATGAAGGAGTGCTTGAGTCTCTCATTCCGTTGGAGGGAGCCCACAAGTGGAGAAGAAGGAAGACATCGTCGGAAGGGTAACCTTGATCAATGATGCTATTTCTAGCACCTTGATGGGGTAATCTCCTTTCATCCATGAGTTGCAATCGATCTTGAGATGTGATCATACTTTGTTGGATTATCTATCTATCATCTTGTGCTGAAAATACTTTAATGCTTAAGGCTAGCAACCATGCCGTAAAGGGAGTAAGGCCTCAATGCTTCCTTGGATCCATTCAACACAATCCCCGATAGATTAGATTGGTTTTCATGATTCGAAATGATTGCATGTTCTAGTATCGTAGACCCATGGGCGAGTGTCTCCTATTTTCAAAAGGGAGCTCCGGAACAAGTATGCGCATGAAGGCACATGGGAAGGTTTTTGGAGTATGATCACGGGAAGAGACCATCAACGAAGAAATACTATCCGGAACCCCATCATCCAAGTGTGTCACTTTTGTGCAAATGGATTTTTGGGGAGAATAAGAGAGACATAGATAACCAACACGGAGTTGAATTGGATTTACTTGCAGCCAATCAACCCTACTCACCTATGATCAACCGGTGGTGTTGTGGCAACATCGGATTCGGGAGATCGGGTTGTTACCTCTCCATGTTGACTATCTCTTTAAAACCGGGTATTACAAGGAACCCAAATCATCTCCTACCCGGGACTTCCCTAGGAATATATGAAGAAAGGAAAATATAAGAGTGAAGATGAGAGAGGAGGCTTCCGAGTGGCCTAGGTGAATTTGCCCCTTCCGGATTGAAGATTAAGACTTTTCTTGAGGGGAAACAGATCGGTTAGAGGAAGGACTTCTTGTGCCGGCGAAGAAAAAAATAATAAAAGAAAAGAATTATAGGAGAAGGATCTTCTATGGCCCAAGAAGGAGGTGCACAACAAAATTATGTTCCACCATTCGGAGAAATTCCGGCATCGCCAAATTACTACGGTGGTGTACCAATGCAAGCATGGGGGAGTGGTGCAGCCATACCCCCACCATTTTTGCGGTGCCCAACGTAGCCTTTGCGGAGCCCTATGCACACCTTCCTCAACCACAACAAAATGTGGCCACCATTGGAGGATACGCTGCAAGAAACATGCAAAATATTGCAGCCATCCAAACCAATGCAAACCAAATGGGTGAAGGTAATGCAACATTCGCTTATGAGCTTTGACACCTTCACCTAGCGCCGTCGGACAATTCATAGGAGTAGTGGTGCATTCCTATTACAAGTAAGGGTACAACAACCAAGACTATCAATATCAACCATCGGCGGAAGATTAGAGAGAGGAGGAGCTTTAGTTATCTTTCCTTTACCCCTTTTCTTTAATTTTCAGCTTGGATACGCCTATGTTTGCATAGTATTTTCAGCTTTGCTTTAATTTTCAGTTTTTAGTTTAATTTTTCAGCATGTATCTTAGTTTTTATTTTCATCATGAATAACGTCACCACCAAGTTTTTACCTTTGGTAAAGTTACAAAGTTTGTGCCATGGTGATATATGATTATAATTGCCGCTTTGTTTATCTTTGTAATTGATTTATGCATGTTTGAACTAGTGCTCTCTTAAAAATACAAATCTGAAATTATCTAAATGCTAGCTTAATCTTCAGCGGAGGTTATGATTAAAATAAAGACCCATAGTGTTTTATGTGCTCTCAAGTTATGAATAGATTAAAGATGTCTTTTATGCTCAAAAATATTGCTAACCTTGTCATAAATATCACTTGTGCGTTGCTCAACCTATCCAGAGCCTTATATATATTTGAGTGCATAAACCTTAGTGTACAAGATTTATTTTTGAGTGAGTTATTGCAGGCCATGATTTCTCTGGCCCGAGACTAAGAAGCTGGTCATTCCGTTTTTGCGTATCTATCTTTTTGCTAGCCTCTTATCCGTGCATTGTGTATCCCCGCATCGGAGATCTCACAAACCTCGCCGGATATCCACCCTTAAACCAAATATCATCTTTTGTGATTACCCCCTTGACCACAACCTATTGTTGAGAATGGATCATCAATTCAAGGAAGATCGCAAGACGGTGCCAACATTGAAGATTTCAAATATCTCTCCAAGGAAAAATATCCGGTACCTACCTTATTTTTCGCCTCTTTGCTCGAGGACGAGCAACGTCTAAGCATGGGGGAGGAGGTAGGTACGGTGCAGTTTTAGAGTTAAAAGGGGAATATTTTTTAAAAAAAATGATGATGATGAAAGAAAAAAAAAATCCAGCGATATTCATGACTTTCAAGGTAAAAAATATATATATATATATAATGAATGAAAGAAAGAAAGAAAGAAAGAAAAGAATGAGAAATATGAGAAAGAGAAAAAAGTATGAGCATAAAGTAAACTCCCCGGTTCTCTAAGAGTGCAATCAAGGCTTCAAGTTTAAAAGATCCATTCTCATTTTCCAACCATGTGCAATCCGATAACGAGGACTTCCTTTGTGCCTCGAGATCACTCTTTGTCATTTGCACATGTCCACTCATCTAAAAGCGTGTGTATTTTTCTCTTTCCCCTCCTTGACTTAACATTATTTTCCAATGACCTTTTTGACGAGTCTCGGTAAGACCATGAGAAGCTTGTCTTGTTTTGACAACACCTCATTTATAAAATCTTGTTAGGACTAAACTTTCCCAAAGCTCCATATAAAGCCTACCACACATATATGTTATGAGAGGGAAAGGAGTAGAATATATAGGCTTGAGAGACAAGTGAGATGAGAGTTCATGAGCAATATACAAGATGATTTAAATTTGTGAACTTGGTTTAGCTTTTCTTTATCTCGTTCTTTATTTCAAAAATTTCGAGATCTATTTAAACTTTGTGAGCATGTTAATACTTGTGGGATAAGCTTAATAAGAATCTACCCTCCGTAGAGGAGAAGGCTAGTACATTATGGAACTTTAACGAATTAAACTTTTGAGAGCATTATGTTTTTTTTTCATGTATGATCAAGTGCAAGGTTTAAACATTGTTTGGCAACGATGATATCCATCGAAGGCTTACTCGAGGACGAGCAAGGTTTAAGCATGGGGGAGATGTTGACGGTGAAAATCCGTCAACCTAGCCATGAGTTTACCTTCGGTGTTGGCATGAGTTTTATACCTTATCCATTGGTACTAACCCCCGTGGTATAACAAGTTCACGTGTGCATGTCGTTTTTGGAGTTTAATGTTTATGCAGGGATATAGTGTTGAATGCAAGACTTTCGGGGTAAGTTCATCAAGCACCTCATGACAAGACCTTAAAGCCCTGAACAAGTCATGCAATGAAGCAAACTTAACTCCAAAAAGCCGGGGACTTGATCCGAGAAGACGACAGACTCCGGGGACCGACCGGGAAAAGTGCTCGAATCTTGCAAGACAAGGAGTTGAGTCCAATTCGGAGAGAAACCGACGACATGGACCTACATGCGAAGGGGGAAGCATCCGGAGAAGCAAGGGAACCGACCTCGGGCAAAGGAGCCCGCGGGCTGGGCCTAAATGGGCCCAGGCCGGCCGGCCCAGTCCGGTCGGCCCAGGCCCATTTAGGGCCCAAATCCGCCCTCCTTTGCCCTAGCCGCCAATCGGGCTATTTATAGTCCCCTGACCGAGAGCCACGTAGAACCGAAGTCGTATTCCGCCGCCGAGGAGCAGAGAAGCTTGAGGGACACCAACTTGAAGATGAGGGTCGTGCTAGTTGTCTAGGGTTTCCCGGCCGACGTGGGAACCTTGCATGGAAGACCACGTCGGAGCTCGGAGCGAGGATCAAGATCGAGGGAGGGCCCGGTGGTGATCTTGTTCATGTAATCATTCATGGTGAAGTTTGTAAGTGAATCCAATTTCTAGCGATTAAGTGCCTTCTCGATGATTTTGATTTCTTCTTGGTTTTGCTTCTTCTACGATCTAGTCTATAGCTAGATTACATAGGGTGCTCTTGTAGCCGCGGTGGCTAGAGGTGCATACCGGACCGGCCAAGTGATTTCAACTTGTTCTATCGAACTCGCCCTAAGCTCCCCGCATGAATAGGGATACGTTGTGACGAACGGGGGGTCTCGAAAGGCGGATGTTTTCGGAGTCGGATGGGAAGGCCACGATTTAAAGATGCTTTTAATGAGATTCGCTTTGCTATCTTCATCTATCTTGTTTGGAGCTACAACATAAGCATGATCTAGATTCTCTAGATTGGTTATCTCTTGCTTTCTCTTGTTACCTCTTTAGTAGATTAGATTAGATTCGTTTACTTGATCATATCTTAGATTAGATGCATCTTTGTTCTTCAATAGATAGCTTTACCTTGCTTTACTAGATTGAATCCTTGCGTTGCACATTGTTCCACGGATTCGATACCTTGGGTTCACCACTCGAGGGAAGAAGGGTCCCTTGACTACGACGGGAGACTTGTCCGCTTGCAAGTCACTAAACGAACTTTGATACAAATATTAACCGTCAACAGAGGCCCTGTAGAATCATGCCGTTGGCACGCTCCACTTGGCCGTTGGTCTGTGGGTGTGCCACAGCCGCCCAATCCACGCGGATGTGGAACTTATCACAGAACTCCAAGAACTTCCGGCCCGTGAACTGGGACCCATTGTCTGTGATGATGGAGTTTGGCACTCCAAAGCGGTAGACGATGTCGGTGAAGAACGTGACCGCCTGCTCAGCCCTCAAATTCGTGATGGGGCGCACCTCCACCCACTTGGAGAACTTGTCAATTGCGACCAGTAGGTGGGTGAAGCCCCCGGGCGCCTTCCGCAGGGGCCCGACGATGTCCAATCCCCACACGGCGAACGGCCATGTCACGGGGATCGTTTGCAGGGCATGAGCAGGCAAGTTGGACTTGCGGGCGTAGAACTGGCACCCTTCGCAGGTGCGTACGATTTCGCTGGCGTCCGCGACCGCGGTAGGCCAATAAAAGCCCTGGCGGAACGCGTTGCCGACGAGGGTGCGCGGCGCGGCGTGGTGGCCACAGATCCCAGCGTGGATGTCCCGTAGGAGCTCGTGCCCCTCGGGAATGGGTATGCACCGCTGGAGGATGCCAGAGGCGGCGCGCTTGTATAGCTCGCCGTCGACGAGGGTGAAGGATTTGGCCATCCTGGCGATGCGCCTGGCTGCGGCCCGATCCGCGGGGAGTTCCCCTCGAGCGATCCAGGCGATGTATTTTTCCCGCCAATCCGCTTGGACGGGAGCCGGCTCTATGTCCATCGCCTCGACCTCGTGGGAGCCGTACCCCTCGAGGAGGGAGAGTACGTACGCCTCGTTCGAGGGGTCCTCATCCATGGGTTCCGCACCCGCTGGATTCGAGGGAGCCCCCGAGGGTCCGTCGTGGCTCGAGGGGTAGGGCTCGAAGGCGACCGAGGGCTGCGCGATGCCACGCGCGAAAACGTTCGAGGGAACGGTGATCCACCCGGACGCGATCTTCGCCAGCTCGTCCGCTTCCTCGTTGTACCGGCGGGGTACATAATTAAGCTCGATGCCGTAGAACTTGTCTTCGAGGGCCCGCACGGCTTTGCAGTAGGCCTCCATCTTGTCGTCGTGGCAGCTCGCGTTCTTCATGACTTGATCGATCACGAGCTGCGAGTCCCCTCGCATGTCGAGGCGCTTGACGCCCAACTCAATGGCAATTTTGAGGCCGCAGAGGAGGGCCTCGTATTCTGCCATATTGTTGGACGCGGGAAAGTGGAGGCGCACTGCGTAGCGCATGTGCTCCCCGAGGGGAGACACGAAGAGCAGGCCCGCGCCCGCTCCTGTCTTCATCACTGAGCCATCGAAGAACAGAGTCCAGCACTCTGCTTGAATCTGAGGGGGCGGCAGCTGTGTGTCCGTCCAATCAGCGACGAAATCAGCTAGGATTTGCGATTTGATGGCCTTACGCGGGGCGTAGGCGAGCGTCTCGCCCATCAGCTCCAAGGACCATTTGGCAATCCTGCCTGCCGCGTCGGGGTTGCGAATGATCTCTCCTAGCGGGAAGGAGGAGACCACCGTGACCGGGTGGGCCTCGAAGTAGTGGCGGAGCTTGCGCGCGCGCAAGGACTACCGCGTACAACGCCTCTCGGACACGGGGGTAGCGCGTCTTCGTGTCCGACAGGACTTCGCTGATGTAGTAGACCGGCCTCTGCACGGGCAAGGCGTGCCCTTCCTCCGCGCGCTCCACGACGATCACGGCGCTGACCACCTGGGTGGTTGCGGCCACGTAGAGCTGTAGGGGTTCGCCGTCTCGCAGCGGCGTGAGGATTGGAGCGTGCGTCAGAGACGCCTTCAGCTTGTCGAGCGCGTCCTGGGCCTCGGCAGTCCAAGAGAAGCGCTCGTGCTTCCTGAGCAGCCGGTAGAGGGGCAGGCCCTTCTCACCGAGCCTCGAGATGAAGCGGCTTAAGGCGGCGAGGCACCCCAACACCTTCTGCACCCCTTTGAGGTCCCGGATTGGACCCATTTGCTCGAGGGCCGCGACCTTTTCAGGGTTGGCCTCGATTCCCCGTCGGGAGACGATGTATCCTAGGAGCATGCCCCGCGGCACTCCAAAGACACATTTTTCGGGGTTTAGCTTGACCCCGTTGGCCCGTAGGCAGCTGAACGCGACGCCAAGGTCGCTAACCAGGTCGTCCGCCTTCCTGGTCTTGACGACGATGTCGTCCACGTAGGCCTCGACCGTCCGCCCGATGTGATCCCCAAAAACGTGCTGCATGCAGCGCTGGTATGTTGCGCCCGCGTTTCTGAGGCCAAAAGGCATCGTGACGTAACAGAACGTCCCAAACGGTGTGATGAACAAAGTCGCGAGCTGGTCGGACTCCTTCATTTTTATTTGGTGATATCCCGAATAGGCATCAAGGAAACAGAGCAGTTCGCACCCAGTTGTCGAATCAACGATTTGATCTATGCGTGGCAAAGGAAAGGGAACTTTTGGACATGCTTTATTGAGACTAGTGTAGTCTATACACATCCTCCACTTCCCATTTTTCTTTTTTACAAGCACAGGATTAGCTAGCCACGTAGGGTGGAACACTTCCTTGATGAATCCGGCCTCGAGGAGCTTCCGCAGCTCCGCTTCGATCACCCGTCGCCGCTCCTCGTCGAAGCGGCGCAGCCGCTGCTGCACAGCGCGGGCGTTTGGCAAGATATCAAGGGAGTGCTCGGCGACCTCCCTCGGGATGCCTGGCATGTCCGAGGGGCTCCACGCGAAGACGTCGGCGTTGGTGCGGAGGAAGTCGACGAGCACTGCTTCCTATTTAGGGTCGAGGGTCGAGCTGACCCTCAACGCCTTGCCCTCGGGGGCCGACGGGTCGAGGGGGACCCCTTTGGTTTGCTCGGCGGCCTCGAAGGTGCCGACGTGCTTGGCGGCGGAGGCCGAGGTCGTCGTTGACCATCTTCTCCGGCGTGTTCACCGGCGCCTCATCCGCCGCTAGTGCCTCGCATGTTCCACGCACTCGACGTCTCAGTCGAATGCGTGCTCGATCGACGACCCGACGGTGATGACGCCGTTTGGACCCGACATCTTCATCTTCAGGTACGTGTAGTTGGGGACCGCCATGAATTTGGCATAGCAAGGTCGCCCAAGTATGGCATGGTAGGCCCCTTTGAACCCCACCACCTCGAAGGTGAGGGTTTCCTTGCGGAAGTTCTTGGGGGTCCCAAACCAGACCGGCAGATCGATCTGCCCGAGGGGTTGAACCTGCTTGCCGGGCGCGATGCCGTGGAACGGCTTCGTGGCCGGGCCGCGACCTGGTCCAGCCCAATCCCCATCAGGCGCAATGTATGCGCGAAGAGGATATTGAGGCTGCTGCCTCCGTCCATAAGGACCTTCGAAAACCGGGCGTTCCCAATGATGGGATCCACCACCAGCGGGCACCGGCCGGGTTCGGGATGCGGTTTGGGTGGTCATCCCGGCTAAAGGTGATGGCATCCTTCGACCAGTTGAGGAAGGCCGGAGGCGCCCTCTCTGCGGCGAGGACTTCGTGCCGCTCCTTCTTGCGCTGCCGGGTTGACATGTCGACAGTAGGTCCCCCGAAGATGAGGAACACATTTTCGACAGCGGGGAAGCCACCCGCGTCGCCATCGCCCCCATCTTTCTTGGCCTCTGCCTCCTTCGCGGCGGCACGACCATAAAACTTCTTGAGCATGTCGCACTGCTCAAGAGTGTGGTTCACGGGAGTCTTGTGGTAGGGGCATGGCTTCTTCATCATGTCGTCAAACACCCCCGGGCCTCGAGGAGCCGGTCGAGGGCCCCGTCGGGCCGGTCAACGCCGAGGGCCTCGGCGTTGCCGCCGTTGCGCCCTCGCTCGCGCGCCCGCGCGCGCGGCTTCTTCCCCCTTCTTGCCCCGATTGTCGTTGCGGTGCGGCTCCTTGGACCCGCCGCCCTCCGCGGGCGTGTCCTCGGAGCGCTTGCCCTTCTTGCCGTCGAAGATTGCCCCCACGGCCTCCTCTCCGGAGGCGAAGCTGGTGGCAATGTCGAACAGCTCGTTTGAGTCCGTAGGCGGGCTGCGTCCCAGCTCGCGCACAAGGTCCCGGCACGTGGTGCCCTCGAGGAACGCGTGCACGATCTCGGACTGTGCCACGCTGGGGAGCTCCGTGCAGCGCTTGGAGAAGCGCCGTATGAAGTCCCGCAGCGATTCGCCGGCTTTCGCGTGCGGGGAGCGCGAGTCCCACGAGTTCCCGTGGCGCACGTACGTGCCCCGGAAGTTGCCCACGAACGTGTGGACTAGATCGTCCCGGGTTATGGATCCGGGCCGGCGGGCAAGTGCTCGAGCCATGTCGGGCCGCGTCGCCCGGATGCGGGGGCAAGTTGCGGATGATCACTTCGTCATTAGTGGCCCCCGCCCGACCGACGAGGCTAGGCGGTAGTCATTGAGCCGGACGCGGGGGTCCGTCTCCCCGTTGTATTTGACGATCGTCGAGGGCCGACGGAAGCGCGGGGGAACGCCGCCGTGCGGATCTCCCGGCTGAACACACGGGTGCCCGGGGGCTCCGGTGTCGGGGAGCGATCCTCACCGCTGTCGTAGCGCCCACCCCTTCGAGGGTGGTAGCCCCTAGCTGCTCGTGCGTCCGCCTTGCTGGTGCGCCTGGCGTTGATGACGTTGCGGGCATCGCCATCCAGCGCCCTGCGCGCGTCTAGGAGTCGTTCCTTGGCCGGCGTGCGTCCCTGGTCAGCAGGTTGACCCGCGTGCACCGAGGGTTCGCCCCCTGGTGCGGGATCATCACCCCGCGCGTCCCCTTGTTGGCGGATGCGTGAGGCCGAGCTCTCGGCCTGTTGGACGGCCGCTTGCTCGATGAGAGTCTGCACCTCGCGGTGCATGTCTCGAGCCTCGGGGGTCGAAGGTGCCGGCATGGCGCGCAGCAGTGTTGCGGCGGCGATGAGCTTTTGGCTCGCCCGTGGGGGCGTGTCCGCGTTGCCGACGTTGGGGACGTCGTTGATGCGGTCGCGGACCTGTCGGCCCAGCTCTCGCGCGCGTTCGCCGCGCGCGGAGGCCTCCCCCCGCCATCGAGGCGCGGAGCGGCCGCACCGTCCGTATTCCTGCGCCGGCTTGGCCTCGAGCTCGCGAGGCTTGGGCCGCCCGTGCGTCGACGTCGGCCCCGGCGAGAGCGCTTGGCCCCGCGGCCGGGCGCGTAGCGATCCCCGGGGGCGGCGTGACTTCCCCCATCTCCGGCACCTGCCGCACCGGCGGCGTTGGCGGGTCGTTGGTGATGACGTCGCAACACTCCCGCGCGGGGTCGTAGCTCCGCGTGGCGGAGTCGTCGGAGCGGCCCAAACCGGTAGTCCGTGGCGTCGAGGAAGGCGCCCGAACGCGACCGGGTCCCGGCACGCCGGAGAAGTCCCACTCCGCGTACCCGTGGCGGTTGGCGGGTGGCATCGTGTCGACGGAGCCCAGGGACGACTCATCTGCTGCGGAAGTGCCGGGGTCCCTGGCGACGAAGACGTGGCGGCCAGGTGGAACCCTGCGCATCGTCGTGTTGACGTTGGCGTTGTAGGCCGTAGTGGCGCCACGCGGCCGATGGGGATGCGCGGTCCGGGAGATCGCGCGCGGTCCCGCCGGGGCGGTGGCGGCCGTCGTGATGGTGGGCGCACCGCGTTGGGCGGCGGCGCGCTCGGCTGTCGCCGCTCGGACCGCGCCCGACGCGAGCGTAGCCCGCAGCGACGGCGGCGTCGCGGCGTCGACGGACCCGCGCATCCGTGCTCGCGGGCGTCTGCGTCGGTGTCGTGCGTGCGGCGGAGACCAGAGCGGACCTGGCCTCGCGCTGCGCGCGAAGCTCCTCACGGTTGGTGAGGCGCATGAGATAGCCGTTCCCCGTGGCCTGGAAGTTCAGGTCCCCGAAGCGGATCTCAAACCCGGCCGGGAGAGGGTCTGAGCTACCCATGTTGTAGCGCGTAGCACGGTACTCAGTGTGGATCACCATGGAGGGAGTTGGCGAAATGACCTTAGGCGCTCGTTTGCCCCACGGTGGGCGCCAACGGCGTCGGTGCGGAATATGGTCCCGACACTAACCAGTAGATAGCACCTAGGTCTATCCCTCAATGGTCGATGCCAAGCAACAAATGACACAAGGTTTTATCCCGGTTCCGCCGAGGGGGCCGTACGTCCAGCAGGGGCGTGCTCGTGGCACTATATTGCTCAGCACAGGGGGTGCTTGTAGTGGGGCAAGTACAAGCAAGGCGGGAGAGGAAGCGTGGCTTCCAAGTCCCTGGGTGAGTGGCTGAAGATGTTGTGGGAGAATAAGAGGGTGAGTGCACGGTGTGTTGTGTTGGACTGAATCCGTCCCCCCCGCGGCTGGGGGCTCGCCTCCCCTTTTATAGGCCAAGGGGGCGGCGAGTTACATGCACGCGCTACCTAGCTACGTGAGGGAGCACGTCGCGTTACGGTGTAGAGTGGGCGGCCGTCCGGACGATCTTCGCTGCGATCCGGCCATGATGCCCTACCCCGTACCCGAACAGTGGCGGTTCGAGGGTAGGAGGGCGGCAGATGGTGATGGCGTCCTCTGATAGGCTTCGAGGGAGGTGCTGATGATGGCTGGTACGGGGCACAGGAGCAGGCAGAACGGCGTTCCTTCCCAATGCGCTTCGCAGTGGCGGAGTGGTTGCCGTAGCGGTGCCCGGCGTGCGCCGCGGTGCGCCGGCGTGCGCCCGCGCGCGTGGGTACGGCGGCCGCGGCGTTACGGTGGCCGGGATGGCCATCCACCGGCCTAGCGCCCCCACCCCAACCCGTAGGGTCACGGGAAAGTGAATCGAGGGTGCGCCGGCCCCCCTTCGAGGGTCGGGCGCGTTAGGCCGCATCGTAGTGGGCGCGCGGTGTCACGGGACCGACACGGCCGTACCGCACGGTCCATCTCCACGGTGGTGGGGATGGGCTCCTCCCCGGGGAGTTGGTGCGGCGGCACGGGGTGCGAGCCCGGGCGCATGATGGCGCCGTGCCCGCGGCGTCGGGCATTAAATGCCCGTGTACGGGGCCGGCGCACGCGTGCGGGGCGCCCGTGAGCGTGGCGGGCCCGGCCGAGGGCGGGACGGACCCTCGAGCGGGACGAGACCCGCCCGAGGGGGGAGTGAGCCCTCGAGCGGGGCGGGACCACTCGAGGGGAGAGTTGCCCCTCGAACGGGGCGGAGCCCGCCCGAGGAGGGGTGCGCCCTCGAGCGAGGTGGGGCCTGCTCGAGGGGTCATCTAAGAGGGCCGTCTTGGTGGGCCGTCGGAGTCCCGTGTCGTGGGCCGTGCCCTGCATGGTTAGTCACCTGCATGGTTAGGCTTAGCGTGTTCTGATGTGGTCGCGGGATTTAAGTGAGGGTTTCCTTGTTGTTTGAGGGGACCTCTAGGGCTGTCCCCGACACAAAGGAAGCATCGGGGCCCTTACCCCCTTTACGGCATGGTAGCTAACCTTAAGCATTAAAGTATTTTCAACACAAGATGATAGATAGATAATCCGACAAAGTGCGATTACATCTCAAGACCGATTACAACCCATGGATGAATAAGAAGATTACCCCATCAAAGTGCTGGACACAGCACCGTTGATCATGGTTTCCCTTCCGACGATGTCTTCCTTCTTCTCCACGAGATGGTGCTTCCTTCGAGGTGGTTGATCTCCCTCCGGAGATCCTCCTCCTCTCTCTCTAGCTTGTGGATGGCCTCCTGGTGCGAATGGCTCTCTCCCTTCGTGATGGCGGCGCCTCCAGGGTTTTAGGGTTAAAGATCCTTCGGGTGCAACGAAAGGGGGGCCGAACCGACCACCGGGGTGGGTCGGGGCCGCCGGGCCGATCTCGCCGGTGCCCATCTCGGCCCGATTCGATCGCCCCTTTGTGAGGACCATGTGTGGTTCGAGGACCGGTGGATGATTGCTTCCTTGTGTGATGAGTGATTGACAACGTTGTGTGGACTGATTCTTGGCTATGTATTGCAGGTGCTGGTTGCGGCTTGACTGGTGTTGGTGCAGGTGAAGAACAAGCACGAAAGGTCGTCGCCGGTGCGGCCTTCAGGTGTGGAGAAGACATGTAGGCTACGATCGAGGGACCCGGTGGCCAGCGGGGTCAAGTGCGGGCCGCATGGTGGCATGAACAGCAAGATGAAGTCGTGGACGGTTTCTTGGTTGAGCCTCAAAACCAAGGTCGAGCCGGGACTACGTGGGAGCCAAGTCATGAGTGGAGATTGGCGGAGGCTACACCGAGTTCGCGGGGTTTCCGGTGGTTCACCAGAAAACCACTGGGTTCCTTGTTTGATCCACAAAGCCAAGACCGAAGAACCGAAGACGATGCTGCAGTAGTGCCAGACCGGTCTGACCGGTGGGTCTGACCGGTCTGACCGGTGGGTACAAGTTTGACCGATGAGGAGCACCGGTCTGACCGGTGTGCGACGACGCAGTCCGGAATCTTCGAAGCGGAGGACACGCGTCGGGATCGCAAGGCTTGCGTCGAGGCTAAGCAGGTTGCGGTCGACGGGCATCCGTCCGATTGAAAAAGCTTGAAGACTTCCAAAACTGCCCTTGAGGGGCTTGTATCCCTAGTTGTTAGGAAAGGGTATTTTAGACTTTCGGTTGCCTCCATATAACCCATGAGGTGAGAGGATGGCAGCCAACCTCTTGGAACCCTAGTTCATTTTTTTCCTATTTTTCCCTTCCTATTTTCTTAGGATTTCCATAGGACTAGCTTGAGAGCTTCATGGTGAGATCTTGTGAGAGGGTTGGATGATCGGGCGGCAAGCTAGACCTTGTATGAACCTTTGTGGATAGATGATTCGGCGTGGTTCCTCGAGGCCTTGTGCTGTTCCCGGTTGTTCTTGGTGGTGATTTTCGGAGCCCTTTCTTGGTGTTTTTCTTGGGTTGGTTTCGAGAATTTTCTCTTGGGATTTGATGTGGGAAATTTGTGGGAACCCTTCGTGGTTCTTTGGGCTGTGATTCCCCTCCCAAATCCGTGAGTAAAGGGGCTCAATTTTGGAGTTTTCCGAGTTCTAGGGTTAGAGGTGTTCTTGGCGGGATTTCTTCGATTCCTCCATTTTGGACAAGTTTTGGTGGGATTAAACTTGGCTATGGACTCCTCATGAGGTGTTCCTATTATCCCCAAAGTCTTGTTCAAGTCTGTGGAGCAATTCGGGAGATCGAGGTTTGAATTTGGGGTGTTGACTCGCGGGTGCTGTTCATCCCGAGCTACCCAGGCTACACCGGTCTGACCGGTGCTCTTGACCGGTCTGACCGGTGCAACCCTTGGTGGGTTTTCGCTCGGGTGAACGTCTGGGTGTGTTCGCTGTTGTCCTGTGTTGCAGCTGTTTCAAGTTTGGGTCAGTTTGGATGTCGGTAGGCCTGTTTGGTGATTTGGGGGCTTTCAGGCTTGGATCGGTCTGACCGGTGTGAAGCCACTTAGTGGAAGTCGTCAACTCTCACCAGCAGGGACCGGTCTGACCGGTGGTGCTCACCGGTCTGACCGGTGTTGGTCAGTGGACTCGAGGTTTGGTGTTCCGTTGCATTCTCTGGTCGGAAGGTTGTGTGTTGGTTCCTAGGTCCAGTGGAACTCCAATGGCTACGTGGGCTTGGCCAATTTGGGTTGTGAGTCGGAGACGTGTGTTGGAAGCCGTGTTCATCTTGTTGGAGTTTCCATCTCCTTCGAGAAGAATTTTTATCGGCTCCCATTCACTCGCCCCCTCTCTGGTTCACCGTATCGGTCCTTCACGTGGTATAAGAGCCAATTCGGGTCTTTATTGACTCTAACCAGTCTAAGATCCAAGGATGGTGTACCAGGAACGGGGTTCGGGTCCTCCACACTTCGATGGCAAGAACTACCAGATGTGGAGTAAGCGGATGGCAGCGTTTCTCTGAGGAAAGTGTCAGATTCTTTGGGAGGTCACGGTGGACACAACTTATGTCGAGCCGATGAACTTCCTTGCTCCAGGATTGAGGGACATGTTCGACGCCAACAATAAGGTGGTCGACTACTTGTTTCGTGCTTTGTGTCAGCCTGAGTTCGATCGGGTGCACACCGAGCGCTTGGCTTGTAGAATTTGGACGGTGTTGAAAGAGACTCATGTTGGGAACACCCAGGTTCAGGCACGGATGTATGCTACCTACCGGAGAGAGTACGAGAACTTCACTCATCTCCCCGGTGAGTCCATCGATGCCTTTTTGCAGAGGTTCACGGTGGTTGTGAACAACATGAGGGCCAATGTGGACGTGCTCCCGTACGATGATCATGATAGAGCCGTCAAGCTCTTACACTCTTTCGATCGTACAATATGGGGCGGAAAGTTCGAGGCCATTGTGGAGTCAGAGAAGTATGACACTCTGACGGTGAACGAGCTGTTCTCGAAGCTCAAGTCGGCTGAGGTGGATAGGGGCATGACTGCCAAGCTTGAGGGTCCGACTGATTCCCATAGTCTTGCCCTCGTTGGTGGTTCGAAAGGAAAGGCTAACACTAACCCATACACCCGGATGTTCTCTTTGTCCTCTCTGATGTCTATGCCAGATGAGGAGTTCGATGTGCTTGGAGAGGACGAGCTGGAGCTGCTAACGAGGAGGTTCGAGAGGCTGCACGAGAAACCGGGTGAACATGAGGAGGAACACGAGGACATGCTTCCAGTGCGGCAAGTCGGGACACTTCGTCGCCGACTGCCCGGAGAAGGTGGAGAACAAGGACAGCTACAAGCACAAGTCGAGGATGGATGGCAAGTACCGGTCGAGGCGCGACCACAAGAGCAAGTACAAGAGCAAGCACAAGGACGAGCGATGATCGAGGAAGAAAGAGAGCCGAGGCAAGGCCCGAGCGATGCAGGGAGCAAGCGACGTCGACTCCAGTTCCGCGTACTCCACCTCGAGCTCGAGCAGCAGCGAAGACGAAGGTGATCGTCGCAAGAGCAGGAAGTCGTCCGAGAACCTGAGCGGGCTGAGCTACTTCGCTAGAGACGGCTTCTGCACCATGGCGCTGAGCTCCAGCAACAAGAAGAGCACACAGAGTGACTCGGACTCTGAGTCCGACGACGAGGTGCGTGATGAACTTCCCTTCTTGCGCCAGGAGAATGAGAGGCTTCGCTCTTTGCTTGATAACCATGATGACATGCTTAGAGAGGCTAAGAAAATGAGAAAAGAGCTTAGGGCTTCACTCGAGGATGCTAGGACTAGTGTGGCTGAGCTAGAAACACAGGTTCTTGATAGCAAGCTTGAGATTGATTCCCTTAAGGCTAGCCCTGTCATTTTGGATGAGGTTGATTGTGCTGATTGCTCCATTTTCCTTGCTGATCTTGCTTTGTTCAAGGAAAAGCATGCCTCCAAGTGTGAGGAACTAGATGTGCTTAGGGTTGAAGTGGCTGAGCTTAAATCTAGATCTGCTTTGCTAGGTGCTTGCACTTCTTGCCCTGTTTTGCATGCTAAAATTGATGAGATGCACGCTTACACTAGTTCTCTTGAGGCTAAGCTGAAAGAACCCATGCCTACATCATGCTCTACCTGTGAAATTCATGCTTTGAAAAATTTGGAACTTGCACATTATGTTGATCGTTTGCAGGATGAGAATGATGAGCTGAGAAAGTTGATGGGTTGGTTGTCTGGTCATGAGCCTCAGTTGAGGATGATGATCGAGGCATTTAAGAGCGAGGATGGTGAGGGACTTGGGGCAAACAAGGTTGGTGAGGGAAGTGGAGAGAATATCCCAGAGCCACCAAAAACCCACCACAAAAATGATTTCCCTCCAAAACCTAACCATCTTAGGAACCGACTAGACACAACCCCAGCTCCACTCGTGTTTCCTACACCAACAAATGATCTCCAAAGGCCTATCAAGTTTGTGAGCACTTCGGGGAAAGTGTTCTTTGGGAAAGAAAGTGAGAAGGCTAGTGAGGAGAAACCGGTGGAGAAGTTGAGTGGAGAGAAACCAAGTGAGCAGCCACAGCCCAAGCCTAAGCCTAAGCTTGTGAGGTTCCATTGTGGCTATTGTGGGAGAGATGGCCATAAGGATGAGTTTTCTTCAAGAGGAAGCGAGAGGAGAGAATGGCGAAGGAGTGGGCTAACAAGGACAAGTACCACCCTTCCGATGGTGTACTTGAGCCTTGTGTGCAGATGCCCAGGGCCAAGGCGAGTGTGAGGACAGTTCGGGCTTGGGGAGAGCGGAAGGCTGTTGGAGGTGCTGCTGCCCAGGCTACACCGGTCAGACCGGTGTGGGACACCGGTCGGACCGGTGCGAGCGCACGGACGAGCAGCGGTTGGGTTTCGTGCTCGTACAGGTGCGAGGGTTGTTTCTGGAGGTCGTGGTTCTGGTGGTTGGGCTGGAGAGTTTGCAGGAGGTCAGGTGGCTTGGCATTCTCCCCATCGAGTTCACTACGTGGATGGGAGGAGTCGCAGCTTTGAGAAGGAGAGGAGGGACGATCCACGGGCTTTCTTTCATGGTTTTGGTCCTCCTCCAGGCAGAGAGGGTTGGTTCCCTCAGGGTGGTTACCGTGGTGGTGTTCGTGGAGGTAGCTTTGGTAGGAGAGATGGCTTGGTTTGTGCTTACCCCACTTTCGAGCAAATGGCTCGGCGCTGGTTTTGCTCCTTTGGTACTAACCCTAGTGCTGAGTCGTTTGTTCGCTCACATGCTCATTTTTGAATTTCAGGTGGGGGACTTGAAGAACATTTGGTTGATTGACTCCGGTTCCTCGAGGCATATGACCGGAGACAGGGGGTGGTTCTCAAGTCTCGTCCCGGTGGTGACAAGGAGGTACATCACTTTTGGGGACAATGGGCGTGGGCGTGTGCTTTCAGAAGGTGAGATTAAGGTGAGTGACAGGATCACTCTCAGGCGTGTTGCTCTTGTTCAATCGCTGGGGTACAATCTTCTTTCTGTGTCCCAGCTATTGGATGAGGGTTTTGAGGTGTTGTTTCGTCCAGGTGGTTCTCGGATTTTGGACTCTCGAGGGGACCTTGTCTGTATGGTCGTTCCCGAGGGTCAGGTGTTTCGTGCTGATTTTTCTCAGTCTTAGGGTGTGGAGCGTTGTTTCTTGGCTAGTTCTTCGAGTGAGTTGTGGAAATGGCATAGGAAGTTGGGTCACTTGAGCTTTGACCTTTTGTCTCTCTTGAGTAAACTCAATTTGGTCCGAGGATTGCCACGGTTGAGGCTTGAGAAAGTGTTGGTTTGTGCGCCGTGTAGGCATGCCAAGATGGTAGCCTCTTCCCACCCGCCTCTCACCGATGTGATGACTGAGCGTCCATGCGAGCTGCTCCATATGGACCTTGTTGGCCCAGCTCGTGTGCGATCTGCGGGTGGAAAGTGGTATGTCCTTGTTGGGGTGGACGACTATTCTCGGTATGCGTGGGTGTTCTTTCTTGAGGATAAGGGGGAGGTGTTTGGTTTTGCTCGAGATCTAGTCTTGAGGTTGAGGAACAAGAGGCACAGAGATGCCATACGAGCAATCCGCAGTGACAATGGCTCAGAATTCAGAAACTCTCGTTTTGAAACCTTTTGCCATGACTTGGGTCTTGAACACCAGTTTTCGAGTCTGTATATGCCTCCTTAGAATGGTGTTGTGGAAAGGAAGAACATGACCTTGTGTGAGATGGCTCGGACGATGCTTGATGAGCATAGGACTCCGAGAAGGTATTGGGCTGAGGCGGTGAATACCGCATGCTATGTGTCAAACAGGATCTACCTCAGAGTGCACAAGAAGAAAACATGCTATGAGTTGATGCATGGTCGCACACCCAAGGTGAGTCACTTCCATGTCTTTGGTTGCAAATGCTTTATTCTGAAGAAAGGGAAGAAGTTGGATAAGTTTGAGGCTAGGCCTGTCGATGGTATTTTCTTTGGTTATGCATCTCATTCTAGAGCATATCGTGTGCTCAATCTTGAAACTAACCAAATCGTGGAGACTTCCGAGGTAACCTTCGACGAGACACAGCCACGTAGTCAGCTTGTCTTTGAGTGTGCAGGTGATGATGAGCTTGGCGAGGAGATCTTCCAGGAGGAGGAGCATGAACATGGAGACGATGAAGATGGCGGTGTGGTGCCCCCGGCTGAACATGTACCCACTACTTCGACTACAGTGGTGGACGGACCCTCTCCTACACCTACGACGACAAATCAAGAATGAGGAGAAGCTGCTGTTGAGGGGGAGGTAGCATCAAGGCGAGAACCTCCCCGGCGAGTTCAAGTTGATCACCCAGCTTCGAGGATCATCGGCGACATGAATGAACGCACTACACGGTCGAGGGTTTGGAACAATTCTCATTTTGCTCATGCTGCATTTGTTGCTACTTTTGAGCCCAAAGACATTGAACACACACTATCTGATCACAATTGGGTTAATTCGATGCATGAGGAGTTGGAGAACTTTGAGAGGAATCAGGTTTGGGAGTTGGTTGACCCTCCTCCAGGGTGTAAACCGATTGGTACGAAGTGGGTGTGGAAGAACAAAGAGGGAGAGAAAGGTGAGGTTGTGAGAAACAAGTCGAGGCTTGTTGCTCAGGGGTTCACTCAGAAGGAGGGGATCGACTACGAGGAGACCTTTGCTCCCGTAGCCCGTTTGGAGGCGATTAGGATCCTTCTAGCCTTTTCCGTGGCTAAAGGGTTCAAGTTGCACCTGTTAACACCAAAATTTGGTAAGGAGTCTGACCTGTGGGTCCGGGTCGAAAAAGAGTCCGTCTGGTGGAAGGAAGGATATTTTCAGAGATTTTCGGCAAAGAGATCTGCGGTCGGCTATCTGCTCCGATTCGGCAAAGGAACAGTAAAGCTGATTTTGCGGGATTGGACGGTGACGTGGCTCGAATCAGGAGAGACGAATGGATGGACAGACAATCGAGTTTAGTTAGGCAATGAATCCATTCGCAGTTGTAATCGACAGGGTATAAATACGATCCCTGGATGTATGTAACAGACACAATCATTCCTCAATACACACCGGCCTTACGCCAAACCCTAGAGTCCTTGCCGTGTCGTCGAGTTCTTCGAGAGGGCCAATCGATCCGTCGACCTCCGTGAGTACCGGCAACCTTGTATCATGTCTAGTATCATGCGGTGGATTTAGATCTGATGCAAGTAGTCTTGTTACCATGCTTTGTGTCATGCGGTAGATTCAAGCTTGGTTCAAGAGGGTTTCTTGTTGGATCATGAGCCATGCGGTGGGCTAAGATCTAGCTTGAAGCTAGTTATCGGCTCTATTGGATTTTGGCAAGATCCAATAGATTCATTAAGTTATCCCGTGTTATCTTGAGTTTTTACTTCATGTTTTAATTCATGTAACACATTTCGCCCAATCTAGATGGGTTTGGATCGGCTATATCCCTTTTATGATACTTGTTCGAGTAGGTTTCATGTTTTAACACGTGGATCTTATGCTTTCCGATAGCCGAAACCGAATCGATCTAGGTTGTTACGTGTTGCGGGTTCAAGCTTACTGCGCTTGTATAAATCTTGAAAGAGCGGGTATCATGCGGTAGATGCGGAGTTTTTGGGTTGCTTTGGAGCTAGTCATCCGGTGGATTAGATTTCCAAATCAGTCTGATAGACTTATTCACGTGGTAATGTTTGTTCCTTCTTCATGGACCCTGGATCGGCTGTTCAGCCGTATTCGGTTATATCTTCACGAGTAGATCACGTGCATCATTTACGTTTTAAATAATGTACGGTTTTAGCTTTCCATATTTAGATTGTATCATGCGGTGGATAGATCTATTTGTGGAAAGTGGTACGTTTTTTCATGCAAGTCGTATCATGCGGTGGATAGATTTGTTTGACGTCGTACCCGACGGATCTTAAAGTAACTAGACATGCGGTAGACTAGCGCTTTGGATCTATGCGTGCTTATTTAATACATGATCATGTCCGTGCTTTACTTTATTTGTTTAATGTTAATTTTCATGAAGATCGGTCATAACTCTGCGCATGCATCTATGTTTATCCAAAGACCGATCGTTGTCATGCTTACGTCATCCATTCGGCAATGTTCTTTTTTCCTTTGCGGTTACCCGAATGGTCGTGGTTCTTTGACGGATAGCTTTACATAGCTATGTGTCATCTTGCTTGGCTCTTTAGCCGTAAATATGGAACCGTCCGGTACCACCGGCAAGTTCCAAGCTTTGGTATCTAACTCGCTTTATCTTTTGTTAATTTTCGGGAAAAATTGATCGGCACGTCATTTGCTCTCGCGCGTGTGAAGCCGGCTTTCCGCTTGCTGTGTGATTGGCGCTGAGTGCACTTTTTGCGTCAACACACTTTTTGGCACGCCCGGTGGGACCACAGCCGAATTGGTTCAAGATGCCTGAAATCTCAGACCTCCTGGATGTCAACATCGAAGAGCTTTCTCCAGAGCAGCATCAGCAGCTCCTAGACGCCGTGAACCAGTTTCAGCAAAAGTGTCTCATGTCGTTTAAGAAGAATCGAAGTGGTGTACCGTATCTAAAGAATGACCTGCCCAGAGTGCTGCTGCATGGAGAGAGCGATGCCACATCCCAACAAGAGAAGGAGGAATGCGCGCGGATGTTCCAAGAGTCGGTAGACGACATGCTCACCAAGCACAACAAGGCTTTCCTCGGGTCGCTCCAGCAGATGATGGTGGCCCTCTTTGGCCCGGGCGCGGGGCAAGCGTTCGGGAAGGCGCCCGCCGGAAAGAGCACCGTGGAGCTGGGTGAATCAAGCTCTCAGCCGCCGCTACGGAGCCAGTTGCAGCAGCCTCCTCCTCAAAGCTCCGGAAGCCAAGCATTCCAACCTCCTCCGCAGGGCGCCGGGGGCGGCCGGTTCGGCCCCCCCGTTGCAAGCTTCGGGAAGTCAACCAATCCCCGCCGCCACCACGGAGCAAAGCACGGGTCGGCCGTGCAACGGCCCGATCCGTACCGGCCCTACGTACGGAGACCTAGCGTTCGGCTAACTGCGGGGCCCCACTTGACCCCGGTCGAAGAATAGCTCCGTCGACCAGCGGCTCCCGGAGAAGAATTTGTACGGCGGTGGTTATCATGAAGTGGGAAATTACGGGGCGTTCGACGCCTTCCCACACCCAGGGTACGCGCCAGCTGCAGGCGCGCAAGAAGATGACGCCCTAGCGCGCAAGATGGCCGAATTGATGCAGAATCAGTTCGGCCTCAAGCCAAAGATGCAGGGCCCCACCTATAAGCCGCCGTTCCCAGAGTGGTACTATAACGTGCTCCTGCCGCCGAGGGTGAAGCCGCCGACGGAATTCACAAAGTTCTCTGGGCAAGACGAGACGAGCACGGTCGAGCACATCGCCCGTTACCTCATGCAGCTTGGGGAATGCTCGGCCGAGGAGGCGTTCAGGGTTCGCTACTTCCCCGCCTCGCTGACGGGTCCAGCTTTTCAGTGGTTCTCGTCCCTGCCGCCTGAATCAGTGGCCAGATGGAAGGATTTGGAGCGTAAATTCCACGCTCATTACTTCAGCGGCAGTTCTGAGAAAAAGTTGATTGATCTCGCCACCCTGAAGCAAAGGCACAGCGAAACACCGTTGGAGTTTCTTAGAAGATTCAGGGAAGTCAAAGGCATGTGCTTCTCGCTGAACTTGCCAGACGATCAGCTGGCTGATATGGCCGTCGCCGGGATGTTACCGGCCGTGCGCGAGAAGCTATTTGGGATGGAGTTTGAGAACCTGGGCCAGCTTTCACAAAAGTTATCTCTGATGAGCAATCAGGCATATGGCCTCAAGAAAGACCCCAAGTTTGGCAAGCAGCACGACGTCGCTGACATCTACAACCAGTTCCTGGACAAAGCCGATCTGTTCGAGGATTCTGACGATGAATTGGAGGTAGCTGCAGCGGAAATCATGTGGGGTAAAGAGCCCTTGACAATGAATCAGCGTTGGGTCAGGCAGACCAAAGGGACTTACGACTTTGACATCACGAAGGCTGATAAGTTGTTCGAGCTCTTGGTGAAAGAAGGCCGAATTAAGCTGCCTGAGGGGCATTCTATGCTTCGGCTTCGATGGAGTTAAAGCGAAGCGTTCTTGCGGCTTCCATGACAGGGACTCGCACTCCATCAACGATTGCAGGGTCTTCAGGATGAGGATCCAGAAGGCTATCCAGGAGGGACACCTCAAGTTCGATAACAAGATGAAGCTGGATGGCCACCCCTTTCCTCAGAACATGCTCGGCTTTTCCGTCAATGCGATAACAGCCGAAGAGAAGGGGAAGGTCAAGGTCCTGACCTCGGCCAGCTCCAAGCAAAGTGGATCAGTGGACCCGGAGCGCCAGGTGACCCTAGAGCAAGTGCAGGGCGACGCCCCCGCGTTCTCAAGATCCACATCGAGATTGGGGAATCGTCCAGGCCTAAACCCAAGGTGACGTCACGCATTCTCCTCAACAAATGGCAGCGCCAGATGGAGAAGGAGCGCTACCGAAGCGTCGTCACGAGGAGGAGCGAGCGCAGGTCGAAGAGGAAGCGCGCGAAGGGGCCGAGAACAAGACACGCGCGAGCGGGGAGAGCGCGCCCACCGGGGGTGCGCCTTCTTCGAGCACTGGCCGGAATGAGGGCCTAAAGCGCCCACATTGAAGAACCGTCCCGAATGCGGCGACGGATATGTTGAGTACGGGCGAAACCGCAATCGCCGATCCGTCCACGAAAGACTTGGAAGGATTCACCCGAATGGGGATCGGCGTCAAAAAATTGAAGTCATAGATCACCCCAGGAAGCGCCAAGTTGATCTCAAGTGGGCTGATCAGGAAGAAGACGAGGACGTCTACGTCTGGCAGAAGGGGCAGTGGTGCCCGCCCGGTCTACGCAGGAGCCAGAAGAGGCGGGTCCAGCGCTTGAGGAACCGCGAGATGAAACAAGCCGGGATCCAGACGAGGCAGAAGTGGCGCCCCAAGGACCAGCCAGAAGGATCGAAGCGTTCGGCTCCCACTTGCATGGTATACTTCCTGCCGAACGAGTTCATGGCTCCTGCTAACCAGGTTATGCAGGAGGAAGTTTCCTTCGACGACGAGCACGCCGAGGAGATGATGGCACAACTGGTGCTTGCCAAGCAGGCCGTCTTCGACAAGCCGGCCAAGAATCGCCATATGAGGCCACTGTACTTGAGGGGGTACGTCAATGGCAAGCCATTGACCAAGATGTTCGTCGACGGCGGGGGCGGCGATCAACGTGATGCCGTACACCACCTTCAGGAAGCTTGGCATGGGCCCAAGCGATCTGACACCTACAAGCATCATCCTGAACGACTTCGCCGGAACCCCTCGGACACCAAAGGATGCGCTCACGTGGACTTGATGATCGGGTCCAAGACGCCGCTCACCACCTTCTTTGTCATCGAGGGCAAGGGAGCCTACGGCCCGCCGCTTGGGCGGGACCGGATTCACGCCAACCGCCGCGTCCCATCCACCATGCATCAACGCCTTATCCGGTGGGTGGATGATGAGATCGAGGTCGTCCGGTGCGGATGACTCCGTGAGCGTGGCCAACATGGAACCGGCCTTCCGGGAGTACCAAGGCATCGATTGCTTCTCGGGGAAGGATCGGGGAGAAGGTCCTCGTTGAACTGTCGGCGGTGACCAACGTACCGATTCAAGCGATCGGCTCTTATAGTAATTTTTAATGGAGAACCCCGTGGATGGCACTGATGGCAAATTAGGGCAAGGATTCATGTCGGCCGATAAGCTGGAAGAAGTTGACATTGGAAGCGGTGATAAGCCAAGGCCGACGTTCATCAGTGCAAATTTGCAACCGGATTTCAGGGGGAACCTAATTGAGCTTCTCAGAGAATATAAGGATTGCTTCGCCTGGGATTACTCGGAGATGCCTGGATTGGATCGTTCCATCGTCGAGCACCGGTTGCCAATCAAGCCTGGTTTCAAACCATATAAGCAACCGCCCCGAAAATCTACAAGGATGAGGTATTGGCCGATGTGAAGAAGGAAATCGAGAGATTACTTGACGCAAACTTCGTTCGGCCGTGCGGATATGCGGAGTGGATTTCTAACATCGTCCCCGTGTATAAGAAGAATGGGAAAATGAGGGTTTGCATAGACTTCGTGGACCCGAACGGAGCTACTCCCATGGACGGATACCCGATGCCTATTGCCGATTTGTTAATTGACGCCGCTGCTGGACACAAGGTGATTAGCTTCATGGATGGCAACGCGGGATACAATCAGATCTTCATGGCAATAGAAGACATATCGAAGACGGCCTTTAGATGTCCTGGACATATAGGCCTATTTGAATGGATAGTCATGACATTTGGGTTGAAAAATGCCGGTGCAACCTATCAACGGGCCATGAATTACATTTTTCATGAGTTGATCGGCAAAACTGTGGAAATCTACATCGATGACGTGGTGATCAAGTCCTTAAGTCATGACACCCATCTGGAAGATGTGAAGAAGACCTTGGAATGCACCCGGAAGCATGGTCTGAAGATGAATCCAAACAAGTGTGCATTCGGGGTATCAGCTGGAGAGTTCTTGGGATTTTTGGTCCACGAAGGGGGAATCGAAGTCGGCAAAAAGAGCATGAAAGCCATTGATGAAGTCATTCCTCCAACCAACCTCAAGGAATTGCAATCACTGCTCGGCAAGATCAACTTCGTGAGAAGATTCATCTCAAATTTATCACAGAAGGTGTTGCCATTCTCTCCCCCGCCGAAGCTAAAGAAAGATCGAAATTCACATGGGGCGACGAACAACAAAAGGCTTTTGATGAGATCAAGCAAGTACATGAAGGAGCCGCCGGTGCTGGTTCCTCCCCAGCTAAACAAGCCTTTCAAGTTGTACGTGGCGGCCGATACCCAAACTATTGGATCGGCCCTTATTCAAGAATTCGAAGGAAAGGAGCGGGTAGTACCTTATCTTAGCCGAAAACTACTTGATCCTGAAACCAGGTATTCGGCTATAGAGAAACTGTGTCTTTGCGTATACTACTCGTGTACAAAGTTTCGGCACTACTTGTTGAATGCCGAATGCACTGTATACTCGAAGTTTGATGTGATAAAACATATGTTATCTATGCCGATTTTGAATGGTCGGATTGGCAAATGGATTTTAGCTTTATCAGAATTCGAGTTGAAGTTCGAATCGGCAAAGGCCATCAAAGGTCAGGTTATTGCCGATTTTATAACTGAACATCGTGACCCGTCAATTGATCTGCTTGAAATTACCCCTTGGGCTCTATTTTTTGATGGGTCATCGTGTGGAAAAGGTGGAGGAGTAGGGATCCTACTAATTTCGCCCAGAGGTGAGATGTTTGAATTCGCCATTCCTATACAACCCACCGTCACAAATAACCAGGCTGAGTACGAGGCACTACTTCGAGGGCTTCAATATTTGAGAGAAGCTGGGGCCGTCTCAGTTGAGATCTATGGAGATTCAGAATTGGTAATCAAACAATTGAACGGCCAATACGAGTGCAGGAGCGAAGCGCTGAGGAGTTACTACGAGGAGTGCAGGGAGATCTTGAAGAGCTTCCCATTAGTAATCCTACAGCACATTCCTAGGGAGCATAACGAAGAAGCAAACAGACTAGCTCAGAGCGCCTCTGGTTACAAGGAGAGTCAAGAAGCGTTTGCTGCAGAGGTGTGTGCACTGAGGGAGGATCTTGCAGAAGATGATTGGAGGAAAGAAATCGTTGATTACTTGAAAGATCCATCCCGAAAAGTCTCTAGGAAGCTCAGGTACAAGGCAATTAAGTTCGTTCTTCTGGATAATAATTTATTCTATAAATCATTAGATGGGGTATTGCTACGATGCCTGGGTCCAGAAGAAGCCAAGAACATGATGAGCGAGGTACACGATGGGATATGTGGAGCGCACCAATCGGCCTATCGGATGAAATGGGTTATTAGACAAGCTGAATGCTTTTGGCCGACGATACTAGAGGATTGCTTTGAGTATTACAAGGGATGCCAAGATTGCCAGAGGTTTGGGAATATTCAAAGAGTCCCCGCATCAGCATTGAATCCCATCATCAAGCCATGGCCATTCAGGGGCTGGGGTATAGACTTGATTGGCCAAATTAATCCGCCGTCTAGCAAGGGGCATAAGTTCGTGCTTTTGGCTACAGATTACTTCACCAAATGGGTCGAGGCAATCCCACTGAAGAAGGTGACGTCAGAAAACATGATCGAATTCGTCAAGGAACACATCATCTATCGATTTGGGATCCCTCAGACGATTACCACTGACCAAGGGGCACAATTCATGTCATTGGAATTCAGAGACTTTGCCGAAAGCATGGGAATCAAATTGTTTAATTCCTCTCCATATTATGCCCAAGCTAATGGTCGAGCAGAGGCTTCTAACAAGATCATGATCAAGCTGATACAGAAGAAGATCGATCAGAAGCCAAGGAGGTGGCATTCGGTACTCAGTGAAGCGATGTAGGCTTACCGAATGGCCCCCCATGGAGCTACAAAGACCTCTCCTTACGAATTGGTTTACGGGCACCATGCAATCCTACCTTGGGAAATACAGTCAGAGTCAAGGAGAGTTGTGCTGCAAAACGAGTTGAGCTCCAAGGATTACAGTGGCCTAATGATGGATGAGTTAGAAGATTTGCATATGATCCGTCTCAGGGCCCTGGAAAACATCGAGAAAAACAAGCTGCGGGTCGCCAAGTACTATAACAAGAAAGTAAAAGTAAGGCAATTCGCAGAAGGCGACCTGGTGTGGAAAGCACTATTGCCGATTGGAACTAAGTACAGCGAATTCGGCAAATGGTCCCCTAACCGGGAGGGGCCTTTTCGTGTGGTCGGATGCGTTCGGTAATGCATACATACCGAAAACCTTGCTAGGAGAAGAATTTTCCGCTGCAATAAATGGAAGATATCTGAAGAAATATTATCCTAGCATTGAGATCGATCGATGATCACACACATCTGACACAAAAATAGCCGGCGCTCGAGAATGAAGCCGCCTTCAGAACAAAATCCACGAATAGGGGGAAATGGCCGGTGCCTAGATGCATTGCCCTTAGCTCAATACTACATTACAACTGCTTCTTGCAGAATCACATCTAACAACCCTGATGGTCAAGGAGGTAGAAAGCAGAAGGCTTGGCGGAAGAAGCGAAAGTATGATACAATCTTTTCTTTACTTCTTCGGCTACTGCCCCCTCTTCAGTTGTTCCAGGACCACCGTGACGGCGACTTGGAACGCACGAGGATGACCGTGATTGGTGGCCTCCACCAAGCTATCCCAGGCCGCCTTCAGGTTGCTGTACCTGTCAGAGACATCTGAAGCAGAAGAATCAGGGTTAAAGGCAAGAAATCCAGAGGCAAACGTGAAGGAGTTAGGAGCATTTACCCCCCACTAGTGCTTCCAGAGCCATGCGACGTTCGCGCTCGGCTTGGCAACGGGCGGACATATCCTTGAGGCCATGCTCCAGGTGCCGGACGCGGCGGCACAGCTGATGATTGGTCCTCTGTTCGGGCGTGGCATCCTCTGCCTCGAAAGAGGAATCGGAGGAGATGTACTCAGGCACATCTTCTGTCCCGATGACTTCTTCGGGAGGCAAATCAAGGCTGAAAAAGACGAGAGGAAAACATGAAGCGCAAAATCAAGCGGGAGAACAAGGAGCAGATCAAGAAAGAACTCACTTCCGAATCGTGCGCTTCTTTGATGAGCCGCTCTCCTGAGGTTGTTTACCCTTGTCCATGGCGTTGGGGTTTTTTCCTCCGGAGGCAGGAGAAGAGATGAGAAATGATGGAGGAGTGCGCGAGTGGATTTGCAGAGCACCCCGCAGGCTATTTTATTGACCGAAGAGGTGCATTGGGAGTGATGACTGGCCAAGTACACACTGTTGGAATACCAAGCGGCAGGGTTTTCTACCAAGTGCGAAGGGTTTTCTCTTGAACAGTGTTTGTGGATTGCCGAACTGGGATCCTCTGTGGACTTTACGCCAAGGGGCAGTTTGTTCTCACGCGTTCGGCTAAAGATAATTCCCGGATGCATTCAAGGAAAACAAAATTCACAGACGCAAAATGCAAAGGGAAGTCATCACAGAACGGGTACAGAATTCAAAAGTTTTTCATCTATTGCCGATAGTTACACATCCCTAGTACAATCTAGTCGAAGAGCCTGTTCAACACAGATTGGGGATGAGTAATTTCGGCAATGGCGTCGCCGTGGCCATCAAGGCGCTCCAGGATGAGCTCGATCTCGTCGATGTCCTCCGGCGCGCCACCCTGGAAGCCACGCGGCCTGGTGGAATAGTCGACGTCCGTATGCGTCGCCATCACAGCCAGGCCCAAGGTGGTGCCCAAGCGAACACCATGGACGGCCACCTCGTCGACACGGCACTCCACCGCGGCCAGGCGCTCCGCCGGCGTGTCGCCATGGGCGTTCACCTTCTCTGCCAATTGCTCTACCAGCACCTTCAGCTGGTTGAGCTCAGCATCGCGAGCTGCAAAGGATAAACAGAAAGGATTAGCATCAAAGGCCGGGCTGGGTCAAGAATCAATCTCAGAGCCATACCGTCGATAGCCTCCAGCAGCTGCTTGCGCTGGTCCTCCCATTCTAGCTCGGCCACGCCCGCTTTCTTGGAGACGTCCTCCAGCTCGCGACGGGACGCCTCCAGCTCCTCCTTGAAGCGAATGGCGTCTGCTTCCCCGTACGGTACCGGGGAGTGGCCATCGGATTCCGAAGAGTCATCTGGGAGGGGCTGATTGGCCGGCGCGCGAGGCGGATTCCACTGAATCAACCTGAAAAAGGGGGATGATCGTCAAGGCAAAAGAAAATCAAGAGTAGAATCAAAGAGGAGAAATTGATGATCATCACCGCCTGCGCGCATTAGCGCTGCTCCCCTCGGCCTCGTCGGAGGCGCGGCGACGGTTGAGGCGGCGCACCATCGTGGTTTGGGGATGTGCACTGTTTGCAAGAAGGCCAAAGATTGGCAAAGATTCGAGAGCTAGAAGACCTGGTGGAGAGCTAGGGGCACCTATGTTAACATTTATAGGCCTGGCAGGATGAATCGTGGCTTCGAGTCGTGGCTGTAGATCGTGGCGCATATCCCAAGAAAATCGGAAGGTGGAAAGGTTTCCTTGGCCGGCCGGCCAGCGGGTCGTTTGGAGTTCTAAGCTGAGCCGCGTGCAGATCGATTGGTTCGGCTAAAGGAAATCAAAGTGTCGTTCGGGAGTTGGTATTTCACTACCGAATGGGTCGTTCAGCATTACATCTAAAAATGCGCAAAAGAAAGGAAACGAATCACAAAGGAGATATTATAAGAACGACCAGTTCAGGTATACATCAATAAAGACATTCAAGCATTCAGAAGTTTGGCAAGTACATGACGAACATTGGATGTTATCAAATGGGAATTGTCTAGCATCTCTTGGCAGTCCTTTTGGGCACCGGATAAGTCAGCGAGTTCCGCATCGCAATGCTCTATTTTGGTGATAGCCGATTTTACTTCCTCTTGGGTCTTTGCTATTAATCCAGGAAGTTCGGCTATTTTCTCTTTGTCAATCTCCATCTCCGCTGACAGGCTTCTCAGTTCGGCTTCTAGAGCAGCCTTCCTAGCAGCTTTCAGATCATAAGAAGCTTGCAGGTTAGCCAATGCATCTTTATGGTTCTCTGCTTGGGATTGTGCCCCGTTCATGGCATGTTCAGCATCGGTTTTCCTCTTTTCGATGGCCGGACGGGAGCGCAATTTCCTCCAAGCGCGCCTTAAGGGTACGTAAAGGGGCTCCAAGTCGTAGACGGATGATAGAGAAGCTCTGATGTCTTCAGGGAGTTTTTGGCTAATGGATTCAAACATCTCTTCGAAGTGATGGAGATCATTGAACTGGTCCTGAGCATCCTTTTCTAGCCAGGCAGCCATTTCTCTGAGCTTGGACAACACTTCATCTGGCAGCAGCTGGGATACTCCTTCCATCGCCTCGGCAGCTGGATTGCTCTCTGATGGCAGGCTTGGTAATGGTGGAACCTGATCCTGATGAAAAACATTGCCGAATTAGGGATGCTGAACATCGAGGTACCAAAATTAAGTGCGGATGGTTACCTCATGGGTGGTTTTTTGAGTAGGGGCGATCACAGGTGAAGAAGAAGCCCCAAGCAGAGCCGAAACTTCCGAGCTAGGAGGTGCCGATGCGGCCACTGGCAGCTCGTGGGTTTCTGGCTGAAGAAGAGCCGGGTCTGCTGTCTCTGTTGGGTTGGCTATCTCTACTTGAACAATAGGTGATGGCACCCTAGGAGAACTTGTTGGCTCCAGTTGAGTTGGGAGATTCATCTCGGGAGAGTTTATTGCTTCTGTAGAAGGTGATGAAGATGAGATCTCTACTGGGATGGGCAATTCAACCCTGGATGGGCTCGCTTGTTGAACCACTGGAACGTCTACAAGCCGTTCTTCCATGGCTTCTTCTGCAAATGTCCAAATTGAAGGGATAAGTGCCAGTGCTCATCCTTGAGAAAGAACAGTAAAGGTCATACCAGCGGATGGAGCATCGGCAGTACCGGCTGCGAAGGTTTGTTGGGCTCGGTCCGAAAATGCACAATGATATGATCCATCAAGAACAGAGTGACCCAAGAATCAAGAAGGTAAAGGGGTTTACCTCAACAAGCACTTTCTTGACAGTTCTTCTCCTTTTAGCACTTGGAGGGGCAATCAGATGCAGACCTTGCCTCCTGTCTACAGCAAGGCTAGAAAGGCTAGGATCTGTGGTAGCATACCTGGCCATTAGTTGATGCAGGGTTGTGGATTTAAACCCCAGTGCTGAAATTGGGCCTTCGGCATTATAAGCAATTGCCCTGACTCGAGGGGCAGGCACTGTATTCTGTGAACAGGAAGATGAAGGTCAGAACCATGAATAAAGAGGCAGCGTCTGGTCCAAAGGCTCATCGTATTACCTCTGAAGTCGGCATGAAGTCAGGTACCAGCTCTGCGCAGAATACATGAACAGGCTCACTGAAGATATGGTCGTGAAATTCTTGCCACCAGGAGTTGAAGGTGGGGTGAGCTATGGTTGTGGGCACAAAAGGACATGTGTAGACCGTGGGACTGCACACATAGTTGAAAACTCTGCTGCCCTGCATCAGTTCTTTGATTTCCTCCCTGGGTTTGAGGAATTCATGCAGGAACAATCTTGGGGGCATCTGGCCGCATCCAAGTTGTCTGGCCATTACATTAGGCTGGTAGTATTCATAAGTGCTGACATTCTGTCTCCCTCCATTGAACTCGGCCGGTAGTATGCATGGGCGGATTATGATATTAAAGATCTCCAAGAATCCCCTATCTTGATGGCCGGGCTCAAAGGAGAATTCGACAGGAAAGGTCAAGGTGTCGTTGCCTAGGTAAGGAAGCCAAAGAGGATTGGGGAAACCTTTGAAGAACAGCTCAAAGAGCTGGCTGATGTCCTGCTGGATGAGAACAGTTGAAGCCGCCTCTCCATAGTTTTGGCATCCTCTGGTGGCTTGAGGCTCTCCTTCGGGATGATTGGACAAAGGGAAGAACCTAGAGTTCAAATCGACGCCGACAATCTGATGCATGTGGAGCTGCAACTACATTTGGATGAACCACCAAGGACCATTGACACATGATATTCTTTGGCCAGTATACATCTGAGTAACAGTCTGGTGAAGCATGTGGTATACACTGCCGAGGAAGAATTTTCCAAGAGGGAGGCGGTTGCCACTGGCCAGATGAATCGCCATTGCGATATGGTTCAAGGTGGGCTCGTTGGCCTTGCCACAGAAGACGAATCTGCATAGCCACATGTTCAGAAAGGCTCTGTATTCAACATCGCCAAGGGGATTGTCTTTCATGTGTTTCACGATGTATTGCTTGTATCCGTTCCCTGGCTTCACCCCTGTTTGCCGGGAGGAGTTTTTGAAATTCCAAGGCTGAACAGATCCTATAATGTCAAGGCCGGTGATCATATATACATCAGCCAAGGTGGGAGACATTGGACCATGACCAAAAAGGAAAGCATTGACGCCGTTTGACCAAAAGTGGCAAGCTGCTATCAGAAGGTCTTCGTTCTTGGGGGTCTCAGCCACAGATAGCTCTAAGCACTGGGCAATACGGAGGACATCCAGGTTGGTCAATCCACTCTTATCTGCAAGAATCCTCCGATACCAAGTCTTCCAGCCTGCAATTGGGGGTAAAGGCCAGTTCTTGAACGCATCTTGCCATTGAGGAGGTGGAGACAAAGCTGCTTTGAAGGGGATTCTCTGAGATTCAGCGGCAATCAGATCTCGAGGGTCAGGATTCCCCACAGGACCAAGGTAATAAGACCCTGAATTGGCCTCGGTGCGAATCAAAAGTTCAGTAGAAGGCTCCTGGAAGAAAGCGGAAAAGAAAATCTCAGGTAAAATTGAAAACCTAATGCCGAACAAGGTTTGCGGGGGATGAATTTACCTGAGCATCTTAATTCTGGGCTGCCATTGGAGGTTCGAGTTCGGAACAAGGGGATCTAGGGTTGGATCTGGATGAAGAATCCGGCGGATTGCGAAGAACAGGTGTTGACAGATTTGACTCAAGGATTCGTGGCTGGAGTCAATTGTGGAACAAAATTACTTTTATCCCACAATTGAAGGGGCATGTGTTAACACCAAAATTTGGTAAGGAGTCCGACCGTGGGTCCGGTCGAAAAAGAGTCCGTCCGGGTGGAAGGAAGGATATTTTCAGAGATTTTCGGCAAAGAGATCTGCGGTCGGCTATCTGCTCCGATTCGGCAAAGGAACAGTAAAGCTGATTTTGCGGGATTGGACGGTGACGTGGCTCGAATCAGGAGAGACGAATGGATGGACAGACAATCGAGTTTAGTTAGGCAATGAATCCATTCGCAGTTGTAATCGACAGGGTATAAATACGATCCCTGGATGTATGTAACAGACACAATCATTCCTCAATACACACCGGCCTTACGCCAAACCCTAGAGTCCTTGTCGTGTCGTCGAGTTCTTCGAGAGGGCCAATCGATCCGTCGACCTCCGTGAGTACCGCAACCTTGTATCATGTCTAGTATCATGCGGTGGATTTAGATCCGATGCAAGTAGTCTTGTTACCATGCTTCGTGTCATGCGGTAGATTCAAGCTTGGTTCAAGAGGGTTTCTTGTTGGATCATGAGCCATGCGGTGGGCTAAGATCTAGCTTGAAGCTAGTTATCGGCTCTATTGGATTTTGGCAAGATCCAATAGATTCATTAAGTTATCCCGTGTTATCTTGAGTTTTTACTTCATGTTTTAATTCATGTAACACATTTCTGCCCAATCTAGATGGGTTTGGATCGGCTATATCCCTTTTATGATACTTGTTCGAGTAGGTTTCATGTTTTAACACGTGGATCTTATGCTTTCCGATAGCCGAAACCGAATCGATCTAGGTTGTTACGTGTTGCGGGTTCAAGCTTACTGCGCTTGTATAAATCTTGAAAGAGCCGGGTATCATGCGGTAGATGCAGGTTTTTGGGTTGCTTTGGAGCTAGTCATCCGGTGGATTAGATTTCCAAATCAGTCTGATAGACTTATTCACGTGGTAATGTTTGTTCCTTCTTCATGGACCCTGGATCGGCTGTTCAGCCGTATTCGGTTATATCTTCACGAGTAGATCACGTGCATCATTTACGTTTTAAATAATGTACGGTTTTAGCTTTCCATATTTAGATTGTATCATGCGGTGGATAGATCTATTTGTGGAAAGTGGTACGTTTTTTCATGCAAGTCGTATCATGCGGTGGATAGATTTGTTTGACGTCGTACCCGACGGATCTTAAAGTAACTAGACATGCAGTAGACTAGCGCTTTGGATCTATGCGTGCTTATTTAATACATGATCATGTCCGTGCTTTACTTTATTTGTTTAATGTTAATTTTCATGAAGATCGGTCATAACTCTGCGCATGCATCTATGTTTATCCAAAGACCGATCGTTGTCATGCTTACGTCATCCATTCGGCAATGTTCTTTTTTCCTTTGCGGTTACCCGAATGGTCGTGGTTCTTTGACAGATAGCTTTACATAGCTATGTGTCATCTTGCTTGGCTCTTTAGCCGTAAATATGGAACTGTCTGGTACCACCCGGCAAGTTCCAAGCTTTGGTATCTAACTGCTTTATCTTTTGTTAATTTTCAGGAAAAATTGACTGGCACGTCATTTGCTCTCTGCGCGTGTGAAGCCAGCTTTCCGGCTTGCTGTGTGATTGGCGCTGAGTGCACTTTTTGCGTCAACAGCACCAAATGGATGTGAAGAGTGCTTTCCTGAATGGTGTGTTGGAGGAAGTGTATGTGAGGCAGCCTCCGGGGTTTGAGAGTGAGAAGTACCCCCACCGGGTGTACAAGTTGAGGAAGGCGCTGTATGGGTTGAAGCAGGCGCCTAGAGCTTGGTATGGCAGGTTGAGGGGGTTCTTGTTTGAGAGAGGTTTTGAGATGGGGAAGGTCGATCAGACCTTGTTTTTATTGAGGCAGGGCAGAGATATCCTGATTGTGCAGGTGTACGTGGATGATATTGTCTTTGGTGGCTCGTCTAACTCTCTTGTTGCAAGGTTTGCAGAGGATATGAGCAGGGAATTTGAGATGAGCATGATGGGCGAGTTGCAGTTCTTCATCGGGCTACAAATCAAGCAATCAAAGGAAGGAACATTTGTGCACCAAGCTAAGTACACCAAGGACATTGTGCGCAAGTTCAAGGTGGAGGATTCCAAAGCTATGACGACGCCGATGAGTACGACTACAGCTCTTGATGCGGATGAGGAAGGTGAACACGTGGACTAGAAGGAGTACCGAAGCATGATCGGGTCACTCCTCTACTTGACGGCGACGAGGCCGGACATCCAGTTCTCGGTATGTCTGTGCGCTCGTTTTCAAGCGTCTCCGAGGACTTTGCATCGGCAAGCAGTGAAGCGAATTTTCAGGTACTTGCGTCACACTCCTGACTTCAGCCTTTGGTACTCTGCGCCCTCTTCTTTGGCACTTCATGGTTTTTCAAACGCGGATTTTGCTGGGTGTCGGTTGGATAGGAAGTCCACTTCTGGGACTTGCCAGTTTTCGGGTTCTTCTTTGGTGTCTTGGTCTTCCCGCAAACAGTCGAGTGTTGCACAATCCACTACCGAGGCCGAGTACGTTGCCGCTGCTAGTTGTTGCTCTCAGCTCCTTTGGATTTCATACACCATGAGTGACTTTGGTGAGGAGTATACCCATGTCCCACTTCAATGTGATAGCACTAGTGCCATAAGCATTGCAAAGAACGTAGTGCTCCATTCCAAAACCAAGCACATAGAAGTGAGGTATCATTTCCTGAGAGATAACATAGAGAAAGGAAAGATAGCTTTGATCCATGTACCCACACATGACCAAGTAGCCGATATTTTCACCAAACCCCTAGATCAAGCAACTTTCACTCGTTTGCGGGGGGAGCTTGGTGGGTGTTTGATTTCCTGAGTTGGGTGTATGGGAGCTCCTTTGTAGCATATGTATCGCTTTCCTTTGTGCATTTCTTGCATTTGGCATGGCATATGTAACATGATGTATAGGCATCCTTGTATCTTAGATTGCATGCATTTTGTATCATATGCATTGGATAGGAAAAGCTTCTCCTATATACATTGTTCACCATGGAATGCTACTTATGTCTTTGTGAGCTTGTTTGGTATGCTATGGTTAGTTTGGCTTAGCTCTTGATCATCTTGATGAATAATCCATGGTTGATGGCTATGTTTTTGAAAAATGTCACATGTATGCTCTCTCATGTGTAAATGCCTTTATATGATCTTGGCATGTTTTAGTGGCTTTGCTATGCTTAATTTGTGTTTGGATAGCTAGTTTATTGATCATATGGGGCCAAAGGCTCATTTGCCGTCATGAATGTTTAGCCCTCTTGCTTTATCTTGTGGAGGGGTATAAGTTCCTTTTTGTCGCAAAGACATTTCATGTACCAATTATGAATCTGAAAATGAAATGTAAAATGCTTGGAAAATATGCTCCCATGTCATATGTGCTGAATTTAATTTGCTTTGGGTGCTAAACCGTTGCATGATGCCTACCAATGAGAAGTCTCATACATAGAAGTAGGCACATGGCTCGGTGGCTTTGACATGACATGAGGTGCTTGTGGGTGTTTGTGATGGTCGTATGATTAGAATGGCTGTCCTAGCATGAAGTTTGTGTGGCTTTGCCATTTTGATATGTTCTGATCATGTTTAGGACTTTGCTCATTAGAGGCAAGTTTTTCACAAAATTGCCCAAATCCATCTTAGCTTTGTCCAATGGTTGTGAAACTTGGTGATCTTGTAGTTGATGTCGATACGAAGCTATAGAGTATCTAACTTGCTTATTTGGACATGTGTAGCATCCTTTGTTGAATTTTGTCTATTTGAGAAGCTCTAGGTTGAAAGTTTTGCATTTTTGGCTTGATTCATGCATTGCCAACAAGGGGGAGAAGTTTGAGCTTGAAATGGCTTGCTGGATGCATTTAGAAGGTTTTCAGGTGGTTTCGAGCTATTTCTGGGCCCTGGTGTGCACCGGTCTGACCGGTTGAGGTCACCGGTCTGACCGGTCAGAGTGTTGGTCTTGTGCACATGTTGGGCATCGGTCGGACCGGTGGCTGTGACCGGTCTGACTGGTGTGAGCTGAAGTTGTTGCAGCTGCCCTGTTTTCAAGTGGTTTGCATGCATTCGTCCAGGGGGAGTTGCATTGGTTTAGGGGGAGCTTGCATGTGTGCAGTGGGAGCTCTTTGTGGTTGTTCGAGCTTTATTTCGATGGTTTGCGCTCTTTCCTTGAGCTTTGTTTTGTCTCGGATGTGTCGAGCCGTTGCCCTTGCCTAAGGGGTCTGAGACTTGTCTTCTTCAAGTGATCTTGCTCTTTGCCCTTGTTTGGCTTTCGATTGCTTGTTGGAGTTTCTTTTTGTTCGTTTCTTTTCTTTTTCTTTTTCTTTTCTCTCTTGTTACTTTGTGTGGGTGTTGTCAATGCACTCATCAAGGGGGAGATTGAGGACCATGTGTGGTTCGAGGACCGGTGGATGGTCGCTTCCTTGTGTGATGAGTGATTGACAACGTTGTGTGGACTGATTCTTGGCTAAGTATTGCAGGTGCAGGTTGCGGCTTGACTGGTGTTGGTGCAGGTGAAGAACAAGCGCGAAAGGTCATCGCCAGTGAGGCCTCCAGGTGTGGAGAAGACAAGTAGGCTTCGTTCGAGGGACCCGGTGGCCAGCAGGGTCAAGTGCGGGCCACATGGTGGCATGAACAGCAAAATGAAGCCGTGGACGGGTTCTTGGTTGAGCCTCAAAACCAAGGTCGAGCCGGGACTATGTGGAGCCAAGTCATGAGTGGAGATTGGCGGAGGCTACACTGAGTTCGCGGGGTTTCCGGTGGTTCACCAGAAAACTACTGGGTTCCTTGGTTGATCCACAAAGCCAAGACCGAAGAACCGAAGACGGTGCTGCAGCGGTGCCAGACCGGTCTGACCGGTGGGTACCGGTCTGACCGATGAGGAGCACCGGTCTGACCGGTGTGCGACGACGCAGTCCGAAATCTTCGAAGCGGAGGACACGCGTCGGGATCGCAAGGCTTGCGTCGAGGCTAAGCAGGTTGCGGTCGCCGGGCATCCGTCCGATGGAGAAAGCTTGAAGACTTCCAAAACTGCCCTTGAGGGGCATGTATCCCTAGTTGTTAGGAAAGGGTATTTTAGACTTTCGATTGCCTCCATATAACCCATGAGGTGAGAGGATCGCAACCAACCTCTTGGAACCCTAGTTCATTTGCTTTCCTATTTTTCCCTTCCTATTTTCTTAGGATTTCCATAGGACTAGCTCGAGAGCTTCATGGTGAGATCTTGTGAGAGGGTTGGATAATCGGGCGGCAAGCTAGACCTTGTATGAACCTTTGTGGCTTGTATAGATGATTCGGCGTGGTTCCTCAAGGCCTTGTTGTGTTGTTCCCGGTTGTTCTTGGTGGTGATTTTCGGAGCCCTTTCTTGGTGTTTTTCTTGGGTTGGTTTCGAGACTTTTCTCTTGGGATTTGATGGGGGAAATTTGTGGGAACCCTTCGTGGTTCTTTGGGCTGTGATTCCCCTCCCAAATCCGTGAGTAAAGGGGCTCGATTTTGGGGTTTTCCGAGTTCTAGCGTTAGCGGTGTTCTTGGCGGGATTTCTTCGATTCCTCCTTTTTAGTCAAGTTTTGGTGGGATTAAACTTGGCTATGGACTCCTCATGAGGTGTTCCTATTATCCCCAAAGTCTTGTTCAAGTACGTGGAGCGATTCGGGAGATCGAGGTTTGGATTTGGGGGTGTTGACCCGCGGGTGCTGTTCATCCCGAGCTGCCCAGGCTACACCGGTCTGACCGGTGCTCTTGACCGGTCTGACCGGTGCAACCCTTGATGGGTTTTCGCTTGGGTGAACGTCTGGGTGTGTTCACTGTTGTCCTGTGTTGCACCTGTTTCGAGTTTGGGTCAGTTGGGAGGTCGGTAGGCCTGTTTGGTGATTTGGGGGCTTTCAAGCTTGGATGGGTCTGACCGGTGTGTTGCACCGGCCTAACTGGTGTGAAGCCACTTAGTGGAAGTCGTCAACTCTCACCAGCAGGGACCGGTCTGACCGGTAGTGCTCACCGGTCTGACCGGTGTTGGTCAGTGGACTCGAGGTTTGGTGTTCCGCTGCGTTCTCGGGTCGGAAGGTTGTGTGCTGATTCCTAGGTCCAGTGGCACTCCAGTGGCTACGTGGGCTTGGCCAATTTGGGTAGTGAGTCAGAGACGTGTGTTGGAAGCCGTGTTCATCTTGTTGGAGTTTCCATCTCCTTCGAGAAGAATTTTTATCGGCTCCCATTCACTCCCCCCCTCTCTGGTTCGCTGTATCGGTCCTTCACTTCGCTCCCGTGGGTCCTCAGGTGATTATGCACTTTGCCCCCTCCACTTGCATGATTTTGACGATGTCATCCTCGCGTCCAAGATGGAGGTTCTCTTCACATGAAGTTCGGTCTTTTACGCTTCAATCCCCAGGGGTGTTCCTTTGTAACACTTCGGTCCTTGCCACCATTGGAAGTGATTTCATCAAGCTCATGAACACAAACAAGACTCCATAAATGCTCCTTTGAACTTGTTGCGAATTCGTCCTTTATGTCCATGTTTTCCTACATAAACACAAAACTTCCAAATGCATGCACATAGATGAACTTGTTATATGATTAGTGTGCCTAGTGGCGGGTTAGTTCCATAATCAAATCCAAACCAAAGTGTAATGAACATGCTTGGTGTACCAAAATACACCGTCAACATCTCCCCCACGCTTAGCTCTTGCTCGTCCTCGAGCAAGTACTCGTAAAAGAACTTCGTCCAAAGTGTTGTAGTCGTGTATCACTAATCCTTCTTCACAAGTTAGTCAATCTTTTCATCTCTAATACATAAACATAAAGTGATGATCATCAAACATAAAGATGGGCGTTTAGAATTTTTACCATGTCAAGATTTACCCGACAACTCAAACTTTTCACTCGAAGTCTTTAATTTCAGCCATGCTTACTTCTTTGCTTCCATCGGAGGGTTTTTATGATTTTTCAAACAAAATTCCTGCAACAAGTATTAGACAAAAACCATTCTCCATGCTCTCTCAAGTCACTCATGAGGTGGCTATACTAACCAAATTTTATAAAACTCTCACCTCCCATAAATCTCTCATATAACCTGTAAAGTGGAGCTGTAGGTAGGGCTAGTGCAATCAACACAAATGTTGTCAAACTAAGAACTTCTTCTAATGATTGTTTACCTTTCAAAACCAGTGATCATGAGAATTAACCATATATAGGGATATAAAGGATGAGAAGATTTAGAATGGTGGACATGTGCAAGGGCAAAAGAAAATCATGACTACAAGGCACCGATGACGTCCTCGTTGTCGGATTGCACATGGTTGGAAAAAGAATGAAAGTTTCGTCTCTCAACAACGTGACATCCTTCCTTACACTTTATTTTTCTTTTCTATCACTTGATTCATCCCTCTCATATTTTTATTGCTACCTCCTCTTTTCTCTTTTTCTTTTTCTTCTTTATTCTTTCATTCATATATTTCTTTCTTTCTTTCTTTTCCATACTCATACTTTTCTCTTTATTTTTCCCTCTCTTGACAACTTTTCAAAGCTCTCAACTCCTCTCTTTCTTGCATGCATACAATCTGAAATTTTAAATAAACCATGCTAGAGACGAGACAAAACTTTGAGAATAGGTTGTGTTCAAGGAATGCGATGTACAAAAGAGATGTATAAGGTTGGGTATGGAATTCGGCGATGTACGGGACTTCCGATGTGAAAGTCACGTTACCGAATGTATGACGAGGCTAGCAACAAAAGATAAGCACAAGAACATGATCATTGCTCAAAATTAAAACTCACAGGAGAGAAGGGTCCTAACCCAACTCATCGTGCTAATCACACTTATGGTGGAGCAAAAAAAAAAATAAATTTGGCTTTGTATAGGATTTTTTTACTCTCAACTTGGAAAAGGAGGTTTTGCTAACCTTTATTACAAGGTTTTTTAGATAATTTTCAGAACTGAAATCCTCCAACTTTTAGCATTGAACATAGCACAACTAACATGTGAATCTCAAGATCGAAGTGTGATATGGATACTTTAAGTAGTAGCAATTCCACTAAACACCACGGTAAACGTTTTTCAAACCACACACTTGTGTTCATATATCAAGAATCGAAGATAAACAAACTAGTGAATAAAGATAAGCATCACACAAGACACAAAAATATATATAAAGACTCTTTTTATTTGGTTTTCTTTGACTCAACACTAATTTAAGACACTTGCAAAAATTTAAAAAACACACTCAAAAACTAAAGACTCATTAAACTCTAAGACTCTCACTCGAAGACTCTCACTCGAAGATTAAACCGAACCTAAACTTGAAGCTCAAAAGCTAAGGCTAGCTAGCTAGCTCTCCCCCACGCTAAAAACATACGACGTCCTCGTCGTATCTTACAAAATTCCTAAGGGGAAAACTAGACCTAGTGGTACTTCCTGCAACTATTGCACCACTTGCCTCTCATGTTTCCAACCATGCCAAAAAGTTTGCGCACGTTACGGTTTAGGAACTTGTAGTCGTCTTCAACTACGCGCTCCAAGTCTTCCATACGCTGCCTCATCGCTTCCATGGATTGGAAACATTCGTCGACCGTAGCATAGAGATCCGCGATGGAGTGACGACAAGCCTGACAACACATCGAATGCAATCCGAAGGGGTCGTCATCGCCATTGTCTCCACCATCATCACCGCCGTCGTCACCACCTCCATTGTCGCCGCCATCGTTGCCGTCGTTTCCGCCGCTGTTGGGGCCTTCGGGAGTCCTCTCCTTGGGCTCCTCATCCCAGATGTAAAGATCGTTATCATCTCTTCAGGCGGCCGCCCACGAGCTCGGGCTGCGATCGTCGGAGTAGTCGCTACCCCCATAGTCCTTAGGCTCGGGCGACGCCTCCTTGTAGTCTTTCCGCTTCATGCCACGGATGCGTGCCGACCTTCGAACGGGAGGAAGGATGTTCTCCTTCTTGACAGAGTTGCGAGGTGCGATAGCTCCGGTCGGGACACGCCCTCCGCAACTGATGCGGGCGGTCCTCTTGATCTCGACGGGTAGCTTGAGCTCGCATCGCTTCGCCTCCTCCATCGATGGCTCCTTGGCTTCTTGCTTCAACTTTAAGCTTCTCGGGGACACAATAGCTGCTGCAAGGGTGCAAAATATTGCTTCAAGGGGTTGAATCCCGAGCTCCCAATTCGACCAAATAAATAGTCCGGAGAGGGAAGCCCTGGGAACCTCATTTTCCTTTTTTAAACTTCCCTTAAAATGTTCTGACCAAAGAAGGAAGTCGAAAAGGAGCAATTCGGGCAAAAATCGGGAACGTCTGCCGCCGGGACCCTACTGGGCCGGTCGGACCGGGCCGGCCGGCCCACCCTACCTCGGGGGCCGGGCCGGGCCGGTTTTTCGCGCACCACCCTTATTTTACCTCCTTAGCCCATGGGAAAAAGTTGGCCCAATAAATCTTCGCGAGAAACTCCAGAAAATTAAAAGAAAAACTATTTACAAAAACCCATGCCTTGTTTTTCGTCCTAAGCCGGACGTTCGGGATCTTCTTCCATGGTGAAGACATCAACATGGTGAAGGGGTCCATATATTGATCCCCTTTCATATCCATAATGGTTACCGCTCCGTTGGAGTGCACTGAATGCACAACATAAGGTCCGTCCCACTTGCTTTGCAATTTCCCCTTTCCGAAGGTTTTAAACCTCGAATTGTAGAGGAGGACATTATCTCCTTCTTTGAATTCTTTCTTTTTCAATCTTTTATCATACCACCTTTTGATTCTCTCCTTGTATATTCTTGCATTTTCATACGCCTTCAACCTCATCTCCTCTAGCTCGCTTATTTGGATTCTTCGTTTCACAACCTCGGCATCGGGATCAAGGTTCATCTCTTTAATCGCCCAATAGGCTTTATGTTCCAACTCAACCGGAAGGTGGCAAGCCTTTCCATAGACGAATTGATAAGGGGTCTAATTTCTTTGACCAATCCTTGCCTCCATCACAAGACGAATTCATAAGTCTTGTTGAGGATACTTTTTAATTGCCTATTTAACGTTTCCGCTTGTCCGTTGGTTTGTGGGTGATAGGCCGTTGAGACCCTATGCTCGATTCCCAACTTGGACAAGCACTTTTTGAAATTCTTCCTGATGAAGTGAGTTCCTCCATTACTTAAGATTCTCGGTGTACCGAAATGAAGAAAAATCACGTTCTTGATCATAGTAATGGACTCCTCCGTGGAAGCTTTATGACATTGTTGACGGTTAATAGTTGTATCAAAGTTCGTTTAGACTTGCAAGCGGACAAGTCTCCCGTCGTAGTCAAGGTACCCTTCTTCCCTCGAGTGGTGAACCCAAGGTATCGAATCCGTGGAACAATGTGCAAAGCAAGGATTCAATCTAGTAAAGCAAGGTAATCTATCTTATGAAGAACCAAATTGCATCTAATCTACTAACTTATAAAGAAAACGAATCTAATCTACTAAAGAGGTAGCAAGAGAAAGCAAGAGATAACCGATCTAGAGAGTCTAGATCATGCTTATGTTGTAGCTCCAAACAAGATAGATGAAGATAGAAAAGCGAATCTCATTAAAAACATCTTTAAACCGTGGCCTCCGGTCCGACTCCGAAAACGCCCGCCTTTCGGAACCCCCGTTCGGTCACAACGTATCCCTATTAATGCGGGTAGTCTAGGGCGAGTTCGATAAGAACAAGTTGAAATTACTTGGTTGGTCCGGTATGCACCTCTAGCTACCGCGGCTACAAGAGCACCCTATGCAATCTAGCTATAGACTATATTGGCGAAGAAGCAAAACCAAGAAGAAAACAAAATCATCGAGAAGGCACTTGATTGCTAGAAATCGGATTCACTTAAAGACTTCACCATGAATGATTACATGAACAAGATCACCACCGGGATCCTACCTCGATCTTGATCCTTGCTCCGGAGCTCCGACGTGGTCTTCCATGCAAGGTTCCCACGTCGGCTAGGGAGACCCTAGACAACTAGCACGACCCTCATCTCCGAGATGGTGTCCCTCAAGCTTCTCGGCTCCTTGGCGACGAATGACGAATTGATTGATGCGTGGCTCTCGGTCAGGGGGCTATAAATAGCCCGAGATGCATCTAGGTAAAATGGGGGGGGGGGCGACTGGGCCTCGAAATGGCCTGGGCCGGCCGGCCTGGGCCCACTTCGGCCCAGTCCGCGGCCTCCTTCGCCCGATGTTGCTTCCCGAGTCTTCTATATCCTCCCCCCTTCTGCATGTGGGCCCTTGTCGTCAGTTTCTCTCCGAATTGGACGAAGCTCCTTGTCTCGCAAGATTCGGCACTTTTCTGGCTAGGTCCTCGGAGTTTTCCATCTTCTCGGGATTGGTGCTTGGGCTTCTTGGAGTTGTGTTCACTTCATTGCTTGACTTGTACCGGGCTTCAAGGTCTTGTCATGAGGTGCTTAATGAACTTATCCCAGAAATCTTGCTTTAAATGCTAAAACCCTGCATACACACTAAACTCAAAAACCGACATGCACAAGTGAACTTGTTATACCACTGGGGTTAGTACCAATGGATAAGGTATAAAACTTATGCCAACACCGAAGGTAAACTCATGGCTAGGTTGACGGAATTTCACCGTCAACGGACATGGCATAGCCTCTACCCACTTGGATACATAATCAACCATGACTAGGATATACTCATATCCACATGAGTTTTTAAAAGGCCCCATGAATTTTATACCCCATACATCGAATATATCGATTTGTAGGTTGTATTTCAAAGGCATAGAATTTCTTTGAGAGAAGTTTCCGGTTCTTTGGCATTCGGGACATGTTGCAACATATCTTTTAGTATCTTCATGCATCTTCGACCAATAGAATCCGCTCGACCATACTTTCGCTTGGGTTCGAAAAGGGCTATAGTGTCCACCGTACTCCGCCGAGTGGCACTTTCTCAAAATCTCTACCCTTTCTTCTCTTGGCACACATCTTCTCATCACTCCATCATTGCCAAGTTTGAAGAGGTATGGTGCATCCCAAAAGTATTTCTTACTTTCGGAGATTATCTTCTTTTGAGAGTTTTTATCTAGATGATAGAGAGGCATCTTTCGACTTGCTCGAATGATATCGATCATCCAAGTGTCTTTATCAAGCACTCTATAGAGGTGGTCATCTCTCATCTTATCTTCTATGGGCTCTTTATCATCTTGTCCACGATTCATCCTAGACAAATGATCGGCCACAACATTTTCCACCCCCTTTTCATCACGAATTTCAACATCAAATTCTTGGAGAAGAAGGATCCAACGAATCAAACGTGGTTTAGCTTCCTTCTTAGCCAAGAGATACTTGATGGCTGCGTGATCGGTGTAAACAATGACCTTCGAGTTCACGATGTAAGATCTGAATTTTTCGAAAGCGAGTACCACCGCTAGCAACTCTTTTTCCATAGTGGCTAATTTAATTGTGGCCCACTAAGAGTTTTGCTAGCATAGTAAACGGCGTGAACTCGACCTTCCTTTCTTTGACCCAAAACCGCGCCTATGGCGTAGTCACTTGAGTCACACATGATCTCGAAAGGTTGGCTCTAATCCGGGGGTTGGATGATGGGAGCACTCACCAATGCACTTTTCAAGGTCCGGAATGCCGCTAGGCACTTCTCATCAAAGGAAAAAGTCACATCCTTTTGAAGGAGATGCGTTAAGGGCTTAGTGATCTTTGAGAAGTCCTTAATAAATCTTCTATAAAATCCGGCATGGCCTAGAAAGCTCCTTAAGGACTTAACATCCGTAGGAGGTGGGAGTTGCTCAACCGTCTCTACTGTAGCCTTGTTCACTTCAATTCCTCTCTCAGATATAACATGTCCGAGCACTATGCCTTGCTTAACCATGAAGTGACACTTTTCCCAATTTAACACAAAGTCTACCTCCGCACACCTCATGAGGACATTTTCCAAGTTTGCCAAGTAATCCATGAACGTCTTCCCATAAACGGAAAAATCATCCATAAACACCTCGACAATTTCTTCGATGAATTCTGAGAACATGGCCATCATGCAACATTGAAAAGAGGCTGGAGCGTTGCATAGACCGAAGGGAATCCTTCTATATGCAAACGTTCCATAAGGGCATGTAAACGTTGTTTTGTGTTGATCTTCCGGGTGCATGGGAATTTGCATGAACCCCGAGTACCCATCGAGAAAGCAAAAATAAGCGTGGTTTGCTAACCTCTCGAGCATCTCGTCAATGAATGGTAGGGGGAAGTGATCTTTCTTCGTCGCTTTGTTAAGCTTACGATAATCGATACATTTACTTTTTCTTCTTTATTTCTTTTTCTTTCTTTCTCTTTCTCATTTTTTCTCTTTCTCAAATTTTTTATTTGCTCCCCTTTGAACTCTAAAATTGCATTGTACCTACCTCCTCTCCCATGCTTAGACGTTTGCTCGTCCTCGGGCAAAGAGGTGATAAAGATAAGGTAGGTACCAGAAATACTTTTCCTTTGGAGAGATACTTGAAGTCTTCAATCCTGGCACCATCGATCTTCCTTGAATTGATGATCCATACTTAACGATAGGTTGTGGTCAAGGAGGTAATCACAAAAAATGATATTTGGTTTTAAGGATGGATATCCGGCGAGGTTTGTGAGATCTCTGATGTGGGGATACACAATGCACGGATAAGAGGCTAGCAATAAGATAGGTACGCAAAAACGGAATGACCAGCTTCTTAGTCTCGAGCCAGAGAAATCAAGTCCTGAAATAACTCACCCAAAAATAAACCTTGTATACTAAGTTTTTGCACTCAAATATTTATATGGCTCTGGATAGGTAGAGCAACACGCAAGTGGTATTTATGACAAGGTTAGCATTACTTTTAAGAACAAAAATAAATTATCTTTAATCCATCTAAAACTTGAGAGCACATAAAACACTATGGGTCTTTATTTTTATCATAACCTCCGCTAAAGATTAAGCTAGCATTTAGATAATTTCAGATTTGTATTTTAAGAGAGCACTAGCTTTAACATGCATAAAACAATTACAAAGATAAACAAAGTGGCAATTATAATCATATATCATCATGGCACAAACTTTGTAACTTTACCAAAGGCAAAAACTAGGTGGTGATTTTATTCATGATGAAAATAAAACTAACACACATGCTGAAAATTTAAATAAAAACTAAAAACACTACGCATACATAGGGGCATACAAGCTGAAAATTAAAGAAAAGGGGGTAAAGGAAACTACAGCTCCTCTCTCTAATCTTCCGCCGGTGGTTGATATTGATAGTCTTGATTGTTGTACCCTTACTCATAATAGGATTACACCACTCCTCCTATGAATTGTCCCGACGGTGCTAGGTGAAGGTGTCCAAGCACATAAGCGATGTTTGCATTTCCTTCACCCATTTGGTCTGCATTGGTTTGGATGGCTGCAATAATTTGCATGTTTTTTGCAGCGTATCCTCCAATGGTGGCCATATTTTGTTGTGGTTGAGGAAGGTGTGCATATGGCTCCACAAAGGCTACATTGGGCACCGCAAATTTGGTGGGGGTATGGCTGCACCACTCCCCCATGCTTGCATTGGTACATCACCGTAGTAACTCGGCGGCGCCAGGGTTCCTCCAAATGGTGGGACATAATTTTATTGCGCACCTCCTTCTTGGGCCGTGGAAAAACCTTCTCCTACAATCCTTCTCTTTTATTTTTTCTCCGTCGGCACAAGAAGTCCTTCCCCTAACCAATCTTTCTACCCCTCAAGAAAAAGTCTTAATCTTCCATCCGGAAGGGATATGTTTTCTTTGGCCACTTTGAAGCCACCTCTCTCATCTCCACTTATATATTTGTCTTTTCTTCATATACTCAAATCCTAGGGAAGTCCCGGGTAGGAGATGCTTCGGGTTCCTTGTAATACCCGGTTTCAAAGAGATAGCCAACATAGAGAGGTAACACCCCAAACCAATATCTCCCGAACCCGATGTTTCTTCACAACACCACCGGTTGATCATGAGGTAAAAGGCGTCTATTGGCCACTTGGCAATCAAAGCCGAGTAAAGCCAATTCAACTCCGTGTTGGTTATCTTTGTCTCTCTCATTCTCCCCAAAATCCTTTTGCACATCCATGAGTGAAACACTTGGATGATGGGGTTCCAGATAGTATTTCTTCGTTGATGGTCTTCTCCCGCGATCATACTCCAAAAACCTTCCATGTGCCTTCATGCACATCCACTTGTTCCGGGGCTCCCTTTTGAAAACCGAGCTATTCCCTAATACATAGGGAACCGCTTGTTCAATCAAGATAGGAGACACTCGCCCATGGCTCTACGATACTAGAACATGCGATCGTTTTGAACAAGAAAACCAATCTAATCTATCGGGGGTTGTGACCACGGTTTCACCCTTTCCCTCCTCTCGTACTTACTACGCGAAGGTATTAATGACTAGACCTATGATGGACACGGCGTATTGAATGGATCCAAGGAAGCATTGGAGCTCTTACTCCCTTTACGGCATGGTAGCTAACCTTAAGCATTAAAGTATATTCAACACAAGATGATAGATAGATAATCCAACAAAGTATGATTACATCTCAAGATCGATTACAACCCATGGATGAAAGGAGATTACCCCATCAAGGTGCTAGACATAGCACTGTTGATCATGGTTACCCTTCCGACGATGTCTTCCTTCTTCTCCACTTGTGGGTGCTTCCTTCGAGGTGGTTGATCTCCCTCCGGAGATCTCCCTCCTCTCTCTCTAGTTTGTGGATGGCCTCCTGGTGCGAATGGCTCTCTCCAAACGGAATGAGAGACTCGACACTCCTTCATCAAGGATATGCGCCAAGTTCATGAGAATTTCCTAGGCGAATTCCTTGTGGGTGTTTGCCGACACTCCATTAGAGAATTGCACCCAACCTCGGTGTCCCGTATGAAAACTCAATATGCGGAGAGCTTGGTCGTCGAAGTCGACGTTCCCTACAAGCCTCTACTCAAGGCGAGCGAGCTTCTTCTCCTCCTCCTCCATCATGATGATAAACCCATTGGAACACCACGGAGTGTATGGAGGTGGAGCGGATGATCGTGTCGAGTGGTGAGGTCAGACGGGTGGCTCCTCCGTGCGTCCTTGAGGTTCCGTGAACCTCATAGACGAGAGACGAGCTTCATGTGGCCCTTATGCCACCGAGGAGAAGAGTGTGGTTCCTCCTCGGCGATGCCGTGTCCTCCTCAATACTCCGAGGATACTCGGAAACCGAGCGCCTCCTCCAAGAGGTTGTTTAGACGATGATGATCCCTTCTTCTTGGATGAAAAAGCTTGTAGGTTTCTTCCATGGTTGCAGCACTCTCCCTCACAAATATATATCTGGGGTTTTCAACCGGTGACAAGGTACACAAATATTATTTTGGAGTCTGGACTTTGAGTGGATTAATGATGTGTTTTGTTGCACGAAACAAACGGGGTGGATGGCTAAGTCTAAGGTGGTTTCGGACTACAAACTAGAGCACACGAACAAAGAGCTGGATGGGAGACTTACCTCTCTCCTCCTCTTGGCTCGGTTCTTCTCTAGTGCGTTCATGCTTGTTGCTTCGTGACCGCATGCACCTTCCAAACATTCTCGTCCACTCCTTTACTTGCATTATTGCTCCTTCCGCTTGATGTTTTCGCTTTGAGTTACTTCCATACTCCCTTGCCTCACATGCCTCCATGATATTCCTACAAAACAAAGCCTTGGCTGCCCCCCCATGCTTGTACTTTGCATGTGGTTTGATAAAATATGTTGGAGGGGCATCCCATGATGTATCATGGTGCATGTATGGTTAGGTTAACTAGATTGCCTCCCTCTAAGCATGTTTTAATGCTAAGCACTCCTCTAATTTCGAAAATAAAAAATAAAATCAGAGCTATTAATGAGTTTAAATATAAATTTAGAGGAGTTTTTAAAGCATTAAAAAAATGTAAGTCAAAAAATATTTCCGACTACTTTTATGTTGGTCTTCACTGGTATTGTTTGCTTCCATTAGTTGAGAGGAAGCTTTTCCCGGCTTGATCATGGGGGCATAGGTTTAGGTTCTAATTTTGATTAGATAAGAAAGATTTTGAATGAAATAAAATTAAATGAGGCTTAGAAAAAATCTAATCTTAGAGAAACCAAGGATATAGATTTTTTAAAAACAACCAAAAGTTGAGTTTCTAGGTTTACGCGAGTCCTACCACGTGCTGAAATTTAAACAACATCTAGGTACAAGGCGTGGCTCTACTCATGTGTTTTTAGCATGAAAAGCAAGTTAACCATAACATCATAAAGAGTATGAAAGGTTGAGATAGGTTCTGAATTTATTTGGTTGTGGTTTTTCAAAAAGAAGAAAACAATCATATAGGATGGTTCATGTAAAGGGTTTATGATCAAGCAAAAATATTCAACCAAGAATTATGTCTCTAACATTGTTCAACCATTCTAAGTCTAATGTTTTGCGTAGTAAAATTCAAAACTGAATTTAATTTTAAAAAAACTCGAAAAACCTGGAATCGGGTTGTCCTCCCGGTAGCTTATTCTTGACACGACGAAACGAGTTGCCTCCCGCCTAGCGCTTCGTTTATAGTCCATGGCTAGACTTCTTCACTTGATTACTTCAGATCAACGCTCTTTGAGGGTGTTGCAATCTTGGGTACCCACTTCCGCACCATCTTGGGCGCGGGCTTATTCTTCGGCTTAGTCATTTTTTGGTCTTCGCAGGCTGCCTTTGTCCTTTGGTCTTGACGGATGCAACAACGTCCTTCATGTAGTGGCTCGGCATCTCGAACTCTGGTCCTTCGGTCGTGATCTTCATGGTCTCCTTAGTGTGATCCTCCATCGCTCCCGAATGAGTTTGAGTAGCCTTCTCCATCTTGGGACCTTGGAGTTGTCTCGGTAATTCTCCCTTGTTACCCATCGGGCGCCCGACAAGTTGTCCCACTTGCGTCTCTAGCATCTTCATCATGATGAGCACTTCACGTATAGAGTTTCCGACCTCCGTCACCTCACCATCTAAATTCTCCAATACTTCCTCCATAGCCTCGAACTTAGTGACGGCGTCCTTGTTGATCTTAGCTTGCGCGTCCATGAAGTCCTTAAAAGAGGAATCAAATCTTGGATGGACGAACTTGCATTAAATCGAGATTTACCTTGGACATGGCCGTACTCCTCACACTCCTCGCATGTGGATCTTGCTTCGGCAGCCTTTAGGTGTTGAGCTTCTTTCTCTATCTCCATCTTCTCCATCCTCCTCTTAGGTAAACCGATATGCCACTCAAGGAATCCGGCTCGTATGTATTCATTGAACCGCTCCAAAGCTCTCGCAATCATCATGCAAATAGTTGAGACCTTGATCTTGAATGGCCTTCTGGCATCTTGAAGGTTTATGATAGGTAGATCAACGATGTCGGTTTAGGTTGATCTTCCTTTGGACTTGGAGGTGGTGATTCCCTTGGAGATTCCGGCGGTCCTTCAACTTCGGTTTTTGAATCTAGGGTTTTCAACCCTTTAGCTTGTGTTGCACGTCTCCTTTGCCTGTAAAGTTTTCCTGGATCATCCACAAAAGAAAGTTTGGGTTTCTTGGAGAGGTAGCCAACCATCTCCGGTTAGGGTTAGCAATAAAACAAAAATCTAACAAAAGAAAAATTAGGGTTAATCAAAACTAGATTAGATTGATTTTTTTTCTTTTTGAGGATGATCAAACTTAAGAGATGCAAAAGAAAATCAAAAGAAAAACTGAAAAATAAGCGATACTAGACTGGATCTTGATTGCCTGTTCCCCGGCAACGGCGCCAGAAAAAGGGGCTTGTTGACGGTTAATAGTTGTATCAAAGTTTGTTTAGACTTGTAAGCGGACAAGTCTCCCGTCGTAGTCAAGGGACCCTTCTTCCCTCGAGTGGTGAACCCAAGGTATCGAATCCGTGGAACAATGTGCAACGCAAGGATTCAATCTAGTAAAGCAAGGTAATCTATCTTATGAAGAACCAAATTGCATCTAATCTACTAACTTATAAAGAAAACGAATCTATTCTACTAAAGAGGTAGCAAGAGAAAGCAAGAAATAACCGATCTAGAGAGTCTAGATCATGCTTATGTTGTAGCTCTAAACAAGATAGATGAAGATAGAAAAGCGAATCTCATTAAAAGCATCTTTAAATCGTGGCCTCCGGTCCGACTCCGAAAACGCCCACCTTTCGGAACCCCCGTTCTGTCACAACGTATCCCTATTCATGCGGGTAGCCTAGGGTGAGTTCGATAAGAACAAGTTGAAATCACTTGGTCGGTCCGGTATGCACCTCTAGCCATCGCGGCTACAAGAGCACCCTATGCAATCTAGCTATAGACTAGATTGGGGAAGAAGCAAAACCAAGAAGAAAACAAAATCATCGAGAAGGCACTTGATCGCTAGAAATCGGATTCACATAAAGACTTGACCATGAATGATTACATGAACAAGATCACCACTGGGATCTTACCTCGATCTTGATCCTTGCTCCGGAGCTTCGACGTGGTCTTCCATGCAAGGTTCCCACGTCGGCTAGAGAGACCCTAGACAACTAGCACGACCCTCATCTCCGAGATGGTGTCCCTCAAGCTTCTCTGCTCCTCGGCGGCAGATGACAAATTGATTGATGCGTGGCTCTCGGTCAGGGGGCTATAAATAGCCCGAGATGCATCTAGGTCAAAGGAGGGGGGACCGACTGGGCCTCGAAATGGGCTGGGCCGGTCGGCCTGGGCCCACTTCGGCCCAGTTGAGGACCAGGAGCATCCCGGTGGTCGATGGATGACCGCTCCTCAGTGATGAGTGATTGACAACGGGTGTTGGACTGACTCTTGGCTTAGTGCGCAGGTGTACGCTGCGGCCTAGTTCGTGTTGTTGCAGGTGAAGAACGGGCGCGAAAGGTCTTCAGCCTCGAGGGGCCTCCTGGAGATGGAGAGACAAGTAGGCTCGGTTCGAGGGACCCGGTGGACGGCGGGACTAGGTGCGGGTCACATGGTGGCGATACAAGCAATACGAAGTCATGGACAATCAAGTCGGTGCACGGTGGCGGTCGAGTCAAGTGGTTTGGCGGGAGGCCGGACCGAGCATGCGGGGTTTGGTGGTTTTCCCACAAAACCATCGGAGGACGGTTTCTTGGTTTGGGCCTCAAAACCAAGTCCGAGGGCCCAACACGACAGAGACGGGATCCGGGCGTGTCGGGAAGCTTCGAAGCGGAGGACACGCGGCGGGATCGCATTGCTTGCGTCGGGAGGACGCGGGGTGCGGCAAAGGCGTGGCCGTCCGATGGCAAGACCCACAAACATTACCTAAATGCCCCTACGTGGGTTGTATCGCCGGTAGTTAGATTAGGGGTAGTCGATTCATTTACCACTCCGGCGGGACCTGATATGTAAGCCATGAGTGTGTGTGGATGGCTCTCTCTCACCGCGACTTAGGGTTTCACTTCCCCCCTCCCATTTTCTCATTTTCGTAGCTATTTTCTTCTCCATTTTCTCTAGGCTAGCATGAGAGCTTCATGAGAGATTTGTTGAGAGGGATGGATGCTAGGGCGGCATGCTAGACCTTGTGAATCTTTCCTGGTTTGTATAGAAGATTCGGAGTTGTGTTTTTCGTTGTCTTTTTGTGCTTGTTTTTCGTGCCTTTGTTCTCGGTGTGATTCCGCGGATTTGAGTGGGTTTCTCCCCGGATTTCTTTGAGGGAAACATGGATGGATGTCTTGTGCATCTTTGTGATTGATCTTGTGCCCTCAAACGCCGGGAAACCACTTCGATTCAAGGATTTTCGTTCGGTGCTCTAGCTCTTGGTGGTGCTCAAAGATTTGCGATTCCCGGTGATTTAGGGTGTTAGGAGGCAAAATTTTTGGGCTATAGCATCCTTGTGTGACCCTTTTCAAGTCCCCAAACCCTTGTCTCTACAGCTTCTACCGTTTGGGAAATCCGATGATGATTTGGGGGAGTTGACTTTCGGGGTCTGGCTGTTTTCAGTTCTGTCCGTGCCTGGCAGACGGTCCGCGAGGGTCAGGCGGACGGTCCGTGTGAACAGTGTTCTTCGTGTTCTTGCTCGGCTTCGCTTTCGATCTATTTTGGTTTTGAGTTTTGGTTGGAAGTGGTTTCGGACAGTCTGCAGCAGCGGGCGGACGGTCCGCGGGTGCCTGGCGGACAGTCCGCGTGCTCCCCGCGGACGGTCTGTTTTTTGGGGTTTGCTTCTGGTGGTTCTGTTGGCTTTAATGGACAGTCCGCGGCCCAGGCCGGACGGTCCGCCGTACCTGTGCGGACAGTCCGCGGTACATTGGCGGACGGTCCGCGTGGCCCGTGCGGACAGTCCGCCTCTCCTGGCCGGACGGTCCGCCAGAGCCTGTGTGCTTTGCTTCTTGGTTCGATTCCTCTCTTCCCTTCTTGTGCTTCCGCGTGTGCTTCAAGGAATCGTTCCTAGGACTAGAGGTTGATCCATAACCTCGTTGTCTTGGCGATTGGTGTGTGATTCGATCCATCGCTTGTGTGTGACCGGGATTTGACTAGGGTATAGGCCGGGTTCTTTGAGAAGAATTTTTACCGGCTCCTATTCACTCCCCCCTCTCTAGTCGCCATCTGATCCTTCAATTGGTATCAGAGCTTGGTGCCGGATTCTTTGCGACTTTGACAAGTCTCGAATCCTAAGATGGCGTACGTTGAGCGGGGCGGTCCGCCGCACTTCGATGGCAAGGGTTACCACAAGTGGGCGGCTCGTATGATGATCTTTCTTCGTGGCAAATTGTTGGATTTCATTGTGCTTGACAAGACCTATGCTATTCCGGTCAACATCCATACTCTTATGGTGACCGATGCTGGTGCTAAGGCCAAGTATGAGGCAAATGCAAAAGCCGTTGATCACTTGGTCCGGAGCTTGTGTGATCCTGAGTTTGAGCGTGTTCGCCATTTGAATCTTGCTTGGCAAATTTGGGAGAAGTTGTTGGTTGCTCACGGTGGTGATAACCATGTGAAGGCTCGCCTCTTTGTCTCTTACCGGATGCAATATGAGAACTTCACTCAACTTCCCGGTGAGGACATCGATGCGATGTTTCAGAGGTTCACCGCCATCGTGAACAACATGAAGGCTAATGTTGAGGATTTTCCTTACACCGAGCATGATCATGCTTTGAAGCTCTTGCATGTCTTGGATCCAAATGTTTAGGGTGCTAAGGTTGAGGCCATCAAGGAGTCTGGGCAGTATTTGACTATTGAGTTGGATGACCTCTTTTCTAAGCTCAAGTCGGCTGAGGTTGACAGGAAGTTGCAATCCAAGCATGAGGGCTCGACTGACCATAGTCTTGCTCTTGTGGGCGGATCAAAGGGCAAAGCTAACCCTTCCGTCGACGGGTTTTCCTTGTCTTCTCTTATGTCTATTCCAGATGAGGAGTTTGATGTGCTGGGCGAGGAGGAGCTGTCCTTGCTCTCAAGAAGGTTTGATCGACTACACGAGAGTCGGAGGAATGCAAGGCGGAGCTCAGGGACGTGCTACAAGTGTGGCAAGCGTGGCCACTTCATCGCCGAGTGCCCGGAAGCGGAGGAGAACAAGTACAAGATGAATGAGTACAAGGCGCACCCGAGGCGTGAAGACAAGTACTCCACCAAGGGCAAGCACTTCAGCAAGTCCAAGAGCAAGGACAAGGACAAGCGGCGACCGAGCAAGAGCGGCTACAAGAAGGACAAGGCAAGAGCTATGGTGGCCGGTGCAAGCGACGTCGACTCAAGCTCAAGCGACGCGCAGTCGAGCTCAAGTAGTGAAGATGAAGATGCCGGGAAGCGCAAGGGCAAGAAGGGTGCAAGTCGGAACCTCAGTGGATTGAGCTGTGTGGCACTTGAAGGCTTTTGTGGCATGGCCCATAGCTTGAGCAGCAAGAAGAGCGACAAGGAAGACAGCGACTCCGACTCGGAGGATGAGGTAACACGTGACCCCGACTCTTTGCTTGCTGAGATCACTAGGTTGAATGGCTTGATTGACAATCGTGATAGTGTGTTGAAAGATGCTAAGAAGATGAGGAATGATCTTAGGGCTCAACTTGAGAATGCTAGTGAGAAAGTACGAGAGTTAGAGTCCAAATTGCTTGAATTGAAACTTGAGAATGACTCTTTGAAACTTGCTTCTACTACTCCTGATGATGTTGAATGTCTTGAGTGTGATGCATGGTTGAATGAGATCAAGTTGCTTAATGAGAAGAATGCTTCCACTTTGGCTAAACTAGATGCTCTTAGGACTGAGTATGATGAGCTTAAGGCTAGACCCACTTTGCTTGGTGCTTGTAAATCATGTCCTACTATGCATGCTAAGCTTGTTGATGCTCGTTCTACTATTAGCTCTTTGGAAGCTTCTTTGAAATCTCCTGTTGTCAATGCATGCACTAGCTGTGATGAAGTTACTTTGCGCAATCTTGAACTTACTTCCTGTTTGGATGTCATCTATGAGGAGAATGACTATTTGAGGAAGGTGTTGGGTTGGTTGTCTGGGCAGGAACCTCAATTGAAAATCATGATTGAGGAGTTCAAGAGAGCTGATGGTCGTGGTTTGGGGTTTGAAAAGTTGGTTGAGAAAGTGGGAGAGAACAATGGGGAGAGTGTGTATGAGAAGTGTGTTGAGTCTAACCCCGAGTTTGAGGTGATCGGAGACATCCAAGTCCCACTTCCTAAAGCACCCAAGAATACTTTCACACCAAAACCCAACCACCTTTGCAACAAGCTTGACACAACCCAAGATCCACCCAAATTTCCACCCAAAACAAATGATTTCTAGAAACCTGTGAAGTTTGTGAGTGAGAACGGTGAGAAGCCTAAAGAGAAGCCAGGGACAAAACCAAAACACATCCCCTTCAGGTGTGAGTATTGTGGCAAGGAGAGACACCTAGCAGAGTTTTGCTATAAGAGTAAGAGGGATGAGAGGCTTGCTAGGGAGCAAGCAAACCAGGACAGGTATCACTAGTCTCATGGTATTCCTGAGCCTAGAGTGCCACTTCCACGGGGTGTGGGAAGTGTGAAGAGTGTTGGTAGAGTTGGAGCTCAGGGTGGTAGGTTTGTTAGGAGAGATGATGGTGTGCGTGCTGGTGAGAAGTTTGGTCGGGCTCGTGGTGGTTTTGTTGGACGTCCCCCTACCCGTCCTCAATACGGGTTTAGAGGAGATGATCGCAGCTTTGGGTTCCAGAGGAACTACGAACCACGTTTTCCCCCTCGTGGTGCTCGTACTCCTTCCATGGGACATGGGAAGTTTGGTGGCAAGGGAATGATGTTTGCTAACCCCTCTTTTGAGCAGATGGCTCGACACTGGTTTAACTTTCTTTGTGCTAACCCCAGTGTCGAGTCACTAGCTCATTCTCGTTCTTTTTTTCTGACTACAGGCAGGAGGCTTGGAGAACATTTGGTTGATCGACTCCGGATGTTCTCGACACATGACCAAAGATAAGAAGTGGTTCTCCAGCCTCACCCAGTGAAGGAAAAGATGTACATCACATTTGGGGACAATGGACGAGGAAGGGTGATTTCTGAGGGTGTTGTGCATGTGAGTGACAAGGTAACGTTGAAGAGAGTTGCTCTTGTGAAGTCTTTGGGTTTCAATTTGCTTTCGATTTCTCAGATGCTTGATGAGGGTTTTGAGGTGAGTTTCAAGTCTGGCGAGTCTCGTTTGCTGTATTCTCGAGGTGATCTTGTCTGTATGATCATCCCCGAGGGTCAGATTTTCAGGGCTGATTTCTCTTGTTCTTTGGGTCCTGCTCGCTGTTTGATGGCTGGTCCTTCCTCTGATTTGTGGAAATGGCATAGGTGGTTGGGACACTTGAGCTTTGATTTGGTTTCCCGCTTGAGTGGTCTTGACCTTGTCCGAGGATTGCCGAGGTTGAAGCTTGAGAAGGATTTGGTTTGTGCTCCGTGTAGGCATGGCAAGATGGTAGCCACTCCCCATCCACCCCTGACCGATGTCATGACCGAGCGTCCTACAGAGCTGTTGCATATGGACCTTGTTGGGCCAGCTCGAGTTCGCTCGGTGGGTGGGAAGTGGTATGTCCTTGTTGTGGTGGACGATTACTCTCGCTATGCCTAGGTGTTTTTCTTGGAAGACAAGAGTGAGACATTTGGTTTTGTTCAAGACCTGATCGTGAGGTTGAGAAACGAGTGGCATGGGAATGCCATCCGAGCTATCCGCAGTGATAATGGCTCAGAGTTCAAGAACTCTCATTTTGATGCCTTTTGTCGTGATCTAGGTCTTGAACATCAGTATTTGACCCCTTATGTGCCCCCTCAAAATGGAATTGTGGAAAGGAAAAATCGGACTCTTTGTGAGATGGCTAGGACGATGCTCGATGAGCACAGGACTCCTAGGAGGTATTGGGCTGAGGCGGTCAATACGGCTTGTCATGTTTCCAATAGGATTTTATTGCGAACTTTCAAGAAGAAGATCTGTTATGAGCTTATGCATGGTCGGGCACCCAAGGTGAGTCATTTCCGAGTCTTTGGCTGCAAGTGCTTTATTTTTAATTTTAAGAAGGGAAAACTCGACAAGTTTGAGGATAGGTCTAGTGATGGTATTTTCTTTGGATATGCTAACCACTCTAGAGCCTATAGGGTGCTGAACCTTGAGACTAACAAAATCATGGAGACTTGCAAGGTAACCTTCGACGAGACAATGCCATGTACCTCTCTTGGCTTTGAATGTGCAGGTGATGAGGAGATGGCCGAGGACCTCTTTGAAGAGAAGAAGGATGAAGCTGGAGATGATGATGGAGAGAACCATGCGCCTGAAGCTGAGTGTGTACCCACTACTTCCCCTACGACCACTACGGAGCGTGGACCGTCTACTTCATGGACAACGACGGTGCGACAAGAGGACCAGGCGAGAGAAGCTGAAGTTGAGGGGGAGGTAGTCTCGAGGCGTGAGGCTCCCCGGCGGATTCAAGAAGTGCATCCCCTGTCGAAGATCATTGGGGACATCGACGAACGTACTACACGGTCAAGGTCCAGGAATTCCTCTCATTTTGCTCATGCTGCTTTTGTTGCCACCTTTGAGCCCAAGGACATTAGACACGCTTTATCTGATGCAAACTGAGTCAATTCTATGCATGAGGAGTTGAAAAACTTTGAGAGGAACCAGGTGTGGGAGTTAGTTGAACCACCTCCAAATTGCCATCCTATAGGAACCAAGTGGGTTTGGAAGAACAAAGAGGGTGAGAATGGGATGGTTGTGAGGAACAAGTCCAGACTTGTTGCTCAGGGGTTTAGTCAGAAGGAGAGGATCGACTATGAGGACACCTTTGCTCCTGTGGCCCGTCTTGAGGCAATTCGAATCCTTCTAGCCTTTGCCGTGGCTAAAGGGTTCAAGTTGTTTCAGATGGATGTGAAGAGTGCCTTTCTGAATGGGGTCATAGAGGAGGAGGTGTATGTGAAGAAGCCACCTGGGTTTGAGAGTGAGTTGTACCCACACAGGGTGTACAGGTTGAAAAGGGCTCTGTATGGGTTGAAACAGGTGCCCCGTGCTTGGTATAGGAGATTGAGAGGTTTTCTGTTGAGCAGAGGGTTTGTGATGGGTACCGTGGATAGGACCCTGTTTCTCCTCAAGTATGGAAATGACTTGTTGATTGTTCAGATATATGTGGATGATATTGTCTTTGGTGGCTCGTCACATAACCTTGTTGCCAAGTTTGCAGATGAGATGAGCAAGGAGTTCGAGATGAGCATGATGGACGAGTTGCAGTACTTTCTCGGGCTGCAGATCAAGCAAGTGAAGAATGGAACATTCGTGCACCAGACCAAGTACACGAAAGACATGCTGAGAAAGTTCCAGATGCAAGATGTGAAGCCGATGTCGACTCCCATGGGGAGTACGGCCACTTTGGATGCGGACGAGGACGGAGAACCAGTGGACCAGCGGGAGTACAGGAGCATGATCGACTCCCTCCTCTACCTGACGGCGACGAGGCCAGACATACAGTTCAGTGTGTGTCTATGCGCTCGTTTTCAGGCTTCGCCGAGGACATCACATCGACAGGCCGTCAAGAGGATTTTCAGGTACCTACAGTCTGCCCCTGGTCTTGGCCTTTGGTATTCTTCCTCCTCGACTCTCTCTCTTCATGGTTTTTTCGATGCGGATTTCGCTGGTTGTAGAGTCGAGAGGAAGTCTACTTCTGGTACTTGCCAGTTTCTTGGGTCTTCGTTGGTTTCATGGTCTTCCCGCAAGCAGTCTAGTGTAGCTCAGTCTACCACCGAGGCGGAGTATGTTGCAGCCGCGAGTCGTTGTTCCCAGTTGTTGTGGATTTCATACACTTTGAGAGACTTTGGTGAGGAGTGCACCCAGATTCCACTTCTTTGTGATAGCACCAGTGCCATAAGCGTAGCCAAAAACCCAGTGCTTCATTCCAGAACCAAACACATAGAAGTGAGGTATCATTTCTTGAGGGACAATGTGGAAAAAGGAACCATTGTGTTGAGTCATGTCCCTACCCAAGATCAGCTAGCCGACATCTTTACAAAGCCTCTCGACCAAGCTACATTTGTGCGCTTGCGGGGGGAACTTGGGATTTGTTGCCCTTTCTAGTTGATTCTTGGGGGTTTTTCTTTTGTATCATATGTATCATACCATGTTTTACTTTGATGTATATACATGCTTTGCTTGATGTACAAACCATGGTAGGATAGCCATTTTGTCATATATCATATTGCATTTTAGGATGATGAGCTTCTTTCATATGCCTTATTTGAGTCTCTTTGGCTATTTGTGAGATATTGGTCATATGTGTGGAGAAATGGTGATGTGAGGCTATGCTCTTGGAATATTTGAGATATATGTGTGGTGAGATAGCCCTTTTTGAAATAAATGCTAATCTTGACTAATTTTTGGTGAAATGTGCTCCACTTATGTGTAGTAGTGTATCCATGTCACAGTTTGGTCTAAATGTGCTTTTCATGCTTAGATTGTGCTTGGTTGTCTTTTTCTTGCAATTGGGCCAAAGGCCGATATCATTGTGAATGTTTAGCCTATGTTGCATTCATGGGGGAGCATAAGCTTCTTTTTGCCGCAAAGGCACTTCATGTATCATGAAATGATTTAATCTTGAAAAGAAGTGTGTATGCTTGAAAAATGCTCCATCCATCATGTCTATGCTTAAAATGTCTTATCTTTCACATATGTGTGCAAAACATGTTGCATGATGTTCACCAGTGGAGAAGTCTCCCCGATGTGGACACATGGCTCATGAGCTTTGACATGACATGCTTTGCTTTATGGGTGTTTGCCATGATCTTTTGCTTAGAATTTGCTATCCTTGTATGATCTTTGAATGGTATGCATGTTTGTGGCTCAAGTGTGACATGGATAGGCTTTTACATGTGAAGCGAGCCTTCTTTTGGTAAAACTGCTTAAATCTGAAAACTTTGCTTTGTCACATGCTTGTATTTTCATATATTACTTGTGGCAATGCTTTGTCTATGCTATGATTCATATGTGTGATTTTTGTCTCATTTCTAGCCTTTGACACTAGATTTGGCCTATTTGAGAAGCTCATGTAGATGTTTATATGCTTTGTTTTGCATTTCTGCATTTTCCCCTTGATTCATACATTGTCAACAAGGGGGAGAAGAGGTGAGCTTAATGAAAATTCAGAAGAGGTGAGCTAAAATTTGGAAGTTTGCATCCACTTGTTCAGGGGGAGTTGTCTTGCTGTTTCCGGTGTGGAGTTTGTGCTTTGCTCGGCATGTGACCTTTCTTTGCCTTTCGTTGGTTTTGGTCATGAGTTGCGCTTCTTTGTTTTTCTTTCTTCTTCCTTTCTTTCTTTTTCTGAATTTCATTTCGCGTTGTGTGTTGTCAATGCACTCAACAAGGGGGAGATTGAGGACCAGGAGCATCCCGGTGGTCGATGGATGACCGCTCCTCAGTGATGAGTGATTGACAACGGGTGTTGGACTGACTCTTGGCTTAGTGCGCAGGTGTAGGCTGCGGCCTAGTTTGTGTTGTTGCAGGTGAAGAACGGGCGCGAAAGGTCTTCAGCCTTGAGGGGCCTCCGGGAGATGGAGAGACAAGTAGGCTCGGTTCGAGGGACCCGGTGGACAGCGGGACTAGGTGCGGGTCACATGGTGGCGAGACGAGCAAGACGAAGTCATGGACGATCGAGCCGGTGCACGGTGGCTGTCGAGTCAAGTGGTTTGGCGGGAGGCCGGACCGAGCACGCGGGGTTTGGTGGTTTGCCCACAAAACCATCGGAGGACGGTTTCTTGGTTTGGGCCTCAAAACCAAGTCCGAGGGCCTAACACGACGGAGACGGGATTCGGGCGTGTCGGGAAGCTTCGAAGCGGAGGACACGCGGCGGGATCGCATGGCTTGCGTCGGGAGGACGCGGGGTGCGGCAAAGACTTAGGGTTTCACTTCCCCCCTCCCATTTTCTCATTTTCGTAGCTATTTTCTTCTCCATTTTCTCTAGGCTAGCATGAGAGCTTCATGAGAGATTTGTTGAGAGGGATGGATGCTAGGGCGGCATGCTAGACCTTGTGAATCTTTCCTGGTTTGTATAGAAGATTCGGAGTTGTGTTTTTCGTGGTCTTTTTGTGCTTGTTTTCGTGCCTTTGTTCTCGGTGTGATTCCGCGGATTTGAGTGGGTTTCTCCCCTGATTTCTTTGAGGGAAACATGGATGGATGTCTTGTGCATCTTTGTGATTGATCTTGTGCCCTCAAACGCCGGGAAACCACTTCGATTCAAGGATTTTCGTTCGGTGCTCTAGCTCTTGGTGGTGCTCAAAGGATTCGCGATTCCCGGTGATTTAGGGAGTTAGGAGGCAAGATTTTTGGGCTATAGCATCCTTGTGTGACGCTTTTGAAGTCCCCAAACCCTTGTCTCTACAGCTTCTACCGTTTGGGAAATCCAATGATGATTTGGGGGAGTTCACTTTTGGGGTTGGGCTGTTTTCAGTTCTGTCCGTGCCTGGCGGACGGTCCGTGAGGGTCTGGCGGATGGTCTGCGTGAACAGTGTTCTTCGTGTTCTTGCTCGGCTTCGCTTTCGATCCATTTTGGTTTTGAGTTTTGGTTGGAAGTGGTTTCGGACAGTCCGCAGCAGCGGGCGGACGGTCCGTGGGTGCCTGGCGGACAGTCCGCGTGCTCCACCCGGACGGTCCGTTTTTCGGGGTTCGCTTCTGGTGGTTCTGTTGGCTTTAACGGACGGTCCGCGGCCCGGGCCGGACGGTCCGCCGTCGTGCGTGCGGACAGTCCGCGGTACATTGGCGGACGGTCCGCGTGGCCCGTGCGGACAGTCCGCCTCTCCTGGCCAGACGGTCCGCCAGAGCCTGTGTGCTTTGCTTCTTGGTTCGATTCCTCTCTTCCCTTCTTGTGCTTCCGCGTGTGCTTCATGGAATCGTTCCTACGACTAGAGGTTGATCCATAACCTCGTTGTCTTGGCGATTGGTTTGTGATTCGATCCATCGCTTGTGTATGACCGGGATTTGACTAGGGTATAGGCCGTGTTCTTTGAGAAGAATTTTTATCGGCTCCTAGTCACTCCCCCCTCTCTAGTCGCCATCTGATCCTTCACCAGTCCGCGACTTGAGGACATGTGTGGTTCGAGAACCGGTGGATGGTCGCTTCCTTGTGTGATGAGTGATCGACAACGTTGTGTGGACTGATTCTTGGCTAAGTATTGCAGGAGCAGGTTGCGGCTTGACTCGTGTTGGTGCAGGTGAAGAACAAGCGCGAAAGGTCGTTGCCGGTGAGGCGTCCAGGTGTGGAGAAGACAAGTAGGCTTCGTTCGAGGGACCCGGTGGCCAACGGGGTCAAGTGCGGGCTGCATGGTGGCATGAACAGGAAGATGAAGTCGTGGACGGTTTCTTGGTAGAGTCTCAAAACCAAGGTCGAGCCGGGACTACGTGGGAGCCGAGTCATGAGTGGAGATTGGTGGAGGCTACACCGAGTTCGTGGGGTTTGCAGTGGTTTACCAGAAAACCACTGGGTTACTCGGTTGAGCCACAAAACCGAGGCCGAGGACTCGACGAGTAGGTGTGGCCACCCAGGCCGGTTCAAACGCCCAGGAGGGGCGGCCAGACCGCCTGGGCCGGTCAGATTGCCCGGGCCAGTCTAACCGCCCTGGGGGGCGGTCTGACCGCCCTGGTCGCTGGCACCGAGATGCTTCGAAGCGGAGGACATGCGTCGGGATCGCAAGGCTTGCGTCGAGGCTAAGCATGTTGCGGCCGCCGGGCATCCGTCCGACGAAGAAATTCCGAAGACTTCCAAATTCGCCCTTGAGGGGCTTGTATCCCAGCTATTCCCGAAGTTTCGCTGCAATCCGTGGAGTGATTCGGGAGATCGGCCGCGAGGAAGTTGAGGTTTGACATGCGGGTTGGTTTTCTGGAATGGGCGGTCTAACCGCCTGAAGGGGGCGGTCTAACCGACCTGGGTTTTCCAGGTCAAAGTTTTGTTTCGCTGGATTTTCCTCTGTGAGTTTGTTTGCCTTGATCTGAGGATCGTCTGGGTGAAATTTCGGGTCGTTCTCGTGCCGTTTGCTAGGAGTTCTTGTTTGGAGTTCGTTGTTGGGTACAGGAGGTTAGACCGCCCCTAGGCCCCTGGGTGGAGTTTTGGTTTTCGCCAAGATTTTCTGGTAGCTAGCATGGCCTTGACCAGAGATCTCTGTTGCTGAAACCGTGGTGTGTTTTGGTGCTCGGAAGAGGTGTTTCGGAGGATTTCTTGGTTGCCTGGTGGAGGCGGTCTAACCGCCCCCTATACCCGGTCTAACTGCCCCCCTCTGGACAGCCGACTTTCGAGTTGTTTCTGCTGTTGTGGGTGCGTGTTTGCTGAGGTTGCTGGTAGTGTTTGCTCCTAGGACCAGTAGCACTCCAGTGGCTACGTGGTTTTGGCAAACGGAAGGTAGAAGTGAGGATTGTGTGATTTTGGGGGTCCGACCGAGCGAGTTCATCTTGTTGGAGTTTCAATCTCCTCTGAGAAGAATTTTTATCAGCTCCCATTCACTCCCCCCCTCTCTAGTCACCTGATCGGTCCTTCAAGAGATATCAGAGCCGGTTCGGGTCTTTATTGACTCTAACCAGTCAAAGATCCAAGGATGGCGTACCAAGAACGGGGTTCGGGTCCTCCACACTTCGATGGCAAGAACTACCAGATGTGGAGTAAGCGGATGGGTGCATTCCTCTGCGGAAAGGGTCCGATCCTTTGGGATGTCACGGTGGACACAGGCTATGTCCACCCGATGGACTTCCTCACTCCAGGATCGAGGGACAGGTTCCACGCCAACAACAAGGCGGTCGACTACTTGTTTCGTGCTCTGTGTCAGCCTGAGTTCGATCGGGTGCACACCGAGCACTTGGCTTGTACAATTTGGACGGTGCTGAAGGAGGCACATGTTGGGAATGCCCAGGTTCAGGCACGGATGTATGCGACTTACTGGAGAGAGTACGAGAACTTCACTCATCTCCCTAGTGAGTCCATCGATGCCTTGTTTCAGAGGTTTACGGTGGTGGTGAACAACATGAGGGCCAATGTGGACGTGCTCCCGTATGATGATCATGATAGAGCCGTCAAGCTCTTCCACTCTTTGGATCGTACAATATGGGGCGGCAAGTTTGAGGCCATTGTCGAGTCGGAGAAGTATGACACTTTGACGGTGAACAAGCTATTCTCAAAGCTCAAGTCGACTGAGGTGGATAGGGGCATGACAGCCAAGATCGAGGGCCCGACTGACTCTCATAGTCTTGCCCTCGTTGGTGGTTCGAAAGAAAAGGCTAACACTAACCCATCCACCAGGATGTTCTCTTTTTCCTCTTTGATGTCCATGCCAGATGAGGAGTTCGACGTGCTTGGAGAGGACGAGCTGGCACTTCTGACGAGGAGGTTCGAGAGGCTACACGAGAACCGGGTGAACATGAGGAGGAACACGAGGACATGTTTCAAGTGCGGCAAGGCCGGAAACTTTTTCGCCGAGTGTCCGAAGGTGAACAACCACGACAAGCACAAGTTCAAGGACAAGAGGAAGAAGTCCAAGAAGAAGGATCATGGACATGGGAAGAAGACACGGTCTCGACAGAAGATGAAGAGATCAAGCGACATCGAGTCCGATTCCGAGGACACGTCTTCAAGCTCGAGTGATGAAGACGAAGAGGATGACAAGAAGAAAAAGAAGAAGAAGAAGAAGAAGAAGAAGAAGAACCTCGGCAAGTATCTCAACGGCCTTTGTGTGACGGGCCTAAGCCTCAAGGACGACTTCTGCGGCATGGCTCACAGTTCGAGCAGCAAGAGAAGCCAGAAGGACGCCTTGGACTTGGATTCCGAGGATGAGGTATGTGATTAGCTCTCTTCTTTGCGCAAGGAGAATGAAGAGTTGGTTGACTTGCTTGATAACCGCGATCACATGCTTAGAGAGGCTAAGAAGCTTAGGAAGGAGCTTAGATCTTTACTCGAGGATGCTAGGACAAGAGTGGCTGAGCTAGAAACACAGGTTCTTGATAGCAAGCTTGAAATTGATTCTCTTAAGGCTAGCCTTGTTGTTTCCGATGAGAATGATTGTGCTGATTGCTCTGCTTTCCTAGCTGACTTGATTGGTCTTAGGGAGAAGTATGCTTCCAAGTGTGAGAACTAGATGTGCTTAGGGTTGAGTTGGCTGAGCTACAATCTAGACCCACTTTGCTTGGTGCTTGCACTTCTTGCCCTGGTTTGCATGAGAAAATTGTTGAGCTTCGTTCTCGCATTGTTTTGCTAGAGGCAGATTTGAAAGTGCCTATTCCTACTTCTTGTTCTACTTGTGAATTGCATGCTATGAAGAATTTGGATCTTGCAAAATATGTTGGTTGGTTGCAAGATGAGAATGATAAGTTGCGTGAAGCGCTGAGTTGGTTGTCGAGTCAAGAACCTCAGCTTGGTATGATGATTGCTAGCTGTAAGCGCTTTGATGGTTGGACTTTGGGTTTGGATAAGGTTGGTGAGGGCAGTGGTGAGAGAGAAGGGAAATTTGGGAATGTTTCAGTTCTACCACAACCCACACCCAAAGACAAGTTTGCATCCAAGCCAAACCAACCAAGAGAAAAACCGAGTGAGAAGGCAAGTGAAAAGCCTAGTGAGAAACCAAGTGAGAAGCATTGTGAAGAGCCTCATCCCAAGCCTAAGCCCAAATCAATCCGTTTCCATTGCGAGTTTTGTGGAATAGATGGTCACAAGAGAGAGTCTTGCTATAAGAGAAAGAGAGGGGCAAGAATGGCTAAGGAGTGGGCTAACAAGGACAAGTACCACCCTTCTCATGGTGTGCCTGAGCCTCGTATGCCACTACCTAAGGGAAAGGGCTTTGTGTGTAAGGTTCCGGCATGGGGAGATGAGAAATCCCGTAGCCGCGATGGTGGTCTGGAGAGGGCGGTCAGACCGGCCAGGCATGGCGGTCAGGCCGACCCTGCCCAGGGAAGGGCGGTCAGACCGGCCTGGCTAGGTGGTCAGACCGGCCCTCCCTAGATTTCCGAGGTCGTGATGCTGGTGGTTTCAGTTCCCTTGGTCATGGTGCAGATGGTAGACACTTTGAGTCTGGTGGTGTTGAGTTTGCTGGACGTTGTCCACCTCGTGATCAATACGTGTTTGGGAGAGGTCGCAACTTTGAGTCTCAGAGGGGCTACGGACCATGCTTTTCTTTTCGTGGTACTCGTACTCCTCCAGTGAGACGAGAGTGGTTTTCCCTATGGTGGTTCTAGGTTTGATAGGTTTGACAGGATGGATCACAGTTTTGATAGGCGCGGTAGGATGGATGTTGCTAACCCTACTTTTGAGGAAATGGCCCGACACTGGTTTCACACCTTTGGGACTAACCCAGTGTTGAGTCATTTGCTCGTTCTCGCTCTTGGTTTTGAGTTGCAGGTGGGAGTCCGGAGAACATTTGGTTGATATGGGGGGTGGTTCTCCGGCCTCATACCCCGGTGGTGACATGGAGGTACATCACTCTCGGGGATGGTGGACAAGGATAAGTGACTTCTGAAGAAATGATAAAGGTAAGTGAATTTGTGACCTTCAAGTGTGTGGCTTTGGTCAAGCCACTTTGTTCTTTTTGCTCTTTGGCCTTAATGCTTGAGTTTAGGGGGAGATTGTGGGTTTTGTGCTCCTTTGCTTTTTTGCCGGTGGTGTCGAGCCCTTTTCGCCTCCCCTCGAGGAGCCGGTCTTTTTGTGATCTTTGTGTGTGTGGTTGGTTTCCTAAGTTGGTGGTGAAGCTCCTTGTGTAGCATATGTATAGCTTCCCTTTGTGCATGTCCTGCATTTGACATAGCATATGTAACATGATGTGCATGCATCTTTGAATCTTAGGTTGCATGCATTTTGTATCATATGCATTTGTTAGGTAAAGCTTCTCCTATATACATTGTTCACCATGAAGGGCTATATATGATCGTGTGAGCTAGTTTGGTATGCTATGGTTAGTTTGGCTTAGCTATTGATGATCTTGATTTATATCCATGGTTGATGGCTATGTTTTTTGAAAAATGTCTCATATATGCTCTCTCATGTGTAAATGCCTTTATATGATCTTGACATATTTTAGTGGCTTGGTTATGCTCAATTTGTGGTTGGATAGCTAGTTTATTGATCATATGGGGCCAAAGGCTCATTTTCCATCATGAATGTTTAGCCCTCTTGCTTTATCTTATGGAGGGGCATAAGTTCCTTTTTGTTGCAAAGACATTTCATTTACCAATTATAAATCTGAAAAAGAAATGAAAGTGCTTGGAAAATGTGCTCCCATGTCATATGTGCTGAAATTAATTTGCTTTGGGTGCTAAACCGTTGCATGATGCCTACCAATGAGAAGTCTCATACATAGAAGTAGGCACATGGCTCGGTGGCTTTGACATGACATGAGGTGCTTGGGTGTTTGTGATGGTCTTATGATTAGAATGGTCATCCAATCATGAAGTTTGTGTGGCTTTGCCATTTTGACATGTTTTGCTCATGTTTAGGTTTTTCCTTATGAGAGAGTAACTTTTCGCAAAATTACTCAAATCATTTTTAGCCTTGTCCAATGGTTGTGAAACTTGGTGATCATGTAGTTGAGGTTATTACGAACCTGTAGAGTATCTAACTTGCTCGTTTGGACTTGTGTAGCTCCTTGTGATGAATTTTGAATATTTGAGAAGCTATATGTTGAAACTTTTCGCATTTTGCCTTGATTCATGCATTGTCAACAAGGGGGAGAAGTTTGTGCATGTTTTGGGCACCTGGGAGTGTTTGGAAGGTGTTACAATTGGTTCGGGCAAATTTTGAGCAGTTTGGTGCAGGGCCGGTCTCTTGGGGTGGTCTAACCGCCCCCAGGCGGTCAGTTGAGGTGCAGGCGGTCTAACCGCCCTGTGAAGGCGGTCAAACTGCCCTGGGCTGAGTGAGCAGATTTTTGCTCTTTGCTGCATTCCCGTGTTGCATTGCTGCATTGGTTCAGGGGGAGTGCGCTTTGGCTCAGGGGAGCTTGCATATGTGCAGGGGGAGCTCTTTGTGGTGTTCGAGCTTTGGTTCGGTGGTTTGCGCTCTTTGTTTGAGCGTGGTTTTGTCTCGGATGTGTCGAGCTGTTGCCCTTGCCTAAGGGGTCCGAGACTTGTCTTCCTCAAGTGATCTTGCTCTTCGCCTTTCTTGGCTTTCGATCGCTTGTTGAGGTTTCTTTTTATTTGTTTCTTTTCTTTTTCTTTTCTCTCGTGTTACTTCATGTGGGTGTTGTCAATGCACTCATCAAGGGGGAGATTGAGGACCATGTGTGGTTCGAGGACCGGTGGATGGTTGCTTCCTTGTGTGATGAGTGATTGACAACGTTGTGTGGACTGATTCTTGGCTAAGTATAGCATGTGCAGGTTGCGGCTTGACTCGTGTTGGTGCAGGTGAAGAACGAGCGCGAAAGGTCGTTGCCGGTGAGGCCTCCAGGTGTGGAGAAGACAAGTAGGCTTCGTTCGAGGGACCAGGTGGCCAGCGGGGTCAAGTCGGGCCGCATGGTGGCATGAACAGCAAGATGAAGTTGTGGACGGTTTCTTGGTAGAGTCTCAAAACCAAGGTCGAGCCGGGACTACGTGGGAACCGAGTCATGAGTGGAGATTGGCGAAGGCTACACCGAGTTCGCGGGGTTTGCAGTGGTTTACCAGAAAACCACTGGGTTACTCGGTTGAGCCACAAAACCGAGGCCGAAGACTCGACGAGGAGGTGTGGCCACCCAGGCCGGTTCAACCGCCCAGGAGGGGCGGCCAGACCGCCTGGGCCGGTCTAACCGCCCTGGGGGCGGTCTGACCGCCCTGGTCGCTGGCGCCGAGATGCTTCGAAGCGGAGGACACGCGTCGGGATCGCAAGGCTTGCGTCGAGGCTAAGCAGGTTGCGGTCGCCGGGCATCCGTCCGATGAAGAAATTCCGAAGACTTCCAAATTCGCCCTTGAGGGGCTTGTATCCCCAGTTTTAAGTAAGGGTAGTTTAGTCTTTTGGGTGCCTCCTTATATACTCTTTGAGGGGATGGATGGAAGCCAACTCTTGTAACCCTAGCTCATTGGTTTTTCCATTTTCGTTCTCATTGTTTCCTAGTTTTTCCTAGGACTAGCTTGAGAGCTTCATGTGAGATCTAGAGGGAGGGATGGATGTATGGGTGGCAAGCTAGACCTTGTACGAACCTTCATGGTATGTATAGATGGTTCGGCGTTGTTCCTCAAGGTGGTGAAGTGTTTTTCCCGTCCTTCTTTGTGGTGATTTTTGGAGTTCTTTGCTGGCAGTGTTTTGAGGACGATTTCTTGGGGTTTTTGGTGGGTGTCACGTATGAGGATCTTGTGCCTCTTTGGCTGGTGACTTTGCCCCCAAATCTCTCTTGAATCGGACTCGATTTGGTGGTTTTTTCGAGTTGGGCGAGTTCTTGAGCTAGAGAGGCGATTTCTTCGATTCCTCTTGATTGTGAGCGATTCGGGTTGATTCCTTTGAGGTAGAGGTTGCCCAGGAGGTAACACAGCTATTCCCGAAGTTTCGCTGCAATCCGTGGAGTGATTCAGGAGATCGGGCGCGAGGATGTTGAGGTTTGACCCGCGGGTTGGTTTTCTGGAATGGGCGGTCTAACCGCCTGGAGGGGCGGTCTAACCACCCTAGGCCTTCCAGGTCGAAGTTCTGTTTCGTCGGATTTTCCTCTGTGAGTTTGTTCTCCTTGATTAGAGGAGCGTCTGGGTGAAATTTCGGGTCGTTCTCGTGCCGTTTGCTAGGAGTTCTTGTTAGGAGTTCGTTGCTGGGTACAGGAGGTTAGACCGCCCCTGGTAGCCGGTCTAACCGCCCCTAGGCCCTTGGGTGGAGTTTTAGTTTTCGCCAAGATTTTCTGGTAGCTAGCATGGCCCTGACCAGAGGTCTCTGTTGGTGAAACCGTGGTGCGTTTTGGTGCTCGGAAGAGGTGTTTCGGAGGATTTCTTGGTTGCCGGTGGAGGCGGTCTAACCGCCCCCATACCCGGTCTAACCGCCCCCCTCTGGAAAGTCGGCTCCCGAGTTGTTTCCGCTATCGTGGGTGCGTAGGAGTTGAGGTTGCTAGTAGTGTTTGTTCCTAAAACCAGTAGCATTCCAGTGGCTACGTGGTTTTGGCAAACAGAAGGTAGAAGTGTGGAGCGTGTGATTTTGGGGGTCCGACCGAGGGAGTTCATCTTGTCGGAGTTTCAATCTCCTTCAAGAAGAATTTTTATCGGCTCCCATTCACTACCCCCCTCTCTGGTCGCCTAATCAGTCCTTCAAGTGGTATCAGAGCCGGTTCGGATCTTTATTGACTGTAACTAGTCTAAGATCCAAGGATGGCGTACCAAGAATGGGGTTCGGGTCCTCCACACTTCGATGGCAAGAACTACCAGATGTGGAGTAAGCGGATGGGTGTGTTCCTCCGTGGAAAGGGTCAGATCCTTTGGGATGTCACGGTGGACACAGGCTATGTCCAGCTGATGGAATTCCTTGCTCCAGGATAGAGGGACAGATTCGACGCCAACAACAAGGCGGTCAACTACTTGTTTCGTGCTCTGTGTCAGCCTGAGTTCGATCGGGTGCACACCGAGCACTTGTCTTGTAGAATTTGGACGGTGTTGAAGGAGGCTCATGTTGGGAATGCCCAGGTTCAGGCACGGATGTATGCGACCTACCGGAGACAGTACGAGAACTTCACTCATCTCCCCGGTGAGTCCATCGATGCCTTGTTTCAGAGATTCACGGTGGTTGTGAACAACATGAGGGCCAATGTGGACGTGCTCCCGTACGATGATCATGATAGAGCCGTCAAGCTCTTACACTCTTTGGATCGTACAATATGGAGTGGAAAGTTCGAGGCCATTGTGGAGTCGGAGAAGTATGACACTCTGACGGTGAACGAGCTGTTCTCGAAGCTCAAGTCGGCTGAGGTGGATAAGGGCATGACTGCCAAGCTCAAGGGTCCGACTGATTCCCATAGTCTTGCCCTCGTTGGTGGTTCGAAAGGAAAGGCTAACACTAACCCATCCACCAGGATGTTCTCTTTGTCCTCTTTGATGTCTATGCCAGATGAGGAGTTTGATGTGCTTGGAGAGGACGAGCTGGCGCTCCTGACGATGCGGTTCGAAAGGCTGCACGAGAACCGAGTGAACATGAGGAGGAACACGAGGACATGCTTCCAGTGCGGCAAGCCAGGATACTTCGTCGCCGACTGCCCGGAGAAGGTCGAGAACAAGGACAACTACAAGCACAAGTCGAGGAAGGATGGCAAGTACCGGTCGAGGCGCGACCACAAGAGCAAGTACAAGAACAAGCACAAGGACGAGCGACGATCGAGGAAGAAGGAGAGCTGAGGCAAGGCCCGAGCGATAGTTGGAGCGAGCGACGTCGACTCCAGTTCCGCGTACTCCACCTCGAGCTCGAGTAGCAGTGAAGACGAAGATGATCGTCGCAAGAGCAAGAAGTCGTCCAAGAACCTGAGCGGGCTGAGCTGCTTCGCTAGAGACGGTTTCTGCACCATGGCGTTGAGCTCCGGTAGCAAGAAGAGCACACAGAGCGACTCGGACTCTGAGTCCGACGACGAGGTGCATCATGAGCTTCCATTCTTGCGCCAGGAGAATGAACAGCTCGGTACTTTGCTTGATAATCATGATGACATGATTAGAGAGGCAAAGAAAATGAGAAAAGAGCTTAGGTCTTCACTCGAGGATGCTAGGACTAGAGTGGCTGAGCTAGAAACACAGGTGCTTGATAGAAAGCTTGAGATTGATTCCCTTAAGGCTAGTCCTGTTGTTTCTGATGAGGTTGATTGTGCTGATTGCTCCATCTTTCTTGCTGATCTTGCTTTGTTCAAGGAAAAGCATGCCTCCAAGTGTGAGGAACTAGATGTGCTTAGGGTTGAACTGGCTGAGCTTAAATCTAGACCTGCTTTGCTAGGTGCTTGCACTTCTTGCCCTGTTTTGCATGCTAAAATTGATGAGATGCATGCTTACACTAGTTCTCTTGAGGCTAAACTGAAAGAACCCATGCCTACATCATGCTCTACCTGTGAAATGCATGCTTTGAAAAATTTGGAACTTGCACATTATGTTGATCGTTTGCAGGATGAGAATGATGAGTTGAGAAAGTTGATGGGTTGGTTGTCTGGTCATGAGCCTCAGTTGAGAATGATGATCGAGGCATTTAAGAGGCAGGATGGTGAGGTACTTGGGGCAAACAAGGTTGGTGAGGGAAGTGGAGAGAATATCCCAGAGCCACCAAAAACCCACCACAAAAATGATTTCCCTCCAAAACCTAACCATCTTAGGAACCGACTAGACACAACCCCAGCTCCACCCGTGTTTCCTACACCTACAATTGATCTCCAAAAGCCTATCAAGTTTGTGAGCACTTCGGGGAAAGTGTTCTTTGGGAAAGAGAGTGAGAAGGCTAGTGAGGAGAAATCGGTGGAGAAGTTGAGTGGAGAGAAACCAAGTGAGCAGCCCCAATCCAAGCCTAAACCTAAACTTGTGAGGTTCCATTGTGGCTATTGTGGGAAAGAGGGTCACAAGGATGAGTTTTGCTTCAAGAGGAAGCGTGAGGAAAGGATGGCAAAGGAGTGGGCGAACAAGGATAGGTACACTGTGGTGAGAAGTGTTCCGGCATGGGGAGATGTGAGTTCCCGCAGCCGAGGAGCTGTTCTGGAGAGGGCGGTCAGACCGGCCTGGCTAGGCGGTCAGACCGGACTTGCCCAGAGGGGGGCGGTTAGACCGGCCAGGCTAGGCGGTTCAACCACCCCCCCCCCCCCCCCCGGCACCCGGGGCGGAGTGGTTTTCGAGGTGGTGAGTCGAGAGGTTTCAGTTCTGGAGATAGTGGTGCTGGTGGTTGGTCTGGAGAGTCAGCAGGTGGTCAGTTTGCTAGGTATTCCCCCCTCGAGTTCACTACGGGGATGGGGGGAGTCGTAGCTTAGAGGAGAGGAGGGATGGTCCACGAGCCTTCTTTCATGGTTTTGGTCCTCCCTGAGGCAGCGAGGGTTGGTTTCCTCAGAGTGGTTACCGAGGTGGCGTTCGTGGTGGTAGTTTTGGTAGGAAAGATGGTTTGGTGTGTGCTAACCCCACTTTCGAGCAAATGGCACGGCACTGGTTCTACTCTTTTGGTACTAACCCCAGTGCTGAGTTGTTTGTTCGCTCACGTGCTTGTTTTTGAATTTCAGGTGGGAGACTTGAAGAACATTTGGTTGATTGACTCCGGTTGCTCGAGGCATATGACCGGAGACAGGGGGTGGTTCTCAAGTCTCGTCCCGGTGGTGACGAAGAGGTACATCACTTTTGGGGACAATGGGCGTGGGCGTGTGCTTTCAGAAGGTGAGATTAAGGTGAGTGACAAGATCACTCCGAGGAGTGTTGCTCTTGTTCAATCGCTGGGGTACAATCTGCAATCTGTGTCCCAGTTGTTGGATGAGGGCTTTGAGGTGTTGTTTCGGCCAGGTGGTTCTCGGATTTTGGACTCTCGAGGGTACCTTGTTTGTATGGTAGTTCCCGAGGGTCAGGTGTTTCGTGCTGATTTTTCTCAGTCTTCGGGTGTGGAGCGTTGTTTCTTGGCTGGTTCTTTGAGTGAGTTGTGGAAGTGGCATAGGAAGTTGGGTCACTTGAGCTTTGAGCTTTTGTCGCGCTTGAGTAAACTCAATTTGGTCCGAGGATTCCCACGGTTGAGGCTTGAGAAAGAGTTGGTTTGTGCGCCGTGTAGGCATGCCAAGATGGTAGCCTCTTCTCACCCGCCTCTCACCGATGTGATGACTGAGCGTCCATGCGAGCTGCTTCATATGGACCATGTTGGCCCAGCTCGTGTGCGATCTGCGGGTGGGAAGTGGTATGTCCTTGTTGTGGTGGACGACTATTCTTGGTATGCGTGGGTGTTCTTTCTCGAGGATAAGGGGGAGACGTTTGGTTTTGTTCGAGATCTAGTCTTGAGGTTGTGGAACGAGAGGCACAGAGATGTCATACGAGCTATCCATAGTGATAATGGCTCGGAATCCAGAAACTCTCATTTTGAAACCTTTTGTCATGACTTGGGTCTTGAGCACCAGTTTTCGAGCCCGTATACGCCTCCCCAGAATGGCGTGGTGGAAAGGAAGAACAGGACCTTGTGCGAGATGGCTCGGACGATGCTTGATGAGCATAGGACTCCGAGAAGGTATTGGGCTAAGGCGGTGAATACCGCATGCTATGTGTCAAACAGGATCTACCTCAGAGTGCACACGAAGAAAACATGCTATGAGTTGATGCATGGTCGCACACCCAAGGTGAGTCACTTCCATGTATTTGGTTGCAAATGCTTTATTCTGAAGAAAGGCAAGAAGTTGGATAAGTTTGAGGCTAGGTCTGTCGATGGTGTTTTCTTTGGTTATGCATCTCATTCTAGAGCATATCGTGTGCTCAATCTTGAAATGAACCAAATCGTGGAGACTTGCGAGGTAACCTTCGACGAGACACAGCCACGTAGTCAGCTTGTCTTTCAGTGTACAGGTGATGATGAGCTTGGCGAGGAGATCTTTCAGGAGGAGGAGCATGAACATGGAGATGACGAAGATGGTGGTGCGGTGCCTCCGGCTGAACATGCACCCACTACTTCGACTACAGTGGTGGACGGACCCTCTCCTACACCTACGACGACAAATCAAGAACGAGGAGAAGCTGATGTTGAGGGGGAGGTAGCATCGAGGCGAGAACCACCCCGGCGAGTAAAAGTGGATCACCCAGCTTCGAGGATCATCGACGACATGAATGAACGCACTACACGGTCGAGGGTTCGAAACAATTCTCATTTCGCTCATGTTGCATTTGTTGCTACTTTTGAGCCCAAAGACATTGGACACGCACTATCTGATCACAATTGGGTTAATTCGATGCATGAGAAGTTGGAGAACTTTGAGAGGAATCAGGTTTGGGAGTTGGTTGACCCTCCGCCAGGGTGTAAGCCGATTGGTACAAAGTGGGTGTGGAAAAACAAAGAGGGAGAGAAAGGTGAGGTTGTGAGAAACAAGTCGAGGCTTGTTGCTCAGGGGGTCAGTCAGAAGGAGGGGATCAACTACGAGGAGACCTTTGCTCCCGTAGCCCGTTTGGAGGCGATTAGGATCCTTCTACCTTTTTCGTGGCTAAAGGGTTCAAGTTGCACCAAATGAATGTGAAGAGTGCTTTTCTGAATGGTGTGTTGGAGGAAGAAGTGTATGTGAGGCAACCTCCGGGGTTTGAGAGTGAGAAGTACCCCCACCGGGTGTACAAGTTGAGGAAGGCGCTGTATGGGTTGAAGCAGGCGCCTAGAGCTTGGTATGGTAGGTTGAGGGGGTTCTTGTTTGAGAGATGTTTTGAGATGGGGAAGGTCGATCAGACCTTGTTTTTGCTGAGGCAGGGCAGAGATATCCTGATTGTGCAGGTGTACGTGGATGATATTGTCTTTGGTGGCTCGTCTAACTCTCTTGTTGCAAGGTTTGCAGAGGATATGAGCAGGGAATTTGAGATGAGCATGATGGGCGAGTTGTAGTTCTTCCTCGGGCTACAAATCAAGCAATCAAAGGAAGGAACATTTGTGCACCAAGCTAAGTACACCAAGGATATTGTGCGGAAGTTCAAGATGGAGGATTCCAAGGCTATGACGCCGATGAGTACGACTACAGCTCTTGATGCGGACGAGGAAGGTGAACACGTGGACCAGAAGGAGTACCGGAGCATGATCGGGTCACTCCTCTACTTGACGGCGACGAGGCCGGACATTCAGTTCTCGGTGTGTCTGTGCGCTCGTTTTCAAGCGTCTCCGAGGACTTCGCATCGACAAGCGGTGAAGCGAATTTTCAGGTACTTGCATCACACTCCCGACTTTGGCCTTTGGTACTCCGCATCCTCTTCTTTGGCGCTTCATGGTTTTTCAGACGCGGATTTTGCCGGGTGTCAGTTGGATAGCAAGTCCACTTCTGGGACTTGCCAGTTTTTGGGATCTTCTTTGGTGTCTTGGTCTTCCCGCAAACAGTCGAGTGTTGTTCAATCTACTACCGAGGTAGAGTACGCTGCCGCTACTAGTTGTTGCTCTCAACTCCTTTGGATTTCATACACCATGAGTGACTTTGGTGAGGAGTATACCCATGTTCCACTTCAATGTGATAGCACCAGTGCCATAAGCGTTGCAAAGAACCCAGTGCTCCATTCCAAAACTAAGCACATAGAAGTGAGGTATCATTTTCTGAGAGACAACGTAGAGAAGGGAAAGATAGCATTAATACATGTACCCACACATGACCAAACCTCTAGATCAAGCAACTTTCACTCGTTTGCGGGGGGGGGGGGGACTTGGTGTGTGTTTGATTTCTTGAGTTGGGTGTGTGGGAGCTCCTTTGTAGCATATGTATAGTTTCCTTTGTGCATTTCTTGCATTTGGCATGGCATATGTAACATGATGTATAGGCATCCTTGTATCTTAGATTGCATGCATTTTGTATCATATGCATTGGATAGGAAAAGCTTCTCCTATATACATTGTTCACCATGGGATGCTATGTATGTCTTTGTGAGCTTGTTTGGTATGCTATGGTTAGTTTGGCTTAGCTCTTGATGATCTTGATGAATAATCCATGGTTGATGGCTATGTGTTTGAAAATGTCATATATATGTTCTCTCATGTGTAAACGCCTTTATATGATCTTGAGTTTTAGTGGCTTTGCTATGCTTAATTTGTGGTTGGATAGCTAGTTTATTGATCATATGGGGCCAACGGCTCATTTGCCATCATGAATGTTTAGCCCTCTTGCTTTATCTTATGGAGGGGCATAAGTTCCTTTTTTGTCGCAAAGACATTTCATGTACCAATTATGAATCTAAAAATGAAATGTAAAATGCTTGCAAAATATGCTCCCATGTCATTTGTGCTGAAATTAATTTGCTTTGGGTGCTAAACCGTTGCATGATGCCTACCAATGAGAAGTCTCATACATAGAAGTAGGCACATGGCTCGGTGGCTTTGACATGACATCAGATGCTTGTGGGTGTTTGTGACGGTCTTATGATTAGAATGGTTGTCCAATCATGAAGTTTGTGTGGCGATGCTATTTTGACATGTTTTGCGCATGTTTAGGTTCTTGCTTATGAGAGAGTAACTTTTCGCAAAATTACTCAAATCCTTTTTAGCCTTGTCCAATGGTTGTGCAACTTGGTGATCATGTAGTTAAGGTCGTTACGAACCTGTAGAGTATCTAACTTGCTCATTTGGACTTGTGTAGCCTCTTGTGATGAACTTTGTATATTTGAGAAGCTATATGTTGATACTTTTCGCATTTTGCCTTGACTCATGCATTGTCAACAGGGGGAGAAGTTTGTGCATGCTTTGGGCACCTGGGAGTGTTTGGAAGGTGTTCAAATTGGTTCGGGCAAATTTTGAGCAGTTTGGTGCAGGGCCGGTCTCTTGGGGCGGTCTAACCGTCCCCGGGCGGTAAGTTGTTGTGAAGGCGGTCTAACCGCCCTGGGCTGAGTGAGCAGATTTTTGCTGTTTGCTGCATTCCTGTGTTGCATTGCTGCATTGGTTCAGGGGGAGTGTGCTTTGGCTCAGGGGGAGCTTGCATATGTGCAGGGGGAGCTCTTTGTGGTGTTCGAGCTTTGGTTCGGTGGTTTGCGCTCTTTGTTCGAGCATGGTTTTGTCTCAGATGTGTCGAGTCGTTGCCCTTGCCTAAGGGGTCCGAGACTTGTCTTCCTCAAGTGATCTTGCTCTTCGCCTTTCTTGGTTTTCGATCGCTTGTTGAGGTTTCTTTTTATTTTGTTTCCTTTTCTTTTTCTTTTCTCTCGTGTTACTTCATGTGGGTGTTGTCAATGCACTCATCAAGGGGGAGATTGAGGACCATGTGTGGTTCGAGGACCGGTGGATGGTCACTTCCTTGTGTGATGAGTGATTGACAACGTTGTGTGGACTGATTCTTGGCTAAGTATTGCAGGTGCAGGTTGCGGCTTGACTCATGTTAGTGCAGGTGAAGAACAAGCGCGAAAGGTCGTTGCCAGTGAGGCTTCCAGGTGTGGAGAAGACAAGTAGGCTTCGTTCGAGGGACCCGGTGGCCAGCGGGGTCAAGTGCGGGCCGCATGGTGGCATGAACAGCAAGATGAAGTCGTGGACGGTTTCTTGGTAGAGCCTCAAAACCAAGGTCGAGCCGGGACTACGTGGGAGCCGAGTCATGAGTGGAGATTGGCGGAGGCTACACCAAGTTCGCGGGGTTTGCAGTGCTTCACCAGAAAACCACTGGGTTAGTCAGTTGAGCCACAAAACCGAGGCCGAAGACTCGACGATGAGGTGTGGCCACCCAGGCCGGTTCAACCGCCCAGAAGGGGCGGTCAGACCGCCTGGGCCGGTCAGATTGCCCGGGCCCGTCTAACCGCCCAGGGGGTCGGTCTGACCGCCCTGGCCGCTAGCGCCGGGATGCTTCAAAGCAGAGGAGACGCGTCGGGATCGCAAGGCTTGGGTCGAGGCTAAGCAGGTTGCGGTCGCCGGGCATCCGTCCGATGAAGAGAATCTGAAGACTTCCAAATTCGCCCTTGAGGGGCTTGTATCCCTAGTTTTAAGTAAGGGTAGTTTAGTCTGTTGGGTGCCTCCATATATATTCTTTGAGGGGATGGATGGCAGCCAACTCTGGGAACCATAGCTCATTTGTTTTTCCATTTTCTTTCTCATTTTCCCCTAGTTTTTCTTAGGACTAGCTTGAGAGCTTAGTGTGAGATCTAGAGAGAGGGATGGATGTATGGGTGGCAAGCTAGACCTTGTACGAACCTTCATGGTATGTATAGATGGTTCGACATTGTTTCTCAAGGTTGAGAAGTGTTTTTCCCGTCCTTTTTTGTGGTGATTTTCGGAGTTCTTTGTTGGCGGTGTTTTGAGGACGTTTCTTGGGGTTTTTGGTGGGTGTCACGTATGAGGATCTTGTGCCTCTTTGGCTGGTGAATTTGCCCCCAAATCTCTCTTGAATCGGACTCGATTTGGTGGTTTTTCGAGTTGGGTGAGTTCTTGACCTAGAGAGGAGATTTCTTCGATTCCTTTTGATTGTGAGCGATTCGGGTCGATTCCTTTAAGGAGAGGTTGCCCAGGGGTAACCCAGCTATTCCCGAAGTTTCACTACAATCCGTGGAGTGATTCTGGAGATCGGGCGCGAGGAAGTTGAGGTTTGACCCGCGGGTTGGTTTTCTGGAAGGGCGGTCTAACCGCCTGGAGGGGGCGGTCTAACCGCCCTAGGTCTTCCAGGTCGAAGTTCTTTCACCGGATTTTCTTCTGTGAGTTTGTTCGCCTTGATCAGAGGAGCGTCTGGGTGAAATTTCGGGTCGTTCTCGTGCCGTTTGCTAGGACTTATTGTTTGGAGTTCGTTCTGGGTACAGGAGGTTAGACCGCCCCTGGTAGCCGGTCTAACCGCCCCTAGGCCCTTGGGTGGCGTTTTGGTTTTCGCCAAGATTTTCTGGTAGCTAGCATGGCCCTGACCAGAGATCTCTGTTGGTGAAACCGTGGTGCATTTTGGTGCTCGAAAGAGGTGTTCCGGAGGATTTCTTGGTTGCCTGGTGGAGGCGGTCTAACCACCCCCATACCCAGTCTAACCGCCCCCCTCTGGACAGTCGGCTCCCAAGTTGTTTCCGCTATCGTGGGTGCGTAGGAGTTGAGGTTGCTGGTAGTGTTTGTTCCTAGAACCAGTAGCATTCCAGTGGCTACGTGGTTTTGGCAAACAGAAGGTAGAAGTGCGGAGCGTGTGATTTTGGGGGTCCGACCGAGCGAGTTCATCTTGTTGGAGTTTCAATCTCCTTCGGGAAGAATTTTTATCGGCTCCCATTCACTCCCCCCCTTACTGGTCGCCTAATCGGTCCTTCAGTTAGACCGCCCCCAGGCCGGTCTAACCGCCCTGTCTGGCCAAATGGTCATGGCTCTGGATCAACTGTTGCCTTTGTCGGTTGTGCCTGGTACATTGGTTCAGAGTCAAAATAATGCTTATGGTACTGTTTCACCAATGTATAACACAATAGCTCACACAACACCACCTATCTCTAATGTTACTCCATCTTATGGTGTGCCTAATGATGTGTTTACCGACTTGCATCGCATACAAAATCCTAATCAACACCCTGTGAGTAACATAAGAACAACTACAGTGCAATCTCAGTTAGCTGCTAGGAATGAATTGACTCAATTTAAGGAAGAGATAGCTAACATGATGAAAAATAAACTCGGTGTTAATATGGGTAATACTATATTGTCTCAAAAACCATATATGGCTAATTTTGTGTCTATGCGGAAAGTAGTCTCGACATTAACTCGTAAGAGCGCTGAGATCTATCTCTCGATGGTCGGTGCTAAGCAACTAGTGACACGGGGTTTATCTTGGTTCCGGCCGGGGCCGTACGTCCAGCAGTGGTGTGCTAGAGGCACTATATTGCGTTGCACCGTGGTGCTTGCAGAGGGGAGCTACAAGTGATGTGGGAGAGGAGGCAGGGCCTCCAGGTCCCTGAGGTTTGATTGAGGCAAATGCCAATATCGTGGTGAAGGCAAAAAGCGTATGAGTGAGAGCTATCTGTCGTCCCCCTACGGCCAGGGGACTGCCCCTCCTTTTATAGGCTAAGGGGAGGCAGTTTTATAGGCGTGTCGTACTGTTCTACCTACGTGTGGCGGTATGGCGTATAGTGCAGCGGAGCAGACGGCCGTCCTAGTGAATCTGGCTTCTGGCGGAGCATCACGGCGTGCCCTGTATCCGTCCAGGAGCGGCTTCGAGGGTGGTGGTGTGGGAACTTCTTCCTTGGTCATCATGCGTGCGTCATCTCGAGGGTCGGGCTGACGGAAGGCCGGCGGTTGCACAGCGCGGGCGTGGTGGCATCTTGTCGCCCCGTACTCCCACAACGTCGGGGATGGCACTGCAGTGCCCGGGATGGTGTCATGGTGGCGGGGATGGTCGCACAGGGCCGATGGTGATGGAAGAGACACGCTTCACTGGTCCGACGTCACGGCATTGTCCTAGGCGAGCGCGGAATAGGCGTCCGTCCCCCTTTCGAGGGTTCCGCCGTCCTCCTTCGAGGGTGTGGCGCGTCGGCCGTACGAAAAGTGGGTAGCACAGTGTCACGGAGCTGACACTAGCTTTACCGCATAGTGCCGTATAGTGGCGGGGATGGCATCACCGGGAGGGTTGGCGGAACAGCGCCGAGATATGATTCCCAAGCGTGTCAGAGGGACGGCATGGCGTGGATTCGTCTTTGACTTGGGCGCCCGCGTGTGTCAGAATCATAAATGCTCCGGTCGGGGGAGTAGTTACGGGGGAGGCGAGCCCGTGAGCCTCGAGCGAGGAGGAGATTCGCTCAAGGGGGTGTCTAGCTCTCGAGCGAGGCGGAACCTCACCGAGGGGGCGTCCAACGCTTGAGCGAGGCGGAACCTCACCCCAGGGCGCTTCCAGCCCTCGAGCGAGGCGGAACCTCACTGCGGGGGCTTCCGGCCCTCGAGCGAGGCGGAATATCGATAGTGTGGAGCTGTGCCCATCGATCGAAGCGGAGTTTCGCCCGAGGGTGGATGGGGCTGACTGTTCTGGTGGGCCGCTGGGGCCACCAGGACTGTGGGCCTCTGCTACTGAGCTGTGACTGTCTTGGGTGTGTTTTAAGCTTGTGAGTTCGTTTGTGTTTTGTTTTTTGCGAAAGATAATGGGTTTCCCCCGGTTTTTTAGGGGACCCCTGTGGCCGTCCCCGACAGTAGACCTCGAGCATCTGCGGTGGTATCCGTTAGCATCCCGCAGATGCTGATGCTTGCTGATGGGACTTTCTTCCCTCCTGGTTGCTGTGCTATTCCGTGGGGGCGCTAGCGGACCCGTGTGTCTAGCACCCGAAGCCTTGGGGGAGTGCGTATACTCCTTCAAGGTTTTTCCACAGTGTCGTCATTGTGCGAGGTGTTGGTTTCAGCCGGCATCGGTGGTGGTTCAGCCAGCCTCGGCGGTGCCATGCGCACGTATTGACACTCGCACACGTTCGGTGCATACCCAGGAGGTGTAGTAGTGCGTCAAGCCCCCGAGCCTGGGCCCGTTCAAGGCGATCGGGTGGGCTCTCCGACTTGTTTGTACGCCCCTTTGCCGTCCCTCCTCGGGACAAAGGGGTGAGGTGTCCACAACTCCCATCGAGCGGGTCACGAATTGCGGGTTCCTCTTCGAGCTGTTATCGGGTGATTCAAGTGGACGGCCATGCCCCATTTGATAAGGGTTGGCTCATGGTCCGGAGACTCGTCCATGAAAGCGCTTACGTGGGTGTGCTAGTGTTGACGGTGAATTTCCGTCAACCTAGAGTACTTGTTATACATTGGTTTCGATTATGATTTGCAACTAACCCGCCACTAGGCATACTAATGATATAACAAGTTCACACTTGCATGTCGATTTTGGAGTTTGTTGTTTACGCAGGAAATTAACGTTAAAGAGGAGACTTTCGGGATAAGTTCATCACGCACTTCAATAGAAGATCATGAAGCCCGTCACAAGTCAAGACACGAAGTGAATAAGACTCCAAACAACCCAAGGACCGAAGCATCAACACGCAAAACTCCGGGGATTTGGATGTTTACCAACGAGATTAACTCGGCCCGAGAGATATTCTCGCAGCAAACGAGACAGCATGATCTTTCGGTACAGATTCGGAGACTTAAACGGTCTTTAATGGCAAAAGTTTGACTACCAAAGTTGTGGGCCTCGACGATGCCTTCGATTTGGACATGTGGAAGGCCCAATTTGGATAAGGGAGCTAGGAGATATGACCCCCGAAATCCCTGCTGCGCAGTCAGTCCGAAATCAGAACAGATTATCTTCCAAGGCCGATTTGGAGATCTTATCTTCGTTTTTAAGGAAAGACATGAATACCAAAGTTGAAGATAATTTCGTGGCACACAACCTGGACACCAAATTTGCATTATTTGGAGTCCGAACGTGGGAGATATGGCGTTGGCAAGGAAGGACTGCGAATCAGGAAAATCTGGCTGATTTTATGGAAACCATGTTTGCTTCTCTCCCAAGGAGGATTTCGTGCAAGGCAAGGTGGAGCACGCCCAAAGGCACCTCAAGGACATAAATACAACCCCCCTAGGCGCCCCAATATGGTGACCCATCGAACAAATCATCCTACCGACGCCAATCACCAGAAAACCGCCGCCGCAAGATGAGGGAGAGAGTTAGATGAGCTTGTCGCAAGGATCAACACCGGCAGAGAGAAGGAAGCAAGAGGAGGACTCCAAGCCGGTGGCCTAGGGGTGTTCCCAAGCTCCATCGCCTCCATCTCCATCGACGACGTTCTCCGGAGTCTCCATCACCCCTATGTGCTTCAATCCGTGTAAGATGATGGGGTAATGTCTCCGTTCATCCCTAGGATTAGATGGATACATGCTATGTGATCGCTACTCGATTTGTGGTTTCAATCTATTGTTTTCATGATGATGATGCTTTAATGATTAAGGTTAGCTACCGTGTTTTTCGGGCGTATGATATCCGCTACTCCCATAGATTCCATCAACATACCGTGTCCATCATAGGTCTAGTCATGAATACCTTCGCGTAGTGACAGTACGAGAGGAGGGAAAGGGCGAAACCGTGGTCACAACCCCCGGTAGATTGGTTTACCGCTTTCGTGTAGTAGATGCATACCTTGTTATCCTAGATCCTAGGGAGGGAACGCTTATCTTTCTTAATCACTCTCTTGTGTTCACCCTTTACCATATAGTTTAACCCTAGATTTGTTTGTTCAACTTAACTTAGATTAACTTAGGTTAGATTGTTTTACCTTTAGATAAATACTCTTTCAAAGGTTTTCCATTCAACTAGATTAGTGCTTGGTTAAGCGCTAGTAATCCCCTTGCTCCGCGGATTGACAAGAACCTTGGGAATCCCGTGGTGAAAAAGGTGTAGGTCCGTACGCTTGCGGATCGTAGGTGGATACGAGTTTTATCCGTCAACAGCTAGGCAGGGCTCGGCCCCGTTCGTTGGGGGTCGAGGGCGCGAAAGCTCTCCCTCGATGGTATCCCTCGACTAGCTGCCCTCGTTGGCTCTTGAATACGACAAGCGGGGCACCCTCGAGCTGGTGAGCTTGAGGATAGGCTCGATTGCGCGCGCCCTCGTCATCCCTAACTCTGTTAATCTGGGGCGCCTGTTCAAACCCTTCGAGGGTCAGGCTTCGAACCCCTGATCAGTAGGGCCGTTGCGGGGGTGGCAGCTAGGTGCCCCCGTCTTGTTTACATCTGCAGGATTCGTGGGTTCGTGGCCAAGCCGGCCCTCGAGCTACTGATCAGTAATCCTCCAGATTCGAGGGTACCTGTGGCGCCCACTTTTGCTGAGCGGGGTTTGAAACCACTGGTTAGTATGTGCACCCTTCAAGGCTTTGGTTTTTTCGAGCCCTAGGCTCAGGCCGTGCGAGGGTCACGCTTACTCGGTAAGGGACCAAGCCATTGAATGCCCACAGTCGTGGCTGTGGTCGTGCACGGCAGGCGTGCCTTTTCAGGCGGCGCAGCAGCGCGTGTAGTGGGCGTCATGGGGGCAGACGTGACGAGCCGCCGCGACCCTTCGGTTGCCGCGCCGCAATGATCGCGCACGCGCGTGCGCCTAACTGTTTCGGTGCAGTGGGTCCTGCTTGCTAGTGGTAGATGCAACTGCCTGCAGTTAATGCGCACGGCACGCGGTTTGGGGAGCGTCGCTCCCTTAGATCTATAAATCCAAGGAGAGGGAGGGGAAGTCCCTTACCTTATCACTTAGCGCCGCCGCCCTTTGCTTCCTGCCTTCGCTTCCCAGCTACATGCCCTTTTGTTTTCGCCCACCGCTCGCTCCGTCTTCGCGCGCAGCCGCCAACGCCAATGGCTCCCACTCAGCCAATCATGGTGCTGGACCCACTGCCGTGGAGTCGTCCGACGGTGACGACATTCGCCTTGAACAAGCTTGTGAATGGCGGTCAGCTGGCGCCGAACGTGGAGGGGTCGCCCACGATGTGGATCGTTCTGCCGGCGACGGATCAGGAGCCCAACCTGTCATTCGGCTACGTAGTCAGCTTCGCCCGGTACCATGAGCGCGGCTTCGCCGCGCTGGTGAGCTGCTTCATGCACGAACTGTGTCACCATTACGGGGTGGAGCTTCACAACTTCACTCCAACGCGATTTCACAAGCGGCCACCTTCGTCGGCGTCTGTGAGGGATTCCTAGGGATCCATGTGAACTGGGATCTCTGGGTCCACCTGTTCAGCACGAAGCTGCATACACTCGCCACGGCCGAGACATGGGTGCCCCGGGCTGTGCACGACGACGGCCTGTCGATCTCGCTGCGGGACTCGAGTTCTACATCCCCTGCACGATGACATCCAACAATGCAGAATGGGAGAGGGGATGGTTCTACCTTCGCAACGACGGGCCCGACCTCCCCCCTACACCGACAAGGTGCTGAAGGAGAAGGCCGACTCCTGGCACCACGACCTGTCCCCTTCTTCGCGCCAGGATCAGCTGGAGTCACTCCTGAACGCGCTGAAGAACCTTGCAGACACCGGGTTGGGCGCGGCTTCGGTCCTCGCCAACCTTTACCATAGGCGGATCGTCGCCCTCATGGAGAGGGAGCTCCGCATCTACGAGATGAGCGAGGTGGCCAACCCTACGTTGTTGGCGCGTTCGCGGTTGCTGCACGACCGCTTCCCTCCGGAGTACGCGGCCACAACGGCGAGGCGCGCCATCAGCCTCAAGGCCAGGCGGCACAGCAATGACGACCTCTGGTCGTTCGTTATGCTCCCTGACACCCCGACGGTGAGTAGGACTTCCTCCTTTCGTCGTTCCCTCACGATGCATCGATGCGATCTTGACAGCCATTTTCAGTAGAGGGTGACCATGGATGCCTCGCAATCTGACCCGCCCACTCCCCGAGCCTGAGTAGTCGCCCGCGCCGCGCAACGGCGAGAGCAGGAGTGGGCTGCGCGCAGGAAGGAGAGGAGGATCCAGCGGCGGGAGCGTTGAGAGCAACAGAGCGAGGAGTATTGGCTGCGCGAGCAGCAGGGGCTCTCTCCCCCGACGACCCCGGAGAATTCGTCATCGTCATCGTCGTCGGAGGAGGAGAGCGACAGGGGGCGGGCCCCCGAGAGGTTGAATCCCCCACCCCCGTCACCGAGGGCCGCAGAGGTGGCAGAGGAGCAGGCACCCGCGACGGGCGCGGTGGCGCCCGGCCGCCGGCCGATCGGGAGAGGAGGTCGCACGCACCACAGACGTGCCGACAAGCGCCGCGGTGATGGAGGCAGGCGCCGCCGCGGCGGCTCCCGAACCCTCGAGAAAGAGGAAGCGGGGCTTCTCGAGTTTAAGGTAGGTGGCGTTCTCCCTAGGTGCCCTCGATTTTGAGGGGCTGGAGCTTAATCTTGTGTTCCCGTTCGCAGGGTGGCTCCTAGCTCCTGCTAAGGCGCTTAGGTCAGACGCGTCTGTGCCCACGAGGCGGCGCTCGTCGAGACTGCCACAAGCGGCAGGGAGCGCGGCGGCGACGACCGAGCCACCACGCGGCACGGCCGTGGCCACGGAGTCACGGCAGGAGGTGGCGGTTGCAGCGGTGGTCACAACTACGGCAACCACCGCGTCAACGGTTCCATCAGTGCCTGCCCACACTGTTGGCGATCGGGCGGCCGCGGTGGAAATCCCTGACGACGACGCCCCACCGCTTGGATGGGGCCAGTGGGAGAACTGGCCCGCGCCAGCCCCCGAGCCCGTGGCGGGTGTGCTTGTGATGCGGGAGGATGGCTGCGTGATGCCGTGGCATCCGACGCACGGCGCTGAGCCCTCGTCATCGCGTGCCGCCCTCCCTGCCCCAGATGGCACCGTTGCGCGCCCGGAGCAGGAGTAGGAGCTCGCTAGCGTGCCGCCGGCCCGCTTTAACGAGGCCCAGGCCGAGCAGGCGTTGTGGCAAGAGTTTCGAGACCATGATGCCTCGCTCAACAACACGCTGAACGAGGCGCTGCGGATCCACGTTGGTCCTGCGTGGCGGATTTCCATGTACGCATTTTCTGTTGAAATTTGGAGTTCCTTGCCCCCTCATCTCTTCCGCGCTCGCATTTCTCCTGACTCAGTTTCTCTCTTACCTAGTTTGCTGGTGACAGGAGTTGGAGGGTCGAGCCCGAGAGATGTACGGCCGCCTCTACCGGCTGAGGTACGAGCGTAACTGGTACCGGGACCAGTACGACGCCCTTGTCGAGGCCCTGCAGACCGGCAATGGGTGGCTGTAGTATCAGGTGGGGGCCATGCGTGACGAGCTGCTGGAGCAAGACGCCTAGGTTGCGGACGAAGCCTCCGCAGTCACGAAGTTGAGGATGGTGCTCTTGGAGCGGGACGAGGCACTGCGGAAGGTGCGCGAGGACACGGCCGCGGTGCGGGTCGCAGAGGCGGAGTTCGAGCGGGAGCTGACTTCCGCTCGAGCCCAACTCCAGCAGGACCGTGCAACCCTCGAGGGGCTGCGGTCTTGGAAGAGCCAGGTCGAGGAGAAGGCCAAGGAGGCCGAGCAGCTAAGGACCAGGCTGGCGGACAAGGCCGCCTCCCTTGCCTCGATGGGGGAGCAGCTTCGGCAGGAGCGGGACGCGCGCCAGCAGGCGGAGGCTCAGCTCCAGCAGGAGCGGACCGCCCTTGCTGAAGCTCGGACCGCCCTCGAGCGCGAGCGCACGGTGCGAGAAGAGGCACCGGGCCTACTCCAGCAGGAGCGCGCCGCGCTTGAGGGTCGCAGGTAACCCTCAAGCATCGGGATGAGGATATCTCACGGCTCAACGGGGAGCTGAACCAGCTAAGCGTCTCCCACAAGGATCTGCGCCAGGCCGTCGAGGAACAGGAAGCCACGATCCTTGGCCTGCGGCAGGCAGCTGAGACCGTGCGCACGACCCTCGAGACACAGAAGAAGCAGGTTGAAGGTGAGTCGCCTTTTGTCTGTCTTTCTCTTGTTGGCTTGGTTTATTTGGGATCTTCTCCCAATTCTATGTCGTGTTTTTGGTTTTCAGGCCTGCGGACTGCTCTTGGGAACTCGGTGACCCAGGCGCAGGCGGTCCAGGCGGCCTACAACTCCTTGCAACAGCAGTTGGAAGAGCTGTGGGCCGCCGCCCTCGAGGCATGCCGGGGGTCGAGGAAGGCAAGGTGCAGGACGGGAGCTCGATGGCAAGTCGCCTCCGCACCCTCAGCAGGCACGTTGCCCAGCACACGCGTCGCGCCCTTCACCTGGGTGTCCAGAAGGCCCTCGACGTGGTGGCCACCCACTACCAGGTCGACCTCGAGGCCGTCTCTACGAGCTATGTCATTCCTATTGGCGTCGACAATGAAGTGGCGATGAACCGTGCAGATGCGCTCGCTGCTTCTGCCGTTGACGTCCTCGCCGAGGACTTCATGGCTTCCTCTTCTCGGACGCTCCCCCGGCGGGTGGCCCTCAAGCCTGAAAATCGTTGGGCGTGTTGTGCCTTTTATGTTTTTGTGTTAGTGTTTGGGCCAAGCGGCCATGTAATAAACATTTGTTGTTTAAAACATTTGGATATTTGTAAGTTGAAGCACTTGTTGTTTACTTCGACGGCTGTGTGGTTCTGTCACTACCGTTTTCTTGGATGAATCTTGGCCGGGAAGGTTTCGTTCGCATGAGTAGCTTATAGGCAAAGCGGCGAGGGGGAAGGGTCGTATACTGCTGGAGGCGTGGGCTATCCCCGACTCGCGCTTCTTCGCCCTTTGGCTGCTCGCGTCCCACGTGAATTTACCCGAAGCTTAGATCGAGACATACTTAGCACATTTGCGACAAGTTTTTGTGAAAAAATGGGACCATTTTTTGTTTGGGAGGATGCCCACCGTAGTAGCCCCCGAGGGAGACTTGGTTTTCAGGGGAAAGCCGATGTGACAACCCACCTAGGCAAATACGTACTATTGCCTAAACCAATCCACTTTGGTCATTAAGCAATAATAAAGCATCATCCTGTCGTTAGTCACCGGGTTAACACCCGGTAAATCACTTATATAGCAACAAGGATCGACATATTTGCATTAAACTCACGCGAAGGCGAGTCCAGAGATACAACATGATTAACGTCCGGAAATTTACCCCGAAGGGTTCAATTATTACAAAATGAAGTCCTTGACATGACAACGTAGTTCAGAGTTTTTAAAACAGCGGAATTAAACTAAGCGGAAAGCGAGAACACCATGGGAGGCCAGCCATGATGCCTTCATTCGTCGTCCTCCACCCACTCCAGCTCCCAGCTGGGCGGGATCTCTCCGGGCCACACATCACCAAAGGCATTACCTGGAGCAATAGATTAGCAAGGCTGAGTATACTAATACTCAGCAAGACTTACCCGTCGGTGATAAGTACTTCACCAACTCTAGACATGATAGGCTTTTTGGCCACTGGATTTTCCTTTGCTGAAAAGTAACAAAGAGTATGTCCTTACTTTCAAGATTTTAGCACAAGTTCTAGTGGGTTTATTCTTTTCTAAATTAGCCATCTATTGCAGACCAGGTTGTACAATACAATTGATCAAGCATAATATTCATCAACTTCCATCATTAGGGATCTCATGGCTAGTGGAGTAAGTAGTCTCAGATAACGGTGAGAGGCCGACAATCGATTGATTCAAACCTTGCAAGGTAGACCTAAACACACGGTGGGATGACCCCACGAGGACAACCACCAAGCGGTCCCCAAAACTCTTCGGATCAGGATCGAATCTTAGAGTCTTTGGTGCAGGCTATCCGGTGTACCCCGTGAGGCACCCGGACTCACCATAGACCACCAGTAGCTAGCCGTGAGATGCATCCCAAGATGAGTAGTAGTAAGACCCCTCACCGCCTCATTAAGGTACTAGGCTTACCGGTCGCATTCCCGACAAGTGCTTAGTACGTTCAAACACTTAGCCCACAATAGCCATCGGACCGGAGCCCGCATCCATGCTCATACCACATGAGCAATCCATTTAAGGAGATCTTATGATTCCAACATAAGGACCTAATCTCGCGAGTGACATCATCACCTGACTTGTAACGGTCCTATAGCGTGGCAGCTGTCGACCTATTATACTAGTAAGGACTAGGTACCTAGGGATCATGCATCTAAGGTTCCATACAACTCCTGAACTTAAATGCACAATCATCCATAGATAGTTGCAATATAAATTTTGAAATACTAGGTTAAATGCACCGGGGCTTGCCTTCATCAGCAGTGTTCGCCTGAGCCCCCTCGGTGTCTTTGAGTACTTCCACGTACTGCAATGCAACTTCCGCTCCTCTTTCCTCTACTTCCGGCACGAGCGAGTACACTGTCGGGAAGGTCTACACGGAATGCAATGCAAGGTCCAGGTGATGTGATAGATTACTTTATCTTATCCAGCTCTTGTTGGCCACATTCACCTTAACAAATAATTAATTATTAATTCCTTTTCATGAATGTTATTATTGATGTGTGTTTATTCTTTTAATTAAACACTTAACTAATATTTCCTTTTATAATTGTTATTTCATGTGAGGATTTGTCATCCCATCTTTCAATAGCAGAAGTGTGCATAAATTGTAATTAATTACATTTAACTTCTTAAACAACAAGGGTGTATTCCTGGATCTTAAATAAGCTTTGCAACCATTTTATAGAGGGTTACAAGGAAAAAGGTACATTTTTTATTTAACCAAACCTTAAACTTATAAAGGCCTCCAAAGCTTTTATTTAAACAATAAATCATTAAAAAACCAGTGGAGGGTCTCTTAAGCACCAAAACACCTATACTAGGCCACTGAACACACATGCAGGCTTGGAAGGGCAAGAAATTAATTATACCAATAATTACAAAAGGCTAAACACATGAACAGGATAAAAGCATATAAAAATAACTAAGCATCCAATGGCTCCAAACTTCATCACACATGTTCTATGGTCCAACACTAACCTAGAAAAGCAGTAAGCACACCTAGAACTGCCACTGATCTTGCATTATTAAATTACAAAGGAATACATGCATATATTAAGAATAAATATTTCTGGTCATTCAAAAATTGTTATTAATTCACCAGAGGTGTGTCTTTACATAACAAGATCACATGCAGAAGTTGGGCAGAAAAACATAATTATGTTTAGCTACAAAACTCCTCTAGATAGATTCTGCATAAATGGAAAATAATTCATATAAAAAGATTTACATCATAAATTTGTGCAATGTTTGCTACAGGAGCTTGTCATAATATAACACTCAACATATACAAAAATTAGATACAGAATACTTATGGATTTTGAGATATCATAGATCAAGGCTTTTCACATTTCTATTTTTCATGCCAAAAATATTGGGAACCAGCCTAGACAAGTATAACAAAAGTTGTAGTGCTCCTCACCAGGAGTATAGCAAAATTGAGATTGCAATTTTCCAAATTTTCTACGATTTTCTAGAGATTTTACAAGATTCAGCAATTTGAATACACTATTGAAGATGCACTTTTGCGCAGGGTCCCTAGAAGTTTTTCATCCTTTACAAATATGCCCTTAGATTACACAGAGCACCCCGGAAAGAATTGGGGGCTTGCAATTCTACCCTTGTCCATGGGGGGTGCGGCTGGCCGGAATCCGGTGAGGCCAGCGGCGCTCCCGGCCGGGGAAAGGGCCGGGCTCGACTAGGAGCTCACCTATGGCGCAGGGGTGGCCGAGGTTTGAGCGGAGGTGGCTCCCGGCGAGCTCGGTAGGCGGCATTGGGCGGCGCCGGCCGCCTGCGGCCGGGGCTGCCGCAAGACGGCGGCGCAGGCGGCGCAAGGCGTGGCTCAGAGAGTGGCAGTAGGTCACTAGGAAGGCATGTGCGTGCGTGCACAGCTTTGTGGACGGGCGCCGGGAGGAGTTCACCTAGACGGCGGCCATGGCGGCGCGGTGGAGCGGCGGTGCGACGCGAGGAGAAGGCGGGCGCCTTAAATAGGGCGGGGCTCGGCCGACGGTGACGGCGGGGTGACGGCGGCCAAGATGCCACCATGCTATGGAGCTCCTCGGCTAGCGCGTGTACGATCGGACCGCGGACGGACTGGCGGTCCTCTGCGTGCACGGCGCGCGTATGGCGCGGCGACGGGGGAGGCGCGTGGCGTGGGCAACCGGGGCGTCTCGGGGCACGGCGCCGGCCTAGGTGAAGGCGCGTGGGCCTAGGGCGGCGGGCATTGGGCAGCTCACGGGCGCGGACACTAAGGGTGCGGGCGCACACGACGTCGCGGCGCGGCGCTGTGGCCGACAGTGTTTTGCTGATCCCCTATTTGAACACGATTTTCTCCAAAAAATTGTATTGAAGTGCATCAAGTTATGAATATGAAAGTTGTAGATCTAGCTATCCTCTATAACTTTCACAAAGGCCATGTAGTGTTTTTCTAAATAGATTTTGCATGAGAGGCTTGCCAACTTTGAATGCCAATGTGTGTTAGTGAACAGGAGGTACTGTCAGTTGACCAAGTTTTTCACCTTTTTCCCCTCCAAATTTGAAATGCCAATCTACATGAAAGTTGTGTCCCTCAACAAACTGGAAAACTTTCATAAAGGTAGATTTTTATGTGTTTAGGTCAATTTCGGAGAACGTGACAAAAGTTCCGGAAGACATTCAGGGTCACTAGGGTTTAGGTAGGATTTGACCATGACTTTGACCAAGGGTTGACCACACTTGTGTGTCAACTTGATCAATTGGGTCATTAGGGTTGGTTGGTGAGATTTTCTAGGTGAGGACCCAGGTTGACCGTGGTTTGACTACCGTCAGCAGAGTTGACCGACAATTAGGGTTAAATGAAAACCTGGGGCGTCACAGCCGAGTCGCCCTTTGACTTCATTAATTCGATGGAATTTACATTTGTACAGCCAACTGGGCTGTTGGGTATGTAAATAACAAAAGAAACTTGGAAATCAAATCATTTATAAGGGTAAAAGTGACATAGCTATTGGATGTTCCAAGCGTTGGTGAGTTCCTCGCCGTCCTCGTTGGCCAGCTTGTAGGTGCCGGGCTTGAGCACTTTGACCACGACGTAGGGTCCCTCCCATGGGGCGATAGCTTGTGGCGGCCTCGGTTGTCTTGGCGCAGCCTTAGGACTAGGTCCCCTTCGTTAAAGTCTTGACGCCAAATCTTCCGGGCTTGGTAGCGCCTCAGAACCTGCTGGTATCTCACTGAATGCATCAGGGCCACGGTGCGGGCCTCGTCCAATTGGTCCAGCGAGTCCTCGCGGGCTCGCTGGCTGGTGCCCTCGTCGTAGCCCCTGACTCTGGGTGACCCGTATTCCAGGTCCGTGGGGAGGACGGCCTCCGCGCCATAGACTAGGAAGAATGGGGTGAATCCCGTGACCCTGCTCGGGGTGGTTCTGAGGCTCCACACGACCGCCGGCAGCTCCTGAAGCCATTTTCGGCCAGACTTATTCAGTCTGTCGAAAATCCTGGGCTTGAGGACTTACAAGATTATGCCATTGGCCCGCTCCACTTGACCATTGGTCTATGGATGGGCGACAGCCGCCCAGTCCATGCGGATGTGGTGCTTGTCGCAGAACTCCAGGAATTTTCTGCCGGTGAATTGGGAATCGTTGTTGGTGATGATAGAGTTGGGCACCCCAAACCGATAGATGATGTTGGTGAAGAATGTCACGGCCTGCTCTACCCTGAGGTTGGTGATTGGGCACACCTCGACCCACTTGGAGAACTTATCAATGGCTACTAACAGGTGGATGAAGCACCCAAGCGCCTTTCGCAAGGGCCCAACGATGTCCAACCCCCACACGGCAAAAGGCCACGTGACCAGAATCATTTGGAGGGCGTGAGCCGGGAGATTGGTCTTGCGAGCGTAAAATTGTCACCCTTCGCAGGTGTGCACAATCTTGCTGGCGTCAGCAACCGCGGTAGGCCAGTAGAAGCCCTGGCAGAATGCGTTGCCCACGAGGGTGCGCGGGGCTGCGTGGTGGCCACACACGCTCGCGTGGATGTCTCGAAGGAGCTCACGCCCCTAGGGGATGGGTACGCATCGCTGTAGGACGCCTGACGCGACGCGCTTGTACAGCTCACCATCAACGAGGGTGAACGATTTGGCCATCCTGGCGAAGCGTCTGGCCTCAGATCGATCTGAGGGAAGCTCCCCTTGATCCATCTAGGCGATGTACTTGTCTCGCCAGTTCTCCACGCGGGGGGGGGGGGGGCGGCTCTGTGTCCATGGCTTCGGCCTCATCCGCGCCGTAACCCTCGAGCAAGGAGAGCACGAATACCTCGTTTGAGGGGTCCTCGTCCATAGGCTCCACGCCAGCTGGATTCGAGGGAGACCCCGAGGGTTCCTTTTGATTTGAGGGTGTCGGCTCGAGGTTGACAGACGGTTTTGCGAGGTCCCGCGCAAAGACGTTCGGGGGAATGGTGATTCACCCTGATGCAATTTTGGCGAGTTCGCCCGCCTCCTTGTTGTACCTGCGGGGAATGTGGTTGAGCTCGATGCCGTAGCACCTGTCTTCGAGGGCTCGTACGGCGTTGCAGTAGGCCTCCATCTTGTCGTCGTGACAACTCGCATTCTTCATGACTTGGTCAATCACGAGCTGCGAGTCCCCCCTGACGTCGAGGCGTTTGATGCTTGTCTCGATGGTGATTCGGAGGCTGCAAAGAAGGGCCTCGTACTCTGCCATGTTGTTCGACGCAGGGAAATGTAGGCGTACTGCGTACCCCATATGCTCTCCGAGTGGTGAGATGAAGAGCAAGCCCGCGCCCGCCCCTATTTTCATCACTGACTCGTCGAAGTAGAAGGTCCAACACTCGGCCTGGATTTGCGGCGGCGGCAGTTGTGTGTCCGTCCACTCGGCAACGAAATCCGCCAGGATCTGGGATTTAATTGCCTTGCGCAGCGCATAGGTGAGCGTCTCACCCATAAGTTCCACAGACCACTTGGTGATCCTGCCCGCCGCGTCCGAGTTACGTATGGTCTCCCCCAATAGGAATGAGGATACTACCGTAACCGGGTGGGCCTCGAAGTAGTGTCGGAGCTTGCAACGTGCGAGCACCACTGCGTAGAGCAGCTTCTGGATCTGCGGGTACCATGCCTTGGTCTCTAATATCATTTAGCTGATGTAATACACGGGCTGTTGGACTGGTAGGGCGTGCCCTACTTCCGTACGCTCCACCACGATGACGGCGCTGACCACCTGGGTGGTCGCGGTGACGTAGAGGTACAGAGGCTCACCGCCCTGGGGCGGCGTTAAGATTGGCGCGCGGGCGAGCGTCACCTTGAGTTGTCAAGCGCCTCCTGGGCCTCGACGGTCCAGGAGAAGCGCTCGGGCTTCTTCAGGAGTCGGTAGAGGCGCAAGCCCTTTTCACCGAGCCGCGAGATGAAGCGGCTCAAGGCGGCAAGGCACCCAACACCTTCTGGACCCCCTTAAGGTCTCGAATCGGGCCCATCCGGTTGAGGGCAGCAACCTTCTCGGGATTGGGCTCGATGCCTCGCTGAGAGACGATGTATCCTAACAGCATGCCACGCGGCACTCCGAAGACACATTTTTCGGGGTTCAGTTTCACCCTGTTGGCCCGTAGGCAATCGAACGCTACACGCATGTCGTTAACCAGGTCGTCCACCTTCCTGTTTTTTACGAATATTTTGTCTACGTAGGCCTCAACGGTCCGCCCGATGTGGTCTCCGAAGACATGTTGCATACACCGTTGGTACGTAGCGCCTGCATTTCGAAGGCCAAATGGCATCGTTACGTAGCAGTACATTCCGAAAGGCGTGACGAATGAAGTCGTGAGCTGGTCGGACCCTTTCATCTTTATTTGGTGGTACCCAGAATAGGCATCAAGGAAACACAAGAGCTCACACCCTGCAGTTGAGTCAACGACTTGATTGATTCGTGGCAAAGGAAAAGGAACTTTGGGACATGCCTTATTTAAACTAGTGTAATCTACACACATCCGCCACTTCCCATTCTTTTTCTTAACTAGTACAGGATTAGCTAGCCACATAGGGTGAAAGACCTCCTTGATGAATCTGTCCTCGAGGAGCTTCTGCAGCTCTACTCCAATTGCCCGGCGTCGCTCTTCGTCAAAGCACCGCAGCAGTTGTTGCACGGCTCGGGAGTGAGGTAGGATATCATGGGAGTGCTCAGCGACCTCCCTCGAAATGCCTGGCATATCGGAGGGGCTCCACTCGAAGATGTTGGTGTTGGCGCGGAGAAAGTCGACGAGCACCACTTCCTATTTCGGGTCGAGGGTAGAACTGACCCTCAACACCTTGCCCTCGGGGGCAGCAGGGTCGAGGGGCACCTCCTTGGTCTGCTCGGCAGCCTCGAAGTTGTCGGCATGCTTGGTGGTGGAGTCGAGGTCCTCGTTGACCAGCTTCTCCATGCTTGCCATGAGCGCTTGATCTAGCGCTAATGCTTCGGTGTGCTCCACACACTCGACGTCGCAGTCGAATGCGTGCTTGATCGACGAGCCCACGGCGATGACGCCCTTGGGTCCCCGCATCTTCATCTTGAGGTAGGTGTAGTTCGGGACCGCCATGAACTTGGCGTAGCACGACCGCCCAAGGATGGCTTGGTACGCGCCCCTGAACCTCACCACCTCAAAGGTGAGTGTTTCCTTGCGGAAGTTGTTCGGCATGCCAAACCAGACCGACAGATCGATCTGCCCGAGGGGCTGGATGCGCTTGCCCAGCGCGACATCATGGAACGGTGTCGTGCTGAGCCGCAGCTGGTCCAACCCGATCCCCAGCAGGCGCAGGGTGTGCGCGTAGAGGATGTTGAGGCTGCTGCCTCCGTCCATCAGCACATTGGAGAACCGCGCGTTGCCGATGACCGGGTCGACGACCAACGGGTACTAGCCGAGATTGGGGATGCGGTTCGGGTGATCCTCATGGCTGAAGGTGATGGCGTCCTCCGACCAGTCGATGAAGGAGGGAGGAGCCTTCTCCGCGGCAAGGACCTCGTGCCGCTCCCGCTTGCGCTGGCTATTGGACATGTCCACAGTGGCCCCCTGAAGATGAGGAAGACGTTCTCCAACGCCGGGAAGCCGCCGGCGTCGCCGTCGCCACCGTCCTTTTTGGCCTCGCCATCCTTGGCGGCGGCGTGGCTGTAGTACTTTTTGAGCATGTCGCACTGCTCGAGGGTGTGGTTGACTGGTGTCTTGTGGTACGGGCAGGGCTTCTTTAGAATGTCGTCAAATACGCCGGGGCCTCGAGGGGCCACTCGAGGGCCCTTTCGAGCCAGGTCAACCGCGAGGGCCTCGTCCCCGTCGTCGTCGCGTCCCTGCGCGCGCGCCTCTGCGGTGCAACTTCTTTCCCTTCTTGCCCGCTTGTGTTTCTGCTGGGGCTCCTTGGACTTGCTACCCTCCACGGGCGCGTCGTCCATGCGCTTACCTTTCTTGCCGTCGAAGATGGCCCCCACCACCTCCTTGCCGGAGGCAAAGCTGGTTGCAATGTCGAATAGCTCGTTGGAGTCGACCGGCAGGCTGCGCCCGAGCTCGCGCACGAGGTCCCGACAGGTCGTGCCCTCGATGAAGGCGCGCACGATCTCAGACTGGGCGACGCTCGGGAGCTCCGTACAACGCTTGGAGAAGCGCCGTATGAAGTCCCAGAGTGACTCGCTGGGCTTCTGGGTGCATGCGCGCAGGTCGCAGGAGTTCCCGGGGTGCACATACATGCCCTGGAAGTTCCCCACGAAGGTGCGGACCAAGTCGTCCTAGTTGTGGATCTGGCTGGCCGGCAGGTGCTCGAGCCACGTTCGAGTCGAGTCTGCGAGGTGCAGCGGCAGGTTGCGGATGATGACCTCATTGGTGGTGGCTCAGCCCAGCTGGCATGCCAGGCGATAGTCGTTGAGCCACACATGAGGGTCCGTCTCCCCCTTGTACTTGTCGATCGACGTGGGCTGGCAGAAGCGCCGAGGGAAACTCACCGTGCGGATCCCCCGACTGAACACGCGGGTCCCCAGTGGTTCTGGCGTCGGTGAGCGATCCTCGCGGCTGTCGTAACACCCACCCCGCTGTGGGTGGTAGCCTACCACCACCCGCGTCTCAGTGTTGCCTATCTGACAGGCGTTGATGACGTTGCGGGCGTCGCCATCTTGGGGTTGTCCGCACATGTCAAGGATTGGCTCCCTGACCGGCGTTTGACCCTGGTTGGCCGGTTGCCCTGCCGCGTCGTCTGCGTGGACAGACGCCTCCCTGCCCTGAGCGTTGCCGTTGTCCCGCGCACTGCCTAAGTGGCGCATGCGGGACGCCGAGCTTTCGGCCTGTTGAATAGCCACTTGCTCGATGAGCGCCTACGCCTCGCGGTGTAGGTTTCGAGCCTCGGGCATCAAGGGTGCGGGCAGGGCCCGTAATGGCGTTGTGGCTGCAGTGAGCTTCTGGCTCGGCGTGTTGGGATCGTCGACATTGAAGTCGGTGTTGATGCATTCGCGGGCCTGTTTGCCCAGCTCACACACGCGTTCGCCGCGCGCGGAGGCTTCCCCCACAATGGTGGCGCGCAGGAGTCGTACCGCGCGGTACTCCTCTGCGAGCTTCGCCTCGAGCTCGCACGCTTGAGCCAGCTGCGTGTTGATGTCGGTGCCACTCGTCGGCAAGGTGGGGGCGCGCTCGGCCCCGGGTTCCGGGGTGCACTCGCCCTTGGGTCCCGGGGGGCTCTCTGTCGCCCGCTCCTGCCGAGCTTGCACCGTCGACCACGTTGCCGACGGCGACCATGAAGAACTCACGTGTGGGGTCATAACTACCGGTGCTGGAGTCGTCAGAGCAGCCGAACCAGTAGTCTGCAGCGTCGAGGAACCGCTGGAACATCACTGGGTCCAGCACGCCGGAGAAGTCCCAGTCCGCGTACCCATGCGAGGTGGCGGGTGGCAGCTTGCTAACGGAGCCGTGGTAGGACTCTTCTTTGGTGGAGGCGATGAGGTTCCTGACCGCCAGGAGGTGGTGGCCGGGAAGATCCTCGTACGCCGCCACGTCGGTGCTGGCGGACGAGGCGTACGCTGTCGCAGCGTTGCGCATCCCAAGGGGAACCGCTGCTCGGGAATCACGCGCTCCTTTATGTGTGATGCCGCCGTCTCGCTAGTGGTGCATCGCGTTGTGAGGCAACGCGCGCAGTCCGACGTCGTTCCATCCGCGCATGGCGAGAGCGCTGGCCGGAGCTTCGTCAGCGTCGTGGTGCTGAGGGGCCCGCAGCGTCTGCTTGGATGGGCGCCGGGGCGTCAGCAGCGGACGTGGCGGGAACCGATCCTGGCCCGGTCGACTGCCACGGGTGGAGCTCGGTGCGGTTGGTGATGCGCATGAGGTAGCCCTTCCCCGTGGCCTGAAAGTTCAGGCTCCCAAACCGGATTTCGAATCCCGCTGGGAGTGGATCCTAGCTGCCCATGGAGTACCTCTGGGACCTCTACTCTGTGCGGATCACCAACGAGATGGATGGTAGAGAGTTGATCTTCAGCGCCATTCCCCTACCTGGCGTGCCAACTATCGGTGCGGAAAGTAGTCCCGATACTAACTAGTAAGAGCGCTGAGATCTTTCTCTCGATGGCCGGTGCTAAGCAACTAGTGACACGGGGTTTATCCTGGTTCCGGCCGGGGCTGTACGTCCAGCAGTGGTGTGCTCGAGGCACTATATTGCGCTGCACCGTGGTGCTTGCAGAGGGGAGCTACAAGTGAAGCGGGAGAGGAGGCAGGGCCTCCAGGTCCCTGAGGTTTGATTGAGGCAAGTGCCAATATCGTGGTGAAGGCGGAAAGCATACGAGTGAGAGCTATCCGTCGTCCCCCTGTGGCCAGGGGACTGCCCCTCCGCTTATAGGCCAAGGGGAGACAGTTTTACAGGCGTGCCGCACTGTTCTACCTACGTGTGGCGGTATGGCGTACAGTGCAGCAGAGTAGACGGTCGTCCTGGCGAATTTGGCTTCTGGCGGAGCGTCACGGCGTGCCCTGTATCCGTCCAGGAGCGACATCGAGGGTGGCGGTGTGGGAACTTCTTCCCTGGTCGTCATGCGTGCGTCATCTCGAGGGTCGGGCTGACGGAAGGCCGGCAATCGCACAGCGGCGGGCGTGGCGGCGTCTTGTCGCCCCTTACTCCCACAGCGTCGGGGTTGATGCTGCAGTGCCCGGGATGGCGTCGTGGTGGCGGGGATGGCCGCACAGGGCCAATGGTGACGAAAGAGACGCTTCACTGGTCTGACATCACGGCGTTGTCCTGGGTTAGCGCGGAACAGGCATCCGCCCCCCCCTTTCGAGGGTTCCTCCATACTCCTTCGAGGATGCGGCGCATCGGCCATACGAAAAGTGGGTAGCACAGTGTCACGGAGCTGGCACTGGCCTTACCGCATAGTGCCGTACAGTGGTGGGGTGGCCTCACCGGGAGGGTTGGCGGACCAACGCCGGGATATGATTCGCAGGCGTGTCAGAGTGACAACATGGCGTGGATTCGTCTTTGACTTGGGTGCCTGCGCTTGTCAGAATCATCAATGCTCCGGTCGGGGGAGCAGGTACGGGGGAGGCGAGCCCATGAGAGCCTCGAGCGAGGCGGAGACTCGCTCGAGGGGGTGTCTAGCCCTCGAGCGAGGCGGAACCTCACCCGAGGGGCCGTCCAGCCCTCGAGCCAAGTGGAACCTCACCCGAGGGGGCGTCCAGCCCTCAAGCGAGGCGGAACCTCACCTAGGGGGCGTCCGGCCCTCGAGCGAGGCGGAATCTCGATAGTGTGGAGCTGTGCCCCTCGCGCGAAGCGGAGTTTCTCCCAAGGGTGGCTGGGGCTGACTAATCTGGTGGGCCGCTGGGGCCGCGAGGACCATGGGCCTCTACTACTGAGCTGTGACTGTCTTGGGTGTGTTTTACGCTTGTGAGTTCGTTTGTGTTTTTGTTTTTGCGAAAGAAAATGGTTTTCCCCCGGTTTTTTAGGGGACCCCTATGGCCGTCCCCGACAGTAACCTTTGAGCGTCTGCGGTGGTATCCTTTAGGATCCCGCGGATGTTGATGCTTGCTAATGGGACTTTATTCCCTCCTGGTTGCTTTGCTATTTCGTGGGGGCGCGCTAGCGGACCCGCGGGTCTAGCCCCCGAAGCCTTGGAGGAGTGTGTATACTCCTTCAAGGTTTTTTCCGCAGCGTCGTCATTGTGCGAGGTGTTGGTTTCAGTCGGCAATGGCGGTGTTTCAGCCAGCCTCGGCAGTGCCATCCACGATGAAGCAGCAACAAGGCGATGACGACAAAATAAAGGAGATGGACATGGTGTCAATAAAGAGAAGATGGGGCAACGGTTGCACAACACTGTTGACGGTTAATAGTTGTATCAAAGTTCGTTTATGACTTGCAAGCGGACAAGTCTCCCATCGTAGTCAAGGGACCCTTCTTCCCTCGAGTGGTGAACCCAAGGTATCGAATCCGTGGAACAATGTGCAACACAAGGATTCAATCTAGTAAAGCAAGGTAAAGCTATCTATTGAAGAGGCTAGTTGCATCTAATCTACTAACTCATAAAGAAAACACATCTAATCTAATCTACTAAAGAGGTAGCAAGAGAAAGCAAGAGATAACCAATCTAGAGAATCTAGATCGTGCTTATGTTGTAGCTCCAAACAAGATAGATGAAGATAGAAAAGCGAATCTCATTAAAAGCATCTTTAAATCGTGGCCTTCCATCCGACTCCGAAAACGCCCGCCTTTCGGAACCCCCGTTCTGTCACAACGTATCCCTATTCATGCGGGTAGTCTAGGGTGAGTTCGATAGAACAAGTTGAAATCACTTGGCCGGTCCGGTATGCACCTCTAGCCACCGCGGCTACAAGAGCACCCTATGTAATCTAGGCGCAAACTAGATCGTAGAAGAAGCAAAACCAAGAAGAAAACAAAATCACCGAGAAGGCACTTAATCGCTAGAAATCGGATTCACTTACAAACTTCACCATGAATGATTACATGAACAAGATCACCACGGGGCCCTCCCTCGATCTTGATCCTCGCTCCGAGCTCCGACGTGGTCTTCCATGCAAGGTTCCCACGTCGGCTAGGGAAACCCTAGACAACTAGCACGACCCTCATCTCCGAGATGATGTCCCTCAAGCTTCTCTCTGCTCCTCGGCGGCGGATTACGACTTCGGTTACGCGGGGGAGGCCGATTGGGCCCCGGGTGGGGCTGGGCCGGCCGGCCTGGGCCCAGTCGGCCCATCCCGCGGCTGCTTCGCCGGTGTTGCTTCCCACGTCTTCTAGATGTTCTCCCCTTTTGCATGTGGGCCCTTGACGTCGGTTTCTCTTCGAATTGGACTCAACTCCTTGTCTTGCAAGATTCAGCACTTTTCTGGTTCGGTCCTCGGAGTTTATCATCTTCTCGGGCTTGGTCCTTGGGCTCTTGGAGTCATGTTCACTTCATTGCTTGACTTGTATCGGGCTTCAAGGTCTTGTCATGAGGTGCTTAATGAACTTATCCCGAAAGTCTTGCATTCAACACTAAAACCCTGCATAAACATTAAGCTCCAAAACCGACATGCACACGTGAACTTGTTATACCACGGGGGTTAGTACCAATGGATAAGGTATAAAACTCATGCCAACACCGAAGGTAAACTCATGGCTAGGTTGACGGATTTTCACCGTCAACATCTCCCCCATGCTTAAACCTTGCTCGTCCTCGAGTAAGCCTTCGATGGATATCATCGTTGCCCTTCATTATTCAAACCTTGCACTTGATCATACATGAAAAAAACATAATGCTCTCAAAAGTTTAATTTGTTAAAGTTCCATAATGTACTAGCCTTCACCTCTACGGAGGGTAGATTCTTATTAAGCTTATCCCACAAGTATTAACATGCTCACAAAGTTTAAATAGATCTCAGAATTTTTGAAATAAAGAACGAGATAAAGAAAAGAGCTAAACCAAATTCACAAATTTAAATCACCTTGCATATTGCTCATGAACTCTCATCTCGCTTGTCTCTCAAGCCTATATATTCTACTCCTTTCCCTCTCATAACATATATGTGTGGTAGGCTTTATATGGAGCTTTGGGAAAGTTTAGTCCAAACAAGATTTTATAAATGAGGTGTTGTCAAAACAAGACAAGCTTCTAATGGTCTTACCAAGACTCGTCAAAAAGGTCATTGGAAAATAATGTTAAATCAAGGAGGGGAAAGAGAAAAATACACACACTTTTAGATGAGTGGACATGTGCAAATGGCAAAGAGTGATCCCGAGGCACAAAGGAAGTCCTCGTTATCGGATTGCACATGGTTGGAAAAATGAGAATGGATCTTTTTAACTTGAAGCCTTGAATGCACTCTTAGAGAACCGGGGAGTTCACTTTACGCATATATTTTTTTTTCTCTTTCTCGTATTTCTCATTCTTTTCTTTCTTTCTTTCTTTCTTTCTTTCTTTCATTCATTCATTATATATTTTTTTGTTTGAAAGTCACGATCATCGCCGGATTTTTTTTCTTTCATCATTTTTTTTAAAATATTCCCCTTTTAACTCTTCAACTGCACCGTACCTACCTCCTCCCCCATGCTTAGACGTTGCTCGTCCTCGAGCAAAGAGGCGAAAAATAAGGTAGGTACCGGGGTATTTTTCCTTGGAGAGATACTTGAAATCTTCAATGTTGGCACCGTCTTGCGATCTTCCTTGAATTGATGATCCATTCTCAACGATTGGTTGTGGTCAAGGAGGTAATCACAAAAGATGATATTTGGTTTAAGGGTGGATATCCGGCGAAGTTTGTGAGATCTCCAATGCGGGGATACACAATGCACGGATAAAAGGCTAGCAAAAAGATAGATACGCAAAAACGGAATGACCAGCTTCTTAGTCTCGGGCCAGAGAAATCATGGCCTGCAATAACTCACTCAAAAATAAATCTTGTACACTAAGGTTTATGCACTCAAATATATATAAGGCTCTGGATAGGTTGAGCAACACACAAGTGATATTTATGACAAGGTTAGCGATATTTTTGAGCATAAAAGACATCTTTAATCTATTCATAACTTGAGAGCACTTAAAACACTATGGGTCTTTATTTTTATCATAACCTCCGCTAAAGATTAAGCTAGCATTTAGATAATTTCAGATTAGTATTTTTAAGAGAGCACTAGTTCAAACATGCATAAATCAATTACAAAGATAAACAAAGCGGCAATTATAATCATATATCATCATGGCACAAACTTTGTAACTTTACCAAAGGTAAAAACTAGGTGGTGACATAATTCATGATGAAAATAAAAACTAACACACACGCTGAAAATTAAACTAAGAACTGAAAATTAAAGCAAAGCTGAAAATACTACGCAAACATAGGCACATCCAAGCTGAAAATTAAAGAAAAGGGGGTAAAGGAAAGATAACTAAAGCTCCTCCTCTCTCTAATATTCCGCCGGTGGTTGATATTGATAGTCTTGGTTGTTGTACCCTTACTTGTAATAGGAATGCGCCTCTCCTCCTATGAATTGTCTGACGGTGCTAGGTGAAGGTGTCCAAGCACAAAAGCGACGTTTGCATTTCCTTCACCCATTTGGTTTGCATTGGTTAGGATGGCTGCAATAATTTGCATGTTCCTTGCGGTGTATCCTCCAATGGTGGCCACACTTTCTTGTGGTTGAGGAAGGTGTGCAAATGGCTCCGCAAAGGCTACGTTGGGCACCGCAAAAATGGTGGGGGTATGGCTGCACCACTCCCCCATGCTTGCATTGGTACACCACCGTAGTAACTCGGCGGCGCCGGGGTTCCTCCCAATGGTGGGACATAATTTTGTTGTGCACCTCCTTCTTGGGTCGTGGAAAAACCTTCTCCTAATCCTTCTCTTTTATTATTATTTTTTTTTCTCTTCGCCGGCACAAGAAGTCCTTCCTCTAACCAATCTTCTTCCCCTCAATAAAAAGTCTTAGTCTTCAATCCGGAAGGGGCAAATTCACCTAGGTCGCTTTGAAGCCTCCTCTCTCATCTTCACTTATATATTTTCCTTTCTTCATATATTCCTAAGGAAGTCCCGGGTAGGAGATGATTCGGGTTCCTTGTAATACCCGGTTTTAAAGAGATAGCCAATATGGAGAGGCAACACCCCGAACCAATATCTTCCGAACTCGATGTTTCTTAACAACACCACCGGTTGATCATAGGTGAGTGGGGTCTATTGGCCATTTGGCAATCAAAGCCGAGTAAAGTCAATTCAACTCCGTGTTGGTTATCTTTGTCTCTCTTGTTCTCCCAAAAATCCACTTGCACAAAAGTGACACACTTGGATAATGGGTTCCAGATAGTATTTTTTCGTTGATGGTCTCTTCCCGTGATCATACTCCAAAGACTTTCCCATGTGCCTCATGCATATCCACTTGTTCCGGAGCTCCCTTTTGAAAATAGGAGACACTCGCCCATGGGTCTACGATACTAGAACATGCAATCGTTTCGAACATGAAAGCCAATCTAATCTATCGGGGATTGTGTTGAATGGATCCAAGGAAGCATAGAGCCCTTTACTCCCTTTACGGCATGGTAGCTAACCTTAAGCATTAAAGTATTTCCAACACAAGATGATAGATAGATAATCCAACAAAGTTCGATTACATCTCAAGATCGATTGCAACCCATGGATGAAAGGAGATTACCCCATCAAGGTTCTAGAAATAGCATCGTTGATCAAGGTTACCCTTCCGACGGTGTCTTCCTTCTTCTCCACTTGTGGGCTCCCTCCAACGGAATGAGAGACTCAGCACTCCTTCAACAAGGGTATGCGCCATGGTCATGAAAATTTCCTAGGCAAATTCCTTGTGGGTGTTTGCCGACACTCCGTTAGAGAATTGCACCGGTGTCCCATGTGAAACCCAATATGTGGAGAGCTTGGTCGTCGATGTCGACGTTCGCTACAAGCCTCTACTTAAGGTGAGCGAGCTTCTTCTCCTCCTCCTCCATCATGATGACATACCCCTCGGAATACCGCGGAGCGTATGGAGGTGGAGCGGATGATCGTGTCAAGTGGCGAGGTTGGACGAGTGGCTCCTCCATATGTTATTGAAGTTTGGTAAACCTAATAAACGAGTTTTGTGTGGCCCTCATGCCACCGAGGAGAAGAGTGTGGTTCCTCCTCGGCGGTGCCGTGTCCTCCTCCATACTCCAAGGAAACTCGGAAACCGAGTGCCTCCTCGAAGAGGTTGTCGATGATGGCTTAGACGACGATGATCCCTTCTTCTTCGGTGAAAAGACTTGTAGTTTTCTTCCTTGATTGCAGCACTCTCCCTCACAAATATATATCCGGGGTTTTCACCCGGTAACAAGGTACACAAATATTATTTTGGAGTCTGGAGTTTGAGTGGATTAAGGATGTGATTTGTTGCACGAAACAAACGAGGTGGATGGCTAAGTCTAAGGTGGTTCCGGCCTACAAACTAGAGCACACGAACAATGAGTTGGATGAAAGACTTACCTCTCTCCTCCTCTTGGCTCGGTTCTTCTCTAGTGCATTCATGTTGCTTCGTGATCGCGTACACCTTCCAAACGTTCCCGTCCACTCTTTCGCTTGCTTCATTGCTCCTTCCACTTGATGTTTTCGCTTTGACTCACTTCCATACTCCCTTGCCTCACATGCATCCATGATATTCCTACAAAACAAAGCCTTGGCTGCCCCCCCATGCTTGTACTTTGCATGTGGTTTAAATATGTTGGAGGGGCATCCCGTGATGTATCATGGTGCATGCATGGTTAGGTTAACTAGATTGCCTCCTTTTAAGGCTAAGCACTCCTCTAATTTCGAAATTAAAAAATATTTTTCAGAGCCATGCAAGAGCTCAAGCATCAATTTAGAGAAGTTTTTAAACCATTAAAAACAAATGTAAGTCGAAAATATTTTTCGACTACGTCGATTTCGGTCTCACCGGTATAGTTTGCCTTCATTAGTTGAGAGCAAGCTTTTCCCGGCTTGATCATGGGGGCATAGGTTTAGGTCCTAATTTTGATTAGATGAGAGATATTTTGAATGAAATGAAATTAAGTGAGGCTTAGAAAAATTCTAATCTTAGAGAAACCAAGGATATGGATTTTTAAACCAACCAAAAATCAAGTTTCTAGGTTCACGCGAGCCCTACCACATGCTGAAATTTAAATAACATCTAGATACAAGTTGTGGCTCTACTCGAGTGTTTTTAGCATGAAAAACAAGTCAACCACAGCACCATAATGAGGGTGAAGGGTTGAGTTAGGTTCTGAAAAATGTTTTTTGGTTGTGGTTTCTCAAAAAAGAAGCAAACAATCACATAGGATGGTTCATGTAAAGGGTTTATGATCAAGCAAAATATTCAACCAAGAATTATGTCTCTAATATTGTTCAACCACTCTAAGTCTAATGTTTTGCGCAGTAAAATTCAAAACTGAATTATATTTAAAAAGACTTGAAAAACCTGGAATCGGGTTGTTCTCCCGGTAGCTTATTCTTGACTCGACGAAACGGGTTGCCTCCCGCCTAGCGCTTCGTTTATAGTCCATGGCTAGACTTCTTCACTTGATTACTCCGGATCAACGCTCTTTGCGGGCGTTGCAATCTTGGGTACCCACTTTGGCACCATCTTGGGCACGGGCTTCTTCTTCGGCTTTGTCAATTTTTTTTTGGTCTTCACAGGCTGGCATTGTTCTTTGGTCTTGACGGATGCAACAACTTCCTTCATGTAGTGGCTCGGCATCTCGAACCCCGGTCTTCGGTTGTGATCTTCATGGTGATCCTTCATCTCTCCCGAGTGAGCTTTAGTAGCCTTCGCCGTCTTGGGACCTTGGAGTTGTCTCGGATATTCTTCTTTGTTACCCATCGGGCGCCCGGCAAGTTGTCCCCCTTGCGTCTAGCATCTTCATTACGATGAACACTTCACGTGTAGAGCTTCCGACCTCCGTCACCTTGCCATCTAAATTCTTCAATATTTTCTCCATAGCCTCAAACTTGGACATGGTCGTACTCCACACACTCCTTGCATGTGGAACTTGCTTCGGCGGCCTTTAGGTGTTGAGCTTCTTTCTCCATCTCCATCTTCTCCATCCTCCTCTTAAGTAAACCGATATGCCACTCAAGGAATCCGGCTCGTATGCATTCAGCTCTCGCAATCGTCATGCGGATAGTTGAGACTTTGATCTTGAACGGCCTCCCGGCGTCTTGAAGGTTTATGATAGGTAGATCAACGATGTCCGGGGTGCGTAGCGCTCCGGTGGTTGAGGTTGATCTCCCTTTGGTCTTGGAGGTGGTGATTCCCTTGGAGATTTCGACGGTCCTTCGACTTCAACTTTTGAATTTCCAACCCTTTAGCTTGTGTTGCACGTCACCTTTGCCTGTAAAGTTTTCCTGGATCATCCACAAAAAAGTTTTGGGTTTCTTGGAGAGGTAGCCAACCATCTCCGGTTAGGGTTAGTGATAAAACAAAAATCTAACAAAAGAGAAATTAGGGTTAATCAAAACTAGATTAGATTGATATTTTTTTCTTTTGAGGATGATCAAACATAAGAGATGCAAAAGAAAATCAAAAGAAAACTGAAAGATAAGCGATACTAGATCGGATCTTGATTGCTTGTTCCCCGGCAACGGCGCCAGAAAAAGGGGCTTGTTGACGGTTAATAGTTGTATCAAAGTTCGTTTATGACTTGCAAGCGGACAAGTCTCCCGTCGTAGTCAAGGGACCCTTCTTCCCTCGAGTGGTGAACCCAAGGTATCGAATCCGTGGAACAATGTGCAACACAAGGATTCAATCTAGTAAAGCAAGGTAAAGCTATCTATTGAAGAGGCTAGTTGCATCTAATCTACTAACTCATAAAGAAAACACATCTAATCTAATCTACTAAAGAGGTAGCAAGAGAAAGCAAGAGATAACCAATCTAGAGAATCTAGATCATGCTTATGTTATAGCTCCAAACAAGATAGATGAAGATAGAAAAGCGAATCTCATTTAAAGCATCTTTAAATCGTGGCCTTCCATCCGACTCCGAAAACGCCCGCCTTTCGGAACCCTCGTTCTGTCACAACGTATCCCTATTCATGCGGGTAGTTTAGGGCGAGTTCGATAGAACAAGTTGAAATCACTTGGCCGGTCTGGTATGCACCTCTAGCCACCGCGGCCACAAGAGCACCCTATGTAATCTAGCTGCAAACTAGATCGTAGAAGAAGCAAAACTAAGAAGAAAACAAAATCATCGAGAAGGCACTTAATCGCTAGAAATCGGATTCACTTACAAACTTCACCATGAATGATTACATGAACAAGATCACCACCGGGGCCCTCCCTCGATCTTGATCCTCGCTCCGGAGCTCCGACGTGGTCTTCCATGCAAGGTTCCCACGTCGGCTAGGGAAACCCTAGACAACTAGCACGACCCTCATCTCCGAGATGATGTCCCTCAAGCTTCTCTGCTCCTCGGCGGCGGATTACGACTTTGGTTCTGCGTGGCTCTCGGTCAGGGGGCTATTTATAGCCTGAGAAGCAATTAGGTCAAAGGGGAGGCCGATTGGGCCCCGAATTGGGCTGGGCCGGCCGGCCTGGGCCGGCCGGCCTGGGCCCAATTCGGCCCATCTCGCGGCTGCTTCGCCGGTGTTGCTTCCCACGTCTTCTAGATGTTCTCCCCTTTTGCATGTGGGCCCTTGACGTCGGTTTCTCTCCGAATTGGACTCAACTCCTTGTCTTGCAAGATTCGGCACTTTTACGGTTCGGTCCTCGAGTTTATCATCTTCTCGGGCTTGGTCCTTGGGCTCTTGGAGTCATGTTCACTTCATTGCTTGACTTGTATCGGGCTTCAAGGTCTTGTCATGAGGTGCTTAATGAACTTATCCTGAAAGTCTTGCAGTCAACACTAAAACCCTGCATAAACATTAAACTCCAAAACCGACATGCACACGTGAACTTGTTATACCACGGGGGTTAGTACCAATGGATAAGGTATAAAACTCATGCCAACACCGAAGGTAAACTCATGGCTAGGTTGACGGATTTTCACCGCCAACAAACACGTATATGATTAAATTCATAAGCTAAGGACTAAAACAAACCCTCTAGAGCTTGGATGAATGAAGACACAAGAGGCACCACTCAACACATGATGATCTTGGACGCGAACCACGGCGGATTTCCTAAAGGCAACATCAAGCTGCATGGCTACTTCGGTGTGAGACATGGGTACCCATGGGTCCCACCGACCAGGGTCCCAGAGGTCCCTGTCAAGTGGACCCGACCTGCCAGAAGCCCTGCCGACCTGCAAGTGGGCCCGAAGACCTTATCCACAATCTCGACGACCCTGGAAGACCTTGGACGACCTTATCCAGATCGCCGAAGACCTGCCGAGCTTGTGGAACAAGCTTTTCCCTAGATCACGGTGGCGGCACCGCTAGTAGGTCCGAGGATCGTGGGATATTCTCTGTAATTACGGAAGGCGACCTTCCTAAATCTGTAACTGACCATGATGAAGGTCCACCGACCTCGAATGGAAACCCTAGCCCGCCGGCCATATAACGCGGCCTGGAGCTCCATTCGATGGGACTTCCCTTCCATGCATAATTCCACCACACTAGACGTAGGGGTTTACTCTCCGGAGGCCCGAACCAGTCTAAAACCACTGTGTCCTTGCCATTCTCACCGAGTTCTGAGTTCATCCAAGAACTACCACCTACTCTCTTAGGTCCCGATCCCCCATTAGTCAACCTACAACCGCTTGGGTAGCCCCCTTGCGGATCTGTCCAGGTCTCACCCCTGACAGTTGGCGCGCTAGGTAGGGGAGATTAGAAACTCGTTGTGCAGCATGGTCGCCTGATCTAGTGTCGTCTTCCCAGCGAGCATGGCGGACACCCTCGCCAACCGGGTGGAGATCTGCTTCGGATCCTTCACGGCGACCTCGACCACGCTGGCGGCGGCGACCTCACCAACGGCCACTGTGAAGGCCCCGGTGACCTCTGACGCCCCCAGCAACAGCAAGAAGTCGAAGACCCACCCGCCCAAACCCTACGACATTGTTTAGGGAATTGAGCGCGTGATCGACATGATGGAGGAAACCTTCCAGATCTGCAAAAGAGCCCAGCGCTCAACGCAAGATGCGTCGCACCGCAAGACCTTTCTGTTGACACCCAAAATCGGCAAGAGCCGACTCAGGCTAGGCAGGCCGGTTAGACCGGGTCCTATAGGCGGTCTGACCGGGTGTCATGTAGCTGGTCTAGCACAAAGGGGCCAAGCGGTCTAACCGCCCCCCGGGGGCGGTCTAACCGGGTCACCCCGATTCCTGGTAGAACTAGGAGTTTGGCTTGATTCCGAGTTGTAAAAAGCTATTTGAAGGGCGAGACCTCCCACCCTATAAATATAAAGGGCTGTGACCGATTGAGGGGTATCATCCAATCGAACATATCAATTTTATCTTATTTTCCCCAAACCCTAGCTTTTCCAACCTCCATTGCTCTCCTCCTTCGTCTCCACGGTGGTTGAGGGAGTTCTGAGTGGCCTGCCGATCTCAAGACAACCCTAGGCGCACTGTTCTCGACGGGGTCCCTCCCGGAGTAGTGAATCTAGGTTTTCAGCGTTCCTCCTGTCCAAGGCGGTTAGACCAGCCCCCCAGGCGGTTAGACCGGCCCGTGCTGGGAGGTCTGGCGAGTTGATTTTCGATGACCGCGCGATCTAGCGCATTCGTGTGTTCGATCGAGAAAAGCGTCAACACACTTTTGGCGACTCCACTGGGGAAATAGATCTGGTTTCACAATTGATCTTTCGATTTTTGCATGGGATCACAGTGCGACATCAACAAGAAAAACGTGATCATGGTGAACATCGAAGAACTCAGCGAAGAAGACCAGAGGAAGTACATGGAGCTGCAAGAGTATATCAAGCAGCAATTTCTCTCTGGCGCCAAGAAGGATCGTTCAGGAAAGGTGACACTCAATCAAAATTTCGAGTTGCCGGCGATCAAGCTAAACAAGGACAAGGTCGAGGTAATACCCACTGTAAGTCAAACATCCCCTCTTGATCTAGCTACGCAATTGTCTGCTATTGAACGTGCGTTTAATGATCAGAGTAGTTTGGTTGCTAGTGTTATTATTCGCCTTGAAAAAATAGAGGTTGAACGTGTTATTAATATATCTAAAGATGGTATCCCTCAAGTAGATTCACACGGGGTTCTACATTCGACCACATCGGCAGCACAGGAAGCTTCACCTAAAGTTCCTCTGTATGGTATGCCGATGGGGTTTTATCCGGAGCAATCTCCATTACCTAAGCCGACCCCGGTTAGACTGCCCCCAGGCCGGTCTAACCGCCCCATCTGGTCAAATGGTCATGGCTCCGGATCAGCCGTTGCCTTTGTCGGTTGTGCCTGGTACATTGGTTCAAAGTCAAAATTGTAACATCCCCGAAATTTGAATGATTTACCATGTGTGAATTTTTTTCGCAAAAATTTAAAACTTTTTGTTTGAACTCGCGTGCTACCAAATTTTATCCCAATTTGCTAGCCTCTCATCTCAAACTCCATATAAAGTTAAAACATATAAAAATTATTTTCAAATTATGGTATAAATGCGAGTTGGATTTCTTGGATTTGATTTGGTGTTCGATGGTGTGGAGTTTGAATTTGAAAATAATTCAAATTCAAACTATAATGAAATCTATATTCAAAACTATTTGCAAAAGCTAACTGCTAACATGGGCCACTACTCAGCCACAGAAGTTCTTCAGAGGCCCCTCAACCCCTTCACCCTTAACCGGATTCCACCCTGATCTTCACGGCCCATTATCGCCCGGCATCGCGGCCCGGCCAAGGCCCGCCGCACCCCTTCTCTTTTCCTCCTTATCTCTATGGTCAGCGGGACCCATCTGTCAGCCAGGGGACTATTCCCCTTCCCCCTCCCTTTGACCATGCGCACCCCGCATCGGACGGGGACCGGCGGCGCGCCTCCCCGCTCCGCACCGCGCCCCCCGCCCGCCGGATGCACGCCGCGTGGCCACGGGCACGGATGCCGATGATCATCGCCGTCCGTGGCCTCACCCAACCCTAGTTAGCCTGTATTAAAGCCCGCGCCGCGCCCCTACACCTCGTGTCCGCCGCCGCCAGGGGGGAAACCCCAGTTTGCCGCCGCCTGTGCTGACGAAGAGAGGAGGAGGTGAGGGAGGCGCCGGGAGAGAGGATGGAACCCGAGCCGGCCACGTCTTCACCGCCTTCACCGTTGCTTGCTGCTGTCTGCGAGGAGTCTTGGACACCGACGCGCGTCGCCCGGAGCTCGCACCGTGGCCGGAGCTCGGGGAGCGCGCCGAGCCGACGCTCGGTCGTCGGGCACGTCGAGACCCATGAAGACCGCGCGCCCGTGGAGGCCACCGCCGGGAACACCGCTTCGGAGGATGTCCGGAGCGCAGCCGAGCAAGACGCCTCCGTGCACCTCACCAGGCTCCGGGCTTCCACCTTGCCCACCACCTGCTCGACGATATGCCAGCATGCCAAGCCGCGCAGCGCCTCCTACACCGTGTGCTCGGCCATCGTGCCGCTGTCCTGCAGGTTCTGTGTCGTCTCGCAGCCTTGCCTTGAACCTCGACGCGCCCCATGGTGAGCACTCATCCAAGCTTTTCCTTGCCCACCATCTGCTCGGTGAAATGCCTGAAGCACGAGTTGATGCTGTTGCTGCCCTTGTTCTGTCTCTGAATCGCCGGCCTTTGTGCCGTGTACATCCCGTGCAGGTTACGGCCCGGCGGCTACGCCCGTCGCCCAAGCCGCAACTCTTTCTTTCCGTCGCCTAGCGGTACTGTTCGATGGTTTGCCGAGCCCGCGACCGCAGGATGTTCCGCGAGCTCTAGTTTGCTCTGGCTTTGCTTGCAACCTGTTCGAGAGAATGGCTGAGCCAGCCCGTCAAGCCCCTAGGTGAGCTGCAAGCACCCGTCGCTCCTGCTCCCTTTCACTTGAGGTTACCCAACCTTCCCTTGGACATAGCTGATGCGTTGCTTGTTTGTGTGATGCCGCCGCCGACGACCGTGAGCTGAACCACGACGCCGAGCCTGCCCGCGTCACCTCACCACGGCAACGACCTCTCCCCCGCCACGCCTACACCTCTGACGAGCCATCGGTGAGCGCACGCACCTAGTCGCCCTCCTATTTATCTTGAATGCTCGTGCCGCCGGCCTTCGAGCCGTGCTTGCTCCCGTGAATCCCGGTTACCTAAGGCCATTGTTGGCATGTCCAAATCCGCGAGCCCGACATGCACACAATCTGTTTGATGAAATGCCTGAGCCGCGAATTGATCTTGTTGCCGCCCTTCTTCGTTCCCGGAAGCCGGCCTTCGTGCCGTGTACCTTTCTTGCGGGACCCAACCAAGCCGCCGCCCCTCTTTCTTCCCCAACACACATCCGTCCACCTCGCCCATGAAGTGTTCGACAGAATGACCTTCATGTCAACGAGCCCGTTGGTGAGCCCTTCAGCCAAGCCAACTTCTTTATTACCCTCCGATGCATGCCTGTGTCGCCAGCCTTCGTGCTGCGCCTGCTCCCTGTGAACATTAGTGACCTTGGATGCCTGTTCTATAGCTCCACCGTGGCATGCCCACCACATGTTCGACGTTGTGCCCCAGAGAATGAAGCCACACATTTCTCCCCTTTTGTCCCGCCTCTGTCAGGCCGTCGTGCCGTGGTCTTCTACAGGTGCCACCGCTGGCCTGCTTGACGCAGCCGGGGCATTTGGCCAACCTCGCACCGCGCCGCCGCCCTTGCCTCACCACCATGTCGGGCACCGGCCGAAGGGGTCCAAAGTTTGGACCCTTGCTGTGCTCAGTTGTATCCTAAGAACCATCAACCTCTCCTGTCTCGAATCTATCGCCGACACCTAACCCGTTGCCTGGCTGTGCCTCACCGCCGTGGAGCACAGCCTGCAAATCGTCGAGCATCCGGGGTGCGTCGACGCGTGACCAAAGAGCCCAGTCGAACCTCAGGGCAGAATCCAGGGTGGATCTCTGGACTTGGCTTACTGGGCCCTATCGAGCCAGGTCCGATGGGCTGCTTCCGGCCCACTGACTTTCGACGTCATGCTGATGTCATCCGTTTTGTAAAATCCTTTTCTGATTTAATAAAGGTTTTCATAAATGGGTTATAAATGCTTTTACCTTTGGAAAATCATAACTAATTATCCGGAGCTCCGTCCTTACCCGCTCTTGCCCTTGAACCGAGCCCCTTTTGCCCCGCGTTCTTGGTGTAGGATTCGTGGCCGCAACCCGCCACTAAGCTAATGTGGGTCTGGGACGCCGGAGCCCCGCAATTAACCAATGGCGTGCCGCGGACAGGAACCCTACCCCATGTTCGCATCACTTACCTTTCCGACACCGCTGCCTTCCCTTTGTGCTGTTTCGGTAATTCCCGCTCTCGTTCTACATGGCTTCGTGCAGTGAAGCGTGCACCGTGCCTTGTGCTTGAAACCAGGATGCCGCACGTGATGGACGGCCGTGTCGTGAGCGAGAGGCCTGCGCTTCACGCTCGGCAACCCCGGGCCGCAACCTAGCTGCCTAGCCATGGTCGTTGCCACTTCACTAGTACATCCCTCGTAGCTCTTTTAAGCACACCTTACCTCATCGCCACTTGATATCGGTCACAAGTTGATCCTTGCATCTCCTCCGAGTCGTCGCCGCATATCTTGGCATGATAATGCCTTTTCTAGTTATCTTTGCTTCGCTCTGCTTTCATCACCCTTCGCGCTACCGCTTTGACCACCCAAGAGCTCAAACCTAGCAAGTACTTGATCTCAGCCTCTCCGCATTCCTGCTTGCAGGCTTGATTACCTAAGATCTTAGCCGTAAGACCCGAAAGCTAACTTTGAACTAACTCTTGATCCTACCCTGTTTACTAGTGTATAAAACTAGTTGCTTAAACTACTTTTGTTTTAAAACCAATTGCTTTATATTCATTGATTAAACCGGTGCTGCTTGCATTTACTCTGGAGTTTATTTGGATCTTCTAAATTGGTTCTTATTGATGTTTTTGCATTAGATGAATGCTCGTTATTTATTTCCACGTCGCATCTCGTGTAGGCTTGTGTTCTTGTTGAAGACCCGAGCTGCGACGTCTGAGGAGACGCGACTACCCCGACTATGCCCGAGAGGACGCTCAACCTCTACTACTCTACGACGACTATCGCGCAGGTGTCATGTCACTCCCAACCATGTAGAACCCATGCATGCTATTAGTTGCTAGTGCTATATTTATGTTACTTGATTTGATGGATTGCATAGCCATTTGATTAGCCTTGCCTTGATATTTGTTATATCCTGATTCCTTGCTTTACCTACCTCGGGGCTAGCTACAGACCCCTAGCTAGACCCATTTACCAACTACCCATACTTTTGTTGCTTGATTATGGATGGTATTCTGGGCTTGGACTGAGATGTGGGAGATCTCGGTGTGTTCTAGCGTGAGTTCTGGGTGTGTTTCCCCTTGACGTGTTTCTGGCGGGAGCGAGCTGTTCGGTTACTTGAGAACGCCTACCTCGGGGAGATGCGATCTGGCCTCTCGCCCGAGCGGTGTGTCGGACGGGATGGAGATGGTGAGTGCTCGCTCTCGGCCCTTAAGGACCGATCGTCAGTTGACCTTGCTTCAGTGGACTTTTACCGTACAGACCGCCCGCCTTGTATTGGGCGGGGGTGCGGGGTGAGACTCGTAGTGGATAGCATCCCTCCTGTAGGCGGATCGGTGTGATCGTGTCGGGAGACGGCTTTTCTCCCTAGAAGACTTCGCCCGGCGAGGCCGGGGAAGGGTTCCACGGCTTCGAGGGACCTCTCGGCGGCGTATGAGCTCTACGGCGGAGGTCGCGCCGGACTCGGAGACGCGGGGAGGGTACTATCCACTTACTTGGGCTCCGACCGTATGGTAGGGTTTGGGACGGCGGCCACCGTTTCCGACTCTACTCGGGCGGGTACGGTTGTACAACCTCTCGCGAGTGTTAAACCTATAGCTATAGTCCGTGTCCACCGGTTATGGACGGTCCTCGATCTCTCACTCGGCTAGACTCTTTTCTTGTGCTTCTTCTCTCCCCCGAGTGTGTGAGCCCGGCCGTGGCCGTTGAGATGTGGGGATAGGAGCGGGTGGGCCCCACATCGCGGACGAGAGTTGGGAGCCGGATCGTGGTTGTGATTCGGTGCTTTGGTGTGGACACCCTTGTTGAGGGGTGCGGACCCGGAGGTGTGGACCTCGGAGGTGTGGACCTCGAGGGTGTGGACCTCCCGGAGGTGTGGACCTCGGCCGCTTATTCTCGCATACCTTGATTGTTGCTACCGCGTTCTCGCATGCATAACTTTCTACGACCCCAATATAGGTTTTACCCATGCATACTAGATTCAACCACCGCTTTTGCTCTTTGTTGGGAAGGCGACATGACCTACCCGCTTATCGGGTAGATGCCGGCATTTCGGACTCGGTGACCGTCTACGGCTACAACTTCCGTGACGATGGTGTGAAGACCGGAGCCGGTCCTACGCTCGAGTTTGCCGTGGAGCCGGAGACGCTTCGCTTATGTAGATCCGCCGCGTAGGTGTTTTACCTTTCTTGATTCGGTCTGTTGGACTTGTACCCGCTTGTGCCGAAGAGTTGTACTACGATGTTGTAATAATAATATTATGTATTTCTTCTTTTATTCCCGTGTTGTATGGATTTGTACCACTTGAGACAGGGGATTGCACGTGATAGCCTCTTCCACGGGACTATCACGGAGGTGCAGAGAGTCGGATTTCCGTTCGCGGAAATTCGGGTCGTTTCAGGTGGTATCAGAGCCGTACTTGACCGTAGGACGAGCCCTAGCAATGGCCGATAGATTAGGACAGCCTAAATATCCTTGATTGAGTATATACTCCTTCACTCTTATATAAACCCCTTGAAATCTGCTATTACCTCCTTGAATTCTCACTGACTGACTCACTAACAACCCCTCTACACGATTGGTGGCCTAAGGAGAACAACTGAGGTCACATGCTTGCAACTCTACGGGACGACGTCTGATACAAGGGAAAGACGACTACGACAGAGACAACTATGAAGATGGAGTACGGGGACGAGATGAAGCTGAATCTACCGGACTCAATTGGATTATCCCTGCTGACACATCAGTGTCATGTTATGTCAACACATTTGTCTCTACTTTGGAACTAAATCCACCGGGGAATGACTAGATTGCCCCGTGATACATGAAGTCTGCATACAGATGAATCTACAACAGACAGGCTGCACCCTTCCACCTTTTGCTCGGAAAAGAGCTTGGATAACCCAAGATGCCCAACTCCGAGGACAATGAGGAGTTAAGACTTTAAGATTTAGTGTGCCAACATATGTAAATTAGATGCACTATATGGAACTAGCACACATCAGCTTGGATGCAGGAGTCGAAGATTCCTGATATGCCTGTAGCTCAGCAATCGGATGAAGACCCAAAGGCTCGAAGCTATACGGATAGCCGAGTCACGAAGGATTAAGATATCAAAATGAGTTGTAGCTACGTGAGGCGACTAATGGATTGAACGGTCAAGAGAACACCACTTACAAGCAAGCATCACACATACTCAGAGTAATAGCTAGATAATTGACCCTGTGGACTTTTCCCTCGGTAGGCAATACGAAACCTGGATGCTCTGCCAGGGTTGACGACTGGAATAAGATGAATGAATGAGGAACAAGGGGCATGGATACAAGAATAAATATAGAGTACCCTTTCCTCCAAGGACAAAGCCATGAGAGCCAGCACGAAGAGAAGTTCCACCAACCTGCTTTGGAAGGTTCAGTGCCGAGACATCAGATTACACGTGTTCTTTCAAGTGTTGTATAACTAACATTAGGGAAAAATCCCTCAAGTGCCCACGATATACTAGTATGCTTACGCCGGTGTAACCTCGAAGGTCTTAGGAGTCAGCCTCGAGGTACACATTTGTTTCGGTGCATTGCTTGAGTGATTGGATCTTTTTGGTTTTATGGTTGTTATGCCTCTTAATGTTTGTGTGAAATTGTATTGAGTGCTTATGCTTGCTAGATCTTTAGATGACTCCTTTAGAGGCCTTAGCTACCCATCCTACAAGATCAAGCTAGCAGAACAAAGATCGACGTGCTCAAGCTAGCTTAACAAGCTCAAACTTCAAAAGACGTGAAGGATTTCTTGCGACCCCGGCAAATTAGACCAAGTCTTTGGATGAGATACCCTATGAACATTGGACTCGAGCTCGTAAATCAGAAAATGAGTACCTCAAGAATTTGCAACCTTTGAAGCCCGGAACTGCAAGTACCGTTATGGGGGCATACATTGGTTAAGATCAATTGAGTACCCTAGATGTCAGCAACACATTTTGGATGGTTTCGGTCGGAACTCAATTATCGGATAAAGATGTAGTACTCCATATGGAACACTGGGAATTTTATTCGAGAATTTTAGCGTTCATAAGGTAATTTATGAATGTCCACCTTTGGAATTTTCTAATGGATACGAAGTTTGCCAATAAGGTTCTTCGCCTAACCGCGAACTGACCCGTGTGGAGACTCGAAAGAACCTGGTAACCTCATATCTTGGTAATGGATCCATTGATGAGAGCAACTAACATATCAGAAGACAACCCAAGGAGGGAGTAGATATAAGCACATCGAACTCTCCACAGACGGACAATCACGCATGTTTTATGGAATTGCGCCCCCGACCATGTATTCGGAAGTAACGAATCCATGCATAAAGGATCAGCCCTAAGTAGACAGTACCTCACTATGGAAGGTATTGTTGAGGTTTTGGATTTGATTCGGATGACTAACTCAAAGGATATAAGGTTTGCACTACACGAGCATTCATCCTAGAGTCATTTTATTTGGATTAATCCATCTTACACACCTACGCAGTTGTTTTGGAAACTGTTGTGTAAGCGGTAAACAGCTGTGCATCACAAGTCGTGCTTCTGTAATAGGAAGCCCGGAGAGTATGTAAAGGGATTACGAGGTTGACTTTTGGAGTAAGATATGGAGTTCAGTGGAACCCACCTTTGGAATAAGCAATTAATAAAGATGCTCTACTGGACACCGTATATTGAACTATTGGAAAAGAGAATAACTCCGACAACTACCGGACGTAAGATACTCGTTCGACCTCGCAACTGGGACCTACCACCCTGTTGGAAAATAGGTAATAAGAGGTTGTGAGCGAAAGTGAGGAGAATTGCTCACCTAAACGGGTGACATTATTTGGAATTGTTGAATAAGCAAGGCAAAGCCATAAAGACATGCATATTCCCAGGGTACCTAAAGTTGAGAATACCATCATGAGGAATAACTAAAAGGAATGGTAAAGGATCAAGGTTTACATTAAGGCTGCACAAGTGAACCGATCCCTCCGCCAAGTTATGATAACTACAGACGTTCTGAGGAATTAATGATGCTTTGACGATATCCCGAGAGTCTTATGGATGCCACCGACAGAGGGCATATAATACCACTCGGCATTGGAGGCCCCCGTCGGGAAACCATATAAGTTGAGACTAAGTACCCGTGGAACCTTGGAATAAACACGACGTCAAGTCATCAACATTGGGAAACTGAACTTAAAGCAGAAACAGAAGGCCTATTGAAGTGAAGACCCTCACCACACCTGGTATAAGCTTAATCTCGAGGACGAGATTCTCGTGAGGGGGGTAGAATGTAACATCCCCGAAATTTGAATGATTTACCATGTGTGAATTTTTTTCGCAAAAATTTAAAACTTTTTGTTTGAACTCGCGTGCTACCAAATTTTATCCCAATTTGCTAGCCTCTCATCTCAAACTCCGTATAAAGTTAAAACATATAAAAATTATTTTCAAATTATGGTATAAATGTGAGTTGGATTTCTTGGATTTGATTTGGTGTTCGATGGTGTGGAGTTTGAATTTGAAAATAATTCAAATTCAAACTATAATGAAATCTATATTCAAAACTATTTGCAAAAGCTAACTGCTAACATGGGCCACTACTCAGCCACAGAAGTTCTTCAGAGGCCCCTCAACCCCTTCACCCTTAACCGGTTTCCACCCTGATCTTCACGGCCCATTATCGCCCAGCATCGCAGCCCAGCAAGGCCCGCCGGCACCCCTTCTCTTTTCCTCCTTATCTCTATGGTCAGCGGGACCCATCTGTCAGCCAGGGGACTATTCCCCTTCCCCCTCCCTTTGACCATGCGCACCCCGCATCGGACAGGGACCGGCGGCGCGCCTCCCTGCTCCGCACCGCGCCCCTGCCCGCTGGATGCACGCCGCGTGGCCACGGGCACGGATGCCGATGATCATCGCCGTCCGTGGCCTCACCCAACCCTAGTTAGCCTGTATTAAAGCCCGCGCCGCGCCCCCTACACCCTGTGTCCGCCGCCGCCAGGGGGAAACCCCAGTTTGCCGCCGCCTGTGCTGACGAAGAGAGGAGGAGGTGAGGGAGGCGCCGGGAGAGAGGATGGAACCCGAGCCGGCCACGTCTTCACCGCCTTCACCGTTGCTTGCTGCTGTCTGCGAGGAGTCTTGGACACCGACGCCGTCGCCCTGGAGCTCTGCACTGTGCTGGAGCTCAGGAGCGCGCCGAGCCGACGCCTGGTCGTCGGGCACGTTGAGACCCATGAAGACCGCGCGCCCGTGGAGGCCACCGCCAGGAACACCTGCTCGGAGGATGTCCAGAGCAGAGCCGAGCAAGACGCCTCCGTGCACCCCACCAGGCTCCGGGCTTCCACCTTGCCCACCACCTGCTCGACGATATGCCAGCATGCCAAGCCGCGCAGCGCCTCCTACACCGTGTGCTCGGCCATCGTGCCGCTGTCCTGCAGGTTCTGTGTCGTCTCGCAGCCTTGCCTTGAACCTCGACGCGCCCCATGGTGAGCACTCATCCAAGCTTTTCCTTGCCCACCATCTGCTCGGTGAAATGCCTGAAGCACGAGTTGATGCTGTTGCTGCCCTTGTTCTGTCTCTGAATCGCCGACCTTTGTGCCGTGTTCATCCCGTGCAGGTTACGGCCCAGCAGCTCTGCCCGTCGCCCAAGCTGCAACTCTTTCTTTCCGTCGCCTAGCAGCTGTTCGATGGTTTGCCGAGCCCGCGACCGCAGGATGTACCGCGAGCTCTAGTTTTCTCTGGCTTTGCTTGCAACCTGTTCGAGAGAATGGCTGAGCCAGCCCGTCAAGCCCCTAGGTGAGCTGCAAGCACCCGTTGCTCCTGCTCCCTTTCACTTGAGGTTACCCAACCTTCCCTTGGACATAGCTGATGCGTTGCTTGTTTGTGTGATGCCGCCGCCGACGACAGTGAGCTGAACCACGACGCCGAGCATGCCCGTGTCACCTCACCACGGCAACGACCTCTCCCTGCCACGCCTACACCTCTGACGAGCCATCGGTGAGCAGCACGCACCTAGCTGCCCTCCCATTTATCTTGAATGTCTGTGCCGCCGGCCTTCGAGCCGTGCTTGCTCCCGTGAATCCCGGTTACCTAAGGCCATTGTTGGCATGTCCAAATCCGCGAGCCCGGACATGCACACAATACGACGTTTGATGAAATGCCCGAGCCGCGAATTGATCTTGTTGCCGCCCTTCTTCTCGTTCCGGAGCCGGCCTTCGTGCCGTGTACCTTTCTTGCAGGACCCAACCAAGCTGCTGCCCCTCTTTCTTCCCCAACACACATCCGTCCACCTCGCCCATGAAGTGTTCGACAGAATGACCTTCATGTCAACGAGCCCGTTGGTGAGCCCTTCAGCCAAGCCAACTTCTTTATTACCCTCCGATGCATGCCTGTGTCGCCAGCCTTCGTGCTGCGCCTGCTCCCTGTGAACATTAGTGACCTTGGATGCCTGTTCTATAGCTCCACCGTGGCATGCCCACCACATGTTCGACGTTGTGCCCCAGAGAATGAAGCCACACATTTCTCCCCTTTTGTCCCGCCTCTGTCAGGCCGTCGTGCCGTGGACTTCTACAGGTGCCACCGCTGGCCTGCTTGACGCAGCCGGGGCATTTGGCCAACCTCGCACCGCGCCGCCGCCCTTGCCTCACCACCATGTCGGGCACCGGCCGAAGGGGTCCAAAGTTTGGACCCTTGCTGTGCTCAGTTGTATCCTAAGAACCATCAACCTCTCCTGTCTCGAATCTATCGCCGACACCTAACCGTTGCCCGGGCCGTGCCTCACCGCCGTGGAGCACGGCCCGCAAATCGTCGAGCATCGGGGTGCGTCGACGCGTGACCAAAGAGCCCGGTCGAACCTCGGGCGAATCCGGGGGTGGATCTCTCGGACTTGGCTTACCGGGCCCTATCGAGCCGAGTCCGATGGGCCGCTTCCGCCCACCGACTTTCGACGTCATGCCGATGTCATCCGTTTTGTAAAATCCTTTTCGATTTAATAAAGGTTTTCATAAATGGGTTATAAATGCTTTTACCTTTGGAAAATCATAACTAATTATCCGAGCTCCGAAAATTATGAAACCACTTGCGTTGGTTTCATAATTTTGAGACGCTCACTGCTACCCTATCCTTACCCGCTCTTGCCCTTGAACCGAGCCCCTTTTGCCCCGCGTTCTTGGTGTAGGATTCGTGGCCGCAACCCGCCACTAAGCTAATGTGGGTCTGGGACGCCGGAGCCCCGCAATTAACCAATGGCGTGCCGCGGACAGGAACCCTACCCCATGTTCGCATCACTTACCTTTCCGACACCGCTGCCTTCCCTTTGTCTTTGTTTCGGTAATTCCCGCTCTCGTTCTACATGGCTTCGTGCGATGAAGCGTGCACCGTGCCTTGTGCTTGAAACCGAGGATGCCGCACGTGATGGACGGCCGTGTCGTGAGCAGAGGCCTCTCGCTTCACGCTCGGCAACCCCGGCCGCAACCTAGCCGCCTAGCCATGGTCGTTGCCACTTCACTAGTACATCCCTCGTAGCTCTTTTAAGCACACCTTACCTCATCGCCACTTGATATCGGTCACAAGTTGATCCTTGCATCTCCTCCGAGTCAAGTCGCCGCATATCTTGGCATGATAATGCCTTTTCTAGTTATCTTTGCTTCGCTCGCTTTCATCACCCTTCGCGCTACCGCTTTGACCACCCAAGAGCTCAAACCTAGCAAGTACTTGATCTCAGCCTCTCCGCATTCCCTCGCTTGTGCTTGATTACCTAAGATCTTAGCCGTAAGACCCGAAAGCTAACTTTGAACTAACTCTTGATCCTACCCTGTTTACTAGTGTATAAAACTAGTTGCTTAAACTACTTTTGTTTTAAAACCAATTGCTTTATATTCATTGATTAAACCGGTGCTGCTTGCATTTACTCTGGAGTTTATTTGGATCTTCTAAATTGGTTCTTATTGATGTTTTTGCATTAGATGAATGCTCGTTATTTATTTCCACGTCGCATCTCGTGTAGGCTTGTGTTCTTGTTGAAGACCCGAGCTGCGACGTCTGAGGAGACGCGACTACCCCGGCTATGCCCGAGAGGACGCTCAACCTCTACTACTCTACGACGACTACCGCGTGGGGTGTCATGTCACTCCCAACCATGTAGAACCCATGCATGCTATTAGTTGCTAGTGCTATATTTATGTTACTTGATTTGATGGATTGCATAGCCATTTGATTAGCCTTGCCTTGATATTTGTTATATCCTGATTCCTTGCTTTACCTACCTCGGGGCTAGCTACAGACCCCTAGCTAGACCCATTTACCAACTACCCATACTTTTGTTGCTTGATTATGGATGGTATTCGGGGCTTGACCGAGATGTGGGAGATCTCGGTGTGTTCTAGCGTGAGTTACGGGTGTGTTTCCCCTTGACGTGTTTCTCGGCGGGAGCGAGTCGTTCGGTTACTTGAGAACGCCTACCTCGGGGAGATGCGATCTGGCCTCTCGCCCGAGCGGTGTGTCGGACGGGATGGAGATGGTGAGTGCTCGCTCTCGGCCCTTAAGGACCGATCGTCAGTTGACCTTGCTTCAGTGGACTTTTACCGTACAGACCGCCCGCCTTGTATTGGGCGGGGGTGCGGGGTGAGACTCGTAGTGGATAGCATCCCTCCTGTAGGCGGATCGGTGTGATCGTGTCGGGAGACGGCTTTTCTCCCTAGAAGACTTCGCCCCGGCGAGGCCGGGGAAGGGTTCCACAGCTTCGAGGGACCTCTCGCTGGCAGTATGAGCTCTACAGCGGAGGCTGCGCCAGACTCGGAGACGCAGGAGGGTACTATCCACTTACTTGGGCTCCAGCCGTATGGTAGGGTTTGGGACGGCGGCCACCGTTTCCGACTCTACTCGGGCGGGTACAGTTGTACAACCTCTCGCAGAGTGTTAAACCTATAGCTATAGTCCGTGTCCACTGGTTATGGACAGTCCTCTGATCTCTCACCTGGCTAGACTCTTTTCTTGTGCTTCTTCTCTCCCCTGAGTGTGTGAGCCCGGCCTGTGGCCGTTGAGATGTGGGGATAGGAGCAGGTGGGCCCCACATCGCGGACGAGAGTTGGGAGCTGGATCGTGGTTGTGATTCAGTGCTTTGGTGTGGACACCCTTGTTGAGGGGTGCGGACCCCGGAGGTGTGGACCTCAGAGGTGTGGACCTCGAGGGTGTGGACCTCCCGGAGGTGTGGACCTCGCTGCTTATTCTGCATACCTTGATTGTTGCTACCGCGTTGCTGCATGCATAACTTTCTACAGCCCAATATAGGTTTTACCCATGCATACTAGATTCAACCACCGCTTTTGCTCTTTGTTGGGAAGCTGACATGACCTACCCGCTTATCGGGTAGATGCTGGCATTTCAGACTCGGTGACCGTCTACGGCTACAACTTCCGTGACGATGGTGTGAAGACTGGAGCTGGTCCTACGCTCGAGTTTGCCTGTGGAGCTGGAGACGCTTCGCTTATGTAGATCCGCTGCGTAGGTGTTTTACCTTTCTTGATTCGATCTGTTGGACTTGTACCGGCTTGTGCCGAAGAGTTGTACTCTGATGTTGTAATAATAATATTATGTATTTCTTCTTTTATTCCCGTGTTGTATGGATTTGTACCACTTGAGACAGGGATTGCACGTGATAGCCTCTTCCTGGGACTATCACGGAGGTGCAGAGAGTCGGATTTCCGTTCGCGGAAATTCGGGTCGTTTCAAAAATAATGCTTATGGTACTGTTTCACCAATGTATAGCACAATAGCTCACACATCACCACCTATCTCTAATGTTGCTCCATCTTATGGTGTGCCTAATGATGTGTTTACCGAATTGCATCACATACAAAATCATAATCAACCCCCTGTGAGTAACTTAAGAACAACTGCAATGCAATCTCAGTTAGCTGCTAGGAATGAATTGACTCAATTTAAGGAAGAGATAGCTAACATGATGAAAAATAAACTCGGTGTTAATATGGGTAATACTAGATTTTATCAAAAACCATATACGACCGATTTTGATTATGTGGCTTTTCCCCCGGGTTGGCGTATGCCTGATTTTGTTAAATTTAGTGGTAATGACAATCGTACAACCTGGGAACATATTAGTCAATATACTGCTCAACTAGGTAAAGCTTGTACTTATAATTCTTTAAAAGTTTGCTTATTTTCATTGTCTTTGACTGGTACCGCTTTTGCTTGGTTCTCTTCGTTAGCTCCCAACTCTATTGATTCTTGGAATCAACTAGAGCAAAAGTTTCATGATCACTTCTTTAGTGGCAGCTACCAACTAAAATTGACAGATTTAACATTGGTTAGACAAAATAAAGAGGAATCGGTTTTTGATTACCTCAAACGCTTTAAAGAAGTTAGAAACTGTTGTTTTAATTTGTCTCTTACTGATTCTGACCTTGCTCATCTTGCTGCTAGAGGTTTAAGACCTGCTATTAGAGGTAGATTAGAAGGTGTAGAATTTCATATGCTTGCTAATGTGCTTGTTAGAGGTATGGCACAAGAATTAAAACTGAATAAGGAAAAAGAACACTCTAAACCTCGTCGGTCTAATGTGCATGTTGTTGAATATGATTCTGATAGTTCAGACGACGAGAATGAAGTGTATGTTGCTGAATTTGTGTGGCCTTCAATGTCTAAAGCTAGTTCTTGTGCATCTCTTAAGCCGGCTACTAAAGGTCGGCAAGAAGAATTAAAATTTACTTTTGATGTTTCTAAATGTGATCGTATCTTTGATGAATTACTTAACCTTGGAAACATTAAAATTTCTCATATTATGCCTCCACTTGATGAAATTAAATGACGTGCATATTGTAAGTTTCATAATTCTTATTCTCATGCCACTAACGATTGCAATGTATTTCGTCGTCAGATACAATCGGCCATTAATGAAGGTCGTTTGATGTTTCATGAGATGCAAGTGGATAGGTAACCTTTTCCCATCAACACTATGGAGTTGCAGCAGCCCAAGGTCTTGGTTTGGCCGCATCAAGCCAAAGATACTAAGGGAAAGAACGTGATGGTCGGGGAGGCTAAACCCGATTTGAGGGGAAAAGAGTTGACAAGAGAGGTGGCATATGAAAAGACCCCTGATGGCAGAGAAACTTTGAAGATTACTGTCAAAGCTTCTGGACATGGGGGGCAAGGATCGTCCACGACGTCTGGTCAACACACAACCGAGCCTGTCCTGAACAGGGCGGTTAGACCAGGGGTACAGGGCGGTCAGACCGCCCCTGCACATGGCCACCCAAAGATGCTTGTTCCGAAGCGGCCTGAAATAGGAAACTAGAAGCTTAATGTGACAAAGAATCAGTGAAGCATTCCAAAGCCAAAGGTCACGTTTGATATGCTATTTGACAAATATTCTAAACAAAAGGCCGTTACAAGTGATCGGCCGGTAAAAAAAGGATGAGATCACCTCCACATCAAGAGAGACCAACATCATCTCCCAGGAAGCCATCAGGTTCAGAGGTGGATCATCTCAGAGGCAGAACTTTACTCCAGATTGGGCTCCTTCACTTCACCCTATCTATGATGATTATGGAGTAATGTGGGTGCTGTATCAGCAATCGTTCCATCCTGGATGGGGAGGACCAAGGAGATCAGCACTGGATCGAATATCAAGTCATACACAGGATCGCTGGGCTCCACGACAAAACCGAGTAGGGTCATTTGGCTGACCCAGTTAGACCGCCGCCTATAGGCGGTCAGACCGCCCTATCCAGAAGAGAGCAATTTCCTCCGAAGAAGGTGTACAAGCCCAAGATTAGAGAGGAGGAAGTTCAGGAGATGGACATTGACCCAGAGAGGACAACTGGCCTGGACATTATTCAGATTTGGACAATGAACGTTCCCGTTAAGGGAAGTGGAAAAAGACCGGTTGTGTCAAACGATCAGGTTGTGACACCAACTCAAAAGGGATCTATTGCTAATGACCATGAGGCTAGTGGAAGCAAGTCTCATCCAGAGTGCTTTTTGCCAAGGTGGTGCCCTCCCGCTCTAACTCATATTCAAAGGAGGAAGCTTCAACGATTGAGGCTACATGAAAAAAGGGAGAAGGAACTAGAGAAGAAGAGGGACGAGGATTTCAACAGCTACAGGCCTATGGTACCACAGGGGAAGGAGTGGAGAGTCAAGGCAGGAACCCAGACAGGGGCGGTCAAACCGTCAGAGGGGGCGGTTCAACCGCCTGGGGAGGTTAGATCGGGTGACCTGGCGGTCAGACCGGGGTCACCAGAAACACCACCCTGTTTCACTTCTTCGATCCCTATGGTTTGTGATGACAAGATTTCATCTGTCCATGCTCCAGAGGATGATGAACAGCTTGTGGATTACAATTCTTCTCCAGAGCGGATGAACCTTGAGATCAATATGATTCATTTGTTTGTTGATAGTTCGGTGCTTACAGAGGAGGACATGGCTCATCTTGACTTTGGGCCCAAATATTCTATATTTCAAAAGCCCAAAGATACTGATAATCATCTGAAGGCTTTGTATATGAAGGGTCATATCAATGGGAAGCCTATCTCTCAGATGCTAGTGGATGGAGGTGCGATTGTCAACTTGATGCTGTATTCTCTATTCAAGAAGCTTGGAGGTTCATATGAGCAGCTGACCAAGACCAACATGACCGTCAACGGGGTTGGAGGAGGCGAGCCAATGGGGGCTAAAGGCGTGATCTCCATGGAGCTCACTATTGGAAGCAAGATGCTCGCCACGACTTTCTTCATCGCTGAGACACAAGGTAACTTCAGTCTTATCCTTGGTTGTGATTGGATTCATGCAAATAAATGTGTTCCTTCTACTTTGCACCAAATGTTGATAATGGGTAGATGATGTAGTAGAAGTAGTGCAGGGTGATAATTTTGCTTGTGTAGCTGTAGCTGATAGTCATTCTATAGGAGTGCATGATGATGTAAAGTGTCTATCTGGTTTAGATCTATCTGATTATGAGTTTATAAGTTGTTCTAACAATGGCTTCATTCCTGCTGAAGCCATTTGATAATCGGCTAAATCACTTCATGTGACTCAATGAGTTCAACAAAAGAGTGGTTGCAGCCGAGAATTGATCACTATCGGGCGCATAAGACCGATACGTGTGAAGCCATTGAGGATCTTGATGATTTGGGCAAGTTAGGACAAGGGTTTACGTCGGCTGATCCTCTTGAGGAGGTAGATATTGGTGATGGCACTGTACCTAGGCCAACATTTGTAAACAAGAATCTTGATCCTATGTTTAAGCTTGGATTAATAAAGATTTGAAAAGAGTATGTTGATTGCTTTGCTTGTTATTACAATGAAATGCCTGGTTTAAGTCGTGATTTGGTAGAACATAAATTACCTATTAAACCTGGTTTCAAGCCTTATAAACAGCCTCATAGGAATTTTAATCCTGATATTTATGACCGAGTGAAAGAAGAAATCAATTGGTTGCTTGATGTTAAGTTTATTAGGCCTTGTCGATATGTTGATTGGATCTCTAATATTGTGCCTGTTGAGAAAAAAGGAACAAAGAAACTTCATGTTTGCATTGATTTTAGAGATCTCAATAAAGCAACTCCTAAAGATGAATATCCTATGCCTATAGCCGATTTTCTTGTTAATTCTGCATCTGGACATAGATTACTTAGCTTTCTTGATGGTAATGCTGGTTACAATCAAATCTTTATGGCCGAAGTGGATGTCTCCAAAACGGCTTTCATATGTCCAGGATTTGTAGGCTTATTTGAGTGGGTAGTCATGACTTTTGGTTTGAAAAATGCTGGTGCTACTTATCAAAGGGCTATGAACTTGATTTCTCATGACTTGCTTGGTATTATCGTAGAAGTCTATATTGATGATATTGTTGTTAAATCAGCTAGTCTAAACTCTCATTTAGATGATTTAAGGCTTGCATTTGAAAAAAAATGCGTCGGTATGGTTTAAAGATGAACCCACTCAAATGTGCTTTTGGAGTGTCGGCTGGCACGTTTTTGGGTTTTATTGTGCATGAGAAAGGTGTGGAAATTGATCCTAAAAAGATTGAGTCGATTAAGAAGGTTCAAGCTCCTACTTCTAAAAAAGATTTATAGAGATTCTTGGGCAAGGTTAATTACTTGAGGCGATTCATTTGCAACTTGTCTGGGAAGGTTGATGCTTTTACTCCTTTACTTCGGTTGAAAAGTGGAGCTGAATTCACTTGGGGGGGCAAAACAACAAGAGGCTTTTGATGAGATTAAGAGTTATTTGACTTCGCCGTCTGTTCTTCAAGCGTCTAAGAGTGGTGTTCCCTTCCGGCTTTATGTTGCGGCGGAGCCAAGTGTTATTGGAGCTGTTTTGACCCAAGAGACCGATGGCAAGGAGTATGTTGTTGCTTATGAGAGTAGAAGATTTCTAGACGCCGAGACGAGGTACACTTTTATTGAAAATCTTTGTTTATCTTTATATTATGCTTGTACCAAGTTAAGGCATTATTTATTGTCTAGTACTTGTTATGTTGCATGTCAAACCGACATAATTAAATACATGTTGCAAAAACCTATTCTTAGTGGTAGAGTCGGCAAGTGGGCTTATGCTCTTGTTGAATATGATTTGCGTTTTGAGCCTATTGGATCAATGAAAGGTCAAATAGTAGCTGACTTTATTGTTCAACATAGGATTGATAAGCAACTTGATCTACATGTCGGTTATGTAACTTTTACTCCATGGAAATTACATTTCGATAGATCGACTTGTAGAAGTGGTTGTGGTGTTGGGATTCACCTAGTGGAGCTACTTTTGAAGCCCTTAGCCAGTTGGATCATAAATGTACTAATAATCAAATTGAGTATGAAGCTCACTTGTTTGGATTACAAATATTACATGACATGGGAGTGAAACATGTGGAAGCTTATGGTGATTCTTTGTTGGTGGTACAACAAGTATCTATGGTATGTCAATGTTTAAATGGTTCTTTAAATGCTTATCTTGATAAATGTTTGGATATTATATCTTGCATGGATGAATTTGTGATATATCATGTACCATGAGAGGAGAATCCGAAGGCTAACGCTCTGGCTCAGCAAGCATCTGGTTTTAATGTTCAGAAAAGAAATTTTCAAGAACGAAAGCCGATGTTTGATGAAGCCGAGGGTTATGCTCTGGAAGACCCGGTTCAACCGCCCCCTCAGGCCGGTCAAACCGGGTACCCCGGTCAGACCGTCTCCTCGGGTCGGTCAGACCGCCCCTCAGGGGACAACCCTACTTCTGCCACTGTTTCTTCCAAGATTGTTGAGGACGAAGTGGAAGATTGGAGAATACCTCTGGTTAAGTATTTGTAGGATCCTAAAAGTATGAGTGACAGAAAAGTCCGACAATGGGTGCTTAAGTTTGTTCTAGATGGTGATGAGTTGTATCGTCGGACGGCAGATGATTTGCTTTTAAAGTGTTTAGGTCCTGACCAAGCAAGGCTGGCTATGGCAGAGGTACATGAGGGGATTTGTGGTACTCATCAATCGGCTCGTAAGATGAAGTGGCTTCTTAGGCGGGCTTGCTTTTATTGGTCTACTATGATAGCTGATTGCTTTAGGTACTACAAAGGATGTGAAGAGTGTCAAAAATACAGAGATGTTCAGTTGGTGCCTGCTGCATTGATGCATCCAATTATCAAGCCTTGGCCATTCAGAGGTTGGGGATTGGATTTTATTGGTAAGATACATCCTCCGTCGACTAAAGGACATTGCTTTGTGATTGTGGCAACCGATTAGTTTACCAAGTGGACTGAAGCAATTCCTCTCAAGAACATGACACACAAAGAGGTGATTGGGTTTATTACAGAGCACATTAAACATAGATTTGGCATTCCACAAACTTTAACTGCGGATCAAGGTACTTCGTTTGTGGCTAAAGAGGTGCGTGATTTTGTCAATTCCTATGCTATTAAATTGCTCAATTCATCTCCATATTATGCTCAAGCTAATGGTCAAGCCGAGTCTAGTAATAAAACTCTAGTTAAGCTCATTAAGAAGAAGATAGAAGACAATCCTAAAAGATGGCATGAGGTATTATCTGAAGCTTTATGGGCTCATCGTATCTCTAGACATGGGGCTACTAAAGTTACTCCTTTTGAGCTTGTGTATGGTCAAGAGGCCATTTTACCTGTTGAGGTGAATCTGGGCGCCTATAGACTTGCAAAGCAAAATGATCTTAGTGTTGATACATATTATACTTTGATGATGGATAACATTGATGAAGTGACCGACAAGCGTTTGGAAGCCTTGGAAGCAATTGAGAAGGATAAAAGGCGAGTTGCTAGAGCTTATAATAAGAGGGTTAAAGCTAAGTCTTTTCAAGTAGGAGATTTGGTTTGGAAAACTATTTTGCCTATAGGATCTAAGAGCAACAAATTTTGTAAATGGTCTCCAAGTTGGGAAGGTCCATACCAGGTTGTGAGAGTTTGCTCTGGAAATTCTTATATGGTGGAATCATTACAAGGACAGCAGCTACCTAGGGCACTCAATGGGAGATATCTGAAGAAGTTTTATCCAAGTGTGTGGCAAGATGCTTGAAGATTCATGGCCAGCTTTTATGAAAATCACCCTTAGCACAAAAATGGCTGACAACAGCTTTGTTGTCCTTAGAATTATTTTTTAGCACACAAGCTTTACTAAAAACAGGGGGGCATGTGTTGACACCCAAAATTGGCAAAAGCCGACTCGGGCCAGGCACGCCGGTTAGACCGGGTCCCAGGGGCGGTCTGATCGGGTGTCCTGTAGCCGGTCTGGCACAAAGGGGCCACGCGGTCTAACCCCCCCCCCCCCCCCCCCCCCAGGGGCGGTCTAACCGGGTAGAACTAGGAGTTTGGCTTGATTCCGAGTTGTAAAAAGCTATTTGCAGGGCGAGACCTCCCACCCTATAAATATGAAGGGTCATGGCCGATTGAGGGGTATCATCCAATCGAACAAATCAATCTTATCTTATTTGCTCCAAACCCTAGCTTTTCCATCCTCCATTGCTCTCCTCCTTCGTCCCCACGGCAGTTGAGTGAGTTCTGAGTGGCCTGCCGATCTCAGGACAACCCTAGGCGCACTGTTCCCTATGGGGTCCCTCCCGGAGCAGCGAATCTAGGTTTTCGGCGTTCCTTCTATCCAAGGCGGTTAGACCGGCCCCTCAGGTGGTTAGACCCGCCCGTGCTGGGAGGTCCGGCGAATTGATTTTCGACGACCGCGTGATCTAGCGCATTCGTGTGTTCAATCAAGAAAAGTGTCATCACTTTCCTTTCGATTTGCAACCACCCAGCGACGCGCACGCTCGTCAGGCGGCGAAGTCGATCCAGATCCAATCTGGGCGACAGCAACTATCTGGCGACCTGAAGGTCGAAGATCGCACCCGTCGTGATCCACTAGACGTACCGTGCATCTACCACAAGGCTGCACGACACACTCTCCGTGGCTGCCGGCTACGGAAGAAGATCGATCAGGAGCGCGACGCCTCACGCGCTGCATAGGCTGCCACGTCTCCGGACGACGGCGAGTTTCAGAAGGCCCGGGTCCGCATCTCCCCCAACGGACAAAGATCTACCCGGCGGCGCGTCCTGATGGTTTCGGTGAACGACCCACCACGGGTCGGCACGACGGATTCCGAGGAGGCACGTCGGATCTAAGCCAATGCGAACCGTGCCCAGAGGCGGGCGGTGGAACAGCGCCAGGCGGTACCCCCGTGTGCTCGCGACCTACGCCTCGAGTTCGAAGAGGCGGGACTACCGACGTTCAACAGCCCCCAGACCAACCTGGGTGCGGCGTTGGCACGTCTCCAGCAGGCCAATCCTTCGCCTGAGGCCGATGCTGCCATGGCCTACGTCCAGGTCGCCACAGCTCTGGTAGAGGAGAGGAGCGCTGGGCCCAAGTCAGTTGCATCTACTTCAAGCCGGCCCTCGCGCAGCCGATCCAATCAGCCTGCGCATAGTAAGCTCCCCACGATCCAGGAGGAGGTCAACCGGCCCCAAGCGAACGCCGCACCAGGCGTCGACCTACGCGCCAACATCAACAAGAATCGGCGTGGTCGCGACGCCCGTGGCTACATCGACCAGCGCCACTGTGAGCGCGAGGAGTGAGAGCTCCGACGTCATCTCGACTACGATCGCGAATACAGTCCTCCGTGCGGCATCCACCGGAACATGGAGCACGAGGAACGCGAGCGCCACGACATTGAGAACCGGCAGCGCGCCTAGTACAAGGCCGACTACGGCCATCCCAAGGGCCCGGTCCGTAACTCGGACTGACAGCCTAGATCTCAGGTTGTGGCTACAGCGCGAGACAACGACGCGACTCAGGTCGGCGACAGCGGCGACGACATGGAGATCACGGCCTTCCCCGCGTTGGCGCCACGTCTCCGGTCGGTCGCCTACCCTGACAACTTCAAGCCCAACATCCAGAAGTACGATGGCTGCTCCGACCCCAACATTTGGTTGTCGACCTACTACGTCGCCGTCAAAGCAGCCGGCGACAACTTTGATCACATGGCGGCCTACTTCCCACTGGTGATGGGCGACGCACTGTTGCTCTGGCTCAACAACCTCCCGGCAGGCAGCATCATGTCGTGGGTCGATCTGTCTCAGGCCTTCCAGGTGACCTACAATCGCCCCGACAATGCCTTCAACCTCGGGAGGGTGACCATGAAGGCCGGCGAGTGACTGCGGGATTACACCAACCAGTTCTTCGAGAACAGTAACACCTGCGTCGGCGTTCGAGACGATCAAGTCATCGACAGCTACAAGAAAGGTCTCAGGGACCGTAAGGTCTTTGAGAAGATTCACAAATCTGGCACCACGAAGGTTGCGCCACTTATGGAAGTCATCAACAAGCTCATCGACACAGAGGAAGCCCTGGTCAACCAGTTTGACCACGACGGAAAGCAGGATGTCAACACCTCTGGCACCGTCGGTGATTCCAGCTCGAAGTTCCGCAAGAGACCTTCGGAGGTACTCGCGGAGGACGGGCACCGACCTTCGACTTTCAACGTCGAGGAGTTCAACGCGGTGCTGGACAGCCCCTGCTCCTTCCATGAAGGGGGCACTCACACGGTCCGCGAGTGCCAACAGTTCAAGAGGGCGTTCAACACGCCCGAGGACCTCAAACGACCCAGAGGCGATGGAGATAGGTCATCCTCACATCGCTACAACAACAACCGCCGCGACAAATGACGTGGCCGCAAGGACAACGATCGCCATGACGACCGGCGACGTGACAGCCACCAGCCGAAGGACCGACGCGACGAGCGCGACCTGCCTCCCCCGCCGGAGACAGGCAATCCCAATGGCCCATTCCAGCAGGCCAAGAGGTCGATCAACATGATCGTTGGCGGCCTAAAGAGCAGCACAAGCAGGAGAAGGTGCCGCAAGGACAACTACGAGGTCAAGCTCATCCACACCAAACCATCGCAACCCCTGCGCTGGTCGGAGGAGCCCATCACCTTCTCTAGGGCCAATCACTGGGTTTACATCCCAGATCATGGCTCGTACTCGCTGGTCATCGAGCCCATCGTCGAGGGCACCCTGCTTCCTCAAACCCTCATTGACGGAGGGACAGGGCTCAACGTCATCTTCGTCTACACCTTGAAGAAGATGGACTTCGACTTCAAGAGGCTCACAGAGTGCAATGAGCCCTTCTTCGGCATTGTGCCTGGCAAGGCGGCCTATCCCATGGGTCAGGTCTCCCTCACTGTCATGTTCGGCACGGAGGAGAACTTCCGCACAGAGTACCTCAGCTTCGAGGTCACTGACTTCAAGTCGTCCTACCACGCCATCCTAGGTCGCCCCATGCTAGCCAGGTTCATGGTTGTTCTGCACTACACCTATCTGGTGCTGAAGATGTCGGCTCCCAAGGGAGTCCTTACAGTCTACGGCGGCTTGCTTATCTCACTCAAGTGCGACAACGAGGCCCTGGAGATCACCACGAAGAACACCTGCTTCGGTGCCTCAGCCGTCATGGTGGCTGAGGCCAAGAAGGTCGCTCCGACCGACCTGACCATCCCAGAGCAGAAGCGCACCGAGACCGCCCTGGACGCTACGCCAGCAATGAAGAAGGTCTGCCTCGGCCTTGCCGACCCAGCCAAGACGGTTGTCATCGGCGACAACCTCAGGGATAAATAGGAACTCGCGCTCACCAGTTTCCTCCGGGACAATGCTGACATATTTGCATGGACTCCTTGGATGTAAGCAAGACGGTCAAGCCTGTCAAGCAGAAGCCGCGCCGCTTTGCGAAGGATTGCAAGGAGGTTATTAGGGTAGAAAGTCTAAAGCTCTTAGCTGCTGGATTCATCCGTGAATGTAAAAACCCAGTTTGGCACGCCAACCCGGTGCTTGTACCCAAGAAAACCGTCCAATGGAGAATGTGTATCGACTACACCGATCTCAACCATCACTGCCCTAAAGACCCCTTCCCTCTTCCGCACATCGACTAGGTCGTCGACTCCACCGCAAGAAGCGCCCTGCTGTGCTTCCTCGACTGCTACTCAGGCTACCATCAGATAGCCTTGAAGGTCTCTGTCCAAGACAAGTGTCACACCCAGTTTTAAAGGCAAAACCGAGTGCATTGATCACGTGTGCGCCAGGATCAAGTTACACACACGCTTAGACATTATGAATACCAAAATCAGTGCCACACGAAAAAAGAGTTATTACAAACCATAGTCTTAAATGAATCTTAAACAAACGAGTTCTCGCAATGGACAAAATGCCTCCACAGGCAGCTGACTGAAGACTACGCACACCTAGAACTCCTGGAAATCTCCTGGAACGTCTTCAAAGTTCTCCCAGTCTGAGCAGCAAATCCGGGTATTGTAGATGCAAGAGAATAAACAAGCGTGAGCACATATCGTACTCAGCAAGGGAAAACAACATACCATGCAAGGCCATATGGTGGATGGCTAAGGTTTAAGCACTTTAGCATTTTAGTTGGGCAAGTTTTATTAGCAACCTGATTACTAAAGGTGTAAGTTCATACCAACCCGATTAATAAGATATAAGCATCATAAATAAAGAATAAAACAACAATTTAAACATTAAAGTTCCATAATTTAATCATGTGAGTGTCCAGGCCGCTCTTGACCGTGAGCACGGCTAATCGATTAGTTTAACACTCTGCAGAGGTTGTACATCTTTACCCACAAGCAGCGTAAAAGCTCCGAAGAACTTTGGACCCAACCATGAAGTGTTTGCAAGACACCATATCACACTTTCGAGGTGTGATTGCATAGGGACGCTACATGGCCTTTACAAAGGTTCCCTAGCAAGTTATGACCCACAAGGTCCGGATCAGTTAGCAAGGTATAAAGTCCCCTAGTAGGTCGATACCCCACCATAAAAGAATAACTCACCCAACCCCCTGCTAGAGCGAGTCCATACCCCACAGTACCGCCGATCCCTTGTCCTTATCAGGTAAGACCATCCCAAGCTAAAGTTCCTAATTATTCAGCCAAGACCATTGCCCATTAGTTCTTGTGGTTGTACTGTTTTCCTGGGTGGTTCTCCATGTTCCGATTATCATGTTAAAGTGGTCTTGCAAAGTAAAAGATCATAAACGGAACATAGAATAACAAAGTAGATAACCAAGTAGATTAATACCAATTCCCAGTTGAGCATACTAAGGAATAACTACCACAAGATTAATTTAATTCCCGGTATCAAGATAAAGGTAATAAAAAGCTAGGCATGATCCTAAATAGGTTCCCATCAAATTAATGCAAGCGGAAAAGTAAAACAGTGAATTTAAATGCATGTTATGTAGGACAAGTGCGCATGCATCAAGGAATACTTGCCTTCAACAAAGCCTTGCTGCTCAAACTCTTGCACGACTTGATCTTCAAATCCCTCGAACGAATCGCTCTCTACGGTCCACAATCATCACATACAAGCATACAATATAAATAAATAAGAAACAGTCACCAAACAGATCAAACAGATCTAAACAATAGCATAAAACTAATCTACTCTTTGAGACGAACGCGTGGACATAAAGAACGCTAAAATCGGAGCTAAAACGACCAAGTTATGGCTTAGGGAAGGTATAGGGACTAATCTGTAAAGATTTGAAAAGGTTTTGGGCTAAAATAAAGAAAAAGGACTAAACTGTAAGAAAACACATAAGGTGGAAGGGTATTTTTGTAAATATAGGAAACTCAGGGGCTTTTCTGCAAGATTGCCAGGGCTGTCGGGGTTTGACCTGGCTTGACTCGGGTTGACTAGATCTGGGACCGTTGGATCCCGATCTGGCGGCTGCGGTGGCTCGCGGGCGGCGGGGACGGCGAGATGCGTCGGATCCAGATCCGACGGCTCGGATCGCGAGCAAGCGGCGGGGGGCGGCGCGCGCGTAGGCCGGCTCGCGGGCCAAGGCCGGCGGCGAGCGGCCGCGGCGGCGCGGGCGGCGGAGCTCGCCGGCGGGACCCAAATCTAGGGTTTCCGGCCACGAATGGGGACGCGGAGGGCACCTACACGACGTGCGCGCATGGGCGGACCGATCTAGGGCGGCGGCTCGGGCGGAGATGCGGCGGCGCGGGCGGTTGACGCGGCGGCGCGGGGCGCGGACTGCGGCGAGGTCGCAAGTGCGACGGGGTGCACGGGGGACGACGACGTGTAGCACGGGCGCGACGTTCACCTTCTTGCGCGGCTCCGGAGCGATCCCTTGGCGGCGGAAGGACGACGGCGGCGGGATCCGACGGCGGCGGCGGCGGCGAGCTCGAGCTAGGGTTCCGGCGGGGCGCGCGCAAGAGGCGGCGGGCGGCGGCGTCTCGGTTAGGCGGTCCGGGGGCGGCGGCCGGCTTATAAGGGCACGGGGCGACCCCTTGGCGTGCGCGCCACGCACGGGGGAGGCGTGACCGAGCCGGACTCGCGCGCGCGCGGCGGCGGAGTCCGGGCGGAGACGAGCCGGGGGTAGGGGATGACGTGTGGGCCCGTGCGCGGTCGGTGGCCGGCGGGCGGAGGGGCGCGGGACGGCGCGGGCTGCCGGGCCGGAGCGGCCGCCGGGCCGGAGCGGCCGCCGGGCCGGCTAGGCCGGGTCGCGGGCGTGGTTAAGGCGGGCCGCGACGTGCTAGCGGCGCGGGTCGGGCCTGCTGCGGTGCCGGGGTTGAGCGGGCAGGCAAGGGAGTTGGGCCGAAAAGGGGAAAAGGGGTAGGGGTTTAAGGAGAAAAGGTTTTAGCATTTTTGGTAAAGGGATTTCAAGCAATAGAATTCAAATTTGAATTTGAATTCCAGCAACCAAAAATAATGCACCAGGATGAATGCCACAAATAATTCCTATATTTCATTAACTTTATTTTAGAAAAGTTTTAAATGCCTAAAAACAAATAAAACAACCTTATATTCCTTAAGCAAATAAATGGTTGCTAGCAAATTTTAATAAAGCCAAATTTTTAATATAATTAGGGTGTTACAAATCCTACCCCCCTTAAGAAGAATCTCGTCCTCGAGATTCGGACAGATTGGGAAAAAGATCTGGAAATTCTGCTTTCAGCTCATCCTCTCTTTCCCATGTTGCCTCATCCTCTGCATGATTACTCCATTGTACTTTGCACATCTTAATCACACTATTCCTGGTGATCCTTGTCATGGTTTCCAATATTCGAATGGGGTGTTCAACAATAGTGAGATCCTCTTCAACGTTTAGATCATCCAAGGGTAACGACTCCTTATCATGGGGACCAAAACCCTTCTTTAACTGAGAAATATGGAACACATCATGCACATCAGCGAGCTGGACTGGCAACTCCAATCTGTAAGCCACTTCTCCCACTCTCTCAAGGATCTTGAAAGGTCCAATAAACCGAGGTGACAACTTTCCTTTAACTCTGAATCGACGCAAACCTCTGATGGGTGACACCTTTAGGTACACATAATCGCCTTCCTGAAAAGCCATATCCCGTCTTTTGCCATCTGCATAACTTTTCTGTCTAGACTGAGCAATCCTCAGATTTTCTCTGATAATCTGAACTTGTTTCTCCGCTTCTCTGATGATATCTGCCCCAAATAACTGCCTTTCGCCTGTCTCACTCCAATATAACGGAGTTCTACACTTCCTTTCATATAGGGCCTCAAAGGGTGACATTTTGAGACTGGCTTGGTAGCTGTTGTTATAACAGAACTCAGCATACGGCAAGCTCTTATCCCAACTACAACCATGCTTAAGCGCACATGCTCTCAGCATGTCTTCTAGGATCTGATTGGTTCTCTCTGTCTGTCCATCCGTCTGTGGATGATAAGCTGAGCTGAAATTTAGCTTAGTATCCAGAGATTCATGCAACTTCCCCGAGAAATGAGAAGTAAACTGAGTACCTCTGTCTGACACGATCTTCTTTGGTACACCATGCAAACACACAATCCTGGACATATATAGCTCTGCCAACTTAGCTCCTGTATAAGTAGTCTTTACCGGAATGAAGTGAGCTACCTTAGTCAAACGATCCACAATAACCCAGATCGAATCATAACCATCTCGGGTACGGGGTAAACCCACTATGAAATCCATTCCGATCTCTTCCCACTTCCACTCAGGCACCTTCAATGGTTGAAGCAAACCAGCGGGTCTCTGATGTTCAGCCTTAACCCGGTGGCATGTGTCACACAAAGCCACATGTGCGGCCACATCTCTCTTCATACCGTACCACCAATACCTCTGCTTGAGATCCTGGTACATCTTAGTACCGCCGGGTGGATAGAGTAAGGCCGAGTCGTGAGCTTCTCTCAAGATCGTCTCTCCGAGATCTCCGTCTCTAGCACACACAACCGGTTCTTAAACCACACGGTTCCTTGCTCATCTTCGTGAAATGCGGGGCTTCTCCCCGTTGCATACTCTCTTTAATCTTTTGTATTCCAGCATCCTCTAACTGCCACTTACGTATCTCTTGCTCCAGAGTGGACTGTACTTCCAAAGTCACTCCTTCTGCATGTGCAACCACCTTCAAGTTGAGCCTTTCAAACTCTTTTACCAACTCATCAGGAAACTGAATGGTCATAGGCATGTTAGTGTGGCCTTTCCGACTCAAAGCATCAGCAACCAGATTCACTTTACCCGAATGGTAATGGATCTCTAGATCGTAGTCCTTGATTAACTCTAACCAACGACGCTGTCTTAGATTAAGATCCTTCTGAGTGAAGATATACTTCAGACTCTTGTGATCAGTGTAGATCTGGCACTTAGTTCCCATAATGTAGTGTCTCCAAATCTTCAATGCATGAACCACTGCTGCTAACTCAAGATCATGCGTAGGATAGTTCAACTCATGCTTCCTCAACTGACGAGATGCATAGGCTATAACATGACCTTCTTGCATCAACACACATCCTAGACCTTGTCGAGATGCATCACAATATATGTCAAAGCTCTTTCGTAGATCAGGCATTACTAGAACAGGTGCTGTGGTTAACCGCATCTTTAACTCTTCAAAACTGGACTGACATGCACTGGTCCATTTGAATTCCCTATCCTTCTCTAGCAATGTAGTGAGAGGCTTCATAATCCTGGAGAATCCTTCAATAAACCGACGATAGTAACCAGCAAGTCCAAGAAAACTCCGGATCTCCGACACTGTACGAGGGGCTTCCCACTTCAACACATCGCTAACCTTGCTGGGATCCACTGCAATACCTCCATTGGTGATGATATGACCTAGAAAAGACACTTCCTTGAGCCAGAACTCACACTTGCTGAACTTCGCATATAACTCATGCTCTCTCAGCTTCTGCAACACAAGCCTCAAATGCTCCTCATGGTCCTCCTCATTCTTGGAGTAGATCAAAATGTCATTAATGAATACCACAACGAACTTGTCTAGATACTCCATAAAAATCTTGTTCATCAAGTACATAAAGTACGCGGGTGCATTGGTTAACCCAAAGGACATAACTGTGTACTCATAAAGTCCGTACCTGGTAGTAAAAGCTGTCTTAGGAATATCTGAAGGCCTAATCTCCAACTGATGATAACCAGATCGCAGATCGATTTTAGAAAACACTTTAGCTCCTCTCATCTGGTCAAACAAATCTTCAATACGTGGCAGAGGATACTTGTTCTTGATGGTAACATCATTAAGAGATCTGTAATCAACACACATCCTTTGTGTGCCATCTTTCTTACCCACAAAGATAACGGGTGCTCCCCAAGGTGATGAACTAGCACGAATGAACCCTTTACCCAATAATTCTTTAATCTGAGCTTTAAGTTCTTGTAACTGATCACTAGACATTCTATATGGGCGCTTAGAGATAGGGGCAGTACCAGGTAAAAGATCAATAATGAACTCAACATCTCGGTCAGGGGGCATACCTGGCAACTCCTCGGGAAACACATCAGGATAATCGCACACTACTCGTATGTCATCCAAGGCTGCTCCGTCAAGCTTATTCACGGACCGGCATTTGATGGTGCGGGATCCGCTCGCAAACTCAAATCTTTCACCAGTTTGGGCTTGTAAGAAGGATTGATCTCTTAGCACACCGAATCACCGCATCACACGCGGTCAACCATCCCATTCCCAATATCACATCGATCCCCTTTGAATCCAAGATTATAAGATTGGCACGGAAATCTCTGCCCACAATCTTGAGATGGACGTTATCACATTTATAGATAGCTTTCAATTCCCCCCAGGTGAGGTAACTAACATGTGGCGAGACATGGGACTGATAGGTAGATTATGTTGAGCTACGAACTGGGATGTAATGAAAGAATGGGATGCTCCAGAATCAAACAAAATTGAGGCGGGAGTAGAGTTGACTAGAAACATACCGAGCACTACTCTGGGGTTCTCCTGAGCGACTTCAGCATCAACGTGCATCGCCTTGCCTCGTGCATAGCTCGTTGTCCTTTGTTAGATCGCGGGGTTTGGCTTCCGCTCCTTGTCCGCTCGCTGGTTCTGCACAGGGGTATGTGGAGGGTTCCTCTTTGGGCAAGCATTGGCATAGTGACCAAGCTCTCCGCACTTGAAGCAAGTAGTGGTGGCAGGATTGGGCGACGCCTGTTGACGGTGAAAATCCGTCAACCTAGCCATGAGTTTACCTTCGGTGTTGGCATGAGTTTTATACCTTATCCATTGGTACTAACCCCCGTGGTATAACAAGTTCACGTGTGCATGTCGGTTTTGGAGTTTAATGTTTATGCAGGGATTTAGTGTTGAATGCAAGACTTTCGGGATAAGTTCATCAAGCACCTCATGACAAGACCTTGAAGTCCCGAACAAGTCATGCAATGAAGCAAAATTAACTCCAAGAAGCCGGGGACTTGATCCGAGAAGACGACGGACTCCGGGGACCCGACCGGAAAAGTGCCGAATCTTGCAAGACAAGGAGTTGAGTCCAATTCGGAGAGAAACCGACGACATGGACCTACATGCGAAGGGGGAAGCATCCAGAAGCAAGGGAACCGACCTCGGGCAAAGGAGCCCGCGGGCCGGGCCTAAATGGGCCCGGGCCGGCCGGCCGGGTCCCGGTCGGCCCAGGCCCATTTTGGGCCCAAATTTGGTCTCCTTTGCCCTAGCCGCCAATCGGGCTATTTATAGCCCCCTGACCGAGAGCCACGCAGAACGGAAGTCGTATTCCGCCGCCGAGGAGCAGAGAAGCTTGAGGGACACCAACTTGAAGATGAGGGTCGTGCTAGTTGTCTAGGGTTTCCCTGGCCGACGTGGGAACCTTGCATGGAAGACCACGTCGGAGCTCGGAGCGAGGATCAAGATCGAGGGAGGGCCCGGTGGTGATCTTGTTCATGTAATCATTCATGGTGAAGTTTGTAAGTGAATCCGATTTCTAGCGATTAAGTGCCTTCTCGATGATTTTGTTTTCTTCTTGGTTTTGCTTCTTCTACGATCTAGTTTGCAGCTAGATTACATAGGGTGCTCTTGTAGCCGCGGTGGCTAGAGGTGCATACCGGACCGGCCAAGTGATTTCAACTTGTTCTATCGAACTCGCCCTAAGCTCCCCGCATGAATAGGGATACGTTGTGACAGAACGGGGGTCTCGAAAGGCGGATGTTTTCGGAGTCGGATGGGAAGGCCACGATTTAAAGATGCTTTTAATGAGATTCTCTTTGCTATCTTCATCTATCTTGTTTGGAGCTACAACATAAGCATGATCTAGATTCTCTAGATTGGTTATCTCTTGCTTTCTCTTGCTACCTCTTTAGTAGATTAGATTAGATTTGTTTTCTTTATGAGTTAGTAGATTAGATGCAATTTGATTCTTCAATAGATAGCTTTACCTTGCTTTACTAGATTGAATCCTTGCGTTGCACATTGTTCCACGGATTCGATACCTTGGGTTCACCACTCGAGGGAAGAAGGGTCCCTTGACTACGACGGGAGACTTGTCCGCTTGCAAGTCACAAACGAACTTTGATACAACTATTAACCGTCAACAAGCCCCCTTTTTCTGGCGCCGTTGCCGGGGAACAAGCAATCAAGATCCGATCTAGTATCGCTTATCTTTCAGTTTTTCTTTTGATTTTTCTTTTGCATCTCTTATGTTTGATCATCCTCAAAAAGAAAAAAAATTCAATCTAATCTAATTTTGATTAACCCTAGTTCTTATGTTTAGATTTTTGTTTTATCACTAACCCTAACCGGAGATGGTTGGCTACCTCTCCAAGAAACCCAAACTTTTTTGTGGATGATCCATGAAAACTTTACAGGCAAAGGTGACGTGCAACACAAGCTCGAAGGACCATCAAAATCTCCAAGGGAATCACCACCTCCAAGTCAAGACGCCGGAAGGCCGTTCAAGATCAACGAGGATGGAGAAGACGGAGATGGAGAAAGAAGCTCAACACCTAAAGGCTGCCAAGGCAAGATCCACATGCAAGGAGCGTGAAGTGTTCATCGTGATAAAGATGCTAGACGCAAGTGGGACAACTTGCCGGGCGCCCGATGGGCAACAAAGAAGAATATCCGAGACAACTCTAAGGTCCCAAGACGGCGAAGGCTACTCAAACTCATTCGGGAGAGATGAAGGATCACACTAGAGACCATGAAGATCACGACCGAAGGACCGGAGTTCGAGATGCCGAGCCACAAGGAAGATGTTGCATCCGTCAAGACCAAAGGACAAAGCCAGCCTGTGAAGACCAAAAAAATTGACTAAGCCAAAGTGGGTACCCAAGATTGCAACGCCCGCAAAGAGCGTTGATCCGGAGTAATCAAGTGAAGAAGTCTAGCCATGGACTATAAACGAAGCGCTAGGCGGGAGGCAACCCGTTTCGTCGAGTCAATAATAAGCTACCGGGAGGACAACCCGATTCCAGGTTTTTCAAGTCTTTTTAAATTTAATTCAGTTCTGAATTTTACTACGCAAAACCTTAGACTTAGAATGGTTGAACAATATTAGAGACATAATTCTTAGTTGAATATTTTGCTTGATCATAAACCCTTTACATGAACCATCCTATGTGATTGTTTGCTTCTTTTCGAGAAACCACAACCAAAACCAAAAAAATTTCAGAACCTTAATCAACCTCTCAACCTCATTATGGTGCTGAGGTTGACTTGTTTTTCATGCTAAAAACACACGAGTAGAGCCACGACTTGTATCTAGATGTTATTTAAATTTCAGCACGTGGTAGGACTCGCGTGAACCTAGAAACTTGATTTTTGGTTGGTTTAAAAATCCATATCCTTGGTTTCTCTAAGATTAGAATTTTTCTAAGCCTCACTTAATTTTATTTCATTCAAAATCTCTCTCATCTAATCGAAATTAGGACCTAAACCTATGCCCCCATGATCAAGCCGGGAAAAGCTTGCTCTCAACCAATGAAGGCAAACTATACCGGTGAGACCAAAATCGACGTAATAAAAAAATATTTTCGACTTGCATTTGTTTTTAATGGTTTAAAAACTTCTCTAAAATTATGTTCGAGCTCTTGCATGGCTCTGAAAAATATTTTTAAATTTCGAAATTAGAGGAGTGCTTAGCCTTAAACACACTTAAAGGGAGGCAATCTAGTTAACCTAACCATGCATGCACCATGATACATCACGGGATGCCCCTCCAACATATTTAAACCACATGCAAAGTGCAAGCATGGGGGGGCAGCCAAGGCTTTGTTTTGTAGGAATATCATGGATGCATGTGAAGCAAGGGAGTATGGAAGTGAGTCAAAGCGAAAACATCAAGTGGAAGGAGCAATAGTGCAAGCGAAGGAGTGGACGGGAACGTTTGGAAGGTGTACGCGATCACGAAGCAACATGAATGCACTAGAGAAGAACCGAGCCAAGAGGAGGAGAGAGGTAAGTCTTTCATCCAACTCTTTGTTCGTGTGCTCTAGTTTGTAGGCCGGAATCACCTTAGACTTAGCCATCCACCGCGTTTGTTTCGTGCAACAAATCACATCCTTAATCCACTCAAAGTCCAGACTCCAAAATAATATTTGTGTACCTTGTTACCGGGTGGAAACCCCGGATATTTATTTGTGAGGGAGATTGCTGCAATCAAGGAAGAAAACTACAAGTCTTTTCACCAAAGAAGAAGGGATCATCGTCGTCTAAGCCATCATCGACAACCTCTTCGAGGAGGCACTCGTTTCCGAGTTTCCTTGGAGTATGGGGGAGGACACGGCACCACTGAGGAGGAACCACTCTTCTCCTCGGTGGCATGAGGGCCACACAAAACTCGTTTATTAGGTTTACCAAACTTCAATAACATATGGAGGAGCCGCCTGTCCAACCTTGCCACTTGACACGATCATCCGCTCCACCTCCATACGCTCCGCGGTATTCCGAGGGGTATGTCATCATGACGGAGAAGGAGAAGAAGCTCGCTCGCCTTAAGTAGAGGCTTGTAGCGAACGTCGACATCGACGACCAAGCTCTCCACATATTGGGTTTCACACGGGACACCGGTGCAATTCTCTAACGGAGTGTCGGCAAACACCCACAAGGAATTCGCCTAGGAAATTTTCGTGACCATGGCGCATACCCTTGATGAAGGAGTGCTGAGTCTCTCATTCCGTTGGAGGGAGCCCACAAGTGGAGAGGAAGGAAGACATCGTCGGAAGGGTAACCTTGATCAATGATGCTATTTCTAGCACCTTGATGGGGTAATCTCCTTTCATCCATGGGTTGCAATCGATCTTGAGATGTGATCATACTTTGTTGAATTATCTATCTATCATTTTGTGCTGAAAATACTTTAATGCTTAAGGCTAGCAACCATGCCGTAAAGGGAGTAAGGGCTCCAATGCTTCCTTGGATCCATTCAACACAATCCCCGATAGATTAGATTGGTTTTCATGTTCGAAATGATTGCATGTTCTAGTATCGTGGACCCATGGGCGAGTGTCTCCTATTTTCAAAAAGGGAGCTCCGGAACAAGTTTGTGCATGAAGGCACATGGGAAGGCTATTGGAGTATGATCACGGGAAGAGACCATCAACGAAAAAAATACTATCCGAACCCATTATCCAAGTGTGTCACTTTTGTGCAAGTGGATTTTTTGGAGAACAAAAGAGACATAGATAACCAACACGGAGTTGAATTAGATTTACTCGCAGCCAATCAACCCTACTCACCTATGACCGGTGGTGTTGTTAAGCAACATCGAGTTCGGGAGATATTGGTTCGGGGTGTTACCTCTCTATGTTGGCTATCTCTTTAAAGCCGGGTATTACAAGGAACCCGAATCATCTCCTACCCGGGACTTCCCTAAGAATATATGAAGAAAGGAAAATATAAGAGTGAAGATGAGAGAGGAGGCTTCGAAGTGGCCTAGGTGAATTTGCCCCTTCCGGATTGAAGATTAAGACTTTTCTTGAGGGGAAGAAGATCGGTTAGAGGAAGGACTTCTTGTGCCGGCGAAGAAAAAAAAATAATAGAGAAGGATTAGGAGAAGGTTTTTCCACGACCCAAGAAGGAGGTGCACAACAAAATTATGTCCCACCATTGGGAGGAACCCCGGCGCCGCTGAATTACTACGGTGGTGTACCAATGCAAGCATGGGGGAGTGGTGCAGCCATACCCCCACCATTTTGCGGTGCCCAACGTAGCCTTTGCGGAACCATATGCACACCTTCCTCAACCACAACAAAATGTGGCCACCATTGGAGGATACGCTGCAAGAAACATGCAAATTATTGCAGCCATCCAAACCAATGCAAACCAAATGGGTGAAGGAAATGCAAACGTCGCTTATGTGCTTGCACACCTTCACCTAGCACCGTCGGACAATTCATAGGAGGAGTGGTGCATTCCTATTACAAGTAAGGGTACAACAACCAAGACTATCAATATCAACCACCGGTGGAAGATTAGAGAGAGGAGGAGCTTTAGTTATCTTTCCTTTACCCCTTTTCTTTAATTTTCAGCTTGGATGTGCCTATGTTTGCGTAGTATTTTCAGCTTTGCTTTAATTTTCAGTTTTTAGTTTATTTTTCAGCGTGTGTTTTAGTTTTTTATTTTCATCATGAATAATGTCACCACCAAGTTTTTACCTTTGGCAAAGTTACAAAGTTTGTGCCATGATGATATATGATTATAATTGCCGCTTTGTTTATCTTTGTAATTGATTTATGCATGTTTAACCTAGTGCTCTCTTAAAAATACAAATCTGAAATTATCTAAATGCTAGCTCAATCTTCAGCGGAGGTTATGATTAAAATAAAGACCCATAGTGTTTTATGTGCTCTCAAGTTATGAATAGATTAAAGATGTCTTTTATGCTCAAAAATATTGCTAACCTTGTCATAAATATCACTTGTGTGTTGCTCAACCTATCCGAGCCTTATATATATTTGAGTGCATAAACCTTAGTGTACAAGATTTATTTTTGAGTGAGTTATTGCAGGCCGTGATTTCTCTGGCCCGAGACTAAGAAAAGTTGGTCATTCCGTTTTTGTGTATCTATCTTTTTGCTAGCCTTTTATCCGTGCATTGTGTATCCCCGCATCGGTGATCTCACAAACTTCGCCGGATATCCACCCTTAAACCAAATATCATCTTTTGTGATTACCTCCTTGACCACAACCTATCGTTGAGAATGGATCATCAATTCAAGGAAGATCGCAAGATGGTGCTAACGTTGAAGATTTCAAGTATCTCTCCAAGGAAAATTATTTTCGGTACCTACCTTATTTTTCGCCTCTTTGCTCGAGGACGAGCAACGTCTAAGCATGGGGGAGGAGGTAGGTACGGTGCAGTCTTAGAGTTCAAAAGGGAGTATTTAAAAAAAATATATATAATGATGAAAGAAAAAAAATCCAGTGATATTCATGGCTTTCAAGGTATAAAAAAATCAAAACTTCGTTGTGCAAGTCATGGACTGAATATATGACGAGAAAAAAAAATGAATGAATGAAAGAAAGAAAAGAATGAGAAATATGAGAAAGAGAAAAAAAAATATATTTGTGCGTAAAGTGAACTCCCTGGTTCTCTAAGAGTGCATTCAAGGCTTCAAGATAAAAAGATCCATTCTCATTTTCCAACCATGTGCAATCCGATAACGAGGACTTCTTTTGTGCCTCGGGATCACTCTTTGCCATTTGCACATGTCCACTCATCTAAAGTGTGTGTATTTTTCTCTTTCCCCTCCTTGATTTAACATTATTTTCCAATGACCTTTTTGACGAGTCTCGGTAAGACCATGAGAAGCTTGTCTTGTTTTGACAACACCTCATTTATAAAATCTTGTTAGGACTAAACTTTCCCAAAGCTCCATATAAAGCCTACCACATATATATGAGAGGGAAAGGAGTAGAATATATAGGCTTGAGAGACAAGTGAGATGAGAGTTTATGAGCAATACACGAGATGATTTAAATTTGTGAATTTGGTTTAGCTTTTCTTTATCTCGTTCTTCGTTTCAAAAATTCGAGATCTATTTAAAACTTTGTGAGCATGTTAATACTTGTGGGATAAGCTTAATAAGAATCTACCCTCCGTGGAGATGAAGGCTAGTACATTATGGAACTTTAATGAATTAAAATTTTGAGAGCATTATGTTTTCTCATGTGTAATCAAGTGCAAAGTTTAAACATTGTTTAGCAATGATGATATCCATCGAAGGCTTACTCGAGGACGAGCAAGGTTTAAGCATGGGGGAGATGTTGACGGTGAAAATCCGTCAACCTAGCCATGAGTTTACCTTCGGTGTTGGCATGAGTTTTATACCTTATCCATTGGTACTAACCCCCGTGGTATAACAAGTTCACGTGTGCATGTCGGTTTTGGACTTTAATGTTTATGCAGGGATTTAGTGTTGAATGCAAGACTTTCGGGATAAGTTCATCAAGCACCTCATGACAAGACCTTGAAGTCCTGAACATGTCATGCAATGAAGCAAAATTAACTCCAAGAAGCCGGGGACTTGATCCGAGAAGACGACAGACTCCAGGGACCTGACCAGAAAAGTGCTGAATCTTGCAAGACAAGGAGTTGAGTCCAATTCGGAGAGAAACCGACGACATGGACCTACATGCAGAAGGGGGAAGCATCCGGGAAGCAAGGGAACCGACCTCGGGCAAAGGAGCCCGCGGGCTGGGCCTAAATGGGCCCAGGCCGGCCGGCCCAGTCCGGTCGGCCCAGGCCCATTTTGGGCCCAAATTTGGTCTCCTTTGCCCTAGCCGCCAATCGGGCTATTTATAGCCCCCTGACCGAGAGCCACGCAGAACGGAAGTCGTATTCCGCCGCCGAGGAGCAGAGAAGCTTGAGGGACACCAACTTGAAGATGAGGGTCGTGCTAGTTGTCTAGGGTTTCCCTGGCCGACGTGGGAACCTTGCATGGAAGACCACGTCGGAGCTCGGAGCGAGGATCAAGATCGAGGGAGGGCCCGGTGGTGATCTTGTTCATGTAATCATTCATGGTGAAGTTTGTAAGTGAATCCGATTTCTAGCGATTAAGTGCCTTCTCGATGATTTTGTTTTCTTCTTGGTTTTGCTTCTTCTACGATCTAGTTTGCGGCTAGATTACATAGGGTGCTCTTGTAGCCGCGGTGGCTAGAGGTGCATACCGGACCGGCCAAGTGATTTCAACTTGTTCTATCGAACTCGCCCTAAGCTCCCCGCATGAATAGGGATACGTTGTGACAGAACGGGGGTCTCGAAAGGCGGATGTTTTCGGAGTCGGATGGGAAGGCCACGATTTAAAGATGCTTTTAATGAGATTCTCTTTGCTATCTTCATCTATCTTGTTTGGAGCTACAACATAAGCATGATCTAGATTCTCTAGATTGGTTATCTCTTGCTTTCTCTTGCTACCTCTTTAGTAGATTAGATTAGATGTGTTTTCTTTATGAGTTAGTAGATTAGATGCAATTTGATTCTTCAATAGATAGCTTTACCTTGCTTTACTAGATTGAATCCTTGCGTTGCACATTGTTCCACGGATTCGATACCTTGGGTTCACCACTCGAGGGAAGAAGGGTCCCTTGACTACGACGGGAGACTTGTCCGCTTGCAAGTCACAAACGAACTTTGATACAACTATTAACCGTCAACAGCGCCACGGACCATACAGGTGTGCCAACCGGGGCTCTCTCGCCGACTCGCCGGGAACCGGGCGGGGAGTCCGAGGAACGAGACGCCGAAATTGCCGAGCGGACCGCCGGAACCGCCGAGCGGGACGCCGGGCGCTCGCTGCCCAAAGTTTCCACCTGGTCCCCCAAAGAGGAACGGGGTGTTCGGCGGTGGGTTGAAGCGCGGGCTAGATGCACTCCCAAACTGCCCAGAGCTGGCGGCCTTCCTCTTCTGCTCTCCGAGCTCCTTGCGCTTGTGCTCCAAGCGGATGGCGGCATCAACTAGCTGCTGAAAGTTAGGGAAAGGATAGGACATCAGCTGGTACTACAGCGAACCAGCCAACCCATCCAGGAACGGCTCTCGCTTCTTCCTATCTTCAGCAACCTCCTCAGCTGCATAGCGGGACAACTCGGTGAACTTGTCTCTATACTCAGTCACTGACATTCCTCCCTGCTTTAGAGAAAGGAACTCCTTCTTTTTGATCTTCATGACTCCAGAGGGTATATGATGACTCCGAAGTTGGTGGTAAACTCTCGCCAAGTGATAGTGTCTGGGGCGGCATGAGCGGCAGAGTACGCATCCCACCAAGCGGCTGCAGAGCCTTGAAGTCATCCTTCAGCATACAGGACCTTCTCTCTGTCATCACACTGACAGGTAGTGAGCATCTTCAGTATTGTCTTGAGCCAATCTTCAGCTTCCAGTGGATCAGCGGCGTGAGTAAACACAGGAGGGTGATGACTCATAAACTCCCGGTGCTTGTTGCGAGGCGCGGGTGGCGGCACCGGTGGGTTGTTGACCTGGGCTTGCAAGTTTGTCACGGTGGTGGTCAAGTTCTGGAGGAGCTGGGTCTGTGCCTCCAGGAAATGCTGCAAAGTGGGATCCATTTGTACTGGCTGGGGTGCTCTTCCTGCTGGTTGATCAACACCTGATCCTGACCTGGTGTTCACCATCTGAGTGTTAGAGGCATTATTTTAGATGATTGCACCAAGGGTTAAACTCAGGAAGATAAGATAGCAATGATATTCAGATAAGACAGATTCTGTTGACTCCAAACAATCAGGCATAGCTCTCAGTGCGGGTAACCAAAAATTATGGATTTTGGACTGATAAAAGGTAATGAAATTACGAAACTACTCCAACTGGAATCACCTCAATCGGAGTTGTGTAGCTCTGGTTATAAAATAAACAAGTCAGGTAGGTCAGCAGTGTTTAACAGATTCGTGAGGCTTTAATGTTTCAGTTATAACTCTCTGGTTTTCCATCCAAATATTCTGAATTTTTCACAGAAAATCAGTCACGAAATTCTTGAACTTCTCCAATTGGTTTTACTGCAATCGGAGTTCTGTAGACCGAGATAAAATTAAAACAGTGCTGCTGACTCAGAAAACTGTGCGATCAGATTTTTGGGATCTCGAATTTGCATTAAGGGAAAACTTAAAGGGACAAAAAGATTAAGATAGATAACTGATTGAGACTGAAAGTTAACCCCCACAAACTTACTACTAAACCAATGTCGTTGTGGTCATCACTCCACAACACATTGCACTCAACCAAAAATCCAACTCATACATTAAGCACAAAATCAAGCATTCAACCACACCTCTAAACTAAACACACTTTACCGATCGTCTACTAACGATTACAAAGAAATTCTATCCTTAATCTTAAACTTAAGGACTATCTTCTGCCATAGCATCTGTGCGGACGTCAGGGGAGTCGTAGTGTGGCCTCTTGGGTGACGGGGAGGTACATCCTTCTGTGGCTTCATGGGCTTCTGGCTGCTCCCTGTTCTGAAGTGCAGCTTCTAGGGCACGCCTCTGCGTCTCCAGAGTGAAAATCTGCTGCTGTGCTGCATATAGTGTGTTGTTGGCATCATCCAATGCAGTGTTCACAGCTGCAAGTAGACTCCGGACATTGTTGAGCGTCCCTTCATAGGCTGGTGCTGGGGCGATGTAAGTCTTGGCTTCCCCACTTGCTCTAAAAGGTGTGTAACGGCAGTGGGTATCCTCTAACCTATCACGCTCCTTGTGAGAGAGCACATAGAGCGCCCTCCGAGCTGACTCTGCTATCCCAGCATCCATAGTAGTCCTGTGAGCCACATCATGATGCTTGGACACCTCCTTCACTCCACGGCATGGAATGTACTCCTCCAAGATGGCAGCAACCTCCCAATGGGGCTCGAACCACAGATGAGTCCATAGCTCACAATGGTAGACAGGGGCTTTATCATAGCCCAGGCGAAGTACCATTGCTCTCAGGTGGTCTACCATGGGAATGCCTACTCCATCAGCTCTGTAGTGGTACACTTCCCAGATCGCTTCCACATCTTCCTCCTCTTGCTCTTGTTCTTCTTCCTCCATCTCTTGATCAAGGTGATCCTCATCTTCCTCTGGCGCTTGCTCCTCTAGGTTTGGTGGTTCAGCTAGCTCATCCTCCTCTGGAATCATCTCCTCCGGATCTTCCTCATCGTCAGGCACCATGATAAGGTTAGGGAAAACCACAGGTGCAGGCTCCATCTCAATCTCCTCATCTGTATCTCTCTCATGCAAATCATGGTACTGTTCCTGTGGAGCATACTGATGGACTGCTCTAGCCTGAGAGGTCTCCAAGCTACGAACCATCTATAGTGTAGTGCAGAATGAGAAAGATGGTAAGACAAAAGGATGAGAGCTAAAGCAAGCACAAGGTAAAGAATGCAGACAGCTCAAGAGTGAAGAAAAAAGGCAAGAGTAAGGTTAATAAGAATAAAGCAAGCATGTAAGAGAAAGCTTTTATGAGTATAAAATCCTTAATTCGACCATTTCTATCTAGGCTTGCGTTCCTACAGTCAACACAACTCTGGTACCACTCTGTCACACCCAGTTTTAAAGGCAAAACCGAGTGCATTGATCACGTGTGCGCCAGGATCAAGTTACACACACGCTTAGACATTATGAATACCAAAATCAGTGCCACACGAAAACAGAGTTATTACAAACCATAGTCTTAAATGAATCTTAAACAAACGAGTTCTCGCAATGGACAAAATGCCTCCACAGGCAGCTGACTGAAGACTACACACACCTAGAACTCCTGGAAATCTCCTGGAACGTCTTCAAAGTTCTCCCAGTCTGAGCAGCAAATCCGGGTATTGTAGATGCAAGAGAATAAACAAGCGTGAGCACATATCGTACTCAGCAAGGGAAAACAACATACCATGCAAGTCCATATGGTGGATGGCTAAGGTTTAAGCACTTTAGCATTTTAGTTGGGCAAGTTTTATTAGCAACCTGATTACTAAAGGTGTAAGTTCATACCAACCCGATTAATAAGATATAAGCATCATAAATAAAGAATAAAACAACAATTTAAACATTAAAGTTCCATAATTTAATCATGTGAGTGTCCAGGCCGCTCGTGACTGTGAGCACGGCTAATCGATTAGTTTAACACTCTGCAGAGGTTGTACATCTTTACCCACAAGCAGCGTAAAAGCTCCGAAGAACTTTGGACCCAACCATGCAGTGTTTGCAAGACACCATATCACACTTCCGAAGTGTGATTGCATAGGGACGCTACATGGCCTTTACAAAGGTTCCCTAGCAAGTTATGACCCACAAGGTCCGGATCAGTTAGCAAGGTATAAAGTCCCCTAGCAGGTCGATACCCCACCATAAAAGAATAACTCACCCAACCCCCTGCTAGAGAGAGTCCATAACCCACAGTACCGCCGATCCCTTGTCCTTATCAGGTAAGACCATCCCAAGCTAAAGTTCCTAATTATTCAGCCAAGACCATTGCCCATTAGTTCTTGTGGTTGTACTGTTTTCCTGGGTGGTTCTCCATGTTCCGATTATCATGTTAAAGTGTTCTTGCAAAGTAAAAGATCATAAACGGAACATAGAATAACAAAGTAGATAACCAAGTAGATTAATACCAATTCCCAGTTGAGCATGCTAAGCAATAACTACCACAAGATTAATTTAATTCCCGGTATCAAGATAAAGGTAGTAAAAAGCTAGGCATGATCCTTAATAGGTTCCCATCAAATTAATGCAAGCGGAAAAGTAAAACAGTGAATTTTAATGCATGTTATGTAGGACAAGTGGGCATGCATCAAGGAATACTTTCCTTCAACAAAGCCTTGCTGCTCAAACTCTTGCACGACTTGATCTTCAAATCCCTCGAACGAATCGCTCTCTACGGTCCACAATCATCACATACAAGCATACAATAGAAATAAATAAGAAACAGTCACCAAACAGATCAAACAGATCTAAACAGTAGCGTAAAACTAATCTACGCTTCGAGACGAACGCGTGGACATAAAGAACGCTAAAATCGGAGCTAAAACGACCAAGTTATGGCTTAGGGAAGGTATAGGGACTAATCTGTAAATATTTGAAAAGGTTTTGGGCTAAAATAAAGAAAAAGGACTAAACTGTAAGAAAACTCATAAGGTGGAAGGGTATTTTTGTAAATATAGGAAACTCAGGGGCTTTTCTGCAAGATTGCCAGGGCTGTCGGGGTTTGACCTGGCTTGACTCGGGTTGACTAGATCTGGGACCGTTGGATCCCGATCTGGCGGCTGCGGTGGCTTGCGGGCGGCGGGGACGGCGAGACGCGTCGGATCCGCATCCGACGGCTCGGATCGCGAGCAAGCGGCGGGGCGGCGGCGCGCGTAGGCCGGCGGCGGGCCAAGGCCGGCGGCGAGCGGCGCGGCGGCGCGAGGGCGGCGGAGCTCGCCGGCGGGACCCAAATCTAGGGTTTTCGGCCACGGATGGGGACGCGGAGGGCACCTACACGACGCGCGCGCACGGGCGGACCGATCTATGGCGGCGGCTCGGTCGGAGATGCGGCGGCGCGGGCGGTCGACGCGGCGGCGCGGGGCGCGGACTCCGGCGAGGTCGCAAGGGCGACGGGGTGCACGGGGATGACGACGTGTAGCACGGGCGCGACGTTCACCTTCTTGCGTGGCTCGGAGCGATCCCTTGGCGGCGGAAGGACGACGGTGGCGGGATCCGACCGGCGGCGGCGGCGAGTTCGAGCTAGGGTTCCGGCGGGGGCGCGGCGCAAGTGGCGGCGGGCGGCGGCGTCTCGGGTAGGCGGTCCGGGGGGGCGGCGGCCGGCTTATAAGGGCACGGGGGCGACCCCTTGGCGTGCGCGCCACGCATGGGGAGGCGTGGACCGAGCCGGACTCGGGCGGCGCGGCGGCGGCGGAGACGAGGCCGGGGTAGGGGATGACGTGTGGGCCCGGGCGGTCGGTGGCCGGCGGGCGGAGGGGCGCGGGACGGCGCGGGCCGCCGGGCCGGAGCGGCTCGGGCCGGCTGGGCCGGGTCGCGGGCGTGGTTAAGGCGGCGCGGCCTCGCTAGCGGCGCGGGTCGGGCCTGCTGCGGTGCCGGGGTTGAGCGGGCTGGCAAGGGAGTTGGGCCGAAAAGGGGAAAAGGGGTAGGGGTTTAAGGAGAAAAGGTTTTAGCATTTTTGGTAAAGGGGTTTCAAGCAATAGAATTCAAATTTGAATTTGAATTCCAGCAACCAAAAATAATGCACCAGCATCAATGCCACAAATAATTCCTATATTTCATTAACTTTATTTTAGAAAAGTTTTAAATGCCTAAAAATAAATAAAACAACCTTATATTCCTTAAGCAAATAAATGGTTGCTAGCAAATTTTAATAAAGCCAAATTTTTAATATAATTAGGGTGTTACAACAAGACGGCGTTCATAACGCCACACGATTTCTACTGCTACACGACCATGACTTTCATCCTCAAGAACGCTGGAGCGACCTACCAGAAGGCCATCCAAGAGTGTTTAGAGTCTCAGATTGTCAATAACGTCGAATCCTACGTCAATGACGTGGTTGTCAAGACCACCAATGAAGATGACCTCATTGCTGACCTCGCCCAGACCTTCGCCAACCTCCAGCATTGCCGCTGGAAGCTCAACCCGGAGAAGTGCGTCTTCTGTGTCCCATCTCGCAAGCTCCTAGGCTTCATGGTGAGCCACCGCGGCATCGAGGCAAACCCCACCAAGGTCGACGCCATCCGCAGGATGAATCGACCCACTGGAAAGAAAGACGTGATGAAGCTCACCGGCATGATGGCGGCGCTAGGTCGCTTTATCAGCAAGCTTGGAGAGAAAGGCCTGCCCTTCTTCAAGCTGCTAAAAAAGTCTGACAAGTTCTAGTGGACAGACGAGGCGGGCCAGGTGCTCGAGGAGCTGAAGACCTTCCTCACGACGCCTCCGGTCATGGTGCCCCCGACACCTAAGGATACTTTGCTACTCTACATCTCCACGTCCACCCAGGTGGTCAGCGCAGTGTTAGTGGCCGAGTGACCCGAAGAAGGCCACCAGTACCCCATTCAGCAACCTGTCTACTACATCAGCAAGGTTTTGTCCGACAGTAAGGTCAGGTACTCGCAACCCCAGAAACTGCTATATGATATTCTCATCACGTCGTGCAAGCTGCGACATTACTTCCAATCGCACAAGATCAAGGTCATTTCTAGTTTCCCCCTCAGAGAAATCATATGCAGCCGCGACACCATGGGGCGCATTGTCAAGTGGTCAGTCGAGTTGGGCTAATTCGACCTCGAGTTCTACTCACGGCAGGCCATCAAGTCCCAGATCCTCGCCGATTTCGTCTCCGCGTGGACGGAGACCCAGCAACCACCGCCGGTGGAGAAGTCGGAGCACTGGAAGATGTACTTTGACGGTTCCCTAAACCTTGAAGGCGCGGGCGCAGGTGTCCTCTTCATCTCGCCCTAGGGCGATCACCTGAAGTATGTCCTACAAATCCACTACAAGGCATCCAACAGCGGCGCCAAGTACGAGGCCCTAATCCATGGGCTGCGCATCGTTGTTTCCCTCGTAATCAAGCGACTCATCGCCTACGGCGACTCCAAGGTCGTCATTGACCAAGTCAACAAGTACTGCGACATCAAGAAGGAGTCGATGAACACCTACTGCGCTGAGGTGCACAAGCTTGACGATCACTTCGAAGGTCTAGAGTTCCACCACGTCTCCCGCGACAACAACATGGCAGTCGACGTCCTCTCCAAGCTGGGATCCAAGCGCGCGCTGGTCCCGACTGGCGTATTCGTTCAAGAACTACGCAAGCCATCGACCAGACTCCTAAGCGACCTAGAGACGTCACATAGCGACATATCGGGTAGCCGAGACGTCCTCATGGCGGAGGCCGAAGACGACCGGTGCCTTGACTTCATCGCTTACATCATGGAGAAACGCGTCCCAGAAGATAAGGTCGAGCGCTAGAAGATCGTCAGGCGCAACGCCAACTACTTCGTCATCGGCACCGAGCTGTATCAGAGGTCCGCCTCCAATGACGTGCTGATGAAGTGCATCCTCTGATCTGAAGGTCTTGAGCTCCTACAAGAGATCCATGGTGGGGAATGCAGCAACCACGTAGCCTTCGCAAATCTAGTGGGAAAGGCCTTCAGATCAAGCTTCTACTGGCCCACCACCCAGGCTGACGCTCAAGACCTGGTTCGGCGATGTAAGGGTTGCTAGTTCTTCGCCAAACAGCAGCACGTCCCGGCTCAAGTTCTGAGGACAATTCCACCGTCCTGGCCCTTTGCCATATGGGGCCTCGACTCAGTAGGACCCTTCAAGATGGCCCCCGGCGGGTACAAGCACATCCTGGTGGCGGTGGATAAATTCACCAAGTGGATTGAGGTCCGCGCCGTCAGTACGGTCACGTCGAAAGAGGCCGTGAAGTTCATAGAGGACATCACCCACCGGTTCGGGGTACCCAACAGGATTGCCACCGACCGGGGAAAGGCCTTTATAGGGTCGGACTTCTGGGACTTTTGCCAGGATAGCCTAATCGACATCTACTACTCTTCGGTGGCCCATCCACGGTGCAACGGCCAGGTTGAGCGAGCAAATGGCATGGTGCTTCAAGCCATCAAAGACCGCATCTTCGACGACGCTTCGCAATACATGACCAGATGGCTCGCAGAGCTGGCTCACATCATTTGGGGTCTCCGAACCCAGGTCAGCTCGGTCACGGGATACTCGCCCTTCTTCTTGGTGTACGGGTCGGAGGCGGTTCTCCCAACCAACGTAGCCTTTGGTGCCTCGCGCATTCAACACTACGAGGAAGGAACGGCCGAGGAACACCGCGTAGCCACGGTAATGCGGCACACGCGGTACGAGCAACAGCTGCGCCGCTACCACGACCCCAATGTGCGAGAGCGATCCTTCAACGTGGGAGACCTGGTTCTACGTCGCATCCAAAACACCAAGGGGATGCAGAAGCTCTCCGCCCCTTGGGAAGGTCCCTTCATCGTGATGGAAGTTGTCAGCCCATCAACCTACTGCCTCCAGTGGGCCGACGACCAAGGCGTCCGTAACGCCCGGAACATCGAGCACTTACGTCGCTTCTATCCTTAGAAAATCTGTATCAAAATAAAGCTATGTACTCTCCCCTCTTGTAATTTCAATATAATAAAGAAAGAGATCCCCTGTTCAGCGACCCCTCTATCGACCTATTTTTCGGTCTCCCCTTTTTACTTTGAGTTCTTTTCCCTTCCCTTGAAGCGCTCGGGGGCTTGGCTTTGCCAACCTAAGGGTCTCGCGACCTAAGGGAATTTTGTGTATGCTTTATGCTTTCAAGTCTTTACCATACAATTAGCTTTTGCTTTCGTTATAAATGTTCCTGAGTCACTAGTTCACAAGACCTAGGGTCCACGACCCCCCTCCGCGCGCTGGCCGTGCCAAAGTCCCCACGCTGGGCCGTACGGTCGGTAAGCCGTTCCTCCACCGAGTTAGGTGAGCGAAGGGTTTCTCTTACGACTTGGTCACTTTCGACGTGCATAATGAGAGTGCTTCGCTATCAAATGCATACATCTTTTCATAGGCAAATGCTTTTTATATTGCAAGTTTATTTATAACTTCACTGCCCTAACCCATGTCTAAAAGCTCATTTCAGCACCACCTCAGTCAGCGCTGAAGTCGAACTTCTTGACGACCTCCTCCGCGGCTGCCACGATGCCCTCGCGCCTGATGAGGCCAGACAGGTCCACATCTTCCAAGACCTTTTGCAGGTCGAACGACGGGTCATGATACTTGACAGTCAATAGCGCTGCAGCCGCCGCAAGGTTGGCGGTGTCCAGGAGCAGGCCCTTGATGCGACCTTCAGCTTCGTCAAGCCGGTCGACCAGCGGCTTGGGTTCAGCAAAGGTCCATGACATACTGGGCGGCGTCTTTGAGCTCGCCCAGCTATTTCTCAAGACCTGCATCACAAACAAGCAAATTTAGAAGCCCATCCAACTATGGCACGTCGACCAACTTCGCAACAACGAGCAAGACGCTAACCTTGGCGGGCCTCCGTAGACCTCTCCTTGATGGCCATCAGCTGGTTCTTGATCGTGGCCAGCTCCTTCTTGTGGGCCTCCTCGGTCCCTTGAGCGCCTGCAAAGATTCAAGGTCGAAGACTCAATATCGTGACCTTGCAAAGCACATCGGAGGCTCACCCTCTACCACGGTCTGGAGGTCGGCAGCCGCGTCCTTAGCCTTCTGCTCGGCGTCCTCTAGCTTTTTCTTTAGGTCGGCCGCCTCCTTCTATGCCTGGCGCGCCATGACCTCCTTGACGCGCTGGATCTCCCACGCGGCCGCAATCTCAGCCTGAAGCTTGGCCACGGGGGCTGCGGCGGCCTCCACGTGCGCGTTCGCCGCTTTCCGCAGCAAACGAGCTTGCGCCCATTCAGCAAGAGACTTGTGAGACATGGGTACCCCTGGGTCCCCACCGACCAGGCTCACGGCCGTCCCCGACAAGTGGGTCCGGCCTATCAGAAGACCCGCCGACCTGTTAGTGGGCCCAACCGAACTAGTTGGCTGCCCACACGACCTTCTGAAGAACTTCTAGAAGATTCCCTAGATGACCTAATCCATCACGACCTCAAGACTTGGCGTACAAGACAAGACAAGACCTCGGTGGACCTCGCCTAAAGCAGATCAACGGGATATGGCAAGATGTGTAACGTAGACTTAGGTCTTCTAGTCGTAACCGACCAGGAGTGTGGGAACTGACCTCATCTGCTGGCCAATATAAGGCGGACGAGGCGATCCCCTTGTAACTTCACCTCGATCAATCCCTAAGCAATCTACACCAACAATTGGACGTAAGGTATTACTCTCTGGAGGCCCGAACCAGTATAAACTCGTTGTGTTCTCTGCGTTCCGCGTACTCGTGTGCGACCATCGAATTCTTAGCCTTAGACTCCTCCCCACCGAACAAATAAACCACAGGGATTAACACCCCCGTGGGCTGTTCGGATCTCACCATCGGACAGTTGGTGCGCCAGGTAGGGGCAGAGTCAAGGTTCTTGGTGCAACTCGATGGCTTCGACCAATGGCGTCATCTTCCCGGAGAGCATGGCGGACTTCCTCGCCAACCCCGTCGACATCTACTTCGGCTCGATGCCAGCGACTTCCACCGCTCCAGCCGCCTACCTTGTCATCGAAGGCAATGCGGTCTCCACCAACCAACAGATCGAAACAGATCTGTTGAAGAAAACCCACCCACCCACTCCTAGCGACCTGATCGCTGGGATTGATCGTGTCGGGGATATGATCTCCGATACAATCAAAGTCTGTGAGTGCGTCAAGCGTCCTCGCACGACTCCTTCGACCTCTAGCATGCCTCTTGGCTTGCGCAATGCCGCTCGCGTAGCCTCACGCTACATGAAGCGCAAAATCCAGATCGAATCTGTACTCTACCATCAGGATCGTGGAAGCCGCGGGAATCACGTCGATGAGCCCTGTCCTATCCGCGAGAACCCCAAGCACACCGCACGCCAGTGCCGTGTCCTCAAAAAGTTTCGCCGACCACTTACCGCGGCTCATTGTCACCGGTTGAACCAACAGTCATCTCCAGACCGCCTTGTGTTCTAGGTCGCCCACAGAACGATCTCCCCGAACTATCCAAGAGAAGAATTTGACACTCTAGATCGCTAGATCTTGGTTGTCTCTGCAGATGTACCACCGCAAGATGGAGAAATAGATGCACGGCGTCAAGAGCGTGAAAACGCCAACGCCGCCAGAGCTGTCTGACGACAACAAGAGATCGCTGGCCCAGCTGCAGACCTCCAACTGGCCAATGTCGGACAGGTCAATGCCAATCCCGCGCAACAAGCACTTGTGGCACCGGCGGCCCCACAGCAGCGATGCCACAACGATCCACCTCATGCGAACAGACTACGTGCGTGAGATCTCCTAAGGGACTTCGAGCGCGACGGACTTGACGTTTACAACTCGCCGCAGACCAATTTGGGAGCTGCTCTCGCTGTCCTAAACCACCTTGAAGATTCTCCTGCGATCCGGCGCCTCCAAGCCAATGTTCGTATCGCAGCTGCTCAGATTGAGGAAAGAGGCCCTGGATACAGTAGATCTGCGGCAAGTTCCTATTCCAGAAGCAGATCAGAGCGTCCTCTCCAATGACGTCTTAGCTAGGGTCCCCTCGACTCGGTGCCTGAAGAAGGAAGAGGTGAAAACGAAGTAATGCAACTGGCCAATCCTGTTGCCAATGCTCCAGCCAACCCAGCGGTTAATGCCCCAGCAAACGCCCCGACTAACGCCGCTGGCAATGCCGCCAACAATGCAGCCAACGCTGCCAACATCTAGGGGAACCCCGCGCCAAATCCAAGACGCAATGCAGGAGCTCAGCCTCCTCCGGTCCAGGCTGATCATGCAGAAGGAAGTCGGCGCCACCGCATAAGAGATGAAGTTGAAATAGCTCGGCGTGCGAACTACGACCGCGAGCATGGGGTCCCTGACGCCCTCGACGCCAACAACCCCATCCAAGCTACAGATCTCCGGATCATGCACAACCAGGAACTCCTACGACGTGCCCAGTACAACCAAGACAATGGCCCTCCCAAGTTCCGACGACCTCTACGTTATCCCTGCTGATCATGCTCCATCAGCAAGTCCGGGGGCGGTCAACAATTTCCCAACTTTCTCACGATGTATCTGGACGATCAGATACCCAAAGACTTCAAGCCTTCAATTGAGAAGTATGACGGTCGCTCCGACCCGAGAATATGGCTCAAGATGTACAGTATAGCCGCACGTGCCTCGGGAGGCAATGCAGACCATATGGCCGGATACTTTCCTCTCGTGATGGGCAAGGCACCACTTCTGTGGCTCGATAATCTGCCAGCAGAATGCATCACCTCCTGGGCGACTTTGTCCCGCCTATTCACAACCAACTACCAGGCGACCTACAATCGTCCTGGCAATACTCACCACCTCGCTAGAGTACGGATGAGAAGAGATGAAACTCTTCGTGAGTACACCAACCGATACTTCGAGAACCGAAACACCCTCGCATGTGTCAAAGACGACAACGTCATTGCATATTACAAAAAGGGAATCACTAATTTCAAGTTGTTCGAGAAGATCCACGAAGCCGATGCCAAAACCATCGGTGACCTCATGGCCTACATCGACAAACTGGTTGACACTCAAGACGCGGTAATGCATGACTTCAACGGAGAAGATCACGACGACAGAGGCACCAGGTTGCGCAAGCGATCCAGTGAAGCCTACGTAACAGATCCGCCAAGACCTTCCACCTTCCTTGAAGGTGACTTCAATATGGTCATGGACGACCAGTGCTAGTTCCATCGCGACTCCAAGCATACCATGAGAGAGTGCGAGCAGCTAAAGCGTGCTCTTGGGGTACCATCTACCTCCAAGAAGACCAGGAGCAACAGCAATGACAACCGCAATGGTGGTCAACGCTTCGAGAATCGCACCCGTCGACCTGATCGACGAGATTACCGTGACCGCAGACCCTATACTCGGAATGACGATGTGGATCGACGTGATCATCGCCACGATTACTACCGCGATGACAGACGCGACGACTACCGTCGTGACGACTGCACTGATAAGCGCGATAGAAGTGATCATTGTGATGATCGCCATGACGATCGTCACAACGACCGACGCAATGATCGATGTCGCCAGGATGACCACAACCGCCAAGATAACCGCAAGGAGCGGACACCTCCGCCACCACCCAAAGGGGGCAACCCCAATGGTCCATTCCAGAAGGCCAACCGCGAGATCAACTTCATCGTTGGTGGTCGCCAAGCGATCAAAACCAACCGGCAAACTCGATCGAAGCCAGGGAGATCAGGCACGTCAACACTGAAAATCCATGACCTCTACGCTGGTCTGAATTCCCAATCACTTTCTCTAGGAAGGATCATTGGGTTCACATTCCCGACCTCGGAACCTATCCGCTGGTCGTTAACCCCATAGTTAATGGGGCTGGGTTGCCTAAGACCCTCATCAACGGAGGCAACAGCCTAAACATCATTTTCACAGAGACGCTATGCAAGATGGAGTTCGACTTCTCCAAAAAGACTGCTTGTGATGAACCCTTCTACGGGGTTGTGCCCGGCAAAGCTGCATACCCCATAGGTCGTGTGTGCCTGCCAGTCACCTTCAGCACGGAGGAGAACTTCAGAACGGAGTACCTGACGTTTGAGGTCGTGGACTTCCGCTCTTCATACCACACCATCTTCGGACGACCTATGCTCGCCAAGTTCATGGCTATACCACATCACACTTATCTCATCATGAAGATGCCGGCGCCAAATGGAATCATTTCCGTCCTCGGGGACATCATGGTCTCCTACAATTGCGAAAGCACTACTGTCGAGCTCTCCAAAGATTCAGCAATCAAAGTGAAGGACCGATACGGCGAACCAGAGAGGGGGAGTGAATGGGAGCCGATAAAAATTCTTCTCGAAGGAGATTGAAACTCCAACAGGACGAACACGGCTTCCAACACACGTCTCCGACTCACTACCAAGGTTGGTCAAGCCCACGTAGCCACTGGAGTGCCACTGGACCTAGGAACCAACACACAACCTTCCGACCCGAGAAACGCAGCGGAAAAACCAAACCTCGAGTCTACAGACCCACACCGGTCGACCGGGGTGAGCACCACCGTCGGACCGGTCCCCGCCGGTGAAACTGAGCAACTTCCACTAAGTGGCTCTACACCGGTCAGACCGGTGAGACACACCGGTCAGACCGATGGCAGCCTGAAAGCCCCCAAGGCACCAAACAGGCCAACCAACCACCAAACGGACCCAAACTCGAAACAGCAGAAACACAGGACAACAACAAACACACCAAGACGTTCACCCGAGCAAAAACCCACAAGGGCTCGCACCGGTCAGACCGGTCAAGGGCACCGGTCAGACCGGTGTAGCCTGGGCAGCTCGGGATGAACAACACCCGTGGGTCAACTCCCCCAAATCCAAATCTCGATCTCCCGAATCACTCCACGGACTTGAACAAGACTTTGGGGATATCAGGAACACCTCATGAGGAGTCCATAGCCAAGTTTAATCCCACCAAAACTCGTCCAAAAAGGAGGAATCGAAGAAATCCCGCCGAAAGCACTTCCTACCCAAGAACTCAAGAAACCCCAAAATCGAGCACTTTTACTCACGGATTTGGGAGGGGAACCACAGCCCAAAGAACCCCGAAGGGTTCCCACAAATTTCCCCCATCAAATCCCCAAGAGAAAAGTCCCGAAAACAACCCAAAGAAATCACCGAGAGAGGGCTCCGAAAATCACCACCAAGAACAACCGGGGAAAACACATCCAAACCTTGAGGAACCACGCCGAATCATCTATACATGAAACAAAGGTTCGTACAAGGTCTAGCAAGCCGCCCGATCATCCATCCCTCTCTACAAGATCTCTCCGTGAAGCTCTCTTGCTAGTCCTAAGGAAAACCTAAGGAAAATAGGTGGAAAATAGGAAAACTAATGAGCTAGGGTTCCAAGAGTTGGCTGCCATCCTCTCACCTCTTGGGTTATATGGAGGCAACCGAATGTCTAAAATGCCCTTCTCTAACAACTAGGGATACAAGCCCCTCAAGGGCGGATTTGGAATTCTTGATGTCTTCACCATCGGACGGATGCCCGGCGACCGCACCCGCGTAGCCTCGACGCAAGCCATGCGATCCCGACGCGTGTCCTCCGCTTCGAAGATTCCGGACGCGTCGTCGCACACCGGTCGGACCGGTGCTCCTCACCGGTCGAGCCGGTCCGCGCCGCTTTGCGGCTCCGTCTTCGGTTCTCTGGTCTTGGCTTTGTGGATCAACCAAGGAACCCAGTGGTTTTCTGGTGAACCACCGGAAACCCCGCGAACTCGGTGTAGCCTCCGCCAATCTCCACTCATGACTTGGCTCCCACGTAGTCCCGGCTCAACCTTGGTTTTGAGGCTCTACCTAGAAACCGTCCACGACTTCATCTTGTTGTTCATGCCACCATGCGGCCCGCACTTGACCCCGCTGGCCACCAGGTCCCTCGAACGAAGCCTACTTGTCTTCTCCACACCTGGAGGCCTCACCGGCGACGACCTTTCGCGCTTGTTCTTTACCTGCACCAACACCAGTCAAGCCGCAACCTGCACCTGCAATACTTAGCCAAGAATCAGTCCACACAACGTTGTCAATCACTCATCACACAAGGAAGCGACCATCCACCGGTCCTCGAACCACACATGGTCCTCAATCTCCCCCTTGATGAGTGCATTGACAACACCCACACGAAAGTAACAAGAGAGAAAAGAAAAAGAAAAGGAACGAACAAAAAGAAACTCCAACAAGCGATCGAAAGCCGAACAAAGGCAAAGAGCAAGATCACTTGAAGAAGACAAGTCTCGGACCCCTTAGGCAAGGGCAACGGCTCGACACATCCGAGACAAAGCAAAAGTCAAGCAAAGAGCTCAAACCACCGAATCAAAGCTCGAACAACCACAAAGAGCTCCCCCTGAACCAATGCACCTCCCCCTAGATGAATGCATGCAAGACACCACTTGAAACAGGGCAGCTGCAACAAAACAGCCCTGACCGGTCAGACCGGCCAACACCACCGGTCAGACCGGTGAGCAACATGTGTACAGAACCGGCACTCACACCGGTCTGACCGGTAACCCTGACCGGTCGGACCGGTGTGAATGAGCCCGTAAATGGCTCGAAACCACCGAAAACCTTCTAAACACGTCCAAAGAAGCCATTTCAAGCTCAAACTTCTCCCCCTTGTTGGCAATGCATGAATCAAGCCAAAAATGCAAAACTTTCAACCTAGAGCTTCTCAAATAGACAAAATTCAACAAAGATGCTACACATGTCCAAATGAGCAAGTTAGATACTCTACGGCTTCGTATCGATCTCAACTACATGATCACCAAGTTTCACAACCATTGGACGAAGCTAAGATGGATTTTGGCAATTTTGCGAAAAACTTGCCTCTCATGAGCAAAGTCCTAAACATGATCAAAGCATATCAAAATGGCAAAGCCACACAAACTTCATGCTAGGACGGCCATTCTAATCATAAGACCATCACAAACACCCACAAGCACCTCATGTCATGTCAAAGCCACCGAGCCATGTGCCTACTTCTATGTATGAGACTTCTCATTGGTAGGCATCATGCAACGGTTTAGCACCCAAAGCAAATTAAACTCAGCACATATGACATGGGAGCATATTTCCAAGCATTTTTTCATTTCATTTTCAGATTTGTAAATGGTACATGAAATGTCTTTGCGACAAAAAGGAACTTATGCTCCTCCACAAGATAACCCAAGAGGACTAAACATTCATGATGGCAAATGAGCCTTTGGCCCCATATGATCAATAAACTAGCTATCCAACCACAAATTAAGCATAGCAAGGACACAAAAACATGTCAAGAGCATGTAAAGGCATTTACACATGAGAGAGCATACATGTGACATTTTTCAAAAGCATAGCTATCAACCATGGATTATTCATCAAGATCATCAAGAGCTAAGCCAAACTAACCGTAGCATACCAAACAAGCTCACAAAGACATATATCTCATTCCATGGTGAACAATGTATATGAGAGAAGCTTTACCTAACCAATGCATATGATACAAAATGCATGCAATCTAAGATACAAGGATGCCTATACATCATGTTACATATGCCATGCAAAATGCAAAAAATGCACAAAGGAAAGCTATACATATGCTACAAACCGCTGGCTCGTCAAGGGGAGGCAAAACGGGCTCGACACCACCGGCAAAAGAGAGCTCCCACACACCCAACTCAAGAAATCAAACAAACACCAAGTTCCCCCCGCAAACGAGTGAAAGTTGCTTGATCTAGGGGTTTGGTGAAAATATCGGCTAGTTGGTCATGTGTGGGTACATGGATCAACGCTATCTTCCCTTTCTCTACGTTGTCTCTCAGGAAATGATACCTCACTTCTATTTGCTTGGTTTTGGAATGGAGCACTGGGTTGTTGGCAACGCTTATGGCACTGGTGCTATCACATTGAAGTGGGACATGGGTATAATCCTCACCAAAGTCACTCATGGTGTAGGTGATCCAAAGGAGCTGAGAGCAACAACTAGCAGTGGCAACATACTCGGCCTCGGTCGTGGATTGAGCAACACTCGATTGCTTGCGAGAAGTCCAAGACACCAAAGAAGAACCCAAAAACTAGCAAGTCCCAGAAGTGGACTTCCTATCCAACCGACACCCGGCAAAATCCGCGTCTGAAAAACCATGAAGCGCCAAAGATGAGGACGCGGAGTACCATAGGCCGAAGTCGGGAGTGTGACGCAAGTACCTGAAAATTCGCTTCACTGCTTGTTCGGCCTCGTCGCCGTCAAGTAGAGGAGTGACCCGATCATGCTCCGGTACTCCTTCTGGTCCACGTGTTCACCTTCCTCGTCCGCATCAAGAGCTGTAGTCGTACTCATCGGCGTCGTCATAGCCTTGGAGTCCTCCATCTTGAACTTCCGCACAATGTCCTTGGTGTACTTAGCCTGGTGCACAAATGTTCCTTCCTTTGATTGCTTGATTTGTAGTGCGAGGAAGAACTGCAACTCACCCATCATGCTCATCTCAAACTCCCTGCTCATATCATCTGCAAACCTTGCAACAAGAGAGTTAGACGAGCCACCAAAGACAATATCATCCACGTACACCGCACAATCGGGATATCTCTCGCCCCCGCCTCAAGCAAAAACAAGGTCGATCGACCTTCCCCATCTCAAAACCTCTCTCAAACAAGAACCCCCTCAACCTCGCCATACCAAGCTCTAGGCGCCGCTTCGGCCCATACGGCCGCCTTCCTCAACTTGTACACCCGGTGGGGGTACTTCTCACTCTCAAACCCCGGAGGCTGCCTCACATACACTTCTTCCTCCAGCACACCATTCAGAAAAGCACTCTTCACATCCAATTGGTGCAACTTGAACCCTTTAGCCACGGAAAAGGCTAGAAGGATCCTAATCGCCTCCAAACGAGCTACGGGAGCAAAGGTCTCCTCGTAGTCGATCCCCTCCTTCTGACTGAACCCCTGGGCAACAAGTCTCGACTTGTTCCTCACAACCTCACCTTTCTCGCCCTCTTTGTTTTTCCACACCCACTTTGTACCAATCGGCTTACACCCTGGAGGAGGGTCAACCAACTCCCACACCTGATTCCTCTCAAAGTTCTCCAACTCCTCATGCATCGAATTAACCCAATTGTGATCAGATAGTGCGTGTCCAATGTCTTTGGGCTCAAAAGAGGCAACAAACGCAGCATGAGCAAAGTGGGAATTGTTTCGAACCCTCGACCGTGTAGTGCGTTCATTCATGTCGCCGATGATCCTCGAAGCTGGGTGATCCACTTGAACTCGCCGGGGAGGTTCTCGCCTCGAAGCTACCTCCCCCTCAACATCAGCTTCTCCTCGTTCTTGATTTGTCGTCGTAGGTGTAGCAGAGGGTCCATCCATCATCGTAGTCGAAGTAGTGGGTACATGTTCGGCCGGGGGCACCGCACCGCCATCCTCATCATCACCATGTTCATGCTCCTCCCGAAAGATCTCCTCGCCAAGCTCATCATCACCGCACACTCAAAGACAAGCCGACTACGTGGCTCGTCGCGTCGAAGGTTACCTCGCAAGTCTCCACGATTTGGTTAGTTTCAAGATTGAGCACACGATATGCTCTAGAATGAGATGCATAACCAAAGAAAATGCCATCGACAGACCTAGCCTCAAACTTATCCAACTTCCTGCCTTTCTTCAGAATGAAACACTTGCAACCAAAGACATGGAAGTGACTCACCTTGGGTGTGCGACCATGCATCAACTCATAGCATGTCTTCTTCTTGTGCACTCTGAGGTATATCCTGTTCGACACATAGCACGCGGTGTTCACCGCCTCAGCCCAATACCTCCTCGGAGTCCTATGCTCATCAAGCATCGTCCGAGCCATCTCGCACAAGGTCATGTTCTTCCTTTCCACAACACCATTCTGGGGAGGTGTATACGGACTCGAAAACTGGTGCTCAAGACTGTTGACGGTTAATAGTTGTATCAAAGTTCGTTTGTGACTTGCAAGCGGACAAGTCTCCCGTCGTAGTCAAGGGACCCTTCTTCCCTCGAGTGGTGAACCCAAGGTATCGAATCCGTGGAACAATGTGCAACGCAAGGATTCAATCTAGTAAAGCAAGGTAAGCTATCTTATGAAGGTAATTTGCATCTAATCTACTAACTCATAAAGAAAACGAATCTAATCTAATCTACTAAAGAGGTAGCAAGAGAAAGCAAAAGATAACCAATCTAGAGAATCTAGATCATGCTTATGTTGTAGCTCCAAACAAGATAGATGAAGATAGCAAAGCGAATCTCATTAAAAGCATCTTTAAATCGTGGCCTTCCCATCCGACTCCGAAAACATCCGCCTTTCGAGACCCCCGTTCGTCACAACGTATCCCTATTCATGCGGGGAGCTTAGGGCGAGTTCGATAGAACAAGTTGAAATCACTTGGCCGGTCCGGTATGCACCTCTAGCCACCGCGGCTACAAGAGCACCCTATGTAATCTATCTTAAGTATAGATCGTAGAAGAAGCAAAACCAAGAAGAAAACAAAATCATCGAGAAGGCACTTGATCGCTAGAAATCGAATTCACTTACAACTTCACCATGAATGATTACATGAACAAGATCACCACCGGGGCCCTCCCTCGATCTTGATCCTCGCTCCGGAGCTCCGACGTGGTCTTCCATGCAAGGTTCCCACGTCGGCCAGGGAAACCCTAGACAACTAGCTCGACTCTCATCTTCAAGTTGGTGTCCCTCAAGCTTCTCTGCTCCTCGGCGGCGGAATACGACTTCGGTTCGCGTGGCTCTCGGTCGGGGGACTATTTATAGCCCGAGAAGCAATTAGGTCAAAGGAGAGGTCGATTGGGCCCCGGGTGGGGGTGGGCCGGCCGGCTCCGGGCCGACCGGCCGGGCCCAATTCGGCCCATCTCGCGGCCTCGCTTCACCGGTGTTGCTTCCCACGTCTTCTAGATGTTCTCCCCTTTTGCATGTGGGCCCTTGACGTCGGTTTCTCTCCGAATTGGACTCAACTCCTTGTCTTGCAAGATTCAAGCACTTTTCTGGTTCAGTCCTCGGAGTTTATCATCTTCTCGGGCTTGGTCCTTGGGCTCTTGGAGTCATGTTCACTTCATTGCTTGACTTGTATCGGGCTTCAAGGTCTTGTCATGAGGTGCTTAATGAACTTATCCCGGAAGTCTTGCTTTCAACGTTAAAACCCTGCGTAAACACATAACTCCAAAACCGACATGCACAAGTGAACTTGTTATACCACGGGGGTTAGTACCAATGAATAAGATACAAAAGTCATGCCAACACCGAAGGTAAACTCATGGCTAGGTTGACGGATTTTCACCGTCAACATCTCCCCCATGCTTAAACCTTGCTCGTCCTCGAGTAAGCCTTCGATGGATATCATCGTTGCCAAACAATGTTTAAACCTTGCACTTGATCATACATGAAAAAAAAAACATAATGCTCTCAAAAGTTTAATTCGTTAAAGTTCCATAATGTACTAGCCTTCACCTCTACGGAGGGTAGATTCTTATTAAGCTTATCCCACAAGTATTAACATGCTCCCAAAGTTTAAATAGATCTCAGAATTTTTGAAATAAAGAACGAGATAAAGAAAAGCTAAACCAAATTCACAAATTTAAATCACCTTGCATATTGCTCATGAACTCTCATCTCACTTGTCTCTCAAGCCTATATATTCTACTCCATTCCCTCTCATAAATATATGTGTGGTAGGCTTTATATGGAGCTTTGGGAAAGTTTAGTCCTAACAAGATTTTATAAATGAGGTGTTGTCAAAACAAGACAAGCTTCTCATGGTCTTACCGAGACTCGTCAAAAAGGTCATTGGAAAATAATGTTAAATCAAGGTGGGGAAAGAGAAAAATACACACACTTTAGATAAGTGGACATGTGCAAATGGCAAAGAGTGATCCCGAGGCACAAAAGAAGTCCTCGTTATCGGATTGCACATGGTTGGAAAATGAGAATGGATCTTTTTAACTTGAAGCCTTGAATGCACTCTTAGAGAACCGGGGAGTTCACTTTACGCACATATATATATTTTTTTCTTTCTCATATTTCTCATTCCTTTCTTTCTTTCTTTCTTAAATATATATATGTTTTTTTTCTTTCTTCACCTTGGAAGTCACGTACATCGCCGAATTTTTTTCTTTCATCATTATATATATATTTTTTTTAAAATACTCCCTTTTGAACTCTAAAACTGCACCGTACCTACCTCCTCCCCCATGCTTAGACGTTGCTCGTCCTCGAGCAAAGAGGCGAAAAATAAGGTAGGTACCGGAGATATTTTTCCTTGGAGAGATACTTGAAATCTTCAACGTTGGCACCGTCTTGCGATCTTCCTTGAATTGATGATACATTCTCAACAATAGGTTGTGGCCAAGGAGGTAATCACAAAAAATGATATTTGGTTTAAGGGTGGATATCCGGCGAAGTTTGTGAGATCTCCGATGCGGGGATACACAATGCACGGATAAGAGGCTAGCAAAAAGATAGATACGCAAAAATGGAATGACCAGCTTCTTAGTCTCGGGCCAGAGAAATCATGGCCTGCAATAACTCACTCAAAAATAAATCTTGTATACTAAGGTTTATGCACTCAAATATATATAAGGCTCTGGATAGGTTGAGCAACACACAAGCGATATTTGTGACAAGTTTAGCAATATTTTTAAGCATAAAAGACATCTTTAATCTATTCATAACTTGAGAGCACATAAAACACTATGGGTCTTTATTTTAATCATAACCTCCGCTGAAGATTAAGCTAGCATTTAAATAATTTCAGATTTGTATTTTTAAGAGAGCACTAGTTCAAACATGCATAAATCAATTACAAAGATAAACAAAGCAGCAATTATAATCATATATCATCATGGCACAAACTTTGTAACTTTACCAAAGGTAAAAACTTGGTGGTGACATTATTCATGATGAAAATAAAAACTACGATACATGCTGAAAAAATTAAACTAACACACTTTCTGAAATTTAAATAAAAAACTGAAAACACTACGCATACATAGGCGCAAACAAGCTGAAAATTAAAGAAAAGGGGGTAAAGGAAAGATAACTAAAGCTCCTCCTCTCTCTAATCTTCCGCCGGTGGTTGATATTGATAGTCTTGGTTGTTGTACCCTTACTTGTAATAGAAATGCACCACTACTCCTATGAATTGTACGACGGTGCTAGGTGAAGGTGTCCAAGCACATAAGCTATGTTTGCATTTCCTTCACCCATTTGGTTTGCATTGGTTTGGATGGCTGCAATAAATTGCATGTTCCTTGCAGCGTATCCTCCAATGGTGGCCACATTTTGTTGTGGTTGAGGAAGGTGTGCATATGGCTCCGCAAAGGCTACGTTGGGCACCGCAAAAATGGTGGGGGTATGGCTGCACCACTCCCCCATGCTTGCATTGGTACACCACCGTGGTAATTTGGCGATGCCGGAATTTCTCCGAATGGTGGGACATAATTTTGTTGTGCACCTCCTTCTTGGGCCATAGAAGATCCTTCTCCTATAATCCTTCTCTTTTATTTTTCTTCGCCGGCACAAGAAGTCCTTCCTCTAACCGATCTTCTTCCCCTCAAGAAAAGTCTTAATCTTCAATCCGATAGGGGCAAATTTACTTTGGCCACTTTGAAGCCTCCTCCCTCATCTTCAAATAAATTTTCCTTTCTTCATATATTCCTAGGGAAGTCCCGGGTAGGAGATGATTCGGGTTCCTTGTAATACCCGGTTTTTTAAAGAGATAGCCAATATGGAGAGGTAACACCCCGAACCAATATCTTCCGAACTCGATGTTGCAAAAACAACACCACCGGTTGATCATAGGTGAGTGGGGTCTATTGGCCACTTGGCAATTAAAGCCGAGTAAAGCCAATTCAACTCCGTGTTGGTTATCTTTGTCTCTCTTGTTCTCCCAAAAATCCATTTGCACAAAAGTGACACACTTGGATAATGGGTTCCGGATAGTATTTCTTCGTTGATGGTCTCTTCCCGTGATCATACTCCAAAAGCCTTCCCATGTGCCTTCATGCACATACTTGTTCCGGAGCTCCCTTTTGAAAGTAGGAGACACTCGCCCATGGGTCTACGATACTAGACATGCAATCGTTTCGAACATGAAAACCAATCTGATCTATCGGGGATTGTGTTGAATGGATCCAAGGAAGCATTGGAGCCCTACTCCCTTTATGGCATGGTTGCTAGCCTTAAGCATTAAAGTATTTTCAACACAAGATGATAGATAGATAATCCAACAAAGTTCGATTACATTTCAAGACCGATTGCAACCCATGGATGAAAGGAGATTACCCCATCAAGGTGCTAGAAATAGCATCATTGATCAAGGTTACCCTTCCGACGGTGCCTTCCTTCTTCTCCACTTGTGGGCTCCCTCCAACGGAATGAGAGACTCAGCACTCCTTCATCAAGGGTATACGCCATGGTCATGAAAATTTCCTAGGCGAATTCCTTGTGGGTGTTTGCCGACACTCCGTTAGAGAATTGCACCGGTGTCCCGTGTGAAACCCAATATGTGGAGAGCTTGGTCGTTGATGTCGACGTTCGCTACAAGCCTCTACTTAAGGCGAGCGAGCTTCTTCTCCTCCTCCGTCATGATGACATATCCCTCGGAATACCGCGGAGCGTATGGAGGTGGAGCGGATGATCGTGTCAAGTGGCGAGGTTGGACGAGCGGCTCCTCCATATGTTATTGAAGTTTGGTAAACCTAATAAACGAGTTTCGTGTGGCCCTCATGCCACCAAGGAGAAAAGTGGTTCCTCCTTAGTGGTGCCGTGTCCTCCTCCATACTCCAAGGAGACTCGGAAACCGAGCGCCTCCTCGAAGAGGTTGTCGATGATGGCTTAGACGACGATGATCCCTTCTTCTTCGGTGAAAAGGCTTGTAGTTTTTTCGATGATTGCAGCACTCTCCCTCACAAATATATATCCGGGGTTTTCACCCGGTAACAAGGTACACAAATATTATTTTGGAGTCTGGACTTTGAGTGGATTAAGGATGTGATTTGTTGCACGAAACAAACGCGGTGGATGGCTAAGTCTAAGGTGATTCCGGCCTACAAACTAGAGCACACGAACAAAGAGTTGGACGAAAGACTTACCTCTCTCCTCCTCTTGGCTCGGTTCTTCTCTAGTGCATTCATGTTGCTTCGTGATCGCGTACACCTTCCAAACGTTCCCGTCCACTCCTTCGCTTGCACTATTGCTCCTTCCACTTGATGTTTTCGCTTTGACTCACTTCCATACTCCCTTGCCTCACATGCATCCATGATATTCCTACAAAACAAAGCCTTGGCTGCCCCCCCATGCTTGTACTTTGCATGTGGTTTAAATATGTTGGAGGGGCATCCCGTGATGTATCATGGTGCATGCATGGTTAGGTTAACTAGATTGCCTCCCTTTAAGTGTGTTTAAGGCTAAGCACTTCTCTAATTTCGAAATTTAAAAAATATTTTTCAGAGCCATGCAAGAGCTCGAACATAATTTTAGAGAAGTTTTTAAACCATTAAAAACAAATGCAAGTCGAAAATATTTTTTTATTACGTCGATTTCGGTCTCACCGGTATAGTTTGCCTTCATTGGTTGAGAGCAAGCTTTTCCCGGCTTGATCATGGGGGCATAGGTTTAGGTCCTAATTTTGATTAGATGAGAGAGATTTTGAATGAAATAAAATTAAGTGAGGCTTAGAAAATTTCTAATCTTAGAGAAACCAAGGATATGGATTTTTAAACCAACCAAAAATCAAGTTTCTAGGTTCACGCGAGTCCTACCACGTGCTGAAATTTAAATAACATCTAGATACAAGTCGTGGCTCTACTCGTGTGTTTTTAGCATCAAAAACAAGTCAACCACAGCACCATAATGAGGGTGAAGGGTTGAGTTAGGTTCTGAAATTTTTTTTTTTGGTTGTGGTTTCTCGAAAAAGAAGCAAACAATCACATAGGATGGTTCATGTAAAGGGTTTATGATCAAGCAAAATATTCAACCAAGAATTATGTCTCTAATATTGTTCAACCAATCTAAGTCTAAGGGTTTGCGTAGTAAAATTCAGAACTAAATTATATTTAAAAAGACTTGAAAAACCTGGAATCGGGTTGTCCTCCTGGTAGCTTATTCTTGACTTGACGAAACGGGTTGCCTCCCGCCTAGCGCTTCGTTTATAGTCCATGGCTAGACTTCTTCACTTGATTACTCCGGATCAACGCTCTTTGTGGGCGTTGCAATCTTGGGTACCCACTTTGGCTTAGTCAATTTTTTTGGTCTTCACAGGCTGGCTTTGTCCTTTGGTCTGGACGGATGCAACATCTTCCTTGTGGCTCGGCATCTCGAACTCCGGTCCTTCGGTCGTGATCTTCATGGTCTCTAGTGTGATCCTTCATCTCTCCCGAATGAGTTTGAGTAGCCTTTCGCCGTCTTGGGACCTTGGAGTTGTCTCGGATATTCTTCTTTGTCACCAATCGGTCGTCCGGCAAGTTGTCCCACTTGCGTCTCTAACATCTTCATCACGATGAACACCCCACATGTGGATCTTGCCTTGGTAGCCTTTAGGTGTTGAGCTTCTTTCTCCGTCTCCATCTTCTCCATCCCCGTTGATCTTGAACGGCCTTCCGGCGTCTTGACTTGGAGGGGGTGATTCCCTTGGAGATTTTGATGGTCCTTCGAGCTTGTGTTGCACGTCACCTTTGCCTGTAAAGTTTTCCTGGATCATCCACAAAAAAGTGTGGGTTTCTTGGAGAGGTAGCCAACCATCTCCGGTTAGGGTTAGTGATAAAACAAAAATCTAAACATAAGAACTAGGGTTAATCAAAACTAGATTTGATTGAAAATTTTTTTCTTTTTGAGGATGATCAAACATAAGAGATGCAAAAGAAAATCAAAAGAAAAACTGAAAGATAAGCGATACTAGATCGGATCTTGATTGCTTGTTCCCGGCAACGCCGCCGGAAAAAGGGGCTTGTTGACGGTTAATAGTTGTATCAAAGTTCGTTTGTGACTTGCAAGCGGACAAGTCTCCCGTCGTAGTCAAGGGACCCTTCTTCCCTCGAGTGGTGAACCCAAGGTATCGAATCCGTGGAACAATGTGCAACGCAAGGATTCAATCTAGTAAAGCAAGGTAAGCTATCTTATGAAGGTAATTTGCATCTAATCTACTAACTCATAAAGAAAACGAATCTAATCTAATCTACTAAAGAGGTAGCAAGAGAAAGCAAAAGATAACCAATCTAGAGAATCTAGATCATGCTTATGTTGTAGCTCCAAACAAGATAGATGAAGATAGCAAAGCGAATCTCATTAAAAGCATCTTTAAATCGTGGCCTTCCCATCCGACTCCGAAAACATCCGCCTTTCGAGACCCCCGTTCTGTCACAACGTATCCCTATTCATGCGGGGAGCTTAGGGCGAGTTCGATAGAACAAGTTGAAATCACTTGGCCGGTCCGGTATGCACCTCTAGCCACCGCGGCTACAAGAGCACCCTATGTAATCTATCTTAAGTATAGATCGTAGAAGAAGCAAAACCAAGAAGAAAACAAAATCATCGAGAAGGCACTTGATCGCTAGAAATCGAATTCACTTACAACTTCACCATGAATGATTACATGAACAAGATCACCACCGGGGCCCTCCCTCGATCTTGATCCTCGCTCCGGAGCTCCGACGTGGTCTTCCATGCAAGGTTCCCACGTCGGCCAGGGAAACCCTAGACAACTAGCTCGACTCTCATCTTCAAGTTGGTGTCCCTCAAGCTTCTCTGCTCCTCGGCGGCGGAATACGACTTCGGTTCTGCGTGGCTCTCGGTCAGGGGACTATTTATAGCCTGAGAAGCAATTAGGTCAAAGGAGAGGTCGATTGGGCCCCGAATTGGGCTGGGCCGGCCGGCCTGGGCCGACCGGCCTGGGCCCAATTCGGCCCATCTCGCGGCTGCTTCGCCGGTGTTGCTTCCCACGTCTTCTAGATGTTCTCCCCTTTTGCATGTGGGTCCTTGACGTCGGTTTCTCTCCGAATTGGACTCAACTCCTTGTCTTGCAAGATTCGAAGCACTTTTCGGTTCGGTCCTCGGAGTTTATCATCTTCTCGGGCTTGGTCCTTGGGCTCTTGGAGTCATGTTCACTTCATTGCTTGACTTGTATCGGGCTTCAAGGTCTTGTCATGAGGTGCTTAATGAACTTATCCCGGAAGTCTTGCTTTCAACGTTAAAACCCTGCGTAAACACATAACTCCAAAACCGACATGCACAAGTGAACTTGTTATACCACAGGGGTTAGTACCAATGAATAAGATACAAAAGTCATGCCAACACCGAAGGTAAACTCATGGCTAGGTTGACGGATTTTCACCGTCAACAAAGACTCAAGTCATGGCAAAAGGTTTCAAAACGCGAGTTCCTGAATTCCGAGCCATTATAACTGCGGATAGCTCGTATGGCATCTCCGTGCCTCTCGTTCCTCAACCTCAAGACTAGATCTCGAACAAAACCAAACGTCTCCCCCTTATCCTCGAGAAAGAACACCCACGCATACCGAGAATAGTCGTCCACCACAACAAGGACATACCACTTCCCACCCGCAGATCGCACACGAGCTGGGCCAACAAGGTCCATATGGAGCAGCTCGCATGGATGCTCAGTCATCACATCGGTGAGAGGCGGGTGAGAAGAGGCCACCATCTTGGCATGCCTACACGGAGCACAAACCAACTCTTTCGCAAGCCTCAACCGTGGCAATCCTCGGACCAAATTGAGTTTACTCAAGCGAGACAAAAGGTCAAAGCTCAAGTGACCCAACTTCCTATGCCACTTCCACAACTCACTCAAAGAACCAGCCAAGAAACAACACTCCACACCCGAAGACTGAGAAAAATCAGCACGAAACACCTGACCCTCGGGAACGACCATACAGACAAGGTCCCCTCGAGAGTCCAAAATCCGAGAACCACCTGGCCGAAACAACACCTCAAAGCCCTCATCCAACAACTGGGACACAGAAAGCAAATTGTACCCCAGCGATTGAACAAGAGCAACACGCCTCAGAGTGATCTTGTCACTCACTTTGATCTCACCTTCTGAAAGCACACGCCCACGCCCATTGTCCCCAAAGGTGATGTACCTCTTCGTCACCACCGGGCCGAGACTTGAGAACCACCCCTGTCTCCGGTCATATGCCTCGAGCAACCGGAGTCAATCAACCAAATGTTCTACAAGTCTCCCACCTGAAATTCAAAAATAAGCACGTGAGCGAACAAACGACTCAGCACTGGGGTTAGTACCAAAGGAGGAAAACCAGTGCCGATCCATTTGCTCGAAAGTGGGGTTAGCACCAACCAAAGCATCTCTCCTACCAAAACTACCTCCACGAACACCACCATGGTAACCACCCTGAGGGAACCACCCCTCTCTGCCTGGAGGAGGACCAAATCCACGCAAGAAAGCCCGTGGGACGTCCTTCCTCTCAAACTCAAAGCCACGACTCCTCCGATCCCCGTATTGAGCACGAGGAGGAGAACACCTAGCAAACTGACCACCTGCACCCTTTCCAGCCCAACCACCAGAACCACGACCACCAGAAACAACCCCCGCACCTGTACGAGCTCGAAACCCAAACGGTACGTCCGTCCGGCCCGCACGCGGTCCGACCGGTGCCCCACACCGATCCGACCGGTGTAACACGGACGACGGCACCACTGCGCAGCCTTCTTCTCTCCCCAAGCACGAAGCTTCGTCCTCACACTCGCCTTGCCCCTGGGCATCTGCATACGAGGCTCAAGTACACCATCGGAAGGGTGGTACTTGTCCTTGTTAGCCCACTCCTTCTCCATTCTCTCCTCTTGCTTCCTCTTGAAGCAAAACTCCTCCTTATGGCCATCTCTCCCACAATAGCCATAATGGAACCTCACAAGCTTGGGCTTAGGCTTGGGATGTGGCTGCTCACTTGGTTTCTGCCCACTCAAACCCTCCACCGGTTTCTCACCACTAGCCTTCTCACTCTCCTTCCCAAAGAACACTTTCCCCGAAGTGCTCACAAACTTGATAGGCTTTTGTAGGTCATTTGTGGGTGTAGGAAACACGGGTGGAGCTGGGGTTGTGTCTAGTCGGTTCCTTAGATGGTTAGGTTTTGGTGGGAAATCATTTTTGTGGTGGTTTTTTGGTGGCTCCGGGATATTCTCTCCACTTCCCTCACCAACCTTGTTTGCCCCAAGCCCCTCACCATCTTGCCTCTTAAAGGCCTCGATCATCATCCTCAACTGAGGCTCATGACCAGACAACCAACCCATCAACTTCCTCAAGTCATCATTCTCATCCTGCAAGCGATCAACATAATGTACAAGCTCCAAATTTTTTAATGCATGCAATTCACAGGTAGAGCAAGATGTAGGCATGGGTTCCTTCAATTTAGCCTCGAGCGAACTAGTGTAAGCATGCATCTCATCAATCTTAGCATGCAAAACAGGGCAAGAAGTGCAAGCACCTAGCAAAGCAGGTCTAGACTTAAGCTCAGCCACTTCAACCCTAAGCACATCTAGTTCCTCAAACTTGGAGGCATGCTTCTCCTTAAACAAAGCAAGATCAGCAAGGAATATGGAGCAATCAGCACAATCATTCTCATCTGAAACAACAGGGCTAGCCTTAAGCGAATCAATTTCAAGTTTGCTATCAAGCACCTGTGTCTCTTGCTCAGCCACTCTAGTCCTAGCATCCTCGAGTGAAGCCCTAAGCTCTTTCCTCATTTTCTTGGCCTCTCTAAGCATGTCATCACGGTTATCAAGCAAAGAGCCAAGCCTCTCATTCTCCTGGCGCAAGAAGGGAAGTTCATCATGCACCTCGTCGTTGGACTCAGAGTCCGAGTCGCTCTGTGTGCTCTTCTTGCCGCCGAGCTCGCCGCCATGGTGCAGAAGCCATCTCTCGCGAAGCAGCTCAGCCCGCTCAGGTTCTTGGACGACTTCTTGTTCTTGCGGCGATCTCCCTCGTCTTCACTGCTACTCGAGCTCGAGGTGGAGTACGCGAAACTGGAGTCGACGTCGCTCGCTCCAACCATCGCTCGGGCCTTGCCTCGGCTCTCCTTCTTCCTCGATCGTCGCTCGTCCTTGTACTTGTTCTTGTGCTTGCTCTTGTGGTCGCGCCTCGAACGGTACTTGCCATCGTTCATCCTCGGCTTGTGCTTGTAGCTATCCTTGTTCTCGGCCTTCTCCAGGCAGTCGGCGACGAAGTGTTCCGGCTTGCCGCACTGGAAGCAAGTCCTCGTGTTCCTCCTCATGTTCACGCGGTTCTCGTGCAGCCTCTCGAACCGCCTCGTCAACAGCGCCAGCTCGTCCTCTCCAAGGTCATCAAACTCGTCATCTGGCATAGACATCAAAGAGGAAAAAGAGAACATCCTGGTGGATGGGTTAGAATTAGCCTTTCCTTTGGAACCACCAACGAGGGCAAGACTATGCGAATCAGTCGGTCCCTCGAGCTTGGCAGTCATGCCCCTATCCACCTCAGCCGACTTGAGCTTCGAGAACAGCTCGTTCACCGTCAGAGTATCATACCTCTCCGACTCGACTATGGCCTCGAACTTTCCGCCCCATATCGTACGATCTAAAGAGTGTAAGAGCTTGACCGCTCTATCATGATCATCGTACGGGAGCACGTCCACATTGGCCCTCATGTTGTTCACCACCACCGTGAACCTCGCGAAACAAGGCATCGATGGACTCACCGGGGAGATGAGTGAAGTTCTCGTACTCTCTCCGGTAGGTCGCATACATCCGTGCCTCGAACACGGGCGTTCCCAACATGAGCCTCCTTCAACACCGCCCAAATCCTACAAGCCAAATGCTCGGTGTGCACCCGATCGAACTCGGCCGACACAAAGCACGAAACAAGTAGTCGACCGCCTTATTGTTGGCGTCGAATCCGTCCCTCGACCCCCGGAGCAAGGAAATCCATCGGCTGGACATAGCCTTGTGTCCACCGTGACATCCCAAAGAAGCTGACCCTTTCCGCGGAGGAACGCACCCATCCGCTTGCTCCACATCTGGTAGTTCTTGCCATCGAAGTATGGAGGACCCGAACCCCGTTCCTGGTACGCCATCCTTGGATCTTAGACTGGTTAGAGTCAACAAAGACCCGAACCGGCTTTGATACCACTTGAAGGACCGATACGGCGAACCAGAGAGGGGGGGAGTGAATGGGAGCCGATAAAAATTCTTCTCGAAGGAGATTGAAACTCCAACAAGACGAACGCGGCTTCCAACACACGTCTCCGACTCAAGACCAAGGTTGGTCAAGCCCACGTAGCCACTGGAGTGCCACTGGACCTAGGAACCAACACACAACCTTCCGACCCGAGAAACGCAGCGGAAAAACCAAACCTCGAGTCTACAGACCCACACCGGTCAGACCGGTGAGCACCACCGGTCAGACCGGTCCCTGCTGGTGAAACTGAGAACCTTCCACTAAGTGGCTCTACACCGGTCAGACTGGTGAGACACACCGGTCAGACCGATGGTAGCCTGAAAGCCCCCAAGGCACCAAACAGGCCAACCGACCACCAAACGGACCCAAACTCGAAACAGCAGAAACACGGGACAACAACGAACACACCAAGATGTTCACCCGATCAAAAACCCACAAGGGCTCGCACTGGTCAGACCGGTCAAGGGCATCGGTCAGACCGGTGTAGCCTGGGCAGCTCGGGATGAACAGCACCCGCGGGTCAACTCCCCCAAATCCAAATCTCGATCTCCCGAATCACTCCACGGACTTGAACAAGACTTTGGGGATATCAGGAACGCCTCATGAGGAGTCCATAGTCAAGTTTAATCCCACCAAAACTCATCCAAAAAGGAGGAATCGAAGAAATCCCGCCGAAAGCACTTACAACCCAAGAACTCAAGAAACCCCAAAATAGATCACTTTTACTCACGGATTTGGGAGGGGAATCACAGCCCAAAGAACCACGAAGGGTTCCCACAAATTTCCCCCATCAAATCCCCAAGAGAAAAGTCCCGAAAACAACCCAAAGAAATCACCGAGAGGGCTCCAAAAATCACCACCAAGAACAACCGGGGAAAACACATCCAAACCTTGAGGAACCACGCCGAATCATCTATACATGAAACAAAGGTTCGTACAAGGTCTAGCAAGCCGCCCGATCATCCATCCCTCTCTACAAGATCTCTCCGTGAAGCTCTCTTGCTAGTCCTAAGGAAAACCTAAGGAAAATAGGTGGAAAATAGAAAAACTAATGAGCTAGGGTTCCAAGAGTTGGCTGCCATCCTCTCACCTCTTGGGTTATATGGAGGCAACCGAATGTCTAAAATGCCCTTCTCTAACAACTAGGGATACAAGCCCCTCAAGGGCGGATTTGGAATTCTTGATGTCTTCACCATCGGACAGATGCCCGGCGACCGCACCCTGCGTAGCCTCGACGCAAGCCATGCGATCTCGACGCGTGTCCTCCGCTTCGAAGATTCTGGACTGCGTCATCGCACACCAGTCAGACCGGTGCTCCTCACCGGTCAGACCGTGTTGACGGATAAAAGACGTATCTCTCTACGATCCGCAAGCGTACGGACCCCACACCTTTTTCACCACGGGATTCCCAAGGTTCTTGTCAATCCGCGGAGCAAGGGGATTACAAGCGTTCGATCAACAACGACACACTAGCTACTAAAACCCTAACTACTATTATACTAGAAAACACTAAACTACACTAGAGAGAATGATAAACGATCAAGATAGAAGACACTCGCCCACGGGTCTACGATACTAGAGCATGCAATCGCTTAAAGACATGAAAAACCAATCTAATCTATCGGGGTTGTGACCACGGTTTCGCCCTTTCCCTCCTCTCATACTGTCACTACGCGAAGGTATTCATGACTAGACCTTTGATGGCCACGGTGTATTGAATGGATCCAAGGAAGCATTGGAGCTCGTACTCCCTCTACGGCACGGTTGCAAGCCTTAAGCATTAAAGTATATTCAACACAAGATGATAGATAGATAATCCGACAAAGTGCGATTACATCTCAAGATCGATTACAACCCATGGACGAATGAGAAGATTACCCCATCAAGGTGCTGATCATGGCACCGTTGATCATGGTTTCCCTTCCGCCGGTGTCTTCCTCCTTCTCCACGAGTGGGTGCTTCCTTCGAGGTGGTTGATCTCCCGCCGGAGATCCTCCTCCTCTCTCTCTAGCTTGTGGATGGCCTTCTGGTGCGAATAACTCCTTCTCCCTGTGTTGGCGGCGCGTCGGGGGTTTTAGGGTCGAAGATCCTTCGAGGGCAAGGAAGACGGGACCGAACCGGTGCCGAAGTGGGCTGGGCCGGCCCGCCCGCACGGGCCGGCCGGCCCCGAGCCCGGTTTCGGCCGGTTCGGTCGCCCTTTTTGCTCCGTGGGTCCTCGTGCACTTATCTACTTTGCTCCCTCCACTTGGATGATTTTGACGCTGTTATCCTCGCGATCAAGATGGAGGCTCTCTTTGCATGAAGTTTGATCTTTTACGCTTCAATCCCCGGGGGTGTTCCTCGTAGCACTTCGGTCCTCACCACCATTGGAAGTAATTTCAGCGAGCTCATGGACACGAACAAGACTCCATGAATGCTCCTTTGAACTTATTGCGAATCCGTCCTTTATGTCCATGATTTCCTACATAAACACAACACTTCCAAATGCATGCACAAAGATGAACGTGTTATATGATTAGTGTGCCTAGTGGCGGGTTAGTTCCATAATCAAATCCAAACCAAAGTGTAATGAACATGCTAGGTGCACCAAAATACACCGTCAACATCTCCCCCACACTTAGCTATTGCTCGTCCTCGAGCAAGTACTCGTAAAAGAATTTCGTCCAAGGTGTGTAATCGTGTACCACTTATCCTTCTTCACAAGTTAGTCAATCCCTTCATCTTTAATACATAAACACAAAGTAATGATAATCAAACATAAACATGGGCGTTTAGAATTTTTACCACGTCAAGATTTACCCCACAACTCAAACTCTTCACTCGAAGCTTTCAATTTCAGCCATACTTACTTCTTTGCTTCCATCGGAGGGTTTTTATGATTTTCAAAACAAAAATTCCTGCAACAAGTATTAGACAAAAACCTTTCTCCAAGCTCTCTCAAGTCACTCATATGAAGTGTCTATCCTAACCAAATTTTATAAAACTCTCACCTCTCATTAATCTCTCATATATCATGTAAAAGTGGAGCTATAGGTAGGGCTAGCGCAATCAACACAAGTATTGTCAAACTAAGAACTTCCTCTAATGGTTGTCTACCTTTCAAAGCCAATGATCATGAGAATTAACCATATGAAGGGATATCAAGGATGAGAAGATTTAGAATGGTGGACATGTGCAAGGGCAAAAGAAAATTGTGACTTCAAGGCACCACTGATGTCCTCGTTGTCGGATTGCACATGGTTGGAAATAGAGTAAAAGTTTCGTCTCACAATCAACGTGACATCCTTCCTCACACTTTATTATTTTTTTTTCTTTCACTTGATCCATCCCTCTCATATCTTCATTGCTAACTCATCTTTCTCTTTTTTTCTTTTCTTCTTTCATTCACATATGATTTTTCTTTCTTTCTTTCTTTCTTTTCCATACACATACTTTTTCTCTTTATTTTTCTCTCTCTTGACAACTTTTCAAAGCTTTCAATTCTCCCTTTTCTCGCATGCATACAATCTGAATTTTTTAAATAAATCATGCTAGAGACGAGATGAAACTTTGAAAATAGGTTGTGTTCAAGGAATACGATGTAGAAAAGAGATGTATAGGGTTGGGTATGGAATCCAGCGGTATTCATGACTTTCCTTGTGAGAGTCATGGACTGAATATATGACGAGGCTAGCAACAAAAGATAAGCACAAGGACATGATCATTGCTCGAAATTAAAACTGACCAAGAGAGAGGGGTCCTAGCCTAACTCATCGTGCTAATCACACTTATGGTGGAGCGAAAAAAATAAACTTGGCTTTGGATAGGAATTTTTTTCTTACTCTCAACTTGGAAAAAGAGGTTTTGCTAACCTTTATTACAAGGGTTTTAATATAATTTTCAGAACTGAAATCCTCCAATTTTTAGCATCGAACATAGCACAACTAGCATGTGAAGCTCAAGATCGAAGTGCGGTATGGGTACTTTAAGTAGTAGCGATTCCACTAAGCACCACGGTAAACGTTTTTCAAATCACATACTTGTGTTCATATATCAAGAATCGAAGATTGAACAAACAAGTAAATAAAGATAAACAATACATAAAACACAAAGATATATATAAAGACTCTTTTTATTTGGTTTTCTTGACTCAACACTAATTTAAGACACTTGCAGAAAATTTAAAACAGACTCAAAAAACTAAAGACTCATTAAAACACTAAGACTCTCACACGAAGATTAAACCGAACCTAAACTTGAAGTTCAAAAGCTAAGGCTAGCGAGCTAGCTCTCCCCCACACTTAAAACATACGACGTCCTCGTCGTATCTTACAAAAACCAATGGGGAAAACTAGATCTAGTGGTACTTCGAGCAAGCTTTGCACCACTTGCCTCTCATGTTTCCAACCATGCCGAAAAGTTTGCGCACGTTACGGTTAAGGAACTTGTAATCATCTTCAACTACGCGCTCCAAGTGCTCCATACGCTGCTTCATCGCTTCCATGGCTTGGAAACATTCGTCGGCCGACGTGTAGAGATCCGCGATGGACTGACGGCAAACTCGACAGCACACCGGATGCAATCCGAAGGGGTCGTCGTCGCCATAATCTCCACCGTTGTCACCACCGTCGTCGCCACCTCCATTGTTGTCGCCTTCGCCACCGCCGTTGCCATCGCCGTTGGGGCCCTCGGGAGTCCTTTCATAGGGCTGCTCGCCCCAATCGTCATCGTCTCTACGGCGGCCGCCCACGAGCTCGGGCTACGATCGTCGGAGTAGTCGCTATCCCCATAATCCTTAGGCTCCGGCGACACCTCCTTGTAATCTTTGCGCTTGATGCCTTGGAGGCGTGCCGACCTTCGAACGGGTGTAGGGACCTTCTCTCCTTTGACGGGGTTGCGAGATGCAAGAGCTCCGGTCGGGACACGTCCTCCGCAACGGATACGTGCGGTCCTCTTGACGGGTAGCTTGACCTCGCATCGCATCGCCTCCTCCATCGATGACTTCTTGGCTTCTACCTTCAACTCTAAGCTTTTTGGAGGCTCAATGGCTGCTACAAGGGTGCAACACATTGCTTGAAAGGTTTGATTCTCGAGCTCCCAATTCGGCCAAATATATAGTCCGAGAGAAAAGCCACGGGAACCTTATTTTCCTTTTTTACACTTCCCTTAAAATTCTCCGACCAAACAAGGAAGTCAAAAAGGAGCAATTCGGGCGAAATTCGGGGACATCGGGCATCGGGCCACCCCCGGGCCGATCCGGCCGGGCCGGCCGGCCCACCCTGTCTCGGGGGGCGGGCCGGTCCGGTTTTTTTTGCACACCGCCCTATTTTTTTTTCTTCCTCGGCCCACGGGAAAAAGTTGGCCCGGTTAATCTTCGCGAAAAACTCCGGAAAGCTAAAAGAAAAATTATTTACGAGAAGTTGGTGCCTTGTTTTTCGTCCTAGGCGGGACGTTCGGGCTCTTCCTCCATGGTAAAGACGTCAACATGATGAATGGGCACGACGTCGGGTTCGTAGTAAACCTTGAGCCGCTGTCCATTCACCACAAATTGATCGCCGTTTATATCCATAATGGTTACCGCTCCGTTGGAGAACACCGAATGCACAACATAAGGTCCGTCCCACTTGCTTTGCAATTTCCCCTTTCCGAAGGTTTTAAACCTCGAATTGTAGAGGAGGACCTTATCTCCTTCTTTAAATTCTTTTTTCTTCAATCTTTTATCATACCACCTTTTGATTCTCTCCTTGTATATGCTTGCGTTTTCATAAGCTTTCAACCTCAACTCCTCTAGCTCGCTTATTTGAATTCTCCGTTTCACCACCGCGGCATCGAGATCAAGGTTCATCTCTTTAATCGCCCAATAGGCTTTATGTTCTAACTCAACCGGAAGGTGGCAAGCTTTTCCATAGACGAATTGATAAGGGGTCATACCTATCGGTGTTTTAAACGCCGTTCGATAAGCCCATAAAGCTCCGTCTAATTTCTTTGACCAATCCTTGCCTCCCTTCTCTATGGTTTTGTTAAGTATGCTTTTTAATTGCCTATTTGACGTCTCCGCTTGTCCGTTGGTTTGTGGGTGATAGGCCGTGGAGACCCTATGCTCAATTCCCAACTTGGACAAGCACTTTTTGAAGTTCTTCCTGGTGAAATGAGTTCCTCCATCACTTATCAAGATTCTCGGTGTACCGAAACGGGGAAAAATCACGTTCTTGATCATAGTGATGGACTCCTCCGTGGAAGCTTTACGACATGGTATAGCCTCTACCCACTTGGATACATAATCGACCATAACAAGTATATACTCGAATCCAAATGAGTTTTTAAAAGGCCCCATGAAGTCTATGCCCCATACATCGAATATGTCGATTTGCAAGTTGTATTTCAAAGGCATAGAATTTCTTTGAGAGATGTTTCCGTTTCTTTGGCATTCGGGGCATGACGCAACATATCTTTTAGTATCTTCATGCATCTCCGGCCAATAGAATCCGCTCGACCATACTTTGGCTTCGGTTCGAAAATGGCTATAATGCCCACCGTACTCCGCCGAGTGGCACTTCCTTAGAATCTCAAGCCTCTCTTCTCTTGGCACACATCTTCTCATCACTCCATCATTGCCAAGCTTGAAGAGGTATGGTGCATCCCAAAAATATTTCTTACTTTCAGAAATTATCTTCCTTTGGGTGTTTTTGTCTAGATGATCGAGGGGCATCTTTCGAATTGCTCGAATGATGTCAATCATCCAAGTATCTTTATCAAGCACTCTATAGAGGTGGTCATCTCTCATCTTATCTTCTATGGGCTCTTTATCATCTTGCCCACGATTCATCCTAGACAAATGATCGGCCACAACATTTTCCACCCCCTTTTTATCACGAATTTCAACATCGAACTCTTGGAGAAGAAGGATCCAACGAATCAAACGTGGTTTAACTTCCTTCTTAGCCAAGAGATACTTTATGGCTGCGTGATCGGTGTAAACAATGACTTTCGAGTTCACGATGTAAGATCTGAATTTTTCGAAAGCGAATACCACCGCTAGCAACTCTTTTTCCGTAGTGGCGTAATTTAATTGTGCCCAACTAAGAGTTTTGCTAGCGTAGTAAACGGCGTGAACTCGGCCTTCCTTTCTTTGTCCCAAGACCGCGCCTACGGCGTAGTCACTTGCGTCACACATGATCTCGAAAGGTTGGCTCCAATCCGGAGGTTGGATGATGGGAGCACTCACCAACGCATTTTTCAAGGTCCGGAATGCCGCTAGGCACTTCTCATCAAAGTCGAAAGCCACATCCTTTTGAAGAAGGTGTGTTAAAGGCTTAGTGATCTTTGAGAAGTCCTTTATAAATCTTCTATAGAATCCGGCATGGCCTAGAAAGCTCCTTAAGGACTTGACATCCGTAGGAGGTGGGAGTTGCTCAACCGTCTCTACCTTAGCCTTGTCCACTTCAATTCCTCTCTCGGATATAACATGTCCGAGCACTATGCCTTGCTTAACCATGAAGTGGCACTTTTCCCAATTTAAAACCAAATCTACCTCCGCACACCTTGTAAGGACCTTTTCTAAGTTTGCTAAGCAATCCATGAACGTCTTCCGTAAACGGAAAAATCATCCATAAACACTTCAACAATTTCTTCGATGAATTCCGAAAACACGGCCATCATGCAACGTTGAAAAGAGGCCGGAGCGTTGCATAGGCCAAAGGGCATCCTCCTATATGCAAACGTTCCGTAAGGACACGTAAACGTTGTCTTATGTTGATCTTCGGGTGAATGGGAATTTGCATGAACCCCGAGTATCCATCGAGAAAGCAAAAATAAGCGTGGTTTGCTAACCTCTCGAGCATCTCGTCTATGAACGGTAGGGGGAAGTGATCTTTCTTCGTCGCTTTGTTATGCTTACGGTAATCAATACACATCCGCCACCCGGTCACAGTTCTTTGCGGTATCAATTCGTTCTTCTCATTCTTCACCACGGTCAAACCTCCTTTCTTCGGTACACAATGTACCGGGCTCACCCATTCGCTATGCGGAACCGGGTAGATGATTCCGGCATCAAGTAACTTGATAACCTATTTCTTTACTACCTCTCGCATGGCATGGGTTAGCCTCCTTTGATGGTCCACTACAGGCTTACATTGGTCTTCCATTGGTATACGATGAGTGCAAAAGTCTGGGCTAATACCTTTGAGATCATTAATTGAATATCCAATCACCTTCCTATGTTTTTTTAATAAAATCAGCAACGCTTCATTTTCTTCGGGGCTCAACTCGTCACTCACAATGACTAGATAGGTTTTGTCTGGGCCCAAAAATTCATATTTTAATCCCTTGGGCAAAGGTTTAAGGTCTACTTCGGGCACTTGTGGCTCCTCGGGTTTGATTTCTCCTATGTCTTCGAACTTCTCTTCCTCCACGCTACCATCATGCGGCTCTAAGCCTTTTGTTGCTTCCTCTAGTTCTTCATCTTGTTGATTACTAATTTGATTTTCCATTGCTCTTTGCAGCAAGTCTCTAAGGGTTTCAACAAAACAAAGACTATCTATCTCTTCTATTTCTTCATCTTCGGGAGGAAAAGGAGTAAGGTGTTTAGAAGCACGAAGAAAGTTATATGTGTACTTTGTTCCATTAAGGTTCATTGTTACTTTGCCTTCTCCGGCATCTAACACGGCATCAACCAACTTAAGAAAAGGCCTACCTAAGATTATATGATCAGAATTACTATGGTAAGCATCAATAACAAAGAAATCGGTTGGTATGTAGTTTCTAGAGATTTTTACTTTCATGTTGCAAGCAACACCTAGAGGTTTGATAGTTCTACCATCTCCCATAATTAATTTCGTTGATGTTGGAGCTAAGTCTAGGTTGTGGTATTGAACTTTATCGTAAATTTTAGAAGATAGAACACTTACTTGGGCTCCGATGTCGCATAAAGCTTTGCATTGAACTCCGTTGATCTCGCAACTCAAGTGCGGCGTCATCTTCTCTTCTTCTTCGGATCCGATCGAATAAATTTCAGCAAGGCGAGCGTATGGTGATGCTTCGGGCTTGATCCCCATGATCCTCTTCACCTCGGCAATATGTTCCGGATCCACCACGTCATCTCCAAAGAGCTTTTCAAAAATCTCACCGGTGGTTTCGAGGTCGTATGAATTTTCAGCTTTCTTCTCCGGTGGGAAATCGACTTCCAATGCTCTTGCCATCCCCTTTTGATTCGGGAACGGTCTTCTCTTGTCGAATACTTCTCCGTAATCAATAGGGACCCAATCCATTGGCTCGAACTCCCTTAGTGGCTTCGCGCTTGACATGCTTCTCTTGTTCGTCTCATTTGGTGCGGCGAAGTCGACGTCTGGTGTAGTTCTTGACTTAATGTGTTCTTGTTCAAGCTTTACCATGATTGGCTCCTCTTTTGTGACTTCCGGGGTTGCCTCTTTAGAAAAATCAGCAAGCTTTTTCTTCCTTGAATTGAATTCGGCTCTTCCGCAAGTCTTGTTTCCCAATCTCTTCGCATGGCAGCCGCTTTACTAACTTTTTGTAGAAGTTGGGCGGCTCCGTGAGTGTTTTCTCCATGAGATCCCCACCCGCACACATTTCGACGTGTCGCATGCAACTAGGAGTTAGGGAAAAGAAAAATGTATGCAAGAGTACGTCACCGGTGAAGCCGAGTTTTGGTCCTTGTTCGATTAATTCATTAAACCTATCCCGAGCTTGGTCTATCCCTTCCTCTTCTCCTTGCATGAAATTGATCACTTGCCTCCTTAGATGTTGAACCTTGCTCATTGGAAAGAACTTCTCGCAAAACTTCTTTGTCAACTTGTTCCAATTGCCTTCAACTTCAAAGTACGCAACCGAATACCATGTCTTTGCTTTGCCGGCAAGTGAGTAGGGAAAGAGATTCCATTTGAACCATTCATCGGGAACTCCTTCTTGACGCACCGTGTTGCATATTGTCGTGAAATCCCTTATGTGTCTATATGGGTTCTCCGTAACCATCCCTTCAAATGGGTTTTCCGCCACCATCTTCATGATCTTGGATTTAATTTCATACTTGGTCGCTTCGAGCTTCGAATCCGACTCTTGTACCTTTATGTCTTCACATCGAGGGCTAGCGTAACCCCTTAATGATTTCTCCGGTTCTTCCACGGGTTGATTAACGAACTCCATCTAGACAATAAGATAAAAACAAAAACAAAAAAAAGAAACAAGTGTTTTTCTGGAAAATATATGTTAGATATAGCAAATAAAAGATAAACTAAAATATAAAACTAAGTTAGATGCAAATCAAACGATGTAAACTAACTTGCTCCCCGGCAACGGCGCCAGAAAAAGGGGCTTGTTGACGGATAAAAGACGTATGCCTCTACGATCCGCAAGCGTACGGACCCCACACCTTTTTCACCACGGGATTCCCAAGGTTCTTGTCAATCCGCGGAGCAAGGGGATTACAAGCGTTCGATCAACAACGACACACTAGCTACTAAAACCCTAACTACTATTATACTAGAAAACACTAAACTACACTAGAGAGAATGATAAACGATCAAGATAGAAGACACTCGCCCACGGGTCTACGATACTAGAGCATGCAATCGCTTAAAGACATGAAAAACCAATCTAATCTATCGGGGTTGTGACCACGGTTTCGCCCTTTCCCTCCTCTCGTACTGTCACTACGCGAAGGTATTCATGACTAGACCTTTGATGGCCACGGTGTATTGAATGGATCCAAGGAAGCATTGGAGCTCGTAGGTTGCAAGCCTTAAGCATTAAAGTATATTGAACACAAGATGATAGATAGATAATCCGACAAAGTGCGATTACATTTCAAGATCGATTACAACCCATGGACGAATGAGAAGATTACCCCATCAAGGTGCTGATCATGGCACCGTTGATCATGGTTTCCCTTCCGCCGGTGTCTTTCTCCTTCTCCACGAGTGGGTGCTTCCTTCGAGGTGGTTGATCTCCCGCCGGAGATCCTCCTCCTCTCTCTCTAGCTTGTGGATGGCCTTCTGGTGCGAATAACTCCTTCTCCCTGTGTTGGCGGCGCGTCGGGGGTTTTAGGGTCGAAGATCCTTCGAGGGCAAGGAAGACGGGACGAAGCCGGTGCCGAAGTGGGGGCCGGGCCGGCCCGCCCGGGCCGGCCGGCCCGAGCCCGGTTCGGCCCGGTTCGGTCGCCCTTTTTGCTCCGTGGGTCCTCGTGCACTTATCTACTTTGCCCCCTCCACTTGGATGATTTTGACGCTGTTATCCTCGCGATCAAGATGGAGGCTCTCTTTGCATGAAGTTTGATCTTTTACGCTTCAATCCCCGGGGGTGTTCCTCGTAGCACTTCGGTCCTCACCACCATTGGAAGTAATTTCAGCGAGCTCATGGACACGAACAAGACTCCATGAATGCTCCTTTGAACTTATTGCGAATCCGTCCTTTACGTCCATGATTTCCTACATAAACACAACACTTCCAAATGCATGCACAAAGATGAACTTGTTATATGATTAGTGTGCCTAGTGGCGGGTTAGTTCCATAATCAAATCCAAACCAAAGTGTAATGAACATGCTAGGTGCACCAAAATACACCGTCAACAGACCGGTCCCCACCGGTCAAACCGGTCAGACCCACCGGTCAGACCGGTCTAGCGCCTTCCTGCGGCTCCGTCTTCGGTTCTCGGTCTTGGCTTTGTGGATCAACCAAGGAACCCGGTGGTTTTTTACGGTGAACCACCGGAAACCCCGCGAACTCGGTGTAGCCTCCGCCAATCTCCACTCATGACTTGGCTCCCACGTAGTCCCGGCTCGACCTTGGTTTTGAGGCTCTACCAAGAAACCGTCCACGACTTCATCTTGCTGTTCATGCCACCATGCGGCCCGCACTTGACCCCGCTGGACACCGGGTCCCTCGAATGAAGCCTACTTGTCTTCTCCACACCTGGAGGCCTCACCGGCGACGACCTTTCGCGCTTGTTCTTCACCTGCACCAACACCAGTCAAGCCGCAACCTGCACCTGCAATACTTAGCCAAGAATCAGTCCACACAACATTGTCAATCACTCGTCACACAAGGAAGCAACCATCCACCGGTCCTCGAACCACACATGGTCCTCACAAAGCCGCAGCAACAGTCATGGTCGCTCAGGCAGCCAACATCGACCAAACTACTCTTCAAGTACCGGAGCAGAAGCGTACGAGCACAGCTTTGGACCCAAGTCCAACTGTCAAGAAGGTTTGCCTCGGCCTGCCCGACGCATCCAAGGAAGTCGTCATCGGGGCTGACCTCGACCTCAAATAGGAACTCGCGCTCACCAGCTTCCTCAGGGACAACGCCGACATCTTCGCATGGAGTTTGTCTGACATGCCTGGAGTCCCTAGGGAGCTAGCTGAGCACAGACTCGAAGTCAACAAGACCGCTCGACCTATCAAGCAAAAGCTCCGGCGATTTGCAGAAGATAGAAAACAAGCTATAGACGTAGAAGTTTGTAAGCTCTTAGCTGCAGGTTTTATTAGAGAATGTCAACACCCGGTTTGGCTCGAAAACCCGGTTCTTGTACCAAAGAAAACTGGCAGATTAATAATGTGTATCGATTACACCGATCTTAACAAGCACTGCCCAAAGGATCCGTTCCCTCTACCTCGTATTGACCAGGTCGTGGACTCCACGGCTGGTAGTGTCCTACTCTGCTTCCTTGACTGCTACTCAGGGTATCATCAGATAGCCCTACACCCCGACGAGGAAGACAAGACAATATTCATAATGCCCCACGACATCTACTGGTATAAGGTCATGACCTTTGGCCTGAAAAACGCTGGAGCAACCTACCAGATGGCAATTCAAAAGTGCTTGAAGACCCAAATTGGGAAGAACGTCGAAGCCTATGTGGATGATGTGGTCGTCAAGACTACAGAGGAAGACAAGCTCATCGCCGACCTAACAGAAACCTTTGCCAATCTACGGGAGTTCCAATGGAAGCTCAACCTAACAAAATGTGTCTTCGGTGTCCCTTCCGGGTTGCTCCTGGGCTTCATGGTCGGGCACCGAGGCATCGAGGACAACCCAGCGAAAATCAACGCTATACGCAAGATGGCCAAGCCATCCAACAAGAAAGACGTCATGAAGCTCACCGGAATGATGGCGGCTCTAGGTCATTTCATCAGCAAGCTCGGTGAAAAAGGACTTCCTTTCTTCAAGCTACTAAAGAAAGCTGACAAGTTCATATGGGACGACTAAGCACAGAAAGCGTTCGAGGCTCTCAAAGAGTCCTTAACAACACGACCAGTTGACACCTCCAATACCAAAGGAAACACTCTTACTCTACATCTCTGCCACCACTAATGTGGTCAGCACGGTTCTCGTCGCCGAACGAGAATAAGAAGGGCAGGTCTATCCTGTTCAACAACCTGTATATTACGTGAGCGAGGTTCTGGCCGACGCTAAAACACGTTACACACAACCTCAGAAGCTGCTCTATGCGCTCCTGATCACATCGAGAAAGCTTCGACACTACTTCCAAGCTCACAAGATTGTGGTCCCGTCTTCGTTCCCCTTGGGAGAGATCATCCGCAACCGCGACGCCAACGACCGCATCGTCAAGTGGTCAGTCGAGCTCAGAGAGTTTGAGATCGAGTTTTGTCCCAGACAAGCAATCAAGTCGCAAATCTTCGTAGACTTTGTGTCTGAATGGATAGAAATCCAGATGCCCCCTCCCAAGGAGCGGCCTGAACACTAGATCATGTACTTCAACGGCGCCCTCAACCTCGAAGGAGCAGGCGCAGGCGTGCTACTCATCTCTCCCCAGGGAGAGCAGCTCAAATACGTCCTACAGATTCATTACAAGGCCTCCAATAATGGAGCAGAATACGAAGCCCTAATACACGGCCTCCGTATAGCAGTGTCCCTTGGCATCAAGCGACTACTAGCTTTCAATGATTCCAAGGTCTTCATTGAGAAAGTCAACAAGGAGTGGGATTGCATCAAGGACACGATGGATGCTTACTGCGCTGAGATTCGTAAACTCGAAGGCCACTTCGAGGGGATCGAATTCTAGCACGTCCCACGCAACAACAACATCGCCGCCGACGTGCTTTCCAAACTAGGCTCTCGTCGAGCTCTAGTCCCAGCAGGCATGTTCGTTCAAGACCTACGCAAGCCTTCAATAAAGCTCTTGGATTCTAATAACCCAGAGCCACCTTCAAACGACCAAAATCCAGCACCTCCCCGTGACTTGCTCATGACCGAAAAAGAGGACGATTGGCGCAAGTCCTTCATAGACTTCATACTCGACCAGCTTGTCCCAGATGACAAAGCGGAGCGAGAACGTATCACGCGGGGAAGCGCTACCTATGTCGTGATTGGTTCCGACCTATACAGGAAAGCTGCCTCCACGGGCATCTTGATGAAGTGCATCCTACGATCAGAAGGTCTACAACTCCTAGCCGAGATACGCAGTGGTGAGTGTGGCTGCCACGCGGCATCCACGAACTTGGTCGGTATAGCATACTGATCTGGATTCTATTGGCCCACGGCCATAACTGACGCTAAAGACCTCGTCAAGAGGTGCAAAGGATGTCAGTTCTTTGCCAAACAGCAGCACCTGCCAGCTCAGGCTCTGCGCACTATCCCTCCATCTTGCCCCTTCGCTATATGGGTCTCGACGCGGTAGGACCGTTTCGTACCGCTCCAGGCGGCTACAAGCATATCCTAGTTGCTGTAGACAAATTCACTAAGTGGATTGAGGTCCGACCTGTTGCGAAAGTAACATCAGAAGAAGTAGTTAAATTCATCGGAGAGATCAAACACCACTTCGGTGTGCCTAACATGATCATCACCGACCTAGGCACAGCTTTTACCGGCTCGGTCTTTTGGGACTTTTACTAGGATAACATCATTGATGTCTACTATTCCTCGGTCACCCACCCACGGTGTAACGGCCAGGTCGAAAGAGCCAACGGCATGGTGCTCCAAGCACTCAAGGACCGTATCTACGACGACGCTTCCAACTACGCCACTAGATGGCTAGCTGAACTGCGTCATGTAATCTGGGGTCTCATGACTCAAGTCAGCTCTGCGACTGGCTTTTCGCCCTTCTTTCTGGTCTGTGGATCAGAAGCCATACTTCCTACCGATGTCACTTTTGGAGCTCCGCGAATTCAGTTCTACGAGGAAGGAGAGGACGAGCAAACACGTCGCATCGACCTCGACAGTCTCGAAGAACAAAGACTCACCGCTGTCATGAGACAAGCCCGTCATGACCAATAGCTACGTCGCTATCACGATCGCAATGTTAAGGAAACCTCCTTCAACGTTGGCGACCTCGTCCTTAGACGCATCCAAAAGACTGACGGCATGCACAAGCTCTCTGCCCCTTGGGAGGGACCCTTCATCGTCACGGAAGTAATCAGCCCGTCGACATATCAACTTCAGTGGGGTGACGGGCAAGGAGTACCCAACCCGTGGAACGTGGAGCATCTACGACGATTCTATCCGTAGATTAGTTTCTTGTTAAGCTATGTATTTTCCCTTTTGTATTCCTCTTTTTCAGATTAAATAAAAAGTATTTCAAGCAGTCCTCTGCTATGAGTCGAGCACTACCTCCTCCTTCCTCATACCATAAACCCCCATCGACATGCTCGGGGGCTTGGCTAAAGACAACATCTGGGTCGCAAGACCTGGGGGTCCTAACTCCTCTCTGTCCCTTCCCCTCGACATGCTCGGGGGTTTGGTTAAAGCCAACCTAAAGGTCGTACGACCTAAGGACACCAGCCTTACGAGTACGAAGCCTCCTGCCGCCATGAGTATGCTTGATCAGAAAGGTCGCCACGCGCGCTGATCTCTCGTAAGCCTCCACGCTGAGCTCTAGAGGTCGGTAGCCAGCCTCTCCGTGAGTAGTGGTTAGCGAGTCAAGAATACAAAATGTCGTTATCTACAAGATCAACTAGAGCTCGCGCAGGCAAAAGGCAAGTACTTCATCATAGATTTCTTCAAAGTTTTTACAAGTCATGAGAGGAGGGGGAGGCACAGCTCCTAGCTACTACTGGTTGCTGCCGTCACCACTTTCACCACCGGCTCCGTCATCGCCTTCAAAGTCGATGTTCTCTGGCACCTCGGTGGCGGCTTCATCAACTTCGAGCTCCAGGGCGTGAAGGTTCTTCGTGGTGTCAGCACCGCCCTTGATCTTGGTCATGTCGACCTCAGGATAGTGGGACTTGACTCTCACCAACGCATCGGTCGCAGCCGCCAAGCAGGTTGCCCTCAATAAAAGCAATAGCCTGTTAGGAGTATCTACCAGGTGATCAACGATGGACTGGTGCTGATCCCCTTCCTCCAGAACAGGTATGCAAGACATTGCATAATTGGCAGCACCCTTGAGGTCGTTCAGCTCCACCTCATACCTTGCAATGGTGATTTGGTCACTCTGCAATGACTTCAAAACAACCTCGAACTCGACTTCAAGGCCCCAACGAGCTGCGGTCTCATAAGCCAGCTTTTGAGATACGACGTACTCACTCTCGGTGGCCTCCTTCATCACCCGTTTGAGTTCCAGGCCTTCAGCCTTGATCTCCCGGACCTTGCCCTCCAGGCCATGAATCTTGCTCTTGGAGGTCGCTAGAGCGTTTTTCAGCTCTTTTTCGCGGTTATGGAAATTTGCACACACAATAGTTAGCTGTCAGCTAATGACCTTCTATTCAAAAAAGTGACAAAGACTAAAACTCACCAGTAGCCGCAGCGTTAAACTACGCAGTGGCCTCCACAGCCTTGCGCCTTTCCTCAGCAAGCTCGTCCTCGAGCCTCTTCTTGTCGGTGGCTGCTGCCTCACGAACCTCCCTGAGCTCTCGCTCAAGGTCGGTAATATGTTGTTCCTTCTCCTCGGCATGCCACAGCTGGTCGGCCCGGCCCTTGGCCCTCTCTGCTAGCGACTATTACAAAATCACAAGGTCGTCAGTGATGCTTCAAAAGCAAAATAATCAAGCAGTATCGTCCTCGAGCCTCTTCTTGTCGGTGGCTGCTGCCTCACGAACCTCCCTGAGCTCTCGCTCAAGGTCGGTAATACGTTGTTCCTTCTCCTCGGCATGCCACAGCTGGTCGGCCCGGCCCTTGGCCCTCTCTGCTAGCGACTATTACAAAATCACAAGGTCGTCAGTGATGCTTCAAAAGCAAAATAATCAAGCAGTAATAATACATCACATGCAACTCACAATGAGTGCATTGTTGATGGTGACGATGCTGGTCTGCAAAGCCCGCATGCCCTCATTGTCCTCGAACCAATCATCCTGCCAAGGGGTGTGATCCCAATTAATTGATTGACGTGGCAACCTCAGGCTCGAAGTTGACGATGGAGGTACCTGTGCGCCGGACGCTTCTGGACCTCCCAGCGCTAGGTCGATCTGAGGCTGGTCCTCGGCCACGTCCCTCGCCCCATCAGGTACAGCCCTGATAGGGTCAACGTCACCCCGACCCCCCAACTGAGGTATCAACACCCTCAGCAGTGTGTAGGGAAGAACCCGCCATCGTGTTAGTAACGGGTGGCGAAGTTGTCACCCCCTCCGGTAGTCCTCGCGTCGGGGTAGCGGTACGGGCATCATCTACAAGCGCCTCCCCCGCGACCTGTGGCTCAGGCGACCTCGTGCTGGAGGGAGATGATGAGGAAACCGGCACCCCTTGTGGTCTAGCCACCGGCCTACACGGAAAAAATACCACATCAAGATTGTGTTCAGATAAAAAGCATAAAGATAGCATCAGCTCTTAAGTCCATACCGCGGCGCAGCCGAAAGCCGAATCTTCGGCCAAAACACCCGAGGCTTAATAGCCGTAGGTATCTTCGCCCGCGCCACCGCAGCACTGCGTTGCGCCTCTAAACCACGTCAGAGAGCCTCCTCCGACGTCTTTTGCACAAGCTCTCGCTGCCTCTTGGCAGCAGGACTCTATGGCCTCTCCGCTGCCTGGTCTTCAAGGACCAGCAGCTCTTCGACGGCCTCATCCTTCTCCTTCTCCTTTTCCTCCTCCTTATCCTCTGACCTGACCTCCCGCGAGCGAGGCGTCGGAATCGTTGGAGTCGCGACGGCCGGAGGGGATGCAGCCCTCCTCTTCCTCGTTTTCTTCTACTCTGCAGCCTTCACCGCAGAGATCGCAGTGGCAACGGCTGAAGCAGACTTCTTCGCCACCGTCGACCTGGTCCTGCGCCGGGATTTTGCGGCGCCGACGACTGGGTCCACCCTAGCTTCCGCGTCAGTGTCTTGGTCGGCCTCCACTGACGAGTCAGACTAATAATTCTCCAACAGATGACCTGCTGGAGGCTTGTACTTGTCCGACCTCAGCTTCCTCCGCTGTATCTCCCCCTCAGGGAGAGGTGTCGGGCACCACATCTGGAGCTCGCGCATCTACGAAACAGATGACATAAATTCTATACGACCTAAATGAATCAAGAAAGCAAAGCACAACGACCTAAAGACAGATCTCAGGATCTTACCGGATCAGCCGGTCTCTTCAACCAGTGTGCCCTCGGGCACTTCTTCACCTTGACCTTCCCAGAATATATCTAGACAACTCTAGCTATCATGTCCTCCCTAGAGACCTTGCGGTTCACCTCGCATGTGGGATCTGATTGCCCATAATACTCATACGCCGGGTGGACCCGATTCTTGATCGGCTGGATCATCCGCCGGCAGAACGACCTCGCCACCGCCGCTCCTGTCACTCCTCGGCTCTTCATGTTGCTGACTAGCTCCAGGACCCCCTTCAAGTCCTCGAGTTCGCGGGTGGAGAGTCCTAGATCCCACTCACTAATCTTCCCTGGCTTATGGCCAGTTCGCTACGGAATCTGATCTGCAATATAGAACCACTCCGACCTCCACCCGGCGGTGTTGTCGGGGAGGTCAGTGTCTATCCATTCAGCCTTGATGCCCGACCTCAAATTGAACATCACAGCCCCCACTGGCCTCGACCTTTTGCTAGTGCTTTTGATGTAGAAGAAATGCCTCCACAACGCGAAGTGAGGTGGTATCCCCAGATACGCCTCACAAAAATGGATGAAAGTTGACACTACAGTGATGGAGTTAGGAACGAGGTGTACCAACTCCAACCTGTAGTAGTACAGCAGGCCGCGGAAGAAGTCTCCCGCCGGGAGGTTGAAGCCACGCTCGAAGAAGGAACCGAAGACGACCTGCTCCTTGACGCCCTCGCTCGGGAACTCTTCCCCAGCAGCGGCCCTCCACTCCACCTCTGTCTTCGGCCGGAGCAGCCCCCTGTCCACCAGCGCCTGGATCTTGGCCTCAGTCATCGTCGACCGGACCCACGCCGCCTGCGGGTCCGGGATGCAAGCCGCCTCCACACCATCTCACTGCTAGGGTTTGTCGTGGGTCTAATGTGGCAGAGGGTCTTGACGTGCATGCGCTGGAGGAGCACGGCGCGGGGCGACGGCGCTAGCACGAGCCTAGCCGGAGGAGGAAGACGGGCGTGCGGGCGCGGGAGCACGGCGGTCGCTGTAGCACGAGAAAGAGCGAGAGCGACGGAGCGAGAGCGATAGGAGCGAGAGGAAGAAGATGAGGGGAATGGGGTCAACCCCGCCCTGGCTCACTCTATTTATAGAGCGGTCCATCGAATCTATCCGTTGTGGCTCCTTGCTCCGTACAACATGCCCCAACGGCTCTATCCTGATAAGTTCGCGAGAAGATTAAGGCGGATTTTTCGCTAGCAGACCAAGCTCTGCGACCTAAATCTGAATTTAGGACGTCAACCAAACAAGAAGATAACATCAGGTCGTCCTGATGGCAAACACGATTTGCAAGCCCCCACATCATATAAAATTAGGTCTTTGGCGAATCATTTGGCCAAATCGACCAGGTACATGACAGAAGATGAAGGATCGGATGGCGACTAGAGAGGGGGGGAGTGAATAGGAGCCGGTAAAAATTCTTCGCAATGAACCCAGCCTAAACCCTAGACAAATCCCGGTCACACACGAGCGATGGATCGAATCACACACCAATCGCCAAGACAACAAGGTTATGGATCAACCTCAAGTCTTAGGAACGATTCCTTGAAGCACACGCGGAAGCACGAAAGAAAGGAGGGAGGAATCGAACCAAGGAACAAAGCTGCCAGGCTTTGGCGGACTGTCCGGCCAGGTGGGGCGGACTGTCCGCAAAGCCCACGCGGACAGTCCGGCCAGGTGCCGCAGACAGTCCGCAAGGACCACGTGGACCATCCGGCCAGAAGCCACGAACCGTCCGTTAAAGCCAACAGAACCACCAGAACCGACCCGAGAAAAACGGACCGTCCGCGAAGACCAGGCGGACCGTCCGCGTGGGTTCCGGACCGTCCGCTACTGAAGCTCAGACCGTCCGCAAACCGGCTACAACGAAAACCTAAAACAAAACCGGATCAAACGGAAACAAACAAAGAACACGAAGAACACTACGACAAACTGCTAGGCCGAGGACCGTCCGCCACACGCTCACGGACCGTCCGCCCCTTGCGGACAGAGCAGAAAACTGCTCGACCTCGAAGGCCAACACCTCCAATCCATCACCGGATCTCCCAAACGGTAGAAGCTGTTGAGACAAGAGTTTGGGGACATGTAAAGCGTCAACCAAGAATGGTATACCCCAAAAATTTCGCATCCTAACTTCCTAAATCACTGTTGACGGTTAATAATTATATAAAAGTTCGTTTGTGACTTGCAAGCGGACAAGTCTCCCGTCGTAGTCAAGGGACCCTTCTTCCCTCGAGTGGTGAACCCAATGTATCGAATCCGTGGAACAAATGTGTGACGCAAAACTTAATCTAATAAAGCCAAGTAACTTCAATCTTCGATAAAAGAAACCCTAATGCATCCAAGTAAAAGACACGAAACGAATCTAATCTACTAAAGACCGGAGAAAACAAAGTAAGATTGGGTAGATATACCGATCTAGAGGGATCGGGGTAAGCCTTTTGTTGAAGTTCCAAGCAAGAGAAGAAGTAGCAAATCGAATCTTATAAGAAGCTTCTTTAAATCGTGGTTTCCCGTCCAAATCCGAAAACATCCGCCTTTCGGAACCCCCGTTCTGTCACAACGTATCCCTACTCATGCGGGGAGCTTAGGGCGAGTCAAAAGACAAGTCGAGATTCTTTCGGATGATCCGGCGTGTACCTCTAGCCACCGCGGCTACAAGAACACCCTATGTAATCTATCTCAAGAATAGAATTGGAATAAGCAAAGCCGATTGAAAAACGAAATCTTCAAGGAAACACTTGATCGCTAGGAAAAGATTCAACTTGATAATTCAACTATAACAATGATACATACACAAGATCACCACCGGGATCCTTCCTTGATCTTGCTTCTAGCTCCAGGAACTCCGACGTGGTCTTCTGTGCAAGGTTCCCACGTCGGCTAGGGGAACCCTAGTCAACTAGCTCAACCCTCTCCTCTCCGAGATGGTGTCCCTCTCTTCTCTGCTCCTCGGCGGCCGATGATGAATTCTATGATGCGTGGCTCTCGGTCAGGGGGCTATAAATAGCCCGATTGGCGGCTAGGGCAAAGGAGGGGGCAAATGGGCCCCCGGATGGGCACCGGGGCCGACCGGCCCGGGCCGGCCGGCCTGGGCCCATCCGGAGCCCGGCCCGAGGCCTCCTTTGCTCTACGTCGGTTCCCTTGCTTCCCGGATGTTTCCCCCTTCGCATGTAGGTCCATGTCGTCGGTTTCTCTCGAATTGGACAAAACTCTTTGTCTTGCAAGATTCAGCACTTTTCGGTCCGGTCCTCGGAGTCCGTCGTCTTCTCGGATCAAGTCCCCGGCTTCTTGGAGTTAAGTTTGCTTCGTTGCATGACTTGTACGGGGCTTCAAGGTCTTGTCATGAGGTGCTTGATGAACTTATCCCGAAAGTCTTGCATTCAACACTAAAACCCTGCATAAACATTAAACTCCAAAACCGACGTGCACACGTGAACTTGTTATACCACGGGGGTTAGTACCAATGGATAAGGTATAAAACTCATGCCAACACCGAAGGTAAACTCATGACTAGGTTGACGGATTTTCACCGTCAACATCTCCCCCATGCTTAAACCTTGCTCGTCCTCGAGTAAGCCTTCGATGGATATCATCATTGTGAAACAATGTTTAAACCTTGCTCTTGATCATACATGAGAAAACATAATGCTCTCAAAATTTTAATTCATTAAGGTTCCATAATGTACTAGCCTTCATCTCTACGGAGGGTAGATTCTCATTAAGCTTATCCCACAAGTATTAACATGCTCACAAAGTTTAAATAGATCTTAGAATTTTTGAAATAAAGAACGAGATAAAGAAAAGCTAAACCAAGTTCACAAATTTAAATCATCTTGTATATTGCTCATGAACTCTCATCTCACTTGTCTCTCAGGCCTATATATTCTACTCCTTTCCCTCTCATAACATGTATGTGTGGTAGGCTTTATATGGAGCTTTGGGAAAGTTTAGTCCTAACAAGATTTTATAAATGAGGTGTTGTCAAAACAAGACAAGCTTCTCATGGTCTTACCGAGACTCGTCAAAAAGGTCATTGGAAAAATAATGTTAAATCAAGGAGGGGAAAGAGAAAAATACACGCACTTTAGATAAGTGGACATGTGCAAATGGCAAAGAGTGATCCCGAGGCACAAAGGAAGTCCTCGTTATCGGATTGCACATGGTTGGAAAATGAGAATGGATCTTTTTAAACTTGAAGCCTTGAATGCACTCTTAGAGAACCGGGGAGTTCACTTTACGCATATATTTTTTTCTTTCTCATATTTCTCATTCTTTTCTTTCTTTCTTTCTTTCTTTCTTTCTTTCATTCATTCATTATATATATATTTTTTTTCTTTCTTCTTGTGAGACCTTCACCTTGGAAGTCACGTACATCGCCGAATTTTTTTCTTTCATCATCATTTTTTTTAAAAAAATACTCCCCTTTGAACTCTAAAACTGCACCGTACCTACCTCCTCCCCCATGCTTAGACGTTGCACGTCCTTGAGCAAAGAGGCGATAAATAAGGTAGGTACTGGAAATATTTTTCCTTGGAGAGATACTTGAAATCTTCAATGTCGGCACCGTCTTGCGATCTTCCTTGAATTGATGATCCATTCTCAACAATAGGTTGTGGTCAAGGAGGTTGACACAAAAGATGATATTTGGTTCAAGGGTGGATATCCGGCGAAGTTTGTGAGATCTCCAATGCGGGGATACACAATGCACGGATAAAAGGCTAGCAAAAAGATAGATACGCAAAAATAGAATGACCAGCTTCTTAGTCTCGGGCCAGAGAAATCATGGCCTGCAATAACTCACTCAAAAATAAATCTTGTACACTAAGGTTTATGCACTCAAATATATATAAGGCTTTGGATAGGTTGAGCAACACACAAGCGATATTTGTGATAAGGTTAGCAATATTTTTGAGCATAAAAGACATCTTTAATCTATCCATAACTTGAGAGCACATAAAACACTAAGGGTCTTTATTTTAATCATAACCTCCGCTGAAGATTAAGCTAGCATTTAAATAAATTCAGATTTGTATTTTTAAGAGAGCACTAGCTTAAACATGCATAGATCAATTACAAAGATGAACAAAGCTGCAATTATAATCATATATCATCATGGCACAAATTTTTGTAACTTTTCCAATGATATAATCAAGGTGGTGTCTTTATTAATGATGATATCAAGTTGAAATACAAACTGAAAATAAACAAACATGCTTGCTGAAATTTAAATAAAAACAGGAAATACTACGCAAACACACATAAGCAAAAGCTGAAAATTACAGAGAAAAAGAAAAAGAAAAGAAAACTAAAGTTCCTAAATCTTCTAGTCCCCCGCCGGTGGTTGATGTTGATGATCTTGATAGTAATACCCTTGCTCATAATATGATTGGACATTCCCTCCGACGAATTGATTTGGCTCCACAAGGTGAAGGCGTCCGAGCTCAAAGGCAATATTTGCATTTCCTTCACCAAGTTGAGCTGCGTTAGCTTGGATGGCTGCGATGTTTTGGGCGTTCCTTGCAGCATACCCTCCAATTATGGCCATGCTTTGTTGTGGTTGGGGATGATGTGGGTAGGACTCGGCGAAGTTAGCGTTGGGCACCACATAATTTGGTGGGGGTACCGGTGCACCACCCCCCCATGCTTGCTCTTGTGGCCCTCCGTAATAACTTGGCGGAGGAGGGATCCCGCCAAATGGTTGCACATTGGGTTGTGCTCCACTCGCTTGTGCGGAGGATGTTCCCTCCTCTACGATTCTTCCCCTTTTGTTCTTCCTTGCTAGGACAAGGAGTCCCTCTTCCAACCAATCTTCTCTTCCTTCGATGAAAAGCCTAAGCCTCTCATTGGGAAGGGGTAGGTTCACTATGGCCAACCGATAACCTCCTCTCTCATCTCCACTAATGTATTTGACTTGCCGCAAATATTCAATACCGAGAGAGGTACCACGCAAAAGATGGTCGGGGTTTCTTGCGATCCCGGCCGTAAGGAGAAGGCCAACATGGAGAGGTAGCACCCCAAACCAATATTTCCTGCCCCCGATGTTGCTTCGCAACACCAACGGTTGATCATGAGGTAAGAGGGGTCTATTGGCTGCCTGACAATTAAAGTCGAGTATAGCCAATTCAACTCCGTGTCGGTCACCTTCGTTTCCTTCATCCTCCCCAATACCCTCTTGCACATCCAAGAGTGAAATATCCGGATAATGGGGTTGCGGATGCAATTGCGCTGTCGATGGGCTTCTCCGGAGAACATATTCCAAAATCCCGCTAACATGCTGGGTGACACGTCAACTTTCTCCGGAGCTCCCTTGTGGAATCCAAGCAGCTCCCTAACGTGCTCGTAGGGAACCACTTGTTGGACTCCCTCCAAACGGAATGGCAAGCTTTGCACCCCCATCATCAAGGATAGGTGCAATAGTCATTAAAATTTCCAAGGCGAACCCCAAGTGGGTGTCCGCCGATACTCCGTTGGAGAATTGCACCCATCCAAGGTGCCCCAACATGTAGTATATGTCGGTGCCAAAACCCAAGGTGTAGAGTGCTTGGTCGTCGAATTCGACGTTGGGCACAAGCCTCTTATCAAGATTAGAGAGCCTCTCCTCCTCCTCCGACGACAAGATGATGAAGCCGTACGAAGAGTATATCGGAGTGTAAGGAGGTGGCACGGTTGAACGGGTCGATCGTCGTGGTGGTGCGAGCTGCTCCTCCGTGTGCCCACGAGGTTCGGTAAACCTCATGGACGTGCTTCTTACAGCCCTCATACCACCAAGGAGGAGAGCATCGTTCCTCCTCGGTGGTGCCGTATCCGTCTCCATGCTCCGGGGAGACTCGGAAACCGAGTGCCTCCTCGAAGACGCGGTTGATGACGGCTTGGACGACGACGAACTCTTCTTCTTGGAAAAGAGACTTGTGGTTTTCTTCCACATGGTTGCTGCACTCTTTTCTTCAACTAAAACTCCGGGTTGCAACCGGTAACTAGGCACTTAAACTCTTTGCTTCGGATGTGGACTTTGAGTGGATTAAGGATGTGGATTTTTTTCTTGAGCTATCAAGCTTGGGAAGGTTGGCTATGTCTACGGAGGTTTTGAGCACGCAAACTTGAACACACAAACAAAGGAAGGAGAGGGAAGCTTGCCTGCAGAAAACGGGAGCCGGGGGCTCCTTATGTAGGGGAGGCCGGCCGGCCTGGGCCGGCCGGCCTGGGGGCCTCGGTGCACCTCCCCGCCTCGGCTTTCTTCCAGCATGATCATTTCGCCTCTGCAACTTTCCTGCCCGCGTGCTCCACGAGTTGCACCGCCCAAACGCTCTCGTCCACTCCTTTTCTTGCATTATTGGTCCTTCCACTTGATGCCCCATGCTTTGGGTCATGTCCATGCTCCCTAGCTCCACTTGCTTCACATGCCACCATGAAATTCCTGCAAAGTTGATTCTTGCTGCCCACCATGCTTGTCCTTTGCATGTGGAATTGGTGAAAGTTGATGAAAGGGAATCCAATGGTGCATGCATGATTAATTCAAACTAGATTGCCTCCATTAAGGTATGTTTAAGGCTAAGCACTCCTCTAATTCGAAATTTAAAATATTTCTCAGAGCCATGCAAGAGCTCAAACATAATTTTAGAGAAGTTTTTAAACCATTAAAAACAGATGTAAGTCGAAAATATTTTTCAACTACGTCGATTTCGGTCTCACCGGTATAGTTTGCCTTCATCGGTTGAGAGCAAACTTTTCCCGGCTTGATCATGGGGGCATAGCTTTAGGTTCTAATTTTGGCTAAATAAGAAAAATTTTGAATAAAACAAAATTAGAATAGGCTTAGAAAAATTCTAATCCTAGAGAAACCAAGGATAAAAATTTTAAAACCAACCAAAAGTTTTGATTTCTAGGTTCACGCGAGTTCTACCACGTGCTGAATTTTATTAACACCTAAATATAAATCGTGGCTCTACTCGTGTTGTTTTAGCATGAAAAATAAGTCAACCTCAGCACCATAATGAGGGTGAAAGGTTGAGTTAGGTTCTGAAATTATTTGGTTGAGGTTTCTCGAAAAGAAAAGAACAAACAAGGACATAGGAGGGTTCATGCGAAGGGTTTATGATAAAGCAAACATTCAATCATGAATTATGTCTCTAATATTGTTCAACCACTTCTAAGTCTAATGTCTTTGCGTAATAAAACTCAAAAACTAAATTATTAAAAATACTCGAAAAACCTGGAATCGGGTTGTCCTCCCGGTAGCTTATTCTTAACTCGACGAAACGGGTTGCCTCCCGCCTAGCGCTTCGTTTATAGTCTATAGCTAGACTTCTTCACTTGATTACTTCGGATCAACGCTCTTTACGGGCGTTGCAATCTTGGGTACCCACTTCCGCACCATCTTGGGCGCGGGCTTGTCTTCCGGCTTAGTCATTTTTTGGTCTTCACAGGCGGCTTCTCTTCCTTTGTCTTGACGGATGCAACAACTTCTTTGGTTTTCTTTACGTTCATTTTTTCGGCTCCTTCTTCTTTTTCAGCCCCTCCGTTTGTTTTGGTTCTCCCTTTACTCCAATCATGTTGCATGCCTCGATTCTTGGACGGAACTCCTTTCTCTGTTGATATCGAATATGATCTCCCCCTTGCCAACATCAATAGTAGCTCCCACGGTCTTGAGGAAAGGCCTCCCTAGGATGAGCGGCGGCTTCTCCCTCTCTCCCATCTCGAGCACAACGAAGTCGACGGGGATGAAGTGGTGTCCGACCTTCACGGGTACATCTTCAGCAATGCCCAAGGGATAGCGAATGGAGTTGTCTCCCAACTCCAAACATATTCCCGTAGGCTCCATTGGTAGGCGTAGCTTCTCGAACACATCCCTCGGCATGACGCTCACACTTGCTCCAAGGTCGCATAACGCCTTCTCGAAGTTGAAAGAACCAACCGAACATGGAATTGTAGGGCACCCGGGGTCCTTTTGCTTCTCTAGCCCATTAGCAATAGTGGCACTACACTCCTCGGACATCTTGACATGATCTACCCCGAGTGTTGCTATCTCATATTTATTTGCAAGTATGTCTTTAAAGTAACGAGAATATGTAGGTACTTGTAGGGCATCTAGTAATGGCATGTTGATGCTAAGTCTACGCACAACTTCCACAAACTTCTCAAAGTGGTTGTCAAGTTTACCTTGGAAGAAGCGTGGCTTGAGTTGCGGTATCCTCGTGTCTTCCTCCGGCATCTCAAATTCGGGTTCCTCGGTGACGATCCCCGTAACCTTCTCTTTAGCAACTCCATCCACTTCGGTGGATGGTTTAAGCTTCCTTGCTCCCACGGAACGTTCTGGATCTTCGGTCTCCTTCCCCGAACATGTTTGAATGGCCTTCGCCGATTCGGGACTTTTGGGTTGTCCCGGAAGCTTCCCTTCATCATTAGTGAGGCGCCCCACAAGTTGTCCAACTTGCGTCTCGAGCATCTTCATCATGTTGAGCGCTTGATGATTGGAACTTCCGACCTCCGTCACTTTGCTATCGATGTTCTCAACACCTTGTCTATGGTCTTGAACTTGGTGACGGTGTCCTTGTTGATCTTAGCTTGCTCATCCATGAACTCCTTCAATTGTATACGAAGCGGAACCGCGTCAGGAATAGATGAGCTTGCATCAAATTGAGGCCTACCTTGCCTGTAGTGGAAGTTCGGCAATTCTCCCTTCCTCATGTAGTCGAGCACTTTGGCTTCCTCCGGACAATCTTTGCGGACATGGCCATACTCTCCACATTCTTCGCATGTGGACCTTGCTTCGGCGTCCTTCAAGTCTTGAGCCTCTTTCTTTTCCATCTCCATCTTCTCCAACCTCCTCATGAGCGAGTCGATCTTGAATAGCGTGAAAGCTTTCGTCGGTGTAAGTTCGATGATGGATCCTCCCGCCGATGCATCGATGATCGTCCTTGATAGAACTTTTGCACGAGGTCTTCCTTCGGGAACTTGTGATGTGGAACCGCCCGGGTGTACTCGTTGAAGCGCTCGAATGCCTCCGAGATAGTTTCCGTAGGATATTGAACAAAGGTGGCAATCTTATTACGCAAGCTTTGAGTTTTACTCGGTGAGTAGTATTCCTTCATGAAAGCCTTCATCAACGTGTTCCAATTTTGCACCGTCTCCGCCGGTTGAGAGTGGAACCATTGCAAAACCTTCCCGAGTAGTGAGAACGGAAAAAGCCTTGCTCTCATTTGGTCTTGAGTCACCCCATCCATGTTGAAAGTCTGACATAGTTGAATGAATGCTTGGAGGTGAAGGTTCGGATCCTCTTTACCGGTGAAGGGTGAGTGTTGCACCATGCGGATTGTTGAGGTCTTAATCTCGAACGGTCTTCTGATCTCCTCAAGGTTCAAAATTGGTAGGTCGATGATGTCTGGGGTGCATAGCTCCCCAATCTTGCGTTCTTGCGGTGGTTGGTCACCCATCGATGGAAGTCGATTCTCCCGAGGACTTTGAGGTGGTGAATTGTTCGGAGATTTCTGCGATCCTTTGTCTTCCGACTCCGAATCTACAAAATCCAGCTTTTTAGCTTGATGTGCTTCGCGTCTCCTTAGCCTGTAAAGTTTTTCTGGATCATCCACAAAATTATCGGGTTTGTTGGAGAGGTAGCCGTCCATCTCCTGTTAGGGTTAGAAATAAACAAAGTATGCAAAAACTAGAAAGTAAAAACAAATCTATAGAAACTAGAGTTAGACAAACTAGATTAGATGTATTTTGAGGATGATCAAAATTTAGTAGATGCAAAAAGAAAACTGAAAAATACAAAAAGGCAATAAAAAATCAAATCTTGATCACTTGTTCCCCGGCAACGGCGCCAGAAAAAGGGGCTTGTTGACGGTTAATAATTATATCAAAGTTCGTTTGTGACTTGCAAGCGGACAAGTCTCCCGTCGTAGTCAAGGGACCCTTCTTCCCTCGAGTGGTGAACCCAAGGTATCGAATCCGTGGAACAAATGTGTGACGCAAAACTTAATCTAATAAAGCCAAGTAACTTCAATCTTCGATAAAAGAAACCCTAATGCATCTAAGTAAAAGACACGAAACGAATCTAATCTACTAAAGACCGGAGAAAACAAAGTAAGATTGGGTAGATAAACCGATCTAGAGGGATCGGGGTAAGCCTTTTGTTGAAGTTCCAAGCAAGAGAAGAGGTAGCAAATCGAATCTTATAAGAAGCTTCTTTAAATCGTGGTTTCCCGTCCAAATCCGAAAACATCCGCCTTTCGGAACCCCCGTTCTGTCACAACGTATCCCTACTCATGCGGGGAGCTTAGGGCGAGTCAAAAGACAAGTCGAGATTCTTTCGGAAGATCCGGCGTGTACCTCTAGCCACCGCGGCTACAAGTCCACCCTATGTAATCTATCTCGAGAATAGATCTTAGAATAAGCAAACCGATCGAAATAAGGCAAAGAAAGGTCACAAGTCAAGCAAAGCACAAACTCCACGCTGAAAACAACAAGAAAGCTCCCCCTGAACAAATGCAAGCTCCCCCTGAACATGTGGATGCAAACTTCCAAATTTTAGATGCATTTTTCTGAATTTGCATTAAGCTCACCTCTTCACCCCTTCTCCCCCTTGTTGACAATGTATGAATCAAGGTGAAAATGCATGAATGTAAGACAAAGCATATAAACATCTACATGAGCTTCTCAAATAGGACAAATCTAGTGTCAAAGGCTAGAAGTGAGACAAAGAGCACATATATGGATCATAACAAAGTCAAAGCATTGCCACAAGTAATATATGAAAATATAGGCATGTGACAAAGTAAAATTTCAGATTTGAGCAATTTTATCAAAAGATGGCTCACTTTCAAATGGAAAAGCCTATCCATGTCATATTCTAGCGAAAAACATGCACATCATCCAGAGATCATACAAGGATATCCAATTCTCAACAAAGGATCATTGCAAACACCCATAAATCAAAGCATGTCATGTTAAAGCTCATGAGCCATGTGTCCACTTCGGGAAGACTCTTCCACTGGTGAACATCATGCAACATGTTTTGCACCCATGTGTGAAAGATAAGACATTTTAAGCATAAACATGATGGATGGAGCATTTTTCAAGCATACACACTTCTTTTCAAGATTAATTCATTTCATGGTACATGAAGTGCCTTTGCGGCAAAAAGAAGCTTATGCTCCTCCATGAATGCAACATAGGCTAAACATTCACAATGATACCGGCCTTTGGCCCAAATGCAAGAAAAAGACATCCAAGCACAATCTAAGCAAAGAAAGCACATTTAGACCAACACGTGACATGGATACACTACTACACATGAGTGGATCACATTTCATCAATTTTAGTCAAGATTAGCATTTGATTCAAAAAGGGCTATCTCACAAGATATATATCTCAAATATTCCAAGAGCATAGCCTCACATAGCCATTTCTCCACACACATGATCAATATCTCACGAGTAGCCAAAGAAACTCAAATAAGGCATATGAAAGAAGCTCATCATCCTAAAATGCAATATGATACAAATGCAACATGATATATAACAAGATGGCTATCCTACCATGGTTTATACATCAAGCAAAGCATTTACATAGAACAAAGTAAACATGGTATGATACATATGGTACACAAGTAAAACCCCCAAGAATCAACTAGAAAGGGCAACAAACCCCAAGTTCCCCCCGCAAGCGCACAAATGTAGCTTGGTCGAGAGGCTTTGTAAAGATATCTGCAAGCTGATCTTGGGTAGGGACATGACTCAACACAATGGTCCCTTTCTCCACATTGTCTCTCAAGAAATGGTATCTCACTTCTATGTGTTTGGTTCTGGAGTGAAGCACTGGGTTTTTCGCTACGCTTATGGCACTGGTTCTATCACAAAGAAGTGGGATCTGGGTGCACTCCTCACCAAAGTCTCTCAAAGTGCATGAGATCCACAATAGCTGGGAACAACAACTCGCGGCTGCAACATACTCCGCCTCGGTGGTGGACTGAGCTACACTAGACTGCTTGCGGGAAGACCACGAAACCAACGAGGACCCAGGAACCAGAAGTAGACTTCCTCTTGACCAGCATAATCCGTATCAGAAAAACCATGAAGAGAAAAAGTCGAGGAGGAAGAATACCAAAAGCCAAGACCAGGGGCAGACTGTAGGTACCTGAAGATCCTCTTGACGGCCTGTCGATGTGATGTCCTCGGCGAGGCCTGAAAACGAGCGCACATACACACACTGAACTGTATGTCTGGCCTCGTCGCCGTCAGGTAGAGGAGGGAGCCGATCATGCTCCGGTACTCCCGCTGGTCCACTGGTTCTCCATCCTCGTCCGCATCCAAAGTAGCCGTACTCCCCATGGGTGTCGACATAGGCTTCACATATTGCATCTGGAACTTCCTCAGCATGTCTTTCGTGTACTTGGTCTGATGTACAAATGTTCCATCCTTCACTTGCTTGATCTGCAACCCGAGAAAGTACTGCAACTCGCTCATCATGCTCATCTCAAATTCCCTGCTCATCTCATCTGCAAACTTGGCAACAAGGTTATGTGACGAGCCACCAAAGACAATATCATCCACGTATATCTGCACAACCAACAAGTCATTCCCATGCTTGAGGAGAAACAAGGTCCTATCCACGGTACCCATCACAAACCCTCTGCTCAACAGAAAACCTCTCAATCTTCCATACCAAGCCCGGGGCGCCTGTTTCAACCCATATAGAGCCCTTTTCAACCTGTACACCCTGTGTGGATACTTCTCACTTTCGAACCCCGGTGGCTGCTTCACAAACACCTCCTCCTCTATGACCCCATTCAGAAAAGCACTCTTCACATCCATTTGAAACAACTTGAACCCTTTAGCCACGGCAAAGGCTAGAAGGATTCGAATTGCATCAAGACGGGCCACAGGAGCAAAGGTCTCCTCATAGTCGATCCACTCCTTCTGACTATATCCCTGAGCAACAAGTCTGGACTTGTTCCTCACAACCATCCCATTCTCATCCTCTTTGTTCTTTCAAACCCATTTGGTTCCTATAGGATGGCGATTTGGAGGTGGTTCAACTAACTCCCACACTTGGTTCCTCTCAAAATTTTCCAACTCCTCATGCATAGAATTGACCCAGTTTGCATCAGATAAAGCATGTCCAATGTCTTTGGGTTCAAAGGTGGCAACAAATGCATCATGAGCGAAATGAGAGGAATTTCTGGACCTTGACCGCGTAGTACGTTCATCGATGTCCCCAATGATCTTCGATAGGGGATGCACTTCTTGAATCCGCCGGGCAGCCTCACGCCTCGAGACTACCTCCCCCTCAACTTCAGCTTCTCTCGCCTGGTCCTCTTGTCGCACCGTCGTTGTCCATGAAGTAGACGGTCCACCCTCCATAGTGGTCATAGGGGAAGTAGTGGGTACGCACTCAGCTTCAGGCGCATGGTTCTCTCCATCATCATCTCCAGCTTCATCCTTCTGCTCTTCAAAGAGGTCCTCAGCTATCTCTTCATCACCTGCACATTCAAAGCCAAGAGAGGTACATGGAATTGTCTCGTCGAAGGTTACCTCGCAAGTCTCCATGATTTTGTTAGTCTCAAGGTTAAGCACCCTATAGGCTCTAGAGTGATTAGCATATCCAAAGAAAATTCCATCACTAGACCTAGCCTCAAACTTGTCGAGTTTTCCCTTCTTAAGAATAAAGCACTTGCAGCCAAAGACTCGGAAATGACTCACCTTGGGTGCCCGACCATGCATAAGCTCATAACAGGTCTTCTTCTTGAAAGCTCGCAATAAAATCCTGTTAGAGACATGACAAGCCGTATTGACCGCCTCAGCCCAATACCTCCTAGGAGTCCTGTGCTCATCGAGCATCGTCCTAGTCATCTCACAAGGAGTCCGATTTTTCCTTTCCACAACTCCATTTTGAGGGGGCACATAAGGGGTCGAATACTGATGTTCAAGACCTAGATCACGACAGAAGGCATCAAAACGGGAGTTCTTGAACTCTAACCGTTATCACTGCGGATAGCTCGAATGGCATTCCCATGCCTCTCGTTTTTCAACCTCACGATCAGATCTCAAACAAAATCAAATGTCTCACTCTTGTCTTCCAAGAAAAACACCCATGCATAGCGAGAGTAATCGTCCACCACAACAAGGACATACCACTTCCCACCCACCGAGCGAACTCGAGCTGTCCCAACAAGGTCCATATGCAACAGCTCTGTCGGACGCTCGGTCAAGACATCGGTCAGAGGTGGATGGGGAGTGGCTACCATCTTGCCATGCCTACACGGAGCACATACCAAATCCTTCTCAAACTTCAACCTCGGCAATCCTCGGACCAGGTCAAGACCACTCAAGCGGGAAACCAAATCAAAGCTCAAGTGACCTAACCGCCTACACCATTTCCACAAATCAGAAGAAGGACCGGCCATCAAACAGCGAGCAGGACCCAAAAAACGAGAGAAATCAGCCCTGAAAATCTGACCCTCGGGGATGATCATACAAACAAGATCACCTCGAGAATCCAGCAAACGAGACTCACCAGACTTCAAACGCACCTCAAAGCCCTCATCAAGCAACTGAGAAACCGAAAGCACATTGAAACCCAAAGACTTCACAAGAGCAACCCTCTTCAATGTTACCTTGTCACTCACATGCACTACACCCTCAGAAATCACCCTTCCTCGTCCATTGTCCCCAAATGTGATGTACATCTTTTCCTTCACTGGGGTGAGGCTGGAGAACCACTTCTTGTCACCGGTCATGTGTCGGGAACATCCGGAGTCGATCAACCAAATGTTCTCCAAGCCTCCTGCCTGTAGTCAGAAACAAGAACGAGAATGAGCCAATGACTTGACACTGGGGTTAGCACAAAGAAAGTTGAACCAGTGTCGAGCCATCTGCTCAAAAGAGGGGTTAGCAAACATCATTCCCTTGCCACCAAACTTCCCATGTCCCATGGAAGGAGTGCGAGCACCACGAGGGGGAAAATGTGGTCCGTAGTTACTCTGGAACCCAAAGCTGCGATCATCTCCCCTAATCTCGTATTGAGGACGAGTAGGGGGACGTCCAGCAAAACCACCACGAGCCCGACCAAACCTCTCACCAGCACGTACACCATCATCTCTCCTATCAAACCTCTCACCTCCACCTCTCTGTGGGAACCTACCACCCTGAGCTCCAACTCTACCAACACTCCTCACACTTCCCACATCCCGTGAAAGTGGCACTCTAGGCTCAGGAATACCACGAGAGTGGTGATACCTGTCCTGGTTTGCTTGCTCCCTAGCAAGCCTCTCATCCCTCTTCCTCTTGTAGCAAAACTCTGCCAGATGTCTCTCCTCGCCACAATACTCACACCTGAAGGGGATGGGTTTTGGTTTTGGCTCTGGCTTCTCTCTAGGTTTCTCACCCTTCTCACTCACAAACTTCACCGGTTTCTGGAAGTCATTTGTTTTAGGTGGAAATTTGAGTGGATCTTGGGTTGTGTCAAGCTTGTTGCAAAGGTGGTTGGGCTTTGGAGTGAAAGAGTTCTTGGGTGCTTTTGGAAGTGGGACTTGGATGTCTCCAATCACCTCAAACTCTGGGTTAGACTCAACACACTTCTCATACATACTCTCCCCACTGTTCTCTCCCACTTTCTCACCAAACTTCTCAAAACCCAAACCACGACCATCCGCTCTCTTGAACTCCTCAATCATGATTTTCAATTGAGGTTCCTGCCCAGACAACCAACCCAACACCTTCCTCAAATAATCATTCTCCTCATAGATGACATCCAAACAAGAAGTAAGTTCAAGATTGCGCAAAGTAACTTCATCACAGCTAGTGCATGCATTGACAACTGGAGATTTCAAAGAAGCTTCCAAAGTGCTAATAGTAGAATGAGCATCAACAAGCTTAGCATTCATGGTAGGACATGATTTACAAGCACCAAGCAAAGTGGGTCTAGCCTTAAGCTCATCATACTCAGTCCTAAGAGCATCTAGTTTAGCCAAAGTAGAAGCATTCTTCTCATTAAGCAACTTGATCTCATTCAACCATGCATCACACTCAGAGCATTCAACATCATCAGAAATAGTAGGAGCAAGTTTCAAAGAGTCATTCTCAAGTTTCAATTCAAGCAACTTAGACTCTAACTCTCCTACTTTCTCACTAGCATTCTCAAGTTGAGCCCTAAGATCTTTCCTCATCTTCTTAGCATCTCTCAACACACTATCACGGTTGTCAATCAAGCCATTCAACCTAGTGATCTCAGCAAGCAAAGAGTCGGGGTCACAATTTACCTCATCATCCGAGTCGGAGTCGCTGTCTTCCTTCTCGCTCTTCTTGCTACTTGAGCTATGGGCCATGCCACAAAAGCCTTCAGGCGCCACACAGCTCAATCCACTGAGGTTCCGGCTTGCACTCTTCTTTCCCTTGCGCCTCCCGGCGTCTTCATCTTTACTGCTTGAGCTTGAATGCGCGTCTCTTGAGCTTGAGTCGACGTCGCTTGCACTGGCCACCATAGCTCTTGCCTTGTCCTTCTTGTAGCCGCCCTTGTTCGGTCGCTGCTTGTCCTTGTCCTTGCTCTTGGACTTGCTGAAGTGCTTGCCCTTGGAGGAGTACTTGTCTTCACGCCTCGGGTGCGCCTTGTACTCGCTCATCTTGTACTTGTTCTCCTCCGCTTCTGGGCACTCGGCGATGAAGTGTCCACGCTTGCCACACTTGTAGCATGTCCCCGAGCTCCGCCTTGCATTCCTCCGGCTCTCATGTAGTCGATCAAACCTCATTGAGAGCAAGGCCGGCTCCTCCTCGCCCGACGACATCAAACTCCTCATCCGGAATAGACATAAGAGAAGACAAGGAAAACTGTCGACAGGAAGGGTTAGCTTTGCCCTTTGATCCGCCCACAAGAGCAAGACTATGATCAGTCGAGCCCTCATGCTTGGATTGCCACTTCCTATCAACCTCAGCCGACTTGAGCTTAGAAAAGAGGTCATCCAACTCAATGGTCAAATATTGCCCGGACTCCTTGATGGCCTCAACCTTAGCACCCCAAACATTTGGGTCCAAGATATGCAAGAGCTTCAAAGTTTGATCATGCTCAGTGTAAGGGAAATCCTCAACATTGGCCTTCATGTTGTTCACGATGGCGGTGAACCTCTGAAACACTGCATCAATGTCCTCACCGAGAAGTTGAGTGAAGTTCTCATATTGCATCCGTTAAGAGACAAAGAGGCGAGCCTTCACATGGTTATCACCACCGTGAGCAACCAACAACTTCTCCCAAATTTGCCAAGCAAGATTCAAATGGCGAACACGCTCAAACTCAGGATCACACAAGCTTCTGACCAAGTGATCAACGGCTTTTGCATTTGCCTCATACTTGGCCTTAGCACTGGCATCGGTCACCATAAGAGTATGGATGTTGGCCGGAATAGCATAGATCTTGTCAAGCATAATGATATCCAACAACTTGCCAGGAAGAAAGATCATCATACGAGCCGCCCACTTGTGGTAACCCATCCCATCGAAGTGCGGCAGACCGCCCCGCTCAACGTACGCCATCTTAGGATTCAAGACTTGTCAAAGTCACAAAGAATCCGGCACCAGGATCTGATACCAATTGAAGGATCGGATGGCGACTAGAGAGGGGGGAGTGAATAGGAGTCGGTAAAAATTCTTCGCAAAGAACCCGGCCTAAACCCTAGACAAATCCCGGTCACACATGAGTGATGGATCGAATCACACACCAATCACCAAGACAACAAGGTTATGGATCAACCTCAAGTCTTAGGAACGATTCCTTGAAGCACACACAGAAGCATGAAAGAAAGGAGGGAGGAATCGAACCAAGGAACAAAGCTGCTAGGCTCTGGCGGACTGTCCGGCCACGTGGGGCGGACTGTCCGCAAAGCCCACGCGGACAGTCCGGCCAAGAGCCACGGACAGTCCGCAAGGACCACGCGGACCGTCTGGCCAGAAGCCACGGACCGTCCGTTAAAACCAACAGAACCACCAGAACCGACCCAAGAAAAACGGACCGTCCGCGAAGACCAGGCGGACCGTCCGTGCGGGTTCCGGACCGTCCGGTACTGAAGCTCGGACCGTCCGCAAACCGGCTACAACGAAAACCTAAAACAAAACCGGATCAAATGGAAACAAACCAAGAACACGAAGAACACTACGACGAACTGCTAGGCCGCAGACCGTCCTCCACACCCTCGCGGACCGTCCGCCCCTTGCGAACAGAGCAGAAAACTGCTCGACCTCGAAGGTCAACACCTCCAATCCATCACCGGATCTCCCAAACGGTAGAAGCTGTTGAGACAAGAGTTTGGGGACATGTAATGCGTCAATCAAGGATCCTATACCCCAAACATTTCGCCTCCTAACTTCCTAAATCACTGGGAATCACGGATCCTTTGAACACCACCAAAAGCTAGAGATCCGAACGAAAATCCTTGAATCGAAGTGGTTTCCCAGCGTTTGAGGGCACAAGATCAATCCCAAAGATGCAGAAGACATCCATCCATGTTTCCCTCAAAGAAATCCAAGGAGAAACCCACTCAAATCCGCAGAACCCCACCAAGAACAAAGGCACCAAAAACAAGCATGAAAAAGACCACGAAAAACACAACGTCGAATCTTCAATACAAACCATGAAAGATTCACAAGGTCTAGAATGCCGCCCTAGCATCCATCCCTCTCAACAAATCTCTCATGAAGCTCTCATGCTAGTCTAGAGAAAATGGAGAAGAAAATGTCTACCGAAAATGAGAAATGGGAGGGGGGAGATGAAACCCTAAGTCGCGGAGAGAGAGAGCCATCCACACACTCATGGCTTATATATCGGGTCCCGCCGGTGTGGGAAATGACTCGACCCCTAACTCAACTACTGGCCATACAACCCACGCAGGGGCATTTATGTAATGTTTGCGGGTCTTGCCATCGGACGGCCACGCCTTCGCCGCACCCCGCGTCCTCCCGACGCAAGCCATGCGATCCCGCCGCGTGTCCTCCGCTTCGAAGCTTCCCGACACGCCCGGATCCCGTCTCCGTCGTGTTGGGTCTTTGGCACCTAGTTTTGAGGCCCAAACCAAAAAACCGTCCTCCAATGGTTTTGTGGACAAACCACCAAACCCCGCATGCTCGGGCCGGCCTCCCGCCAAGCCTCTTGACTCGACCGCCACCGTGCACCGGCTCGATCGTCCATGACTTTGTCTTGCTCGTCTCGCTACCATGTGGCCCGCACCTAGTCCTGCTGTCCACCGGGTCCCTCGAAACGAGCCTACTTGTCTCTCCATCTTCCGGAGGCCCCTCAAGGCTGAAGACCTTTCGCGCCCATTCTTCACCTGCAACAACACAAACTAGGCCGCAGCCTACACCTGCGCACTGAGCCAAGAGTCAGTCCAACACCCGTTGTCAATCACTTATCACTGAGGAGCGGTCATCCATCGACCACCGGGACGCTCCTGGTCCTCAGAAGAGAGCGAAGGTTACAAGGACCACCCAAAGTTACAAGTCGTCTACGACCTCACTGGATCCAGAATCCAAGGGTGTGTATCGGCCTACAACCTTATCGGATCCAGAACTCGAGGGTACAAGCCACCTACGATCTTACTGGATCCAGAATCCGAAGGTACACAAGTCGCCTGCGACCTCATTGGGTCCTGAACCCGGCACACAAGATAAACATACTATAATGCCTGAGCTACTTAGAGCGGTCACCACGACTTACTCTGCCAAAGCAGGGCATGTCGCGAGACTTCTCCTAGCATCAAGACCTTGATGGCGGCCTTGCGGGGGACTATATCAGGACAGCATGCAATCTAAGGCATGCTAGGCTCCAACTACTGGAATGGAGACACGAGCTTGCTCTTCGGTGCGGAACGCCAAGCTCCGGTGAGCTCCCAGTGGCTGAAGATGTTGTGGGAGAATTGGAAAGCAAGTGTGTGGTGCTCCAGAGACGTCTTGCTATACCTCCAGCTCGAACAGGAGCACCTCCAAACTCTGCCTGGTACCATGCAGAGGCTAGGCCCGGCAGATGGAGATGTTGCCTGCACGTCACGAGAATTCTCCTAGCTTCAAGTATCTACAAAAATACAGCTCTACATTCTGGTGGACGGTCACATGCCCATGGCATGGCCTCACAACTATCCTGCGGCTTCATAGCTCAACAATGCTCTGCGCTTGCCTCCTCCTAGCTCACGGTGCCATTTATAGCCACCTCGGCCAGCTGGCAAAGTGATGACACTGTCACCACGTGATGAGGAGACCTGTAGTCAGTGCATCATTAAAGGCGACGACATTACTTTTCCTGACTCACGACGCCTTTGTCGTTTGTGCATCAATGATGCCTGAGCCCCGCCGCAGAGGTCACATGGCTACAGCAACTCCTCGATCAGTGGGCAGCTTATCGTTTTTTGGGTGGCAAGAGCATCTCCGACCACTGTTGACCCGTGACCTGCAGTCTACACTACACGACAAAACCTGACCCTGTGTCGGGTGGCTCTGCACCTACCTTAGCCCTCCTTCGACGACAACTCCACGACTTTCTTTTATGACCTGATGAATATTATTTGCACCCGCTAGGCTCTGCGTCCTGGTGCACCCGCTATGGCTCTGTACGTAAACGAATCTATTCCAATCAACCTATATTTCTGTTTCTTGAGCAGAATGGTCGTAGGTTCGATTGAAGACCTTCCGAGGTAGGCGTGCCTCGCTGCTCTGCCAGATCCTTCTGGGCGCCTGGAGATTTAAAAATACCATGGAGATCAGAAGCATCACGGAGATCCACAACTTTTGTCAGGCCCTCGTGGTCGGTGTGCCTATTGCTGAGGTTGCCAATACCTCGGTACAGTGGCTCCGCTGGATGGCTGGTAGCTATGTTTGTCATATGGACACCAAAACGACCTCCTCAAGGTTGGCGTGCCTTAATATCTAGGTTTTGCCACACTTAGGTATGATTACGGCCCTACCAACCTAGTTGGGCGCCTCGGATATGTGACCTCCCGAGGTCGATGTGCGATTATAGCCCTGCCAGCCCGTTCTGGACACCATGGATTTTACGTCGGTTATGAAGGCCTCTCCGTGGGGTGTGCACCTGATGGCCCTGCCAAGTATCTCCGGTGCTTGGGCGCTTCTGACTTGAGACCTTCCTGAGGCCGGCATGCCTCGGGTGGCTCTGCCAGACTCTTTGCAGCTATGCAAGATATCTGGGTGTCTCTACACTCCATGCGTTCAAGATCAACAGATTTTTGGCTTCATCGTCGACCAAACGTGGACATTGCAATCCTCAGCTACGACATCTTCAATGACCTATTTATTCGATGCACCTTCTAAGACCTTGCTGGGTATCCACAGATACTGGGCATTGTTGATTTGAGGCCTCTCCGAGGTCAGCATGCCTACAAGGCCTCCACGAGGTCGGCCCTGCTAGACTCCTTGCAGCCATGCTGGGAGATCTAGGTGTCTCTACACTTCGTTTGATCAAGAGCATGACTCAGTTTTCTTCTCTTTTTGGAGCATCAAACCAGATATGCTGTCTGCATCAATGCTTGGGGACTACTCTACGAGTGCGTCTTTGACGCCCTCTTGTTTTCCTCGTCGTACCGACCTGTTGCGAAACCCGTTTCTCATCACGTCGTTACTCAACCTACTTCTTCTTCTCTTTCCTTTTTTGGATCATCATACCGGCCATCCTGCCCGCCACGATGCTTGGATACTACTCATGAGTGCATCTACGATGCCCTCTGATTTTTTTTCATCATCGTTTCGATCTATTGGAAGTCTGCTTCCTATAGGTCATCACTCGACCTCCCTTCGATTCGGCAAGACTACAAACAGGTCGGCTGCTACGCTGATTTATTCTTTTTCTTTTTTGACTAACGTGCATGCTATTCGACCTATTGATAGCTCTACGAATTCGTCATGACCTTTCTAAGGTCGCTGTGCATACACCTCGCTCGGGGCTTGTGAGACATGGGTACCCCTGGGTCCCCACCGACCGGGCTCACGGCCGTCCCCGACAAGTGGGTCCGGCCTATCAGAAGACCCGCCAACCTGTTAGTGGGCCCAATCGACCTAGTTGGCAGCCCACACGACCTTCTGAAGACCTTCTAGAAGATTCCCCATATGACCTAATCCATCACGACCTCAAGACTTGGCGTACAAGACAAGACAAGACCTCGGTGGACCTCGCCTAAAGCAGATCGACAGGATATGGCAAGATTTGTAACGTAGACTTGGGTCTCCTAGTCGTAACCGACCAGGAGTCTGGGAACCGACCTCATCCGCTGGCCAATATGAGGCGGACGAGGCGATCCCCCTTGTAACTTCACCTTGACCAATCCCTAAGCAATCTACACCAACAACTGGACGTAGGGTATTACTCTCCGAAGGCCCGAACCAGTACAAACTTGTTGTGTTCTCTGCATTCCGCGTACTCGTGTGCAACCATCGAGTTCTTAGCCTTAGACAACTCCCCACCGAACAAATAAACCACATGGATTAACACCCCCGTGGGCTGTCCAGATCTCACCATGTGACAAGACTGCATGCCAAACAAAAAGGCCATCAGACCTCACGACACTCAAAATACCCGAAAGCAAGAACCTCAGAAGGTCGACAAGGGCCCTTACCGATAGCATGCGCCCTATCGTGCGCGACACCTCTTTAAACACCTCCACATCGCGGCGATTGGCGACGACCTCCACTTCCCACGGGGTGCCAATGTAAAGGCACCGTCGTTGGTTATCCTCCGACCCCTTCCTCCATGGCCGCCTGCGGGCCCAGCGCTGGCTGCGGGCTAGAGGTGCAGATATCACCGACCTCACCTCCGGCGGTGGGAGCCGCACTGGTCCCCGCCCTATCCGCCCCAGACGCCGCCGTTGTCCCAGCTCGGACGGCCGCGCTCGTCACATCTGTCGCCGAGGCTACTGGTGATTCCACCACCGGTGTCTCCGACATCTTGCTCCGAAATGCCTCCTGGCTTGAGGAATACTTCCTGCTCCCCGACGTCGTCGGGGGAGCTCTACTCATAAAAATAACCTGGGTCAACAACAAATCGAAAGTAGAAAGCAGAGCTAAGCTGTAAGCAGGACTGTTGACTTACTTGGTTGCCGACCTAAGGCCGAGCTTGCAAGGCTTGGCCGGGGCCTTCTTCATCCTCTTGTTCGACCCAAGGTCGCCCGCTAGGTCGGTGCTCGACGTAGATCGCCCCTGCGTCTTCGACATCGGGCGGGGCGTCTCCACAGCCTGCTTTCCCGGCGACGGATCTGTTGTTGCCTTTGGCTACTGCGTGTCGCCCTCTTCATCATCAACGTCGATGGTCTCGACGTCGGAAATAATTGTGGTGGTGTCCTCCGACACCACGGACCTGGTCCGCTTCCCCCTCCTCTTCTTTGCGTCCGTGGCCTGTGTCGCGGCCTGCGAGGCGGGTATCTTCCCCGCTGTTTGCCGTGTACGCTGCGGCGCGGCGACATTGGGTGGCGCCCTACGAGACACGACGGGAGCCTCGTTGTCACTCCCTACCGTCGAGTCGGAGCCGTACTCGTCGATGGGGGGAGCCGGTGCTGCCTGCACGTCCGCCACGTCGCAGACCTTGTAGCTGTGCTGGTCCTCATCGCACAGTGGTGCCGGGCACCAGTAGATGCCCTCACGATGCTGAAAGAACAAGACGCAGATATCCCATCAGAACCAAGATGTGTACTTGCACAGACCCAAATTGGAAAAACATCAAGGTCGAAGACTCACCGGGTCGGAGGGGCTGTACACCCCTAGTGCCTTAGGGCACTCTCTGTTGCGGATCCGCACGCCACAGATGTCTTTGCACAAGCCATCATCGCCACCTTGGAGACTGTTGACGGTTAATAGTTATATCAAATTTCATTTATGACTTGCAAGCGGACAAGTCTCCCGTCGTAGTCAAGGGACCCTTCGTCCCTCGAGTGGTGAACCCCAGGTATCGAATCCGTGGAACAAATGTGTGACGCAAAACTTAATCTGATAAAGCCAAGTAACTTCAATATTCGATAAAAGAAACCCTAATGCATCTAAGTAAAAGACACGAAACTAATCTAATCTACTAAAGACCGGAGAAAACAAAGTAAGATTGGGTAGATAAACCGATCTAGAGAGATCGGGGTAAGCCTTTGTTGAAGTTCCAAGCAAGAGAAGAAGTAGCAAATCGAATCTTATAAGAAGCTTCTTTAAATCGTGGTTTCCCGTCCAAATCCGAAAACATCCGCCTTTCGGAACCCCCGTTCTGTCACAATGTATCCCTACTCATGCGGGGAGCTTAGGGCCAGTCAAAAGACAAGTCGAGATTCTTTCGGAAAATCCGGCGTGTACCTCTAGCCACCGCGGCTACAAGAACACCATATGTAATCTATCTCGAGAATAGAATTGGAATAAGCAAAGCCGATCGAAAAACGAAATCTTCGAGGAAACACTTGATTGCTAGGAAAAGATTCAACTTGATAATTCAACTATAACAATGATACATACACAAGATCACCACCGGGATCCTTCCTTGATCTTGCTTCTAGCTCCGGGAACTCCGACGTGGTCTTCCGTGCAAGGTTCCCACGTCGGCTAGGGAAACCCTAGTCAACTAGCTCGACCCTCTCCTCTCCGAGATGGTGTCCCTCTCTTCTCTGCTCCTCGGCGACTGATGACGAATTGTATGATCCGTGGCTCTCGGTCAGGGGGCTATAAATAGCCTGATTGGCGGCTAGGTCAAAGAGGAGCCTCACTGGGCCCTGGACAGGGCTGGGCCGACCGGCCTGGGCCGGCCGGCCTGGGCCTATCCAGGCCCAGCCCGAGGCCTCCTTTGCTCTATGTCGGTTCCCTTGCTTCCTGGATGTTTCCCCCTTCTGCATGTAGGTCCATGTCGTCAGTTTCTCTCCGAATTGGGCATAACTCCTTGTCTTGCAAGATTCAACACTTTTCTGGTCAGGTCCTCAGAGTTTGTCATCTTCTTGGATCAAGTCCCTGGCTTCTTGGAGTTAAGTTTGCTTCATTGCATGACTTGTACGGGGCTTTAAGGTCTTGTCATGAGGTGCTTGATGAACTCATCCCGAAAGTCTTGCATTCAACGCTAAAACCCTGCATAAACACTAAACTCCAAAACCGACATGCACACGTGAACTTGTTATACCACGAGGGTTAGTACCAATGGATAAGGTATAAAACTTATGCCAACACCGAAGGTAAACTCATGGCTAGGTTAACGGATTTTCACCGTCAACATCTCCCCCATGCTTAAACCTTGCTCGTCCTCGAGTAACCCTTTGATGGATATCATCTTTGCCAAACAATGTTTAAACCTTGTACTTGATCATACATGAGAAAACATAATGCTCTCAAAATTTTAATTCATTAAAGTTCCATAATGTACTAGCCTTCATCTCTACGGAGGGTAGATTCTTATTAAGCTTATCCCACGAGTATTAACATGCTCACAAAGTTTAAATAGATCTCAGAATTTTTGAAATAAAGAACGAGATAAAGAAAAGCTAAACCAAGTTCACAAATTTAAATCATCTTGTATATTGCTCATGAACTCTCATCTCGCTTGTCTCTCAAGCCTATATATTCTACTCCTTTCCCTCTCATATATGTGTGGTAGGCTTTATATGGAGCTTTGGGAAAGTTTAGTCCTAACAAGATTTTATAAATGAGGTGTTGTCAAAACAAGACAAACTTCTCATGGTCTTACCGAGACTCGTCAAAAAGGTCATTGGAAAATGATGTTATATCAAGGAGGGGAAAGAGAAAAATACACACACTTTAGATGAGTGGACACGTGCAAATGGCAAAGAGTGATCCCGAGGCACAAAGGAAGTCCTCATTATCGGATTGCACATGGTTGGAAAATGTGAATGGATGTTTTAAACTTGAAGCCTTGAATGCACTTTTAGAGAACCGGGGAGTTCACTTTACGCATACTCATATTTTTTTCTCTTTCTCATATTTCTCATTCTTTTCTTTGCTTCCTTCTTTCTTTCTTTCTTTCATTAATTATATATATATATATTTTTTTTTTTTCCTTGTGAGACTTTCACCTTGAAAGTCACGTACATCGCCTTTAAATTTTTTTTCTCAATCATCATTTCATTTTTTTTAAAAAAATACTCCCCTTTGAACTCTAAAACTGCACTGTACCTACCTCCTCCCCCATGCTTAGACGTTGCTCGTCCTCGAGCAAAGAGGCGAAAAATAAGGTAGGTACCGGAAATTTTCCTTTGGAGAGATACTTGTCGGGGACAGCCCTGGGGGTCCCCTTGAACAACTGGGGAAACCCCATGTCGGTGCGGAATATGGTTCCGACACTAACCAGTAGAAAGCGCCGAGGTCTATCCCTTAATGGTCGATGCTAAGTAACAAGTGACACAGAGTATTTATCCTGGTTCCGGCCGAGGAGGCCGTACGTCCAGCAGAGGCGTGCTCGAGGCACTATATTACTTAGCACCGGGGGTGCCTGTAGTGGGGCTGCTACAAGCAAGGCGGGAGAGGAAGCCTGGCTTCCAAGTCCCTGGAGGAGTGGCTGAAGATATTGTGGGAGAATTGGAGAATGAGTACGTGGTGTGCGGTGTGTTCCTGCCTCGTATGCTTCTGGGTCTGTCCCCCTGCGGCTGGGGGATCGCCCCCCCCTTTTATAGATCAAGGGGGAGGCGGATTACATGCGCGCCGCGCTATCTAGCTACGTGGGGAAACGCGACGTGCTATGCTGTAGAGTGGGCGGCCGTCCGGACGATCCTTGCAGCGATCTGGCCATGATGGCCTACCTTGTACCCGAACAGTGGCGGTTCGAGGGTAGAAGGGTGGCGGATGGTGGCGATGTCCTCTGATAGGCTCGAGGGAAGTGCTGACGTTGGCTTGTACGGGGCACAGGAGTAGGTAAAATGGAGTTCCTTCCCAACGCGCTTCACAGTGCTGGGGTTGTTGCTACAGCGCCTGGCGTGCGCCTGCACGCGCGGGGACGGCGGCCATGCTGTTACAGTGGCAGGGATGGCGATCCACCGGCCTAGCGCCTCCACCTAACCCTGTAGGGTCACAAGAAAGTGAATCGAGGGTGCAACCGGCCCCCCTTCGAGGGCTCGGCGCGTTAGCCGCATACGGGAGCAGCGCACGGTGTCACGGGACTGACACCGGCCGCGCCGCACGCTCCCTCCCCACGAGTGATGGGGATGGGCTCCTCCCTGGGGAGTTGGTGCGGCGGCACCGGGCGCGAGCCCCGGGCGCATGATGGCGCCGTCCCACCGGTGTCAGGGCGTTAAATGCCCGTGTACGGGGGCCGGCGCACGCGTGAGGGGCGCCCTCGAGCGTGGTGGACCCTGGTCGAGGGTGGGACGTGCCCTCGAGCGAGGCGGAACCTGCTCGAGGGGGAGCGAGCCCTCGAGCAGGGCGGAGCCCGCTCGAGGGAAGGGCCGCCCTCGAACGGGCGGAGCCCGCCCGAGGGGGCCCGCATCCTCGAGCGAGGCGGAGCCTGCTCGAGGGGATCTCTAAGAGGGCCGCCGTGATGGGCCGTCGGGGTCCCTGCGGCGTGGGCCGTTTCCTGCAGGGTTAGGCAAATTGTGCTTTGGCTTTGTTGCGGGTTTTAAGTGAGGATTTCCCCGTTGTTTAAGGGGACCCCTAGGGCTGTCCCCGACAGTAGCCCCCGAGCATCTGCGGGTTTGCCATTGAGGCTCCCGCAGATGCTGGAACCTACTGATAGGACGTTCTTCCCTCCTTGTTTTGCGAATGCTTTCCGTGGGGCCGCGTCAGCCGACCCGCCGGTCTAGCCCTCGAAGCCCCCGCAGAGTGTGGGTGCTCCCGCAGGGGTTAACCGCGAGAACCGGTCGAGGGCGTGGCACATGTTTCAACCGGCATCGGCGATATCTCGGCCCGGCCTCGGTGGCGCACGCGCCGCCGGCACCGTTCTCCCGGCGGGTGCAATTTCAAGGAGGTGTAGCCGTGCGCCAAGCCCCCGAGCTTGGGCCCGTTCGAGGCGATCGGGTAGAGCTTTACGACTTGTTTTCTTACGCGCCCTCGCCGTCCCTCCGTGGGACGGAGGATGAGGTTTCCGCAACCCCCATCGAGCGGGTCGCGGATTGCGGATTCCTCGTCGAGCTGCTAGCGGGTGGTTTGAGTGGACGCCCATGCCCCGTTCGATAAGGGTAGGCCGCGTGGTCCGAGACACGTCCATGGAAGCGCTTGCGTGGGTTTGCTAGGTGGGGCTCGGTCCCGTTCGATAGGGACCGAGGGCGCGGAAGCTCTCCCTCGGTGGGATCCCCCGGCTAGCTGCCCTCGCTAGCTCTCGAACACGACATGTGGGGCACCCTCGAGCCAACGGGCCCGAGGAACGGCTCGAATGCGCGTGCCCTCGTCGTCCCTGACTCTGCGATCTATGGCGCCTGTTCGAACCTGTCGAGGGTCAGGCTTCGAACCTCTGATCAGTAGGGCCGTGCGGGGCTGTGCCTGGACGACCCCGTCTTTTGCGTTTGCGGCCGTCGAGGGGTCTCGGCGAGCCAGCCCTCGAGGTGCTGGTTGGTAGCACAGCGCGGCATGAGTGCTCGCGGTGCCTGCTTTACTTCAAGCAGGCCCCGGGCGACCTTCTCACGCATGTGCCCTTTTTAAAGAGTTGACGTCGTCTTGAGCCAGGGGCTCATGCCGCTCGAGGGTTTTGCATGGCATGGGTACCCGCGGTGCCTACTTTACTTCAAGCAGGCCCCAGGCGACCTTCTCACGTCGACGTCCCTTCGAGGGCTGTTATCGTCTTGAGCCAGGGGCTCGTGCCGCTCGAGGGTTTTGCGTGGCATGGGTGCCCGCGGTGCCTGCTTTACTTCAAGAAGGCCCCGGGCGACCTTCTCACGTCGATGACCTTTCGAGGGCTGTTATCGTCTTGAGCCAGGGGCTCGTGCCGCTCGAGGGTTTTGCGTGGCATGGGTGCCCGTGGTGCCTGCTTTACTTCAAGCAGGCCCCGGGCGACCTTCTCACGTCGACGTCCCTTCGAGGGCTGTTATCGTCTTGAGCCAGGGGCTCGTGCCGCTCGAGGGTTTTGCGTGGCATGGGTGCCCGCGGTGCCTGCTTTACTTCAAGCAGGCCCCGGGCGACCTTCTCACGTCGATGTCCCTTCGAGGGCTGTTATCGTCTTGAGCCAGGGGCTCGTGCCGCTCGAGGGTTTTGCGTGGCATGGGTGCCCGCGGTGCCTGCTTTACTTCCGCTGTGCCCCGGCGACCTTCTCACGTCGACGTCCCTTCGAGGGCTGTTATCATCTTGAGCCAGGGGCTCGTGCCGCTCGAGGGTTTTGCGTGGCATGGGTGCCCGCGGTGCCCGCTTTACTTCCCGCGGTGCCCCGGCGACCTTCTCACGTCGATGTCCCTTCGAGGGCTGTTATCGTCTCGAGCCAGGGGCTCGTGCCGCTTCAAGGGTTTTGCGTGGCATGGGTGCCCGCGTGCCCGCCTTACTTCGCGGTGCCCCGGCGACCTTCTCACGCCGATGTCCCTTCGAGGGCCGTTATCGTCTCGAGCCGGGGTTCGCCCCGCTCGAGGGTTCTCCTTGCTTGGCAAGGGACCGGTCATTAAATGCCTCGCGGCCGTGGCCGCGGTTTTGCAACGCGGGCGCGCCTTTTTAGGCGTTGCGGCCGCGCGCGCGCGCGTAGTGGGCGGCGTGGCGGGCGGACGTGACGGCTCGCCTCGGTCCCTGCAGGTCTTCGCCGTGATGATGGCCCGTCTGCGGTGATGTGGCCGCTGTGGTCGTGGTGGGGCCCGTCCGTCGGCGTGAAGGGAAGATTCCCTGCAGTTAATGTGCGCGGGACATCCGCCCCGGAGAGCTCGCCCGCGGCTTATAAATCTGAGGGGAGGGGGAGACGGCGGTCTTTTACCTTAACGCCTCACCATTTCAGCCCCCTGCCCCTTCGTCTTCGCCTCGCCTTTGCCACCGTGCGGTGTCGCCATTAGAGTTCTTCTTCCGTTTCTCGTCCTCTGCTCTCGCTTTCCTTGGCCTTCTTCTCATGGCGCCGCCTCAGCCCCTCACGATCCTGGACCCGTACGCCTGGGAGAAGTCGTCGGTGACCCAGCTGGCCCTTGGCGAGCTGGTCGCCGCCGCCGCCACCGGCGGCCAATGAAGATGGACGCCCGGCGGAGTGGATAGTGCCGCCGGCGGGGGAACGCGCGCCCAACCCGCCGGAGGGCTACGTGGTGAGCTTTATCCGCTACCACGAGCGAGGCTTCAACACGCCGGCGAGCCGCTTCATGCGGGCGATGTGCCACTACTACGAAGTGGAGTTGCACAACTTTGCGCCCAACGCGATTTCGCGCAGCGGCCACGTTCGTGGGCGTCCGCGAAGGGTACCCGGGGGATCCCGCCCAAGCGGGGAGCTCGGGGTACACCTTTTCCGCGCGGAGCTCTTCGAGCCCCACGACGGAAAGCCGAGGACCCGCGCGCGCGGTGCGCGCCGGCGGGATGTCGCTTGCCCTGCGGGGGCAATTCAAGAACGTCTACATCCCCTGTCGAACTGGCGAGGTCGCGGATGCTCCCGACGCCCCTCGAGCGGCCATATGCGCTCACCCGGGCGCGGAGCGCCGTCGACACCCGGGTGCCGATGCATCCGGACCGGACCCCATGGGACCTCGAGATGCTTCCCACCGGCCCACTGGTGAGTGCGGCTCTTGATTGTGTTTTAGTTCTTGGTGTTGCTTCTTCCTCCTGACGAGTCCTTGATGTTTCTGTATGCAGCTGGTGAGCTTTACCGCCTCAAAGTCCGTTCCGCCCACACCCGACTCCCGCGCGCTTGGCGGGCGGCGCGGCGCAGCCGGGAGCAGGAGCGGGCGGCACGCAGAGGGAGCGCGCGAGGCGACATCAAGCGCGCCGCGACCGGCGGAACGCGGAGTACGGCGCGCGAAGAGCCGGGGCTCTCCTCCCCGGGGGACCGAGGGAGTACTCATCCTCGCAGGAGGACGAAGAGGAAGAGGCCGAGGGGGAGGGCCCCTCCGATAGGTGGAAGCCTCGCGCCCCCGTCGCTCGAGCCGCACCGGCGGCAAGGGCGGCATCGCCCGGGGCGGGTGCAACGGCGCCCGCCGCCGTGCAATCGACATCGGGGGCGCGCGCGCGCCGCGGAGGCGCCGGCCGGCGCGCGCCACCGGGGCGCGCACGCAAGCGCGCCCGTGCGCGCGTCAAGCGTGCCCTCGCGCGCGGGGCGAGCGTGCCCGCGCGCGTGGCGGCGCCGGCCGCGGGGCGCTACGGCAAGCGTGCCCGCACGCGGGGCGAGCGTGCCCGCGCACGCGGCGGCGCCTTCGGAGGCGCGGCGTCGGGCGTGCCCGCGCGCGGGCGGGCGCGCGCGCGCGCGCGCGGCGGCGCCGTCGGGGAGGCACCGGTGGCGGGCGTGCCAGCCGCGCCGGCCTCGTCCTCTGAGGCTTCGAGGAAAAGGAAGCGCGCCTTTTCCTCCTCGAGGTAAGGGGTTCGATCCTTTGTTTGGTTTGATTTGTTGATGATCAGGCGTTCTAACCCTCTGTTTGTGCCTGCCCAGGGTGGTGCCAACCGTGCCTCCTCTCGCACCGGCCAAGGTGCTGAGGACGGACACGTCCATCCCCACCCGGCGGCGCTCGTCGAGGGTGTCGCGGGCGGGGGCAAGCACGGCGGCGGCGGGCGAGAGCTCGCAAAGCCCGCCGAGGCTTCGAGGCCCCGGCCGGCAGATCAACCTGTCGTGGCGCAGCCGGCGGTCGCTGAGGAGCGGCCAGTGCCGAGTTGCCCTTTTATTAGACTTGAAGCATTTACATAGTTGTTTACCAACTGGGGCGTTGGTCGTACGGTTTTTACAACAAAAATACTTGGAAATCCTAGCTAAGGGTAGAAGCGACGTAGCTGTTGGATGTTCCAAGCGTTGGTGAGCTCTTCACCGTCCTCGTTGGCCAGCTTGCACGTGCCTGGCTTGATTGTCTTCACCACGACGTAGGGTCCCTCCCATGGGGGCGATAGCTTGTGGCGCCCTCGGTTGTCTTGGCGCAGCCTTAGGACCAAATCCCCTTCACTGAAGTCCCGTCGATGTATCTTGCGTGCTTGGTAGCGTCTTAGGGACTGTTGATACCTTGCGGAATGCATTAAGGCTACGAGGCGTGCCTCGTCCAGCTGGTCCAGCGAGTCCTCGCGGGCTCACTGGTTAGCATCCTCGTTGTAGCCTCGAACCCTGGGTGATCCGTATTCTAAGTCCGTGGGGAGGACGGCCTTCGCGCCATGGACTAGGAAAAATGGGGTGAACCCGGTGGCTCTGCTCGGGGTGGTCCTTCGGCTCCACACAACCGCTGGTAGTTCTTGGAGTCATTTTCGCCCAGATTTGTTGAGCTGGTCGAAAATTCTGGGTTTAAGGCCCTGTAGGATCATGCCGTTGGCACGCTCTACTTGGCCGTTGGTCTGTGGGTGTGCCACAGCCGCCCAATCCACACGGATGTGGAACATGTCGCAGAACTCCAAGAACTTCCGGCCTGTGAACTGGGACCCATTGTCTGTGATGATGGAGTTTGGCACTCCAAAGCGGTAGACGATGTCGGTGAAAAAGGTTACCGCCTGCTCTGCCCTTAGATTCGTGATGGGGCGCACCTCCACCCACTTGGAGAACTTGTCGATCGCGACCAGCAAGTGGGTGAAGCCCCCGGGCGCCTTCCGCAGGGGCCCGACGATGTCCAGCCCCCGCACGGCGAATGGCCATGTCACGGGGATGGTTTGCAGGGCATGGGCGGGCAAGTTGGACTTGCGGGCGTAGAACTGGCACCCTTCACAGGTGCGCATGATCTCGCTGGCGTCGGTGACCGCGGTAGGCCAGTAAAAGCCCTGGCGGAACGCGTTGCCGACGAGGGTGCGGGGCGCGGCGTGGTGGCCACAGATCCCCGCGTGAATTTCCCGTAGGAGCTCACGCCCCTCGGGAATGGGCACGCACCGCTGTAGGATGCCGGAGGCAGCGCGCTTGTACAGCTCGCCGTCGACGAGGGCAAAAGATTTGGCCATCCTGGCGATGCGCCTGGCCGCGGCCCGGTCCGCGGGGAGTTCCCCTCGAGCGATCCAGGCAATGTATTTTTCGCTCCAGTCCTCTTGGGCAGGAGCCGGCTCGATGTCCATCGCGTCGGCCTCGTGGGAGCCGTACCCCTTGAGGAGGGAGAGCACGTACGCCTCGTTCGAGGGGTCCTCGTCCATGGGTTCCGTACCCGCTGGATTCGAGGGAGCCCCCGAGGGTCCGTCGTGACTCGAGGGGTAGGGCTCGAAGACGACCGAGGGTTGCGTGATGTCGCGCGCAAAAACGTTGGGGGGAACGGTGATCCGCCCGGACGCAATCTTGGCCAGTTCATCTGCCTCCTCGTTGTACCGGCGGGGCACATGGTTGAGCTCGATGCCATAGGGCCCGCACGGCCTTGCAGTAGGCCTCCATCTTGTCGTCATGGCAGCTCGCGTTCTTCATGACCTGATCGATCACGAGCTGCGAGTCCCCCCGCACGTCGAGGCGCTTGACGCCTAACTCAATGGCGACTTTGAGGCCACAGAGAAGGGCCTCGTATTCAGCCATATTGTTAGACGCGGGGAAGTGGAGGCGCACTGCGTAGCGCATGTGCTCCCCAAGGGGTGACACGAAGAGCAGGCCCGCGCCCGCCCCCGTTTTCATCACTGAGCCGTCGAAGAACAGAGTCCAGCACTCTGCTTGGATCTGCGGCGGCGGTAGCTGTGTATCCGTCCACTCAGCGACGAAATCAGCCAAAATTTGGGATTTGACTGCCTTGCGCGGGGCGTAGGCGAGCGTCTCTCCCATCAGTTCTACGGACCACTTGGCGATCCTTCCCGCGGCGTCGGGGTTGCGGATGATCTCTCCTAGCGGAAAGGAGGAAACCACCGTGACGGGGTGGGCCTCGAAGTAGTGGCGGAGCTTGCGCCGCGCAAGGACTACCGCGTACAGCAACTTCTAGACCTGGGGGTAGCGCGTCTTCGTGTCTGACAGGACCTCACTGATGTAGTAGACCGGCCGCTGTACAGGCAGGGCGTGCCCTTCTTCCGTGCGCTCCACGACGATCACAGCGCTGACCACCTGGGTGGTTGCGGCCACGTAGAGCTGCAGGGGCTCGCCGTCATGCGGCGGCGTGAGGATCGGGGCGTGCGTTAGAGACGCCTTCAGCTTGTCGAGCGCCTCCTGGTCCTCGGTGGTCCAGGAGAAGCGCTCGTGCCTCTTAAGCAGGCGGTAGAGGGGCAGGCCCTTCTCACCGAGCCGCGAGATGAAGCGGCTCAAGGCGGCGAGGCACCCCAGCACCTTCTGCACCCCTTTGAGGTCCCGGATCGGACCCATTCGTTCGAGGGCCGCAACCTTTTCAGGGTTGGCCTCGATTCCCCGCTGGGAGACAATGTATCCCAGGAGCATGCCTCGCGGCACTCCGAAGACACATTTTTCGGGGTTTAACTTGACCCCATTGGCCCGTAGGCAGTTGAACGCGACGCCAAGGTCGCCAACCAGGTCGTCCGCCTTCCTGGTCTTTACGACGATGTCGTCTACGTACGCTTCGACCGTCCGCCCGATGTGATCCCCAAAAACATGCTGCATGCAACGCTGATATGTTGCACCCGCGTTTCTGAGGCCAAACGGCATCGTGACGTAGCAGAACGTTCCAAACGGCGTGATGAACGAAGTCGCGAGCTGGTCGGACTTCTTCATTTTTATTTGATGGTATCCGGAGTAAGCATCAAGGAAGCAAAGCAATTCACACCCAGCCGTTGAATCGACGATTTGATCAATGCGTGGCAAAGGAAAAGGAACTTTAGGACATGCTTTATTAAGACTAGTGTAGTCTATACACATCCGCCACTTCCCATTCTTTTTCTTTACAAGCACGGGGTTTGCTAGCCACGTAGGGTGGAACACCTCCTTGATGAATCCGGCCTCGAGAAGCTTCCGCAGCTCCGCTCCGATTGCCCGTTGCCGCTCCTCGTCGAAGCGGCGCGGCCCGTTCTTCGCACGGCGCGCAGCGTTTGACAGGATGTCAAGGGAGTGCTCGGCGACTTCCCTCGGGATGCCTGGCATATCCGAGGGGCTCCACGCGATGATGTCGGCTTTGGCGTGGAGGAAGTCGACGAGCACCACTTCCTATTTGGGGTCGAGGGTGGAGCTGACCCTCAACGCCTTGCCCTCGGGGGCTGACGGGTCGAGGGGGACCCCCTTGGTCTGCTCCGCAGCCTCGAAGGTGCCGGCGTGCTTGGCGGCGGAGTCGAGGTCCTCGTTGACCATCTTCTCCAGCGTGTTCACCAGCGCTTCATCCGGCCGCCGGTGCCTGCGTGCTCCACGCACTCGACGTCGCGAGTCGAACGCGTGCTCGATGGATGAGCCGACGGTGATGACGCCGTTCGGTCCCCGGCATCTTCATCTTCAAGTAAGTATAATTGGGGACCGCCATGAATTTGGCGTAACAGGGGTCGCCCAAGTATAGCATGGTAGGCCCCCCTTGAACCCCACCACCTCGAAGGTGAGGATCTTCTTGCGGAAATTCTTCGGGGTGCCAAACCAAACCGGCGAGTCGATGCGCCCGAGGGGCCGGACCCGCTTGCCGGCGCGATGCCGTGGAAAGGCTTCATGCGCGGCCCGCGGTACCGGTCCAACCCGATCCCCATGAGGCGCAATGTATGCGCGTAGAGGATGTTGAGGCCATCGCCTCCGTCCATGAGGACCTTCGAGAACCGGGCGTTCCCGATGATGGGGTCGACCACCGGCGGATCGGCCGGGTTGGGGACACGGTTCGGGTGGTCCTCCCGGCTGAAGGTGATGGCGTCCTCCGACCAATTGAGGAAGGACGGAGGCGACCTCTCCGCAGCGAGGACCTCGTGCCGCTCCTTCTTGCGCTGGCGGGTCGACATGTCGACTGTTGGCCCCCCAAAGATGAGGAACATATTTTCAATGGCGGGGAAGCCGCCTGCGTCGCCATCGCCTCCGTCTTTCTTGGCCTCTGCCTCCTTCGCGGCGGCACGGCCATAGAATTTCTTGAGCATATCGCCTTTGCTCGAGGGTGTGGTTCACTCGGGGTCTTGTGGTAAGGACATGGCTTTTTCAGGCATGTCGTCGAACACCCCCGGGCCTCGAGGGGCCGGTCGAGGGCCCCGTCGAGCCGGTCAACGGCAAAGGCCTCGGCGTTGCCGCCGTCGCGCCCCGCTCGCGCGCGCCGCGCGCGCGGCTTCTTCCCCCCTTCTTGCCCCGCTTGTCGTTGCGGTGGGGCTCCTTGGACTTGCCGCCCTCTCGCGGGCGCGTCCTCCGAGCGCTTGCCCTTCTTGCCGTCGAAGATCGCCCCCACGGCCTCTTCTCCGAGGCGAAGCTGGTGGCGATATCGAACAGCTCGTTGGAGTCCGGCGGCGGCGGGCCGCGTCCCGGCTCCCGCACGAGGTCCCGGCACGTGGTGCCCTCGAGGAAGGCATGCACGATCTCGGACTGCGCCACGCTGGGGAGCTCCGTGCAGCGCTTGGAGAAGCACCGTATGAAATCCCGCAGCGACTCGCCGGGCTTCTGTGTGCAGGAGCGCAAATCCCACGAATTTCCAGGGCGCACATACGTGCCCTGGAAGTTGCTCACAAACGTGCGGACCAGATCGTCCCAGTTGTGGATTTGGCTGGCGGGCAAGTGCTCAAGCCATGTACGGGCCGCGTCGCTGAGATGCAGGGGCAAGTTGCGGATGATGACCTCGTCGCTGGTGGCCCCGCCCAGCTGACAAGCCAAGCGGTAGTCGTTAAGCCACACGTGGGGGTCCGTCTCCCCGTTGTACTTCACAATGGTCGAGGGTTGGCGGAAGCGTTGGGGGAACGCTGCCGCGCGGATCTCCCGGCTGAACACACGGGTGCCTGGGGGCTCCGGCGTCGGGAGCGGTCCTCGCCGCTGTCGTAGCGTCCACCCCGTCGAGGGTGGTAGCCCCTTGTCGCTCGTGCGTCCACCCCCGCTCGTGCGCCCGGCGTTGATGACGTTGCGGGCGTCGCCATCCAGCGCCCTGCGTGCGTCAAGGAGCCGCTCCTTGTCCGGCGTGCGTCCTTGGTCGGCGGGTTGCCCCACCGGTCCCCCTGCGTGCACCGAGGGTTCGCCTCCTGGTGCAGCTTCGTCGTCCCGCGCATCTCCCCCGTTGGCGGATGCGCGAGGCCGAGCTCTCGGCCCGCCGGACGGCCGCTTGCTCGATGAGAGTTTGCACCTCGCGGTGCGGTGTCTCGAGCCTCGGGGGTTGAGGGTGCCGCCGCATGGCCCGCGGCAGTTGTCGCGGCGGTGATGAGTTTTTGGCTCGCCCCGCGGGGCGCGTCCGCGTTGTCGATGTTGGGGACGGTGTTGATGCGGTCGTGGACCTGTCGGCCCGGCTCCCGTGCGCGTTCTCCGCGCGCGGAGGCTTCCCCCGCCATTGAGGCGCGGGAGCGCCCGCACCGTCCGCATTCCTCCGCCAACTTGGCCTCGAGCTCGCGGGGCGTGGGCCACCGCGCGTCGGCGTCGGCCCCGGCAGGAGCGCTTGGCCCCGCGGCCAGACTCGTGGCGATCCCTGGGGCAGGGGTGATCTCCCCGTCTCCAGTACCCGCCGCGCCAGCGGCATTGGCTGGGTCGTTGGTGATGACGGCGTAGCACTCCCGCGCGGGGTCGTAGCTCCCGGTGCTTGAGTCGTCGGAGCAGCCGAACCAGTAGTCCGTAGCGTCAAGGAAACGCCTGAACATGACTGGGTCCGGCACGCCGGAGAAGTCCCACTCCGCGTACCCGTGGCGGTTGGCGGGTGGCAACGCGTCGATGGAGCCTAGGGATGACTCGTCCCCTGCTGAGGCACCGGGGTCCCTGGCGACGAAGACGTGGCGGCCAGGCGGAACCCTGCGCATCGTGGTGTTGACGTTGGCGTTGTAGGCCGACGTAGCGCCATGCAGCCCGATGGGGATGCGTGGTCCGGAGACCGTGCGCTGTCCTGCTGGGGCGGTGGCGGTCGTCGTGACGGTGGGCGCGCGCCGCGCCGAGTGGCGGCGCGCTCGCGCCGCCGCCGCTCGGACCGCGCCTCGCGCGAACGCCGTCCCGAGCGACGTCGGCGTCGTGGCGTCGACGGGCCCGCGGCATCCATGCCCGCGGGGGCTCGCGCCGTGGTGGTGCGTGCGGCGGAGACCAGAGCGGACCTGGCCTGGCGCTGCGCGCGGATCTCCTCACGGTTGGTCAGGCGCATGAGATAGCCGTTCCCTGTGGCCTGAAAATTCAGGTCCCCGAAGCGAATTTCGAACCCGGCTGGGAGGGGGTCCGAGCTACCCATGCAGTAGCATGTACCACGGTACTCAGTGCGGATCACCATGGAGGGAGTTGACGGAATGACCTTAGGCGCTCAGATCGCCCCACGGTGGGCGCCAACTGTCGGTGCGGAATATGGTCCCGACACTAACCAGTAGAAAGCGCCGAGGTCTATCCCTCAATGGTCGATGCTGTGTAACAAGTGACACAGAGTATTTATCCTGGTTCCGGCCGAGGGGGCCGTACGTCCAGCAGAGGCGTGCTCGAGGCACTATATTACTTAGCACCGGGGGTGCCTGTAGTGGGGCTGCTACAAGCAAGGCGGGAGAGGAAGCCTGGCTTCCAAGTCCCTGGAGGAGTGGCTGAAGATATTGTGGGAGAACTGGAGAATGAGTACGTGGTGTGCGGTGTGTTCCTGCCTCGTATGCTTCTGGGTCAGTCCCCCTGCGGCTGGGGGATTGCCCCCCCCCCCTTTTATAGATCAAGGGGGAGGCGGATTACATGCGTGCCGCGCTATCTAGCTACGTGGGGAAACGCGACGTGCTATGCTGTAGAGTGGGCGGCCGTCCGGACGATCCTTGCAGCGATCTGGCCATGATGGCCTACCTTGTACCCGAACAGTGGCGGTTCGAGGGTAGAAGGGTGGCGGATGGTGGCGATGTCCTCTGATAGGCTCGAGGGAAGTGCTGACGTTGGCCTGTACGGGGCACAGGAGTAGGAAAAATGGCGTTCCTTCCCAACGCGCTTCACGGTCGGCGGGGTTGTTGCTACAGCGCCTGGCGTGCGCCTGCACGCGCGGGGACGGCGGCCATCTTCGTTACGGTGGCGGGGATGGCGATCCACCGGCCTAGCGCCTCCACCTAACCCCCGTAGGGTCACAAGAAAGTGAATCGAGGGTGCAACCGGCCCCCCCTTCGAGGGCTCGGCGCGTTAGCCGCATCGGGAGCAGCGCACGGTGTCACGGGGACCGACACCCGCCGCGCCGCACGTCCCTCCCCACGGTGATGGGGATGGGCTCCTCCCCCGGGGAGTTGGTGCGGCGGCACCGGGGCGCGAGCCCCGGCGCATGATGGCGCGCGTCCCACCGGTGTCGTGGCGTTAAATGCCCGTGTACGGGGGCCGGCGCACGCGTGAGGGGCGCCCTCAAGCGTGGAGGACACTCGGTCGAGGGTGGGGACGTGCCCTCGAGCGAGGCGGAACCCGCTCGAGGGGGAGCGAGCCCTCGAGCAGGGCGGAGCCCGCTCGAGGGAAGTGCTGCCCCTCGAACGGGGCGGAGCCCGCCCGAGGGGGCGCGCATCCTCGAGCGAGGCGGAGCCTGCTCGAGGGGATCACTAAGAGGGCCGACTTGATGGGCCGTCGGGGTCCCTGCGGTGTGGGCCGTTTCCTGCAGGGTTAGGCAAATTGTGCTTTGGCTTTGTTGTGGGTTTTAAGTGAGGATTTCCCCGTTGTTTAAGGGGACCCCTAGGGCTGTCCCCGACATGCCCCCGAGCATCTGCGGGTTTGCCATTGAGGCTCCCGCAGATGCTGGAACCTACTGATAGGACGTTCTTCCCTCCTTGTTTTGCGAATGCTTTCCGTGGGGCCGCGTCAGCGGACCCGCGGGTCTAGCCCCCGAAGCCCTGCAGGAGTGTGGGTGCTCCTGCAGGGGTTAACCGCGAGAACTGGTCAGAGGGCGTGGCACATGTTTCAACCGGCATCGGCGATATCTCAGCCGGCCTCGGTGGCGCACGCGCTGCTGGCACTGTCTCCGGCGGGTGCAATTTCAAGGAGGTGTAGCCGTGCGCCAAGCCCCCGAGCCTGGGCCCATTCGAGGCGATCGGGTAGAGCTTTGCGACTTGTTTTCTTACGCGCCCTCGCCGTCCCTCCGCGGGACGGAGGGTGAGGTTTCCGCAACCCCCATCGAGCGGGTCGCGGATTGCGGATTCCTCGTCGAGCTGCTAGCGGGTGGTTCGAGTGGACGCCCATGCCCCGTTCGATAAGGGTAGGCTGCGTGGTCCAGAGACACGTCCATGGAAGCGCTTGCGTGGGTTTGCTAGGTGGGGCTCGGTCCCGTTCGATAGGGACCGAGGGCGCGGAAGCTCTCCCTCGGTGGGATCCCCCGGCTAGCTGCCCTCACTGGCTCTCGAACACGACATGTGGGGCACCCTCGAGCCAACGGGCCCGAGGAACGGCTCGAATGCGCGTGCCCTCGTCGTCCCTGACTCTGCGATCTATGGCGCCTGTTCGAACCTGTCGAGGGTCAGGCTTCAAACCTCTGATCAGTAGGGCCGTGCGGGGCTGTGCCTGGACGGCCCCGTCTTTTGCGTTTGCGGCCGTCGAGGGGTCTGGGCGAGCCAGCCCTCGAGGTGCTGGTTGGTAGCACAGCGCGGCATGAGTGCTCGCGGTGCCTGCTTTACTTCAAGCAGGCCTCGGGCGACCTTCTCACGCATGTGCCCTTTTTAAAGAGTTGACGTCGTCTTGAGCCAGGGGCTCATGCCGCTCGAGGGTTTTGCGTGGCATGGATACCCGCGGTGCCTGCTTTACTTCAAGCAGGCCCCGGGCGACCTTCTCACATCGACGTCCCTTCGAGGGCTGTTATCGTCTTGAGCCAGGGGCTCGTGCCGCTCGAGGGTTTTGCGTGGCATGGGTGCCCGCGGTGCCTGCTTTACTTCAAGCAGGCCCCGGGCGACCTTCTCACGTCGATGACCTTTCGAGGGCTGTTATCTTTTTGAGCCAGGGGCTCGTGCCGCTCGAGGGTTTTGCGTGGCATGGGTGCCCGTGGTGCCTCGCTTACTTCAGCTGGGCCCCGGCGACCTTCTCACGTCGACGTCCCTTCGAGGGCTGTTATCGTCTTGAGCCAGGGGCTCGTGCCGCTCGAGGGTTTTGCGTGGCATGGGTGCCCGCGAAGGCTCGCTTTACTTCAAGCCAGGCCCGGGCGACCTTCTCACGTCGATGTCCCTTCGAGGGCTATTATCGTCTTGAGCCAGGGGCTCGTGCCGCTCGAGGGTTTTGCGTGGCATGGGTGCCCGCGGTGCCCGCTTACTTCGCGGTGCCCCGAGCGACCTTCTCACGTCGACGTCCCTTCGAGGGCTGTTATCATCTTGAGCCAGGGGCTCGTGCCGCTCGAGGGTTTTGCGTGGCATGGGTGCCCGCGGTGCCTGCTTTACTTCAAGCAGGCCCCGGGCGACTTTCTCACGTCGATGTCCCTTCGAGGGCTGTTATCGTCTCGAGCCAGGGGCTTGTGCCGCTTTGAGGGTTTTGCGTGGCATGGTTGCCCGCGGTGCCTGCTTTACTTCAAGCAGGCCCCGGCGACCTTCTCACGCCGATGTCCCTTCGAGGGCTGTTATCGTCTCGAGCTAGGGGTTCGCCCCGCTCGAGGGTTCTCCTTGCTTGGCAAGGGACCGGGTCATTAAATGCCTCGCAGTCGTGGCTGCGGTTTTGCAACGCGGGCGCGCCTTTTTAGGCGTTGCGGCCGCGCGCGCGCGTAGTGGGCGGCGTGGCAGGCGGACGTGACGGCTCGCCTCGATCCCTGCAGGTCTTCGCCGTGATGATGGCCCGTCTGCGGTGATGTGGCCGCTGCGGTCGTGGTGGGGCCCGTCCGTCGGCGTGAAGGGAAGATTCCCTGCAGTTAATGTGCGCGGGACATCCGCCCCGGAGAGCTCGCCCGCGGCTTATAAATCTGAGGGGAGGGGGAGACGGCGGTCTTTTACCTTGACGCCTCACCATTTCAGCCCCCTGCCCCTTCGTCTTCGCCTCGCCTTTGCCACCGTGCGGTGTCGCCATTAGAGTTCTTCTTCCGTTTCTCGTCCTCTGCTCTCGCTTTCCTTGGCCTTCTTCTCATGGCGCCGCCTCAGCCCCTCACGATCCCGGGACCCGTACGCCCGGGAGAGGTCGTCGGTGACCCGGCCCGGCCCTTGGCGAGCCGGTCGCCGCCGGCCAGCTGGCGGCCAATGAAGATGGACGCCCGGCGGAGTGGATAGTGCCGCCGGCGGGGGACCGCGCGCCCAACCAGCCGGAGGGCTACGTGGTGAGCTTTATCCGCTACCACGAGCGAGGCTTCAACACGCCGGCGAGCCGCTTCATGCGGGCGATGTGCCACTACTACAAAGTGGAGTTGCACAACTTTGCGCCCAACACGATTTCGCAGGCGGCCACGTTCGTGGGCGTCTGCGAAGGGTACCTGGGGATCCCAGTCAACTGGGAGCTCTGGGTACACCTTTTCCGCGCGGAGCTCTTCACGCAGCCCCACGACGGAAAGCCGGGGACCCGCCGCGCGGTGCGCGCCGGCGGGATGTCGCTGCCCCGCGGGGGCATTTCAAGAACGTCTACATCCCCCGTACCATGACGACGAACAACGCCGGCCGGGAGCGGGGATGGTTCTACTTGCGCAACGCCGAGCCCGGCCTCCCCCCCCTACACCGGTCGGGTGTTCAAGGAGAAGCCCGACTCTTGGGGCTACGGGGTGTCCACGCCCCGACATCGGAGGCGGCGAGGACTCGGTCCCGGCCGCCCCCGCAGCCTCGGCGCGCAGGGGCTGACCGCGATGGGCGTCCTCACCTTCCTTCATCATCGGCGGGTCGTGCCCCTGATGGAGAGGCCGCTCTGCATCTTCGAGATGATAGAGGCGGCCAACCCCGTCGAACTGGCGAGGTCGCGGATGCTCCCGACGCCCCTCGAGCGGCCATATGCGCTCACCCGGGCGCGGAGCGCCGTCGACACCCCGGTGCCGATGCATCCGGACCGGACCCCATGGGACCTCGAGATGCTTCCCACCGGCCCACTGGTGAGTGCGGCTCTTGATTGTGTTTTAGTTCTTGGTGTTGCTTCTTCCTCCCCGACGAGTCCTTGATGTTCCCGTATGCACCGGTGAGCTTTACCGCCTCAAAGTCCGTTCCGCCCACCCCCCGACTCCCGCGCGCTTGGCCGGCGCGCGCGCCGCCGGGAGCGAGGAGCGGGCGGCACGCGGAGGGAGCGCGCGAGGCGACATCAAGCGCGCCGCGACCGGTGGAACGCGGAGTACCGGCGGCGCGAAGAGCTGGGGCTCTCCTCCCCGGGGGACCGAGGAGTACTCATCCTCGGAGGAGGACGAAGAGGAAGAGGCTGAGGGGGAGGGCCCCTCTGATAGGTGGCAACCTGCGCCCCCGTCGCCCGAGCCGGCGCGGCGGCAAGGGCGGCATCGCCCGGGGCGGGTGCAACGGCGCCCGCCGCCGGGCAATCGACATCGGGGGCGGCGCGCGTCGCGGAGGCGCCGGCGCGCGCCACGGCGCGCGCGCGCGCAAGCGCGCCCGTGCGCGCGTCAAGCGTGCCTCGCGCGCGGGGCGAGCGTGCCTGCGCGCGTGGCAGCGTCGTCAAGGGGCGTGTTGACGGTGTATTTTGGTGCACCTAGCATGTTCATTACACTTTGGTTTGGATTTGATTATTGAACTAACCCGCCACTAGGCACACTAATCATATAACAAGTTCATCTTTGTGCATGCATTTGGAAGTGTTGTGTTTATGTAGGAAATCATGGACATAAAGGACGGATTTGCAATAAGTTCAAAGGAGCATTCATGGAGTCTTGTTCGTGTTCATGAGCTCGCTGAAATTACTTCCAATGGTGGTGAGGACCGAAGTGCTACGAGGAACACCCCGGGGATTGAAGCGTAAAAGATCAAACTTCATGCAAAGAGAGTCTCCATCTTGATCGCGAGGATAACGGCGTCAAAATCATCCAAGTGGAAGGGGCAAAGTAGATAAGTGCACGAGGACCCACGGAGCAAAAAGGGCGACCGAACCGGGCCGAAACCGGGCTCGGGCCGGCCGGCCCGTCGGATCGGCCCAGCCCACTTCGGGCACCGGTTCGGTCCCGTCTTCCTTGCCCTCGAAGGATCTTCGACCCTAAAACCCCCGACGCGCCGCCAACAGACAGAGAGGAGTTTATTCGCACCAGAAGGCCATCTACAAGCTAGAGAGAGAGGAGGAGGATCTCCGGGCTGGAGATTAACCACCTCGAAGGAAGCACCCTCTCGGGGAGAAGGAGGGAGACACCGGCGGAAGGGAAACCATGATCAACGGTGCCATGATCAGCACCTTGATGGGGTAATCTTCTCATTCGTCCATGGGTTGTAATCGATCGTGAGATGTAATCGCACTTTGTCGGATTATCTGTCTATCATCTTGTGTTGAATATACTTTAATGCTTAAAGGTTAGCTACCATGCCGTAGAGGGAGTACGAGCTCCAATGCTTCCTTGGATCCATTCAATACGCCGTGGCCATCAAAGGTCTAGTCATGAATACCTTCGCGTAGTGACAGTACGAGAGGAGGGAAAGGGCGAAACCGTGGTCACAACCCCGATAGATTAGATTGGTTTTTCATGTCTTTAAGCGATTGCATGTTCTAGTATCGTAGACCCGTGGGCGAGTGTCTTCTCTCTTGATCGTTTATCATTCTCTCTAGTGAGTTTAGTTGTTTTTCTAGTATAATAGTAGTTAGGGTTTTAGTAGCTAGTGTGTCGTTGTTGATCGAACGCTTGTAATCCCCTTGCTCCGCGGATTGACAAGAACCTTGGGAATCCCGTGGTGAAGAAGGTGTGGGGTCCGTACGCTTGCGGATCGTAGAGGGATACGTCTTTTATCCGTCAACAAGCCCCTTTTTCTGGCGCCGTTGCCGGGGAGCAAGTTAGTTTACATCGTTTGATTTGCATCTAACTTAGTTTTATATTTTAGTTTATCTTTTATTCGCTATATCTAACATTTATTATCGAAAAACACTTGTTTCTTTTTTTGTTTTTGTTTTTATCTTATTGTCTAGATGGAGTTCGTTAATCAACCCGTGGAAGAACCGGAGAAATCATTAAGGGATTACGCTAGCCCTCGATGTGAAGACATAAAGGTACAAGAGTCGGATTCGAAGCTCGAAGCGACCAAGTATGAAATTAAATCCAAGATCATGAAGATGGTGGCGGAAAACCCATTTGAAGGGATGGTTGAGGAGAACCCATATAGACACATAAGGGATTTCACGACAATATGCAACACGGTGCGTCAAGAAGGAGTTCCCGATGAATGGTTCAAATGGAATCTCTTTCCCTACTCACTTGCCGGCAAAGCAAAGACATGGTATTCGGTTGCGTCCTTTGAAGTTGAAGGCAATTGGAACAAGTTGACAAAGAAGTTTTGCGAGAAGTTCTTTCCAATGAGCAAGGTTCAACATCTAAGGAGGCAAGTGATCAATTTTATGCAAGGAGAAGAGGAAGGGATAGACCAAGCCTGGGAAAGGTTTAATGAATTAATCGAACAAGGACCAAAACTCGGCTTCACCGGTGACGTACTCTTGCATACATTTTTCTTTTCCCTAACCCCTAGTTGCATGCGACACGTCGAAATGTGTGCGGTGGGGATCTCATGGAGAAAACACTCACGGAAGCCGCCCAACTTCTACAAAAAGTTAGCAAAGCGGCTGCCATGCGAAGAGATTGGGAAACAAGACTTGCGGAAGAGCCGGAATTCAATTCAAGGAAGAAAAAGCTTGCTGATTTTTCTAAAGAGGCAACCCCGGAAGTCACAAAAGAGGAGCCAATCATGGAGAAGCTTAAACAAGAACACATCAAGTCAAGAACTACACCAAACGTCGACTTCGCCGCACCAAATGAGACGAATAAGAGAAGCATGTCAAGCGCGAAGCCACTAAGGGAGTTCGAGCCAATGGATTGGGTTCCTATTGATTACGGAGAAGTATTCGACAAGAGAAGACCGTTCCCTAATCAAAAGGGGATGGCAAGAGCATTGGAAGTCGATTTCCCACCGGAGAGGAAAGCTGAAAATTCATACGACCTCGAAACCACCGGTGAGATTTTTGAAAAGCTCTTTGGAGATGATGTGGTGGATCCGGAACATATTGCCGAGGTGAAGAGGATCATGGGGATCAAGCCCGAAGCATCACCATACGCTCGCCTTGCTGAAATTTATTCGATCGGATCCGAAGAAGAAGAGAAGATGACGCCGCACTTGAGTTGCGAGATCAACGGAGTTCAATGCAAAGCTTTATGCGACATCGGAGCCCAAGTAAGTGTCCTATCTTCTAAAATTTACGATAAAGTTCAATACCACAACCTAGACTTAGCTCCAACATCAACGAAATTAATTATGGGAGATGGTAGAACTATCAAACCTCTAGGTATTGCTTGCAACATGAAAGTAAAAATTTCTAGAAACTATATACCAACCGATTTCTTTGTTATTGATGCTTACCATAGTAATTCTGATCATATAATCTTAGGTAGGCCTTTTCTTAAGTTGGTTGATGCCGTGTTAGATGCCGGAGAAGGCAAAGTAACAATGAACCTTAATGGAACAAAGTACACATGAAACTTTCTTCGTGCTTCTAAACACCTTACTCCTTTTCCTCCCGAAGATGAAGAAATAGAAGAGATAGATAGTCTTTGTTTTGTTGAAACCCTTAGAGACCCGCTGCAAAGAGCGATGGAAAATCAAATTAGTAATCAACAAGATGAAGAACTAGAGGAAGCAACAAAAGGCTTAGAGCCGCATGATGGTAGCGTGGAGGAAGAGAAGTTCGAAGACATAGGAGAAATCAAACCCGAGGAGCCACAAGTGCCCGAAGTAGACCTTAAACCTTTGCCCAAGGGATTAAAATATGAATTTTTGGGCCCGGACAAAACCTATCCGATCATTGTGAGCGACGAGTTGAGCCCCGAAGAAAATGAAGCGTTGCTGATTTTATTAAAAAAACATAGGAAGGTGATTGGATATTCAATTAATGATCTCAAGGGTATTAGCCCAGCCTTTTGCACTCATTGTATACCAATGGAAGACCAATGTAAGCCCGTAGTGGACCATCAAAGGAGGCTAACCCAAGCCATGCGAGAGGTAGTAAAGAAAGAGGTTATCAAGTTACTTGATGCCGAATCATCTACCCGGTTCCACATAGCGAATGGGTGAGCCCTGAGACATTGTGTACCGAAGAAAGGAGGTTTGACCGTGGTGAAGAATGAGAAGAACGAATTGATACCGCAAAGAACCGTGACCGGGTGGCGGATGTGTATTGATTACCGTAAGCTTAACAAAGCGACGAAGAAAGATCACTTCCCCCTACCGTTCATAGACGAGATGCTCGAGAGGTTAGCAAACCACGCTTATTTTTGCTTTCTCGATGGATACTCGGGGTTCATGCAAATTCCCATTCACCCGAAGATCAACATAAGACAACATTTACGTGTCCTTACGGAACGTTTGCATATAGGAGGATGCCCTTCGGCCTATGCAACGCTCCGGCCTCTTTTCAACGTTGCATGATGGCCGTGTTTTCGGAATTCATCGAAGAAATTGTTGAAGTGTTTATGGATGATTTTTCCGTTTACTGGGGAAGACGTTCATGGATTGCTTAGCAAACTTAGAAAAGGTCCTTACAAGGTGTGCGGAGGTAGATTTGGTTTTAAATTGGGAAAAGTGCCACTTCATGGTTAAGCAAGGCATAGTGCTCGGACATGTTATATCCGAGAGAGGAATTGAAGTGGACAAGGCTAAGGTAGAGACGGTTGAGCAACTCCCACCTCCTACGGATGTTAAGTCCTTAAGGAGCTTTCTAGGCCATGCCGGATTCTATAGAAGATTTATAAAGGACTTCTCGAAGATCACTAAGCCTTTGACACACCTTCTTCAAAAGGATGTGGCTTTCGACTTTGATGAGAAGTGCCTAGCGGCATTCCGGACCTTGAAAAATGCGTTGGTGAGTGCTCCCATCATCCAACCTCCGGATTGGAGCCAACCTTTCGAGATCATGTGTGACGCAAGTGACTACGCCGTAGGCGCGGTCTTGGGACAAAGAAAGGAAGGCCGAGTTCACGCCGTTTACTACGCTAGCAAAACTCTTAGTTGAGGAACCAAGTTGAGAAGTACCTTGGTTCGTGTGTGATGAGTGATTGACCGGATGGTTTGAAGCTTTGTGTGTGTAGTGTTGAGTTGTGTTGTGTGTGTTTTATTTTGTGTATTTACCTTATTGTTTATGTGGTGTGTTGTCAATGCACTCGTGAGGAGTGGTTGACAACGTTGTGTGGACTGACTCTTGGCCTAGTATTGCAGGTGTTGGTTGCGGCTTGGTTTGCGTTGGTGCAGGTGAAGAACAAGCGCGAAAGGTCTTAGCCTTGCGGGGCCTCCGAGGAGTGGAGAGACAAGTAGGCTTGGTTCGAGGGACCCGGTGGCCGACGGGATCAAGTGCGAGCCGCATGGTGCAAGAAGGGCAAGACGAAGTCGTGGACATGGAGCCGGTGCATCGGTGGTGGCCAAGTCAAGGAATGAGGCAAGACTGAGTAGACCGTCCGGGCGCCGGAGGTGAAAGGCTTGGCGGGCTCGACGCTTGGCGTGGTGAGGCCGGGCCGTGTACGCGGGGTTTGGTGGTTTGGCCACAAAACCACCGGCGGACGGTTTCTTGGTTTGGGCCTCAAAACCAAGTCCGAGGGCCCAACACGACGGAGACGGGATCCGGCGTGTCGGGAAGCTTCGAAGCGGAGGACACGCGGCGGGATCGCATGGCTTGCGTCGGGAGGACGCGGGGGTGCGGCAAAGGCGTGGCCGTCCGATGGCAAGACCCACAAACATTACCAAAATGCCCCTACGTGGGTTGTATCGCCGTAGTGTAGTTAGGGGTAGTCGAGTCATTTACCACTCCGACGGGACCGATATATAAGCCCGGAGTGTGTGTTGATGGCCTCTCTCTCTCCGTGATTTAGGGTTTCATTTCCCCCCTTCCCTTTCTCATTTATCGTAGCTATTTTCCTTCCTATTTTCTCTAGGCTAGCATGAGAGCTTCATGAGAGATTTGTTGAGAGGGATGGATGCTAGGGCGGCATGCTAGACCTTGTGAATCTTTCCTGGTTTGTATAGAAGATTCGGGGTTGTTTTTCGTGCCTTTTTGTGCCTATTTTCGTGCCTTTGTTCTCGGTGTGATTCCGCGGATTTGAGTGAGTTTCTTCCCGGATTTCTTTGAGGAAAACATGGATAGATGTCTTGTGCATCTTTGTGCTTGATCTTGTGCCCTCAAACGCCGGGAAACTACTTCGATTCGTGAGTTTTCGTTCGGTGCTCTAGGTTTTGGTGGTGCTCAAAGGATTCGCGATTCCCGGTGATTTAGGGAGTTAGGAGGCAAGATTTTTGGGCTATAGCATCCTTGTGTGACGCTTTTCAAGTACCCAAACCCTTGTCTCCACAGGCTTCAACCGTTTGGGAAATCCGATGATGATTTGGGGGAGTTGACTTTCGGGGTCGGGCCGTTTCTCGCTCGTCCGCACCGCGGACGGTCCGCGGGGGGTCGCGGACGGTCCGCGTGGGCCGTGTTCGTCCCGTGTTCTTCGCGTTCTTGCTCGTCCTTTGTTTCGATCCGTCGCGATTTTGGTTTTTGGTTGGACGGAGTTTCGGACGGTCCGCGGTGTCGGGCGGACGGTCCGCGGGGTGCTTGGCGGACGGTCCGCGTGCTCCCCGCGGACGGTCCGTGGGTCGTGTGTGGCTTTGGTTCGTTCCGTGTGATTTAACGGACGGTCCGCGGGAAGGGCCGGACGGTCCGCGACGTCGGCGCGGACGGTCCGCGAGAGCAGGTCGGACGGTCCGCGCGGTCCATCGCGGACGGTCCGCACCGCTGGCCGGCGGACGATCCGCCAGAGCTCGTGCGGTCGTTTTGTTTCGATTCCTTCTTTCCCTTTCTAGTGCTTCCGCGTGTGCTTCTAGGAATCGTTCCTAAGGCTAGAGGTTGATCCATAACCTCGTGGTCTTGGCGATTGGTGCGTGATTCGATCCATCGCTTGTGTGTGACCGGGATTTGAGTAGGACATAGGCCGGGTTCTTTGGGAAGAATTTTTACCGGCTCCTATTCACTCCCCCCCCTCTCTAGTCGCCATCCGATCCTTCAATTGGTATCGTAGCTTGGTGCCGGATTCTTTGCGACTTTGACAAGTCTCGAATCCTACGATGGCGTACGTTGAGCGGGGCGGTCCGCCGCACTTCGATGGCAAGGGTTACCACAAGTGGGCGGCTCGTATGATGATCTTTCTTCGAGGAAAGCCGTTGGATTTTATTGTGCATGACAAGACATATGCTATTCCGGTCAACATTCATACTCTTATGGTGACCGATGCTAATGCCAAGGCCAAGTATGAGGCTAATGCAAAAGCCGTTGATCACTTGTGCCGAAGCTTGTGTGATCCAGAGTTTGAGCGTGTTCGCCATTTGAATCTTGCTTGGCAAATTTGGGATAAGTTGTTGGTTGCTCACGGTGGTGATAACCATGTGAAGGCTCGCCTCTTTGTCTCTTACCGGATGCAATATGAGAATTTCACTCCACTTCCCGGTGAGGACATTGATGCGATGTTTCAGAGGTTCACCGCCATCGTGAACAACATGAAGGCTAATGTTGAGGATTTTCCGTATTCCGAGCATGATCAGGCTTTGAAGCTCTTGCATGTCTTGGACCCAAGTGTTTGGGGTGCTAAGGTTGAGGCTATCAAGGAGTCTGGGAACTATTTGACTATTGAGTTAGATGACCTCTTTTCTAAGCTCAAGTCGGCTGAGGTTGACAGGAAGTTGCTATCCAAGCATGAGGGCTCGACTGACCATAGTCTTGCTCTGGTGGGAGGATCAAAGAGCAAATCTAACCCTTCCTGTCGACAGTTTTCTTTGTCCTCTCTTATGTCCATTCCAGATGAGGAGTTTGATGTGCTGGGCGAGGAGGAGCTGGCCTTGCTCTCGAGAAGGTTTGAACGACTACACGAGAGTCGGAGGAACGCAAGGCGGAGCTCAGGGACGTGCTACAAGTGTGGCAAGCGTGGCCACTTCATCGCCGAGTGCCCGGAAGCGGAGGAGAACGAGTACAAGGCGCACCCGAGGCGTGAAGACAAGTACTCTCCCAAGGGCAAGCACTTCAACAAGTCCAAGAGCAAGGACAAGGACAAGCGGCGACCGAGCAAGAGCACCTACAAGAAGAACAAGGCAAGAGCGATGGTGGCCGGTGCGAGCGACGTCGACTCAAGCTCAAGCGAGGAGCGATCAAGCTCAAGCGGCCGAAGATGAAGACGCCGGAAGGCGCAAGTGGCAAGAAGAGTGCAAGCCGGAACCTCGGCGGCCGAGCCGTGTGGCGCTCGAGGGCTTTTGTGGCATGGCCCATAGCTCGAGCAAGAAGAAGAGTGTGAAGGAGGACGGCCGACTCCGACTCGGAGGATGAGGTAAACCGTGATCCCGACTCTTTGCTTGCCGAGATTGCTAGGTTGAATGGTTTGCTTGATAACCGTGATAGTGTGCCGAGAGATGCCAAAAAGATGAGGAAAGATCTTAGGGCTCGGCTTGAGAATGCTAGTGAGAAAGTAGGAGAGTTAGAGTCAAAATTGCTTGAATTGAAACTTGAGAATGACTCTTTGAAACTTGCTCCTACTTCTCCCCGATGATGTTGAATGTGTTGAATGTGATGCTTGGTTGAATGAGATCAAACTCGCTTAATGAGAAGAATGCTTCCATTTTGGCTCAACTAGATGCTCTTAGGACTCGAACATGATGAGCTTAAGGCTAGACCTACTTTGCTTGGTGCTTGCAAATCATGTCCTACTATGCATGCTAAGCTTGTTGATGCTCGCTCTACTATTAGTTCTTTGGAAGCATCATTGAAATCTCCCGTTGCAAATGCATGCTCTAGCCGTGATGAAGTCACTTTGCGTAATCTTGAGCTTACTTCCGGTTGGATGTCATCTATGAGGAAAATGACTATTTGAGGAAAGTGTTGGGTTGGTTGTCCGGACGAGAACCTCAATTGAAAATCATGATTGAGGAGTTCAAGAGGGCCGATGGTCGTGGTTTGGGGTTTGAGAAGTTGGGTGAGAAAGTGGGAGAGAACAGTGGGGAGAGTGTGTACGAGAAGTGTGTTGAGTCTAACCCCAGGTTTGAGGTGATCGGAGAGATTCAAGTCCCACTCCCAAAAGCACCCAAGAACTCTTTCACACCAAAGCCCAACCACCTTTGCAACAAGCTTGACACAACCCAAGATCCACCCAAATTCCCACCTAAGACAAATGATTTCCAGAAACCAGTGAAGTTTGTGGGTGAGGAGGGTGAGAAGCCTGAAGAAAAGCCAGAGCCAAAACCAAAACCCATCCCCTTCAGGTGTGAGTATTGTGGCAAGGAGAGGCATCTTGCAGAGTTTTGCTACAAGAGGAAGAGGGATGAGAGGCTTGCTAGGGAGCAAGCAAACCAGGACAGGTATCGCCAGCCTCGCGGTATTCCCCGAGCCTAGAGTGCCACTTCCACGGGGTGTGGGAAGTGTGAGGAGTGTTGGCAGGTTCCCACGGAGAGGTGGTGGTGAGAGGTCCGTCGGGAGAGATGATGGTGTGCGGGGCCGGTGAGAAGTTTGGTCGGGCTCGTGGTGGTTTTCTCGGACGTCCTCCTACTCGTCCTCGGCACGGGTTTAGGGGAGATGATCGCAGTTTTGGATTCCGGGAGGAACTACGGACCACGTTGTCCCCCTCGTGGTGCTCGTACTCCTCCCATGGGACATGGGAAGTTTGGTGGCAAGGGAGTGATGTTTGCTAACCCCTCTTTTGAGCAGGATGGCTCGACACCGGTTTAACTTTCTCTCGTGCTAACCCCGGTGTCGAGTCGCTAGCTCGTTCTCGTTCTTGTTTCGACCGCAGCGGGGAGGCTTGGAGAACATTTGGTTGATCGACTCCGGTGTTCTCGACACATGACCGGAGATAAGAAGTGGTTCTCCGGCCTCACCCCGGTGAAGGAAAAGTTGTACATCACATTTGGGGACAATGGTCGAGGTAGGGTCTTTGTCGAGGGTGTTGTGCATGTGAGTGATAAGGTAACGTTGAAGAGAATGGCTCTTGAAAGCCTTTGTACACATGTATAGTGAGTTTTCTTTTCCCCTTGTACTCTCTTGTATATACTTGTGTCTTGCTTGTGTGAAAACCATGGTAGGCTAGCCACCTTGTTCATGATAGCTTTGTGATCTTGAATATCTATCTTGCTATCTTTGTATGATTTTATGGTGGGTGATATTTATGAACATCATGTCATGCTTTATGGTTGATTGCTCGGATATGTCATGTTGTTCATTCATATCATGTTTGTCTAGCTCGATGGTACCTTTCCTGTTAGCATGTTTGTCCCCCATGTATATCTTGTCATGCTAGACTTGTAATATATGATTGGTGGATGATCCATGTGATCTTGTATCATGCCTTTGTTTGGTTCTTGTATATTGTTTGGCATGTTGTTCTTTGGTATCATTTCGGTTTAGTGTTGTACCTTGTTGACATACTTGCTTGCCCATGCTTATTCATATTTGTGGAATCATGTTACAATGCTCTATTTATGTTAAGTGATATTATCAATGCTTTGTGTAGCATGTTGTGAGTTTTCCTTGGAGTTTTGGGCTTGTCTTGTCTTCGAGTTGTGTTGTTGTTCCTCTTTTCGGTTGGTTTTAGAGTTTTTCCTTGCTCTTCCTTTTCCTAGCTTTTTCTTTGTTAGTTGCCCTTGGTTGAGGGGGAGCTTGGCTTCTTTTGATAGGGAATTTGATTCCAAGAAGGATTGTGGCTTTTTGGGTAGTCTTTGTGATCCTCCAATTGATATTCCTTCTATGGTATTCAATTGGGATCTTTGCGGTTTTGCAATTGGTACTTTTTCTATGGTACTCAATTGGGACCTTTGGTGGCTCTTCTCTCGCTTGGAGCGATTCTTGGTTGGTGTGTTCCCTCGTGAGCTTTATTGGTGTTAAGTCAAGTTCCTTGTCTCCCTATGCATTCTCGCATTGCATTTGTATCATATATCATGATGTATAGACTTTGGTAGGTTTGACATTTGTGTCTCGCATCTTGTCATATATCATGTTCCTTTTGATGTACATATCTACCTATGTTGCATTTGTATCATTTTGCATTTTAGGATGATGAGCTTCTTTCATATGCCATATTTGAGTCTCTTTGGCTATCTGTGAGATATTGGTTATATGTGTGGAGAAATGGTGATGTGAGGCTATGCTCTTGGAATATTTGAGATATATGTGTGGTGAGATAGCCCCTTTTGAGATAAATACTTAACTTGACTAATTTTTGATGAAATATGCTCCACTCGTGTGTAGTTGTGTATCCATGTCACAGTTTGGTCTAAATATGCTTTTCATGCTTAGATTGTGCTTGGATGCCCTGTTCTTGCATTTGGGCCAAAGGCCGGATATCATTGTGAATGTTTAGCCTATGTTGCATTCATGGAGGAGCATAAGCTTCTTTTTGCCGCAAAGGCACTTCATGTACCATGAAATGAATTAATCTTGAAAAGAAGTGTGCATGCTTGAAAAATGCTCCATCCATCATGTTTATGCTTAAAAATGTATTATCTTTCACATATGGGTGCTAAACATGTTGCATGATGTTCACCGGTGGAGAAGTCTCCCCGAAGTGGACACATGGCTCATGAGCTTTGACATGACATGCTTTGCTTTATGGGTGTTTGCCATGATCTTTTGCTTGAGAATTTGATATCCTTGTATGATCTTTGAATGGTATGCATGTTTTGTGGCTCAAGTGTGACATGGATAGGCTTTTACATTTGAAGTGAGCCATCTTTTGATATAATTACTCAAATCTGAAAATTTGCTTTGTCACATGCCTATATTTCCATATATTACTTGTGGCAATGCTTTGACTTTGTTATGATCCATATATGTGCTTTTTGTCTCATTTCTAGCCTTTGTCACTAAATTTGGCCTATTTGAGAAGCTCATGTAGATGTTTATATGCTTTGTTTTGCATTTCTGCATTTTCACCTTGCTTCATACATTGTCAACAAGGGGGAGAAGAGGTGAGCTTAATGAAAATTTCGTAAAACTGCATTTAAAATTTGGGAGTTTGCTCCACTTGTTCGGGGGGAGCTTGCATTTGTGTAGGGGGAGCTTTGGTGAGTCTCCTTTGTTTGCTCGAGTTGTGCTTTGGTGGTTGCTTTTTGCTCTATCACGTGTGTTTAGGGTGAGCTTTGTATGCTCTTTGTCCCTAGTGCATGTGTTTAGGGGGAGCTTGTGAGCTTGGTGTGCTCTTTTCTCTATCTTATGAGTTTAGGGTGAGCTTTGTATGCTCTTTGGTCCTAGTTCATGTGTTTAGGGGGAGCTTGTGATTTTTGTGCTCTTGTGCGGTGGTGTTGAGCCCCCTTTGCCTCTTCTTGAGGAGCCGGCGGTTGACTTATGTTTTCGATTATCACATGATTGGTGTTGAGCCCTTTGTGCCTCTTCTTGAGGGATCATGCATTCTTGTCTCGGTTGTGTCGAGCCGTTGCCCATGCCCTTGGGGACCGAGACATTGAGTTGGCCTTTGTGGTTTCTCTCATGCCAAGTGACCTTGTTCTTTGCTCTTGTGTGGTTTTCTTTCACTTGGATGAGGTGTTCGGTCTCAAACCATTTCTTTGTGCTCACTTGTTGTCAATCCGCTCCTCAAGGGGGAGAAATTTGGAAAATCAAGTTGATATGAACCTTGATTTGATGGTGATGAGCGGTTGACAAGTGTTTTGGTAAGAGGTTTATGGCACTTTGTGTTGAGCATTTTGGTTTGATGGCTTTTAGGGATTGCATGTTGGTAGTGTGTCTCTTCGATTGCGCTTAGCCTTGTGCTTGCTTTGGTTTCGAGAGGAATTTGTCGGAGCATGTTTTTATCCCTTCTCACTTCAAGTGGCCTTTTGTTTGCTTTTTATAGGCTTTGTGGCGCTTGAATGAGTTCTTATTTGCTTTTTGACCTTCTTTTGTCAATGCACTCATCAAGGGGGAGATTGAGGAACCAAGTTGAGAAGTACCTTGGTTCGTGTGTGATGAGTGATTGACCGGATGGTTTGAAGCTTTGTGTGTGTAGTGTTGAGTTGTGTTGTGTGTGTTTTATTTTGTGTATTTACCTTATTGTTTATGTGGTGTGTTGTCAATGCACTCGTGAGGAGTGGTTGACAACGTTGTGTGGACCGACTCTTGGCCTAGTATTGCGGGGTGTTGGTTGCGGCTTGGTTTGCGTTGGTGCGGGTGAAGAACGAGCGCGAAAGGTCTTAGCCTTGCGGGGCCTCCGAGGAGTGGAGAGACAAGTAGGCTTGGTTCGAGGGACCGGTGGCCGACGGGATCAAGTGCGAGCCGCATGGTGCAAGAAGGGCAAGACGAAGTCGTGGACATGGAGCCGGTGCATCGGTGGTGGCCAAGTCAAGGAACGAGGCAAGACCGAGTAGACCGTCCGGCGCCGGAGGTGAAAGGCTTGGCGGGCTCGACGCTTGGCGTGGTGAGGCCGGGCCGTGTACGCGGGGGTTTGGTGGTTTGGCCACAAAACCACCGGCGGACGGTTTCTTGGTTTGGGCCTCAAAACCAAGTCCGAGGGCCCAACACGACGGAGACGGGATCCGGGCGTGTCGGGAAGCTTCGAAGCGGAGGACACGCGGCGGGATCGCATGGCTTGCGTCGGGAGGACGCGGGGTGCGGCAAAGGCGTGGCCATCCGATGGCAAGACCCACAAACATTACCAAAATGCCCCTACGTGGGTTGTATCGCCAGTAGTGTAGTTAGGGGTAGTCGAGTCATTTACCACTCCGGCGGGACCTGATATATAAGCCTGGAGTGTGTGTTGATGGCTCTCTCTCTCCGTGATTTAGGGTTTCATTTCCCCCCTTCCCTTTCTCATTTATCGTAGCTATTTTCCTTCCTATTTTCTCTAGGCTAGCATGAGAGCTTCATGAGAGATTTGTTGAGAGGGATGGATGCTAGGGCGGCATGCTAGACCTTGTGAATCTTTCCTGGTTTGTATAGAAGATTCGGGGTTGTTTTTCGTGCCTTTTTGTGCCTATTTTCGTGCCTTTGTTCTCGGTGTGATTCCGCGGATTTGAGTGAGTTTCTTCCCGGATTTCTTTGAGGAAAACATGGATAGATGTCTTGTGCATCTTTGTGCTTGATCTTGTGCCCTCAAACGCCGGGAAACTACTTCGATTCGTGAGTTTTCGTTCGGTGCTCTAGGTTTTGGTGGTGCTCAAAGGATTCGCGATTCCCGGTGATTTAGGGAGTTAGGAGGCAAGATTTTTGGGCTATAGCATCCTTGTGTGACGCTTTTCAAGTACCCAAACCCTTGTCTCCACAGCTTCAACCGTTTGGGAAATCCGATGATGATTTGGGGGAGTTGACTTTCGGGGTCGGGCTGTTTTTGCTCTCGTCCGCACCGCGGACGGTCCCGCGGGGGGTCGCGGACGGTCCGCGTGGGCCGTGTTCGTCCCGTGTTCTTCGCGTTCTTGCTCGTCCTTTGTTTCGATCCGTCGCGATTTTGGTTTTTGGTTGGACGGAGTTTCGGACGGTCCGCGGTGTCGGGCGGACGGTCCGCGGGTGCTTGGCGGACGGTCCGCGTGCTCCCCGCGGACGGTCCGTGGGTCGTGTGTGGCTTTGGTTCGTTACGTGTGATTTAACGGACGGTCCGCGGGAAGGGCCGGACGGTCCGCGACGTCGGCGCGGACGGTCCGCGAGAGCGAGGTCGGACGGTCCGCGCGGTCCATCGCGGACGGTCCGCACTTTGCCGAGGGCCGGACGGTCCGCCAGAGCTCGTGCAAGGTCTTCGTTTGTTTCGATTCCTTCTTTCCCTTTCTAGTGCTTCCGCGTGTGCTTCTAGGAATCGTTCCTAAGGCTAGAGGTTGATCCATAACCTCGTGGTCTTGGCGATTGGTGCGTGATTCGATCCATCGCTTGTGTGTGACCGGGATTTGAGTAGGACATAGGCCGGGTTCTTTGGGAAGAATTTTTACCGGCTCCTATTCACTCCCCCCCTCTCTAGTCGCCATCTGATCCTTCATTAGTGGGGCACAATTAAATTATGCTACTACGGAAAAAGAGTTGCTAGCGGTGGTATTCGCTTTCGAAAAATTCAGATCCTACATCGTGAACTCGAAAGTCATTGTTTACACTGATCACGCAGCTATAAAGTATCTCTTGGCTAAGAAGGAAGCTAAACCTCGTTTGATTCGTTGGATCCTTCTTCTCCAAGAGTTCGATGTTGAAATTCGTGATAAAAAGGGGGTGGAGAATGTTGTGGCCGATCATTTGTCTAGGATGAATCGTGGGCAAGATGATAAAGAGCCCATAGAAGACAAGATGAGAGATGACCACCTCTATAGAGTGCTTGATAAAGATACTTGGATGATCGACATCATTCGAGCGATTCGAAAGATGCCCCTCGATCATTTAGACAAAAACACTCAAAGGAAGATAATTTCGAAAGTAAGAAATATTTTTGGGATGCACCATACCTCTTCAAGCTTGGCAATGATGGAGTGATGAGAAGATGCGTGCCAAGAGAAGAGAGGCTTGAGATTCTAAGGAAGTGCCACTCGGCGGAGTACGGTGGGCACTATAGCCATTTTCGAACCGAAGCCAAAGTATGGTCGAGCGGATTCTATTGGCCGGAGATGCATGAAGATACTAAAAGATATGTTGCGTCATGCCCCGAATGCCAAAGAACCGGAAACATCTCTCAAAGAAATTCTATGCCTTTGAAATACAACTTGCAAGTCGACATATTCGATGTATGGGGCATAGACTTCATGGGGCCTTTTAAAAACTCATTTGGATTCGAGTATATACTTGTTATGGTCGATTACGTATCCAAGTGGGTAGAGGCTATACCATGTCGTAAAGCTTCCACGGAGGAGTCCATCACTATGATCAAGAACGTGATTTTTCCCCGTTTCGGTACACCGAGAATCTTGATAAGTGATGGAGGAACTCATTTCACCGGGAAGAGCTTCAAAAAGTGCTTGTCCAAGTTGGGAATTGAGCATAGGGTCTCCACGGCCTATCACCCACAAACCAACGGACAAGCGGAGACGTCAAATAGGCAATTAAAAAGCATACTTAACAAGACCATAGAGAAGGGAGGCAAGGATTGGTCAAAGAAATTAGACGGAGCTTTATGGGCTTATCGAACGGCGTTTAAAACACCGATAGGTATGACCCCCTATCAATTCGTCTATGGAAAAGCCTGCCACCTTCCGGTTGAGTTAGAACATAAAGCCTATTGGGCGATTAAAGAGATGAACCTTGATCTCGATGCCGCGGTGGTGAAACGGAGAATTCAAATAAGCGAGCTAGAGGAGTTGAGGTTGAAAGCTTATGAAAACGCAAGCATATACAAAGAGAGAATCAAAAGGTGGTATGATAAAAGATTGAAGAAAAAAGAATTTAAAGAAGGAGATAAGGTCCTCCTCTACAATTCGAGGTTTAAAACCTTCGGAAAGGGGAAATTACAAAGCAAGTGGGACGGACCTTATGTTGTGCATTCGGTGTTCTCCAACGGAGCGGTAACCATTATGGATATAAACGGCGATCAATTTGTGGTGAATGGACGGCGGCTTAAGGTTTACTACGAACCCGATGTCGTGCCCATTCATCATGTTGACGTCTTTACCATGGAGGAAGAGCCCGAACGTCCCGCCTAGGACGAAAAACAAGGCACCAACTTCGTAAATAATTTTTCTTTTAGCTTTCGGGAGTTTTTCGCGAAGATTAACCGGGCCAACTTTTTCCCACGGGCTAAGGACGAAGAAAAAATAGGGCGGTGTGCAAAAAACCGGACCGGCCCGCCCCCGAGGCGGGGGTGGGCCGGCCGGCCCGATAGGATCGGCCCGGGGCGGGGCCCGACGCCCGATGTCCCCGAATTTCGCCCGAATTGCTCCTTTTTGACTTCCTTGTTTGGTCGAAAATTTTAAGGGAAGTGTAAAAAAGGAAAATAAGGTTCCCGGGGCTTTTCTCTCGGGACTATATATTTGGCCGAATTGGGAGCTCGAGAATCAATCCTTTCAAGCAATGTGTTGCACCCTTGTAGCGACCATTGAGCCTCCAAGAAGCTTAGAGTTGAAGGTAGAAGCCAAGAAGCCATCGATGGAGGAGGCGATGCGATGCGAGGTCAAGCTACCCGTCAAGAGGACCGCACGTATCCGTTGCGGAGGACGTGTCCCGACCGGAGCTCTTGCATCTCGCAACCCCGTCAAAGGAGAGAAGGTCCCTACACCCGTTCGAAGGTCGGCACGTCTCCAAGGCATCAAGCGTAAGGATTACAAGGAGGTGTCGCCGGAGCCTAAGGAATATGGGGATAGCGACTACTCCGACGATCGTAGCCCGAGCTCGTGGGCGGCCGCCGGTAGAGATGATGATGATTGGGGCGAGCGGCCCTACGAAAGGACTCCCGAGGGCCCCAACGGCGACGGCAACGGCGGTGGCGAAGGCGACAACAATGGAGGTGGCGACGACGGTGGTGACAACGGTGGAGATTATGGCGACGACGACCCCTTCGGATTGCATCCGGTGTGTTGTCGATTTTGCCGTCAATCCATCGCAGCTCTCTACGCGTCGGCCGACGAATGTCTTCAAACCATGGAAGCAATGAAGCAGCGTATGGAGGACTTGGAGCGCGTAGTTGAAGATAACTACAAGTTCCTTAACCGTAACGTGCGCAAACTTTTCGGCATGGTTGGAAACATGAGAGGCAAGTGGTGCAAGGCTTGCTCGAAATGCCATTAGATCTAGTTTTCCCCTTTGGTTTTTGTAAGATACGACGAGGACGTCGTATGTTTTAAGTGTGGGGGAGAGCTAGCTCGCTAGCCTTAGCTTTTGAACTTCAAATTTAGGCTCGGTTTAATCTTCGTGTGAGAGTCTTAGCGTTTTAATGAGTTTTTAGTTTTCGAGTCAGTTTTTAAATTTTTGCAAGTGTCTTAAATTAGTGTTGAGTCAAGAAAACCAAATAAAAAGAGTCTTAAATATATCTTTGTGTTTTTTTGTATTGTTTATCTTTATTTACTTGTTTGTCTAATCTTCGATTCTTGATATATGAATACAAGTATGTGGTTTGAAAATCATTTACCGTGGTGCTTAGTGGAATCGCTACTACTTAAAGTACCCATACCGCACTTCGATCTTGAGCTTCACATGCTAGTTGTGCTATGTTCGATGCTAAAAATTGGAGGATTTCAGTTCTGAAAATTATATTAAAACCCTTGTAATAAAGGTTAGCAAAACCTCTTTTTCCAAGTTGAAGAGTAAGAAAAAATTCCTATCCAAAGCCAAGTTTGTTTTTTTCGCTCCACCATAAGTGTGATTAGCACGATGAGTTAGGCTAGGACCCTTCTCTTTTGGTGAGTTTTAATTTCGAGCAATGATCATGTCCTTGTGCTTATCTTTTGTTGCTAGCCTCGTCATTCATTCGGTAACATGTCTTTCACAACGGAAGTCATGTACATCGCCGAATTCCATACCCAAACCTATACACCTCTTTTGAACATCGTATTCCTTGAACACAACCTATTTTCAAAGTTTCGTCTCGTCTCTAGCATGATTTATTTAAAAAATTCAGATTGTATGCATGCGAGAAAAGGGAGAATTGAAAGCTTTGAAAAGTCGTCAAGAGAGAGAAAAATAAAGAGAAAAAGTATGTGTATGGAAAAGAAAGAAAGAAAGAAAGAAAAAATATATCATATGTGAATGAAAGAAAAAAAAAGAAAAGAGAAAGATGAGTTAGCAATGAAGATATGAGAGGGATGGATCAAGTGAAAGAAAAGAAAAATAATAAAGTGTAAGGAAGGATGTCACGTTGATTGTGAGACGAAACTTTTACTCTATTTCCAACCATGTGCAATCCGACAACGAGGACATCATTGGTGCCTTGAAGTCACAATTTTCTTTTGCCCTTGCACATGTCCACCATTCTAAATCTTCTCATCCTTGATATCCCTACATATGGTTAATTCTCATGATCATTGGCTTTGAAAGGTAGACAACCATTAGAGGAAGTTCTTAGTTTGACAATACTTGTGTTGATTGCGCTAGCCCTACCTATAGCTCCACTTTTACATGATATATGAGAGATTAATGGGAGGTGAGAGTTTTATAAAATTTGGTTAGGATAGACACTTCATATGAGTGACCTGAGAGAGCTTGGAGAAAGGTTTTTGTCTAATACTTGTTGCAGGAATTTTTGTTTTGAAAATCACAAAAAACCCTCCGATGGAAGCAAAGAAGTAAGTGTGGCTGAAAATGAAAGCTTCGAGTGAAGAGTTTGAGTTGTGGGGTAAATCTTGACGTGGTAAAAGTTCTAAACGCCCATGTTTATGTTTGATTATCATTACTTTGTGTTTATGTATTAATGATGAAGGGATTGACTAACTTGTGAAGAAGGATAAGTGGTACACGATTACACGCCTTGGACGAAGTTCTTTTACGAGTACTTGCTCGAGGACGAGCAAGAGCTAAGTGTGGGGGAGATGTTGACGGTGTATTTTGGTGCACCTAGCATGTTCATTACACTTTGGTTTGGATTTGATTATTGAACTAACCCGCCACTAGGCACACTAATCATATAACAAGTTCATCTTTGTGCATGCATTTGGAAGTGTTGTGTTTATGTAGGAAATCATGGACATAAAGGACGGATTTGCAATAAGTTCAAAGGAGCATTCATGGAGTCTTGTTCGTGTTCATGAGCTCGCTGAAATTACTTCCAATGGTGGTGAGGACTGAAGTGCTACGAGGAACACCCCCGGGGATTGAAGCGTAAAAGATCAAACTTCATGCAAAGAGAGTCTCCATCTTGATCGCGAGGATAACAGCGTCAAAATCATCCAAGTGGAAGGGGCAAAGTAGATAAGTGCACGAGGACCCACGGAGCAAAAAGGGCGACCGAACCGGCCGAAGCGGGCTGGGCCGGCCGGCCCCGGCCGGATCGGCCCGGCCCACTTCGGGCACCGGTTCGGTCCCGTCTTCCTTGCCCTCGAAGGATCTTCGACCCTAAAACCCCCGACGCGCCGCCAACGGACGAGAGAGGAGTTTATTCGCACCGAAGGCCATCTACAAGCTAGAGAGAGAGGAGGAGGATCTCCGGCCGGGAGATTAACCACCTCGAAGGAAGCACCCTCTCGGGGAGAAGGAGGGAGACACCGGCGGAAGGGAAACCATGATCAACGGTGCCATGATCGCACCTTGATGGGGTAATCTTCTCATTCGTCCATGGGTTGTAATCGATCGTGAGATGTAATCGCACTTTGTCGGATTATCCGTCTATCATCTTGTGTTGAATATACTTTAATGCTTAAAGGTTAGCTACCATGCCGTAGAGGGAGTACGAGCTCCAATGCTTCCTTGGATCCATTCAATACGCCGTGGCCATCAAAGGTCTAGTCATGAATACCTTCGCGTAGTGACGGTACGAGAGGAGGGAAAGGGCGAAACCGTGGTCACAACCCCGATAGATTAGATTGGTTTTTCATGTCTTTAAGCGATTGCATGTTCTAGTATCGTAGACCCGTGGGCGAGTGTCTTCTCTCTTGATCGTTTATCATTCTCTCTAGTGAGTTTAGTTGTTTTTCTAGTATAATAGTAGTTAGGGTTTTAGTAGCTAGTGTGTCGTTGTTGATCGAACGCTTGTAATCCCCTTGCTCCGCGGATTGACAAGAACCTTGGGAATCCCGTGGTGAAGAAGGTGTGGGGTCCGTACGCTTGCGGATCGTAGAGGGATACGTCTTTTATCCGTCAACAGGGCGCTACGGCAAGCGTGCCCACACGCGGGGCGAGCGTGCCGCGCGCGCGCGCGGCGCCTTCGGGGAGGCGCGGCGTCGGGCGTGCCGCGCGCGGGGGCGGGCGCGCGCGCGCGCGCGCGGCGGCGCCGTCGGGGAGGCACGGTGGCGGGCGTGCCAGCCGCGCCGGCCTCGTCCGCTGAGGCTTCGAGGAAAAGGAAGTGCGCCTTTTCCTCCTCGAGGTAAGGGGTTCGATCCTTTGTTTGGTTTGATTTGTTGATGATCAGGCGTTCTAACCCTCTGTTTGTGCCTGCGCAGGGTGGTGCCAACCGTGCCTCCTCTCGCACCGGCCAAGGTGCTGAGGACGGACGCGTCCATCCCCACCCGGCGGCGCTCGTCGAGGGCGTCGCGGGCGGGGGCAAGCACGGCGGCGGCGGGCGAGAGCTCGCAAAGCCGGCCGAGGCTTCGAGGCCCCGGCCGGCGGATCGACTGTCGTGGCGCAGCCGGCGGTCGGCGAGGAGCGGCCGGTGCGGCCATTGCGGGGGGTGCGGGCCGCGGCGGCGGTCGTGGCGGGGGCGCGCCCGCGGAGGGCGTCGCTGCGGAGGCACCGTCCGTGGCGCCGACCGCGGAGGAGGCGGAGCGGGTGCAACCCATGGCGGTGCTCGTGGGCGCGAGGGCGCGGCGGGGAGGGTGGTGGCCGCGGCGCCGCGTCGGGCGCTGCGGCCATGGAGGCGCAAGTGGAGGCGCCGGTGGAGGCGGCACAAGCGCCGGCGCCCGTCGGCGATCTACGGGCGGAGGTGGTGGAGGTCTCGGACGACTCCCCGCCGCCCGGGTGGGATCAGTGGGCTAGTTTCCCCACGCGTTCCCCCGAGCCCCAGGAGGGGGCCCTCGTGAGGCGGCACGAGGGTCACATGGTGGCGGGGGACCGAGGACACCCGCGCCGAGGCCTCGTCCTCCCGCGCCGGCCGCTCCGCCCGGGTGGAGGGGGTTGTCGACGATCCCCCCGCGTTTGCCGACGCCCCCGGGGAGCAGGAGCTGCGGGGCGAGCTCCGGAGCCACGGCGCCACGCTCGACCGCGCGCTGAACGAGGCGCTGCGGGTCCATGGCGGCCCTGCATGGCGCGTCTTCCAGGTAGGCTGTGGTTGCTCGTTTTCTTCTTTCTTTCGTTTTTGTATGCTGCCCCCGTGTCGCAGCGCTTATGGGTTTTGATTTGTGGGTGCCAGGAGCTCGAGCGCCGCGCCCACGACAAGTACGACGCCTTCGACCGGGTGAACGCCGAGGTCCACCAGCTCCGGGAGCGGTGCAGCGCTTTCGACACGCTTGCTGACGCCCTCAGGACGCCGGACGGTTGGCTGGCGTACCGGGCCATGGCGTGGCGCGACGTGCTCCCCGAGAGCTCGAGGCAGGACCCAGCGCGCCGCTCGAGCCTCGAGTGGGTCTGCACAGCCCTCATCGATCGTGATGAGGCTCTGTGGCAGGCGCGCTCGGACTTGGAGAAGGCGCGGACGCTGGCCACCAACTGGGAGGCGGAGGTGGCCAACGTCCGCGGCGAGAATCGGGAGCTCCGTTCGTCGCTCGAGGGGGCGGAAGCGCGGCGGCCGCCGGCCGAGGAGCGGGCAAGCGGGCGGAGCGGCCGGGCCAAGGAGGCCGACGACTTGAAGGCCGCCCACGACGCCAAGGCCGCGGCGCTCGTCGCCGCCGAGGAGCAGCCTCCGCAAGAGCGCACCGCCCGCCAAGGGGCCGAGGGGCGGCTCCGGCGAGAGCGCACCGCCCTCGTCGACGCCCGGACGGCGCTGGAGCGGGAGCGCGTCGCTCGCGAGGCGGTGCAGAAGTCGCTGGAGGAGCGGAACACTGCGTTCTCCAAGGTCGAGGGCGAGGCGCTTATGCTCAGCATTGCCAACGCCAATCAGGAGCTGGCCCTCCAGGAGCAAGGAGAAACTGTCAAGCGCCTCGAGCTGACGGTCGAGGCCGTGCACCGCGACTTCGAGACGGAGAGGAAGCAAGTCGAAAGTGAGATGCCGCTTGACTTCTTATTTGGTTGGTTTCTCGTTTGGGAATTCGTGCTCCCCTTTCTGATTTCTTTCCTGTCTTGGCGATTCCAGGCTTGCGCACCGCTCTGGGTCATGCAGCTGAACGGGCCGAGGCGTTGCAGGCCTCCTACAACTCCTCCGAGCAGGAGCTGCGGGAGCTACGTGGTGCGGCCCTCGAGACCTGCCGTGCCGTGGAGGAGGGCGAAGCACGGGCGGCGGCTCGGCCGGCCGGCCGCCCGCGCGCCCTTGGCGGTCACGTCACCGAGCGGATGCGCCGGCGCCGCATCCGGGCGTCCGAGAAGGCCCTCGGAGTGGTGCGGTCCCACTACGAGGTCAACTTCGAGGCGCTGGCGGAGGGCTACATCGTTCCCGAGGGCGTCGAGGACGAGGTGGCAATGGAGCGCGTGGACGCGCTCGCTGCTGATGCCGCCGGGTCGCTCGCCGAGGCCTTCGAGGAGTTCCTCTTCCCGGACGCCGCTGACGCTGCCGCTCCTCCCGCCTGAAAACAGTTGGGCGCTAGGCCCGTTTTTTGTTCGAGCATCAGTATTCTGGCCATGGGGCACTACAAGAAACTATTAAATCCGTGACGTAACCATTCTGTCACGGATTAAATAAAATTCGTCGCAAATCAGCATCCGCGACGATTTACATTTTCGTGGTGGAATGAGCGTCATTGATTAAATCTCTCGACGTTCCCTTAATAAACGTCGCGATCCGTGACGTATCTGGATCGTCACGGAGCAGCCCGAGGCCCATGCAGCCCAACCCATGGCTCACTATTCGTGACAAAATAAAATCGTGACGGATTGCTACACACATGGCATTTGTGGCATCCTACGTGGATGATGACGTGGCATCCTACGTGGGCGATGACGTGGCATCCTACATGGACGATTACGTGGCATCCTACGTGGACGATGACGTGGCATCCTCCATGGACGATGACGTGGCATCCTACGTGGACGATGATGTGGCATCCTACGTGGACGATGACGTGGCATCCTACGTGGACGATGGCGTGGCATCCTACGTGGACGATGACGTGGCACCGTACGTGGACGATGACGTGGCAAAAATTTTAAGCCGAGCAGATACAAATTCTGGCCCACCACAGCCCATTTCAGAATTATATTCCAGCATAAAATTAGCAAAATTAGCCCATCTTCAGCCCATTTTTCAGAGGGTACATATTTTCAACACATTTACCAAAATTCAATGAACAGACAAATCAGATACAATCTCTGGGAAAAAAAACCCAGCAAAAACAATCAGATATTGAGGCGGATAACACATTCATTCAGATGTCTACCATTCCTAAAACACTACACCTTCCTCTTTGTTATTCTGCCTGATTCCTTGCGAGTTCGTATAAATCCTGAAATAAAGGAAACCGGAATCCAATTAGAAAGCAGCTTGAGGGGATCCCATCTCTATTTTTCAGCAATACTTTGTAGTAAATAGTTAGTTGTTTCAAAACTCAGAAAGTAAACATGATCATGGGGTACCAGAATGAATACACCAAAAAGCAAAAATAATCATGAGGAAAGTGATTGATAAACACTAGGAGGAATGTGATAGAACTTGAACAGTGTTTAAGAATAGCCACAAGCATTTCAGATTTCCTATCCACTCTTTTCTCTTATATTAATCTATCATCAGAGCATATGTGAGCATATGGGAGTGTTGAAATGCATTAACTACAGCAGGAGCAAGCGACTGTTTCGCCTTCAAGGACATTCCGCCGAACAGAAATGGACAAAGAGCATATGTTCCTCTTCTATCTAAAGAACTAAGATAAGAATGTTTAACTGCAGCTTAGAAGTTTTATTTGGCAGATAATAAAATGCAGAAGAAGCCCTCCTTATTATCATCAGCCAAGCACCGAACAGCCAGCCACTACGACAGTTTATTCAAAGCACCATAATATTCTAGATTTTTACTGTTTTATAAGCAAAGCACTCATGTTTGTTTTGGGTGCTATTTTCTTCTTGCTATTTGGCGTGCGTCAATAATAGCTAGCAGCAGCTAATTTTGTAATTGTGCCAATAACAAGAAACAATTAGAGAACGCACAACAAGAAGTGAAGAGAAGATGTGCAATGTCTTCCATGATTTCCCGATTACAACTTGGGAAAGAAACCAGTGTCAACTCTCTTAGATTGCAATATCTTCAAAACCACTTCATGACTACCAGCTAAAACTACCACAACACCACAAGTTCAGGACTCGAACACTCAAAACACCGTCTGAACAATAGACTCACCTATTCTCCTTAGAATGTGGAATCACCGAGCAAAACTTTGTCGGAACAAAGCAAGGCCTGCCCACATGCACAAGGCCAACCCCAGGAGCAACTCGATCATCACCTGTATGGTCAGAAGCAAACATTAGCCAAAGCGTAACAATTTAGTTGGCAAGAGCAAAAATAGGATCAACAAACAAAAATGTTTTACATAATCTTTGGAGCTAGCATGTCAGGACTCAGGATACTTCATCTCATAAGCATGCCCAAATTTTTCAGTACTAGCAGAAAACTTCTAGCCACTGCACTAATATAAACCGTTGTGTCTTTGTATTAAAAAGGTCAAGGTGAAAGTGTTTTACACAATTGTTACACAGCACGGGTGCAGGGTATTCACACTGGGATATCCCTCACACTGACAGCAGTGTTTTTGCACTGTCTAGAATAACCTACCCTGATGGCACTTACTATGTCACTGTAAACAACCTATATGATGCACACTGACAGTAAAACACATCCCAGCCCCCTCTATGATATGTGCAATTAGTAGGCTTACACATTCATCACCAGATCCCCACATATGAGCAAAGTTACTACCTTAAATTACCAAGGTAGATAGAGAGCAAAGGTCCAAAACCAAGTTACTACTTGCTAAAGATAGGTCTGTACTGCCAATAATATATAGTACTGGCAAATAAACTGGATGTGAACTCTACTTGTAATGCATAATGTAATTATATATGGTATACGAGCGCAAAGCAATAATAGTCAATTACATTTCAAGTACATATATCTACTTTCATACACACACATATAACTTTGGTACAGCCAAAACTAATAATCTGAAATACTAGGAACCGCATGGACGAAGTAATTAGCGTCAAATAAGCTAGCAAACTTTTCACTAGTCACCACTACACAAGCATGCACAAAACCAGCGATTCTATCCAAAGATATCACATATATGCACATCGAGTTAGACTTGGACTCCTCAACCACTCCAATCACACAAAGCACCGCACCGGAAGAACCGAGAGGAGCACTCACATTGCTTCATTGTCACCCGGACGGAGCCCTTCTCTCGTGCTTCGCTCGTACATGCTCGTCGGTCGCTCGAGAACCGATTTGGTTGCAGCACTACCTGAAAAAATAGCACAGATGAGATGTGTAAGAGGAAGTAATCGTAAGCAGTAGAAGTAAAAGTAAAGATCAAGATAAATTAGAAAATCAGTGATCAGACACATTGACAACCAAAAAATCAAAATGATCATCCTGAGGCATGCTCCATTAGGCTCTATCTCTATGAGTAACTCGATCCAAAGGATGCAAATCAATAGGGGAAATGATCACACTGATACATAAGTGACAGAGAATTAAAGGTCGTGCGAGGTTGGAATTCATAACTGAAAAAACACAACAACTAATGCCACAGAACTGACATAAACAAATAATTATTGCAGATCGCGATGGCTAACAAAGAGTAAGAAATAACTGTTGCAAATCGCATGAATAGAAATTAGCACGCCAATGCTCAATCACAGCAGAGTTTAATCCCCACATTTGATCAACAAATTTTGCAGACCAAAAGAACATACAGTTTGGGAGGATCCTACAGTACAAAACGCCTATAAACCCAAAGTGGTTCACTAGAGTTTCACCATAATATCAACTATTCCAAAATCCACGGCATCGATCTGCTGATTGAATTTGTTAAATTCATAGGTTGAGAACTGTGAAACAAAATACTTGCCAACTACAAAAATCAATGGCCTCATTTGCTATGCAATCCCCCTATCAATCCCCTCCTACCCCAACACACGCACCCACCCAATGGCACAGTCGATTGTAGTATATACAGTGACATCTCTGCTTTACATCTAGATTTGATCTCAAGAACTTGCTGCCACACGCATACTATTCCCCACAGATCATCTTCCATTACCCAGAAATTATATCTGGCAAACCTTCACGATTAACTCAATTGCTGATTCAACACCGCATCACAAAAACAGTAAGGCAATATTGAGGCGCTATAATCTAAATTGCACTAGCAATTTTAAGTAAATCTGATCTGATTCCAGCAGCACCAAGCTAAATTACGAAACGTCTAACCGCCGCTGCATCCATCAAACCCAATTCCCAAACTCGTACGGACCACAAAATTAAGAGCTCTGCAGTGAGATCTCCCCCTTACCTCGTCCGTCTCGTAGTCGGCGTTCGAGGGCGGCGGTGGCGGCGGGTGCGCCCCCTCGTCACCGCCGCCGTGGCCGTCCACCCGTCTTCTCGCCGCAGCTTCAGCTCCTCCGGCAACCTCCGCCTCGCGGCCGCCGCCTCCTCCTCCGCCGGGGGAGACCCGGTCTACGGGGAAGCGGGCACCATCGGAACCCTAGGGGGCGCGGGGGTGGCGGGGCCGGTGGCTTGTCTCGCTCCGCAACGGCCAAACCCGAACGGAGAAGAAGAAGAGAGGAAGGGAGGAGAGGGGAGACGTGCGCGTGCCGGATCTGGCGTCTGCAAGCCCCATGGCCGGGGGCCCACTGCCGCGCATGGCCACTACGAGCAGCAAAAGCGATGAGGGGTCAGGGGAGGCGACAAGGGAGGGGAAGGCGAGGAGGAGGTCGGGAAAGGCGAGGTGGAGGCAGCGGGTGGGCGCGCGACGCGGGAGAGGAGTGACGGTGGTGGTGGGCGGGAGGTAGAGGGCGTGAGGGTGGGAGGCTGGGAGCGGTGGAGGAAGAGAGACCTGAGGGCTAGGGTTTCTACCGGTTAGATTTTATACATACTGAGATCGAGATGGATGGCAGAGATTTGTTGGATCGGAGATGAACGGCAGTAAGAAGTCGGGCCTTAGCACAAACGTTCCTTTCTAGCTTTCATGGCCCATTTCACTATGTTCTTTTTTCTTTTTAATTTACTTTCACCATTATAAAGTAACATGTAAAATAAATGTGTTATATACAGTAAATCATCGTTTATATGTAATAGAATTCATATAATTTATCTTGTAAAAGTTTCAATAATTTTCTAATTCATTTACTATTTTCGACCATTTAAATGAATTTTTGCATGCTTGTTGAAAGTAATTACAATGTGAACTAAAAGCATCTCAAATAACTTACAAAAAATTATCAAAAATATATGCTTTGTGAAGCAGAGTTTTTGGCCTGATTAGTATTTTTTTTTTTGCATTTTCAACTAATTGATGCGTAAGAGGAAGTAATCGTAAGCAGTAGAACAAATTGAGGTGCATACAAGTTTCATAAGATTTTACGTGAATTGAACTATACATTCATTTTCTTTTTCATTTTTTTGCAATATAACGTAATATACAAAATTCATATGGTTTTGATAAAATGAGATTATAGATGTTCACAAATAGGACACAAGTCTCACATAGTTTCCTACAATTGAAAACAAACTTTGAGATTTGAACAACTAATAACGTGACCAAACTTGTATGCACCTCAATTTTTGACACCATCTCACGTTGACCATAACAGTAGAGAATATTAAGTTATATTAGTGATTATTATGAAAAAACATGTTTTTTATATTCTCAATTTAGTTGGAAAAGATATGTTGTATGAAAAGCAATCAAGAAATAGTAATAAGATACAAACAAATGGCACAGAGTAAAACATCTCGATTTTAGAAAAAATTAGGAAAAAGAATCAACCGATTTGGAGTTCGTACGAGGAAGAAAAACAGTTTACAAGTTTTATCTGAAGATTAAAAACAGAAATTCGACTTGCTATGAACTGAGATGAACAAGTGTGTTTTCTCTTTTTAATCTTTGACTAAAACTTGTAACTAGTTTTTCTGCCTCATACTAACTCCAAATTCGATGATTCTTTTTTCTAAAATTTTATAAAATCATGCTTTACCAAGATCTGCAACTTTAACAAATGAAAAATGTTTTCAACACCAGTTTATTAGAGGTAATTCAAACGTACATCTCGAATTTAGATGAATCAACTAGATTCTTGCTTTAGATGAATCAAATCGGACAGAGACCAAACTGATCTACTATGACAGGTAACAAACACCAATATTCCAATCATTAAATAATTGAGTATCACCATGAGATAGTTGTGTGTAATTTACCAAAGAAAGTACAGGTGGCAAGCATATACTGAAAGTTGATAATAAAAGAGTAGTGAACAATATAATGTGTTGACATCTGACAACAGAGGAATAGAGCTAGACAATACCAACATGAGTACATAATCACTATTGTTGGTACTGAATGGCATAAATAAAGTGAAATCACTATTGCATTTCTCACTATCAAAGTACATAATCACTCTTTTAGCAGTTAATTGTACATGTGTAGCTAGATGAACCAATCAGGTCATAACAGGTTCAGTTCTATATAATTACATCTACTTAACAAGGTAAAAACCCACAGGTTCAGACATTTAGTTGGCATTTGGTCACATTCAGTTGACATCATTTGCCTTTGGCTGAGCCATCATTGCCATCAACAGAAAGTCAAAGAATTAATTAGAATACAAAAGTGTGGAATTAAGTATATACCATAGTGTGCCATAGCATTGCTCTCGAAAATATTTCCATAAAAAATTCATATGGTTTTGATAAAGTGATATTATAGATGTTCACAAATAGGACACAAGTCTCACATAGTTTCCTACAATTGAAAACAAACTTTGAGATTTGAACAACTAATAACGTGACCAAACTTGTATGCACCTCAATTTTTGACACCATCTCATGTTGACCATAAAATTAGAGAATATTAAGTTATATTAGCAATTATTATGAAAAAACATGTTTTTTATATTCTCTTTTTAGTTGGAAAAGTTATGTTGCATGAAAAGCAACCAAGAAATAGTAATTAAGATACAAACAAATAGCACTGAGTAAAACATCTCGATTTTAGAAAAAATTAGGAAAAAGAATCAACCGATTTGGAGTTCGTATGAGGAAGAAAAACAGTTTACAAGTTTTATCCGAAGATTAAAAACAGAAACTGCAATTGCTATGAACTGAGATGAACAAGTGTGTTTTCTCTTTTTAATCTTTGACTAAAACTTGTAACTAGTTTTTCTGCCTCATACTAACTCCAAATTCGATGATTCTTTTTTCTAAAATTTTCTAAAATCATTCTCTACCAAGATCTACAACTTTAACAAATGAAAAATTGATTTCGACAGCAGTTTATTAGGAGTAATTCAAACTTACATCTCGAATTTACACTATCACTTTAGGAAAACTCGAATTTCAACTAGTCACCTTGTTCTACAAATTGGCATAACATCATGTTTTTGTCCCAAAATATTGCCATAAAACATTTAAGTGGTTTGAAGAAAGTAGGATCATTCATTGTTCACAAAAGGATACATCTCTTCTTAGTTTCCTAAAACTCAAAGTCAAACTTTGAGATTTCTGTACCTCATTATAAGTTTGAACTTGTATGCACTTCAAACTTGGAGACAAACTTATGTTGAGCATAATATGATCAAATATGAAGTTGCATTATCAATTCTCTTGCAAAAACTTGGTTTTTCTGTATATATATATACACACACACATACTCGATAGATGAAAACAAGTCATACTAAAAAGTTCAACAAATTTCAATTAACATAGAAACAAACATCACTAAATGAAAGTTCGTGATTTTAGAAAAATTTGGGAAAAAGAAACATAAGATTTGGAGTTCATATGAAAGAGAAAAACCAAACACAACTTTTAATTCAAGATTAAAAAGAAAAAGATGAACCCTTAAGGTGTTCTTCAATTTGTAAATTTCGGATATAAAATGCAACCCTAACCAACATGTTTTTAATATATATATATACAAACTTCTGCAAGTAAACACAACTTGACTTGTAACTCAGTGGTAACTCATCTTCCTCCCTACCCTTAGGTCGTGGGTTCGAGTCCCCCATCGGACGCTTTTTTTGAATGCGGGATATATTTCAGAGGGGTTGGGCCAATGTGGCGTTGTGGCCCATGCGTCGGCTGGGCCTTTGTGGGGCTAGCGGCCCATGCGGTGTTGGCGGGCTGGCGGCCTAGTGGCGAGCCCGGCGCCGGCGGCCGTGCGGTCGTTGGGCCATCTTAGCGTAGGCGGCCCATGCGGCCGGGCCGCAGCCGAGGTGGCAGTGTGGTGGGCCCCTGGTGGTCGCGTGGTGGTGACGTGGCGCCTGGGTGAGGTGACGCATACGTGGCAGTGAGGTGGGCCCCTAGCGTTCGCGTTGTGGTGACGTGGCGCCTGCGTGGCAGTGAGGTGGGCCCCTGGCGCTCGCGTGGTGGTGACGTGGCGCTCGCGTGGCAGGTGTGGTGGGCCCGGGCGCTCACATGGTGGTGACGTGGCGCCCGGGTGAGGTGGCGCCGCGTGGCGGTGAGGTGGGCCCCGGCGCTCACGTGGTGGTGACATGGCGCCTAGGTGAGGTGGCGCTCGCGTGGCGGTGAGGTGGGCCCCCGGCGCTCGCGTGGTGGTGACGTGGCGCCCGGGTGAGGTGGCGCTCGCGTGGCGTGAGGTGGGCCCCGGCGCTCACGTGGTGGTGACATGGCGCCAGGTGAGGTGGCGCCGCATGGCGCGAGGTGGGCCCTCGGCGCTCGCGTGGTGGTGACGTGGCGCCCGGGTGAGGTGGCGCTCGCGTGGCGGTGTGGTGGGCCCGAGGCGCTCACGTGGTGGTGACGTGGCGCCCGGGTGCGGTGGCGCCGCGTGGCGGTGAGGTGGGCCCCGGCGCTCACGTGGTGGTGACGTGGCGCCTGCGTGGCAGTGTGGTGGGCCCCTGGCGCTCACGTGGTGGTGACGTGGCGCCTGGGTGAGGTGGCGCGTGCGTGGCAGTGTGGTGGGCCCTTGGCGCTCACATGGTGGTGACGTGGCGCCAAGGTGAGGTGGCGCCTGCGTGGCAGTGAGGTGGGCCCTGGGCGCTCACGTGGTGGTGACGTGGCGCCAGGGTGAGGTGGCGCCTGCGTGGCAGTGTGGGTGGGTCCTAAGTGCGGGTGAGGTGGCTGTTTTTTACGGATCGCGACGAATCTGCTAAAACGTCACAGTGTTGTGGGCCGTATTGCGACGAATTTAACAAATCGTCATGATGGTTTGGGCTTCAATATCCATCCATGCACGTCCGTGACGAAAAAATATGAATACGTCGTAGAATCGCGACAAACTAAACAAATCGTCGCAGTGTTTGTGACGAAAAAAAAGGAATACGTCGTAGAATCGCGACGAATTTAACAAATCGTCATAGTGTTTTGGGCTTCGATGCAAATCCGTGACGAAAAAAAGGAATACGTCGTAGAATCGCGACGAATTAAAGAAATCGTCGCAGTGTTTTGGGCTGCAATGCACATTCGTGACGTTTTCTGAAAACGTCGCGGAGAAAGCGTCACAGATTAAATAGTTTCTTGTAGTGGGGCCTTTGTAAATAAGCACATTATCTCAATCGTAAACATTTGATGGTACGAAATGAAGTTTTTTTTGCTTATTGCGCTTTTTTGTTTCTCCTTCTTCCTGAGTAGATTTTACTTAGGGGAGTTCGATTTTCGCTGGGGGCCTGCTGGGTTGGAGGCGAGAGAGAAGGGCCGTATCCTCGCGGCGTAGGCTATCTCTGACTCGCGCGCTCCTTCCGCTGGGCTGCCTGCGCCCTGCTCAAATCGTTGCTCGAGGTTGAAGTAGGAAACAAATTTAGCGCGTGTGAGTTGTTTTTATTTTTGCGCGAAAATGGGACCATTTTGGGGGGGTGCCCCCCGCAGTAGCCCCCGAGGGTAACTTGGGTTTCAGGGGAAAGCCGAGTTGCCCTTTTATTAGACTTGAAGCATTTACATAGTTGTTTACCAACTGGGGCGTTGGTCGTACGGTTTTTACAACAAAAATACTTGGAAATCCTAGCTAAGGGTAGAAGCGACGTAGCTGTTGGATGTTCCAAGCGTTGGTGAGCTCTTCACCGTCCTCGTTGGCCAGCTTGTACGTGCCTGGCTTGATTGTCTTCACCACGACGTAGGGTCCCTCCCATGGGGGCGATAGCTTGTGGCGCCCTCGGTTGTCTTGGCGCAGCCTTAGGACCAAATCCCCTTCACTGAAGTCCTGTCGACGTATCTTGAGTGCTTGGTAGCGTCTTAGGGACTGTTGATACCTTGCGGAATGCATTAAGGCTACGAGGCGTGCCTCGTCCAGCTGGTCCAGCGAGTCCTCGCGGGCTCGCTGGTTAGCATACTCGTTGTAGCCTCGAACCCTGGGTGATTCGTATTCTAAGTCCATGGGGAGGACGGCCTTCGCGCCATGGACTAGGAAAAACGGGGTGAACCCGGTGGCTCTGCTCGGGGTGGTCCTTAGGCTCCACACAACCGCTGGTAGTTCTTGGAGTCATTTTCGCCCAGATTTGTTGAGCTGGTCGAAAATTCTGGGTTTAAGGCCCTGTAGGATCATGCCGTTGGCACGCTCTACTTGGCCGTTGGTCCGTGGGTGTGCCACGCCCGCCCAATCCACGCGGATGTGGAACTTGTCGCGGAACTCCAAGAACTTCCGCCGTGAACCGGGACCCATTGTTCGTGATGATGGAGTTTGGCACTCCAAAGCGGTAGACGATGTCGGTGAAAAAAGGTTACCGCCGCTCCGCCCTTAGATTCGTGATGGGGCGCACCTCCACCCACTTGGAGAACTTGTCGATCGCGACCAGCAAGTGGGTGAAGCCCCCGGGCGCCTTCCGCAGGGGCCCGACGATGTCCAGCCCCCGCACGGCGAATGGCCATGTCACGGGGATGGTTTGCAGGGCATGGGCGGGCAAGTTGGACTTGCGGGCGTAGAACTGGCACCCTTCGCAGGTGCGCATGATCTCGCTGGCGTCGGTGACCGCGGTAGGCCAGTAAAAGCCCTGGCGGAACGCGTTGCCGACGAGGGTGCGGGGCGCGGCATGGTGGCCACAGATCCCCACGTGAATGTCCCGTAGGAGCTCACGCCCCTCGGGAATGGGCACGCACCGCTGTAGGATGTCGGAGGCGGCGCGCTTGTACAGCTCGCCGTCGATGAGGGCAAAAGATTTGGCCATCCTGGCGATGCGCCTGGCCGCGGCCCGGTCCGCGGGGAGTTCCCCTCGAGCGATCCAAGCGATGTATTTTTCGCGCCAGTCCTCTTGGGCAGGAGCCGGCTCGATGTCCATCGCGTCGGCCTCGTGGGAGCCGTACCCCTCGAGGAGGGAGAGCACGTACGCCTCGTTCGAGGGGTCCTCGTCCATGGGTTCCGTACCCGCTGGATTCGAGGGAGCCCCCGAGGGTCCGTCGTGACTCAAGGGGTAGGGCTCGAAGACGACCGAGGGTTGCGCGATGTCGCGCGCAAAAACGTTCGGGGGAACGGTGATCTGCCCGGACGCAATCTTGGCCAGTTCATCTGCCTCATCGTTGTACCGGCGGGGCACATGGTTGAGCTCGATGCCATAGAACTTGTCCTCGAGGGCCCGCACGGCCTTGCAGTAGGCCTCCATCTTGTCGTCATGGCAGCTCGCGTTCTTCATGGCCTGATCGATCACGAGCTGCGAGTCCCCCCGCACGTCGAGGCGCTTGACGCCTAACTCAATGGCGATTTTGAGGCCACAGAGAAGGGCCTCGTATTCAGCCATATTGTTAGACGCGGGGAAGTGGAGGCGCACTCGCGTAGCGCATGTGCTCCCCAAGGGGTGACACGAAGAGCGAGCCCGCGCCCGCCCCCGTTTTCATCACTGAGCCTTCGAAGAACAGAGTCCAGCACTCCGCTTGGATCTGCGGCGGCGGTAGCTGTGTATCCGTCCACTCAGCGACGAAATCAGCCAAAATTTGGGATTTGACAGCCTTGCGCGGGGCGTAGGCGAGCGTCTCGCCCATCAGTTCTACGGACCACTTGGCGATCCTTCCCGCGGCGTCGGGGTTGCGGATGATCTCTCCTAGCGGAAAGGAGGAAACCACCGTGACGGGGTGGGCCTCGAAGTAGTGGCGGAGCTTGCGCCGCGCAAGGACTACCGCGTACAGCAACTTCTGGACCTGGGGGTAGCGCGTCTTCGTGTCTGACAGGACCTCGCTGATGTAGTAGACCGGCCGCCGTACGGGCGGGGGCGTGCCCTTCTTCCGTGCGCTCCACGACGATCACGGCGGCCGACCACCCGGGTGGTTGCGGCCAAGTAGAGGCGGGGGGCTCGCCGTCATGCGGCGGCGTGAGGATCGGGGCGTGCGTTAGAGACGCCTTCGGCTTGTCGAGCGCCTCCCCGGGCCTCGGTGGTCCGGGAGAAGCGCTCGTGCCTCTTCGCGGGCGGTAGAGGGGCAGGCCCTTCTCACCGAGCCGCGAGATGAAGCGGCTCAAGGCGGCGAGGCACCCCAGCACCTTCTGCACCCCTTTGAGGTCCCGGATCGGACCCATTCGTTCGAGGGCCGCAACCTTTTCGGGGTTGGCCTCAATTCCCCGCTGGGAGACAATGTATCCCAGGAGCATGCCTCGCGGCACTCCGAAGACACATTTTTCGGGGTTTAACTTGACCCCATTGGCCCGTAGGCAGTTGAACGCGACGCCAAGGTCGCCAACTAGGTCGTCCGCCTTCCTGGTCTTTACGACGATGTCGTCTATGTACGCTTCGACCGTCCGCCCGATGTGATCCCCAAAAACGTGCTGCATGCAACGCTGATATGTTGCACCCGCGTTTCTGAGGCCAGACGGCATCGTGACGTAGCAGAACGTTCCGAACGGCGTGATGAACGAAGTCGCGAGCTGGTCGGACTCCTTCATTTTTATTTGATGGTATCCGGAGTAAGCATCAAGGAAGCAAAGCAATTCACACCCAGCCGTTGAATCGACGATTTGATCAATGCGTGGCAAAGGAAAAGGAACTTTAGGACATGCTTTATTAAGACTAGTGTAGTCTATACACATCCGCCACTGTTGACGGTGAAAATCCGTCAACCTAGCCATGAGTTTACCTTCGGTGTTGGCATGAGTTTTATACCTTATCCATTGGTACTAACCCCCGTGGTATAACAAGTTCACGTGTGCATGTCGGTTTTGGAGTTTAATGTTTATGCAGGGATTTAGTGTTGAATGCAAGACTTTCGGGATAAGTTCATCAAGCACCTCATGACAAGACCTTGAAGTCCTGAACAAGTCATGCAATGAAGCAAAATTAACTCCAAGAAGCGGGGGCTTGATCCGAGAAGACGACGGACTCCGGGGGACCCGACCGGAAAAGTCTTGCCGAATCTTGCAAGACAAGGAGTTGAGTCCAATTCGGAGAGAAACCGACGACATGGACCTACATGCGAAGGGGGAAGCATCCGGGAAGCAAGGGAACCGACCTCGGGCAAAGGAGCCCACGGGGGCCGGGCCTAAATGGGCCCGGGCGGCCGGCCCGGTCCGGTCGGCCCAGGCCCATTTTGGGCCCAAATTCGGTCTCCTTTGCCCTAGCCGCCAATCGGGCTATTTATAGTCCCCCGACCGAGAGCCACGCGAGGGGAAGATTTCGTATTCCGCCGCCGAGGAGCGAGAGAAGCTTGAGGGACACCAACTTGAAGATGAGGGTCGTGCTAGTTGTCTAGGGTTTCCACGGCCGACGTGGGAACCTTGCATGGAAGACCACGTCGGAGCTCCGAAGCGAGGATCAAGATCGAGGGAGGGCCCCGGTGGTGATCTTGTTCATGTAATCATTCATGGTGAAGTTTGTAAGTGAATCCGATTTCTAGCGATTAAGTGCCTTCTCGATGATTTTGTTTTCTTCTTGGTTTTGCTTCTTCTACGATCTAGTTTGCAGCTAGATTACATAGGGTGCTCTTGTAGCCGCGGTGGCTAGAGGTGCATACCGGACCGGCCAAGTGATTTCAACTTGTTCTATCGAACTCGCCCTAAGCTCCCCGCATGAATAGGGATACGTTGTGACAGAACGGGGGTCTCGAAAGGCGGATGTTTTCGGAGTCGGATGGGAAGGCCACGATTTAAAGATGCTTTTAATGAGATTCTCTTTGCTATCTTCATCTATCTTGTTTGGAGCTACAACATAAGCATGATCTAGATTCTCTAGATTGGTTATCTCTTGCTTTCTCTTGCTACCTCTTTAGTAGATTAGATTAGATTTGTTTTCTTTATGAGTTAGTAGATTAGATGCAATTTGTCTTCATAAGATAGCTTTACCTTGCTTTACTAGATTGAATCCTTGCGTTGCACATTGTTCCACGGATTCGATACCTTGGGTTCACCACTCGAGGGAAGAAGGGTCCCTTGACTACGACGGGAGACTTGTCCGCTTGCAAGTCACAAACGAACTTTGATACAACTATTAACCGTCAACAAGCCCCTTTTTCTGGCGCCGTTGCCGGGGAACAAGCAATCAAGATCCGATCTAGTATCGCTTATCTTTCATTCTTTCTTTTGATTTTCTTTTGCATCTCTTATGTTTGATCATCCCCAAAAAGAAAAAAAAATTCAATCTAATCTAGTTTTGATTAACCCTAGTTCTTATGTTTAGATTTTTGTTTTATTGCTAACCCTAACCGGAGATGGTTGGCTACCTCTCCAAGAAACCCAAACTTTTTTTGTGGATGATCCAGGAAAACTTTACAGGCAAAGGTGACGTGCAACACAAGCTCGAAGGACCATCAAAATCTCCAAGGGAATCACCCCCTCCAAGTCAAGACGCCGGAAGGCCGTTCAAGATCAACGAGGATGGAGAAGATGGAGACGGAGAAAGAAGCTCAACACCTAAAGGATGCCAAGGCAAGATCCACATGCGGGGTGTTCATCGTGATGAAGATGTTAGAAACGCAATTGGGACAACTTGCCGGACAACCGATTGGCGACAAAGAAGAATATCCGAGACAACTCCAAGGTCCCAAGACGGCGAAAGGCTACTCAAACTCATTCGGGAGAGATGAAGGATCACACTAGACCATGAAGATCACGACCGAAGGACCGGAGTTCGAGATGCCGAGCCACAAGGAAGATGTTGCATCCGTCAAGACCAAAGGACAAAGCCGCCACCGTGAAGACCAAAAAAATTGACTAAGCCAAAGTGGGTACCCAAGATTGCAACGCCTGCAAAGAGCGTTGATCCGGAGTAATCAAGTGAAGAAGTCTAGCCATGGACTATAAACGAAGCGCTAGGCGGGAGGCAACCCGTTTCGTCGAGTCAAGAATAAGCTACGGGAGGACAACCCGATTCCAGGTTTTTCGAGTCCTTTTAATTCAGTTCTGAATTTTGCTACGCAAAACCTTAGATTTAGATTGGTTGAACAATATTAGAGACATAATTCTTGGTTGAATATTTTGCTTGATCATAAACCCTTTACATGAACCATCCTATGTGTTTGTTTGCTTCTTTTCGAGAAACCACAACCAAAACCAAAAAAAATTCAGAACCAAACTCAACCTTTCATCCTCTTTATGATCTTGTGGTTGACTTGTTTTTCATGCTAAAAACACACGAGTAGAGCCACGACTTGTATCTAGATGTTATTTAAATTTCAGCATGTGGTAGGACTCGCGTGAACCTAGAAACTTGATTTTTGGTTGGTTTAAAAATCCATATCCTTGGTTTCTCTAAGATTAGAATTTTTCTAAGCCTCACTTAATTTTATTTCATTCAAAATCTCTCTCATCTAATCGAAATTAGGACCTAAACCTATGCCCCCATGATCAAGCTGGGAAAAGCTTGCTCTCAACCAATGAAGGCAAACTATACCGGTGAGACCGAAATTGACGTAATAAAAAAATATTTTCAACTTGCATTTGTTTATAATGGTTTAAAAACTTCTGTAAAATTATGTTCGAGCACTTGCATGGCTCTGAAAAATATTTTTAAATTTCGAAATTAGAGGAGTGCTTAGCCTTAAAGGGAGGCAATCTAGTTAACCTAACCATGCATGCACCATGTACATCACGGGATGCCCCTCCAACATATTTAAACCACATGCAAAGTACAAGCATGGGGGGGCAGCCAAGGCTTTGTTTTGTAGGAATACCATGGATGCATGTGAGGCAAGGGAGTATGGAAGTGAATCAAGCGAAAACATCAAGTGGAAGGAGCAATAATGCAAGCGAAGGAGTGGAAGGAACGTTTGGAAGGTGTACGCGATCACGAAGCAACATGAATGCACTAGAGAAGAACCGGAGCCAAGAGGAGGAGAGAGGTAAGTCTTTCATCCAACTCTTTGTTTGTGTGCTCTAGTTTGTAGGCCGGAATCACCTTAGACTTAGCCATCCACCGCGTTTGTTTCGTGCAACAAATCACATCCTTAATCCACTCAAAGTCCAGACTCCAAAATAATATTTGTGTACCTTGTTACCGGGTGAAAACCCTGGATATATATTTGTGAGGGAGAGTGCTGCAATCAAGGAAGAAAACTACAAGCCTTTTCACCAAAGAAGAAGGGATCATCGTCGTCTAAGCCATCATCGACAACCTCTTCGAGGAGGCGCTCGTTCCGAGTCTCCTTGGAGTATGGGGGAGGACACGGCACCACCGAGGAGGAATCGCACTCTTTTCCTTGGTGGCATGAGGGCCACACAAAACTCGTTTATTAGGTTTACCAAACTTCAATAACATATGGAGGAGCCGCCTGTCCAACCTCGCCACTTGACACGATCATCCGCTCCACCTCCATACGCTCCGCGGTATTCCGAAGGGTATGTCATCATGACGGAGGAGGAGAAGAAGCTCGCTCGCCTTGGGTAGAGGCTTGTAGCGAACGTCGACATCGACGACCAAGCTCTCCACATATTGGGTTTCACACGGGACACCGGTGCAATTCTCTAACGGAGTTTCGGCAAACACCCACAAGGAATTCGCCTAGGAAATTTTCGTGACCATGGCGCATACCCTTGATGAAGGAGTGCTGAGTCTCTCATTCCGTTGGAGGGAGCCCACAAGTGGAGAAGAAGGAAGACACCGTCAGAAGGGTAACCTTGATCAATGATGCTATTTCTAGCACCTTGATGGGGTAATCTCCTTTCATCCATGGGTTGCAATCGATCTTGAAATGTAATCATACTTTGTTGGATTATCTATCTATCATCTTGTGCTGAAAATACTTTAATGCTTAAGGCTAGCAACCATGCGGGTAAAGGGAGTAAGGGCTCCAATGCTTCCTTGGATCCATTCAACACAATCCCCGATAGATTAGATTGGTTTTCATGACTCGAAATGATTGCATGTTCTAGTATCGTAGACCCATGGGCGAGTGTCTCCTATTTTCAAAAGGGAGCTCCGGAACAAGTATGTGCATGAAAGGCACATGGGAAGGCTTTTGGAGTATGATCACAGGAAGAGACCATCAACGAAGAAATACTATCCGGAACCCCATCATCCAAGTGTGTCACTTTTGTGCAAGTGGATTTTTGGGGAGAATAAGAGAGACATAGATAACCAACACGGAGTTGAATTGGATTTACTCGCAGCCAATCAACCCTACTCACCTATGATCAACCGGTGGTGTTGTGGCAACATCGGATTCGGGAGATCGGGTTGTTACCTCTCCATGTTGACTATCTCTTTAAAACTGGATATTACAAGGAACCCAAATCATCTCCTACCCGAGACTTCCCTAGGAATATATGAAGAAAGGAAAATATAAGAGTGAAGATGAGAGAGGAGGCTTCAAAGTGGCCTAGGTGAATTTGCCCCTTCCGGATTTGAAGATTAAGACTTTTCTTGAGGGGAAGAAGATCGGTTAGAGGAAGGACTTCTTGTGCCGGTGAAGAAAAAATAATAATAAAAGAAAAGAATTATAGGAGAAGGATCTTCTATGGCCCAAGAAGGAGGTGCACAACAAAATTATGTTCCACCATTCGGAGAAATTCCGGCATCGCCAAATTACTACGGTGGTGTACCAATACAAGCATGGGGGAGTGGTGCAGCCATACCCCCACCATTTTTTTGCGGTGCCCAACGTAGCCTTTGCGGAGCCATATGCACACCTTCCTCAACCACAACAAAATGGAGCCACCATTGGAGGATACGCTGCAAGGAACATGCAAATTATTGCAGCCATCCAAACCAATGCAAACCAAATGGGTGAAGGAAATGCAAACGTCGCTTATGTGCTTGGACACCTTCACCTAGAACCGTCAGACAATTCATAGGAGGAGTGGTGCATTCCTATTACAAGTAAGGGTACAACAACCAAGACTATCAATATCAACCACCGGCGGAAGATTAGAGAGAGGAGGAGCTTTAGCTATCTTTCCTTTACCCCCTTTTCTTTAATTTTCAGCTTGTTTGCACCTATGTTTGCATAGTATTTTCAGCTTTGCTTTAATTTTCAGTTTTTAGTTTAAATTTTCAGCGTGTATATTAGTGTTTATTTTCATCATGAATAATGACGCCACCAAGTTTTTACCTTTGGTAAAGTTACAAAGTTTGTGCCATGATGATATATGATTATAATTGCTGCTTTGTTTATCTTTGTAATTGACTTATGCATGTTTGAACTAGTGCTCTCTTAAAAATACAAATCTGAAATTATCTAAATGCTAGCTTAATCTTCAGCGGAGGTTATGATTAAAATAAAGACCCATAGTGTTTTATGTGCTCTCAAGTTATGAATAGATTAAAGATGTCTTTTATGCTCAAAAGTATTGCTAACCTTGTCACAAATATGACTTGTGTGTTGCTCAACCTATCCAGAGCCTTGTATATATTTGAGTGCATAAACCTTAGTGTACAAGATTTATTTTTGAGTGAGTTATTGCAGGCCATGATTTCTCTGGCCCGAGACTAAGAAGCTGGTCATTCCGTTTTTGCGTATCTATCTTTTTGCTAGCCTTTTATCCGTGCATTGTGTATCCCCGCATCGGTGATCTCACAAACTTCGCCGGATATCCACCCTTAAACCAAATATCATCTTTTGTGATTACCTCCTTGACCACAACCTATCGTTGAGAATGGATCATCAATTCAAGGAAGATCGCAAGACGGGGCCAACGTTGAAGATTTCAAGTATCTCTCCAAGGAAAAATATCTCCGGTACCTACCTTATTTTTCGCCTCTTTGCTCGAGGACGAGCAACGTCTAAGCATGGGGGAGGAGGTAGGTACGGTGCAGTTTTAGAGTTCAAAAGGGAGTATTTTAAAAAATATATAATGATGAAAGAAAAAAAAATCCAGCGGTATTCATGACTTTCAAGGTATAAAAAATCAAAACTTCGTTGTGAAAGTCATGGACTGAATATATGACGAGAAAAAAAAATGAATGAATGAAAGAAAGAAAAGAATGAGAAATATGAGAAAGAAAAAATGTGCGTAAAGTAAATTCCCTAGCTCTCTAAAAGTGCATTCAAGGCTTCAAGTTAAAAAGATCCATTCTCATTTTCCAACCATGTGCAATCCGATAACGAGGACTTCGTTTGTGCCTCGGGATCACTCTTTGCCATTTGCACATGTCCACTCATCTAAAAGTGTGTGTATTTTTCTCTTTCCCCTCCTTGATTTAACATTATTTTCCAATGACCTTTTTGACGAGTCTCGGTAAGACCATGAGAAGCTTGTCTTGTTTTGACAACACCTCATTTATAAAATCTTGTTAGGACTAAACTTTCCCAAAGCTCCATATAAAGCCTACCACATATATATGAGAGGGAAAGGAGTAGAATATATAGGCTTGAGAGACAATCGAGATGAGAGTTCATGAGCAATGCATGAGATGATTTAAATTTGTGAATTTGGTTTAGCTTTTCTTTATCTCGTTCTTTATTTCAAAAATTCTGAGGTCTATTTAAACTTTGTGAGCATGTTAATACTTGTGGGATAAGCTTAAAAAGAATCTACCCTCCGTAGAGTTGAAGGCTAGTACATTATGGAACTTTAACGAATTAAACTTTTGAGAGCATTATGTTTTTTTTCATGTATGATCAAGTGCAAGGTTAAACATTGTTTGGCAACGATGATATCCATCGAAGGCTTACTCGAGGACGAGCAAGGTTTAAGCATGGGGGAGATGTTGACGGTGAAAATCCGTCAACCTAGCCATGAGTTTACCTTCGGTGTTGGCATGAGTTTTATACCTTATCCATTGGTACTAACCCCCGTGGTATAACAAGTTCACGTGTGCATGTCGGTTTTGGAGTTTAATGTTTATGCAGGGATTTAGTGTTGAATGCAAGACTTTCGGGATAAGTTCATCAAGCACCTCATGACAAGACCTTGAAGTCTCCGAACAAGTCATGCAATGAAGCAAAATTAACTCCAAGAAGCCGGGGGCTTGATCCGAGAAGACGACGGACTCCGGGGACACGACCGGAAAAGTGCCGAATCTTGCAAGACAAGGAGTTGAGTCCAATTCGGAGAGAAACCAACGACATGGACCTACATGCGAAGGGGGAAGCATCCGGGAAGCAAGGGAACCGACCTCGGGCAAAGGAGCCCACGGGGCCGGGCCTAAATGGGCCCGGGCGGCCGGCCCGGTCCGGTCGGCCCGAGCCCATTTTGGGCCCAAATTCGGTCTCCTTTGCCCTAGCCGCCAATCGGGCTATTTATAGTCCCCTGACCGAGAGCCACGCAGGGAAGATTTCGTATTCCGCCGCCGAGGAGCAGAGAAGCTTGAGGGACACCAACTTGAAGATGAGGGTCGTGCTAGTTGTCTAGGGTTTCCCGGCCGAGCGTGGGAACCTTGCATGGAAGACCACGTCGGAGCTCCGAAGCGAGGATCAAGATCGAGGGAGGGCCCGGTGGTGATCTTGTTCATGTAATCATTCATGGTGAAGTTTGTAAGTGAATCCGATTTCTAGCGATTAAGTGCCTTCTCGATGATTTTGTTTTCTTCTTGGTTTTGCTTCTTCTACGATCTAGTTTGCAGCTAGATTACATAGGGTGCTCTTGTAGCCGCGGTGGCTAGAGGTGCATACCGGACCGGCCAAGTGATTTCAACTTGTTCTATCGAACTCGCCCTAAGCTCCCCGCATGAATAGGGATACGTTGTGACAGAACGGGGGTCTCGAAAGGCGGATGTTTTCAGAGTCGGATGGGAAGGACACGATTTAAAGATGCTTTTAATGAGATTCTCTTTGCTATCTTCATCTACTTTGTTTGGAGCTACAACATAAGCATGATCTAGATTCTCTAGATTGGTTATCTCTTGCTTTCTCTTGCTACCTCTTTAGTAGATTAGATTAGATTTGTTTTCTTTATGAGTTAGTAGATTAGATGCAATTTGTCTTCATAAGATAGCTTTACCTTGCTTTACTAGATTGAATCCTTGCGTTGCACATTGTTCCACGGATTCGATACCTTGGGTTCACCACTCGAGGGAAGAAGGGCCCCTTGACTACGACGGGAGACTTGTCCGCTTGCAAGTCACAAACGAACTTTGATACAACTATTAACCGTCAACAGCCACTTCCCATTCTTTTTCTTTACAAGCACGGGGTTTGCTAGCCACGTAGGGTGGAACACCTCCTTGATGAATCCGGCCTCGAGAAGCTTCCGCAGCTCCGCTCCGATTGCCTGTTGCCGCTCCTCGTCGAAGCGGCGCGGCCCGTTCGTCGCACGGCGCGGGCGTTTGGCAGGATGTCAAGGGAGTGCTCGGCGACTTCCCTCGGAATGCCAGGCATATCCGAGGGGCTCCACGCGATGATGTCGGCTTTGGCGTGGAGGAAGTCGACGAGCACCACTTCCTATTTGGGGTCGAGGGTGGAGCTGACCCTCAACGCCTTGCCCTCGGGGGCTGACGGGTCGAGGGGGACCCCCTTGGTGCCGCTCCGCGGCCTCGAAGGTGCGGCGTGCTTGGCGGCGGAGTCGAGGTCCTCGTTGACCATCTTCTCCCGGCGTGTTCACCAGCGCTTCATCCAGCGCCAGTGCCTCAGCGTGCTCCACGCACTCGACGTCGCAGTCGAACGCGTGCTCGATGGATGAGCCGACGGTGATGACGCCGTTCGGTCCCAGCATCTTCATCTTCAAGTAAGTATAATTGGGGAACGCCATGAATTTGGCGTAACAGGGTCGCCCAAGTATAGCATGGTAGGCCCCCTTGAACCCCACCACCTCGAAGGTGAGGATCTCCTTGCGGAAATTCTTCGGGGTGCCAAACCAAACTGGCAGGTCGATCTGCCCGAGGGGCTGGACCTGCTTGCCGGGCGTGATGCCGTGGAAAGGCTTCATGCTGGGCCGCAGCTGGTCCAACCCGATCCCCATGAGGCGCAATGTATGCGCGTAGAGGATGTTGAGGCTGCTGCCTCCGTCCATGAGGACCTTCGAGAACCGGGCGTTCCCGATGATGGGGTCGACCACCAGCGGATACTGGCCCGGGTTGGGGACACGGTTCGGGTGGTCCTCCCGGCTGAAGGTGATGGCGTCCTCCGACCAATTGAGGAAGGACGGAGGCGACCTCTCCGCAGCGAGGACCTCGTGCCGCTCCTTCTTGCGCTGGCGGGTCGACATGTCGACTGTTGGCCCCTCAAAGATGAGGAACACATTTTCAACGGCGGGGAAGCCGCCTGCGTCACCATCGCCTCCGTCTTTCTTGGCCTCTGCCTCCTTCGCGGCGGCACGGCCATAGAATTTCTTGAGCATATCGCACTGCTCGAGGGTGTGGTTCACTGGGGTCTTGTGGTAAGGACATGGCTTTTTCAGCATGTCGTCGAACACCCCCGGGCCTCGAGGGGCCGGTCGAGGGCCCCGTCGAGCCGGGTCAACAGCAAAGGCCTCGGCGTTGCCGCCGTCGCGCCCCTGCTCGCGCGCCTCGCGGTGCGGCTTCTTCCCCTTCTTGCCCCGCTTGTCGTTGCGGTGGGGCTCCTTGGACTTGCTGCCCTCCGCGGGCGCGTCCTCCGAGTGCTTGCCCTTCTTGCCGTCGAAGATCGCCCCCACGGCCTCTTCTCCGGAGGCGAAGCTGGTGGCGATATCGAACAGCTCATTGGAGTCCGCGGGCGGGCTGCGTCCCAGCTCCCGCACGAGGTCCCGGCACGTGGTGCCCTCGAGGAAGGCATGCACGATCTCGGACTGCGCCACGCTGGGGAGCTCCCTGCAGCGCTTGGAGAAGCGCCGTATGAAATCCCGCAGCGACTCGCTGGGCTTCTGTGTGCAGGAGCGCAAATCCCACGAATTTCCGGGGCGCACATACGTGCCCTGGAAGTTGCCCACAAACGTGCGGACCAGATCATCCCAGTTGTGGATTTGGCTGGCGGGCAAGTGCTCGAGCCATGTCCGGGCCGCGTCGCCGAGATGCAGGGGCAAGTTGCGGATGATGACCTCGTCGCTGGTGGCCCCGCCCAGCTGACAAGCCAAGCGGTAGTCGTTAAGCCACACGCGGGGGTCCGTCTCCCCGTTGTACTTCACGATGGTCGAGGGTTGGCAGAAGCGTTGGGGGAACGCTGCCGCGCGGATCTCCCGGCCGAACACACGGGTGCACGGGGGCTCGGCGTCGGGGAGCGGTCCTCGCCGCTGTCGTAGCGTCCACCCCGTCGAGGGTGGTAGCCCCTTGCTTCTCGTGCGTCCGCCCTGCTCGTGCGCCTGGCGTTGATGACGTTGCGGGCGTCGTCATCCGGGCGCCCTGCGTGCGTCAAGGAGCCGCTCCTTGGCCGGCGTGCGTCCTTGGTCGGCGGGTTGCCCCGCCGGTCCCCCGGCGTGCACCGAGGGTTCGCCTCCTGGTGCAGCTTCATCGTCCCGCGCATCTCCCTGTTAGCGGATGCGCGAGGCCGAGCTCTCGGCCTGCTGGACGGCCGCTTGCTCGATGAGAGTTTGCACCTCGCGGTGCAGGTCTCGAGCCTCGGGGGTCGAGGGTGCCGGCATGGCCCGCAGCAGTGTCGCGGCGGCGATGAGTTTTTGGCTCGCCCGCGGGGCGCGTCCGCGTTGTCGATGTTGGGGACGATGTTGATGCGGTCGCGGACACCGCCGGCCCGGCTCTCGTGCGCGTTCGCCGCGCACGGAGGCTTCCCCCGCCATTGAGGCGCGGAGCGCCCGCACCGTCCGTATTCCTCCGCCAACTTGGCCTCGAGCTCGTGGGCGTGGGCCAGCCGCGCGTCGGCGTCGGCCCCGGCGAGAGCGCTTGGCCCCGCGGCCGGGCGCGTGGCGATCCCCGGGGCAGGGGGTGATCTCACCGTCTCGGCGCCGCCCGCCGCGCCGGCCGGCATTGGGCCGGGTCGTTGGTGATGACGGCGTAGCACTCCCGCGCGGGGTCGTAGCTCCCGTGCCGGGAGTCGTCGGAGCAGCCGAACCAGTAGTCCGTAGCGTCAAGGAAACGCCTGAACATGACTGGGTCCGGCACGCCGGAGAAGTCCCACTCCGCGTACCCGTGGCGGTTGGCGGGTGGCAACGCGTCGATGGAGCCTAGGGACGACTCGTCCCCTGCTGAGGCACCGGGGTCCCTGGCGACGAAGACGTGGCGGCCAGGCGGAACCCTGCGCATCGTGGTGTTGACGTTGGCGTTGTAGGCCGACGTAGCGCCACGCAGCCCGATGGGGATGCGTGGTCCGGAGACCGTGCGCTGTCCCGCTGGGGCGGTGGCGGTCGTCGTGACGGTGGGCGCGCCGCGGGTGGCGGCGCGCTCGCCCGCCGCCGCTCGGACCGCGCCTCGCGCGAGCGGCGTCCCGGAGCGACGTCGGCGTCGTGGCGTCGACGGGCCCGCGGCATCCGTGCCCGCGGGCGCTGCGCCGTGGTGGTACGTGCGGCGGAGACCGAGCGGGCTCGGCCCGGCGCCGCGCGCGCGGAGCTCCTCACGGTTGGTGAGGCGCATGAGATAGCCGTTCCCTGTGGCCTGAAAATTCAGGTCCCCGAAGCGAATTTCGAACCCGGCTGGGAGGGGGTCCGAGCTACCCATGCAGTAGCATGTACCACGGTACTCAGTGCGGATCACCATGGAGGGAGTTGACGGAATGACCTTAGGCGCTCAGATCGCCCCACGGTGGGCGCCAACTGTCGGTGCGGAATATGGTCCCGACACTAACCGGAGAAAGCGCCGAGGTCTATCCCTCAATGGTCGATCTTTGTGTAACAAGTGACACAGAGTATTTATCCTGGTTCCGGCCGAGGGGGCCGTACGTCCAGCAGAGGCGTGCTCGAGGCACTATATTACTTAGCACCGGGGGTGCCTGTAGTGGGGCTGCTACAAGCAAGGCGGGAGAGGAAGCCTGGCTTCCAAGTCCCTGGAGGAGTGGCTGAAGATATTGTGGGAGAATTGGAGAATGAGTACGTGGTGTGCGGTGTGTTCCTGCCTCGTATGCTTCTGGGTCTGTCCCCCTGCGACTGGGGGATCGCCCCCCCTTTTATAGATCAAAAGGGAGGCGGATTACATGCGCGCCGCGCTATCTAGCTACGTGGGGAAACGCGACGTGCTATGCTGTAGAGTGGGCGGCCGTCCGGACGATCCTTGCAGCGATGTGGCCATGATGGCCTACCTTGTACCCGAACAGTGGCGGTTCGAGGGTAGAAGGGTGGCGGATGGTGGCGATGTCCTCTGATAGGCTCGAGGGAAGTGCTGACGTTGGCCTGTACGGGGCACAGGAGTAGGTAAAATGGCGTTCCTTCCCAACGCGCTTCACAGTGCTGGGGTTGTTGCTACAGCGCCTGGCGTGCGCCTGCACGCGCGGGGACGGCGGCCATGCTGTTACAGTGGCAGGGATGGTGATCCACCGGCCTAGCGCCTCCACCTAACCCTGTAGGGTCACAAGAAAGTGAATCGAGGGTGCAACCGGCCCCCCCTTCGAGGGCTCGGCGCGTCAGCCGTACTGGAGCAGGCGCACGGTGTCACGGGACTGACACCGGCCGCGCTGCACAGTCCCTCCCCACAGTGATGGGGATGGTCTCCTCCCTGGGGAGTTGGTGCGGCGGCACCGGGGCGCGAGCCTCGGGCGCATGATGGCGCCGTCCCACCGGTGTCAGGGCGTTAAATGCCCGTGTACGGGGGGCCGGCGCACGCGTGAGGGGCGCCCTCGAGCGTGGCGGACCCCGGTCGAGGGTGGGGACGTGCCCTCGAGCGAGGCGGAACTCGCTCGAGGGGGGAGCGAGCCCTCGAGCGGGGGCGGAGCCCGCTCGAGGGGGAGTGCCGCCCCTCGAACGGGGCGGAGCCCGCCCGAGGGGGCGCGCATCCTCGAGCGAGGGCGGAGCCACGCTCGAGGGGATCTCTAAGAGGGCCGCCTTGATGGGCCGTCGGGGTCCCTGCGGCTTGGGCCGTTTCCTGCAGGGTTAGGCAAATTGTGCTTTGGCTTTGTTGCGGGTTTTAAGTGAGGATTTCCCCATTGTTTAAGGGGACCCCTAGGGCTGTCCCCGACACCCCACTTAAAACCTACAAAAAGCCAAGGCCAAACACGTCTCGCTTAAACACACGGGGCATGGCCCACGCCGCGGTGGCCCCTACGGCCCACCAAGGCGGCCCACTCAAACATCCCCTCGAGCAGGCTCCGCCTCGCTCGAGGGCACACACCTCCCTTGAGTGGGCTCCGACCCGCTCGAGGGTGTAGGCCTACCTTGAGCGGGCTCCGCCTCGCTCGAGGGTTCACATCGCCCCCGAGCGGGCTCCGCCTCGCTCGAGGGCGCCTTGCATGCGCACGCCCATTCCCGTACGCGGGTACGGGCATTTAATGCTCTGACAACGGCGAGGCGGCACCATCATGCGCCTGGGACTCACGCCCCGGTCCTGTTGCACCAACTCCCTAGGAGGGAACCCATCCCCGCTACTGTGGGGACTGTGCGACGTGGCCGGTGCCAGCCCCGTGACGCCGTGCCGCCTACTCCTGTACGGCTAACGCGCCGAGCCCTCAAAGGCGGGCCGGCCGCACCCTCAATTTGCTTTCCCGTGACCTAGCAGGGTTATGACGTGATGTTAGGCCTGCGGGGCGCCATCCCTGCCACTGTTAACGGCATGGCGGCCGCCCCCGCGCGTACAACCCCACGCCGGGCACTGTGGCAACAGCTCCAGCGCTGTGAAGCATGCGGGAACGGAACGCCGCCATGCCTGCTGCTATATCCCGTACGGATCGACATCAGCAACCCCCTCGAGCCCGCCTGGGGACATCACGGCCATCCGCTACACTCCTACCCTCGAAGCTTCCACTATTCGGGTACAAGATACGCCATGATGACCAGATCGCGGCAAGGACCGTCAAGGCAGCCGCCTACTCTACGGCGCGGCGCACCACACTTCCCCATGTAGCTGAATAGTGCGGCATACATGTAATTCGCTCTCTCCTTGGCCTATAAAAGGAAGGCAAACTCCCCCGCCGCAGGGGACAAGGCAGAACGACAGGAGACAACAGCCGACAACACATGACACACCACACACTTGCTTTCCAATTCTCCCACAACATCTTCAGCCACATCACCAGGGACTTGGAAGCCACGCTTCCTCTCCCACCTTGCTTGTAGCAGCCCCACTACAGGCACCCCCGGTGCCGAGCAATATAGTGCCCCGAGCACACCACTGCTGGACGTACGGCCCCTCGGCCGGAACCAGGATAAAACTCTGTCTCTGATTGCTTGGCATCGACCATTGAGGGATAGACCTTGGCGCTTATCACTGGTTAGTGTCGGGACCATATTCCGCACCGACAGTTGGCGCCCACCGTGGGGCAATTGAGCGCCTAAGGTCAACCCACCGCCAACTCCCTCCATGGTGATCCGCACCGAGTACCGCGGCACGCGCTACTCCATGGGCAGCTCGGACCCCCTCCCTGCCGGGTTCGAAATCCGGTTCGGGAGCCTGAATTTTCAGGCCACGGGGAACGGCTACCTGATGCGCCTCACCAACCGTGAGGAGCTCCGCGCGCGGCGCCAAGACGGGTCCGCCCCAGCCGCCGCCGCGCGCGTCGCCACAACGCGGACACCGCCGAGGCACGGATGCCGCGGGCCCGTCGCGCGCGTCACGGTGTCGCCGCCGCTCCGGCCGGTGTTCACGCCGAGGTGCGGTCGGAGCGGCGGCAAGCCGAACGCGCCCCCCTCCCAATGCGGCGCACCCGTCGGCCACGACCACCGCCACCCCGGCGGGGGAGCGCGCGGTCTCGGGCCGCGCTTCCCCATCGGTCTGCGCGGCGCCACGACAGCCTACAACGCCAACGTCAACGCCACGATGCGCAGGGTTCCCCCTGGCCGCCACGTCTTCGTCGCAAGGGACCCCAGCGCCTCCGCCAGCGACGAGTCGTCCCTAGGATTCCTCGACGCATTGCCACCCGCCAACCTGCACGGATACGCGGAGTGGGACTTTTCCGGCGTGCCGGACCCAGTAATGTTCAGGCGTTTTCTCGACGCCACGGACTACTGGTTCGGCTACTCCGATGACTCCAGCACCGGGAGCTACGACCCCGCGCGGGAAAGCTGCGTCGTCATCGCCAATGACCCAGCAAACGCCACCGGTGCAGCGGGCGCCGGTGACGGGGAGGTTACGCCCGCCCCAGGGATCGCTCCGCACCTGGCTGCGGGACCAAGCACCCCAGCTGGGACCGATATTGACGCGCAGCTAGCCCAAGCTCGCGAACTCGAAGCCAAGTTGGCGGAGGAGTATCGGACGGTGCGGCTGCTCTGCGCCTCCATGCCAGGGGAAGCCTCCGCGCGTGGCGAACGCGTGCGGGAGTTGGGCATACTGGCCCGCGACCGCATCAACGCCGACTTCAACGTCGACAACTCGGACACGCCTCCGCGGGCGAGCCAGAAGCTTATCGCCGCTGCAACGTTGCTGCGGGCCATGCCGGCCCCCTCGACGCCTGAGGCGCGAAACCTGCACCGTGAGGTGCAGGCACTCATCTAGCAGGCGGCCGTCCAACAGCCCGAGAGCTCGGCGTCACGCATCCTCCAACAGGGGGACGCACGAGGTGACGGGGCCGCGCAGGGGGGCGAACCCCCGGTCCATGCGGGTGAAGCGGTGGAGCGACCCGCCAACCCGGGACGCACACAGGCTAAAGAACGGCTCCTCGACACGTGCAGGGCGCGGGACGGTGACGCTCGTAACGTCATCAACGCTCGACGGATGAGCAAGGCGGATGCGCGAGCGGAGGCAGGCTACCACCCTCGGCGGGGTGGACGCTACGACAGCGATGAAGACCGCTCTCCAACGCCGGAGCCCCCAGGGACCCGTGTGTTCAGCAGGGAGATCCGCGCGGCGGCCTTCCCCTAGCGCTTCCGCCAGCCCACGACCATCATCAAGTATAACGGGGAAACGGATCCCCGCGTATGGCTCAACGATTACCGCCTAGCATGCCAGCTGGGCGGGGCCACCAGCGACGAGGTCATCATCCGCAACCTTCCCCTGCACCTCGGCGATTCAGCCCGGACGTGGCTCGAGCATCTGCCGGCCAGTCAGATCCACAACTGGGATGATTTGGTCCGCACGTTCGTGGGCAACTTCCAGGGCACGTACGTGCGCCCCGGGTATCACCAAATAAAGATGAAGGAGTCCGACCAGCTCGCGACTTCATTCATCACGCCGTTCGGGATGTTTTTCTACGTCACGATGTCGTTCGGCCTCCGGAACGCGGGTGCAACGTATCAACGCTGCATGCAGCATGTTTTCGGAGACCACATCGGGCGGACGGTCGAGGCATACGTAGACGACATCATCGTAAAAACCAGGAAGGCGGACGACCTGGATGGCGACCTCAACATCGCGTTCGGCTGCCTACGGGCCAACGGGGTAAAACTGAACCCCGAAAAATGTGTCTTTGGTGTGCCGCGGGGCATGCTCCTAGGATACATAGTCTCCCAGCGAGGCATCGAGGCCAACCTTGAGAAGGTTGCAGCCCTCGAGCGAATGGGTCCAATTCGGGATCTCAAAGGGGTACAAAAGGTGTTGGGGTGCCTTGCCGCCTTGAGCCGCTTCATCTCGCGGCTCGGCGGAAAGGGCTTTGTCGGTGTTTTAGACCGGCAACCTACTACGGGGAGTACCCGAAGTAGATGATTGTGACTCGCCGAGATCGGTAACTCGAAGGAAGAGACACGTGGCACACAATTTAGACAGGTTCGGGCCGCGAGGTGCGTAATACCCTACGTCCTGTATGCTGCGTAGCTCTGGGTTGATAGGGCACGATTACAAGATGGTGCAATAGTGCGCCGTGGGTTGTAGGGGATTGTGTGAGATGAGATGATCCTGAGATCGGTCCCCTGCCTCGCCTTATATAGTCGGGAGAGCGGGGTTACAAGTCGGAGTAGGGAAAGAGTACTAGTCGAGTACGTCTAGGAGACTTCTATACAGTGCGGAACATGTACAGAGTCCTATCCGAGTACTACTCCTTTGCGGTCCTTGTACTCCACGCCTTCAGGTGCCGTGTAGCGCAAGCCGGGTAGTCCCAGGGGCCCACCGAGTAGTCGGTCCTGGTACCCACCGATGTAGTGGGCCCAGGGAGGTCCATACGACAAGCCCCCGAGTACTTTGTAGTCGAGAAGGATAGCTTCAAGTAGTCTTGACGGCCTTAACGAGTAGTCCTCAAGCGTCCCTGAGTGCTTCAAGTCAAAAGTCCTCAAGAGTAGTCGAAGCATCCCGAGGCTGGAATGTACTCCAGCTGATGTTTGAGCAATCTTGAAGTCTTCTCGAGTAGTCCCAAGCGTCCTTGAAATCTGCCTTCGAAGGTCTTCAAGAAATGTCTGTCTTGTTTTGAAGCCGAAGCGTCATGGAGATGCGATTTGCGAACCGCAATCCACATGGAGTAGCCCCACGAGCCTCGAGCCGCGGGCTCTGGCTGAGGGTCCATCCGAAGTCTTGGCAAGAAAATCCCGAAAAATCCGGAGAGAAAAAACCGAAGGACACGTGGCACGGAGCCCCCGAGCCTTGAGTCGAGTACTTCCTCTCGAATTGAAGGGTCTTCTTGAAGAATGTGTCCTGAGATGCTCTTGAGACTAGTCGCTGTAGCGAACATGGCCTCACATGCCATTAGTTCGGAGTTTGATTTTGGTGATTCATGACAACATGATCATTGGGACTAACCATATTGTTTGAGCATGTCTTTGTAGACATTTCTAGGTCCCAAGGATGCAAGGAAACCCCATGCAAAAATGCCAAAACAAAGGGTCAAAACCGAGCAAGAAAAGGAAAAGAGAAGACACCGTCGGATGAACCGACGGTCCCACATTTACAAGCGTCGGTGCAATCGTCGGACGAGTTGGTACACAGGGTGAAACCCTAGGTACCGTCGGATGAACCGACGGTCCATTTTCTACATGCGTCGGACGAGTTGCGGAGAGGAAGAGCAAGGAAGGCAGTAGCACCGGATGATCCGACGGTCTGAGTGAGGACCCCGTCGGTCTATCCGACGCCCAGTTTGAATCAAGACAGAGACGCGCCAAGACGAAGCCTTCGACCGGATGATCCGACGCCTTGGTTAAGGCACAGCGTCGGTCTATCCGACGGTCTGTTGGAAGCTAACAGTACCGACCTGGACGCAAGGCCTTCAGCACCGGATGATCCGACGTAGCGTCGGAGCATAGCGTCGGAGCAGTTGTGTCAGAGAACCTCAACGGCTACGTGACGTGGGAGGGGCACCGGATGAACCGACGCCCTGGAAAAGCATAGCGTCGGATCATCCGACGGTACCTTTTTCAGTGGACGTTAGCCAACGGCTAGTTTGATGCCTTGGGCTATTTATACCCCCTCCACTCACTCATTTGAGGTCGCTGGATTGTGTGGAAGTGCAGAAGAGTTCAAGACACATTCAAGATCATATCCAATCCATCCAAGTGCTTAATTGCTCATCCTTAGACTAGTGCATGCTTTGTGTGTGTGCTTAGTGCTAGGCTTAGCTTAGAGCTGAGTGAGTGCAAGGTTGTGCCAACCTTGTGAGGTGATTCTTGAGTGAATCCAGGTTGTACAAGGTTCGCCGGAAGCCTTGGGGCCTAAGTGGCTCACCGGCAATCGTCATCGACCCTCGGCTTGGTGTGGAGCGGCGAGGACACTTTGTGCGGGGGACGTGGAGACCCCCTTCCTTGGTGGAGAAGCTCCTTAGTGGAGGCGGCATCAAGGTGACCAAGGGAGCTTGACAAGTGCCTAAGTGGCTAGCCTTTGTGGCAAGTCAAGTTGGTGCTCTTGGGAGAGACTTGGTGGCCAGGAAGCAATACTCTTGTGTGAGTGCTTCAACAACGTGGACTAGGGGTGGCTTAGTGCCTACCGATACCACGGGATAAATCGCGTGTCAAGAGTTTGCTTCCTCTCATCCCCCTTTACGTTTCCGCATTTACTCTATTGCAATCTTTGCTTGTCTCTACATTCCTAGAGTAGTATCATGCTAGGATTGGCTATAGGTTGCAAACCTTCTTTTGGGATGGGAGTTTCACACTAGAACAACCGTAGTTGCACATATAGATAGTATGTTCTAGTTTACCTTTGCGCAAAATTAGTGAAGCCATAGGTTAAGGTTTTTAGTTGCCTAATTCACCCCCTCCCCCTCCTAGGCTAACGGGCATCCGATTCCTTACAAGTGGTATCAGAGCCGGGACTCACTTCCTTCACAAGGAAACGCCAATTCGATTGGTAAATTGTGAAAACCGGCTCATTGGAACGGTTAGGCTTCACCGCCTAGTGAGTTGCCCTATAGAGGAATGAAAGGGGTGGATACCTTAGGTTTGGCTCCACATTTCGATGGCACGGGCTATCCTCGGTGGAAGGTTCTCATGGAGGCCTATCTCCAAGCAAGGGACCTCGATGTTTGGAGAGTCACCGATGAGGGCATGAAAAATGGTACTAGAAAGGAAAAGCAATTTGATGTGATTGCTAAGAGTATCATTTTGTCCTCACTAGATGTAGGCGTTTTCAATAGAGTTTTTACTTGTGAAAATGCTCATGAGCTATGGAAAACCATCAAGGAGCAAAATGAGGGTTCAAAAGAAGTTGCTAATGAACGCTACGGTTGTCTCCTTGAGGAATTCAATAGCTTTAAGCAACTTGCAAATGAAAATGCCGAATCTATGTACTCACGCCTAAATGTGCTTGTCAATGAGATAAATGCCTTAGGTGTGAAGGACATCACGGACTTGAACATCAACCGCAAGATCCTTCAAAGTCTCCGGAAGCCCGACTATGACTTGGTGAAAGCAATCATCTACGAGAAGAAGCTCGAAGATTTGAAGCCATCGCATATCTTGAGCAAGATCATGGCACGTGAGCTTCAACTAATGCCCAAGTCAAAGAAGGCACCCCAAGAAAAGCCCCAAGAACCATCTTCTCCAACCACAAGCCATGCTCTCTCAAGCCGACAAGAGAAAATGTTGAGTAGGATGGCTACTCGTGGAAGCTCAAGCGAAGATGATGGTGATGATGGTGATAATGAAGATTCCTCAAGTGATGAAGAGGTTGAATCTATGGTGGCCGAGTACGTGAAGAAGATCTTCAAGTATGTGAAGAAAGTCAACATGTACGGCTACAACATCCACTTGAGAGAAGGGCGCCATCATCAACACATCAAGTTCACCAAGATTGAGCACAAGCCCAAAAGGAAGGTGGTCAAGGAGAGAAGACCAAGGCAAGAAGCAACCTTCGCCGTCCGCGAGTGGACAAGTGGTGGATCAAGTTCTTCTAGCTCAAGCGATGAATCAAGAAAGAACTTCACCACCCGCTTCATGCAAGGACATTCATCATCACACATGTGCCTCATGGCCAAAGGTATGGAAAGCAATGTAAGTGATGACGAATCCGACACCACCTCTCTCAATGATCTTGTTGAGCTAATCCATGAGCAAAAAGGAATGCTTGAACAACAAGCTAATGAAATTAAAGAACTCAATGCTCTCAATGATCTTAGTGACACCCTTGCTACAAATTATGAACATTTGTTGTGCAAATTCAAATTGCTTAGCAAGGAGTGTGAGGAGCTAAAATCTAAGCTTGAGAGCAATGAGACTAAAACAAGTAATTCCTTTGAGCTTAATGAAACATCTATCCCTTGTGCAATTCCTATCTCCAAGGTAGATGCTTCAACTTCTTGCATTGATTTAATTGATGAATCTTGCTCACCATCTTGCAATGAGAATGTTGTTGTAGAATCATGTGATTATCTCATAGGCAAGGAAAATGATGAGCTCAAGCAAGAAGTGAAATGGCTCCGAGAAAGGTTGGCAAACTTGATGGGCAAGGGCAAGAATGATGAAGAACAAGTGGACATCTCTCAAGACATGAAGAGCCAAGTCCAACCTTCTCAAGATAACCGTGATCACATGGTGAAGAAGCTTGAGAAGGGTGCAACCGTGACTTGCTACAAGTGTCATGAGGAAGGGCACAAGTTCTACAAATGCCCCCAATTTGTCAAGAAGACGGACAAGGGCGCAAAGAAGAAATTGAAGCCCACCATCAAGAGCTCCCTCATCTACACCAAGCCCAACCGCAAGAACAAGACCAAGAGCAACACCTACGTCATCAAGAAGAAGGCAAATGGCAAGGTGGTTGCACACAAGGTTGGGAAGATGAAGGAAGAGCGGGGTTGGAACCAACCTATTTGGGTGCCCAAGGAAGTCATCACCAACATGAAGGGGCCTCAAATGGTTTGGGTTCCAAAGGCCACTTGAAGGCCTTAAGTGCGGGGACTTGGGAGGCTTGGCACAAAGAAGTTGCGGAAATTCATGCCTACAAGCCAAGCTTGCAAATTGGACATGTGTTGCCCAAGTTCCCCGATTGAGGTAATGGAAACTAGAACCCATCTCTTGCATCATTGTAGCTCCATTGCCTTGTTTAGGTTGCATTTGTTGCAATGTTTACATATGGTAGGTTGCTTGTGTCATGTGCTAACCCATGAGCAATCTACATGGTTTGATTAGTGTGTAGGAAAGCTACACTTGTTCTTTCATGGTGCATGTTTTCATATATATCTTTTTGCATCATGAGCAAGCTATAGGGTAAGCTTCCCTTTGTTGTCATAAACAAGGTGCATACATATGGTTGGTGATTCAAACACTAAATGCACACATTTAGGGGGAGCTCATCCTATGGTTTGATTATGGGACTAACATTGTTTCAAGCTTATCTTATGTAGTTCCTTAGCGACGCGTTCCGGTGCGGTGTTTCATTCTAAGAGAATGCTATTTCACTCTCAATGTGATCTAACATCTCTAAAAGAGTGAATATAGCAATATGAGCTTCATGATATTGAGTCATGACCTTGCGAGCTTATGTCTCTATATAAGTTCAAAGGCAATGTACTCATACATTCCTAATCCTTGTGGTACCCCAAGTGTCTTCTTGCAAGCTTCTTCCAAGTGGTGTCACCTAGTGATATCATTTCCAAGTGGCTCATCTCAATGTGGTGCCAACAAGGTAGAGAGAATCATCCCGGAGGTATGCAATAATCAAAAGACTACAAGTGATATCTACAAGTGGTAATGTAACAAGAACCCATTTGTTTTATCTCTTGTCCTTTAAGCTACCTCTTCGCATGATATGCTCTAAGCTTCCTTGTTTTACAAGTTTGTAGTTGTGCACTTGTCTCTCACTATCCTTGTCTTGCAAGTGGTATTCTTTTTATGCACACACTTAGGGGGAGCTTAGTTTGTATCATGCTAAGTCTCATGAGCATGTGATCCACCTTAGTTATTCTCACATATGGTATCTTCATCGATATCATACATATGGATCATGGTTCATGCGGCTTTCTCCCTTGCATTTAACATCTCTCCTTTGAGCTATGGTTGCTAGATCTTGCTAGTTTCCTTGGACCCGTTTGCTTTGGACTTTTTGGAGATTTTATTCCAAAGGGGGGAGAATGTGAGACCAAAGCAAGCGTGTGGCGTAAGCTTACAAGTGGGCTCAAGGATGCTTACAAGTGATTTCAAGGATTTGAGACCAAAGGGGGAGAATGTGAACATAAGAGCAAAAAGGGGAAAGTTTGATCTAGGGGGAGTTTGGATGATGGTAAGCATCCAAGCAAGTGTAAGTGGTTCTAATTCTGTCAATTCTAGCAAATTTATGCTTGCTTTGGTTGTGTTGTCATAAATCACCAAAAAGGGGGAGATTGTAGCGAACATGGCCTCACATGCCATTAGTTCGGAGTTTGATTTTGGTGATTCATGACAACATGATCATTGGGACTAACCATATTGTTTGAGCATGTCTTTGTAGACATTTCTAGGTCCCAAGGATGCAAGGAAACCCCATGCAAAAATGCCAAAACAAAGGGTCAAAACCGAGCAAGAAAAGGAAAAGAGAAGACACCGTCGGATGAACCGACGGTCCCACATTTACAAGCGTCGGTGCAATCGTCGGACGAGTTGGTACACAGGGTGAAACCCTAGGTACCGTCGGATGAACCGACGGTCCATTTTCTACATGCGTCGGACGAGTTGCGGAGGAAGAGCAAGGAAGGCAGTAGCACCGGATGATCCGACGGTCTGAGTGAGGACCCCGTCGGTCTATCCGACGCCCAGTTTGAATCAAGACAGAGACGCGCCAAGACGAAGCCTTCGAAGACCGGATGATCCGACGCCTTGGTTAAGGCACGGCGTCGGTCTATCCGACGGTCCGTTGGAAGCTAACGATGCACCGACACGGACGCAAGGCCTTCAGACGCGGATGATCCGACGTAGCGTCGGAGCATAGCGTCGGAGCGCTTGTGTCGAGAGAACCTCAACGGCTACGTGACGTGGGAGGGGCACGGATGAACCGACGCCACGGAAAAGCATAGCGTCGGATCATCCGACGGTACCTTTTTCGAGGGACATTAGCCAACGGCTAGTTTGATGCCTTGGGCTATTTATACCCCCCTCCACTCACTCATTTGAGGTCGCTGGATTGTGTGGAAGTGCAGAAGAGTTCAAGACACATTCAAGATCATATCCAATCCATCCAAGTGCTTAATTGCTCATCCTTAGACTAGTGCATGCTTTGTGTGTGTGCTTAGTGCTAGGCTTAGCTTAGAGCTGAGTGAGTGCAAAGTTGTGCCAACCTTGTGAGGTGATTCTTGAGTGAATCCAGTTGTACAAGGTTCGCCGGAAGCCTTGGGGCCTAAGTGGCTCACCGACAATCGTCATCGACCCTCCGGCTTGGTGTGGAGCGGCGAGGACACTTTGTGCGGGGGGACGTGGAGACCCCCTTCCTTGGTGGAGAAGCTCCTTAGTGGAGGCGGCATCAAGGTGACCAAGGGAGCTTGACAAGTGCCTAAGTGGCTAGCCTTTGTGGCAAGTCAAGTTGGTGCTCTTGGGAGAGACTTGGTGACCGGGAAGCAATACTCTTGTGTGAGTGCTTCAACAACGTGGACTAGGGGTGGCTTAGTGCCTACCGATACCACGGGATAAATCGCGTGTCAAGAGTTTGCTTCCTCTCATCCCCCTTTACGTTTCCGCATTTACTCTATTGCAATCTTTGCTTGTCTCTACATTCCTAGAGTAGTATCATGCTAGGATTGGCTATAGGTTGCAAACCTTCTTTTGGGATGGGAGTTTCACACTAGAACAACCGTAGTTGCACATATAGATAGTATGTTCTAGTTTACCTTTGCGCAAAATTAGTGAAGCCATAGGTTAAGGTTTTTAGTTGCCTAATTCACCCCCTCCCCCTCTTAGGCTAACGGGCATCCGATTCCTTACAGTCGCTTCCCAGGTAGTCGAGTAGAAGTAGCCGAGCCCCCGAGGTGAGGCGCGTCAACTAGTAGAATACGAAGAGTCACGCGCAGACGCTGAGTCAGCCGCGCGTGGACTTATCCGGCCGCCCGTTGCGGAGGCGATTTGGCTTATAAATAAGAGCCAAAACCCTTAGGGTTTTTCACCCAAGTGAGCCGCACTCATTTGCATTTGAATCATGAAGTAGATCCACTCCAGCGCCTGCTGCCGCCGTAGTAGATCCGAGCGCATCGCCACCCGAAGCCGTTAGGGTAGCCCCCGAGCGGATGCGAGTGAAAACTCCTTGCACTTGGAGGATGAAGCCGTCGCCGTCGAAGACGTCCAAGGCCGGCGGGAAGAAGAGGAGCCGTGCAGAGGCCGCCGCAGCCGCCACTGATGCGGCGCCGCCCCTGTCTCCACCGCGCGCTGATCCAAGCCGCGAGTGGAAAAAGTCGAAGGTCAAGACGGAGGACCTGCTCACCCTGCTGAACAGTGGGTTCATCAGGGAGAAGGAAGTCGACATGTGGAGATCCGCCGCAGGAGATCCGTATCCGATGGAGAAGGCGGAGGATGAGATCCCGATGTTCTCGCGCTTCGTGGAGCGCGGTCTTGCGCTCCCGGCCAAGCGACTTCTTCAAGGGGCTGCTCGGGTACTACGGCATCGAGTACCTCAACTTGAACCCCAACGGCATCTTCCATACGTCGGTCTTCGTCCACTTCTGCGAGGCCTTCCTCGGGATCAAGCCGCACTGGGTGCTCTTCCGGAAGTTCTTCCGCGTCAAGCCGCAGCCCAGTGCCTCCAACCCCAGAGTAGTCGGAGGGGCCGGGATCCAGCTGTGGGAGGACGCCGCAGATCAGTACCTGGCGTACAAGCTCGTGGACTCCAACACGGACTGGAAGACGCGGTGGTTCTACATCACCAACCACCACCCTGGCCTGCCGAAGCCGAGCGGACGGCAGCCCAGGCATCGCGAGTGGTGGAACACAGAGCCCACCATGCAAGAGGGGATCCAGCTCCCCGAGCTGCTAGCGCGCATTCGAGTGCTCAGAGAAGCTGGACTGAGGGCCGAGCATGTGGCCTTCAGTTTCATGAAGCGCAGGATCCAGCCGCTGATGGCGCGGGATACGCTGGGCTTCGAGTACACCGGCGACGACGACACGTCGCGGATGCCGGGGGGCGAGTTGGACGACAACGATATCATCGAGCGGTTGTCGCGCATCTTCAAGGACATGCCGGAGTACACGGCGTGCCCGGTCGAGGAGTACTCCGCCGCGCGCCCGCCCAACGAGGTGAGTAGCCGTACCCCCCTCGTCGAGTAGTGAGCACTTGTAGCAGAGTTGCTGACGCCTTGTGTCTTTGCGCAGGATGATGTGAAGCGGTTTGTCTCCAAGCCGCAGCCGCCACCGAGCGGGATCGAGATCCCGGTGGAAGGGAAGGTGAAGGAGCGCCGCGAAGTCGATGAAGGCGACGACACCATCATCGTGGAGGATACCTCCGATGACGAGGAAGAGGACCAAGAGACGCTGCAGGACCGCTTCCAGCTGCGGTCGAGGTTTAGCCGTCCGGGCTTGCCTCACGTGCCACTTGTCCAAGACCCTCCGACTAGCCTGGAGACTAGCCTTGCTGCGCCGCCGCGGAGGCCGCGCAACCCCACCAAGAAGCGGGTGGCGAAGAAGATGAAGGTCTCAGAGACCACGCCTCCGGAGGTAGACTATCTTGAGCGAGTGGTCGAGTACCCCGGTAGTCGAGTACGTCGGCCGACGAGTAGTCGTCTTTTTGTGTGCGGGAGGTGCCGCCAACCCGGGCCGTCGAAGAGGGCGACGAAGGTGTGTGGGACCCGGTGGGGGAACCGGCCGGGAAGCCGAAGTCCGGCCCCCCACCGTCGAAGAACTCCCCGGCGCGCTGGAGCGCCGACCCCCCTGCTCCGCAGGAGAGCGAGTACCCACGGCCGCCGCCGTTGGAGAGATGGAGGCCGCGGGGACGCGCGGAGACGTCTGCGCCGGCCGCCGCCGCCACCGTGGAGGAGGCGGTAGTCGAAGAGGCGGAGGAAGAGACGCCCGCCGAGGGTGGACCGGGTTGATATCGCCAGCATCCTCGGTGCTCCGGCCGTGACTATCGTCCGGTCGAACTTGTAAGTACCACGTCTTCGTGAGTAGTACTCGTTGTAGTAGTCGATTTGTCTGACGACCCTCTGTGGATACTTCTGCAGAAAATCCACAGATCTGAGCTGGGACGGGGAAGAGCCCGCGACAGCGGAGGCAGGAGAGGCCGCGCCGCCCGTCGAGGAGCCCGTCCCTGAGGCCCAAGCCGCGACCGAGCCCCCGGCTACCGAAGCGCCGCTGCCAGAGGCGGTCATACTCGAAGGTGAGTACCCTTCTTGAAGCTGTAGAACTCCAGAAGGAGTAGTCGTAGGCACTGATGCGCGTGTTCCTTGTTGACAGGCGCTGAAGGAGGTGACATCCCTGCAGGGGTGCCCATGCAGGAGTTGACACCAGAAGCCCCGGAGGCTGCGGGAGGAGCCCCCGAGCCCGTGGGGGAAGTCGTCGAAAAGTCCGCCGAGGGGGAGGCGGCTACCACGTCGCCAGGGGTTGCCCTGGAGGTGGCAATCCGATCCCCCCGAGATCCAAGACGCGGAGCCTATCCGCTCGGCGCCGATGACGGAGGCTACGTCGAGTAGCCGTGGCGGGATTGAGCTGCTGGCCGACGATCTTGTCGAGCCGGCAACGGTGGCCCGGCACACGGAGGCGATCGGCGAGCCGACCAGTGGATGAAGGTACGTAGCCGGAGCCTCCCGAGTAGTCAATCCTTTGCGTTGAGTACTCTGCTTGACTCGAGCTTGTCTTGTGTAGGACGTCGCGGAGCGATCCCGCGAGAAGTCGAACATGCTGCAAGGCTACGGCGATACCATGCTCCGAGCCGAGGCCCTGGAGGAGCAGCTCGTGAAGTCGAGGAAGCACGCGGCCGCCATGCAGTCGAAGCTCGACGCCGCCTTCGCCAAGTACCACAATGACGTCATGGACTTGCAGGCGAAGGGCGACGAGCTGATGCGGAAGAACAAAGGCCTCCGCAACAAGAACAAAGGTATGCCCTTTGACTTGTCGGGTACTTGTTGGAAGTCGCCAAGCCTCTGACTCGTTGTTGTGTTTCCGTGTTGCAGAACTCGAAGGCCAGGTGGAGCAGCTGAGAGCCTCGGAGGTCAGCATGAAGAACCTTTTCTACCGGGAGCAGGAAGCCCGCCAGGTACTTGAGCTCGACTACAAGGAGCTCGCCTTCGAGTGCGAAAAGCATATGGAGCTGCGGATTACCTCTGACAGAGATCTCGTCAAGCGCGCGCAAATCTTTGCGTGTTGAACGAAGATTGCGAGGCGCTCCGGGCCCGGCTGAAGGACCTTGAAGAGGCTGCTCTCCCGATCGCGAGGCTCCTGGTGCCGCACCCGGGCGGCCCCAAGATCGCTCCTCTGGCGGATCGACTTCGTGAAGCGCCAAGCCGGCTGGCCGCCTACGTCAAGCACATGGCCAAGTCGATCCCGAAGCAAGTGTTGGCCTTCATGAAGTCGTACTTCCCGAAGGCTCCAGTGGAGGTGGTCGTCGGCGGGGTAGCCGCCAACTGCTTAGATGAGCAGTACGCAGAGCTGCTGGAGCAGATGGCTCCCATCGCGGAGCAGGTAGCCGAGAAGTTGAACCTCCAGTAGTCCCGCATAGGTAGCTAGTAGCCATAGTTGTACAGGAAACAGTTGTAATGAACTTATTCATGTATCAATGAAATGAGATTTTCCAGCAATGAGTACTCGTAACCGCGATCTCAGAGTGCGGAGCGCCCATCGTGGAGTAGGTGCGAGTAGTAGTACTCGGCTTTAGTAGTCCCGTCGTAGGGAGTAGACAAGTAAACAAGTTGATGAACAATCAAACTTTATTGCGAAGAAGTACACTCCGGGTGGCTAGGGCCGTAGTTACAAAGTAGTCGCTCGGGACCGGGGGCCGCTTACGGCCTAAGTGGAGCCGGAGCGGGTAGCCGCTTGCAGTCGGTGATCCGTAGGTAGCCGTGTAGGTCGGATCGCGCATCCGTAGGTAGCCGCGCGGGGGCCGGATCTTGGAGTGTGGTCTCTTTGGTAGACCGCTGCTAGAGTCCTTGACGCTCGTTGCAGCCCAGGGTCCGTAGGTAGCCGCGCGGGCTGGACCTGGAGGAGAGTAGTCCGGAGACTTGGAGCCAGGACCCGGGGGGTCGCTTGCGGTGAGGGGTGTTGATGTAGTCTTGTAGACTTGAACCCCGGAGTAGTCGTGTAGACTAGGCGTAGAATCGACAGAGTTGGTCGACGTTCCACGAGTTGTTGACGTCTTCGCCTTCAAGTGTTTGGAGGCGGTAGGAGCCCGGCCCGGTCACCTTGGCCACGGTGAAGGGGCCTTCCCATGTGGAGCTGAGCTTGTGGAGTCCTTCCGTATTCTGGATACGGCGGAGGACAAGATCTCCAATGTTGAAGGAGCGTTCCTTGACGTTGCGATCATGGTAGCGTCGGATACCCTCTAGGTACCTTGCTGATTTGACGAGGGCGGCGCAGCGAGCTTCTTCGAGGCTGTCGATGTCAACTCGTCTGCTGTCTTCCGAGACGCCTTCGTCGTAGTGCTCCACTGCTGGCGAGTTCCATATGACGTCGGCAGGGAGGATGGCTTCAGAGCCGTAGACCAGGAAGTAGGGGGATTGCCCCGTTGGCTTGGATGGTTAAGTCCGCAGCCCCCAGAGTGCGTTGGGTAGTTCCTTGATCCACTTGCCCCCTTTAGAGTTAGCAGCGTCATGTAGCCGCTTCTTGAGGGTGTCGAGCACCGTCCCATTGGCGCGCTCGACTTGTCCGTTGGCCCGTGGATGGGCGACTGAGACGTATCTGACGTCGATCCCGCTACTTTCGCAATATTCCCAGAACTGGTGGTTGTTGAAGTTGGACCCCAGGTCTGTGATGATGCGGTGGGGTAGCCCGTAGCGGTGTACGAGTTCATCCAGGAAGTCGAGTACTCTGTCAGCCTTGGGACATGTGACCGGCTTGACCTCGATAACTTGGTGAACTTGTCGATAGCCACCAGTACCCTGTTGAATCCTCCTGGCGCAGTTGGCAGTGGCCCAATCATGTCGAGCCCCCAGCAGGCAAAGGGCCAGGTCGGCGGTATGGTGACTAGCTTGTAGGCTGGGACGTGTTGCTGCTTGGCGAAGAATTGACATCCTTGGCACCTTCTGACGAGTTCTTCGGCATCGCACAGGGTTGTGGGCCAGTAGAAAGCTCGCGGAAGGCCTTGCTGACCAGCGTACGTGAGGACGCGTGGTTGCCGCAGACGCCCTTGTGGATCTCCTCCAAGATGTCCTTGCCTTCTTCACGAGGGACGCACTTCATGAGTACTCTAGAAGATGCGCCCCGCTTGTAAAGCTTTTCTCCGACGAGGACATAAGACTTGGCACGGCGGACGAGTTGTTCGGCCGCGTTCTTGTCGGAGGGGACCTTCTGCTCGCTGAGGTAGTCGATGAAGGGTTGCCTCCAGTCCACGTCGATCATCATGACCTCCCGCCCACCGGTGGATGGGCCGGGCATGGTCGGTGGCGCCGCTCCGGGATGGATGGCGCGTGAAGCTCATGGATGAAGACGCCCGCGGGTACTTGGGCGCGGGTGGATCCAAGCTTTCGAGAGGACGTCCGCCGCAACGTTGTTGTCGCGGACGATGTGATGGAACTCGAGACCGTAGAACTTGTTCTCGAGCTTGCGGACTTCTAGGCGTAGGCGTCCATATTCTCCTTGTTGCGGTCCCGAGGACTTGTTGACTTGGTTGATGACCACCGCGGAGTCGCCGTAGACTAGTAGCCGCTTGATGCCAAGTGAAGCCGTGAGGCGGAGCCCGTGCGGAGAGGGCTTCGTACTCGGCTTCATTGTTCGAGACCTTCCGGAGAAGATCGCGGGACGTACTTGAGTTGTTCGCCCGTTGGAGAGATCGGGGGAGTAGCCCCCGCGCCGCGCCCTCGAGGTTGAGTGAGCCGTCAAAGTACATCACCCAATGCTCGGTCGCACGGTGGGAGTAGGTAGCGGGTTCTCCCGCCACTCTGCCATGAAGTCGACTAGTGCTTGCGACTTGATGGCGGTGTGTGGCTTGAAGTCGATGGTGAGGGCGCCGAGCTCGACGCCCCACTTGGAGATTCTTCCGGTGGCGTCTTGGTTCCTCGGGATGTCGCCGAGCGGTAGTCGGTGACGACGGAAACCGAGTACTCCCGGAAGTAGTGTCGTAGCTTCCGCGAGGTGATGAGTAGAGCATGCGAAGCTTCTCGCACGGCCGGTAGCGAGCCTTGGACTCGATAGAACCTCGCCGACGAAGTAGACCGGGCGCCGGACCGGATAGGCGTGGCCGTCTTCCCGCCGCTCGACAACGATGGCGACGACCGACCACGTGAGTAGTCGCGCCTAGGTAGAGCAAGATGGTCGCTCGCCCTTGTAGGGAGCCGTGAGGATTGGCGGCTTTGACAGGAAGTTCTTGAGCTGGGCAAGGGCTTGATCCGCCTCTGGAGTCCACACGAACTTCTCATGATGCTTGAGAAGTTTGAAGAAGGGGAGACCCCATTCTCCTAGCCTCGAGATGAATCTGTTCAACGCTGCCATGCACCCCGTCAGCTTCTGGACGTCCTTGATGCTCGTGGGAGCTTTCATGCTGGTGATGGCGGAGATCTTCTCGGGGTTGGCTTCAATGCCGCGCTGGCTGATGATGAAGCCGAGTAGTTTGCCCGAAGGGACGCCGAAGACGCACTTGGTCGGGTTGAGCTTCCAGCGGTACTCGCGTAGTGATGCGAAGGTCTCTTCAAGGTCGTCGATGAGGGTACTGGAGTCCCTGGTTTTGACAACCACGTCGTCCACGTAGGCCTCGACGTTCTTGTTGAGCTGCCGCTTGAAGCAGGCCTGGATGGCCCGTTGGTAGGTGGCGCCGGCGTTCTTCAACCCGAATGACATGGTCGTGTAACAGTACGCGCCAAACGGGGTGATGAACGCGGTCTTCTCCTGGTCTTCCTCCTTGATTGCGATCTGGTGGTACCCGCAGTAGCGCCGAGGAAGCGAGCAGTCGCGCACCCCCGCCGTGGAGTCGATGACTTGATCAATCCGCGGCAATCCGAAGGGGTCCTTGGGGGCAGTGCTTGTTGAGGTCGGTGTAGTCGACGCACATCCTCCACTCGTTCGAGTTCTTCTTGCGGACGAGGACGGGGTTGGCGAGCCACTCGGGATGGAAGACTTCTCCGATGAAGCCTCGCAGCCGAGTAGCTTGGCGAGCTCCTTCTTGATGGCGTCCCGTCCGTCGTCGGCAAAGCGTCGGAGGTGTTGTCGCTTAGGGGTGGCCTTTGGATCGACGTTGAGGCAAGGTGCTCAATCGGCTCCCGGGCATTCTCGGCATGTCCGCTGGCTTCCACGCGAAGATGTCGCGGTTAGCCCGAAGGAAGCTGATGAGCGCGTCTTCCTATTTGGGGTCGAGGCCGGCCCCGATGGTGGTGGTCTTGCCGGGGTGGCCTCGTTCCGAGGTCGACCGACTTGACGAGTACCTCCTCAGGTGGCTGAGGCTTGTTGGCGCCGTCGACTTCTCCGGGATGTCGAGTTCGCTTGTGGCAAGCTTCTTCGACGCGGCGTAGACCTCCATCATTGGGTTGGGTACTTGGTTTGTTGAAGCGATCACCACGGCCTCCGTATCGCGCCGTGGGAGATCTTCAAGTCCCCCCGGAGGGAGAGTACACCGAGGCCGGACTTGGCATCTTGAGTACCAAGTAGGTGTAGTGGGGCACCGCCATGAACTTGGCGATGGCCAGTCTGCCAAGGATGGCGTGGTAGGAAGTCTCGAAATCCGCAACCTCGAACTTGATGTACTCGGTGCGGTAGTTATCCCGAGACGCCCCGAAGGTAATCGGCGCACCACTGAGCCCAGTGGGATAGCCGCGTTGCCTGGGACGATGCCGTAGAAGGGCATGCTGCTCTTGTTGAGCATGGGGGTGACGTCGAGGTTCATCTTCTTCAAGGTCTTGGTGAAGAGGACGTTGAGCCCGCTTCCACCGTCGATGAGCACCTTGTTGAGCTTGGAACCCGCCACTGTTGGTTTCAGGACGAGAGGGAACCGTCCTGGCTCGGAGAAGCTAGTCCACTGGTCCGCGCGGGAGAAGGTGATGGGTACCTCTGACCACCTGAGAGGGGTCATAACCGCTGGCTCGATGGACATCACTTCGCGACGGGTAGCCTTCGCTCCCCGCCGCTAGGCGTCCGCCGAAGAGGACGTTGACGGTCTTCTCGGGTTCTGGAAGTCGTCGTTGTCGCCGTCCTTCTTCTTGCCCTTCGATCGTGAGGGTGCGGTGGCTCCCGCGTGTCCTTGAGTGCGTGTCCGAGCCGGTAGCACTGCTCGGTAGTGTGATTGCCGTTCGGATGCCACGGGCACTTCTCCTTCAGCAGGTCCTTGAACCCGCCGAGTTCTTCTTCGAGTTCCCTTTCGCGAGGGTCGGATAGCCGCGACAAAGTGTTGTCTGGCTTGCGCTTGCGGTTGGGACCCGAGTAGTTGTTGTTGTTATTGTTGTTGTTGTTGTTGCGGCCGCCTTGATTTCCATTGGCGCTGCCGCGCCGCCGCCCGGTTCGTTTGGACTTGCCGCGGATGGCGTCGTACTTGGCGTTGGCCTTGTCCTCTTCGTCCGCCCCGGGACGTGATCATGTCCTTGAGGTGGGGAATGGACTTGGGGCGGCGACGACCGAAGTCCTCGAAGGTGCGGCGATGGTAGAGGCCGTCCCGGAAGAGGTCGATGACCTCCTTGTCGGTGATGTCGACGACGGTAGCGCGCTTGTCGAAAAGCGGCGCATGTACTTGCGGAGGGTCTCGCCTTGTTCTGTGATCATGGCCGTGTCCATGCGAGTACCCGAACGGCCCATGGCGCCCGCGAAGTTGCTTGTGAACTGCTCCTTCAGCTGGTCCCACTTGTCGATCGAGTGCTTGTCGAGCGACTCGAGCCATGTGAGTGGTGCCTGGTCCAGGCAGAAGGGGAAGTAGAGGCATTTGGTGTCGCTGTTGCCGCCAGCGTTCTCGATGGAGAGAGCGTAGCATCGGAGCCACTGGATAGGATCCTGCTTCGCGTCGTACTTGGTGATCCCCAAAGGCTTGAACTTGTCGGGGAGGAGTAGGTTGCGAAGCCGTGGTGAGAAGGCAGGGAAGCCGTCGCCCTCAGTGGTCGACTTCTTCCGCCGCAGCTCCTCGATCTTCTGGCGGGCGTCGTACCCGCCGTGCGAGGCGCCGGAGGCGTGGTCGTTCGCGTGGCCTCGGACGCCGCGGCTAGCGCCGCCCCCGCCTCTCTGTTGGCCCCGTGGTTGGAGCTGCCGCCGTCGCTGCCGCCACCATCTGGGTTGTTGCTGCCACCACCGGCCGGAGCGCGGTGGGGGACAACCTCTCGGTTGCCTTGGTCCTGAGAAGGTCCGCCGGCGTGAGAGCGGTGACGGTTTGGGTCAGCTGGGATGTCGCCTCGAGTACGGTTGGGGCCAGCGTTGCCGCTGCGACTAGTAGCTTCGTTGTCGCGCGGCTTGGGCCGGGGGAGGTTGGGCGACTCGTTGTCGACCCGCATGAAGTAAGCTTCTTCGGCGAGCTTGGCGATGACCTCTCCGGCGCGTATGCCCGAGCTCCGGCGTGCGATCGTTGTGATCGACATGAGGCATTGCTCGGGAGTGGTGTGGACTCGCTCTCGACCGCCTCGAGAGCCTCCGCAAGGTTGCGGATGGGGAAGGTTGTCTCGCGAGCCACCGGCGCCGTTCGTTGCGCTTCCCTGTTACGTTCACGTCGAGCGTCCCTGTTGGCGTCGGTCTCGCTTCGCGGGCGCATCGCGAACGGCCTCGTCTCGCAGAGATGTCCTCCGTGTACTTGTCCGCGGCCGTGCACCGAGGTTCCGGGGGTGTCGCCGGCAGCCATGAAGACTTAGCGATCGGGGGTGCCAAGGGCCGGGACTCGAAGGTGCCACCTCGGTGGGTGTGTTGGAGTCGGCCACGGGCCGGTGGTGTTCCCTCCCGGAACGGTAGTGAGTCGATGTAGGCGACGTAGCGTGAGTCTCCCTTTGCCAGGTCAGCGGGCTTGCGGTCCGGCCAGTAGACGTATCTGCCGGTCGGTGTTGATCTTATAACCAGCCCAGAGGCTGGCCCTGACAAGGGAAGCTCAGTGGAGTCGTCTTCGGACTCGGGCTCCTCAGGGTCCGACCCGAAGTCGAACTCGTAGTCCGGGTTCGAGTAGAACTCGGAGAGAGGGTTGGAGCCCGAGACGTGATCGGGGACGGCGTCGGAGTCCGAGTTGCACTCGGTTACGGGCTCCTTGCCGGCCCATCGTGGAGTAGGAGCCCCCGTGCGGGCCCGGCCGAGGACGGGGGCCACGCGCGGAGCGCCGGCGTGGTGAAGGGGCCGTCCGCGATGGGCGAGCGGGCCCGGCTCGCATGCGATGGCCCATGGCGACGTCGAGTTTGAGTTGGAGACGGACTCGAGCTCGAAGTCGGCCGTGGTGGTTGAAGAGCGAGATTTCGCCGAACTTGCGGCGGGAGTTCGCCCGTGACGGCTTCGGGGAGCGTCACGAGGCTGTCCTCGGGTTGGGCCGCATGGTCGGCGGCGCCGGAAAGAGCCCGCGCCATCGGCCAGTGCGGACCCGGTGCGCCGAAAACGAAGGTGTCGCCGCGGTCGAAGGCGGCCGGTTGGCTGGATGTGGACGGAAGCCGTCGAGTTCGCCATGTGATCTCGAGCGAGAGCCCCCTACCCGGCGCGCGCCCGCGTGTCGGTGTTTTAGACCGGCAACCTACTACGGGGAGTACCCGAAGTAGATGATTGTGACTCGCCGAGATCGGTAACTCGAAAGAAGAGACACGTGGCACACAATTTAGACGAGGTTCGGGCCGCGAGGTGCGTAATACCCTACGTCCGTATGCTTTGCGTAGCTACGGGTTGATAGGGCACGATTACAAGATGGTGCAATAGTGCGCCGTGGGTTGTAGGGGATTGTATGAGATGAGATGATCCTGAGATCGGTCCCTGCCTCGCCTTATATAGTCCGGGAGGCAGGGTTACAAGTCGGAGTAGGGAAAGAGTACTAATCGAGTACGTCTAGGAGACTTCTATACAGTGCGGAACATGTACAGAGTCCTATCCGAGTACTACTCCTTTGCGGTCCTTGTACTCCACGCCTTCAGGTGCCGTGTAGCGCAAGCCGGGTAGTCCCAGGGGCCCACCGAGTAGTCGGTCCTGGTACCCACCGATGTAGTGGGCCCAGGGAGGTCCATACGACAGGCTTACCCCACTACCGCCTCATCAAAAAGCACGAGCGCTTCTCCTGGACCACTGAGGCCCAGGATGCGCTCGACAAGCTTAAGGCGTCCTTGACTCGTGCCCCAATCCTCACACCACCGCAGGACGGTGAACCTCTACAACCCTACGTAGCCGCGACCACCCAGGTGGTCAGCGCCGTGATCGTGGTGGAGCGCACGGAAGAGGGGCACACCTTGCCGGTCCAGCAGCCGGTGTACTACATCAGCGAAGTCTTGTCTGACACCAAGACACGCTACCCTCAAGTCCAGAAGCTGCTGTATGCGGTGGTCCTCGCGCGGCGCAAGCTTCGCCACTACTTCGAGGCCCACCCCATCACGGTGGTCTCCTCCTTCCCGCTGGGGGAGATCATCCGCAATCCGGACGCGGCGGGCAGGATCGCCAAGTGGTCGGTGGAGCTGATGGGCAAGACGCTCGCCTACGCCCCGCGCAAGGCCATCAAGTCCCAGATCCTGGCGGATTTCATCGCTGAATGGACAGACACGCAACTACCGCCGCCAAAGATCCAAGCAGAGTGTTGGACTCTATATTTCGACGGCTCGGTGATGAAGACCGGGGCGGGCGCGGGCCTGCTCTTCGTGTCGCCCCTCGGGGAGCACATGCGGTACGCAGTACGTCTCCACTTCCCCACGTCAAACAACATGGCTGAGTACGAGGCCCTCCTCTGCGGCCTCAAGATTGCCATCGAGATAGGCGTCAAGCGCCTCGACATGCGGGGGGATTCGCAGCTCGTGATTGACCAAGTCATGAAAAATGTGAGCTGCCACGACGACAAGATGGAAGCGTACTGCAAGGCCGTGCGAGCCCTCGAGGACAAGTTCTACGGCATCGAGCTCAAGCACGTGCCTCGCCGGTACAACGAGGAGGCGGACAGGCTGGCCAAGATCGCGTCTGGGCGGATCACCGTTCCCCCGAACGTTTTTGCCCGAGATATCGCCCAGCCCTCCGTCACCCTCGAGCCACACCCCTCGAGCCACGCGGAACCCTCGGGGGCTCCCTCGAATCCGGCAGGCGCGGAGCCCATGGATGAGGACCCCTCGAACAAGGTGTATGTGCTCTCCCTCCTCGAGGGGTATGGGGCTGACGAGGCCGATGTGATGGATGTCGAGCCAGCCCCCATCAAGGCAGATTGGCGCGACAAGTATGTCGCCTGGATGGCTCGAGGGGAACTCCCCTCGGACCGGGTCGAGGCCAGGCGCATCGCCAGGATGGCCAAATCCTTCGCCCTCGTCGACGGCGAGCTGTACAAGCGCGCCGCTTCCGGCATCCTGCAGCGATGCGTGCCCATCCCCGAGGGGCACGAGCTCCTCCGGGACATTCACGCGGGAATCTGCGGCCATCACGCCGCACCCCGCGCCCTCGTAGGCAATGCGTTCTGTCAAGGCTTTTACTCTACCGCGGTCGCGGATGCTAGCGAGATCGTGCGCACCTGCGAAGGGTGCCAGTTCTACGCCCGCAAATCCAACCTTCCTGCTCACGTCCTGCAGACCATCCCCGTAACATGGCCTTTCGCCGTGTGGGGGCTGGACATCGTCGGGCCCTTGCGGAAGGCGCCCGGGGGCTTCACCCACTTGTTGGTTGCAATCGACAAATTTTCCAAGTGGGTAGAAGTACGCCCCATTACGAATCTCAGGGTAGAGCAAGCGGTGACGTTCTTCACCGACACCGTCCATCGTTTTGGAGTGCCAAACTCCATCATCACCGACAACGGGTCCCAGTTCACGGGCAGGAAATTCCTGGAGTTCTGCGACAAATTCCACATCCGTGTGGATTGGGCAGCTGTGGCGCACCCACAGACTAACGGCCAAGTAGAGCGTGCCAATGGCATGATCCTACAAGGCCTTAAGCCCAGAATTTTCGACCAGCTGAATAAGTCTGGTCGAAAATGGCTCCAGGAGTTACCAGCGGTCGTGTGGAGCCTAAGGACCACCCCAAGCAGAGCCACTGGGTTCACCCCATTTTTTCTAGTCCATGGCGCGGAGGCCATCCTCCCCACGGACCTAGAGTACGGGTCACCCAGAGTACGAGGCTACGACGAGGACGCCAACCAGCGAGCCCGCGAGGACTCACTGGACCAGCTGGACGAAGCGCGCCTCGTGGCCTTGATGCACTCCGCAAGATACCAACAGTCCCTCAGGCGCTACCAGGTAGGGAAGATACGTCGGCGGGACTTCAACGAAGGGGATTTGGTCCTAAGGTTACGCCAAGACAACCGAGGACGCCACAAGCTATCACCTCTGTGGGAGGGACCCTACGTCGTAGTAAAGGTGCTCAAGCCCGGCACGTACAAGCTAGCCAACGAGGACGGCGAAGAACTCACTAACGCTTGGAACATCCAACAGCTACGTCGCTTCTATCCCTAGCTAGGGTTTCCAAGTCTTTTGTTGTAAATCACGTAACCAACACCCCAGTTGGTGACAACCATGTAAACATCACCAGTTCAATGAAAAGGGCAACTCGGCTTTCCCCTGAAACCCAAGTTACCCTCGGGGGCTACTACGGGGGCATCCCCCCCCCAAAAAAAATGGTCCCATTTTTTCGCAAAAAAGAAAAAACCCACGCGCGCTAAGCGTGTTTCTACTTCGGCCTCGAGCAAAATTCGAACAGGGCGCAGGCAGCCTAGCGGAAAGGACGCGCAAGTCAGAGATAGCCTACGGCTCCGCGAGGATACAACCCTTCTCTCTTGCCTCCGACCCAGCAGGCCACTCGCGAAAATCGAACTCCCCTAACTAGAATTTACTCAGGAAGAAGGAGAAACAAAAAAGTGCAATAAAGTAAAGGACATCATTTCACTTTCACAAACGATTTAAAGCAAAATGATCGGTTTATTTACACGGCCACATGGCCCGCACACTAACACATAAACAAAAAAGGGCCTTGCGCCGGCAATCCCTCGGGGGCCGGCGGAGCGGCGGCGTCGGCCGGCATCCGGGAACAGAAACTCCTCGAAGGCCTCGGCGAGCGCCCCGGCGGCGTCGGCGGCTAACGCGTCCACACGCTCCATCGCCACCTCGTCCTCGACGCCCTCGGGGACGACGTAACCCTCCGCCACCGCCTCGAAGTTGATCTCGTAATGAGATCGCACCACCCCGAGGGCCTTCTGGACGCCGAGGTGCAGCGCCCGGCGCATGCGCCCGGTGACGTGCCCGTCAAGGGCGCGCGGGCGGCCGGCCGGCCGAGCTCCAAGCCTGCGCCTCGCCCTCCTCCACGGCCTGGCAGGTCTCGAGGGCCGCGGAACGCAACTCCAGCAGCTCCTGCTCGGAGGAGTTGTAGGAGGTCTGCAGCGCCTCGGCCCGCTCGGCCACGTGCCCCAGCGCAGTGCGGAAGCCTGAAGTCGCCAAGCAAGAGGGTGATCAGAAAAGGGGGCGAACCCTCTAAGGGGAAATCAGCGAAACGAGAGACAAACAACGACTTACCCTCGACCTGCTTCTTCTCCACCTCGAGGGCGCGGCGCCGGCCTCAACCGCCTGCTCAAGGCCGCTGAGGGTCTCGCCCTGCTCCTGGAGGGCCAGCTCCTGGCTCGCGCTCGTGATGCTGAGCACCACCAGCTCGCCCTCGAGTTTCGAGACCTCAGCGTTCCGCCCCTCCAGCGACTTCTGCGCCGCCTCGCGAGCGACGCGCTCCTGCTCGAGCGCCGACCGGGTGTCGGCAAGGGCAGCCTGCTCCTGCTGGAGCTGCCCCTCAGCCCCCTGGTGGGCGGTACGCTCTGCGAGAGCCGGGGTCCTCGCGATGGCGAGCGCCGCAACCTTGGCGTCGAGGGCGGCCTTCAGTTCGTCGGCCTCCTTGGCCTTCTGCTCGAGCGCGCGCGCCCTCTCCTCAGCCTGGCTTTGCCGAGCCGCGCGCCCCTCGAGCAACGAATGGAGCTCCAGGTTGTCGTTGCGGACGGCGACCACCTCCGTCTCCCAGTTGGCCGCCAGGGTGCGCATCTTCTCCAGGTCCGCCCGCGCCTGCCGCAGCGCCTCATCCCGGTCGATGAGGGCCGTGCAAACCCGCTCGAGGGTGGAGGGGCGCGCCACGTCCTGCCTTTCGCATTCCTGGAGCTGATCGCGCAGGGCCACAGCCCGGTACGACAGCCAACTGTTCGGAGTCCTCAAGGCGTCGGCGAGCGCGTCGAAGGCGTCGCGCCGCTCCAGGAGCTGGCAGAGCTCGGCGCTCATCTGATCGAAGGCGCCGTACTTGTCGCGGGCGCGGTGCTCGAGCTCCTGTCACCAACAAGCCGAGACCTGTGAGTGTCATGCTGCAAGGATCCCGCGCGAAGACGAGAAAAACAACGAATACAGACGATGGCGCCCCACCAGGAAGACGCGCCACGCGGGGCCGCCATGAATCCGCAGTGCCTCGTTCAACGCTCGGTCGAGCGCGGCGCCGTGGTTGCGGAGCTCTCCCCACAGCTCCTGCTCCTCCTGGGCGTCGCCAAAAGCGGGCGGATCGCCAACGCGCCCCTCCCCGGGCGGATCGGCCGGCGCGGGAAGAAGAGGCCTCGGCACCGCGCCCTCGGCCTCCTGCCACCATGTGGCCGTCCCGCCGCCTCACAAGAGGCCCCTCCTGGGACTCGGAGGACGGCGTGGGGAAGCTCACCCACTGGTCCCACCCGGGTGGCGGGGAGTCGTCGTCCGGGATCTCCACCACAACCACCGCCGGGAACCGCCAGCAGGTGCCGGCCCCCGCGTCGCCTCCATCGACGCCTCCGCCCGCGCCTCCGTAACCGCGGGCTCTCGCCGCGGCGCCGCGGCCACCGCCTCCGGTCGCGTCTCCGCAACCGCGGGCGCCGGCTCGCCCTCCTCGGCGGGCGCCGCCGGCCGTGCCTCCATCACGGCCGGGCGCGCCGGCCGCGCCTCCACCACGACCGGCGTCCGCCGCTCCTCGACGGTCGCCGGCCGCGGCGCGGTAGACGGATCCGCCGGCCGTTGCCTCGGTGGCCTCGGCCGCGCCCGCGAGCTCTCGCCGCCGCGGCCGCCGCGCTCGCCCCTTCCCGTGGTGCCCTCGACGAGCGCCGCCGGGTGGGAACAGATGCGTCCGCCCTCAACACCTTGGCCGGTGCGAGGGGAGGCACGGTCGGCACCACCCTGCTCAAACACGAACAAACGGTCAGGCCCTTGGTTGTCAGATACGCAACCCCGCAAAAGAGCAAGCCCCTCACCTCGAAGAAGAGAAGGCGCGCTTCCTCTTCCTCGAGGTCCCGGCAGACGACGCCGGCGCGGCCGACGCGGTCGCCGCCGCGCCTCCGGCCGTCTCCGCCGCACGCGCGGATCCCGACCCGCGCGCGCGCGCGCCGTCGCGCGCACCTGCCGGGGCGCGCGCCGGCACCTCCGCGGCCCGCGCCGCTCCCGTCGTCGATTGCCCCGGCGGCGGGCGCCTCCGCACCCGCCCCCAGGCGACGCCTTCTCTTGCCACCGGAGCCGGCTCCGCCGGCGGGGGCGCGCCCTCCCACCTATCATGGAGGCCCCGCCCCCGCCTCTTCCTCCTCTTCCTCCTCCGAGGACGAGTACTCCTCGGTCCCCCGGGAGAAGAGAGCCCCCTCGCCGCTCGCGCGGCCCGCACCCTCGTTCCTCCGTTCGCGGCGCTCGCGGTGTCGCTTCGCGCACTCCTTCTTGCGTGCCACCCGCTCCTGCTCCCGTTGCTGCGACGCTCGACCGAGTGCGCGAGAGCGGGGAGTGGGCGGATTAGATTTCGCGGCGCTCAGGCTCACCAGCTGCGAACGAAACATCGAAACGCGTCAGCAACCTGAAGTATCAGCAAAATCAAAAACGGAACCAAGAATTCTACTCACCAGCGGGCCGGTGGGGAGCATCTCGAGATCCTACAGGGACCGGTCGCTGCGCAAGGACCGGGTGTCGACGGCGCTCCGCGCCCGTGTAGCCGCGTACTCCCGCAGGAGGGGGCTCTAAAGCATCCATGACCTCGCCAGCGCGACGGGGTTTGCCGTCTCCGTCATCTCGAAGATGCGGAGTGGCCTCTCCATCAGGGGGACGACCCGCCGGTGGTGGAGGAAGGCGAGGACAGCCCTCGCGGTCAGCCCGCGGCCCGCCAGGTTCCTCAGCGTGGCCAGAAGCGAGTCCAACCGCCTCCGATGCTGGACCGGAGACACCCCATGGCTCCAGGAGTCGGGCTTCTCCCGGAGCACCAGGCCGATGTAGGGGGGGAGACCGGGCTCGTCGTAGCGAAGGTAGAACCACCCCCGCTCCCAGCCTGCGTTGTTGGTCGTCATGGTGCAGGGAATGTAGTCATCCTTGTACTGACCCCGCAAGGCGAGCGACATGCCACCGGCGCACAGCGCGCGGCGGGTCCTCTGCTCCGACGTCGGCTGCGTGAACAGCTCCGCGCGGAAGAGGTGAATCCAGAGATCCCAATTCACCGGGATCCCTAGATACCCCTTGCAAACGCCCACGAACGTGGCCGCCTGCGAAATTGCGTTCGACGCGAAGTTGTGCAGCTCCACGGCGTAGTGGTGGCAGAGCGCCCGCATGAAGCGACTCGCCGGCGCCGCGAAGCCATGTTCGTGGAAGCGGGTGAAGCTAACCACGTAGCCGCTCGGCGGGTTGGGTGCGTGGTCCCCAGCCGGCGGCACGATCCACTCAGCTGGCCGGCCCTCCTCGTTCGCCGCCAGCTGGCCGGCGGACACCAGCTCGTTCAGGGCCAGCCGCATCACCGTCGAGCGCTCCCACGCGTACGGGTTGACGATAACGAGAGGCGGAAGAGGCGCCATGAGGAAAGGCAAAGGGACGAGGAACGAAGAACAGGAAGGAGGAGAAGAGCTCCAAAGGCGGAAGAGCGTTGTGGCAAGAACGGCTCAGGGGCTGGAGCGCAAGGAGCGAGAATGGCGAATGCTAAGGTAAAAACCGCCGTTTTCCCTCTCGTCAGATTTATAAGCCGCGGGCGAGCTCTCCGGAGCGCGCGTCCCGCGCGCATTAACTGCAGGGGGAATCTTCTCTCGCTGACGGTATCGCGGCGGCCACGCCACCGCTGACGGGCCATCATCACGGCGTAGAACCGGGAGGGCCGTGGCGGGGCGGTCGCGTCCGCCTGCCCACGCCGCCCACTACGCGTGCGGCTGCGGTGCCTAAAAAGGCGCGCCCGCGGCGCAAAACCGCAGTCGCGGCTGCGAAGCATTAAATGACCCGGTCCCTTACCAAGTAAGGAAGACCCTCGAGCGGCGCGAGCCCCTGGCTCAGAAAAGTTCAACCCTCAAAGGGTGCAAGCGTCAGACGGTCACCTCGGGGCCCGTTTGAGGTAAAACAGGCACCACAGGTACCTTCGATACGCTATTCTACTGATCAGCGCCTCGAGGGCTGACACGGTCAGGGACCCTCGAGGAGTCGCAGATGCAAAGACGGGAGCGCTTAGCCGCCACCCCGCACTATTTTACTGATCAGCGCCTCGAGGGCTGACACGGTCAGAGACCCTCGAGGACTCGCAGATGCAAAGACGAGAGCACCTAGCCGCCACCCCGCACGGTCCTACTGATCAGATGTTCGAAGCCTGACCCTCGACGGGTTCGAACAGGCGCCCCAGATCACCAGAGTCAGGGACGACGAGGGCACGCGCATTCGAGCCGTTCCTCGAGCCCACCGGCTCGAGGGTGCCCACATGTCGTGTTCGAGAGCCAGCGAGGGCAGCTAGCCGGGGGGATCCCACCGAGGGAGAGCTTCCGCGCCCTCGGTCCCTAGCAAACGGGACCGAGCCCCACCTAGCAAACCCACGCAAGCGCTTTGATGGACGTGTCTCTGGACCGTGCAGCCTACCCTTATCGAACGGGGCATGGGCGTCCACTCAAACCACCCACAACAGCTCAACAAGGAATCCGCAATCCGCGACCCGACCGATGGGGGCTGCGGAAACCTCACCCTCCGTCCCGCGGAGGGACGGCGAGGGCACGCTAAAAACAAGTCGTAGAGCTCTGCCCGATCGCCTCGAACGGGCCCAGGCTCGGGGGCTCGACGCACGGCTACACCTCCTGGATTGCACCCGCTGCGGATAGTGCCAGCAGCGCGTGCGTCACCGAAGCTGGCTGAAACATTGCAGACGCCGGTTGAGATATGTACCGCGCCCTCTAACCCAATCTCGCGGTAAAACCCCTGCAGAAGCACTCACGCCCCTACAGGGCTTCAGGGGCTAGACCCGCGGGTCCGCTGACGCGGCCCCACGGAAAGCACTCGCAAACCAGGGGGGAAGGACGTCCTATCGTAGGCTCCAAGGGCACCGCGGGAGCCTGGCCGGCGAACCCGCAGATGCTCGGGGGCTACTGTCGGGGACAGCCCTGGGGGTCCCCTTGAACAACTAGGGAAACCCCACTTAAAACCTGCAAAAAGCCAAGGCCAAACACGTCTCGCTTGAACACACGGGCATGGCCCACGCCACGGTGGCCCCGACGGCCCACCAAGGCGGCCCACTCAAAGATCCCCTCGAGCAGGCTCCGCCTCGCTCGAGGGCACACACCTCCCTCGAGTGGGCTCCGACCCGCTCGAGGGTGTATGCCTACCTCGAGGGGGCTCCGCCTCGCTAAGGGCGCCTTGCACGCGCACGCCCGTTCCCGTACGCGGGTACGGGGCATTTAATGCTTTGACAACGGCGGGGCGGCACCATCATGCGCCTAGGACTCACGCCCCGGTCCTGTTGCACCAACTCCCTAGGAGGGAACCCATCCCCGCTACTGTGGGGGGCTGTGCGACGTGGCCGGTGCCAGCCCCGTGACGCCGCGCCGCCTAATCCTGTATGGCTAACGCGCCGAGCCCTCAAAGGGGGGCCGGCCGCACCCTCGATTTGCTTTCCCGTGACCTTGCAGGGTTAGGACGTGATGTTAGGCCGGCAGGGCGCCATCCCTGCCACTGTTAACGGCATGGCGGCCGCCCCCGCGCGTACAACCCCACGCCGGGCACTGTGGCAACAGCTCTGGTGCTGTGAAGCATGCGGGAACGGGACGCCGCCATGCCTGCCGCTGTATCCCGTACGGATCGACGTCAGCAACCCCCTCGAGCCCGCCTGGGGACATCACGGCCATCCGCTACACTCCTACCCTCCAAGCTGCCACTATTCGGGTACAAGATACGCCATGATGACCAGATCGCGGCAAGGACCGTCAAGGTGGCCGCCTACTCTACGGCGCGACGCACCACACTTCCTCATGTAGCTGAATAGTGCGGCATACATGTAATTCGCTCTCTCCTTGGCCTATAAAAGGAAGGCGAACTCCCCCGCCGCAGGGGACAAGGCAGAACGACAAGAGACAACAGCCGACAACACACGACACACCACACACTTGCTTTCCAATTCTCCAACAACATCTTCAGCCACTTCACCAGGGACTTGGAAGCCACGCTTCCTCTCCCGCCTTGCTTGTAGCAGCCCCACTACAAAGAAATGGAGATTAAAGTGTTAAAATTCTTAAATCATGTTTTGGTTCTGTTTTTTTTGAATTTTAATCACACCCTCTTACTATTTGGTGAAGTTAAGTAACTTAATTTGCTTAGATGTGCACACAATCACCATCAAGTAGTGTTTTGTTCATCATCACACCACCCTAATAATTTCTGTGAGAAAATATTAATGTTTGGATGAATGTGGCCAACAAGAGTTGGTTTTGTGGTAATTCTCCCACCTTCACAATAATCTAATGTATGTGCATGTAAACGTGTAGATCTTCCGGACGGGACGTACACACTTACTCAGGAGGAGGAGGGATCCGCTAGTCGTGAGCTGAACCAGCTTGGTGTGCAGCAAGACCTGGACCAAAGTCCAGAACAGCCCAAGGCTAGTGTTAGTGTTGAGTTAGAGGAAGGCAAGCACCGGTTCTTCTAACCTTTTCTTTTAAAATTCATACCTTTTACTTTCAGTATTTATTGTTTTACTTTGTGCATTTAAGTTTCAGGAGTTGCTTTGAAACCTAGATGCATGATCCATAGGACTCCTATGCTCTGTTACTAGTATGTTAGGAGCGCTAGTGCCATGCTCTAAGGATACGGTAGAAGACGAATAATGACTCATTGCTCGCGAGATATAGGATGCTTATGTTGGAATCATAAGTTGATTAAATTGACTCGCTCATGTGGTAAGAGCAATGGGTTCGGTCTCGATCGAGTAGCATGGTGCTGGTCCTAAGCTATTGAGCGTACCAAGTGCTTGTCGGGAATGGGACCGGTAAGCCTAGTACCTTCTGAACTGGGGCGGGATCTTTCCAGCTACTCGCTTGGGATGCGTCTCCGGGCTAGCGACCCATGGTATAGTGTGTGAGTCCGGACTAGTCGGGTTAGACCCTCCGGATAACTGTGTACCAAAGTTTGTAGCGTCTGATCCTAAACTGTGGGATGTTGGGAACCGCCTGGTTAGGGTAGACACTGCACTTAGTCTACCTTCTTCCGTGTATCTTGGGTTTACCTTACAAGGATATAAATCGATCGATTGTCGGTCACTCACCGTTATCTGAGTCGGCTTGACCACTGGCTACCCCATGTTTGTTTATGGAACATTTTGGATTAATATTGTTACCTATTTAATATTGTTTGCAGAACATGCTTGTTTAGTGCAAGTGCTCACCTAGAATGGTTAACATACTAGAATTAGAGCTAAAATCTGAAATAAGGATCAACTCTTAGTCGCTTTTGGCAAAACAAACCCAGCAGCCAAAAAGCCTTGCATGTCTAGTTGTATTTTCTTTTTGTCGGGTAAGTCTTGCTGAGTATTAGTATACTCAGCCTTGCTTTTGTTGTTGTTTTCAGGTAATCCCATCTGGCCTGGTTCCATCCCAGATGGTTGGGAGGTTGAATGGGAGAACGATGATGATGAATGATATGCATGGATGGCCTCCTGTGTGTATCACATGTTTAGTTTACTTTCCACTGTTTAAACTTTGAATCACCTTTACGTTTATGTATGAAAAACCTTGTTTGTAATAATGCTGAATTTCTGAAACTTTTTTGTAATGTAATGATGTACTATGGTCCCTCCTTCGTGTGGGCTTTGCGCATATCAGCGATCCTGTTGTACGTGATTTACTGGGCTTTACCCGGCGGAAGCGACAGAATAGTTCCTTATTATTGCTTAATGGCCACGTGGACAGGCTTAGGCGATAATACGGAATTATTTTGGGCGGTTCTATCACAGCTGGTACCAGAGCGATGATATGCACTAGAGTAATTAAAATACCTTAACAAACTTGTTATTGGAATAAAATTTGCCAAGATTAATAATCTTGCTAAATGATTAGGACGTTAAGGTCTAATCTAGTCCAAGAGGCCATAGAGGGAGTTTTTGGGTTCTTTCAGGTGGCTAGTATTCTATGGTGTATTTAGTCTGACTTCCAGCACATTTTTATTCTTGTCAAAACTTACTTTCATGCACAACCATACTAGTTCATCACGTTTTTCATACGTGGTGGTACCACAGGAAAGTCCTGTGAGGGACTAGTGGGACCTATTCCAATGGGTGCCACGTCGCATCTGAGTCTCATCACGTGTTGTCATACGTGATGGTACCACGAGAAAGTCTGTGAGGGATGAGTGAGGCCTATTCCAATGGGCACTCACGTCGCATCAGAGTCTTAAATAGGACGCTATCCATGCAGCGGCTTTACGCATGGATACCGTTTCTATAAGTGAACGGTAACGAATGTGGATGCTTTTGTGAGTGCTGGCACAAAAAGTCTTGAATATCTGCGATTTTCTGCAGGTACACTAACCACGGTTGTTAGGAACGGTAATTTAAGAAACGAATAGCTTCCGACTAGTTATTATAGGGAGAGACGTATATATATGCCATGCCACCGGCACTAACTTCGATTTTAAGCTTAAATGCTTGGTAAGGACGTTTAGGACACTTTTTGCATCATGTAAAAGCTATCAAACCAAAACTGAACTTAAATCATGTGTTGTTTGGTCTCTATTTAATTTGTGTTTCTTAAGGACCAATCATGCTAGTTTGATAAATTATGTGTTGTGATGAAAAAATGTCTAGTTGTTGTACTAATTTTTCTACGGATGATCAAGAACGTTTTTGGCTAGGTGATCTTTAGGAAAATTGCTCATTAGCTAGTTAAGATTCTTCCATGAATTTTTCATGATTTTAGGATGAACAAAACTGAATCTATGCTCAAATCACTAAGCCTAGGTCAGGTTGAAATGCTGTCAAAATCCTGAGTTAGGCTGAAAACTCGATTTTTTTATATAGGTCCAATCAGAATCTTCCTAGACAATCTATACAAAAACTGTTTCTTATATAGACTACTTTGTGCTGTCAAAATCTCATGGTCAAAGGGTTCTTAATCTTTGAGATATGATCTTTTTAGTGAAGCGCTGTCCTGCTGAAAATTTCTGAGCAATAGCACTCCGAAAATGGATCTATTAGACCCTTTTCCAATCTGATATTATTCAACCTTTGAATATCAAAACTGCTCCTTAGGTATCTATCTACCTCCTATTGAAATCTCAAGGTCACTAGATTTTTAGTTTGGCGGTTATGCCCAAAACTTTAGGTCTCTGTCCCGCTGAATTTCAGCACTAGTAATCTCTGACATTCAAATTTTTAGGTCATCTTCCTTTGGGACATAGGGAAGGACCGATAAGGCGACCAGAGAGGGGGGGAGTGAATGGGAGCCGATAAAAATTCTTCTCGAGGGAGATTGAAACTCCGACAAGACGAACTAGCTTGGTCGGACCCCCGAAATCACATGCTCCGCACTTCTACCTCCCGTTTGCCAAAACCACGTAGCCACTGGAGTGCTACTGGTCCTAGGAACAAACTCTACCAGCAACCGCAACACACGCGCAGCACCGACAGCGGAAACAACTCGAAAGCCGGCTAACCAGAGGGGGCGGTTAGACCGGGTATAGGGGGCGGTTAGACCGCCTCCACCTGGCAACCAAGAGATCCTCCGAAACGCCTCTTCCGAGCACCAAAACACACCACGGTTTCACCAACAGAGATCTCTGGTCAAGGCCATGCTAGCTACCGAAAATCTTGGCGAAAACCAAAACTTCACCCAAGGGCCTAGGGGCGGTTAGACCGGCTACCCGGGGCGGTCTAACCTCCCGTACCCAAAGCAACGAACTCCAACCAAGAACACCTAGCACACCGCGCGAGAACGGCTCCAAATTTCACCCGTACACTCCTCCGATCAAGGCGAACGAACTCACGGAGGAAAATCCGGCGAAACAAAACTTTGACCCGGAAACACCCGGGCGGTTAGACCGCCCCCCTGCGGCGGTTAGACCGCCCCTTCCGAACGAGAACCCGCGGGTCAAACCTCAACTTCCTTGCGCTCAATCTCCCGAATCACTCCACGGATTGCGGCCAAACTTCGGGGATAGTCGGGTTACCTCCTCGGGCAACCTCTACCTCAAAGGAATCGACCCGAAACGCTCACAATCAAGAGGAATCGAAGAAATCGCTTCTCTAGGTCAAGAACTCGCCCAACTCGAAAAACCACCAAATCGAGTCCGATTCAAAGGGGATTTGGGGGCAAAGTCACCGCCCAAAGAGGCACAAGAACCTCATACGTGACACCCACCAAAAACCCCAAGAAATCGTTCTCAAAACACCGCCAAAAAGAGCTCCAAAAATCAACATCAAAGAGACGGGAAAACCACCATCAAGAACCACGCCGAACCTTCTATACATGCCATGAATGGTTCGTACAAGGTCTAGTTTGCCACCCAAACATCCATCCCTCTCTCTAGATCTCACAAGAAGCTCTCAAACTAGCCTTCTAAAAACCTAGGGAAAATAGAGAACGAAAATGGAAAAACGAAATCAGCTAGGGTTCCAAGAGTTGGCTGCCAACCTCTCACCTCTTGGGTTATATAGGCGGCAACCGAATGTCTAAAATGCCCCTCTCTACTAACTAGGGATACATGCCCCTCAAGGGCGGATTTGGAATTCTTGATGTCTTCACCATCAGACGGATGCCCGGCGACCGCACCCTGCGTAGCCTCGACGCACGCCTTGCGATCCCGACGCGTGTCCTCCGCTTCGAAGCTTCTCGGCGCCGGCGGCCGTGGCGGTCGACCGCCCCCCCGGGCGGTTAGGACCGGCCCGGTGGATCCGACCGGCCCCGGGCGGTCCGACCGCCCCTCCGGGCGGTTGAACCGGCCCGGGTGGCCGCACCTCCTCGTCGAGTCTTTGGCCTCGGTTTTGTGGCTCAACCGAGTAACCCGGTGGTTTTTACGGTGAACCACCGCAAACCCCGCGAACTCGGTGTAGCCTCCGCCAATCTCCACTCATGACTCGGCTCCCACGTAGTCCCGGCTCGACCTTGGTTTTGAGGCTCTACCAAGAAACCGTCCACGACTTCATCTTGCCGTTCATGCCACCATGCGGCCCGCACTTGACCCCGCCGGCCACCGGTCCCTCGAACGAAGCCTACTTGTCTTCTCCACACCCGGAGGCCTCACCGGAAACGACCTTTCGCGCTTGTTCTTCACCCGCACCAACACGAGTCAAGCCGCAACCCGCACCCGCAATACTTAGCCAAGAATCAGTCCACACAACGTTGTCAATCACTCATCACACAAGGAAGCGACCATCCACCGGTCCTCGAACCACACATGGTCCTCAATCTCCCCCTTGATGAGTGCATTGACAACACACTCACATGAAGTAACATAAGAGAAAAGGAAAAGAAAAGAAACAAAATAAAAGGAAATCCCAACAAGCGATCGAAAGCCAAAGAAAGGCAAAGAGCAAGATCACTTGAAGAAGACAAGTCTCGGACCCCTTAGGCAAGGGCAACGGCTCGACACATTCGAGACAAAACGCAGCTCAAGCAAAGAGCGCAAACCACCAAAGCAAAACTCGAACACCACAAAGAGCTCCCCCTGCACAAATGCAAGCTCCCCCCGAGCCACAAGACACTCCCCCCCGAACACATGCATCAATGCAACTCGGGAATGCAACAAAGAGCAAAAACCTCCGCTCACACCGCCCGGGCGGTTAGACCGCCGCCCGAGGCGGTTAGACCGCCTCTCGCCCGACTTGACCGCACGGGGGGGCGGTTAGACCGCCCAAAGAGACCGGCCCCGCACCAAACCGCCCAAAAATTGCCCGAAACAATTGGAACACCTTCCAAACACTCCCAGTGCCCAAAACATGCACAAACTTCTCCCCCTTGTTGACAATGCATGAATCAAGGCAAAATGCGAAAACTTGCAACATAGAGCTTCTCGAATATACAAAATTCATCACAAGGAGCTACACAAGTCCAAATGAGCAAGTTAGATACTCGACAGGTTCGTAAGGACCTTAACTACGTGATCACCAAGTTTCACAACCATTGGACAAGGCTAAAAAGGATTTTAGTAATTTTGCGAAAAGTTACTCCCTCACAAGCAAATACCTAAACATGAGCAAAACATATCAAAATGGCAAAGCCACTCAAACTTCATGCTAGGACAACCATTCTAATCACAAGACCATCATAAACACCCAAAAGCACCTCATGTCATGTCAAAGCCACCGAGCCATGTGCCTACTTCTATGTATGAGACTTCTCATTGGTAGGCATCATGCAACGGTTTAGCACCCAAAGCAAATTAATTTCAGCACATATGACATGGGAACATATTTTCCAAGCATTTTCCGTTTCATTTTCAGATTTGTAAATGGTACATGAAATGTCTTTGCGACAAAAAGGAACTTATGCCCCTCCACAAGATTAAGCAAGAGGGCTAAACATTCATGATGGCAAGCGAGCCTTTGGCTCCATATGATCAATAAACTAGCTATCCAACCACAAAGTAAGCATAGCAAAGCCACTAAAACATGTCAAGATCATATATAGGCATTTACGCATGAGAGAGCATGTATATGACATTTTTCAAAAATTAGCCATCAACCATGAATCATTCAACAAGATCATCAAGAGCTAAGCCAAACTAACCATAGCATATCAAACAAGCTCACAAGAACATATATAGCAACCCATGGTGAACAATGTATATAGGAGAAGCTTTTCCTATCCGATGCATATGATACAAAATGCATGCAATCTAAGATACAAGGATGCCTATACATCATGTTACATATGCCATGCCAAATGCAAGAAATGCACAAAGGAAAGCTATACATATGCTACAAACCGGCTCCTCGAGGGGAGGCAAAACGGGCTCGACACCACCGGCAAAAGAAAGTCCCCACACACCCAACTCAAGAAATTAAACATACACCAAGTTCCCCCCGCAAACGAGTGAAAGTTGCTTGATCTAGGGGTTTGGTGAAAATATCGGCTAGTTGGTCATGTGTGGGTACATGGATCAAGGCTATCTTCCCTTTCTCTACGTTGTCTCTCGAGAAATGATACCTCACTTCTATGTGTTTGGTTTTGGAATGGAGCACTGGGTTCTTTGCAACGCTTATGGCACTGGTGCTATCACATTGAAGTGGGACATGGGTATACTCCTCACCAAAATCACTCATGGTGTAGGTGATCCAAAGGAGCTGAGAGCAACAACTAGCAGCGGCAACATACTCGGCTTCGGTCGTGGATTGAGCAACACTCGACTGCTTACGAGAAGACCAAGACACCAACGAAGAACCCAAAAACTGGCAAGTCCCAGAAGTAGACTTCCTATCCAACCGACACCCGGCAAAATCCGCGTCTGAAAAGCCATGAAGCGCCAAAGAAGAGGACGCGGAGTACCAAAGGCCGAAGTCGGGAGTGTGACGCAAGTACCGAAAATTCGCTTCACCGCTTGCCGATGCGAAGTCCTCGGAGACGCTTGAAAACGAGCGCACGGACACACCGAGAAGCGTATGTCCGGCCTCGTCGCCGTCAAGTAGAGGAGTGACCCGATCATGCTCCGGTACTCCTTCTCGGTCCACGTGTTCACCTTCCTCGTCCGCATCAAGAGCCGTAGTCGTACTCATCGGCGTCGTCATAGCCTTGGAGTCCTCCATCTTGAATTTCCTCACAATGTCCTTGGTGTACTTAGCCTGGTGCACAAATGTTCCTTCCTTTGATTGCTTGATTTGTAGCCCGAGGAAGAACTGCAACTCACCCATCATGCTCATCTCGAACTCCCCGCTCATATCATCCGCAAACCTCGCAACAAGAGAGTTAGACGAGCCACCAAAGACAATATCATCCACGTACACCCGCACAATCGGGATATCTCTCGCCCCCGCTCGCAAAAACAAGGTCCGATCGACCTTCCCCATCTCAAAACCTCTCTCAAACAAGAACCCCCTCAACCTCGCCATACCAAGCTCTAGGCGCCGCTTCAACCCATACAAGCGCCTTCCTCAACTTGTACACCCGGTGGGGGTACTTCTCACTCTCAAACCCCGAGGTCGTCTCACATACACTTCTTCCTCCAACACTCCATTCGTAAAAGCACTCTTCACATCCATTTGGTGCAACTTGAACCCTTTAGCCACGTAAAAGGCTAGAAGGATCCTAATCGCCTCCAAACGGGCTACGGGAGCAAAGGTCTCCTCGTAGTCGATCCCCTCCTTCGATCGAACCCCCGAGCAACAAGTCTCGACTTGTTCCTCACAACCTCACCCTTCTCTCCCTCTTTGTTTTTCCACACCCACTTTGTACCAATCGGCTTACACCCTGGGGGAGGGTCAACCAACTCCCACACCTGATTCCTCTCAAAGTTCTCCAACTCCTCATGCATTGAGTTAACCCAATTGTGATCAGATAGTGCGTGTCCAATGTCCTTGGGCTCAAAAGAAGCAACAAACGCAGCATGAGCAAAATGGGAATTGTTTCGAACCCTCGACCGTGTAGTGCGTTCATTCATGTCGCCGATGATCCTCGAAGCTGGGTGATCCACTTGAACTCGTCGGGGAGGTTCTCGCCTCGAAACTATCTCCCCCTCAACATCAGCTTCTCCTCGTTCTTGATTTGTCGTCGTAGATGTAGCAGAGGGTCCATCCATCATCGTAGTCGAAGTAGTGGGTACATGTCCAGCCGGGGGAACGGCACCGCCATCTTCATCATCACCATGTTCATGCTCCTCCTCCTGAAAGATCTCTTCGCCAAGCTCATCATCACCTGCACACTCAAAGACAAGCTGACTACGTGGCTCTGTCTCGTCGAAGGTTACCTCGCAAGTCTCCACGATTTGGTTAGTTTCAAGATTGAGCACACGATATGCTCTAGAATGAGATGCATAACCAAAGAAAATGCCATCGACAGTACCTAGCCTCAAACTTATCCAACTTCCTCGCCTTTCTTCGAATGAAACACTTGCAACCAAAGACATGGAAGTGACTCACCTTGGGTGTGCGACCATGCATCAACTCATAGCATGTCTTCTTCTTGTGCACTCTAAGGTATATTCTGTTCGAAACATAGCACGCGGTATTCACCGCCTCAGCCCAATACCTCCTCGGAGTCCTATGCTCATCAAGCATCGTCCGAGCCATCTCGCACAAGGTCCTGTTCTTCCTTTCCACAACACCATTCGGGGAGGCGTATACGGACTCGAAAACTGGTGCTCAAGACCTAAGTCATGACAAAAGGTTTCAAAATGAGAGTTCCTGAATTCCGAGCCATTATCACTGCGGATAGCTCGTATGGCATCTCCGTGCCTCTCGTTCCTCAACCTCAAGACAAGATCTCGAACAAAACCAAACGTCTCCCCCTTCTCCTCAAGAAAGAACACCCACGCATACCGAGAAAAGTCGTCCACCACAACAAGGACATACCACTTCCCACCCGCGGATCGCACACGAGCTGGGCCAACAAGGTCCATATGGAGCAGGCTCGCATGGACGCTCAGTCATCACATCGGTGAGAGGCGGGTGAGAAGAGGCCACCATCTTGGCATGCCTACACGGAGCACAAACCAACTCTTTCTCAAGCCTCAAACGTGGCAATCCTCGGACCAAATTGAGTTTACTCAAGCGAGACAGAAGGTCAAAGCTCAAGTGACCCAACTTCCTATGCCACTTCCACAACTCACTCGAAGAACCGCCCAAGAAACAACGCTCAACACCCGAAGACTGAGAAAAATCAGCACGAAACACCTGACCCTCGGGAACGACCATACAAACAAGGTCCCCTCGAGAGTCTACAATCCGAGAACCACCAGGCCGAAACAACACCTCAAAACCCTCATCCAACAACCGAGACACGTAAAGCAAATTGTACCCCGCCGATTGAACAAGAGCAACACGCCTCGAGTGATCTTGTCACTCACTTTTATCTCACCTTCGAAAGCACACGCCCACGCCCATTGTCCCCAAAAGTGATGTACCTCTTCGTCACCACCGGGACGAGACTTGAGAACCACCCCCCGTCTCCGGTCATATGCCTCGAACAACCGGAGTCAATCAACCAAATGTTCTTCAAGTCTCCCACCCGAAATTCAAAAACAAGCACGTGAGCGAACAAACGACTCAAAGACCGGGGTTAGTACCAAAGGAGGAAAACCAGTGCCGAGCCATTTGCTCGAAAGTGGGGTTAGCACCAACCAAAGCATCTCTCCTACCAAAGCTACCTCCACGAACAACACCTCGGTAACCACTCCGAGGAAACCACCCCTCACTGCCTGGAGGAGGACCAAAACCACGGAAGACAACCCGTGGAGCATCCCTCCTCTCCTTCTCAAAGCTACGACTCCTCCCATCCCCGTAGTGACCTCAAGGGGGAGAATGCCTAGCAAACTGACCACCTGCTGTCTTTCCAGACCAACCACCAGTAACTCCACCTCCGGACACCGAAACCTCTCGACTCACCACCTCGAAAACCACTCCGCCCGTGCTGGGGGGGGGGCCGGTTAAACCGCCTAGCCGGGCCGGCCTAACCGCCCCCCTCGGGCCGGGCCGGTCCGACCGCCTAGCCGGGCCGGTCCGACCGCCCCCTCCGAACGGCTCTCCGGCCGCGGGAACTCGCATCTCCCCATGCCGAACACTTCTCACCACGGCCTTACCCACGGGCGGTGGCATACGAGGCTTAGGTACACCATGGGAGGGGTTGTACCTATCCTTGTTCGCCCACTCCTTTGCCATCCTCTCTTCCCGCTTCCTCTTGAAGCAAAACTCATCCTTGTGACCCTCCTTCCCACAATGGCCACAACGGAACCTCACAAGCTTAGGTTTTGGCTTGGATTGGGGCTGCTCGCTTGGTTTCTCTCCACTCAACTCCTCCACCGATTTCTCCTCACTTGCCTTCTCTCTCACTTTCCCAAAGAACACTTTCCCCCGAAGTGCTCACAAACTTGATGGGCTTTTGGAGATCATTTGTGGGTGTAGGAAATATAGGTGGAGCCGGGGTTGTGTCTAGTCGGTTCCTAAGATGGTTGGGTTTTGGAGGGAAATCATTTTTGTGGTGGGTTTTTGGTGGCTCCGGGATATTCTCTCCACTTCCTTCACCAACCTTGTTTGCCCCAAGCCCCTCACCATCTTGCCTCTTAAAGGCCTCGATCATCATCCTCAACCGAGGCTCATGACCGGACAACCAACCCATCAACTTCCTCAAGTCATCATTCTCATCCCGCAAGCGATCAACATAATGTGCAAGCTCCAAATTTTTCAATGCATGCATTTCACAAGTAGAGCAGATGTAGGCATGGGTTCCTTCAATTTAGCCTCGAGCGAACTAGTGTAAGCATGCAACTCATCAATCTTAGCATGCAAAACGGGGCAAGAAGTGCAAGCACCTAGCAAAGCGAGTCTAGACTTAAGCTCGCCACTTCAACCCTAAGCACATCTAGTTCCTCACACTTGGAGGCATGCTTCTCCTTAAACAAAGCAAGATCAGCAAGGAATATGGAGCAATCAAGACAATCATTTTCATCAAGCAACAACAGGCTAGCCTTAAGCGAATCAATCTCAAGCTTGCTATCAAGCACCCGTGTCTCTAGCTCACCCACTCTAGTCCTAGCATCCTCGAGTGAAGCCCTAAGCTCTTTCCTCATTTTCTTGGCCTCTCTAAGCATGTCATCACGGTTATCAAGCAAAGAGCCAAGCCTCTCATTCTCCCGGCGCAAGAAGGGAAGTTCATCACGCACCTCGTCGTCGGACTCGCAGTCCGAGTCGCTCCGTGTACTCTTCTTGTCGCCGGAGCTCGCCGCCATGGTACGAAGCCGTCTCTCGCGGCGCCCTCACCCCCGCTCGGGTTCTTGGACGACCTCTTGTTCTTGCGGTGATCTCCCTCGTCGTCGCCGGCCGCTCGAGCTCGAGGTGGAGTACGCGGAACCGGAGTCGACGTCGCTCGCTCCAACCATCGCTCGGGCCTTGCCTCGGCCCTCCTTCTTCCTCGATCGTCGCTCGTCCTTGTACTTGTTCTTGTGCTTGCTCTTGTGGTCGCGCCTCGAACGGTACTTGTCGTCGTTCTTCCTCGGCTTGTGCTTGTAGCCGTCCTTGCTCTCGGCCTTCTCGGGCGGTCGACGACGAAGTGTCCCGGCTTGCCGCACCGGAAGGTGTCCTCGTGTTCCTCCTCATGTTCACGCGGTTCTCGTGCGGCCTCTCGAACCGCCTCGTCAACGGCGCCGGCTCGTCCTCTCCAAGGTCATCAAACTCCTCATCCGGCATAGACATCAAAGAGGAAAACGAAAACATCCCGGTGGATGGGTTAGAGTTAGTCTTTCCTTTGGAACCACCAACGAGGGCAAGACTATGGGAGTCGGTCGGTCCCTCGAGCTTGGCGATCATGCCCCTATCCACCTCGGCCGACTTGAGCTTCGAGAACGGCTCGTTCACCGTCGAGTATCGTACCTCTCCGACTCGACTATGGCCTCGAACTTTCCGCCCCATATCGTACGATCCAAAGAGTGTAAGAGCTTGACCGCTCTATCATGATCATCGTACGGGAGCACGTCCACATTGGCCCTCATGTTGTTCACAACCACCGTGAACCTCCGGAACAAGGCATCGATGGACTCACCGGGGAGATGAGTGAAGTTCTCGTACTCTCTCCGTAGGTCGCATACAACCGTGCCTCGAACCCGGGCGTTCCCAACATGAGCCTCCTTCAACACCGCCCAAATCCTACAAGCCAAGTGCTCGGTGTGCACCCGATCGAACTCGGCCGACACAAAGCACGAAACAAGTAGTCGACCGCCTTATTGTTGGCGTCGAATCCGTCCCTCGACCCCGGAGCAAGGAAATCCATCGGCCGGACATATCCCGTGTCCACCGTGACATCCCACGAGTCCGACCCTTTTCGCGGAGGAACGCACCCATCCGCTTGCTCCACATCCGGTAGTTCTTTCCATCGAAGTGTGGAGGACCCGAACCCCGTTCCTGGTACGCCATCCTTGGATCTTAGACTGGTTAGAGTCAACAAAGACCCGAACCGGCTCTGATACCACTTGAAGGACCGATAAGGCGACCAGAGAGGGGGGGAGTGAATGGGAGCCGATAAAAATTCTTCTCGAGGGAGATTGAAACTCCGACAAGACGAACTAGCTTGGTCGGACCCCCGAAATCACACGCTCCGCACTTCTACCTCCCGTTTGCCAAAACCACGTAGCCACCGGAGTGCTACCGGTCCTAGGAACAAACTCTACCAAAGAACCGCAACACACGCGCAAAGACCGACGGCCGGAAACAACTCGAAAGCCGGCCAACCGAGGGGGCGGTTAGGACCGGGTATAGGGGGCGGTTAGACCGCCTCCACCCGGCAACCAAGAGATCCTCCGAAACGCCTCTTCCGAGCACCAAAACACACCACGGTTTCACCAACAAGAGATCTCTCGGTCAAGGCCATGCTAGCTACCGAAAATCTTGGCGAAAACCAAAACTTCACCCAAGGGCCTAGGGGCGGTTAGACCGGCTACCGGGGCGGTCTAACCTCCCGTACCCAGCAACGAACTCCAACCAAGAACACCTAGCAACCGCGCGAGAACGGCTCCAAATTTCACCCGGACACTCCTCTCGATCAAGGCGAACGAACTCACAGAGGAAAATCCGGCGAAACAAAACTTTGACCCGGAAACACCCCGGCGGTTAGACCGCCCCCGCAGCGGTTAGACCGCCCCTTCCGAAACGAGGAACCCGCGGGTCAAACCTCAACTTCCTTGCGCTCAATCTCCCGAATCACTCCACGGATTGCAGCCAAACTTCGGGGATAGCCGGGTTACCTCCCGGGCAACCTCTACCTCAAAGGAATCGACCCGAAACGCTCACAATCAAGAGGAATCGAAGAAATCGCTTCTCTAGGTCAAGAACTCGCCCAACTCGAAAAACCACCAAATCGAGTCCGATTCAAAGGGGATTTGGGGGCAAAGTCACCGACCAAAGAGGCACAAGAACCTCATACGTGACACCCACCAAAAACCCCAAGAAATCGTTCTCAAAACACCGCCAAAAAGAGCTCCGAAAATCAACATCAAAGAGACGGGAAAACCACCATCAAGAACCACGCCGAACCTTCTATACATGCCATGAATGGTTCGTACAAGGTCTAGTTTGCCACCCAAACATCCATCCCTCTCTCTAGATCTCACAAGAAGCTCTCAAACTAGCCTTCTAAAAACCTAGGGAAAATAGAGAACGAAAATGGAAAAACGAAATCGGCTAGGGTTCCAAGAGTTGGTCGCCAACCTCTCACCTCTTGGGTTATATAGGCGGCAACCGAATGTCTAAAATGCCCCTCTCTACTAACTAGGGATACATGCCCCTCAAGGGCGGATTTGGAATTCTTGATGTCTTCACCATCGGACGGATGCCCGGCGACCGCACCCCCGCGTAGCCTCGACGCACGCCTTGCGATCCCGACGCGTGTCCTCCGCTTCGAAGCTTCTCGGCGCCGGCGGCCGGGGCGGTCGACCGCCCCCTGGGCGGTTAGACCGGCCCAGTGGATCTGACCGGCCCCAGGCGGTCTGACCGCCCCTCCTGGGTGGTTGAACCGGCCTAGGTGGCCGCACCTCCTCGTCGAGTCTTCGGCCTCGGTTTTGTGGCTCAACCGAGTAACCCAGTGGTTTTCTGGTGAACCACTGCAAACCCCGCGAACTCGGTGTAGCCTCCGCCAATCTCCACTCATGACTCGGCTCCCACGTAGTCCCGGCTCGACCTTGGTTTTGAGGCTCTACCAAGAAACCGTCCACGACTTCATCTTGCTGTTCATGCCACCATGCGGCCCGCACTTGACCCCGCTGGCCACCGGGTCCCTCGAACGAAGCCTACTTGTCTTCTCCACACCTGGAGGCCTCACCGGCAACGACCTTTCGCGCTTGTTCTTCACCTGCACCAACACGAGTCAAGCCGCAACCTGCACCTGCAATACTTAGCCAAGAATCAGTCCACACAACGTTGTCAATCACTCATCACACAAGGAAGCGACCATCCACCGGTCCTCGAACCACACATGGTCCTCACATAGAGCAAACCTTGAATACCATATTAGGTCATAATTTTGTGATGGAAATGCTCACAAAATTTCAGCATGTATGCATGTGTATATTTAGAAATATCGAATTTTTAATAAGCTCCTGTTTGCTGTCAAAACTGCTAGATAGAGCTTTGGTAAATGAATTTTTCGGCCTCTGTAAAAGTTGAATCTGTCCTGAAGTTGAATACCAAAGTTGAATACTATGAAATTCTACACATGCTGACCAAAACGCATAATTTTTCGATGCTTGAGCTGAGAGATATGGAATTTGTAGTGACCCTCTGCCTGCTGTCCAACAACCCTGACAGCAAATCGATATCTGAATTTTCGGGCATGATAGCCTCAGTTTTATCCTTAAGTTGAATACCAATATTGGAAGGCACGAGATTTTACATCTCCTGCCTAAAGATGATGATATTTAGGTGGTGGAAGAATGTTCCATGTATGTTTTTGAAGTTTCTATCCACAGATGAACACAATCAGTGCAAGATCCATCTATCTCCATCTTCTTTTAGGATGGCTTCTAATAGAAGCATACCCATATCCTTGCCGAGTCAAGTGGAACCCCGCTGTACTCTGCTAATTGCTTATACGCCTTTTCTTCAATTTAGAGGCGATCCACCAACTTCCTATGGCTATGTAAAGGTGATCACTCCACTTTCCTTGCATTGATATTCCTACATTGATCACTATCAATTCTCAGCCCTCCTTATGCTTGCTCACAAACAAATAAATGAGAACATGGTTACAGGGCATCAAAAATCCGTTGGTAAGCATGTGAGCATCATCACCGCATGCATATCTTGCAACCTTAATAACATAAATCATGAGCATGGAAAATGCATTGCACAACATGTGCATTTGGGACATTGGATGAACTAACATACATATGTCCTGATAGTTTCCCATCTTTCTACTCTATCGTCCTTTTTGTTGGTAATGTTGTTGTTCCATAAACGAAGGTGCCATGACGGAACCTAGGGTATCATGTGTGCTGCAGCCATGTGATTACCACTAGGAGCGTGCTAGGTATCTTGGGTTCTGAGAATGCGGCTCACCGCACCTATTACTTCTCAACTCTATGTTTATCCTCTCTACCTTGACTAACCTCATGAGTGAAGCAAGTCATGCTGACATTGCATCATGAGCACCATATCTCATAAGCATATGCATCACTCATTCATGAGCATATGCATCATCGTGCGTGCACTACATCATGCACGATGCACTACATCATGCACGCATCATGTGCATCACTCATTATGCATCATTACATAAGCACCATAAGTTCATGTGCATAAGCATCATATGCTCATATGCATATGCATCATACTATATGCACCTCATCATAAGCATCGTTATGTGCACCATTCCACTGATGCATAACTCATCTATATGCATTAATATTGCAAGCATGTCTCATTGGTGCACCACATATCCAGTTAAAAGTCATGGCACCAATAATGGGATGAAGGAGGGCGCTAATACTCATAAAATAAGTGACATGTGAGCAAGCCTTTTTGAAGTTCCTGTACTAGCTTGTCCCTTTCATATCTTTCACACTAAATATCTGTAAGAAACTCCTAGCAACTGCTCTATATGACTTTACCATCCTTGACTGTTCTTCTGAACAAACATCAGATCTACGATGATAGAACCCTTAATCCATCATCGAACCCTTGTTACTCTCCAAAAAAATATTCTTTTAGCAATCTTAGTATGGTCAATTGCTAAGACTCTCATTCCTTATAGAGATCCTTATGAAAACTTTTCAACTCGGTCTTCTTTCGCTTAATCACAAAAGTTCGCCTGATATCAACTCAACCGAGTTATGGTGAAGGTGTATAAATGGAGATTTTTCATGAGCAATCATGGTTCTCCAAACGTCAAGATATGAGGAGTGTCTGAGTACTCAGTGATTTGTGATCCTTTTGCATGTTTCTTTCAAATTAATGGAATCAGGATATAAGAAAACACAAGTTTGGCATATCCTTCGATCAGCCTTCTCAAAGCAATTCTGATTTTAAATTGAGGATACCTCAAGCTCTTTTCGATTTATCAAATACCTCGGTTAATTCTCTCGAGTCATTTATCTCATCCTCTTCAGAGCCATGATGACAGTACACAACATCATCGCTCTACCATCTCTTCTCGCAGCTACTGATCACCTCCTACGCCTCACTGTAATCGTTGCCAAGTCGCCAAGGGCATCTAGATGGTAGTGCACCCTCTTGTCGACATATCAATGGCTATCATCTATGACAACTATCAGATCTACCCCAAATAGGTGGCCCATGTATGACATGAATAAGATAAAGATGGAACCCTCCGTCCGCCTTCTTCTCTGAGTTGGTTAAACTCGGGAAACGATGTTCTTTTTCTAAATTCCTCTAGAGGCTGAGGAAGGTTCTCCATGGATACGAAAAGAATCGGCATTCTTATGATGACCTAGACGACGATCTCCACCAGAGAAAATCCCATAAACCCACAACTGAATACTAACGAACTTTGGACTGCCTACATATTCGTGCTCCATCGAATCTGTGCCACTCCATTACTGCCATGTTTCGCTATAGCGGCCAGTGCTGCATTAATCTACTGGTCCTATCTCTAACGCCTAGCGTGCCATCATTACTGCACCATGTCGACCATCGGAAAAGAGAAGAGTATCGATCGTTGATCACCTGACCACCCTTTGTAGAACATGGCTATTGGCTCCTTTCTTAAAAACAAACCCCTATAGAACCTTCGGATCGAGTTCTCTAACTTTTTAACCTATTGATATGCTTGTTTATCAATAACTAACATACTCGGATTTTTGTACTCTTAGGGAGTCTAATGAGATCGTCATGAACTTTCAGGGAAATGGAATCCACCACAGGAGATCCGGTCAATCTTCAACCCAATGAGATGTCCCCATCTCTTCCACCAACACATGAGGTGGTGGATATCTTTGCCAACACCATGAAAATTTTGGAGGGACAAAATTTGGTGTTAAGCCAACTAGTGCAAAATGTCATCCATAATCGTTATCAAAGGCTATTGCAAACTAGTCTATCCGACAGTCTCTCCCAAGCAATATCGGAATCTATTATGGAGCAAGTCTACCTATTCAATCTATTGATGAATCATGAAGCTCAAAATCAACAGAACCAAGATTACAATCAGTAATTCCTAGATTCACTCATGCCACCATCTCAACTTCCTATGGACCTTAGGGAGGAAGAAAGAAGGAGTAAGAGTCATAAGCAAGATTTGCCAAAGATTGATTTAAATGGATGGGAAATTACCTGCACCGACCTCCCCTCCCGTGAGAAAAAGCCAAGCAACCCAGCTAGTGTTGGGGATTAGCCCATCAAAACCCAGTGGGCCCCAAGGTCCAATGCACCCACACCTCATCTCTGCTACAATTGTAGAGAACCTAGGCATTTTGTCAGGAAGTGCCCGAAGACTGAGCAGAACAAATCGGCACGGTCGAGGCTCAATAGCCAAGCAGCGAGGTCAAAGCAAACGACCAATACCCCAAGTGAAACAAGGCAAACATAACTTCACAGGTATACATTTATATTTGAGAACACCCTCCCCTAAGGTGGTCATTTAAATTCCTAATCTCGGGACGAGATTTCTTTTAAGGGGGGTAGACTGTAACCCAGATGTTTATTAAAGATAACTAACTTAATTAGTTGTGTTAATCATGTTTAAATTGGCTCATAAACATGTTTGACATGATTTGGCACAAATTTGCACAAAAGACCTTGGTCAAAATCCCAAATCACGGTCAAACCCTAGATCTCCTTAAATGCTGAAATGGTTTTCTCGCGCGTTCTCCAAATTTCACTATAGAAGTTCAAAATCGGCCAATACAAAAGTTCTTCATTATTTCTGGGAACACATTTTTCATAATTGGCGGACATTCAAATTTTGAGTGCAAATTGGCCAAAAATCGAGTTGAACACGCTGTGAATAGTAACTCGGGGCCTGCAACTTCGTCACGATTTTCCCACAAATCCGTTGATCAAAACATATGTCTCCCTTTGGGGAAGTTGTAGGTCTATAGCTCCTCTACAACTTTTATATTCGGAGATATTCATGTTTGTTGACACTTTTTTAAGTTATGTAATTTCGAAAGTGACTAATGCAATTTCGAAGTGAAGCTGGCACAGGCACTCCTGCGTTCCCGGCGCTGTCGCGCCGTCCACGTGCGGTGCACGCGCAACCCCGGCGTACGGTTGCCCGCTGTGGACTCGAGCGCGGCTTGGGAGGCTCCGCCCGCCTAAAAGATGTACTCCGTGCCTAGTGGTGCACCGGCTGCATGTCGTGCCATGCTCTGGGCCGCGACAGGCGCCAGCCTCGCGCCGCACCTGTGCGTGCACGAGGCAGCTGGTCGACCTCGTGAGCTTCGTCTTGTTCGCCGCCTTGCAAAGCCCGCGCGCTGCTGTGCCTTGGCGCGCCTCGGAGCACAGCTCCGACGGCCTCCATGGCCACCGCAGGAAGCAACCCGGCTCCACCACCTCCAACTAGTTGTGCCTCCCCTTGAACCCTCTGAACCCTTTCTCAACGTCCTCACAACTCCAGTAGAGCCGGCCAAGCCGCTTGCTCACCTCCACGGCCGGCCAACTCGCCGGAGCAGAGGCAGAGGCGGCCGGAGATCCACGCCGCCACCGTTCTCCATCGTCGGAGGACCTCCCGACACCCGGAACGACAAAAATCGAACCCTAGGTGAGCCTACACCACTTCCCCGCCCTTGCCCAGCCAAGCCCGGCCTTCCCCTCGCCAGAATCCAGCCATCTCCACTACTGGTCGCGCCAAGGACTACATTGCAGAGGTCAAGTTCTTTTCAGGGTCTTAGTTGCAAGAACTAGGGACCTGTTCGTAAGTACTATCTAGATCCAAAATGCAGGAACTTGTAAAATACATTAAAAATCGTAGAAAAATCAGAAAAATGCAAATCCAACTTTTTGGGTTCCTGGTGAAGAATCCTACCTCTTCTAGAAAGCATGTATGGGGTTTTTCTGTGCAGTTTTCGAATTAAAAATTCAAACTCACTTTGAAGTGTTTTTAGTGTAGTTTAAAATATACACATGCTATGAACTTTATTTTTGGATATGTTTCTCTTTATGGCATGTCTAGATCAGTGACAAAAGTTTGCATGATTTTGATGTGTATATTTTGAGTTATGAATTATGTAAGCTTTATGCTAGTTTAAGTTTGATGCTTTTTATAGCCCCTTTAATGAACTTTTCTGTAACCCCATGTGCACCCTAGGGTTTGCCTCGTTGAGTAGAACCTCTGGTAGAGTGGAATTGATTTTAGGAAATTATTTAATGGGTGATTTGGATTTAATCTTGTGTAGGAGTTTAAATTCAAAATCTGAAAACTAATTTGAATCTGCACCTATGCTTTGGTCCGAAGCTCATTTTTGGCATACATGACTTGCAGAAGAATGTTGAGATCAAAAAGTTTATTAAATCTTTTTATATGAATTAATGGATATTTCCTAGGCTAAAATTTGTCTTTTTGATATAAATTAATTTATAAATGATCTTAACCTATATTTTGGTTTGAGAGCTTAGGATAGGCATATGTTGCTGTGTGCAAAAGATTAGGCTCATTTGAGGTGTTTTTGATTTAATATGGATTTATGGTTGAAAGTCTTGTTTTAAGTAATTAAATAAGGAAATGGATATTAAAGTGTTAAAATTTTGAAATCATGTTTTGGTTCTGTTTTTTTGAATTTTAATCACACCCCCTTACTATATGGTGAAGTTAAGTAACTTAATTTGCTTAGATGTGCACACCATCACCATCAAGTAGTGTTTTGTTCTTCATCACACCACCCTAATAATTTCTGTGAGAAAATATTAACTTTTGGATGAATGTGGCCAACAAGAGTTGGTTTTGTGGTAATTCTCCCACCTTCACCATAATCTAATGCATGTGCATGTAAACGTGTAGATCTTCCCGATGGGACGTACACACTTACTCAGGAGGAGGAGGGATCCGCTAGTGGTGAGCTGAACAAGCTTGGTGTGCAGCAAGACCTGGACCAAAGTCTAGAAGAGCCCAAGGCTAGTGTTAGTGTTGAGTCAGAGGAAGGCAAGCACCGGTTCATCTAACCTTTTGTTTTAAAATTCATACCTTTTACTTTCAGTATTTATTGTTTTACTGTGTGCATTTAAGTTTCAGGAGTTGCTTTGAAACCTAGATGCATGATCCTTAGGACTCCTATGCTCTTTTACTAGTATGTTAGGAGCACTGGTGCCATGCTCTAAGGATACGGTAGAAGACGAATAATAACTCATTGCTCGCGAGATATAGGATGCTTATGTTGGAATCATAAGTTGATTAAATTGACTCGCTCATGTGGTAAGAGCAATGGGTTCGGTCTCGATCGAGTAGCATGGTGCTGGTCCTAAGCTATTGAACGTACCAAGTGCTTGTCGGGAATGGGACCGGTAAGCCTAGTACCTTCTGAACCGGGGCGGGATCTTTCCAGCTGCTAACTTGGGATGCGTCTCCGGGCTAGCTACCCATGGTATAGTGTGTGAGTCCGGACTGGTCGGGTTAGACTCTCTGGATAACCGTGTACCAGAGTTTGTAGCGTCTTATGCTAAACTGTGGGATGTTGGGAACCGCCTGGTTGGGGGCCCTTGGTCTACCTTCTTCCGTGTATCTTGGGTTTACCTTGCAAAGATATAAATCGATCGATCGTCGGTCACTCGCCGTTATCTGAGTCGGCTTGACCACTGGCTACCCCATGTTTATTTATGGAACATTTTGGATTAATATTGTTACCTGTTTAATATTGTGTGCACAACATGCTTGTTTAGTGCAGGTGCTCACCTAGAATGGTTAACATACTAGAATTAGAGCTAAAATCTGAAAATAAGGATCAACCCTTAGTCTCTTTTGGCAAAACAAACTCAGCAGCCAAAAAGCCTTGCATGTCTAGTCGTATTTTCTTTTTGTCGGGTAAGTCTTGCTGAGTACTAGTATACTCAGCCTTGCTTTTGTTGTTGTTTTCAGGTAATCCCATCTGGCCTGGTTCCATCCCAGATGGTTGGGAGGTTGAATGGGAGAACGATGATGATGAATGATATGCATGGATGGCCTCCTGTGTGTATCACACATTTAGTTTACTTTCCGTTGTTTAAACTCTGAATCACCTTTACTTTTATGTATGAAAAACCTGGTTTGTAATAATGCTGAATTTCTGAAACTTTTTTGTAATGTAATGATGTACTCTGGTCCTGCCTTCGTGTGGGCTTTGCGCGTATCAGCGATCTTGTTGTACGTGATCTACCGGGCTTTACCCGGCGGAAGCGACAGAATAGTTCCTTATTATTGCTTAATGGCCACATGGACAGGCTTAGGCAATAATACGGAATTATTTTGGGCGGTTCTGTCACAATTACTAACGTCATCGACTAGAAACGGATATAAGATCCATCTCTATCGATGGCACCAGAAATGCAGAGGTATATCTTAACATGATGCTAAGTGTATATCGGATGTTGCTCTTAAATAAACTAAAAATGAATTCTAACACGATTCATAGCACAACTTGATATAGGTTGTCAACCTGACAGGTGTGCCTCAAAACGCATGGATATGGTACTCTTACATATGCCTTGGATCTCTAGAAAAGAATATATATATATATATGGTATCCGCAAGCGCATAGATATGAATATACCGTTGTAGCATTTTAACCAGGAGTAAAACCAGGTATCGTATTTTTATTTTACCACAGGGAAAGAAGTCTTTCTAATCCATAATAGCTAATACATGCTCATCTCTCAGTGTTATAATGTAGAGTGGCCAAAGTATATCAATTGCTATAAACAGGTGTCGGGGACAGCCCTAGGGGTCCCCTTAAACAACTAGGGAATCCCCACTTAAAACCCGCAACAAGCCAAAGCCAAACACGCCTCGCTTAAGCACAAAGGGCATGGCCCACGCCACGGTGGCCCTGACGGCCCACCAAAGCGGCCCACTCAAAGATCCCCTCGAGCAGGCTCTGCCTCGCTCGAGGGCACACGCCTCCCTCGGGCGGACTCCGCTCCGTTCGAGGGGGTGCGCTTACCTCGAGCAGGCTCCGCCTCGCTCGAGGGCGCTCCGCACGCGCACGCCCGTTCCCGTACGCGGGCATTTAATGTTCTGACAACGGCGGGGCGGCGCCATCATGCGCCTGGGGCACGCGCCCCGGTTCCATTGCACCAACTCCCTAGGAGGGAACCCATCCCCGCCACTGTGGGGGACTGTGCGACGTGGTCGGTGCTCGTCCCGTGACGCCGCGCCGCCTACTCTGGTACGGCTAACGCGCCGAGCCCTCGAAGGGGGGCCGGCCACACCCTCGATTTACTTTCCCGTGACTCTGCAGGGTTAGGTCAAGGTGTTAGGCCGGCGGGGCACCATCCCTGCCACTGTTAACGGCATGGTGGCCGCCCCCGCGCGTACAAACCCACGCCGGGCACCGTGGCAACAGCTCCGACACTGTGGAGCGTGCGCAAACGGGACGCTGCCTTACCTGCCACTGTGCCCCGTATGGACCGACGTCAGCAACTCCCTCGAGCCCGCCTGATGACATCACGGCCGTCCGCTGCACTCCTACCCTCGAAGCTACCACTGTTCGGGTACAAGATACGCCATGATGGCCGAATCGCGGCAAAGACCGTCAAGGCGGCCACCTACTCTACGGCATAGCACACCACACTTCCCCACGTAGCTAAATAGCACGGCATACATGTGATTCGCTCTCTCCTTGGCCTATAAAAGGAAGACGAACTCCCCCGCCGCACGGGACAAGTCAGGACACGACACAAGGCGGAACAACATGCGACACATCACGCACTCACTCTCCAATTCTCCCACAATATCTTCAGCAATATCTTCACCAGGGACTTGGAAGCCACGCTTCCTCTCCCGCATTGCTTGTAGCAGCCCCACTACAGGCACCCCGGTGCTGAGTAATATAGTGCCACGAGCACGCTACTGCTGGACGTACGGCCCCTTGGCCGGAACCAGGATAAACTCTGTGTCTCTGATTGCTTAGCATCGACCATTGAGGGATAGACCTTGGTGCTCATCACTGGTTAGTGTCGGGACCACATTCCGCACCGACAGTTGGCGCCCACCGTGGGGCGAGCGAGCGCCTGAGGTCAATCCACCATCAACTCCCTCAATGGTGATCCGCACTGAGTACCGCGGTACGCGCTACTCCATGGGCAGCTCGGACCCCCTCCCCGCCGGTTTTGAAATCCGGTTCGGGGGCCTCAACTTTCAGGCTACGGGGAACGGCTACCTGATGCGCCTCACCAACCGTGAGGAGCTCCGTGCGCGGTGCCAGGCCGGGTCCGCCTCGGTCCCCGCTGCGCGCACCGCCACAGGTGCGGGCGCCCGCCGGCACGGATGCCGCGGGCCCGTCCGCGCCACGACGTCGCCGCCGCTCGGTCGGCATTCACGACGGGGGCGCGGTCCGAGCGGCGGCAAGCTGAACGCGCTGCCTCCCAACGCGGCGCACCCGTCAGCACGGCAACCACCGCCCCGGTGGGGCAACGTGCGGTCTCCGGACCACGCTTCCCCATCGGTCTGTGCGGTGCCACGACGGCCTACAACACCAACGTCAACACCGCGATGCGCAGGGTTCCCCCTGGCCGTCACGTCTTCGTCGCCAGGGATCCCGGCGCCTCCGCGGGCGACGAGTTGTCCCTGGGCTCCCTCGACGCGTTGCCACCCGCCAACCTCCATGGGTACGCGGAATGGGACTTCTCCGGCGTGCCGGACCCAGTCATGTTCAAGCGTTTCCTTGACGCCACGGACTACTGGTTCGGTTGCTCCGACGACTCCAGCACCGGGAGCTACGACCCCGCGCGGGAATGCTGCGTCGTCATCGCCAACGACCCAGCAAACGCCACCGGTGCGGTGGGCGCCGCCGACGGGGAGGTCACGCCCGCCCCCGGGGATCGCTACGCGCCCGGCCGCAGGCTGCCAGCACCCCCGCCGGGCCGACGTCGACGCGCAGTTAGCCCAGGCTCGCGAGCTCGAGGCCAAGCTGGCGGAGAAGTATCGAATGGTGCGGTTGCTCCGCGCCTCAATGGCTGGGGAAGCCTCCGCGCGCGGCGAACGCGCGTGGGAGCTGGGCAAACAGGCCCGCGACCGCATCAACGCCGACTTCAACGTCGATAACCCGAACACGCCTCCGCGGGCGAGCCAGAAGCTTATTGCTGCCGCAACGCTGCTGCAGGCCATGCCGGCCCCCTCGACGCCTGAGGCGCGAAACCTGCACCGCGAGGTGCAGGCACTCATCGAGCAGGCGGCCGTCCAGCAGGTCGAGAGCTCGGCGTCACGCATTCGCCAACGGGGGGGACGCACGAGGCGACGGGGCCGCGCAGGGGGGGGCGAACCCTCGGTCCATGCGGGTGAAGCGGCGGGGCGACCCGCCAACCCGGACGCACGCCGGCCAAGGAGCGGCTCCTCGACACGCGCAGGGCGCTGGACGGTGACGCCCGCAACGTCATCAACGCTCGGCGTACGAGCAAGGCGGATGCGCGAGTGGCGGCAGGCTACCACCCTCGACGGGGTGGACGCTACGACAGCGATGAGGACCGTTCTCCGACGCCGGAGCCCCCGGGGACCCGTGTGTTCAGCCGGGAGATCCGCGCGGCGGCCTTCCCCCAGCGCTTCCGCCAGCCCACGACCATCGTCAAGTACAACGGGGAGACGGATCCCCGCGTGTGGCTCAACGATTACCGCCTGGCATGCCAGCTGGGCGGGGCCACCAGCGACGAGGTCATCATCCGCAACCTGCCCCTACACCTCGGCGATTCAGCCCGGACGTGGCTCGAGCACCTGCCCGCCAGCCAGATCCACAACTGGGATGATCTGGTTTGCACGTTCGTGGGTAACTTCCAGGGCACGTACGTGCGCCATGGGAATTCCTGGGACCTGCGTTCCTGCACTCAGAAGCCCGGCGAGTCGCTCCGGGACTTCATACGGCGCTTCTCCAAGCGTTGTACGGAGCTCCCAAGCATGGCACAATCTGAGATTGTGCACGCCTTCCTCGAGGGCACCACATGCCGGGACCTCGTGCGAGAGCTGGGACGCAGCCCGCCTGCGGACTCCAACGAGCTGTTCGACATCGCCACCAGCTTCGCCTCAGGAGAAGAGGCTGTGGGGGCGATCTTTGACGGCAAGAAGGGCAAGCGCTCGGACGATGCGCCCGCGGAGGGCAGCAAGTCCAGGGAGCCCCACCGGAAGGACAAGCGGGGCAAGAAAGGGAAGAAGCCGCGCCGCGAGGCGCACGAGCAGGGGCGCAACGGCGATGATGCCGAGGCCCTTGCTGTTGACCCGGCTCGACGAGGCCCTCGACCGGCCCCTCGAGGTCCGGGGGTGTTTGACGACATGTTGAAAAAGCCATGTCCATACCACAAGACCCCAGTAATCCACACCCTTGAGCAATGCGACATGCTCAAGAAGTTCTACGGTCGCGCCGCCGCAAAGGACACGGAGGCCAAAAAGGACGGAGGAGATGGCGACGCCGGCGGCTTCCCCGCCGTAGAGAATGTGTTCCTCATCTTCGGGGGGACAGCCGTCGACATGTCGAGCCGCCAGCGCAAGCGGGAGCGGCACGAGGTCCTCGCCGCAGAGAGGGTGCCTCCCTTCTTCCTCGACTGGTCGGAGGACGCCATCACCTTCAGCCGTGAAAACCACCCGAACCGCATCTCCAACCCGGGCCAGTACCCACTGGTGGTCGACCCGATCATTGGGAACACGCGGTTCTCAAAAGTCTTGATGGACGGGGGCAGCAGCCTCAACATCCTCTACGCGCATACGCTGCGCCTGTTGGGAATCGGGTTGGACCAGCTGCGGCCCAGCACGACGCCGTTCCATGGCGTCGCGCCCGGCAAGCGTGTCCAGCCCCTCGGGCAGATCAACCTGCCAGTTTGGTTCGGCACTTCGAAGAATTTTCGCAAGGAAACGCTCACCTTCGAGGTGGTGGGGTTCCAGGGCGCCTATCATGCCATACATGGGCGGCCCTGCTACGCCAAGTTCATGACGGTCCCCAACTACACCTACCTCAAGATGAAAATGCCGGGACCGAACGGCGTCATCACCGTAGGCTCGTCCATCGAGCACGCGGAAGCGCTGGCGCTGGACGAAGCGCTGGTCACCACCTTGGAGAAGATGGTCAACGAGGACCTCGACTCCACCGCCAAGCACACCGGCAACTTCGAGGCCGCGGAGCAGACCAAGGAGGTGCCCCTCGACCCTGCTGCCCCCGAGGGCAAGGCGTTGAGGGTCAGCTCCACCCTCGATCCAAAATAGGAAGTGGTGCTCGCCGACTTCCTCCGCGCCAACGCTGACATCTTCGCGTGGAGCCCCTCGGATATGCCAGGCATCCCGAGGGAGGTCGCCGAGCACTCCCTTGACATCCTGCCTCATGCCCGTGCCGTGCAGCAGCGGCTCCGTCGTTTCGACGAAGAGCGGCGGCGGGCGATCGGAGCAGAGCTGCGGAAGCTTCTCGAGGCCGGGTTCATCAAGGAAGTGTTCCACCCTACGTGGCTAGAAAACCCTGTACTTGTAAAGAAAAAGAACGAGAACTGGTGGATGTGTATAGACTACACTAGTCTCAATAAAGCATGTCCTAAAGCTCCCTTTCCTTTGCCACGCATTGATCAAATTGTTGATTCAACAGCTGGGTGTGAGCTGCTTTGCTTCCTTGATGCCTACTCCGGGTATCACCAGATAAAGATGAAGGAGTCCGACCAGCTCGCGACTTCGTTCATCACGCCGTTCGGGATGTTCTGTTACGTCACGATGCCGTGCTGCCTCCGAAACGCGGGTGCAACGTATCAACGCTGCATGCAACACGTCTTCGGAGATCACATCAGGCGAACGGTTGAGGCGTACGTAGACGACATCGTTGTAAAGACCAGGAAGGCGGACGACCTGGTTGGCGATCATAACATCGCGTTCGGCTGCCTACGGGCCAATGGGGTCAAACTAAACCCTGAAAAATGTGTCTTTGGAGTGCCGCGAGGCATGCTCCTAGGATACATCGTCTCCCAGCGGGGCATCGAGGCCAACCCCGAGAAGGTTGCGGCCCTCGAGCGAATGGGTCCAATTCGGGACCTCAAAGGGGTGCAAAAGGTGCTGGGGTGCCTTGCCACCTGAGCCGCTTCATCTCGCGGCTCGGCGAGAAAGGCTTGCCCCTCTATCGCCTCCTCAAGAAGCACGAGCGCTTCTCCTGGACCGTCGAGGCCCAAGACGCGCTCGACAAGCTGAAGGCATCCTTGACCCACGCCCCGATCCTCACGCCGCCGCGGGACGGCGAACCCCCCTGCAGCTCTACGTGGCCGCGACCACCCAGGTGGTCAGCGCCGTAATCGTGGTGGAGCGCACGGAGGAAGGGCACACCCTGCCGGTCCAGCGGCCGGTATATTACATCGGCGAAGTCTTGTCCGACACCAAGACGCGCTACCCTCAAGTCCAAAAGCTGCTGTATGCGGTGGTCCTCGCGCGGCGCAAGCTCCGCCACTACTTTGAGGCCCACCCCATCACGGTGGTCTCCTCCTTCCCGCTAGGGGAGATCATCCGCAATCCAGACGCTGCGGGCAGGATCGCCAAGTGGTCAGTAGAGCTGATGGGCGAGACACTCGCCTACGCCCTGCGCAAGGCCATCAAGTCCCAGATCCTGGCGGATTTCGTCGCTGAGTGGACAGACACGCAGCTACCACCGCCGCAGATCCAAGCAGAGTGCTGGACTCTGTATTTCGACGGATCGGTGATGAAAACAGGGGCGGGTGCGGGCCTGCTCTTTGTGTCACCTCTTGGGGAGCACATGCGGTACGCGGTGCGCTTCCACTTCCCCGCGTCAAACAACATTGCTGAGTACGAGGCCCTCCTTTGCGGCCTCAAGATCTCCATCGAGATAGGCGTCAAGCACCTCGACGTGCGGGGGGATTCGCAGCTCGTGATTGACCAAGTCATGAAGAATGCGAGTTGCCACGACGACAAGATGGAAGCGTATTGCAAGGCCGTGCGAGCCCTAGAGCACAAGTTCTACGGCATCGAGCTCAATCACGTGCCCCGCCGGTACAATGAGGAGGCGGACGAGCTGGCCAAGATCGCGTCCGGGTGGATCACCGTCCCTCCGAACGTTTTTGCCCGCGACATTGCCCAGCCCTCCGTCGTCTTCGAGCCTCACCCCTCGAGCCACGCGGAACCCTCGGGGGCTCCCTCGAATCCAGCAGGTGCGGAGCCCATGGACGAGGACCCCTCGAACGAGGCGTACGTGCTCTCCCTCCTCGAGGGGTATGGCGCCTATGAGGCTGATGTGATGGATATCGAGCCAGCCCCCGTCAAGGCTGATTGGCGCGACAAGTATGTCGCCTGGATGGCTCGAGGGGAACTCCCCCCGGACCGGGCCGAGGCCAGGCGCATCGTAAGGATGGCCAAGTCCTTTGCCCTTGTCGACGGCGAGCTGTACAAGTGCGCCGCCTCCGGGATCCTGCAGCGGTGCGTGCCCATCCCCGAGGGGCGCGAGCTCTTGCGGGACATCCACGCGGGGATCTGTGGCCATCACGCCGCGCCCCGCACCCTCGTTGGTAACGCTTTCCGTCAAGGCTTTTACTGGCCTACCGCGGTCGCGGATGCCAGCGAGATCGTGCGCACCTGCGAAGGGTGCCAGTTCTACACCCGCAAGTCCAACCTTCCTGCTCATGTCCTGCAGACCATCCCCATAACATGGTCGTTCGCCGTGTGGGGGCTGGACATCGTCGGGCCCCTGCGGAAGGCGCCCGGGGGCTTCACTCACCTGCTGGTTGTGATCGACAAGTTTTTCAAGTGGGTAGAAGTGCGCCCCATTACGAATCTCAGGGCAGAACAAGCGGTGACGTTCTTCACCGATATCATCCATCGCTTCGGAGTGCCAAACTCCATCATCACCGACAACGGGTCCCAGTTCACGGGCAGGAAATTCCTGGAGTTCTGCGACAAGTTCCACATCCGTGTGGATTGGGCAGCTGTGTCACACCCACAGACTAACGGCCAAGTAGAGCGTACCAACGGCATGATCCTACAAGGCCTTAAGCCCAGAATTTTCGACCAGCTGAATAAATCTGGTCGGAAATGGCTCCAGGAGTTACCAGCGGTCGTGTGGAGCCTAAGGACCACCCCGAGCAGAGCCACCGGGTTCACCCCGTTTTTTCTAGTCCATGGCGCAGAGGCCGTCCTCCCCACGGACTTAGAGTACGGGTCACCCAGGGTTCGAGGCTACGACGAGGACGCCAACCAGCGAGCCCGCGAGGACTCACTGGACCAGCTGGACAAAGCATGCCTCGTGGCCTTGATGCACTCCGCAAGATATCAACAATCCCTCAGGCGCTACTAGGCACGGAAAATACGCCGGCAGGACTTCAGCGAAGGGGATTTGGTCCTAAGGCTACGCCAAGACAACCGAGGACGCCACAAACTATCACCTCCGTGGGAGGGACCGTACGTCGTGGTAAAAGTGCTCAAGCCCGGCACATACAAGCTGGCCAAGGAGGATGGCGAAGAACTCACCTATGCCTGGAACATCCAACAGCTACGTCGCTTCTATCCCTAGCTAGGATTTCCAAGTATTTTGTTGTAAAATCACGTAACCAGCACCCTAGTTGGTGACAACCATGTAAACATCATCAGTTTAATAAAAAGGGAAACTCGGCTTTCCCCTGGGGGGCTACTCCGGTGGGCATCCCCCCCCCCCCCCCAAAATGGTCCCATTTTCGCGCAAAAATGAAACAACTCATGCGCGCTAAGTATGTTTCTACTTCGTCCTCGAGCAAAGATTCGAACAGGGCGCAGGCAGCCTAGCGGAAGGGACACGCGAGCCAGAGATAGCCTACGCCTCCGCGAGGATACGGCCCTTCTCTCTTGCCTCCAACCCAGCAGGCCACCCGTGAAAATCGAACTCCCCTAACTATAATTCACTCAGGAAGAAGGAGAAACAAAAAAGCGCAATGAGCAAAAGACATCATTTCACTTTGACAAACGTTCATAGCAAAGTAATCTGTTTATTTACAAGGCCACACGGCCAGCACACTGATACATGAACAAAAAGGGCTAAGTGCCCGGCTGTCTTCGGGCTGGAGGAGCGGTGGCATCAGCGGCATCCGGGAAGAGGAACTCCTCGAAGGCCTCGGCAAGCGCCCCAGCGGCGTCGGCAGCTAACGCGTCCACGCGCTCCATCGCCACCTCGTCCTCGACACCCTCTGGGACGACGTAGCCCTCCGCCAGCGCCTCGAAGTTGACCTCGTAATGAGATCGCACCACCCCGAGGGCCTTCTGGACGCCGAGATGCAGCGCCCGGCGCATGCGCCCGTGACGTGGCCGCCAAGGGCGTGCGGGCGGCTGGCCAGTGAGCTCCCGGCCCGCGCCTCGCCCTCCTCCACGGCATGGCAGGTCTCGAGGGCTGCGGTGCGCAACTCCAGTAGATCCTGCTCGGAGGAGTTGTAGGAGGTCTGCAGCGCCTCGGCCCGCTCGGCTGCGTGCCCCAGCGCGGTGCGCAAGCTTGAAGTTGCCCGGCAAGAAAGGGATCAGAAAGGGAAGCGAGCCCTCTAAGAGAAAACCAGCAAAACAGGAGTCAAACAGCGACTTACCTTCGACTTGCTTCCTCTCCACCTCGAGGGCGCGGCGCCCGGCCTCGACCGCCTGCTCAAGGCCCTTGAGGGTCTCGCCTTGCTCCTGGAGGGCCAGCTCCTGGCTCGCGCTCGTGATACCGAGCACCATCAGCTCGCCCTCGAGCTTCGAGAACTCGGTGTTCCGCTCCTCCAGTGACTTCTGCGCCGCCTCGCGAGCGACGCGCTCCCGCTCCCGCCGCCGACGGGCGTCGGCAAGGGCGGCCCCTCGCTCCCCGCCGGAGCCGCCCTTCGGCCCCTTGACGGGCGGTACGCTCCCCGTAGGAGCCGGTCCTCCGCAACGGCGAGCGCGGCGACCTTGGCGTCGAGGGCGGCCTTCGCATCGTCGGCCTCCTTGGCCTTCTCGCTCGAGCGCGCGCGCGCTCGCTCCTCGGCCACCGGCTCGCCGAGCTCCGTGCCCCCGGGGAGCAACGAGTGGAGCTCCAGGTTGTCGTTGCGGACGCCGGCCACCTCCGCCTCCCAGTTGGCCGCCAGGGTGCGCGTCTTCTCCAGGTCTGCCCGCACCTGCCACAGCGCCTCATCCCGATCGATGAGGGCTGCGCAGACCCGCTCGGGGGTGGAGGGGTGCGCCGGGTCCTGCCTTGCGCTCTCATGGAGTTGATCGCGCAGGGCCATGGCCCGCACGAGCGCCCCACCGTCCGGGGTCCTCAGGGCGTCGGCGAGCGCGTCGAAGGCGTCGCACCGCTCCCGGAGCTGGCGGAGCTCGGCGCTCACCTGGTCAAAGGCGTTGTACTTGTCGCGGGCGCGGAGCTCGAGCTCCTGTCACCAACAAGTCAAAACTTGTAAGCATCATGCTGCAAGGATTGCGCGCAGAAACGAGAGAAAGAAAGAAACAAGCAACGATGCCCCACCTGGAAGACGCGCCACGCGGGACCGCCGTGGATCCTCAGCGCTTCGTTCAGCGCCCGGTCGAGCGCGGCGCCGTGGTTGCGGAGCTCTCCCCATAGCTCTTGCTCCCCCTGGGCGTCGGCAAACGCTGGCGGGTCGCCAGCGAACCCCTCTAACGGGGCGAAGTGGCCGGCGCAGGAAGACGAGGCCTCGGCACCGTGCCCTCGACCTCCTGCCACCATGTGGCCCTCCCGCCGCCTCACGAGGGCCCCCTCCTGGGACTCAGGGGAAAGCGTGGGAAAACTCACCCACTGGTCCCACCCGGGTGGCGGGGAGTCGTCGTCCGGGATCTCCACCACCACCGCCCGGAGCCGCCGGCGGTGCCGCCCCCGCGTCGCCTCCATCGACGCCTCCGCCCCCGCGCCTCCGTGGCCGCGGGCTCCCGCCGCGGCGCCGCGGCCACCGCTTCCGGCTGCGCCCCCGCGGCCACGGGCGCCCGATCGCCCTCCTCGGCCGCCGCCACTCGCTCGCGCCTCCACCACGGCCGGCGCCGCAGCCGCACCCCCACCACGGCCGCCGCCGCGGCCGCGCCTCCGCCACGACCGGCGCCCGCCGCTCCTCGACGGCCGCCGGCCGCGCGCGCGGCGGGATGATCCGCCGGGCCGTGGCCTCGGGGCCTCGCCCGCGCCCGCGAGCTCTCGCCCGCCGTGGCCGCCGCACTCGCCCCCGCCCGCGGCGCCCTTGACGAGTGCCGCCGGGTGGGAACGGACGCGTCTGCCCTCAACACCTTTGCCGGTGCGAGGGGAGGCATGGTCGGCACCACCCTGCGCAAACACAAACGAACAGTTAAGCCCCTGGATGTCAGAAATGCGGTCCCGCAAAGGAACGAACTCCTCACCTCGAAGAGGAGAAGGCGCGCTTCCTCTTCCTCGAGGCCCCGCTGGATGACGTCGGTGCCGCCGGCGCGGCCACCGCCGCGCCTCCTCGCCGTCCCCCGCCGCGCGCGTGGGCCCCGCCCCGCGCACGAGCGCGCTTGCCGCGCGCGCCTCGCGGCACGCGCCGGCGCCTCCGCGGCACGCGCCGCTCCTATCGTCGATTGCCTGGGGACGGGCGCCTCCGCACCCGCCCCAGGCAATGCTGCTCTTGCCGCCGGAACTGGCTCCGGCGACGGGGAAGCAGGCTCCCACCTATCAGGGAGGCCCTGCCCCCGCCTCTTCCTCCTCATCCTCCTCTGAGGACGAGTACTCCTCGGTCCCCGGAGAAGAGAGCCCCTGCTGCTCGCGCAGCCGGTACTCCTCATTCCGCCGCTCGCGGCGCTCACGGTGCCGCCTCGCGCGCTCCTTCTTGCGCGCCGCCCGCTCCCGCTGCCGTTGCTGCGACGCCCGACCGAGCACACGGGAGCGAGGAGTGGGCGGGTCGGATTTCGCAGCGCTCAGGCTCACCATCTGCGAGCGAAACGTCGAAGGTGTGTCAGAAACCTGAAGCGTCGTCAAGATCAAAAACGGGGCCAAGAATTCTACTTACCAGCGGACCGGTGGGGAGCATCTCGAGGTCCCACAGAGACCGGTCGCTACGCAGCAACCGGGTGTCAACGGCACTCCGTGCCCGTGTGAGCGCATACTCCCGCTGGAGGGGGCTCGGAAGCATCCGCGACCTTGCCAGCGCGACGGGGTTCGCCGTCTCCGTCATCTCAAAGATGCGGAGCGGCCTCTCCATCAGGGGCACGACCCGCCGGTGGTGGAGGAAGGCGAGGACGGTCGCCGCGGTCAGCCCGCACGCCGCCAGGTTCCTCAGCGCGGCCAGGAGTGAGTCCAACCGCCTCCGATGCTGGGCCAGAGACACCCCGTGGCTCCAGGAGTCGGGCTTCTCCCGGAGCACCAGACCGGTGTAGGGGGGAGACCGGGCTCGTCGTTGCGAAGATAGATTCACCCCCGCTCCCAGCCGGCGTTGTTGGTCGTCATGGTACAAGGGATGTAGTCGTCCTTGTACTGCGTCCACAAGGCGAGCGACATGCCGCCGGCGCGCACCACGCGGCGGGTCCTCAGCTCCGTCGTCGGCTACGTGAACAGCTCCGCGTGGAAGAGGTGTATCCAGAGATCCCAATTCACTGGGATCCCCAGATACCCCTCGCAAACGCCCACGAACGTGGCCGCCTGCGAAATCGCGTTCGGCGCGAAGTTGTGCAACTCCACGCCGTAGTGGAGGCAGAGCGCCCGCATGAAGCGGCTCGCCGGCGCTGCGAAGCCGTGCTCGTGGAAGTGGGTGAAGCTCACCACGTAGCCGCTCGGCGGGTTGGGCGTGTGGTCCCCTGCCGGCGGCACGATCCATTCCACCGGCTAGCCCTCCTCGTTCGCCGCTAGCTGGTCGGCGGACACCTGGTCGCCTAGGGCCAGCCGCGTCACCGACGAGCGCTCCCACGCGTACGGGTCGACGATCGTGAGGGGCGGAAGAGGCGGCATGAGAAAAAGCAAGGGAGCCGAGAACAGAGGACGGGAAGGAGAAGAAGAGCTCCAACGGCGAAAGGGCGCGGTGGTGAGAACGAGACAGAGGCAGGAGCGCAAGGAGCGAGGATGGCGAAACGCTAAGGTAAAAACCGCCGTTTTCCCTCTCCTCAGATTTATAAGCCGCGGGCGTGCTCTCCGGAGCGCACGTCCCGCGCGCATTAACTGCAGGGGAATCTTTTCTCGCTGACGGGCGGGCCCCACCACGACCGCGGCGGCCACGCCACCGCAGACGGGCAATCATCACGGCGTAGAACCGGGAGGGCCGTGACAGGCGGTCACGTCCGCCTTCCCACGCCGCTTACTACGCGCGCGGCCGCGGCGCCTAAAAAGGCGCGCCCACGACGCGAAACCGCAGCCTCGACTGCGAAGCATTAAATGGCCCTGCCCCTTACCAAGTAAGGAGGACCCTCGAGCGGCACGAGCCCCTGGCTCAGGAAAATTCGACCCTCAACAAGGTACAGGTGTGGGACGGTCACCTCAGGGCCCGTTTAGGACGAAGCAGACACTGCAGGCGCCGATGACGCACCATTTTATTGATCAGCGCCTCGAGGGCTGGCTCGCCCAGGCCCCTCGAGGATTCTCAGATGCCAGGACGGGAGCGCTTAGCCGCCACCCTGCACCATTTTACTAATCAGCGCCTCGAGGGCTGGCTCGCCCAGGCCCCTTGAGGATTTGCAGATGCCAGGACGGGAGCGCTTAGCCTCCACCCCGCACCATTCTACTGATCAGCACCTCGAGGGCGGGCTCGCCCAGGCCCCTCAAGGATTTGCAGATGCAAAGACGGGGCCGCCTAGGCGCCACCCCCCACGGCCCTACTGATCAGAGGTTCGAAGCCTGACCCTCGACGGGTTCGAACAGGCGCCCCAGATCACCAGAGTCAGGGACGACGAGGGCACGCGCACTCAAGCCGTTCCTCGAGCCCGCCGGCTCGAGGGTGCCCCACATGTCGTGTTCGAGAGCCAGCGAGGGCAGCTAGCCGGGGGATCCCACCGAGGGAGAGCTTCCGCGCCCTCGGTCCCTAGCGAATGGGACCGAGCCCCACCTAGCAAACCCACGCAAGCGCTTTAATGGACGTGTCTCTGGACCATGCAGCCTACCCTTATCGAACGGGGCATGGGCGTCCACTCGAACCACCCACTAACAGCTCAACGAGGAATCCGCGACCCGACCGATATGGGTTACGGAAACCTCACCCTCCATCCCGCGGAGGGAGGGCGAGGGCGCGTTAAAAACAAGTCGTAGAGCTCTACCCGATCACCTCGAACGGGCCCAGGCTCGGGGGCTTAACGCACGGCTACACCTCCTGGATTGCACCCGCCGCGGATAGTGCCAGCAGCGCGTGCGTCACCGAAGCCGGCTGAAACATTGCCGACGCCGGTTGAAACATGTACCACGCCCTCTGACCAAGTATCGCGGTAAAACCCCTACAGGAGCGCCCGCGCTCCTGCAGGGCTTCGGGGGCTAGACCCGCGGGTCCGCTGACGCGGCCCCACGGAAAGCGTTCGCAAGCCAAGAGGGAAGGACGTCCTATCAGTAGGCTCCACGCTCGCGGGAGCCTTGCCGGCGAACCCGCAGATGCTCGGGGGCTACTGTCGGGGACAGCCCTAGGGGTCCCCTTAAACAACTGGGGAATCCCCACTTAAAACCCGCAACAAGCCAAAGCCAAACGCGCCTCGCTTAAGCACAAAGGGCATGGCCCATGCCACGGTGGCCCTGACGGCCCACCAAAGCGGCCCACTCAAAGATCCCCTCGAGCAGGCTCCGCCTCGCTCGAGGGCACACGCCTCCCTCGGGCGGGCTCCGCTCCGTTCGAGGGGGTGCGCTTACCTCGAGCAGGCTCCGCCTCGCTCGATGGTCTGCTTCGAGGGCGCTCCGCACGCGCACGCCCGTTCCCGTACGCGGGCATTTAATGTTCTGACAACGGCGGGGCGGCGCCATCATGCGCCTGGGGCACGCGCCCCGGTTCCGTTGCACCAACTCCCTAGGAGGGAACCCATCCCCGCCACTGTGGGGGACTGTGCGACATGGCCGGTGCCAGTCCCGTGACGCCGCGCCGCCTACTCTGGTACGGCTAACGCGCCGAGCCCTCGAAGGGGCCCGGCCGCACCCTCAGTTTACTTTCCCGTGACTCTGTAGGGTTAGGTCAAGGCGTTAGGCCGGCGGGGCACCATCCATGCCCCTGTTAACGGCATGGTGGCCGCCCCCGCGCGTACAAACCCACGCCGGGCACTGTGGCAATAGCTCCGACGCTGTGGAGCGTGCGGGAACGGGACGCTACCTTACCTGCCACTGTGCCCCGTACGGACCAACGTCAGCAACTCCCTCGAGCCCGCCTGAAGACATCACGGCCGTCCGCTGCACTCCTACCCTCGAAGCTACCACTGTTCGGGTACAAGATACGCCATGATGGCCGGATCGCGGCAAAGACCGTCAAGGCAGCCGCCTACTCTACGGCATAGCACACCACACTTCTCCACGTAGCTAAATAGCGCGGCATACATGTGATTCGCTCTCTCCTTTGCCTATAAAAGGAAGACGAACTCCCCCGCCGCAGGGGACAAGTCAGGACACGACACAAGGCAGAACAACACGCGACACATCACGCACTCACTCTCCAATTCTCCCACAATATCTTCAGCAATATCTTCACTAGGGACTTGGAAGCCACGCTTCCTCTCCCGCATTGCTTGTAGCAGCCCCACTACAGGCACCCCGGTGCTGAGTAATATAGTGCCACGAGCACGCTACTGCTAGACATACAGCCCCTTGGCCGAAACCAGGATAAACTCTGTGTCTCTGATTGCTTAGCATCGACCATTGAGGGATAGACCTTGGCGCTCATCACTGGTTAGTGTCGGGACCACATTCCGCACCGACAACAGGGGTAAGTTACATAAAATATAGAAAATGATAGCACAGTTCAAGTCGTAACTTCATGAGCAGCAAGAATGTGTCATTATAGAAACAGAAACGTAGCAAAGTCTAGCTAGAGAGGATACTCCTAGGTAATTCTAAACTATATGTCAATGCAAAATATGATTAGTGCAAACATTTAGCAATCATGGAAGAAGAACTATTATATCAATGCATGGGGAGACTATCCAGGAGGATCAAGGCCGAAACTTGAAACAAGCCAAATAGTATAAGGCTCCACTAGTCCTATACACGGGGGGTGGGCTACGAAGGGCTCAATAGTGCTATCACCACCACGATCTACCACACGACCCGGCATATAGGGCGTAGAGTCTCTAACTTGATGACTTGATCTGATGTATGCAGATTCAGATGCCTCTACCAGGGGGCAGGGGGCTGCTTATATAGTCCTGAGGGGTGGACGTGCGTCGTAGGATCAAACCGACCGAAACATGTGGTTTAGATTGATTCTCATAGGTGGTGGAGGAACATTATAGAAGCTGGGCCCATTTGGAGCCAGGGGATGGCCACCGGTCTAGTGTGGGCCCCATTCGGGGTTCACTTCGGCCAGGTGAGTCCTCGATCCTTCTAGATGCTTCTTTTTTAGGTGCTAAGCCACGTTGAGTTCCGAAGCCTTCTGGAGTCTTCTAGAGTGATTTCTTTGCATATTTTCTGAATAGTCTTTGTAGATTCATAGATTCACCGAAACTCGTGGAAATTGTTAATATAAAACCTAATAAGGTGATCTAATTATATTTTAGTACTTTTTCCAATGAATGTGAGGGATAAAAAGCATAGATAAAATGTGTCAACATGCACAGACTTAGGAGTAGTCGTTCGGTGTCAATTACCTTGCGTGGTGATAGTACGATTTAGGGAAAGCATTGAAGGAATGTGTAGTGGATATCTCCTAATCATGGTATGAGCTTTAGGTTAGTTTGTCACCTTTGCCGGAATGGCAACGACAGGACGATAGGCTAGGCTTACCTTCTGGATGCTCACCTTTATGGCTAGGTGGATGTGATCCATACATCCTTTCATGTATGTTTAACTTTATTGCAATCAAAGCTTAATGATAGGTTAGATCATTAGATTATATGGATAGCCTTAGGAGCTTGCTTTTGATCCTTGGATTGACAAATCTAGGGAGGACCCTAATTGGTGAAAAAGGCACCAAGTCACCCATAGGCTTGCAGTGAACTTGAGCACGGTTTTGCACCGTCAACAATGACCCGTTCCCGTACGGCACCCGGCGGTTCGGACGCGTCCGAGGCGCGGAGAGACCCGCCCCACTGAAAAGACCCACCCAGACGGTCGGAAGAGCGAGTGCGGGCGCCCCCGTCTTGTCATCTCTTCAACGGCTCCGACCGCCCCGACACGGACTCCTTGCAAAGGCGCCTGTCGCGGGAAAGATCGACAAGCTCGGCGTAGACGTCGAGCGCATCACAGAAGGCGGATTTCGGCACCGCCCCGCAGCGCCTTCAGTCTTTGATTATCCGGGGCAGCAGAGCCCCGGACGTAAAAGTTTCCCTCGCTGCAGGCGAGGGCCAGGGGCCGACCTCTGTGATGGCGAAGGTCAGAAGGATGGCCCCCGAGTAGCTGGGAGAGAGCAGCGCCGCCATCGAGTCGGCGAGAAGAAGCGGGGCAGCCCCCGAGTCGGTTGGCACCAAGCGTGCAACCCCCGAGCAGGGCTCGTCAGACCGTCCGGTGAAGGGGTCTCGGGTCCGCTCCAAGATGTAAGTTCTTGTCCTTGGTGCCATTGCCATGAGTCTTTCGACTCACTCATTCTTCAACCTTGTCCTGTCTTTTTTGTAGACGTGCCGACACCGGCGTCCTCAGCCTCGCGCCCCTGAAGCGCGTGGCGCTGAGTGCGCACGCCACACCATCCGAGCCCCATTCCAAGCCCCCGTAAGCTGATCCGCTGTTGGTGCAGGACAAGGAAGGGCTGGTTGTGGCCGTCGAGGTGGAGGAGATAGTGTCACTCGTGGCCTTCATCTACTTGGGGGTATTCTACACCATGATCAGCGCTACAATGAGTAACATTATGAGGTAAAGTCCTTGTTTGTCCTAGGGGTTGAAGGGGGATCTTGAGTTGTAATCATCGAACCTATGTTTTTAATCTTTTGCTATCATATTAATGTTCATGTTGATGGTGCTTTAATCTTATTGGTCGGCCAGCTTGCTTTGGGGATGCATCGCTCATAGCTTCGTTGTCGTGTTCCTTTTGTTCTTTATGAGATTACCGTCGTGTAGTGATAGTGTGCGGGAGGGAAAACATAATGAACTTGGTTCACACCTTTGATCGTGCATGCCTAGAACACATCAACGTCTTGTGCACTTGGTGTTCGATCACGGATTACCCTCGTGTAGTGACTAGTATGCGAGAGGTAAAGGGTTGGACTCCGTGCATTTTTACCTTTGATAGACTAGATCGGGTTGTTCTTGCTAGGTGGTTACATCTTGAAGTGATCCTAGATCCCTTGGACAAGCGTTCTACATTCTTGAGATCTCCTTTCCATCACTATCCACTTTGTCTTCTTTAACCTAGATTAAATTAGATTAAATTCCTTACTTACACATATTTGATAAAAAGCTTTAATTCAACAACATTAGTGCTTAGTTGAGCATAGCAATCCACTTGTTCCACGGATTGATTAACCTTGGTGGAATACTCTAAGGGAAAAGTTATAACCGACCTGTGCGCTTGCTGATCGTAACTTGACGCGTTATTTAATCGTCAACATCGGGAACAAGACGTCTTGCCAGTGAGGGTCTTGACAGGGGTCCTCAGTCCTCCTCGTCCTGAGTCTTGGCCTTCAAGTTGTCAATTTTGGCCTTCACATTATCAATGGTGTCAGAAAACCTTGTCTCACGAGAGATTATATCGTCGTTAAAGGGGGCCCTAATCCGGGCCCTCGTCAATAAACCTCTAAGTTTTCCACACATAAAGGAAGTTTTGGAAACTATAGCACTGTCAATAACATAAACCTCTAGGTTTTCCACACAGAAAGGAACAATTGTTTAGAACATAACAGTGTTTGTGCCAAACATAGATTTTAGTAAGCAATCACTTTTCTATATATATGAATACTGAAGGACCGATCTGGCGACAAGAGAGGGGGGAGTGAATGTGAGTTGATAAAAAATCTTGTCGAAGGAGATGGGAACTCCAACAAGATGAACACGTCTTCCAAAACACGTCTCCGACTCAACTACCCAAGTTGACCAAGACCACGTAGATACTGAAGTGATATTGATCCTAGGAACCAACAACCACCTACACCTACTCGAGACTGCAACGGAACAAGCAACTCGAGCACCACTGGACTGCACCAGTCAGACCGGTGAGCAGCACCGGTGAGACCAATCCCTGCTAGAGCAACCTGGCTAAACCTAAGATCTTCCACAGAAGGCCCCTACACCGGTTAGGCTGGTGTAGCTCGCCTGTCAGACTGGTCCAAGCCAGGAAATCCCAAATCCACCAAACAGACCTACCGAGCTCCAAAACTGACCACACTCGAAACAGCAGCAGCACAAGACAATGAGGAACTCACCAAGATGTTCCCACAAAGCCTCTACATCAGTCAGACCGGTGATGGGCACCGGTCAGACTGGTCAGGCTGGGCAACTTGGGATGAATAGCGCCCGCGGCTAAATACCCCCAAATCCAACTACCGATCTCCTGAATCGCTCCATGGATTTGCACACGACTTTGGGGATAGTAGGAACACCTCATGGGCACTCCATAGCCAAGATTTGCTCCACCAAAACTTGCTAAATCGAGAGGAATCGAAGAAATCCCACAAAGAACGCCTCTAACCCTAGAGAGGAGAAAATCCCAAAATCGAACCCCTTTGCTCACAGATTTGGGAGGGGAATCAAAGGGAAAAGAACCACGGAGGGTTCAAGCATACATCCCCCACCAAATCCCAAAGAGAAAGGCCTCAAAACTACCACAAGAAAATCACCAAGAAAGGGCTCCGAAAATCACCGAAAACGAGAAACGGGAAAGACACATCCAAGCTTTGAGGAACCACGTCGAATCATCTACACATACCAAAGAGGTTCATACAAGGTCTAGCTTGCCGCCTGATCATCCTTCCCTCTCACAAGATCTCACCATGAATCTCTCAAGCTAGTCTTAGAAATTCCAAAGGAAAATGGAAGGGGAAAATAGTGAAACAAAATGAGCTATGGTTCCAAGAGATGGCTGTCATCCTCTCACCACTTGGGTTATATGGAGGCAACCGAAAGACTAAACTACCCTTACTAGATAACTATGATACATGCCCCTCAAGGGTGAATTTCGAAGTCTTTGTCTTCGCACCATCGGACTGATGCCTAGCGACCACAAACTTGCTAGCCTCGACGCAAGCCTTGCGATCCCGACGCATGTCCTCTGCTTCGAAGTCTTCGGACTGCGTCGTCGCACATCGGTCAAACCGGTACCCACCGGTTAGACCGGTCAGACCGGTACCCACCGGTCAGACCAGACAAACCCACCGGTCAGATTGGTCTGATGCTGCTGCACCTCCGTCTTTGGTCTTCGCTTTGTGGATCAACCAAGGAACCCAATGGTTTTCTGGTGAGCCACCGAAAACCCCACGAACTCAGTGTAGCCTCCGCCAATCACTACTCATGACTCGACTCCCACGTAATCCCGGCTCGAACTTGGTTTTGAGGTCAACTAAGAAATCGTCCATGACTTCATCTTGCCATTCTCACCACCATGGGACCCACACTTGACTCTGTCGGCCACCGGGTCCCTCGAACCAAGCCTACTTGTCTTCACACCTGGAGGCCCCACCGGCAACGACCTTTTGTGCTTGTTCTTCACCTGCACCAACACCAATCAAGCTGCAACCTGCACCAGCAATACTTAGCCAAGAATCAGTCCACACCAAGTTGTCAATCACTCATCACACCAGGAAGCGACCTACCACCGATCCTCAAACCACACAGGCTCTCAATCTCCCCCTTGATCAGTGAATTGACAACACACACATTTGGTAACCAAAGAGAAAAGGAAAATAAAAGAAACGACTAAAAGAAACTCCAACAAGCGATCGAAAGCCAAAGGAAAGGCAAAGAGCAAGATGACTTGAAGAAGACAAGTCTCGAACCCCTTAAGCAAGGGCAACGGCTCGACACATCTGAGACAAAACATGCTCAAGCAAAGAGCACAAGCCACCAATTCAAAGCTCGAAAACCACAAAGAGCTCCGCCTGCATACATGCAAACTCCCCCTAGATGAAAGCATGCAAACCACATCGCAAAACAGAGCAGCTACTTCAGCCTTGCTTTGACTGGTCCACCTCACCGATCAGACCGGTGGACAAGATCGCCTAGCACCTAGGAACTCACACCGATCAGAGGCCGATGACCATCTGGGAACTGCACGAGCTCAAAGATAGCTCGAAACCACTTGGAAACCTTCTAAATACATGCAGCAAGCCAAAACATACTCAAACTCCCCCCCTCTTGTTGACAATGCATGAAACAAGCCAAAAATGCAAAAAATGCAACCTAGAGTTTCCCAAATAGACAAAATTCAACATATGATGCTACACATGTCCAAATGAGCAAGTTAGATACTCTATAGCTTCATAATGATGTCAACTACATGATCACCAAGTTTCACAACCAATGGGTGAAGCTAAGATAGAGTTGAGTAATTTGCGAAAAATCACCCTCTCATGAGCAAAGTCCTAACATGAGCAAAACATGTCAAAATGGCAAAGCCACACAAACTTCATGCTAGGACAACCATTCTAATCATAAGACCATCATAAACACCTATAAGCACCTCATTTCATGTCAAAGCCACCGAGCCATGTGCCTACTACTATATATGAGACTTCTCATTGGTAGGCATCATGCAACAGTTTAGCACCCAAAAGCAAGTAAATTATGCACATATGACATGGGAGCACATTTTACAAGCAATTTACATTTCATTTTCAGATTTATTCTTGGTACATGAAATGTCTTTGCGACAAAAAGGGACTTATGCCCCTTCACAAGATAAAGCATGGGGGCTAAACATTCATGATGGCAAATGAGCCTTTGGCCCTATATGATCAAAATAAGCTATCCAACCACAAATTAAGCATAACAAAGCCACTAAAATATATCAAGATCATATAAAGGCATTTACTCACAAGAGAGCATACATGTGACATTTTTAAAAAGCATAGCCATCAACCATGGAGATAAACTAAGGTCATCAAGAGCTAAGCCAAACTAGCCATAGCTTACCAAACTAGCTCACAAGGACATGTATATTATACCATGGTGAACAATGTATATAGGAGAAGCTTTTTCTACACAATACATATGATACAAGAAGCATGCAACCTAGGGTACAAAGATGTTGTTGACGGTGAATATCCATCAAACTAGCCATGAGTTTACCTTTAATCTTGGCATTCATTTATTATTCTAACCACTGGAACTAACCCCCCCTATATAACAAGTTCACTCTTGCATGTCGATTTTGGAGTTTATTGTTTACGCAGGAAATCTACGCTAAAGAGGAGATTTCCGGATAAGTTCATCAAGAACTTTGGAACAAGATCATGAAGCCTGACAAGAGTCAAGACACGCGATGAACATGACTCCAAATGACCCGAGGACCGAAGTGTCAACATGCAAATCTTCAGGGACTCAACCAGAAAATGGCGAAGCTTGGATAGCAAGAATCCCAGTCTTAACCGCGAAGGAAACGACGTCAAAGGCCCACATGCAAGTGCACACAAATAAGGAATCACGCAAGAAGCAACCGGGGAGGAAACCGGGGCAAAACCAGGACGAAACAGGCCTGGGCCGGCCAGCCTGGGCCGACCGGCCCATCCCATCTCGGGCCCGGTTCGGCGCCCCTTTGACCTAGCCGCCTCTCGGGCTATTTATTGCCCCCTGGCCGAGAGCCACGAGGATATACATTCGTCATCCGCCGCCGAGGAGCAGAGAAGAGAGGGACACTGTTCCGGAGAGGAGAGGGTCGAGATGGTTGACTAGGGTTCCCCTAGCCGACGTGGGAACCTTGCATGGAAGACCACATCGGAGTTCCCGAAGCTAGGATCAAGTTCAAGGTAGGATCCGATCCCGGTGGTGATCTTTTCCACGTATTGTACTCTCGTGTTGAATTTGCAAGATTAAATCCGATTTCTAGCGATCAAGTGCTTTCTCTACGACTTTTTCTTCGCTTGGGTTTGCTTCTTCCCCAATCTAGTCTATAGCTAGATTGCTTAGGGTGCTCTTGTAGTCATTGTGGCTAGATGTGCATACCCGATCTATCGAGCGTTTTCAACTTGTTCTTCTTAGACTCGCCCTAGACTAACCCGCACGAATAGGGGTGCGTTGTGACAGGACGGTGGCTCCAAAAGGCGGGCATCTTCGGAGTTGGAACGGAAGCCACGATTTAAAGAGGCTAGTTATGAGATTCGTTTGCTTTATTCTTCTTTGCTTTGGAACTTCAACAAAAGACCCAATCCAATCTCTAGATTGGTTTTATCTCTCTTTCTCTTGCTACCTCCGGTGTTTAGTAGAATAGATGCCTTTTATGGTTCTTCCATAGATTAGATGCAAAACCCCTTTTCAAGATCAAAGAGTTTTCCGCTTATTATATTGGATCTTACGTTACACATTGTTCCACGGATTCGATACCTTGGGTTCACACTTAAGGGAAGAAGGGTCCCTTGACTACAATAGAGGACTTGTCCGCTTGCACGTCCAAACAAACTTTGATACGATAATCAACCGTCAACAAGCCCCTTTTTCTGGCGCCGTTGCCGGGGAACAAGTAATCAAGATTCAATCTAGTTTGTGTTTGTGATTATTTTTTAGTTTTTCTCTTGATTTTTCTTTTGCATCTCTTAATTTTGATCATCCTCAAAACAAAAAAATCAATCTAGGGTTTTGCTAAACCCTAGTTTTCTTTTTAGCTTTTGTATATATTTTGTTTATTACTAACCCTAACCGGTGATGGACGGCTACATCTCCAACAAAAAAAAACATATATTTTGTGGATGGTCTAGAAAAATTTTGCAGGCAAAGGTGACGTGCAACACAAGATCTAAAAGTGGAGGTCGAAGATCGTTGGAATCTCCAAGAGAAACTCCACCTCCAAGATCGAGAGGAGATCAACCACATCGCCACTCATCCTAGGGAGATGTTTCTCAAGACTGTCGGAGCAATCAACGTTGGAAAGGGAAGATCAAGTTCGACATCGATAGCGTGAGGAGTGCATTCAAGTCAACCATGATTTGAGGTATGAAACATGATTCATGTTAAATACATTCTACCTCATCATCGCATCGGAAGGGAGGAGTCAAGAGAGTATGAAGCAAAGAAGATACAAAAGTTGTTGCATCCGTCAACACCAAGAATCAACGCCCGCCTGTAAAGACCAAAAAAATGACTAAGCCGAAGAATAAATCTACACCGAAGCCAAGGATGGTGTAGAAGTGGGGCCCCCAAGATTGCGACACCCGTAAAGAGCATTGATCCGGAGAAAAGAGAAGAAATCCAACTATAGACTACAAATGAAGCGCTTGTGGGAGGCAACCCGTTCGACAAGTCAAGAGTAAGCTACCGGGAGGACAACCCGTCGAAGAGTCAAGCTACCGAGAGGACAACCTGAAGAAAATTTTCAAGTTTCTCAAGTAAGTTGGTCTTAGAATTTGCTACGCATTACATCTTATAGATTTCTATGTGGTTGAATAATTTTTAGAGACATTATAATTGCTCAGTCATTTTACTTGAATTTTATATTGATCATAAACCAATGACTTGAGCCATCCGAAGTTTTGTTTGCATCTTTTGGAGATACTAGTACCAAAAATTCAGCACCTACCCCAACCTTTCATCCTCTCCATGGTGTTAAGGTTGGCTTGTTTTACATGATAAAAACACACGAGTAGAGCCTTGCTATGTTTCTTTATGTTTTAATCTTTGACGCATCGTAGGACTCGCGTGAACCTAAGCAACTTTATTTTTGGTTTCATTCAACTTGACATCCATTAGTTTCTCTAGATTTAGAATTTTTCTAAGCCCCATTGACTTTATTTTTATTCAAAATCTCTCTCTCATGTTTGGCCAAAATTAAAACCTATGTCCCCACGGTCAAACCGAGGAACTTGGTATCAATTAATGAAAGCAGTCGATCCCGGTGTAACCAAAATAAACTTTATAATTGTCTTTGATACCTAAAAGCTCCTCTAATGATATATTTGTACTCATCGCTAGCATTGAGTTAAGTTTTAAAGTTTCAAAATTAGAGGAGTGATTAGCATCTAAACGTGATTAAGGGAATTTTTTGAGCTTGATTAACGTATTATGCCCCATGATGCATCACGTGTCCACCATTTGGCATCTTGGGCACATGAAAAGGACAAGCATGGGGGAAAGCAAAGGCTTTGTTTTGTAGGAAATTGGTGGAATCACAAGAGGCAAGGGAACAAGATGTGAAGTAAAACAATCGAGGTGGAAGATTAATCACGCAAGCAAAGCTGTGGTTGTGAACGGTTTGGGCAATGAAATCTCGTGGATCATGTGGACACAAGAAAAGAAGGGAGCAAGAAGTATCTCAGAGATAGATCAAGTCCCCGGTGCTCCCCTTCGCCTGGTAAGTAATTTATGCATTTGTTAATTTGTGTTCTTGAGTTCATAGCCCATAAGTTTCAGGAACAACCTAGAACAATTTTTGAGTTCCATGGTGTTCTAGTATCTTGTCATGTAATATCCGAATCTTTTACTTCATTCATGTTGATAATGCTTTGATGCCTAAGGCTAGCTACCATGCTTAATGGGAGTATGAGGTCCGCTGCTCCCGTAGATCCCATCAACATATCTTGTGTAGGTTTAGCTAAAGTGGCCTTATGTATACACCTCAATAAATTAGTTTAGCTTCACCTTAATAGGTGGTTGCATGTTCAAGAATCCATAAACCCTATGGGGCTAATATCCATCCTAACTTGTGCACCTCACTCACCACCCTCCAACAATAATAATAAAGAAAATTCACCATAATAAACTCCACCCTCCATATACTTTCCTTGTGTGTTTTTCCCACCGGCAAGCAACCCCCGGTGCACTCGTTGTGAGTTAGTGCAACAACAATATCGAAGATGGCCACCAATTTCTTCACCAAGAAGACACGATCATTGAAGGCACCATCATCGAGCTCTTCGAGGAGGCACTCGGTCTCCGAGTCTCCCCGAATCATGGAGGAAGATGTGGCACCACCGGGGAGCGAAACGCTGCCCCTCGGTGGCATGAGGAGTACACGAAGTTCATCCATGTGGTACACCGAGACGCGAGGACACACGGAAGAGCCACCCGTTCCACCATGATGCTCAACTCGTTCATCCGCTCCACCACCATACACTCCGAGGTGTTCCAATGGATGTATCATGAAGACGGAGGAGGAGGAGGAGGAGGAGAGGTGTGTTCATCTTGAGAAGAGGCTCGAGCCAAATGTTGATTTTGATGACGCCCTCCAAGTGTTGGATTCTACTCAAATCTTGAGCAACCTTGGATAGGTGAGATTCTTTATGGATTTGGTGCGAATACTCGCAAGGAGCTTGATTCGGAAGTTCTTATTACATTAGCACCGGAAATTAGTGAAGGAGTTTCGTGCCTCTCATTCCGCCTTGAAGATGAAGAGCAACTAGTTCCTTATGGATATATTGGAGAACTACTCGGTTACAAGAAGGAAGCCCAGAGCATGTTGATGTCCAAGAAAAATTGTTAGGAGGATTTTTGGGGAATGATGTCGAGAGAAGATTACAAGGAACCCAAAATTTCTCCTCGCTGGGATTTATTTGGGCAGTAGAGTACATGAAGCAAGGAAAATATATTAGTGAAGATGAGAGGAGAGGGTGCAAGTTGACGTTCCTCTTTCCAACATGGGGCTGAATTTATTTGTTGAAGGAAGACAAAAATTGGTTAGAGGAAGGATTTCTTGTACCGGCGAAATAAAAAAATTAAAAAGGAAATTGTGTAAGAGGGGTCATCCTCCGTAGCCCAAAACCAAGGAGGGGCTGCGCATGCAGCTAATAAACAACCATGGAAGGATTCCAATGCCACCACCATATGAAGGAAGTATGTGAAATGCAAGCATGGGAGAGTGGGGCAGTCACGCCACCACATCCTCCACCATACATGTTCCTCACAAAGTTTTCATGGCGCTCCATCCAACAAATACAAGAAGAAGGAACCGCGAACATTGCCTATCAAATTGATCACCTTCACCATTGGAGCAATTTAGAGGAGGACCGGCACAATCATAATACAAGCAAGGATACAACGCGGCGGACCACCAATATCAACCACCGGAAAATAAAGGAAGAAGGAGGAAAAGAAAATAATAATGCTTCAAATCCGGTTTGAGTTTCTCCTTTTCCCTTTCTTTATTTTCAGCTTTTGTACAACTTTATATATGTGTAGCATTTTCTGTTTTTATTTATTTTCAGCATGTGTGATAATAGTAGAGTTAGTTTAAGATCACCATGAATAAAGTTTCCCACCTTGATCAACCTTTGGTAAAAATATTAAGTTAATGCCATGATAATATAGGATGAAAAGTTGCCGCTTTGCTCAACTTCTGTACTTGTTTTATGCATGATTAAGTTAATGCTCTCTTTAATATGAATCTGAAATTAATTAAATGCTAGCTTAATCTTTTGTGGAGGTTATGATAAAAATAAGACACAGAGTGTTATTTTCATACTCTCAATTTTGGATGAGCTAAAGATGATTTGTTCTTAAAAATATATATGCTAACCTTGTCACTAATGGTACTATCTATCCAAAGCCATATATATATATAGTGCATAAACCTTAGTATACAAGAATCATTCTTCGGTGGGTTATTTCAGGCCTTGATTTCTCTGGCCCGAGACTAAGAAGCTGGTCACTCCATTTTTGCGTATCTATCTTTTTGCTAACCTTTCTATCCGTGCATTGTGTATCCCCACATCGGAGATTTCACAAACCTCGTCGGATATCCACCCTTAAAACCAAAAACATCATATTTTGTGCTTACCTCCTTGACCACAACCTATCGTATGAGTACGGATCGTCAATTCAAGGAAGATCGCAAGATGGGGCCAAGGTTGAAGATTTCAAGTATCTCTCCAAACTCCAAAGGAAAAAATATTTCTAGTACCTACCTTATCTCTATCACCTCTTTGCCCGAGGACAAGTAAATGTTAAGCATGGGGCAGGAGGTAGATACAATGCAATTTTATTGTTCAAGGGGAGCAAATAAAAAATGATGGAAGAAAAAAAGAAAAAAATGAGTATAGAGAAAAGAAAAAAAGATAAAGAAAATATGTTTGAGAAAAGAATATATATATATATATATATGAGTTTATAAATATAAAATAAAGTGAACTCCCGGTTCTCTAAAGTGCATTAAGAATTTCAAAAGTTTCAAGATTTAAGATCCAAACTAATTTTTCCAACCATGTGCAATCCGATAACAAGGACTTCCTTTGTGCCTCGGGATCACTCTTTGCCATTTGCACATGTCCACCTATCTCAAAGTGTGTGTATTTTTCTCTTCCCCTCCTTGATAAAATATTATTTTCCAATGACCTTTTTGACGATTCTCGGTAATACCATAAGAAGCTTGTCTTGTTTTGGCAACATCTCATTTATAATATCTTGGTAGGACTAAACTTTTCCCATATAGCTCCACATAAAGCCTTCCTCTATATATATATTGAGAGGGGGAAGGAGTAGAATGAATAGGCTTTGAAAGACAAGATAAGATGAGAGTACATGAGCAAGATGCAAGGAAGTTTATTTTTGAACATGGTTTAGCTCTTTTCCTTCATCTCGCTATTAATTTCAAAATTTCTAAGATTCATTTGAAATTTGGGAGCATGAGGTAATTACTTGTGGAAAGTGCTTAAATTAATATCAACCCTCCATAAGGATGAAGGCTAGTACATTATGGAACTTTAATGATTAAATCCGTGAGAGCATTATGTTTTCTCGTGTATGATCAAGTGCAGGGTATAAGCAATGAAAGGCAACGCTGATATTCATTAAAGGCTTAGTCGAGGACGAGCAAGGTTTGAGCATGGGGGAGATGTTGACGGTGAATTTCCGTCATGGAAAAAAATAGCGCGCTAATAGCACGCTATAGCACGCTAATAGCGGCTCCGAGCACTTGCCGCAACGATATCTTACTTTTTTGCGCTATCGGTGCTATTGCCGCTATAGTGCGCTGAAGTGCCGCTATTCAAATTTAGCGCCATAGCGCCGCAAATAGCGCGCTATGAATAATTTTTGATTTTGATGCTGAAACCTGAACCATAAAAGATCGTTGCTCTTGGACTTGATGCCTTTATAGTTGTTTGCTTGTTTCCTTTGAATTGTGGCTGTTTATTTTTGTTAAATATTTATGGTAGAATTGTGAACTTATGGCTGAATCCTCGTGTCTTCATGGTTGAATTAGTGAATTATGAACTTATTATGTTGGTTGTGGCTTGTGGTTATCAACTTATCATATATATATATATGCTGTTGTCATATTTCCTGTTATTTGATTAAAATAGCTCGCTATAGCGGTGCAATAGCGGCAAAATAGCGCGAGCAGACAGCTAACGCTACTGCGCTATTGCGCGGCTATTGCGTGGCAATAGCGGCGCTATAGCGTCCGCTATAGCGGCAATAGCGGTCAGAAACAGTTGCCGCTATTTTTCATAGCCCGCGATTAAAAACCTTTATTTCCGTCAACCTAGCCATGAGTTTACCTTTATTGTTGGCATTGATTTATTATTCTAACCACTGGAACTAACACCCTGTATATAACAAGTTCACTCTTGCATGTCGATTTTGGAGTTTATTGTTTACGCATGAAATCTACACTAAAGAGGAGACTTTCGGGATATGTTCATCAAGCACTTTGGAACAAAATCATGAAGCCCGACAAGAGTCAAGACACGCGATGAACATGACTCCAAATGACCCGAGGACCGAAGCATCAACATGCAAATCATCACGGACTCAACCAGAAAATGGCGAAGCTTGGATAGCAAGGATCCAAGCCTTAACCGCGAAGGAAACGACATCAAAGGCCCACATGCAAGTGCACACAAATAAGGAATCACGCAAAAAGCAACCGGGGAGGAAACCGGGGTCGAACCGGGCCGAAACAGGCCTGGCCTGGCCTGCCTGGGCCGACTGGCCCATCCCATCTCGGGCCCGGTTCGGCACCCCCTTTGACCTAGCCGCCTCTCGGGCTATTTATAGCCCCCTGGCCGAGATCCACGAAGATATACATTCGTCATCCTCCTTCGAGAAGTAGAGAAGAGAGGCACACCGTTCCGGAGAGGAGAGGGTCGAGATGGTTGACTAGGGTTCCCCTAGCCGACGTGGGAACCTTGCATGGAAGACCACGTCGGAGTTCCTGGAACTAGGATCAAGATCAAGGTAGGATCCCGGTGGTGATCTTGTCCATGTATTATATTCTCATGTTGAATTTGCAAGATTGAATCCGATTTCTAGCGATCAAGTGCTTTATCTACAACTTTGTCTTCGCTTGGGTTTGCTTCTTCCGCAATCTAGTCTATAGCAAGATTGCTTAGGGTGCTCTTGTAGTCATGGTGGCTAGAGGTGCATACCCGATCTACCGAGCATTTTCAACTTGTTCTTCTTGGACTTGACCTAGGCTAACCAGCACGAATAGGGGTGCGTTGTGACAAGACGGTGGCTCCAAAAGGTGGGCCTCTTCGGAGTTGGAACGGAAGCCACGATTTAAAGAGGCTAGTTATGAGATTTGTTTGCTTTATTCTTCTTTGCTTCGGAACTTCAACAAAAGACCCAATCCAATCTCTAGATTGCTTTTATCTCTCTTTCTCTTTCTACCTCCGGTGTTTAGTAGATTAGATGTGTTTTATGGTTCTTCCATAGATTAGATGCAAAACCCTTTTCAAGATCAAAGTGTTTTCCGCTTATTAGATTGGATCTTGCGTTACACATTGTTCCACGGATTCGATACCTTGGGTTCACACTTAAGGGAAGAAGGATCGCTTGACTACGACGGAGGACTTGTCTGCTTTCAAGTCCAAACAAACTTTGATACGATAATCAACCGTCTACCGATGCATATACATCATGTTACATATGCCATGCCAAATGCAAGAAATGCACAAAGGAAAGCTATACATATGCTACAAAGGAGCTCCCACACACCTACTCAAGAAATCAAACAAACACCAGGCTCCCCCGCAAACGAGTTAAAGTTTCTTGATCTAGGGGTTTGGTGAAAACACCGGCTAGCTGGTCATGTGTAGGTACATGAATCAAAGAGATTTTCCCTTCTCAACATTATCTCTTGGGAAATGATACCTTACTTCTATGTGCTTAGTTTTGGAATGCAGCACTGGGTTCTTTGCAACACTTATGACACTGGTGCTGTCACATTGAAGTGGGACATGGGTATATTCCTCACCAAAGTCACTCATGGTGTATGCGATAGAAAGGAGCTGAGAGCAACAACTAGCTGCGGCCACATACTCTGCCTCGGTAGTGGATTGAACAACACTTGATTGTTTGCGGGAAGACCAAGACACCAAAGAGGAACCCAAAAACTGGCAAGTCCCAGAAGTGGACTTCCTATCCAACCGACACCCGATAAAATACGCGTCCGAAAATCCATGAAGAGCCAAAGAAGATGACGCGGAGTACCAAAGCCCTACTTGAGGAGAAAGAAGGTCTGATCGACCTTCCCCATCTCAAACCCTCTCTCAAACAGGAACCCCCTCAACCTACTGTACCAAGCTCTAGGCGCCTGCTTCAACCCATATAGCGCCTTTCTCAACTTGTACACCCGACGGGGGTACTTCTCTCTGAAACCCTGGTGGTTGCCTCACGTACACTTCTTCCTCCAACACACCATTCAGGAAAGCACTATTCACGTCCATTTGGTGCACTTTGAACCCTTTAGCCACGGAAAAGGCTAGAAGAATCCTAATCACCTCCAAACGAGCTACGGGAGCAAAGGTCTCCTCGTAGTCCATCCCATCTTTCTGACTGTACCCTTGCGCCACCAACCTCAACTTGTTTCTCACCACCTCTCCTTTCTCTCCCTCCTTGTTTTTCCACACACGTTTTGTCCCAATCGGCTTACACCCTGGGGGAGGGTTAACCAACTCCCAAACTTGGTTTCTCTCAAAAATTCTCTAACTCCTCATGCATCGAATTGACCCAATTATTATCAGATAGCACATGCCCAATGTCCTTAGGCTCAAAAGTAGCAACAAAAGCAGCATGAGCGAAATGAGAATTGTTTCAAACCCTCGACCGTGTAGTGTGTTCATTGATGTCGCCGATGATCCTTGAAGCTGGGTGATCCACTTGAATTCGCTGGGGAGGTTCTTGCCTTGATGCTACCTCCCCCTCAACAGTAGCTTCGTCTTGATCTGGGTTTGTCGTTATAGGTGTGGGAGAGTGCCCATTCTCTATCGTATTCGAAGTAGTAGGTACATGCTCCGCCGCGGGCACCACACCACCATCTTCATCATCTCCATGTTCATGCTCCTCCTCCTAGAAGATCTCCTCGCCAAGTTCATCATCACCTGCACACTCAAAAACAAGCTGACTACATGGATGTGTCTCGTCGAAGGTAACCTCACAAGTCTCCACGATTTGGTTAGTTTCAAGATTGAGCACATGCAATGCTCTAGAATGAGATGCGTAACCAAAGAAAATGCCATCAACCGACCTAGTCTCGAACTTGTCCAACTTCTTCCCTTTCTTAAGAATGAAGCATTTACAACCAAAGACATAGAAGTGACTCATCTTGGGTGTGCAACCGTGCATCAACTCGTAGCAAGTTTTCTTCTTGTGAACCCTAAGGTAGATCCTGTTCGAAGCATAGCACGCGGTATTGACCACCTTAGCCCAGACCTTCTCGGAGTCCTATGCTCATCGAGCATCGTCCGAGCCATCTCGCACAAGGTTCTGTTTTTCCTTTCCATCATGCCATTCTGGGGAGGCGTATACGGACTCGAAAGCTGGTGTTCAAGACCGAAGTCATGGCAAAAGGTTTCGAAGAGAGAGTTTTTGAATTCCGAGCCATTATCATTGTGAATCGCTCATATGGCATATCCGTGCCTCTTGTTCCTCAACCTCAAGACAAGATCTCGAACAAAACCAAACGTCTCCCCTTTCTCTTCTAGAAAGAAAACCCACGCATACCGAGAGTAGTCATCCACCACCACTAGGACGTACCACTTCCCACCCGCAGATCGCACACGAGCTGGGCCAACAAGGTCAATATGGAGCAACTCGCATGGACACTCAGTCATCACATCGGTGAGAGGCGGGTGAGAAGAGGCTACCATCTTGGCATGCCTACATGGCGCGCAAACCAACTCTTTCTCAAACCTCAACCGTGGCAATCCTTGGACCAAATTGAGTTTAGTCAAGCGAGACAAAAGGTCAAAGCTCAAGTGACCCAACTTCCCATGCCACTTTCACAACTCACTCAAAGAACCAACCAAAAAGCAACACTCCACACCCGAAGACTGAGAGAAATCCGCTCGGAACACTTGACCCTCAGGAAACGACCATGCAAACTAGGTCCCCTCGAGAATCCAAAATCCAAAAACCACTAGGCCAAAACAACACCTCAAAACCCTCATCCAACAACTGGGACACGAAAAGCAAATTGAATCCCAACGATTGAACAAGAGCAACACGCCTGAGAGTGACCTTGTCACTTACATTAATCTCACCTTCTGAAAGCACACACCCTCGCCCATTGTCCCTAAAAGTGATGTATGTCTTGGACACCACCAGGACGAGACTTGAGAACCACCCCTTGTCCCCGGTCATATGCCTCGAGCAACCAGAGTCAATCAACCAAACATTCCTCAAGTCTCCACCTGAAATTCAAAAGCGAGCACGTGAGTGAACAAATGACTCATCACTGGGTTAGTACCAAAAGAGTAAAACCAGTGTCGAGCCATTAGCTCCAAAGTGGGTTTAGCACAAACCAAATCATCACGCCTATCAAAGCTACCACCACAAAAACCACCACGGTAACCACCATGAGGGAACCAACCCTCTCTAGCTGGAGGAGGACAAAAGCCACGAAAAGAAGACCGTGCACCGTTCCTCCTCTGCATCTCAAAGCTACGATTCCTCCCACCCTCGTATTGAGCACGAGGTGGAGAACGTCTAACAAACTTACCACCTGCAAACTCTCCATGCCAACCACCAGAACTGAACCGAGCATACGCACGAGCATGGAAACCAAACCGTTGTCTGCCCAGACCAGCACCGGTCTGACCGGTGGAGTACACCAGTCTAACCGGTGGTGCTCGGCCAGCAGCACCACCTGCCACCTTCCGATCTCCCCAAGCCCGAACCGTCCTCACAATCGCCTTGGCACTGGGCATCTGCATATGAGGCTCAAGTACACCATTGGAAGGGTGGTACTTGTCCTTGTTAGCCCACTCCTTTGCCATTCTCTCCTCACGCTTTCTCTTGAAGCAAAACTCACCCTTATGATCATCTCTCCCACAATAGTCACAATGAAACCGTATGGGCTTAGGCTTAGGCTTGGGATGGGGCTGCTCACTTGGTTTCCCCTCACTCGGCTTCTCACCCTTCTTCTCTCCAACCTCACTCTCCTTGGACCTCACAAACTTTACTAGTTTTTGGAAATCATTTGTTGGGCTAGGGAATATGGGAGGATCTAGGATTGTTTCAAGTTTTTTTCAGTCGGCTTAAGAGCATAGGCATTTTTTTGAAAGGTTTTTGGTGGAGGTTGGATATCACCAATCTTCTCTCCTCCCTCACCACTACATCTCCAACCTTGTCCGAACCAAGCGCTTGCCCATCATAGTGTCTGTATGACTCTATCATCATCCTAAGCTGAGGTTCATGCCCCGACAACCAACCCATCATTTTCCTAAACTCATCATTCTCATCTTGCAAGTGATCCACATAATGTGCAAGTTCCAGATTCTTTAAAGCATGCAATTCACAAGTAGAGAAAGAAGTAGGAATAGGTTCTTTCAACTTAGCCTCAAGAGAAACAGTGTAAGCATGCATCTCATCAATTTTTCCATGCAAAACAAGACAAGAAGTGCAAGCACCTAGCAAAGTAGGTCTAGACTTAAGCTCAACCACTTCAACCCTAAGCACATCTAGTTCATCACAAGTAGAGGCATGCTTATCCTTAAGACTAATAAGATCAGCTAGGAACACAGAGCAATCACTACAATCAATCTCATCAGAAACCACAAGTGAAGACTTAAGCGAATCAATCTCAAGCTTAGCATCAAGGTTCTGGGTTTCTAGTTCAGCTACTCAGTTCCTAGCATCTTCTAGTGAGGCCCTAAGCTCTTTCCTAATCTTCTTGTCCTCTCTAAGCATGTCAGCACGACTATCAAGCAACTTGCCAAGACGCTCGTTCTCCTCATGCAAGAAGGGAAGCTCATCACGTACCTCATCCTCGGAGTCGGAGTCCGAGTCACTCTGGTAACTCTTCTTGCTACCGGAGCTACGAGCCATGCCGCAGAAGCCATCTCTCGCGTAGCAGCTCAACCCGCTCAAGTTCTTGAATGACTTCTTGTTCTTGCACTGATCACCTTCATCTTCACTGCTACTCGAGCTCGAGGAAGAGTAGGCGGAGTTGGAGTTGACATCGCTCGCTCCGACCATTTCTCGGGCCTTCCTGCTGCGGCCGTCCTTCCTCGACCGTAGCTCGTCCTTGTGCTTGTTTTTGTGCTTTTGATCACGCCTTGATCGATACTTGTCGTCCTTGTTCAACCGGTGCTTGTAGCCATCCTTGTCTCCATTATCTCTGGACTGTCAGCGACAAAGTGTCCTGGCTTGCCGCACTGGAAGCATGTCCGTGGATTCTTCCTTGTGTTCACCCGCTTCTCGTGTAGCCTCTCGAACCGCCTGGTCAGCAACACCAGCTCATCCTCTCCAATCATGTCGAACTCCTCGTCTGGCAAAGTACTCAAAGAAGACAGAGAGTACATCATGGAGGATGCGTTAGCGTTAGACTTAGAACCTTTGCCACTGACGAGAGCAAGAATATGAGGGTCAATCGGGCTCTCCTGACAGGAAGTCATACCACGATCCAGCTCAGCTGACTTGAGCTTGGAAAACAACTCGTTCATGGTCAGGGTATCATACTTTTCAGACTCAAAAATAGTCTCGACCTTTCCGTCCCATATGGTGCAATCCAACGAATGCAAGAGCTTCACGGCTCTATCATGATCATCGTATGGGAGCACGACCACATTGGCTCTCATGTTGTTCACCACGACTGTAAACCGCTGGAAAAGGGCATCGACGGACTCGCTAGGGAGATGAGTGAAGTTCTCGTGCTCTCTCCGGTAAGTCGTGTACATCCGAGCCTGAACCTAAGCATTCCCAGCATGAGCATCCTTCAACTGCTCCCAAATCCTACAAGCCATGTCCTCTGTGTGAACCCGATCAAATTCAGACTGACACGGAGCACGAAACAAGTAGTCGAATGCCTTGTTGTTGGTGTCGAACATATCCCTTCATCCTAGAGCAAGGAAGTTAATCGGATGAACACAAGTTGTGTTGACCAATACGTCCCAAATGATATAACCCTTTCCAAGGAGGAATGCAGCCATCCATCTCTGCCACATCTGGTAGTTCTTCCCATCAAAGTGCAGAGGATCCGATCCCTGTTCCTGGTATGGCATCTTTGGATCTTAGACTAGTTAGAGCCTCGAAAGACCCGAACCGACTCTGATACTAATTGAAGGACCGATCAGGCGACTAGCGAGGGGGGAGTGAATGGGAGCCGATAAAGATTCTTCTCGAAGGAGATGGGAACTCCAACAAGATGAACACAGCTTCCAAAACACGTCTCCGACTCAACTAGCCAAATTGGACAAGACCACATAGCCACTGAAGTGCTACAGGTCCTAGCAACTAACAACCACCTAACCTACTCGAGAACGCAGCGGAACAAGCAACTCAAGCACCACTAGACTGCACTAGTCAGACCAGCCCCTGCTGGAGCAACTGGATAAACCTGAGAACTTCCACAAAAGGCCCCTACACCGGTCAGGACGGTGTAGCTCGCCGGTCACCGGTCCAAGCCAGGAAATCCCAAATCCAGCAAACAGACCTACCGAGCTCCAAAACCGACCACACTCGAAACAGCAGCAACACGAGACTACAAAGAAACTCACCAAGACATTCACCCTAGGCAAATCCCACAAAGCCTCTGCATCGGTCAGACCGGTGATGGGCACCGGTCAGACCGGTCAGGCTGGGCAACTCGAGATGAACAGCGCCCGCGGGTCAATACCCCAAAATCCAACTCCCGATCTCCCGAATCACTCCACAGATTACTAGGAACACCTCGTGGGCACTCCATAGACAATATTTGGTCCACCAAAACTTGCTAAATCGAGAGGAATCGAAGAAACCCCACCAAGAACACCTCTAACCCTAGAGAGAAGAAAACCCCAAAATCAAGCCCCTTTGCTCACGGATTTAGGAAGGGAATCAAAGGGAAAAGAACCACAGAGGATTCCAGCATACACCCCCACCAAATCCCAAAGAGAAAGGCCTCAAAACTGCCACAAGAAAATCACCAAGAAAGGGCTCCGAAAATCACCAAAAGGAGAAATGAGAAAGACACATCCAAGCCATGAGGAACCACGCCAAATCATCTATACATACCGAAGAGGTTCATACAAGGTCTAGCTTGCCGCCCAATCATCCTTCCTCCTCAGAAGATCTCACCATGAAGCTCTCAAGCTAGTTGTTAACACCAAAAAATTGGTACAGGAAAGAGACTGGCCTATGGGCCGAGTTCGGTAAGAGGACGCCATTCGGTAAGAAGTTTTCCTCAAAGCATTCGGTAAAGACGCCTGCGGTCGGGAGCACGCCATCATTCGGCAAAAGGGATGTTTCACGCTTGGAAGAAAAAGCATTCAGGAATATGTGATGACATGGCCTGAATGTGAAGAAGGAACAAATTGATGACAGGTGCAACACGAACATTGGCGCCGGGGCATTAATTTAGGTGATAAATGTTGTAATCGTGGTCGACTAGGAGTCATGTTAGGACAAGGGTATAAATATGAGCCATTAGTGTTTGTAATAGGTATCTTACAATTTCACAACAAACCGGCCCCGTGCCAACTTTCGAGTCCATCTAGTCGAGTCGTCGAGTTCTTCGAGGGGAGCCATCGATCCGTCGACCTCCGTAAGTACTGGCAACCTTGTATCATGTCTAGTATCATGTGGTGGATTTAGACCATGATGCAAGTACTCTTGTTACCATGCTTCGTATCATGCGGTGGATTTAAGCTTGGTTCAAGAAGGTTTCCTTGTTGGATCATGAGTCATGCGGTAGGCTAAGATCTAGCTTGAGGCTAGTTATCAGCTCTATTAGATTTGGCAAGATATAATAGATTCATTAAGTTACCTTGTGTTGCTTTGAATTTTACTTCTTTATGTTTAATTCTTGTAACACTCTTATTGCCCAATCTAGATTGATTTTCATTCGGCTCTATCTCTTTCATGATCCATGTGTTACATTCTCAAATCTTTGGCTCGATATGGCAAGTGGATCACGTGACTTCTATAGCCGAATTCGGTTCAATCTAGATTGTCATGTGTTGTGGGTTCAAGCTTGTTGACTTTTCAATGTTTGTTCCTTCTCCACAGAACCCGATTCGGTTGAACAGCTGTATTCGGTAATCCCTTCACGGGTGAAACGTGTTCATGAGTTTTTGCTTTAAATAATGTGTGCTTTTAGCCTTCCATGTTTAGATTGTATCATGCGGTCGATTAATCTATCCTTGGTTGGTGGTGTGATTTCAAACAAGTTGTATCATGCGGTGGATTAACTTGCTTGGTGTCGTGCTCGACGGGTTTTTAAGTACCTAGACATGCGGTAGACTAGTGCTTTTTGCCTATGCATGCTTACTTATTGCAAATTTATGATTATGTTTTACTTTCATTTATTTTTATCATGCTTTATCCTTGATAATCGGTCATGTGCACGTGCTGTAACAGTTGTTTAAACGAAGATCGATCTTTCATCATGCTTACATCATGCATTCGGCTATACCTTGTTTAAATGTTTTATCAGCTCCCGAACGATGTTCAGTTTGCTGGCAGATAGCTTGTTGTAGCTATATGGCATTTTTAATTGGCTTCATAGCCGTAAATACGGAACTGTCTGGTACCACCCAGCAAGTTCCAGGTTTTATCTAACTTTTTCATCCTTTGTCAGTTTTAGGAAAATTGACTGGCACACTTCCGGATTCGGTCACATGTGTTAAGCCAGCTGATTCGGCTTGCTGTGTGCTTGACGTGAGGTGCTGATTTTACGTCAACACACTTTTTGGCACGCCCAGTGGGACATCCAATTTGATCAAGATGCCTGACATCCACGACGCCCTGGATGTTACCTTCAACGAGCTGACCACAGAACAACAATTGGAACTGAAGGAAGCTATTGATCAATACCAGCACAAGTGTTTGCTATCTTTCTCCAAGAATAGGAGTGGTGTCCCATTCCTCAAGTCAGAAATGCCAAGAGTGCTGATGCCAGGAGAAACTGATACCACAGCTACTGCAGAGAAACAAGAAGTTATGGGTATGATTCAGCAAACTATGGAAGACATAATGGCCAAACATAATACTGCTTTCTTGAATATATTCCGACAGATGATGGTTAGTGCCTTTGGCCCAAGCATGGAGAAGGTGCTTAATCGAATGTCACCTCAAGGGCCTAATGGTGAGATAGGAGAATCAAGTGTTGCTGTTAATGGCCAACCAACTCAAGATGCAAGTGCTCAGCCACCTCCGCAAAGTATGGGAGGTTAGCCAATCCAGCAGCATAACCCTTATCAGGCAATACCTAATCGACCTACTTATGGAGAATTGGCATTCGGCTCTTCTGGAGTTCCACCTGGTTCTACTCATAGGATAGCCCCAGCAAATAATAGGCTGCAAAAGAACATGTATGGGACTGGATATTCATAATTCATGGACTACAGTGCCATTGATGCTTTCCCGAATCCTGGATATGGTGCAGCTACGGGGATGCCTACTGGGCCTACTGCAAGGCTAGGGAATCAAGACGCTAATGTTGATCGTCTAGTTCAGAAAATGACCGATGTGTTACAAAATAAATTCGGTCTGAAACCCAAGAATCAAGGGCATGTGTATACGCCTCCTTTCCCAAGTGGTACCACAGGGTTGCATTACCAAATAGAGTGAAAGTTCCCTCAGAGTTCACTAAGTTCTGAAGGACCGATTAGGCGACCAGAGAGGGGGGAGTGAATGGGAGCCGATAAAAATTCTTCGCGATGGACTCGCTCGGTCGGACCCCCAAAATCACACGCTCTGCACTTCTACCTTCCGTTTGCCAAAACCACGTAGCCACTGGAGTGCTATTGGTCCTATGAACAAACACTACGAGCAACTTCAACACACACGCACCCACGACAGCGGAAACAACTCGAAAGCCGGCTGTCCAGAGGGGGGTGGTTAGACCGGGTATGGGGGCGGTTAGACCGCCTCCACCAGGCAACCAAGAAATCCTCCGAAACACCTCTTCCGAGCACCAAAACGCACCACGGTTTCACCAACAGAGATCTCTGGTTAGGGCCATGCAAGCTACCAGAAAAACTTGGCGAAAGCCACAACTCCACCCAGGGGCCTAGGGGCGGTTAGACCGGCTACCAGGGGCGGTCTAACCTCCTGTACCCAGCAACGAACTCCAATCAAGAACACCTAGCAAACGGCACGAGAACGACCCGAAAATTCACCCAGACGCTCCTCTGATCAAGGAAAACAAACTCACAGAGGAAAATCCGGCGAAACAAAACTTCGACCTGGAAACACCCAAGGCGGTTAGACCGCCCCCTCCAGGCGGTTAGACCGCCTCTCCCAGAAAAACAGCCCGCAGGTCAAACCCTAACTTCCTCGCGCCCGATCTCCCGAATCAATCCACGGATTGCAGCGAAACTCTGGGATTAGGTGGGTTACCTCCTGGGCAACCTCTACCTCAAAGGAATCGACCCGAAACGCTCACAATCAAGAGGAATCGAAGAAATCGCCTCTCTAGGTCAAGAACACGCCCAACTCGAAAAACCACCAAATCGAGTCCGATTCAAGAGAGATTTGGGGGCAAAGTCACCAGCCAAAGAGGCACAAGATCCTCATATGTGACACCCACCAAAGACCCCAAGAAATCGTCCTCAAAACACCGCCAACAAAGAGCTCCGAAAATCAACACAAAAGGGAGCGGGAAAACCACCTTGAGGAACAGCGCCGAACCATCTATACATACCATGAAGGTTCGTACAAGGTCTAGCTTGCCACCCAAACATCCATCCCTCTCTCTAGATCTCACATGAAGCTCTCAAGCTAGTCCTAGGAAAAACTAGGGAAAAAGGGAGAATGAAAAATGGAAAAACAAATGAGCTAGGGTTCAAAGAGTTGGCTGCCATCCACCCACTCAATGAGTATATATGGAGGCACCCAAAATACTAAAATACCCTTACTTAAAACTAGGGATACAAGCCCCTCGAGGGCGACCGGAACATGCTTATCCTCGACGCAAGCCTTGCGATCCCGACGCGTGTCCTCCGCTTCAAAGCATCTCGGCGCCGGCGGCCAGGGCGGTCAGACCGCCCCCCTGGGCGGTTAGACCGGCCCGAGAGATCTGACCGGCCCCAGGCGGTCTGACCGCCCCTCCTGGGCCCTTGAACCGGCCTGGGTGGCCGCACCTCCTCATCGAGTCTTCGGCCTCGGTTTTGTGGCTCAACCGAGTAACCCAGTGGTTTTATGGTGAACCACTGCAAACCCCGCAGACTCGTTGTAGCCTCTGCCAATCTCCACTCATGACTCGGCCCCCACGTAGTCCCGGTTCGACCTTGGTTTTGAGGCTCTACCAAGAAACCGTCCACGACTTCATCTTGCTGTTCATGCCACCATGCGGCCTGCACTTGACCCCGCTAGCCACCGGGTCCCTCGAACGAAGCCTACTTGTCTTCTCCACACCTGGAGGCCTCACCGGCAACGACCTTTCGCGCTTGTTCTTCACCTGCACCAACATGAGTCAAGCCGCAACCTGCACCTGCAATACTTAGCCAAGAATCAGTCTACACAACGTTGTCAATCACTCATCACACAAGGAAGCGACCATCTACCGGTCCTCGAACCACACATGGTCCTCAATCCCCCCCTTGATGAGTGCATTGACAACACCCACATGAAGTAACACAAGAGAAATGGAAAAGAAAAGAAACAAATAAAAAGAAACCTCAACAAGCGATCAAAAGCCAAAGAAAGGCAAAGAGCAAGATCACTTGAAGAAGACAAGTCTCGGACCCCTTAGGCAAGGGCAACGGCTCGACACATCCGAGACAAAATCATGCTCAAACAAAGAGCGCAAATCACTGAACCAAAGCTCGAACACCACAAAGAGCTCCCCCTGCACATATGCAAGCTCCCCCTGAGCCAAAGCACACTCCAACCTGAACAAATGCAGCGATGCAACACGGGAATGCAACAAAGAGCAAAAACCTGCTCACTCTGCCCAGGGCTGTTAGACCGCCTACCCCAGGCGGTTAGACCGCCTACCACTCATCTGACCGCCTGGGGGCGGTTAGACTGCCCCATGCGACCGGCCCTGCACCAAACTGCTCAAAATTTGCCCGAACCAATTGGAACACCTTCCAAACACTCCCAGGTGCCCAAAGCATGCACAAACTTCTCCCCCTTGTTGACAATGCATGAATCAAGGCAAAATGCGAAAACTTTCAACATATAGCTTCTCAAATATACAAAATTCATCACAAGGAGCTACACGAGTCCAAATGAGCAAGTTAGATACTCTACAGGTTCATAATGACCTTAACTACATGATCACCAGGTTTCACAACCATTGGACAAGGCTAAAAAGGATTTGAGTAATTTTGCGAAAAGTTACTCTCTCACAAGCAAAAACCTAAACATGAGCAAAACATGTCAAAATGGCAAAGCCACACAAACTTCATGCTAGGACAGCCATTCTAATCATAAGACCATCACAAACACCCACAAGCACCTCATGTCATGTCAAAGCCACCGAGCCATGTGCCTACTTCTATGTATGAGACTTCTCATTGGTAGGCATCATGCAACGGTTTAGCACCCAAAGCAAATTAATTTCAGCACATATGACATGGGAGCATATTTTCCAAGCATTTTTATATTTCATTTTCAGATTTATAAATGATACATGAAATGTCTTTGCGACAAAAAGGAACTTATGCCCCTCCATAAGATAAAGCAAGAGGGCTAAACATTCATGATGGAAAATGAGCCTTTGGCCCCATATGATCAATAAACTAGCTATCCAACCACAAATTAAGCATAGCAAGGCCACTAAAACATGTCAAGATCATATAAAGGCGTTTACACATGAGAGAGCATATATGTGACATTTTCAAAAATATAGCCATCAACCATGGATCATTCATCAAGATCATCAAGAGCTAAGCCAAACTAACCATAGCATACCAAACAAGCTCACAAAAACATATATAGCATCCCATGGTGAACAATGTATATAGGAGAAGCTTTTCCTATCCAATGCATATGATACAAAATGCATGCAATCTAAGATACAAGGATGCCTATACATCATGTTACATATGCCATGCCAAATGCAAGAAATGCACAAAGGAAACTATACATATGCTACAAAGGAGTTCCCACATACCCAACTCAAAAAATCAAACACACACCAAGTTCCCCCCGCAAACGAGTGAAAGTTGCTTGATCTAGGGGTTTGGTGAAAATATCGGCTAGTTGGTCATGTGTGGGTACATGGATCAAAGCTATCTTCGCTTTCTCTACGTTGTCTCTCAGAAAATGATACCTCACTTCTATGTGCTTGGTTTTGGAGTGGAGCACTGGGTTCTTTGCAACACTTATGGCACTGGTGCTATCACATTGAAGTGGGACATGGGTATACTCGTCACCAAAGTCACTCATGGTGTATGAAATCCAAAGGAGCTGAGAGCAACAACTAGCAGCGGCAACATACTCTGCCTCGGTAGTGGATTGAGCAACACTCGACTGTTTATGGGAAGACTAAGACACCAAAGAAGAACCCAAAAACTGGCAAGTCCCAGAAGTGCACTTCCTATCCAACCGACACCCGGCAAAATCCGCGTCTGAAAAACCATGAAGCGGTAAAGAAGAGGACGCGGGGTACCAAAGGCCGAAGTCGGGAGTGTGACGTAAGTACCTGAAAATTCGCTTCGCCACTTGCCGATGCGAAGTCCTCAGAGACGCTTGAAAACGAGTGCACAGACACACCGAGAACTGTATGTCTGGCCTCGTCGCCGTCAAATAGAGGAGTGACCCGATCATGCTCCGGTACTCCTTCTGGTCCACGTGTTCACCTTCCTCGTCCGCATCAAGAGCTGTAGTCGTACTCATCGGCGTCGTCATAGCCTTGGAGTCCTCCATCTTGAACTTCCGCACAATGTCCTTGGTGTACTTAGCCTGGTGCACAAATGTTCCTTCCTTTGATTGTTTGATTTGTAGCCCTAGGAAGAACTGCAACTCACCCATCATGCTCATCTCAAATTCCCTGCTCATATCCTCTGCAAACCTTGCAACAAGAGAGTTAGACAAGCCACCAAAGACAATATCATCCACGTACACCTGCACAATCAGGATATCTCTGCCCTGCCTCAGCAAAAACAAGGTCTGATCGACCTTCCCCAAACCTCTCTCAAACAAGAACCCCCTCAACCTACCATACCAAGCTCTAGGCGCCTGCTTCAACTCATACAGCACCTTCCTCAACTTGTACACCCGGTGGGGATACTTCTCACTCTCAAACCCCGCAGGTTGCCTCACATACACTTCTTCCTCCAACACACCATTCAGAAAAGCACTCTTCACATCCATTTGGTGCAACTTGAACCCTTTAGCCACGGAAAAGGCTAGAAGGATCCTTATTGCCTCCAAACGGGCTACGGGAGCAAAGGTCTCCTCGTAGTCAATCCCCTCCTTCTGACTGAACCCTTGAGCAACAAGCCTCGACTTGTTCCTCACAACCTCACCTTTCTCTCCCTCTTTGTTTTCCACACCCACTTTGTACCAATCGGCTTACACCCTAAGGGAGGGTCAACCAACTCCCAAACCTGATTCCTCTCAAAGTTCTCCAACTCCTCATGCATCGAATTAACCCAATTGTGATCAGATAGTGTGTGTCCAATGTCTTTGGGCTCAAAAGTAGCAACAAATGCAGCATGAGCGAAATGAGAATTGTTTCGAACCCTTGACCGTGTAGTTCATTCATTCACGTCGTCGATGATCTTCGAAGCTGGGTGATCCACTTGTACTCGCCGGGGATGTTCTCACCTCAATGCTACCTCCCCCTCAACATCAGCTTCTCCTCGTTCTTGATTTGTCGTCGTAGGTGTAGTAGAGGGTCCATCCATCATCGTAGTCGAAGAAGTGGGTACATGTTCAGCCGGGGGCACCACACCGCCATCTTCATCATCTCCATGCTCATGCTCCTCCTCCTGAAAGATTTCCTCGCCAAGCTCATCATCACCTGCACACTCAAAGACAAGTTGACTACGTGGCTCTGTCTCATCGAAGGTTACCTCGCAAGTCTCCACGATTTGGTTAGTTTCAAGATTGAGCACACGATATTCTCTAGAGTGAGATGCATAACCAAAGAAAATACCATCAACAGACCTAGCCTCAAACTTATCCAACTTCCTACCTTTCTTCAGAATGAAACACTTGCAACTAAAGACATGGAAGTGACTCACTTTGGGTGTGCGACCATGCATCAACTCATAGCATGTTTTCTTCTTGTGCACTCTGAGGTAGATCCTGTTTGACACATAGCACGCGGTATTCACCGCCTCAGCCCAATACCTCCTCGGAGTCCTATGCTAATCAAGCATCGTCCAAGCCATGTCGCACAAGGTCCTATTCTTCCTTTCCACGACACCATTCTAGGGAGGCGTATACGGACTCGAAAACTGGTGCTCAAGACCCAAGTCATGGCAAAAGGTTTCAAAACGAGAGTTTCTGAATTCCGAGCCATTGTCACTGCGGATAGCTCGTATGGCATCTCCGTGCCTCTCGTTCCTCAACCTCAAGACTAGATCTCGAACAAAACCAAATGTCTCCCCCTTATCCTCAAGAAAGAACACCCACACATACCGAGAATAGTCGTCCACCACAACAAGGACATACCACTTCCCACCCGCAGATCGCACACGAGCTAGGCCAACAAGGTCCATATGGAGCAGCTCGCATGGACGCTCAGTCATCACATCGGTGAGAGGCAGGTGAGAGGAGGCTACCATCTTGGCATACCTACACGGCGAACAAACCAACTCTTTCTCAAGCCTCAACCCACTCTAACGCGACAAAAGGTCAAAGCTCAAGTGACCCAACTTCCTATGCCACTTCCACAACTCACTCGAAGAACCAGCCAAGAAACAACGCTCCACACCCGAAGACTGAGAAAAATCAGCACGAAACACCTGACCCTCGAGAATGACCATACAAACAAGGTCCCCTCAAGAGTCCAAAATCCGAGAACCACCGGGCCGAAACAAGACCTCAAAACCCTCATCCAACAACTGGGACACAGAAAGCAAATTATACCCCAGCGATTGAACAAGAGCAACACGCCTCAGAGTGATCTTGTCACTCACTTTTATCTCACCTTCTGAAAGCACACGCCCACGCCCATTGTCCCCAAAGGTGATGTACCTCTTCGTCACCACCGGAACGAGACTTGAGAACCACCCCCTATCTCCGGTCATATGCCTCGAGCAACCGGAGTTGTCGGGGACACCCCTAGGGGTCCCCTTAAACAACTGGGGAATCCCCACTTAAAACCCGCAACAAGCCAAAGCCAAACGCGCCTTGCTTAAGCACACAGGACATGGCCCACGCTGCGGTGGCCCTGACGGCCTACCAAGGCGGCCCACTCAAAGATCCCCTCGAGCAGGCTCCGCCTTGCTCGAGGGCCCACGCCACCCTTGGGCGGGCTCCGCCCCGTTCGAGGGGGTGCGCTTACCTCGAGCAGGCTCCGCCTCGCTCGAGGGCACTCCGCACGCGCACGCCCGTTTCCGTACATGGGCATTTAATGTTCTGATGATGGCGGGGCGGCGCCATTATGCGCCTGGGGCACGCGCCCCGGTTCCGTTGCACCAACTCCCTAGGAGGGAACCCATCCCCGCCACTGTTGGGGACTGTGCGACGTGGACGGTGCTAGTCCCGTGACGCCGCGCCGCCTACTCCGGTACGGCTAACGCGCCAAGCCCTCAAAGGGGGGTCGGCCGCACCCTCGGTTTACTTTCCCGTGACTCTGCAGGGTTAGGTCAAGGCGTTAGGCCGGCGGGGCACCATCCCTGCCACTGTTAACGGCATGGTGGCCGCCCCCGCGCGTACAAACCCACGCCGGGCACTGTGGCAACAGCTCCGACGCTGTGGAGCGTGCGGGAACGGGACACTGCCTTACCTGCCACTGTACCCTGTACGGACCGACGTCAGCAACTACCTCGAGCCCGTCTGAAGACATCATGGCCGTCCGCCGCACTCCTACCCTCGAAGCTACCACTGTTCGGGTACAAGATACGCCATGATGGCCGGATCGCGGCAAGGACCGTCAAGGCGGCCGCCTACTCTACGACATAGCACACCACACTTCCCCATGTAGCTAAGTAGTGCGGCATACATGTGATTCGCTCTCTCCTTGGCCTATAAAAGGAAGACGAACTCCCCCGCCGCAGGGGACGACGACAGAAGACAGGACACCACACAAGGTAGAACAACACTTGACACCACGCACTTGTTCTCCAATTCTCCCACAATATCTTCAGCCACTTAACCAGGGACTTGGGAGCCACGCTTCCTCTCCCGCATTGTTTGTAGCAGCCCCACTACAGGCACCCCCAGTGTTGAGCAATATAGTGCCTCGAGCACACCACTGCTGGACGTACGGCCCCACGGCCGGAACCAGGATAAAACTCTGTGTCTCTGATTGCTTAGCATCAACCATTGAGGGATAGACCTTGGCTCTTATTACTGGTTAGTGTCGGGACCACATTCCGCACCGACAGTTGGCGCCCACCGTGGGGCAATCGAGCGCCTAAGGTCAATCCACCATCAACTCCCTCCATGGTGATTCGCACTGAGTACCGCGGCACGCGTTACTCCATGGGCAGCTCGGACCCCCTCCCCGCCGGGTTTGAAATCCGGTTCAGGGGCCTGAATTTTCAGGCTACGGGGAACGACTACCTAATGCACCTCACCAACCGTGAGGAGCTCCGTGCGCGGCGCCAGGCCGGGTCCACTGTGGTCCCCGCTGCGCGCACCGCCACGACGCACACCCCCGCCGGCACGGATGCCGCGGGCCGTCAACGCCACGACGTCGCCGCCGCTCCGGCCGGCATTCACGACGGGCGTGGTCCGAGCGACGGCAAGGCGAGTGCGCCGCCTCTCAACGCGGCGCACCCGTCAGCACAGCAACCACCGCCCTGGTGGGGCAGCGCACGGTCTCCGGACCGCGCTTCCCCATCGGACTGCGCGGTGCCACGACGGCCTACAACGCCAACGTCAACACCGCGATGCGCAGGGTTCCCCCTGGCCGTCACGTCTTCGTCGCCAGGGACCCTGGCACCTCCGCGGGCGACGAGTCGTCCCTGGGCTCCCTTGACGCGTTGCCACCCGCCAACCTCCATGGGTACGCGGAATGGGACTTCTCTGGCGTGCCGGACCCAGTCATGTTCAGGCGTTTCCCTGACTCCACGGACTACTGGTTCGGCTGCTCTGACGATTCCAGCACCAGGAGCTACGACCCCGCGTGGGAATGCTGCGTCGTCATCGCCAACGACCCAGCAAACCCCACCGGTGCAGTGGGCGCCGGCGACGGGGAGGTCACGCCCGCCCCAGGGATCGCTCCGCGCCCGGCTGCCGGGCCGAGCACCCCTGCTGGGGCCGACGTCGACGCGTAGCTAGCCCAGGCTCGTGAGCTCGAGGCCAAGCTGGCGGAGGTGTATCGAACGGTACGGCTGCTCGGCGCCTCAATGGCTGGGGAAGCCTCCGCGCGCGGCGAACGCGTGCGGGAGCTGGGCAAACAGGCCCGCGACCGCATCAACGCCGACTTCAACGTCGACAATCCGGACACGCCTCCGCGGGCGAGCCAGAAGCTTATCGCCGCCGCCACGCTGTTGCGGGCCATGCCGGCCCCCTCGACGCCTGAGGCACGAAACCTGCACCGCGAGGTGCAGGCACTCATCGAGCAGGCGGCCGTCCGGCGGGCGAGAGCTCGGCGTCACGCATCCGCCAACGGGGGGGGGGACGCACGAGGCGACGGGGCCGCGCGGGGGGGGCGAACCCTCGGTCCATGCGGGTGAGCGGCGGGGCGACCCGCCAACCCGGGGACGCACGCCGGCCAAGGAGCGGCTCCTCGACACACACAGGGCGCTGGACGGCGACGCCCACAACATCATCAACGCTCGGCGTAGGAGCAAGGCGAATGCGCGAGTGGCGGCAGGCTACCACCCTCGACTGGGTGGACGCTACGACAGCGATGAGGACCGTTCTCCGACGCCGGAGCCCCCGGGGACCCGTGTGTTCAGCCGAGAGATCCGCGCGGCGGCCTTCCCCCAACGCTTCCGCCAGCCCACGACCATCGTCAAGTACAACGGGGAGACGGATCCCCGCGTGTGGCTCAACGATTACCGCCTGGCGTGCCAGCTGGGCGGGGCCACCAGCGACGAGGTCATCATCCGCAACCTGCCCCTACACCTCGACGATTCAGCCCGGACATGGCTCGAGCACCTGCCCGCCAGCCAGATCCACAACTGGGACGATCTGGTCCGCACGTTCGTGGGCAACTTACAGGGCACATACGTGCGCCCTGAGAATTCCTGGGATCTGCGCTCCTGCACCCAGAAGCCCGGCGAGTCGCTCCGGGACTTCATACGGCGCTTCTCCAAGCGCTGCACGGAGCTTCCAAGCGTGGCGCAATCCGAGATTGTGCACGCCTTCCTCGAGGGCACCACGTGTCGGGACCTCATGCGAGAGCAGGACGCAGCCCGGCTGCGGACTCCAACGAGCTGTTCGACATCGCCACCAGCTTCGCCTCAGGAGAAGAGGCTGTGGGGGCAATCTTTGACGGCAAGAAGGGCAAGCGCTCGGACGACGCGCCCGTGGAGGGCAGCAAGTCAGGGAGCCCCACCGGAAGGACAAGCGGGGCAAGAAAGGGAAGAAGCCGCGCCGCGAGGCGCGCGAGCAGGGGCGCGACGGCGACGACGCCGAGGCCCTTGCTGTTGACCCGGCTCGTCGAGACCCTCGACCGGCCCCTCGAGGTCCGGGGGTGTTTGACGACATGCTGAAAAAGCCATGTCCATACCACAAGACCCTAGTGAATCACACCCTTGAGCAATGCGACATGCTGAAGAAGTTCTACGGTCGCGCCGCCGCAAAGGACGCGGAGGCCAAGAAGGGCGGAGGAGATGGCGACGCCGGCGGCTTCCCCACCGTGGAGAACGTGTTCCTCATCTTCCGGGGACCAACCATCGACATGTCGAGCCGCCAGCACAAGCAGGAGCGACACGAGGTCCTTGCCGTAGAGAGGGCGCCTCCCTCCTTCCTCGACTGTGAAGGACCGATACGGCGAACCAGAGAGGGGGGAGTGAATGGGAGCCGATAAAAATTCTTCTCGAAGGAGATGAAAGCTCCAACAAGACGAACGCGGCTTCCAACACACGTCTCCGACTCACTACCAAGGTTGGTCAAGCCCACGTAGCCACTGGAGTGCCACTGGACCTAGGAACCAACACGCAACCTTCCGACCCGAGAAACGCGGCGGAAAAACAAACCTCGAGTCTACGGACCCACACCGGTCAGACCGGTGAGCACCACCGGTCAGACCGGTCCCTGGCAGTGAAACCGAGCAACTTTCACTAAGTGGCTCTACACCGGTCGACCGGTGAGACACACCGGTCGGACCGATGGCGACTCGAAAGCCCCCCAAGGCACCAAACGGGCCAACCGACCACCAAACGGACCCAAACTCGAAACGGCGGCAACACGGGACAACAACGAACACACCAAGACGTTCACCCGAGCAAAAACCCACAAGGGCTTGCACCGGTCGGACCGGTCAAGAGCACGGTCGGCCGACCGTGTAGCACGGGCGACTCGGGATGAACAACGCCCCGCGGGTCAACTCCCCCAAATCCAAATCTCGATCTCCCGAATCGCTCCACGGACTTGAACAAGACTTTGGGGATATCAGGAACACGTCATGAGGAGTCCATAGCCAAGTTTAATCCCACCAAATCTCGTCCAAAAAGGAGGAATCGAAGAAATCCCGCCGAAAGCACCTCCAACCCAAGAACTCAAGAAACCCCAAAATCGAGCACCTTTTCTCACGGATTTGGGAGGGGAATCACAACCCAAAGAACCACGAAGGGTTCCCACAAATTTCCCCCATCAAATCCCCAAGAGAAAAGCCTCGAAAACAACCCAAGGAAATCACCGAGAGAGGGCTCCGAAAATCACCACCAAGAACAACCGGGGAAAACACATCCAAACCTTGAGGAACCACGCCGAATCATCTATACATGAAACAAAGGTTCGTACAAGGTCTAGCAAGCCGCCCGATCATCCATCCCTCTCTACAAGATCTCACCGTGAAGCTCTCTTGCTAGTCCTAGAGAAAACCTAAGGAAAATAGGTGGAAAATAGGAAAACAAATGAGCTAGGGTTCCCAGAGTTGGCTGCCATCCTCTCACCTCTTGGGTTATATAGGCGGCAACCGAATGTCTAAAATGCCCCTCTCTACTAACTAGGGATACAAGCCCCTCAAGGGCGGATTTGGAATTCTTGATGTCTTCACCATCGGACGGATGGCCGGCGACCGCACCCTGCGTAGCCTCGACGCAAGCCATGCGATCCCGACGCGTGTCCTCCGCTTCGAAGAATCCGGACTGCGTCGTCACACACCGGTCGAGCCGGTGCTCCTCCCGTCGAGGACCGGTCCCCACCGGTCAGACCGGTCAGACCCACCGGTCGGACCGGTGCGAGTGCTTCCGCACCTCCGTCTTCGGTTCTCCGGTCTTGGCTTTGTGGATCAACCAAGGAACCCGGTGGTTTTACGGTGAACCACCGGAAACCCCGCGAACTCGGTGTAGCCTCCGCCAATCTCCACTCATGACTTGGCTCCCACGTAGTCCCGGCTCGACCTTGGTTTTGAGGCTCAACCAAGAAACCGTCCACGACTTCATCTTCTTGTTCATGCCACCATGCGGCCCGCACTTGACCCCCGCCGGCCACCGGGTCCCTCGAACGAAGCCTACTTGTCTTCTCCACACACGGAGGCCTCACTAGCGGCGACCTTTCGCGCTTGTTCTTCACCCGCACCAACACGAGTCAAGCCGCAACCCTGCACACCGCAATACTTAGCCAAGAATCGTCCACACAACGTTGTCAATCACTCATCACACAAGGAAGCGACCATCCACCGGTCCTCGAACCACACATGGTCCTCAATCTCCCCCTTGATGAGTGCATTGACAACACCCACATGAAAGTAACAAGAGAGAAAAGAAAAAGAAAAGAAACGAACAAAAAGAAACTCCAACAAGCGATCGAAAGCCAAACAAAGGCAAAGAGCAAGATCACTTGAAGAAAACAAGTCTCGGACCCCTTAGGCAAGGGCAACGGCTCGACACATCCGAGACAAAGCAAAGCTCAAGCAAAGAGCACAAACCACCAAAACAAAGCTCGAACACCACAAAGAGCTCCCCCTGCACACATGCAAACTCCCACTGAACCAATGCAACTCCCCCTGGACGAATGCATGCAAGAAACCACATGAAACAGGGACAGGCACGGCACTTTCGGCTCACACCGGTCGGACCGGTCATCACCACCGGTCGGACCGGTGCCTAACATATGTACGGGACCGGCACTCACACCGGTCGGACCGGTGCTCTTCACCGGTCGGACCGGTGTACAACGAAACCCGAAATGGCTCGAAACCACTGAAAACCTTCTAAATGCGCCGGTAAGCCATTTCAAGCTCAAACTTCTCCCCCTTGTTGGCAATGCATGAATCAAGCCAAAAATGCAAAACTTTCAACCTAGAGCTTCTCAAATATACAAAATTCAACAAAGAATGCCACACACGTCCAAATGAGCAAGTTAGATACTCTACGGCTTCGTATCAATCTCAACTACATGATCACCAAGTTTCACAACCATTGGACGAAGCTAAGATGGATTTTGGCAATTTTGCGAAAAACTTGCCTCTCAAGAGCAAAGTCCTAAACATGATCAAAGCATATCAAAATGGCAAAGCCACACAAACTTCATGCTAGGACAGCTATTCTAACCATAAGACCATCACAAACACCCACAAGCACCTCATGTCATGTCAAAGCCACCGAGCCATGTGCCTACTTCTATGTATGAGACTTCTCATTGGTAGGCATCATGCAACGGTTTAGCACCCAAAGCAAATTAAATTCAGCACATATGACATGGGAGCATATTTTCCAAGCATTTTTTTTTCATTTCATTTTCAGATTTGTAAATGGTACATGAAATGTCTTTGCGACAAAAAGGAACTTATGCTCCTCCACAAGATAAATCAAGAGGGCTAAACATTCATGATGGCAAATGAGCCTTTGGCCCCATATGATCAATAAACTAGCTATCCAACCACAAATTAAGCATAGCAAGGCCACAAAAACATGTCAAGAGCATGTAAAGGCATTTACACATGAGAGAGCATACATGTGAGATTTTTTCAAAAGCATAGCTATCAACCATGGATTATTCATCAAGATCATCAAGAGCTAAGCCAAACTAACCGTAGCATACCAAACAAGCTCACAAAGACATATATCTCATTCCATGGTGAACAATGTATAAGAGAGAAGCTTTTCCTAACCAATGCATATGATACAAAATGCATGCAATCTAAGATACAAGGATGCCTATACATCATGTTACATATGCCATGCCAAATGCAAGAAATGCACAAAGAAAAGCTATACATATGCTACAAACGGCTCCTCGAGAGGAGGCAAAACGGGCTCGACACCACTAGGCAAAGAGAGCTCCCACACACCCAACTCAAGAAATCAAACACACACCAAGTTCCCCCCGCAAACGAGTGAAAGTTGCTTGATCTAGGGGTTTGGTGAAAATATCGGCTAGTTGGTCATGTGTGGGTACATGGATCAAAGCTATCTTCCCTTTCTCAACGTTGTCTCTCAGGAAATGATACCTCACTTCTATGTGCTTGGTTTTGGAATGGAGCACTGGATTCTTTGCAACACTTATGGCACTAGTGCTATCACATTGAAGTGGGACATGGGTATACTCCTCACCAAAGTCACTCATGGTGTAGGTGATCCAAAGGAGCTGAGAGCAACAACTAGCAGCGGCAACATACTCGGCTTCGGTCGTGGATTGAGCAACACTCGACTGCTTACGGGAAGACCAAGACACCAACGAAGAACCCAAAAGCGGCAAGTCCCGGAAGTGGACTTCCTATCCAACCGACACCGGCAAAATCCGCGTACGAAAAGCCATGAAGCGCCAAAGAAGAAGACGCGGAGTACCAAAGGCCGAAGTCGGGAGTGTGACGCAAGTACACGAAAATTCGCTTCACCGCTTGCCGATGCGAAGTCCTCGGAGACGCTTGAAAACGAGCGCACGGACACACCGAGAACTGTATGTCGGCCTCGTCGCCGTCAAGTAGTGGAGTGACCCGATCATGCTCGGTACTCCTTCGGTCCACGTGTTCACCTTCCTCATCCGCATCAAGAGCCGTGGTCGTACTCATCGGCGTCGTCATAGCCTTGGAGTCCTCCATCTTGAACTTCCTCACAATGTCCTTGGTGTACTTAGCCCGGTGCACAAATGTTCCTTCCTTTGATTGCTTGATTTGTAGGCAGGAAGAAGCGCAACTCACCCATCATGCTCATCTCAAACTCCTGCTCATATCATCGCAAACCTCGCAACAAGAGAGTTAGACGAGCCACCAAAGACAATATCATCCACGTACACCGCACAATCGGGATATCTCTCGCTTTTTGCCTCGACAAAAACAAGGTCCGATCAACCTTCCCCATCTCAAAACCTCTCTCAAACAAGAACCCCCTCAACTCGCCATACCAAGCTCTAGGTGCACCGCCGGCCCATACGGCGCCTTCCTCAACTTGTACACCCGGTGGGGGTACTTCTCACTCTCAAACCCCGGAGGCTGCCTCACATACACTTCTTCCTCCAACACTCCATTCAGAAAGGCACTCTTCACATCCATTTGGTGCAACTTGAACCCTTTAGCCACAGAAAAGGCTAGAAGGATCCTAATCGCCTCCAAACGGGCTACGGGAGCAAAGGTCTCCTCGTAGTCAATCCCCTCCTTCTGACTGAACCCTTGAGCAACAAGTCTCGACTTGTTCCTCACAACCTCACCCTTCTCTCCCTCTTTGTTTTTCCACACCCACTTTGTACCAATCGGCTTACACCACGGGGAGAGGGTCAACCAACTCCCACACTCCGATTCCTCTCAAAGTTCTCCAACTCCTCATGCATCGAGTTAACCCAATTGTGATCAGATAGTGCGTGTCCAATGTCTTTGGGCTCGAAAGAAGCAACAAACGCAGCATGAGCAAAATGGGAATTGTTTCGAACCCTCGACCGTGTAGTGCGTTCATTTATGTCGCCGATGATCCTCGAAGCTGGGTGATCCACTTGAACTCGCCGGGGAGGTTCTCGCCTCGAAGCTACCTCCCCCTCAACATCAGCTTCTCCTCGTTCTTGATTTGTCGTTGTAGGTGTAGCAGAGGGTCCATCCATCATCGTCGTCGAAGTAGTGGGTACATGTTCAGCCGGGGGCACCGCACCACCATCCTCATCATCACCATGTTCATGCTCCTCCTCCTGAAAGATCTCCTCGCCAAGCTCATCATCACCGCACACTCAAAGACAAGCGACTACGTGGCTCTGTCTCGTCGAAGGTTACCTCGCAAGTCTCCACGATTTGGTTAGTTTCAAGATTGAGCACACGATATGCTCTAGAATGAGATGCATAACCAAAGAAAATGCCATCGACAGACCTAGCCTCAAACTTATCCAACTTCCTGCCTTTCTTCAGAATGAAACACTTGCAACCAAAGACATGAAAGTGACTCACCTTGGGTGTGCGGCCATGCATCAACTCATAGCATGTCTTCTTCTTGTGCACTCTGAGGTATATCCTGTTCGACACATAGCATGCGGTATTCACCGCCTCAGCCCAATACCTCCTCGGAGTCCTATGCTCATCAAGCATCGTCCGAGCCATCTCGCACAAGGTCCTGTTCTTCCTTTCCACAACACCATTTCGGGGAGGCGTATACGGACTCGAAAAGCGGGTGCTCAAGACCTAAGTCATGGCAAAAGGTTTCAAAACGAGAGTTCCGAATTCCGAGCCATTATCACTACGGATAGCTCGTATGGCATCTCCGTGCCTCTCGTTCCTCAACCTCAAGACTAGATCTCGAACAAAACCAAACGTCTCCCCCTTCTCCTCGAGAAAGAACACCCACGCATACCGAGAATAGTCGTCCACCACAACAAGGACATACCACTTCCCACCGCGAGATCGCACACGAGCCGGGCCAACAAGGTCCATATGGAGCAGCTCGCATGGACGCTCGGTCATCACATCGGTGAGAGGCGGGTGAGAAGAGGCCACCATCTTGGCATGCCTACACGGAGCACAAACCAACTCTTTCTCAAGCCTCAACCGTGGCAATCCTCGGACCAAATTGAGTTTACTCAAGCGAGACAAAAGGTCAAAGCTCAAGTGACCCAACTTCCTATGCCATTTCCACAACTCACTCGAAGAACCGGTCAAGAAACAACGCTCAACACCCGAAGGCGAGAAAAATCAGCACGAAACACGACCCTCGGGAACGACCATACAAACAAGGTCCCCTCGAGAGTCCACAATCCGAGAACCACCGGGCCGAAACAAAACCTCAAAACCCTCATCCAACAACCGGGACACGAAAGCAAATTGTACCCCAGCGATTGAACAAGAGCAACACGCCTCAGAGTGATCTTGTCACTCACTTTTATCTCACCTTCTGAAAGCACACGCCCACGCCCATTGTCCCCAAAGGTGATGTACCTCTTCGTCACCACCGGGACAAGACTTGAGAACCACCCCCTGTCTCCGGTCATATGCCTCGAACAACCGGAGTCAATCAACCAAATGTTCTTCATGTCTCCCACCTGCACATCAAAAATAGGCACGTGAGCGAACAAACGACTCAGCACTGGGGTTAGTACCAAAAGAGGAAAACCAGTGCCGAGCCATTTGCTCGAAAGTGGGGTTAGCACCAACCAAAGCATCTCTCCTACCAAAGCTACCTCCACGAACACCACCACGGTAACCACCCCGAGGGAACCACCCCTCTCCGCCCGGAGGAGGACCAAAACCACGCAAGAAAGCCCGTGGCACGTCCTTCCTCTCCAACTCACCGCCACGACTCCTCCAATCCCCGTATTGAGCACGAGGAGGAGAACGCCTAGCAAACTGACCACCTGCACCCTTTCCAGCCCAACCACCGGGAACCACGACCACCAGAAACAACCCTCGCACCTGTACGAGCACGAAACCCGAACATCTGTCTGCCCAGGCCTGCACCGGTCTGACCGGTGTGGTGCGGGCAGCGCAGCACCACTGACCTTCTTCTCTCCCCAAGCCCGGACTGTCCTCACAATCGCCTTGCCCCTGGGCATCTGCATACGAGGCTCAAGTACACCATCGGAAGGGTGGTACTTGTCCTTGTTAGCCCACTCCTTCTCCATTCTCTCCTCTCGCTTCCTCTTGAAGCAAAACTCCTCCTTATGGCCATCTCTCCCACAATAGCCACAATGGAACCTCACAAGCTTAGGCTTTGGCTTGGGATGTGGTCGCTCACTTGGTTTCTCTCCACTCAAACCCTCCCACTGTTTCTCACCACTAGCCTTCTCACTCTCCTTCCCAAAGAACACTTTCCCCCGAAGTGCTCACAAACTTGATAGGCTTTTGTAGGTCATTTGTGGATGTAAGAAACACGGGTGGGCCGGGGTTGTGTCTAGTCGGTTCCTTAGATGGTTAGGTTTTGGTGGGAAATCATTCTTGTGGTGGGTTTTTGGTGGCTCGGGATATTCTCTCCACTTCCCTCACCAACCTTGTTTGCCCCAAGCCCCTCACCATCTTGCCTCTTAAAGGCCTCGATCATCATCCTCAAGCGAGGCTCGTGACCGGACAACAAACCCATCAACTTCCTCAAATCATCATTCTCATCCGCAAGCGATCAACATAATGTGCAAGCTCCGATTTTTCAATGCATGCATTTCACGGGTAGAGCAAGATGTAGGCATGGGTTCCTTCAATTTAGCCTCGAGCGAACTAGTGTAGGCATGCATCTCATCAATCTTAGCATGCAAAACGGGGCAAGAAGTGCAAGCACCTAGCAAAGCGAGGGTCTAGACTTAAGCTCGGCCACTTCAACCCTAAGCACATCTAGTTCCTCACACTTGGAGGCATGCTTCTCCTTAAACAAAGCAAGATCAGCAAGGAATATGGAGCAATCGGCACAATCATTCTCATCAGAAACAACAGGGCTAGCCTTAAGCGAATCAATCTCAAGCTTGCTATCAAGCACCTGTGTCTCTAGCTCGGCCACTCTAGTCCTAGCATCCTCGAGTGAAGCCCTAAGCTCTTTCCTCATTTTCTTGGCCTCTCTAAGCATGTCATCACGGTTATCAAGCAAAGAGCCAAGCCTCTCATTCTCCTGGCGCAAGAAGGGAAGCTCATCACGCACCTCGTCGTCGGACTCAGAGTCCGAGTCGCTCTGTGTGCTCTTCTTTCTGCCGGAGCTCAACGCCATGGTGCAGAAGCCGTCTCTCGCGAAGCGGCTCGGCCGCTCGGGTTCTTGGACGACCTCTTGTTCTTGCGGCGATCTCCCTCGTCGTCGGCTCGCCGCTCGAGCTCGAGGTGGAGTACGCGGGCCGGAGTCGACGTCGCTCGCTCCAACCATCGCTCGGGCCTTGCCTTGGCCCTCCTTCCTCCTCGATCGTCGCTCGTCCTTGTACTTGTTCTTGTGCTTGCTCTTGTGGTCGCGCCTCGAACGGTACTTGTCATCGTTCTTCCTCGGCTTGTGCTTGTAGCCGTCCTTGTTCTCGGCCTTCTCGGGCGGTCGGCGACGAAGTGTCCCGGCTTGCCGCACTGGAAGCAAGTCCTCGTGTTCCTCCTCATGTTCACGCGGTTCTCGTGCAGCCTCTCGAACCGCCTCGTCAACAGCGCCAGCTCTTCCTCTCCAAGGTCATCAAACTCCTCATCTGGCATAGACATCAAAGAGGAAAACGAGAACATCCTGGTGGATGGGTTAGAGTTAGTCTTTCCTTTGGAACCACCAACGAGGGCAAGACTATGGGAATCAGTCGGTCCCTCGAGCTTGGCAGTCATGCCCCTATCCACCTCAGCCGACTTGAGCTTCGAGAACAACTCGTTCACCGTCAGAGTATCATACCGCTCCGACTCGACTATGGCCTCGAACTTTCCGCTCCATATCGTACGATCCAAAGAGTGTAAGAGCTTGACCGCTCTATCATGATCATCGTACGGGAGCACGTCCACATTGGCCCTCATGTTGTTCACCACCACCGTGAACCTGCGAAACAAGGCATCGATGGACTCACCTGGGGAGATGAGTGAAGTTCTCGTACTCTCTCCGGTAGGTCGCATACAACCGTGCCGAACACGGGCGTTCCCAACATGAGCCTCCTTCAACACCGCCCAAATCCTACAAGCCAAGTGCTCGGTGTGCACCCGATCGAACTCAGGCTGACACAAAGCACGAAACAAGTAGTCGACCGCCTTATTGTTGGCGTCGAAGCTGTCCCTCGATCCTGGAGTGAGGAAATCAACTGGCTGGACATAGCCTGTGTCCACCGTGACATCCCAAAGGATCTGACCCTTTCCGCGGAGAAAAGCACCCATCCGATTGCTCCACATATGGTAGTTCTTGCCATCGAAGTGTGGAGGACCCGAACCCCGTTCCTGGTACGCCATCCTTGGATCTTAGGGCGGTTAGAGTCAACAAAGACCCGAACCGGCTCTGATACCACTTGAAGGACCGATACGGCGAACCAGAGAGGGGGGGAGTGAATGGGAGCCGATAAAAATTCTTCTCGAAGGAGATGAAAGCTCCAACAAGACGAACGCGGCTTCCAACACACGTCTCCGACTCACTACCAAGGTTGGTCAAGCCCACGTAGCCACTGGAGTGCCACTGGACCTAGGAACCAACACGCAACCTTCCGACCCGAGAAACGCGGCGGAAAAACAAACCTCGAGTCTACGAGACCCACACCGGTCGGGCCGGTGAGCACCACCGGTCGGACCGGTCCCTGCTGGTGAACCGAGCAACTTTCACTAAGTGGCTCTACACCGGTCGGACCGGTGAGACACACCGGTCGGACCGATGGCGACTCGAAAGCCCCCAAGGCACCAAACGGGCCAACCGACCACCAAACGGACCCAAACTCGAAACGGCGGCAACACGGGACAACAACGAACACACCAAGACGTTCACCCGAGCAAAAACCCACAAGGGCTTGCACCGGTCGGACCGGTCAAGAGCACGGTCGAGCCGGTGTAGCACAGGCGGCTCGGGATGAACGGCACCCGCGGGTCAACTCCCCCCAAATCCAAATCTCGATCTCCCGAATCGCTCCACGGACTTGAACAAGACTTTGGGGATATCAGGAACACCTCATGAGGAGTCCATAGCCAAGTTTAATCCCACCAAATCTCGTCCAAAAAGGAGGAATCGAAGAAATCCCGCCGAAAGCACCTCCAACCCAAGAACTCAAGAAACCCCAAAATTGAGCACCTTTTCTCACGGATTTGGGAGGGGAATCACAACCCAAAGAACCACGAAGGGTTCCCACAAATTTCCCCCATCAAATCCCCAAGAGAAAAGCCTCGAAAACAACCCAAGGAAATCACCGAGAGAGGGCTCCGAAAATCACCACCAAGAACAACCGGGAAAACACATCCAAACCTTGAGGAACCACGCCGAATCATCTATACATGAAACAAAGGTTCGTACAAGGTCTAGCAAGCCGCCCGATCATCCATCCCTCTCTACAAGATCTCACCGTGAAGCTCTCTTGCTAGTCCTAGAGAAAACCTAAGGAAAATAGGTGGAAAATAGGAAAACAAATGAGCTAGGGTTCCCGAGTTGGCTGCCATCCTCTCACCTCTTGGGTTATATAGGCGGCAACCGAATGTCTAAAATGCCCCTCTCTACTAACTAGGGATACAAGCCCCTCAAGGGCGGATTTGGAATTCTTGATGTCTTCACCATCGGACGGATGCCCGGCGACCGCACCCCGCGTAGCCTCGACGCAAGCCATGCGATCCCGACGCGTGTCCTCCGCTTCGAAGAATCGGATTGCGTCGTCACACACCGGTCGGACGGGTGCTCCTCCCCGGTCGGACCGGTCCCCACCGGTCGGACCGGTCGGACCCACCGGTCGTTCGTGCGGTCGTGCCGCCGCACCTCCGTCTTTGGTTCTCCGGTCTTGGCTTTGTGGATCAACCAAGGAACCCGGTGGTTTTACGGTGAACCACCGGAAACCCCGCGAACTCGGTGTAGCCTCCGCCAATCTCCACTCATGACTTGGCTCCCACGTAGTCCCGGCTCGACCTTGGTTTTGAGGCTCAACCAAGAAACCGTCCACGACTTCATCTTCTTGTTCATGCCACCATGCGGCCCGCACTTGACCCCCGCCGGCCACGGGTCCCTCGAACGAAGCCTACTTGTCTTCTCCACACCGGAGGCCTCACCGCAACGACCTTTCGCGCTTGTTCTTCACCGCACCAACACGAGTCAAGCCGCAACCTGCACCTGCAATACTTAGCCAAGAATCAGTCCACACAACGTTGTCAATCACTCATCACACAAGGAAGCGACCATCCACCGGTCCTCGAACCACACATGGTCCTCAGACTGGTCGGAGGACGCCATCACCTTCAGCCGTGAAGACCACCCGAACTGCATCCCCAACCCGGGCCAGTACCCACTAGTGGTCGACCCGATCATTGGGAACGCGCGGTTCTCAAAGGTCCTGATGGACGGGGGCAGTAGCCTCAACATCCTCTACGCTCATACGCTGCGCCTGTTGGGGATCGGGTTGGACCAGCTGCGGCCCAGCACGACGCCATTCCATGGCGTCATGCCCGGCAAGCGCGTCCAGCCCCTCGGGCAGATTGACCTACCTGTTTGGTTCGGCACTTCGAAGAATTTCCGCAAGGAAACGCTCACCTTCGAGGTGATGGGGTTCAGGGGCGCCTATCACGCCATACTTGGGCGGCCCTGCTACGCCAAGTTCATGGCGGTCCCCAACTACACCTACCTCAAGATGAAGATGCCGGGACCAAACGGCGTCATCACCGTGGGCTCATCCATCGAGCACACGTTCGACTGCGACGTCGAATGCGTAGAGCACGCAGAAGCGCTGGCGCTGGATGAAGCGCTGGTAACCACCTTGGAGAAGATGGTCAACGAGGACCTCGACACCACCGCCAAGCACACCGGCAACTTCGAGGCCGCAGAGCAGACCAAGGGGGTGCCCCTCGACCCTGCTGCCCCCGAGGGCAAGGCGTTGAGGGTCAGCTCCACCCTCGACCCAAAATAGGAAGTGGTGCTCGTCGACTTCCTCCGCGCCAACGCCGACATCTTCGCGTGGAGCTCCTCGGATATGCCAGGCATCCCGAGGGAGGTCGCCGAGCACACCATTGACATCCTGCCTCATGCCCGTGTCGTGCAACGGCGGCTCCGCCGTTTCGACGAGGAGCGGCGGCGGGCGATCGGAGCAGAGCTGCGGAAGCTTCTCGAGGCCGGGTTCATCAAGGAAGTGTTTGAAGGATCAGATGGCGACTAGAGAGGGGGGCAGTGAATAGGAGCCGGTAAAAATTCTTCTCAAAGAACCCGGCCTATGCCCTAGTCAAATCCCGGTCACACACAAGCGATGGATCGAATCACGCACCAATCGCCAAGACCACGAGGTTATGGATCAACCTCTAGCCTTAGGAACGATTCCTAGAAGCACACGCGGAAGCACTAGAAAGGGAGGGAGGAATCGAACCAAGAAGCAAAGCACACAGGCTTTGGCGGTCCGTCCGGCCAGGAGGGGCGGACCGTCCGCGCAGGCCTCGCGGACCGTCCGACCTGAAGCCGCGGACCGTTCGCGCCAACCCCGCGGACCGCCCGGCCCTACGCCGCGGACCGTCCGTTAAAGCACACGGAACCACCGAAACGATCCGAGAAAAACGGACCGTCCGCCGAGGCGGGGCGGACCGTCCGCGCCACCCGCGGACCGTCCGCTACTCAAGCCCGGACCGTCCGCAAACCGGCTGCAACAAAAACCAAAAGCCAAACCGAATCGAAAGCAAGGACGCGCAAGAACACGACGAACACGTGACGAACACGCCACCCGCGGACCGTTCGCGACCACCCCGCGGACTGTCCGCCAGGTGCGGACAGAGCAGAAGACGCCCGACCCCGAAAGTCAACTCCCCCAAATGATCATCGGATTTCCCAAACGGTTGAAGCTATGGAGACAAGGGTTTGGGGACTTGAAAAGCGTCACACAAGGATGCTATAGCCCAAAAATCTTGCCTCCTAACTCCCTAAATCACCGGGAATCGCGAATCCTTTGAGCACCCCCAAAAGCTAGAGCACCGAACGAGAAACTTCGAATCCAAGTGGTTTCCCGGCGTTTGAGGGCACAAGATCAATCACAAAGATGCACGAGACATCTATCCATGTATCCCTCAAAAAAATCCGGGGAGAAACCCACTCAAATCCGCGGAATCGAACCGGGAACAAAGGCACGAAAACAAGCACAAAAAGGCCACGAAAACACAACCCCGAATCTTCTATACAAACCAGGAAAGATTCACAAGGTCTAGCATGCCGCCCTAGCATCCATCCCTCTCAACAAATCTCTTATGAAGCTCTCATGCTAGCCTAGTGAAAATGGAAGAAGAATAGCTACGAAAATGAGAAAGAGGAGAGAGGAAATGAAACCCTAAGTCGCCGAAAGAGAGAGCCATCCACACGCACTCATGGCTTATATATCAGGTCCCGCTGGAGTGGTAAATGACTCGACTACCCCTAACTTAACTACTGGCGATACAACCCACGTAGGGGCATTTAGGTAATGTTTGTGGGTCTTGCCATCGGACGGCCACGCCTTTGCCGCACCCCGCGTCCTCCCGACGCAAGCCATGCGATCCCGCCGCGTGTCCTCCGCCTCGAAGCTTCCCGACACACCCGGATCCTGTCTCCGTCGTGTTGGGCCCTCGGACTTGGTTTTGAGGCCCAAACCAAGAAACCGTCTGCCGATGGTTTTGTGGGCAAACCACCAAACCTCGCGTGCCGGTCGCGGCCTCCCCGCCAAACCACTTGACTTGACCGCCACCGTGCACCGGCTCGCTTGTCCATGACTTCGTCTTGCTTGTGTCGCCACCATGTGGCCCGCACCCGGCCCCGCCGTCCACCGGGTCCCTCGAACCGAGCCTACTTGTCTCTCCATCTCCCGGAGGCCCCTCAAGGCCGAAGACCTTTCGCGCCCGTTCTTCACCCGCAACAACACGAACTAGGCCGCGGCCTACACTGCGCACTAAGCCAAGAGTCAGTCCAACACCCGTTGTCAATCACTCATCACTGAGGAGCGGTCATCCATCGACCACTGGAACGCTCCTGGTCCTCAATCTCCCCCTTGATGAGTGCATTGACAACACACAACGCGAAATGAAATTCAGAGAAAAAGAAAGGAAGAAGAAAGAAAAACAAAGAAGCTCAACTCATGAACAAAACCGAAGAAAGGGGAAGAAAGGTCACAAGCCAAGCCAAGCACAAACTCCACACCGAAAACAGCAAGAAAGCTCCCCCTGAACAAATGCAAGCTCCCCCTGAACATGTGGATGCAAACTTTTCAGCTCACCTCTTCTGAATTTTCATTAAGCTCACCTCTTCTCCCCCTTGTTGACAATGTATGAATCAAGGTGAAAATGCAGAAATGCAAGACAAAGCATATAAACATCTACATGAGCTTCTCAAATAGGCCAAATCTAGTGTCAAAGGCTAAAAATGAGACAAAGATCACACATATGAATCATAGCATAGTCAAAGCATTGCCACAAGTAATATATGAAAATACAAGCATGTGACAAAGCAAAATTTTCAGATTTAAGTAAATTTACGAAAAGAAGGATCGCTTCACATGTAAAAGCCTATCCATGTCACACTTGAGCCACAAACATGCATACCATTCAAAGATCATACAAGGATATCTAATTCTCAGCAAAAGATCATGGCAAACACCCATAAAGCAAAGCATGTCATGTCAAAGCTCATGAGCCATGTGTCCACTTCGGGGAGACTTCTCCACTGGTGAACATCATGCAACATGTTTTGCACCCATATATGAAAGATAAGACATTTTAAGCATAGACATGATGGATGGAGCATTTTTCAAGCATTATACACTTCTTTTCAAGATTAATTCATTTTATGGTACATGAAGTGCCTTTGCGGCAAAAAGAAGCTTATGCTCCCCCATGAATGCAACATAGGCTAAACATTCACAATGATATTCGGCCTTTGGCCCAAATGCAAGAACAAGGCATCCAAGCACAATCTAAGCATGAAAAGCACATTTAGACCAAACTGTGACATAGATACACAACTACACACGAGTGGAGCATATTTCATCAAAATTTAGTCAAGTTTAGCATTTATTTCAAAAGAGGTTATCTCACCACACATATATCTCAAATATTCCAAGAGCATAGCCTCACATCACCATTTCTCCACACATATGACCAATATCTCACAAATAGCCAAAGCGACTCAAATATGGCATATGAAAGAAGCTCATCATCCTAAAATGCAATATGATACAAATGCAACATGATATATGACAAGATGGCTATCCTACCATGGTTTATACATCAAGCAAGCATGTATATACATCAAAGTAAACATGGTATGAAACATATGGTACAAAAAGGAAATCCCCCAAGAATCAACTAGAAAGGGCAACAAACCCCAAGTTCCCCCCGCAAGCGCACAAATGTAGCTTGGTCGAGAGGCTTTGTAAAGATGTCGGCTAGCTGATCTTGGGTAGGGACATGGCTCAACACAATGGTTCCTTTCTCCACATTGTCCCTCAAGAAATGATACCTCACTTCTATATGTTTGGTTGGAGTGAAGCACCGGGTTTTTGGCTATGCTTATGGCACCGGTGCTATCACAAAGAAGTGGGATGCGGGTGCACTCCTCACCAAAGTCTCTCAAAGTGTATGAAATCCACAACAGGTGGGAACAACAACTCGCGGCGGCAACATATTCCGCCTCTGTGGTAGACTGAGCTACACTAGACTGCTTGCGGGAAGACCATGAGACCAACGAAGACCCAAGAAACTGGCAAGTACCAGAAGTAGACTTCCTCTCGACTCGACAATCAGCAAAATCCGCATCGGGAAAACCATGAAGAGAAAGAGTCGAGGAGGAAGAATACCAAAGGCCAAGACCAGGGGCAGACTGTAGGTACCTGAAAATCCACTTGACGGCCTGTCGATGTGATGTCCTCGGCGAAGCCTGAAAACGAGCGCACGGACACACGCCGAACGCGTATGTCTGGCCTCGTCGCCGTCAAGTAGAGGAGGGAGCCGATCATGCTCCTGTACTCCCGCTGGTCCGCTGGTTCTCCGTCCTCGTCCGCATCCAAAGTGGCCGTACTCCCCATGGGAGTCGACATCGGCTTCACATCTTGCATCTGGAACTTCCTCAGCATGTCTTTCGTGTACTTGGTCTGGTGCACGAACGTTCCATCCTTCACTTTCTTGATCTGCAGCCCGAGAAAATACTGCAACTCGCCCATCATGCTCATCTCGAACTCACTACTCATCTCATCTGCAAACTTGGCAACAAGGTTATGTGACGAGCCACCAAAGACAATATCATCCACGTATATCGGAACAATCAACAAGTCATTTCCATGCTTGAGGAGAAACAAAGTCCTATCCACGGTACTCATCACAAACCCTCTACTCAACAAAAAACCTCTCAATCTCCCATACCAAGCACGGGGCGCCTGTTTCAACCCATACAGAGCCCTCTTCAACCTGTACACCCTGTGTGGGTACAACTCGCTCTCAAACCCAGGTGGCTGCTTCACATACACCTCCTCCTCTATGACCCCATTCAGAAAAGCACTCTTCACGTCCATCTGAAACAACTTGAACCCTTTAGCCACGACAAAGGCTAGAAGGATCCGAATTGCCTCAAGACGGGCCACAGGAGCAAAGGTCTCCTCATAGTCGATCCCCTCCTTCTGACTAAACCCCTGAGCAACGAGTCTGGACTTGTTCCTCACAACCATCCCATTCTCTCCCTCTTTGTTCTTCCAAATCCACTTGGTTCCTATGGGATGGCAATTTGGAGGTGGTTCAACTAACTCCCACACCTGGTTCCTCTCAAAGTTTTCCAACTCCTCATGCATAGAATTGACCCAGTTTGCATCAGATAAAGCATGTCCAATGTCCTTGGGCTCAAAAGTGGCAACAAAAGCAGCATGAGCAAAATGAGAGGAATTCCTGGACCTCGACCGTGTAGTGCGTTCGTCGATGTTCCCAATGATCTTCGACAAGGGATGCACTTCTTGAATCCGCCGGGGAGCCTCACGCCTCGAGACTACCTCCCCCTCAACTTCAGCTTCTCTCGCCTGGTCCTCTTGTCGCACTGTCGTCGTCCATGAAGTAGACGGTTCACGCTCCATAGTGGTCGTAGGGGAAGTAGTGGGTACACACTCAGCTTCAGGCGCATGGTTCTCCCCATCATCATCTCCAGCTTCATCCTTCTCCTCTTCAAAGAGGTCCTCGGCCATCTCTTCGTCACCTGCACATTCAAAGCCAGGAGAGGTACATGGCATTGTCTCGTCGAAGGTTACCTTGCAAGTCTCCATGATTTTGTTAGTCTCAAGGTTAAGCACCCTATAGGCTCTAGAGTGGATAGCATATCCAAAGAAAATACCATCACTAGACCTAGCCTCAAACTTGTCGAGTTTTCCCTTCTTCAGAATAAAGCACTTGCAGCCAAAGACTCGGAAATGACTCACCTTGGGTGCCCGACCATGCATAAGCTCATAACAGGTCTTCTTCTTGAAAGCTCGCAATAAAATCTTGTTGGAAACATGACAAGCTGTATTGACCGCCTCAGCCGAATACCTCCTAGGAGTCCTGTGCTCATCAAGCATCGTCCTAGCCATCTCACAAAGAGTCCGATTTTTCCTTTCGACAACTCCATTTTGAGGGGGCACATAAGGGGTCGAATACTGATGTTCAAGACCTAGATCACGACAAAAGGCATCAAAACGAGAGTTCTTGAACTCAGAGCCATTATCACTGCGGATAGCTCGTATAGCATTCCCATGCCTCTCGTTTTTCAACCTCACGATCAGATCTCGAACAAAACCAAATGTCTCACTCTTATCCTCCAAGAAGAACACCCAGGCATAGCGAGAGTAATCGTCCACCACAACAAGGACATACCACTTCCCACCCACCGAGCGAACTCGAGCTGGCCCAACAAGATCCATATGCAACAGCTCTATCGGACGCTCGGTCATGACATCGGTCAGGGGTGGATGGGGAGTGGCTACCATCTTGCCATGCCTACAAGGAGCACAAACCAAATCCTTCTCAAGCTTCAACCTCGGCAATCCTCGGACAAGATCAAGACCACTCAAGCGGGAAACCAAATCAAAGCTCAAGTGTCCCAACCGCCTATGCCATTTCCACAAATCAGAAGAAGGACCGGCCATCAAACGGCGAAAGCGGGACCCAAAGAACGAGAGAAATCAGCCACGAAAATCGACCCTCGGGGATGATCATACAGACAAGATCACCTCGAGAATCAAGCAAACGAGACTCGCCAGACTTGAAACGCACCTCAAAACCCTCATCAAGCAACTGAGAAACCGAAAGCAAATTGAAACCCAAAGACTTCACAAGAGCCACTCTCTTCAACGTTACCTTGTCACTCACATGCACAACACCCTTTGAAAGCACCCTTCCTCGTCCATTGTCCCCAAATGTGATGTACAACTTTTCTTTCACTGGGGTGAGGCTGGAGAACTACTTCTTATCTCCGGTCATGTGTCGGGAACATCCGGAGTCAATCAACCAAATGTTCTCCAAGCCTCCTGCCTGTAGTCAGAAACAAGAACGAGAGTGAGCTGGCGACTCGACACTGGGGTTAGCACAAAGAAAGTTAAACCAGTGTCGAGCCATCTGCTCAAAAGAGGGGTTAGCAAACATCATTCCCTTGCCACCAAACTTCCCATGTCCCTTGGGAGGAGTACGAGCACCACGAGGGGGAAAACGTGGTCCGTAGTTCCTCTGGAACCCAAAGCTGCGATCATCTCCCCTAAACCTGTACTGAGGACGAGTAGGGGGACGTCCAGCAAAGCCACCACGAGCCCGACAAAACCTCTCACCAGCATGCACACCATCATCTCTCGTAGCAAACCTCTCACCACCACCTCTCTGTGGGAACCTGCCAACACTCCTCACACTTCCCACACCCCGTGGAAGTGGCACTCTAGGCTCAGGAATACCATGAGACTGGCGATACTTGTCCTGGTTCGCTTGCTCCCTAGCAAGCCTCTCATCCCTCTTCCTCTTGTAGCAAAATTCTGCAAGGTGCCTCTCCTTGCCACAATACTCACACCTGAAGGGGATGGGTTTTGGTTTTGGCTCTGGCTTCTCTCTAGGCTTCTCACCCTTCTCACCCACAAACTTCACCGGTTTCTGGAAGTCATTTGTCTTAGGTGGGAATTTGGGTGGATCTTGGGTTGTGTCAAGCTTGTTGCAAAGGTGGTTGGGCTTTGGTGTGAAGGAGTTCTTGGGTGCTTTTGGAAGTGGGACTTGAATATCTCCAATCACCTCAAACTCGGGGTTAGACTTAACACACTTCTCATACACACTCTCCCCACTGTTCTCTCCCACTTTCTCACCCAACTTCTCAAAACCCAAACCACGACCATCCGCTCTCTTGAACTCCTCAATCATGATTTTCAATTGAGGTTCCTACCCAGACAACCAACCCAACACCTTCCTCAAATAGTCATTCTCCTCATAGATGACATCCAAACGGGAAGTAAGTTCAAGATTGCGCAAAGTGACTTCATCACAGCTAGTGCATGCATTGACAACAGAAGATTTCAAAGATGCTTCCAAAGAACAAATGGTAGAACGAGCATCAACAAGCTTAGCATGCATAGTAGGACATGATTTGCAAGCACCAAGCAAAGTAGGTCTAGCCTTAAGCTCATCATACTCAGTCCTAAGAGCATCTAGTTTAGCCAAAGTGGAAGCATTCTTCTCATTAAGCAGTTTAATCTCATTCAGCCATGCATCACACTCAACACATTCAACATAATCAGGAGTAGTAGGAGCAATTTTCAAAGAGTCATTTTCAAGTTTCAATTCAAGCAATTTTGACTCTAGCTCTCCTACTTTCTCGGTAGCATTCTCAAGTTGTGCCCTAAGATCTTTCCTCATCTTTTTGGCATCTCTAAGCACACTATCGCGGTTGTCAAGCAAGCCATTCAACCTAGCAATCTCAGCAAGTAAAGAGTCGGGGTCACGGTTTACCTCATCCTCCGAGTCGGAGTCGCTGTCTTCCTTCTCGCTCTTCTTGCTGCTTGAGCTATGGGCCATGCCACAAAAGCCCTCAAGCGCCACACAGCTCAACCCGCTGAGGTTCCGGCTTGCACTCTTCTTGCCCTTGCGCCTCTCGGCGTCTTCATCTTCGCTGCTTGAGCTTGACTGCTCGTCGCTTGAGCTTGAATCGACGTCGCTCGCACCGGCCACCATCGCTCTTGCCTTGTTCTTCTTGTAGCCGCTCTTGCTTGGTCGCCGCTTGTCCTTGTCCTTGCTTTTGGACTTGTTGAAGTGCTTGCCCTTGGAGGAGTACTTGTCTTCACGCCTCGGGTGCGCCTTGTACTCGTTCACCTTGTACTTGTTCTCCTCCGCTTCTGGGCACTCGGCGATGAAGTGGCCACGCTTGCCACACTTGTAGCACGTCTCTGAGCTCCGCCTTGCATTCCTCCGACTCTCATGTAGTCATTCAAACCTTCTTGAGAGCAAGGCTAGCTCCTCCTCGCCCAGCACATCAAACTCCTCGTCTGGAATGGACATGAGGGAGGACAAGGAAAACTGTCAACCGGAAGGGTTAGATTTGCCCTTTGATCCGCCCACAAGAGGAAGACTATGGTCAGTCGAGCCCTCATGCTTGGATTGCAACTTCCTGTCAACCTCAGCCGACTTGAGCTTAGAAAAGAGGTCATCCAACTCAATAGTCAAGTACTGCCCAGACTCCTTGATGGCCTCAACCTTAGCGCCCCAAACATTTGGGTCCAAGACATGCAAGAGCTTCAAAGCCTGATCATGCTCGGTGTAGGGAAAATCCTCAACATTAGCTTTCATGTTGTTCACGATGGCGGTGAACCTGCGAAACATCGCATCAATGTCCTCACCGGGAAGTGGAGTGAAATTCTCATATTGCATCCGGTAAGAGACAAAGAGGCGAGCCTTCACATGGTTATCACCACCGTGAGCAACCAACAACTTCTCCCAAATTTGCCAAGCAAGATTCAAATGGCGAACACGCTCAAACTCTGGATCACACAAGCTCCGGACCAAGTGATCAACGGCTTTTGCGTTAGCCTCATACTTGGCCTTAGCACCGGCATCGGTCACCACAAGAGTATGGATGTTGACCGGAATAGCATAAGTCTTGTCAAGCACAATGAAATCCAACAACTTCCCACGAAGAAAAATCATCATACGAGCCGCTCACTTGTGGTAACCCTTGCCATCGAAGTGTGGCGGACCGCCCCGCTCAACGTACGCCATCTTAGGATTCGGGACTTGTCAAAGTCGCAAAGAATCCGGCACCAAGCTCTGATACCAATTGAAGGATCAGATGGCGACTAGAGAGGGGGGAGTGAATAGGAGCCGGTAAAAATTCTTCCCAAAGAACCCGGCCTATGCCCTAGTCAAATCCCGGTCACACACAAGCGATGGATCGAATCACGAACCAATCACCAAGACCACGAGGTTATGGATCAACCTCTAGCCTTAGGAACGATTCCTAGAAGCACACGCGGAAGCACTAGAAAGGGAGGGAGGAATCGAACCAAGAAGCAAAGCACACAGGCTCTGGCGGACCGTCCGGCCAGGAGGGGCGGACCGTCCGTGCAGGCCTCGCGGACCGTCCGACCTGAAGCCGCGGACCGTCTGCGCCAACCCCGCGAACTGTCCGGCCCTACGCCGCGGACCGTTCGTTAAAGCACACAGAACCACCAGAAACGACCCGAGAAAAACGGACCGTCCGCCGAGGGCGGGCGGACCGTCCGCGCCACCCGCGGACCGTCCGCTACTCAAGCCCGGACCGTCCGCAAACCAACTGCAACAAAAACCAAAAGCCAAACCGAATCGAAAGCAAGGACGCGCAAGAACACGACGAACACGTGACGAACACGCCACCCACGGACCGTCCGCGACCACCCCGCGGACCGTTCGCAGAGTGCGGACGGAGCGTAAAACGCCCGACCCCGAAAGTCAACTCCCCCAAATCATCATCGGATTTCCCAAACGGTTGAAGCTATGGAGATAAGGGTTTGGGGACTTGAAAAGCGTCACACAAGGATGCTATAGCCCAAAAATCTTGCCTCCTAACTCCCTAAATCACCGGGAATCGCGAATCCTTTGAGCACCCCCAAAAGCTAGAGCACCGAACGAGAAACTTCGAATCCAAGTGGTTTCCCGGCGTTTGAGGGCACAAGATCAATCACAAAGATGCACGAGACATCTATCCATGTATCCCTCAAAGAAATCCGGGGAGAAACCCACTCAAATCCGCGGAATCGAACCGGGAACAAAGGCACGAAAACAAGCACAAAAAGGCCACGAAAACACAACCCCGAATCTTCTATACAAACCAGGAAAGATTCACAAGGTCTAGCATGCCGCCCTAGCATCCATCCCTCTCAACAAATCTCTCATGAAGCTCTCATGCTAGCCTAGAGAAAATGGAAGAAAAATAGCTACGAAAATGAGAAAGAGGAGAGAGGAAATGAAACCCTAAGTCGCCGAGAGAGAGAGCCATCCACACGCACTCATAGCTTATATATCAGGTCCCGCCGGAGTGGTAAATGACTCGACTACCCCTAACTTAACTACTGGCGATACAACCCACGTAGGGGCATTTAGGTAATGTTTGTGGGTCTTGCCATCGGACGGCCATGCCTTTGCCGCACCCCGCGTCCTCCCGACGCAAGCCATGCGATCCCGCCGCGTGTCCTCCGCCTCGAAGCTTCCCGACACACCCGGATCCTGTCTCCGTCGTGTTGGGCCCTCGGACTTGGTTTTGAGGCCCAAACCAAGAAACCGTCCGCCGATAGTTTTGTGGGCAAACCACCAAACCCCGCGTGCCCGGTCTGGCCTCCCGCCAAACCACTTGACTTGACCGCCACCGTGCACCGGCTCGCTTGTCCATGACTTCGTCTTGCTTGTGTCGCCACCATGTGGCCCGCACCCAGTCCCGTTGTCCACCGGGTCCCTCGAACCGAGCCTACTTGTCTCTCCATCTCCCGGAGGCCCCTCGAGGCTGAAGACCTTTCGCGCCCGTTCTTCACCTGCAACAACACGAACTAGGCCGCAGCCTACACCTGCGCACTAAGCCAAGAGTCAGTCCAACACCCGTTGTCAATCACTCATCACTGAGGAGCGGTCATCCATCGACCACTGGAACGCTCCTGGTCCTCAGTGTTCCACCCAACGTGGCTAGCAAACCCTGTACTTGTAAAGAAAAAGAACGGGAAATGGCGGATGTGTATAGACTACACTAGTCTCAATAAAGCATGTCCTAAACTTCCGTTTCCTTATCCACGCATTGATCAAATTGTTGATTCAATGGATGGGTGTGAGCTGCTTTGCTTCCTTGATGCCTACTCCGGGTATGTTGACGGATAAAAGACGTATCCCTCTACGATCCGCAAGCGTACGGACCCCACACCTTTTTCACCACGGGATTCCCAAGGTTCTTGTCAATCCGCGGAGCAAGGGGATTACAAGCGTTCAATCAACAACGACACACTAGCTACTAAAACCCTAACTACTATTATACTAGAAAACACTAAACTACACTAGAGAGAATGATAAACGATCAAGGTAGAAGACACTCGCCCACGGGTCTACGATACTAGAGCATGCAATCGCTTAAAGACATGAAAACCAATCTAATCTATCGGGGATGTGACCACGGTTTCGCCCTTTCCCTCCTCTCGTACTGTCACTACGCGAAGGTATTCATGACTAGACCATTGATGGCCACGGCGTATTGAATGGATCCAAGGAAGCATTGGAGCTCGTACTCCCTCTACGGCACGGTTGCAAGCCTTAAGCATTAAAGTATATTCAACACAAGATGATAGATAGATAAACCGACAAAGTGCGATTACATCTCAAGATCGATTACAACCCATGGACGAATGAGAAGATTACCCCATCAAGGTGCTGATCATGGCACCGTTGATCATGGTTTCCCTTCCGCCGGTGTCTTCCTCCTTCTCCACGAGAGGGTGCTTCCTTCGAGGTGGTTGATCTCCCGCCGGAGATCCTCCTCCTCTCTCTCTAGCTTGTGGATGGCCTTCTGGTGCGAATAACTCCTCCTCTCTCTCTGTGTTGGCGGCGCGTCAGGGGTTTTAGGGTTGAAGATCCTTCGAGGGCAAGGAAGACGGGACCGAACCGGTGCCCGAAGTGGGCCGGGCCGGCCCGCCCGGGCCGGCCGGCCCAGCCCGGTTCGCCCGGTTCGGTCGCCCTTTTTGCTCCGTGGGTCCTCGTGCACTTATCTACTTTGCCCCCTCCACTTGGATGATTTTGACGCCGTTATCCTCGCGATCAAGATGGAGGCTCTCTTTGCATGAAGTTTGATCTTTTACGCTTCAATCCCCGGGGGTGTTCCTCGTAGCACTTCGGTCCTCACCACCATTGGAAGTAATTTCAGCGAGCTCATGAACACGAACAAGACTCCATGAATGCTCCTTTGAACTTATTGCGAATCCGTCCTTTATGTCCATGAATTCCTACATAAACACAACACTTCCAAATGCATGCACAAAGATGAACTTGTTATATGATTAGTGTGCCTAGTGGCGGGTTAGTTCCATAATCAAATCCAAACCAAAGTGTAATGAACATGCTAGGTGCACCAAAATACACCGTCAACATCTCCCCCACACTTAGCTCTTGCTCGTCCTCGAGCAAGTACTCGTAAAAGAATTTCGTCCAAGGTGTGTAATCGTGTATCATTAATCCTCCTTCACAAGTTAGTCAATCCCTTCATCTTTAATCCATAAACACAAAGTAATGATAATCAAACATAAACATGGGCGTTTAGAATTTTTACCACGTCAAGATTTACCCCACAACTCAAACTCTTCACTCGAAGCTTTCAATTTCAGCCATACTTACTTCTTTGCTTCCATCGGAGGGTTTTTATGGTTTTCAAAACAAAAATTCCTGCAACAAGTATTAGACAAAAACCTTTCTCCAAGCTCTCTCAAGTCACTCATATGAAGTGTCTATCCTAACCAAATTTTATAAAACTCTCACCTCCCATTAATCTCTCATATAACATGTAAAGTGGAGCTATAGGTAGGGCTAGCGCAATCAACACAAGTATTGTCAAACTAAGAACTTCCTCTAATGGTTGTCTACCTTTCAAAGCCAATGATCATGAGAATTAACCATAAGTAGGGATATCAAGGATGAGAAGATTTAGAATGGTGGACATGTGCAAGGGCAAAAGAAAATTGTGACTTCAAGGCACCAATGATGTCCTCGTTGTCGGATTGCACATGGTTGGAAATAGAGTAAAAGTTTCGTCTCACAATCAACGTGACATCTTTCACTTGATCCATCCCTCTCATATCTTCATTGCTAACTCATCTTTCTCTCTTTTTCTTTTCTTCTTTCATTCACATATGATTTTTCTTTCTTTCTTTCTTTCTTTTCCATACACATACTTTTTCTCTTTATTTTTCTCTCTCTTGACAACTTTTCAAAGCTTTCAATTCTCCCTTTTCTCGCATGCATACAATCTGAATTTTTTAAATAAATCATGCTAGAGACGAGACGAAACTTTGAAAATAGGTTGTGTTCAAGGAATACAATGTACAAAAGAGATGTATAGGGTTGGGCATGGAATCCAGCGGTATTCATGACTTTCGTTGTGAAAGTCATGGACTGAATATATGACGAGGCTAGCAACAAAAGATAAGCACAAGGACATGATCATTGCTCGAAATTAAAACTCACCAAGAGAGAAGGGTCCTAGCCTAACTCATCGTGCTAATCACACTTATGGTGGAGCGAAAAAAATAAACTTGGCTTTGAATAGGAATTTTTTTCTTACTCTCAACTTGGAAAAAGAGGTTTTGCTAACCTTTATTACAAGGGTTTTAATATAATTTTCAGAACTGAAATCCTCCAATTTTTAGCATCGAACATAGCACAACTAGCATGTGAAGCTCAAGATCGAAGTGCGGTATGGGTACTTTAAGTAGTAGCGATTCCACTAAGCACCACGGTAAACGTTTTTCAAACCACATACTTGTGTTCATATATCAAGAATCGAAGATTAAACAAACAAGTAAATAAAGATAAACAATACATAAAACACAAAGATATATATAAAGACTCTTTTTATTTGGTTTTCTTGACTCAACACTAATTTAAGACACTTGCGAGAAAATTTTAAAACGAGACTCAAAAACTAAAGACTCATTAAAACACTAAGACTCTCACACAAAGATTAAACCGAACCTAAACTTGAAGTTCAAAAGCTAAGGCTAGCGAGCTAGCTCTCCCCCACACTTAAAACATACGACGTCCTCGTCGTATCTTACAAAAACCAAAGGGGAAAACTAGATCTAGTGGTACTTCGAGCAAGCTTTGCACCACTTGCCTCTCATGTTTCCAACCATGCCGAAAAGTTTGCGCACGTTACGGTTAAGGAACTTGTAATCATCTTCAACTACGCGCTCCAAGTCCTCCATACGCCGCTTCATCGCTTCCATGGCTTGGAAACATTCGTCGGCCGACGTGTAGAGATCCGCGATGGATTGACGGCAAACTCGACAAGACACACCGGATGCAATCCGAAGGGGTCGTCGTCGCCATAATCTCCACCGTTGTCACCACCGTCGTCGCCACCTCCATTGTTGTCGCCTTCGCCACCGCCGTTGCCGTCGCCATTGGGGCCCTCGGGAGTCCTTTCATAGGGCTGCTCGCCCCAATCATCATCGTCTCTACCGGCAGCCGCCCACGAGCTCGGGCTACGATCGTCGGAGTAGTCGCTATCCCCATAATCCTTAGGCTCCGGCGACACCTCCTTGTATCTTTGCGCTTGATGCCTTGGAGGCGTGCCGACCTTCGAACGGGTGTAGGGACCTTCTCTCCTTTGACGGGGTTGCGAGATGCAAGAGCTCCGGTCGGGACACGTCCTCCGCAACGGATACGTGCGGTCCTCTTGACGGGTAGCTTGACCTCGCATCGCATCGCCTCCTCCATCGATGGCTTCTTGGCTTCTACCTTCAACTCTAAGCTTTTTGGAGGCTCAATGGTTGCTACAAGGGTGCAACACATTGCTTGAAAGGTTTGATTCTCGAGCTCCCAATTCGGCCAAATATATAGTCCTGAGAGAAAAGCCCTGGGAACCTTATTTTCCTTTTTTACACTTCCCTTGAAATTTTCCGCCCAAACAAGGAAGTCAAAAAGGAGCAATTCGGGCGAAATTCGGGGACATCGGGCATCGGGCCACCCCCGGGCCGATCCGGCGGGCCGGCCGGCCCACCCCGCCTCGGGGGCCGGGCCGGTCCGTTGTTTTTTTGTACACCGCCCTATTTTTTCTTCCTCGGCCCACGGGAAAAAGTTGGCCCAGTTAATCTTCGCGAAAAACTCCAGAAAGCTAAAGGAAAAATTATTTACAGAAGTTGGTGCCTTGTTTTTCGTCCTAGGCGGGACGTTCGGGCTCTTCCTCCATGGTAAAGACGTCAACATGATGAATGGGCACGACGTCGGGTTCGTAGTAAACCTTAAGCCGCTGTCCATTCAGCACAAATTGATCGCCGTTTATATCCATAATGGTTACCGCTCCGTTGGAGAACACCGAATGCACAACATAAGGTCCGTCCCACTTGCTTTGTAATTTCCCCTTTCCGAAGGTTTTAAACCTCGAATTGTAGAGGAGGACCTTATCTCCTTCTTTAAATTCTTTTTTCTTCAATCTTTTATCATACCACCTTTTGATTCTCTCCTTGTATATGCTTGCGTTTTCATAAGCTTTCAACCTCAACTCCTCTAGCTCGCTTATTTGAATTCTCCGTTTCACCACCGCGGCATCGAGATCAAGGTTCATCTCTTTAATCGCCCAATAGGCTTTATGTTCTAACTCAACCGGAAGGTGGCAAGCTTTTCCATAGACGAATTGATAAGGGGTCATACCTATCGGTGTTTTAAACGCCGTTCGATAAGCCCATAAAGCTCCGTCTAATTTCTTTGACCAATCCTTGCCTCCCTTCTCTATGGTTTTGTTAAGTATGCTTTTTTAATTGCCTATTTGACGTCTCCGCTTGTCCGTTGGTTTGTGGGTGATAGGCCGTGGAGACCCTATGCTCAATTCCCAACTTGGACAAGCACTTTTTGAAGTTCTTCCGGTGAAATGAGTTCCTCCATCACTTATCAAGATTCTCGGTGTACCGAAACGGGGAAAAATCACGTTCTTGATCATAGTGATGGACTCCTCCGTGGAAGCTTTACGACATGGTATAGCCTCTACCCACTTGGATACATAATCGACCATAACAAGTATATACTCAAATCCAAATGAGTTTTTAAAAGGCCCCATGAAGTCTATGCCCCATACATCGAATATGTCGATTTGCAAGTTGTATTTCAAAGGCATAGAATTTCTTTGAGAGATGTTTCCGGTTCTTTGGCATTCGGGGCATGACGCAACATATCTTTTAGTATCTTCATGCATCTCTGGCCAATAGAATCCGCTTGACCATACTTTGGCTTCGGTTCGAAAATGGCTATAATGCCCACCGTACTCCGCCGAGTGGCACTTCCTTAGAATCTCAAGCCTCTCTTCTCTTGGCACACATCTTCTCATCACTCCATCATTGCCAAGCTTGAAGAGGTATGGTGCATCCCAAAAATATTTCTTACTTTCAGAGATTATCTTCCTTTGAGTGTTTTTGTCTAGATGATCGAGGGGCATCTTTCGAATTGCTCGAATGATGTCAATCATCCAAGTATCTTTATCAAGCACTCTGTAGAGGTGATCATCTCTCATCTTATCTTCTATGGGCTCTTTATCATCTTGCCCACGATTCATCCTAGACAAATGATCGGCCACAACATTTTCCACCCCCTTTTTTCACGAATTTCAACATCGAACTCTTGGAGAAGAAGGATCCAACGAATCAAACGTGGTTTAGCTTCCTTCTTAGCCAAGAGATACTTTATGGCTGCGTGATCGGTGTAAACAATGACTTTCGAGTTCACGATGTAAGATCTGAATTTTTCGAAAGCGAATACCACCGCTAGCAATTCTTTTTCCGTAGTAGCGTAATTTAATTGTGCCCCACTAAGAGTTTTGCTAGCGTAGTAAACGGCGTGAACTCGGCCCTCCTTTCTTTGTCCCAAGACCGCGCCTACGGCGTAGTCACTTGCGTCACACATGATCTCGAAAGGTTGGCTCCAATCCGGAGGTTGGATGATGGGAGCACTCACTAACGCATTTTTCAAGGTCCGGAATGCCGCTAGACACTTCTCCTCAAAGTCGAAAGCCACATCCTTTTGAAGAAGGTGTGTTAAAGGCTTAGTGATCTTCGAGAAGTCCTTTATAAATCTTCTATAGATTCCGGCATGGCCTAGAAAGCTCCTTAAGGACTTAACATCCGTAGGAGGTGGGAGTTGCTCAACCGTCTCTACCTTAGCCTTGTCCACTTCAATTCCTCTCTCGGATATAACATGTCCGAGCACTATGCCTTCTTAACCATGAAGTGGCACTTTTCCCAATTTAAAACCAAATCTACCTCCGCACACCTTGTAAGGACCTTTTCTAAGTTTGCTAAGCAATCCATGAACGTCTTCCCGTAAACGGAAAAATCATCCATAAACACTTCAACAATTTCTTCGATGAATTCCGAAAACACGGCCATCATGCAACGTTGAAAAGAGGCCGGAGCGTTGCATAGGCCGAAGGGCATCCTCCTATATGCAAACGTTCCGTAAGGACACGTAAATGTTGTCTTATGTTGATTTTCCGGGTGAATGGGAATTTGCATGAACCCCGAGTATCCATCGAGAAAGCAAAAATAAGCGTGGTTTGCTAACCTCTCGAGCATCTCGTCTATGAACGGTAGGGGGAAGTGATCTTTCTTCGTCGCTTTGTTAAGCTTACGGTAATCAATACACATCCGCCACCCGGTCACGGTTCTTTGCGATATCAATTCGTTCTTCTCATTCTTCACTACGGTCAAACCTCCTTTCTTCGGTACACAATGTACCGGGCTCACCCATTCGCTATGTGGAACCGGGTAGATGATTCCGGCATCAAGTAACTTGATAACCTCTTTCTTTACTACCTCTCGCATGGCATGGGTTAGCCTCCTTTGATGGTCCACTACAGGCTTACATTGGTCTTCCATTGGTATACAATGAGTGCAAAAGGCTGGGCTAATACCTTTGAGATCATTAATTGAATATCCAATCACCTTCCTATGTTTTTTTAATAAAATCAGCAACGCTTCATTTTCTTCGGGGCTCAACTCGTCGCTCACAATGACTTGGATAGGTTTTGTCCGGGCCCAAAAATTCATATTTTAATCCCTTGGGCAAAGGTTTAAGGTCTACTTCGGGCACTTGTGGCTCCTCGGGTTTGATTTCTCCTATGTCTTCGAACTTCTCTTCCTCCACGCTACCATCATGCGGCTCTAAGCCTTTTGTTGCTTCCTCTAGTTCTTCATCTTGTTGATTACTAATTTGATTTTCCATCGCTCTTTGCAGCGGGTCTCTAAGGGTTTCAAGAAAACAAAGACTATCTATCTCATCTATTTCTTCATCTTCGGGAGGAAAAGGAGTAAGGTGTTTAGAAGCACGAAGAAAGTTATATGTGTACTTTGTTCCATTAAGGTTCATTGTTACTTTGCCTTCTCCGGCATCTAACACGGCATCAACCAACTTAAGAAAAGGCCTACATAAGATTATATGATCAGAATTACTATGGTAAGCATCAATAACAAAGAAATCGGTTGGTATGTAGTTTCTAGAGATTTTTACTTTCATGTTGCAAGCAATACCTAGAGGTTTGATAGTTCTACCATCTCCCATAATTAATTTCGTTGATGTTGGAGCTAAGTCTAGGTTGTGGTATTGAACTTTATCGTAAATTTTAGAAGATAGAACACTTACTTGGGCTCCGATGTCGCATAAAGCTTTGCATTGAACTCCGTTGATCTCGCAACTCAAGTGCGGCGTCATCTTCTCTTCTTCTTCGGATCCGATCGAATAAATTTCAGCAAGGCGAGCGTATGGTGATGCTTCGGGCTTGATCCCCATGATCCTCTCCACCTCGGCAATATGTTCCGGATCCACCACGTCATCTCCAAAGAGCTTTTCAAAAATCTCACCGGTGGTTTCGAGGTCGTATGAATTTTCAGCTTTCTTCTCCGGTGGGAAATCGACTTCCAATGCTCTTGCCATCCCCTTTTGATTCGGGAACGGTCTTCTCTTGTCGAATACTTCTCCGTAATCAATAGGAACCCAATCCATTGGCTCGAACTCCCTTAGTGGCTTCGCGCTTGACATGCTTCTCTTGTTCGTCTCATTTGGTGCGGCGAAGTCGACGTCTGGCGTAGTTCTTGACTTAATGTGTTCTTGTTCAAGCTTTACCATGATTGGCTCCTCTTTTGTGACTTCCGGGGTTGCCTCTTTAGAAAAATCAGCAAGCTTTTTCTTCCTTGAATTGAATTCCGGCTCTTCCGCAAGTCTTGTTTCCCAATCTCTTCGCATGGCAGCCGCTTTACTAACTTTTTGTAGAAGTTGGGCGGCTTCCGTGAGTGTTTTCTCCATGAGATCCCCACCTGCACACATTTCGACGTGTCGCATGCAACTAGGAGTTAGGGAAAAGAAAAATGTATGCAAGAGTACGTCACCGGTGAAGCCGAGTTTTGGTCCTTGTTCGATTAATTCATTAAACCTATCCCAGGCTTGGTCTATCCCTTCCTCTTCTCCTTGCATGAAATTGATCACTTGCCTCCTTAGATGTTGAACCTTGCTCATTGGAAAGAACTTCTCGCAAAACTTCTTTGTCAACTTGTTCCAATTGCCTTCAACTTCAAAGGACGCAACCGAATACCATGTCTTTGCTTTGCCGGCAAGTGAGTAGGGAAAGAGATTCCATTTGAACCATTCATCGGGAACTCCTTCTTGACGCACCGTGTTGCATATTGTCGTGAAATCCCTTATGTGTCTATATGGGTTCTCCGTAACCATCCCTTCAAACGTGTTTTCCGCCACCATCTTCATGATCTTGGATTTAATTTCATACTTGGTCGCTTCGAGCTTCGAATCCGACTCTTGTACCTTTATGTCTTCACATCGAGGGCTAGCGTTATCCCTTAATGATTTCTCCGGTTCTTCCACGGGTTGATTAACGAACTCCATCTAGACAATAAGATAAAAACAAAAACAAAAAAGAAACAAGTGTTTTTCTGGAAAATATATGTTAGATATAGCAAATAAAAGATAAACTAAAATATAAAACTAAGTTAGATGCAAATCAAACGATGTAAACTAACTTGCTCCCCGGCAACGGCGCCAGAAAAAGGGGCTTGTTGACGGATAAAAGACGTATCCCTCTACGATCCGCAAGCGTACGGACCCCACACCTTTTTCACCACGGGATTCCCAAGGTTCTTGTCAATCCGCGGAGCAAGGGGATTACAAGCGTTCAATCAACAACGACACACTAGCTACTAAAACCCTAACTACTATTATACTAGAAAACACTAAACTACACTAGAGAGAATGATAAACGATCAAGGTAGAAGACACTCGCCCACGGGTCTACGATACTAGAGCATGCAATCGCTTAAAGACATGAAAACCAATCTAATCTATCGGGGATGTGACCACGGTTTCGCCCTTTCCCTCCTCTCGTACTGTCACTACGCGAAGGTATTCATGACTAGACCTTTGATGGCCACGGCGTATTGAATGGATCCAAGGAAGCATTGGAGCTCGTACTCCCTCTACGGCACGGTTGCAAGCCTTAAGCATTAAAGTATATTCAACACAAGATGATAGATAGATAAACCGACAAAGTGCGATTACATCTCAAGATCGATTACAACCCATGGACGAATGAGAAGATTACCCCATCAAGGTGCTGATCATGGCACCGTTGATCATGGTTTCCCTTCCGCCGGTGTCTTCCTCCTCCACGAGAGGGTGCTTCCTTCGAGGTGGTTGATCTCCCGCCGGAGATCCTCCTCCTCTCTCTCTAGCTTGTGGATGGCCTTCTGGTGCGAATAACTCCTCCTCTCTGTGTTGGCGGCGCGTCGGGGGTTTTAGGGTCGAAGATCCTTCGAGGGCAAGGAAGACGGGACCGAACCGGTGCCGAAGTGGGCCGGGCCGGCCCGCCGGGGCCGGCCGGCCCGGGCCCGGTTCGCCCCGGTTCGGTCGCCCTTTTTGCTCCGTGGGTCCTCGTGCACTTATCTACTTTGCCCCCTCCACTTGGATGATTTTGACGCCGTTATCCTCGCGATCAAGATGGAGGCTCTCTTTGCATGAAGTTTGATCTTTTACGCTTCAATCCCCGGGGGTGTTCCTCGTAGCACTTCGGTCCTCACCACCATTGGAAGTAATTTCAGCGAGCTCATGAACACGAACAAGACTCCATGAATGCTCCTTTGAACTTATTGCGAATCCGTCCTTTATGTCCATGATTTCCTACATAAACACAACACTTCCAAATGCATGCACAAAGATGAACTTGTTATATGATTAGTGTGCCTAGTGGCGGGTTAGTTCCATAATCAAATCCAAACCAAAGTGTAATGAACATGCTAGGTGCACCAAAATACACCGTCAACAGGGTATCACCAAATAAAGATGAAGGAGTCCGACCAGCTCGCGACTTCGTTCATCACGCCGTTCGGGATGTTCTGTTACGTCACAATGCCGTTCGGCCTCCGAAACGCAGGTGCAACGTATCAACGCTGCATGCAACATGTTTTCGGAGATCACGTCGGGCAGACAGTTGAGGCGTACGTAGACGACATCGTCGTAAAGACCAGGAAGGCGGACGACCTGGTTGGCGATCTTAACATCGCGTTCAGCTGCCTACGGGCCAATGGGGTCAAACTAAACCCCGAAAAATGTGTCTTTGGGGTGCCGCGGGGCATGCTCCTAGGATACATCGTCTCCCAATGGGGCATCGAGGCCAACCCCGAGAAGGTTGCGGCCCTCGAGCGAATGGGCCCGATTCGGGACCTCAAAGGGGTGCAAAAGGTGCTGGGTGCCTTGCCGCCTTGAGCCGCTTCATCTCGCGGCTCGGCGAGAAAGGCTTGCCCCTCTATCGCCTTCTCAAGAAGCACGAGCGCTTCTCCTGGACCGCCGAGGCCCAAGACGCGCTCGACAAGCTGAAGGCATCCTTGACCCATGCCCCGATCCTCACGCCGCCGCAGGACGGCGAACCCCTGGAGCTCTACGTGGCCGCGACCACCCAGGTGGTCAGCGCCGTAATCGTGGTGGAGCGCACGGAGGAAGGGCACGCCCTGCCGGTCCAGCGGCCGGTCTATTACATCAGCGAAGTCTTGTCGGACACCAAGACGTGCTACCCTCAAGTCCAAAAGCTGCTGTATGCGGTGGTCCTCGCGCGGCGCAAGCTCCGCCACTACTTCGAGGCCCACCCCGTCACGGTGGTCTCCTCCTTCCCGCTAGGGGAGATCAACCGCAATCCAGACGCGGCGGGCAGGATCGCCAAGTGGTCAGTGGAGCTGATGGGCGAGACACTCGCCTACGCCCCGCACAAGGCCATCAAGTCCCAGATCCTGGCGGATTTCGTCGCTGAGTGGACGGACACGCAGCTACCACCGCCGCAGATCCAAGCAGAGTGCTGGACTCTGTATTTCGACGGCTCGGTGATGAAACAGGGGCGGGCGCGGGACTACTCTTCGTGTCACCCCTCGGGGAGCACATGCGGTTACGCGGTGCGCCTCCACTTCCCCGCATCAAACAACATGGCCGAGTACGAGGCCCTCCTTTGCGGCCTCAAGATCACCATAGAGATAGGCGTCAAGCGCCTCGACGTGCGGGGGGATTCGCAGCTCGTGATTGACCAAGTCATGAAGAATGCGAGCTGCCACGACGACAAGATGGAAGCGTACTGCAAGGTCGTGCGAGCCCTCGAGGACAAGTTCTACGGCATCGAGCTCAATCACGTGCCCCGCCGGAACAACGAGGACGCGGACAAGCTGGCCAAGATCGCGTCCGGGCGGATCACCGCCCCCCCCCCCCCCGAACGTTTTTGCCCGTGACATCGCCCAGCCTTCCGTCACCTTCGAGCTTCACCCCTCGAGCCACGCGGAACCCTCGGGGGCTCCCTCGAATCCAGCAGGAGCGGAGCCCATGGACGAGGACCCCTCGAACGAGGCGTACATGCTCTCCCTCCTCGAGGGGTATGGCGCCTACGAGGCTGATGTCATGGATGTCAAGCCAGCCCCCATCAAGGCTGATTGGCGCGACAAGTACGTCGCCTGGATGGCTCGAGGGGAACTCCCCTCGGACCGAGCCGAGGCCAGGCGCATCGCCAGGATGGCCAAGTCTTTCGCCCTCGTCGACGGCGAGCTGTACAAGCGCGCCGCCTCCGGCATCCTGCAGCGATGCGTGCCCATCCCCGACGGGCGCGAGCTCCTGCGGGAAATCGACGCGGGGATCTGTGGCCATCACACCGCGCCCCGCACCCTCGTTGGCAACGCATTCTGTCAAGGCTTTTACTGGCCTACCGCGGTCGCGGATGCCAGCGAGATCGTGCGCACCTGCGAAGGGTGCCAGTTCTATGCCCGCAAGTCCAACCTTCCTGCTCATGTCCTGCAGACCATCACCATAACATGGTCGTTCGTCGTGTGGGGGTTGGACATCGTCGGGCCCGTGCGGAAGGCGCCCGGGGGCTTCACTCACCTGCTGGTCGCGATCGACAAATTTTCCAAGTGGGTAGAAGTGCGCCCAATTACGAACCTCAGGGCAGAGCAAGCGGTGACGTTCTTCACTGATATCGTCCATCGTTTCGGAGTACCAAACTCCATCATCACCGACAACGGGTCCCAGTTCACGGGCAGGAAATTCCTGGAGTTCTGCGACAAATTCCACATCCGTGTGGATTGGGCGGCCGTGGCACACCCACAGACTAACGGCCAAGTAGAGCGTGCCAACGGCATGATCCTACAAGGCCTCATGCCCAGAATCTTTGACCGGCTGAATAAGTCTGGTCGGAAATGGCTCCAGGAGTTACCAGCGGTCGTGTGGAGCCTAAGGACCACCGCAAGCAGAGCCACCGGGTTCACCCCGTATTTTCTAGTCCATGGCGCAGAGGCCGTCCTCCCCATGGACCTAGAGTACGGGTCACCCAGGGTTCGAGGCTATGACGAGGACGCCAACCAGCGAGCCCGCGAGGACTCACTGGACCAGCTGGACGAAGCACGCCTCGTGGCCTTGATGCACTCCGCAAGATATCAACAATCCCTCAGGCACTACCAGGCACGGAAAATACGCCGGCGGGACTTCAGCGAAGGGGATTTGGTCCTAAGGCTACGCCAAGACAACCGAGGACGCCACAAGCTATCACCTCCGTGGGAGGGACCCTACGTCGTGGTAAAAGTGCTCAAGCCCGGCACGTACAAGCTGGCCAACGAGGACGACGAAGAACTCACCAACGCTTGGAACATCCAACAGCTACGTCGCTTCTACCCCTAGCTAGGATTTCCGAGTAATTTGCTGTAAAACCACGTAACCAGCACCCCAGTTGGTGACAACCATGTAAAACATCGTCAGTTTAATAAAAAGGGCAACTCGGCTTTCCCCTGAAACCCAAGTTACCCTCAAGGGCTACTACGGGGGGGCATCCCCCCCCCCAAAGAATGGTCCCATTTTTTCGCAAAAAAGAAACAATTCACGCGCGCTAAGTATGTTTCTACTTCGACCTCGAGCAAAGATTCGAACAGGGCACAGGCAGCCTAGCGGAAGGGACGCGCGAGCCAGAGATAGCCTACGCCTCCGCGAGGATACGGCCCTTCTCTCTTGCCTCCAACCCAGCAGGCCACCCGCGAAAATCGAACTCCCCTAACTAGAATTTACTCAGGAAGAAGGAGAAACAAAAAAGCGCAATGATCAAAGGACATCATTTCACTTTGACAAATGCTCATAGCAAAGTAATCTGTTTATTTACAAGGCCACATGGCCCGCACACTGATACATGAACAAAAAGGGCCTAGCGCCCGGCTGTCTTCAGGCTGGAGGAGCAACGGCATCAGCGGCATCTAGGAAGAGGAACTCCTCGAAGGCCTCGGCAAGCGTCCCGGCGGCGTCGGCGGCTAGCGCGTCCACGCGCTCCACCGCCACCTCGTCCTCGACACCCTCGAGGACGACGTAGCCCTCCGCCAGCGCCTCGAAGTTGACCTCGTAGTGAGATCGCACCACCCCGAGGGCCTTCTGGACGCTGAGACGCAGCGCCCGGCACACGCGCCGGTGACGTGGCCGCCAAGGGCGCGCGGGCGGCCGGCCGGCCGAGCTCCCAGCCCGCGCCTCGCCCTCCTCCACGTCCCGACAGGTCTCGAGGGCTGCAGTGCGCAACTCTAGCAGCTCCTGCTCGGAGGAGTTGTAGGAGGTCTGCAGCGCCTCGGCCCGCTCAGCCTCGTGCCCCAGCGCGGTGCGCAAGCCTGAAGTTGCCCGGCAAGAAGAAGTCAGAAAAGGGTGCGAACCCTCCAAGAGAAAACCAGCAAAACAGGAGTCAAACAGCGACTTACCTGCGACTTGCTTCCTCTCCACCTCGAGGGCGTGGCGCCCGGCCTCGACCGCCTGCTCAAGGCCCTTGAGGGTCTCGCCTTGCTTCTGGAGGGCCAGCTCCTGGCTCGCGCTCGTGATACCGAGCACCATCAGCTCACCCTCGAGCTTGGAGAACTCGGTGTTCCGATCCTCCAGCGACTTCTGCGCCGCCTCGCGAGCAACGCGCTCCCGCTCCAGGGCCGACCGGGGCGTCGGCAAGGGCGGCGCTCGCTCTCCGCCGGAGCCGCCCCTCGCCCCCTGGCGGGCAGTACGCTCCTGCAGGAGCTGGTCCTCAGCGACGGCGAGCGCCGCGACCTTGGCGTCGAGGGCGGCCTTCAGATCGTCGGCCTCCTTGGCCTTCTACTTGAGCGCGCGCGCCCGCTCCTCAGCCTGGCTCTGCTGAGCCTGCGCCCCCTGGAGCGACGAGCGGAGCTCCCGGTTGTCGTTGAGGATGCCGGCCACCTCCGCCTCCCAGTTGGCCGCCAGGGTGCGTGTCTTCTCCAGGTCCGCCCTCGCCTGCCGCAGTGCCTCATCCCGGTCGATGAGGGTTGTGCAGACCCGCTCGAGGGTAGAGGGGTGCGCCGGGTCCTGCCTTGCGCTCTCATGGAGTTGATCGCGCAGGGCCATGGCCCGGTACGACAGCTAGCCGTCCGGGGTCCTCAGGGCATCGGCGAGCGCGTCAAAGGCGTCGCACCGCTCCTGGAGCTGGCGGAGCTCGGCGCTCACCTGGTCAAAGGCGTCGTACTTGTCGCGGGCGCGGAGCTCGAGCTCCTGTCGCCAACAAGTCAAAACCCATAAGCATCATGCTGCAAGGATCGCGCGCAGAAACGATGAAAGAAGAGAAACAAGCAACGACACCCCACCTAGAAGACGCGCCACGCGGGACCGCCGTGGATCCTCAGCGCCTCGTTCAACGCTCGGTCGAGCGCGGCGCCGTGGTTGCGGAGCTCTCCCCATAGCTCCTGCTCCCCCTGGGCGTCGGCGAACATGGGCGGGTCGCCAGCGATCCCCTCTACCGGGGCGGAGCGGCCGGTGCGGGAAGACGAGGCCTCGGCACCATGCCCTCGGCCTCCCGCCACCATGTGGCCCTCCCGCCGCCTCACGAGGGCCCCCTCCTGGGACTCAGGGGAAAGCATGGGGAAACTCACCCACTGGTCCCACCCGGGCAGCGGGGAGTCATCGTCCGGGATCTCCACCACCACCGCTCGGGAGCCGCCGGCGGGTGCCGGCCCCTGCGTCGCCTCCGTCGGCGCCTCCGTAGCCGCGGGCTCTGCCCGCGGCGCCGCGGCCACCGCTTCCGGCCGCGCCCCCGCGACCACGAGCGCCCGACCGCCCTCCTCGGCCGCCGCCGCTTGCCGCGCCTCCACCGCGGCCGGCGCGCGGACCGCGCCTCCGCCACGACCGGCGCCGCGGTCGCGCCTCCACCACGGCCGCCGCCGCGGATGCGCCTCCGCCATGACCGGCGCCCCGCCGCTCCTCGATGGCCGCCGGCCGCAACGCGGCGGACTCATCCGCCGGCGGTGGCCTCGGGGGCCTCGCCCGCGCCCCGCGAGCTCTCGCCCGCCGTGGCCGCCGCGCTCGTGGGAACGGATGCGTCCGCCCTCAACACCTTGGCCGGTGCGAGGGGAGGCATGGTCGGCACCACCCTGCGCAAACACAAGCAAACGGTTAGGTTCTCAACTATCGGAAATGCAACCTCGCAAGAGGGCGAGCCCCTTACCTCGAAGAGGAGAAGGTGCGCTTCCTCTTCCTCCAGGCCACAGTGGATGACGCCGGCGCGGCCGGCGCGGCCGCCCGCCGCGCCTCCCCGCCGTCTCCACCGCACGCGTGGGCCCCGCCCCCACGCGCGGCCGCGCGCGCGCCTCCGCGGCCCGCGCCGCTCCGTTGTCGATTGCTCGGTGGCGGGCGCCTCCGCGCCCCGCCCCAAGCGATCTTGCTCTTGCCGCCGGAGAGCGGCTCCGGCGGCGGGGGCGCGAGCTCCCACCTATCGGCGAGGCCCCGCCCCCGGTTTCTTCCTCCTCATCCTCCTTCGAGGACGAGTACTCCTCGGTCCCGGAGAGGAGAGCCCCCCGCTGCTCGCGCGGCGGTGCACCCTCGTTCCGCCGCTCGCGGCGCTCGCGGTGCCGCCTCGCTCGCTCCTTCTTGCGCGCTGCCCGCTCCCGCTCCTGTTGCTGCGACGCCCGACCGAGCGCGCGGGAGCAAGGAGTGGGCGGATCGGATTTCGCGGCGCTCAGGCTCACCATCTGCGAGCGAAAACGTCAAAGGTGCATCAGAAACTCGGAGCGTCATCAATATCAAAAACGGGGCCAAGAATTCTACCTACCAGCGGGCCGGTGGGGAGCATCTCGAGGTCCCACGGGGACCGGTCGCTGCGCAGCAACCGGGTGTCGACGGTGCTCCGTGCCCGTGTGAGCGCATACTCCCACTGGAGGGGGCTCGGAAGCATCCGCGACCTCGCCAGCGCGACGGGGTTCGCCGTCTCCGTCATCTCGAAGATGCGGAGCTGCCTCTCCATCAGGGGCATGACCCGCCGGTGGTGGAGGAAGGCGAGGACGGTCGCCGCGGTCAGGCCACGCGCCGCCAGGCTCCTCAGCGCGGCCAGGAGCGAGTCTAGCCGCCTCCAATGCTGGACCGTGGACACCCCGTGGCTCCAGGAGTCGGGCTTCTCCCGGAGCACCAGACCGGTGTAGGGGGGAGACCGGGCTAGTCGTTGCGAAGATAGAACCACCCCCGTCCGTCGTTGGTTGTGTGAACAGCTCCACGTGGAAGAGGTGTATCCAGAGATCCCAATTCACTGGGATCCCTAGATACCCTTCGCAGACGCCCACGAACGTAGCCGCCTGCGAAATCGCGTTCGGCGCGAAGTTATGCAACTCCACGCCGTAGCGGTGGCAGAGCGCCCGCATGAAGCGGCTCGCGGGCGCTGCGAAGCCGCGCTCGTGGAAGCGGGTGAAGCTCACCACGTAGCCGTCCGGCGGGTTGGGCGTGTGGTCCCCGCCGGTGGCACGATCCATTCCGCCGACCGGCCCTCCTCGTTCGCCGCCAGCTGGCCGGCGGACACCAGGTCGCCTAAGGCCAGCCGCGTCACCGACGAGCGCTCCCACGCGTACAGGTCGACGATCGTGAGGGGCGGAAGAGGCACCATGAGGAAGGTCAAGGGGGCTGAGAACGAAGGACGAGAAGAAGAAGAAGAAGAGCTCCAACGGCGAAGGGGCGCGGTGGCGAGAACGAGACAGAGGCAAGAGCGCAAGGAGCGAGGATGGCGAAACGCTAAGGTAAAAAACGCTGTTTTCCCCTCCTCAGATTTATAAGCCGCGGGCGTGCTCTCCGGAGCGCACGTCCCGCGCGCATTAACTGCAGGGGAATCCTTTTCTCGCTGACGTGCGGGCCCCGCCACGACCGCGGCGGCCACGCCACCGCAGACGGGCAATCATCACAGCATAGAACCGGGAGGGCCGTGACAGGCGGTCACGTCCGCCTGCCCACGCCGCCCACTACGCGCGAGGCCGCGGCGCCTAAAAAGGCGCGCCTGCGACGCGAAACCGCAGCCTCAACTGCGAAGCATTAAATGGCTCGGCCCCTTACCAAGTAAGGAGAACCCTCGAGCGGCACGAGCCCCTGGCTCAGGAAAATTCAGCCCTCGAAAGGGTACAGGTGTGGGACGGTCATCTCGGGGCCCGTTTGAGACAAAACAGGCACCGCAGGCACCAACACCGCACCGTTTTACTGATCAGTGCCTCGAGGGCTGGCTCGCCCAGGCCCCTCGAGGATTCGCAGATGCCAAGTCGGGAGCGCTTAGCCGCCACCCCGCACAACTTTACTGATCAGCGCCTCGAGGGCTGGCTCGCCCAGGCCCCTCGAGGATTCGCAGATGCCAGGACGGGAGCGCTTAGCCGCCACCCCGCACCACTTTACTGATCAGCGCCTCAAGGGCTGGCTCGACCAGGCCCCTCGAGGATTCGCAGATGCAAAGACGGGGCCGCCTAGGCGCCACCCGCACGGCCCTACTGATCAGAGGTTCGAAGCCTGACCCTCGACGGGTTCGAACATGCGCCCCAGGTCACCAGAGTCAGGGACGACGAGGGCACGCGCATTCGAGCCATTCCTCGAGCCCGCTGGCTCGAGGGTGCCCCACATGTCGTGTTCGAGAGCCAGCGAGGGCAGCTAGCCGGGGGATCCCACCGAGGGAGAGCTTCCGCGCCCTCGGTCCCTAGCGAACGGGACCGAGCCCCACCTAGCAAACCCACACAAGTGCTTTAATGGACGTGTCTCTGGACCACGCAGCCTACCCTTATCGAACGGGGCATGGGCGTCCACTCGAACCACCCACTAACAGCTCAACGAGGAATCTGCAGTCCGCGACCCGACCGATGGGGGTTGCGGAAACCTCACCCTCCGTCCCGCGGAGGGACGGCGAGGTCGCGTTAAAAAACAAGTCGTAGAGCTCTACCCGATCGCCTCGAACGGGCCCAGGCTCGGGGGCTCGACGCACGGCTACACCTCCTGGATCGCACCCGCCGCGGATAGTGCCAGCAGCTCGTGCGTCACCGAAGCCGGCTGAAACATTGCCGACGCCGGTTGAAACATGTACCACGCTCTCTGACCAGGTATCGCGGTAAAACCCTTACAGGAGCGCCCGCGCTCCTGGAGGGCTTCGGGGGCTAGACCCGCGGGTCCGCTTACGCGCCCCCACAGAAAGCGTTCGCAAGACCAGGAGGGAAGGACGTCCTATCAGTAGGCTCCAGCATCAGCGGGAGCCTTGATGGCGAACCCGCATATGCTCGGGGGCTACTGTTGGGGACAGCCCTAGGGGTTCCCTTAAACAACTGGGAATCCCCACTTAAAACCCGCAACAACCCAAAGCCAAATGCGCCTCGCTTAAGCACACAGGACATGGCCCACGCCACGGTGGCCCTGACGGCCCACCAAGGCGGCCCACTCAAAGATCCCCTCAAGCAGGCTCCGCCTCGCTCGAGGGCACACGCCTCCCTCGGGCGGGCTCCGCCCCGTTCGAAGGGGTGCGCTTACCTCGAGCAGGCTCCGTCTCGCTCGAGGGTCCGTGCCGCCCTCAAGCAGGCTCCGCCTCGCTCGAGGGCACTCCGCACGCGCACGCCCGTTTCCGTACATAGGCATTTAATGTTCTGACGACGGCGGGGCGGCGCCATCATGCGCCTGGGGCATGCGCCCCGGTTCCGTTGCACCAACTCCCTAGGAGGGAACCCATCCCCACCCGCCCCACCCCGTGGGGGGCGTGCGACGTGGCCGGTGACAGTCCCGTGACGCCGCGCCGCCTACTCCGGTACGGCTAACGCGCCGAGCCCTCGAAGGGGGGCCGGCCGCACCCTCGGTTTACTTTCCCGTGACTCTGCAGGGTTAGGTCAAGGCGTTAGGCCGGCGGGGCACCATCCCTGCCACTGTTGTCGGGGACAGACCTAGGGGTCCCCTTAAACAACTGGGAAATCCCCACTTAAAACCCACAACAAAGCCAAAGCCAAACATGCCTTACTTAACCATGGAGGACATGGCCCACGCTGCGGAGGCCCCAGCGGCCCACTAGGCGGCCCACTCGAAGGTCCCCTCGAGCAGGCTTCGCCTCGCTCAAGGATGTGCGCCTCCCTCGGGCGGACTCCGCCCCGTTCGAGGGGGTGCGCCTCCCTCGAGTGGGCTCCGCCTCGCTCGAGAGTCCGCTCCGCCCTCGAACAGGGCTCGCCTCGCTCGAGGGCGCTCCGCACGCGTGCCTGCTCCCGTACGCGGGAATTTAATGCCATGACATCGGCGGGGCGGCGCCATCATGCGCCTGGGGCTCGCGCCCGGTGCCGCCGCACCAACTCCCCAGGGGGGAGCCCATCCCCACCACGCGTGGGGGGGAGCGTGCGGCGTGGCCGGTGCCGGTCCCGTGACGCCGCGCCGCCGCTCCGCACGGCTAACGCGCCGAGCCCTCGAAGGGGGGCCGGCCGCACCCTCGATCTGCTTTTCTTATGACCTGCGGGGGTTAGGTGGAGGCGCTAGGCCGGTGGGACGCCATCCCTGCCACTGTTAACGGTATGGCTGTCGCCCCCGCGCGTACGGGCACACGCCAGGCGCTGTGGCAACAACTCCAGCACTGTGGAGCGTGCGGGAATGGGACGCCACCTTACCTGCAGCTGTGCCTCGTACGGACCGACATCAGCGACTCCCTCGAGCCTACCTGAAGACATCACAGCCATCCGCTGCCCTTCTACCCTCGAGGCCGCCACTGTTCGGGTACAAGATACGCCTGGGGCAGGGGGGTTCGTTCCCCTTTTATAGATCAAGGGGGAAGCGAATTACATGCATGCCGCGCTACCTAGCTACGTAAAGGGGCGTGGCGTGCTATGCTGTAGAGTGGGCGACCGTCCGGGCGATCCTTGCAGCGATCTGGTCATCATGGCCTATCTTGTACCCGAACAGTGGCGGTTCGAGGGTAGGAGAGCAGCAGATGGCGGTGATGTCTTCTGGTAGGCTCGAGGGAGGCTGGCGACGCGTGCCGTACGGCGTACAGGGGTAGGTAAAACGGCGCCCCGTTCCTATACGCTCTGCCGTACCAGAGTTGTTGCTACAGCGCCGCGCGTGCGCCTGCACGCACGGGGGCGGCTGCCATGCCGCAACAGTGGCAGGGATGGCGTTCCTCCAGCCTAGCGCCTCCACCTAACCCTGTAGGGTCACAAGAAAGTGAATCGAGGGTGAAGCCGGCCCCCTTTCGAGAGCTCGGCGCGTTAGCCGTACTGGCGCAGGCGCACGGCGTCACGGGACTGACACCGGCCGCGCTGCACAGTCCCTTCCCACAGTGATGGGAATGGGCTCCCTCCTGGGGAGTTGGTGCGGCGGCACCGAGGCGCGAGCCCCCGGCGCATGATGGCGCCGTCCCGCCGGTGTCGGGCGATAAATGCCGGTGTACGGGGGCCGGCGCACGCGTGAGGGGCGCCCTCGAGCGTGGCGGACCCCGGTCGAGGGTGGGGACGTACCCTCGAGCGAGGCGGAAACTGCTCAAGGGGGGAGCGAGCCCTCGAGCGAGGCGGAGCCCGCTCGAGGGAAGTGCTGCCCTCGAACGGGGCGGAGCCCGCTCGAGGGGGCGCGCATCCTCGAGCGAGGCGGAGCCTGCTCGAGGGGATCTCTAAGGGGGCCGCCTTGATGGGCCGTCGGGGTCCCTGCGGCGTGGGCCGTTTCCTGCAGGGTTAGGCAAATTGTGTTTTGGCTTTGTTGCGGGTTTTAAGTGAGGATTTCCCCGTTGTTTAAGGGGACCCCTAGGGCTGTCCCCGACAAGAGCCCCCCGAGCATCTGCGGGTTTGCCATTGAGGCTCCCGCAGATGCTGGAACCTACTGATAGGACGTTCTTCCCTCCTTGTTTTGCGAATGCTTTCCGTGGGGCCGCGTCGGCGGACTCCGCGGTCTAGCCCCCGAAGCCCTGCGGGAGTGTGGGTGCTCCTGCAGGGGTTAACCGCGAGAACTGGTCAGAGGGCGTGGCACATGTTTCAACCGGCATCGGCGATATCTCAGACGGCCTCGGTGGCGTACGCGCTGCTGGCACTGTCTCCGGCGGGTGCAATTTCAAGGAGGTGTAGCCGCGCGTCAAGCCCCTGAGCCTGGGCCCGTTCGAGGCGATCGGGTAGAGCTTTACGACTTGTTTTCTTACGCGCCCTCGCCGTCCCTCTGTGGGACGGAGGGTGAGGTTTCCGCAACCCCCATCGAGCGGGTCGTGAATTGCGGATTCCTCGTCGAGCTGCTAGCGGGTGGTTCGAGTGGACGCCCATGCCCCGTTCGATAAGGGTAGGCTGCGTGGTCCAGAGACACGTCCATGGAAGCGCTTGCGTGGGTTTGCTAGGTGGGGCTTGGTCCCGTTCGATAGGGACCGAGGGCGCGGAAGCTCTCCCTCGGTGGGGTCCCCCGGCTAGCTGCCCTCGCTGGCTCTCGAACACGACATGTGGGGCACCCTCGAGCCGACGGGCTCGAGGAACGGCTCGAATGCGCATGCCTTCGTCGTCCCTGACTCTGCGGTCTGAGGCGCTTGTTCGAACCTGTCGAGGGTCAGGCTTCGAACCTCTGATCAGTAGGGCCGTGCGGGGCCGCGCCTGGACGTCCCCGTCTTTTGCGTTTGCGGCCGTCGAGGGGTCTGGGCGAGCCGGCCCTCGAGGCGGCGGGGTTGGTAGCACAGCGCGGCATGGGTGCTTGCGGTGCCTGCTTTACTTCAAGCAGGCCCCGGGCGACCTTCTCACGCATGTGCCCTTTTTAGAGAGTTGATATTGTCTCGAGCCAGGGGCTCGTGCCGCTCGAGGGTTTTGTGTGGCATGGGTACCTGCGGTGCCCGCTTTACATCAAGCGAGCCCCGAGCGACCTTCTCACGTCGATGTCCCTTCGAGGGCTGACATCGTCTCGAGCCAGGGGCTCGTGCCACTCGAGGTTTTTGCGTGGCATGGGTGCCCGCGGTGCCTTCTTTACTTCAAGCAGGCCCCGGACGGCCTTCTCACGTCGATGTCCCTTCGAGGGCTGTCTTTGTCTCGAGCCAGGGGTTCGCCCCGCTCGAGGGTTCCCCTTGCTTGGCAAGGGATCGGGTCATTAAATGCCTCACAGTCGAGGCTGCGGTTTTGCAACGCGGGTGCGCCTTTTTAGGCATTGCGGCCGCGCGCGCGCGCGCGTAGTGGGCGGCGTGGCAGGCGGACGTGACCGCTTGCTTCGGTCCCTGCAAGTCTTCGCCATGATGATGGCCCGCCCGCGGTGATGTGGCCGCTGCGGTCGTGGTGGGGCCCGTTCGTCGGTGTGAAGAGAAGATTCCCTGCAGTTAATGCGCGCGGGACATCCGCCCCGGAGAGCTCGCCCGTGGCTTATAAATCTGAGGGGAGGGGGAGACGGCGGTTTTTTACCTTAACGCCTCACCATTTCAGCCCCCTACGCCTTCGTCTTCGCCTCGCCTTTGCCACCGTGCGGTGTCGCCATTAGAGCTCTTCTTCCGTTTCTCGTCCTCCGCTCTCGCTTTCCTTTGCCTTCTTCTCATGGCACCGCTTCCGCCTCTCACGATCCTTGACCCGTACGCCTGGGAGCGGTCGACGGTGACTCCGCTGGCCCTTGGCGAGCTGGTCGCCGCCGGCCAGCTGGCGGCGAACGAGGATGGCCGCCCGGTGGAGTGGATAGTGCCGCCAGCGGGGGACCGCGCGCCCAACTTGCCGGAAGGCTACGTGGTGAGCTTTATCCGCTTCCACGAGCGAGGCTTCAACGCGCCGGCGAGCCGCTTCATGCGGGCGCTGTGCCACTACTACGGCGTGGAGTTGCACAACTTCGCGCCCAACGCGATTTCGCAGGCGGCCACGTTCGTGGGCGTCTGCGAAGGGTACCTGGGGATCCCAGTCAACTGGGAGCTCTGGGTACACCTCTTCCGCGCGGAGCTCTTCACGCAGCCCACGACGGAAGCCGAGGGACCCGCCGCGCGGTGCGCGCGCGGCGGGATGTCGCTTGCCCCGCGGGGGGCGGTTCAAGGACGTCTACATCCCCCGCACCATGACGACGAACAACGCCGGCCGGGAGCGGGGATGGTTCTACTACTTGCGCAACGCCGAGCTCGGCCTCCCCCCTACACCGGTCGGGTGTTCAAGGAGAAGCCCAGCTCTTGGGGCTACGGGGTGTCCACGCCCCAGCATCGGAGGCGGCAGGACTCGGTCCTGGCCGCCCTGAAGAGCCTGGCGGCGCAGGGGCTGACCGCGTTGGGCGTCCTCGCCTTCCTCCATCACCGCGGATCGTGCCTCGATGGAGAGGCCGCTCGCATCTACGAGATGACGGAGGCGGCCAACCCCGTCGATCTGGCGAGGTCGTGGATGCTCCCGACCCCCCTCGGGCGGGCGTATGCGCTCACCCGGGCGCGGAGCGCCGTCGACACCCGGATGCAGATGCATCCGGACCGGACCCCATGGGACCTCGAGATGCTTCCCACCGGCCCACTGGTGAGTGTGACTCTTGATTTTGTTTTATTCTTGGTGTTGCTTCTGCCTCCTGACGCGTCCTTAATGTTCCTGTATGCAGCTGGTGAGCTTTACCGCCTCGAAGTCCATCCCGCCCACCCCCGACTCCCGCGCGCTCGGCCGAGCGGCGCAGCAACGGGAGCAGGAGCGGGCGGCTCGCAGGAGGGAGCGCGCGAGGCGACATCAAGAGCGCCGCGACCGTCGGAGCGCGGAGTACCGGCGGCGCGAGGAGCTGGGGCTCTCCTCCCCGGGGACCGAGGAGTACTCGTCCTCGGAGGAGGACGAAGAGGAAGAGGCTGAGGGGGAGGGCCCCTCTGATAGGTGGGAGCCTGCGCCCCCGTCGCCGGAGCCGGCGCCGGCGGCAAGGGCGGCATCGCTCGGGGGCGGGCGCAACGGCGCCCGCCGCCGGCAATCGACATCGGGGGCGGCGCGCGCGCGGGGTGCCGGCACGCGCCATGGGGGCGCGTGCGGCGAGTGCGCGCCGTGCGTGCGGCGAGCGCGCGCGCGCGCGCGCGGGGCCGCGCGCGCGCGGTGGCGCCGTCGGGGAGGCGCGGCGGCGGCGCGCGCCGGCCGTGCCGGCCTCGTCCGCTGAGGCTTCGAGGAAAAGGAAGCGCGCCTTTTCCTCCTCGAGGTAAGGGGTTCGATCCTTTACTTGGTTTGATTTGTTGACGATCAGGCGTTCTAACCCTCTGTTTGTGCCTGCGCAGGGTGGTGCCAACCGTGCCTCCCCTCGCACCGGCCAAGATGCTGAGGACGGACGCGTCCATCCCCACCCGGCGGCGCTCGTCGAGGGCGTCGCGGGCGAGGGGGCAAGCACGGCGGCGGCGGGTGAGAGCTTGCAAAGCCCGGCCGAGGCTTCGAGGCCCGGCCCGCGCATCGACGCCGCCGCGCGCGCGGCGGGGAGGTCGCTTAGGAGCGGCCGGCGCGGCCATTGTGGTTGTGCGGGCCGCGGCGGCGGTCGTGGCGGAGGCGCGGCCCGCGGAGGTCGTCGCTATGGAGGCGCCGTCCGTGGTGCCACCGCGGAGGAGGCGGAGCGGGTGCAACCCATGGCGGCGCCCGTGGTCGCAGGGGCGCGGCCGGAGGTGGTGGCCGCGGCGCCGCATCGGCGCCCACGGCCATAGAGGCGCAAGTGGAGGCGCCGGCGGAGGGCGGCACAAGCGCCGGCGCCCGACGACGGTTCCCGGGCGGAGGTGGTGGAGGTCCCAGATGACGACTCCCCGCCGCCCGGGTGGGATCAGTGGGCTAGTTTCCCCACACGCTCCCCCAAGCCCCAGGAGGGGGCCCTCGTGAGGCGGCACGAGGGTCAAATGGTGGCGGGGGGCCGAGGACACGGCGCTGAGGCCTCGTCCTCCCGCGCCGGCCATCCCGCCCAGGTGGAGGGGGCTGTTGACGATCCCCCTGCGTTTGCCGACGCCAGGGGGGAACAGGAGCTCTGGGGAGAGCTCTGGAGCCACGGCGCCACGCTTAACCGCGCGCTGAACGAGGCGCTGCGGGTCCATGGCGGCCCTGCATGACGCGTCTTCCAGGTATGGCATGGTTGCTTGTTTTTCTTCCATCTCTCGTTTTTGCGTGCTGCCTTCGTGTCGTAACGCTTATGGGTTTTGATTTGTGGGTGCCAGGAGCTCGAGCGCCGCGCCCACGACAAGTACGACGCCTTCGACCGGGTGAACGCCGAGGTCCACCAGCTCCGGGAGCGGTGCAGCACTTTCAACGCGCTTGCTGACGCCCTCAGGACGCCAGACAGCTGGCTGGCATACCGGGCCATGGCGTGGCGCGACGAGCTCCCCGAGAGCTCGAGGCAGGACCCAGCGTGCCGCTCGAGCCTCGAGCGGGTCTGCACAGCCCTCATCGATCGCGATGAGGCGCTGTGGCAGGCGCGCTCAGACTTGGAGAAGACACGGACGCTGGCCGCCAACTGGGAGGCGGAGGTGGCCAACGTCCGCGGCGAGAACCGGGAGCTTCGCTCGTCGCTCGAGGGGGCGCAAGCGCAGCAGCCGCCGGGCCGAGGAGCGGGCGCGCGGGCTGGAGCAGCGGGCCAAGGAGGCCGACGACTTGAAGGCCGCCCACGACGCCGGAGGCCGCGGCGCTCGTCGTCGCCGAGGAGCAGCTCTTGCAAGAGCGCACCGCCCGCCAAGGGGCCGAGGGGCGGCTCCGGCGGGGAGCAAGCCGCCCTCGTCGATGCCGGACGGCGCCGGCCGGAGCGAGGGAGCGCGTCGCTCGCGAGGCGGCGCAGAAGTCATTGGCGGAGCGGGACACCGCGCTTTCCAAGGCCGAGGGCGAGGTGTTTATGCTCAGCATTACAACCGCCAATCAGGAGCTGTCCCTCCAGGAGCAAGGTGAGACCGTCAAGCGCCTCGAGCTGATGGTCGAGGCCGTGCGCCGCGACTTCGAGACGGAGAGGAGGCAAGTCGAAGGTGAGCAGCTGCTTGGCTTTTGTTTAGTTGGTTTTTCGTTTGGGAATTCGTGCTCCCCTTTCTGATTCCAGTCTTGTCTTGGTGACTCCAGGCTTGCGCACCGCCCTGGGGCATGCAGCTAAACGGGCCGAGGCGTTGCAGGCTTCCTACAACTCCTCCGAGCAGGAGCTGCGGGAGCTGCGTGGTGCGGCCCTCGAGACCTGCCGTGCCGTGGAGGAGGGAGAGGCTCAGGCCGGCGGCTCGGCCGGCCGCCCGCCTGCGCGCCCTTGGCGGCCACGTCACCGAGCGGATGCGCCGGGCACTGCGTCTGGGCGTCCAGAAGGCCCTCGGAGTGGTACGATCCCACTACAAGGTCAACTTCGAGGCGCTGGTGGAGGGTTACGTCGTCCCCGAGGGTGTCGAGGACGAGGTGGCAATGGAGCGCGTGGACGCACTCGCTGCTGATGCCACAGGGTCGCTCGCTGAAGCTTTCGAAGAATTCCTCTTCCCGGACGCCGCTGACGCTGCTGCTCCTCCTGCCTGAAGACAGCTGGGCACTAGGCCCATTTTTATGTGTATCAGTACTCTGGCCTCGTGGCCTTTTGTGAATGAACAAGTTGTTTTTTGATGTAAACATTTGCTGAAATGAAGTCATTTGTTTATCACGCTTTTTGTTTCTCCTTCTTCCTGAGTAGATTCTAGTTAGGGGAGTTCGATTTTCGTGGGGGGCCTGCTGGGTTGGAGGCGAGAGAGAAGGGCCATATCCACGCGGCGTAGGCTATCTCTGGCTCGCACGCTCCTCCCGCTGGGCCGCCCGCGCCCTGTTCGAATCGTTGCTCGTAGTTGAAGTAGAAAACAAACTTAGCGCGTGTGAGTTGTTTCGTTTTTGCGCGAAAAATGGGACCACTTTGGGGGGGTGCCCCCCCCCCCCCCCGCAGTAGCCCCCGAGGGTAACTTGGGTTTCAGGGGAAAGCCGAGTTGCCCTTTTTATTAGACTTGAACCATTTACATAGTTGTTTACCAACTGGGGCTTTGGTCGTACGGTTTTTACAACAAAAATACTTGGAAATCCTAGCTAAGGGTAGAAGCGACGTAGCTGTTGGATGTTCCAAGCGTTGGTGAGCTCTTCACCGTCCTCATTGGCCAGCTTGTACGTGTCCGGCTTGAGTACCTTCACCACGACGTAGGGTCCCTCCCATGGGGGCGATAGCTTGTGGCGCCCTCGGTTGTCTTGACGTAGCCTTAGGACCAAATCCCCTTCACTAAAGTCCCGTCGACGTATCTTGCACGCTTGGTAGCGTCTTAGGGACTGTTGATACCTTGCGGAATGCATTAAGGCTACGAGGCGTGCCTCGTCCAGCTGATCCAGCGAGTCCTCGCGGGCTTGCTGGTTAGCATCCTCGTCGTAGCCTCGAATCCTGGGTGATCCGTATTCTAAGTCCGTGGGGAGGACGGCCTCCGCACCATGGACTAGGAAAAACGGGGTGAACCCGGTGGCTCTGCTCGGGGTGGTCCTTAGGCTCCACACAACTGCTGGTAGCTCTTGGAGCCATTTTCGTCCAGATTTGTTGAGCTGGTCGAAAATTCTAGGCTTGAGGCCCCGTAGGATCATGCCATTGGCACGCTCCACTTGGCCGTTGGTCTGTGGGTGTGCCACAGCCGCCCAATCCACGCGGATGTGGAATTTGTCGCGAACTCCAAAAACTTCCCCGCCCGTGAACCGGGACCCATTGTCGTGATGATGGAGTTTGGCACTCCAAAGCGGTAGACGATGTCGTTGAAGAATGTTACCGCCCGCTTCTCGCCCTTAGATTCGTGATGGGGCGCACCTCCACCCACTTGGAGAACTTGTCGATCGCGACCGGCAAGTGGGTGAAGCCCCCGGCGCCTTCCGCAGGGGCCCGACGATGTCCGGCCCCCACACGGCGAATGGCCATGTCACGGGGATGGTTTGCGGGGCATGGGCGGGCAAGTTGGACTTGCGGGGCGTAGAACTGGCACCCTTCGCAGGTGCGCACGATCTCACTGGCGTCCGTGACCGCGGTAGGCCAGTAAAAGCCCTGGCGGAACGCGTTGCCGACGAGGGTGCGGGGCGCGGCGTGGTGGCCACAGATCCCGGCGTGGATGTCCCGCAGGAGTTCGCGCCCTTCAGGGATGGGCACGCACCGCTGCAAGATGCCTGTTGACGGTTAATAATTGTATCAAAGTTCGTTCGTGACTCGCAAGCGTACAAGTCTCTCGTCGTAGTCAAGGGACCCTTCTTCCCTCGAGTGGTGAACCCAAGGTATCGAATCCGTGGAACAAATGTGTGACGCAAGAGTTGATCTAGTAAAGCCAAATAACTTCAATCTTTGGTAAAAGAGAAACCCTAATGCATCTAGATAAGAACACAAAACAAAGATAAATCTAATCTACTAAAGACCGGAGAAAACAAAGTAAGATTGGGTAGATAAACCGATCTAGAGGGATCGGGGTAAGCCTTTTGTTGAAGTTCCAAGCAAGAGAAGAAGTAGCAAATCGAATCTTAATAGAAGCCTCTTTAAATCGTGGTTTCCCGTCCAAATCCGAAAACATCCGCCTTTCGAGACCCCCGTTCTGTCACAACGTATCCCTATTCATGCGGGGAGCTTAGGGCGAGTCAAAAGACAAGTCGAGATTCTTTCGGAAGATCCGGCGTGTACCTCTAGCCACCGCGGCTACAAGAACACCCTATGTAATCTATCGCGCGAATAGAATTGGAATAAGCAAAGCCGATCGAAAAACGAAATCTTCGAGGAAACACTTGATCGCTAAGAAAAGATTCAACTTGATAATTCAACTATGACAATGATACATACACAAGATCACCACCGGGATCCTTCGTTGATCTTGCTTCTAGCTCCGGGAACTCCGACGTGGTCTTCCATGCAAGGTTCCCACGTCGGCTAGGGAAACCCTAGTCAACTAGCTCGACCCTCTCCTCTCCGACATGGTGTCCCTCTCTTCTCTGCTTCTCGGCGGCCGAAGACGAAATCTTCCCTCCGTGGCTCTCGGTCAGGGGACTATAAATAGCCCGATTGGCGGCTAGGGCAAAGGACGATGGATTTGGGCCCAAAATGGGCCTGGGCCGACCGGACTGGGCCGGCCGGCCTGGGCCCATTTAGGCCCAGCCCGTGGGCTCCTTTGCCCGACGTCGGTTCCCTTGCTTCCTGGATGTTTCCCCCTTCTGCATGTGGGTCCATGTCGTCGGTTTCTCTCCGAATTGGACTCAACTCCTTGTCTTGCAAGATTCAAGACTTTTCCGGTCGGGTCCCCGGAGTCCGTCGTCTTCTCGGATCAAGTCCCCGGCTTCTTGGAGTTAAGTTTGCTTCATTGCATGACTTGTTCAGGGCTTCAAGGTCTTGTCATGAGGTGCTTGATGAACTTATCCCGAAAGTCTTGCATTCAACACTAAATCCCTGCATAAACATTAAACTCCAAAAACGACATGCACACGCGAACTTGTTATACCACGGGGGTTAGTACCAATGGATAAGGTATAAAACTAATGCCAACACCGAAGGTAAACTCATGGCTAGGTTGACGGATTTTCACCGTCAACATCTCCCCCATGCTTAAACCTTGCTCGTCCTCGAGTAAGCCTTCGATGGATATCATGATTGCTAAACAATGTTTAAACTTTGCACTTGATTACACATGAGAAAACATAATGCTCTCAAAATTTTAATTCATTAAAGTTCCATAATGTACTAGCCTTCATCTCTACGGAGGGTAGATTCTTATTAAGCTTATCCCACAAGTATTAACATGCTCACAAAGTTTTAAATAGATCTCAGAATTTTTGAAATGAAGAACGAGATAAAGAAAAGCTAAACCAAATTCACAAATTTAAATCATCTCATGTATTTCTCAAGAACTCTCATCTCACTTGTCTCTCAAGCCTATATATTCTACTCCTTTCCCTCTCATATATATGTGGTAGGCTTTATATGGAGCTTTGGGAAAGTTTAGTCCTAACAAGATTTTATAAATGAGGTGTTGTCAAAACAAGACAAGCTTCTCATGGTCTTACCGAGACTCGTCAAAAAGGTCATTAGAAAATAATGTTAAATCAAGGAGGGGAAAGAGAAAAATACACACACTTTTAGATGAGTGGACATGTGCAAATGGCAAAGAGTGATCTCGAGGCACAAAAGAAGTCCTCGTTATCGGATTGCACATGGTTGGAAAATGAGAATGGATCTTTTTATCTTGAAGCCTTGAATGCACTCTTAGAGAACCGGGGAGTTCACTTTACGCACAAATATATTTTTTCTTTCTCATATTTCTCATTCTTTTCTTTCTTTCTTTCTTTCTTATATATATATATATATATATATATACATATATATATATATATATATATATATATTTTACCTTGAAAGTCATGAATACCGCTGGATTTTTTTCTTTCATCATTATATATTTTTTAAAATACTCCCTTTTGAACTCTAAAACTGCACCGTACCTACCTCCTCCCCCATGCTTAGACATTGCTCGTCCTCGAGCAAAGAGGCGAAAAATAAGGTAGGTACCGGAGATATTTTTCCTTAGAGAGATACTTGAAATCTTCAACGTTGGCACCGTCTTGCGATCTTCCTTGAATTGATGATCCATTCTCAACGATAGGTTGTGGTCAAGGAGGTAATCACAAAAAGATGATATTTGGTTTAAGGGTGGATATCCGGCGAAGTTTGTGAGATCACCGATGCGGGGATACACAATGCACGGATAAAAGGCTAGCAAAAAGATAGATACGCAAAAACGGAATGACCAGCTTCTTAGTCTCGGGCCAGAGAAATCATGGCCTGCAATGACGCACTCAAAAATAAATCTTGTACACTAAGGTTTATGCACTCAAAATATATAAGGCTTTGGATAGGTTGAGCAACACACAAGTGATATTTGTGACAAGATTAGCAATATTTTCGAGCATAAAAGACATCTTTAATCTATTCATAACTTGAGAGCACATAAAACACTATGGGTCTTTATTTTAATCATAACCTCCGCTGAAAATTAAGCTAGCATTTAAATAAATTCAGATCTGTATTTTTAAGAGAGCACTAGCTTAAACATGCATAAATCAATTACAAAGATAAACAAAGCTGCAATTATAATCATATATCATCATGGCACGATTTTTGTAACTTTTCCAATGATATAATCAAGGTGGTGTCTTTATTAATGATGACATCAAGTTGAAATACAAACTGAAAATAAACTAACATGCTTGCTGAAATTTAAATAAAAACAGAAAATACTACGCAAACACACATAAGCAAAAGCTGAAAATTACAGAGAAAAAGAAAAGAAAAGAAAACTAAAGTTCCTAAATCTTCTAGTCCTCCGCCGGTGGTTGATGTTGATGATCTTGATAAAAATACCCTTGCTCATAATATGATTGGACATTTCCTCCGACGAATTGATTTGGCTCCACAAGGTGAAGGCGTCCAAGTTCAAAGGCAATATTTGCGTTGCCTTCACCAAGTTGAGTTGCGTTAGCTTGGATGGCTGCGATGTTTTGAGCGTTTCTTGCAGCATACCCTCCAATAATGGCCATGCTTTGTTGTGGTTGGGGATGATGAGCGTAGGACTTCGCGAAGTTAGCGTTGGGCACAACATAATTTTGAGGGGGTACCGGTGCACCACCCCCCCATGCTTGCTCTTGTGCCCCCCCGTAATAACTTGGCGGAGGAGGGACCCCGCCGAATGGTTGCACATTGGGTTGTGCTCCACTCGCTTGTGCGGAGGATGTTCCCTCCTCTACGATTCTTCCTCTTTTGTTCTTCCTTGCAGGGACAAGTAATCCCTCTTCCAACCAATCTTTTCTCCCTTCATTGAAAAGCCTAAGCCTCTCATTGGGAAGAGGTAGGTTCACAATGGCCAACCGATAACCTCCTCTCTCATCTCCACTAATGTACTTGCCTTGCAAATACTCAACGCCGAGAGAGGTACCACGCAAAAGGTGGTCGGGGTTTCTTGCGATCCCCGGCCGCAAGGAAAAGGCCAACATGGAGAGGTAACACCCCGAACCAATATTACCCGCCCCCGATGTTGCTTCACAACACCAACGGTTGATCACGAGGTAAGAGGGGTCTATTGGCTGCCTGGCAATTAAAGCCGAGTATAGCCAATTCAACTCCGTGTCGGTCACCTTTGTTTCCTTCATCCTCCCCAATACCCTCTTGCACATCCAAGAGTGAAATATCCGGATAATGGGGTTGCGGATGCAATTGCGTTGTTGATGGGCTTCTCCGGAGATCATGTTCCAAAATCCCGCTAACATGCCGGGTGGCACGTCAACTTTCTCCGGAGCTCCCTTGTGGAATCCAAGTAGCTCCCTAACGTGCTCGTAGGGAACCACTTGTTGGACTCCCTCCAAACGGAATGACAAGCTTTGCACCCCATCATCATCAACGATGGGTGCAATAATCATCAAAATTTCCAAGGCGTAACCCAAATGGGTGTCCACCGATATTCCGTTGGAGAACTGCACCCATCCGAGGTGCCCCAACATATAGTATATGTCGGTGCCAAAACCCAAGGTGCAGAGTGCTTGGTCGTCGAACTCGACGTTGGGCACAAGCCTCTTCTCAAGATTAGAGAGCCTCTCCTCCTCCTCCGCCGACAAGATGATGAAGCCGTACGAAGAGTATGTCGGGGTGTAAGGAGGTGGCGCGGTTGAGCGGGACGATCGTCGTGGTGGCGCGGGTTGCTCCTCCGTGTGCCCACGAGGTTCGGTAAACCTCATGGAAGTGCTTCTTGCAGCCCTCATACCACCAAGGAGGAGAGCATCGTTCCTTCTCGGTGGTGCCGTATCCGTCTCCATGCTCCGGGGAGACTCGGAAACCAAGTGCCTCCTCGAAGACGTGGTTGATGACGGCTTGGACGACGACGAACTCTTCTTCTTGGAGAAGAGACTTATGGTCTTCTTCCACATGGTTGCTGCACTCTTTTTTCAACTAAAATTCCGGGTTGCAACCGGTAACTAGGCACTTAAACTTTTTGCTTCGGATGTGGACTTTGAGTGGATTAAGGATGTGGATTTTTTTTTTGAGCTATCAAGCTTGGGAAGGTTGGCTATGTCTACGGAGGTTTTGAGCACACAAACTTGAACACACAAACAAAGGAATGAGAGGGAAGCTTGCCTGCAGAAAACGGGAGCCGGGGGGGCTCCTTATGTAGGTGAGGCCGGCCTCAGTGCTCCTCCCCGTCTCGTCTTTCTTCCAGCACGATCATTTCACCTCTGCAACTTTCCTGCCCGCGTGCTCCATGAGTTGCACCGCCCAAACGCTCACGTCCACTCCTTGGTCCTTCCACTTGATACTTCATGTTTTGGGTCATGTCCATGCTCCCTAGCTCCACTTTCTTCACATGCCACCATGAAATTCCTACAAAGTTGATGCTTGCTGCCCACCATACTTGTCCTTTGCATGTGAAATTGGTGAAAGTTGATGAAAGGGAATCCAATGGTGCATGCATGATTACTAGATTGCCTCCATTTAGGTGTGTTTAGGGTTAAACACTCCTCTAATTCGAAATTTAAAATATTTTTCAGAGCCATGCAAGAGCTCGAACATAATTTTAGAGAAGTTTTTAAACCATTAAAAACAAATGCAAGTCGAAAATATTTTCTTTTTACGTCGATTTCGGTCTCACCGGTATAGTTTGCCTTCATTGGTTGAGAGCAGACATTTTCCCGCTTGATCATGGGGGCATAGGTTTAGGTTCTAATTTTGGCTAAATAAGAAAGATTTTGAATAAAACAAAATTAGAATAGGCTTAGAAAAATTCTAATCCTAGAGAAACCAAGGATATAGATTTTTAAAACCAACCAAAAGTTTTGATTTCTAGGTTCACGCGAGTTCTACCACGTGCTGAATTTTATTAACACTTAAACATAAATCGTGGCTCTACTCGTGTGGTTTTAGCATGAAAAATAAGTCAACCTCAGCACCATAATGAGGGTGAAAGGTTGAGTTAAGGTTCTGAAATTATTTGGTTGAGGTTTCTCGAAAAGAAAAGAATCAAACAAGCACATAGGAGGGTTCATGCAAAGGGTTTATGATAAAGCAAACATTCAATCAAGAATTATGTCTCTAATATTGTTCAACCACTTCTAAGTCTAATGTCTTTGCGTAATAAAACTCAAAAACTAAATTATTAAAAAGACTCAAAAAACCTGGAATCGGGTTGTCCTCCCGTAGCTTATTCTTGACTTGACGAAACGGGTTGCCTCCCGCCTAGCGCTTCGTTTATAGTCCATGGCTAGACTTCTTCACTTGATTACTTCGGATCAACGCTCTTTGTGGGCGTTGCAATCTTGGGTCCCCGCTTTGGCTTAGTCAATTTTTTTGGTCTTCACAGGCGGCTTTGTCCTTTGGTCTTGACGGATGCAACAACTTCCTTGTGGCTCGGCATCTCGAACTCCGGTCCTTCGGTCGTGATCTTCATGGTCTCTAGTGTGATCCTTCATCTCTCCCGAATGAGCTTGAGTAGCCTTCGCCGTCTTGGGACCTTGGAGTTGTCTCGGATATTCTTCTTCGTTACCCATCGGGCGCCCGGCAAGTTGTCCCGCTTGCGTCCAGCATCTTCATCACGATGAACACTTCACGTATAGAGCTTCCGACCTCCGTCACCTTGCCATCTAAATTCTTCAATATTTTCTCCATAGCCTCGAACTTAGTGACGGCGTCCTTGGACATGGTCGTACTCCACACACTCCTTGCATGAGGATCTTGCTTTGGCGGCCTTTAGGTGTTGAGCTTCTTTCTCCATCTCCATCTTCTCCATCCTCCTCTTAAGTAAACCGATATGCCACTCAAGAAATCCGACTCGTATGCATTCAGCTCTCGCAATCGTCATGCGGATAGTTGAGACTTTGATCTTGAACGGCCTCCCGGCGTCTTGAAGGTTTATGATAGGTAGATCAATGATGTCCGGGGTGCGCAGCGCTCCGGTGGTTGAGGTTGATCTTCCTTTGGACTTGGAGGTGGTGATTCCCTTGGAGATTTCGACGGTCCTTCGACTTCAACTTTTGAATCTAGAGTTTCCACCCCTTTAGCTTGTGTTGCATGCCACCTTTGCCTGTAAAGTTTTCCTGGATCATCCACAAAAAAAGTTTGGGTTTCTTGGAGAGGTAGCCAACCATCTCCGGTTAGGGTTAGCAATAAGCAAAGTATGCAAAAACTAGAAAGGAAAAATAAATCTATGAAAACTAGGGTTAGACAAACTAGATTAGATGTAATTTGAGGATGATCAAAGTTTAGTAGATGCAAAAAAGAAAAACAAAAAGAAAACTGAAAATTACAAAAAGGCAATAAAAAACCAAATCTTGATCACTTGTTCCCTGGCAACGGCGCCAGAAAAAGGGGCTTGTTGACGGTTAATAATTGTATCAAAGTTCGTTCGTGACTCGCAAGCGTACAAGTCTCCCGTCGTAGTCAAGGGACCCTTCTTCCCTCGAGTGGTGAACCCAAGGTATCGAATCCGTGGAACAAATGTGTGACGCAAGAGTTGATCTAGTAAAGCCAAATAACTTCAATCTTTGGTAAAAGAGAAACCCTAATGCATCTAGATAAGAACACAAAACAAAGATAAATCTAATCTACTAAAGACCGGAGAAAACAAAGTAAGATTGGGTAGATAAACCGATCTAGAGGGATCGGGGTAAGCCTTTTGTTGAAGTTCCAAGCAAGAGAAGAAGTAGCAAATCGAATCTTAATAGAAGCCTCTTTAAATCGTGGTTTCCCATCCAAATCCGAAAACATCCGCCTTTCGAGACCCCCGTTCTGTCACAACGTATCCCTATTCATGCGGGGACCTTAGGGCGAGTCAAAAGACAAGTCGAGATTCTTTCGGAAGATCCGGCGTGTACCTCTAGCCACCGCGGCTACAAGAACACCCTATGTAATCTATCGCGCGGATAGAATTGGAATAAGCAAAGCCGATCGAAAAACGAAATCTTCGAGGAAACACTTGATCGCTAAGAAAAGATTCAACTTGATAATTCAACTATGACAATGATACATACACAAGATCACCACCGGGATCCTTCCTTGATCTTGCTTCTAGCTCGGGAACTCCGACGTGGTCTTCCATGCAAGGTTCCCACGTCGGCTAGGGAAACCCTAGTCAACTAGCTCGACCCTCTCCTCTCCGACATGGTGTCCCTCTCTTCTCTCGCTTCTCGGCGGCCGAAGACGAAATCTTCCCTCCGTGGCTCTCGGTCGGGGGACTATAAATAGCCCGATTGGCGGCTAGGGCAAAGGACGACGGATTTGGGCCCAAAATGGGCACGGGCCGACCTCGGGACCGGCGGCCGGCTCGGGCCCATTTAGGCCCGGCCCCGTGGGCTCCTTTGCCCGACGTCGGTTCCCTTGCTTCCCGGATGTTTCCCCCTTCGCATGTGGGTCCATGTCGTCGGTTTCTCTCCGAAGTGGACTCAACTCCTTGTCTTGCAAGATTCGCGCACTTTTCCGGTCGGGTCCCCGGAGTCCGTCGTCTTCTCGGATCAAGTCCCCGCTTCTTGGAGTTAAGTTTGCTTCATTGCATGACTTGTTCAGGGCTTCAAGGTCTTCTCATGAGGTGCTTGATGAACTTATCCCGAAAGTCTTGCATTCAACACTAAATCCCTGCATAAACATTAAACTCCAAAAACGACATGCACACGTGAACTTGTTATACCACGGGGGTTAGTACCAATGGATAAGGTATAAAACTAATGCCAACACCGAAGGTAAACTCATGGCTAGGTTGACGGATTTTCACCGTCAACAATGCCAGAGGCGGCGCGCTTGTACAGCTCGACGTCAACGAGGGCAAAAGACTTGGCCATCCTGGCGATGCGCCTGGCCGCGGCCCGGTCCGCGGGGAGTTCCCCTCGAGCGATCCGGGCGATGTATTTTTCGCGCCAGTCCTCTTGGGTAGGGGCCGGCTCGATGTCCATCACGTCGGCCTCGTGGGAGCCGTACCCCTCGAGGAGGGAGAGCACGTACGCCTCGTTCGAGGGGTCCTCGTCCATGGGTTCCGCACCCTCTAGGTTCGAGGGAGCCCCCGAGGGTTCAGCGTGACTCGAGGGGCGGGGCTCGAAGACGACCGAGGGTTGAGCGACGTCGCGCGCGAAAACGTTCGGGGGAACGGTGATCCGCCCGGACGCAATCTTGGCCAGTTCATCTGCCTCCTCGTTGTACCGGCGGGGCACATGGTTGAGCTCGATGCCATAGAACCTGTCCTCGAGGGCTCGCACGGCTTTGCAGTAGGCCTCCATCTTGTCGTCGTGGCAGCTTGCGTTCTTCATGACCTGATCGATCACGAGCTGCCAGTCCCCCCCGCACGTCGAGGCGCTTGACGCCTAACTCAATGGCGATTTTGAGGCCGCTGAGGAGGGCCTCGTATTCAGCCATATTGTTTGACGCGGGGAAGTGAAGGCGCACCGCGTACCGCATGTGTTCCCCGAGGGGTGACACGAAGAGCAGGCCCGCGCCCGCTCCTGTTTTCATTACCGAGACGTCAAAGAACAGAGTCCAGCACTCCGCTTGGATCTGCGGCGGTGGTAGCTGTGTATCCGTCAACTCAGCGATGAAATCAGCCAAAATTTGGGATTTGACAGCCTTGCGCGGGGCGTAGGCGAGCGTCTCGCCCATCAGTTCTACGGACCACTTGGCGATCCTTCCCGCGGCATCGGGGTTGCGGATGATCTCTCCCAGTGGGAAGGAGGAAACCACCGTGACGGGGTGGGCCTCGAAGTAGTGGCGGAGCTTGCGCCGCGCAAGGACTACCGCGTACAGCAACTTCTGGACCTGGGGGTAGCGCGTCTTCGTGTCTGACAGGACCTCGCTGATGTAGTAGACCGGCCGTTGTACAGGCAGGGCGTGCCCTTCCTCCGTGCGCTCCACGACGATCACAGTGCTGACCACGTGGGTGGTTGCGGCCACGTAGAGCTGCAGGGGTTCGCCATCTTGCGGCGGCGTGAGGATCGGGGCGTGCGTTAGAGACGCCTTCAGCTTGTTGAGCGCATCCTGGGCCTCGGTGGTCCAGGAGAAGCGCTCGTGCTTCTTAAGTAGGCGGTAGAGGGGCAGGCCCTTCTCACCGAGCCGCGAGATGAAGCGGCTCAAGGCGGCGAGGCACCCCAGCACCTTCTGCACCCATTTGAGGTCCCGGATCGGACCCATTCGTTCGAGGGCCGCAACCTTTTCAGGGTTGGTCTCGATTCCCCACTGGGAGACAATGTATCCCAGGAGCATGCCTCGCGGCACTCCAAAGACACATTTTTCGGGGTTTAACTTGACCCCATTGGCCCGTAGGCAGTTGAACGCGACGCCAAGGTCGCCTACCAGGTTGTCTGCCTTCCTGGTCTTTACGACGATGTCGTCCACGTATGCTTCGACCGTCCGCCCGATGTGATCCCCAAAAACGTGCTGCATGCAACGCTGGTATGTTGCACCCGCGTTTACGAGGCCAAACGGCATCGTGACGTAGCGAACGTCCCGAACGGTGTGATGAACGAAGTCGCGAGCGGGTCGGACTCCTTCATCTTTATTTGGTGGTACCGGAGTAAGCATCAAGGAAGCAAAGCAATTCACACCCAGCCGTTGAATCGACGATTTGATCAATGCGTGGCAAAGGAAAAGGAACTTTAGGACATGCTTTATTAAGACTAGTGTAGTCTATACACATCCGCCACTTCCCATTATTTTTCTTTACAAGCACGGGGTTTGCTAGCCACGTTGGGTGGAACACCTCCTTGATGAATCCGGCCTCGAGAAGCTTCCGCAGCTCCGCTCCGATTGCCCGTCGCCGCTCCTCGTCGATGCGGCGCGGCCGTTCTTTGCACGGCGCGGGCGTTTGGCAGGATGTCAAGGGAGTGCTCGGCGACTTCCCTCGGGATGCCTGGCATATCCGAGGGGCTCCACGCGAAGATGTCGGCGTTGGCGCGGAGGAAGTCGACGAGCACCACTTCCTATTTGGGGTCGAGGGTGGAGCTGACCCTCAACGTCTTGCCCTCGGGGGCTGAAAGGTCGAGGGGGACCCCCTTGGTCTGCTCCACGGCCTCGAAGGTGCCGGCGTGCTTGGCGGCGGAGTCGAGGTCTTCGTTGACCATCTTCTCCAACGTGTTCACCAGCGCTTCATCCAGCGCCAGTGCCTCTGCGTGCTCCACGCACTCGACGTCGCGGTCAAACGCGTGCTCGATGGATGAGGCGACGGTGATGACGCCGTTCGGTCCCGGCATCTTCATCTTCAAGTAAGTATAATTGGGGACCGCCATGAATTTGGCGTAACAGGGTCGCCCAAGTATAGCGTGGTAGGCCCCTTGAACCCCACCACCTCGAAGGTGAGGATCTCCTTGCGGAAGTTCTTCGGGGTGCCAAACCAAACTGGCAGGTCGATCTGCCCAAGGGGCTGGACCTGCTTGTCGGGCGCGATGCCGTGGAACGGCTTCGTGCTGGGCCGCAGCTGGTCCAACCCGATCCCCATGAGGCGCAACGTATGCGCGTAGAAGATGTTGAGGTCGCCGCCTCCGTCCATGAGGACCTTCGAGAACCGGGCGTTCCCGATGATGGGGTCGACCACCAGCGGGTACTGGCCCGGGTTGGGGACGCGGTTCGGGTGGTCCTCCCGGCTGAAGGTGATAGCGTCCTCTGACCAATTGAGGAAGGACGGAGGCGCCTTCTCCGCGGTGAGGACCTCGTGCCGCTCCTTCTTGCGCTGGCGGGTCGACATGTCGACGGTGGGCCCCCCAAAGATGAGGAACACGTTTTCCACGGCGGGGAAACCGCCGGCGTCACCATCTCCCCCGTCTTTCTTGGCCTCTGCCTCCTTCGCGGCGGCGCGGCCATAGAACTTCTTGAGCATGTCGCACTGCTCATGGGTGTGGTTTTCGGGGTCTTGTGATACGGACATGGCTTTTTCGGATGTCGTCGAACACCCCCGACCTCGAGGGGCCGGTCGAGGGCCCCGTCGAGCCGGGTCAACGGCCGAGGGCCTCGGCATTACCGCCGTCGCGCCCCGCTCGCGCGCCTCGCGGCGCGGCTTCTTTCCCCTTCTTGCCCCGCTTGTCGTTGCGGTGGGGGCTCCCCGGACCTTTGCCGCCCTCCGCGGGCGCGTCCTCCGAGCGCTTGCCCTTCTTGCCGTCGAAGATCGCCCCCACGGCCTCCTCTCCTGAGGCGAAGCTGGTGGCGATGTCGAACAGCTCGTTGGAGTCCGCGGGCGGGCTGCGTCCCAGCTCCCGCACGAGGTCCCGGCACATGGTACCCTCGAGGAAGGCATGCACGATCTCAGACTGCGCCACGCTGGGGAGCTCCGTGCAGCGCTTGGAGAAGCGCCGTATGAAGTCCCGCAGTGATTCGCCGGGCTTCTGCGTGCAGGAGCGCAGGTCCCAGGAATTCCCAGGGCGCACGTATGTGCCCTGGAAATTGCCCACGAACATGCGGACCAGATCGTCCCAGTTGTGGATTTGGCTGGCGGGCAGGTGCTCGAGCCATGTCCGGGCCGCATCGCCAAGGTGCAGGGGCAAGTTGCGGATGATGAATTCATCGCTGGTCGCCCCGCCCAGCTGGCAAGCCAAGCGGTAGTCGTTGAGCCACACGCGGGGATCCGTCTCCTTGTTGTATTTGACAATGGTCGAGGGTTGGCGGAAGCGTTGGGGGAAGGCTGCTGTGCGGATCTCCCGGCTGAACACCCGGGTCCCCGGGGGTTCCGGCGTCGGGGAGCGGTCCTCACCGTTGTCGTAGCGCCCGCCCCGTCGAGGGTGGTAGCCCACCGCTGCTCGCGCGTCCGCCTTGCTCGTGCGGCGAGTGTTGATGACGTTGCGGGTGTCACCGTCGAGGGCTCTGCGCGTGTCAAGGAGTCGTTCCCTGGCCGGTGCGTGTCCTGAGTTGGCGGGATGCTCCGCCGCCCCTCCCGCGTGGACTGAGGGTTCGCCCCCTTGTGCGGCCCCGTCGCCCCGCGCATCCCCCTGTTGGCGGATGCGCGAGGCCGAGCTCTCGCCCTGCTGGACGGCCGCTTGCTCGATGAGCGTCTGCACCTCGCGGTGCAGATCTCGTGCCTCGGGAGTCGAGGGCGCCGGCATGGCCCGTAGCAGTGTTGCGGCGGCAACGAGCTTCTGACTTGCCCGCGGCAGTACGTCAGGGTTGACGGCGTTGATGCAGTCGTGAGCCCCGTCCGCCGGTTCCCGCGCGCGTTCGCCGCGCGCGGAGGCTTCCCCTGCCATTGAGGCGCGGAGCAGCCGCACCGTTCGGTATTCCTCCACCAGCTTGGCCTCGAGCTCGCGGGCTTGGGCCACCGCGCGTCGGCATCGGCCCCGGCGAGAGCGCTTGGCCCCGCGGCCGGGCGCGTGGCGACCCCCTGGGGCGGGCGTGACTTCCCCGTCTCCGGCGCCCACCGCGCCGGCGGCATTGGCTGGGTCGTTGGTGATGACTGCGTAGCACTCTCGCGCAGGGTCGTAACTCCCGGTGCTGGAGTCGTCGGAGGAGCCGAACCAGTAATCCGTAGCGTCGAGAAAACGCCGGAACATGACCGGGTCCGGCACGCCGGAGAAGTCCCATTCTGTGTAGCCGTGGCGGTTGGCGGGCGGCAGCGCATCGAGGGAGCCCAGGGACGACTCGTCAGCCACTGAGGCGCCGGGATCCCTGGCGACGAGGATGTGGCGGCCAGGCGGGACCCTGCTGTTGACGGTTAATAATTGTATCAAAGTTCGTTGGTGACTCGCAAGCGTACAAGTCTCCCGTCGTAGTCAAGGGACCCTTCTTCCCTCGAGTGGTGAACCCAAGGTATCGAATCCGTGGAACAAATGTGTGACGCAAGACTTAATCTATTAAAGCCAAGTAATCTTCAATCTTCGATAAAAGACCTAATGCATCTAAGTAAAAGACACAAAACGGATCTAATCTACTAAAAACCGGAGAAAACAAAGTAAGATTGGGTAGATAAACCGATCTAGAGGGATCGGGGTAAGCCTTTTGTTGAAGTTCCAAGCAAGAGAAGAAGTAGCAAATCGAATCTTAATAAAAGCCTCTTTAAATCGTGGTTTCCCGTCCAAATCCGAAAACATCCGCCTTTCGAGACCCCCGTTCTCGTCACAACGTATCCCTATTCATGCGGGGAGCTTAGGGCGAGTCAAAAGACAAGTCGAGATTCTCTCGGAAGATCCGGCGTGTACCTCTAGCCACCGCGGCTACAAGAACACCCTATGTAATCTATCGTACGAATAGAATTGGAATAAGCAAAGCCGATCGAAAAACGAAATCTTCGAGGAAACACTTGATCGCTGGGAAAAGATTCAACTTGATAATTCAACTATAACAATGATACATACACAAGATCACCACCGAGATCCTTCCTTGATCTTGCTTCTAGCTCCGGGAACTCCGACGTGGTCTTCCTTGCAAGGTTCCCACGTCGGCTAGGGAAACCCTAGTCAACTAGCTCGACCCTCTCCTCTCCGAGATGGTGTCCTCTCTTCTCTGCTTCTCGGCGGCGAAGACGAAATCTTCTCTGCGTGGCTCTCGGTCAGGGGACTATAAATAGCCCGATTGGCGGCTAGGGCAAAGGACGACGGATTTGGGCCCAAAATGGGCCTGGGCCGACCGGACTGCGCCGGCCGGCCCGGGCCCAGTCAGGCCCGCCCCGTGGGCTCCTTTGCCCGACGTCGGTTCCCTTGCTTCCTGGATGTTTCCCCCTTCTGCATGTGGGTCCATGTCGTCGGTTTCTCTCCGAATTGGACTCAACTCCTTGTCTTGCAAGATTCGGCACTTTTACGGTCGAGTCCACCGGAGTCCGTCGTCTTCTCGGATCAAGTCCCCGCTTCTTGGAGTTAAGTTTGCTTCATTGCATGACTTGTTCGGGGGCTTCAAGGTCTTGTCATGAGGTGCTTGATGAACTTATCCCGAAAGTCTTGCATTCAACACTAAATCCCTGCATAAACATTAAACTCCAAAAACGACATGCACACGTGAACTTGTTACACCACGGGGGTTAGTACCAATGGATAAGGTATAAAACTAATGCCAACACCGAAGGTAAACTCATGGCTAGGTTGACGGATTTTCACCGTCAACATCTCTCCCATGCTTAAACCTTGCTCGTCCTCGAGTAAGCCTTCGATGGATATCATCATTGCTAAACAATGTTTAAACTTTGCACTTGATTACACATGAGAAAACATAATGCTCTCAAAATTTTAATTCATTAAAGTTCCATAATGCACTAGCCTTCATCTCTACGGAGGGGTAGATTCTTATTAAGCTTATCCCACAAGTATTAACATGCTCACAAAGTTTTAAATAGATCTCAGAATTTTTGAAATGAAGAACGAGATAAGAAAAGCTAAACCAAATTCACAAATTTAAATCATCTCGTGTATTGCTCATAAACTCTCATCTCACTTGTCTCTCAAGCCTATATATTCTACTCCTTTCTCTCTCATATATATGTGGTAGGCTTTATATGGAGCTTTGGGAAAGTTTAGTCCTAACAAGATTTTATAAATGAGGTGTTGTCAAAACAAGACAAGCTTCTCATGGTCTTACCAAGACTCGTCAAAAAGGTCATTGGAAAATAATGTTAAATCAAGGAGGGGAAAGAGAAAAATACACACACTTTAGATGAGTGGACATGTGCAAATGGCAAAGAGTGATCCCGAGGCACAAAAGAAGTCCTCGTTATCGGATTGCACATGGTTGGAAAATAAGAATGGATCTTTTTATCTTGAAGCCTTGAATGCACTCTTAGAGAACCGGGGAGTTCACTTTACGCACAAATATATTTTTTTCTCTTTCTCATATTTCTCATTCTTTTCTTTCTTTCTTTCTTTCTTTCTTATATATATATATTTTTTACCTTGAAAGTCATGAATACCGCTGGATTTTTTTTTTCTTTCATCATTATATATTTTTTTTAAATACTCCCTTTTGTACTCTAAAACTGCACCGTACCTACCTCCTCCCCCATGCTTAGACGTTGCTCGTCCTCGAGCAAAGAGGCGAAAAATAAGGTAGGTATCGGAGATATTTTTCCTTGGAGAGATACTTGAAATCTTCAACGTTGGCACCGTCTTGCGATCTTCCTTGAATTGATGATCCATTCTCAACGATAGGTTGTGGTCAAGGAGGTAATCACAAAAGATGATATTTGGTTTGAGGGTGGATATCCGGCGAAGTTTGTGAGATCACCGATGCGGGGATACACAATGCACGGATAAAAGGCTAGCAAAAAGATAGATACGCAAAAACGGAATGACCAGCTTCTTAGTCTCGGGCCAGAGAAATCATGGCCTGCAATAACTCACTCAAAAATAAATTTTGTACACTAAGGTTTATGCACTCAAATATATATAAGGCTTTGGATAGGTTGAGCAACACACAAGTGATATTTGTGACAAGGTTAGCAATATTTTTGAGCATAAAAGACATCTTTAATCTATTCATAACTTGAGAGCACATAAAACACTATGGGTCTTTATTTTAATCATAACCTCCGCTGAAAATTAAGCTAGTATTTAAATAAATTCAGATCTGTATTTTTAAGAGAGCACTAGCTTAAACATGCATAAATCAATTACAAAGATGAACAAAGCTGCAATTTTAATCATATATCATCATGGCACAAATTTTGTAACTTTTCCAATGATATAATCAAGGTGGTGACTTTATTAATGGTGACATCAAGTTGAAATACAATCTGAAAATAAACAAACATGCTTGCTGAAATTTAAATAAAAACAGGAAATACTACGCAAACACACATAAGCAAAAGCTGAAAATTACAGAGAAAAAGAAAAGAAAAGAAAACTAAAGTTCCTAAATCTTCTAGTCCTCCGCCGGTGGTTGATGTTGATAGTCTTGATAATAATACCCTTGCTCATAATATGGTTGGACACTTCCTCCGACGAATTGATTTGGCTCCACAAGGTGAAGGCGTCCAAGTTCAAAGGCAATATTTGCGTTGCCTTCACCGAGTTGAGCTGCGTTAGCTTGGATGGCTGCGATGTTTTGAGCATTTCTTGCAGCATACCCTCCAATAATGGCCATGCTTTGTTGTGGTTGGGGATGATGAGCGTAGGACTCCGCAAAGTTAGCGTTGGGCACAACATAATTTTGTGGGGGTACCGGTGCACCACCCCCCCATGCTTGCTCTTGTGGCCCTCCGTAATAACTTGGCGGAGGAGGGACTCCGCCGAATGGTTGCACATTGGGTTGTGCTTCACTCGCTTGTGCGGAGGATGTTCCCTCCTCTACGATCCTTCCTCTTTTGTTCTTCCTTGCAGGGACAAGTAGTCCCTCTTCCAACCAATCTTCCCTTCCTTCGGTGAAAAGCCTAAGCCTCTCATTCGGAAGGGGTAGGTTCACTATGGCCAACCGATAACCTCCTCTCTCATCTCCACTAATGTACTTGCCTTGCCGCAAGTACTCAAAACCGAGAGAGGTACCACGCAAAAGGTGAGCGGGGTTTCTTGCGATCCCCGGCCGCAAGGAAAAGGCCAACATGGAGAGGTAACACCCCGAACCAATATTACCCGCCCCCGATGTTGCTTCCCAACACCAACGGTTGATCATGAGGTAGGAGGGGTCAATTGGCTGCCTGGCAATTAAAGCCGAGTATAGCCAATTCAACTCCGTGTCGGTCACCTTTGTTTCCTTCATCCTCCCCAATACCTTCTTGCACATCCAAGAGTGAAATATCCGGATAATGGGGTTGCGGATGCAATTGCGTTGTTGATGGGCTTCTCCGGAGATCATATTCCAAAATCCCGCCAACATGCCGGGTGGCACGTCAACTTTCTCCGGAGCTCCCTTGTGGAATCCAAGCAGCTCCCTTACGTGCTCGTAGGGAACCACTTGCTCGATTCCCTCCAAACGGAATGACAAGCTTTGCACCCCATCATCATCAACGATGGGTGCAATAGTCATCAAAATTTCCAAGGCGTAACCCAAATGGGTGTCCACCGATATTCCGTTGGAGAACTGCACCCATCCGAGGTGCCCCAACATATTGTATATGTCGGTGCAAAAACCCAAGGTGTAGAGTGCTTGGTCGTCGAACTCGACGTTCGGCACAAGCCTCTTCTCAAGATTGGCGAGCCTCTCCTCCTCCTCCGCCGACAAGATGATGAAGCCATACGAAGATTGTGTCGGGGTGTAAGGAGGTGGTGCGGTTGAGCGAGTCGATCGTCGTGGTGGCGCGGGCTGCTCCTCCGTGTGCCCACGAGGTTCGGTGAACCTCATGGAAGTGCTTCTCGCAGCCCTCATACCACCAAGGAGGAGAGCGTCGTTCCTCCTCGGTGGTGCCGTGTCCGTCTCCATGCTCGGGGAGACTCGGAAACCGAGTGCCTCCTCGAAGACGTGGTTGATGACGGCTTGGATGACGACGAACTCTTCTTCTTAGAGAAGAGACTTGTGGTCTTCTTCCACATGGTTGCTGCATTCTTTCTTCAACTAAAATTCCGGGTTGCAACCGGTAAACTAGGCACTTAAACTCTTTGCTTCGGATGTGGACTTTGAGTGGATTAAGGATGTGGATTTTTCTTGAGCTATCAAGCTTGGGATGGTTGGCTAAGTCTACGGAGGTTCGAGCACACAAACTTGAACACACAAACAAGGGAAGGAGAGGGAAGCTTGCACCGTAGAAAACGGGCGCCGGGGGGCTCCTTATATAGGGCGGGCCGGCCGGCGGGCCGGCCGGCCCGGGGCTCCCTCCGGCTCCTCCTCGGCGCGTCTTTCTCCCGGCCACGATCATTTCGCCTCGCAACTTTCCCCGCCCGCGTGCTCCACGAGTTGCACCGCCCAAACGCTCTCGTCCACTCCTTTTCTTGAATTATTGGTCCTCCCACTTGATGCTTCATGCTTTGGGTCATGTCCATGCTCCCTAGCTCCACTTGCTTCACATGCCACCATGAAAATCCTGCAAAGTTGATGCTTGCTGCCCACCATGCTTGTCCTTTGCATGTGGAATTGGTGAAAGTTGATAAAAGGGAATCCAATGGTGCATGCATGATTAATTCAAACTAGTTGCCTCCATTTAGGTGTGTTTAAGGTTAAGCACTCCTCTAATTCGAAATTTAAAATATTTTTCAGAGCCATGCAAGAGCTCAAGCATAATTTTAGAGAAGTTTTTAAACCATTAAAAACAAATGTAAGTCGAAAATATTTTTCGACTACGTCGATTTCGGTCTTACCGCTATAGTTTGCTTTCATCGGTTGAGAGCGAACGTTTTCCCGGCTTGATCATGGAGGCATAGGTTTAGGTTCTAATTTTGGCTAAATAAGAAAGATTTTGAATAAAACAAAATTAGAATAGGCTTAGAAAAATTCTAATCCTAGGGAAACCAAGGATAAAGATTTTTAAAACCAACCAAAAGCTTTGATTTCTAGGTTCACGCGAGTCCTACAACGTGCTGAATTTTGTTAACACTTAAACATAAATCGTGGCTCTACTCGTGTGGTTTTAGCATGAAAAATAAGTCAACCTCAGCACCATAATGAGGGTGAAAGGTTGAGTTAAGGTTCTGAAATTATTTGGTTGGGGGGTTTCTCGAAAAGAAAAGAATCAAACAAGCACATAGGAGGGTTCATGCAAAGGGTTTATGATAAAGCAAACATTCAATCAAGAATTATGTCTCTAATATTGTTCAACCACTTCTAAGTCTAATGTCTTTGCGTAGTAAAACTCAAAAACTAAATTATTAAAAATACTCGAAAAAACCTGGAATCGGGTTGTCCTCCCGGTAGCTTATTCTTGACTCGACGAAACGGGTTGCCTCCCGCCTAGCGCTTCGTTTATAGTCTATAGCTAGACTTCTTCACTTGATTACTCCGGATCAACGCTCTTTGTGGGCGTTGCAATCTTGGGTACCCACTTCCGCACCATCTTGGGCGCGGGCTTGTCTTTTGGCTTGGCTGGCTTAATCGTTTTTTTGGTCTTCACAGGCGGCTTCTCTTCCTTTGTCTTGACGGATGCAACACCTTCTTTGATTTTCGTTACGTTCACTTTTTTCGGCTCCTTCTTCTTTTCAGTCCCTCCGTTTGTTTTGGTTCTCCCTTCACTCCAATCATGTTGCATGCCTCAATTCTTGGACGGAACTTGAAGGAACTCCTCTCTCCGTTGATATCGAACATGATCTCCCCCTTGCCAACATCAATAGTAGCTCCCACGGTCTTGAGGAACGGCCTCCCTAGGATGAGCGGCGGCTTCTCCCTCTCTCCCATCTCGAGCACAACGAAGTCGACGGGGATGAAGTGGTGTCCAATCTTCACGGGTACATCTTCAGCAATGCCCAAGGGATAGCGAATGGAGTTGTCACCCAACTCCAAACATATTCCCGTAGGCTCCATCGGTAGGCGTAGCTTCTCGAACACATCCCTCGGCATGACACTCACACTAGCTCCAAGGTCACATAACGCCTTCTCGAAGTTGAAAGAACCAACTGAACATGGAATTGTAGGGCACCCGGGGTCTTTTTGCTTCTCTAGCCCATAAGCAATAGCTGCACTACACTCCTCGGACATCTTGACATGATCTACCCCGAGTGTTGCTATCTCATATTTATTTGCAAGTATGTCTTTAAAGTAACAAGAATATGTAGGCACTTGTAGGGCATCTAGTAATGGCATGTTGATGCTAAGTCTACGCACAACTTCCACAAACTTCTCAAAGTGGTTGTCAAGTTTACCTCGGAAGTAGCGTGGCTTGAGTTGCGGTATCCTCGTGTCTTCCTCCGGCATCTCGAATTCGGGTTCCTTGGTGACGATCCCCGTAACCTTCTCTTTAGCAACTCCTTCCACCTCGGTGGACGGTTTAAGCTTCCTTGCTCCCGCGGAACGTTCCGGATCTTCGGTCTCCTTCCCCGAACGCGTTTGAATGGCCTTCGCCGATTCGGGACATTTGGGTTGTCCCGGAAGCTTCCCTTCATCATTAGTGAGGCTCCCCGCAAGTTGTCCAACTTGCGTCTCGAGCATCTTCATCATGTTGAGCACTAGATGATTGGAACTTCCGACCTCCGTCACTTTGCTATCGATGTTCTCCAACACCTTGTCTATGGTCTTGAACTTGGTGACGGTGTCCTTGTTGATCTTAGCTTGCTCGTCCATGAACTCCTTCAATTGTATCCGAAGTGGAACCACGTTAGGAATAGATGAGCTTGCATTAAATTGAGGCCTACCTTGCCCGTAGCGGAAGTTCAGCAGCTCTCCCTTCCTCATGTAGTCGAGCACTTTGGCTTCCTCCGGACAATCTTTGCGGACATGGCCATACTCTCCACATTCTTCGCATGTGGACCTTGCTTCGGCGGCCTTCAAGTCTTGAGCCTCTTTCTTTTCCATCTCCATCTTCTCCAACCTTCTCATGAGCGAGTCGATCTTGCCTTCAAGTATGTCTTCCTTCTCCACTTGCAAGACTCCTTTGACGTTCCCCATGGGTTGAGCCGGATGTAGGCGCCCGGATGACGCCCACGTGTCATTATCCGCAACCTTCTTGAATAGCGTGAAAGCTTCCGTCGGTGTAAGCTCGATGATAGATCCTCCCGCTGATGCATCGATGATCGTCCTTGACGCCATGGTGAGTCCTTGATAGAACTTTTGCACGAGGTCTTCTTTCGGGAACTTGTGATGTGGAACCTCCCGGGTGTACTCGTTGAAGCGCTCGAATGCCTCCGAGATAGTTTCTGTAGGATATTGAACAAAGGTGGCAATCTTATTACGCAAGCTTTGAGTTTTACCCGGTGAGTAGTATTCCTTCATGAAAGCCTTCATCAACGTGTTCCAATTTTGCACCGTCTCCGCCGGTTGAGAGTGGAACCATTGCAAAGCCTTCCCGAGTAGTGAAAACGGAAAAAGCCTTGCCCTCATCTGATCTTGAGTCACCCCATCCATGTTGAAAGTCTGACATAGTTGAATGAATGCTTGGAGGTGAAGGTTCGGATCCTCTTTGCCGGTGAAGGGTGAATGTTGCACCATGCGGATTGTTGAGGTCTTGATCTCGAACGGTCTTCCGATCTCCTCGAGGTTCAAGATTGGCAGGTCGAAGATGTCTGGGGTGCATAGCTCCCCGATCTTGCGTTCTTCCGGTGGTTGGTCACCCATTGGTGGAGGTCGATTCTCCCGCGGACTTTGAGGTGGTGAATTCTTCGGAGATTCCTGCGATCCTTTGTCTTCCGACTCCGAATCTACAAAATCCAGCTTTTTAGCTTGATGTGCTTCGCGTCTCCTTAGCCCTCGTAAAGTTTTTGGATCATCCACAAAATTATTGGGTTTGTTGGAGAGGTAGCCGTCCATCTCTGTTAGGGTTAGCAATAAACAAAGTATGCAAAAAAAAACTAGAAAACAAAACAAATCTATAAAGACTAGAGTTAGACAAACTAGATTAGATGTATTTTGAGGATGATCAAAATTTAGTAGATGCAAAAATAAAACAAAATCAGTACTGAAAATTACAAAAAAAAGCAATAAAAAATCAAATCTTGATCACTTGTTCCCCGGCAACGGCGCCAGAAAAAGGGGCTTGTTGACGGTTAATAATTGTATCAAAGTTCGTTCGTGACTCGCAAGCGTACAAGTCTCCCGTCATAGTCAAGGGACCCTTCTTCCCTCGAGTGGTGAACCCAAGGTATCGAATCCGTGGAACAAATGTGTGACGCAAGACTTAATCTATTAAAGCCAAGTAATCTTCAATCTTCGATAAAAGACCTAATGCATCTAAGTAAAAGACACAAAACAGATCTAATCTACTAAAAACCGGAGAAAACAAAGTAAGATTGGGTAGATAAACCGATCTAGAGGGATCGGGGTAAGCCTTTTGTTGAAGTTCCAAGCAAGAGAAGAAGTAGCAAATCGAATCTTAATAAAAGCCTCTTTAAATCGTGGTTTCCCGTCCAAATCCGAAAACATCCGCCTTTCGAGACCCCCGTTCTGTCACAACGTATCCCTATTCATGCGGGGAGCTTAGGGCGAGTCAAAAGACAAGTCGAGATTCTCTCGGAAGATCCGGCGTGTACCTCTAGCCACCGCGGCTACAAGAACACCCTATGTAATCTATCGTACGAATAGAATTGGAATAAGCAAAGCCGATCGAAAAACGAAATCTTCGAGGAAACACTTGATCGCTGGGAAAAGATTCAACTTGATAATTCAACTATAACAATGATACATACACAAGATCACCACCGGGATCCTTCCTTGATCTTGCTTCTAGCTCCGGGAACTCCGACGTGGTCTTCCGTGCAAGGTTCCCACGTCGGCTAGGGAAACCCTAGTCAACTAGCTCGACCCTCTCCTCTCCGAGATGGTGTCCTTGCTTCCTGGATGTTTCCCCCTTCTGCATGTGGGTCCATGTCGTCGGTTTCTCTCCGAATTGGACTCAACTCCTTGTCTTGCAAGATTCAGCACTTTTCTGGTCAGGTCCCTGGAGTCTGTCGTCTTCTCGGATCAAGTCCCCGGCTTCTTGGAGTTAAGTTTGCTTCATTGCATGACTTGTTCAGGGCTTCAAGGTCTTGTCATGAGGTGCTTGATGAACTTATCCCGAAAGTCTTGCATTCAACACTAAATCCCTGCATAAACATTAAACTCCAAAAACGACATGCACACGTGAACTTGTTATACCACGGGGGTTAGTACCAATGGATAAGGTATAAAACTAATGCCAACACCGAAGGTAAACTCATGGCTAGGTTGACGGATTTTCACCGTCAACACCTGCGCATCGTGGTGCTGACGTTGTTGTTGTAGGCCGACGTGGCGCCACGCAACCCGATGGGAATGCGCGGGCCGGAGACCGCGCGCTGTCCCGCTGGGGCGGTGGCGGTCGTCGTGATGGTGGGCGCGCCGTGCCGAGAGGTAGCGCGCTCGGCCTGTCGTCGCACCGACCGCGCCCGGCGCGAGCGCCGTCCAAAGCGACGACGGCGTCGTGGCGTCGACGGGCCCGCGGCATCCGTGCCCGCGGGCGCTCGCGCCGTGGTGGTGCGTGCGGCGGAGGCCAGAGCTGACCTGGCCTGGCGCCGCGCGCGGAGCTCCTCACGGTTGGTGAGGCGCATGAGATAGCCGTTCCCCGTGGCCTGAAAGTTCAGGTCCCCGAAGCGAATTTCAAACCCGGCTGGGAGGGGGTCCGAGCTACCCATGCAGTAGTGTGTACCACGGTACTCAGTGCGGATCACCATGGAGGGAGTTGACGGAATGACCTTAGGCGCTCGATTGCCCCACGGTGGGCGCCAACTGTCGGTGCGGAATATGGTCCCGACACTAACCAGTAGTAAGCGCCGCGGTCTATCCCTCAATGGTCGATGCTAAGTAACAAGTGACACAGAGTTTTTATCCTGGTTCCGGCCGAGGGGGCCGTACGTCCAGCAGTGGCGTGCTCGAGGCACTATATTACTTAGCACCGGGGGTGCCTGTAGTGGGGCTGCTACAAGCAAGGCGGGAGAGGAAGCCTGGCTTCCAAGTCCCTGGTGTGATGGCGGAAGATGTTGTGGGAGAATTGGAGAGTGAGTGCGTGGTGCAGCTCGTCTCCTGTTGTGTCCTGTCTGTCTCCTCCTGCGGCAGGGGGGTTCGTTCCCCTTTTATAGATCAAGGGGGAAGCGAATTACATGCATGCCGTGCTACCTAGCTACGTAAATGGGCGTGGCGTGCTATGCTGTAGAGTGGGCGGCCGTCCGGGCGATCCTTGCAGCGATCTGGTCATCATGGCCTATCTTGTACCCGAACAGTGGCGGTTCGAGGGTAGGAGAGCAGCAGATGGCGGTGATGACTTCTGGTAGGCTCGAGGGAGCTGCTGACGTTGGCCTGTACGGCGTACAGGGGTAGGTAAAACGGCGCCTCGTTCCTATACGCTCCGCCGTACCGGAGTTGTTGCTACAGCGCCGCGCGTGCGCCTGCACGCACGGGGGGCGGCTGCCATGCCGCAACAGTGGCAGGGATGGCGTTCCTCCAGCCTAGCGCCTCCACCTAACCCTGTAGGGTCACAAGAAAGTGAATCGAGGGTGAAGCCGGCCCCCTTTCGAGGGCTCGGCGCGTTAGCCGTACTGGCGCAGGCGCACGGCGTCACGGGACTGACACCGGCCGCGCTGCACAGTCCCTTCCCACAGTGATGGGAATGGGCTCCCTCCTGGGGAGTTGGTGCGGCGCCACCGAGGCGCGAGCCCCGGGCGCATGATGGCGCCGTCCCGCCGGTGTCGGTGGCGTTAAATGCCCGTGTACGGGGGACCGGCGCACGCGTGAGGGCGCCCTCGAGCGTGGCGGACCCCGGTCGAGGGTGGGACGTACCCTCGAGTGAGGCGGAACCTGCTCGAGGGGGAGCGAGCCCTCGAGCGAGGCGGAGCCCGCTCGAGGGAAGTGCTGCCCCTCGAACGGGGCGGAGCCCACCCGAGGGGGCGCGCATCCTCGAGCGAGGTGGAGCCTGCTCGAGGGGATCTCTAAGGGGGTCGCCTTGATGGGCCGTCGGGGTCCCTGCGGCGTGGGCCGTTTCCTGCAGGGTTAGGCAAATTGTGTTTTGGCTTTGTTGCGGGTTTTAAGTGAGGATTTCCCCGTTGTTTAAGGGGACCCCTAGGGCTGTCCCCGACAAGAACCCAGCAGAACACAACACGAGACAAGTCGCACCACGCACTTGCTCTTCAATTCTCCCAAAACATCTTCAGCCACTACACTAGGGACTTGGAAGCCACGCTTCCTCTCCCGCCTTGCTTGTAGCAGCCCCACTACGAGCACCCCCGGTGTTGAGCAATATAGTGCCTTGAGCACACCACTGCTGGACGTACGGCCCGCGGCCGGAACCAGGATAAACTCTGTGTCTCTTATTGCTTAGCATCGACCATTGAGGGATAGACCTTGGCGCTTATTACTGGTTAGTGTCGGGACCACATTCCGCACCGACAGTTGGCGCCCACCGTGGGGCAATCGAGCAACTAAGGTCAATCCACCATCAACTCCCTCCATGGTGATCCGCACTGAGTACCGCGGTACGCGTTACTGCATGGGCTGCTCGGACCCCCTCCCCGCCGGATTCGAAATCCGGTTCGGGGGCCTGAACTATCAGGCCACGGGGAACGGCTACCTGATGCGCCTCACCAATCGTGAGGAGCTCCGTGCGTGGCGCCAGGCCGGATCCGCTCTGGTCCCCGCTACGCGAACCACCACGACGCAGACGCCCGCCGGCACGGATGCGCGCAGTCCGTCGGCCGCCACGACGCCGCCACCGCTCCGGCCGGCGTTCACGCCAGGCGCGGTCCGAGCGATGGCAAGCTGAGCGCGCCGCCTCACAACGCGACGCGCCTGTCACCACGGCAACTGCCACCCCAGCGGGACAGCGCACGGTCTCCGAACCGTGCTTTCCCATTGGGCTGCGAGCTGCCACGACGGCTTACAATGCCAACGTCAACACCACGATGCGCAGGGTTCCCCCTGGCCGTCACGTCTTCATCGCCAGGGATCCCGGCGCATCAGCGGGTGACGAATCGTCCCTGGGTTCCCTCGACGCGTTGCCGCCCGCCAACCTTCACGGGTACGCGGAGTGGGACTTCTCCGGCTTGCCGGACCCAGTCATGTTCAGGAGCTTCCTTGACGCTACAGACTACTGGTTCGGTTGCTCCGACGACTCCAGCACCGGGAGCTACGATCCAGCGCGGGAGTGCTGCGTCGTCATCGCCAACGACCCAGCAAACGCCACCGGCGCAGCAGGCACAGGCGACGGGGAGGTCACACCTGCCCCGGGGATCGCTCCGCGCCTGGCCGCGGGGCCAAGCGCCCTGCTCGGGGCCGACGCCGACGCGCAGCTGGCCTAGGCTCGAGAGCTCGAAGCCAAGCTGGCGGAGGAGTACCGAACGGTGTGGCTGCTCCGTGCCTCGATGGCTGGGGAGGCCTCCGCGCGCGGCGAACGCACGCGGGAGCTGGGTAGACAGGCCCGCGACCGCATCAACGCCGACTTTAACGTCAACAACCTGGATGCGCCCCCGCGGGCAAGTCAGAAGCTCGTCGCCGCCGCGACGCCTCGCCGCGGCGATGCCGGCACCCTCGACCCCCGAGGCACGGAACCGCAACGCGAGGTGCAGGCTCTCATCGAGCAAGCGGCCGTCCAGCAGGCCGAAAGCAGGGGGATGCGCGAGTAGACGGGGCTGCACAAGGGGGCGAACCCTCGGTCCACGCAGGTGAAGCTGCGAGGCGTCCCGCCAACTCGGGACGCGCGCCGGCCAAGGAGCGGCTCCTTGACACGAGCAGGGCGCTGGACGGTGACGCCCGCAATGTCATCAACGCCCGGCGCACGAGCAAGGCGGATGCGCGAGCGGCGGTGGGCTACCACCCTCGACGGGGTGGACGCTACGATAGCGACGAGGACCGCTCTCCGACGCCGGAACCCCCGGGAACCCGCGTCTTCAGCCGGGAGATCCGCGCGGCGGCCTTCCCCCAACGCTTCCGCCAACCCTCGACCATCGTCAAGTACAACGGGGAGACGGACCCCCGCGTGTGGCTAAACGACTACCGTCTGACGTGCCAGCTGGGCGGGGCCACCAGTGACGAGGTCATCATCTGCAACTTGCCCCTGCACCTCGGCGATTCGGCTAGGACGTGGCTCAAGCATCTGCCCGCCAGCCAATACCACAACTGGGACGATCTGGTCCGCACGTTCGTGGGCAACTTCCAGGGCACGTACGTGCGCCCTGGAAATTCCTGGGACCTGCGCTCCTGCGCTCAGAAGCCCGGCGAGTCCCTGCGGGACTTCATACGGCGCTTCTCCAAGCGCTGCACCGAGCTCCGAAGCGTGGCGCAATCTGAGATTGTGCACGCCTTCCTCGAGGGCACCACATGCCGGGACCTCGTGCGAGAGCTGGGACGCAGCCCGCCCGCGGACTCCAACGAGCTGTTCGACATCGCCACCAGCTTCGCCTCAGGAGAGGAGGCCGTGGGGGCGATCTTTGACGGCAAGAAGGGCAAGCGCTCGGACGATGCGCCCGCGGAGGGCAGCAAGTCCAGGGAGCCCCACCACAAGGACAAGCGGGGCAAGAAGGGAAAGAAGCCGCGCCGCGAGGCACGCGAGCAAGGGCGCGACGGCGATGATGCCGAGGCTCTTGCTGTTGACCCGGATCGACAAGGCCCTCGACCGGCCCCTCGAGGTCCGGGGGTGTTTGACGACATGCTGAAGAAGCCGTGTCCTTACCACAAGACTCCAGTGAATCACACCCTTGAGCAATGCGACATGCTCAAGAAGTTCTACGGCCGCGCCGCCGCAAAGGACGCGGAGGCCAAGAAAGACAGAGGGGATGGCGACGCTGGCGGCTTCCCCGCCGTGGAGAATGTGTTCCTCATCTTCGGGGGACCCACCGTCGACATGTCGACCCGCCAGCGCAAGTGGGAGCGGCACGAGGTCCTCGCCGCGGAGAAGGCGCCCCCCTCCTTCCTCAACTGGTCGGAGGACGCCATCACCTTCAGCCGGGAAGACCATCCGAACCGCATCCCCAACCCGGGCCAGTACCCGCTGGTGGTCGACCCGATCATTGGGAACGCGCGGTTCTCAAAGGTCTTGATGGACGGAGGCAGCTGTTAACACCAAAATTTGGTAAGGAGTATGACATGTGGGTCCAATTCGAAAAAGAGTCCGTCTGGTGGAAGGAAAGATATTTTTCAGAGATTTTCGGCAGAAGGATCCGCGGTCGGCTATCTGCTCCAGTTCGGCAAGAGAACAGTAGAGCTGATTTTGCGGGATTGGACGATGACGTGGCTCGATCAGAGGAAGCGAATGGATGGACAGGCGATCGAGTTTAGTTAGGCAATGAATCCATTCGCAGTTGTAATCAGCAGGGTATAAATACGATCCCTGGATGTATGTAAAAAGACACGTTCATTCTTCAATACACACCGGCCTTACGCCAAACCCTAGAGTCCCTTGTCGTGTCGTCGAGTTCTTCGAGAGGACCAATCGATCCGTCGACCTCCGTGAGTACCGGCAACCTTGTATCATGTCTAGTATCATGCGGTGGATTTAGATCTGATGCAAGTAGTCTTGTTACCATGCTTCGTGTCATGCGGTAGATTCAAGCTTGGTTCAAGAGGGTTTCTTGTTAGATCATGAGCCATGCGGTAGGCTAAGATCTAGCTCGAAGCTAGTTATCGGCTCTATTGGATTTTGGCAAGATCCAATAGATTCATTAAGTTACCCTGTGTTATCATGAGTTTTACTTTATGTTTTAATTCATGTATTACACTCTTGCCCAATCTAGATGGGTTTGGATCGGCTCTTTTCCTCTTAGGATCCGTGCAAGAGCAGGTTTCGTGTCTTTGACGCATGGATCTTGTGCTCTCCGATAGCCGAAACCGAATCGATCTAGGTTGTCACGTGTTGTGGGTTCAAGCTTGCTTTGTGCGTATAAATCTTGAAAGAACCGGGTATCACGCGGTAGATGCAGGTTTTTGGGTTGCTTTGGAGCTAGTCATCCGGTGGATTAGGTTTCCGATTCAGTCTGATAGATTTATTCACGTGGTAATGTTTGTTCCTTCTTCATGGACCCTGGATCGGCTGTTCAGCCGTATTCGGTTATGTTTTCACGAGTAGATCACGTGCCTCGTTCGTGCCTTAAGTGATGTATGCTTTTAGCTTTCCGTATTTAGATTGTATCATGCGGTGGATAGATCTATTTGCGGGAAGTGGTACGTTTTTCATGCAAGTTGTATCATGCGGTGGATAGATTTGTTTGTGACCGTACCCGACGGATCTTAAAGTACCTAGACATGCGGTAGACTAGTGCTTTGATCTATGCGTACTCATTTAATACATGATCATGTCCGTGCTTTACTTCATTTAATGTTAATCTTCATGGAGATCGGTCATGGCTTTGCACATGCATCCATGTTTATTCAAAGGCCGATCGTTGTCATGCTTACGTCACCCGTTCGGCAATGTTCTTTTTTCCTTTGCGGTTACCCGAATGGTCGTGGTTCTTTGACAGGTAGCTTCGCATAGCTACATGTCGTCTTGCCTGGCTTTTTAGCCGTAAATATGGAACTGCCTGGTATCACCCGGTAAGTTCCAAGCTTTGGTATTTAACTGCTTTACCCTTTTGTTAATTTTCAGGAAAAAATTGACTGGCACGTCACTCTCTCTCTGCGCGTGCGAAGCTAAGCTTTTCGGCTTGCTGTGTGATTGGCGTTGAGTGCACGTTTCGCGTCAACACACTTTTTGGCACGCCCAGTGGGACCTACAGCCGAATTGGTTCAAGATGCCTGAAGTTTCAGACCTCCTGGATGTCAACATCGAGGAGCTTTCTCCAGAGCAGCATCAGCAGCTCCTAGACGCCGTGAATCAATTTCAGCAAAAATGCCTCATGTCATTTAAGAAGAATCGGAGTGGTGTACCATATCTGAAGAGTAGCCTGCCCAGAGTGCTGTTGCCGGGGGAGACCGACGCCACGACCCAACAAGAAAAAGAGGAATGCGCGCGGATCTTCCAGGAATCGGTAGACAACATGCTCACCAAGCACAACCAAGCTTTCCTCGGGTCGCTCCAGCAGATGATGGTGGCCCTCTTTGGCCCGGGCGCGGGGCAGGCGTTTGGAAAGACGTACACCGGAAAGAGCACCGTGGAGCTGGGTGAATCAAGCTCTCGGCCCGCCGCGCGGCCGGATGCGGCAGCCTCCTCCTCAAAGCTCGGGAGCGAGACATTCCAACCTCCTCCGCAGGCGGCGGGGGCGGCCGGTTCGGCCTCTCCGCCGCAAGCTTCGGGGAAGTCAACCAATCCTCGCCGCCACCACGGAGCAAAGCACGGGTCAGCCTGTGCAACAGCCGAATCCGTACCAGCCTACGTACGGAGACCTAGCGTTCGGCTCACCTGGGGCCCCACTTGACCCCAGTCGAAGAATAGCTCCGTCAACCAACTGGCTCCAGAAGAATCTGTACGGCGGTGGCTATCATGAAGTGGGAAATTACGGGGCGTTCGACGCCTTCCCGCACCCAGGGTACGCGCCGGCTGCAGGCGCTCAGGAGGAAGATGCCCTAGCACGCAAGATGGCCGAATTGATGCAGAATCAGTTCGGCCTCAAGCCAAGGATGCAGGGCCCCACCTACAGGCCGCCGTTCCCAGAGTGGTACTATAACGTGCTCCTGCCACCAAGGGTGAAACCGCCGACGGAATTCACAAAGTTCTCTGGGCAGGATGAGACAAGCACGGTCGAACATATCGCTCGTTATCTCATGCAGCTTGGGGAATGTTCGGCCGAAGAGACGTTCAGGGTTCGCTACTTCCCCGCCTCGCTGACGGGTCCAGCTTTTCAGTGGTTCTCGTCCTTGCCGCCTGAGTCAGTGGCCAGGTGGAAAGATTTGGAGCGTAAATTCCACGCTCATTACTTCAGCGGCAGTTCTGAGAAAAAGTTGATTGATCTCGCCACCCTGAAGCAAAGGCACAGTGAAACACCGCTGGAGTTTCTTAGAAGATTCAGAGAAGTCAAGGGCATGTGCTTCTCATTGAACTTGCCAGACGATCAGCTGGTTGATATGGCCGTCGCCGGGATGTTACCAGCCGTGCGCGAAAAGCTATTTGGGATGGAGTTTGAAAACTTGGGCCAACCGTCGCGAAGTTATCCTTGATGAGCAATCAGGCATATGGCCTCAAGAAGGACCCCAAGTTTGGCAAGCAGCACGACATCGCTGACATCTACAACCAATTCTTGGACAAAGCTGATTTGTGCGAGGATTCGACGACGAAGTGGAGGTAGGCGCAGAGAAATCTTGTGGGGTAAAGAGCCCCCGACAATGAATCGGCGGTGGGTCGAGGCGGACCAAAGGAACCTACGACTTCGACATCACAAAGGCCGATAAGTTGTTTGAGCTCTTGGTAAAGGAAGGCCGAATCAAGCTGCTCGAAGGGCACTCCATGCTTCGGCCCGATGGAGTCAAAGCGAAACGTTACTTGCGGCTTCCATGACGGGGACTCGCACTCCATCAACGATTGCGGGGTCTTCGGGATGAGGATCCGGAAGGCTATCCGAGAAGGGCACCTCAAGTTCGATAACAAGATGAAGCTGGATGGCCACCCTTTCCCGCGAGAACATGCTCGGCTTTTCTATCAACGCGATAACGGCCGAAGAGAAGGGGAAAGTCAAGGTCCCGACCTCGGCCCCAGTCCAAACAAGATGGATCAGTTGACCCGGAGCGCCAGGTGACCCTAGAGCAAGTGCAGGGCGACGCCCCCCGCGTTCTCAAGAGCCACATCGAGGTTGGGGAATCGTCCAAGCCTAAACCCAAGGTGACGTCACGCATTCTCCTCAACAAATGGCAGCGCCAGATGGAAAAGGAGCGCTACCAAAAGCATCGTCACGAGGAGGAGCAGCGCAGGGCTGAAGAGGAGGCGCGCAGATGGAATCAGGAACAGCACGCGCGCGAGCAGGAGCGCGCCCACTGGGGATGCGCCTTTTTCAGGCACTGCTGGAATGAGGGCCTAAAGCTGCCCACATTAAGGAACTGTCCTGAATGCAGCGACAGATATGCGAATACGAGCGAGAAAGCGCCAATCGCCGATCCGTCCATGAAAGACTTGGAAGGATTCACCCAAATGGGGATCGGCGGCAAAAAATTGAGGTTATAGATCACCCCGGAAGCGCCAAGCTGATCTCGGGTGGGGCCGACCAGAGGACGACGAAGATGTCTACGTCCGGCGAGAAGGGGCGGTGGTGCCCACCCGGTCTACGCAAGAGCCGAAAAGGCGGGTCCAACGCTTGAGGAACCGCGAGATGAAGCAAGCCGGGATCCGGACGAGACGAAGTGGCGCCCCAAGGACCGCCCGGAAGGATCGAAGCGTCCCGCCTCTCGCGTGCATGGTATACTTCCCGCCAAACGAGTTCATGGCTCCCGCTAACCGGGTGATGCAGAGGAAGCTTCCTTTGACGACGAGCGCCCGAGGAGATGATGGCGCGCTCGGTGCTTGCCAAGCAGGCCATTTTCGACAAGCCGGCCAAGAATCGCCACATGAGGCCGCTGTACTTGAGGGGGTACGTCAATGGCAAGCCATTGACCAAGATGTTCGTCGACGGTGGCACAGCAGTCAACGTAATGCCGTACACCACCTTCAGGAAGCTTGGCATGACCCCGAGCGATCTGACACCAACAAGCATCATCCTAAACGACTTCGCCGGGAACCCCTCAGACACCAAAGGATGCGCTCACGTGGACTTGATGATCGGGTCCAAGACGTTGCTCACTACCTTCTTCGTCATCGAAGGGAAGGGAGCCTACGCCTGCTCGCTTGGGCGGGACCGGATCCACGCCAAGCTGCTCGCGTCCCATCCACTATGCATCAACAGCGATCCGGTGGGTGGACGATGAAATCGAGGTCGTCCGGGCGGATGACTCCGTGAGCGTGGCTAACATGGAACCAGCCCTTCGCGGGAGTACCAAGGCATCGATTGCTTCTCGGGGAAGGAGCGGGGAGAAGGTCCGTTGAACTGTCGGCGGTGACCAACAGCCGATTCAAGCAGTCGGCTCTTACAGTAATTTTTAATGGAGAACCCCGTGGATGGCACTGATGGCAAGTTAGGACGAGGATTTATGTCGGCCGATAAGCTGGAGGAAGTTGACATTGGAAGCGGTGATAAACCGAGGCCGACGTTCATCAGTGCAAACTTGCAGCCGGACTTCGGGGGGGAACTTAATTGAGCTTCTCAAAGAATATAAAGATTGCTTCGCCACGGGATTACTCGGAGATGCCCGGATTGGATCGATCCATCGTCGAGCACCGGTTGCCAATCAAGCCTCGGTTTCAAACCATACAAGCAACCGCCCCGGAAAATCTACAAGGATGAGGTATTGGCCGATGTGAAGAAGGAAATCGAAAGATTACTTGACGCAAACTTCGTTCGGCCCTGCAGATATGCGGAGTGGATTTCTAACATCGTCCCTGTGTATAAGAAAAATGGAAAAATGAGAGTTTGCATAGACTTCAGGGACCTAAACAGAGCTACTCCCATGGATGGGTACCCGATGCCTATTGCCGATTTGCTGATTGACGCCGCTGCTGGGCACAAGGTGATTAGCTTTATGGATGGCAACGCGGGATACAATCAAATCTTTATGGCAATAGAAGACATCTCGAAGACGGCCTTTAGATGTCCTGGTCATATAGGCCTATTTGAATGGATCGTCATGACATTTGGGTTGAAAAATGCCGGTGCAACCTATCAGCGGGCCATGAATTACATTTTTCATGAGTTGATCGGCAAGACCGTGGAAATCTACATTGACGACGTGGTGATCAAGTCCTTAAGTCATGACACCCATCTGGAAGATGTGAAGAAGACCCTGGAATGCACCCGGAAGCATGGCTTGAAGATGAATCCAAACAAGTGTGCATTTGGGGTGTCAGCTGGAGAGTTCTTGGGGTTTTTGGTCCACGAAGGAGGGATCGAAGTTGGCAAAAAGAGCATGAAAGCCATTGATGAAGTCGTTCCTCCAACCAACCTCAAGGAGTTGCAATCACTGCTCGGCAAGATCAACTTTGTGAGAAGGTTCATCTCAAATTTATCACAGAAGGTGTTGCCATTCTCTCCGTTGCTGAAGCTAAAGAAGGATCAGAAATTCACATGGGGCGACGAACAACAAAAGGCTTTCGAGGAGATCAAGCAATACATGAAGGAGCCGCCGGTGCTGGTTCCTCCTCAGCTGAATAAGCCTTTCAAGTTGTACGTGGCGGCCGATACCCAAACTATTGGATCGGCCCTTATTCAAGAATTCGAAGGCAAGGAGCGGGTAGTAGCTTATCTTAGCCGAAAACTACTTGATCCTGAAACCAGGTATTCGGCTATAGAAAGGTTGTGTCTTTGCGTATACTACTCGTGTACAAAGTTTCGGCACTACTTGTTGAATGCCGAATGCACTGTATACTCGAAGTTTGATGTGATAAAACATATGTTATCTATGCCAATCTTGAATGGTCGGGTTGGCAAATGGATTTTAGCTCTATCAGAATTCGAGTTGAAGTTCGAATCGGCAAAAGCCATCAAAGGTCAGGTCATTGCCGATTTTATAACTGAACACCGTGACCCTTCGATTGATCTGCTTGAAATTACCCCATGGGCTTTATTCTTTGACGGGTCATCATGTGGCAAAGGTGGGGGAGTAGGGATCCTACTAATTTCTCCCAGAGGTGAGATGTTTGAATTCGCCATTCCTATACAACCCACTGTCACGAATAACCGGGCCGAGTACGAGGCGCGCGCTTCGAGGGCTTCAATATTTGAGAGAAGCCGGGCCGTTTCGGTTGAAATTTATGGAGATTCGAGTTGGTCATCAAGCAATTGAACGGCGCACGAGTGCGAGTGCGAAGCGAGGCGCCGAGGAGTTACTACGAGGAATGCGAGAGAAATCTTGAAGGGCTTTCCACCGGTAACCCTACAAGACATTCCTAGAGAGCATAACGAGGAAGCAAACAGGTGGCTCGAGCGCCTCCGGTTATAAAGAGAGTCAAGAAGCATTTGTCGCGAGAGGTGAGCGCACGGGGACGGATCTCACGGAAGATGATTGGAGGAAAGAGATCGTTGATTATTTGAGAGATCCATCCCGAAAAGTCTCTAGGAAGCTCAGGTACAAGGCAATCAAGTTCGTTCTTCTGGATGACAATTTATTCTATAAATCATTAGATGGAGTACTGCTACGATGCCTGGGTCCAGAAGAAGCCAAGAACATGATGAGCGAGGTGCACGATGGGATATGTGGAGCGCACCAATCGGCCTATCGCATGAAATGGGTTATTAGGCAGGCTGGATGCTTTTGGCCGACGATATTAGAGGACTGCTTTGAGTATTACAAGGGGTGTCAAGATTGCCAGAGGTTCGGGAATATTCAAAGAGTCCCTGCATCAGCATTGAATCCCATCATCAAGCCATGGCCATTCAGGGGCTGGGGTATAGACTTGATTGGCCAAATTAATCCGCCATCTAGCAAGGGGCATAAGTTCGTGCTTTTGGCTACAGATTACTTCACCAAATGGGTCGAGGCAATCCCACTCAAGAAGGTGATGTCAGAAAACATGATCGAATTCGTCAAGGAACACATCATCTATCGATTTGGGATTCCTCAGACGATTACCACTGACCAAGGGGCACAATTCGTGTCATTGGAATTCAGAGATTTTGCCGAAAACATGGGAATCAAACTGTTTAATTCTTCTCCATACTATGCCCAAGCTAATGGTCAAGCAGAGGCTTCTAACAAGATCATGATCAAGCTTATACAGAAGAAGATCGACCAGAAGCCGAGGAAATGGCATTCGGTACTCAGTGAAGCGCTGTGGGCTTACCGAATGGCCCCCCATGGAGCTACAAAGACTTCTCCTTACGAGTTGGTTTACGGGCATCACGCGATCTTGCCCTGGGAAATGCAATCAGAGTCAAGGAGAGTAGTGCTGCAAAACGATTTGAGCTCCAAGGATTACAGTGGCCTAATGATGGATGAGTTAGAAGATTTGCATATGATCCGTCTCAGGGCCCTGGAGAACATCGAGAAAAACAAGCTGCGGGTCGCCAAATACTATAACAGGAAAGTAAAAGTAAAGCAATTCGCAGAAGGCGATCTAGTTTGGAAAGCGCTACTGCCGATTGGAACTAAATACAGTGAATTCGGCAAATGGTCCCCTAACTGGGAGGGGCCTTTTCGTGTGGTCAGATGCGTTCCTGGTAATGCATACATATTGAAAACTTTGCTAGGAGAGGAGTTTTCCGCCGCAATAAATGGAAGATATCTGAAGAAGTATTATCCTAGCATTGAAATCGATCGATGATTATACACATCTGACACAGAAACAGCCGGCGCTCAAGGATGAGGCCGCCTTTAGAACAAAAATCCATGAACAAAAGAAGATGGCCAGTGCCTGGATGCATTGCCCTTAGCTCAACACTACATTACAACTGTTTCTTGCAGGATTACACATAGCAGCCCTGAAGGTCAAGTCCCCTAAGGGAGGGAAGCAGAAGGCGTGGAGAAAGAAGCGAAAGTATGATTCAATCTTTTCTTTACTTCTTCGGCTGCTGCTCCCTCTTCAGTTGTTCCAGGACCACCGTGACGGCGACTTGGAACGCACGAGGGTGACCACGGTTGGCGGCCTCTACCAAGCTATCCCAGGCCGCCTTCAGGTTGCTGTACCTGTCAGAGACATCTGGATCAAAAGAATCAAGGTTAGGGGCAAGAAATCCAGATGCAAACATGAAGGGGGACAGAAGCGTTTACCCCCTACTAGCGCTTCCCAGCGCCATGCGACGTTCGCGTTCGGCTTGGCAGCGGACGGACATGTCCCTGAGGTCACGCTCCAGGTGCCGGGCACGGCGGCGCGGTCGATGAATGGCCCTTTGCTCGGGCGTGGCATCCTCCGCCTCGGGAGGAGAAGAATCGGAGGAGATGTACTCGGGAACATCTTCGGTTCCGATGACCTCTTCAGGAAGCAAATCAAGGCTGAAAGAGGCAGAGGAAAACATGAAGCGCAAAATCAAGCAGGAGGACAAGGAGCAGATCAAGAAAGAACTCACTTCCGAATCGTACGCTTCCTTGACGAGCCGCTCCCCTGAGGCTGTTTACCCTTGTCCATGGCGTTGGGGTTTTTTCTTCTAGCAGCAGAAGAAGAGACGAGAAGTGATGGAGGAGTGTGCGAGTGGATTTGCAGAGCACCCCACGGGCTATTTTATTGACCAAGGAGGCGCATTGGGAGTGATGATCTGGCCAGTACACACTGTTGGAATACCAAGCGGCAGGGGTTTCCACCGAGTGCGAAGGGTTTTCTTTTGAACAGTATTTACGGATTGCCGAATTGGGATCCTTTGTGGATCTTGCGCCAAGGGGCAGTTGTTTGCGAGCGTTCGGCTAAAGACAGTTCCCAGATGCATTCGAAGAGGACAAATTCACAGATGCAAATGCGAAGGGAAATATCACGGAACAAATGCAGATTCCAAAAGTTCATCATATATTGCCGACATTTACACATCCCTAGTACAATCTAGTCAAAGAGTCTGTTCAACACAGACTGGGGATGGGTAATTTCGGCAATGGCGTCGCCGTGGCCGTCGAGGCGCTCCAGGATGAGCTCGATCTCGTCGATATCCTCCGGCGCGCCGCCACGGAAGCCACGCGGCCCGGTGGAATAGTCGACGTCCGTATGCGTCGCCATCGCAGCCAGGCCCAAGGTGGTGCCCAAACGAACGCCATGGACGGCCACCTCGTCGATGCGGCGCTCCACCGCGGCCAGGCGCTCCGCCGGCGTGTCGCCGTGGGCGTTCACCTTCTCGGCCAGTTGCTCTACCAGCGCCTTTAGCTGGTCGAGCTCAGCATCACGGGCTGCAAAAGACAAACAAGAAAGGATTAGCATCAAAGGCTGGGCTGAATCAAGAATCAGAACCATACCATCGATGGCCTCCAGCAGCTGTTTCCGCTGGTCCTCCCATTCTAGTTCGGCCACGCCCGCTTTTTTGGAGACGTCCTCTAGCTCGAGACGGGACGCCTCTAGCTCCTCCTTGAAGCGAATAGCATCTGCTTCCCCGTACGGTACCGGGGAGTGGCCATCGGACTCCGAAGAGTCGTCAGGGAGGGGCTGATTGGCCGGCGCGCGAGGCGGATTCCACTGAATCAACCTGAAAAGGGGAGATGATTGTCAAGGCAAAAGAAGGTCAAAAGGAAGATCGACGAAAAATTGATGATCATCACCGCCTGCGCGCATTAGCGCTGCTTCCCTCAGCCTCGTTGGAGGCGCGGCGGCGGTTGAGGCGGCGCACCATTGCGGTTTGGGGACGTGCACTGTTTACAAGAAGACCAAAGATTGGCAAAGATTCGAGAGCTAGAAGGCCTGGTGGAGAGCTAAAGGCACCTATGTTAACATTTATAGGCCTGGCAGGATGAATCGTGGCTTCGAGTCGTGGCTGTGGATCGTGGCGCACGTCCCAATAAAATCGGAAGGTGGAAAGATTTCCTTGACCAACCCGCCGGTGGGTCGTTTGGAGTTCTAAGCTGAAACGCGTGCGGATCGATTGTTTCGGCTAAAGGAAATCAAGGTGTTTTTCGGGAGTTTGCATTTCACTACCGAATGGGTCGTTCAGCATTACATCTCAAATTGCAAAGGAAATATTACAAGAACGACCAGTTCAGGTATACATCAATAAGAACATTCAAGCATTAAGGAGTTTTGCAAGTGCATGACGAACATTGGATACTATCAAGTGGGAATTATCCAAGATCTCCTGATAGTCCCTTTGGGCATCAGATAAGTCAGCAAGCTCTGCATCGCATTGCTTTACTGCGGTAAATGTACCGATTCTACCTCCGCTTGGGTCTTTGCTATCAATCCAGGAAGATCGGCTATTCTCTTCTGGTCAATCTCCATCTCCGCTGACAGGCTTCTCAGTTCCGCCTCTAGAGCAGCCTTTCTGGCGACTTTCAGATCATAAGAGGCTTGCAGGTCAGCCAAGGCATCTTTATGGCTTTCTGCTTGGGATTGTATCCCGTTCATGGCCTGTTCAGCATCAGTTTTCTCCTTTTCAATGGCCGAACGGGAGCGCAATTTCCTCCAAGTGCGCCTCAAGGGAACATAAAAGGGCTCTAAGTCGTAGACGGACGATAGAAAAGCTCTGATGTCATCGGGAAGTTTTCGACCAATGGGTTCAAACATCTCTTCAAAATGGCGAAGGTCATTGAGCTGATCCTGAACGTCTTTTTCTAGCCAGGCTGCAATTTCTTTGAGTTTGGGCAACACTTCATCTGGCAGCGGCTGGTTTATTTCTCTCATCACCTCGGCAGTTGATGGGCCCTCTGACGGCAAGCTCGATGATGACGGGGCGTGACCCTGGAAACAACGTTGCCGAGGTGAGAATGCTAGCATCAAGGTATCGAAATTAAGCGCGGAATTGAGTACCTCATGAATGGTCTCTTGAGCGGGGGCAATCGCAGACGGAAGAGGCGTCCCGAGCAGAGCCGAAACTTCCAAGTCAGGAGATGCTGATGCAGCCATCAGTGGCTCGTAAGTTTCTGGCTGGTGAAGAAGTGGATCCTCCTCTGTTGGGTTGGTCATTGCTGCTTGACTGATAGGCGATGGCATCCTGGGGGAATTTGTTGGCTCCAGTTGAGTTGGGGATTCATCTCTGGAGAACGTACTGCTTCTGCAGAGGGTGATGAAGATGATATCTCTACTGGGATAGGCAGTTCAACCCTGGAAGGGCTCGCCTGTTGAACCACTGGAACATCTACAAGTGGTTCTCCCACAGTTTCTTCTGCAAATGTCCAATTGAAGGGATAAGTGCCAGTGCTCATCCTTGAGAAAGAACAGCAAAAGTCATACCAGTGGATGGAGCATCGGCAGGTACTGGCTCTGAAGGTTGCTGGGCTCTGGTCTGAAAATACACAATGATATGATCCATCAAGAACAGAGTGACCCAATAATCAAGAAGGAAAAGGAGTTTACCTCAACCAGTACTTTCTTGATAGTTCTCCTCCTTTTGGCACTTGGAGGGGCAATCAGGTGCAGACCTTGCCTCCTGTCTGCAGCGAGGCTGGAAAGGCTGGGATCTGTAGTAGCATACCTGGCCATTAATTGATGCAGGGTTGTGGATTTAAACCCCGATCTTCGAAATCGGGCCTTCGGCATTATAAGTGATTACCCTGGCTCGAGGGGCAGGTACTGTGTTCTGTGGACAAAAGATGAAGGTCAAAACCATGAATGGAGAAGGAGTGCTTGATCTAAGGGTTCATTGTGTTACCTCTGAAGTCGGCAGGAAATCAGGCACCAATTCTGCACAGAACACATGAACAGGTTCACTAAAGATGTGGTCATGGAATTCTTGCCACCATGAATTGAAGGTGGGGTGAGCTATGGTTGCAGGCACAAAAGGACATGTGTAGACAGTGGGACTGCACACATAGTTAAAAACTCTGCTACACTGCATCAGTTCTTTGATTTCCTCCCTGGGCTTGAGGAATTCATGCAGAAACAATCTAGGGGGCATCTGACCGCATCCAAGCTGCCTGGCCATTACATTAGGCTGGTAGTACTCATAAGTACTGGCATTCTGCCTCCCTCCATTGAATTCGGCCGGTAATATGCATGGGCGGATTATGATATTGAAGATTTCCAAGAATCTCCCATCTTGATGGCCGGGCTCAAAGGAGAACTCGACAGGGAAGGTCAGAGTGTCATAGCCTAGATAAGGGAGCCAAAGAGGATTGGGGAAGCCTTTGAAGAACAACTCGAAGAGCCGGGTGATGTCCCGCCGAATGATAACGCTTGAAGCCGCTTCTCCATAGCTTTGGCATCCTCCGGTGACTTGAAGCTCTCCTTCGGGGGGATTGGACCGGGGGAAGAACACGGAGTTCAAGTCGACACCTACAATCCGATGCATGTGAAGCTGCAGCCAAATTTGAACAAACCACCAAGGGCCATTGACGCACGTTATCCTCTGGTCGGTATACATTTGGGTAAGCGTCCGATGAAGCATATGGTATACACCGCCCAAGAGGAATTTTCCCGGAGGAAGGCGATTGCCACTCAGGCGGATGGATCGCCATTGCGATATGATTCAAAGTGGGTTCGTTGGCCTTGCCACAGAAGACAAATCTGCATAACCACATGTTCAAAAAGGCTCTGTATTCAACTTCGCCAAGGGGATTGTCTCTCATGTGCTTCGAAATATATTGCTTGTAGCCATTCCCTGGCTTTACCCCTGTCTGGCGTGAGGAATTTTTGAAGTTCCAAGGCTGGACAGACCCGGTGATGTCAAGGCCGGTGATCATGTACACATCGGCTAAAGTTGGAGACATTGGGCCGTGCCCAAAAAGGAAGGCGTTGACGCCATTTGACCAGAAGTGGCATGCGGCTATCAGAAGATCTTCATTCTTGGGCGTCTCAGCTACGGATAACTCCAAACATTGAGCAATGCGGAGAGTATCCAGATTGGTCAATCCACTCTTATCCGCAAGAATCCTACGATACCAAGTCTTCCGACCGCGATTGGGGGCAAAGGCCGTTCTTGAACGCATCTTGCCACCGAGGAGGTGGAGATAAAGCTACCTTGAAAGGGATTCTCCGAGATTCAGCGGCAATAAAATCTCGAGGGTCAGGATTCCCTTCGGGACCAAGATAATAAGACTGCGAATTGGCCTCAATAGGAATCAGAAGAGCAGTAGAAGGTTCCTGGAAGAGAGTGGAAGAAGAAAATCTCAGGTAAAATTGAAAACCTAATGCCGAACAAAGGTTTGGAGGGGTGAATTTACCTGAGCAGCTTGATTCTGAGTTGCCATTGGAGATTCGAGCTTGGAACGAAGGGGATCTAGGGTTGGATCTGAACGAAGAATCCGGCGGATTGCGAAGAACAGGTGTTGACAGGTTTGGCTCAAGGATTCGTGGCTAGAGTCAATTGTGGAACAAAATTACTTTTATCCCACAATTGAAGGGGCATGTGTTAACACCAAAATTTGGTAAGGAGTATGACATGTGGGTCCAATTCGAAAAAGAGTCCGTCTGGTGGAAGGAAAGATATTTTTCAGAGATTTTCGGCGAAGGATCCGCGGGCCGCTATCCGCCCGAGTTCGGCAAGAGAACAGTAGAGCTGATTTTGCGGGATTGGACGATGACGTGGCTCGATCAGAGGAAGCGAATGGATGGACAGGCGATCGAGTTTAGTTAGGCAATGAATCCATTCGCAGTTGTAATCAGCAGGGTATAAATACGATCCCTGGATGTATGTAAAAAGACACGTTCATTCTTCAATACACACCGGCCTTACGCCAAACCCTAGAGTACCTTGTCATGTCGTCGAGTTCTTCGAGAGGACCAATCGATCCGTCGACCTCCGTGAGTACCGGCAACCTTGTATCATGTCTAGTATCATGCGGTGGATTTAGATCTGATGCAAGTAGTCTTGTTACCATGCTTCGTGTCATGCGGTAGATTCAAGCTTGGTTCAAGAGGGTTTCTTGTTAGATCATGAGCCATGCGGTAGGCTAAGATCTAGCTCGAAGCTAGTTATCGGCTCTATTGGATTTTGGCAAGATCCAATAGATTCATTAAGTTACCCCGTGTTATCATGAGTTTTACTTTATGTTTTAATTCATGTATTACACTCTTGCCCAATCTAGATGGGTTTGGATCGGCTCTTTTCCTCTTAGGATCCGTGCAAGAGCGAGGTTTCGTGTCTTTGACGCATGGATCTTGTGCTCTCCGATAGCCGAAACCGAATCGATCTAGGTTGTCACGTGTTGTGGGTTCAAGCTTGCTTTGTGCGTATAAATCTTGAAAGAACCGGGTATCACGCGGTAGATGCAGGTTTTTGGGTTGCTTTGGAGCTAGTCATCCTAGGTGGATTAGGTTTCCGATTCGATCGATAGATTTATTCACGTGGTAATGTTTGTTCCTTCTTCATGGACCCCTGGATCGGTACGTTCGGCCGTATTCGGTTATGTTTTCACGAGTAGATCACGTGCCTCGTTCGTGCCTTAAGTGATGTATGCTTTTAGCTTTCCGTATTTAGATTGTATCATGCGGTGGATAGATCTATTTGCGGGAAGTGGTACGTTTTTCATGCAAGTTGTATCATGCGGTGGATAGATTTGTTTGTGACCGTACCCGACGGATCTTAAAGTACCTAGACATGCGGTAGACTAGTGCTTTGATCTATGCGTACTCATTTAATACATGATCATGTCCGTGCTTTACTTCATTTAATGTTAATCTTCATGGAGATCGGTCATGGCTTTGCACATGCATCCATGTTTATTCAAAGGCCGATCGTTGTCATGCTTACGTCACCCGTTCGGCAATGTTCTTTTTTCCTTTGCGGTTACCCGAATGGTCGTGGTTCTTTGACAGGTAGCTTCGCATAGCTACATGTCGTCTTACCTGGCTTTTTAGCCTTAAATATGGAACTGCCTGGTACCACCCGGTAAGTTCCAAGCTTTGGTATTTAACTGTTTTACCCTTTTTGTTAATTTTCAGGAAAAATTGACTGGCACGTCACTCTCTCTCTCTGCGCGTGCGAAGCTAAGCTTTTCGGCTTGCTGTGTGATTGGCGTTGGGTGCACGTTTCGCGTCAACAGCAGCAGCCTCAACATCCTCTACGCGCATACGCTGCGCTTGCTGGGGATCGGGTTGGACCAGCTACAGCCGAGCACGATGCCGTTCCATGGCGTCGCGCCAGGCAAGCGAGTCCAGCCCCTCGGGCAAATCGACCTGCCGGTCTGGTTCGGCACCGCGAAGAATTTCCGAAAGGAAACGCTCACCTTCGAGGTGGTGGGGTTCAAGGGCGCCTACCATGCCATACTTGGGCAGCCCTGCTACGCCAAATTCATGGCGGTCCCCAACTACACTTACTTGAAGATGAAGATGCCAGGACCGAACGGCATCATCACCGTGGGCTCGTCCATCGAGCACGCATTCGACTGCGACGTCGAGTGCGTGGAGCACGCGGAAGCACTGGCGCTGGACGAAGCGCTGGTGACCACCCTGGAGAAGATGGTCAACGAGGACCTCGACTCCAGCTCCAAGCACACCGGCAGCTTCAAGGCCGCGGAGCAGACCAAGGAGGTGCCCCTCAACCCTGCGGCACCCGAGGGCAAGGCGTTGAGGGTCAGCTCCACCCTCGATCCCAAATAGGAAGTGGTGCTCGTCGGCTTCCTCCGCGCCAACGCCGACATCTTCGCGTGGAGCCCCTCGGACATGTCGGGCATCCCGAGGGAGGTCACCGAGCACTCCCTTGACATCCTGCCTCATGCCCGCGCCGTGCAACAACGGCACCGCCGCTTCGACGAGGAGCGGCGACGGGCTATCGGAGCGGAGCTACGGAAGCTTCTCGAGGCCGGGTTCATCAAGGAGGTGTTCCACCCAACGTGGCTAGCAAATCCCGTACTTGTAAAAAAGAAAAACGGGAAGTGGCGGATGTGTATAGACTACACTAGTCTTAATAAAGCATGTCCTAAAGTTCCCTTTCCTTTGCCACGCATTGATCAAATTGTTGATTCAACGGCTGGGTGTGAGTTGCTTTGCTTTCTCAATGCCTACTCCGGGTATCATCAAATAAAAATGAAGGAGTCCGACCAGCTCGCGACTTCGTTCATCACGCCGTTCAGGATGTTCTGCTACGTCACGATACCGTTCGGCCTTCGAAACGCTGGTGCGACGTACCAACGTTGCATGCAACACGTTTTCGGAGATCACATTGGGCGGACGGTCGAGGCGTATGTGGACGACATCGTCGTAAAAACCAGGAAGGCGGACGACCTGGTTGGCGACCTTGGCATCGCGTTCAGCTGCCTACGGGCCAATGGGGTCAAATTAAACCCCGAAAAATGTGTCTTTGGGGTGCCGCGAGGCATGCTCCTAGGATACATCGTCTCCCAACGGGGCATCGAGGCCAACCCCGAGAAGGTTGTGGCCCTCGAGCGAATGGGCCCGATCAGGGACCTCAAAGGGGTGCAAAAGGTGTCGGGGTGCCTTGCCGCCTTGAGCCGCTTCATCTCGCGGCTCGGCGAGAAGGGCCTGCCCCTCTATCGCCTCCTCAAGAAGCACGAGCGCTTCTCCTGGACCGCGGAGGCCCAGGATGCGCTCGATAAGCTGAAAGCGTCCCTGACCCGCGCCCCGATTCTCACGCCACCGCAGGACGGCGAACCCCTGCAGCTCTACGTAGCCGCAACCACTCAGGTGGTCAGCGCTGTAATCGTGGTGGAGCGCACGGAGGAAGGGCACGCCCTGTCGGTCCAGCGGCCGGTCTACTACATTAGTGAAGTCTTGTCTGACACCAAGACGCGCTACCCTCAAATCCAAAAGCTGCTGTATGCGGTGGTCCTCGCGCGGCGCAAGCTCCGCCACTACTTCGAGGCCCACCCCGTCACAGTGGTCTCCTCCTTCCCGCTAGGGGAGATCATCCGCAATCCTGACGCGGCGGGCAGGATCGCCAAGTGGTCCGTGGAGCTGATGGGCGAGACACTTGCCTACGCCCCGTGCAAGGCCATCAAGTCCCAGATCCTGGCGGATTTCGTCGCTGAGTGGACGGATACGCAGCTGCCACCGCCGCAGATCCAAGCAGAATGCTGGACTCTGTATTTTGACGGCTCGATGATGAAAACAGGGGCGGGTGCGGGCCTGCTCTTTGTTTCACCCATCGGAGAGCACATGCGATACGCGGTGCGCCTCCATTTCCCCGCATCTAACAACATGGCTGAATACGAGGCCCTCCTCTGCGGCCTCAAGATCGCCATCAAGTTAGGCATCAAGCGCCTCGACGTGCGGGGGGATTCGCAACTCGTGATTGACCAAGTCATGAAGAACGCGAGTTGCCACGACGACAAGATGGAGGCCTACTGCAAGGCCGTGCAAGCCCTCGAGGACAAGTTCTATGGCATCGAGCTCAATCACGTGCCTCGACTGTAAAACGAGGAGGCGGACGAGCTGGCCAAGATCGCGTCCGGGCGGATCACCGTCCCTCCGAACGTTTTTGCCCGCGATATCGCTCAACCCTCAGTCGTTCTCGAGCCACACGGAACCCTCGGGGGCTCCCTCGAATCCAACGGGTGCGGAACCCATGGATGAGGACCCCTCGAACGAGGCGTACGTTCTCTCCCTCCTTAAGGGGTATGGCGCGCACGAGGCTGACGTGATGGATATCGAGCCAGCCCCTGTCAAGGCTGACTGGCGCGACAAGTATATCGCGTGGATGGCTCGAGGGGAACTCCTCGCGGACCGGGCCGCGGCCAGGCGCATCGCCAGGATGGCCAAGTCCTTTTCCCTCGTCGACGGCGAGCTATACAAGCGCGCCGCCTCCGGCATCCTGCAGCGGTGCGTGCCCATTCCCGAGGGGCGCGAGCTCCTGCGGGACATCCACGCCGGGATCTGCGGCCACCACGCCGCGCCTCGTACCCTCGTTGGCAACTCTTTCCGCCAAGGCTTTTACTGGCCTACCGCGGTCACAAACGCCAGCGAGATCGTACGCACCTGCGAAGGGTGCCAATTCTACGCCCGCAAGTCCAACCTCCCCGCTCATGCCCTGCAGACCATCCCTATAACATGGCCATTCGCCGTGTGGGGGCTGGACATCGTCGGGCCCCTGCGGAAGGCGCCCGGGGGTTTCACCCACTTGTTGGTCGCGATCGACAAGTTCTCCAAGTGGGTTGAGGTGCGCCCCATTACGAATCTCAGGGTGGAGCAAGCGGTGACGTTCTTCACCGACATCATCCACCGCTTTGGAGTGCCAAACTCCATTATCACCGACAACGGGTCCCGTTCACGGGGGGGGAAATTCTTGGAGTTCCCGCGACAAGTTCCACATCCGTGTGGATTGGGCACCGTGGCACACCCGCGGACCAACGGCCAAGTAGAACGTGCCAACGCATGATCCTACAAGGCCTTAAGCCTAGAATTTTCGACCGGCTAAACAAATACGGTCGAAAATGGCTCCAAGAGTTACCCGGCGGTCGTGTGGAGCCTAAGGACCACCCCCGAGCGAGCCACCGGTTCACCCCGTTTTTCCTAGTCCATGGCGCGGAGGCCATCCTCCCCACGGACTTAGAATACGGCTCGCCCGGGGTTCGAGGCTACGACGAGGATGCCAACCGGCCGAGCCCGCGAGGACTCGCTGGACCAGCTGGAATGGGGCACGCCTCGTGGCCTTGATGCACTCCGCGAGGTATCAGCAGTCCCTCAGGCGCTACCAAGCACGCAAGATACGCCGACGGGACTTCAGCGAAGGGGATCTGGTCCTAAGGCTACGCCAAGACAACCGGGGACGCCACAAGCTATCGCCTCCGTGGGAGGGACCCTACGTCGTGGTGAAGGTACTCAAGCCCGCACATACAAGCTGGCCAACGAGGACGGTGAAGAGCTCACCAACACTTGGAACATCCAACAGCTACGTCGCTTCTACCCCTAGCTAGGATTTCCAAGCATTTTTGTTGTAAAAACCACATGACCAACACCCCAGTTGGTAACAACTATGTAAACATCATAAGTCTAATGAAAAGGGCAACTCAGCTTTCCCCCGAAACCCAAGTTACCCTCGGGGGCTACTGCGGGGGGCATCCCCCCAAAACGGTCCCATTTTCGCGCGAAAACGAAATAACTCACACGCGCTAAGTTTGTTTTTCACTTCGGTCTCGAGCAAAGGTTCGAACAGGGCGTGGGCAGCCTAGCGGAAGGAGCGCGCGAGCCAGAGATAGCCAACGCCTCCGTGAGGATACGGCCCTTCTCTCTCGCCTCCAACCCAGCAGGCCACCCACGAAAATCGAACTCCCCTAACTAGAATCTACTCAGGAAGAAGGAGAAACAAAAAGCGCAATAAACATAAGACATCACTTCACATCGGCAAATGTTTATGACACAAATAATTTGCTTATTTACAAGGGCCGCATGGCCACAGTACTGATACACAAACAAAAACGGGCCTAGCGCCCAGCTGTCTTCAGGTGGGAGGAGCGGCGGCGTCAGCAGCGTCCGGGAAGAGGAACTCCTCGAAGGCTTCAGCGAGCGACCTGGCGGCGTCGGCAGCGAGCACGTCCACGCGATCCATCGCCACCTCGTCCTCAACACCCTCGGGGACGACGTAGCCCTCCGCCAGCGCCTCGAAGTTAACCTCGTAGTGGGACCGCACCACCCCGAGGGCCTTCTGGACGCCAAGATCAAGCGCCCGACGCATGCGCCCAGTGACGTGGCTGCCAAGGGTGCGTAGGCGGCTGGCGAGCGAGCTCCCCGCCTGCGCTTCGCCCTCCTCCACGGCCCAGCAGGTCTCGAGGGCCGCATTGCGCAGCTCCTGCAGCTCCTGCTCGGAGGAGTTGTAGGAGGTCTACAGCGCCTCGGCCCGCTCAGCCGCGTGCCCAAGCGCGGTGCGCAAGCCTGGAGTCACCAAGACAAGAAAGAAAACAGAAAAAGGGTGCGAACCCTATAAGGGAAAACCAGCGAAACGGGAGTCGAAAAGTGGCTTACCTTCGACTTGCTTCCGCTCCACCTCGAAGGCGCGACGCCCGACCTCGACCGTCTGCTCGAGGCCCCTGATGGTCTCGCCCTGCTCCTCGAGGGCTAGCTCCTGGCCCGTGCTCGTGATGCTGAGCACCATCAGCTCGCCCTCGACCTCGGAGAACTTGGCGTTCCGGTCCTCCAGCGACATCTGCGTCGCCTCGCGAGCGCCGCGCGCCCCGCTCCGAGGCCGACCGAGCGTCGGCAAGGGCGGCCTCGCTCCCCGCCGGGAGCCGCCCCTCTACTCCTTGACGGCCGTGCGCTCCGGCAGAGCCGGCCCTCGGGGCGGCGAGCGTCGCAACCTTGGCGTCGAGGGCGGCCCTCAAGTCGTCGGCCTCCTTGGCCTCTCGCTCGCGCGCGCGCGCGCTCCTCGCCCGGCACCGCCGGGGCCGCGCCTCCGGAGCGACGAGTGGAAGCCCCGGTTGTTGCCGCGGACGCCGGCCACCTCCGCCTCCCGCAAGCCGCCAGGGTGCGCGTGTTCTCCGTGTCCGCCCTCGCCCGGCGCGCGCCGCCTCGTCCCGATCGATGAGGGCCGCGCGGACCCGCTCGAGGGCCGGAGGGGGTGCGCCGAGTCCCCGCCTTGTGCTCTCATGGAGTTGATCGCGCAAGGCCACGGCCCGGTACGATAGCCAGCCGTCCGGGGTCCTGAGGGCGTCGGCGAGCGCATCAAAGGCGTCGCACCGCTCCTGGAGCTGATGGAGCTCGGCGGTCAACTGATCGAAGGCGCCATACTTCTCGCGGGCGCGGTGCTCGAGCTCCTGTCACCAACAAGTCAAGACCCATAAGCATCAAGCCACGAAAAGTGCGCGCAAAGACGAGGAAAAAGGAAAAGCAAACAAGGACAACTCACCTGGAAGACGCGCCACGCGGGGGCCGCCGTGGATCCTCGCCGCCTCGTTCAACACTCGGCTGAGCGCGCGCCGTGGCCGCGGAGCTCTCCCCGCAGCTCCCCGCTCCCCCCGGGCGTCGGCGAACGCGGGCGGGCCGCCGGCGATCCCCTCCACCTGGGCGGAGTAGCCGGCGCGGGAAGACGAGGCCTCGGCGCCGTGCCCTCGGCCCCCCGCCACCATGTGGCCCTCGCGTCGCCTCACGAGGGTCCCCTCCTGGGACTCTGGGGAGGGCGTCGGGAAGCTCGCCCACTGATCCCACCCGGGCGGTGGGGAGTCGTCATCTGGGATCTCCACCACTACCGCCCGGGAGCCGCCGGCAGGGCGCCGCCCCGCGTCGCCTCCACCGGTGCCTCCACTTGCGCCTAAGTGGCCGCGGGCGCCGACGCGGCGCCGCGGCCACCGCTTCCGGACTCGCCTCCGTGACCACGGGCGCCCGGCCGCCCTCCTCTCGCCACCGCCGCCCGCTCGCCTCCGCCGCGGTCGGCGCCGCGACCACGCTTCCGTCGCGGCGCCCACCGCGGCCGCATCTCCACCACGGCCGCCGCCGCCGCGGCCGCGTCTCCGCCACGACCGCGCGCCCGCCGCTCCTCGGCGACCGCCGGCCGCGCCGCGGCAGCCGATCCGCCGGCCGAGGCCTTGAGGCCTCGCCCACGCCCCGCGAGCTCTCGCCCGCCTCCGCCGCCGCGCTCGCCCCCGCCCGCGGCGCCCTCGACGAACGCCGCCTGGTGGGGACGGACGCATCCGCCCTCAACACCTTGGCCGGTGCGAGGGAAGGAACGATTGGCACCACCCTGCACAAGCACGAGCAAAAAATCAAAACGCCTGGCTGCCAAAAAATCAAACCTCGCAGAAGGGCATGCCCCTTACCTCGAAGAGGAGAAGGCCCTCTTCCTCTTCCTCGAGGCCTCGACGGATGCCGCCGGCACGGCCGGCGCGCGCCGTCGCCGCGCCTCCTAACGCCACCGCCACGCGCGCGGCCCCGACCGCGCGCGCGGGCGCGCTTGCCGCGCGCGCCTCCACGGTGCGCGCCACCCCTATTGTCGATTGCCTAGCGGCGGGCGCCGCCGCGCCCGCCCTGTGCGATGCCGCCCTTGCCGCCGGAGCTGGCTCCGGCGACGGGGGCGCAGGTTCCCACCTATCAGAGGGGCCCTGCCCCCTAGATTCTTCCTCTTCGTCCTCCTCTGAGGACGAGTACTCCTCGGTCCCCGGGGAGGAGAGCCCCAGCTCCTCGGTCCCCGGGGAGGAGAGCCCCAGCTCCTCGCCTCGCGCACTCCCTCTTGCGCGCCGCCCGCTCCCGCTCCCGTTGCTGCGCCGCCCGGCCGAGCGCGCGGGAGTCAGGGGTGGGCGGAACGGACTTCGCGGCGCTGAACGTCACCAGCTGCAGGAAAGAACGTCAAGGGGGCGTCAGGGGCCAGGAGCAACACCAAGAACAAAAACAGGGCCAAGAATCATACTCACCAGCGGGCCGGTGGGGAGCATCTCGAGGTCCCACGGGGACCGATCCTGGTGCAGCATCCGGGTGTCGACGGCGTTCCGCGCCCGGGTGAGCGCATACCCCCGCTCGAGGGGGTCGGGAGCATCCGCGACCTCGCCAGTGCGACGGGGTCTGCCTCCTCCGTCATCTCGTAGATGCGCAGCGGCCTCTCCATCGAGGCACGACCCGCCGGTGGTGGAGGAAGGCGAGGACGCCCGCCGCGGCCGCCCGCGCGTCGCCGGGTTCTTCGTGGCGGCCGAGAGCGAATCCGACCGCCTCCGATGCCGGGCCGTGGACACCCCGTGGCCCCGGGGAGTTGGGCTTCTCCCGGGAGCACCGCACCGGGTGTAGGCGGGGAGGCCGGGCTCGCCGTTGCGCAGAACCACCCCCGCTCCCCACCGGCGTTTTTCGTCGTCATGGTGCAGGGGATGTAGTCGTCCTTGAACTGCGTCCGCAGGGCGAGCGACATCCCGTCGGCGCGCACCGCGCGGCGGGTCCTCTGCTCCGTCGTGGGCTGCGTGAAGAGCTCCGCGCGGAAGAGGTGTATTCAGAGCTCCCAATTGACTGGGATCCCCAGATACCCCTCGCAGACGCCCACAAACGTGGCCGCCTGCGAGATCGCGTTCGGCGCGAAGTTGTGTAACTCCACGCCGTAGCGGTGGCAGAGCGCCTGCATGAAGCGGCTCACCGGCGCGGCGAAGCCGCGCTCATGGAAGCGGATGAAGCTCACCACGTAGCCCTCCGGCGGGTTGGGCGCGTGGTCCCCCGCCAGCTGCACGATCCATTCCGCCGGCCGGCCCTCCTCGTTCGCCGCCAACTGGCCGGCGGAGACCAGCTCGCCAAGGGCCAGCCGGGTCACCGTCGACCGCTCCCAGGCGTACGGGTCGAGGATCGTGAGGGGAGGAAGCGACGCCATGAGAAAAGACAAGGAACGTGAAAACGGAGGACAAGAAGAGGAAGAGGAGCTCTAATGGCGAAGGCGCGCGGTGGCAAGAGCAGGATGAAGGCGAGAGCGCACGGGGCAAGGATGACGGAACACTAAGGTAAAAAACCGCCGTTTTCCTTCCCCTCAGATTTATAAGCCGCGGGCATGCTCTCCGGGGCGGACGTCCCGCGCGCATTAACTGCAGGAAATATTTCTTCTCGCTGACGGGCGGGCCCCACCACGACCACGGCGGCCACGCCACCGCGAACAAGCCATCATCACGGCGAAGAACAGCAAGGGCCGTGGCAGGCGGTCACGTCCGCCTGCCCACGTCGCCCACTACGCGCGCGGCCGCGACGCCTAAAAAGGCGCGCCCGCAACGCAAAATCACCAGCCTCTACTGTGGAGCATTTAATGGCCCGGTTCCTTACAAAGTAAGGAGAACCCTCGAGCGGCACGGACTCCTGGCTCGGGAAAATGTCAACCCTCGAAAGGGTACAAGCGTGAGAAGGTCGCCTCGGGGGCCCGTTTGAAACAGAACGGGCACCGCAAGGCACCCATGCGGCGCCGTGTTACTGATCAGCGCCTCGAGGGCTGGCTCGCTGTTGACGGTTAAAAGTTGTATCAAAGTTCGTTTGTGACTCGCAAGCGGACAAGTCTCCCGTCGTAGTCAAGGGACCCTTCTTCCCTCGAGTGGTGAACCCAAGGTATCGAATCCGTGGAACAATGTGCAACGCAAGGATTCAATCTAGTAAAGCAAGGTAAGCTATCTTATGAAGGTAAGTTGCATCTAATCTACTAACTCATAAAGAAAACGAATCTAATCTAATCTACTAAAGAGGTAGCAAGAGAAAGCAAGAGATAACCAATCTAGAGAATCTAGATCATGCTTATGTTGTAGCTCCAAACAAGATAGATGAAGATAGAAAAGCGAATCTCATTAAAAGCATCTTTAAATCGTGGCCTTCCCATCCGACTCCGAAAACATCCGCCTTTCGAGACCCCCGTTCGTCACAACGTATCCCTATTCATGCGGGGAGCTTAGGGCGAGTTCGATAGAACAAGTTGAAATCACTTGGCCGGTCCGTATGCACCTCTAGCCACCGCGGCTACAAGAGCACCCTATGTAATCTAGCTATAGACTAGATCGTAGAAGAAGCAAAACCAAGAAGAAATCAAAATCATCGAGAAGGCACTTAATCGCTAGAAATCGGATTCACTTACAAACTTCACCATGAATGATTACATGAACAAGATCACCACCGGGGCCCTCCCTCGATCTTGATCCTCGCTCCGAGCTCCGACGTGGTCTTCCATGCAAGGTTCCCACGTCGGCCGGGGAAACCCTAGACAACTAGCACGACCCTCATCTTCAAGTTGGTGTCCCTCGCTTCTCTCGCTCCTCGGCGGCGGAATACGACTTCGGTTCGCGTGGCTCTCGGTCGGGGGGCTATTTATAGCCCGGGAAGCAATTAGGTCAAAGGAGAGCCCGATTGGGCCCCGAATTGGGGCCGGGCCGGCCGGCTTGGGCCGACCGGCTCGGGCCCACCCGGCCCACCCCGCGGCTCGCTTCGCCCGTGTTGCTTCCCACGACTTCTAGATGTTCTCCCCCGTTGCATGTGGGCCCTTGACGTCGGTTTCTCTCCGAATTGGACTCAACTCCTTGTCTTGCAAGATTCAAAGACTTTTTTGGTTCAGTCCTCGGAGTTTATCATCTTCTCGGGCTTGGTCCTTGGGCTCTTGGAGTCATGTTCACTTCATTGCTTGACTTGTATCGGGCTTCAAGATCTTGTCATGAGGTGCTTAATGAACTTATCCCGGAAGTCTTGCTTTCAACGTTAAAACCCTGCGTAAACACATAACTCCAAAACCGACATGCACAAGTGAACTTGTTATACCACGGGGGTTAGTACCAATGAATAAGATACAAAAGTTATGCCAACACCGAAGGTAAACTCATGGCTAGGTTGACGGATTTTCACCGTCAACATCTCCCCCATGCTTAAACCTTGCTCGTCCTCGAGTAAGCCTTCGATGGATATCATCGTTGCCAAACAATGTTTAAACCTTGCACTTGATCATACATGAAAAAAAACATAATGCTCTCAAAAGTTTAATTCGTTAAAGTTCCATAATGTACTAGCCTTCACCTCTACGGAGGGTAGATTCTTATTAAGCTCATCCCACAAGTATTAACATGCTCCCAAAATTTAAATAGACCTCAGAATTTTTGAAATAAAGAACGAGATAAAGAAAAGAGCTAAACCAAGTTCACAAATTTAAATCACCTTGCATATTGCTCATGAACTCTCATCTCGCTTGTCTCTCAAGCCTATATATTCTACTCCTTTCCCTCTCATATATATATGTGGTAGGCTTTATATGGAGCTTTGGGAAAGTTTAGTCCTAACAAGAATTTATAAATGAGGTGTTGTCAAAACAAGACAAGCTTCTCATGGTCTTACCGAGACTCGTCAAAAAGGTCATTGGAAAATAATGTTAAATCAAGGAGGGGAAAGAGAAAAATACACACACTTTAGATAGGTGGACATGTGCAAATGGCAAAGAGTGATCCCGAGGCACAAAGGAAGTCCTCGTTATCGGATTGCACATGGTTGGAAAATGAGAATGGATCTTTTTATCTTGAAGCCTTGAATGCACTCTTAGAGAACCGGGGAGTTCACTTTACGCACAAATATATTTTTTTCTCTTATATTCTTTTATTTCTCATTCTTTTCTTTCTTTCTTTCTTATATATATATATATTTTTCTTTCTTCACCTTGGAAGTCATGTACATCGCCGAATTTTTTTCTTTCATCATTGTATATATTTTTTTAAAATACTCCCTTTTGAACTCTAAGGCAGCACCGTACCTACCTCCTCCCCCATGCTTAGACGTTGCTCGTCCTCGAGCAAAGAGGCGAAAAATAAGGTAGGTACCGGAGATATTTTCCTTGGAGAGATACTTGAAATCTTCAACGTTGGCACCGTCTTGCGATCTTCCTTGAATTGATGATCCATTCTCAACGATAGGTTGTGGTCAAGGAGGTAATCACAAAAGATGATATTTGGTTTAAGGTTGGATATCCGGCGAAGTTTGTGAGATCACCGATGCGGGGATACACAATGCACGGATAAAAGGCTAGCAAGAAGATAGATACGCAAAAACGGAATGACCAAAGCTTCTTAGTCTCGGGCCGAGAAATCATGGCCTGCAATAACTCACTCAAAAATAAATCTTGTACACTAAGGTTCATGCACTCAAATATATATAAGGCTTTGGATAGGTTGAGCAACACACAAGTGATATTTGTGACAAGGTTAGCAATATTTTTGAGCATAAAAAACATCTTTAATCTATTCATAACTTGAGAGCACATAAAACACTATGGGTCTTTATTTTAATCATAACCTCCGCTGAAGATTAAGCTAGCATTTAGATAATTTCAGATTTGTATTTTTAAGAGAGCACTAGTTCAAACATGCATAAGTCAATTACAAAGATAAACAAAGCGGCAATTATAATCATATATCATCATGGCACAAACTTTGTAACTTTACCAAAGGTAAAAACTTGGTGGTGACATTATTCATGATGAAAATAAAAACTAAGATACATGCTGAAAATTAAACTAACACACTTGCTGAAATTTAAATAAAATCTGAAAACACTACGCATACATAGGTGCAAACAAGCTGAAAATTAAAGAAAAGGGGTAAAGGAAAGATAACTAAAGCTCCTCCTCTCTCTAATCTTCCGCCGGTGGTTGATATTGATAGTCTTGGTTGTTGTACCCTTACTTGTAATAGGAATGCACCACTACTCCTATGAATTGTCCGACGGTGCTAGGTGAAGGTGCCCAAGCACATAAGCGACGTTTGCATTTCCTTCACCCATTTGGTTTGCATTGGTTTGGATGGCTGCAATAATTTGCATGATCCTTGCAGCGTATCCTCCAATGGTGGCCACATTTTGTTGTGGTTGAGGAAGGTGTGCATATGGCTCCGCAAAGGCTACGTTGGGCACCGCAAAAAATGGTGGGGGTATGGCTGCACCACTCCCCCATGCTTGCATTGGTACACCACCGTAGTAATTTGGCGATGCCGGAATTTCTCCGAATGGTGGAACATAATTTTGTTGTGCACCTCCTTCTTGGGCCATAGAAGATCCTTCTCCTATAACTCTTTTCTTTTATTTTTTTTTTCGCCGGCACAAGAAGTCCTTCCTCTAACCGATCTTCTTCCCCTCAAGAAAAGTCTTAATCTTCAAATCCGGAAGGGGCAAATTCACCTAGGCCACTTCGAAGCCTCCTCTCTCATCTTCACTCTTATATTTTCCTTTCTTCATATATTCCTAGGGAAGTCCCGGGTAGGAGATGATTTGGGTTCCTTGTAATACCCGGTTTCAAAGAGATAGTCAACATGGAGAGGTAACAACCCGATCTCCCGAATCCGATGTTGCTCACAACACCACCGGTTGATCATAGGTGAGTAGGGTTGATTGGCTGCGAGTAAATCCAATTCAACTCCGTGTTGGTTATCTATGTCTCTCTTATTCTCCCCAAAAATCCACTTGCACAAAAGTGACACACTTGGATAATGGGTTCCGGATAGTATTTTTTTTTCGTTGATGGTCTCTTCCCGTGATCATACTCCAAAAGCCTTCCCATGTGCCTTCATGCACATACTTGTTCCGGAGCTCCCTTTCGAAAATAGGAGACACTCGCCCATGGGTCTATGATACTAGACATGCAATCGTTTCGAACATGAAAACCAATCTGATCTATCGGGGATTGTGTTGAATGGATCCAAGGAAGCATTGGAGCCCTTACTCCCTTTACGGCATGGTTGCTAGCCTTAAGCATTAAAGTATTTTCAGCACAAGATGATAGATAGATAATCCATCAAAGTTTGATTACATCTCAAGATCGATTGCAACCCATGGATGAAAGGAGATTACCCCGTCAAGGTGCTAGAAATAGCATCGTTGATCAAGGTTACCCTTCCGACGGTGTCTTCCTTCTTCTCCTCTTGTGGGCTCCCTCCAACGGAATGAGAGACTCAGCACTCCTTCATCAAGGGCATGCGCCATGGTCATGAAAATTTCCTAGGCGAATTCCTTGTGGGTGTTTGCCGACACTCCGCTAGAGAATTGCACCGGTGTCCCGTATGAAAACCCAATATGTGGAGAGCTTGGTCGATGTCGGCGTTCGCTACAAGCCTCTACTTAAGGCGAGCGAGCTTCTTCTCCTCCTCCGTCATGATGACATACCCCTCGGAATACCGCGGAGCATATGGAGGTGGAGCGGATGATCGTGTCAAGTGGTGAGGTTGGACGGGCGGCTCCTCCATATGTTATTGAAGTTTGGTGAACCTAATAAACGAGTTTTGTCTGGCCCTCATGCCACCAAGGAGAAGAGTGTGGTTCCTCCTCGGCGGTGCCGTGTCCTCCTCCATACTCCAAGGAAACTCGGAAACGAGTGCCTCCTCGAAAAGGTTGTCGATGATGGCTTAGACGACGATGATCCCTTCTTCTTCGGTGCAAAGGCTTGTAGTTTTCTTCCATGATTGCAGCACTCTCCCTCACAAATAAATATCCGGGGTTTTCACCCGGTAACAAGGTACACAAATATTATTTTGGAGTCTGGACTTTGAGTGGATTAAGGATGTGGATTTTTTTTTTTTTTCTTGAGCTATCAAGCTTGGGAAGGTTGGCTATGTCTACGGAGGTTTTGAGCACGCAAACTTGAACACACAAACAAAGGAAGGAGAGGGAAGCTTGCTCGCAGAAAACGGGAGCCGGGGGGCTCCTTATGTAGGTGAGGCCGGCCTCGGTGCTCCGCCCCGCCTCGTCTTTCTTCCAAAGACGATCATTTCACCTCTCGCAACTTTCCCGCTCGCGTGCTCTACGAGTTGCACCGCCCAAACGCTCTCGTCCACTCCTTGGTCCTTCCACTTGATGCTTCATGTTTTGGGTTATGTCCATGCTCCCTAGCTCCATTTGCTTCACATGCCACCATGAAATTCCTACAAAGTTGATGCTTGCTGCCCACCATGCTTGTCCTTTGCATGTGGAATTAGTGAAAGTTGATGAAAGGGAATCCAATGGTGCATGCATGATTACTAGATTGCCTCCCTTTAAGGCTAAGCACTCCTCTAATTTCGAAATTTAAAAATATTTTTCAGAGCCATGCAAGTGCTCGAACATAATTTTAGAGAAGTTTTTAAACCATTAAAAACAAATGCAAGTCGAAAATATATTATTTTTACGTCGATTTTGGTCTCACCGGTATAGTTTGCCTTCATTGGTTGAGAGCAAACATTTCCCGGCTTGATCATGGGGGCATAGGTTTAGGTTCTAATTTTGATTAGATGAGAGAGATTTTGAATGAAATAAAATTAAGCGAGGCTTAGAAAAATTCTAATCCTAGAGAAACCAAGGATAAAGATTTTTAAAACCAACCAAAAGCTTTGATTTCTAGGTTCACGCGAGTCCTACCACATGCTGAAATTTAAATAACATCTAGATATAAGTCGTGGCTCTACTCGTGTGTTTTTAGCATGAAAAACAAGTCAACCACAGCACCATAATGAGGGTGAAGGGTTGAGTTAGGTTCTGAAATTTTTTTTCTTTTTGGTTGTGGTTTCCCGAAAAAGAAGCAAACAATCACATAGGATGGTTCATGCAAAGGGTTTATGACAAAGCAAAATATTCAACCAAGAATTATGTCTCTAATATTGTTCAACCATTCTAAGTCTAATGTTTTGCGTAGTAAAATTCAAAACTGAATTATATTTAAAAGGACTCGAAAAACCTGGAATCGGGTTGTCCTCCCGGTAGCTTATTCTTGACTCGACGAAACGGGTTGCCTCCCGCCTAGCGCTTCGTTTATAGTCCATGGCTAGACTTCTTCACTTGATTACTCCGGATCAACGCTCTTTGTGGGCGTTGCAATCTTGGGTACCCACTTTGGCTTAGTCAAATTTTTTTTTGGTCTTCACAGGCTGGCTTTGTCCTTTGGTCTTGACGGATGCAACATCTTCCTTGTGGCTCGGCATCTCGAACTCCGGTCCTTCGGTCGTGATCTTCATGGTCTCTAGTGTGATCCTTCATCTCTCCCGAATGAGCTTGAGTAGCCTTCGCCGTCTTGGGACCTTGGAGTTGTCTCGGATATTCTTCTTTGTTACCCATCGGTCGCCCGGCAAGTTGTCCCACTTGCGTCTAGCATCTTTATCACGATGAACACTTCACACTCCTTGCATGTGGATCTTGCGTTGGCGGCCTTTAGGTGTTGAGCTTCTTTCTCCATCTCCATCTTCTCCATCCTCCTCTTAAGTGAACCGATATGCCACTCAAGGAATCCGGCTCGTATGCATTCGGCTCTCGCAATCGTCATGCGGATAGTTGAGACCTTGATCTTGAACGGCCTCCCGGCGTCTTGAAGGTTTATGATAGGTAGATCAACGATGTCCGGGGTGCGTAGAACTCCGGTGGTTGAGGTTGATCTTCCTTTGGACGTGGAGGTGGTGATTCCCTTGGAGATTTTGACGGTCCTTCGAGCTTGTGTTGTACGTCACCTTTGCCTGTAAAGTTTTCCTGGATCATCCACAAAAAAGTTTTGGGTTTCTTGGAGAGGTAGCCAACCATCTCCGGTTAGGGTTAGTGATAAAACAAAAATCTAAACATAAGGACTAGGGTTAATCAAAACTAGATTAGATTGACTCTTTTTTTTTTCTTTTCAGGGATGATCAAACATAAGAGATGCAAAAGAAAATCAAAAGAAAAACTGAAAGATAAGCGATACTAGATCGGATCTTGATTGCTTGTTCCCCGGCAACGGCGCCAGAAAAAGGGGCTTGTTGACGGTTAAAAGTTGTATCAAAGTTCGTTTGTGACTCGCAAGCGGACAAGTCTCCCGTCGTAGTCAAGGGACCCTTCTTCCCTCGAGTGGTGAACCCAAGGTATCGAATCCGTGGAACAATGTGCAACGCAAGGATTCAATCTAGTAAAGCAAGGTAAGCTATCTTATGAAGGTAAGTTGCATCTAATCTACTAACTCATAAAGAAAACGAATCTAATCTAATCTACTAAAGAGGTAGCAAGAGAAAGCAAGAGATAACCAATCTAGAGAATCTAGATCATGCTTATGTTGTAGCTCCAAACAAGATAGATGAAGATAGAAAAGCGAATCTCATTAAAAGCATCTTTAAATCGTGGCCTTCCCATCCGACTCCGAAAACATCCGCCTTTCGAGACCCCCGTTCGTCACAACGTATCCCTATTCATGCGGGGAGCTTAGGGCGAGTTCGATAGAACAAGTTGAAATCACTTGGCCGGTCCGTATGCACCTCTAGCCACCGCGGCTACAAGAGCACCCTATGTAATCTAGCTATAGACTAGATCGTAGAAGAAGCAAAACCAAGAAGAAATCAAAATCATCGAGAAGGCACTTAATCGCTAGAAATCGGATTCACTTACAAACTTCACCATGAATGATTACATGAACAAGATCACCACCGGGCCCTCCCTCGATCTTGATCCTCGCTCCGAGCTCCGACGTGGTCTTCCATGCAAGGTTCCCACGTCGGCCGGGGAAACCCTAGACAACTAGCACGACCCTCATCTTCAAGTTGGTGTCCCTCAAGCTTCTCTCGCTCCTCGGCGGCGGAATACGACTTCGGTTCGCGTGGCTCTCGGTCGGGGGGCTATTTATAGCCCGGGAAGCAATTAGGTCAAAGGAGAGCCCGATTGGGCCCCGAATTGGGCTGGGCCGGCCGGCTTGGGCCGACCGGCCCGGGCCCACCCGGCCCACCCCGCGGCTCCTCGCTTCGCCGGTGTTGCTTCCCACGACTTCTAGATGTTCTCCCCCGTTGCATGTGGGCCCTTGACGTCGGTTTCTCTCCGAATTGGACTCAACTCCTTGTCTTGCAAGATTCGAAGACTTTTCCGGTTCGGTCCTCGGAGTTTATCATCTTCTCGGGCTTGGTCCTTGGGCTCTTGGAGTCATGTTCACTTCATTGCTTGACTTGTATCGGGCTTCAAGATCTTGTCATGAGGTGCTTAATGAACTTATCCCGGAAGTCTTGCTTTCAACGTTAAAACCCTGCGTAAACACATAACTCCAAAACCGACATGCACAAGTGAACTTGTTATACCACGGGGGTTAGTACCAATGAATAAGATACAAAAGTTATGCCAACACCGAAGGTAAACTCATGGCTAGGTTGACGGATTTTCACCGTCAACACTCGCCCAGGCTCCTCGATGGTCGCAGATGCCAGGCCGGGAGCGCTTAGGCGCCGCCCCGCACCATTTTTACTGATCAGCACCTCGAGGGCTGGCTCGCCCAGGCCCCTCAATGGTCGCAGATGCAAAGACGGGGCCGCCCAGGCGCCACCCCGCACGGCTCTACTGATCAGGGGTTCGAAGCCTGACCCTCGACGGGTTCGAACAGGTGCCCCAGATCGTCAGAGTCAGGGACGACGAGGGCACGCGCATTCGAGCCGTTCCTCGAGCCCGCCGGCCTCGAGGGTGCCCCACATGTCGTGTTCGAGAGCCGCCGAGGGCGGCCAGCCGGGGGATCCCACCGAGGGAGAGCTTCCGCGCCCTCGGTCCCTAGCGAACGGGACCGAGCCCCACCTAGCAAACCCACGCAAGCGCTTCAATGGACATGTCTCTGGACCGCGCAGCCTACCCTTATCGAATGGGGCATGGGCGTCCACTCGAACCACCCACTAACAGCTCGACAAGGAATCCGCAATTCGCGACCCGACCGATGGGAGTTGCGGAAACCTCACCCTCCGTCCCGCGGAGGGACAGCGAGGGCGCGTGAAAAGACAAGTCGTAAAGCTCTACCCGATCGCCTTGAATGGGCCCAGGCTCAGGGGCTTGACGCACGGCTACACCTCCTGGATCGCACCCGCCGGGGATAACGCCAGCAGCGCGTGTGTCTTCGAGGCCGGCTGAAACATCGCCGACGCCGGTTGAAACATGTACCACGCCCTCTGCCCAAGTCTCGCGGTCAACCCCTACAGGAGCGCCTATGCTCCTGCAGGGCTTCAGGGGCTAGACCCGCGGGTCCGCTGACGCGGCCCCACGGAAAGCGTTCGCAAGACCAGGAGAGAAGAACGTCCTATCAGTAGGTTCCGGCACCGCGGGAGCCTCAATGGCAAACCCACGGATGCTCGGGGGCTGCGTCGGGGGACAGCCCTAGGGGTCCCTTTTAAACAACCGGGAAATCCCCACTTAAAACCCACAACAAAGCCAAAGCCAAACACGCCTTACTTAACCATGCAGACATGGCCCACGCCGTGGAGGCCCCGCCGGCCCACCGGGCGGCCCACTCGAAGGTCCCCTCGAGCGAAGCCGCCTCGCTCAAGGATGCGCGCCTCCCTCGGGCGGACTCCGCCCCGTTCGAGGGGGTGCGCCTCCCTCGAGCGGGCTCCGCCTCGCTCGAGGGTCCGCTCCGCCCTCGAACGGGGCTCGCCTCGCTCGAGGGCGCTCCGCATGCGCGCCGCTCCCGTACACGGGCATTTAATGCCCCGACATCGGCGGGGCGGCGCCATCATGCGCCCGGGGCTCGCGCCCGGTGCCGCCACACCAACTCCCGGGGGGGAGCCCATCCCCACCACTGTGGTGAGGACTGTGCGACGTGGCCGGTGCCAGTCCCATGACGCCGCGCCGCCCTCGCTCCGCATGGCTAACGTGCCGAGCCCTCGAAGGGGGCCGGCCGCACCCTCGATCCGCTTTTCTTATGACCCCGGGGTTAGGGTGGAGGCGCTAGGCCGGTGGGACGCCATCCCCGCCACCGCACCCGTATGGCCGCCGCCCCCGCGCGTACGGGCACACGCCAGGCGCTGTGGCAACAACTCCAGCACTGTGGAGCGTGCGGGAATGGGACGCCACCTTACCTGCCGCTGTGCCTCGTACGGACCGACATCAGCGACTCCCTCGAGCCTACCTGAAGACATCACAGCCATCCGCTGCCCTTCTACCCTCGAGGCCGCCACTGTTCAGGTACAAGATATGCCATGATGGCCGGATCGCTGCAAGGATCGCCTGGGCGGCCGCCTACTCTATAGCATAGCACATCACGCTCCCTCACGTAGCTAAATAGTGCGGCATGCATGTGATTCGCTCTCTCCTTGGTCTATAAAAGGAGGACGAACCCCCTTGCCGCAGGGGACGGACACAAGACAACAGAACCCAGCAGAACACAACACGAGACAAGTCGCACCACGCACTTGCTCTCCAATTCTCCCACAACATCTTCAGCCACTACACTAGAGACTTGGAAGCCACGCTTCCTCTCCCGCTTTGCTTGTAGCAGCCCCACAACGAGCACCCCCGGTGTTGAGCAATATAGTGCCTTGAGCACACCACTGCTGGACGTACGGCCCCGCGGTCGGAACCAGGATAAACTCTGTGTCTCTTATTGCTTAGCATCGACCATTGAGGGATAGACCTTGGCGCTTATTACTGGTTAGTGTCGGGACCACATTCCGCACCGACAACTGTTAACGGCATGGTGGCCGCCCCCGCGCGTACAAACCCATGCCGGGCACTGTGGCAACAGCTCCGACGCTGTGGAGCGTGCGGGAACGGGACGCTGCCTTACCTTCCACTGTACCCCGTACGGACCGACGTCAGCAACTCCCTCGAGCCCGTCTGAAGACATCACGGCCGTCCGCCGCACTCCTACCCTCGAAGCTACCACTGTTCGGGTACAAGATACGCCATGATGGCCGGATCGCGGCAAGGACCGTCAAGGCGGCCGCCTACTCTACGGCATAGCACACCACACTTCCCCATGTAGCTAAGTAGTGTGGCATACATGTGATTCGCTCTCTCCTTGGCCTATAAAAGGAAGACGAACTCCCCCGCCGCAGGGGACGACGACAGAAGACAGGACACGACACAAGGCAGAACAACACTTGACACCACGCACTTGTTCTCCAATTCTCCCACAATATCTTCAGCCACTTAACCAGGGACTTGGGAGCCACGCTTCCTCTCCCGCATTGCTTGTAGCAGCCCCACTACAGGCACTCCCGGTGCTGAGCAATATAGTGCCTCGAGCACACCACTGCTGGACGTACGGCCCCACAGCCAGAACCAGGATAAAACTCTGTGTCTCTGATTGCTTAGCATCGACCATTGAGGGATAGACCTTGGCGCTTATTACTGGTTAGTGTCGGGACCACATTCCGCACCGACAGGAGTCAATCAACCAAATGTTCTTCAAGTCTCCCACCTGAAATTCAAAGATGAGCACGTGAGCGAACAAACGACTCAGCACTGGGGTTAGTACCAAAAGAGTAAAACCAGTGCCGAGCCATTTGCTCGAAAGTGGGGTTAGCACACATCAAGCCATCTTTCCTACCATAACTACCACCATGTTGACGGTGAATTTCCGTCAACCTAGAGTACTTGTTATACATTGGTTTCGATTATGATTTGCAACTAACCTGCTACTAGGCATATTAATGATATAACAAGTTCACACTTGCATGTCGATTTTGGAGTTTGTTGTTTACGCAGGAAATTTACGCTAAAGAGGAGACTTTCGGGATAAGTTCACCAAGCACTTTGGAAGAAGATCATGAAGCCCGACAAGAGTCAAGATACGTGATGAACACGACTCCAAATGACCCGAGGACCGAAGCGTCAGCGTGCAAATCTTCAGGGACTCAACCAGAAAACAACGAAGCTTGCATAGCAAGGATTCAAGACTTAACCGTGAAGGAAACGACGTGAAAGGCCCACATGCAAGTGCACACGAATAAGGGATCACGCAAGAAGCAACCAGGGAGAAAACCGGGGCCGAACCGGGCCGAAGTGGGCCTGGGCCGGCCGGCCCGGTCCGACCGGCCCAGCCCCACTCGGGGTCGGTTCGGTCCCCCCTTTGCCCTAGGTGTTCGTCTATTTATTCCCTCCGCCGCCGTCGGCCGCCACATCGAACAAATCATCCTACCGACGCCAATCAACAGAAAACCGCCGCCGCAAGATGAGGGAGAGAGTTAGATGAGCTCGTCGCAAGGATCAACGCCGGCAGAGAGAAGGAAGCAAGAGGAGGACTCCAAGCCGCTGGCCTAGGGGTGTTCCCATGCTCCATCGCCGCCATCTTCATCGACGACGTTCTCCGGAGTCTCCATCACCCCTATGTGCTTCAATCCGTGTAAGATGATGGGGTAATGTCTCCGTTCATCCCTAGGATTAGATGGATACATGCTATGTGATCGCTACTCGATTTGTGGTTTCAATCTATTGTTTTCATGTTGATGATGCTTTGATGATTAAGGTTAGCTACCGTGTTTTTCGGGCGTATGATATCCGCTACTCCCATAGATTCCATCAACATACCGTGTCCATCATAGGTCTAGTCACGAATACCTTCGCGTAGTGACAAGACGAGAGGAGGGAAAGGGCGAAACCGTGGTCACAACCCCCGTAGATTGGTTTACCACTTTCGTGTAGTAGTTGCATATCATGTTATCCTAGATCCTAGGGAGGGAACGCTTATCTTTCTTAATCACTCTCTTGTGTTCATCCCTTTACCATATAGTTTAACCCTAGATTTGTTTGATCAACTTAACTTAGATTAACTTAGGTTAGATTGTCTTTACTTTTAGATTAATACTCTCTTTCAAAGGTTTTCCATTCAACTAGATTAGTACTTGGTTAAGCGCTAGTAATCCCCTTGCTCCGCGGATTGACAAGAACCTTGGGAATCCCGTGGTGAAAAAGGTGTAGGTCCGTACGCTTGCGGATCGTAGGTGGATACCAGTTTTATCCGTCAACAATTCCCTTTTTCTGGCGCCGTTGCCGGGGAGCAAGCCAGTTTGCTACGTTTAATCTAGTATTAATTTTGTTGATTACTAACACCTAACCCTTATTTTCTAAAAAAAAGAAAAAAAAATCTTTTCTGTTTTTCTTTCTACTTTTCTTGTGCCTAGATGGATTTGTTCACCTCACCATTGGAAGACGAAGAGATGTCGCTAAGGGAGCTAGCAATGCCGTCAATGGAAGACATTGAGATGCAAAAATCAGATTTGACGTTTGCTACAACCCACTATGAAGTGAAGCCTGGAATCATCGAGTTAGTGGCGACAAAACCATTTAGAGGATTGGAGGATGACAACCCATATAGACACATTAAGGAATTCACGATGTTATGCAACACGGTGCAACAAAAAAGGAGTTCCGGCCGCTTGGTTCAAGTGGAATCTTTTTCCATTCTCTCTCGAAGATGAAGCGCGAAGATGGTACACACTTGCATCCGTTGAAGCAAAAGGAAATTGGGATGAGCTAGTGAAGAAATTTCTTTTGAAGTTCTTTCCCATAAGCAAGGTTCAAGACTTAAGGAGGCAAGTGCTCACTTTCAATCAAGGAGAGGATGAAGGAATTGATGAAGCATGGGACCGTTTTAATGAACTACTTGAGCGAGGCCCGAACTTGGGATTTTCCGGTGACTTGATGTTGCATACCTTTTATTTTTCACTAACCCCTAACTCGTCTCGTTTTGTAAGCATGTGTGCAGGCGGTGATATAATGGATAAAACAATTAGTGAAGCCGCACAAATCTTACAAAGGATAAGCAATGGACAAAGAACAATACAAGATTGGCAAAGATGTTGTCGAGAGGAGCAAAATGACAAAAGCAAGCCCAAGGTGCTTGCTGAACTTTCTGAAAAAGATGAACCGAAGGTCAAGGAAGATGAACCGACCATACAAGAAAGTGAAGATCCACTTCCCAAGGTAAGAGAAGTCATTTCGGATGTTAAAAATTTTGAAACTAACATGAATGTAGGCCGAAGTATGTGGAATGCTAGACCATTGGCGGAGTTCAGGCAATCCGGTTGGGCTCAAGTTGATTTCGCCCCACTAATTAACTACCGAAGGAAGGAGGAACGCCGACACGTTGCCAAACTAATTGAAGATATATTTGATCAAGAGATGAGTGGAGAGTCGATCCAAAAGATGTTTGAAGAAGAAAGAGATGAAGGAGATGAAGGATGGATCGACCGGTTTGACAACTCAAAGATTTATGATGAAGGGAGAGAAGAGTACAACCGTGATGAGCCTAGTGACTCAAAGGATAAATGGGAGGAGATAGGACTCAAGCTAGATGATAGCTTGTGTGCTATTGAAGCCTACACACTAGCAAATCAAGACATGGAAGTACTCAAAAATGAAGAAAAGAGTGAATCAACAATGAGCGATCTAGACGACATGTGGTACATGGAAGATAAAGAAAGCAACATACAAGTCTTTGAAGATGAAGATATGGTTGATAAAGAAGACTTCAAAGAAGAGATGAATGCATACATAGTTGAAGGATTACATGTTCCACATGATGAGTTGAAGAAATTGCAAGATGGTGATGAAGAGGCAACTACACTTGTCGAGATCGATTCGCCTTCAACACCGCTTGATGAACCAAATATCACTCTTGTTGAAAAATCTCTAAGGCCAAGGTACGCACTGAAATCTCAAGATATTATTGGTATTGATGTTGATAAATTCAAATACTCATGCTTAACCAATAGTATGAATGATAGTTTAATGTCTATGCCTTGTTCCAATAGTGATCATGTTGATAGGCTAGATTTTCTTGAGAATGAAAAAGAGGAAACATCTATTTTTGATTCAATTAATCTCACACCTAAACAACCTTTGCCTAATGATGAGCTAAGTGCTATGCATGAAACATATGCTTCTTTTATTTACACCTTGACTTGTTGCTACAATTCACATGTGGTGTTAATTATGGACGCATATGTTTACAATAAGTTTTGTAAATCTCGATCATGCTTTGCGCTTGGTCAAGCTAATGACCTTAAAGAATCATATGTCGGGAAAGGCCCGATTTTCACTAACCATGTAGACAAGGCTTGAATAATGAAAAAAAGAAGTCATGCCTAAAAGAGTTGCAAGATAAATCATCAACCTCTCCGAATCCCGCGATGGATGCTGCTGTCTTCATCAATTTGAGAGCTTGTTCAGAGGTGTACAAATGAAGAAAATGAGATATTCAGAAGCTCCATCAAATTACCATTCCAACGCATCAAGAACCAACAAGTTTGAAGACCCGTGCAAGGAGTTATGGAGGAAACATTGAGCGTTGCGCGTTCTGAAATTTCTGTACAGATTTCATCGCCGAAGTAAAACGGACGTAACTCTCTTGTCCGGAGTCCGATTTGAGCAAATAAAGACTCGTTGGAAAGGAAATTTTGTGCACTATGCAATGGAGTAGAGCTTGAGTATACTTTCTGTTCTGAACATAAAAAAATTCATGGAGTGAAGGCAGCACCGAAGGATGATAAAGAAGGAGATAACGATGAAACAAAAGGATGCTTTGGGCAAGTCTTCTATAAGTGATCAAGCACAACATGGGAAGTAAATTAAAGCTGCATTGGTACCTTTTCTTCTTGCATGAAGGGCCATGGCTATGCAACGAAAAGAAGGTATGTGAGAAAGTCGAGCTCTATGACTTTAAATGAAGCGCTTTTCGGGAGGCAACCCGTTTCTTTATATTTTTACTACTTTCTTAGAGAGAATAAAGAATGGCACCATCTTATGATGATCAACTTGTGGTTATTAATCTAAGTTTAGATTTCCTTTTTAGAACCACCACCATGTTCATGCTCATATTTATTTATTTGCATGCATTGCATTTTGTTGTCCTCATGATGTTTCTTTGTGTATATATGTTTTGCACATAGTTGGCTTGGTTGTTTTATATACTTAATGATGTATGCTTCAGTTTCCATGTTAATGCTTCATAAGGCATTATGAGTATTTTCCTTTTGTGATCTTGTGTAAACGTGGTGTTTAAACATGATTGCGGCCTATCATCGTTAAGTTCGATAAACCTAGCTAGCTTTTCATATGTTTTCATGTTACTTTGGTCAGTTTATAAGCTTTGCAATGCGCTTAATTTTTCTTGTGCTATAAGATTTATTTATTTAGGGATAGACATGGTGTTTTAACCCTTGATAAATAAACCTTTATGGCTATGGAAAAATTCGGCAACCTAGTTGTAAACATGGTGTTTAGAACTAGGTGAAAACATTGTCTTGTTTATATGCTTTCCTATCATGTGCATACACACCTTGCACCACGTACACTAATTAGGTTTTTATTCCTCATTAGACTAATTATACCACAAGTTAAGAATCTTAGGAGACATTGTTGGATTGTTGGCAATTCTTTCTACTCCCAACCGTCACCTTGGGGGTAGAATGTGCGTTTAAAACGTCTTACGGTGCAAGATAAAGACTCTCACTACAAGGAAATTGAAGGATGGCTAAGAAGTGCTTTGTCTTCTTCTTCCATGACTAGCAAAATGCTAAGCATGGGGCAGACCCTGAATCTTCAACACGGAAGTGCAACATGACACTCTAGAAGATAGAATGATAAAGATCGTTAACATCTCCGGATCAATGCGCAAGAAGCCACCAATCTCATCAAAATTCTGCATGGTCTCAAAGGGAAAACACTGGATATTTTTGGATATTTAGAAGCCCCATGAAGTTACGATTCCAACAAATCAAGAATCAAGATAATCGGAGGTTCCTACAAGCGGTTATGCCCGAATCACCGAGTGCAGCACGTCCTGAAATCAGTTTTGGACAGCACGCAGCGCTGAAGTAAAACGGACATAGCTCCCTTGTTTGAACTCCGTTTTCGATGAATGACCACATGTTGGAAAGGTAATTTCATAAACTTTTCAATAGAGGTATATTTTGATATATGTTCTGTTCTGTACAGAGGAGGGAAAGGGCGAAACCGTGGTCACAACCCCCGATAGATTGGTTTACCGCTTTCGTGTAGTAGATGCATACCATGTTATCCTAGATCCTAGGGAGGGAACGCTTATCTATCTTAATCACTCTCTTGCGCTCACCCTTTATCATCTAGTTTAACCCTACATTTGTTTGATCAACTTAACTTAGATTAACTTAGGTTAGATAGTCTTTACTTTTAGATTAATACTCTCTTTAAAGGTTTCCTTAGTCAACTAGATTAGTACTTGGTTAAGCGCTAGTAATCCCCTTGCTCCTCGGATTGACAAGAATCTTGGGAATCCCGTGGTGAAAAAGGTGTAGGTCCGTACGCTTGCGGATCGTAGAGGGATACGTCTTTTATCCGTCAACAAGCCCCTTTTTCTGGCGCCGTTGCCGGGGAACAAGTGATCAAGATTTGATTTTTTATTGCCTTTTTGTAATTTTCAGTTTTCTTTTTGTTTTTATTCTTGCATCTACTAAATTTTGATCATCCTCAAAACACATCTAATCTAGTTTGTCTAACTCTAGTTTTTATAGATTCGTTTTTGCTTTCTAGTTTTTTTGCATACTTTGTTTATTGCTAACCCTAACAGGCGATGGACGGCTACCTCTCCAACAAACCCAATAATTTTGTGGATGATCCAGAAAAACTTTACAGGCTAAGGAGACGCGAAGCACATCAAGCTAAAAAGCTGGATTTTGTAGATTCGGAGTCGGAAGACAAAGGATCGCAGGAATCTCCGAAGAATTCACCACCTCAAAGTCCACGGGAGAATCGACCTCCACCAATGGGTGACCAACCACCGGAAGAACGCAAGATTGGGGAGCTATGCACCCCAGACATCATCGACCTACCAATCTTGAACCTCGAGGAGATCGGAAGACCGTTCGAGATCAAGACCTCAACAATCCGCATGGTGCAACATTCACCCTTCACCGACAAATAGGATCCGAACCTTCACCTCCAAGCATTCATTCAACTATGTCAGACTTTCAACATGGATGGGGTGACTCAAGATCAAATGAGGGCAAGGCTTTTTCCGTTTTCACTACTCGGGAAGGCTTTGCAATGGTTCCACTCTCAACCGGCGGAGACGGTGCAAAATTGGAACACGTTGATGAAGGCTTTCATGAAGGAATACTACTCACCGGGTAAAACTCAAAGCTTGCGTAATAAGATTGCCACCTTTGTTCAATATTCTACGAAACTATCTCGGAGGCATTCGAGCGCTTCAACGAGTACACCGGGCGGTTCCACATCACAAGTTCCCGAAAGAAGACCTCGTGCAAAAGTTCTATCAAGGACTCACCATGGCGTCAAGGACGATCATCGATGCATCGGCGGGAGGATCTATCATCGAGCTTACACCGACGGAAGCTTTCACGCTATTCAAGAAGGTCGCGGATAATGACACGTGGGCGTCGTCCGGGCGCCTACATCCGGTTCAACCCACGGGGAACGTCAAAGGAGTCTTGCAAGTGGAGAAGGAGGACATACTTGAAGGCAAGATCGACTCGCTCATGAGGAGGTTGGAGAAGATGGAGATGGAAAAGAAAGAGGCTCAAGACTTGAAGGCCGCCGAAGCAAGGTCCACATGCGAAGAATACATTAGTGGAGATGAGAGAGGAGGTTATCGGTTGGCCATAGTGAACCTACCCCTTCCGAATGAGAGGCTTAGGCTTCTCACCGAAGGAAGGGAAGATTGGTTGGAAGAGGGACTACTTGTCCCTGCAAGGAAGAACAAAAGAGGAAGAATCGTAGAGGAGGGAACATCCTCCACACAAGCGAGTGGAGCACAACCCAATGTGCAACCATTCGGCGGGGTCCCTCCTCCGCCAAGTTATTACGGAGGGTCACAAGAACAAGCATGGGGGGGTGGTGCACCGGTACCCCCACAAAATTATGTTGTGCCCAACGCTAACTTCGCGGAGTCCTACGCTCATCATCCCCAACCACAACAAAGCATGGCCATTATTGGAGGGTATGCTGCAAGAAACGCTCAAAACATCGCAGCCATCCAAGCTAACGCAGCTCAACTCGGTGAAGGCAACGCAAATATCGCCTTTGAACTTGGACGCCTTCACCTTGTGGAGCCAAATCAATTCGTCGGAGGAAATGTCCAATCGTATTATGAGCAAGGGTATTATTATCAAGACTATCAACATCAACCACCGGCGGAGGACTAGAAGATTTATGAACTTTAGTTTTCTTTTCTTTTCTTTTTCTCTGTAATTTTCAGCTTTTGCTTATGTGTGTTTGCGTAGTATTTTCTGTTTTTATTTAAATTTCAGCAAGCATGTTTGTTTATTTTCAGTTTGTATTTCAACTTGATGTCATCATTAATAAAGACACCACCTTGATTATATCATTGGAAAAGTTACAAAATTCGTGCCATAATGATATATGATTAAAATTGCAGCTTTGTTCATCTTTGTAATTGATTTATGCATGTTTAAGCTAGTGCTCTCTTAAAAATACAGATCTGAATTTATTTAAATGCTAGCTTAATTTTCAGCGGAGGTTATGATTAAAATAAAGACCCATAGTGTTTTATGTGCTCTCAAGTTATGAATAGATTAAAGATGTCTTTTATGCTCAAAAATATTGCTAACCTTGTCACAAATATCACTTGTGTGTTGCTCAACCTATCCAAAGCCTTATATATATTTGAGTGCATAAACCTTAGTGTACAAGATTTATTTTTGAGTGAGTTATTGCAGGCCATGATTTCTCTGGCCCGAGACTAAGAAGCTGGTCATTCCGTTTTTGCGTACCTATCTTTTTGCTAGCCTTTTATCCGTGCATTGTGTATCCCCGCATCGGTGATCTCACAAACTTCGCCGGATATCCACCCTTAAACCAAATATCATCTTTTGTGATTACCTCCTTGACCACAACCTATCGTTGAGAATGGATCATCAATTCAAGGAAGATCGCAAGACGGTGCCAACGTTGAAGATTTCAAGTATCTCTCCAAGGAAAAATATCTCCGGTACCTACCTTATTTTTCGCCTCTTTGCTCGAGGACGAGCAACGTCTAAGCATGGGGGAGGAGGTAGGTACGGTGCAGTTTTAGAGTTCAAAAGGGAGTATTTTAAAAAATATATATATATAATGATGAAAGAAAAAATTCGGCGATGTACGTGACTTCCAAGGTGAAGAAAGAAAAAAAACATATATATATATATGTAAGAAAGAAAGAAAGAAAGAAAAGAATGAGAAATATGAGAAAGAAAAAAAATATATATGTGCGTAAAGCGAACTCCCCGGTTCTCTAAGAGTGCATTCAAGGCTTCAAGTTAAAAAGATCCATTCTCATTTTCCAACCATGTGCAATCCGATAACGAGGACTTCTTTTGTGCCTCGGGATCACTCTTTGCCATTTGCACATGTCCACTTATCTAAAGTGTGTGTATTTTTCTCTTTCCCCTCCTTGATTTAACATTATTTTCCAATGACTTTTTTGACGAGTCTCGGTAAGACCATGAGAAGCTTGTCTTGTTTTGACAACACCTCATTTATAAAATCTTGTTAGGACTAAACTTTCCCAAAGCTCCATATAAAGCCTACCACATATATATGAGACGGAAAGGAGTAGAATATATAGGCTTGAGAGACAAGTGAGATGAGAGTTCATGAGCAATACACGAGATGATTTAATTTTGTGAATTTGGTTTAGCTTTTCTTTATCTCGTTCTTTATTTCAAAAAAAATTCTGAGATCTATTTAAAACTTTGTGAGCATGTTAATACTTGTGGGATAAGCTTAATAAGAATCTACCCTCCGTAGAGATGAAGGCTAGCACATTATGGAACTTTAATGAATTAAAATTTTGAGAGCATTATGTTTTCTCATGTGTAATCAAGTGCAAAGTTTAAACATTGTTTAGCAATGATGATATCCATCGAAGGCTTACTCGAGGACGAGCAAGGTTTAAGCATGGGGGAGATGTTGACGGTGAAAATCCGTCAACCTAGCCATGAGTTTACATTCGGTGTTGGCATGAGTTTTGTTGACGGTGAAAATCCGTCAACCTAGCCATGAGTTTACCTTCGGTGTTGGCATGAGTTTTATACCTTATCCATTGGTACTAACCCCCGTGGTATAACAAGTTCACGTGTGCATGTCGGTTTTGGAGTTTAATGTTTATGCAGGGATTTAGTGTTGAATGCAAGACTTTCGGGATAAGTTTATCAAGCACCTCATGACAAGACCTTGAAGTCCTGAACAAGTCATGCAATGAAGCAAAATTAACTCCAAGAAGCCGGGGGCTTGATCCGAGAAGACGACAGACTCCAGGGACCTGACCAGAAAAGTGCTGAATCTTGCAAGACAAGGAGTTGAGTCCAATTCGGAGAGAAACCGACGACATAGACCTACATGCAGAAGGGGGAAGCATCCAGGAAGCAAGGGAACCGACCTCGGGCAAAGGAGCCCACGGGCTGGGCCTAAATGGGCCCAGGCCGGCCGGCCCAGTCCGGTCGGCCCAGGCCCATTTTGGGCCCAAATTCGGTCTCCTTTGCCCTAGCCGCCAATCGGGCTATTTATAGTCCCCTGACCGAGAGCCACGCAGGGAAGATTTCGTATTCCGCCGCCGAGGAGCAGAGAAGCTTGAGGGACACCAACTTGAAGATGAGGGTCGTGCTAGTTGTCTAGGGTTTCCCTGGCCGACGTGGGAACCTTGCATGGAAGACCACGTCGGAGCTCCGAAGCGAGGATCAAGATCGAGGGAGGGCCCCGGTGGTGATCTTGTTCATGTAATCATTCATGGTGAAGTTTGTAAGTGAATCCGATTTCTAGCGATTAAGTGCCTTCTCGATGATTTTGTTTTCTTCTTGGTTTTGCTTCTTCTACGATCTAGTTTGCGGCTAGATTACATAGGGTGCTCTTGTAGCCGCGGTGGCTAGAGGTGCATACCGGACCGGCCAAGTGATTTCAACTTGTTCTATCGAACTCGCCCTAAGCTCCCCGCATGAATAGGGATACGTTGTGACGAACGGGGGGTCTCGAAAGGCGGATGTTTTCGGAGTCGGATGGGAAGGCCACGATTTAAAGATGCTTTTAATGAGATTCTCTTTGCTATCTTCATCTATCTTGTTTGGAGCTACAACATAAGCATGATCTAGATTCTCTAGATTGGTTATCTCTTGCTTTCTCTTGCTACCTCTTTAGTAGATTAGATTAGATTTGTTTTCTTTATGAGTTAGTAGATTAGATGCAATTTGTCTTCATAAGATAGCTTTACCTTGCTTTACTAGATTGAATCCTTGCGTTGCACATTGTTCCACGGATTCGATACCTTGGGTTCACCACTCGAGGGAAGAAGGGTCCCTTGACTACGACGGGAGACTTGTCCGCTTGCAAGTCACAAACGAACTTTGATACAACTATTAACCGTCAACAAGCCCCTTTTTCTGGCGCCGTTGCCGGGGAACAAGCAATCAAGATCCGATCTAGTATCGCTTATCTTTCATTCTTTATTTTGATTTTCTTTTGCATCTCTTATGTTTGATCATCCCCAAAAAGAAAAAAAAATTTAATCTAATCTAGTTTTGATTAACCCTAGTTCTTATGTTTAGATTTTTGTTTTATTGCTAACCCTAACCGGAGATGGTTGGCTACCTCTCCAAGAAACCCAAACTTTTTTTGTGGATGATCCAGGAAAACTTTACAGGCAAAGGTGACGTGCAACACAAGCTCGAAGGACCATCAAAATCTCCAAGGGAATCACCCCCTCCAAGTCAAGACGCCGGAAGGCCGTTCAAGATCAACGAGGATGGAGAAGATGGAGACGGAGAAAGAAGCTCAACACCTAAAGGCTACCAAGGCAAGATCCACATGCGGGGTGTTCATCGTGATGAAGATGTTAGAAACGCAATTGGGACAACTTGCCGGACAACCGATTGGTGACAAAGAAGAATATCCGAGACAACTCCAAGGTCCCAAGACGGCGAAAGGCTACTCAAACTCATTCGGGAGAGATGAAGGATCACACTAGACCATGAAGATCACGACCGAAGGACCGGAGTTCGAGATGCCGAGCCACAAGGAAGATGTTGCATCCGTCAAGACCAAAGGACAAAGCCGCCTCGTGAAGACCAAAAAAATTGACTAAGCCAAAGTGGGTACCCAAGATTGCAACGCCCGCAAAGAGCGTTGATCCGGAGTAATCAAGTGAAGAAGTCTAGCCATGGACTATAAACGAAGCGCTAGGCGGGAGGCAACCCGTTTCGTCGAGTCAAGAATAAGCTACCGGGAGGACAACCCGATTCCAGGTTTTTCGAGTCCTTTTAATTCAGTTCTGAATTTTGCTACGCAAAACCTTAGATTTAGATTGGTTGAACAATATTAGAGACATAATTCTTGGTTGAATATTTTGCTTGATCATAAACCCTTTACATGAACCATCCTATGTGTTTGTTTGCTTCTTTTCGAGAAACCACAACCAAAACCAAAAAAAATTCAGAACCAAACTCAACCTTTCATCCTCTTTATGATGTTGTGGTTGACTTGTTTTTCATGCTAAAAACACACGAGTAGAGCCACGACTTGTATCTAGATGTTTGTCGGGGACCGCCCTAGGGGTCCCCTTAAACAATGGGGGAACCCTCACTTAAGTCCCTGCATCGAAATAAGCTAAGCCTAACCATGCAGGAAACTAACCATGCAGGACATGGCCCATGCGGGGGGGACTCCGAGGCCCACCAAGACGGCCCGTCCGGGAAGACCCTCGAGCAGGCTCCGCCTCGCCCGAGGGCACGCTCCTCCTCGAGCGGGCTCCGCCCGTTCGAGGGGCAACCCCCTCCTCGAACGGACTCCGCCCCGTTCGAGGGGCGACCCTTCCCTCGAGCGGTCCCGCCCGCTCGAGGGCTCGCTCCCCCTCGAGCGGGCCTCGCCTCGCTCGAGGGTCCGCTCCGCCCTCGGGCCGGGGCCCGCCACGCTCACGGGCGCCCGCGCGCGTGCGCCGGCCCCGTACTTGGGCATTTAACGCCCCGACGCCGCAGACGGCGCCATCATGCGCCGGGGCTCACGCCCCGTGCCGCCGCACCAACTCCCCGGGGAGGAACCCATCCCCGCCACCGTGGGATGGACCGTGCGGTACGGCCGGTGTCGTCCCGTGACACCGTGCGCCCGCCACCGTACGGCTAACGCGCCCGACCCTCGAAAGGGGGCCGGCGCACCCTCGATTCCACTTTCCCCGTGACCCCGCGGTTGGGTGAGCGGCGCTAGGCCGGTGGGTGGCCATCCCGGCCACCGTAACGCGCGCGGCCGCCGTACCCACGCGTGCAGGCGCACGCCTGACTCCGCAGGCGCACGCCCGGGCACTGCAGCAACCACTCCACTACCGCAGAGCTCATTGGGAAGGAACACCGTTCTGTCCGCTCCTGTACCCCGTACCAGCCATCATCAGCACCTCCCTCGAAGCCTACCAGGGGACGCCATCGCCATCTGCCACCTCCTACCCTCGAACCGCCACTGTTCGGGTACGAGGTAGGCCATCATGGCCGGATCGCAGCGAAGATCATCCGGACGGCCGCCCGCTCTACACCGTAGCACGACGTGCTCCCACACGTAGCTAGGTAGCGCGGCGTGCATGTAACTCGCCGCCCCCTTGGCCTATAAAAGGGGAGGCGAGCCCCCAGCCGCGGGGGAGGAACAGGTTCGGACGAACGAGTTCAGTTGAACACAACGCACCGTGCACTCACTCTCTTATTCTCCCACAACATCTTCAGCCACTCACCAGGGACTTGGAAGCCACGCTTCCTCTCCCTCCTTGCTTGTACTTGCCCCACTACAAGCACCCCCGGTGCCGAGCAATATAGTGCCACGAGCACACCACTGCTGGACGTACGGCCCCCTCGGCCGGAACCAGGATAAAACCTTGTGTCATTTGTTGCTTGGCATCGACCATTGAGGGATAGACCTAGGCGTTATCTACTGGTTAGTGTCGGGACCACATTCCGCACCGACAGTTGGCGCCCACCGTGGGGCCAACAAGCGCCTAAGGTCATTTCGCTAACTCCCTCCATGGTGATCCGCACTGAGTACCGTAGCACCCGCTACAACATGGGTAGCTCGGACCCTCTCCCCGCCGGGGTTCGAGATCCGCTTCGGGGACTTGAACTTCCAGGCCACGGGGAACGGCTATCTCATGCGCCTCACCAATCGTGAGGAGCCGCGCGCGCGCGCGCGAGGCCGGGTCCGCTCGGTCTCCGCCGCACGCACGACACGGCGCGCGGCGCCGCGGAGCACGGATGCCGCGGGCCGTCGACGCCGCGACGCCGTCGTCGCTGCGGGCCGCGCTCGCGTCGGGCGCGGTCCGAGCGGCGGCGGCCGAGCGCGCGCGCCGCCCAACGCGGTGCGCCCACCGTCACGACGACCGCCACCGCCCCGGCGGGGACCGCGTGCGATCTCCGGACCACGCATCCCCATCGGGCCGCGTGGCGCCACTACGGCCTACAACGCCAACGTCAACACGACAATGCGCGGGGGTTCCGCTCGGTCGCCACGTCTTCGTCGCCGGGGGACCCCGGCACTTCGGCCGACGGACGAGTCGTCCCCGGGCTCCGTCGACACGATGCCACCCGCCACCGCCCATGGGTACGCGGAGTGGGACTTCTCCGGTGTGCCGGACCCCGGCCGCGTTCGGGTGCTTCCTCGACGCCACGGACTATCGGGTTTGGTCGCTCCGACGACTCCAAGACGCGGGAGCTACGACCCCACGCGGGAATGTTGCGCCGTCATCACCAACGACCCGGCCAACGCCGCCGGTGCGGCGGGCGCCGGAGATGGGGAAGTCACGCCGGCCCCCGGGGATCGCCACGCGCCCGGCCGCGGGGCCAAGCGCTCCCCGCCGGGGCCGACGTCGACGCACACCGGCCCAAGCTCGCGAGCTCGAGGCCAAGGCGGCGGAGGAGTACGGACGGTGCGGGCCGCTCCGCGCCTCGATGGCGGGGGGAGGCCCCCGCGCGCGGCGAACGCGCGCGGGGAGCCGGGCCGACAAGTCCGTGGCCGCCTCAACCCCGTCCCCAACGTCGACAACGCGGATACTCCGCCGCGGGCGAGCCAAAAGCTCATCGCCGCCGCGACACCGCCGCGCGCCATGCCGCACCCTCGACCCCCGAGGCTCGAGACATGCACCGCGAGGTGCAGACCCTCCTTGAGCAAGCGGCCGTCCAGCAGGCCGAGAGCTCGGCCTCACGCATCCGCCAACAGGGGGACGCACGAGGTGATGATCCTGCACCAGGGGGCGAACCCTCGGTGCACGTGGGTCAACATGCTGACCAGAGACGCACGCCGGCCAAGGAGCGGCTCCTCGACACACGCAGGGCGCTGGATGGAGACGCCCGCAACGTCATCAACGCCAGGCGCACCAGCAAGGCGGACGCACGAGCGGCCAGGGGCTACCACCCTCGAAGGGGTGGACGCTACGACAGCGGTGAGGATCGCTCCCCAACACCGGAGCCCCCGGGTACCCGCGTGTTCAGCCGGGAGATTCGCACGGCAGCATTCCCCCAGCGCTTCCGTCAGCCCTCGACAATCGTCAAGTACAACGGGGAAACGGACCCTCGTGTCTGGCTCAACGATTACCACCTGGCCTGTCAGCTGGGCGGGGCCACCAACGACGAAGTGATCATCCGCAACTTGCCCCTGCATCTGGGCGACGCGGCCCGGACATGGCTCGAGCACTTGCCCGCCAGCCAGATCCACAACTGGGACGATCTAGTCCACACCTTCGTGGGCAACTTCCAGGGCACATACGTGCGCCCCGGGAACTCCTGGGATCTGCGCTCCTGCACGCAGAAGCCAGGCGAGTCGCTGCGGGACTTCATACGGCGCTTCTCCAAGCGCTGCACAGAGCTCCCCAGCGTGGCACAGTCAGAGATCGTGCACGCGTTCCTCGAGGGCACCACGTGCCGGGACCTTGTGCGCGAGCTGGGACGCAGCCCACCCACGGACTCGAACGAGCTGTTCGACATTGCCACCAGCTTCGCCTCCGGAGAGGAGGCCGTGGGGGCAATCTTCGACGGCAAGAAGGGCAAGCGCTCCGAGGACACGCCCGCGGAGGGCAGCGGGTCCAAGGAGCCGCGCCGCAACGACAAGCGGGGCAAGAAGGGGGAAGAAGCCGCGCCGCGAGGCGCGCGAGCGAGGGGCGCAACGGCGGCAACGCCGAGGCCCTCGGCCCCGTTGACCCCGCCCGACGGGGCCCTCGACCGGCTCCTCGAGGCCCGGGGGTGTTCGACGACATGATGAAGAAGCCATGCCCCTACCACAAGACCCCCGTGAACCACACTCTTGAGCAAGTGCGACATGCTCAAGAAGTTCTACGGCCGTGCCGCCGCGAAGGAGGCGAGAGGCCAAGAAAGATGGGGGCGATGGCGACGCAGTGGTTTCCCCGCCGTCGAAAATGTGTTCCTCATCTTTGGGGGGACCTACCGTCGACATGTCAACTCGGCGGCGCAAGAAGGAGCGGCACGAAGTCCTCGCCGCGAGAGAGGGCACCTCCGGCCTTTCTCATCGGCGGTCGAAGGATGCCATCACCTTTAGCCGGGATGATCACCCAAATCGCATCCCGAACCCGGCCAAGACCACCGGTGGTCGATCCCATCATTGGGAACGCCGGTTTTCGAAGGTCCTTATGGACGGAGGCGATAGCCTCAATATCCTCTTCGCGCATACATTGCGCCCGATGGGGATTGGGGTTTGGACCGGGTTGCGGCCCGGCACGAAGCCGTTTCACGGCATCGCGCCGGCAAGCGGGTTCAACCCCTCGGGCGGATCGATCCGCCCGTCCGGGTTGGGACCCCCAAGAATTTCCGCAAGGAAACCCTCACCTTCGAGGTGGTGGGATTCAAAGGGGCCTACCATGCCATCCTTGGGCGACCATGCTATGCCAAGTTCATGGCGGTCCCCAACTACACGTACTTGAAGATGAAGATGCCGGGTCCAAACGGCGTCATCACCGTCGGGTCGTCGATCGAGCACGCATTCGACTGCGACGTCGAGTGCGTGGAACATGCAGAGGCACTAGCGCTGGATGAAGCGCTGGTGAACACACTGGAGAAGATGGTCAACGACGACCTCAGCTCCGCCGCCAAGCACGTCGGCACGTTCGAGGCCGCCGAGAAAACCAAAGGGGTCCCCCTCGACCCGTCGGCCCCCGAGGGCAAGGCGTTGAGGGTCAGCTCGACCCTCGATCCTAAATAGGAAGCAGTGCTCGTCGACTTCCTCCGCGCCAACGCCGACGTCTTCGCGTGGAGCCCCTCGGACATGCCAGGCATCCCGAGGGAGGTCGCCGAGCACTCCCTTGATATCTGCCTAATGCTCGCGGCGTGCGGCAGCCGGCCGCGCCGCTTTGACGAGGAGCGGCGACGGCGATCGGAGCGGAGGCCGCGGAAGCTCCTCGAGGCCGGATTCATCAAGGAAGTGTTCCACCCTACGTGGCTAGCTAATCCTGTGCTTGTAAAAAAGAAAAATGGGAAGTGGAGGATGTGTATAGACTACACCAGTCTCAATAAAGCATGTCCAAAAGTTCCTTTTCCTTTGCCACGTATAGATCAAATCGTTGATTCGACAGCCGGGTGTAAACTACTCTGTTTCCTTGATGCCTATTCGGGATATCACCAAATAAAAATGAAGGAGTCCGACCAGCTCGCGACTTCGTTCATCACACCGTTCGGGACGTTCTGTTACGTCACGATGCCTTTTGGCCTCAGAAACGCGGGCGCAACATATCAGCGCTGCATGCAGCACGTTTTTGGGGACCATATCGGGCGGACGGTCGAGGCTTACGTGGACGACATCGTCGTCAAGACCAGGAAGATGGACAACCTGGTTAGCGATCTTGGCATCGCGTTCGACCCCTCGCGGGCCAACGGGGTTAAGCTCAACCCCGAAAAATGTGTCTTTGGAGTGCCGCGGGGCATGCTCCTAGGGTACATCGTCTCCCAGCGGGGGATCGAGGCCAACCCCCGAAAAGGTCGCGGCCCTCGAGCGAATGGGTCCAATTCGGGACCTCAAAGGGGTGCAGAAGGTGTTGGGGTGCCTCGCCGCCTTAAGCCGCTTCATCTCGAGGCTCGGAGAGAAGGGCCCGCCCCTCTACCGGCCGCTCAAGAAGCACGAGCGCTTCTCTTGGACCGCCGAGGCCCGGAAGCGCTCGACAAGCCGAAGGCGTCTGCGACGCACGCCCCAATCCTTACGCCGCCGCGAGACGGCGAACCCCTCCAACTCTACGTGGCCGCAACCACCCGGGTGGTCGCCGCCGTGATCGTCGTGGAGCGCACGGAGGAAGGACATGCCTTGCCCGTGCGAGAGGCCGGTCTACTACATCGGCGAAGTCCGTCGAACACGAAGACGCGCTACCCCCGAGTCCGAAGGCCGTTGTACGTGGTAGTCCTCGCGCGGCGCAAGCTCCGCCACTACTTCGAGGCCCACCCGATTACGGTGGTCTCTTCCTTCCCGCTAGGAGAGATCATTCGCAACCCCCGACGCGGCGAGCATTGCCAAGTGGTCCGTGGAGTTGATGGGCGAGACGCTCGCCTACGCTCCGCGAAAGGCCATCAAATCGCAAATCTTAGCCGATTTCGTCGCTGAGTGGACGGACACGCAGCTGCCACCCCCTCAGATTCAAGCAGAGTGCTGGACTCTGTTCTTCGACGGCTCGGTGATGAAGACAGGAGCGGGCGCGGGCCTGCTCTTTGTGTCACCCCTTGGTGAACACATGCGCTACGCAGTGCGCCTCCACTTCCCCGCGTCCAACAATATGGCGGAATACGAGGCCCTTCTCTGCGGCCTCAAAATCGCCATTGAGCTGGGCATCAAGCGCCTCGACGTACGAGGGGATTCGCAGCTCGTGATCGATCAAGTCATGAAGAACGCGAGCTGCCACGACGACAAGATGGAGGCCTACTGCAAAGCCGTGCGGGCCCTCGAAGACAAATTCTACGGCATCGAGCTTAATCATGTACCCCGCCGGTACAACGAGGAAGCGGACGAGCTGGCAAAAATAGCGTCCGGGCGGATCACCGTTCCCCCGAACGTTTTTGCGCGCGACATCGCGCAGCCATCGGTCATCTTCGAGCCCTACCCCTCGAGCGAAGGCGGACCCTCGGGGGCTCCCTCGAATCCAGCGGGTGCGGAACCCATGGAAGAGGACCCCTCGAACGAGGCGTACGTGCTCTCCCTTCTCGAGGGGTACGGCTCCCCACGAGGTCGATGCGATGGATATAGAGCCGGCTCTGTCCAAGCGGATTGGCGGGGAAAAGTACACCGCCTGGATCGCTCGAGGGGAACTCCCCGAAGATCGGGCCGCAGCCAGGCGCATCGCCAGGATGGCCAAATCCTTCACCCTCGTCGACGGCGAGCTGTACAAGCGCGCCGCGTCAGGCATCCTCCAGCGGTGTATACCCATCCCCGAGGGGCGCGAGCTCCTACGGGATATCCACGCGGGAATCTGTGGCCACCACACCGCGCCACGCACCCTCGTTGGCAACGCGTTCCGCCAGGGCTTCTATTGGCCTACCGCGGTCGCGGACGCCAACGAAATCGTGCGCACTTGCGAAGGGTGCCAGTTCTACGCCCGCAAGACCAACTTGCCCGCTCACGCTCTGCAAACGATCCCCGTAACATGGCCGTTCGCTGTGTGGGGGTTGGACATCGTCGGGCCCCCGCGGAAGGCGCCGGGGGCTTCACCCACCGCTTGTCGCGATCGACAAGTTCTCCAAGTGGGTGGAGGTGCGCCCCATCACGAATTTGAGGGCCGAGCGAGGCGGTCACGTTCTTCACCGACATCGTCTACCGCTTTGGAGTGCCAAACTCCATCATCACGTACAACGGGTCCCAGTTCACGGGCCGGAAGTTCTTGGAGTTCTGCGACAAGTTCCACATCCGCGTGGATTGGGCAGCTGTGGCACACCCACAGACCAACGGCCAAGTGGAACGCGCCAACGGCATGATTCTACAGGGCCTCAAGCCCAGAATTTTCGACCAGCTCAACAAATCTGGCCGAAAATGGCTCCAAGAACTACCAGCAGTCGTGTGGAGCCTAAGGACCACCCCAAGCAGAGCCACTGGGTTCACACCATTTTTCCTAGTTCATGGTGCGGAGGCCGTCCTCCCCACGGATCTGGAATACGGGTCGCCCAAGGTTCGAGGCTACAACGAAGATGCTAACCAGCGAGCCCGCGAGGACTCGCTGGATCGGCTGGACGAAGTACGCCTCGTGGCGTTGATGCACTCCGCAAGGTATCAACAGTCCCTACGGCGCTACCAAGCACGCAAGATACGTCGGAGGGATTTCAGCGAGGGGGACTTGGTCCTAAGGCTACGCCAAGACAACCGAGGGCGCCACAAGCTATCGCCCCCATGGGAGGGACCCTACGTCGTGGTGAAAGTGCTCAAACCGGGCACGTATAAGCTGGCCAACGAGGACGGCGAAGAACTCACCAACGCTTGGAACATCCAACAGCTACGTCGCTTCTACCCTTAGCTAGGATTTCCAAGTATTCTCTGTTGTAAAAACGCACGGCCAACGCCCCAGTTGGTGTCACCTATGTAAATACTCCAAGTCTAATAAAAGGGCAACTCGGCTTTCCCCTGAAACCCAAGTTACCCTCGGGGGCTACTGCGGGGGGCACCCCCCCCCCCAAATGGTCCCATTTTTTCGCGCAAAAAAACGTAACAACACGCGCTAAGTTTGTTTCCTACTTCAACCCCGAGCCATGATTCGAACAGGGCGCAGGCGGCATAGCGGAAGGAGCGTGCGAGCCAGAGATAGCCTACGCCGCGTGGCTATGGCCCGTCTCTCTCGCCTCCAACCCAGCGGGCCCCCTGCGAAAAACGAACTCCCCTAACTAGAATCTACTCAGGAAGAAGGAGAAACAAAAAGCGTAATAAGCAAACGATTTCATTTACAGCAACTTTCCATGGTTCATGAAACGATTTGTTTATTTACAAAAGGCCACGAGGCCAGAATTCTGATACACATAAACAAAAAACGGGCCTAGCGCCCAGATGCTTTCAGGCGGGTGGAGCAGCAGCATCGGCGACGTCCGGGAAGAGGAAGTCTTCGAAGGCCTCGGCGAGCGACCCGGCGGCGTCAGCAACAAGCGCGTCCGCGCGCTCCATGGCAACCTCGTCCTCGACGCCCTCGGGCACGATGTAGCCCTCCGCCAGCGCCTCGAGGTTGACCTCGTAGTGGGATCGCACCACTCCGAGGGCCTTCCGGACGCCCAGGTACAACGCCCAGCGCATCCGCTCCGTGACGTGGCCGCCGAGGGCGCGCAGCGACCGGCCGGCCGAGCCGCCGGCCCGGGCCTCGCCTTCCTCGACGACGCGGCGAGTCTCGAGGGCCGCGTCACGCGGCCCCCCGCGGCTCCCGCTCGGAGGAGTTGTAGGAAGCTCCGCAGGCCTCGGCCCGCCCAAAGAAGATGCCCCAAGGCAGTGCGCAAGCCTGGAATCAACAAGACGACAAGAAATCAGAAAGGGGGAACGAACCCTCTAAAGCAAGAACTAACAAGCAGGGTCAAACAGTAACTTACCCTCGACTTGTTTCCTCTCCAGATCGAGGTCGCGGCGCGCGGACTCGAGCGCCAACTCGAGGCGCTGGACGGCCTCACCCTGCTTGCGGAGAGCCAGCTCCTGGCTGGCGTTGCTGATGCTGAGCGCCAGCGCCTCGTCCTCAACCTTGGAGAACGCGGCGTTCCGCTCCTCCAGCGACCTCTCCGCCGCCTCGCGCGCGACGCGCTCCCCGCTCCGGCGCCGTTCGGGCGTCGCCAAGGGCGCCTCGCTCTCGCCGGAGCCGCCCCTCGCCCCCACGGCGGGCGATGCGCTCTCGCCGGAGCCGCTCCTCGGCCGGCGACGAGGGCCGCGGCCTTGGCGTCGAGGGCGGCCCTCGGTCGTCGGCCTCCTTGGCACGCTGCTCCAACCCGCGCGCCCGCTCCTCGGCGGCGCCGCCGCGCTGCGCCCCCTCGAGCGACGAGCGGAGCTCCCGGGTTTCGGCGCGAGCGGTGGCCACCTCCGCCTCCCGGTTGGCGGCCGGCGTCCGCGTCTTGTCCGGGTCCTCGCGCGCGTTCCACGGCGCCTCGTCGCGATCGACGAGGGGCCGCGCGGATCCGCTCGAGGCTCGCGTGACGCGCCGTGTCCCTGCCTCGAGCTCTCGGGGAGCACGTCGCACCACGCCATCGCCCGTACACCGGCCCGACCGTCCGGCGTCCTGAGAGCATCCGCAAGCGCGTCGAAAGCGCTGCATCGCTCCCGGAGCTGGCGGGCCTCGGCGTTCACCTGGTCGAACGCGTCGTACTTTTCACGAGCACGGCGCTCGAGCTCCTGGCATCCACACATCGAATCTCGTAAGTGTCAAGGCTTGAATGCAGCACACGAAAACGAAAAAGGAGGGGGACGAGCAACCGTGGCTCACCTGGAAGACAAGCCAGGCCGGGCCGCCGTGAACTTGCAGCGCCTCGTTCAACGCACGGTTGAGCGTGGCGCCGTGGCTCCGAAGCTCGCCCCAGAGCTCCTGCTCCCCCTGGGCGTCAGCAAACGCCGGGGATCGCCGACGGCCCCCTCCCACCGGGGGGCGGCCGGCGTGGGAGGACGAGGCCTCGGCATCGTGCCCTCGGCCCCCACTACCATGTGACCCTCGTGCCGCCTCACGAGGGCCCCCCCCCGGGGCTCGGGGGAGTTCGTGGGCCGGCCCGGCCCACCGGTTCCACCCGGGCGGCGGGGAGTCATCCGAGAGCTCCACCACCTCCGCCCGTAGATCGCCGGCGGGCGCGGCCGCTCGCGCCGCCCTCCGCCGCACCTCCACATGCGCCTCCGCGCCCACGGGCGCCCGCCGCGCCGCCGTGGCCGCCGCCTCCCGCCGTGCCGCCGCATCCGCGGGTGCTCCCGCAGTTGCGCCCGCTCCGCCTCCTCCACGGTGGCCGCCACCGCGGGCGGCACCTCCACCGTAGCCACCGCCGCGGCCCGCGCCTCCATGGTGACCGGCGCCGGCCGCCCCGGCGACCCTCGGGCCGCGCCGCGGCGGCGGCCGATCCACCCGCCGGGGCCTCGAGGCCCCGGCCGGACCTTGCGAGCTCGTGCCCGCCGCCGCGCTTGTCCCCGGCGCGACCCCCTCGACGAACGCCGCCGGGTGGGGATCGACGCGTCCGTCCTCAGCACCTTGGCCGGTGCAAGAGGAGGAACGGTTGGCACCGCCCTGCGCAGACGCGAACGGAGGGTTAGAGCATCTAACCACCAGCAAACTAAAACCAAACAAAGGAAGACAGGCTCCTTACCTCGCGGAGGAAAAGGCCCGCTTCCTTTTCCTCGAGGCCTCTGCGGACGAAGCCGGCGCGCCGGCCGCCCCCGACGCAGCCGCCTCCCCCGGCGGCGCCGCCGCTCGCACGGGCACGCCCGCCCGCGCGCGCGGCGCGCCCGATGCCGCACCCCCGATGACGCCACCGCGCGCGCGGGCACGCTCGCCCGCGCGCGCGCGCGCGCCCGCCGACGCGCCCCGACGACGACGCGCGCGCGCGCGCGCGCGCGCTCCCGCCGCGCGCGCGGCACGCCTGACGCGCGCGCGCAGCACGTCCCCCGCCGCGCGTGCCTCCGTGGCACGCGCGGCACCTCCGCGGCACGTGCCGCCCCCGATGATGATTGCCGGCGGCGGGCGCCGTGCGCCCGCCCCCGGCGAGGCCACCCCCGACGCCGGCGCCGGTTCGGCGACGGGGGCGCGGGCGCCACCGTCCGAGGGGCCCTCCCCCTCGGACTCTTCCTCCTCGTCCCGCTCCGAGGACGAGGGCTCCTCGATATCCGGGGAGGATAGCCCCGCCTCCTCCCGCCGGCCGGTACTCCGCGGACCGTCGGCCGCGGCGCGCTGGCGACGCCCGGCGTGCTCCCTCTTGCGCGCCGCCCGCTCTCGCTTGCTCCCGCTGCGCCGCCCGGCCGAGCGCGCGGGAGTCGGGGGTGGGTGGAACGGACTTGGCGGCGTTGAACTCCACCAGCTGCGCGCAAGAGCGGCAATGGCGCATCAGAAAACAGAAGCAAGAACAAGGACTAAAACAAAATCAAAAACCACACTCACCAACGGGCCGGTGGGGAGCATCTCGATATCCCACGGGGTCTGTTGACGGTGAAAATCCGTCAACCTAGCCATGAGTTTACCTTCGGTGTTGGCATTAGTTTTATACCTTATCCATTGGTACTAACCCCCGTGGTATAACAAGTTCACGTGTGCATGTCGTTTTTGGAGTTTAATGTTTATGCAGGGATTTAGTGTTGAATGCAAGACTTTCGGGGTAAGTTCATCAAGCACCTCATGACAAGACTTTGAAGCCCCGAACAAGTCATGCAATGAAGTAAAATTAAACTCCAAGAAGCGCGGGACTTGATCCGAGAAGACGACATACTCCGGGGGACACGACCGGAAAAGTGCTGAATCTTCCAAGACAAGGAGTTGAGTCCAATTCGGAGAGAAACCGACGACATGGACCCGTATGCGAAGGGGGAAGCATCCGGGAAGCAAGGGAACCGACCTCGGGCAAAGGAGCCCGCGGGGCCGGGCCTAAATGGGCCCGAGCCGGCCGGCCCGGTCCGGTCGGCCCGAGCCCATTTAGGGCCCAAATCCGACGCCCTTTGCCCTAGCCGCCAATCGGGCTATTTATAGTCCCCCGACCGAGAGCCACGCGAGAGAAGATTTCGTCTTCGGCCGCCGAGAAGCAAGAGAGAGAGAGGGACACCATCTAGGAGAGGAGAGGGTCGAGCTAGTTGACTAGGGTTTCCCTAGCCGACGTGGGAACCTTGCAAGGAAGACCACGTCGGAGTTCCGGAGCTAGAAGCAAGATCAAGGAAGGATCCCGGTGGTGATCTTGTGTATGTATCATTGTTATAGTTGAATTATCAAGTTGAATCTTTTCTCAGCGATCAAGTGTTTCCTCGAAGATTTCGTTTTTCGATCGGATTTGCTTATTTCAATTCTATTCTCGAGATAGATTACATAGGGTGTTCTTGTAGCCGCGGTGGCTAGAGGTACACGCGGATCCTCCGAAAGAATCTCGACTTGTCTTTTGACTCGCCCCTAAGCTCCCCGCATGAATAGGGATACGTTGTGACAGAACGGGGGTCTCGAAAGGCGGATGTTTTCGGATTTGGACGGGAAACCACGATTTAAAGAGGCTTTTATTAAGATTCGATTTGCTACTTCTTCTCTTGCTTGGAACTTCAACGAAAGGCTTGCCCCGATCCCTCTAGATCGGTTTATCTACCCAATCTTACTTTGTTTTCTCTGGTTTTTAGTAGATTAGATCTGTTTTGTGTCTTTTACTTAGATGCATTAGGTCTTTTATCGATTATTGAAGATTACTTGGCTTTAATAGATTAAGTCTTGCGTCACACATTTGTTCCACGGATTCGATACCTTGGGTTCACCACTCGAGGGAAGAAGGGTCCCTTGACTACGACGGGAGACTTGTACGCTTGCGAGTCACGAACGAACTTTGATACAATTATTAACCGTCAACAAGCCCCTTTTTCTGGCGCCGTTGCCGGGGAACAAGTGATCAAGATTTGATTTTTTATTGCTTTTTTTGTAATTTTCAGTACTGATTTTGTTTTATTTTTGCATCTATTAAGCTTCGATCATCCTCAAAATACATCTAATCTAGTTTGTCTAACTCTAGTCTTTATAGATTTGTTTTGTTTTCTAGTTTCTTTTGCATATTTTGTTTATTGCTAACCCTAACGGGGAGATGGACGGCTACCTCTCCAACAAACCCAATAATTTTGTGGATGATCCGGAAAAACTTTACGGGCTAAGGAGACGTGAAGCACATCAAGCTAAAAAGCTGGATTTTGTAGATTCGGAGTCGGAAGACGAAGGATCGCGAGAATCTCCGGGAGAATTCACCACCTCAAAGTCCGCGGGAGAATCGACTTCCACCAATGGGTGACCAACCACGGAAGAACGCAAGATTGGGGAGCTATGCACCCCAGACATCATCGACCTACCAATCTTGAACCTCGACGAGATCGGAAGACCGTTCGAGATAAAGACCTCAACAATCCGCATGGTGCAACATTCACCCTTCACCGGCAAAGAGGATCCGAACCTTCACCTCCAAGCATTCATTCAACTGTGTCAGACTTTCAACATGGATGGGGTGACTCAAGATCAAATGAGGGCAAGGCTTTTTCCGTTTTCACTACTCGGGAAGGCTTTGCAATGGTTCCACTCTCAACCGGCGGAGACGGTGCAAAATTGGAACACGTTGATGAAGGCTTTCATGAAGGAATACTACTCACGGGTAAAACTCAAAGCTTGCGTAATAAGATTGCCACCTTTGTTCAATATCCTACGAAACTATCTCGGAGGCATTCGAGCGCTTCAACGAGTACACCGGGCGGTTCCACATCACAAGTTCCCGAAAGAAGACCTCGTGCAAAAGTTCTATCAAGGACTCACCATGGCGTCAAGGACGATCATCGATGCATCGGCGGGAGGATCTATCATCGAGCTTACACCGACGGAAGCTTTCACGCTATTCAAGAAGGTCGCGGATAATGACACGTGGGCGTCATCCGGCGCCTACACCCGGCTCAACCCATGGGGAACGTCAAAGGAGTCTTGCAAGTGGAGAAGGAAGACATACTTGAAGGCAAGATCGACTCGCTCATGAGGAGGTTGGAGAAGATGGAGATAGAAAAGAAAGAGGCTCAAGACTTGAAGGCCGCGCGAAGCAAGGTCCACATGCGAAGAATGTGGAGAGTATGGCCATGTCCGCAAAGATTGTCCGGAGGAAGCCAAAGTGCTCGACTACATGAGGAAGGGAGAATTGCCGAACTTCCGCTACGGGCAAGGTAGGCCTCAATTTAATGCAAGCTCATCTATTCCTAACGCGGTTCCACTTCGGATACAATTGAAGGAGTTCATGGATGAGCAAGCTAAGATCAACAAGGACACCGTCACCAAGTTCAAGACCATAGACAAGGTGTTGGAGAACATCGATAGCAAAGTGACGGAGGTCGGAAGTTCCAATCATCAAGTGCTCAACATGATGAAGATGCTCGAGACGCAAGTTGGACAACTTGCGGGGCGCCTCACAAATGATGAAGGGAAGCTTCGGGACAACCCAAATGTCCCGAATCGGCGAAGGCCATTCAAACGCGTTCGGGGAAGGAGACCGAAGATCCGGAACGTTCCGCGGGAGCAAGGAAGGCGAAACCGTCCACCGAGGTGGAAGGAGTTGCTAAAGAGAAGGTTACGGGGATCGTCACCGAGGAACCCGAAGTCGAGATGCCGGAAGATGACACGAGGATACCGCAACTCAAGCCACGCTACTTCCGAGGTAAACTTGACAACCACTTTGAGAAGTTTGTGGAAGTTGTGCGTAGACTTAGCATCAACATGCCGTTACTAGATGCCCTACAAGTACCTACATATTCTCGTTACTTTAAAGACATACTTGCAAATAAATATGAGATAGCAACACTCGGGGTAGATCATGTCAAGATGTCCGAGGAGTGTAGTGCAGCTATTGCTTATGGGCTAGAGAAGCAAAAAGACCCCGGGTGCCCTACAATTCCATGTTCAGTTGGTTCTTTCAACTTCGAGAAGGCGTTATGCGACCTTGGAGCTAGTGTGAGTGTCATGCCGAGGGATGTGTTCGAGAAGTTACGCCTACCAATGGAGCCTACGGGAATATGTTTGGAGCTGGGTGACAACTCCATTCGCTATCCCTTAGGCATTGCTGAAGATGTACCCGTGAAGATTGGACACCACTTCATCCCCATCGACTTCATTGTGCTCGAGATGGGAGAGAGGGAGAAGCCGCCGCTCATCCTAGGGAGGCCGTTCCTCAAGACCGTGGGAGCAACTATTGATGTTGGCAAGGGGGAGATCATGTTCGATATCAACGGAGAAAGGAGTTCCTTCAAGTTCCGTCCAAGGATTGAGGCATGCAACATGATTGGAGTGAAGATAGAACCAAAACAAACGGAGGGGCTGAAAAAGAAGAAGGAGCCGAAAAAAGTGAACGTAACGAAAATTAAAGAAGATGTTGCATCCGTCAAGACAAAGGAAGAGAAGCCGCCTGTGAAGACCAAAAAAATGACTAAGCCGCCCAAGCCAAAAGACAAGCCCGCGCCCAAGATGGTGCGGAAGTGGGTACCCAAGATTGCAACGCCCGCAAAGAGCGTTGATCCGGAGTAATCAAGTGAAGAAGTCTAGCTATAGACTATAAACGAAGCGCTAGGCGGGAGGCAACCCGTTTCGTCAAGTCAAGTCAAGAATAAGCTACGGGAGGACAACCCGATTCCAGGTTTTTCGAGTATTTTTAATAATTTAGTTTTTGAGTTTTACTACGCAAAGATATTAGACTTAGAAGTGGTTGAACAATATTAGAGACATAATTCTTGATTGAATGTTTGCTTTATCATAAACCCTTTGCATGAACCCTCCTATGTGCTTGTTTAATTCTTTTCTTTTCGAGAAACCCCTCAACCAAATAATTTCAGAACCTTAGCTCAACCTTTCACCCTCATTATGGTGCTGAGGTTGGCTTATTTTTCATGCTAAAACCACACGAGTAGAGCCACGATTTATATTCATGTTATAAAAATTCAGCACGTGGTAGGACTCGCGTGAACCTAGAAATCAGCTTTTGGTTGGTTTTAAAAATTTTTTATCTTTGGTTTCTCTAGGATTAGAATTTTTCTAAGCCTATTCTAATTTTGTTCTGTTCAAAATCTTTCTTATTTAGCCAAAATTAGAACCTAAACCTATGCCCTCATGATCAAGCCGGGAAAACGTTCGCTCTCAACCGATGAAAGCAGACTTTACCGGTAAGACCAAAATCGACGTAGTCGAAAAATATTTTCGACTTACATTTGTTTTTAATGGCTTAAAAACTTCTCTAAAATTATGCTCAAGCTCTTACATGGCTCTGAAAAATATTTTAAAATTCGAATTAGAGGAGTGCTTAACCTTAAACACACCTAAATGGAGGCAATCAAGTTTGAATTAATCATGCATGCACCATTGGATTCCCTTTTATCAACTTTCACCAATTCCACATGCAAAGGACAAGCATGGTGGGCAGCAAGCATCAACTTTGCAGGATTTCAATGGTGGCATGTGAAGCAAGTGGAGCTAGGGAGCATGGACATGACCCAAAGCATGGAGCATCAAGTGGGAGGACCAATAATTCAAGAAAAGGAGTGGACGAGAGCGTTTGGGCGGTGCAACTCGTGGAGCACGCGGGCGGGGAAAGTTGCGGGAGGCGAAATGATCGTGCTTCGGGAGAAAGACGCGCCGAGGAGGAGCCGGAGCACCCCCGGGCCGGCCGGCCTAGGCCGGCCGGCCTGCCCTATAAATGGCGTCCCCCGGCGCCCGTCTTCTGCGAGCAAGCTTCCCTCTCCTTCCCTTGTTTGTGTGTTCAAGTTTGTGTGCTCAGAACCTCCGTAGACTTAGCCAACCACCCAAGCTTGAGAGCTCAAGAAAAAAATCCACCTCCCTAATCCACTCAAAGTCCACATCCGAAGCAAAGAGTTTAAGTGCCTAGTTTACCGGTGCAACCCGGATTTTTAGTTGAAGAGAGAGTGCAGCAAACATGTGGAAGAGGACCACAAGTCTCTTCTCTAAGAAGAAGAGTTCGTCGTCGTCCAAACCGTCATCAACCACGTCTTCAAGGAGGCACTCGGTTTCCGAGTCTCCCCGGAGCATGGAGACGGACACGGCACCACCGAGGAGGAACGACGCTCTCCTCCTTGGTGGTATGAGGGCTGCTAGAAGCACTTCCATGAGGTTCACCGAACCTCGTGGGCACACGGAGGAGCAACCCGCGCCACCACGACGATCGACTCGCTCAACCGCACCACCTCCTTACACCCCGACGCAATCTTCATACGGCTTCATCATCTTGTCGGCGGAGGAGGAGGATAGGCTCGCCAATCTTGAGAAGAGGCTTGTGCCAAACGTCGAGCTCGACGACCAAGCACTCCACACCTTGGGTTTTCGCACCGACATAAACTACATGTTGGGGCACCTCGGGTGGGTTCAGTTCTCCAACGGAATCTCGGTGGACACCCACTTGGGTTACACCTTGGAAATTTTAATGACTATTGCACCCATCGTTGATGATGATGGGGTGCAAAGCTTGTCATTCCGTTTGGAGGGAATCCAACAAGTGGTTCCCTACGAGCACGTAAGGGAGCTGCTTGGATTCCACAAGGGCGCTCGGAGAAAGTTGACGTGCCTCCCGGCATGTTGGCGGAATTTTGGGGCATGATCTCCGGAGATGCCCATCAACAACGCAAAAGCATCCGCAACCCCATTATCCGGATATTTCACTCTTGGATGTGCAAGAGGGTATTGGGGAGGATGAGGGAAACAAAGGTGACCGACACGGAGTTAAATTGGCTATACTCGGCTTTAATTGCCGGGCAGCCAATTGACCCCTCTTACCTCATGATCAACCGTTGGTGTTGTGAAGCAACATCGGGGGCTAGTGATATTGGTTCGGGGTGTTACCTCTCCATGTTGGCCTTTTCCTTGCGACCGGGGATCGCAAGAAACCCCGCTCACCTTTTGCGCGGTACCTCTCTCGGTTTTGAGTACTTGCGGCAAGGCAAGTACATTAGTGGAGATGAGAGAAGAGGTTACCGATTGGCCATTGTGAACCTCCCTCTTCCGGATGAGAGGCTTAGGCTTTTCACCGAAGGAAGGGAAGATTGGTTGGAAGAGGGACTACTTGTCCCTGCAAGGAAGAACAAAAGAGGAAGGATCGTAGAAGAGGGAATATCCTCCGCACAAGAGGGTGGAGCACAACCCAATGTGCATCCATCCGGCGGGGTTCCTCCTCCGCCAAGTTATTACGGAGGGTCTCAACAACAAGCATGGGGGGGTGGTGCACCGGTACCCCCACAAAATTATGTTGTGCCCAACGCCAACTTCGCGGAGTCCTACGCTCATCATCCCCAACCACAACAAAGCATGGCTATTATTGGAGGGTATGCTGCAAGAAATGCTCAAAATATCGCAGCCATCCAATCCAACGCAGCTCAACTCGGTGAAGGCAACGCAAATATTGCCTTTGAACTTGGACGCCTTCACCTTGTGGAGCCAAATCAATTCGACGGAGGAAGCGTTCATTCATATTATGAGCAAGGGTATTATTATCAAGACTATCAACATCAACCACCGGCGGAGGACTAGAAGATTTAGGAACTTTAGTTTTCTTTTCTTTTCTATTTCTCTCGTAATTTTCAGCTTTTGCTTATGTGTGTTTGCGTAGTATTTTTCTGTTTTTATTTAATTTTCAGCAAGCATGTATGTTTATTTTCAGTGTGTATTTCAACTTGATATCACCATTAATAAAGTCACCACCTTGATTATATCATTGGAAAAGTTACAAAATTCGTGCCATGTTGATATATGATTAAAATTGCAGCTTTGTTCATCTTTGTAGCTGATTTATGCATGTTTAAGCTAGTGCTCTCTTAAAAATACAGATCTGAATTTATTTAAATACTAGCTTAATCTTCAGCGGAGGTTATGATTAAAATAAAGACCCATAGTGTTTTATGTGCTCTCAAGTTATGAATGGATTGAAGATGTCTTTTATGCTCAAAAATATTGCTAACCTTGTCACAAATATCACTTGTGTGTTGCTCAACCTATCCAAAGCCTTTTATATATTTGAGTGCATAAACCTTAGTGTACAAGATTTATTTTTGAGTGAGTTATTGCAGGCCATGATTTCTCTGGCCCGAGACTAAGAAGCTGGTCATTCCGCTTTTGCGTATCTATCTTTTTGCTAGCCTTTTATCCGTGCATTGTGTATCCCCGCATCGGTGATTTCACAAACTTCGCCGGATATCCACCCTTAAACCAAATATCATCTTTTTGTGATTACCTCCTTGACCACAACCTATCATTGAGGATGGATCATCAATTCAAGGAAGATCGCAAGACGGTGCCAACATTGAAGATTTCAAGTATCTCTCCAAGGAAAATTATCTCCGGTACCTACCTTATTTTTCGCCTCTTTGCTCGAGGACGAGCAACGTCTAAGCATGGGGGAGGAGGTAGGTACGGTGCAGTTTTAGAGTTCAAAAGGGAGTATTTTAAAAAATATATAATGATGAAAGAAAGAAAAAAAAATCCAGTGATATTCATGACTTTCAAGGTATAAAAAAAATCAAAACTTCGTTGTGAAAGTCATGGACTGAATATATGACGAGGCAAGAAAAAATGAATGAATGAAAGAAAGAAAAGAATGAGAAAGAAAAAAAAATATATATTTGTGCGTAAAGTGAACTCCCCGGTTCTCTAAGAGTGCATTCAAGGCTTCAAGATAAAAAGATCCATTCTCAATTTTCCAACCATGTGCAATCCGATAACGAGGACTTTCTTTGTGCCTCGGGATCACTCTTTGCCATTTGCACATGTCCACTCATCTAAAGTGTGTGTATTTTTCTCTTTCCCCTCCTTGATTTAACATTATTTTCCAATGACCTTTTTGACGAGTCTCGGTAAGACCATGAGAAGCTTGTCTTGTTTTGACAACACCTCATTTATAAATTCTTGTTAGGACTAAACTTTCCCAAAGCTCCATATAAAGCCTACCACATATATATGAGAGGGAAAGGAGTAGAATATATAGGCTTGAGAGACAAGTGAGATGAGAGTTTATGAGCAATGCATGAGATGATTTAAATTTGTGAATTTGGTTTAGCTTTTCTTTATCTCGTTCTTCATTTCAAAAATTCTGAGATCTGTTTAAAACTTTGTGAGCATGTTAATACTTGTGGGATAAGCTTAATAAGAATCTACCCTCCGTAGAGATGAAGGCTAGTACATTATGGAACTTTAATGAATTAAATTTTGAGAGCATTATGTTTACTCATGTGTAATCAAGTGCAAAGTTTAAACATTGTTTAGCAATGATGATATCCATCGAAGGCTTACTCGAGGACGAGCAAGGTTTAAGCATGGGGGAGATGTTGACGGTGAAAATCCGTCAACCTAGCCATGAGTTTACCTTCGGTGTTGGCATTAGTTTTATACCTTATCCATTGGTACTAACCCCCGTGGTATAACAAGTTCACGTGTGCATGTCGTTTTTGGAGTTTAATGTTTATGCAGGGATTTAGTGTTGAATGCAAGACTTTCGGGGTAAGTTCATCAAGCACCTCATGACAAGACTTTGAAGCCCTGAACAAGTCATGCAATGAAGTAAAATTAAACTCCAAGAAGCCGGGGACTTGATCCGAGAAGACGACATACTCCAGGGACCTGACCAGAAAAGTGCTGAATCTTCCAAGACAAGGAGTTGAGTCCAATTCGGAGAGAAACCGACGACATGGACCCGTATGCGAAGGGGGAAGCATCCGAGAAGCAACGGAACCGACCTCGGGCAAAGGAGCCCGCGGGCCGGGCCTAAATGGGCCCGGGCCGGCCGGCCCGGTCCGGTCGGCCCGGGCCCATTTAGGGCCCAAATCCGACGCCCTTTGCCCTAGCCGCCAATCGGGCTATTTATAGTCCCCCGACCGAGATCCACGCGAGAGAAGATTTCGTCTTCGGCCGCCGAGAAGCGAGAGAAGAGAGGGACACCATCTAGGAGAGGAGAGGGTCGAGCTAGTTGACTAGGGTTTCCCTAGCCGACGTGGGAACCTTGCAAGGAAGACCACGTCGGAGTTCCGGAGCTAGAAGCAAGATCAAGGAAGGATCCCGGTGGTGATCTTGTGTATGTATCATTGTTATAGTTGAATTATCAAGTTGAATCTTTTCTCAGCGATCAAGTGTTTCCTCGAAGATTTCGTTTTTCGATCGGATTTGCTTATTTCAATTCTATTCTCGAGATAGATTACATAGGGTGTTCTTGTAGCCGCGGTGGCTAGAGGTACACGCGGATCCTCCGAAAGAATCTCGACTTGTCTTTTGACTCGCCCTAAGCTCCCCGCATGAATAGGGATACGTTGTGACAGAACGGGGGGTCTCGAAAGGCGGATGTTTTCGGATTTGGACGGGAAACCACGATTTAAAGAGGCTTTTATTAAGATTCGATTTGCTACTTCTTCTCTTGCTTGGAACTTCAACGAAAGGCTTGCCCCGATCCCTCTAGATCGGTTTATCTACCCAATCTTACTTTGTTTACTCCGGTTTTTAGTAGATTAGATCTGTTTTGTGTCTTTTACTTAGATGCATTAGGTCTTTTATCGATTATTGAAGATTACTTGGCTTTAATAGATTAAGTCTTGCGTCACACATTTGTTCCACGGATTCGATACCTTGGGTTCACCACTCGAGGGAAGAAGGGTCCCTTGACTACGACGGGAGACTTGTACGCTTGCGAGTCACGAACGAACTTTGATACAATTATTAACCGTCAACAGGGTCCGACCCGCAGGCGCCGGCGTCCGGGTATCGACGGCGCTCCGCGCCCGGGTGAGCGCATACGGCCGCTCCAGCGGCGTCGGGAGCATCCGCGACCTCGCCAGGTCGACGGGGTTGTCCGCCTCCGTCATCTCGAAGATGCAGAGTGGCCTCTGCATCAGAGGCACGACCCGCCGGTGGTGGAGGAAGGCGAGGACGCCCATCGCGTTGAGCCCGTGCTTCGCCGGCCCGCCGCCGCAGGCGGCGAGGACGGACTCTTGCCGCGCCCGATGTTGGGCCGTAGACAACCCGTAGCCCCAGGAGTCCGGCCTCTTCTTGAACACCCGGCCGGTGTAGGGAGGGAGGCCGGGCTCGGCGTTACGCAGGTAAAACCATCCCCGCTCCCAGCCGGCGTTGTTCGTCGTCATGGTGCAGGGGATGTAGAAATCCTTGAGCTGCCCCCGCAGGGCAAGCGACATCCCGCCGGCGCGCACCGCGCGGCGGGTCCTCGGCTCCGACGTGGGCTGCGTGATGAGCTCCCCGCGGAAGAGGTGTACCCAGAGCTCCCAATTGACTGGGATCCACAGGTACCCTTCGCAGACGCCCACGAATGTGGCCGCCTGCGAGATCGCGTTGGGGGCGAAATTGTGCAGCTCCACTCCGTAGTGGTGGCACAACGCCCGCATGAAGGTGCTCGCCGGCGCGTTGAAGCCGCGCTCGTGGTAGCGGAGGAAGCTCACCACGTAGCCCTCCGGCGGGTTGGGCTCGTGGTGCGTCGCCGGCGGCACGATCCACTCCGCCGGCGCCCTTCTTCGTTGGCCGACGGTGGCCGGCGGCGACCAGCTCGCCAAGCGCGAGCTGGGTCACCGTCGACTTCTCCGAGGCGTACGGCTCCAGGATCCTAATGGGAAGCTGAGGAGGCGCCATGAGGGGGACGAAGGAATGCGAAGGCGGAGAACGAGGAGTGGAGGAAAAAAGCTCTAACAGCAAGCCTGCGCGATGGCAAGAGCAAGGCGAAGGCGAAGGGACGGAGGACTGAAAGTGGTAAGGTGCCAAGGTAAAAAACCGCCGTCCACCCCTCCCCGCAGTTTTATAGGCGACGGGCGAGCTCTCCGGAGCGGACGCCCCGCCGGCGTTACTGCGAGGAATCTTTCCATCGCGTCGACGGGTGGGCCCCACCACGACCGCGGCGGCTCTAACACTTGCGGGCGGGTCATCATTACGGCAAGACCGGCGGCCGACCGAGGCAAAACCGTCACGTCCGCCGGCCGCGCGCGCCCACCACGCGCGCGCGCGCGCGCGCGCCGCCTAAAAAGGCGCGCCCGCGCCGCGAAACCGCGGCCACGACCGCAAGGCAATTAAATGCCCGGGCCCCTTGCCAAGCAAGGAGAGCCCTCGAGCGAGGCGAACCCTCGGCTCGAAACAAAGGCGACCCTCGATGGGGCATCAGCGTGAGAAGGTCGCCCGGGACCTGCTCGATGTAGAGCAGACCGCAGCGGGCACCCATGCCACGTAGAACCCTCGAGCGGCATGACCCTCGGCTCGAAACAAAGGCGACCCTCGATGGGGCATCAGCGTGAGAAGGTCGCCCGGGACCTGCTCGATGTAGAGCAGACCACCGCGGGCACCCATGCCACGTAGAACCCTCGAGCGGCATGACCCCCAGCTCGAGACAATGTCAACCCTCTAAAAGAAGGCACGCGCGTAAGAGGATCGCCCAGGTCATGCTTGAAATAGAGCGGCACCAAAAGCACTCATACCGCGCCATGCCACCAACCAGCACCTCGAGGGTCGGCACGCCCAGACCCCTCGACGGCCGCAAACGTGAAAAGACGGGGCTAGCCAAGGCACGGCCCCGCACGGCCTTACTGATCAGAGGTTCGAAGCCTGACCCTCGACGGGTTCGAACGGGCGCCCTCGAGCACGAGTTAGGGACGACGAGGGCACGCGCATTCGAGCCGTTCCTCGAGCCCGTCGGCTCGAGGGTGCCCCACATGTCGTGTTCGAGAGCCAGCGAGGGCAGCTAGCCGGGGGGATCCCACCGAGGGAGAGCTTCCACGCCCTCGGTCCCTAGCGAACGGGACCGAGCCCCACCTAGCAAACCCACGCAAGCGCTTCCATGGACGTGTCTCCGGACCGCGCAGCCTACCCTTATCGAACGGGGCATGGACGTCCACTTGAACCACCCGCTAGCAGCTCGATGAGGAATCCGCGATTCGCGACCCGCTCGATGGGAGTCGTGGAAACCTCACCCTCCGTCCCGCAGAGGGACGGCGAGGGCGCGTTAAAAAACAAGTCGTCGGGCTCGACCCGATCGCCTCGAACGGGCCAAGGCTCGGGGGGCTTGACGCACGGCTACACCTCCTTGAAATTGCACCCGCCGAGAGACGGTGACGAGGGGAGCGTGCACCCCCGATGCCGGCTGAAATACCGCCGATGCCGGTTGGCATATGTGCCACGCCTTTCGACCAAATTGCTCGCGGTTAACCCCCGGGCAGAGAGCCCACACTCCTGCGGGGCTTCGGGGCTAGACCCGCGGGTCCGCCGACGCGGCCCCACGGAAAGCGTTCGCAAACAAGGAGGGAAGAACGTCCTATCGGTAGGTTCCGGCATCCGCGGGAGCCTCAATGGCAAACCCGCGGATGCTCGGGGGCTGCGTCGGGGACCGCCCTAGGGGTCCCCTTAAACAATGGGGGAACCCTCACTTAAGTCCCTGCATCGAAATAAGCTAAGCCTAACCATGCAGGAAACTAACCATGCAGGACATGGCCCATGCGGCAGGACTCCGGAGGCCCACCAAGACGGCCCGTCTGGAAGACCCCTCGAGCAGGCTCCGCCTCGCCCGAGGGCACGCTCCTCCTCGAGCGGGCTCCGCCCCGTTCGAGGGGCAACCCCCTCCTCGAACGGACTCCGCCCCGTTCGAGGGGCGACCCTTCCCTCGAGCGGTCCGCGCCCGCTCGAGGGCTCACTCCCCCTCGAGCGGGCCTCGCCTCGCTCGAGGGTCCGCTCCGCCCTCGGGCCGGGGCCCGCCACGCTCACGGGCGCCCGTGCGTGTGCGCCGGCCCCGTACTCGGGCATTTAACGCCCCGACGCCGCGGGACGGCGCCATCATGCGCCGGGGCTCACGCCCCGTGCCGCCGCACCAACTCCCCAGGGAGGAACCCATCCCCGCCACTGTGGGATGGACCGTGCGGTACGGCCGGTGTCGTCCCGTGACACCGTGCGCCCGCCACCGTACGGCTAACGCGCCCGAGCCCTCGAAAGGGGGCGGGCGCACCCTCGATTCCACTTTCCCGTGACCCTGCAGGTTAGGTGAGCGGCACTAGGCCGGTGGGTGGCCATCCCGGCCACCGTAACGCGCGCGGCCGCCGTACCCACGCGTGCGGGCGCACGCCCGACTCGCGCGGCGCACGCCGGGCACCTGCAAAGCAACCACTCCACTACCGCGAGCTCATTGGGAAGGAACACCGTTCGTCCGCTCCGTACCCCGTACCGGCCCATCATCGCACCTCCCTCGAAGCCTATCAGAGAACGCCATCGCCGTCTGCCGCCTCCTACCCTCGAACCGCCACTGTTCGGGTACGAGGTAGGCCATCATGGCCGGATCGCAGCGAAGATCATCCGGACGGCCGCCCGCTCTACACCGTAGCACGACGTGCTCCTACACGTAGCTAGGTAGCGCGGCGTGCATGTAACTCGCCGCCCCCTTGGCCTATAAAAGGGGAGGCGAGCCCCCGGCGCGGGGGAGGAACGGGTTCGGACGAACGAGTTCGATTGAACACAACGCACCGTGCACTCACTCTCTTATTCTCCCACAACATCTTCGGCCCACTCACCGGGGACTTGGAAGCCACGCTTCCTCTCCCGCCTTGCTTGTACTTGCCCCACTACAAGCACCCCCGGTGCCGAGCAATATAGTGCCACGAGCACACCACTGCTGGACGTACGGCCCCCTCGGCCGGAACCAGGATAAAACCTTGTGTCATTTGTTGCTTGGCATCGACCATTGAGGGATAGACCTAGGCGTTATCTACTGGTTAGTGTCGGGACCACATTCCGCACCGACAATGTTATTTAAATTTCAGCATGTGGTAGGACTCGCGTGAACCTAGAAACTTGATTTTTGGTTGGTTTAAAAATCCATATCCTTGGTTTCTCTAAGATTAGAATTTTTCTAAGCCTCACTTAATTTTATTTCATTCAAAATCTCTCTCATCTAATCGAAATTAGGACCTAAACCTATGCCCCCATGATCAAGCCGGGAAAAGCTTGCTCTCAACCAATGAAGGCAAACTATACCGGTGAGACCGAAATTGACGTAATAAAAAAATATTTTCAACTTGCATTTGTTTTTAATGGTTTAAAAACTTCTCTAAAATTATGTTCGAGCACTTGCATGGCTCTGAAAAATATTTTTAAATTTCGAAATTAGAGGAGTGCTTAGCCTTAAAGGGAGGCAATCTAGTTAACCTAACCATGCATGCACCATGTACATCACGGGATGCCCCTCCAACATATTTAAACCACATGCAAAGTACAAGCATGGGGGGGCAGCCAAGGCTTTGTTTTGTAGGAATACCATCGATGCATGTGAGGCAAGGGAGTATGGAAGTGAATCAAGCGAAAACATCAAGTGGAAGGAGCAATAATGCAAGCGAAGGAGTGGAAGGAACGTTTGGAAGGTGTACGCGATCACGAAGCAACATGAATGCACTAGAGAAGAACCGAGCCAAGAGGAGGAGAGAGGTAAGTCTTTCATCCAACTCTTTGTTTGTGTGCTCTAGTTTGTAGGCCGGAATCACCTTAGACTTAGCCATCCACCGCGTTTGTTTCGTGCAACAAATCACATCCTTATTCCACTCAAAGTCCAGACTCCAAAATAATATTTGTGTACCTTGTTACCGGGTGAAAACCCCGGATATATATTTGTGAGGGAGAGTGCTGCAATCAAGGAAGAAAACTACAAGTCTTTTCACCAAAGAAGAAGGGATCATCGTCGTCTAAGCCATCATCGACAACCTCTTCGAGGAGGCGCTCGGTTTCCGAGTCTCCTTGGAGTATGGGGGAGGACACGGCACCACCGAGGAGGAATCGCACTCTTTTCCTTGGTGGCATGAGGGCCACACAAAACTCGTTTATTAGGTTTACCAAACTTCAATAACATATGGAGGAGCCGCCTGTCCAACCTCGCCACTTGACACGATCATCCGCTCCACCTCCATACGCTCCGCGGTATTCCGAGGGGTATGTCATCATGACGGAGGAGGAGAAGAAGCTCGCTCGCCTTGGGTAGAGGCTTGTAGCGAACGTCGACATCGACGACCAAGCTCTCCACATATTGGGTTTCACACGGGACACGGTGCAATTCTCTAACGGAGTGTCGGCAAACACCCACAAGGAATTCGCCTAGGAAATTTTCGTGACCATGGCGCATACCCTTGATGAAGGAGTGCTGAGTCTCTCATTCCGTTGGAGGGAGCCCACAAGTGGAGAAGAAGGAAGACACCGTCGGAAGGGTAACCTTGATCAATGATGCTATTTCTAGCACCTTGATGGGGTAATCTCCTTTCATCCATGGGTTGCAATCGATCTTGAAATGTAATCATACTTTGTTGGATTATCTATCTATCATCTTGTGCTGAAAATACTTTAATGCTTAAGGCTAGCAACCATGCCGTAAAGGGAGTAAGGGCTCCAATGCTTCCTTGGATCCATTCAACACAATCCCCGATAGATTAGATTGGTTTTCATGACTCGAAATGATTGCATGTTCTAGTATCGTAGACCCATGGGCGAGTGTCTCCTATTTTCAAAAGGGAGCTCCGGAACAAGTATGTGCATGAAAGGCACATGGGAAGGCTTTTGGAGTATGATCACGGGAAGAGACCATCAACGAAGAAATACTATCCGGAACCCCATCATCCAAGTGTGTCACTTTTGTGCAAGTGGATTTTTGGGGAGAATAAGAGAGACATAGATAACCAACACGGAGTTGAATTGGATTTACTCGCAGCCAATCAACCCTACTCACCTATGATCAACCGGTGGTGTTGTGGCAACATCGGATTCGGGAGATCGGGTTGTTACCTCTCCATGTTGACTATCTCTTTAAAACCGGATATTACAAGGAACCCAAATCATCTCCTACCCGGGACTTCCCTAGGAATATATGAAGAAAGGAAAATATAAGAGTGAAGATGAGAGAGGAGGCTTCAAAGTGGCCTAGGTGAATTTGCCCCTTCCGGATTTGAAGATTAAGACTTTTCTTGAGGGGAAGAAGATCGGTTAGAGGAAGGACTTCTTGTGCCGGCGAAGAAAAAAAAATAATAAAAGAAAAGAATTATAGGAGAAGGATCTTCTATGGCCCAAGAAGGAGGTGCACAACAAAATTATGTTCCACCATTCGGAGAAATTCCGGCATCGCCAAATTACTACGGTGGTGTACCAATACAAGCATGGGGGAGTGGTGCAGCCATACCCCCACCATTTTTTTGCGGTGCCCAACGTAGCCTTTGCGGAGCCATATGCACACCTTCCTCAACCACAACAAAATGGAGCCACCATTGGAGGATACGCTGCAAGGAACATGCAAATTATTGCAGCCATCCAAACCAATGCAAACCAAATGGGTGAAGGAAATGCAAACGTCGCTTATGTGCTTGGACACCTTCACCTAGAACCGTCAGACAATTCATAGGAGGAGTGGTGCATTCCTATTACAAGTAAGGGTACAACAACCAAGACTATCAATATCAACCACCGGCGGAAGATTAGAGAGAGGAGGAGCTTTAGCTATCTTTCCTTTACCCCCTTTTCTTTAATTTTCAGCTTGTTTGCACCTATGTTTGCATAGTATTTTCAGCTTTGCTTTAATTTTCAGTTTTTAGTTTAAATTTTCAGCGTGTATATTAGTGTTTATTTTCATCATGAATAATGACGCCACCAAGTTTTTACCTTTGGTAAAGTTACAAAGTTTGTGCCATGATGATATATGATTATAATTGCTGCTTTGTTTATCTTTGTAATTGACTTATGCATGTTTGAACTAGTGCTCTCTTAAAAATACAAATCTGAAATTATCTAAATGCTAGCTTAATCTTCAGCAGAGGTTATGATTAAAATAAAGACACATAGTGTTTTATGTGCTCTCAAGTTATGAATAGATTAAAGATGTCTTTTATGCTCAAAAATATTGCTAACCTTGTCACAAATATCACTTGTGTGTTGCTCAACCTATCCAGAGCCTTATATATATTTGAGTGCATAAACCTTAGTGTACAAGATTTATTTTTGAGTGAGTTATTGCAGGCCATGATTTCTGCGGCCCGAGACTAAGAAGCTGGTCATTCCGTTTTTGCGTATCTATCTTTTTGCTAGCCTTTTATCCGTGCATTGTGTATCCCCGCATCGGTGATCTCACAAACTTCGCCGGATATCCACCCTTAAACCAAATATCATCTTTTGTGATTACCTCCTTGACCACAACCTATCGTTGAGAATGGATCATCAATTCAAGGAAGATCGCAAGACGGGGCCAACGTTGAAGATTTCAAGTATCTCTCCAAGGAAAAATATCTCCGGTACCTACCTTATTTTTCGCCTCTTTGCTCGAGGACGAGCAACGTCTAAGCATGGGGGAGGAGGTAGGTACGGTGCAGTTTTAGGGTTCAAAAGGGAGTATTTTAAAAAATATATAATGATGAAAGAAAAAATCCAGCGGTATTCATGACTTTCAAGGTATAAAAAATCAAAACTTCGTTGTGAAAGTCATGGACTGAATATATGACGAGAAAAAAAAATGAATGAATGAAAGAAAGAAAAGAATGAGAAATATGAGAAAGAAAAAAATGTGCGTAAAGTAAATTCCCTAGCTCTCTAAAAGTGCATTCAAGGCTTCAAGTTAAAAAGATCCATTCTCATTTTCCAACCATGTGCAATCCGATAACGAGGACTTCGTTTGAGCCTCGGGATCACTCTTTGCCATTTGCACATGTCCACTCATCTAAAAGTGTGTGTATTTTTCTCTTTCCCCTCCTTGATTTAACATTATTTTCCAATGACCTTTTTGACGAGTCTCGGTAAGACCATGAGAAGCTTGTCTTGTTTTGACAACACCTCATTTATAAAATCTTGTTAGGACTAAACTTTCCCAAAGCTCCATATAAAGCCTACCACATATATATGAGAGGGAAAGGAGTAGAATATATAGGCTTGAGAGACAAGCGAGATGAGAGTTCATGAGCAATGCATGAGATGATTTAAATTTGTGAATTTGGTTTAGCTTTTCTTTATCTCGTTCTTTATTTCAAAAATTCTGAGGTCTATTTAAACTTTGTGAGCATGTTAATACTTGTGGGATAAGCTTAATAAGAATCTACCCTCCGTAGAGGTGAAGGCTAGTACATTATGGAACTTTAACGAATTAAACTTTTGAGAGCATTATGTTTTTTTTCATGTATGATCAAGTGCAAGGTTAAACATTGTTTGGCAACGATGATATCCATCGAAGGCTTACTCGAGGACGAGCAAGGTTTAAGCATGGGGGAGATGTTGACGGTGAAAATCCGTCAACCTAGCCATGAGTTTACCTTCGGTGTTGGCATGAGTTTTATACCTTATCCATTGGTACTAACCCCCGTGGTATAACAAGTTCACGTGTGCATGTCGGTTTTGGAGTTTAATGTTTATGCGGGGATTTAGTGTTGAATGCAAGACTTTCGGGATAAGTTCATCAAGCACCTCATGACAAGACCTTGAAGTCCCGAACAAGTCATGCAATGAAGCAAAATTAACTCCAAGAAGCGGGGGCTTGATCCGAGAAGACGACGGACTCCGGGGACCCGACCGGAAAAGTCTTTGAATCTTGCAAGAGAAGGAGTTGAGTCCAATTCGGAGAGAAACCGACGACATGGACCTACATGCAGAAGGGGGAAGCATCCAGGAAGCAAGGGAACCGACCTCGGGCAAAGGAGCCCACGGGGCCGGGCCTAAATGGGCCCGGGCCGGCCGGCCCGGTCCGGTCGGCCCGAGCCCATTTTGGGCCCAAATTCGGTCTCCTTTGCCCTAGCCGCCAATCGGGCTATTTATAGTCCCCTGACCGAGAGCCACGCGAGGGGAAGATTTCGTATTCCGCCGCCGAGGAGCGAGAGAAGCTTGAGGGACACCAACTTGAAGATGAGGGTCGTGCTAGTTGTCTAGGGTTTCCCCGGCCGACGTGGGAACCTTGCATGGAAGACCACGTCGGAGCTCGAAGCGAGGATCAAGATCGAGGGAGGGCCCGGTGGTGATCTTGTTCATGTAATCATTCATGGTGAAGTTTGTAAGTGAATCCGATTTCTAGCGATTAAGTGCCTTCTCGATGATTTTGTTTTCTTCTTGGTTTTGCTTCTTCTACGATCTAGTTTGCAGCTAGATTACATAGGGTGCTCTTGTAGCCGCGGTGGCTAGAGGTGCATACCGGACCGGCCAAGTGATTTCAACTTGTTCTATCGAACTCGCTCTAAGCTCCCCGCATGAATAGGGATACGTTGTGACAGAACGGGGGTCTCGAAAGGCGGATGTTTTCGGAGTCGGATGGGAAGGCCACGATTTAAAGATGCTTTTAATGAGATTCTCTTTGCTATCTTCATCTATCTTGTTTGGAGCTACAACATAAGCATGATCTAGATTCTCTAGATTGGTTATCTCTTGCTTTCTCTTGCTACCTCTTTAGTAGATTAGATTAGATTTGTTTTCTTTATGAGTTAGTAGATTAGATGCAATTTGTCTTCATAAGATAGCTTTACCTTGCTTTACTAGATTGAATCCTTGCGTTGCACATTGTTCCACGGATTCGATACCTTGGGTTCACCACTCGAGGGAAGAAGGGTCCCTTGACTACGACGGGAGACTTGTCCGCTTGCAAGTCACAAACGAACTTTGATACAACTATTAACCGTCAACAAGTTTTATACCTTATCCATTGGTACTAACCCCCGTGGTATAACAAGTTCACGTGTGCATGTCGGTTTTGGAGTTTAATGTTTATGCAGGGTTTTAGTGTTGAATGCAAGACTTTCGGGATAAGTTCATCAAGCACCTCATGACAAGACCTTGAAGCCCCGTACAAGTCATGCAATGAAGCAAACTTAACTCCAAGAAGCCGGGGACTTGATCCGAGAAGATGACAGACTCTAGGGACCTGACCAGAAAAGTGCTGAATCTTGCAAGACAAGGAGTTGAGTCCAATTCGGAGAGAAACCGACGACATGGACCTACATGCAGAAGGGGGAAACATCCAGGAAGCAAGGGAACCGACGTGGGGCAAAGGAGCCCACGGGGCCGGGCCTAAATGGGCCCGGGCCGGCCGGCCCGATCCCGGTCGGCCCCAGGCTCATTTTGGGCCCAAACACGCTCTCCTTTGCCCTAGCCGCCAATCGGGCTATTTATAGTCCCCCGACCGAGAGCCACGGAGAGAAGATTTCGTCTTCGGCCGCCGAGAAGCGAGAGAAGAGAGGGACACCATCTCGGAGAGGAGAGGGTCGAGCTAGTTGACTAGGGTTTCCCTAGCCGACGTGGGAACCTTGCACGGAAGACCACGTCGGAGTTCCCGGAGCTAGAAGCAAGATCAAGGAAGGATCCCGGTGGTGATCTTGTGTATGTATCATTGTTATAGTTGAATTATCAAGTTGAATCTTTTCCCAGCGATCAAGTGTTTCCTCGAAGATTTCGTTTTTCGATCGGCTTTGCTTATTCCAATTCTATTCTCGAGATAGATTACATAGGGTGTTCTTGTAGCCGCGGTAGCTAGAGGTACACGCCGGATCTTCCGAAAGAATCTCGACTTGTCTTTTGACTCGCCCTAAGCTCCCCGCATGAATAGGGATACGTTGTGACGAACGGGGGTCTCGAAAGGCGGATGTTTTCGGATTTGGACGGGAAACCACGATTTAAAAAGGCTTCTATTAAGATTCGATTTGCTACTTCTTCTCTTGCTTGGAACTTCAACAAAAGGCTTACCCCGATCCCTCTAGATCGGTTTATCTACCCAATCTTACTTTGTTTTCTCCGGTCTTTAGTAGATTAGATTCGTTTTGTGTCTCTTACATAGATGCATTAGGGTTTTATCGAAGATTGAAGTTACTTGGCTTTAATAGATTAAGTCTTGCGTCACACATTTGTTCCACGGATTCGATACCTTGGGTTCACCACTCGAGGGAAGAAGGGTCCCTTGACTACGACGGGAGACTTGTACGCTTGCGAGTCACGAACGAACTTTGATACAATTATTAACCGTCAACAAGCCCCTTTTTCTGGGAGAGCGTGAAAAAGAGACAGCAAGGAGATGATGAGAACAAGAAAGAGGAGATGGTGATGACAACATTGAAGAGAAGGGTGACCAATGACTCCATTAAGCATACAAGATCAAATTCAGAAGTTTAGGAGCATGAATAAATCAAGACAAAAGCAAAAGCCACATCGATACATGGAGATGTCGGAAGAAGGCAACGAAGGATTACAAAGGATGGTAACATCTCCATGGACCTTCTCTTTTCCAAACACAAATGGTCGTAAGTATGCCTTCAACATCAACTAGGTGCAACCTTTTGTTTTTCTCTTCAAACAATAACATGGCTACTAGGAGGCCAACCTAGGTTTCTTTTTACTTTCAATAGATAAGCATGACCATGTGTTCACCTCGATGTTCTATATTGCCTATGCTTACGGAAAGATGATGAAAGTTGCCGCTTTGTTTTACCTACATGAAGTTATACATGTCTTGGCTAATTGCTCTCTATAATATGATCTGAAATTAATTTAAATACTGGCTCTTTTATTTGTGGAGGTGAAATGACTATGCTCTAGACCCACATACATATCTTTGCTCTTTGATTTAAGTTTGTGGATAGCCGGATAACTTGTTATTTTTATGAAAATTTAACTTTTATGCTATCTACATATTTGTGATGCTCTTGCAAAGTTCTACCTACCAACGCCATATACATATATGTTTTATGATAACAAAACCCGTAGATTGCAAACATATGTTTTGATGAGTTGGATTAGGATTGATTTCTATGGTTCGAGACTAAGAAGCTGGTCATTCCTTTGTGTAACGTTTTCATGCTAGCCTTTTTGTCCAAGCATTGTGGGTTTTCACATCGAAAATTTCACAAACTTCGACTGGGCATCCACCCTAAACCAAAAACATCTTTTTGTGATCACCTCCTTGTCCACAACCCAATTTGAGTATGGAGTAAAATTCTCAATGGAGATTCAAATATTCCGCAAGATTATGGAATTTATACTTACTTTAGCAGTCATTTCCCCTCTCTTTTATGCTCGAGGACGAGCATCGTTCAAGCATGGGGGAGGAGTCATTCTCTGACACAAATGCTATGTAAGTATTATGTTGCAAAAAGTTTTGAGGAGCAAATGAAAAAAGAATAAAAATGAAAAATGAAAAAATATGATAAGAAGAAAAGAAAAGTAAGAAAAAAAAGGAAGAAAAAAAAAGAAAAAAGAGAAAGAAAGAAAGAGAGAAAAATGAGAAGGAAATAAAATAAAAGTAAAAAAAATAATAAAGATGCTCCTCGGATCTTATTGCTTCATAAGTTCTCAAGTGCCTTGATGACAAATCCATACTCAAATCTTCCAACCATGTGCAATCCGATAACGAGGACTTCACTCGTGCCTCGGCATCATCCATTTGCCACTTGCACATGTCCACTTATCTAAATGTGTGTGTTTCATCCTTCTCTCTTTCCAACATTTATTTTCCATGGCCTTTTTGACGAGTCTCGGTAATTCCAATAGACCTCTCTCTTAATTTGACAATATTTCGGATGTATGTTTTGCTAGGATTGTTTTTAACCTTCCAAGCTCCACATAAGCCTTCCACTATCACATATGAGTAGAGTAGGTTGAAAATAATCTAGTATAGGCTTGAGTGACTTGATGAGATGAGTGTTCCATGAGCTCTTGCAAGAGATTTTCACTTATGTTGGATATGCATCTTTTTGAAAATCTTCCATGTGACAAGGTAATGGTTTGAAGTTCACTTAAGTTTGAGAGCATTGTGTTACATGTGGCTTGTTCTTTATTGTTAGTCTATCTTCCATAATGAAAAAGAAGCTGATCACAACTTGAACTTTAAAAATAAATTCTTAAGAGAGAGCAATTTGTCTCGTCATGAATGACTAAGTGCAGGGATAACATTGGAAGGCAACGCTGATTTCCCTTTTAAGCGAGAACCACTTACTCGAGGACGAGCAAGGTTTAAGCATGGGGGAGATGTTGACGGTGAATTTCCGTCAACCTAGAGTACTTGTTATACATTGGTTTCGATTATGATTTGCAACTAACCCGCTACTAGGCATATTAATGATATAACAAGTTCACACTTGCATGTCGATTTTGGAGTTTGTTGTTTACGCATGAAATTTACGCTAAAGAGGAGACTTTCGGGATAAGTTCACCAAGCACTTTGGAAGAAGATCATGAAGCCCGACAAGAGTCAAGACACGTGATGAACACGACTCCAAATGACCCGAGGACCGAAGCGTCAGCGTGCAAATCTTCAGGGACTCAACCAGAAAACAACGAAGCTTGCATAGCAAGGATTCAAGACTTAACCGTGAAGGAAACGACGTCAAAGGCCCACATGCAAGTGCACACGAATAAGGGATCACGCGAGAAGCAACCGGGGAGGAAACCGGGGCCGAACCGGGCCGAAGTGGGCCTGGGCCGGCCGGCCTGGTCCGACCGGCCCAGCCCACTCCGGGGTCGGTTCGGTCCCCCCTTTGCCCTAGGTGTTCGTCTATTTATTCCCTCCGCCGCCGTCGGCCGCCACATCGAACAAATCATCCTACCGACGCCAATCAACAGAAAACCGCCGCCGCAAGATGAGGGAGAGAGTTAGATGAGCTCGTCGCAAGGATCAACGCCGGCGGAGAGAAGGAAGCAAGAGGAGGAATCCAAGCCGCTGGCCTAGGGGTGTTCCCATGCTCCATCGCCGCCATCTTCATCGACGACGTTCTCCGGAGTCTCCATCACCCCTATGTGCTTCAATCCGTGTAAGATGATGGGGTAATGTCTCCGTTCATCCCTAGGATTAGATGGATACATGCTATGTGATCGCTACTCGATTTGTGGTTTCAATCTATTGTTTTCATGTTGATGATGCTTTGATGATTAAGGTTAGCTACCGTGTTTTTCGGGCGTATGATATCCGCTACTCCCATAGATTCCATCAACATACCGTGTCCATCATAGGTCTAGTCACGAATACCTTCGCGTAGTGACAGTACGAGAGGAGGGAAAGGGCGAAACCGTGGTCACAACCCCCGGTAGATTGGTTTACCGCTTTCGTGTAGTAGTTGCATATCATGTTATCTTAGATCCTAGGGAGGGAACGCTTATCTTTCTTAATCACTCTCTTGTGTTCATCCCTTTACCATATAGTTTAACCCTAGATTTGTTTGATCAACTTAACTTAGATTAACTTAGGTTAGATTGTCTTTACTTTTAGATTAATACTCTCTTTCAAAGGTTTTCCATTCAACTAGATTAGTACTTGGTTAAGCGCTAGTAATCCCCTTGCTCCGCGGATTGACAAGAACCTTGGGAATCCCGTGGTGAAAAAGGTGTAGGTCCGTACGCTTGCGGATCGTAGGTGGATACGAGTTTTATCCGTCAACACACCACGAACACCACCTCGGTAGCCACTCCGAGGAAACCACCCCTCGCTGCCTGGAGGAGGACCAAAACCACGGAAGACAACCCGTGGACCGTCCCTCCTCTCCTTCTCAAAGCTACGACTCCTCCCATCCCCGTAGTGAACTCGAGGGGGAGAATGCCTAGCAAACTAACCACCTGCTGTCTCTCCAAACCAAACACCAGCAACTCCACCTCCAGACCTGAAACCTCTCGACTCACCAACTCGAAAACCACTCCGCCCAGAATTCTGGGGGGCGGTTGAATCGCCTAGCCAGGCCGGTCTAACCGCCCCCCTCTGGGCAGGGCCGGTCTGACCGCCTAGCCAGGACGATCTGACCACCCCCTCCAGGGCTGCTCCTCGACTGCGGGAACTCACATCTCCCCATGCCGGAACACTTCTCACCACAGCTTTACCCCTGGGCAGTGGCATACGAGGCTTAGGTACACCATGGGAAGGGTTGTACCTATCCTTGTTCGCCCACTCCTTTGCCATCCTCTCTTCTCGCTTCCTCTTGAAGCAAAACTCATCCTTGTGACCCTTTTTCCCACAATAGCCACAACGGAACCTCACAAGCTTAAGCTTAGGCTTGGATTGGGGCTGCTCACTTGGTTTCTCTCCACTCAACTCCTCCACCGATTTCTCCTCACTAGCCTTCTCACTCACTTTCCCAAAGAACACTTTCCCGGAAGTGCTCACAAACTTGATAGGCTTTTGGAGATCATTTGTGGGTGTAGGAAATATGGGTGGAGGCGGGGTTGTGTCTAGTCGGTTCCTAAGATGGTCGGGTTTTGGGGGAAAATCATTCTTGTGGTGGGTTTTTGGTGGCTGCGGGATATTCTCTCCACTTCCCTCACCAACCTTGTTTGCCCCAAGTCCCTCACCATCCTGCCTCTTAAATGCCTCGATCATCATTCTCAACTGAGGCTCATGACCCGACAACCAACCCATCAACTTCCTCAACTCATCATTCTCATCCTGCAAACGATCAACATAATGTGCAAGTTCCAAATTTTTCAAAGCATGCATTTCACAGGTAGAGCATGATGTAGGCATGGGTTCCTTCAATTTAGCCTCAAGAGAACTAGTGTAGGCATGCATCTCATCAATCTTAGCATGCAAAACAGGGCAAGAAGTGCAAGCACCTAGCAAAGCAGGTCTAGATTTAAGCTCGGCCACTTCAACCCTAAGCACATCTAGTTCCTCACACTTGGAGGCATGCTTTTCTTTGAACAAAGCAAGATCAGCAAGAAAGATGGAGCAATCAAGACAATCAACATCATCTCGAAACAACGGGGCTAGCCTTAAGGGAATCAATCTCAAGCTTGCTATCAAGCACCTGTGTTTCTAGCTCAGCCACTCTAGTCCTAGCATCCTCGAGTGAAGCCCTAAGCTCTTTTCTCATTTTCTTTGCCTCTCTAAGCATGTCATCATGATTATCAAGCAAAGTACCGAGCCGTTCATTCTCCTGGCGCAAGAAGGGAAGCTCATCACGCACCTCGTCGTCGGACTCAGAGTCCGAGTCGCTCTGTGTGCTCTTCTTGCTGCCGGAGCTCAGCGCCATGGTGCAGAAGCCGTCTCTAGCGAAGTAGCTTAGCCCGCTCAGGTTCTTGGACGCCTTCTTGCCCTTGCGACGATCACCTTCGTCTTCATTGCTACTCGAGCTCGAGGTGGAGTACACGGAACTGGAGTCGATGTCGCTCGCAGCAACCATCACTCGGGCCTTGCCTCGGCTCTCCTTCTTCCTCGATCGTCGCTCGTCCTTGTGCTTGTTCTTGTACTTGCTCTTGTGGTCGCACATCGACCGGTACTTGCCATCGTTCCTCGGCTTGTGCTTGTAGCCGTCCTTGTTCTCGACCTTCTCCGGGCAGTCGGCGACGAAGTGTCCTAGCTTGCCGCACTGGAAGCATGTCCTCGTGTTCCTCCTCATGTTCACTCGATTCTCGTGCAGCCTCTCGAACCGTCTCGTCAGGAGCGCCAGCTCATCCTCTCCAAGCACATCGAACTCCTCATCTGGCATAGACATCAAGGAGGACAAAGAGAACATCCTGGTGGATGGGTTAGTGTTAGCCTTTCCTTTCGAACCACCAACGAGGGCGATACTATGGGAATCAGTCGGACACTCGAGCTTGGCAGTCATGCCCCTATCCACCTCAGCCGACTTGAGCTTCGAGAACAGCTCATTCACCGTCAGAGTGTCCTACTTCTCCGACTCCACAATGGCCTCGAACTTTCCGCCCCATATCGTACGATCCAAAGAGTGTAAGAGCTTGACGGCTCTATCATGATCATCGTACGGGAGCACGTCCACATTGGCCCTCATGTTGTTCACAACCACCGTGAATCTCTGAAACAAGGCATCGATGGACTCACCGGGGAGATGAGTGAAGTTCTCGTACTCTCTCCGGTAGGTCGCATACATCCGTGCCTGAACCTGGGCATTCCCAACATGAGCCTCCTTCAACACTGTCCAAATTTTACAAGCCAAGTGCTCGGTGTGCACCCGATCGAACTCAGGCTGACATAGAGCACGAAACAAGTAGTTGACCGCCTTGTTGTTGGCGTCGAACCTATCCCTCGATCCTGGAGCGAGGAAGTCCATCGGCTGGACATAGCCTGTGTCCACCGTGGCATCCCAAAGGATCTGACCCTTTCCGCGGAGAGACGCACCCATCCACTTACTCCACATATGGTAGTTATTGCCATCGCAGTGTGGAGGACCCGAATCCCGTTCCTGGTATGCCATCCTTGTATCTAAGACTGGTTAGAGTCAACAAAGACCCGAACCGGCTCTGATACCACTTGAAGGACCGATTAGGCGACTAGAGAGGGGGGTAGTGAATGGGAGCCGATAAAAATTCTTCTCGAAGGAGATTGAAACTCCGACAAGATGAACTCGCTCGGTCGGACCCCCAAAATCACACGCTCCGCACTTCTACCTTCCGTTTGCCAAAACCACGTAGCCACTGGAATGCTACTGGTTCTAGGAACAAACACTACTAGCAACCTCAACTCCTATGCACCCACGACAGCGGAAACAACTCGGGAGCCGACTGTCCAGAGGGGGGCGGTTAGACCGGGTATGGGGGCGGTTAGACCGCCTCCACCAGGCAACCAAGAACTCCTCCGAAACACCTCTTCCGAGCACCAAAACGCACCACGGTTTCACCAACAGAGATCTCTGGTCAGGGCCATGCAAGCTACCAGAAAAACTTGGCGAAAACCAAAACTCCACCCAGGGGCCCAGGGGCGGTTAGACCGGCTACCAGGGGCGGTCTAACCTCCTGTACCCAGCAACGAACTCCAAACAAGAACACCTAGAAAACGGCACAAGAACGACCCGAAAATTCACCCAGACTCTCCTCTGATCAAGGCAAACAAACTCACAGAGGAAAATCCGGTGAAACAAAACTTCGACCTGGAAACACCCAGGGCGGTTAGACCGCCCCCTCCAGGCGGTTAGACCGCCTGTTGACGGTGAAAATCCGTCAACCTAGCCATGAGTTTACCTTCGGTGTTGGCATGAGTTTTATACCTTATCCATTGGTACTAACCCCCGTGGTATAACAAGTTCACGTGTGCATGTCGGTTTTGGAGTTTAATGTTTATGCAGGGATTTAGTGTTGAATGCAAGACTTTCGGGATAAGTTCATCAAGCACCTCATGACAAGACCTTGAAGTCCTGAACAAGTCATGCAATGAAGCAAAATTAACTCCAAGAAGCTGGGGACTTGATCCGAGAAGACGACGGACTCCGGGGACCCGACCGGAAAAGTGTCGAATCTTGCAAGACAAGGAGTTGAGTCCAATTCGGAGAGAAACCGACGACATGGACCTACATGCGAAGGGGGAAGCATCCGGGAAGCAAGGGAACCGACCTCGGGCAAAGGAGCCCACGGGGCCGGACCTAAATGGGCCCGGGCCGGCCGGCCCGGTCCGGTCGGCCCGAGTCCATTTAGGGCCCAAATCCGTCCTCCTTTGCCCTAGCCGCCAATCGGGCTATTTATAGTCCCCACGACCGAGAGCCACGCGGAACCGAAGTCGTATTCCGCCGCCGAGGAGCGAGAGAAGCTTGAGGGACACCAACTTGAAGATGAGGGTCGTGCTAGTTGTCTAGGGTTTCCCGGCCGACGTGGGAACCTTGCATGGTAGACCACGTCGGAGCTCGGAGCGAGGATCAAGATCGAGGGAGGGCCCGGTGGTGATCTTGTTCATGTAATCATTCATGGTGAAGTTTGTAAGTGAATCCGATTTCTAGCGATTAAGTGCCTTCTCGATGATTTTGTTTTCTTCTTGGTTTTGCTTCTTCTACGATCTAGTTTGCGGCTAGATTACATAGGGTGCTCTTGTAGCCGCGGTGGCTAGAGGTGCATACCGGACCGGCCAAGTGATTTCAACTTGTTCTATCGAACTCGCCCTAAGCTCCCCGCATGAATAGGGATACGTTGTGACGAACGGGGGTCTCGAAAGGCGGATGTTTTCGGAGTCGGATGGGAAGGCCACGATTTAAAGATGCTTTTAATGAGATTTGCTTTTCTATCTTCATCTATCTTGTTTGGAGCTACAACATAAGCATGATCTAGATTCTCTAGATTGGTTATCTCTTGCTTTCTCTTGTTACCTCTTTAGTAGATTAGATTAGATTCGTTTTCTTTATGAGTTAGTAGATTAGATGCAACTTGTCTTCAATGGATAGCTTTACCTTGCTTTACTAGATTGAATCCTTGCGTTGCACATTGTTCCACGGATTCGATACCTTGGGTTCACCACTCGAGGGAAGAAGGGTCCCTTGACTACGACGGGAGACTTGTCCGCTTGCAAGTCACTAAACGAACTTTGATACAAATATTAACCATCAACAAGCCCCTTTTTCTGGCGCCGTTGCCGAGGAACAAGCAATCAAGATCCGATCTAGTATCGCTTATCTTTCAGTTTTTCTTTTGATTTTCTTTTGCATCTCTTATGTTTGATCATCCCTGAAAAAAAAAGAGTCAATCTAATCTAGTTTTGATTAACCCTAATTTTTCTTTTCTGTTTAGATTTTTGTTTTATCACTAACCCTAACCGGAGATGGTTGGCTACCTCTCCAAGAAACCCAAAACTTTGTTTGTGGATGATCCAGGAAAACTTTACAGGCAAAGGTGACGTGCAACACAAGCTCGAAGGACCATCAAAATCTCCAAGGGAATCACCACCTCCAAGTCAAGACACCGGAAGGCCGTTCAAGATCAACGAGGATGGAGAAGATGGAGATGGAGAAAGAAGCTCAACACCTAAAGGCTGCCAAGGCAAGATCCACATGCGGGGTGTTCATCGTGATGAAGATGTTAGAGACGCAAGTGGGACAACTTGCTTGGGACAACCGATTGGTGACAAAGAAGAATATCCGAGACAACTCCAAGGTCCCAAGACGGAGAAAGGCTACTCAAACTCATTCGGGAGAGATGGAGGATCACACTAAGACCATGAAGATCACAACCGAAGACCGGAGTTCGAGATGCCCGGCCACTACATGGAGAAAGTTGTTGCATCCGTCAAGACCAAAGGACAAAGCCGACTCGTGAAGACCAAAAAAATTGACTAAGCCAAAGTGGGTACCCAAGATTGCAACGCCCACAAAGAGCGTTGATCCGGAGTAATCAAGTGAAGAAGTCTAGCCATGGACTATAAACGAAGCGCTAGGCGGGAGGCAACCCGTTTCGTCGAGTCAAGAATAAGCTACCGGGAGGACAACCCGATTCCAGGTTTTTCGAGTCTTTTTAATTCAGTTTTGAATTTTACTATGCAAAACATTAGACTTAGAATGGTTGAACAATATTAGAGACATAATTCTTGGTTGAATATGTTGCTTGATCATAAACCCTTTACATGAACCATCCTATGTGATTGTTTGCTTCTTTTTCGAGAAACCACAACCAAAAAAAAATTCAGAACCTAACTCAACCTTTCACCCTCATTATGGTGCTGAGGTTGACTTATTTTTCATGCTAAAAACACTCGAGTAGAGCCACGACTTGTATCTAGATGTTATTTAAATTTCAGCATGTGGTAGGACTCGCGTGAACCTAGAAACTTGATTTTTGGTTGGTTTAAAAATCCATATCCTTGGTTTCTCTAAGATTAGAATTTTTCTAAGCCTCACTTAATTTTATTTCATTCAAAATCTCTCTCATCTAATCGAAATTAGGACCTAAACCTATGCCCCCATGATCAAGCCGGGAAAAGCTTGCTCTCAACCAATGAAGGCAAACTATACCGGTGAGACCGAAATCGACGTAATAAAAAAATATTTTCGACTTGCATTTGTTTTTAATGGTTTAAAAACTTCTCTAAAATTATGTTCGAGCTCTTGCATGGCTCTGAAAAATAATTTTAAATTTCGAAATTAGAGGAGTGCTTAGCCTTAAAGGGAGGCAATCTAGTTAACCTAACCATGCATGCACCATGTACATCACGGGACGCCCCTCCAACATATTTAAACCACATGCAAAGTACAAGCATGGGGGGCAGCCAAGGCTTTATTTTGTAGGAATATCATGGATGCATGTGAGGCAAGGGAGTATGGAAGTGAGTCAAAGCGAAAGCATCAAGTGGAAGGAGCAATAATGCAAGCGAAGGAGTGGACGGGAACGTTTGGAAGGTGTACGCGATCACGAAGCAACATGAATGCACTAGAGAAGAACCGAGCCAAGAGGAGGAGAGAGGTAAGTCTTTCATCCAACTCTTTGTTCGTATGCTCTGGTTTGTAGGCCGGAATCACCTTAGACTTAGCCATCCACCGCGTTTGTTTCGTGCAACAAATCACATCCTTAATCCACTCAAAGTCCGGACTCCAAAATAATATTTGTGTACCTTGTTACCGGGTGAAAACCCCGGATATTTATTTGTGAGGGAGAGTGCTGCAATCATGGAAGAAAACTACAAGCCTTTTCACCGAAGAAGAAGGGATCATCGTCGTCTAAGCCATCATCGACAACCTCTTCGAGGAGGCGCTCGGTTTCCGAGTCTCCTTGGAGTATGGAGGAGGACACGGCACCACTGAGGAGGAACCACTCTTCTCCTTGGTGGCATGAGGGCCATACAAAACTCGTTTATTAGGTTTACCAAACCTCAATAACATATGGAGGAGCCGCCCGTCCAACCTCACCACTTGACACGATCATCCGCTCCACCTCCATATGCTCCGCGGTATTCCGAGGGGTATGTCATCATGACGGAGGAGGAGAAGAAGCTCGCTCGCCTTAAGTAGAGGCTTGTAGCGAACGTCGACATCGACGACCAAGCTCTCCACATATTGGGTTTCACACGGGACACCGGTGCAATTCTCTAGCGGAGTGTCGGCAAACACCCACAAGGAATTCGCCAAGGAAATTTTCATGACCATGGCGCATACCCTTGATGAAGGAGTGCTGAGTCTCTCATTCCGTTGGAGGGAGCCCACAAGAGGAGAAGAAGGTAGACACCGTCGGAAGGGTAACCTTGATCAACGATGCTATTTCTAGCACTTTGATGGGGTAATATCCTTTCATCCTTGGGTTGCAATCGGTCTTGAGATGTAATCGAACTTTGTTGGATTATCTATCTATCATCTTGTGTTGAAAATACTTTAATGCTTAAGGCTAGCAACCATGCCGTAAAGGGAGTAAGGCCTCAATGCTTCCTTGGATCCATTCAACCCAATCCCCGATAGATTAGATTGGTTTTCATGACTCGAAATGATTGCATGTTCTAGTATCGTAGACCCATGGGCGAGTGTCTCCTATTTTCAAAAGGGAGCTCCGGAACAAGTATGTGCATGAAGGCACATGGGAAGGCTTTTGGAGTATGATCACGGGAAGAGACCATCAACGAAGAAATACTATCCGGAACCCCATCATCCAAGTGTGTCACTATTGTGCAAGTGGATTTTTGGGGAGAATAAGAGAGACATAGATAACCAACACGGAGTTGAATTGGATTTACTCGCAGCCAATCAACCCTACTCACCTATGATCAACCGGTGGTGTTGTGGCAACATCAGATTCGGGAGATCGGGTTGTTACCTCTCCATGTTGACTATCTCTTTAAAACCGGGTATTACAAGGAACCCAAATCATCTCCTACCCGGGACTTCCCTAGGAATGTATGAAGAAAGGAAAATATAAGAGTGAAGATGAGAGAGGAGGCTTCCAAGTGGCCTAGGTGAATTTGCCCCTTCCGGATTGAAGATTAAGACTTTTCTTGAGGAGAAGAAGATCGGTTAGAGGAAGGACTTCTTGTGCCGGCAAAGAAAAAAAATAATAATAAAGGAAAAGAATTATAGGAGAAGGATCTTCTATGGCCCAAGAAGGAGGTGCACAACAAAATTATGTCCCACCATTGGGAGGAACCCCGGCGCCGTCAAGCTACTATGGTGGTGTACCAATGCAAGCATGGGGGAGTGGTGCAGCCATACCCCCACCATTTTTGCGGTGCCCAACGTAACCTTTGCGGAGTCATTTGCACACCTTCCTCAACCACAACAAAATGTGGCCACCATTGGAGGATACGCTGCAAGGAACATGCAAATTATTGCAGACATCCTAACCAATGCAAATCAAATGGGTGAAGGAAATGCAAACGTCGCTTATGTGCTTGGACACCTTCACCTAGCACCATCGGACAATTCATAGGAGTAGTGGTGCATTCCTATTACAAGTAAGGGTACAACAACCAAGACTATCAATAATCAACCCCCGGCGAAATATTAGAGAGAGGAGGAGCTTTAGTTATCTTTCCTTTACCCCCTTTTCTTTAATTTTCAGCTTGTTTGCGCCTATGCATGCGTAGTGTTTTCAGTTTTTTTATTTAAAATGCAGCAAGTGTGTTAGTTTAATTTTTCAGCATGTGTCTTAGTTTTTATTTTCATCATGAATAATGTCACCACCAAGTTTTTACCATTGGTAAAGTTACAAAGTTTGTGCCATGATGATATATGATTATAATTGCTGCTTTGTTTATCTTTGTAATTGACTTATGCATGTTTGAACTAGTGCTCTCTTAAAAATACAAATCTGAAATTATCTAAATGCTAGCTTAATTTTCAGCGGAGGTTATGATTAAAATAAAGACCCATAGTGTTTTATGTGCTCTCAAGTTATGAATAGATTAAAGATGTCTTTTATGCTCAAAAAAATTGCTAACCTTGTCACAAATATCACTTGTGTGTTGCTCAACCTATCCAAAGCCTTATATATATTTGAGTGCATAAACCTTAGTGTACAAGATTTATTTTTGAGTGAGTTATTGCAGGCCATGATTTCTCTGGCCCGAGACTAAGAAGCTGGTCATTTCGTTTTTGCGTATCTATCTTTTTGCTAGCCTTTTATCCGTGCATTGTGTATCCCCACATCGGAGATTTCACAAACCTCGCCGGATATCCACCCTTAAACCAAATATCATCTTTTGTGATTACCTCCTTGACCACAACCTATTGTTGAGAATGGATCATCAATTCAAGGAAGATCGCAGGACGGTGCCAACGTTGAAGATTTCAAGTATCTCTCCAAGGAAAAATATCTCCGGTACCTACCTTATTTTTCGCCTCTTTGCTCGAGGACGAGCAACGTCTAAGCATGGGGGAGGAGGTAGGTACGGTGCAGTTTTAGAGTTCAAAAGGGAGTATTTTAAAAAATATATATATATAATGATGAAAGAAAAACAAAAATCCAGTGATATTCATGGCTTTCAAGGTATAAAAAACCAAAACTTCGTTGTGAAAGTCATGGACTGAATATATGACGAGAAAAAAAAATGAATGAATGAAAGAAAGAAAAGAATGAGAAATATGAGAAAGAGAAAAAAAATATATATGAGCGTAAAGTGAACTCCCCGGTTCTCTAAGAGTGCATTCAAGACTTCAAGTTAAAAAGATCCATTCTCATTTTCCAACCATGTGCAATCCGATAACGAGGACTTCCTTTGTGCCTCGGGATCACTCTTTGCCATTTGCACATGTCCACTCATCTAAAGTGTGTGTATTTTTCTCTTTCCCCTCCTTGACTTAACATTATTTTCCAATGACCTTTTTGACGAGTCTCGGTAAGACCATGAGAGGCTTGTCTTGTTTTGACAACACCTCATTTATAAAATCTTGTTAGGACTAAACTTTCCTAAAGCTCCATATAAAGCCTACCACATATATATGAGAGGGAAAGGAGTAGAATATATAGGCTTGAGAGACAAGTGAGATGAGAGTTTATGAGCAATACACGAGATGATTTAAATTTGTGAATTTGGTTTAGCTTTTCTTTATCTCGTTCTTCGTTTCAAAAATTCTGAGATCTATTTAAAACTTTGTGAGCATGTTAATACTTGTGGGATAAGCTTAATAAGAATCTACCCTCCGTGGAGATGAAGGCTAGTACATTATGGAACTTTAATGAATTAAAATTTTGAGAGCATTATGTTTTCTCATGTGTAATCAAGTGCAAAGTTTAAACATTGTTTAGCAATGATGATATCCATCGAAGGCTTACTCGAGGACGAGCAAGGTTTAAGCATGGGGGAGATGTTGACGGTGAAAATCCGTCAACCTAGCCATGAGTTTACCTTCGGTGTTGGCATGAGTTTTATACCTTATCCATTGGTACTAACCCCCGTGGTATAACAAGTTCACGTGTGCATGTCGGTTTTGGAGTTTAATGTTTATGCGGGGATTTAGTGTTGAATGCAAGACTTTCGGGATAAGTTCATCAAGCACCTCATGACAAGACCTTGAAGTCCGAACAAGTCATGCAATGAAGCAAAATTAACTCCAAGAAGCCGGGGACTTGATCCGAGAAGACGACGGACTCCGGGGACCCGACCGAGAAAAGTGCTGAATCTTGCAAGACAAGGAGTTGAGTCCAATTCGGAGAGAAACCGACGACATGGACCTACATGCAGAAGGGGGAAGCATCCAGGAAGCAAGGGAACCGACCTCGGGCAAAGGAGCCCATGAGCTGGGCCTAAATGGGCCCAGGCCGGCCGGCCCAGTCCGGTCGGCCCAGGTCCATTTAGGGCCCAAATCCGTCCTCCTTTGCCCTAGCCGCTAATCGGGCTATTTATAGTCCCCTGACCGAGAGCCACGCAGAACCGAAGTCGTATTCCGCCGCCGAGGAGCAGAGAAGCTTGAGGGACACCAACTTGAAGATGAGGGTCGTGCTAGTTGTCTAGGGTTTCCCTGGCCGACGTGGGAACCTTGCATGGTAGACCACGTCGGAGCTCGGAGCGAGGATCAAGATCGAGGGAGGGCCCGGTGGTGATCTTGTTCATGTAATCATTCATGGTGAAGTTTGTAAGTGAATCCGATTTCTAGCGATTAAGTGCCTTCTCGATGATTTTGTTTTCTTCTTGGTTTTGCTTCTTCTACGATCTAGTTTGCGGCTAGATTACATAGGGTGCTCTTGTAGCCGCGGTGGCTAGAGGTGCATACCGGACCGGCCAAGTGATTTCAACTTGTTCTATCGAACTCGCCCTAAGCTCCCCGCATGAATAGGGATACGTTGTGACAGAACGGGGGTCTCGAAAGGCGGATGTTTTCGGAGTCGGATGGGAAGGCCACGATTTAAAGATGCTTTTAATGAGATTTGCTTTTCTATCTTCATCTATCTTGTTTGGAGCTACAACATAAGCATGATCTAGATTCTCTAGATTGGTTATCTCTTGCTTTCTCTTGTTACCTCTTTAGTAGATTAGATTAGATTCGTTTTCTTTATGAGTTAGTAGATTAGATGCAACTTGTCTTCAATGGATAGCTTTACCTTGCTTTACTAGATTGAATCCTTGCGTTGCACATTGTTCCACGGATTCGATACCTTGGGTTCACCACTCGAGGGAAGAAGGGTCCCTTGACTACGACGGGAGACTTGTCCGCTTGCAAGTCACTAAACGAACTTTGATACAAATATTAACCGTCAACACCGCCTCTCCTAGAAAAACAGCCTGCGGGTCAAACCCTAACTTCCTCGCGCCCGATCTCCCGAATCACTCCACGGATTGTAGTGAAACTCCGGGATTAGCTGGGTTACCTCCTGGGTAACCTCTACCTCAAAGGAATCGACCCGAAACGCTCACAATCGAGAGGAATCGAAGAAATCGCCTCTCTAGGTCAAGAACACGCCCAACTCGAAAAAACACCAAATCGAGTCCGATTCAAGAGAGATTTGGGGGCAAAGTCACCAGCCAAAGAGGTAAAAGATCCTCATACGTGACACCCACCAAATACCCCAAGAAATCGTCCTCAAAACACCGCCAACAAAGAGCTCCAAAAATCAACAAAAAGGGGAGCGGGAAAACCACCTTGAGGAACAACGCCGAACCATCTATACATACCATGAAGGTTCGTACAAGGTCTAGCTTGCCACCCAAACATCCATCCCTCTCTCTAGATCTCACTGAAGCTCTCAAGCTAGTCCTAGGAAAAACTAGGGGAAAAGGGAGAACGAAAAATGGAAAAACAAATGAGCTATGGTTCAAAGAGTTGGCTGCCATCCACCCACTCAATGAGTATAAATGGAGGCACCCAAAAGACTAAACTACCCTTACTTAAAACTAGGGATACAAGCCCCTTGAGGGCGAATTCGGAAGTCTTCAGATTTTCTTCATCGGACGGATGCCCGGCGACCGCAACCTGCTTAGCCTCGACGCAAGCCTTGCGATCTCGACGCGTGTCCTCCGCTTCAAAGAATCTCGGTGCCGGCGGCCAGGGCGGTTAGACCACCCCCCTGGGTGGTTAGACCGGCCCGGGAGATCTGACCGGCCCCAGGCAGTCTGACCGCCCTTCCCGGGCGGTTGAACTGGCCTGGGTGGCCGCACCTCCTCGTCGAGTCTTCGGCCTTGGTTTTGTGGCTCAACCGAGTAACCCAGTGGTTTTCTGGTGAACCACTGCAAACCCTGCAGACTCGGTGTAGCCTCTGCCAATCTCCACTCATGACTCGACCCCCACGTAGTCCCGGCTCGACCTTGGTTTTGAGGCTCTACCAAGAAACCGTCCACGACTTCATCTTGCTGTTCATGCCACCATGCGGCCCGCACTTGACCCCGCTGGCCACCGGGTCCCTCGAACGAAGCCTACTTGTCTTCTCCACACCTGGAGGCCTCACCGGCAATGACCTTTTGCGCTTGTTATTCACCTGCACCAACACGAGTCAAGCCGCAACCTGCACCTGCAATACTTAGCCAAGAATCAGTCCACACAACGTTGTCAATCACTCATCACACAAGGAAGCGACCATCTACCGGTCCTCGAACCACACATGATCCTCAAGTTCTCGGGGCAAGATGATACTAGCATTGTGGAGCACATAGCCCGATATTTGATGCAGCTTGGGGAAGCTTCTACTGATGAAGCTTTTAGAATCAGATATTTTCCTTTTTCCTTGACAGGCCCTGTGTTTACATGGTTTACTTCTCTGCCTGCTCATTCGATCTGCTCTTGAAAGGATTTGGAACAAAAGTTCCATTCTCATTATTACAATGGCAGCAATGAGAAGAAGCTGATTGATCTGGCTACATTGAGGCAGAGGAACAGTGAAACACCAATGGAATTCCTCAGGAGGTTCAGAGAAACAAAGAGCATGTGCTTCTCTTTGAGCATTCCGGATGATCAGTTGGCTGGCATGGCTGTAGCAGGGATGTTGCCGGCCGTTCGGGAAAAGCTATTCGGGATGGAGTTCGAGGACCTTGGCCAGCTGTCACACCGGTTGTCATTGACGAGCAATCAGGCGTATGGCTTCAAGCAAGACTCCAGGTTCGTCAAACACAATGATATAGCTGAGATATACAATCAGTTCCTCGAAAGAGCAGATCAAGGCGAGGAATATGACGACGAAGAGGAAATAAGTGCAGCTAAAATTGTGTGGGGCAAGGAGCCAGTGACAGTGAATCAAAGATGGGTCAAACAAACTAAGGGCACCTACGACTTCGATGTGACCAAGGCAGACAAACTTTTTGAATTCCTGGTCAAAGAAGGCCGAATCAAGTTGCTAGAAGGGCATTCTATGCTTCGGCCTGATGGAGTGAAAGACAAAAAAATATTGTGGGTTTCTTGATAGAAATTCTCACTCCATTAATGAATGCAGGGTCTTTAGAGCAAGGATCCAGAGAGCCATCCAAGAAGGTCATCTGAAATTTGATAATAAGATGAAGTTGGATGGTAATCCTTTTCCTCAGAACATGGTTGGGTTCTCGATCAACATGTTGAATGCTGTGGAGGAGAAAGGAAAGGTGAAAGTTTTGACTTCAGCAAAGGCGAAACAGGATGGTTCAGTTGACCCTGCTCGACAAGTGACAGTTGAACAAATCCACAAAGGGGAGCCTCGCTTTTTGAGAAGTCAAGTTGAAGTGGGTGAATCTTCTAAACCCAGGGTGACTTCGTGAATTCTCCCTAACAAATGGCAGCGTCAGCAAGAGAAAGAGCGCTACCAGAAGCATAAGTATGAAGAGGAGAAGCGGAGGTATGAAGAGGAGATGCACAGGAAGGAATAAGAAGAATATGCGCGAGAACAAGAGCGTGCGCATTGGGGGTGTGCTTTCTTCAGGCATTGCTGGAATGAAGGTTTGAAGCTTCCAATGCCAAACAACTGTCCCGAATGTAGTGACAGTTATACTGAGTACATGCAGGATACTGCTAATCGTCGATCCGTCCATGAGAGAATTGGAAGGATAAATCCTAGTGATGGTCAGTGCTTAAAAATAAATGAGATTGATGATCAACCAAGGAAGAGGTATGCTGATTACAGATGGGTTGATCATGAGGAAGAAGAGGATTACGAGTATGTTTGGCAAAAGGGACAGTGGTGCTCACCTGGTTTGAGGAAAAGTCAAAAGAGAAGGGTTCAGCGCCTAAGGAATCAGGAGTTGAAGTAAGCAGGAATCAAGAGGAAGCAGGTGTGGTGCTCAAAGGACAAGCCTAAAGGGTCTGGTCGTTCGGCTCCTACGTGCCTGGTATGCTTCTTGCCAAATGAATTCATGGCTCCAGCTAACCAGATTGTGTAGGAAGAAGTATTGCCAGATATTGATGAAGCTGAGCAGGCCGGGTTGATGGCACAACTGGTGTTGACCAAGCAAGCAATTTTTGACAAGCCAGTCAAGAATCAGCACATGAGACCGCTGTACTTAAGAGGATATGTCAATGGGAAGCCATTGACAAAGATGTTTGTCGATGGTGGAGCTGCTGTCAATGTGATGCCGTACACCACATTCAGGAAGCTTGGCATGGGCCCTGGAGATTTAACGCCAACAAGTATAGTTCTAAATGATTTTGTTGGAAATCCTTCATACACTAAGGGCTGCGTACATGTGGATCTGATGGTCGGGTCCAAGACTTTGCTCACGACCTTTTTTGTCATTGAAGGAAAAGGAGCATATAGCTTGCTGCTTGGGAGAGACTGGATTCATGCAAACTATTGCGTACCATCCACTATGCATCAACAGCTTGTTCAATGGGTAGATGATGAAGTGGAGGTCATCCAAGCAGATGATTCAGTGAGCGTAGCTAATGTAGAACCAGCCTTCTGGGAGTACCAAGGTATAGATTGCTTCTCAGGCAAGGACTAGGGTGAAGGTCCTGTTGAACCAGTCAGCAGTGATCAACAGCCGATCCAAGCAGTCGGCTCTTATAGTAATTTTTAATGGAGATTCCAATTGATGGAACTGATGGAAAGCTAGGACGTGGATTTATGTCGGCTGACAAACTGGAAGAAATAGATATTGGAGATAGTGATAAGCCAAGGCTGACATTTATTAGTGCTAATTTGGATTCAAGTTTCAGAGAAAAGTTAATCAAGCTATTGAAAGAATATAAAGATTGCTTCGCTTGGGATTATTCGGAGATGCCTGGTTTGGATCGTTCCATTGTTGAGCATCGGTTGCCAATCAAGCCTGGTTTTAAACCTTACAAGCAGCCTCCCCGAAAGATCTACAAGGATGAAGTATTAGCTGACGTGAAAAAAGAAGTTAAGAGATTAATAGAAGAAAATTTCATTCGGCCATGCAGATATGCAGATTGGATCTCTAATATTGTCCCTGTCTATAAGAAAAACGGGAAGATGAGGGTTTGCATAGACTTTGGAGATCTAAACAGAGCTACACCCATGGATGGATATCCAATGCTTGTTGCTGATTTGTTGGTTGATGCTGTTGCTGGGCACAAAGTTATTAGTTTCATGGATGGCAATGCAGGGTATAACCAAATTTTTATGGCAGTAGAAGATATATCAAAGACAGCCTTCAGATGTCCCGGGCATATTGGATTATTTGAGTGGATTGTCATGACATTTGGGTTGAAAAATGCTGGTGCAACTTATTAGAGAGCCATGAATTATATTTTTCATGAGTTGATCGGCAAAATTGTGGAAATATATATTGATGATGTCGTGATCAAGTCATTAGATCATGAATCGCACTTGGCTGATGTAAGGAAAACTTTGGAGTGCACTAGGAAACATGGGCTTAAAATGAACCCGAACAAGTGTGCTTTTGGAGTTTCGGCTGGAGAGTTCTTGGGATTTCTGGTGCATGAGGGAGGAATAGAAGTTGGTAAAAAGAGCATGAAGGCTATTGATGAGGTTGTTCCTCCAACTAATCTCAAGGAATTGCAATCATTGCTAGGCAAAATCAATTTTGTGAGAAGATTCATCTCAAATTTATCACAAAAGGTGTTGCCTTTCTCTCCGCTGTTGAGAATCAAGAAAGATCAGAAGTTTGTATGGGGTGACGAACAACAAAAGGCTTTTAATGAAATCAAGGAGTACATGAAGGAACCACCAGTATTGGTACCTCCACAGTTGAACAAGCCTTTCAAGTTGTACGTGGCGGCCGATACCCAGACCATTGGATCGTCCCTTATACAAGAATTTGAAGGAAAGGAAAGAGTGGTTGCATATCTTAGCCAAAGATTGCTTGATCCTGAAACAAGATATTCAGCCGCAGAGAAGCTTTGCTTGTGTTTTTACTACTCATGTACAAAGTGTATTTGTTGAATGCCGAATGCGTTGTATATTCAAAATTTGATGTAATTAAACACATGTTGTCTATGCCAATTTTGAATGGAAGACTTGGCAAGTGGATTTTAGCTTTGTCTGAGTTTGAGTTGAAGTTTGAGTCGGCAAAAGCTGTTAAAGGACAGATCAATGCTGATTTCATTACTGAACATCGTGATCCGTCAATTAATTTACTTGAGATTACTCCTTGGGCTTTGTTCTTTGATGGATCTTCATGTGGCAAAGGTGGTGGAGTAGGAATTTTATTAATTTCAGCCAGAGGAGAGATGTTTGAATTTGCTATTCCTATCCAACCCACTGTTACAAATAATCAAGCTGAATATGAAGCATTGCTTAGAGGGATTCAATAATTGAAAGAAGCAAAGGCTATTTCAGTTGAAATTTATGGAGATTCAGATCTAGTTATAAAACAATTGAATAGCTAATATGAATGTAGAAATGATATACTGAGGAATTACTACGAGGAGTGCAAGGAAATCTTGAAAAGTTTTCAGTTAGTGATTCTACAACATATTCCTAGGGAACACAATGAAGAGGCGAACAGGTTAGCTCAAAGTGCTTTGGGTTATAGAGAGAAACAGGAAGTGTTTGCCAATGATATATGTTCTTTCAGGAGTGACCTAGGAGAAGATTACTGGAGAAAAGAAATTGTTGATTAGTTGGAAAATCCATCCCGAAAGGTCTCTAGGAAGCTCAGGTACACAGCTTTAAAGTTTGTTCTTCTTGATGGACGTTTGTATTACAAATCTTTAGATGGGGTGTTATTACAATGCCTGGGTCAAGAAGAAGCAAAGAAAATGATAAGTGAAGTGCATGATGGGCTGTGTGGAGGACATCAATCGGCTTACCGAATGAAATGGGTCATCAGGAAAATTGGATGTTATTGGCCGACAATGCTGGAGGATTGTTTTGAATATTACAAGGGATGTCAAGACTGTCAGAAATTTGGAAATATTCAGAGAGTCCCAGCATCAGCTCTGAATCCTATCATCAAACCATGCCCATTCAGAGGATGGGGAATAGATTTGATTGGCCAAATAAATCCTCCATCTAGCAAGGGGCATAAGTTTGTGCTTTTGGCAACAGATTATTTCATTAAGTGGGTTGAGGCAATTCCATTGAAAAAGGTGACATCAGAAAATATGATTGAGTTTGTTAAAGAACATATCATTTATAGGTTTGGAATTCCTCAAACAATTACCACAGATCAAGGGACTCAATTTACATCTTCAGAGTTTAGAGATTTTGCTGAAAGTATGGGGATCAAATTGTTAAATTCTTCTCCTTATTATGCCCAAGCTAATGGTCAGGCAGAGGCTTCTAACAAGATCATGATCAAAATTGTACAAAAGAAGATCGATCAGAAGCCAAAAAGGTGGCATTCGGTACTCAATGAAGCCTTGTGGGCTTACCGAATGCCTCCTCATGGAGCTACACAGACATCTCCTTATGAATTGGTTTATGGACATCATGCTGTTTTACCATGGGAGATGCAGTCAGAATCAAGAAGGGTAGTTTTGCAAAAGGATTTAAGATCCAAAGATTACAAAGACTTAATGATGGACGAATTAGAGGATTTACATATGATTCGGTTTCTAAGTACTATAACAAAAAGGTAAAGGTCAAGCAATTTGCAGAAGGAGATTTGGTTTGGAAAGCGTTACTGCCGATTGGAACTAAGTACAATACGTTCGGCAAATGGTCCCCGAATTGGGAAGGTCCTTTTCGAGTAGTTAGATGTACGCCTGGAAATGCATATATCTTGAAGACTTTACTAGGAGAAGAGTTCACTGCTGCAATAAATGGAAGATATTTGAAGAAATATTATCCTAGTATTGAAGTTGATCGTTGATTGCTATCCCGAGCGTCAAGAAAAACAGAGATAGCCGGCATTCAGGAGGAAGCCGCCTTCAGAACAAAAAAATTCAACAAGAGGAAAATGGACAATACTAAAGTGTATTGCCCTTAGCATGAAAATATTTTGCATTACAAACATTCTTGCAGGTTCCTTAACAGCACCGTTGCCTAAGATTACAAAAGAAGGCCTGCAGGAAGCAGGAAGCCTGGAGTAAGAAGCGAAAGTATGCTTTATTTCTTGGGCTCTGTGTTTTTCCTCTTCACTTCTTCCCTCTTCAGCTGCTCCAGGACCACCGTAACGGCAACGTAGAAGCTTCGGGGGTTGCCGCGCTCTACAGCTTCCATTAAGTTGTCCCAGGAGGCCTTCAGGTTGTTGTACCTGTCAGAAACATCTGAAGAAAGGGAACAAATTCTCGTTGAACATGGGATCTGAAACTTGAACACGAGAATCAAATAAGGATGAAGATCTTACCCCCTATCAACGCCTCCAAGCTCATGCGGCATTCGCGTTCAGCACTACAGCGGGCAGTGATGTCCCGCAGGTCGTGTTCTAGATGCCGGATGCGACGTCGCAGTTGGTGGTTGGTCCTCTATTCTGGTGTGGCGTCTTCTTCTTCAGTAGAGGAGTCGGAAAGGATGTACTCAGGAACTTCTTCAGTACCAAAGATTTCCTCTGGTGGCAAGTCGAGGCTGAAATCAAAGGAAGGTGAATCATGAGATTGTAATCAAGAGCAAGAGAAAGGATTGAGGAGAAAAGATTACTCTCGAATGGTTCTCTTCTTTGGTGGGAAGCTGTTTTCCTCGACTGGTTGTTTCCCCTTGTTTGCCATGGCCTTGGGGGTTTTTTCTCTGGAGGAGAAGGACGAGGGGACGTGAAATGATGGAAGTGTATGCGAATGGATTTGCAGAGCACCAAGGGGGCTATTTTATTAGCCATGAGAGCGCATCGGGAGTGATGACTGGCTGGCGTGCATTAATGGGAATACCAAACGGTGGGGGTTTCTCCCCGAATGCGAAGGGTTTTTCCATTGAACAGTGTTCATGGCTCCCGAATAAGGATTTTCTACGGATTCTATGCCAAGGGGCAAGAGTTTGTGCGTATTCGGCTAGAGTAAAAGTTCCCGAATGCGTTCAAAATAGTGGAGGTTCGCATGCACAAATTAAAGGAAATCATCACAAGACGAATGCAAAAGATAAAATTTTATATTTATTGCCGAAATTCCAACATCCCTAGTACAAACTAGTCAAACAGCCTGTTCAGCACAAACTGGGGATGAATGGAATCGGCAATGGCATCACCGTGGCCGTCGAGGCGCTCCAGGGTGATCTCGATGTCGTCGACGTCCTCCGGTGTGCCACCGTAGAAACCGCGCGGCCGCGTGGAGTAGTCGACACTAGTGTGCGTCGCCATGGAGGCCAGGCCTAGGGTGGTGCCCAGGCGGACGCCATGGAGGGCCACTTCGTCGACGCGGTCTTCCACCACGCCAAGGCGGGCTTCTAGTGTGTCCCCAGGAGCGTTCACCTTGCCTGCCAGCTTCTCAACCAGCGCCTTCAGCCGATTGAGCTCGGCGTCGCGATCTGCAGAAATCACAAAGCAATGGTGGTTAGTTCAAGACTAAGTTGGGATTAAACAGGTTACAAGATTCACCGTCAATGGCCTACAACAGCTGCTTGCGCTGGTGCTCCCACTCGAGTTGAGTGATTCCGGCCTCTTTGGAGATAATCTCCAACTCGTGTCGGGTTTCATCACGCTCCGCCTTGAACCTGCGGGCGGCGCGATAATCGTAGCGCGAGCTGGAAGAGTGGGAGTGGCCAGACGATCCCGAGGAATCGCCCGCCATGGCCGGAGTTGTGGCCGGTACAGGGGTAGGATTCCACTGGATGAGCCTGAAAACACGAAAAGGATCGTCAGAAACAAAATGGGGTCTAAAGAACCGCGAAGAAACCAACGATCACCACCTCCGGCGAGCGCCGGCGTGGCTCCCTTCGGACTCGTCGCTGGCCGGGTGCCTGTTGCTGCTACCTGCCATGGAGCTTTTGGGAGTACTAGTACTGGAGAGAAAGAGCTTAGATTGGCAAAGGCTTGGGAAGCAGACGACTTGATGAAAGATTAGGGGCACCCGAGGTTCTTATTTATGGGACTGGCAAAGAGATCGTGGTCGGAGATCGTGGCACATATCCCAAGAAATTTGGGAAGTGGAGAGACTCCCTTAACCGAACCGTCGTTGGGTCGTTTGGGATTCAAGCTGAGTCATATTCGGTTTGACTGGTTGAAATCCAGCCGTGTTGCGGTCGGGTTGCTTTTCGGGTCTGACACTGTTTGGCCAAAGTTGCCGAATGGATCATCCAGAAATTGCTAGTCAAAATAAGGCAAGGCAAATATTGGAAAAATGAAAGATAATGAGGAGCAAAAAATACAAAGCTGATAAAGTATTCGGTTGCAAATTGTTTATTACAGTTATATACCCAAGTATTTTGAGATTAAACTAGAAGCATCTGATATCATCTTGCTAATATTTTCCAACAATTTCTGATCGACCTCTTGGGTGTTAGAAAGAGCAGAGAGCTTTATCTTGAGCTGTTTTGATTCAATCAGAGCTGTTGTAGCTTCCTTTTGAATTTTCTCTGTTGATTCAGGGAGTTCGGCTATCTTCTTCTTGTCAGCTTCGATTTCAGCTATCAAGTTCTTCAGTTCGGCCTCTAGTGTGGCTTTTCTGATGATCTTCGATTCAAGTGCAGGCTGCAGCTCAGCCAGCAATTCCCTCTTGTTTTGGATCTGAGCATGCGAATCTTTCACGAACTGCTTGGCTATGGCTCTCTTCTGTTCCAGGGCTGGTCGGGAGGATTGATTCTTCAAGGCTCGCCTCACTGCTGCAAAGTGATTGTCCAATTGTGAGATAGGTTCTAAAGAAGCTTTGATATTGTCAGGAAGATCTTGGTTGATGGATTCAAGCACTTCTTCTAGAAGATCAACATCCCTGACTTGATCTTGGATATCCCTTTGCAGCAAGGAGAGAATTTCTTTCAGCTTTGCTTGATTCCCCTCTGATAAAGCTTGGCCGGAGGATGCTTCATCTCCTTTTTTGGCAGTTAAGTCATCCACAGCAAAAGAAAAACTGGGTGGTGATACAGCTTGATCCTGAAAAGAAAAGTTTGCCGAATTGAGGACGATTTATTAGACGGAAATAAAAGGGATAAATGTTCATGCTTACATCATTCCTGGTTTCCTAAATGAGGGAAGGAGACCTTTCAGGCTCAGTAGAGGGCTCTTTTGTAGCCAGTTGAGTGGAAGATGGATGATTTGGTAGAGCTGAAACCTCTGGTTGAGGAGAGGCTGGTTGAATTCTTGGTGAAGCTGGGACTGGACTCTGAGGGGGAGATGAGCTTCCTACAGCTTGATCTATCAAGGTTTCTTCTGCAACTGGCCAGTAAGGGGTGAATGCTGATAAAGAAGAAATAAATAGAGGGTGAGATGGTGAAGACCTTACCAGTTGATGCAATATCGGCAGGATCTGCGGCAGCCACTGGTTGTTGTACTCTGGTCTGAAGTCACGAAGAGATAAAATGGTCAGAGTAAAGAATGGCATTATATTCAAGAGGGTAACGTATTCTAACCTGAATGAGTAGCTTCTTGGTTGTTTTTTTCTTCTTGGCAGTAGGAGGAGCAACCAGAGATATAGTTTTCCTTTTGTTAGAGGATGGCCTGGTGAGAACTGGATCTGATGTGGCATATCTAGCCATCAGTTGAGCTAGAGTAGGGGATTGATATCCCAGAGCAGAGATTGGGCCTGCGATATTATAGGAAATTGTCCTGACAAGAGGGGCAGGTTCTATATCCTGAGAAAAGGACAGAGTTATAATCAGCAAGGAGGAGTGTGGTTAAGAACAAATGTAAGGAAGGAAGATGAACATATTACCTCTGATGTTGGTTGGAAGTCAGGCATTAGTTCAAGGCAAAGAGGGTGTGCTGGCACATTGAGGATATGGCCATGAAGTTCTTGCCACCAAGGAATGAAGGAAGGATGAGTGATTGTTATTGGTACAAAAGGCCTGGGTGCATAAACAGTTGTGCTGCACTTATACTCAAAAACCCTTTTTGCTTGTGTAGATTCCTAGATATCCTCTCTGGGCTTGAGGAATTCATGGAGGAATAGCCTTGGAGGCACTTGGCCACATCCTAATTGCCTAGCCATCATGCTTGGTTGATAGTACTCGAAGGTGCTCTGGACATTCCTTCCTCCACAAAATTCTGCTGGTAGGATACATGAATGAATGAAGGCATTGAAAATTGTTGTCGAATGTACATCATTGCATCCAGTCTCAAAGCTGAACTCACAAGGAAGGGTTAAGTTGTCATTGTTCAGATATTGGAGCCAAAGAGGGTCAGCAAAACCTCTGAAGAAGAGCTCAAAAAGTTGGTCAATGCCTTGGTTGATGGATACGGTGGAGGCAGCTTCTCCATAAGTTTGGCAGCCTTTGGTGGTCTGGGTTTCCCCTTCCTTGTAGTTGGTTGAGGGGAAGTGCCGATTGTTGAGATCAATAGCAACAATCTGGTGCATATATAATTGCATCCACATCTGCACAAACCACCAGGGACCATTAATATAGGAAATCTTTTGGTGGTGTGCATCAAATAAGTGGTCTGGTGAAGCATGTGGTAAACACTTCCTAGGAGGTACTTCCCGAGGGAGACAGAGGTACTAGCAGCCAGGTCCTCAGCCATTACAATGTGGTTCAGGGTTGGCTCATTGGCTTTTCCACAAAAGATGAATCTGCAAAGCCACATATTCAGAAAAGCCCTGTATTCAACTTCAGACAAAGGGCCATCAGACATATAGTTTTGGATGTATTTCTTATATTCAACCCCTGTTCTCACTCCTGTTTGCCTAGAAGAACCCTTGTACTTGTGTGGATATACAGGTCCTGTGATTTCCAGGCCGGTCATCATATATACATCGGCAAGAGTGGGGGACATTGGCCCATGGACAAAAAGGAAGGCATCTGCGCCGTTTGACCAAAAATGGCAGGCTGCAATCAGAAGACTCTCATTTTTGGGTGTCTTAGCCAAGGATAATTCTAAACAATGAGCAATGTGAAGGCTATCCCAATTGCTTGTCTTGGGGCTGTCATCGTCAAGCATTCTCTTATACTAGTTTCTCCAGCCTGCAATTGGGGGCAGGGCCAGTTCATGAAAGCATCTTGCCACTCATGAGGTTTAGACAGTGATGCCTTAAAGGGGATTCTCTGGGATTTGGCTGCGATGAGCTCAGAAGGGTCGGAGATTCCTATGGACCCGAGGTAATAAGACGGTGATTGATCTTCGACAGGAATCAAGATTTTGGCGGCTAGAGACTATCAAGAACAGGAAAGGGCAAAAGGAAAAATTAAGGTGAGATTCAAGAAGAAAAATGCCGAATGGGCTTGAGGAGAGCAAGATTTACCTGAAGCGCTTGGTCTTGGTTCGCCATTTGAAGATTGAAGCCTGAAAGATTGATGAACTAGGGTTTGGATCTGAGCGAAAACTCCAACGGTTTGAAGGGGGAAAGAATGGGTGTTGAACGGATTCAGCCTGGAGACGTTGAGCATTTATGGTCAATTCCGAAATAAAATCACTTTTTATCCCGTAATTGAAGGGGCATATGTTAACACCAAAAAAATTGGTACAGGAAAGAGACTGACCTATGGGCCGAGTTCGGTAAGAGGACGCCATTCGGTAAGAAGTTTTCCTCAAAGCATTCGGTAAAGACGCCTGCGGTCGGGAGCACGCCATCATTCAGCAAAAGGGTTGTTTCACGCTTGGAAGAGAAAGCATTCGGGAATACGTGATGACATGGCCTGAATGTGAAGAAGGAATGAATTGATGACGGGTGCAACACAGACATTAGCGCCGGGGCATTAATTTAGGTGATAAATGTTGTAATCGTGGTCGACTAGGAGTCATGTTAGGACAAGGGTATAAATATGAGCCCTTAGTATTTGTAATAGGTATCGTACAATTTCACAACAAACCGGCCCCGTGCCAACTTTCGAGTCCATCTGGTCGAGTCGTCGAGTTCTTCGAGGGGAGCCATCGATCCATCGACCTCCGTAAGTACCGGCAATCTTGTATCATGTCTAGTATCATGCGGTGGATTTAGACCGTGATGCAAGTAGACTTGTTACCATGCTTAGTATCATGCGGTGGATTTAAGCTTGGTTCAAGAAGGTTTCCTTGTTGGATCATGAGTCATGCGGTAGGCTAAGATCTAGCTTGAGGCTAGTTATCGGCTCTATTAGATTTGGCAAGATCTAATAGATTCATTAAGTTACCTTGTGTTGCTTTGAATTTTACTTCTTTATGTTTAATTCTTTTAACACTCTTATTGCCCAATCTAGATTGATTTTGATTCGGCTCTATCTCTTTCATGATCCATGTGTTACATTCTCAAATCTTTGGCTCGATGTGGCAAGTGGATCACGTGACTTCTATAGCCGAATTTGGTTCAGTCCAGATTGTCACGTGTTGCGGGTTCAAGCTTGTTGACTTTTCAATGTTTGTTCCTTCTCCACGGAACCCGATTCGGCTGAACAGCTGTATTCGGCAATCCCTTCACGGGTGAAACGTGTTCATGAGTTTTTGCTTTAAATAATGTGTGCTTTTAGCCTTCCATGTTTAGATTGTATCATGAGGTGGATTAATCTATCCTTGGTTGGTGGTGTGATTTCAAACAAGTTGTATCATGTAGTGGATTAACTTGCTTGGTGTCATGCTCGACGGGTTTTTAAGTATCTAGACATGCGGTAGACTAGTGCTTCTTGCCTATGCATGCTTACTTATTGCAAATTTATTATTATGTTTTACTTTCATTTATTTTTATCATGCTTTATCCTTGATAATCGGTCATGTGCACGTGCTGTAACGGTTGTTTAAACGAAGAACGATCTTTCATCATGCTTACGTCATGCATTCGGCTATACCTTGTTTACATGTTTTATCAGCTCTCGAATGATGTTCAGTTTGCTCGCAGATAGCTTGTTGTAGCTATATGGCATTTTTAATTGGCTTCATAGCTGTAAATATGGAACTGTCTGGTACCACCCGGCAAGTTCCAGGTTTTATCTAACTTTTTCATCCTTTGTCAGTTGCAGGAAAATTGACTGGCACGCTTCCGGATTCGGTCACGTGTGTTAAGCCAGCTGATTCGGCTTGCTGTGTGCTTGACCTGAGGTGCTGATTTTACGTCAGCACTAGTCCTAGAAATTCCAAAGGAAATGGAAGGGGAAAATAGCAAAACAAAATGAGCTAAGGCTCCAAGAGATGGCTGCCATCCTCTCACCACTTGGGTTATATGGAGGCAACCAAAAGACTAAACTACCCTTACTAGATGACTAGGGATACATGCCCTACAAGGGAGAATTTGGAAGTCTTTGTCATTACACCATCGAACAGATGCCCAGCGACCACAAACTTGCTTAGCCTCGACGCAAGCCTTGCGATTCCGACGCGTGTCCTCCACTTCGAAGTCTCCAAACTGCGTCGTCGCACACCGGTCAAACCGGTCTGATGCAGCTACACCTCCGTCTTCAATATTCGGTCTTGGCTTTGTAGATCAACCAAGGATCCCAGTGGTTTCTAGTGAACCACCGGAAACCTCGCGAACTCGATGTAGCCTCCGCCAATCACCACTCATGACTCAGCTCCCACGTTGTCCCTGCTCGACCTTGATTTTGAGGCTTAACCAAGAAACCGTCCATGACTTCATCTTGTTGTTCTTGCCACCATGCGGCCCGCACTTGACTCCGCTGGCCACCGGGTCCCTCGAACCAAGCCTACTTGTCTTCTCCACACCTGGAGGCCTCACTGGCAACGACCTTTCGCGCTTGTTCTTCACTTGTACCAACACCAGTCAAGCCACAACTTGCACCTGCAATACTTAGATAAGAATCAGTCCACATGACATTGTCAATCACTCATCACACCAGGAAGCGACCTACCACTGGTCCTCGAACCACACAGGCTCTCAAATACAGACTTTAGATCGGGTATACTTGTGACCTATTGTTGACAGTCGATTTTGGTACACCTAGCTATGAGTTTACCGTCAACATTTGCACGTATTTGATATTCTAACTAATGGTACCAAACCCCCAGAGGTATCAAGTTCACTCTTGCATGTCGATTTTGGAGTTTATTGTTTACGCAGGAAAATAATGTTAAAGAGGAGACTTTCGGGATAAGTTCATCAAGCACCATAAGAGAAGATTGTGAAGCCCGTCATAAGTCAAGACCAGAAGTGAAAAAGACTCCAAACAACTCAAAGACCGAAGCATCAACACGTAAAACTCCGGGGACTTGGATGTTTACCAACAAGATCAACTCAGCCTGAGAGATATTCTCGCAGTCAGGGATAGCATGATCTTTCGGTGCAGATTCGGGGACTTAAATGGCCTCTAATGGCAAAAGTTTGACTACCAAAGTTGTGGGCCTCGACGATATCTTCGATTTGGACATGTGGAAGGCCCAATTCGAATAAGGGAGCCAGGAGATATGACCCCCAAAATCCTGCTGCGCAGTCAGTCCGAAATCAGAATAGATTATCTTCCAAGGACGATTTGGGGATCTTATCTTCGTTTCCAAGGAAAGCAATGAATACCAGAGTTGGAGGAAATTTTGTGCTGCGAATCAGGAAAATCTGGACGAGGCTGATTTTACGGAAACCAAGTTTCCTTCTCTCCCAAGGAAGATCTCGTGCAAGGCAAGGTGGAGCACGCCCCAAGGCTCCCCAAGGGCATAAATACAACCCCTTGGGCGCCCAAGGAGGGGTGTTTGATCCATCCAATCATCATAGAGCCGCCAACACGAAGGAGAAGCACCGGGAGGAAGACGACGGCCGCCGCAAGTTCTCGAGTTGCCTAGGAGATGTCTTAGACCATACCCTAGCCACCATGGTTGGCCCTGCATGATGAAGCCATGGTGGAGTTCCGGAGCCGCAACTTGAATTCGTCAAGTCGTTTGTACCTTCCACATTCGGTGATGTAATCATATCTTGTCTTACTTTGATCTACCACGAGTTGTGCTTATTCATATGTGTAGCTACCATATGCTTTTAGTAGGATTAGATCGAATCATGGTGATTGTCTTGTCTTGCAGATACATCGTAGTAGTGCATGGACCTAGGTTGTCGCTCGGTAATGAATATCCTTGCGTAGTGACAGTACGGTGGAGGAGAAAGCGGTGAGTGAACGTGTATCGGACCACTCCATATCGGGTTACTCCATATCGAGTGTAATCCTTATCATAGTATAGGTTTAGATTGGTTTGTCACCTTGGCCGGAACGGCAACGAGAAGACGATAGGCTAGGCCCTTTTGGATGCTCACCTTTATGGCTAGGTGGATGTGATCCATACATCCTTTCATGTATGTTTAACTTTTATGCAATCAACGCTTAATGATAGGTTAGATCATTAGATTAGATGGATAGGTTTAGGAGTTTGCTTCCGATCCTTGGATTGACAAATCTAGGGAGGACCCTCCTTGGTGAAAAAGGCACCAAGTCACCCATAGGCTTGCGGTTAACTTGAGCACGATTTTGCACCGTCAACACCTATGTTAGCAATCTCCACCTTGAGACCTATGTTAGCAATCTCTAGAGTTAGAACATGTTCTTGCATCTCAGGTTCAGAAATCTCCTTCTGATTTTCTTTATTTTCTTCAAGCAAGTTCTTAATAGCTGGCAGACCCAACTCCCTCAAGTATGGATTATCTTCATCGATGACACACTGCTGTAGTGGTAACAAAATCCCACCTCCTTCTTTGTAAAGATATTAGCAATGACTGCAACTAAATCTCTCCTGTAACCAATGTATGGGTAGACATTTCCATTATCAAGAGCTGAATGCGAAAATGTGTGATACTCCGTGATGAAGCTGCAAGGCCAAGAATCCGGAGCATCCATCTGCCTAGATCTGCGTGCGTTTTTGTCCCATCCGTGTGTATTCAGCTTGCAATTCAATTTTTTTCGATATCGTATGTGACACAAGGTCAGTTCTTTCTGTCCCACTCCATGTCTCGCACTACGAGAAATGAGACCTTCGCCGCGAGTGAGGTTCCTCTCGCCGAAGGGGTCTTTCCTCTCGATAAAAGCTTCACCAAGAAGAAGCTCTCAGCAAAGGCCTCTCGGCCAAGATCTACCGGTGAAGGCGCCTTCGTCGAGAGCAGACGGGTCCCCTCTCGGTGGATATGCACCGAGAGGCCCAATTAGCTCTCGGCGAAGGTTTTTTTCGAAAACAAAAAAAACGACCCAGCCACACCGGCGCGCCGCCGCCCGCCGCCGCACCACCGCGCCGCCACCGCACCGGCCACCACCGCACCACCACGCACACACACGCGCACCCGCACACACGCACGCGCACACGCACACGCACGCCGCCGGCTGGCCATCGTACGCCACCACCGCCGCACACACAGAGAGAGAGGGAGAGGGAGAAACACCCACACACGCAAGCACGCACACACACACACGCACACGTCGCGCCGTGTCGTCGGGTCGAGGCCACGCCGACGGAGTCGTCGATGCCGCGTCGGTGGAGTCATCGAGGCCGTGTCGTGCGGGTCGAGTCCGCGTTGGCGAAGTCGTCGAGCCGCACCGGTGGAGTCGTCGGGCCGCGGGCCGCGCCGGTGGAGTCGAACGTCGGGTCGCGTCGCCCGGTCGTCGGGGTGCGTCGGCAGTCGTCGAGGCGCGCGATGGCCGGATCCGCCGCCACCGCGCCTCGCCCCGCCGCTGCTCCTCACCACGAGGTGAGGGGCGAGCAAAGGGGGGAGGAGGGGGTGGCGCGGGCGCGCGCCGGCGGGAGGTAGGAAGAGATGGGGGAGGCAGTGGATGTGGAGGGAGGAAGAGGTGGAGAGGTGGGGGGAGGCGCCAGATCTGGAGGAGGTGAGGGAGGCGGAGGCAGTGCGAGAAAGGCGGCGGCGGTGGTCGAGAAGGGAGGGGAGGGAGGATTAGGGTTCTGGGTGGGGGGCGCAGGTTTATATAGGAAGGGAAGGGGCGGGTTGGGCCGCCGGGGATTATGGGCCGTCGGGCCAATTATGCTTCGTCGAGAGCCCAATAAATGGCTCTCGGCGAAGAATTTTTCTAAAACTTTTTAAATTAGTTAAAAATAGGAAATAAATGTAAAAATTCTCAAAAACTTAACATGACACTAGATATGTTGTGTACCAAACCTAGTGACATTAGTTCAAATTCTCTGAAACTTCTCGTGAGATGTTCCGGTTCCTAAACAGCGTACATGTCAAAGTGCTCAAAATGTTCTCAACTTTTTACCATAACTTCGACATAAGATATAATGAGCGCTCGTCAAAATTCATGATTTTCAAACTTCATTTGAATTTTATACAATTTTTAAACCTTTCGGCGACACGATCTCTGTCATGATCAAAGAACAAAATGTTTAAAATTTAGTTTCATTTCATGTACATGGTCTTAGAGATGTCTCATGAACATGAATCTCATTTTCCCAACAACTTTACTCTATGATTTCATGCACTTGTACTTCATATCGGACCTATTCAGAAAAATTACCTAGAAAGAATTAAAATTTTTAAATATAGCAAACAGTGATAAAATTGCGTCAAATTTGAACATATCCTTCGTATAAGTGCATGTTGATGATAAAAAAGTTTAAAGGTGAAAAGTGAATTTTTAAGAATTACTTCGCCGAGAGCAAGAAAAAACTCTCGGTGAAGAATTTCTTCGCCGAGAGTTTTTCTTTTACAAATATAATCATTACTAGCGAAGTGCCCGTGCGTTGCCACGGGCATTGGACACTAAATGATTGTAACTTCTCATGCATTTAAATTAAATGAAGTATTTCTTTCATCGCAAATACATATTTTAATTTTCAAAATTCATAATTAAGAATAAGAACAATGGAAGTAACCATATGTTTTTAGATAGGTTAGGTATTGTGCTACAGTGATAAACATGTTACCTTTCCGCAAAAGAATAATCCACTATTTGCAATGACCTACATATTTAATTTTCAAAATTCATAATAATTAGAAATAAGAATAAACTGAATTAATATGCATAAACGTCGAGATTCTCCAATCAAATGTTAAGCAAAATATTCACTGGTACTCTTATGGAGGGATCTGAACAGAAAGACACTAATTCGAAGGAAGGTGAATTGCAAACGCCAACTGTCATTACTAAAGCTCTTAATAAAAGATTTAGCATGGATAAATAGTTCCATTCATTCCAACTGGATAAAGTAATCACAATTAGTGCATTAATGGTGCACAATCAAATCTGAAACTAACATCAATGCAAGCCTCTAGGTGATTGATTAAGAGTATAAAAATCAGATTCACACAGGAAAAAGAAAAAAAGCTAAAATACAAGTACAAACAAGAGCTAGATGCTGAGGTGTGCCGGTCGACATGGATTACGCGCACTTTGTTTGCTTAACCACCAAGGCCTTTGAGATGAAAACTCATAATCCTCAAACCGAAAGCAGGCCATCACTTAGATAAGCACGGGCAGTTTGCTGTAACCGCACACTTCTTCTGGCTCTGTATCTCCTCTCCATTTCCAGCGCTCACCTTCTGTCGTCTGCTCCGAGGCCCGGAGAATCAGGTGCGTCTCAAAACTGAAAGTTGAAATCTGTTTAGCATGCAGAGAGTAGATAGAGCTAGTCTGGCTTCTCAAAAGCATGCAAAAAATGGGGAAACGTACCTGCTCCTATGTCAAAGACCCTTAAAGTTTCAATGTCTAATGCTATATTTAACTAAACTTCTGTCTACTATGGTACAATGATATTATGATGCTCAATATGCCACCTAAGGAAAAGGACATTCATCAATACATATTTCTACATTCTGCAGTGCCACTCTTAATTACGTGAAATGATATTTTGCAGCGAACAATTTCTCCATTGGCACATTCATGTTTTAACAGATTTTTTATTTCAGTCTGTTACAGCATAATTCTGCTCCTTCCCTATCAAATTCCCTACCATCAATGGCCAACCCATAACCTTATATACTTGTAACCCAGTGGGTGCAACAGCATCTAGCGAGGATGGTGCATGCACCGTTTCATAAAAAAAGAGGGTGCATACTGACAGAAGTGATGTGCATCAATTAGAAGATGCAATGGACACGGTAAAGAATAAGAAAGGTCAAAATCCCACATTCTTGTTTAGCATAGATGCTAACACATTTGCAATAAAGCTACCTACTGTGCATTACTTTGTCCTGAAACATTAAAATGCTGCTGGAGTTTTTCATTGGTGAAATTGATGCAGAGTTGTTCAAAACTGTCATAACAATCGCATACAAGTAGGTGAGTAAGCACCCCTGGTCTTCCACATTAACAAATTTGCTGTTCTTTCTAGAACTAATTACTTACCTGTTGGTTTTAAAACTTTCAAAACCATATATATCAAGTACCCCAATCGGTTTGTTCGAATATGGGTCTTGTCCTATTGATGCATTTATTCGTTTACAAGCCGCAATAACATAAGTGTATGTGCTTAGAAAACAACTATATAATTACTAAGAAAATAAATTCCCAAGCCTATTACCAATCAAATAATCGTGAGTATATCTGCTTTGCTAAACCATCCTGGCTAATAGTAGCGAATTCGGACCGACTGTAGTGGTGATCACTCCTTCTGGTGTATTAATTTGCCTACTTATCAAGGCATTCTCCAACTTCTCACAATCACACCTGTAATGTAACATGGATTATGGACATGTAATATATAACATTAAAGTTATCAAGAGAAATGGAGAATGGAAAACATTAGGCATACATCAAGAGCTGTCCTGCTGTATTAAGATGGAATCTAGATTTGTCATCCTTTATTACGGATGAATCAACCTCCCTCCCTTTTGCAAAATTTATGTTTCCAAGATGAAGCACAGCAGCAACAACCCGGAATATAGCTTCCTGTAGATAGTCATGCCATTTGAGAAAAGGAATTACTTACTGCCCGGATCCTACATCCACATTGGAAGAACAATTCGTTACTAAACTTAAAGAGGAGGAATTTTGAACCTGCTCTTGTTCAGTGATGCCAACAGTATCCATTGCTTTTCTTGTTGCAAGATATTCCTCAGCATCATTGATTCCATCAACTTTAATGCAAGCGGATTGGTTGAGATAGTGAAATGAAGATGGGCCCCTGAGCTTATACTTCTTAAGATCCTGCAACCACAAAGTTTGCATAGAGAATGGCACATGTAATAACTTGGTTAGAAGACCCGATATAAATACTTGCATCAAAATTAGAAAAAACATATATACCTCAGATGGTGCTACACACAGGAAGTAAAAACAATGGTAGTTTCTCTCTGGGCTATTAATTTGGCAGACTCGAGATCTCTCAAGCAAGTAAGTCCTAATGGCAGCACCAGATATCTTTCCGCTCTTGTCAAACTGGATTTCAGCAAATTTACCAAATCGACTTCACCACATGGACAACAAAGGTTAACAAGTGTCAGTACTATAGTGTGTGTAATTACAAGAGGATAAATGACATAGTTTACATAATTATCCTTCTATATAATAGTAAAAATAGATGACCTAAGCATATTTTGACCTCTCACACAGATTTGTAATTATGAAAAGGCTTGTTTGGCTAGTGACTGCAGTGACCAGATGCGGTTGGCGCTAACGCCACACTTGGTGTTGACAACCTTGCTGAAGGGGGTCCCCAGCTCGACCAACTCCTCCGGTGTGCAGTCCCACGGCAGGTTCCACAGGTGAAGCACCTTCGACGGCGGCTGCGTGTACCAGAACTGCGGCTGCCCACCGGAAGCCATCCCTCCCGAATCTTATCATGCCCGTGTGTTGCTACGGGCTACAAAATATATGCAAAAGATCTAACAATACAATAATAGTGCGAAAAACAACCAAAACATATTTTTAGATATTTCGTTTACAATCAAAGCATTTGTTGTGAGCAAAAGATGATGCATTAGCAGTTTAGCAAAGTTAGCATCAATCTGGACTTGCTTGTAGAAAAATGCAACTATACAGAAGCTAAATAGGTAAAGCAGCAAGAGAAAAAGCAGGACACAATCGAACCTACAGTAGTGTCGTAGCGAATCTCCTCAAACTCCATCTGCTCCTCGTCAGTGGCAAGCTCTAGCACCAAGATTTCGGTGTCCATATCTTTTGTTTTACAACATAATAGACATATTGCTGAAACATTGGAAGCAAAGATGAAAATGAAAAGAGCTAGAAATGGGTTTGTGAAAGCAACTCCTGAAGATTGAGTCAATTTCACATTAATCTGATGCAGCTCACAACAGTTGTGGCGAACAAATGGCGAAGCTGATGGCCTGCCAGTTCTAATTGGAAAATTTATCATCAAATCATGTAAAAAGGTGAAGAAAACTATGAATATGCAACATTTGATCCAACCTGGATTAACCTGGTAGCTCTGTACAAACATGCAAGGGAAGGAGACTATTTGCGCAGAAGCATCATGTGGCCCAGCTCAGTGCATCATGTGGAATAAATGACATGCTACCATGATACCTTAATTAAAAACTATGCATAGAATACTCATATTTGAGGAGAAAACAAAAAATTACATAACAAGCCATGGTTTATAGAGGAACCTCTAAATTTCATACTGTAGTGTTCTCTAACAAATATAATTACATACAAACTATAATATCTACTTAGATTTATTAATACTGCACATGTTCCAAAGAAATTTGTATGCAATGATGCCTTAGTTTAACAAATTAAACTATCATTGAGTTAAACTTCGAAGTTCAAGTTAATCTAACCTCCCATTGTAGCCCATCCTTCACTGACATTAGCAGAACCAGGACCACCATCAACTTCCATGGCAGAGGGTCAGAGACAAAGCTTTGCCTAGCGATTGAGTGAACTACGGTGTTTCCTGCACATATATAGATCATAAATTTGTAGTCATACGTCTACTTCAGGTGGATTGCTATAAAATCCGAGTTAATTCAAACGAAAAAGAAGGTGTGGAAGATAAGAAAGCAAGTTGTACATGTAGTGCCTGCTTGGTTGTCAACCACTTTTCCTAGGTGAAAAAATGGAACTCCTAATAAAATTATGCAGGTGACCCAGCTTTGTTAAGAATTAGATGCTAACGTCACTATTTCAACAGTAAATAATAGATGTCACTAAAGAGGCATATTTTTATCAATAATCAATAATAAGCAAACAAAGAAGTGAACTACCTGCATCTAGTGAAATCTTCACTAATTCACATATTCAAAGACCCAAAAAAGTTAGCCGACTCACTGACGATCGCAATGCTCCATATCCACTGAACAGGAAGGAACCTTAAGTAGCCAATCAAGAACATCACATGCTTTGTATATATGCCTCGAAACAAAAGACATCCGCCTTCAATAACATGGACAAATTCATGATTTCCTACAAAAGAGAATTTTTTTAGTAAACTGTGCCAAAAGCAAATACTTCTTTATTAGGTATAGAAGTATACAGCACAAGCAAGTAATTTTACCCCGTCCATAGCACACAAGCAAGCAATGTTACCCTGCCTACACATGCTAGTCAAAAAAATACCACACCAGTTGCCCCATAACTTTTTGGGGGCTGATCATTTGGCTCCTTGTGCTGCTCCTGGTTCCTGCCATTTGTGAATGCAGTAGACATCAGGATCTATCAGAGAGTAAAGCATAATCCTTCTTTGATTACATAAAGTAAATGATGATATCACCTGACAATAAACCTTATTAATGTGACAATATCATTAAATATCAGAGCTCATTCGAACATATCATTTCAAATGCATATATAGCAGATTTCGATGTAATAGTGCTATAGGTATGTATGCCTTTTATTTGCCCAACACCAGAGATATGTCGATAATTCTCACAAATGTTTCATGCTACAATGAAATCTATCAGAACGATTCTCTATCCAAGCAAAGCCAATAGTAACCGAATTTGATGAAATAAATAGAATGAGATGGATTAGGCTATGGCAAACGGTGTTCAAAGAAAGTGAGCTCGTTGCAAAAAGATGTGATGACAAGAATGATGAGCATTGTTTTTTAGTACATATATTATCTGTCAAATCAGTGATTCCTAACACAACAAAACAGCCAGACGGTGATGCAAAGTGAAGCAGTCGAAAAACTCCAGCAGGCTCGCATTTTGGGTTAATCTAGTAGCAAGAGATGTAGATCATTCATCAAAGGAATCTACATTCACACAAAGAAAAAACTGGAACTTCCCGTTCCTCGTCCATGGATCAAACAGAAATTTGGAGGCCCAAAACAAGAAGAACGAATGCCTACTGTTAACACCAAAATTTGGTAAGGAGTCTGACCTGTGGGTCCGGTTCGAAAAAGAGTCCGTCTGGTGGAAGGAAGGATATTTTCAGAGATTTTCGGCAAAGAGATCTGCGGTCGGCTATTTGCTCCGGTTCGGCAAAGGAACAGTAGAGCTGATTTTGCGGGATTGGACGGTGACGTGGCTCAATCAGGGGAGACGAATGGATGGGTAGGCGATCGAGCTTAGTTAGGCAACGAATCCATTCGCAGTTGTACTTAACAGGGTATAAATACAACCCCTGAATGTATGTAACAGGGACAATCATTCCTCAATATACACCGGCCTTACGCCAAACCCTAGAGTCCTTGTCGTGTCGTCGAGTTTCTTCGAGAGGGCCAATCGATCCGTCGACCTCCGCGAGTACCGGCAACCTTGTATCATGTCTAGTATCATGCGGTGGATTTAGATCTGATGCAAGTAGTCTTGTTACCATGCTTCGTGTCATGCGGTAGATTCAAGCTTGGTTCAAGAGGTTTTTCTTGTTAGATCATGAGCCATGCGGTAGGCTAAGATCTAGCTTGGAGCTAGTTATCGGCTCTATTGGGTTTTGGCAAGATCCAATAGATTCATTAAGTTATCCCGTGTTATCTTGAGTTTTTACTTTATGTTTTAATTCATGTAACACATCTTTGCCCAATCTAGATGGGTTTGGATCGGCTATACCTCTTTTATGATCCTTGTTCGAGTAGGTTTCATGTTTTGACACGTGGATCTTATGCTTTCCGATAGCCGAAACCGAATCGATCTAGGTTGTTACGTGTTGCGGGTTCAAGCTTGCTATGTTCGTATAAATCTTGAAAGAACCGGGTATCATGCGGTAGATGCAGGTTTTTGTGTTGCTTTGGAGCTAGTCATCCGGTGGATTAGATTCCCAAATCAATCTGATAGATTTATGCTCGTGGTAATGTTTGTTCCTTCTTCATTGACCCCGAATCGGCTGTTCAGCCGTATTCGGTTATGTTTCTTCACGAGTAGATCCCGTACGTTATTTATGTTTTAAATGATGTGTGCTTCTAGATTTCCATATTTGGATTGTATCATGCGGTGGATAGATCTATTTGTGGAAAGTGGTACGGTTTTCCTTGCAAGTTGTATCATGCGGTGGATAGATTTGTTTGATATCGTACCCGACGGATCTTAAAGTAACTAGACATGCGGTAGACTAGTGCTTTGGATCTATGCATGCTTATTTAATACATGATCATGTCCGTGCTTTACTTTACTTATTTAATGCTAATCTTCATGGGGATCGGTCATAACTTTGCACATGCATCTTTGTTTATACAAAGACCGATCGTTGTCATGCTTACGTCATCCATTCGGCAGTGTTCCTTTTCCCTTTGCGGTTTCCTGAATGGTCGTGGTTCTTTGACAGATAGCTTTCTATAGCTATGTGTTATCCCAATTGGCTCTTTAGCCGTAAATATGGAAGCGTTCGGTACCACCGGCAAGTTCCAAGCTTTGATATCTAACTGCCTTATCTTTTGTTAATTTTCAGGAAAAATTGACTGGCACGTCATTTTCTCTCTGCGCGTGTGAAGCCAGCTTTGTTCGGCTTGCTGTGTGATTGGCGCTGAGTGCACTTTTTGCGTCAACACACTTTTTGGCACGCCCAGTGGGACCACAGCCGAATTGGTTCAGGATGCTTGAAATCTCAGACCTCATGGATGTCAACCTCGAAGAGCTTTCTCCAGAGCAGCGGCAGCAGCTCCAAGACGCCGTGGACCAGTTTCAGCAAAAGTGCCTCATGTCATTTAAGAAAAATAGAAGCGGTGTCCCGTATCTGAAGAATGACATGCCCAGGGTGCTGCTGCCATGAGAGAGCGATGCCACATCCCAGCAGGAGAAGGAGGAATGCGCGCGCGTGTTCCAAGAATCAGCAGACTATATGCTCACCAAGCACAACAAGGCTTTCCTCGGGTCGCTCCAGCAGATGATGGTGGCCATCTTTGGTCCGGGCATGGAGCAGGCGTTCGGGAAGGCGCCCGTCCAGAAGAGCACCGTGGAGCTGGGTGAGTCAAGCTCTCAGCCGCCGCTACGGAGCCGGCCACGGCGGCCTCCTCCTCGAGCTCGGAAGCCAAGCATTCCGACCTCCTCCGCGGGGGCGGGGGGCGCCGGTTCGCCCCCCCCCCGCCGCAAGCTTCGGGGAAGTCGGCCCGGTCCCCGCCGCCACCACGGAGCAAGCACGGGTCGCCCCGTGCACGCGGCCGAATCCGTACCAGCCTACGTACGGAGACGTAGCGTTCGGCTCGTCTGGGGCCCCACTTGATCCCGGCCGGAGGATTGCTCCGTCGACCAACTGGCTCCAGAGGAATTTGTACGGCGGTGGATACCATGAAGTGGGAAACTACGGAGCGTTCGACGCCTTCCCGCACCCAGGGTACGCGCCAGCTGCAGGCGCGCAAGAAGATGACGCCCTAGCGCGCAAGATGGCCGAATTGATGCAAAATCAGTTCGGCCTCAAGCCAAAGATGCAGGGCCCCGCCTACAGGCCGCCGTTCCCAGAATGGTACTATAATGTGCTCTTGCCGCCAAGGGTGAAGCCGCCGACAGAGTTCACAAAGTTCTCGGGGCAGGACGAAACAAGCACGGTCGAGCACATCGCTCGTTACCTCATGCAGCTTGGGGAATGCTCGGCGAGGAGACGTTCGAGTTCGCTACTTCCCCGCCTCGGCCGACGAGTCCGGCTTTTCGGTGGTTCTCGTCCCCGCCTCCCGAATCGGTGGCCGGATGGAAGGATTTGGAGCGTAAATTCCACGCTCATTATTTCGGCGGCGGCTACGAGAAGAAGCCGATTGATCTCACCACCCCCGAAGCAAAGGCACGGCGAAACACCGCCGGGAGTTTCTTAGAAGATTCGGGGAAGTCAAAGGCATGTGCTTCTCGGCCGAACTTGCCGGACGATCGGTGGCCGATATGGCCGTCGCCGGGATGCCGCCGGCCGTGCGCGAGAAGTTATTTGGGATGGAGTTTGAGAACCTGGGCCAGCTATCACAGAAGTTGTCTCTAATGAGCAATCAGGCATATGGTCTCAAGAAGGACCCCAAATTTGGCAAGCAGCACGACGTCGCTGACATCTACAACCAGTTCCTGGACAAAGTTGATCTGTTCGAGGATTCTGAGGACGAATTGGAGGTAGCTGCAGCGGAAATCATGTGGGGTAAGGAGCCCTTGACAATGAATCAGCGCTGGGTCAAGCAGACCAAGGGGACTTATGACTTTGACATCACGAAGGTCGATAAGTTGTTTGAGCTCTTAGTGAAAGAAGGCCGAATCAAGCTGCCTGAAGGGCATTCTATGCTTCGGCCCGATGGAGTTAAAGCGAAACGTTACTGTGGCTTCCATGACAGGGATTCACACTCCATCAACGATTGCAGGGTCTTCAGGATGAGGATCCAGAAGGCTATCCAGGAGGGGCACCTTAAGTTCGATAACAAGATGAAGCTGGATGGCCACCCCTTTCCTCAGAACATGCTCGGCTTTTCTGTCAATGCGATAGCAGCCGAGGAGAAGGGAAAGGTCAAGGTCCTGACCTCAGCCAGGTCCAAGCAAGGTGGAGCAGTGGACCCAGAGCGCCAGGTGACTCTGGAGCAAGTACAAGGCGACGCCCCCCGCGTTCTTAAGAGCCACATTGAGATTGGGGAATCATCCAGGCCTAAGCCCAAGGTGACGTCGCGCATTCTCCTCAACAAATGGCAGCGCCAAATAGAGAAAGAGCGCTACCAGAAGCGTCGCCACGAGGAGGAGCAGCGCAGAGCTGAAGAAGAGGCGCGCAGAAGAGACCACGAGCAGTACACGCGCGAGCAGAGCGCGCACACCGGGGATGCGCCTTCTTCGAGCACCGCCGGAATGAGGGTCTAAAGCCGCCCACATTGAAGAACCGTCCCGAATGCAAGTGATGGGTATGTTGAGTACGAGCGAGAAAGGCGCAATCGCCGATCCGTCCACGAGAGACTTGGAAGGATCCACCCTAATGGGGATCGGCGCCAAAAAATTGAAGTCATCGATCATCCCGGGAAGCGCCAAGCCGATCTCGGGGTGGGCCGATCAAGAAGAGGACGAGGATGACTACATCCGGCGTAAGGGGCGGTGGTGCCCGCCCGCCTACGCAAGAGCCGGAAGAGACGGGTCCGGCGCTTGAGGAACCGTGAGTTGAAGCGAGGGCGGGGGTCCGGACGAGGCGGATGTGGCGCCCCAAGGACCAACTCTGAGGGGTCGAAGCGGTCGGCTCCAAGCATGCATGGTATACTTTCCGCCGAACGAGTTCATGGCTCCCGCTAACCGGGTTATGCGAGAGGAAGCTTCCTTCGACGACGAGCACACCGAGGAGATGATGGCACAGGCGGTGCGGCCAAGCGGGCCATCTTCGACAAGCCGGCCAAGAACCGTCACATGAGGCCGCCGTACTTGAGAGGATACGTCAATGGCAAGCCATTGACCAAGATGTTCGTCGACGGTGGAGCGGCGGTCAATGTAATGCCGTACACCACCTTCGGGGAAGCTTGGAATGGGCCCGAGCAATTTGACGCCTACAAGCATCATCTTGAACGACTTCGCGGGAACCCCTCGGACACCAAGGGATGTGCTCACGTGGACTTGATGATCGGGTCCAAGATGCTACTCACCACCTTCTTTGTCATCGAGGGCAAAGGAGCCTACGGCCTGTCGCTTGGGCGGGATTGGATTCATGCTAAGCTGTTGCGTCCCGTCCACCATGCATCGGCGGCCTTATCCGGTGGGTGGACGATGAGATCGAGGTCGTCCGGGCGGATGACTCCGTGAGCGTGGCCAACATGGAACCGGCCTTCCGGGAATACCAAGGCATTGATTGTTTCTTAGGGAAAGGCGGGGAGAAGGTCCGTTGAACTGTCGGCGGTGATCAACGGCGATTCAAGCGATCGGCTCTTATAGTAATTTTTAATGGAGAACCCCGTAGATGGCACCGATGGCAAATTAGGGCGAGGATTCATGTCGGCCGATAAACCGGAAGAAGTTGACATTGGAAGCGGTGATAAACCAAGGCCGACGTTCATCGGTGCAAATTTGCGGCCCGGACTTCGGGGGGGAATTTAATTGAGCTTCTCAAAGAATATAAGGATTGCTTCGCACGGGATTACTCGGAGATGCCGGATTGGATCGTTCCATCGTCGAGCATCGGTTGCCAATCAAGCCTGGTTTCAAACCATATAAGCAACCGCCCCGGAAAATCTACAAGGATGAGGTATTGGCCGATGTGAAGAAGGAAATTGAAAGATTACTTGACGCGAACTTCGTTCGGCCATGCAGATATGCAGAGTGGATTTCTAACATCGTCCCTGTGTACAAGAAGAATGGAAAAATGAGGGTTTGCATAGATTTCAGGGACCTGAACAGAGCTACTCCCATGGATGGGTACCCGATGCCTATTGCCGATTTGTTGATTGACGCCGCTGCTGGACACAAGGTGATTAGTTTCATGGATGGCAACGCGGGATACAATCAGATCTTCATGGCAATAGAGGATATATCAAAGACGGCCTTTAGATGTCCTGGTCATATAGGCCTATTCGAGTGGATAGTCATGACGTTTGGGCTGAAAAATGCCGGTGCAACCTATCAACGGGCCATGAATTACATTTTTCATGAGTTGATCGGCAGAACTGTGGAAATCTACATTGATGACGTGGTGATCAAGTCCTTAAGTCATGACACCCATTTGGAAGATGTGAAGAAGACCCTGGAGTGCACACGGAAACACGGTTTGAAGATGAATCCAAACAAGTGCGCTTTTGGGGTATCAGCTGGAGAATTCTTGGGGTTTTTGGTCCACGAAGGGGGAATTGAAGTTGGCAAGAAGAGCATGAAAGCCATTGATGAAGTTGCTCCTCCAACTAACCTCAAGGAATTGCAATCACTGCTCGGCAAAATCAACTTCGTGAGAAGATTCATCTCAAATTTATCACAGAAGGTGTTGCCATTCTCTCCATTGCTGAAGCTAAAGAAAGATCAGAAATTCACATGGGGTGACGAACAACAAAAGGCTTTTGATGAGATCAAGCAGTACATGAAGGAGCCGCCGGTGCTGGTTCCTCCTCAGCTAGACAAGCCTTTCAAGTTGTACGTGGCGGCCGATACCCAAACCATTGGATCGGCCCTTATTCAAGAATTCGAAGGAAAGGAGCGGGTAGTAGCTTATCTTAGCCGAAAACTACTTGATCCTAAAACCAGGTATTCAGCTGTAGAGAAACTGTGTCTTTGTGTGTACTACTCGTGTACAAAGTTTCGGCACTACTTGTTGAATGCCGAATGCACTGTATACTCCAAGTTTGATGTGATAAAACATATGTTATCTATGCCAATTTTGAATGGTCGGATCGGCAAATGGATTTTAGCTTTATCAGAGTTCGAGTTGAATTTCGAATCGGCAAAAGCCATCAAAGGTCAGGTCATTGCCGATTTTATAACTGAACATCGTGACCCGTCAATTGATCTGCTTGAAATTACCCCTTGGGCTTTATTTTTTGATGGGTCATCGTGTGGCAAAGGTGGGGGAGTAGGGATCCTACTAATTTCGCCCCGGAGGTGAGATGTTTGAATTCGCCATTCCTATACAACCCACTTGTCACAAATAACCAGCTGAGTACAAGGCACTACTTTGAGGGCTTCAATATTTGAGAGAAGCTGGGGCCGTTTCAGTTGAGATCTATGGAGATTCAGAATTGGTAATCAAGCAATTGAACGGCCAATACGAGTGCAGAAGCGAAGCGCTGAGGAGTTACTACGAAGAGTGCAGGGAAATCTTGAAGAGCTTCCCATTGGTGACTCTACAGCACATTCCTAGAGAACATAACGAGGAAGCAAACAGGTTGGCTCAGAGCGCCTCTGGTTACAGAGAGAGTCAAGAAGCGTTTGCTGCAGAAGTGTGCGCACTAGGGGCGGATCTCGCAGAAGGCGATTGGAGGAAAGAAATCATTGACTACTTGAAAGATCCATCCCGAAAAGTCTCTAGGAAGCTAAGGTACAAGGCCATAAAGTTCGTTCTTCTGGATGATAGTTTATTTTATAAATCGATAGATGGGGTGTTACTATGATGCCTGGGTCCAGAAGAAGCCAAGAACATGATGAGCGAGGTGCACGATGGGATATGTGGAGCGCACCAATCGGCTTATCGTATGAAGTGGGTTATTAGACAAGCTGGATGCTTTTGGCCGACGATATTAGAGGACTGCTTTGAGTATTACAAGGGATGTCAGGATTGCCAAAGGTTCGGGAATATTCAAAGGGTCCCTGCATCAGCATTGAATCCCATCATCAAGCCATGGCCATTCAGGGGTTGGGGTATAGACTTGATTGGCCAAATCAATCCTCCGTCTAACAAGGGGCATAAGTTCGTGCTTTTGGCTACAGATTACTTCACCAAATGGGTTGAGGCGATCCCACTAAAGAAGGTGACGTCAGAAAACATGATTGAATTCGTCAAGGAACACATCATCTACCGATTTGGGATCCCTCAGACGATTACCACCGATCAGGGGGCACAATTCGTGTCATTGGAGTTCAGAGATTTTGCCGAAAGCATGGGAATCAAATTGTTTAATTCTTCTCCATATTATGCCCAAGCTAATGGTCAAGCAGAAGCTTCTAATAAGATCATGATCAAGCTGATACAGAAGAAGATCGATCAGAAGCCAAGAAGGTGGCATTCGGTACTCAGTGAAGCGCTGTGGGCATACCGGATGGCCCCCCATGGAGCTACAAAGACTTCTCCTTACGAGTTGGTTTACGGGCATCACGCGATCCTGCCTTGGGAGATGCAATCAGATTCCAGGAGAGTGGTGCTACAAAACGAGTTGAGCTCCAAGGATTACAGTGGCCTAATGATGGATGAGTTAGAGGATTTGCATATGATCCGTCTTAGGGCCCTGGAGAACATCGAGAAAAACAAGCTGCGGGTCGCCAAGTACTATAACAAGAAAGTAAAGGTAAGGCAATTTGCAGAAGGCGAGCTAGTTTGGAAAGCGCTATTGCCGATTGGAACTAAATACAGTGAATTCGGCAAATGGTCCCCTAACTGGGAGGGGCCTTTTCGTGTGGTCAGATGCGTTCCTGGTAACGCATACATATTGAAAACTTTGCTAGGAGAAGAATTTTCCGCTGCGATAAATGAAAGATATCTGAAGAAATATTATCCTAGCATTGAGATCGATCGATGATTACACACATCTGGCACAAAAAATAGCCGGCGCTCAAGAATGAGGCCGCCTTCAGAACAAAATCCATGAACAAGAGAAAATGGCCAGTGCCTGGACGCATTTCCCTTAGCTCAAAATTACATTACAACTGCTTCTTGCAGGACTACGTCTAACAACCCCGGTGGTCAGATCCTCGAGGAGGAGGGAAGCAGAAGGCGTGGAGGAAGAAGCGAAAGTATGATACAATCTTTTCTTTAATTCTTCGGCTGCCCCCTCTTCAGTTGCTCCAGGACCACCGTGACGACAACCTGGAACGCGCGGGGGTGACCATGGTTTGCGGCCTCCACCAAGCTATCCCAGGCCGTCTTCAGGTTGTTGTACCGGTCAGAGACATCTAAAGCGGAGGAATCGAGATTAGGGGCAAGAAATCCAAGTGCAAGCACGAGGTCAAGAAGGAGTCAGGAACGTTTACCCCCTACTAATGCCTCCAGAGCCATGCGACGCTCGCGCTCGGCTTGGCAGCGGGCGGACATGTCCCTGAGGCCGTGCTCCAGATGCCGGACGCGGCGACGCAGCTGATGGTTGGTCCTCTGCTCAGGCGTGGCATCCTCTGCTTCGAGGGAGGAATCGGAGGAGATGTACTCAGGCACATCTTCGGTCCCGATGACTTCTTCGAGAAGCAAATCAAGGCTGAGAAGGACGAGAGGAAAACATGAAGCGCAAGATCATGCGGGAGAACGAGGAACGGATCAAGAAGGAACTCACTTCCGAATCGTATGCTTCTTTGATGAGCCGCTCTCCTGGGGTCGTTTACCCTTGTCCATGGCGTTGGGGTTTTTTCCTCTAAGAGGCAGGAGAAGAGATGAGAAATGATGGATGAGTGCGCGAGTGGATTTGCAGAACACCCCCGCAGGCTATTTTATTGACCGGAGAGGCGCATTGGGAGTGATGACTGGCCAGTACACACTGTTGGAATACCAAGCGGCAGGGTTTTCTACCAAGTGCGAAGGGTTTTTTCTTGAACAGTGTTTATGGATTGCCGAACTGGGATCCTCTGTGGATGTTGCGCCAAGGGGCAGTTCTTCTCGCGCGTTCGGCTAAAGATAGTTCCCGGATGCATTCAAAGAAAAAACAAAATTCGCAGATGCAAAATGCAAAGGGAGTCATCACAGAACAGGTGCAGAATTCGAAAAGTTCTTCATCTATTGCCGATAATTACGCATCCCTAGTACAATCTAGTCGAAGAGTCTGTTCAACACAGATTGGGGATGAGTAATCTCGGCAATGGCGTCGCCATGGCCATCAAGGCGCTCCAGGATGAGCTCGATCTCCTCGATGTCCTCTGGCGCGCCGCCCCGGAAGCCGCGCGGCCTGGTAGAGTAGTCGACGTCCGTGTGCGTCGCCATGGCAGCCAGGCCCAAGGTGGTGCCCAGACGGACGCCGTGGACAGCCACCTCATCAACGCGGCGCTCCACCGCGGCAAGGCGCTCCACTGGCGTGTTGCCGAGGGCATTCACCTTCTCGGCCAGCTGCTCCACCAGCTCCTTCAGCTGGTTGAGCTCCGCGTCGCGGGCTACAAGGAGCAAGAGGAAAAAAGATTAGCGTCAAAAGCCGGGTGGAATCAAGAACTAATCTCAGAGCCGTACCATCAATGGTTTCCAGCAGCTGTCTGCGCTGGTCCTCCCACTCTAGCTCGGCTATGCCCGCTTTCTTGGAGACGTCCTCCAGCTCACGCCGGGACGCCTCCAGCTCCTCCTTGAAGCGGATGGCGTCTTCTTCCCCGTACGGTACCGGGGAGTGGCCATCGGACTCCGAGGAGTCATCTGGGAGGGGCTGATTGGCCGGCGCACGAGGCGGATTCCACTGAATCAATCTGAAAAAGGGGGATGATCGTCAAGGCAAAAGAAGATCAAGAATAGAATCAAAGAGGAGAGGTCGACGATTATCACCGCCCGCGCGCATTGGCGCTGCTCCCCTCGGCCTCGTCGGAGGCGCGGCGGCGGTTGAGGCGGCGCACCATTGTGGCTTGGGATGTGCACTGTTTGCAAAAGGGCTAAGATTGGCAAAGATTCGAGAGCTAGAAGGCCTGGTGGAGAGCTAGGGGTACCTATGGTAACATTTATAGGCCTGGCAGGATGAATCGTGGCTTCGAGTCGTGGCTGTGGATCGTGGCGCATATCCCCAGAAAATCGGAAGGTGGAAAGGTTTCCTTGGCCAGCCCGCCGACGGGTCGCTTGGAGTTCTAGGCTGAGCCGCATGCAGTTGATTGGTTCGGCTAAAGAAAATCAAAGTGCCGTTCGGGAGTTGGCGTTTCACTACCGAGTGGGTCGTTCAGCGTTATAATTGAAAGTGCGCAGAAGAAAGGAAACAGATTGCAAGAAGATATTACAAGAACGACCAATTCAGTTATACATCAATAAGGACGTTCAAGCATTCAGAAGTTTTGCAATCACACCACGAGCATTGGATGTTATCAGATGGGAATTGTCCAGCAGCTCCTGGCAATCCTTTTGGGTACCGGATAAATCAGCGAGTTCTGCATCGCATTGCTCTATCTTGGTGATAGCCGATTTTGCTTCCGCTTGGGTCTTTGCTATCAATCCAGGAAGTTCGGCTATTTTCTCTTTATCAACCTCTATCTCCGCTGACAGGCTTCTCAGTTCTGCTTCTAGAGCGACTTTTACGGCAATTTTTAGATCATAAGAAGTACGGGTTAGCCAATGCATCCTTGTGGCTCTCTGCTTGGGATTGTGCCCCGTTCATAGCATGTTCAGCATCAGTTTTCCTCTTTTCAATGGTCGGGCGGGAGCGCAATTTCCTCCAAGCGTGCCTTACGGGTGCATAAAGGGCTTCTAAGCCATAGACGGATGATAGAGAAGCTCTGATGTCTTCAGGAAGTTCTTGACTGATAGATTCAAACATCTCTTCGAAGTGATGGAGATCATTGAACTGATCTTGAGCATCTTTTTCTAGCTAGGCGACAATTTCTTTGAGCTTGGACAACACTTCATCGGGCAAATGGCCGGTATACTCCTTCCATCACCTCGGCGAAGATTGGATTGCTCTCGATGGCGAGGCTTGATGATGATGGAGCCTGATCCTGAGAAACAACATTGCCGAATTAAGAATGCTAAACATCGAGGTACCAAAATTAAGTGCAGATGGATACCTCATGGCTGGTTTCTTGAGCAGGGGCAATCACAGGTGAAGGAGATGCTCCAGGCAGAGCCGAAACTTCCAAGCTAGGAGGTACCGATGCGGCCACTAGCAACTCGTGGGTTTCTGGCTGGGGAGGAGTCGGGTCTGCCGCCTCTGTTGGGTTGGTTATCTCTGCTTGATCAACAGGTGATGGCACCCTTGGAGAACTTATTGGCTCCGGTTGAATTGGGAGATTCATCCCTGGAGAATTTGTTGCTTCTGCGGAAGGTGATGAAGATGAGATCTCCACCGGGATGGGTAATTCAACCCTGGATGGACTCGCTTGTTGCACCACTGGAACATCTACCAGTTGTTCTTCCGTGGCTTCTCCCCGCAAATGTCAAAGTGAAAGGGTAAATGCCAATGCTCATCCTTAAGAAAGAACAAGTAGAAGTCATACCGGTGGATGGGGCATTGGCGAGTGTACCGGTTACGAAGGCCGCCGAACTGCGGTCCGAAAATGCACAATAATATAATTCATCAAGAGCGCGAGTGACCTGGTAATCAAGAAGGTAAAGGGGTTTACCTCAACAAGCACTTTCTTGACAGTTCTTCTCCTTTTAGCACTTGGAGGGGCAATCGGATGCGGACCTTGCCTCCTATCGAGCGGCAAGGCTAGAAAGGCCGGGATCCGTTGTAGCATACCTTGCCATTAGGCGATGCGAGTTGTGGATTTGAAACCCGGTCTTTGAAATTGGGCCCTCAACATTGTAAGCAATTTCCCTGGCTCAAGGGGCAGGCACTGTGTTCTGTGGATAAGAAGGTGAAGGTCAGAATCATGAACAAAGAGGACATGTCTGATCCAAAGGTTCATGATGTTACCTCTGAGGTTGGCAAGAAGTCAGGCATCAACTTTGCACAAAACACATGGACGGAGCTCACTGAAGGTGTGATCATGGAATTCTTGCCACCGGGAGTTAAAGGTGGGGTGAGCTATGACTGTGGGCACAAAAGGACAGGTATAGATAGTGGGGCTACACACATATTGGAAGACCCTGCTGCTGTGCATACTTTCTTTGATTTCCTCTCTGGGCTTGAGGAATTCGTGCAGGAACAACCTCGGGGGCATCTGCCCACATCCAATTTGCCTGGCCATTACATTAGGCTGATAGTATTCATAAGTGCTAACATTTAGCCTTCCTCCATTGAATTCGGCCGGCAGTATGCATGGGCGGATTACGATGTTGAGAATCTCCAAGAATCTTCCATCTTGATGGCCAGGCTAAAAGGAAAATTCAACGGGGGAAGGTCAAGGTGTCGTTGCCTAGATAAGGAAGCCGAGAGAGGATTGGGGAAACCTTTGAAGAATAACTCGAAGAGCTGGCTGATGTCTTGCTGGATAGAAACAGTTGAAGCCGCTTCTCCGTAATTTTGGCATCCTCTGGTAGCTTGAGGTTCTCCTTCGGGGTGATTGGACAAGGGGAAGAATCTGGAGTTCAAATCGACACCGACAATCTGATGCATATGGAGCTGCAGCCACATTTGAACGAACCACCAAGGGCCGTTGACACATGCTATCCTTTCGCTGGTATACATCTGGGTAACAGTCTGGTGAAGCATATGGTATACACTGCCCAAGAAGAATTTCCCCAGAGGAAGGCGGTTGCCACTGGCCAGATGGGACGCCATTGCGATATGGTTCAGGGTAGGCTCGTTGGCTTTACCACAGAAGACGAATCTGCACAGCCACATATTCAAGAATGCTCTATATTCAACGGCACCCAGGGGATTGTCCTTCATGTGTTTCAAAATGTATTGCTTGTATCCGTTCCCTGGCTTCACCCCTGTCTGCCGTGAGGAATTTTTGAAATTCCAAGGCTGAACGGATCCTGTAATGTCAAGGCCGGTGATCATATATACATCGGCCAAGGTGGGAGACATCGGACCGTGGCCAAAAAGGAAGGCGTTGACGCCGTTTGACCAAAAGTGGCAGGCTGCTATTAGAAGATCTTCGTTCTTAGGGGTCTCAGCCACGGATAGCTCCAAGCACTGGGCAATACGGAGGGCATCCAGGTTGGTCAATCCACTCTTATCTACAAGAATCCTCCGATACCAAGTCTTCCAGCCTGCAATTGGAGGTAAAGGCCAGTTCTTGAACGCATCTTGCCACTGAGGAGGTGGAGACAAAGCTGCTTTGAAGGGGATTCTCTGAGATTCAGCGGCAATGAAATCTCGAGGGTCAGGATTCCCTACAGGACCAAGGTAATAAGACCTCGAATTGGCCTCGGTGCGAATCAAAAGTTCAGTAGAAGGCTCCTGGAAGAAAGCGGAAAAGAAAATTTCAGGTAAAATTGAAAACCTAATGCGGAACACGGTTTGCGGGGGATGAACTTACCTGAGCATCTTGGTTCTGAGCTGCCATTGGAGGTTCGAGCTCGGAACGAGGAGATCTAGGGTTGGATCCTGATGAAGATTCCGGCGGATTGCGAAGAACAGGTGTCGACAGATTTGATTCGAGGATTCGTGGCTGGAGTCAATTGTGGAACAAAATTACTTTTATCCCACAATTGAAGGGGCATGTGTTAACACCAAAATTTGGTAAGGATTCTGACCTGTGGGTCCGGTTCGAAAAAGAGTCCGTCTGGTGGAAGGAAGGATATTTTCAGAGATTTTTGGCAAAGAGATCTTCGGTCGGCTATTTGCTCCGGTTCGGCAAAGGAACAGTAGAGCTGATTTTGCGGGATTGGACGGTGACGTGGCTCAATCAGGGGAGACGAATGGATGGGTAGGCGATCGAGCTTAGTTAGGCAACGAATCCATTCGCAGTTGTACTTAACAGGGTATAAATACAACCCCTGAATGTATGTAACAGGGACAATCATTCCTCAATATACACCGGCCTTACGCCAAACCCTAGAGTCCTTGTCGTGTCGTCGAGTTTCTTCGAGAGGGCCAATCGATCCGTCGACCTCCGCGAGTACCGGCAACCTTGTATCATGTCTAGTATCATGCGGTGGATTTAGATCTGATGCAAGTAGTCTTGTTACCATGCTTCGTGTCATGCGGTACATTCAAGCTTGGTTCAAGAGGTTTTTCTTGTTAGATCATGAGCCATGCGGTAGGCTAAGATCTAGCTTGGAGCTAGTTATCGGCTCTATTGGGTTTTGGCAAGATCCAATAGATTCATTAAGTTATCCCGTGTTATCTTGAGTTTTTACTTTATGTTTTAATTCATGTAACACATCTTTGCCCAATCTAGATGGGTTTGGATCGGCTATACCTCTTTTATGATCCTTGTTCGAGTAGGTTTCATGTTTTGACACGTGGATCTTATGCTTTCCGATAGCCGAAACCGAATCGATCTAGGTTGTTACGTGTTGCGGGTTCAAGCTTGCTATGTTCGTATAAATCTTGAAAGAACCGGGTATCATGCGGTAGATGCAGGTTTTTGTGTTGCTTTGGAGCTAGTCATCCGGTGGATTAGATTCCCAAATCAATCTGATAGATTTATGCTCGTGGTAATGTTTGTTCCTTCTTCATGGACCCCGAATCGGCTGTTCAGCCGTATTCGGTTATGTTTCTTCACGAGTAGATCCCGTACGTTATTTATGTTTTAAATGATGTGTGCTTCTAGATTTCCATATTTGGATTGTATCATGCGGTGGATAGATCTATTTGTGGAAAGTGGTACGGTTTTCCTTGCAAGTTGTATCATGCGGTGGATAGATTTGTTTGATATCGTACCCGACGGATCTTAAAGTAACTAGACATGTGGTAGACTAGTGCTTTGGATCTATGCATGCTTATTTAATACATGATCATGTCCGTGCTTTACTTTATTTATTTAACGCTAATCTTCATGGGGATCGGTCATAACTTTGCACATGCATCTTTGTTTATACAAAGACCGATCGTTGTCATGCTTACGTCATCCATTCGGCAGTGTTCCTTTTCCCTTTGCGGTTTCCTGAATGGTCGTGGTTCTTTGACAGATAGCTTTCTATAGCTATGTGTTATCCCAATTGGCTCTTTAGCCGTAAATATGGAAGCGTGCGGTACCACCGGCAAGTTCCAAGCTTTGATATCTAAGCGCCTTATCTTTTGTTAATTTTCAGGAAAAATTGACTGGCACGTCATTTGCTCTCTGCGCGTGTGAAGCCAGCTTTGTTCGGCTTGCTGTGTGATTGGCGTTGAGTGCACTTTTTGCGTCAACACCTACCTTGAAGGGGATGCATGGATTAGGCACCGAGTACCCGCCGCGCTGCTCACCTGGGGCTGGCTGCCGCTCCACCAGGCTGTGTCGCGCACCCTCACCTGGGGCTGGCCGCAGCTTCTCCGAGACGCGCCAAATACAGATCCAAAAAAAAACATGTTGCAAACTGAAACAAAAATGCAGATCGTGATGATACACACGAAGAGGATGCGGACATCAAACTCAAGAATCTTGAATACCATTTTCCCCAATCATTCCACCGCAAATCCAACAGTGGGTCACTAAACCTGGTGGTGAGGAATTCGGTGAGGAGAATTGCAGAGGTGAGCCGCAAGGAGGAGGAGATGAGGGGATGGATGGACTTGGGCACCCTGAGTCGGCCTCGGTCAGGCGCGGCGGCGGACAGGGGACGCGCGACGGCGGACAGGGGAGGAGCTGTCACGGGGAGGATGCGAGGGGAGACGGGGAGGCGAGGCGCCGGTGAAGGGAGGAGCAGAGGCAGTGGTGTAGGGCAACGGAGGCAAGGCGGCGAAGGGGGAGAGGAGGGCCAGATGGGAAGCGGCGCGGGAGGACGGCTCTGGCGGACGGCGGGTGTTGCGTTGGGGAGGACGGCGGCGGCGGCGTGCGTGCGAGGTTCGACGGTTCGTGCGAGGAACGTCAGCCTGGTGCTGGTTTGTTCTGAGAGAAAATACTGCTGGCTGGTTGCTGATGGCCGGTTTGTTATGAGAGAAAAGTACTGCTGGCTGGTGGCTGATAAGTCAAGCGAACAGGGTGTCAGTTTGGGGAAAAAAGATCGGCGTGCGGGAGACGGAGCGGAGGGGCAAAAATGGGAAGGGGAAAATGACGGACCGTGGGAAGGCGCGGGGGCGGACGCACGGACGACCGGCGAACCACATACCAGTTTTTTCTCGTAAGTTCATTCTTTTTAGGAGTAAAGATTATAATATTGCACATGAATGCGGAAGAGGAGCAGGACGCCGGTGTCGAGCCCCCACCAAGTGCCAGATCTAGTTGGCCCCCACTAGAGCTCAACGCGTGGCTCGACGGAGATGACGAGCTGCTCGAGCTCCCGAGACGATGCACAGGCGGAGGGAGCTGACGGGCGTGCAGCTGCTGGTGGAGGCGCTCCCGCCCGCGGTGTGGATGGCGGTGGAGTTGTCGGTCGTCGTGGCGCCGGAGGAGCGCGCATCCGCGACGCCATGCGGGAGGACGGGGCGAGGAGGTAGCGGCGCCGATGGCGGAGGAGCGCGCATCCGCGACGCCGTGCGGGAGGAGGGGCGCGGAGGCTGCGGTGCCGCGCGGACGGCGGAGGAGCGCGCGCATCTGCGGTGCCGTGCGGGAGGAGGAGCTTGAGGCAGCCTGTGGTGATCCGTGTCGTCGAGTCCGAAGTCCTACGGCAGCGTCCTCGCCCCCTCCTTCTGCCGCTGCGCGCGGTCGTCGTCGCCATGCTTCGCCTCCCTGCCGGTACACTTGGGAGTTCCCAGATCCAGTACAGTCGGTGCCGATCTGGTCCAGCGCCGTCGGAACAGGCCGGAGCAGCCAGACATCCGCCGTGGAGAGAGAGGGGGAGGAGAGGGACGTCCGAACGAGAGAAGGGGACGGGATTCAAATGGGTAGACCGAGGAAACAGACGAGTAGGTGGTTACATTTATGTCGTATGGAATCTTTAAACATACAGTAACTTCTTTGGGATGATTGTCAGCACCCCAAAAGAAAAGCATTACTTTGAACAGTCCCTGCACTCCACATCATTACTTGAGCTGTTGAGCACAAGGGATTGAATAAGATCTCAAACTTCTGCTCCTCAACGCAAACTTTGAACAGAAGCCACTCCAACCACTCTTCCTTGTGCACCACTGCATTACATAATTCAGGTTAGGGTATACAACTCTGAAGGACAGGCGGGGGCGGGCGTCCAGGTGTTCGAGCCCAGGGCTACCGGCGGCGTCTGATCCCAGGGCTTGAACCGCTGGCAGCGTCAGGCGGGCGTTCTGACTCCAGGGCTTGAACCGCTGGCGGCGTCTGGCGGGTGTCGCTGGGGAGGAGGATTCACGGAGCGCAGGCGTGTGGGCGGGTCAATGGACGGGCTGCCTGGGGGAGGGGGTGGGGGTGTTAACTGCAAAACTTCGTGGATCAAAAGGGGAGCTGGTGGGCGGATTTTTTCAAATTGATCCCACCTCTCTGTGGCCTTTGGATGGACATCCGGTGGTCGAGATCAGAGTTTGTATAGTTTGCACAAGTGAGTTGGTTTACACCTGATACGTTCGAAACCATCAAATTTCCGTTCAGAAGAAACGTTTCCATCTAGGTGGCCCACCGCTCCGTCCCCCTGCTTGCCCACCTAGGCGCCCCCACGCTGCCCCCGCTTGCCCACGCTGTCGTGACTACCCTGGTGTGGACGTCCGCCATGGGCGCCGCTTGCTGGCCACGGCCGCGCTTACTCCCGCCAGTCGCGCAGGCCATGCTCGCCCACGCCGGCTGTTGTCGACCACGTTGGTCGTGCTTGTCACCCACTGTGATGTCATGGTGCAGATATCGTCCGCCATGGCCACCGCTCGTTGCCCGACCGCACTCCCTCTACGTCGTTGATAGCCTCTACGCGCCAGCCCGCGCGCTAGCCCTGCACCGTTGACGGTCATGCGCGCACTTGACGACGGCCACACGCCTGCCTGTCGTGCTCGTTGGCTGACAAGGACGCCTTCGCCCCCATTCGGGCTGTCAACCCATTCCCTGGTGCGGTTCACGGCGTAAGAGCTCGTGGCGGCGGAGCAGCTCATCCGCCTCAATGAGAGCAACTGCTTTTTTGGGTGGCGCCGCCGTCAGGACCTTGTGCAGCTTCAGCTAGTGTCATGGCGACCGCAGCCAGCGCAGTCCACGTGGGCAAGTGCTCCAGCATTGCCAAACATGGATTAAACTACCTGGAGTAGGCGTCCGCCATGAGGACTCGTTCAACCGTGAGCTCGTCGGCCACCATCGTGCTCACTGTTATCCGCGCGCTCTTGCCGTCGTCAGTGTTGCGTGCTAAAGAGAGAAGCATCAGATGAGTACATGAGAACAAATAAATGTAACATTTAGGTGTTCTTTGGTTTCCATAAGTCACCTGACTAAATCAGTTGGATTTAAGTCAGTCTTGCCCTAGTCACTGAGCAGGAGGGTGGAAAAGGTGACTTATTCAACTTTATTTAAGTAGGGTGGAGCAACTTATGGACTTATAAGTCAACTGACTTAGGGAGCAAATAAGTCAGCTGACTTACAGAGCAAATAAGTTTTGGTTCTCACAAGTGATGTATTTGCATTTTCTGCACTTTTAAGTCACGTGACTTATGGGAACCAAACAAAGTCTTATTTCAAGCTTTCATCGTGTAATGTAGTTTTTACATTAAGATTTTTGGTTAGGTGGCTTTCTTAGACTTCACAATAATTTCTACCATAGGGACGACTTTAAATGAGATTATGAATTGTTGAAAGTAAAAACGAGAAATCTCATTTATCGGAGCTCTTTTCGAGTTTTTCTCGCATATGTGGTCGAAATGATAGCGAAGATGATGATGGAAAATTCAGAAGCGACAACGGTAAAAACAGAAAAAATGATAAAATATCATTTCCGCAAATCATACAAAACTATATAATCGGTACCATTGTCTCCGTTTTCAGCGATCCACGTCAACTGCTGACGTCAGCTTTCCTCCACTTAGATTTCCTTCCTTTAATTACTGTCACCACGCAGAGTACTTCAACAGGCAGCTTACTTCCTTTAGGGCACTCCCAATGGGCATTAATGGTGGTTTCTATCTCCATTAAATGGGATGCCACATAAGCAGAAAAGATGACATGGCGGGTCAATAAATGAAGAAAGAGAGGCAAATTCATAGAAATCGTTTCTACGCAAGGAAACGGCCTCTTCACTCACAACGAAGCACAGGAAACGGCGATTTCTCCCGTTGGGAAGAAACGGATCGTTTCTATCCCGCCGACCACCATGCGTGCTCGCCGGCGGCTTTCTGCCGGCGCTCCCCGGCCGCCACGACCTCGTCGTTCGCCGCCCGCCCCCACGCTCCCCGTCGACTTGCCGGCACTGTGCCCTCCCCGTCCGCCGCGATTGCTCGCCGGGCCGTGGGCTCGGCCGGCGGCGTGCGCTCCCCGGCCGCCGGTAAGTCGCCGGCCGTGTTGGTGGCGCCCCCGACCGCGGCGCACGTCGCGCCCGCCGCACCTGCGCCGGTTGCGCCCCGCCCGTGCCGTCCCGCTAGCCGCGCTCCCGCCGACCATCCCGCTTGTGCCGCCGTCGTGCTTGGCCGCCCGGTCGATTCGCCGGCTACGGTGGCCGCCGGAGCAAGCGGCCGCCGCCATGAGCTCCGTCATGATAAGCCGCACCCATTCCACCGGCTCCTTTCACCGGAGGAGCTCCATTAACAAGGAACATGTGCCGTCGCCGCTCGTCTCCCGCCGCCGGTCGGATTCCCGTCGCTGCCGTCATGTCCTACCGACGATGAGTAGTTCCACGAGATCTCCTCCCTCTTCTCTACCTCTAGCACAACCCAATCCAATCGCTGGTTCGCCCGTCAGACCACTCCAATCTCTGGCTCGAAATGGCTCCTGTCCGCCACTCCGCCATGGCCATAGAACGAGAGGTGAGAGACAGATGAGATACAGATAAAGAAAGAAAGAAATAATACTTGTATTTATTAGGTTTAGACTTTACCATTGTGTGGTATGGTTTCTAGTGATGATTTCTGATGATGTGTATTTTTTGGACTTTGTGTATAGTTTTCACCATAGGGAGTGCCCTTAATCCGCCAAACTTTCTTTCTTTAATTATTGTCAGCACGAAAAAAAAACTCAACTGGCAGCTGTACATAGCAGAGCCTCATGCTGTCCGGTTCAAAGGACGCCCACACACCTCGCCATCCAGTCGTACAGCAGTCCAAGCGACCGCTGGCAGCTGTACATAGCAGTTGAAACGCCTCAGGCACATGAAGAGCCTCCCATGCTGCCATGCAGTCCGGTTCAAAGGACGCCCACGCAGCTCGCCATCCAGTCGTACAGCAATCCAAGCGATCGCCCTCACTTGCCATTCAGTAGACCACCTCGCCGTCTAGGCCACACCACCACCACCCACCGGACTGCCTTCCTCACCATTCTGCCACAGGTGCGAGAGCTGCCTATTCTGTATCATGTGCTCCCATTTGATGTGATTTTAGGTTTAATGCTGGCAGATTGTTGTTTTTCAGTACCAAACATACGACCATTTTTCATTTTAGTTTCCAATCATTTGATTTTATGCACCTACAACTCCACAGTTTAATTGAGTTTCATAAACTCAATATGTTTGATGTATTGCCCCTTCAAAACATCTTGAATTTTGCAGGCTCATATGAATTGATTTTGCCTCAATTTTTGCAGGTTCTTATGAATTAATTACCGCCTACTTGATCCAATCATGTAACATCCTTTGCTCCAACTTCATTAGCATTTCTAAGTTTGCAGTCGTCCTCATTCTCTTAATTTTGACTATTAATTGTTGTGTGCACATCCTTTGTTTGGGCAATCTGTCAATTTTTGTTTCAATTTTATGTGATATTGGTGTCCCACGCTTGCAACAACTTTCAAATTTCGTCTTCAAATTCTGGCAAAATTCCCGCAGCAATGCGTGAGGTTTCACCTAGTTACCTAATAATTTCCGCCGGTATTTTACCGTTCCAGAGACATAACAGAGCCTAGAGGGTCTACGAGCAAGCTGTGCAGCAGCGGCACCCTGGGTGGGGGCCGTCCGCAATGTTGAGTCTCATATCGACCGTGCGCAGCATTCACAACGGTCAGCGCGAGCGTGCGAAACACGTGGGACCCACGGCGTTATCTCCTCCTCCTCCTCCCCTTTACTTTTTCCTATTCTCTCTTCTAGATCCAGTCGCAACATTGAGAGAGAGCAGCAGCAGAGGGTCGACTTGTGCTCCTGGCCGGTGCGGTGAGCTCCGCGGTCCCCCGGTGAGCTTCCCCAGATCCCTGGCTGGCGTGGTGACCGCCACGAGTCCCCCGCAAGGTGCTCCAGACCGGGTCCCTGGTGGGCTGCTCCAACTGGCCACAATGACGTCCAAGGAGGGAGCGGCCGCGGCCTCGGGCCCTCAACGAGCTCCACGAAGGGTGCGGTGGCAGCCACGGCGAGCTCCCAGGGCGGCGGCAACAAGTAGGTCAGAGCTAGAAGGTGTAGTTCACCAACGTTTTTTTCTTTTTTCCCAAAGCTTTTTCTACAAAGTTTTTATCTCCATTTTATCGTTTTCAAAGTTTTTTCTCCAAAAGGCTTGCTTCATAAACTTTTTCTCTGAGATTTTGTTCGAAATTTTCTCTCTTCTTCCAAACGATTTTCTATAAGTTTTTTGTGTTTGACTTTTTACTTCAATCTTTCACAAAAAATTCCTTCCAAAGTTTTCCCTAAACTTTTTTCATAATTTTTCTTTCTAAACTTTTTGTTTCCGAAACTTTTATTAATTTTTGTTTCTGTTTTTTATGATAATTTAAAAAATAGAAAAAATTTATTAAACTTTTTCAACACTGTTTATGTACAAATTTTGTTAAAAACTTTGTTTTGGATTTTTTTCCTTTTAGAAATTTTTTTACAAAAAGTTTTACGAAATTTTTTCGAAAATTTTACAAATTTTGTTAGAAAGCTTTGTTTTCAATTTTTCTCTAATCTTCTTTTTCTCCGTTTCTTTCCTTGAAGAAACGACTGCACGGAAGATATAACACCAGTGACTCAGGAAGAGAGAGAGAGCGGGGACAGGAGTGGGACCACATGGAATTAAAAAGGGTAAGAAAATGTACGGTCTAAAATCGACCGCACACCATCGAATTTAGACTGTCTGCACCGGGGGCTGGATCGGGCCGTTCCCGTTTTTTCGCCCGCACCGGGGGACGGAGAAGCGACCTGGGAGGTTCCGTTAGGCCGGGAGAGCGCTACTCCTGGCGCGCTTGGAGGCCGGCCGCTACCATGCCACGGTGGATGGGTGCTCAACCACCCGTGCGTCCCGCTGTGGGAGAGAAGAGGGAGGACGGAGGGTGCGCGCCGCTGCCGCCGCGAGAACCGGCGCGCGGCGCGCCGTCCGCCCGGCCATGCTCGCGCCGTGGCGCCGCACCCGCCGGGATCGAGCACCTCCGCCCCTCCTCGTCGCCGCATCGACCTCCACCTCCACCCGAATCCACCGCCGTGGCGCCGCACCCGCCGGGATCCGGCGCCTCCGCCCCTCCTCGACGGCCGCCGCGGGAGATTGGAGGTCGGGTCCATGGCGGTGAGCTTGAGGCGCCGCCGCCGCCTCCCCCGCCCCGGCGCCGCCGCCATGGCCACGGCCGCGGCCATGCCGGGGAGCTCGCTCCCGCCGCCTTGCTCTAGTCGGTCGCGGGTCCCGAATCGACGGCTCCCGCCGTCGGCCCTCCGAGCTCCGCCTCGCCGGAGTGGAATGGCCGCCTCCGCCGCGGGATCCCGGTCCGAGGCGGCCGTACGGATCGCCCCCGAGCCGGCCGGCCGCCCTAGCTCCGAGCCGCCGCCGAGCTCGCTGGCCGCAAGGCGAAGCAGGGGCGCGAGCGGATTGGGCGAGGTAGGAGGGGAGCAGGGGGTGTGGGGTAGGTGGGGAGGGAGAGAAAAAGAGAAGAGTATGACGTGTGGGTCCCAGACCGGGGTAGTTGGTATGGAGTTTGAGATATAGAGGTTGACGGGTGCAGAAAAATTGAAAGTGGACTGGAAATTCTTGGTGACTAGGCAGGAATATTCCTTTTAGAGGTTGAATTTAGAAGTTGACGAGTGCGGACAGTCTTACGGGCACTCGTCAACATTGCGTCCGTCTGTGCGTGGGGAATTGGGCAGAAGGGTCGGTTTAAGGTTGTTTTAGTGACAGGATGGGCCCAATGTCCTTTTGACTTGGCTGAATGCTTGTGAGCTGCTGGGCTAAATTGCTGAGAATTGTTTGGATTCCCTTTCAAGGAATGTAGATTAATTACAAAACTAGTACACAAATAAATTAAAAATAATGAGACGAATCCATTAAGTCTAATAAATCTATCATTAAAGATTAGTTACTGTAATATGATGTTGTCTAATCATGACATAATTAGTCTCGTTAAATTAGTTTCGAAAATTAAGGTAGAGATTATAGAATGGATTTTGTCATTAATTCACATTTAATATATACTCATACTTAATGTCTGAAGATTGATGTGACGGGTAGGTAGTAACTTTTTTTAACTAAACAGCTGGTCCTCTAAATGTACTTAAGGCGTGTGAAAACTGTCCCGATACTTGGGTTGTGACGTGCGAACTTGTATACTTGGTTAAATACTTGGTTAAAGACTTTTTCTTATAATATAGACATATGGTCATGTGTAATGTTGTTTGCTGTTATGTTTTATTGATTTTATTATTAATAATTATCAATTCTCGACAGATATCGACATTTTTTGATCGTATGATTTCGTTTCCGATGTTATTGCATTACCGACATTGTTTTTGTTTCCAACAATATCGTTTCCGATGTCGAATTCATTTCCGTTTAAAATCCGAAACTGAAAGCAATTTAGGCTTCTTTCGATCGTTATCGTCCCAAACTAAATAACAGACAACAGAACTACGGAAGAAGAGTTAGAGTAGCCTATCCAATATAGATGTGCATCAGTGTAAAAGAAGTAATCAATCAGGATCACCTCGTCCTCGTCTAAGCAACAACCTCATGCCATCGTAGCGATCAACACAACAACAAGAATAACATCATCTCCACGGAATCCACACATACGAAGAGAACGTGAGCTGATGTGCTAGCGCTACGCGCCCGTGATCAGGTTGAGAGGTGGTGTTGACGCAAAAATAGGACATCAGCTCCGCGCGCAGCACACGTGACTCTCTAGTATGTAGCGAGGCGTGCCAGCCAATCTGATCTGTTGATTGACAATGGAAAAATATTTAAGGACCGGCTAGAGAGCCGATTGATCTTCAACAGTACGTGTATCTGCCAATCAGCCGATACGGAGAAGAGGGATCGGTAGGCTCGAAAGCAGCCGAAATGCAAGTACTCCCTCCGGTTTGGTAAATGAAGTCTTTTAGGACAGCGACACGGTCTCCAAAGTACAACTTTGATTTCTTATTTTTATAAAAATATTTATTAAAAACTAACATATGTATACTTTTATGAAAGTATTTTACAAAACAAATCTATTCATGTAGTTTTCACATTTCCAAACTCAATGACTTAAAAGTTATTCATGATTTATATTCCCAATGTTTGACTCAAATCATGTCCAAAACGACTTCATTTACCAAACTAGAGGGAGTATGTATGTAAAGGGATCGGCTGGATCAGCCGATCGTGATGTCAGCACTCGAACGGATCTGAATCGACCGTGATGTTAGAAGCCGACCTGATCTGGATCGAGCTGGATAACTTGATGATAAAAGCTAAAACTACAAGGGTTGGTATGAAAGCTTGCAGATCTAGCTAATATCGGTAAAGGGTGAATAAATAACTAGACGAAACTCAGCGATGTGCCTAGAGATTAAAGCCTAGGATTATTCGGTAAAACGATACTCACAATCTTGTCAGAGATCGATCGATGCAGCCCGACGAACTTGAAGGACGACGTTTGAAGGACCGATACGGCGAACCAGAGAGGGGGGGAGTGAATGGGAGCCGATAAAAATTCTTCTCGAAGGAGATTGAAACTCCAACAAGATGAACACGGCTTCCAACACACGTCTCCGACTCACTACCAAGGTTGGTCAAGCCCACGTAGCCACTGGAGTGCCACTGGACCTAGGAACCAACACACCACCTTCCGACCCGAGAAACGCGGCGGAAAAACCAAACCTTGAGTCTACGAGACTCACACCGGTCGACCGGTGAGCACCACCGGTCGGACCGGTCCCCGCCGGTGAAACCGAGCAACTTCCACTAAGTGGCTCTACACCGGTCGGACCGGTGAGACACACCGGTCGGACCGATGGCGACTCGAAAGCCCCCAAGGCACCAAACGAGTCAACCGACCACCAAACGGACCCAAACTCGAAACAAGCAGCAACACGGGACAACAACGAACACACCAAGACGTTCACCCGAGCAAAAACCCACAAGGGCTCGCACCGGTCAGACCGGTCAAGGGCACCGGTCAGACCGGTGTAGCCTGGGCAGCTCGGGATGAACAGCACCCGCGGGTCAACTCCCCCAAATCCAAATCTCGATCTCCCGAATCGCTCCACGGACTTGAACAAGACTTTGGGGATATCAAGAACACCTCATGAGGAGTCCATAGCCAAGTTTAATCCCACAAAAACTCGTCCAAAAAGGAGGAATCGAAGAAATCCCGCCGAAAGCACTTTCAACCCAAGAACTCAAGAAAACCCCAAAATCGAGCACTTTTACTCACGGATTTGGGAGGGGAATCACAGCCCAAAGAACCACGAAGGGTTCCCACAAATTTCCCCCATCAAATCCCCAAGAGAAAAGCCCCGAAAACACCCCAAAGAAATCACGAAGAGAGGGCTCCGAAAATCACCACCAAGAACAACCGGGGAAAACACATCCAAACCTTGAGGAACCACGCCGAATCATCTATACATGAAACAAAGGTTCGTACAAGGTCTAGCAAGCCGCCCGATCATCCATCCCTCTCTACAAGATCTCTCCGTGAAGCTCTCTTGTTAGTCCTAAGGAAAACCTAGAGAAAAATAGGTGGAAAAATAGGAAAACTAATGAGCTAGGGTTCCAAGAGTTGGCTGCCATCCTCTCACCTCTTGGGTTATATGGAGGCAACCGAATGTCTAAAATGCCCTTCTCTACTAACTAGGGATACAAGCCCCTCAAGGGTGGATTTGGAATTCTTGATGTCTTCACCATCGGACGGATGCCCGGCGACCGCACCCTGCGTAGCCTCGACGCAAGCCATGCGATCCCGACGCGTGTCCTCCGCTTCGAAGATTCCGAACCGCGTCGTCGCACACCGGTCAGACCGGTGCTCCTCACCGGTCAGACCGGTCCGCACCGGTCAGACCGGTCTGGTGCTGCTGCAGCTCCGTCTTCGGTTCTCCGGTCTTGGCTTTGTGGATCAACCAAGGAACCCAGTGGTTTTCTGGTGAACCACCGGAAACCCCGCGAACTCGGTGTAGCCTCCGCCAATCTCCACTAATGACTCGGCTCCCACGTAGTCCCGGCTCGACTTTGGTTTTGAGGCTCAACCAAGAAACCGTCCACGACTTCATCTTGCTTGTTCATGCCACCATGCGGCCCGCACTTGACCCCGCCGGCCACGGGTCCCTCGAACAAAGCCTACTTGTCTTCTCCACACCCGGAGGCCTCACCGGCGACGACCTTTCGCGCTTGTTCTTCACCACGCACCAACACCGGTCAAGCCGCAACCCGCACCCGCAATACTTAGCCAAGAATCGGTCCACACAACGTTGTCAATCACTCATCACACAAGGAAGCGACCATCCACCGGTCCTCGAACCACACATGGTCCTCAATCTCCCCCTTGATGAGTGCATTGACAACACCCACACGAAAGTAACAAGAGAGAAAAGAAAAAGAAAAGAAACGAACAAAAAGAAACTCCAACAAGCGATCGAAAGCCAAACAAAGGCAAAGAGCAAGATCACTTGAAGGAAACAAGTCTCGGACCCCTTAGGCAAGGGCAACGGCTCGACACATCCGAGACAAAGCAAAGCTCAAGCAAAGAGCGCAAACCACCAAAACAAAGCTCGAAAAACCACAAAGAGCTCCCCCCGCACACATGCAAACTCCCCCCCGAACCAATGCAACTCCCCCGGACGAATGCATGCAAGAAACCACATGAAACGAGGCGCCGCAAGCAACTTCGGCTCACACCGGTCGGACCGGTCATCACCACCGGTCGGACCGGTGCCCAACATATGTACGGGACCAGCACTCACACCGGTCGGACCGGTGCTCATCACCGGTCGGACCGGTGTACAACGAGAGCCCGTAAATGGCTCGAAACCACCTGAAAACCTTCTAAACGCGTCCAACAAGCCATTTCAAGCTCAAACTTCTCCCCCTTGTTGGCAATGCATGAATCAAGCCAAAAATGCAAAACTTTCAACCTAGAGCTTCTCAAATATACAAAATTCATCATAGGATGCTACACATGTCCAAATGAGCAAGTTAGGTACTCTACGGCTTCGTATCGAACCCAACTACATGATCACCAAGTTTCACAACCATTGGACGAAGCTAAGATGGATTTTGGCAATTTTGCGAAAAACTTGCCTCTCATGAGCAAAGTCCTAAACATGATCAAAGCATATCAAAATGGCAAAGCCACACAAACTTCATGCTAGGACAGCCATTCTAATCATAAGACCATCACAAACACCCACAAGCACCTCATGTCATGTCAAAGCCACCGAGCCATGTGCCTACTTCTATTTATGAGACTTCTCATTGGTAGGCATCATGCAACGGTTTAGCACCCAAAGCAAATTAAATTCAGCACGTATGACATGGGAGCATATTTTCCAAGCATTTTTCATTTCATTTTCAGATTTGTAAATGGTACATGAAATGTCTTTGCGACAAAAAGGAACTTATGCTCCTCCACAAGATAAATCAAGAGGGCTAAACATTCATGATGGCAAATGAGCCTTTGGCCCCATATGATCAATAAACTAGCCATCCAACCACAAATTAAGCATAGCAAGGCCACACAAACATGTCAAGAGCATGTAAAGGCATTTACACATGAGAGAGCATACATGTGACATTTTTCAAAAGCATAGCTATCAACCATGGATTATTCATCAAGATCGTCAAGAGCTAAGCCAAACTAACCGTAGCATACCAAACAAGCTCACAAAGACACATATCTCATTCCATGGTGAACAATGTATATGAGAGAAGCTTTTCCTAACCAATGCATATGATACAAAATGCATGCAATCTAAGATACAAGGATGCCTATACATCATGTTACATATGCCATGCCAAATGCAAGAAATGCACAAAGGAAAGCTATACATATGCTACAAACCGGCTCCTCGAGGGGAGGCAAAACGGGCTCGACACCACCGGCAAAAGAGAGCTCCCACACACCCAACTCAAGAAATCAAACACACACCAAGTTCCCCCCGCAAACGAGTGAAAGTGGCTTGATCTAGGGGTTTGGTGAAAATATCGGCTAGTTGGTCATGTGTGGGTACATGGATCAAAGCTATCTTTCCTTTCTCGACATTGTCTCTCAGAAAATGGTACCTCACTTCTATGTGCTTGGTTTTGGAATGGAGCACTGGGTTCTTTGCAACGCTTATGGCACTGGTGCTATCACATTGAAGTGGGACATGGGTATACTCCTCACCAAAGTCACTCATGGTGTAGGTGATCCAAAGGAGCTGAGAGAAACAACTAGCAGCGGCAACATACTCGGCCTCGGTCGTGGATTGAGCAACACTCGACTGCTTGCGGGAAGACCAAGACACCAAAGAAGAACCCAAAAACTGGCAAGTCCCAGAAGTGGACTTCCTATCCAACCGACACCCGGCAAAATCCGCGTCTGAAAAACCATGAAGCGCCAAAGAAGAGGACGCGGAGTACCAAAGGCCGAAGTCGGGAGTGTGACGCAAGTACCTGAAAATTCTCTTCACCGCTTGCCGATGCGAAGTCCTCGGAGACGCTTGAAAACGAGCGCACAGACACACTGAGAACTGTATGTCCGGCCTCGTCGCCGTCAAGTAGAGGAGTGACCCGATCATGCTCCGGTACTCCTTCTGGTCCACATGTTCACCTTCCTCGTCCGCATCAAGAGCTGTAGTCGTACTCATCGGCGTCGTCATAGCCTTGGAGTCCTCCATCTTGAACTTCCTCACAATGTCCTTGGTGTACTTAGCCCGGTGCACAAATGTTCCTTCCTTTGATTGCTTGATTTGTAGCCCGAGGAAGAACCGCAACTCACCCATCATGCTCATCTCGAACTCCCTCGCTCATATCATCCGCAAACCTTGCAACAAGAGAGTTAGACGAGCCACCAAAGACAATATCATCCACGTACACCCGCACAATCGGGATATCTCTCGCCCGCCTCGGAAAAAACAAGGTCCGATCCACCTTCCCCATCTCAAAACCTCTCTCAAACAAGAACCCCCTCAACCCGCCATACCAAGCTCTAGGCGCCGCTTCAACCCATACGGCGCCTTCCTCAACTTGTACACCGGTGGGGGTACTTCTCACTCTCAAACCCCGAGGTCGCCTCACATACACTTCTTCCTCCAACACTCCATTCGGAAAAGCACTCTTCACATCCATTTGGTGCAACTTGAACCCTTTAGCCACGAAAAGGCTAGAAGGATCCTAATCGCCTCCAAACGGGCTACGGGAGCAAAAGTCTCCTCGTAGTCGATCCCCTCCTTCCGACCGAACCCCCCGGGCAACAAGTCTCGACTTGTTCCTCACAACCTCACCCTTCTCTCCCTCTTTGTTTTTCCACACCCACTTGGTACCAATCGGCTTACACCCTGGGGGGAGGGTCAACCAACTCCCACACCTGATTCCTCTCAAAGTTCTCCAACTCCTCATGCATCGAGTTAACCCAATTGTGATCAGATAGTGCGTGTCCAATGTCTTTGGGCTCAAAAGAAGCAACAAACGCAGCATGAGCGAAATGGGAATTGTTTCGAACCCTCGACCGTGTAGTGCGTTCATTCATGTCGCCGATGATCCTCGAAGCTGGGTGATCCACTTGAACTCGCCGGGGAGGTTCTCGCCTCGAAGCTACCTCCCCCTCAACATCAGCTTCTCCTCGTTCTTGATTTGTCGTCGTAGGTGTAGCAGAGGGTCCATCCATCATCGTAGTCGAAGTAGTGGGTACATGTTCAGCCGGGGGCACCGCACCACCATCCTCATCATCACCATGTTCATGCTCCTCCTCCTGGAAGATCTCCTCGCCAAGCTCATCATCACCTCGCACACTCAAAAACAAGGCCGACTACGTGGCTCGTCTCGTCGAAGGTTACCTCGCAAGTCTCCACAATTTGGTTAGTTTCAAGATTGAGCACACGATATGCTCTAGAATGAGATGCATAACCAAAGAAAATGCCATCGACAGACCTAGCCTCAAACTTATCCAACTTCCTGCCTTTCTTCAGAATGGAACACTTGCAAACCAAAGACATGGAAGTGACTCACCTTGGGTGTGCGACCATGCATCAACTCATAGCATGTCTTCTTCTTGTGCACTCTGAGGTATATCCTGTTCGACACATAGCATGCGGTATTCACCGCCTCATCCCAATACCTCCTCGGAGTCCTATGCTCATCAAGCATCGTCCGAGCCATCTCGCACAAGGTCCTGTTCTTCCTTTCCACAACACCATTCTGGGGAGGCGTATACGGACTCGAAAACTGGTGCTCAAGACCCAAGTCATGGCAAAAGGTTTCAAAACAAGAGTTCCTGAATTCCGTGCCATTATCACTACGGATAGCTCGTATGGCATCTCCGTGCCTCTCGTTCCTCAACTTCAAGACTAGATCTCGAACAAAACCAAACGTCTCCCCCTTATCCTCGAGAAAGAACACCCACGCATACTGAGAATAGTCGTCCACCACAACAAGGACATACCACTTCCCACCCGCAGATCGCACACGAGCTGGGCCAACAAGGTCCATATGGAGCAACTCGCATGGACGCTCAGTCATCACATCGGTGAGAGGCGGGTGAGAAGAGGCTACCATCTTGGCATGCCTACACGGCGCACAAACCAACTCCTTCTCAAGCCTCAAACGTGGCAATCCTCGGACCAAATTGAGTTTACTCAAGCGAGACAAAAGGTCAAAGCTCAAGTGACCCAACTTCCTATGCCACTTCCACAACTCACTCGAAGAACCAACCAAGAAACAACGCTCCACACCCGAAGACTGAGAAAAATCAGCACGAAACACCTGACCCTCGGGAACGACCATACGTACAAGGTCCCCTCGAGAGTCCACAATCCGAGAACCACCAGGCCGAAACAACACCTCAAAACCCTCATCCAACAACTCGGGACACGAAAGCAAATTGTACCCCGGCGATTGAACAAGAGCAACACGCCTCGAGTGATCTTGTCACTCACTTTTATCTCACCTTCGAAAGCACACGCCCACGCCCATTGTCCCCAAAGGTGATGTACCTCTTCGTCACCACGGGACGAGACTTGAGAACCACCCCCTGTCTCCGGTCATATGCCTCGAGCAACCGGAGTCAATCAACCAAATGTTCTTCAAGTCTCCCACCTGAAATTCAAAAATAAGCACGTGAGCGAACAAACGACTCAAAGATCGGGGTTAGTACCAAAGGAGGAAAACCGGTCGAGCCATTTGCTCGAAAGTGGGGTTAGCACCAACCAAAGTATCTCTCCTACCAAAGCGCCTCCACGAACACCACCACGGTAACCACCCCGAGGGAACCACCCCTCTCTCGCCTAGAGGAGGACCAAAACCACGCAAGAAAGCCCGCGGAACGTCCTTCCTCTCCAACTCAACGCCACGACTCCTCCAATCCCCGTATTGAGCACGAGGAGGAGAACGCCTAGCAACCGACCACCCGCACCCTTTCCGGCCCAACCACCGAACCACGACCACCGAAACAACCCTCGCACCGTACGAGCTCGAAACCTAAACAATTTGTCTGTCCAGGCCTCGCACCGGTCCGACCGGTGCTCCACACCGTCCGACCGGGTGTGACTCGGGCGCAACACCACTCGCCGACCTTCTTCTCTCCCCAAGCCCGAACTCGTCCTCACAATCGCCTTGCCCCCGGGCATCCGCATACGAGGCTCAAGTACACCATCGGAAGGGTGGTACTTGTCCTTGTTAGCCCACTCCTTCTCCATTCTCTCCTCTCGCTTCCTCTTGAAGCAAAACTCCTCCTTATGGCCATCTCTCCCACAATAGCCACAATGGAACCTCACAAGCTTAGGCTTAGGCTTGGGATGTGGCTGCTCACTTGGTTTCTCCCCACTCAAACCCTCCACCGGTTTCTCACCACTAGCCTTCTCACTCTCCTTCCCAAAGAACACTTTCCCCGAAGTGCTCACAAACTTGATAGGCTTTTGTAGGTCATTTGTGGGTGTAGGAAACACGGGTGGAGCTGGGGTTGTGTCTAGTCGGTTCCTTAGATGGTTAGGTTTTGGGGGAAATCATTTTTCTGGTGGGTTTTTGGTGGCTCCGGATATTTTCTCCACTTCCTTCACCAACCTTGTTTGCTCCAAGCCCCTCACCATCTTGCCTCTTAAAGGCCTCGATCATCATCCTCAACTGAGGCTCATGACCGGACAACCAACCCATCAACTTCCTCAAATCATCATTCTCATCCTGCAAACGATCAACATAATGTGCAAGCTCCAAATTTTTCAATGCATGCATTTCACAGGTAGAGCAAGATGTAGGCATGGGTTGCTTCAATTTAGCCTCGAGCGAACTAGTGTAAGCATGCATCTCATCAATCTTAGCATGCAAAACAGGGCAAGAAGTGCAAGCACCTAGCAAAGCAGGTCTAGACTTATGCTCAGCCACTTCAACCCTAAGCACATCTAGTTCCTCACACTTGGAGGCATGCTTCTCCTTAAACAAAGCAAGATCAGCAAGGAATATGGAGCAATCAAGACAATCATTCTCATCGAAACAACAGGCTAGCCTTAAGAGAATCAATCTCAAGCTTGCTATCAAGCACCCGTGTCTCTAGCTCGGCCCACTCTAGTCCTAGCATCCTCGAGTGAAGCCCTAAGCTCTTTCCTCATTTTCTTGGCCTCTCTAAGCATGTCATCACGGTTATCAAGCAAAGAGCCAAGCCTCTCATTCTCCCGGCGCAAGAAGGGGAAGTTCGTCACGCACCTCGTCGTCGGACTCGCAGTCCGAGTCGCTCCGTGTGCTCTTCTTGCCGCCGGAGCTCAACGCCATGGTGCGAAGCCATCTCTCGCGGCGCGGCTCGCCCGCTCAGGTTCTTGGACGACTTCTTGTTCTTGCGGCGATCTCCCTCGTCTTCGCTGATGCTCGAGCTCGAGGTGGAGTACGCGGAACTGGAATCGACGTCGCTCGCTCCAACCATCGCTCGGGCCTTGCCTCGGCCCTCCTTCTTCCTCGATCGTCGCTCGTCCTTGTACTTGTTCTTGTACTTGCTCTTGTGGTCGCGCCTCGAACGGTACTTGCCATCGTTCATCCTCGGCTTGTGCTTGTAGCTGTCCTTGTTCTCGGCCTTCTCCGGGCGGTCGGCGACGAAGTGTCCCGCTTGCCGCACCGGAAGCAAGTCCTCGTGTTCCTCCTCATGTTCACGCGGTTCTCGTGCGGCCTCTCGAACCGCCTCGTCACGGCGCCGGCTCGTCCTCTCCAAGGTCATCAAACTCCTCATCCGGCATAGACATCAAAGAGGAAAACGAGAACATCCTGGTGGATGGGTTAGAGTTAGTCTTTCCTTTGGAACCACCAACGAGGGCAAGACTATGGGAATCGGTCGGTCCCTCGAGCTTGGCGATCATGCCCCTATCCACCTCGGCCCGACTTGAGCTTCGAGAACGGCTCGTTCACCGTCGAGTATCATACCTCTCCGACTCGACTATGGCCTCGAACTTTCCGCCCCATATCGTACGATCCAAAGAGTGTAAGAGCTTGACCGCTCTATCATGATCATCGTACGGGAGCACGTCCACATTGGCCCTCATGTTGTTCACCACCACCGTGAACCTCTCGAAACAAGGCATCGATGGACTCACCGGGGAGATGAGTGAAGTTCTCGTACTCTCTCCGGTAGGTCGCATACAACCGTGCCTGAACCTGGGCGTTCCCAACATGAGCCTCCTTCAACACCGCCCAAATCCTACAAGCCAAGTGCTCGGTGTGCACCCGATCGAACTTAGGCTGACACAAAGCACGAAACAAGTAGTCGACCGCCTTATTGTTGGCGTCGAATCTGTCCCTCGACCCTGGAGCAAGGAAATCCATCGGCTGGACATAGCCTGTGTCCACCGTGACATCCCAAAGCAGCTGACCTTTTCCGCGGAGGAACGCACCCATCCGCTTGCTCCACATCTGGTAGTTCTTGCCATCGAAGTGTGGAGGACCCGAACCCCGTTCTCGGTACGCCATCCTTGGATCTTAGGCGGTTAGAGTCAACAAAGACCCGAACCGGCTCTGATACCACTTGAAGGACCGATATGGCGAACCAGAGAGGGGGGGAGTGAATGGGAGCCGATAAAAATTCTTCTCGAAGGAGATTGAAACTCCAACAAGATGAACACGGCTTCCAACACACGTCTCCGACTCACTACCAAGGTTGGTCAAGCCCACGTAGCCACTGGAGTGCCACTGGACCTAGGAACCAACACACCACCTTCCGACCCGAGAAACGCAGCGGAAAAACCAAACCTTGAGTCTACAGACTCACACCGGTCAGACCGGTGAGCACCACCGGTCAGACCGGTCCCTGCTGGTGAAACTGAGCAACTTCCACTAAGTGGCTCTACACCGGTCAGACCGGTGAGACACACCGGTCAGACCGATGGCAGCTTGAAAGCCCCCAAGGCACCAAACAGGTCAACCGACCACCAAACGGACCCAAACTCGAAACAGCAGCAACACGGGACAACAACGAACACACCAAGACGTTCACCCGAGCAAAAACCCACAAGGGCTCACACCGGTCAGACCGGTCAAGGGCACCGGTCAGACCGGTGTAGCCTGGGCAGCTCGGGATGAACAGCACCCGCGGGTCAACTCCCCCAAATCCAAATCTCGATCTCCCGAATCGCTCCACGGACTTGAACAAGACTTTGGGGATATCAAGAACACCTCATGAGGAGTCCATAGCCAAGTTTAATCCCACAAAAACTCGTCCAAAAAGGAGGAATCGAAGAAATCCCGCCGAAAGCACTTCCAACCCAAGAACTCAAGAAAACCCCAAAATCGAGCACTTTTACTCACGGATTTGGGAGGGGAATCACAGCCCAAAGAACCACGAAGGGTTCCCACAAATTTCCCCCATCAAATCCCCAAGAGAAAAGCGCCGAAAACACCCCAAAGAAATCACGAAGAGAGGGCTCCGAAAATCACCACCAAGAACAACCGGGAAAACACATCCAAACCTTGAGGAACCACGCCGAATCATCTATACATGAAACAAAGGTTCGTACAAGGTCTAGCAAGCCGCCCGATCATCCATCCCTCTCTACAAGATCTCTCCGTGAAGCTCTCTTGCTAGTCCTAAGGAAAACCTAGAGAAAAATAGGTGGAAAAATAGGAAAACTAATGAGCTAGGGTTCCAAGAGTTGGCTGCCATCCTCTCACCTCTTGGGTTATATGGAGGCAACCGAATGTCTAAAATGCCCTTCTCTACTAACTAGGGATACAAGCCCCTCAAGGGTGGATTTGGAATTCTTGATGTCTTCACCATCGGACGGATGCCCGGCGACCGCACCCTGCGTAGCCTCGACGCAAGCCATGCGATCCCGACGTGTGTCCTCCGCTTCGAAGATTCCGGACCGCGTCGTCGCACACCGGTCAGACCGGTGCTCCTCACCGGTCAGACCGGTCCGCACCGGTCAGACCGGTCAAACCCACTGGTCAGACCGGTCTGGTGCTGCTGCAGCTCCGTCTTCGGTTCTCCGATCTTGGCTTTGTGGATCAACCAAGGAACCCAGTGGTTTTCTGGTGAACCACCGGAAACCCTGCGAACTCGGTGTAGCCTCCGCCAATCTCCACTAATGACTCGGCTCCCACGTAGTCCCGGCTCGACTTTGGTTTTGAGGCTCAACCAAGAAACCGTCCACGACTTCATCTTGCTGTTCATGCCACCATGCGGCCCGCACTTGACCCCGCTGGCCACGAGGTCCCTCGAACAAAGCCTACTTGTCTTCTCCAAACCTGGAGGCCTCACCGGCGACGACCTTTCGCGCTTGTTCTTCACCTGCACCAACACCAGTCAAGCCGCAACCTGCACCTGCAATACTTAGCCAAGAATCAGTCCACACAACGTTGTCAATCACTCATCACACAAGGAAGCGACCATCCATCGGTCCTCGAACCACACATGGTCCTCAACGTTGAAGAAAAGAAAAATGCAATGGCGAAGTCGCCGAAAAGTAGATGCTGTAAAGTAGATGCTGTAAATTGTAAAGGGTTTGCACGGAGGCGGTTTGTTTGATATTGGTGTGTACAGATTTTCCAACCACACAGGGTCGTTATTTATTCTTGAGAACAACCCGACTCCTAGCCTATTACGGCACTGTTTACTTGCATTTAAAGAAAACGAACACTACTAAATATAGAAAAAGACTCATGCAAGAGTTATACTCTCCTAAAACTCAATCTTGACACATTGCCAATCATAGATTGACCCGCTTCCACCATGTCTTGCCTTTGGCATATCCTCGATTGCCACTTTCTCCTTCTCCATTGGCTGATTCCTTGATTGACCATCGGCCGATTAGGTTGACCCACATGGATCTGGTTGGACTGCCTTGACCATCGGCGAGCTTCTGTTGACCACCTTCTCTTTCTTCAATCGGCCGATTATAATGCTCTTTCATCAGCTACTCCTTCTTATCTTCTTTTGACTTGTTTTTTTCCTAAAAATTTTGTCAACCAATGTTCACCTAAACGGCCATTTAAACGGTCGAAAAAACAGAAACGACGACCCTTCATTTTGTTTAGGGGAAAAACGGCGACCTAAACAGTCGGACCGTTTAAACGGTAAAAAATGGTGAAAACGACCGAAACGGGCTAAACGAAACGGGCCTAGGCAGAACTGGATGGGCTAAACGGGCCAATTAGGAGATACAGAGTCGTGTGCAGGAATGAAGTTTTGTCCCACCAGTTTTCCGCGCCATCGCGCCCAACACTGATGCCAAAAATTGACCTAATTCGAAGCACATATATAAAGAGCTAAACCAATTCGTAGTTAGGGTTTCCATTTCCTTTTTCCATCCCGTTGCCACCGCCGCCGCTTGTGTCCTACTGCTGGCGCCGCATCCATCCCACCGCCGCTACCATCGCGCCTCCAACCTCTTCCATCCAAGACGCCTCCCGTCCAGCCGGCCTCCACTGTGTACTTACGCCTGTGGACGTGCTCTTGTTTGTTGACGACTATTAAGTACCACTTTTATGCCGTCAACTCCTGCATAAAATAAATGGAAAGTGATCATCAACACTAGGATAGGGCCTTATATTTACAATTTCCACAAGTGTTAATGTTTCTAGCTTTTGATGCAGGACAGGCCAAAATACACATGAAATGATATAGCTGACAGCAAGTGCATTCATGGCATGAATATGACATCATCATAAACCATCCCAAATGCCAATTTGGACTGCACCATTGTGACAGGCTCGTCGAGACGATCAAAACGGATATATCATTTGCATACATCAGAGCCCAGATGAGAGAGATATGCACATGACATCATGTGGGCACGGTGGGACCCACACCAGACTACATGGCGATGTGCTGGCACACAGATGCCATGTGTCCATGACACCACATCAATCCAAGGAAACACACCTTCGACCAATCAAGATCCATTACACGGATCCAAGGGCCCATTTCTTCACAGAAACGAGCTAGAAACGCCGCAAACACCCCCAAACTGACCTTGGGACCCACCTATCAGTCACCTGGACGAAAACCGGCGCGAACAGAGCTACTCGAGGGTCGGCTGATCCCGCAATTTGGCCGAACCAATCTTGAGGCCTCTCACGTCGCCCTTCCATGTGTCGACTTGTCGTGACAAACCAAAGGCGGTGCCAGGTGCCTGCCCGAATATCCACCTGATAGCCTGCAACTCCTTCTCATGGAAGATTCACCAGCTTGGCCCCCACTCCTCTGCGCCAAGTGTCACCACCTCATTGGTCCCTTGGTGGCGCCCAAGGCAGCCTAGGAAGATCCTCTTGGCCTATAAATATGAAGTGTGGGGGTAAGAAATGAAACACACAACTCCATCCAAGGATGAGAGCTTCCCATCAAAGGGGAGGCCTCTCCTCAGTACATTGGAGAGTAGGAGAGTGAGAGAGGGATTTGTATATCTATGGATGCTCTTCATTTAGAATAAGTAAAGTGAGTATTTATGCATTTCCTATTTAGACTAAAGTAGCATTCATGCATAGGTGAATAGTTCTTGTGTTCTTCACTTGTTCATGATTTAGAGGCTTGTGTTCTTCATGAGCTTAACCTTTGATCTTCTGGTGTAATTTATAAGTTGCTAATTCCGTTTGTATGCCTGCTAGTCCAATTAGAGTAAAGTGGATGCTCCTGCATTCTAGTTTAGACCAAAGTCCTTCCATGATCCTTGTATAGATAGCGGTTACCTGAGTCAGTTATGGTCTCTCCCTCGTGGGTTCGTCACTCCGTCTTCGTATGGAGTGCTATAGTGTTGTTACGGGCTAGAAGACGTAACCGTGCAATAGTAGCAACCGGTTGTGTAGACGTGGTGTCTAGACAACAGGTTATCCTTCGATTACCTTGTATCCCATGGTTTGTCTTGGGGTAGGCCGCGGTAGTGACAACTGTTGTACCCTTACGGAATCCCCCACGTCTAGATACAGGTGTAGGCAACCATTTGTCGTGAACCATCTGTTATAACTAGGAGGGTCTGGTGTCCAAAACGAGAGTTCCTAACTAAGAGATTGTTCAACTGTGCCCACTATCAGCAGGATCCTATCCTATAGAGTTGTGTCCTCGGACCGTTCTCCTAGGGTAGAAGGTAGTACACACCATTCCTTGGATTCGTACCCTTGGGAATACTCCTAAGGTGAAGTGCTACAATGGTGTATCCATGTGCTTGTGGATTCGTTCGCACCCGTCAGTGTACTCGGGTGTTTCTTACACACTCACGCTAACCCGACGGCATAGTGGTGAGGTTAAGAAATACCAACAAGCATTTCTGGCGTCGTTGCCGGGGAACGGTTGTCGTCTCTATCTTCGAACCTAGTGGTCCTCGTGTCTATCTTTTTTGTTTTCTTGAATTCTACCTTTACCCGCTACCTCCATTGAGATGCCTTCCTGTCAAAGCCTCTCTACCCCTAGGGGCAAGTTCGTCTTAGAGCAACCATCAACTTCCTCATGTTGCTACGAACTCGGTCCTAGCTTTATAGCCATGGTTCGAAATCGACCCTTCTCTGGAGCAATTAGCGATAATCCTCATGCTCATGTAGAGGAGTTCGAAGGACTGTGTCCAGGCCTACTTGTGTTGGGAATGACACAAGAACCTTTGAGGTGGAAATTGTTCCCCTTCTCCCTTGTAGATAGGGCAGAACAATGTACACTCTCACAGTAGGTAGTGTGAACAGTTGGGAAGAACTATGAGATAACTTTTGTTACTCGTTCTCCCACCCGAAACATATAAAATCTCTACCGTTCGACCTCTTCGACTTTGAGCAATTGAAAATGGAGTCCATAGGTGCAGCCTCTTGACATCTAGCTCAGACTTGTCTATATCCAACGACGTCTCAATGAACATCTTTTACACGCATATAGACTTGGAATCTACACAAGAGCTCGACCTTCTAGCTAGAGGTTCGTTCAAACATCAATCCCCAATGGAAAGAAGAGAAATCCTAGAAGTCTTCTTAGAAGCCTCTTCTTCCCATACTAGTCACAACGAACCCCACCAAGAATCAGAGTCGATCCAAGAGAGTCTCTTAATAAACAGATTTGAGCTTCGACCCTGTACATCCCATGATTTGTCTAGAGAGCCTTCTCCCGAACTTCGAACACCGAAGTAAGAAGAGATTCAACCTTCAGAGTTCTCTCATGTATTCGAGGATGAATCTTTTAGAGACACTATAAATACCTCGAATCACTATAGGCATGAGAATCCTACGGCATCGATAGCCCTTTATGAGGTCCTTGATGAAGTTTGGAATCATGGGACCACTGTGGATCGGTCGCCTCTGAGATCAAAGCCTACTTCTGAAGAAATTCGGGTTAGCTCGATTTCCACGACCATTCACTACTCCATGAGGGGAAACACTGTAGATGCTGTTCATAACCCTACTGCTGGATCTTGCATCATACAGAAGGTCCTTCTGGACACTCTTGTAGGTGACATGCCCCTCACCCCGACTGATATATATTTTCTTTTCCCATGTCGAGGGATTACTAGGGACGTGCCGATCATCATAAATGAGATCGAGGTGTGCTTAGATTTTCATATCTATGACATCATAGATTTCGATCTTCTCATTGGCCTACCGTTGGATGAAGTTCTTGATAAACTGCAAGGGAGCCTAGATCATAAGCTTAGGAATCCAATTTCGCCACTTCTATCACAGGTCTAGGACCTCCACTGGCAAATCCTCTTCCCAATCAAGACCCGCTCAAGAAGATGATGCATGTATTTCTGTTTGCATCATCCGAGCCCGTTCTCATTGAGGTTGTAGACTTTCCTACTCCTCATGAGAATGACTCGAAAGATTTCCTTCACTTCTGTGAAGGAGAATGATCATCATCCCTCTCCAGTGAGTTTGAGCCTCTTCCCGCCGGCCCGTATCTTGTTGCTCTCGATCACGATTGAGAGTCGATATCGAGCTTTCATGATGAATCTCTTGAGATAGAGGACTCATGGGCCATATAAATTTGCGAGGCACCGACTTTAGAATTCATAGGAAAGGATTCCGTTGACGAGCATGGTAGCTTCATCCTTGATATACCTTATGGACCATGCTCGCATAATTCCTCTCCAGAGTCAGCCATGCTTAGTGTACTGAGCACGCATAAGGGCTACAACCACATTCTGGTCCTCTATTGCAGAATGTTTAGAAGGTTGATTGTGGACACATATGTCTACCATAAGCATATCAGATTTCATGTGTGCATTGTGGCACTAACCTTGCAGCTAAATCTTCACTACTTCATCCAAGATTGGTGGTGAGACAAGAATGACACTGCCAATGATAGCTGCAAGATGAAGTTCCCCGGGTCGAGCTTATGACCTTGAATAAACAAAGCACTACCAGGAGATAGCCTGGATTAGCAAAGGTTTTATTTCCCTTTTGAATAAAAGCAAGAACTGTCGGTGTTTTAGACCGGCAACCTACTAAGGGGAGTACCCGAAGTAGATGAATGTGGCCTCGCCGAGATCGATAACTCGAAGGAAGAGACACGTGGCACACAATTTAGACAGGTTCGGGCCGCGAGGTGCGTAATACCCTACGTCCTGTATGTTGCGTAGCTCGCCGAGATCGATAACTTGAAGGAAGAGACACGTGGCACACAATTTAGACAGGTTCGGGCCGCGAGGTGCGTAATACCCTATGTCCTGTATGCTGCGTAGCTCTGGATTGATTGGGTGTGATTACAAGATGGCGTGTAATCTGATGCGTATGAGAGAGGAGGGTCCCTGCCTTGCCTTATATAGTCCGGGAGGCAGGCTTACAAGTCGGTTTAGGGAGAGAGTACTAGTCGTCTACGTCTAGGAGTCCTCTACACAGTACATGGTATGTATAGCTTCCTATCCGAGTACTTCTCCACCGTGGTCCTTGCACCTCACGCCAACAGGTACCGTGCGACACAAGTCGGGTAGTCCCAGGGGCCCACCGAGTAGTCGGTCCTGGTACCCCCCGAGGTAGTGGGCTCAGGGAGGTCCATACGACAAGCCCCCGAGTACTTTGTGGTCGAGTAGGATAGCTTCGAGTAGTCTTGACGGCCTTAACGAGTAGTCCTCAAGCGTCCCCGAGTACTACAAGCCAAAAGTCCTTAAGAATATTTGAAGCATCCCGAGGCTGGAATGTACTCCAGCTGATATTTGAGCAATCCTGAAGTCTTCTCGAGTAGTCCCAAGCGTCCTCGAGTGCTGCTCTTGAAGGTCTTCAACAATACCCGTGTTATCTTGAAGCCGAAGCTGATATGGAAGTGCGATTGCAAAATTGCACTCCATATGGAGTAGCCCCCGAGCCTTAGGTTGAGTTGCAGACTCTGGCTGAGGGTCCATCTGAAGTTCTAACAAGATTATCCGCAAAATCCGGAGAAAAAACCGAAGGACACGTGGCACGGAGCCCCCGAGCCTTGAGTCGAGTACTTCCTCTCGAATTGAAGGGTCATCTTGTATGTAGAAGGTGTCCTGAGTTGCTCTGGAATCTTGTCGCTACCCAGGGAATTCAGTAGATGTAGCCGAGCCCCCGAGATGAGGCGCGTCGACTAGTAGAAGTTGAAGGGTCAGGCGTCGCCGCTGAGTCAGCCGTCTGGAGACTTATCCGTCCGGCCGTTGGACAAGTCGCCGTTGACTTATAAATAGAAGCCGAAACCCTTAGGGTTTTTCACCCCACGCACTTGTAGCCATTCCAAGCAGATCGTGCCTAGAAACCACCGCCATTGCGCACTGCCACCTCAGAGGAAAGTGTAGATCCAAGCGCGCCTCCGCCGAAAGCCACCGCCATAGCCCCCGAGCGAATGCGAGTGAAAACCCGGTGCACTTGGAGAATGAAGCCCTCACCGTCGAAGAGCTTGAAGGCCGCCGGTGGAAAGAAGAGGTCCCGCGAGGAAGGCGCCGGATCCGCTGCGGTGACATCGCCGCCGGTGTCTCCACCGCGGCCAAATCCCAACCAGGAGTGGAAGAAGTCCACAACGAAGACTGAAGATCTACTGGTGCTCCTCAACAGTGGGTTTCTGCAGGAGAAGGAAGTCGATATGTGGCATGCCGCTGCGGGAGATCCGTATCCCATGGAGAAGAACCCAGACGAGATCCCCATGTTCACGCGATTCGTGGAGCGAGGGTTGTCTCTCCTGACAAGCGATTTCTTCAAGGGGCTTTTGGAGTACTACGACATCGAGTACCTCAACCTCAACCCCAACGGTATCTTCCACACCTCCGTCTTCATTCACTTCTGTGAAGCCTTCTTGGGGATCAAACCCCACTGGGTACTTTTCTGGAAATTCTTCCGAGTGAAGCCCCAACCTAGTGCCAACAACCCCCGCGTAGTTGGAGGAGCCAGCATCCAGATGCGCGAGGATGCCATGGAGCAATACGTCGCGTAAAAGCTGATCGACTCCAACCAAGATTGGAAGTCCAAGTGGTTCTACATCACCAATCACCACCCGGAGCTACCGAAGCCGAGCGGGAAGCAGCTGAAGCACCGGCCCTGGTGGAACTCCGAGCCGACGATGCAGGAGGGTATCCAACTACCCGAGATGCTGGCGAAGATCAAGGCTTTGAGAGAAGCCGGGCTGAGGGCCGAGCATGTGGCCTTCAGCTTCATGAAGAGAAAGGTGCAGCCGCTAATGGCCCATGACACCTTGGGCTACCAGTACACCGGCGACGGCGACTCGTCACGGATGCCCGGTGGTGAGGTCCATGACGACGACATCATTGATAGACTGGGCAGGATCTTCAAGGACATGCCGACGTACATGCTGTGCCCCGTGCCCGAGTACTCCGCCACGCGTCCACCCAATGAGGTCAGTAGCCGTACTGAAGTCGGGTACTGATTATGTAGTAGTAGTCGTGCTCATCCAATGTGCTTCTTGCAGGATGACATAGTGAAGTTCGTCTCCGAGCCGGTGTCGCCTCCTCGACTTGTCGAGATCCCAGATGAGGGGAAGGGCAAGGCCAAGGAGCACCGCAAAGTCGGGGAAGGGGACGATACAGTAGTTGTTGAAGACACTTCGGAGGAAGATGATGAGGAGACGCTGCAGGAGCGCTTCCAGCTGCAGTCAAGATTCAGCCGCCCTGGGCTGCCCCACATCCCTCTCGTTCAGGATCCACCAACTAGCCTGGAGGCTAGTTTGCCAGCACCGCCAAGGAAGCCATGCAACGTGGCCCGCAAGCGCGTGGCCAAGAAACTTACGTTCACGGAGACCACATCTCAAGAGGTAAGCTTCCTTGAGTAGAGTAGTCGGGTACTTGTGTCTCGAAGCTGTGTATGCTGACGGTGAAACTCCGTTGCTTGCAGGAGATGCTGCCTTCCAACCCCGTAGAGCAGGGTGACGAATGCGACTGGGATACGGTGGGGGAGCCAGCTGGAGGCAGCCGCAGCCCAGCCCCCACCGTGGAAGAATTCGTGGCGCAACTGATGCGCCAGCCCCCAGTTGCTGAGGGGAGTACTGAACCAGCCGCTGCTGTCGCTGAGGAGCCGGCGACTACTGAAGCCCAAGAGGAGGCGCCTGCCGAGGCTGGACTGGTAGACATCGCCAGCATCCTCGGCGCCCCAACCGTGACGGTAGTCCGGTCGAGCCTGTGAGTGATGATCTTTCCCGAGTAGTACATTTGGTTTGGTAGTCGTACTGGGTTGACAACCAGTTGTGTATTCTGCAGGAAATCGACGGACTTGACCTGGGATGGGGATGAACCCAGCACAGCGGTGGCTGGAGAGGAGTCCGCGCCAGCCGCTGAGGAGTCTGCTCCCGCCCCTCAGGCAGAGTCCGAGGCGCCGGCCGTGGAGGCTGCATTGCCGAAGGCCAGCATCGTAGAAGGTGAGTGCACTGCACGAGTGCAAGTGTCCTCGAGGAGTAGCCGTAGCCGCCAAGGGTGACTGATCCCGTTGTCTTCTTGTTGACAGGTGCTGAAGCTGGGGGAAGCGCTATTCCCGAAGCGGTGCCTATTGAAGGCCAGGCGCCGGAGACTCAAGGAGCTGCCGGAGGAGCCCCCGAGCCGATGGAAGTAGCCAACGGAGAAGCCCCCGCGATGGCCGGAGGAGAACGCGACGACGTACTGCCAGAATCAACTCTGGAGGTAGTCGTCCATTCACCGGAGATCCAGGATGCAGAGCCAATCCGTTCAGCGCCAATGTCTGGAGCCGCCACGAGTAGTCGTGGTGGGATTGAGCTGTTGGCAGATGACCTTGTCGACCCGGCGGCTGTAGCTCGCCACTTGGAGGCGATGCGCCAGGCCGAACAATGGATGAAGGTGAGTTGTCAACGCCCTTGAGTAGTTGATCTGTTGTTGATTCTGAGTACCCAGTTGACATCTGTTGTCTGCTGCAGCACGTCGCGGAGAGATCCCGCCAGAAGTCTGGCATGCTCCAGGGGTACGGTGACACAATGCTCCGGGCAGAGGCCTTGGAAGAACAACTTGTGAAGGCCCGGAAGCACTCCGCCATGCTCCAATCAAAGCTGGACGGCGCCTTCGCCCAATACCACAATGAAGTCCAGGATATGCAGGCGAAGAGCGACGAGCTTGTGCGAAAGAACAAGTCGCTCCGCAACAAGAATAAAGGTACGTGTTGTCTTGTCGAGTACCTATTGGGAGTACCTTGTAGTAGTCTGACCAGCCTTGCTTGTTGATTGCAGAGCTTGAGACTCGTGTCGAGCAGCTGAGAGCTTCCGAAGTCGACATGAAGAACCTCTTCTACTGAGAGAAGGAAGCCCACGAGGTACTTAAATATGACTACAAGTAGTTGGCTTACGAGTGCGATAAGCACATGGAGCTGCGCATTGCCTCAGATCGTGACCTCGTCAACTGCTACAAATCTTTGAAGAAGCTGAACGAGGATTGCGAGAAGCTGCGGGCCCAGATGAAGGAACTCGAGGAGGCCGCACTTCCCATCGCGAGGCTACTGGTGCCTCACCCGGGCGGACCAAAGATAGCTCCGTTGGTGGACCGGCTGAGAGAAGCACCCAGCCGTCTGGCGACGTACGTCAAGCACTTGGCGAAGTCGATCCCCAACCAGATCCTGGCACATATGAAGTCGTACTTCCCAAAGGCTCCAGTTGACGTAGTCACCGGTGGACTAGCCGCCAACTGCACAGACGAGCAGTACGCAGAGCTGCTGGAGCAGATGGTGCCGATTGCTGAACAAGTCGCCGAGAAGCTCAACCTCCAGTAGTCCTGTAGGGTTAGCTCGTAGCAGTAGTTGTAGATAAACAAAGTTGTAATGAACTTGTTTAAGTATGAATGAGAAAAACTTCCATAAATGAGTACTCGTTGTCGCGATATGTGTATGCGGAGTCCCGTCATGGAGTTGTCACGAGTAGTCATACTCGCCAGTAGGCCCGTTGAGGGAAAGAGGCGGTAAATCAGTTGATAGATAATCAAACTTTATTACTGGGAGAAGTACACCTGGATGGCCAGGGCCGTTGTTACAAGAGTAGTCGCCTGGACCCGGAGGCCGCCTACGGCTGAGTGGTGCTAGGGCTCTTGGCCGCTTACAACTGGAGATCCGTTAGTAGCCGTATAGGCTGGATCTAGGAGTACATGGTCTCTCAGTATACCGCTGCTGGAGTCCTTTGTTGCTCGGAGCAGCCCAAGATCTGTTAGTAGCCGTTAACACTGGACCTTGGTGTAGAGTAGTCCGGAGACTGGTGCCTGGACCCGGAGGCCGCTTACGGCGAAAGGGTCTTTGAGTATCGTGTAGACTTGAGCCCCCAGGGTAGTCGGTAGAATAGGCGTAGAATCGACAGAGCTGGTCGATATTCCACGAGTTGTTGACATCTTCGCCTTCGAGCGTCTGGAGGCGGTAGGAGCCCGGTCCGGTCACCTTTGCAACTGTGAAGGGACCTTCCCAGGGCGAGCTGAGCTTGTGTAGTCCTTCCGTGTTCTGGATGCGACGGAGGACAAGATCACCAACGTTGAAGGAGCGTTCATTGACGTTGCGATCGTGGTAGCGTCGGGCGGCACAGCGAGCTTCTTCGAGTCCATCGATGTCAACTCGTCTGCTGTCTTCAGATATGCCTTCGTTATATTGCTCCACTGCCGGTGAGTCCTGTTAACACCAAAAATTGGTACAGGAGAGAGGCTGATTTGTGGGCCTAACTTGGTAACAAATCCCGTTCAGCGGGGAAGATTTCTTCAGAAGATTCGGCAGAGATGCTTGCGGCCGGCAGTTTGTTTCCGTTCGGCAAAGGGACTGTTCGCGCTGATTTCGCGGGATCGCGTGGTGACGTGGCTCGAACGGAAGGGACGAATGGATGGATAAGCATTCGCACTTGGGCATTAAATTAGGTATCAAATATTGTGCTCGTAGTCCACCAGGAGTCATGTTAAGACAGGGTATAAATATGATCCCAGGATGTATGTAATTGTAATCGAACATTCTCATCACAAACCGGCTTTACGCCAAACTTTAGAGTCCTCTAGTCGTGTCATCGAGTTCTTCGAGAGGGTTCATCGATCCGTCGACCTCCGTAAGTACCGGAAACCTTGTATCATGTCTAGTATCATGCGGTGAATTTAGATTGTGATGCAAGTAGTCTTGTTACCATGCTTAGTATCATGCGGTGGATTTAAGCTTGGTTCAAGAGGGTTTCTTGTTAGATCATGAGTCATGCGGTAGGCTAAGATCTAGCTTGGAGCTAGTTATCAGCTCTATTAGATTTGTCAAGATCTAATAGATTCATTAAGTTACCACGTGTTGCTTTGAGTTTTTACTTCATGTTTAAATTCATGTAACACTCTTTTGCCCAATTTAGATTGGTTCGAATCGGCTCTATCTAGTTCGGTGATTCTTATGTAACATGCTCACATCTTTGCCTCAATAAGGCACGTGGATCACGTGTTCTCCAATATCCGAAATTGAATCAATCTAAGTTGTCACGTGTTGTGGGTTCAAGCTTGTTAATCTTGTGTAAACCTTGACAGAACTGGGTATCATGCGGTAGATGCAGGTTTTTGGGTTGTTTTAGAGCTAATCATCGGGTGGATTACATTTCGATTCAATATGATAGGTTTATCATCTTTAGCAATGCTTGTTCCTTCTCCACGGATCCCGATTCGGCTGTACAGCCGTATTCGGTTATGCTTTCATGAGTAAAACATGCTTATAAGTTATGTTTTCAATAACATATGCTTTTAGCTTTCCATATTTAGATTGTATCATGCGGTGGATTAACTTATTTGAATTCATGCTTGACGGGTTTCAAAGTACCTAGACATGCGGTAGACTAGTGCTTTGGGCCTATGCATGCTTGTTCATTACATATTTGTAATCATGCTTTTACTTCATTTACTTTTACTGTTGTTTATCCTTGAAGATCGGTCATGATCTTGTGCACGGGCAACGTTATTTGGACAAAGACCGATCTTTCGTCACGTTTACGTCATCTATTCGGCTATGTTCTGTTTTATGCTTTAAAGCTCCCGAATGGTTTCCAATCTGTTGACAGATAGCTTCTCATAGCTATATGTCACTTTACATGGCTTTTAGCCGCAAATATGGAACTGTCTGGTACCACCCGGCAAGTTCTAAGCTTTGGCATCTAACTGCGTTACCCTTTGTTAATTTCAGGAAAAATTGACTGGCACGCTTTGGAATCAGCTTGTGTGTTAAGCCAGCTTGTTCGGCTTGCTGTGTGCTTGGCGCGGGGTGCGGATTTTGCGTCAACACACTTTTTGGCACGCCTGGTGGGACCCTTTAGTTGAATCAAGATGCCTGAAATCGGCGATGTTATGGACGTCACCATTGATGACTTATCTCCAGAACAACAAGCGCAGCTGAAGGACGCCATTGACCAATTCCAGATGAAGTGCTTGATGTCGTTCGGCAAGAACAGAAGTGGCGTCCCGTAACTTAAATCTGAAATGCCCAGAGTCCTGTTGCCAGGGGAGCCTGACACCACCTCTTTTCAAGAGAAAGAAGAGGCTCTGAACGCTTTTCGGGAGACTGCAGAAGCTGTGATAGGAAAGCATCATACGGCTTTCTTGAGCATGTTCAAGCAGATGATGGTTGGCGTGTTCGGCCCAAGCATGGAAAAGGTGTTCACTCGAGTATCCCCTCACGCATATTCTACAGAGGTTGGAGAGACCAGTTCTGCTCAACCACCTCGAGATACGGGAGCTCAACCGCCACTGCAGAGCCAGCCGATCTCGCCTCCTCCACAAAGCCTTGGGAGTCAACCGGTCCAACCTCCTATACAAAACATGGGGAGTTAGCTAGTCCAGCCGCCTCTACAAAACAATAGAGGTCAACCCGTTCAACAGCCGACCCATATCAGCCTACATATGGGGACCTGGCGTTCGGTTCGTCTGGAGTGCCGCCCAATTCCACTTACAAGATAGCTCCAGCCAGTAACAGGTTGCAGAAAAACATGTATGGCGGGGGATATCATGAGGTCATGGATTATGGTGCTATAGATGCTCTCCCAAATCCTGGGTACGGTACAGCTACAGGAATACAAGACGATGATATTCTGGTTCAGAAAATGGCCGATCTGATGCAAAATCAATTCGACCTTAAACCTAAAATGCAAGGACCAGCTTATACGCCTCCCTTCTCAGAGTGGTACTACAGGGTGATCTTGCCACCAAGGGTGAAGCCTCCTACAGAGTTTACAAAGTTCTCTGGGCAGGACGATACAAGCACTGTAGAGCATATTGCTCGATATTTAATGTAGCTTGGAGAAGCTTCAGCTGATGAGGCGTTCGGGTTAGATATTTCCCTCTGTCATTAACGGGCTCAGCATTCCAATGGTTTACTTCTTTGCCTCCTCAGTCAGTTGGCACATGGAGGGATCTAGAACAAAAGTTCCATGCCCATTACTTTAGTGGTAGCACAGAGAAGAAGCTGATTGATCTGGCTACCTTGAAACAGAGGCACAATGAGACGCCTCTGGAATTCCTCAGAAGATTCAGGGAGGTCAAGGGCATGTGCTTCTCTTTGACTCTGCTGGACGATCAGCTGGCTGACATGGCTGTTGCAGGGATGTTGCCAGCTATTCGGGAGAAGTTGTTTGGCATGGAATTTGACAACCTTGGTCAGTTGTCTCAGAAGCTATCATTGATGAGTAATCAGGCTTACGGGTTCAAGAAGGATACCAGATTTGCCAAGCATCATGACATAGCTGACATCTACAACCAGTTCCTCGAAAAGGCTGATCAAATGGAAGGATTTGATGATGACGAGGAAGTGGCCGCTGCTGAAATTATGTGGGGCAAGGAGCCTTTGATTGTGAACCCGCGGTGGATCAAACAAACCAAGGGCACGTATGACTTCGATGTCACCAAAGCTGACAAGCTCTTTGAATTCTTGGTGAAGGAAGGCCGAATCAAGTTGCCTGAAGGGCATTCTATGCTTCGGCCCGATGGAGTTAAAGAGAAACATTATTGGGCATTTGAAATTTGATAACAAGATGAAACTGGATGGTCACCCTTTCTGAAGGACCGATACGGCGAACCAGAGAGGGGGGGAGTGAATGGGAGCCGATAAAAATTCTTCTCGAAGGAGATGAAAACTCCAACAAGACGAACGCGGCTTCCAACACACGTCTCCGACTCACTACCAAGGTTGGTCAAGCCCACGTAGCCACTGGAGTGCCACTGGACCTAGGAACCAACACGCAACCTTCCGACCCGAGAAACGCGGCGGAAAAACCAAACCTCGAGTCTACGGACCCACACCGGTCGGACCGGTGAGCACCACCGGTCGAGCCGGTCCCCCGCAGTGAAACCGAACAACTTCCACTAAGTGGCTCTACACCGGTCGGACCGGTGAGACACACGGTCACACCGATGGCGACACGAAAGCCCCCAAGACACCAAACAGGCCAACCGACCACCAAACGGACCCAAACTCGAAACAGCAGCACCACGGGACAACAACGAACACACCAAGACGCTCACCCGAGCAAAAACCCACAAGGGCTCGCACCGGTCAGACCGGTCAAGAGCACCGGTCAGACACCGCCTGGGCAGCTCGGGATGAACAGCACCCGCGGGTCAACTCCCCCAAATCCAAATCTCGATCTCCCGAATCGCTCCACGGACTTGAACAAGACTTTGGGGATATCAGGAACACCTCATGAGGAGTCCATAGCCAAGTTTAATCCCACCAAATCTCGTCCAAAAATGAGGAATCGAAGAAATCCCGCCGAAAGCACTTCCAACCCAAGAACTCAAGAAAACCCCAAAATCGAGCACTTTTACTCACGGATTTGGGAGGGGAATCACAGCCCAAAGAACCACGAAGGGTTCCCAAAAATTTCCCCCATCAAATCCCCATGAGAAAAGCCCCGAAAACACCCCAAAGAAATCACGAAGAGAGGGCTCCGAAAATCACCACCAAGAACAACCGGGGAAAACACATCCAAACCTTGAGGAACCACGCCGAATCATCTATACATGAAACAAAGGTTCGTACAAGGTCTAGCAAGCCGCCCGATCATCCATCCCTCTCTACAAGATCTCTCCGTGAAGCTCTCTTGCTAGTCCTAAGAAACACCTAGAGAAAATAGGTGGAAAATAGGAAAACTAATGAGCTAGGGTTCCAAGAGTTGGCTGCCATCCTCTCACCTCTTGGGTTATATGGAGGCAACCGAATGTCTAAAATGCCCTTCTCTACTAACTAGGGATACTAGCCCCTCAAGGGCGGATTTGGAATCCTTGATGTCTTCACCATCGGACGGATGCCCGGCGACCGCACCCTGCGTAGCCTCGACGCAAGCCATGCGATCCCCACGCGTGTCCTCCGCTTCGAAGATTCCGGACTGCGTCGTCGCACACCGGTCAGACCGTGCTCCTCACCGGCGGGACCGGTCCCCACCGGTCAGACCGGTCAGACCCACCGGTCAGACCGGTCTGGTGCTGCTGCACCTCCGTCTTCGGTTCTCCGGTCTTGGCTTTGTGGATCAACCAAGGAACCCAGTGGTTTTCTGGTGAACCACCGGAAACCCCGCGAACTCGGTGTAGCCTCCGCCAATCTCCACTAATGACTCGGCTCCCACGTAGTCCCGGCTCGACTTTGGTTTTGAGGCTCAACCAAGAAACCGTCCACGACTTCATCTTCTTGTTCATGCCACCATGCGGCCCGCACTTGACCCCCGCCGGCCACCGGGTCCCTCGAACAAAGCCTACTTGTCTTCTCCACACCCGGAGGCCTCACCGCGACGACCTTTCGCGCTTGTTCTTCCCACCGCACCAACACCCGGTCAAGCCGCAACCCGCACCCTGCAATACTTAGCCAAGAATCGGTCCACACAACGTTGTCAATCACTCATCACACAAGGAAGCGACCATCCACCGGTCCTCGAACCACACATGGTCCTCAATCTCCCCCTTGATGAGTGCATTGACAACACCCACACGAAAGTAACAAGAGAGAAAAGAAAAAGAAAAGAAACGAACAAAAAGAAACTCCAACAAGCGATCGAAAGCCAAACAAAGGCAAAGAGCAAGATCACTTGAAGGAAACAAGTCTCGGACCCCTTAGGCAAGGGCAACGGCTCGACACATCCGAGACAAAGCAAAGCTCAAGCAAAGAGCGCAAACCACCAAAACAAAGCTCGAAAAACCACAAAGAGCTCCCCCTGCACACATGCAAACTCCCCCTGAACCAATGCAACTCCCCCTGGACGAATGCATGCAAGAAACCACATGAAACAGGGCAGCTGCAGCAACTTCGGCCTCTCACACCGGTCGGACCGGTCATCACCACCGGTCGGACCGGTGCCCACATATGTACGAGACCGAAGCACTCACACCGGTCAGACCGGTGCTCATCACCGGTCAGATCGGTGTACAACAGAGCCCAGAAATGGCTCGAAACCACCTGAAAACCTTCTAAACGCGTCCAACAAGCCATTTCAAGCTCAAACTTCTCCCCCTTGTTGGCAATGCATGAATCAAGCCAAAAATGCAAAACTTTCAACCTAGAGCTTCTCAAATAGACAAAATTCAACACAGAATAACACATGTCCAAATGAGCAAGTTAGATACTCTACGGCTTCGTATCGATCTCAACTACATGATCACCAAGTTTCACAACCATTGGACGAAGCTAAGATGGATTTTGGCAATTTTGCGAAAAACTTGCCTCTCATGAGCAAAGTCCTAAACATGATCAAAGCATATCAAAATGGCAAAGCCACACAAACTTCATGCTAGGACAGCCATTCTAATCATAAGACCATCACAAACACCCACAAGCACCTCATGTCATGTCAAAGCCACCGAGCCATGTGCCTACTTCTATTTATGAGACTTCTCATTGGTAGGCATCATGCAACGGTTTAGCACCCAAAGCAAATTTAATTCAGCACAAATGACATGGGAGCATATTTTCCAAGCATTTTTCATTTCTTTTTCAGATTTGTAAATGGTACATGAAATGTCTTTGCGACAAAAAGGAACTTATGCTCCTCCACAAGATAAATCAAGAGGGCTAAACATTCATGATGACAAATGAGCCGTTGGCCCCATATGATCAATAAACTAGCTATCCAACCACAAATTTAGCATAGCAAGGCCACACAAACATGTCAAGAGCATGTAAAGGCATTTACACATGAGAGAGCATACATGTGACATTTTTCAAAAGCATAGCTATTAACCATGGATTATTCATCAAGATCATCAAGAGCTAAGCCAAACTAACCATAGCATACCAAACAAGCTCACAAAGACATATATCTCATTCCATGGTGAACAATGTATATGAGAGAAGCTTTTCCTAACCAATGCATATGATACAAAATGCATGCAATCTAAGATACAAGGATGCCTATACATCATGTTACATATGCCATGCCAAATGCAAGAAATGCACAAAGGAAAGCTATACATATGCTACAAACCGGCTCCTCGAGGGGAGGCAAAACGGGCTCGACACCACCGGCAAAAGAGAGCTCCCACACACCCAACTCAAGAAATCAAACACACACCAAGTTCCCCCCGCAAACGAGTGAAAGTTGCTTGATCTAGGGGTTTGGTGAAAATATCGGCTAGTTGGTCATGTGTGGGTACATGGATCAAGGCTATCTTTCCTTTCTCAACGTTGTCTCTCAGAAAATGATACCTCACTTCTATGTGCTTGGTTTTGGAATGAAGCACTGGGTTCTTTGCAACGCTTATGGCACTGGTGCTATCACATTGAAGTGGGACATGGGTATACTCCTCACCAAAGTCACTCATGGTGTAGGTGATCCAAAGGAGCTGAGAGCAACAACTAGCAGCGGCAACATACTCGGCCTCGGTCGTGGATTGAGCAACACTCGACTGCTTGCGGGAAGACCAAGACACCAAAGAAGAACCCAAAAACTGGCAAGTCCCAGAAGTGGACTTCCTATCCAACCGACACCCGGCAAAATCCGCGTCTGAAAAACCATGAAGCGCCAAAGAAGAGGACGCGGAGTACCAAAGGCCGAAGTTGGGAGTGTGACGCAAGTACCTGAAAATTCTCTTCACCGCTTGCCGATGCGAAGTCCTCGGAGACGCTTGAAAACGAGCGCACGGAACACACCGAGAAGCGTATGTCCCGCCTCGTCGCCGTCAAGTAGAGGAGTGACCCGATCATGCTCCGGTACTCCTTCGGTCCACGTGTTCACCTTCCTCGTCCGCATCAAGAGCCGTAGTCGTACTCATCGGCGTCGTCATAGCCTTGGAGTCCTCCATCTTGAACTTCCTCACAATGTCCTTGGTGTACTTAGCCCGGTGCACAAATGTTCCTTCCTTTGATTGCTTGATTTGTAGCCCGAGGAAGAAGCGCAACTTGCCCATCATGCTCATCTCAAACTCCCTGCTCATATCATCCGCAAACCTCGCAACAAGAGAGTTAGACGAGCCACCAAAGACAATATCATCCACGTACACCCGCACAATCGGGATATCTCTGCCCCCGCCTCGGCAAAAACAAGGTCTCGATCGACCTTCCCCATCTCAAAACCTCTCTCAAACAAGAACCCCCTCAACCTGCCATACCAAGCTCTAGGCGCCTGCTTCAACCCATACAGCGCCTTCCTCAACTTGTACACCCGGTGGGGGTACTTCTCACTCTCGAACCCCGGAGGCTGCCTCACATACACTTCTTCCTCCAACACTCCATTCAGAAAAGCACCCTTCACATCCATTTGGTGCAACTTGAACCCTTTAGCCACGGAAAAGGCTAGAAGGATCCTAATCGCCTCCAAACGGGCTACGGGAGCAAAGGTCTCCTCGTAGTCGATCCCCTCCTTCTGACTGAACCCTTGAGCAACAAGTCTCGACTTGTTCCTCACAACCTCACCCTTCTCTCCCTCTTTGTTTTTCCACACCCACTTTGTACCAATCGGCTTACACCCTGGGGGAGGGTCAACCAACTCCCACACCTGATTCCTCTCAAAGTTCTCCAACTCTTCATGCATCGAGTTAACCCAATTGTGATCAGATAGTGCGTGTCCAATGTCTTTGGGCTCAAAAGAAGCAACAAACGCAGCATGAGCGAAGTGGGAATTGTTTCGAACCTTCGACCGTGTAGTGCGTTCATTCATGTCGCCGATGATCCTCGAAGCTGGGTGATCCACTTGAACTCGCCGGGGAGGTTCTCGCCTCGAAGCTACCTCCCCCTCAACATCAGCTTCTCCTCGTTCTTGATTTGTCGTCGTAGGTGTAGCAGAGGGTCCATCCATCATCGTAGTCGAAGTAGTGGGTACATGTTCGGCGGGGGCACCGCACCACCATCCTCATCATCACCATGTTCATGCTCCTCCTCCTGAAAGACCTCCTCGCCAAGCTCATCATCACCTGCACACTCAAAGACAAGCTGACTACGTGGCTCTGTCTCGTCGAAGGTTACCTCGCAAGTCTCCACGATTTGGTTAGTTTCAAGATTGAGCACACGATATGCTCTAGAATGAGATGCATAACCAAAGAAATGCCATCGACAGACCTAGCCTCAAACTTATCCAACTTCCTGACTTTCTTCAGAATGAAACACTTGCAACCAAAGACATGAAAGTGACTCACCTTGGGTGTGCGACCATGCATCAACTCATAGCATGTCTTCTTCTTGTGCACTCTGAGGTATATCCTGTTCGACACATAGCATGCGGTATTCACCGCCTCAGCCCAATACCTCCTCGGAGTCCTATGCTCATCAAGCATCGTCCGAGCCATCTCGCACAAGGTCCTGTTCTTCCTTTCCACAACACCATTCTGGGGAGGCATATACGGACTCGAAAACTGGTGCTCAAGACCCAAGTCATGGCAAACGGTTTCAAAACAAGAGTTCCTGAATTCCGTGCCATTATCACTACGGATAGCTCGTATGGCATCTCCGTGCCTCTCGTTCCTCAACCTCAAGACTAGATCTCGAACAAAACCAAACGTCTCCCCCTTATCCTCGAGAAAGAACACCCACGCATACCGAGAATAGTCGTCCACCACAACAAGGACATACCACTTCCCACCCGCAGATCGCACACGAGCTGGGCCAACAAGGTCCATATGGAGCAGCTCGCATGGACGCTCAGTCATCACATCGGTGAGAGGCGGGTGAGAAGAGGCCACCATCTTGGCATGCCTACACAGAGCACAAACCAACTCTTTCTCAAGCCTCGGCCCGTGGCAATCCTCGGACCAAATTGAGTTTACTCAAGCGTGACAAAAGGTCAAAGCTCAAGTGACCCAACTTCCTATGCCACTTCCACAACTCACTCGAAGAACCAGCCAAGAAACAACGCTCCACACCCGAAGACTGAGAAAAATCAGCACGAAACACCTGACCCTCGGGAACGACCATACAGACAAGGTCCCCTCGAGAGTCCACAATCCGAGAACCACCGGCCGAAACAACACCTCAAAGCCCTCATCCAACAACCGGGACACGAAAGCAAATTGTACCCCGCCGATTGAACAAGAGCAACACGCCTCGAGTGATCTTGTCACTCACTTTTATCTCACCTTCTGAAAGCACACGCCCACGCCCATTGTCCCCAAAGGTGATGTACCTCTTCGTTACCACCGGGACGAGACTTGAGAACCACCCCCTGTCTCCGGTCATATGCCTCGAGCAACCGGAGTCAATCAACCAAATGTTCTTCAAGTCTCCCACCTGAAATTCAAAAATAGGCATGTGAGCGAACAAACGACTCAACACTGGGGTTAGTACCAAAGGAGGAAAACCAGTGCCGAGCCATTTGCTCGAAAGTGGGGTTAGCACCAACCAAAGCATCTCTCCTACCAAAGCTACCTCCACGAACACCACCACGGTAACCACCCTGAGGGAACCACCCCTCTCGCCCGGAGGAGGACCAAAACCACGCAAGAAAGCCCGTGGAACGTCCTTCCTCTCCAACTCAACGCCACGACTCCTCCAATCCCCGTATTGAGCACGAGGAGGAGAACGCCTAGCAACCGACCACCCGCACCCTTTCCGGCCCAACCACCGAACCACGACCACCGAAACAACCCTCGCACCGTACGAGCTCGAAACCCGAATGCCTCTGTCCGTCAGCCCGCACCGGTCGGCCAGGTGCTCCACACCGGTCCGACCGGTGTGACTCGGCGCAACACCACCCGCGGCCTTCTTCTCTCCCCAAGCCGGCTGTCCTCACAATCGCCTTGCCCCCGGGCATCCGCATACGAGGCTCAAGTACACCATCGGAAGGGTGGTACTTGTCCTTGTTAGCCCACTCCTTCTCCATTCTCTCCTCTCGCTTCCTCTTGAAGCAAAACTCCTCCTTATGGCCATCTCTCCCACAATAGCCACAATGGAACCTCACAAGCTTAGGCTTAGGCTTGGGATGTGGCTGCTCACTCGGTTTCTCTCCACTCAAACCCTCCACCGGTTTCTCACCACTAGCCTTCTCACTCTCCTTCCCAAAGAACACTTTCCCCGAAGTGCTCACAAACTTGATAGGTTTTTGTAGATCATTTGTGGGTGTAGGAAACACGGGTGGAGCTGGGGTTGTGTCTAGTCGGTTCCTTAGATGGTTAGGTTTTGGTGGGAAATCATTCTTGTGGTGGGTTTTTGGTGGCTCCGGGATATTCTCTCCACTTCCCTCACCAACCTTGTTTGCCCCAAGCCCCTCACCATCTTGCCTCTTGAAGGCCTCGATCATCATCCTCAACTGAGGCTCATGACCGGACAACCAACCCATCAACTTCCTCAAATCATCATTCTCATCCTGCAAACGATCAACATAATGTGCAAGCTCCAAATTTTTCAAAGCATGCATTTCACAGGTAGAGCAAGATGTAGGCATGGGTTCCTTCAATTTAGCCTCGAGCGAACTAGTGTAAGCATGCATCTCATCAATCTTAGCATGCAAAACGGGGCAAGAAGTGCAAGCACCTAGCAAAGCGAGTCTAGACTTAAGCTCGGCCACTTCAACCCTAAGCACATCTAGTTCATCACACTTGGAGGCATGCTTCTCCTTAAACAAAGCAAGATCGGCAAGGAATATGGAGCAATCAACACAATCATTCTCATCGAAACAACGGGGCTAGCCTTAAGCGAATCAATCTCAAGCTTGCTATCAAGCACCCGTGTCTCTAGCTCGGCCACTCTAGTCCTAGCATCCTCGAGTGAAGCCCTAAGCTCTTTCCTCATTTTCTTGGCCTCTCTAAGCATGTCATCACGGTTATCAAGCAAAGAGCCAAGCCTCTCATTCTCCTGGCGCAAGAAGGGAAGTTCATCACGCACCTCGTCGTCGGACTCAGAGTCCGAGTCGCTCTGTGTGCTCTTCTTGCTGCCGGAGCTCAACGCCATGGTGCAGAAGCCATCTCTTGCGAAGCAGCTCAGCCCGCTCAGGTTCTTGGACGACTTCTTGTTCTTGCGGCAATCTCCCTCGTCTTCGCTGCTGCTCGAGCTCGAGGTGGAGTACGCGGAACTGGAGTCGACGTCGCTCGCTCCAACCATCGCTCGGGCCTTGCCTCGGCCCTCCTTCTTCCTCGATCGTCGCTCATCCTTGTACTTGTTCTTGTGCTTGCTCTTGTGGTCGCGCCATGAACGATACTTGCCATCGTTCATCCTCGGCTTGTGCTTGTAGCTGTCCTTGTTCTCGGCCTTCTCCGGGCAGTCGGCGACGAAGTGTCCCGGCTTGCCGCACTGGAAGCAAGTCCTCATGTTCCTCCTCATGTTCACGCGGTTCTCGTGCAGCCTCTCGAACCGCCTCGTCAACAGCGCCATCTCGTCCTCTCCAAGCACGTCGAACTCCTCATCTGGCATAGACATCAAAGAGGACAAAGAGAACATCCTGGTGGATGGGTTAGTGTTAGCCTTTCCTTTCGAACCACCAACGAGCGCAAGACTATGAGAGTCAGTCGGGCCCTCGATCTTGGCTGTCATGCCCCTATCCACCTCAGCCGACTTGTGCTTCGAGAACAGCTCGTTCACCGTCAGAGTGTCATACTTCTCCGACTCCACAATGGCCTCGAACTTTCCGCCCCAAATCGTACGATCCAAAGAGTGTAAGAGCTTGACCGCTCTATCATGATCATCGTACGGGAGCACGTCCACATTGGCCCTCATGTTGTTCACAACCACCGTGAACCTCTGAAACAAGGCATCGATGGACTCACCGGGGAGATGAGTGAAGTTCTCGTACTCTCTCCGGTAAGTCGCATACATCCGTGCCTGAACCTGGGCGTTCCCAACATGAGCGTCCTTCAACACCGCCCAAATCCTACAAGCCAAGTGCTCGGTGTGCAACCGATCGAACTCAGGCTGACACAAAGCACGAAAAAAGTAGTCAACCGCCTTATTGTTGGCGTCGAAGCTGTCCCTCAATCCTGGAGTGAGGAAATCAACCGGCTGGACATAGCCTGTGTCCACCGTGACATCCCAAAGGATCTGACCCTTTCTGCGGAGAAACGCACCCATCCGCTTGCTCCACATCTGGTAGTTCTTGCCATCGAAGTGTGGAGGACCCGAACCCCGTTCCTGGTACGCCATCCTTGGATCTTAGACGGTTAGAGTCAACAAAGACCCGAACTAGCTCGATACCACTTGAAGGACCGATACGGCGAACCGGAGAGGGGGGGGGAGTGAATGGGAGCCGATAAAAATTCTTCTCGAAGGAGATGAAAACTCCAACAAGACGAACGCGGCTTCCAACACACGTCTCCGACTCACTACCAAGGTTGGTCAAGCCCACGTAGCCACCGGAGTGCCACCGGACCTAGGAACCAACACGCAACCTTCCGACCCGAGAAACGCGGCGGAAAAACCAAACCTCGAGTCTACGGACCCACACCGGTCGGACCGGTGAGCACCACCGGTCGGACCGGTCCCTGCAGTGAAACCGAGCAACTTCCACTAAGTGGCTCTACACCGGTCGGGACCGGTGAGACACACCGGTCGGACCGATGGCGACACGAAAGCCCCCAAGACACCAAACAGGCCAACCGACCACCAAACGGACCCAAACTCGAAACGGCAGCACCACGGGACAACAACGAACACACCAAGACGTTCACCCGAGCAAAAACCCACAAGGGCTCGCACCGGTCGGGATCGGTCAAGAGCACCGGTCGGACCGGTGTAGTAGCACGGGGCGGCTCGGGATGAACAAGCCCGCGGGTCAACTCCCCCAAATCCAAATCTCGATCTCCCGAATCGCTCCACGGACTTGAACAAGACTTTGGGGATATCGGGAACACCTCATGAGGAGTCCATAGCCAAGTTTAATCCCACCAAATCTCGTCCAAAAAGGAGGAATCGAAGAAATCCCGCCGAAAGCACTTCCAACCCAAGAACTCAAGAAAACCCCAAAATCGAGCACTTTTACTCACGGATTTGGGAGGGGAATCACAGCCCAAAGAACCACGAAGGGTTCCCACAAATTTCCCCCATCAAATCCCCAAGAGAAAAGCCCCGAAAACACCCCAAAGAAATCACGAAGAGAGGGCTCCGAAAATCACCACCAAGAACAACCGGGGAAAACACATCCAAACCTTGAGGAACCACGCCGAATCATCTATACATGAAACAAAGGTTCGTACAAGGTCTAGCAAGCCGCCCGATCATCCATCCCTCTCTACAAGATCTCTCCGTGAAGCTCTCTTGCTAGTCCTAAGAAACACCTAGAGAAAATAGGTGGAAAATAGGAAAACTAATGAGCTAGGGTTCCAAGAGTTGGCTGCCATCCTCTCACCTCTTGGGTTATATGGAGGCAACCGAATGTCTAAAATGCCCTTCTCTACTAACTAGGGATACAAGCCCCTCAAGGGCGGATTTGGAATTCTTGATGTCTTCACCATCGGACGGATGCCCGGCGACCGCACCCTGCGTAGCCTCGACGCAAGCCATGCGATCCCGACACGTGTCCTCCGCTTCGAAGATTCGGACTGCGTCGTCGCACACCGGTCAGACCGGTGCTCCTCACCGGTCGAGCCGGTCCCCACCCGGGTCGGACCGGTGCGGTGCCGCCGCACCTCCGTCTTCGGTTCTCCGGTCTTGGCTTTGTGGATCAACCAAGGAACCCGGTGGTTTTACGGTGAACCACCGGAAACCCCGCGAACTCGGTGTAGCCTCCGCCAATCTCCACTCATGACTCGGCTCCCACGTAGTCCCGGCTCGACCTTGGTTTTGAGGCTCAACCAAGAAACCGTCCACGACTTCATCTTCTTGTTCATGCCACCATGCGGCCCGCACTTGACCCCACTGGCCACCGGGTCCCTCGAACGAAGCCTACTTGTCTTCTCCACACCTGGAGGCCTCACCGGCGACGACCTTTCGCGCTTTTTCTTCACCTGCACCAACACGAGTCAAGCCGCAACCTGCACCTGCAATACTTAGCCAAGAATCAGTCCACACAACGTTGTCAATCACTCATCACACAAGGAAGCGACCATCCACCGGTACTCGAACCACACATGGTCCTCACTTTCCCTCAAAACATGGTTGGCTTTTCTGTCAACATGGTAACTGCCGAACAGAAGGGAGAAGTGAAGGTCCTGATGTCAGCTAGAGCAAAACAGGATGGATCAGTGGATCCCACACGACAAGTGACCGTGGAGCAAGTTCACAGGGAAGCTCCTCGCATCCTCAAGAGCCAGGTTGAAGTTGGGGAATCATCCAGGTCCAAGCCCAGGGTTACCACGCGCATTCTTTTCAACAAATGGCAGCGTCAGCAGGAAAAGGAACGCTACCAGAAGCAAAAATATGAAGAGGAGAGGCGCAGGTTTGAAGAAGAGGCGCGCAGGAAAGAACTAGAAGAGTACACGCGGGAGCAAGAGCGTGCACACTGGGGATGCGCATTCTTTAGACACTGCTGGAACGAAGGCTTGAAGCTCCCCACATTGAAGAATTGCCTAGAGTGTAGTGATAAGTACTCTGAATATAGGCAGGAAACTGTCAATCGCCGATCCGTCCATGAGAGAATTGGAAGGATGCATCCTAATGACGGTCGGCATTTAAAAATAAATGAGGTCATTGATCACCCAAGGAAAAGGCAAGCTGACCAAAGATGGGCTGATCAAGAAGAAGAGGAACACGAGTACATCTGGCAAGAAGGACAGTGGTGCCCGCCTGGCTTAAGAAAAAGCCAAAAGAGAAGGGTTCAACGCTTGAGGAACCGGGAATTGAAGCAGGTGGGAATCCAGAGAAAGCAAGTGTGGCGCCCAAAAGACAAGCCTGAAGGATCGGGTCGTTCGGCTCCAGCGTGCATGGTATACTTTTTGCCGAATGAGTTCATGGCTCTCGCTAACCAAGTTGTGCAGGAGGAAATGTCCCTAAATATCAGTGAAGATAGACAGCTTGGGGGATTAGTGGCGCAGCTGGTATTGGCTAAGCAGGCCACCTTTGACAAACCGGCCAAGAATCGACACATGAGGCCGTTGTATTTGAAGGGATACGTCAATGGCAAGCCATTAACCAAGATGTTTGTTGATGGCGGGGCTGCGGTCAACGTGATGCGTACACTACCTTCAGGAAGCTTGGAATGGGCCCCGGAGACTTGACGCCAACAAGCATAATTCTGAATGATTTCGCTGGGAATCCTTCAGATACCAAGGGCTGCGTGCACGTGGACTTGATGATCGGGTCCAAAACTTTGCTCACAACTTTCTTTGTCATTGAAGGCAAAGGAGCCTATAGCTTGCTGCTTGGGCGGGACTGGATCCATGCCAACTGCTGCATTCCATCTACCATGCATCAACAGCTCGTTCAGTGGGTAGATGACGATATTGAGGTGGTCCAAGCAGATGATTCAGTGAGCATGGCAAACGTCGAACAAGCTTTCTGGGAATATCAAGGCATCAATTGTTTCTCAAAAAAATACTAGGGTGAAGGTCCTGTTGAACCTGTCAACAGTGATCAACAGTCGATTCAAGCAGTCGGCTCTTATAGTAATTTTTAAATGGATAATCCGGTTGATGGAACTGATGGAAAGTTAGGGCGAGGATTCATGTCGGCTGACAAATTAGAGGAAATTGATATTGGAAATGGTGACAAACCAAGGCCGACATTTATCAGTGCTAACTTGGAGTCAGGTTTCAGAGAGGAGCTAATCAGGCTGTTAAAAGAATATAAAGATTGCTTCGCTTGGGATTATTCGGAGATGCCTGGTTTGGATCGTTATATTGTTGAGCATCGGTTGCCGATCAAGCCTGGTTTTAGACCTTATAAGCAACCTCCCCGGAAAATCTACAAAGATGAAGTATTGGCCAATGTGAAAAAGGAAGTTGAGAGATTACTTGATGCGAACTTCGTTCGGCCATGCAGATATGCGGAGTGGATCTCTAACATTGTCCCTGTCTACAAGAAAAATGGGAAGATGAGGGTTTGCATAGATTTCAGAGATTTGAACAGAGCTACTCCTATGGATGGATACCCAATGCCTATTGCTGATTTATTGGTTGATGCTGCTGCTGGACATAAGGTTATCAGTTTTATGGATGGTAATGCAGGGTACAACCAAATATTTATGGCAATAGAAGACATATCGAAGACAGCTTTCAGATGTCCTGGTCATATAGTCCTGTTTGAGTGGATAGTCATGACATTTGGGTTGAAAAATGCCGGCGCAACTTATCAACGAGCCATGAATTATATCTTTCATGAGTTGATTGGCAAAATTGTTGAAATTTATATTGATGATGTCGTGATCAAATCTTTGAATCATGACTCGCACTTAGAGGATGTGAAGAGAACTCTGGAGTGCACCCGAAAGCATGGATTGAAAATGAATCCAAACAAGTGTGCCTTTGGAGTATCAGCTGGAGAATTCTTGGGGTTTCTGGTACATGAAGGAGGGATTGAAGTTGGCAAGAAAAGCATGAAAGCTATCGATGAAGTTGTTCCTCCAACCAATCTCAAGGAGTTGCAATCATTGCTTGGCAAGATCAATTTTGTGAGAAGGTTCATTTCAAATTTGTCACAAAAGGTTTTGCCCTTTTCTCCATTGTTGAAGCTCAAGAAGGATCAAAAATTTGTATGGGGTGACAAACAACAAAAGGCTTTTGATGAGATCAAGCGGTACATGAAGGAACCACCAGTGCTGGTGCCTCCGTAGTTGAACAAGCCTTTTAAGTTGTACGTGGCGGCCGATACCCAAACCATTGGATCCAGCTTGGGTAGTAGCGTACCTTAGCTGAAAATTACTTGATCCTGAGACCAGGTATTCGGCTGCAGAGAAGCTGTGTTTATGTGTGTACTACTCGTGTACAAAGTTTCGGCACTACCTGTTGAATGCCGAATGCGTTGTATACTCCAAGTTCGATGTAATAAAACATATGTTATCTATGCCAATTTTGAATGGAAGGATTGGCAAGTGGATTTTGTCCTTATCTGAGTTTGAATTGAAGTTCGAATCGGCAAAAGCTATAAAAGGTCAGATTATTGCCAATTTCATTACTAAGCATCATGATCCATCAATTGATTTGCTTGAAATCACTCCGTGGGCTTTGTTCTTTGATGGATCCTCATATGGTAAAGGTGGAGGAGTAGGGATTTTATTAATTTCACCCAAGTGTGAGATGTTTGAGTTCACTATCCCTATTCAGCGTACTGTCACGAACAATCCAGCTGAGTACGAGGCGTTGCTCAGAGGGCTTCAGTACCTGAGAGAAGCCGGGGCTGTTTCAGTTGAAATTTATGGAGATTCAGAGCTGGTTATAAAGCAATTGAACGACCAATATGAGTGTAAGAGTGATGCCCTGAGAAATTACTATGAGGAATGCAGGGAGATCTTAAAGAGTTTTCAGTTAGTAATTCTACAACATATTCCTAGAGAACACAATGAAGAGGCAAATAGGTTGGCTCAGAGTGCTTCAGGTTATAGAGAGAAACAAGAAGCGTTTGCCATGGAGGTATATGCTTTCGGGAACGATCTAGCTGAGGGTGATTGGAGAAAGGAGATTGTTGATTATCTGGAGGATCCATCCCGAAAGGTTTATAGGAAGCTCAAGTATAAAGCTATAAAATTTATTCTTCTGGATGGAAGTCTATTTTACAAATCATTGGATGGGGTGTTGCTGCAATGCCTGGGTCCAGAAGAAGCAAAGAAAATGATGAGTGAGGTGCATGATGGGCTATGTGGAGCACATCAATCGGCCTATCGTATGAAATGGGTTATTAGGCAAGCTGGATGTTTTTGGCCGACCATGTTGGAAGATTGCTTTGAGTATTACAAGGAATGTCAAGATTGTCAGAAGTTTGGAAATATTCAAAGGGTTCTGGCGTCAGCACTGAATCCAATTATCAAGCCATGGCCATTCAGAGGCTGGGGTATAGATTTGATTGGCTAGATAAACCCACCATCTAGCAAGGGGCATAAGTTTGTGCTTTTAGCAACAGATTACTTCACCAAATGGGTTGAGGCAATTCCACCGAAGAAAGTAAAATCAGAAAACATGGTTGAGTTTGTTAAAGAACACATCATCTACAGGTTTGGAATTCCTCAAACAATTATGATCAAGGAGCTCAGTTTGTATCCTTGGAGTTCAGGGAGTTTGCCGAAAGCAGGGGAATCAAATTGTTTAATTCTTCTCCTTATTATGCCCAAGCTAATTGTCAGGCAGAGGCTTCTAACAAGATCATGATCAAGATTATACAAAAGAAAATCGATCAGAAGCCAAAGATGTGGCACTCGGTACTCAATGAGGCTTTATGGGCTTACCGAATGGCTCCTCATGGAGCTACAAAGACTTCTCCTTATGAGTTGGTTTATGGGCATCATGCTGTTTTGCCGTGGGAAATGCAATCAGATTCTAGGAGAGTGGTTTTGCAAAAGGACTTGAGCTCCAAAGATTATAGTGGCTTAATGATGGATGAGTTAAAAGATTTGCATATGATTCGTCTTAGAGCCTTGGAAAACATTGAAAAGAACAAGCTGCGAGTTGCTAAATATTACAACAAGAAAGTAAAAGTAAGGCAATTTGTAGAGGGAGATTTGGTTTGGAAAGCGCTACTACCGATTGGAACTAAGTATAGTGCATTCGGCAAATGGTCCCCGAATTGGGAAGGACCTTTTCGGGTAGTCAGGTGTGTGCCTGGTAACGCTTACATATTGAAAACTTTACTAGGAGAAGAATTTTCTGCTGCAATAAATGGAAGATATTTGAAGAAATATTATCCTAGTATTGAAGTTGATCGTTGATCACAAGCACCAGGATTACAAGCATTTGACACAGAGATAGCCGACATTCAAGAAAGAAGCCACCTTTAGAACAAGAAATCCTGAACAGGGGAATGTCCAATACTAAGATGTATTGCCCTTAGCACGAAGATACATAGCATTACAGATGTTTCTTGCAGGCTTTTATTTGACAATCCAGCTGCTCAAGATTACAAGGGGGTGGGAAGCAGAAGGCCTGGCGAAAGAAGCGAAAGTATGCTTCATTCATTTTTCTTGCTTTGCTTCTTCAGCTCCTCCCTCTTCAGCTGTTCCAGGACCACCGTGACGGCGACTTGGAAGCTTCGGGGATGACCGTGGCTTGCAGCCTCCATCAGGCTGTCTCAGGCAGCTTTCAGGTTACTGTACCTATCGGAGACATCTAAGGGAGAAGAACAGTTGTTAGAAACGAAGATCTGAGCTCAAGCATGGAGTCAAATGAAGATGGAAGTTTTACCTCCTACTAACACATCCAAACTCATGCGGCGTTCGCGTTCGGCATGGCAGCGGGCGGTGATGCCTCACAGATCGTGCTCCAGATGCCGAACACAGCGGCGCAACTGGTGATTGACCCTCTGTTCTGGCGTGGCGTCCTCTTCTTCAAGGGAGGAATCATAGGAGATGTACTCAGGCATTTCTTCAGTCCCAAGGATCTCTTCAGGAAGCAGATCAAGGCTGGAGGAAACAAGAAGGGGTAAAACATAAGATTGCAAATGAAAGCAAGAAGCAGATCAAAAGAAAACTCACTCTTGAATGGTGCGCTTCTTTGGTGGAGTGCTGTCCTCCGTAATGGGTTGCTTGCCTTTGTCCGCCATGGCTTTGGGGTTTTCTCTTCTGGAGCGGGGGAGAAGATGTGAAGTGATGGAGGAGTATGCAAGTGGATTTGCAGGGCATCCCAGAAGGCTATTTTATTGACTGAGAGAGCGCATTGGGAGTGATGACTGGTTGGCGTACGTCATTCGAATACCAAGCGTCAGGGTTTTCCTCCTGAATGCGAAGGGTTTTCATTGAACAGTGTTTATGGTTCCCGAACTGAGGATTTTCTGTGGATTTTGCGCCAAGGGGCACTTGTTTTCGCGTATTTGGCTCAAGTAAAGTTCCCGAATGTGTTTGAGGAAAGTAAGGTTCGCAGTTGCAAGCAGGAGGGAATCATCACAATAGAAGCATGGAAATTAAAATTCTTTATTTATTGTCGAAGATCAAACATCCCTAGTACAATCTAATCGAAAAGCCTGTTTAGCACAGACAGGGGATGAGTGAGTTCGGCAATGGCATCGCCGTGTCCATCGAGGCGCTGCAAGATGACTTCGATCTTGTCGAGGTCTTCTGGTGCGCTGCCCTGGAAGCCGTGCGGCTGGATGGAGTAGTCGACGCCGGTATGCGTCGCCATGGCGGCCAAGCCCAGGGTGGTGCCGAGGCGGATGCCGTGGACAGCCACCTCGTCCACGCGATCTTCTACCGCGGCGAGGCGCTCCGCCGACGTGTCTCCGGGAGCGTTCACCTTGTCAGCCAATTGCTTCACCAGCATTTTCAGCTGGTCAAGCTCGGTGTCGCGGGCTGCGAAGTGCAAGGCAGTGATGATTAGTATCAAAAGCCGAATTGGATTGGGGGGTGATCTAAGGGATGTACCGTCGATGGTTGCCAGCAACTGTTCGCTGGTCCTCCCACTCGAATTCAGTGATGCCAGCCTTCTTGGAGACATCCTCTAGCTCGCGCTGGGCCACCTCGTGCTCCGCCTTGAAGCGGAGGGCGTCGAGCTCCCCGTAGGGCACGGGGAGTAGTTGTTCGACTCCGAGAAGTCGTCCGGCAGAGCCTGATTCATGGCCGGCACGGGGGCCGGGTTCCATTGGATGAGCCTGAAACAGAGAAGATCGTCAGGAACAGAGGAAAATCTAGAAAGAATCATAAGAGAAGATGACGATCACTGCCTCCGACGCGTGCCGGCGCGGCTTCCTTCCGCCTCGGCGGCGGCGCGGCGCCTGTTGCTGCTACCCGCCATTGGTTCTTGGTGCCTCGTTGGCAAAGATTTGAAGGCTAAAGGCTTGGTGAAAGGCTGGGGGCACCTACGGTTTTATTTATAGGACTGGTGAAAAGATCGTGGCCTTGGATCGTGGTACATATCCCGAGAAACTTGGAAACTGGAGAGGTTTCCTTAACCGATTCGCCATCGGGTCGTTTGGAATTCAAGCTGAGTCATATTAGGTTGACTGGCTCGGCTGAGTTGCTGTTCGGGTATAGCACTGTTTGACCGTACTTACTGAATAAATCGTCCAGAGTTGCAAACAAAGTCATGCAGAGAGAAGGAAAATGAAGTTTATAAAAGGCAAATGTTACAAGGACGGTTAATTCGGTTACAAATTGCTCAGTACAACTAAATGTTCAAGTACTTTGCAATTACACTAGAGGCATTTGATATTATCTGATTAATGTTCTTCATCCGTTCCTGATAATCTCTCTGAGTGTTGGACAGGGCGGAGAGTTGTGCCTCGAGTTGATTTGCTTCAGTCATGGCCGCGGATGCTTCCTCTTGGGTTTTCTCTATTAATCCAGGGAGCTTGGCTATCTTTTTCTCGTCAGCCTCAATTTCAGCTGACAAATTCCTCAGCTCAGTTTCTAGTGCAACTTTTCTGGCAATTTTCAATTCAAGAGCAGACTACAGTTTGGCTAGCATTTCCTTGTTGCTCTCAGTTTGGGCTTGTGAACCTTTCACAGTTTGTTCGGCTTTGGCTTTCTTTTGCTCAAGAGCTGGTCGGGAGGATTGGCTTTTCAAGGCTCGCCTTATTGCCACATAATGGATATCCAGACCTGAGATAGGCTCCAAGGAAGCTTTGATGTCTTCAGGGAGCTCTTGACTGATGGGTTCAAGCATTTCCTCGAAGTGATCAACATCTCTGATTTGATCTCGAGCATCTTTTTGCAGCCAGGAAAAGATTTCTCTAAGCCTTGCCTGAGTTTCGTCCGATAGAACTTGATTTGAGGGTTCCTCATCTCCTGTTTCGGCAGTTGGATCATTCACCATAAATGAAGAGCTTGGTGGTGACAAAGTTTGATCCTGAGAGAGAAGGATTGCCGAATTAGGAATGGTTTATTAAAAGTGCATGCGCTCACCTCATGCCTGATTTCCTGGACTGGAGCAGGGACTTGTTCAGGTTCAAAGGGGATTCTTTGGGCAACCAGTGGAAGAGGAGTTTGAGGAGTTCTTGGCAAAACTGAAGCTTCTACTTGAGGGGAAGCTGGTGCAGTCCCTGGTGAATTTGAGGCTTCTGGCTGAGGTGAAGGTGGATTCATTCCTGGTGAGACTGGAATTGCTGCTTGGCCAGGGGAAGATTGAACCCTTGGGGAGTTTGAAGCTTCTGGTTGGACTGGTGAAGCTGGAGCTTCTGCTTGAGGAGGGGGTGATTGGATCCCTGGTGAAGTTGAGGTTTCTGCTTGAACAGGGGAAGGTTGAGCCCTTGGTGAACTTGGAGAGGAAGGCTCCATGGGTTGATTCACCAATGTTTCTTCTGCAGATACTAAATAAAGAGTAAATGCCAGTGTGAATTATGATTTTTGAAAAGAAAGGAGCAATGAAGGTCATACCAACGGATTGAGCATTGGCAGATTCTGAAGCTGATGGTTGCTGGGTTCTGGTCTGAAATTGCACAGGATGAAATTTGTCAGATTAAGAATGGTCTTGTGTTCAGGAAAGAAAAAATGTTACCTCAATGAGGATCTTTTTAGTAGTTCTTTTCTTCTTGGCAGCTAGAGGAACAACCAAGGGCAGAGTTTTCTCTTATCAGAGGTTGAGCTGGTGAGAGTAGGGTCCATTGTAGCATATCTGGACATCAGCTGAGCCAGAGTTGTGGACTTGAATCCCAAAGCAGAGATTGGGCCTACCACATTGTAAGCAATTGCCCTGGCTCGAGGGGCAGGTACTGTATTCTGCAAAGGGGTGGCCAAAATCATGATTAGTAGTGAAGAGTATGCCTGGTCAAAGAAAAGATAAATATAGTATGTTACCTCTGAAGTTGGCTGAAAGTCAGGCATCAACTCAAGACAGAATGAGTGCACTGGCTCATTGAAGATATGGTCATGGAACTCTTGCCACCAGGAGATAAAGAGAGGGTGAGCTATTGTTGTTGGTGTGAAAGGCCAGGCATAAAGAGTTGGGCTGCAGTTGTATTCAAAGACCCTTCTGGCTTGAATGTTCTCTGTGATTTCCTCTCTGGGTTTGAGGAACTCATGAAGAAATAGCCTTGGGGCATTTGGCCACATCCTAGCTGTCGGGCCATCATATTTGGCTGATAATATTCATAGGTGTTGTGATTTAACCTTCCCCCACAAAATTTTGCTGGCAAGGCGCATGGATGGATAAAGATATTGAAGATCTTTATAGATCTTGCATCGTGGCATCCAGTTTCAAAAGAGAATTCAAAGGGGTGGGTCAATTTATCATTGTTCAGATAGGGGAGCCAAAGGGGATCAGTAAAACCTTTGAAGAAGAGCTCAAAAAGTTGACTGACATTCTGGTCAATAGATATGGTTGAAGCGACTTCTCCATGGGTTTGGCATCCTGCGGTAATCTGAGCTTCTCCTTCATTGTGGCTGGATGAAGGGAAATGACGATTGTTGAGATTAATGTTAACAATCCGGTGCATATACAGTTGCAGCCACATTTGCACAAACCACCAAGGGCCATTGACACATGATATCTTCTGGTCGGTGTGCATTTGGGAAATCGTCTGATGGAGCATATGATACACACTCCCTAGGAGATATTTTCCAAGAGGGATGCGATGACCAGTAGCCAAATCTGTAGCCATGGCAATGTGATTCAAAGTTGGCTCATTGGCTTTACCACAAAAGATGAATCTACACAGCCACATGTTCAGGAATGCTCTGTATTCAACTTCACCCAGAGGGCCATCTTTCATATGATTCTGGATATATGACTTGTATCCACTTCCTGTCTTCACTCCTTTCTGCCTAATGGAGCCTTTGTATTGGTAGGGATACATAGGTCCTGAAATATCAAGGCCGGTCATCATGTATACATCGGCCAAAGTAGGAGACATTGGGTCGTGACCAAAGAGGAAAGCATTGACGCCATTTGACCAGAAGTGGCAAGCTGCTATCAAAAGATTTTCATTCTTGGGGGTTTCGGGTAGAGATAACTCCAAACACTGGGCGATGCGGAGGTTGTCCCAATTGCTGGTTTTGGCACTGTTATCTGCAAGTATCCTCTTGTACCAATTTCTCCAGCCTGCGATTGGGGGCAAAGGCCAGTTCTTGAAAGCATCTTGCCACAGAGGGGGCCTTGATAAAGCCGCTTTGAAAGGGATTCTCCTGGATTCGGCTTCAATGAACTCGCAGGGATTAGAAGTTCCCACAGGTCTGAGGAAATATGATGTTGAGTTGGCCTTGGTGTGAATCAAAAGCTCGGTGGAAAGCTCCTATCAAGAGAAGACGGGAAAAGAAATCTGAGGTAGGAGTTGAAAAGAATAATGCCGAATGAACCTTAAGGGGGTGAAATTTACCTGAGCAGCTTGATTTTGATCCACCATTGAAGATTTGAGCTTGGGGAAAAGATGACCTAGGGTTTGGATCTGAACGGAGACCCCGATGGATTGCAAGGAGGAAGAATAGGTGTTGAACAGATTTGATTTGAAGACGTTGGCGTTTACAGTCAATTTCAGAATAAAATCACTTTTATCCCATACTTGAAGGGGCATATGTTAACACCAAAAATTGGTACAGGAGAGAGACTGATTTGTGGGCCTAACTTGGTAACAAATCCCGTTCAGCGGGGGAAGATTTCTTCAGAAGATTCGGCAGAGATGCTTGCGGTCGGCAGTTTGTTTCCGTTCGGCAAAGGGACTGTTCGTGTTGATTTCGCGGGATCGCGTGGTGACGTGGCTCGAACGGAAGGGACGAATGGATGGATAAGCATTCGCACTTGGGCATTAAATTAGGTATCAAATATTGTGCTTGTAGTCCACCAGGAGTCATGTTAAGACAGGGTATAAATATGAACCCTGGATGTATTTAATTGTAATCGAACATTCTCATAACAAACCGGCTTTACACCAAACCTTAGAGTCCTCTAGTCGTGTCGTCGAGTTCTTCGAGAGGGTTCATCGATCCGTCGACCTCCGTAAGTACCGGCAACCTTGTATCATGTCTAGTATCATGCGGTGGATTTAGATTGTGATGCAAGTAGTCTTGTTACCATGCTTAGTATCATGCGGTGGATTTAAGCTTGGTTCAAGAGGGTTTCTTGTTAGATCATGAGCCATGCGGTAGGCTAAGATCTAGCTTGGAGCTAGTTATCGGCTCTATTAGATTTGGCAAGATCTAATAGATTCATTAAGTTACCACGTGTTGCTTTGAGTTTTTACTTCATGTTTAAATTCATGTAACACTCTTTTGCCCAATTAAGATTGGTTCGAATCGGCTCTATCTAGTTCGGTGATTCTTATGTAACATGCTCACATCTTTGCCTCAATAAGGCACGTGGATCACGTGTTCTCCAATAGCCGAAATTGAATCAATCTAAGTTGTCACGTGTTGTGGGTTCAAGCTTGTTAATCTTGTGTAAACCTTGACAGAACTGGGTATCATGCGGTAGATGCAGGTTTTTGGGTTGTTTTAGAGCTAATCATCCGGTGGATCACATTTCGATTCAATCTGATAGGTTTATCATCTTTAGTAATGCTTGTTCCTTCTCCACGGATCCCGATTCGGCTGTACAGCCGTATTCGGTTATGCTTTCATGAGTAAAACGTGCTTATAAGTTATGTTTTAAATAACACATGCTTTTAGCTTTCCATATTTAGATTGTATCATGCGGTGGATTAACTTATTTAAATTCATGCTTGACGGGTTTCAAAGTACCTAGACATGCGGTAGACTAGTGCTTTGGGCCTATGCATGCTTGTTCATTACATATTTGTAATCATGCTTTTACTTCATTTACTTTTACTGTTGTTTAACCTTGAAGATCGGTCATGATCTTGTGCACGGGCAACGTTATTTGGACAAAGACCGATCTTTCGTCACGTTTACGTCATCTATTCGGCTATGTTCTGTTTTATGCTTTAAAGCTCCCAAATGGTTTCCAATCTGTTGACAGATAGCATCTCATAGCTATATGTCACTTTACATGGCTTTTAGCCGCAAATATGGAACTGTCTGGTACCACCCGGAAAGTTCCAAGCTTTGGCATCTAACTGCATTACCCTTTGTTAATTTCAGGAAAAATTGACTGGCACGCTTTGGAATCAGCTCGTGTGTTAAGCCAGCTTGTTCGGCTTGCTGTGTGCTTGGCGCGGTGTGCGGATTTTGCGTCAACAAGTCCCACATGACGTCAGCAGAGAGGATTGCTTCGGAGCCATAGACCAGGGAGTATGGCGATTGTCCCGTCGGCTTAGAGGGTTGACTACATAGCCCCCAGAGCGCATTGGGTAGTTCCTTGATCCACTTGCCTCCTTTGGTGTTGGCGGCGTCGTGTAGCCGCTTCTTGAGAGCGTCGAGCACCATTCCATTGGCACACTCGACTTATCCGTTGACCCGAGGATGGGCAACTAAGACATATCGGACGTCGATCCCGTTGTTCTCACAGTACTCCCAGAACTGGTGATTGTTGAAGTTGGAGCCCAGGTCTGTGATGATGCGGTGGGGTTGTCCGTAGCGATGTACGAGTTCATCCAGTAAGTCGAGTACTCTGTCAGCCTTGGGGAATGTGACCGGCTTGACCTCGATTCACTTGGTGAACTTGTCGATGGCCACCAGTACTCTGTTGAATCCACCTGACGCAGTTGGGAGTGGCCCAATCATATCGAGCCCCCAGCAGGCGAAAGGCCAGGTTGGCGGTATGGTGACTAGCTTGTAGGCCGGGACATGTTGTTGCTTGGCGAAGTATTGGCACCCTTGGCACCTTCTGACGAGCTCTTCGGCGTCGCCCAGAGCCGTGGGCCAATAGAAAGCTCGACGGAAAGCCTTGCTGACCAGCGTGCGCGAGAACGCGTGGTTGCCGTAGACGCCTTTGTGGATCTCCTCCAAGATGCCCTTGCCTTCTTCCCGGGGAACGCACTTCATGAGTACTCCAGAAGATGTGCCCCGCTTGTAGAGCTTGTCTCCGACTAGGACATAGGACTTGGCGCGGCGGATGACTTGCTCAGCCAAGTTCTTGTCCGAGGGAACCTTCTGCTCGCTGAGGTAGTCGATGAAGGGTTGCCTCCAGTCCACGTCGATCATCATGACCTCCTAGCCATCCAGGGGATTTGATGGATCAGTGGTCGGTGGCGCCGGTTCCGGGATGGATGGCGCGTGAAGCTCGTGGACGAAGACACCTGCTGGTATTTGAGCGCGAGTAGAGCCAAGCTTTGACAGGATGTCCGCTGCAACGTTGTTGTCGCGTACGACGTGGTGGAACTCGAGACCGTAGAACTTGTTCTCGAGCTTGCGGACTTCCAGGCAGTAGGCGTCCACGTTTTCCTTGTTGCGGTCCCAGGACTTGTTGACTTTGTTGATGACCACTGCGGAGTCGCCGTAGACTAGTAGCCGCTTGATGCCCAATGAAGCCGCGAGGCGGAGCCCGTGTAGCAGAGCTTCGTGCTCAGCTTCGTTGTTTGAGACCTTCCAGAAGATCTGCTGGACGTACTTGAGTTGTTCGCCCGTTGGAGAGATCAAGAGTACCCCTGCACCCGCGCCTTCGAGCTTGAGCGAGCCGTCGAAGTACATCACCCAGTGCTCTGGGCGCTCGGTTGGAGTAGGTAGCTGATTCTCCTGCCACTCCACCATGAAGTCGACTAGTGCCTGCGACTTGATGGCTGTGCATGGCTTGAAGTCGATGTTGAGGGTGCCGAGTTCGACTGCCCACTTGGAGATTCTTCTAGTAGCATCTTGGTTCCGCAGGATGTCGCCGAGTAGGTAGTCGGTGACGACGGAGATCGAGTACTCCTGGAAGTAGTGTCGTAGCTTCCGCGAGGTGATGAGCACTGCGTACAGGAGCTTCTGTACTGGCTGGTAGCGTGCCTTGGATTCCCGACAAGACCCTAGGCGACGAAGTAGGGCGGGCGCGGGCCCGGGTAGGCGTGGCCGTCTTCCCCGCCGCTCGACGATGATGGCGATGCGACCACGTGAATAGTCGCAGCGAGGTAGAGCAGCAGCTGCTCTCCTTTGCGAGGAGTCGTGAGGACTGGTGGCTTTGATAGGAAGTCCTTGAGCTGGGCAAGGGCTTGGTCTGCCTCTGGAGTCCACACGAACTTCTCTTGATGTTTGAGTAGTTTGAAGAAGGGGAGCCCCCATTCTCCAAGCTTCGAGATGAATCTGTTCAGAGCCGCCATGCATCTGGTTAGCTTCTGCACGTCTTTGATGCACGTGGGAGCCTTCATGCTGGTGATGGCGGAGATCTTCTCGGGATTGGCTTCGATGCCGCGGTGGCTGATGATGAAGCTGAGTAGTTTGCCCGACGGTACGCCGAAGACGCACTTGTTCGGGTTGAGCTTCCAGCGGTACTCTCTCAGGGGTGCGAAAGTCTCATCAAGATCGGCGATGAGCATGTTCGAGTTTCTGGTCTTGACGACCACGTTATCCACGTAGGCTTCGACGTTCTTATTGAGTTGCCTCTTAAAGCAGGCCTGGATAGCTCATTGGTAGGTAGCGCCGGCGTTCTTCAACCCGAAGAACATGGTCGTGTAGCAGTATGCGCCAAACGGGGTGATGAACGCGGTCTTCTCCTGGTCTTCTTCCTTGATCGCGATCTGGTGGTACCGGAGTAGCGATCGAGGAAGCGAGCGAGTCGCGGCCCGCCGTGGAGTCGATGACTTGATCAATCCGCGGCAACCCAAAGGGGTCCTTGGGGCAGTGCTTGTTGAGGTCGGTGTAGTCGACGCACATCCTCCACTCATTCGAGTTCTTCTTGCGGACAAGGACGGGGTTGGCGAGCCACTCAGGATGGAAGACTTCTCTGATGAAGCCAGCCGCGAGTAGTTTGGCGAGTTCCTTCTTGATGGAGTCCCATCTGTCGTCGTCGAAACGGCGGAGGTGTTGTCGCTTCGGGGTAGCTTTAGAGTCGATGTTAAGTGAGTGCTCAATCAACTCCCTTGGTAGATCTCCATCATTGCGTTGGGTACTTTATTCGTGGATGCGATTTCCACAGCTTCTGTGTCACAGTCGTGCGATATCTTCAAGTCCCCTTGCAACAAAAGTACACCCGCTGGACTTGGCATCTTGAGTACCAAGTAGGTGTAGTGGGCTACCGCCATGAACTTGGCGATAGCTGGTCTGCCGAGGATGGCATGGTAGGACGTCTCGAAGTCCGCGACTTCGAACTTGATGTACTTGGTACGGTAGTTGTCCCTTGTTTCCTCAAAGGTAACTGGCAGAACCACTGAGCCTAGTGGGATAGCCGCGTTCCCGGGGACGATGCCATAGAAGGGCGAGGTGCTCTTGGTGAGCATGTGGGTGATGTGGAGCTTCATCTTCTTCAAGGTCTTGGTGAAAAGGACGTTGAGCCCGCGTCCACCGTTGATGAGGACCTTGTTGAGCTTGGAGCCCGCGATCACCGGCTTCAGGACGAGTGGGAACCGTCCTGGTTCAGAGAAGCTTGTCCATTGATCCGCGCGGGAGAAGGTGATGGGTACCTCCAACCACCGGAGAGGGGTCGGGACCGCTGGTTCAATGCTCATAACTAATCGACGGGTAGCTTTCTGAGCCCATCGGTTGGGTAGTCCGCCGAAGAGGGCGTTCACCGTCTTGTCGGGTTCCTGGAAGTCGCCGTTGCCTTCGTCGGCCTTCTTCTTGCCTTTCTTGTCGTGAGGGTGCCATGGTTCTGGAGTATCCTTGGGTGCTCGCCGGAGTTGGTAGCACTGCTCGGTGGTGTGGTTGCCGTCCAGATGCCATGAGCACTTCTCCTTCAGCAAGTCTTTGAAGCCGCCGGAGGTCTTCTTCAAGTTCTCCTTCGCAGGGCACTGAATAGCCGCGACAGTGTTGTCTAGCTTGCGCTTGCGATTGGGACCCGAGTAGTTGCTGCTGCGACCGCCTTGGTTCCCGTTGTTGCTGCTGCCGCCGCCCGTGTTCTGTTTGCTCTTGCCACGGATGGCGTCGTACTTGGCGTTAGCCTTGTCTTCTTCATCAGCCCAGGAGGTGATCATGTCCTCGAGGTGGGTGATGGAGCTTGGGCGGCGACGACCGAAGTCTTCAAAGGTGCGACGGTGGTAGATGCCGTCTTGGAAGAGGTCGATGACTTCGTTGTCGGAGACATCGACTACAGTGGTGCGCTTGTCGAAGAAGCGGCGCATGTACTTGCGTAGGGTCTCGCCTTGTTACTGCTTCACCATTGCCAGGTCCATGCGAGTACCCGAGCGGCCCATAGCGCCCGCGAAGTTGTTGGGTGAACCCCTCTTTCAGTGGTCCCACTTGTCGATCGAGTACTTCTCGAGTGACTCGAGCCATGTAAGCGGGGCTTGGTCCAGACAGAAGGGGAAGTAGATGCACTTGGTGTCGTTGTTACCGCCAGCATTCTCGATGGAGAGGGCGTAGCATCTGAGCCACTGCACTTGGTCCTGCTTCGCTTCGTACTTAGTGATTCCCAGAGGCTTGAATTTCTCTGGGAGGAGTAGATTGCGAAGTCACGCAGAGAAGGCCGGGAAGTCGTCGTTGTTGCCTGCTGTGGAGGCCTTCTTGTGCCGTAGTTCTTCAATTTTCTGGCGGGCGTCGAAGCCGCCACGTGAGGCGCCGGAGACGTGACTGTCTGCGTGGCCTCGGCCGCCGTGGTCGCAACTGCCCCCAGCTCTCCTGTTAGCCCCATGGTTGGAGCTCCCGTCGTCGCTGCCTCCGCCGCCAGGATCGCGGTGAGGGACAATCTCCCGGTCACCGCCAGCACTGTTGCCACCCTGAGAGGGTCCACCGGCAGTTGCCCGAGTATGATTGGGGTTAGCGGGTAGCTCCGCTCGAGTACGGTTGCGACCGATGTACGCACTGCGACTTGTGGCTATGTTGTCGCGGTTCCTGATGGGGGGCGCTTGGGCGACCCTGTTGTTGACTCGCATGAAGTAGGCGTCCTCCACGAGCATGGCGATGACTTGTCCCGCGCGCATCCCCTGAGCCTGACATGCTATCGTAGTGATAGACATGAGGCACTGCTCTGGGGTAGTGTGTACCCGGCTCTCGACTTGGTCGAGTGCTTCTGCGAGGTTGCGGATGGGGAGGGACTCGCGGAGACGTCGGCGCCGTTCGTTTCGCTTTCTGTTGCATTCACGTCGGGCGTCCCTGTTGGCGTCGATCTCGTCGGCGGGCGCGTTGGCGGACAACTCGTCCGCTGATATGTCCTCAAGGTATTGGTCAGGGACCGTCCTTGAGGGCCCTGGCGTCTCGTTGGTAGTCATGAAGACTTGCCGGTCAGGAGTGCCAAGGCTGGAGTCACTGGTTGCCACCTCTGTTGGAGTGTGCTCCCCAGCTAGAGCAAGCGGTGTTCCCTCCTGGAAGGGAAGCGAGTCGAGGTAGGCGACGCAGCGTGAGTTCCCTCCTGTCAAGTCTGCGGGCTTGCGGTCTGGGCAGTAGACAAATCTCCCGGTGGGTGTAGATGTTATAACCAGTCCGAAAGCTGGTCCTGACAGGGGTTGCTCTGTGGTGTTGTTCTCGGACTCGGGCTCATCAGGGTTCGACCCGAAGTCGAACTCATAGGAGGAATCCGAGTGGAAGCCGGAGAGAGGATTGGAGTCCGAGTTGTAGCCGGGGGCGGTGTCGGAGTCCGAGTTGTACTCGGGTACGATCTAGTTGCCGGCCCGGCGAGAGGTGGGAGCCTTCGCGTGGGCCCTGCTGACGTTGCGGGGCCACGTGTGAAGCGCTCACGGAGTGGGGAGGCCGCACGTGATGGCTGGGTAGCCGACTCGCATGCAATAGCCCACGGGGACGTCGAGTTCGAGTTGGAGTTGGATCCGAGCTCGAAGTCGGCGTGTTGGTTGTAAAGCGAAATTTCGCCGAATTTTCCAGCGAGATTGCCTGTGACTACTTCGAGAAGCGTCACGAGCCCGGTTTCTGGGTTGGGCGGCATGGTGAGGCGGCGTTGGAAGGACCCAGCGCCGTCAGCGGTACAAACCCAGGAGCCGAAGACGAAGGTGTCGCCGCGGTTGAAGGCGACGGTTGGCTTGATGTAGATGAAAGCCGTCGAGTTCGCCATATGATCTTCGGCGAGATCCCCTACCTGGCGCGCCAGCTGTCGGTGTTTTAGACCAGCAACCTACTAAGGGGAGTACCCAAAGTAGATGAATGTGGCCTCTCCGAGATCGGTAACTCGAAAGAAGAGACACGTGGCACACAATTTAGACAGGTTCGGGCCGCGAGTTGCGTAATACCCTATGTCCTGTATGCTGCGTAGCTCTAGATTGATTGGGTGTGATTACAAGATGGCGTGCAATCTGATGCGTATGAGAGAGGATGGTCCCTGCCTCGCCTTATATAGTCCGGGAGGCAGGGTTACAAGTCGGTTTAGGGAGAGAGTACTAGTCGTGTACGTCTAGGAGTCCTCTACACAGTACATGGTATGTATAGCTTCCTATCCGAGTACTTCTCCACCGTAATCCTTGCGCCTCACGCCAACAGGTACCGTGCGGCACAAGTCGGGTAGTCCCAGGGGCCCACCGAGTAGTCGGTCCTGGTACCCCCCGAGGTAGTGGGCCCAAGGAGGTCCATACGACAAGAACATGTTTTTAGGATAAAGTTGTCCTTTGGGTATTTTCGGTCACAAACCTTTCAGGTGGAGATTGAAAAGAACGGTGGACAGCTGATGCCTAAGAACATGTGAACCACATCAACTACAACACTTTAGTAAGATTTTGGTGAGGGAATATTTACAAAGGGAGCTTCATCTCCACACACTTGAGTTTTGCTGCTCAACAATGCAAACTCCAAGTGTGGGGGAGGTATGTGGGCATCCCGAGTAAATTTCTTCTCATGCCAAATCTTATCCTGGTTTGGAAATGATGTAAGCTGTTTCATCTTGCCCGATTAGCTAGGTAAGTCCTGCTTTTGACTTTAAACAAAGCCCTTTTGGGAGGTTGCCCGAGGTTCACCTTCTTGTGCTCATGCTTATGTCCCTTTTGATGTATAGTTTGATTATGCTTGCATTCTTTCCCTATCTTTGTTTGTATGCTCTGGTTTGAGTGTTTATGAGTACTCACACATTAATAGACTATTTTAAATTAAGCATGGTGCTTAGGTTAAAATTGTCTTCTTCAGTCAAAACAAGACATGATGTCGAGTTTTGATTAATGAACCATAGAGTTATGCTCTCACAAAATCTTGGTTGTATGTATGTGGACTAACCCCTACAGAAAATCATCAAATCCAAATGGGCAAGTCATCAAGTTAGATTCATACGTAAGGTAAGTCAAGGTGTCGGATTCATGTTGCACAACATACAAACGAGGTACATATGACCTCTAAAAGGTCCAAGGTAAGTCCATTCCCCTTTTGTTTATACTGCATCTGGTGGTAAGTCGACTTGGTCCTTAAGGGCCGAGAGCGAGCACTCCCCATCTCCATCACGTCCGACACGCCGCTCGGGCGAGAGGCCAGATCGCATCTCCCCGAGGTAGACGTTCACAAGTAACCAAATGGCTCGCTCCCACCAGAAACACGTCAAGGAAGAACTCACCATGAACTCACGCTAGAACACACCGAGATCTCCCACATCTCAGTCCAAGCCCAGAATACCATCCATAATCAAGCAATAAAAGTATGGATAGTAAGTGTATGGGACTAGCTAGGGGTCTGTAGCTAGTCCCGAGGTAGGTAAAGCAAGGAAACAGGATATATCAAATATCAAGGCGTGGCTAAACAAATGGCTATGCAATCCATCAAATCAAGTAACATAAATATAGCACTAGCACCTAATAGCATGCATGGGTTCTACATGGTTGGGAGTGACATGACACCTGCGAGGTAGTCGTCGTAGAGTAGTAGAGGTTGAGCGTCCACTCGGTCAATGTTGAGGTAGAAGGTCTTCTCGGTCGTTGCAGCTCGGGCCTTCAACCATGAACACAAGCCTACACGAGATGCGACGCGGAAATAAATAACGAGCATTCATCTAGTGCAAAAACATCAATAAGAACCAATTTAGAAGATCCAAATAAAATCCAGAGTAAATACAAGCAGCACTGGTTTAATTAATGAATATAAAGCAATTGGTTGAAAAACAAAAAATAGGTTTAGCAACTAGTTTTTATATACTAGATATCAAGATATGAGCGAGAGTTAGTTTAAGGATCTCACAACTAAGATCTTAGGGAAACAAGCTCGCCAGCGGAAATCGGGGAGGATGGGATCAAGCACTTGCTAGGTTTTAGCTCACAAAGGATTAAAGCGCTAGTGCAACGGATGATGATAGCAAGGTGAGATGGAGGTAAACTAGGAAAGGCATTATCATGCCAAGATATGCGGCAACAACTCTGAGGATATGAAAGGATCAACTTGTGACTGATATCAGGTGGCGAAGAGGTAAGGTGTGCTTAAGAGCGCTACGAGGCAAGTTCTGGTGATGCGGCAACATCCATTGCAAGGCAGCTAGGCTGCAGCACGGGGTTGCTGAGCGTGAAGCAGAGGCCTCTGCTCACGACACGGCCGTCCATCACGTGCGGCATTCTGGTTCCAAGCACATGGCGCGGTGCACGCTTCACTGCACGAAGCCATGTAGAGCGAGAGCGGATATGCATGAAGCAGCACAAAGGGAAGGCAGCAAAGGAAAGGCAAGCGATGCGAACATTGGGTAGGATTCTTGTCCGCGGCACGCCAATGTCTAGTTGCGGGGCTCCGGCGTCCCAGACCCACATTAGCATAGTGGCGGGCAGCGACCACGAATTCTACACCAAGAACACAGGGCAAAAAGGCTCAGTTCAAGGGTAAGAGTAGAGAAGGACAGGATAGCGGTGAGCGTCTCAGAATTATGAAACCAACGCAAGTGGTTTCATAATTTTCGAAACTCCGGATAATTAGTTATGAACTTTCAAAGATAAAAAGTTTTATAAATTAATTTCCAAAATCATTTATAAAACAGAAAAGGATTTTTAATTTGAAAATAGGGGTGGCGTCAGCATGACGTCAGCAGTCAGCGAGTTGGTGGGCCGAAAGTGGTTGTAGCCCAAAAGGGACCGGCCCAGAGTGTCCCAAGATTGTTAAAGTTTAGAAAAGCACCCTTAATTCCTACTCAGCTCGGCCTGGTTAACCTTCAGTCCAAAGGCCTTCACGGGCCAACAGCTCGACAAGGCTCATTAGCCGAAGTCTAGCTTTCCTCCCCATACTCTCCTAAGGTCCGCTCGTCAGGGAATTGAAGGATTCTCTGTGGCTTGTGTGGGCTAGTGCGCGTGTGGCCTGGTGTGCGGTTCCACTCAGGGTTAGGAGAAAGAGAGGCTGCACCCCAGGTGTTCGGTAGAATGCCTAAAAGGCGCGGCGGCGCAGCAAGGGCTGGCCGGCAGCAACGCAAGTGCGACTTGATTACAAGAGACCTGCGGCTCGAAGGCCGGACATGGGTCGGTGCAAGAAAAGGAAGAAACGTGTGCTGCACCCTTCTGTGCAAAATGTAGATCTGGTGGTGGGCATGCCACAGTGGGGCTACAGAACATGCATCCAAGGTCACTAGTGTTCACAAGGGCAGGCGCATCACGAAGGCTGGCGACACAGGCATGCATCGGAGGGTTAGAAGGAGTTGGCTTGGTCGGATGGCTCACCAACGGGCTCATTGACACTCATGTCATTTTGTCGAACACGTTGTGGGCGAGGTGGACGAACGTCGTGTTGGGGAAGAAAAAGGGGCAGCAGCTTGTCCTCGCTGCAAGCCCGCGGTTCTCTTGGCGTAGACATTCCCGCCGACGACGTCGTGGATCGGTAGTCACAGCGTCCTCGGTGGGGCGTCTTCCGGCTTCCTTCGATCCTCTCCCTAGACGCCGATAGTTTCATACAGGCAAGCAGGGTGTTAGTTTGGGTAGGAAAGGATTGGGCAGCACCAACAGAAAGGAAAGGAAAAACGAGGTTCTATTGTGTGCAACTCTCACCCTTTAGGCAAAACATCGAGCATGTTGCAGGCGAGGTGGACGCCATGGGCCTAGCAAGGTGTTCGGTGTCCCTGTTGCTCGGCTCTGCACTGGGCTTCCTTGGCGCCTCCTCTCAGCGGCGGTCTCCACAGCCACAGGGTCCCAAGGGTGGCGTCGTGCCTGACGATGAGTTCCGAGCTCGGCGCGCTTCAGAGCTCTTGTGCGGCGTGGAACTCCAGAATGGTGACATCGGCTTGCAGGTGTCGGCGTGGCACTCCTGGACGCGTCGGCGGCGTGCTTGACTTTGCAGCTATGTCGGCGTTGCGTCAGTGTTCACGGCACTCCGTGGCTCTAGCTCCTCCGCGGCGACGTCGTTGACGTGGCGTGGGTGACCTCGCCTCCCCGCCGGCCCGCGGTGCTCCAGGTGCGGCACGACGTCTTCAACCCTCCGCGTGCGTCGTGGTGCACGGCTTCAGGGGTGTGGACGACCTCCTCTTGAACAGGCGGCAACGGCTCCTCGACATCGTCTTCGGCGCGACGGCGCCTGGCATCCCTGCCGGCACGGTAGCTGTTGACGGATAAAAGACGTATCCCTCTACGATCCGCAAGCGTACGGACCCCACACCTTTTTCACCACGGGATTCCCAAGGTTCTTGTCAATCCGCGGAGCAAGGGGATTACAAGCGTTTGATCAACAACGACACACTAGCTACTAAAACCCTAACTACTATTATACTAGAAAGCACTAAACTACACTAGAGAGAATGATTAAGATATCAAGGTAGAAGACACTCGCCCACGGGTCTACGATACTAGAGCATGCAATCGCTTAAAGACATGAAAACCAATCTAATCTATCGGGGATGTGACCACGGTTTCGCCCTTTCCCTCCTCTCGTCATCGTCACTACGCGAAGGTATTCATGACTAGACCTTTGATGGCCACGGCGTATTGAATGGATCCAAGGAAGCATTGGAGCTCTACTCCCTCTACGGCACGGTTGCAAGCCTTAAGCATTAAAGTATATTCAACACAAGATGATAGATAGATAATCCGACAAAGTGCGATTACATCTCAATATCGATTACAACCCATGGACGAATGAGAAGATTACCCCATCAAGGTGCTGGTCATGGCACCGTTGATCATGGTTTCCCTTCCGCCGGTGTCTTCCACGAGAGGGTGCTTCCTTCGAGGTGGTTGATCTCCCGCCGGAGATCCTCCTCCTCTCTCTCTAGCTTGTGGATGGCCTTCTGGTGCGAATAACTCCTCTCCTCTGTGTTGGCGGCGCGTCGGGGGTTTTAGGGTCCAAGATCCTTCGAGGGCAAGGAAGACGGGACCGAACCGGTGCCCGAAGTGGGCCGGGCCGGCCCGCACCGGGCCGGCCGGCCCGAGCCCAATTTCGGCCCGGTTCGGTCGCCCTTTTTGCTCCGTGGGTCCTCGTGCACTTATCTACTTTGCCCCCTCCACTTGCATGATTTTGACGCCGTTATCCTCGCGATCAAGATGGAGGCTCTCTTTGCATGAAGTTTGATCTTTTACGCTTCAATCCCCGGGGGTGTTCCTCGTAGCACTTCGGTCCTCGCCACCATTGGAAGTGATTTCAGCAAGCTCATGAACACGAACAAGACTCCATGAATGCTCCTTTGAACTTATTGCGAATCCGTCCTTTATGTCCATGATTTCCTACATAAACATAACACTTTCAAATGCATGCACAAAGATGAACTTGTTATATGATTAGTGTGCCTAGTGGCGGGTTAGTTCCATAATCAAATCCAAACCAAAGTGTAATGAACATGCTAGGTGCACCAAAATACACCGTCAACATCTCCCCCACACTTAGCTCTTGCTCGTCCTCGAGCAAGTACTCGTAAAAGAACTTCGTCCAAGGAGTGTAATCGTGTACCACTTATCCTTCTTCACAAGTTAGTCAATCCCTTCATCTTTAATACATAAACACAAAGTAATGATAATCAAACATAAACATGGGCGTTTAGAATTTTTACCACGTCAAGATTCACCCCACAACTCAACCTCTTCACTCGAAGCTTTCAATTTCAGCCATACTTACTTCTTTGCTTCCATCGGAGGGTTTTTATGATTTTCAAAACAAAAATTCCTGCAACAAGTATTAGACAAAAACCTTTCTCCAAGCTCTCTCAATTTACTCATATGAAGTGGCTATCCTAACCAAATTTTATAAAACTCTCACCTCCCATTAATTTCTCATATATCATGTAAAGGTGGAGCTATAGGTAGGGCTAGCGCAATCAACACAAGTATTGTCAAACTAAGAACTTCCTCTAATGGTTGTCTACCTTTCAAAGCCAATGATCATGAGAATTAACCATATGTAGGGATATCAAGGATGAGAAGATTTAGAATGGTGGACATGTGCAAGGGCAAAAGAAAATTGTGACTTCAAGGCACCAATGATGTCCTCGTTGTCGGATTGCACATGGTTGGAAATAGAGTAAAATTTTCGTCTCACAATCAACGTGACATCCTTCCTTACACTTTATTTTTTTTTCTTTCTTTCACTTGATCCATCCCTCTCATACCTTTATTGCTAACTCATCTTTCTCTTTTTTCTTTTTTCTTCTTTCATTCACATACGATTTTTTCTTTCTTTCTTTCTTTTCCATACACATACTTTTTCTCTTTATTTTTCTCTCTCTTAACAACTTTTCAAAGCTTTCAATTCTCTCTTTCCTCGCATGCATACAATCTGAAATTTTAAATAAATCATGCTAGAGACGAGACGAAACTTTGAAAATAGGTTGTGTTCAAGGAATACGATGTACAAAAGAGATGTGTAGGGTTGGGTATGGAATCCAGCGATACTCATGACTTTCGTTGTGAAAGTCATGGACTGAATATATGACGAGGCTAGCAACAAAAGATAAGCACAAGGACATGATCATTGCTCGAAATTAAAACTCACCAGGAGAGAAGGGTCCTAGCCTAACTCATCGTGCTAATCACACTTATGGTGGAGCAAAAAAATAGACTTGGCTTTGGATAGGAATTTTTTCTTACTCTCAACTTGGAAAAAGAGGTTTTGCTAACCTTTATTACAAGGGTTTTAATATAATTTTCAGAACTGAAATCCTCCAATTTTTAGCATCGAACATAGCACAACTAGCATGTGAAGCTCAAGATCGAAGTGCGGTATGGGTACTTTAAGTAGTAGCGATTCCACTAAGCACCACGGTAAACGTTTTTCAAACCACATACTTGTGCTCATATATCAAGAATCGAAGATTAAACAAACAAGTAAATAAAGATAAACAATACATAAAACACAAAGATATATATAACGACTCTTTTTATTTGGTTTTCTTGACTCAACACTAATTTAAGACACTTGCAAAAATTTTAAAACAGACTCAAAAACTAAAGACTCATTAAAACACTAAGACTCTCACACGAAGATTAAACCGAACCTAAACTTGAAGTTCAAAAGCTAAGGCTAGCGAGCTAGCTCTCCCCCACACTTAAAACATACGACGTCCTCGTCGTATCTTACAAAAATCCTAAGGGAAAAACTAGATCTAGTGGTACTTCAAGCAAGTTTTGCACCACTTGCCTCTCATGTTTCCAACCATGCCGAAAAGTTTGCGCACGTTACGGTTAAGGAACTTGTAGTCATCTTCAACTACGCGCTCCAAGTCCTCCATACGCTGCTTCATCGCTTCCATGGCTTGGAGACATTCGTCGGCCGATGTGTAGAGATCCGCGATGGATTGACGGCAAACTCGACAAAGACACCGGATGCAATCCGAAGGGGTCGTCGTCGCCATAATCTCCACCGTTGTCACCACTGTCGTCGCCACCTCCATTGTTGTTGCCTTCGCCACCGCCGTTGCCGTCGCCGTTGGGGCCTTCGGGAGTCCTTTCATAGGGCTGCTCACCCCAATCATCATCGTCTCTACTGGCAGCCGCCCACGAGCTCGGGCTACGATCGTCGGAGTAGTCGCTGTCCCCATAATCCTTAGGCTCCGGCGACACCTCCTTGTAATCCTTGCACTTGATGCCTTGGAGGCGTGCCGACCTTCGAACGGGTGTAGGGACCTTCTCTCCTTCGACGGGGTTGCGAGATGCAAGAGCTCCGGTCGGGACACGTCCTCCGCAACGGATACGTGCGGTCCTCTTGACGGGTAGCTTGACCTCGCATCGCATCGCCTCCTCCATCGATGGCTTCTTGGCTTCTACCTTCAACTCTAAGCTTTTTGGAGGCTCAATGGCTGCTACAAGGGTGCAACACATTGCTTGAAAGGTTTGATTCTCGAGTTCCCAATTCGGCCAAATATATAGTCCTGAGGGAAAAGCCCTGGGAACCTTTTTTTCCTTTTTTACACTTCCCTTAAAATTTTCCGACCAAACAAGGAAGTCAAAAAGGAGCAATTCGTGCGAAATTCGGGGTCATCGGGCGTCGGGCCACCCCTGGGCCGGTCCGCTCGGGCCGGCCGGCCCACCCTGCCTCGGGGGCCGGGCCGATCCGGTTTTTTGCACACCACCCTATTTTTTATTCCTTAGCCCATGGGGAAAAGTTGGCCCAGTAAATCTTCGCAAAAAACTCCAGAGAACTAAAAGAAAAATTATTTACAGAAGTTGATACCTTGTTTTTCGTCCTAGGCGGGACGTTCGGGCTCTTCCTCCATGGTAAAGACGTCAACATGATGAATGGGCACGACATCGGGTTCGTAGTAAACCTTAAGCCGCTGTCCATTCACCACAAATTGATCGCCGTTTATATCCATAATGGTTACCGCTCCGTTGGAGAACACCGAATGCACAACATAAGGTCCGTCCCACTTGCTTTGCAATTTCTCCTTTCCGAAGGTTTTAAACCTCGAATTGTAGAGGAGAACCTTATCTCCTTCTTTGAATTCTTTTTTCTTCAATCTCTTATCATACCACCTTTTGATTCTCTCCTTGTATATGCTTGCGTTTTCATATGTTTTCAACCTCAACTCCTCTAGCTCGCTTATTTGAATTCTTCGTTTCACCACCGCGGCATCGAGATCAAGGTTCATCTCTTTAATCGCCCAATAGGCTTTATGTTCCAACTCAACCGGAAGGTGGCAAGCTTTTCCATAGACAAATTGATAAGGGGTCATACCTATCGGTGTTTTAAACGCCGTTCGATAAGCCCATAAAGCTCCGTCTAATTTCTTCGACCAATCCTTGCCTCCCTTCTCTATGGTCTTGTTGAGTATGCTTTTTAATTGCCTATTTGACGTCTCCGCTTGTCCGTTGGTTTGTGGGTGATAGGCCGTGGAGACCCTATGCTCAATTCCCAACTTGGACAAGCACTTTTTGAAGTTCTTCCCGGTGAAATGAGTCCCTCCATCACTTATCAAGATTCTCGGTGTACCGAAACGAGGAAAAATCACGTTCTTGATCATAGTGATGGACTCCTCCGTGGAAGCTTTACGACATGGTATAGCCTCTACCCACTTGGATACATAATCGACCATAACAAGTATATACTCGAATCCAAATGAGTTTTTAAAAGGCCCCATGAAGTCTATGCCCCATACATCGAATATGTCGATTTGCAAGTTGTATTTCAAAGGCATAGAATTTCTTTGAGAGATGTTTCCGGTTCTTTGGCATTCGGGGCATGACGCAACATATCTTTTAGTATCTTCATGCATCTCCGGCCAATAGAATCTGCTCGACCATACTTTTGCTTCGGTTCGAAAATGGCTATAGTGCCCACCGTACTCCGCCGAGTGGCACTTCCTTAGAATCTCAAGCCTCTCTTCTCTTGGCACACATCTTCTCATCACTCCATCATTGCCAAGCTTGAAGAGGTAGGGTGCATCCCAAAAATATTTCTTACTTTCGGAAATTATCTTCCTTTGAGTGTTTTTGTCTAGATGGTCGAGGGGCATCTTTTGAATTGCTCGAATGATGTCGATCATCCAAGTATCTTTATCAAGCACTCTATAGAGGTGGTCATCTCTCATCTTATCTTCTATGGGCTCTTTATCATCTTGTCCACGATTCATCCTAGACAAATGATCGGCCACAACATTTTCCACCCCCTTTTTATCACGAATTTCAACATCGAACTCTTGGAGAAGAAGGATCCAACGAATCAAACGTGGTTTAGCTTCCTTCTTGGCCAAGAGATACTTGATGGCTGCGTGATCGGTGTAAACAATGACTTTCGAGTTCACGATGTAAGATCTGAATTTTTCGAAAGCGAATACCACCGCTAGCAACTCTTTTTCCGTAGTGGCGTAATTTAATTGTGCCCCACTAAGAGTTTTGCTAGCGTAGTAAACGGCGTGAACTCGGCCTTCCTTTCTTTGACCCAAGACCGCGCCTACGGCGTAGTCACTTGCGTCACACATGATCTCGAAAGGTTGGCTCCAATCCGGAGGTTGGATGATGGGAGCACTCACCAAAGCATTTTTCAAGGTCCGGAATGCCGCTAGACACTTCTCATCAAAGTCGAAAGCCACATCCTTTTGAAGAAGGTGCGTTAAAGGCTTAGTGATCTTCGAGAAGTCCTTTATAAATCTTCTATAGAATCCGGCATGGCCTAGAAAGCTCCTTAAGGACTTAACATCCGTAGGAGGTGGGAGTTGCTCAACCGTCTCTACCTTAGCCTTGTCCACTTCAATTCCTCTCTCGGATATAACATGTCCGAGCACTATGCCTTGCTTAACCATGAAGTGGCACTTTTCCCAATTTAAAACCAAATCTACCTCCGCACACCTTGTAAGGACCTTTTCTAAGTTTGCTAAGCAATCCATGAACGTCTTCCCGTAAACGGAAAAATCATCCATAAACACTTCAACAATTTCTTCGATGAATTCCGAAAACACGGCCATCATGCAACGTTGAAAAGAGGCCGGAGTGTTGCATAGGCCGAAGGGCATCCTCCTATATGCAAACGTTCCGTAAGGACACGTAAACGTTGTCTTATGTTGATCTTCTGGGTGAATAGGAATTTGCATGAACCCCGAGTATCCATCGAGAAAGCAAAAATAAGCATGGTTTGTTAACCTCTCGAGCATCTCGTCTATGAACGGTAGGGGGAAGTGATCTTTCTTCGTCGCCTTGTTAAGCTTGCGATAATCGATACACATCCGCCACCCGGTCACGGTTCTCTGCGGTATCAATTCGTTCTTCTCATTCTTCACCACGGTCAAACCTCCTTTCTTCGGTACACAATGTACCGGGCTCACCCATTCGCTATGCGGAACCGGGTAGATGATCCCGGCATCAAGTAACTTGATAACCTCTTTCTTTACTACCTCTCGCATGGCATGGGTTAGCCTCCTTTGATGGTCCACTACAGGCTTACATTGGTCTTCCATTGGTATACGATGAGTGCAAAAGGCTGGGCTAATACCTTTGAGATCATTAATTGAATATCCAATCACCTTCCTATGTTTTTTAATAAAATCAGCAACGCTTCATTTTCTTCGGGGCTCAACTCGTCGCTCACAATGACTGGATAAGTTTTGTCTGGGCCCAAAAATTCATATTTTAATCCCTTGGGCAAAGGTTTAAGGTCTACTTCGGGCACTTGTGGCTCCTCGGGTTTAATTTCTCCTATGTCTTCGAACTTCTCTTCCTCCATGCTACCATCATGCGGCTCTAAGCCTTTTGTCGCTTCCTCTAGTTCTTCATCTTGTTGATTACTAATTTGATTTTCCATCGCTCTTTGCAGCGGGTCTCTAAGGGTTTCAACAAAACAAAGACTATCTATCTCTTCTATTTCTTCATCTTCGGGAGGAAAAGGTGTAAGGTGTTTAGAAGCACGAAGAAAGTTATATGTGTACTTTGTTCCATTAAGGTTCATTGTTACTTTGCCTTCTCCGCATCTAACACGGCATCAACCAACTTAAGAAAAGGCCTACCTAAGATTATATGATCAGAATTACCATGGTAAGCATCAATAACAAAGAAATCGGTTGGTATATAGTTTCTAGAGATTTTTACTTTCATGTTGCAAGCAATACCTAGAGGTTTGATAGTTCTACCATCTCCCATAATTAATTTCGTTGATGTTGGAGCTAAGTCTAGGTTGTGGTATTGAACTTTATCGTAAATTTTAGAAGATAGAACACTTACTTGGGCTCCGATGTCGCATAAATCTTTGCATTGAACTCCGTTGATCTCGCAACTCAAGTGCGGCGTCGTCTTCTCTTCTTCTTCGGATCCGATCGAATAAATTTCAGCGAGGCGAGCGTATGGTGATGCTTCGGGCTTGATCCCCATGATTCTCTTCACCTCGGCAATATGTTCCGGATCCACCACGTCATCTCCAAAGAGCTTTTCAAAAATCTCACCGGTGGTTTCGAGGTCGTATGAATTTTCAGCTTTCTTCTCCGGTGGGAAATCCACTTCCAATGCTCTTGCCATCCCCTTTTGATTAGGGAACGGTCTTCTCTTGTCGAATACTTCTCCGTAATCAATAGGAACCCAATCCATTGGCTCGAACTCCCTTAGTGGCTTCGCGCTTGACATGCTTCTCTTGTTCGTCTCATTTGGTGCGGCGAAGTCGACGTTTGGTGTAGTTCTTGACTTGATGTGTTCTTGTTCAAGCTTTTCCATGATTGGCTCCTCTTTTGTGACTTCCGGGGTTGCCTCTTTAGAAAAATCAGCAAGCTTCTTCTTCCTTGAATTGAATTCCGGCTCTTCCGCAAGTCTTGTTTCCCAATCTCTTCGCATGGCAGCCGCTTTACTAACTTTTTGTAGAAGTTGGGCAGCTTCCGTGAGTGTTTTCTCCATGAGATCCCCACCCGCACACATTTCGACGTGTCGCATGCAACTAGGGGTTAGGGAAAAGAAAAATGTATGCAAGAGTACGTCACCGGTGAAGCCGAGTTTTGGTCCTTGTTCGATTAATTCATTAAACCTATCCCAGGCTTGGTCTATCCCTTCCTCTTCTCCTTGCATGAAAGTGATCACTTGCCTCCTTAGATGTTGAACCTTGCTTATTGGAAAGAACTTCTCGCAAAACTTCTTTGTCAACTTGTTCCAATTGCCTTCAACTTCAAAGGACGCAACCGAATACCATGTCTTTGCTTTGCCGGCAAGTGAGTAGGGAAAGAGATTCCATTTGAACCATTCATCGGGAACTCCTTCTTGACGCACCGTGTTGCATATTGTCGTGAAATCCCTTATGTGTCTATATGGGTTCTCCGTAACCATCCCTTCAAATGGGTTTTCCGCCACCATCTTCATGATCTTGGATTTAATTTCATACTTGATCGCTTCAAGCTTCGAATCCGACTCTTGTACTTTTATGTCTTCACATCGAGGGCTAGCGTAATCCCTTAATGATTTCTCCGGTTCTTCCACGGGTTGATTAACGAACTCCATCTAGACAATAAGATAAAAACAAAAACAAAAAAGAAACAAGTGTTTTTCTGGAAAATATATGTTAGATATAGCGAATAAAAGATAAACTAAAATATAAAACTAAGTTAGATGCAAATCAAACGATGTAAACTAACTTGCTCCCCGGCAACGGCGCCGGGAAAAAGGGGCTTGTTGACGGATAAAAGACGTATCCCTCTACGATCCGCAAGCGTACGGACCCCACACCTTTTTCACCACGGGATTCCCAAGGTTCTTGTCAATCCGCGGAGCAAGGGGATTACAAGCGTTTGATCAACAACGACACACTAGCTACTAAAACCCTAACTACTATTATACTAGAAAGCACTAAACTACACTAGAGAGAATGATTAAGATATCAAGGTAGAAGACACTCGCCCACGGGTCTACGATACTAGAGCATGCAATCGCTTAAAGACATGAAAACCAATCTAATCTATCGGGGATGTGACCACGGTTTCGCCCTTTCCCTCCTCTCGTACTGTCACTACGCGAAGGTATTCATGACTAGACCTTTGATGGCCACGGCGTATTGAATGGATCCAAGGAAGCATTGGAGCTCTACTCCCTCTACGGCACGGTTGCAAGCCTTAAGCATTAAAGTATATTCAACACAAGATGATAGATAGATAATCCGACAAAGTGCGATTACATCTCAATATCGATTACAACCCATGGACGAATGAGAAGATTACCCCATCAAGGTGCTGGTCATGGCACCGTTGATCATGGTTTCCCTTCCGCCGGTGTCTTCCACGAGAGGGTGCTTCCTTCGAGGTGGTTGATCTCCCGCCGGAGATCCTCCTCCTCTCTCTCTCTAGCTTGTGGATGGCCTTCTGGTGCGAATAACTCCTATCCTCCGTGTTGGCGGCGCGTCGGGGGTTTTAGGGTCGAAGATCCTTCGAGGGCAAGGAAGACGGGACCGAACCGGTGCCCGAAGTGGGTTGGGCCGGCCCGCACGGGCCGGCCGGCCGTGCCCAATTTCGGCCGGTTCGGTCGCCCTTTTTGCTCCGTGGGTCCTCGTGCACTTATCTACTTTGCCCCCTCCACTTGCATGATTTTGACGCCGTTATCCTCGCGATCAAGATGGAGGCTCTCTTTGCATGAAGTTTGATCTTTTACGCTTCAATCCCCGGGGGTGTTCCTCGTAGCACTTCGGTCCTCGCCACCATTGGAAGTGATTTCAGCAAGCTCATGAACACGAACAAGACTCCATGAATGCTCCTTTGAACTTATTGCGAATCCGTCCTTTATGTCCATGATTTCCTACATAAACATAACACTTCCAAATGCATGCACAAAGATGAACTTGTTATATGATTAGTGTGCCTAGTGGCGGGTTAGTTCCATAATCAAATCCAAACCAAAGTGTAATGAACATGCTAGGTGCACCAAAATACACCGTCAACAGTAGCGCTCAACGCGACACGGCATCGGCGGCTCGGCTCCAGCCCCTCTCCACAGGCGCCCTTCTCTTCTACTCCTCTTGAGCAGTGGTGCACAGGAAGGGGGAAAATTCCCCAAGCGGCAGCGGACTCAGGAAGAGGTTGTTCCAGATGGGTTTTATAGGAGGGTGCTAGGGTTAGGGCGAGGGTATGTATGGAGGATGGGGCTGCAAGGCGACGTGATATGCATCCATGCGTGCCAACACGACGTGAGACTGCGCCATGGGCGGGGCCGCGAGCTCGCGGTGCGTCGCGGCTCCGGTCGCTGTCTGCTGGCGTCGGCAGGGAAAAAGAAAGGGGAACAGGGTCCGCTGTCTGACAGGCGGGGCCGTTTCGCCATAGAAAAAAAGAGAGGGGGCAGGTCTGGCGGGCTGGTTGGCCCGGCCGGTTAGCTGGGGCGTGGAGTAGAGCAGGCCGGTGGCCCAAGGTTGGATGGGTTAGTAAAACAAGTTTCCATTTATTCAAAAAGGGGTTTATTTATCTCTAAGTTTGAATTTGAATCCTTTCAAATTCAAACCTCACACAAGTTGAAACTTCCAAATGAAGATCCAAGAAGACCCGACTCATAATTAAACCATAGTTTGAAAATAATTTATATATGGTTTTATTTTATACAGGATTTACGGTGAGAGGCTAGCAAATTGGTTCGAAATTTGGTAGCACACATGTTCAAACAAAAAGTTTTAAATTTTTGCAAAATTCACACCTGGTAAATCATTCAAATTTCTGGTATGTTACAGAGTGGGTGCTGCAAATGTTGTTCAAGTGGTCACAGACAATGCATCAAACAACATGGCAGCAAAGGACTTGCTATTTGTGAAGAGGCCAAGTATATTTTGGACAGCATGTGCAACTCACACCCTCAACTTGATGCTTGAAAGAATAGGGAAGCTTAAGAAGTTTAAAGGCTTGAATGATCAAGCTAGGTCAATGACAATCTTCATCTATTCACATCACAATACCTTGGCTTTGATGAGGAAATTACAAATAAGAGAGATATTGTGAGGCCTAGTGTTACTAGATTTGCTTCCAATTTCCTCACTTTGCAGAGCTTGTATGAGAAGAGATTGCAACTAAGGACAATGACTCAATGTGAGGAATGGGACAAATTCTTAAATTCGAGCCACATCAAGAAAAACAACAAAGGGGTTCTATCCACATCTGCATTGACAAGACCTAACTTTTGGAATGGGGTTAGACTTTGTTTGAGGGTGTTTGAGCCATTGGTTAAGGTACTTTGCATGGTTGATAGTGATATCAAGCCATCCATGGCCTTTCTATATGGATATATTGTGAAGGCAAAGGAACAAATCAATTTGGTCTTTCGAAACCTCAAAGATCATCGATAACAAGATGAAGGATAGGCAGGACAGTCCATTGCACTTGGCAGCATATTTATTGAATCCTTATTACAGCTACAAATGATGATTCTATATTCACAAGTGAGCAGGTCATGGATGGATTCATCACTGCTGTTGAGACCTTTTACCATGGTGACTATGACAAGCAAAGCAAAGTGCTGAATGAGGAACTCCACAAGTTCAAAGATAAGCAAGGCCACTTTGGAAAGCTTGTAGCTAAGGCTGGCTGCAAGGATTTTGATTTTATCCCATGTATGTCCTGACCTGCACATTTTCTTTATTATGTACATGTCATCTATTTACTGCTCATGTAGTCTTTTTCCAATGCAGCAAATTGGTGGGGAAGTTAAGGAACACAGGTTCCAAATTTGCAAAGGATGGCGATGAGGATTCTATCCTTAACTTCAAGCCCTTCAGGTTGTGAAAGAACCTGGAGCTTCTTTGAAATGTAAGCCTCCCACCTCGTCCCTTCCCTAATTATGTTTTATATAACTTGTCATTTCAGGTTGGTAATATAGAAAACTGAACTTTATCTGTGCCTCTTTGTAGAATCATACCAAAAAAACAAGCTGACATGCGAGTGCCTCAACCAACTTGTTTTTGTTCAGTACAGCATAGGAAAGTTTGGACAAGTTTTTGTCAAATATAACAAAGAATTCATAATTTAAGGGATTTAATAACACTTAGGCTATTTCAAAATTAGATTTCTCATTTTACACACCATGATTTGTAGTACACATAGTTAAAATGGAACGTATGCACTCTATAGATCATACACCTCGAATTTCACAAATTTAGGAGCTCATTCGCTAATTAAAAGAAATAAGTAAACACGGCTAAATGAGACCGGGACTCCCAGTCTAAGGACTGGATCGATCCAGTCACGCCAGGGAGCGTGGCGTGACTCTTGAATGAGTCGCGCCACGCAGTGTGGCGTGACTCCCTTCGCCACGTCAGATGCGACTTTTTCCAACGCCACCGTGGACATTAGTCGCTCCACTTAATGTGGCGTGACTCAAGTATTAGTCGCGCCACGAGGCTTGGCGTGACCAAAAGGGCTACTTTTTGTAATTTTAGTTGGGGAGGGGTTAGTTTTAAAATTTTAGATTAAAAAGGGTTATAAAATAAAAAATCCCATAATCTATAACTCCTATATAGGAGCTCCCCACTAGGGAATTCTCTCAACATGCAAGTATGCCACCTCAACCGCCCCACTAAGACCATGACATCCAGTGGTGGGCCCAATTGTTTGAACTAGCTAAAAAATGTTATAACTCAAAAATTAAAAAACCAAATTAAATTCTGATTACACCATTGGATTCCTTTTCATAAATCCTTCAAAACAAGATCTCATATGAATATATTTTGATAAAATGACAAATAGACCCTGTCGATGGTAGTTGGTATAAATTAAAGTGAAAAATAAAAAAGAATGAATAAAGGAAAAGGAAAAGGAAAAGGAGAAAGAAGAAAGAAAAAGAATGGGAGGGTGATAGTAATAATCTAACTCATAGATTTGTCCTACATACTCGCGGCAACATGCAGGGAATTGAGGAATATAAAGGAATAGCAGCGTAGATAGTCCTAGCAGAAACATAAAGATCGAATCTTTTTTTCATTTGACATCATGAAATATATCCATTTTTATACTAAATAGATATTCCTTATACATTTCATTGCATAAGTTACACTCTGACAACTAGATTAATACTAACAGCAATCCTCATCAACATTATTGAATTGATTTGTGAGAAAAAGATTCTTGTACTTTAATCTGTACTTTGTTGTGAACATCTCTCAGCTGAATCTAAAGCATATCTAAATTTTCTTAGTCTAGAATCGAAGCAACAATGTATATATATACGTCGTTCTGTTTTGTATTATATGACTTCTCTCTTATGATCAGACGCGCGAGGTTGCCGAAATTCTGTCTTACGATCATTGCATTTTTCTCAATTCCCGCAGCAATGTGTGGGTGAGATTCTCCTAGTACTACTAGAACCTGGACACAGTAATACATAATTGTAATTACATAATGCACCCCTTTTATGCAACACCAATGCCGGCACTGAACAAAAGGAAATAGATGTGTGCGTCATCTATGCACTCCACTAAGCATCATCAAGGATGCGATGGCGTTTTTTGGCCCAACCAGGCCCACAGGGTGCAGGCTAGGGTTAATTGGTTGCCTCCACCCCCGCCGAGCCAGGCTACGCAGCTGCAATCCTCCCCCCCGCCTGCATCTGGGGAAACACCCAAATCCTCCATTTCCCCGCAGCCAGGCTCTGGAGCTCCAAGCACGGGCGATGGCGGCCAGAAAAACTGGCTCCGCGCGTGTAGGCAGGAGACGAGGGCGCCCGTGCGAGAAAGCTAGGATTACCGCCCTCCTTGTTATAAGCTCACCTCCGCCGCTCCTCTCCTCATTCTTCCACCTCGCGCTCGCCATCTTCTTCTCCAGTCCACCCTTTGTCACCTGGAGCCTAGTCATCGAGATCCACGGCACCGTGACTGGTGAGTACTGTCTCCCTCTCCCACCCGCGCATCTGACCTCGGTTTTCATTTGTAGTGATTCGGTTCCTAACATTAGGGTTCTTCTTCTCTCTCTCTCTCTCACTCCGGCGCAGGTGACCTCGAATCCGGCTCAGATCTGGTTTCTTCCTCTCTTCTCCTTCAGGTGAACTCGATTTCTGCTCGGATCTGTGTTTTACCTCCCTATTCCCCTCCCAAAATGGTGTTTTGCTTAATGTTGTATCATTTTCAGGGCCGGATTCATGCTGGTCCCCCTAGTGTTTCGATTTGTTTATGCATCCCATACAGCCTGCATTTTTCCATGGTATTTCGATGGGATTTGTACTAACACTTATCAATTTGTGTAGGTTCTAGATTTGGTTGCACCGGGTGATCCTGCTCCGACTTTGGTTGCTCCTGGTGATTGAGGATTTGCTGTGACAGTACGCGGTAATATTTGTCTAACCTCCACTCCTTCCTTTCTGGCCAATGATGTTAATGTGACTGTGAATATGAGCATTGTTCTTAGCCAATGATGGTTCCTCAGCTATTTTTAATATGTGGTGCATTGAATCTGAGCACAAGTTCTTAGCCAATGATGATATCTTAGCTTCTGTTAATTTGTGGTGCATTGAATCTGAGCACAAATTCTTAGCCAATGACGATATCTTAGCTTCTGTTAATTTGTGATGCATTGAATCTGAGCACATGTTTTAGCCAGTGATGATTGCTCAGCTCTTGTTATACTTTATCTCTTGAGGCTAAGAAATTGTGCAATGATGTTAGTTTATCTCCTGGGGCCAATTCTCTATCTTCTTTTCTGTGCAATGATGAGATCTTCATGCATTGAAATAGGCTATGAGTTGTGCAATGATGATTTAATTTATCCCTCTCTTGTTGTTTGTCTTTCATTTCTGTGCCATGATGATATATAATGAGTGGATAATGATATAAGGTAATCTTACTGAGGCAAATTGTGGCGGGTAAAATAGGGGATGGCTCAGCAGGTTCCTAGGATTGACATGGATAATGCTTGAGGTTGTGACCTTGGATGGTGAGGGTGCCAAGGAGGTCACCATGTGCAGCTGAGGAGCAGTGCACTAGGGGTTCAATGCGCTGGACAAGTGCAATGTCAGCCTTTGTGCTGAGGCGTATGTGCCAACTTATTCAAACAGGGGTCAGAACTGACAAAGGATTCAAGGAGTTGCACTTGAACCAGGTTCCAAAATACCTATCTGAGTTCACTGGTGTGGAAGCAACTGGAACTCAGGTGTATAACCATCTGAGGAAGTGGAGGCAGAGGTGGGCGAAAGTGTCCAAACTGAGAGAACTCAGTGGTGCCCAGTGGGCAGTGTTGGCGTAAACGGTCGTGTAGCCCGTGTACACACCGTGTAAACGCTACTCGGTAGACTTCTATGTAGTTTAGGGTCTAAATGGTTCATTACACAGTTAGCCCGTGTACACGGTCAAACTCGGTCAAACACAGATTAAACAGCTCACAAAAAATGGCAAAACACGATTTTACTTAGCGTGTAGACCGTGTAATGGGCCGTTTTGGTGATGGGCAAAAGGATGATCAGTGATTGTACATTCTCTCTTGGTTGCACATCAATGCTTTTATCCATCTTATGAACTTTTTTACTTTTGGTTACCATCATGTGACTTGTGAACTATGTTTCGTATTGTATTTCAAAGGCTGGCCATGTATTCTGTGTCTATGTGACTTGTAGTCGACAAAGTATGAGACACTAGCGAATTAGTGAGTGGTCTGAACACATGTATTCAATATTCAGTGATGTGCTAATGTTATTTGAAACGGGGAACTATATCAACTATAAGCTTAAAATGCTATTTTTCTCTTATCCGTACAAAACCGTGTAACCCGTGTACACGACGTGTACACAGCGTTTACACGGCCTACACACTAAACGAGGGTCGAACGAACGACTACCGTTTAGCGTTTAGGGCAACATTGCCAGTGGGTAGATGATGTGAGCATGATTAGCCTAGAAGAGGATCACTATCTGGGTCACATCAAGGTCTGCCTAGATGCCTATCCCCTACTTATTTCTTCTCAAACCCTCTCATCTTTACTAACTTGTTTTGAAAAAAACCTAGGATCACCCTAAGGATGCAGAATTCCTCAACAAGCCCATAGTGCACTACAAGGAGATGGAAACCATCTTTGGGAACAATTTTGCAACTGGCAAGTATGCCATGGGTTCCAATGAAGCTTTGGGGAGCCCTTCTGACTTTTATGACTTTGATGTGAAGAGTGAGCCATATGATGAGGAGAAGGCAGCAAAGGGGATGGAGGAGCATGCCAAGATGTTTGGTGATGTGTCCAATGAGATGGGCAAGGAGATGGGCACTGGTCCATCTAGGAAGAGGAAGAGGTCCATCCTCTCCGAGGAGGATCATGTTGTCTTCTCTAGCATGACTGAGGCTGTGAAGGATGCTGCTACTGCTATCCATGAGACCAAGGTTGAGGTGCTCAACCCAGACCTCTATGGGGTAGTGATGTACACTGAAGGGTTTACTGAGGAGGCACTTATTGTTGCTTTCTCCCATCTGGCTGACAACAAGGCCCAAGGTGATGGCTTTGTGAAGATGAGTGATGCACATCGTGTCCTGTGGCTTAGGACATGGCTTGCCAAGCATTACTACATGTAGATCCTTCTACAGGTTTATTGACTCGTCTCTCTTTTGTGGAGTGAAGCCAACAGCTTATTGTTTCCTCCTCCTTTTGTGCAAGACAGTGTTATCTGGAGCTTGCCACACTTGCTCCTATTCTTTTGTGCAGGACAGTGTTAACTGGAGCTTGCAACTCTTTGCTCCTAGGATTTTGTAACAGAGATAGGCAGCATGTCTCTGTAGGTAGTGGGTCATGGTTGGTGATAGGTTTTTAGGTGATGAGAATTGGTAGACCAGTCACAATAATTGTCAGTGATGTAACAAACATTTAAACTGCCTATGCAGTGATGCTGGACTTGCCTTCTATTTGCCTTCTTCTTCCTTCTATTTGACATTTTTCTGAGCACAACTCATAGGCCTGTTATGTTTACTTTGACTTGTTTGCATGCATGATCTGAGCACAACCAGAAAATTGTCTCTACTACACTTTGTTGTCTTCTATTTGCCTCAAATGATGAAATGTCAATTTTTCTGAGCACAACTCTTTGACATGTGTGCATGATCTGAGCACAAACACAAATTTGTATTGTGGTACTACACTTTTTTGTCTTCTATTACTTTATCTGCTTCATCATTTCAGGATGCCCAAGAAGCAGCCATCTCTGAACCAGGGAGGGCTAAAGACTTGCTGTGTTTCATCAGAATGACAGGTGCTACAACTCAACTGAGGCTACTGATCTGTTCATACCTCCCTTCTGTTGGTTTGCTGGAATTTTGTGACCACTAAAACTGAGGCTATAGATCTGTGCAATGATGTTTCAATCTATTTATACTTCTATTTTACTGAGGCATAAGTCATGTGCAATGATGTTTTATTAGTTGATACTGCACAACCTGAGGCTCTCAACAATCATGACATGATGTTTTATTACTAAATAATACCATGCATTTTTTGTTTGCCTACTATACAATGATGAATGTTATTCTTACATGCCTCTGCCAATGATGCTTTTTTCATAACTGGGCACATTCCTATGTCAATGATGTTTTTTTAAAAAAACTGAGCACATGACTATGTCAATGATGTTCATGATCTAGCACATGCATATTATGTTGTCCTTGTATTTATCAATTGGTATAATCTCTACTACACTTCTACTGTCACTTTGTTTGCTACATTTCAGGATGCTCAACAAGCATGGTTCATCTACACAAGTTGTGAGGACTAAACAACTTCTACTGCTTTCTTTTTTCCTTACTAAAATCTGAGATGTATTCAAACTGATAGACAAATGAATGTTGATGACTCTTTGAATTGTTAAATGGGACATGTATTATTTGGTAGATCTCTAAATCAGTTTGTAATATGAAAACTTGAATGTGGAATTATGGACTGTGTACAACATGTAAGGTGGTAACCTCACCGTTTCATGCAAGTGGTGAGTGCACTTGTTTTTATTCAGGCAACCAAACATCAGTAGCTGCATTCTTTCTTTGCATATGCATGTACATGTTGGTAACCAATCGCCGGCTCCCTACAGCCTGGCTCTGCAGGTGCTGCCAACCAAACTCGACCTCCCTACATGCTCCTGGCCTGGCCAGCGGGAGCCTGTACAGCCAGATGCAGGCCCCAAATCTGGAGAAGAGAACCAAACACACCCCAATAGATTCTATTTCTCTCAACATGTAACATATACACCTCGTCTAGGAACTCACTACATCACAAGTCACACTATCATCCACTACATCTATTTATGACTTCCACCGATTTTTCTGTGATTAATAGCATCCATGCATACAATGTATTAGCCTTTGAGAGTACCACACTACTAAATTTTCACAATAGAAATACATAAAGTAACAATTATTTAACAGTCGTTCTCTCTCAACAAAATGAACATGTTTTCATGTATAATATCCTTAATTTGCAAACAATATTGTCATGCAATCATCTTATTGTTTCTAATTTAAAATTTCAAATAATGTTGCCATGCAGTTATCTTAGTGGCTCTCCTTTGAAATTTGACCTTACAGCTTTTTAGAGAAATTTTCGCAGCAACGCGCGCGACGTATCTCTTAGTTTGTTAGATAAAATGGTGTTTTGTTTTTAAAAAACATCCATGATGGAGGTGACTTGGCAAAGTAGCTCAGCTATAGAGTTTACATAATTGCAGCACTTAAACATAATGTGTGACATATATTATTTGAGCATTTTACAAGAAGCATTTTACACTAAACATAATATGTCATTTAACTTCTATTGTGTTTACAACTCTATTTCATGACAATTTCTTTACAGCTCTGTATACTCTTCTGTTTACGATTATTTCATGACAATTTAAAAGTAAGTTCTCTGCTATTTATATGTTAGTGCATACCTTTTATAAAGTTAATATGTCACTTTTCTCATGGAGCATGGAGTTTAGGATTGAAGTCTAGTGGGGTTCTCCTCTCATTTTTCTTCCTCCAACCTCTCCTCTTTTTTCTTCTTCTTTCTCAAATTTGTAAGAAGGCTTCATGAGATTTCGGTAGTCAAGAGGGCACGAGCCCCCCCCCCCCCGTACGCTCTTCCATGTCGCTTCAGTGACAAAATAGCAACATGTCGATGAAGGCCGCGGAGGTTGGAGTGCATGCATGCAAAAGAAAACAAAATTGATGACATCAACCACATGCAACATTGATTGAAACTAAAAAAATCTATAAATCACAAACCAAACATCAAAATTAAATTCCATTCGCCATTGGATTTCTGATATAAAAACTTTGAACAAGATCCCACTTAACTATATTTTGACAAACTTTTTTATTCGTATTTTAAATTACGGTTATATATTCTGTTATTGCTAGAACAAACGAGAACTACTGTTAGAATTGTCGGTGTTTAAACCACTCGACCTCCATGGGAGGTACCCGCAGCAAGGTAGAAGGTGGGGATCGCCATGATCTGGAACCCGAACGTACGCGCGAGGACACAAGACACGAGATTTATACAGGTTCGGGTAGCCGGAGTAGCTACCCTACGTCCTGTTTGGAGTATTGCACCCTGCGCTTGGATGTTGATCCCCGGAGGGATTGGATGTGCGGCTAGGTACCCGGCCCTCCTTTATATAGTCCAGGGGGCGGGAACCTAGTCGGTTACAAGGTAGGAGTCCTAGTAGGATTACATGGCACGAGTCCTAGTAGGAGTCCGTCTTCTACTCTTCTTCCTTCCTTGCATGAGTACCCGGGGTGTATGCCCGACAAGCCCCCGAGCACGTTGGAGTCGAGAGTAGTAGTTCGAGTAGTCTTGAAGCCTCTTCGAGTAGTTCTTGAGCGTCCTCGAGTACTGCTTGGAGAAGTCTTCAATAGTACTTGAACTGCCGCGAGGCTGGAAGGTGGTCCAGCTCATCAGTCTTGAAGTTGAGATTATATGGAAGTGCGATTGCGAAATCGCACTCCATATGGAGTAGCCCCCGAGCCTTAGGTTGAGTTGCAGACTCTAGCTGAGGGTCAGTCGTGATTCTGAATCTTCCGTCTTGAAAAAATTGAACGATGGGTGTAGCATAGCAGCCCCCGAGCCTTGAAATGATTAAGTAATCAATCCAAGGGTCTTCAGTGTTCGCGAAAGCCATCATCCAAGTACTCTTGCAGCGTGTAGCCCCCGAGATAAGAGAGCCATATGAGCCACGTCGAGTAGTTGTTGGTACGGAGCCCCCGAGCTTGAGAGTGAGCGAAGACTGCTGAAGTTATCCTCGAGTAGTAACTTGAGTGCAGCCCCCGAGCTGGAGAGATTCCGAGTAGTAATTTGGCATCGAGCCATGGAGCTTGAGAAGTAGCCATGCCGTCAGAGCGGACTTTAGGTGCGACCGAAGTTGACTTTAGATGCCGGCAGAGCGGACTTTAGAATGCGACTTTGAAAACCGAAGTCGACTTTGTGCCGCGCGGAGCGGACTTTGAGATGCGACTTGAAAACCGAAGTCGACTTTAGTTGCCGCGCGAAGCGGACTTTGATATGCGACTTTAGAAGTCGACTTTAGGATGCCACGCAGAGCGGACTTTGATATGCGACTACAATAGTCGACTTTGCGCCGCATAGAGCGGACTTTGAAATGCGACTTTGGAAGTCGACTTTAGTTTGCCGCGTAGAGCGGACTTTAAGATGCGACTACAGTAGTCGACTTGCGCCACACGAGGTGGACTTAAGATGAAAAAACAAAAAGCACTTTCCGGAAAGCCAAAGCGAATGAAAAATCAGAGAAAACGAATAGTTTTGCCGCCGGAGCGGGCTTGGATGCGACCGCTAGCGTCGACTTGTGCCACCGGAGTGGGCTGAGTGCCTGGGCCATGGATTTCAGACCCAAGGTACGATTGCCACCGGAGCGGGCTTGAAGGTGCGACCGGAGTCGGCTTGTGCCACCGGAGTGGGCTTAAGTACCTGAGCCATGGATTTCAGACCCAAGGTACGATTACCGCCGGAGCGGGCTTGAAGGTGCGACCGGAGTGGGCTTGTGCCACCGGAGTGGGCTTAAGTACCTGAGCCATGGATTTCAGACCCAAGGTATGGTTGCCACCATAGTGGACTTTAAGGTGCGAGCGGAGTCGACTTGCGTACCTGGGCCATGGATTTCAGACCCAAGGTACGGAGCGCGAGTACTTAGGGTACGTGGACCCATGGTACAGAGTGTGAAGACCACGTGCAGCTAGGTTCCATATTTGCCAGGACCCGAGGGCCGCTTACAGCTAGGTTCCATCGAAGCTTACACACGTAGTATGCCACCGAAGCAGGTGAAGATGCGACCGGAGTCGACTTTAAGTTGCCGCACGGAGCGGACTTTAGAATGCGACTTTAGAAGTCGACTTTAGATTGCCGCGCGTAGCGGACTTTAGAAACTGCCTCCTAGGGATAGCCCCCGAGTTGATGAAGTAGACTCGTGGCGACTTGATCGATATACCCCAAAAGTAGTTAGCAGAGTGTAACTCCCGTGAAAACCCGCCGAGAAGCATACACAAATGAGTAGTCGGCAAGTAGTCCTACATGATGAGGAGAACAAGCCAAGAAAACAATTATCATTTAGATAAATGACTTAGCTGTTGCTGCCTGGGCAGACTGATGATGAAGCCGTGGCGATCGGCGATGGAGCCGCAACGGTTGTTGTTGAAGTCGACTAGTCAGAGTTGATTCCGACTAGTTGTTGGGGGCGTGACTGCCGTTCTTGACTAGTTTGGAAAACTAGTCGAGATGAATGGTCGACGCGATGCGACCGGAAGACGACGTCGTGGCGGCGCGCGGCGTACTCGAAGTAGAGCCAGTGTAGCCGCGAGACGAAGTCGCGGTGCACGGAGTAGTCGACGATGAGCCGTGTGACGGGCCGCGCGACGTGCCGAGGCACCCGGATGCGCGACGTAGGCGAAGTAGTCGACGAGAGCCGCGTGACGAGCCACGCGACGAGCCGCGTGACGAGCCGCGCGACGTGCCGAGGCACCCGGACGCGCGGTGGAGACGAAGTAGTCGACGACGAGCCCGAAGTAGTCGACGATGAGCGGCGCGACGAGCCGCGTGACGAGCCGCGTGACGAGCCGCGCGACGTGCCGAGGCACCCGGACGCGCGGCGGAGGCAAGTAGTCGACGACGAGCCCGGAGTAGTCGACGATGTGCGGCGTGACGAGCCGCGTGACGATCCGCGTGACGTGCCGAGGCACCCGGATGCACAGCGGAGGCGAAGTAGTCGACGACGAGCCCGGAGTATTCGACGATGAGCGGCGCGACGAGCCGCGTGACGAGCCGCGCGACGTGCCGAGGCGCCCGGACGCGCGGCGGAGGCGAAGTAGATCGCTGCAGCCGGGAGAGTGATGACGAGTACTCGCGGTGCACGACGATGTTGACGTAGAGCGCGTGCGTCCGGAGACGAGTATTCGCGGCGCACGGCGAGGTCGACGTAGAGCGCATGCGGCCGGAGATGAGTAGTCGCGGCGCACGGCAAGGTTGACGTAGAGCCCATGCGGCCGGGTGACGAGTAGTCGCGGCGCACGGCAAGGTTGACGTAGAGCCAGTGAGGCCGCTTGATGATGCAGTTGTACTTGCGTACGTCTTGCCGTGTGACCTCAAGTGAAAATCCTGAACCTTTTGGGTGCATCTCCGTGTAATTGTAGTAAAGAGCCATTGCACCAAAATTAAATTCCAATTGCCGCATGATCCTAGGCCTTGCTGGTAGCCTTTTCGGTGCGTATGGCAAGTTTCCAATAAAGTGAATTCCTTGCCCACGTGTTGGCTTGCTTTGGTGGATGCTTGCGTCCCTTAGCAAGAAATCAGGCAATCAGACATTGTTTTTTTCTCTTGCGTAAGCCAGCAGGACTTCGATTTGGGGTGTGTCCTGGACGGATACGGACACGCCAGCTCGATTTGCATGCGGACTCGATGACTTGATTAAAGTTGGTTCTGGCCAATGCGCGGCAAGCTCTAACAGGCGACGTAGGTTGCGGGCTTCGAATCCGAGATGGAGCTGCATGCCGTCGAATCAACGCGAGAACCTAGGAACCGCAGAAAGTCGTCAGCTCATCGCTTGACCATAGCTTGTGTAGCGTCGCCGAGTTGTCGAGTTGCTTTGAATTGGAAATTGGCGACAATGCGAAGGCATGTGATGCACTGCCTGCTGCCGAGTAGATTGATCTGGTTGATGAAAGTCCTTCGAATTCACCCGATGATCGTGACGATTGGCCCCACGGTGGGCGCCAGCTGTCGGTGTTTAAACCACTCAACCTCCATGGGAGGTACCCGCAGCAAGGTAGAAGGTGGGGATCGCCATGATCTGGAACCCAAAGGTACGCGCGAGGACACAAGACACGAGATTTATACAGGTTCGGGTAGCCGGAGTAGCTACCCTACGTCCTGTTTGGAGTATTGCGCCCTGCGCTTGGATGTTGATCCCCGGAGGGATTGGATGTGCGGCTAGGTATCCGGCCCTCCTTTATATAGTCCAGGGGGCGGGAACCTAGTCGGTTACAAGGTAGGAGTCCTAGTAGGATTACATGGCACGAGTCCTAGTAGGAGTCCGTCTTCTACTCTTCTTCCTTCCTTGCATGAGTACCCGGGGTGTATGCCCGACAAGAATAAGTTTATATGTCATCCCGAACAAAAAATGTGGTGTCAGAACAAATCAGAACAAGGGTCAGACACATGTTATTATTATAGACAGAACAAGATATTACTATAGCCAGAACAACTTATTATTATAGACTAAAAAAGTTTGTATGTCATCTCGAACAAAAACAAAGTGTCAGAACAAATGAGAACAACTATCAGAACAAAATCCTATTATAGTCGGAACAATTTTGTGTGTCATCTCGAACAAAAACAAATGTAATGTCAGAACAAATCAGAACAAGTTGTTATTACAGCCCAAACAAGATACTTATAGCTAGAACAACTTGTTATTATAGCGAGAACAAATTTACATCTCATCTCGAACAATAAAAAATTAAAGGAGGGAAAAATATTAAAAAATAAAGAATATAAAAAATGGAAATAGAAACAAAAAATAAAGTAGAAAGTAAAAAAATAAATAAATAAAAAGAAAAGATAAATAAGAAAAATCAAAGAAATAGAATAAAGAGAAAGAAGAATAAAAAGAAAGAAAGAAAAATGAAATAGAAAAAATAATATTAGAAATGAAATATAAATAAAAAAGAAAGATAAAATAAGAAAATAGAAAAGGAAAAATATATAAAAAAAGAAAGAAACATAAAGAAAAGAAAGAAAGAAGAACGAAAGAAAAAACCCCCGCACCCCTGTCCCGCGGCGTCCTTCAGTGGCACGAAGAGATTCTGTCACTTAAGCGATGTATAGTATTTCTGCCCTCCACCCCTATCCCCAACCCCACCCCCACACCACCACCACCACCATACGGCTGGATCTATCCTAAGTATGCCATGAGTTGGTGAATTTTATTTACGTACGATATTGTTGACTGCATTATATGTTTGTAAATTTTGTTTCGATTTGAATGGTTTAAAGGTTAATTACATGTGTTCTGATCGAAAACCAAATCTCGACCATTAGTAATATTTTCTAATCAAAATGTTCCGTTTCCATAATTCTAATTTCATACGTGACTACGCGGAAAGGGCTCCGGATAGGAATCTGTCCAGAGCCCCCCGCGACCTCCATTCTCCCCTGTGCGCACACACGTTGCCGTGCACACCCGCCGCGATGCTATTCGTTTGTCATCACACGCACGCTTAGGTGCTGCAGGAGCCGATGGGGCAGACAATGCGGGAACCGAGCGGGATGCAATAGAGCCATCGCAGTTGCGTATACTCACGATATGAAGGCAAACTTTGGGCATCGACAAGGGGTGCACACGGAGGCGCACGTGCGCACGGGGTGCACCCTAATTTTTTCCCTCTCCAACCAACATATCCCTTGCAAAAAGGAAAACAAAGAAAAAAATGACACCGCATCACATCTCACCCCCTGCCCCTCGAGTTCCCCCCCACCCCACCATCCGCCCTGCCTCCAACGCCAATGTGGGCTGCCTAATCTCTACCCCTCCCCAACCAACATATCCCTTGCAAAAAGGAAAACAAAGAAAAAAATGACACCGCATCACATCTCACCCCCTGCCGCTCGAGTTCCCCCCCCACCCCACCATCCGCCCTGCCTCCAACGCCAATGTGGGCTGCCTAATCTCTACCCCTCCCTTTCTCTCCTTTCCTTCCACCGAGATCTATGTAGCTAGACATGGTCTACAGTCAACATATTCTTCTCCTGCATGCACCACCACCACCACCGGCCTCCACTATCGCCCACGGCCGGCGGTGACCTCACCGTTGTGCCGCCCGCCTGCTTCCCGCCGCGACTCCTTCTCCGTACTTCCTAAATACATCTCCTCATCACCCCCCGTCGCGGCCACCGGACGTCCTCCACCATTCGTTCTCACTGCCCACACACTGTCACTTCCGCCGAGCCTTCCACCTCCCCAGCCATGATATAGGCCCGCTGGCCATGGAAGCTCCCCCACGACCCCGAACCCAGGTAACCCGAAAAACATAACTCTGCCACCTCCATCACCACTGTTGACGGTGTATTTTGGTACACCTAGCATGTTCATTACACTTTGGTTTGGATTTGATTATGGAACTAACCCGCCACTAGGCACACTAATCATATAACAAGTTCATCGATGTGCATGCATTTGGAAGTGTTGTGTTTATGTAGGAAAACATGGACATAAAGGACGGATTCGCAACAAGTTCAAAGGAGCATTTACGGAGTCTTGTTCGTGTTCATGAGCTTGATGAAATCACTTCCAATGGTGGCAAGGACCGAAGTGCTACGAGGAACACCCCCGGGGATTGAAGCGTAAAAGACCGAACTTCATGCGAAGAGAACCTCCATCTTGGACGCGAGGATGACATCGTCAAAATCATGCAAGTGGAGGGGGCAAAGTGCATAATTACATGAGGACCCACGGGAGCGAAGGGGCGACCGAACTAGGCCGAGGTGGGTCCAGGCCGGTCGGCCCAGGCCGGGCGGCCCAGCCCACTTCGGTGGCCGGTTCGGTCCCGTTTTCCATGCACCCGAAGGATCTTGAACCCTAAAAGCCTGGGCACCGCCATTCGACAGAAGGGGAGAGCCATTCGCACCAGGAGGCCATCCACAAGCTAGAGAGAGAGGAGGAGGATCTCTGGAGGGAGATCAACCACCTCGAAGGAAGCACCCTCTCGTGGAGAAGAAGGAAGACACCGTCGGAAGGGAAACCATGATCAACGGTGCCATGATCAGCACCTTGATGGGGTAATCTCCTTGTTCGTCCATGGGTTGTAATCGGTCTTAAGATGTAATCATACTTTGTCGGATTATCTATGTATCATCTTGTGTTGAATATACTTTAATGCTTAAGGATTAGCTACCTTACCGTAAAGGGAGTAGGGCCCCAATGCTTCCTTGGATCAATTCAATACGCCGTGTCCATCATAGGTCTAGTCATGAATACCTTCGCGTAGTGACAGTACGAGAGGAGGGAAAGGGCGAAACCGTGGTCACAACCCCCGATAGATTAGATTGGTTTAATGTCTTTAATTGATTGCATGATCGTAGACCCATGGGCGAGTGTCTCCTACTTTGATCACTTATCGTTCTCTCTAGTGTAGTTTAGTTGTTTTCTAGTATAATATTAAGTTAGGGTTTTAGTAGCTAGTGTGTAGAAGTAGATTGAACGCTTGTAACCCCCTTGCTCCGCGGATTGACAAGAACCTTGGGAATCCCGTGGTGAAAAAGGTGTGGGGTCCGTACGCTTGCGGATCGTAGAGGGATACGTCTTTTATCCGTCAACAAGCCCCTTTTTCTGGCGCCGTTGCCGGGGAGCAAGCTAGTTTACATTTGATTTGCATCTAACTTAGTTTTATACTTTATTTTATCTTTTGTTGGCTTTATCTAACATATATTATCTAGAAAAACACTTGTTTCGTTTTTGTTTTTGTTTTTATCTTATTGTCTAGATGGCGTTCATTAATCAACCCGTGGAAGATCCGGAGAAATCATTAAGGGATTACGCTAGCCCTCGATGTGAAGATATAAAAGTACAAGAGTCGGATTCGAAGCTCGAAGCGACCAAGTATGAGATTAAATCCAAGATCATCGAGATGGTGGCAGCAAACCCGTTTGAAGGGATGGTTACGGAGAACCCATATAGACACATAAGGAATTTCACGACAATATGCAACACAGTGCGTCAAGAAGGAGTTCCCGATGAATGGTTCAAATGGAATCTCTTTCCCTACTCACTTGCCGACAATGCAAAGACATGGTACTCGTTTGCGTCCTTTGAAGTTGAAGGCAATTGGAACAAGTTGATAAAGAAGTTTTGCAAGAAGTTCTTTCCAATTAGCAAGGTTCAACATCTAAGGAGGCAAGTGATCAATTTCATGCAAGGAGAAGAGGAAGGGATAGACCAAGCCTGGGATAGGTTTAATGGGTTAATCGAACGAGGACCAAAATTCGGCTTCACCGGTGACGTACTCTTGCATACATTTTTCTTTTCCTTAACCCCTAGTTGCATGCAACACATCGAAATGTGTGCAGGTGGGGATCTCATGGAGAAAACACTCACGGAAGCCGCTCAACTTCTTCAAAAAGTTAGTAAAGCGGCTGTCATGCGAAGAGATTGGGAAACAAGACTTGCGGAAGAGCCGGAATATAATTCGAGGAAGAAGAAGTGTGCTGAATTTTCTAAAGAGGCAACCGCGGAAGTCACAAAAGAGGAACCAATCGCGGAAAAGCTTGGAGAAGAACACATCAAGTCAAGAACTACCCCGAGCATCGACTTCGCCGTACCAAATGAGACGAACAAGAGAAGCATGTCAAGTGCGAATCCACTAAGGGAGTTCGAACCAATGGATTGGGTTCCGATCGATTACGGAGAAGTATTCGACAAGAGAAGACCATTCCCTAATCAAAAGGGAATGGCGAGAGCATTGGAAGTGGATTTCCCACCGGAGAAGAAAGCAGAAAATTCATACGACCTTGAAACCACCGGTGAGATCTTTCATAAGCTCTTTGGAGATGACAAAGTGGATCCGGAACACATAGCTGAGGTGAAGAGAATCATGGGGATCAAGCCTGAAGCATCACCATACGCTCGCCTCGCCGAAATCTGCGCGATAGGATCCGAAGAAGAGAAGATGACACCACACTTGAGTTGCGAGATCAACGGAGTTCAATGCAAAGCGTTATGCGACATCAGAGAACAAGTAAGTGTCCTATCTTCTAAAATTTACGATAAAGTTCAAGACCACAACCTAGACTTAGCTCCAACATCAACGAAATTAATTACGGGAGATGGTAGAACTATTAAACCTCTAGGTATTGCTTGCAACATGAAAGTAAAAATCTCTAGAAATTATATACCAACCGACTTCTTTGTTATTTATGCTTACCATAGTAATCATGATCACATAATCCTAGGTAGGCCCTTTCTTAAGTTGGTTGATGCCGTGTTAGATGCCGGAGAAGGCAAAGTAACAATGAACCTTAATGGAACAAAGTACACATATAATTTTCTTCGTGCTTCTAAACACCTTACACCCTTTCCTCCCGAAGACGAAGAAGTAGAAGAGATAGATAGCCTTTGTTTTGTTGAAACCCTTAGAGACCCGCTGCAAAGAGCGATGGAAAATCAAATTAGTGATCAACAAGATGAAGAGCTAGAAGAAGCAACGAAAGGCTTGGAGCCACATGATGGAAGCGTGGAGGAAGGAAAATTCGAAGACATAGGAGAGATTAAACCCGAGGAGCCACAAGCGCCCGAAGTAGACCTTAAACCTTTGCCCAAAGGATTAAAGTATGAATTTTTGGGCCCAGACAAGATTTATCTAGTCATCGTGAGCGACGAATTGAGTCCCGAAGAAAATGAGAAGTTGCTGATTTTATTGAAAAACATAGGAAGGTGATTGGATATTCAATTAATGATCTCAAATGTATTAGCCCAGCCTTTTGCACTCATCGTATACCAATGGAAGACCAATGTAAGCCCGTAGTGGACCACCAAAGGAGGCTAACTCATGCCATGCGAGAGGTAGTAAAGAAAGAGGTCATCAAGTTACTTGATGCCGGAATCATCTACCCGGTTCCGCATAGCGAATGGGTGAGCCCGGTACATTGTGTACCAAAGAAAGGGGGTTTGACCGTAGTGAAGAATGAGAAGAACAAATTGATACCGCAAAGAACCGTGACCGGGTGGCGGATGTGTATCGATTATCGTAAGCTTACAAAAGTGACGAAGAAATATCACTTCCCCCTATCGTTCATCGACGAGATGCTTGAGAGGTTAGCAAACCACGCTTATTTTTGCTTTCTCGATGGGTACTCGGGGTTCATGCAAATTCCCATTCACCCGGACGATCAACACAAGACAACGTTTACGTGCCCTTACGGAATGTTTGCATATAGAAGGATGCCCTTCGGTCTATGCAACGCTCCGACCAATTTTCAACGTTGCATGATGGCCGTATTTTCGGAATTAATTCAAGAAACTGCCGAGGTGTTCATGGATGATTTTTCCGTTTATGGGAAGACGTTCATGGATTGCTTGGCAAACTTGGAAAAGGTCCTCACGAGGTGTGCGGAGGTAGACTTGGTATTAAATTGGGAAAAGTGCCACTTCATGGTTAAGCAAGGCATAGTGCTCGGACATGTTATATCCGAGAGAGGCATTGAAGTGGACAAGGCTAAGGTAGAGACGGTTGAGCAACTCCCACCTCCGACGGATGTTAAGTCCTTAAGGAGCTTTCTAGGCCATGCTGGATTCTATAGAAGATTTATTAAGGACTTCTCAAAGATCACTAAGCCTTTAACGCATCTTCTTCAAAAGGATGTGGCTTTCGACTTTGATGAGAAGTGCCTAGCGGCATTCCGGACCTTGAAAAGTGTGTTGGTGAGTGCTCCCATCATCCAACCTCCGGATTGGAGCCAACCTTTTGAGATCATGTGTGATGCAAGTGACTACGTCGTAGGCGCGGTTTTGGGTCAAAGAAAGGAAGGCCGAGTTCACACCGTTTACTATGCTAGCAAAACTTTTAGTGAGGCACAATTAAATTATGCCACTACGGAAAAAGAGTTGCTAGCGGTGGTATTCGCTTTCGAAAAAATCAGATCTTACATCGTGAACTCGAAGGTCATTGTTTACACCGATCACGCAGCCATCAAGTACCTCTTGGCTAAGAAGGAAGCTAAACCACGTTTGATTCGTTGGATCCTTCTTCTCCAAGAATTTGATGTTGAAATTCGTGATAAAAAGGGGGTGGAAAATGTTGTGGCCGATCATTTGTCTAGGATGAATCGTGGACAAGATGATAAAGAGCCCATCGAAGATAAGATGAGAGATGACCACCTCTATCGAGTGCTTGATAAAGATACTTGGATGATCGATATCATTCGAGCAATTCGAAAGATGCCCCTCGATCATCTAGACAAAAACTCTCAAAAGAAGATAATCTCCGAAAGTAGGAAATACTTTTGGGATGCACCATACCTCTTCAAACTTGGCAATGATGGAGTGGTGAGAAGATGTGTGCCAAGAGAAGAGAGGGTAGAAATTCTAAGGAAGTGCCACTCGGCGGAGTACGGTGGGCACTATAGCCATTTTCGAACCCAAGCAAAAGTATGGTCGAGTGGATTCTTTTGGCTGGAGATGCATGAAGATACTAAAAGATATGTTGCATCATGCCCCGAATGCCAAAGAACCGGAAAAATCTCTCAAAGAAATTCTATGCCTTTGAAATACAACCTACAAATCGACATATTCGATGTATGGGGTATAGACTTCATGGGGCCTTTCAAAAACTCATGCGGATATGAACATATTCTAGTCATGGTTGATTATGTATCCAAATGGGTAGAGGCTATGCCATGTCGTAAAGCTTCCACGGAGGAGTCCATTACTATGATCAAGAATGTGATTTTTCCTCGTTTTGGTACACCGAGAATCTTGATAAGTGATGGAGGAACTCATTTCACCGGGAAGAATTTCAAAAAGTCCTTGTCCAAGTTGGGAATTGAGCATAGGGTCTCTACAGCCTATCACCCACAAACCAACGGACAAGCGGAAACGTCAAATAGGCAATTAAAAAGCATCCTCAACAAAACCATAGAGAAGGGAGGCAAAGATTGGTCAAAGAAATTAGACGGAGCTTTATGGGCTTATCGAACGGCGTTCAAGACATCGATAGGTATGACCCCTTATCAATTCATCTATGGAAAAGCTTGCCACCTTCCGGTTGAGTTGGAACATAAAGCCTATTGGGCGATTAAAGAGATGAACCTCGATCTCGATGCCGCGGTGGTGAAACGAAGGATCCAAATAAGCGAGCTAGAGGAGTTGAGGTTGAAAGCATATGAAAATGCAAGCATATACAAAGAGAGAATCAAAAGGTGGTATGATCAAAGATCGAAAAAGAAAGAATTTAAAGAAGGAGATAAGGTCCTCCTCTACAATTCGAGGTTTAAAACCTTCGGAAAAGGGAAATTGCAAAGCAAGTGGGACGGACCTTATGTTGTGCACTCGGTGCTCTCCAACGGAGCGGTAACCATTATGGATATAAAAGGCGATCAATTTATGGTGAATGGCCAACGGCTTAAGGTTTACTACGAACCCGACGTTGTGCCCCTTCACCATGTTGATGTCTTCACCATGGAAGAAGAGCCCGAACGTCCCGCCTAGGACGAAAAACAAGGCATGAATTTCTGTATAGTTTTTCTTTTAATTTTCTGGAGTTTCTCGCGAAGATTTATTGGGCCAACTTTTTCCCATGGGCTAAGGAGGCGAAATAAGGGCGATACACGAAAAACTGGACCGGCCCGGCCCCCGAGGCAGGGTGGGCCGGCCGGCCCAATCCGACCGGCCCAGCTGGGTTCCGGCGGCGGACGTCCCCGATTTTTGCCCGAATTGCTCCTTTTCGACTTCCTTCTTCGGACAGAAAATTTTAAGGGAAGTTTAAAAAAGGAAAATGAGGTTCCTAGGGTTTTTCTCTTTCGACTATTTATTTGGCCGAATTGGGAGCTCAGGAATCAACCCCTTCAAGCAATATTTTGCACCCTTGCAGCAGCCATTGTGTCCCCAAGGAGCTTAGAGTTGAAGCAAGAAGCCAAGGAGCCATTGATGGAGGAGGCGATGCGATGCGAGCTCAAGCTACCCGTCGAGAGGACCGCCCGCATCCGTTGCGGAGGGCGTGTCCCGACCGGAGCTATCGCATCTCGCAATCCCGTCGAAGATAACGACCTCTACATTTGGGACGAGCAGCCCAAGGAGAGGACTCCCGAAGGCCCCAACGGTGACGACAACGACGGCAACAGCGGCGACGACAATGGTGGTGGCGACGACGGTGGGGACGATGGTGGAGTTAATGGCGACGACGACCCCTTCGGATTGCATCCGATGTGTTGTCGAATTTGCCATCAATCCATTGCGGATCTCTACGCTTCGGTCGATGAATGTCTCCAAGCCATGGAAGCGATGAAGCAGCGTATGGAGGACTTGGAGCGCGTAGTCGAAGACGACTACAAGTTCCTTAACTGTAACGTGCGCAACTTTTTGATATGGTTGGAAACATGAGAGGCAAGTGGTGCAATACTTGCTTAAACTACCACTAGGTTTAGTTTTCCCCTTAGGAATTTTGTAAGATACGACGAGGACGTCGTATGTTTTTAGTGTGGGGGAGAGCTAGCTAGCTAGCCTTAGCTTTTGAGTTTCAAGTTTAGGTTCGGTTTAGTCTTCGAGAGAGGAGAGTCTTAGAGTTTAATGAGTCTTAGTTTTGTGAGTTTCAAGTTTAGGTTCGGTTTAGTCTTCGAGAGAGGAGAGTCTTGGAGTTTAATGAGTGTTAGTTTTCGAGTGCGTTTTAAATTTTTGCAAGTTTGAAGTGTCTTAAATTAGTGTTGAGTCAAAGAAAACAAAATAAAAAGAGTCTTTATATATTTTTGTGTCTTGTGTGATGCTTATCTTTATTCACTTTTTTGTTTATCTTTGATTCTTGATATATGAACACAAGTGTGTGTTTGAAAAATGTTTACCGTGGTGCTTAGTGGAGTTGCTACTACTTAAAGTACCCATACCGCACTTCGATCTTGAGCTTCACATGTTAGTTGTGCTATGTTCAATGCTAAAAGTTGGAGGATTTCAGTTCTGAAAATTATCTAAAACCCCTTGTAATAAAGGTTAGCAAAACCTCTTTTTCCAAGTTGAGAGTAAGAAAAAAATCCTATACAAAGCCAATTTATTTTTTTGCTCCACCATAAGTGTGATTAGCACGATGAGTTAGGCTAGGATCCTTCTCTCTTGGGAGTTTTAATTTCGAGCAATGATCATGTTCTTATGCTTATCTTTTATTGCTAGCCTCGTCATACATTCGGTAACGAGACTTTCACCTTGGAAGTCCCGTGCATCACCGAATTCCATACCCAACCCTATATATCTCTTTTGTACATCGCATTCCTTGAACACAACCTATTTTCAAAAGTTTCGTCTCGTCTCTAGCATGATTTATTTAAAATTTCAGATTGTATGCATGCGAGAAAGAGAGGAGTAGAGAGCTTTGAAAAGTCGTCAAGAGAAAAAAAATAAAGAGAAAAAGTATGAGTATGGAAAAGAAAAGAAAGAAAGAAAGAAAAATATGTGAATGAAAAAAATATGAGAATAAAAGAATGAAAGAAGAAAAAGAAAAAAAGAAAGATGAGGTAGCAATAAAGATATGAGAGGGATGGATCAAGTGCAAGAAAAGAAAAATAAAGTGTAAGGAAGGATGTCACGTTGTTGAGAGACGAAACTTTCACTCTTTTTCCAACCATGTGCAATCCGACAACGAGGACGTCATCGGTGCCTTGTAGTCACAATTTTCCTTTGCCCTTGCACATGTCCACCATTCTAAATCTTCTCGTCCTTGATATCCCTACTTATGGTTTATTCTCATGATCATTGGCTTTGAAAGGTAAACAACCATTAGAGGAAGTTCTTAGTTTGACGATACTTGTGTTGATCGCGCTAGCCCTACCTATAGCTCCACTTTACATGATATATGAGGTGAGAGTTTTATAAAATTGGTTTAGGATAGCCACCTCATATGAGTGACTTGCGAGAGCTTGGAGAAAGGTTTTTGTCTAATACTTGTTGCAGGAATTTTGTTTGCTTAAAATCATAAAAACCCTCCGATGGAAGCAAAGAAGTAAGTATGGCTGAAATTGAAGACTTTGAGTGAAGAGTTTGAGTTGTGGGGTAAATCTTGACGTGGTCAAAATTCTAAACATCCATGTTTATGTTTCATGATCATTACTTTGTGTTTATGTATTAAAGATGAAAGGATTGACTAACTTGTGAAGAAGGATAAGTGGTACATGATTACAACACCTTGGATGAAGTTCTTTTACGAGTACTTGCTCGAGGACGAGCAAGAGCTAAGCGTGGGGGAGATGTTGACGGTGTATTTTGGTACACCTAGAATGTTCATTACACTTTGGTTTGGATTTGATTATGGAACTAACCCGCCACTAGGCACACTAATCATATAACAAGTTCGTCTATGTGCATGCATTTGGAAGTGTTGTGTTTATGTAGGAAAACATGGACATAAAGGATGGATTCGCAACAAGTTCAAAGGAGCATTTACGGAGTCTTGTTCGTGTTCATGAGCTTGATGAAATCACTTCCAATGGTGGCAAGGACCGAAGTGCTACGAGGAACACCCCCGGGGATTGAAGCGTAAAAGACCGAACTTCATGCGAAGAGAACCTCCATCTTGGACGCGAGGATGACATCGTCAAAATTATGCAAGTGGAGGGGGAAAAGTGCATAATTACATGAGGACCCACGGGATCGAAGGGGCGACCGAACCGAGCCGAGGTGGGTCTAGGCCGGTCGGCCCAGGCCGGCCGGCCCAGCCCACTTCGGTGGCCGGTTCGGTCCCATTTTCCTTGAACCCGAAGGATCTTGAACCCTAAAAGCCTGGGCGCCGCCATTCGACAGAAAGGGAGAGCCATTTGCACCAGCAGGCCATCCACAAGCTAGAGAGAGAGGAGGAGGATCTCTGGAGGGAGATCAACCACCTCTAAGGAAGCACCCTCTCGTGGAGAAGAAGGAAGACACCGTCGGAAGGGAAACCATGATCAACGGTGCCATGATCAACACATTGATGGGGTAATCTCCTTGTTCGTCCATGGGTTGTAATCGATCTTAAGATGTAATCATACTTTGTCGGATTATCTATCTATCATCTTGTGTTGAATATACTTTAGTGCTTAAGGATTAGCTACCTTACCGTAAAGGGAGTAGGGCCCCAATGCTTCCTTGGATCAATTCAATACGCCGTGTCCATCATAGGTCTAGTCATGAATACCTTCGCGTAGTGACAGTACGAGAGGAGGGAAAGGGCGAAACCGTGGTCACAACCCCTGATAGATTAGATTGGTTTAATGTCTCTAATTGATTGCATGATCGTACACCCATGGGCGAGTGTCTCCTACTTTGATCACTTATCGTTCTCTCTAGTGTAGTTTAGTTGTTTTCTAGTATAATAGTAAGTTAGGGTTTTAGTAGCTAGTGCATAGAAGTAGATTGAACGCTTGTAATCCCCTTGCTCTGCGGATTGACAAGAACCATGGGAATCCCGTGGTGAAAAAGGTGTGGGGTCCGTACGCTTGCGGATCGTAGAGGGATACGTCTTTTATCCGTCAACAAGCCCCTTTTTCTGGCGCCGTTGCCGGGGATCAAGCTAGTTTACATCGTTGCATCTAACTTAGTTTTATACTTTAGTTTATATTTATTTTCTTTATCTAACATATATTATCTAGAAAAACACTTGTTTCATTTTTGTTTTTGTTTTTATCTTATTGTCTAGATGGCGTCCGTTAATCAACCCGTGGAAGAACCGGAGAAATCATTAAGGGATTACGCTAGCCCTCGATGTGAAGATATAAAAGTACAAGAGTCGGATTCGAAGCTCGAAGCGACCAAGTATGAGATTAAATCCAAGATCGAGATGGTGGCGGCAAACCCGTTTGAAGGGATGGTTACGGAGAACCCATATAGACACATAAGGAATTTCACGACAATATGCAACACGGTGCGTCAAGAAGGAGTTCCCGATGAATGGTTCAAATGGAATCTCTTTCCCTACTCACATGCTGGCAATGCAAAGATATGGTACTCGTTTGCGTCCTTTGAAGTTGAAGGCAATTGGAACAAGTTGATAAAGAAGTTTTGCGAGAAGTTCTTTCCAATTAGCAAGGTTCAGCATCTAAGGAGGCAAGTGATCAATTTCATGCAAGGAGAAGAGGAAGGGATAGACCAAGCCTGGGATAGGTTTAATGGGTTAATCGAACAAAGACCAAAACTTGGCTTCACCGGTGACGTACTCTTGCATACATTTTTCTTTTCCCTAACCCCTAGTTGCATGCAACACGTCGAAATGTGTGCAGGCGGGGATCTCATGGAGAAAACACTCACGGAAGCCGCTCAACTTCTACAAAAAGTTAGTAAAGCGGCTGCCATGCAAAAAGTAACTTCTACGCAGGCCAGCTTCTTCTCTGACTTCGGCGAGCCGATCATGAAGGTATACGAAGTTACTTTTTGTTTGTGTCCTTGTTGTGGTCAAGAAGTGACAAAGGGGGCCATAAATTGAGAGGCCTCTCTATTAGTTTTTTGTGTCTCATTTTTCCGAACGACCGATCTTATAAGAGCGGGAATGTTTAAGGCGCACTCCACAAAACCGCCTCCTCAACGAAATGCCCAAGGACAACATTTTCTCGTGGCCCGTCCACAGTCCTCTGGCATGGAGGGGTTCACCGCTCACACAGAAGGGCACACGTTGCGCCTGTGTGTGTTCGCTGGACAGATGTAACGATCCTAGGGATCGATACGGGTAACTGGAGGTCCCCACCATAACGGCAACACATCAGAGGGCCTAGACGGAGCGGCAAACCGGTGACGATGCTCGGAAGCGAGGAAGAAGAGAAGTCACCACAACGAGAGATAATGTTGATTAATTGCTAGATGTCCATTCCCAGTGTGGCTGGGTATACAAGCACTGGCCGTCGTTTCCTCTGGCCCAACCTCAGGCTCACATGCCCATTCACACTTGGGCTATGCCCCGGGTCATCACAACGGGTTGGCCCTGGCGACTTGGGTGAGTGCGCGCCGCTTCGGGCTCCGAGCTTATGCTCCACTACTAGATTTTGGGGCTAATGCCACTGAAATCTTTGCAACTACAACAAAATAGTTGCATTAGATGGGTTGTATTGCAACTACTATGTCATTTGGTTGCAAAACATCGTTGCTTTCGCCACCATTGTAATTGTGGTTGCAAAAATAGGTTATTTTTGCAACTAGTGGGTATTAGTTGTCACAAAGTTTGTAGTAGTTGCAATAAGAACCTAATATTGCAACCAAATTTAAAGTCATTGCGATTGGTATCCGTTATTGCCACGAATAGTTTGTGTTGAAATACATGTAGCTATATTGCATCAAAATAAATTAGTGGTTGCAAGATAAAAGAAGCCATTGCCACCAAGTACATGCGGTTGCATAAAACAAGATGGTATTGCCACTAAGTACGGCAGGGGCAGAGCTGGGCCTAAGGCCACTAGGGCCATGGCACTAAGGGTGGGCCGATAAATCACTTGTACCCCTGGAATTGGCTGGGACTAAGTTAATCCGTGGCCCAACAAACTTTGCTGGTTCTTCTGCCCCGACGGCCTGCTTCTCTCTCGCTTCCCCTCTAGCTCGGGCGACTGCGCCCTCGCCGCCTCGCCCTCCCAATTTTCTCGCTCTCGCGGTCGTGCTCGCGGTAGCAGTAGCGGCTGGATGGCAGCAGCTCACCGGCTCCGACGTGACAGGCAGGCAGCGCAGGCGGGGCGCTCGGCGCTGGCCAGCAATCCCCATCTTCATCGAATCACCGGTGAACGGTCACCAAGCATCCCAGCACCCAGCGGCAAGGGAGGTGGCTGGGGGACGAGCACGGCCTCCCGCCGTCAAGCGGAGAGCCCGAAGGCGGCGACGGCAGTTCACCTCATCTGGCCATCTCCGTTCTCCAACAACAGGCATAATTAGCAGGTCAGTTTTGTTTTTTTAATCCCCAAATCAGCCAATCCGCAATCCCCACTTCCATACTGAGTACTGAGATTATTTATGCACAGGAGTCCATTTTTTCTCCTGCTCAGCTCCCTACGCCTGCTGTATTGAGAAAACTGAATGCGCTTAATTCAGTTTTTGCCGGCAGTCATATGGACGAGCTAATGAACTTGATAATTCCAGGGTCTTTGCGTTGATAGAAAGTGGAACATCCAGCTAATGCTTTTTTTTGACAACCTATCCAGCTAATGCTTAGCTCTTTCAGAAAGGTATGAAGTTATGTGTCTTCTTTTTAAATGGCTATTGGTCCTGCAGGTGTACATCATTTTATCAGTAAATGCAATAACACTGTTTCATTTCAAAATCTATGCATCTGAATACTAATTTCTTACAAAATATACACATTGCTGGCGGCTGCTTGCGTCTGCGCGCAGCTCGTCGTGGCTCCTGGCGTAGGTGAAGGCCGGCGGCACCTTCCAGGAATCGCCACGCCTCCAAGAAGAAATTGAAGAGGGAAGGGCAGCAGCAAAACGGTTGGCGGATGATTAGGGGATTTGGAGGTTTGGATCAGAGAAAGCAGATGTACAGATGAAGTGATATCGTTGGTTCTTGGTTTACTTATCAATTTTCTACTGGAGACAGCGCCCAAAGGTGTGCAACTATTCCTAGACTTCTACTCCAGTACAATGGTTCAGCATGATGGTGGAAATAAATATATTTTGTCTCGTAATTGAAATAATTATTGATGCAAACTGTCTGTATTATTATTGAATTATGAATGGGTATTTCATCTCTTGTCCAAACAAAACTTGTATTTTTTATGGTCTTTAAAAAGCGTAGACCTGAAGCAACATGATAATCTTATTTGAACTGTAAGAAAGCGTAGACCTGGAGCACTGTAAGATTATTTATGCATATTCTTTGCTTAATATGTTGAAATTTAAAACCTGTCAATTCAGCCTGAAAATTGAAGAGAGGGGAAGGGCAGCAGCAAAAGTGTTGGCAGGAGATCAAGGGATTCAGAGGTGTGCATGTGGTGATTGCAGATGTCTATCAATATTCAAAACAGTTTTTAATTACTTGATCGTTATTTGGAGTAATGATGAACTTTAATTTTATTTGGCAAGTAGAAACTGAGTTATCATCGCTGCAACTTGAGATGAAAGGAAGCAAATTATATATGCTTAGTCTAGCTATACTTGTCAGCATTGTGTGAAGAAAGTAGAACCCTTTTCTTTGTTTTATATATGCAGGCCATTGATCACTTTGTGTGAAACTTTCATTGTAAATGATTGTGAATCATAGTAAATAGAGGGGAAGGGCTGCAGAAAAAGGGTCGGCAGGAGATCAGGGGATTCCGGAGGTGTGGGGAAAGTAGAGGTACAGATGAAGGATAATTTTTTTAGTTTTGTCACACCCTGAAAATTAGAGGAGAAACCATATTGATGCTTATATGACTTCTTAAGTTTTCTTTAGGATCAAGATTTGCAAATGTAGTTATGCTGATTTAGGAGACATGGTGTGCATGATGACTGCAGATTTATATCACTGTTCGGAACACTTTTTGATAACTGGACTGCTATTTGTAGTAATGATGACTTTTTATTTGGAAAGTAGAAATTGAGTTATTGTCCCTGCAACTTGAGATGAATATGAAGTAAATTATACATGCTTAGTCTACCTGTACATGTCTGCATTGTGTAAAAAGAAGTTGAACCCTTTTCTTTGGTATATATGCAGGCCATTGTTCACTTTGTGCGTCACTTTTCATTGTAAAAGATTGTGAATCATGACCTATTGTGTCGATAGGTCTTGGATGTGATTGCCACAACATACAGAACAGTGGCAGAAAGAATTTAAGAGATTTTCAGATATTACATATGCAGGCACATCTAAAGGAGAAACAGCTCCCTGTCCATGTAAGAAATGTCGCTGTGTATCCTACAGACAAATTAAAGATATTAGAACTCATCTGGTTTAGAAAGGGTTTTGTGATAGTTTCATCGAAGGGGAAGGGGAGGACAAGGACTCATTCAATGACATAAGTGAAGGGGCTGACAATGATGATGAGGCTACATGTGGCCGTGGTTCGATGAGGGAATTGGTTTCCTCTCTAATAAAAGGTGCGGTACATGGAGACATCATGGTTGGTGAAACAGAAGAACCAAATGAAAGTGCTAAGAAATTCTTTAACTTGTTAAAAGAGGCGCAGAGGGAATTATATCCAGGTTGCAAGGAGGCTACTAAGGTGTCTTTCATTGTCATACTATTTCAGATTAAGTGCATGTTTGGTCTTAGTAATAGCGCACTAGAGGCCGTTCTTTAGTTGTTCTCTTTTGTGCTCCCTGAAGGTCATTGTGTTCCCGACACTTTAGACAAAGTGCGAAAGGTAGTTCGCGATCTTGGCTTGGACTACCAGAAGATACATGCATGCATCAATGATTGTGTTTTAATTAGGAAGAAATATGCTGACATGGATGAATGTCCAAAATGTGGTGAGTCAAGATGCAAACCATATGGTTCAAGTGATGAAGTTGTGAGCAGAAATGGTGCTGGAAAGAAGCGTGTTCCACAGAAAATATTAAGGTACTTTCCAGTAACTCCTCGGCTGCAAAGGTTGTACATGAGAGCGACCACATCTAAATATATGTGTTGGCATAAGAGTGTGGTCAAAGATGGGAAAATGCGTCACCCTGCTAACTCCAAGGTATGGCAGCATGTGAATGATACTTTCAAGGATTTTGACGATGATCCTCATAATGTAAGGTTGGGTCTTGCATCAGATGGGTTTAATCCATTTGGGAAGTTCAACGTGACATACACAACATGGCCTGTGATACTAATACCCTACAATTTACCACCTTGGTTGTGCTTGAAACAACCATTTTGGATGATGTCAATGTTGATACCAGGGCCAAAGTCTCCAGGAAATAACATTGATGTTTACTTAGAGCCATTGATCGATGAGCTAAAAGATCTTTGGGAAAAATGTGTTGAAACATGGGATGAAAAGGAGAAGAAGAATTTCAATCTGCATGCTATTTTGCTATGGACAATTAATGATTTTCCAGCATATGGCATGCTATCCGGTTGGAGCACAAAAGGCAAGTTTGCCTGTCCTTACTGCAACAAGGATATAGACTATTTGTGGTTGAAATTTGGATCGAAGCACGGTTACATGGGCCATCGCCGCTTTTTGCCAATGAACCACAAGTGGCGACACAACAAGGTTAGCTTCAACAATCAGTTGGAAACCAAGGAGGCTCCGGTTCCGCTTACTGGTGAGCAGGTGTTGCAGCAGTATCAAAGTTTTGAGCAAGTGACATTTGGGAGCACATCAAAGAAAAGGAAGCAGCGTGAGGAGGAAACCAGGTGGCACAATTGGAGGAAGAAGAGTATTTTCTTTGAGCTGCCTTACTGGAAACATTTGCTTATAAGGCACAATTTGGATGTCATGCACGTAGAGAAAAATATTTGTGAGAGCATTCTGGGAACTTTGCTTGATATGCAAGGTAAAACACATCATGGCCTTTTTTGTAAGTGCCCTGGTTTTTCTAGTGAGAGAAAAATACTAAGAAAAAACTATATATAACCAAACTGATTTGCTTCACATGCCAGGTAAAACAAAGGACAACGAGAAGGCTCGGCTAGACATGGAACATTTGGGCATGAGAAAGGATCAACATCCTCTGTTGAAGAATGACAAGTACAGTATGCCACCAGCATTGTACACTTTGGGTTCAGACGACAAGTCATATTTATGCCAATTTCTGCAAGATGTTAAGATGCCTGATGGTTACGCCTCTAGTATCAAGAGATGTGTGGACATGACGAGGCGCAAGGTTTCTGGACTCAAAACTCATGACTGTCACGTTATATTCCAGAAACTATTACCCATTGCAGTACGAAACATACTGCCAGACGCGGTTGTTATCCCACTGATTGAGCTTAGTAGGTTCTTCAATGCAATATGTTCAAAGGAGTTGAGTACGGAAGAATTGAAGAGATTTAGCATTTCAATTAGAGAAACTCTTTGTTGTCTTGAGATGGTTTTCCCTCCAGCTTTCTTTGATATTATGATGCATCTACCGGTTCATCTTGCTGATGAGGCCATGCTAGGAGGACCAGTATGCTATAGATGGATGTACCCCATAGAGAGGTACTTACGCACGCTTAAAGGCTACGTGAGGAACAAAGCATATCCTAAAGGTTCAATAGCTGAGGGATATATCTTAGAGGAGTGCATGACTTTTTGCTCCCGCTTCTTGGATGATGTTAACACCAAGATGAATCGTCAAGAGCGTCACGAAAGTGCTGCTGTAAATGAACCACCATCTAGTTTAAGTATATTTGGCAACATTGATTATAGTAAGAAAGGATTTACATTGGAGCCAATTCCTCAAGTGCAAATGAAGCAAATGAGGCACTGGATATTAACAAATTGCGATGAGGTGATGCCATGGGTAAAGTAAGTGATAAATTTAATTTGTTATCTTGGCAGAATGATTATAAAAATTATTTTTTCCTACCTGAGTACTAAGCATGATTAGTTTTATATTCACTGTAGCGAGCATATAGATCTACTAAAAAAATGTCACCCAAAAATGTGGAGCGACATCACAGGGATCAATTTGTGGGCTGGTTTGAGAGAGAGGTGAGAAATTTAAAAAATATTTGAGTATGCTTTTGTACTGCACATGTGCTATTTTAAGCATTCAATTCTCATGACAATTGTAATTTTCTACACTTCATGCAGATCAACAAACTCCATGCAGAAGGGAAAGTTACTGATGCGATTCATGCTCTTGCTCAAGGACCAGACCATCGTGCACATGTTTTCAATAGATGCTTCATCAATGGATACTTGTTCCGAACTGCTCAAATAGAGAAGAATCTAAGTACACAAAATAGTGGTGTTGTTGTCAAAGGTGATGCTAGTGCTGGCGGCATCGACTGGTATGGTGTTGTGAAAAAGATTTATGCACTTGATTTTCCAATGCAAAAGGAAGTTGTACTGTTTGAATGTGACTAGTATGATGTGCCTCCTGCTAGTAAAAGCAAAGCTCAAGGATTCAAAAGAGATCACTATGGGATTATAGACATTGATGCAAGTCGAAAGCTATATCTAAATGATCCTTTCATTTTGGGGACACAAGCTGAGCAGGTTTTTTATGTCAAAGCTTCAAAAAAAGCAGATGTCAAAGGAAGCAAGAAAACAAATGACAAAAGTGTGAGTTCCAAGAAACCAGATTGGTGGACTGTTATCAGAATGAAGCCCATAAATGTATTTTCCATGCCGGAAGATAATGATGGAGAAATTGATGTTGATTCACTGGATGTCGGTGTAAAAGACATGGAAGATTCTCAACCACAAGATGAATTGACACATTGGACTAGGCCTGACATTGAAGGTGTTATTGTCGATGAGTCTGTTATTAAAAAAGCACATGCTGAATCCAAACTTGAACCAACAACAATGGAATTGGTTGATGATGAAGAAGATGACACCACCGACAATTATGTTGATGATGGCTATGTAGAACCTCTGAATTCCACCGTGGAGGCTATGGAGGATGCATTTTTCATTTAGTTTGGAAATTATTTGGGTCCTGACATTGTTTGACCAATTTGTATAACCATACAAGTAGACGCTTGTTGTGATTCTAGTGGTTCGACATTTTTTTATTTCTCACATATGGGTGCACTATGTTTTATTAAGTTTAAGATTATAGCACATTCAAGTTCAAGATATTTATTTTTTGAGCAAGTTTAATGCTATCCTTTCGATGGAGAAGGAAAAAGGTAGCAGCTGAATGGAAATTGTCTCAGCAAGTAATCTAATTCTACCGTCTTTTGTATGGCAAAAAATAAAAAATAGAAAGAAGGCGCACCTAGGAGTCGAACCTTCAACCTTTCCAGTGTAGGATGCACTGCAGAAACCATTTGAGGTCATCACAATTTCATTTGTCTTTTTGATTTTCAGCTTTCTTATACAAAAGAAGTCAGCTCAAAAGGTCATATTATGTGGGAGATAATACTCTGTGTTTGACGCTAATGGGTAAACAAATGGCCTTAAAGTATTTATGACTTATATATTATATTGTTTGTGAAGTTGAATAAAGTGAGGTTTAAAAATTTCAGACATGTTTTATATGGCGAAAAATAAAAATAAATGGAGGTGCACCTTAGGAATCGAACCTGCATCCTTTTGTGTATAGGATGCACTACAAAAACCACTGAGGTCGTCACTGTTTCATTTTTTGTTATGGGTTGTAGTTCAGCAATGTTATGTCCCTTTACTGCTGGTTGTCTCAAAATGAGGTACTCCTCCCAGATAAAAAATGAAAGGTTCAGGCCCTACTCTAGGCACATTGCAATTCTCAACCATGAAACTATTTGGCTGCCAATCAAAAGAAATATAATAAATGCACCTACAAATGATATCTTCAGTTCTTCACCAGTGCAAGATCAATTCACCTCTGACAATTTTTAGATGAGTCTGTAAATATATCATGTTTCAGTTTCTACATATATGGAGCATGACCTTACTACATTACCATTTCTTTGATTACCTTGTTAATACCATATATATATATTAAACACTGATGCATATGAATTATTTTTCGTTCAACAGGATAGTTGATGTTGCATAATGGATCACTCGGACTCGGATGCCATCCATGGTCAACACAAGGAAAATCTCCAATGATGTCAAAACAATGTTTTATATAGTGTCTACATAAGATATAGATGTAGTTGATCCCAAACACTATCTAGCAAGCTATGTTTGAACTACTCTCATTTCGGAAAATGTATGATACTATTATCAACTCATTTGCAGATTTGGTTATGGAAATATTGTTTCAGTTTCATTGTTAATCAATTCTTTCATTTTGGTTACTTGTTTATTTTCATAAATAAAGTACTATCCAAATATATAAATTGCAATAAGAAATGCGACTGTGATCTCCCTATTGCAATACCCTAATTGCAGCCATACGCTCTTGCAACAAAGTAAAGTTTAGTTTCCACAAAAATTTTTGCAACAAATATTGAGTGTTGCTACAATGGTTAGTAACCTCAATTAATATGTTGTTGCGATATGGTTGCTAACAAAAATGTTGCGTTGCTATACTTATCTTTTGCCACAATTAAGTTGTCGTTGCAATATAGTAAGTTACAACGAATCTCACTGCGTTGCCATACGATCAATCTCAACAAACTATCTACGTAGCAATATACGTATTTGCAACGATGTTGGGCATGGCAATACAACTTATTGCCACAACACCCGACCATTGCAACTACAAACTATTGCATCGCCTAGAAGAGTTGCAATACAAGTTCCTACAACAACATTGGCAGTTGCAATACCTCTCTAAAGCAATGATTCATGTCGTTGCAATAACTTGTATTGCAACATGCTACAAAAATGGTTGCAATGGACCTATTGCATCAGAACATATTGCATCGGGTTGCAACCAAATGCATTTAGTTGCAAGTTGTAACAATTGCAACTAAATTGGCCTTATTGCTACTATTTTGTGAACGTTGCCATAGCCCCAAAATCTAGTAGTGCTCGTTCGATGTGCGAATGTGTCACGACGGGGCAATTGTGTTGGTTGGATACCTTTCGATTTCGCGGCTGACGAACGTACTCAGGAATGTCTTCGTCAAGACTCTGTGATGATCAGGGGATTCATGTGGGTTGTGCTCGACGGCTGCAGAGGCTAGACCGGACCGCAACGACATGGCGGGGGAGCGGTAGAGCACACACTCACGCTTGTCTTTGGCAACAATCAGTGACGGAGGCAACCGATGGGGCAACGGGGGCTCAAGCCCCCATACCGCTGGCTGGCATGTGGAGCCCCCCCCCCCCCCAGCCCCTCCCCAAAATTTTACTCATGTATCTTTACATAGATGAAACCTGGGTTGGTTCCCAAAGCTTCTGACATGTCCACGATAGCATTTTTATAAATGTCATTCGATGTAGCTTGAACGCACAGGAACAAGTTAAATGACTGCCCATTCCTCGTTCTGATCGTTTCTAAGGCCCTCGGGAAACAACCAGACACCAGCCTGTAACAATAAAAAACATAGCCTACCACTTCCACTTCCTCCAGCTCGTCAAAAACATCGTCGTTGCCCCTTCCGCTTTGGACATCCCTTCCGTCACCTGCTTTCTCTTCCTCCAGCTCGTCAAAAACACCGTCGTCGCCCCTTCTGATTCGATCATCCCTTCCGTCGCCACACCGCGTCGTGCAGGCCGGAGGGCAAGTCCGGAGGGCAAGTCGCTGGTGAATCATCCTCTAGGTATGCAATGTAATTTTGGCACCGGTCCTCATCTACTCTCCTCTTGGCCCCTTATCTCATCCCTTCATTCGCAATCTAATATACATTTTGCCAGCAGTAAGAGTTAGCGACGAAATTTCGTAGTGCGGTTGGAGGTCTAGGGTTTAGAGAGGTAGGCTCAACCGTCTGTCCCGTGAGCGCAGGCCCCTCCCTACGCTGTTCTTTCTGGGATTCCGCCGATGCTGTGGAGACCCGCCGACATGAGATGGAGGTCACCCCCGCCGGTGCCAAGCAGAAGCCCAAAACACACATACACCTCTTCTACTGCTCCCAATGTGAGGAGGTCACCCTCAAGATTGTCGCTAGCTCCAACGCGGTCGACCTATGTTGCCTATACGTTCGCCTTGATTCCTTTCAAAATTTCTCAGACCCCCCTATAATCTTGCTATTGATCTTCCTATGTTGCCTATACGTGTGTATATGTTGTTTACCTGAACTCAATCTAGGTTTGTAAAGAAAATGGCTCAGTGATATGTTCCATCAATTTGTGTTGTACACTAGTGATGATGACAACCGGTGATGGTGATGATGCGTATCCAACTCGAACGCAGCTGATTGCTATTGTTGTATTAATATATAATATTTTCAACTACTTCCAGAAATATCCTATAAATCTGGACATTAAAAATAAGCTTTTCTATGTAGTGCATCTAAAAAAAGAAGAAGAAGATGAGATGATGATCATAATGTAAGAACTGAAACCGAAGAAGATATATATCTTTACAAAGGTATGTAGTATTTTCTATTTTTTAGAGCCACAATGAGTTTTTTCTTCTGTAGGTACAGTCTTTTGTAATTTAAAATTTATTATCATTGCTCATTTGTACATATCATGCAGACAAAAAAAGAACCCGACAAAAAAGGAACTCGATAAAAAGCAGAAGCTCCATCAAGGTAAACACCACAACTACTAGCCTACTACACACTGTTCCTTTTATCAATTTTTATTGCAATTGTCCAACTTTACTTATATGCCATTAAATGTTAAATTCGGCCCCTTTTTAAATTGTATTTATAATATAAGCACATTGTGCATTTGCATTGTATGAATTATATTACTTTATAGAACAACTTACTAACACCTTTCCCTTGACACCATTACTGCTAACCTTAACACCATCGGTACTAGATATGGTACGTACCAAAAGAAAACTTGGACAACTTACAACGACCAAAAAAAATAACCTGATACGATAAAATAGGAAAAAATAATAACATCTCGAAAAAGGAAAAAGGAACATAATGAAGATGAGGACACTAAAAGAATCAGAAAAGCCGATCTATATAGCATTCCTTTGGATATATCCCACTCATATCTATACAATAAACAAAGAATGGTGTCATATAGCCTTGAATATATTGAATATCTAAAAGAATCGTATGAACAGAGGTCATATATAGGAAAGCTAAAATTTGTATGTCAATATTGTAATGTTATGTTCTGGTACAATGAGAGAAACAAAAAAGGCACAAAGAAAAATGAAGAACCAATTTACACCAATTGTTGCAAAAATGGAACTATCAAAATACCAAAGTATAGGGAACCTCCTAGATTTTTGCTAAACCTTCTACCAAACAAAGACCAACCTGTATCAAAACATTTTTTCGAAAAAATTAGACAATATAATAGTTTATTTTCATTTACATCCATGGGTGAAAATATTATAAAAAATATAAACAAAGGAGATGGACTGTATGTTTTCAAGATAAATGGCCAAATACACCATCGTATAGGATCGTTACTTCCTTGAGATGATAAAGAACCACAATATGCATAACTATATATTTTTGACACACAAAATGAAATAAAAATAGAATCAAAGCTTTACATAAGCAGGAACCTTCTGAAGTAGATATAGATCCTGAAATAGTAAGATAATTAAAAGAGATGCTAGATGAAAATAATCCACTAGTAAAAACTTTTCGCCACACACGTGACATGCTTGAGAAATGTAAAAATATAGAACCAAGAATTCGCATTGTAGGATCTAATAAAGGTGACCCTATACAATATGAAATGCCACATGCATATGAACTTGCATTACTAATAGTTGGATATTTCACCTTGGAAAAATACCAAGGAGATATAATTTTGAGCACAAAACAAAGAGGATTACAACATATAACAATTTTCCATCCCTCTTACATGGCATTGCAATATCCTCTATTATTCCCATATGGAGAAAGAGGATTTCAGCTTGGAATACCTTATTATGAAAAAGGAAAAGAAAATACAACTAAAAAGAAAATGACAATAATGACAATTCATGAGTACTACAAATACCACATGCATTGTAGACCGGGCCAAACAAATCCATTCCTATGCTATGGCAGATTATCAAAACAGGCTATAGTTGATGCGCGAGCAATGAAAGATGAAGACAGACTAATCTACATCTCTAGAAACCAAGACAAATTGAGAGCTGAATACCTACATGGCATATTTCATGTTGTAGAAAAGGGAATGAATGATAGCAGCCAAATTGGGAAAAAGGTATTACTACCATCAAGTCATGTAGGATCAAGACGTTATACAATACAAAATTACATGATGGTGTAGCGATATGCCGTGTATATGGGCATCCAGATTTGTTCATAACATTTACATGCAACCCTAAATGGTCTGAAATACCTTCCAGTTTAATGCATTGAGAAAAACCAAATTATCAACCTGATATTATGGTACGAGTTTTCCATATAAAGCTTCAAGAACTGCTACATGATTTATGGTCTGGGTCTACATTTGGTCCAACATTAGCTATTTTATATTCAATAGAATTCCAAAAAAGAGGTTTTCCACATGTCCATATCTTGCAATGGATAGGTAAAAAAGGCAATGAAATAACCCCAGACATGATAGACCTATGAATATCAGCTAAAATACCTGATCCAAATGAAGATCCACTAGGATATGTTCTTGTAGCTGACCATATGATGCATGGCCCATGCGGAGAAAAACCCAAAATTGCCCATGCATGAAAAAAGGTAAATGTTCTAAATACTATCCAAAGCAATTCGAAAATGAAACAAATTTTACTGAAAATGGATTTACTCAATCCCGCCGTCGAGACACTAGCATCTATGTATGTAGAGATAACCATAATTTAGACAACAGATGAGTAGTTCCTCATAATATTAAGTTACTAAAAAATATCAGGCACATATAAACGTAGAGTATGTAAATAAAAGCAGACTACTCAAATATCTTTGTGAATATATTCATAAAGGACCAGATAAAGCAACAATTATATTTGAGTGTACACAAAACAATAGACAAAAAACAGACCAAGAACCAAAAGAGATAGACGAAATCAAAGAATAATTAGAATGTAGATACATATGTGATCAAGATGCAATTTGGAGATTACTAGGCTACGATATACACCACCATTGGCGAGCGGTTGAGAGATTATCGGTACATCTACGATTACAAAATATAGTTACACTACATAAAAAGGCTAAACTAAATTCAATAGCTAAAGATCCTAAATTCAAAAAACAAAATTAACTGAGTGGTTCGAAGCAAACAAACAATATGTAGAAGCTAGACAATTGACTTATTGTGAATTCCCACAACAATGGACATGGGATGACAGCAACAAAAAATGGATTAGGCGCAAACAAAATTTCAAAATTAGATATTTATATTACGTAAATCTAGCAGAAGGAGAACGATTCTATTTACGACTACTACTTATGATAGTAAAAGGGGCAACAGGTGTTGACGGTGTATTTTGGTACACCAAACATGTTCATTACACTTTGGTTTGGATTTGTTTATGGAACTAACCCGCCACTAGGCACACTAATCATATAACAAGTTCATCTTTTTGCATGCATTTGGAAGTGTTGTGTTTATGTAAGAAAACATGGACATAAAGACGGATTCACAACAAGTTCAAAGGAGCATTTACGGAGTCTTGTTCGTGTTCATGAGCTTGATGAAATCACTTTCAATGGTGGCGAGGACCGAAGTGCTACGAAGAAACACCCCTGGGGATTGAAGCATAAAAGACCGAACTTCATGCATGGAGAACCTCCATCTTGGACGCGAGGATGACATCGTGAAAATCATGCACGTGGAAGGGGCAAAGTGCATAATCACCTGAGGACCCACGGGCGCGAAGGGGCGACCGAGCCGAGATGGGATGGGCCTGGGCCGATCGGCCCAAGCTGGCCAGCCTAGCCCACTCCCGACGTCAGTTTGGCCCCCCTTTCCTTGCACCTGAAGGATCTTCAACCCTAAAGTCCTAGAGGCGCCGCCATTCGCAGAGGGGAGAGCCATTCGCACCAGGAGGCCATCCACAAGCTAGAGAGAGGGGAGGGAGATCTCCGGAGGGGGATCGACCATCTCGAAGGAAGCACCCACAAGTGGAGAAGAAGGAAGACACCGTCGGAAGGGTGACCATGATCAACGGTGTTATGTCTAGCACCTTGATGGGGTAATCTCCTTGTTCGTCTATGGGTTGTAATCGGTCTTGAAGATGTAATCGTACTTTATTGGATTATCTATCTATCATCTTGTGTTGAATGTGCTTAGATGCTTAAGGTTAGCTACCATGCCGTAAAGGAAGTATGGATCCCAATGCTCCCTTGGATCAATTCAATACGCCGTGTCCATCATAGGTCTAGTCACGAATACCTCCGTGTAGTGATAGTACGTGGGGAGGGAAAGGGCGAAACCGTGGTCACAACCCCCGATAGATTAGATTGGTTTTCATGTTTAAAGCGGTTGCATGTTTAAGTATCGTAGACCCATGGGCGAGTGTCTTCTATCTTTATTGCTTAATCGTTCTCTCTAGTGTAGTTTAGTCGTTTTCTAGTTTAATCATAGTTAGGGTTTGAGTAGTTAGGGAGTAGAGGTAGATCAAACGCTTGTAATCCCCTTGCTCCGCGGATTGACAAGAACCTTGGGAATCCCGTAGTGAAAAAGGTGTAGGTCCGTACGCTTGCGGATCATAGGTGGATACGTCTTTTATCCGTCAACAACAGGATACAACAATTTAAAAACATATAATGGCATTACCTATCAAACATTCAAAGAAGCATGTGCCGCATGAGGTTTACTACAAGATGACAATGAATGGTACGCAGCATTTAATGAAGCCACGAGTTGGGCCACTACCCCACAATTACGCAATTTATTTGTCACTCTATTAACATATTGCAATCTTCAAGATGAACAAAAAAGTATACAAATTGGAAGAAAATGTCAAACGATATAGAACATCAACTAACATCACAATACCACTCTATTATATACATTCTTATAGAATTTGAACTTCAAGATTTAGTGCTAACAAAAATAGAAGAACTTCTAGCCAGAAATGGAGGTAATATCAAGAAATATAGCCTTCCTCAAATAACAGTGACACCCAAAATTACAACAAACAACCATTTCATAGAAGAAGAGTTAAACTACGACATAATGACACTTGGATATGAAGCAAATATATCTTATAACCAACTTAATACAGATCAAAAGGAAGCATTCCATAAAGTAATTGACAACGTACTAAGACATGAGCCAAATTTATTTTTTATTTCAAGACATGGTGGAACAGGTAAAACATTTTTATATAATACAATAATATCATATCTAAGAGCTAGGAAAGAAATAGTATTAACTGTAGACTCATCTGGGGTAGCTTCCCTATTACTTCCAAATGGATGCACAACACACTCACGATTCCATATCCCGATAGAGATTGATGAACTATCAATATGTGATGTAAAGAGAGGAACAAAATTAGCCGACCTTTTTCATTGAAACTGACCTTATTATATGGGACAAAGCTATAATGACAAATTGACAATGCTTTGAGGCTCTTGATAGGATTTAGGGATATACTACCTGAAAAGAATAATTCATTAAATAGCATACCATTTGGAGGAAAAGTAGTTGTTTTAGGAGGAGATCCAAAGCAATATTACTGGTAATAGAAAACACTTCAAGGCACAAATTATAAATACATCAATCTTTCGATCATATCTATGGAAGTATGTTACTAAGATTAATTTGCATGAAAATATGTGTCTAAAAACATAAATAATGATACTCTTGAATACAAAGAATTGAGTAATTTCAACGATTGGATACTTCGAATTGGGAATGGATTTGAGAACATAAATATAATGTCAGAAATTGAAGAATGTGTAGATAATACAATAATTGAAATACCTCAGGATTTATTGTTGACTACAACCGGAAATAAAATGCAAGCATTAGTCGAATCTACATATCCATACTTTCTTAACAATTATAACGGTAACACCCATAATGCGTAAAAGGAAAATACCTTTTGTATGATGGAATACATAAAGTGGACGGCCAAAAACATGACTTTTTGGTACGTCACTCGGATGGACGAACAGAGGTCATGGTTGCGTAGAGCTCGCCAAATCCTTTCCGTTTGACTACTCACATGCATAATTCGGGATTCGGATCAAGAAGTTACACATGGCACAAGTTTTAACCTAACTGCTACAGTACGCGTCTACAGTAGCGCAGCTACAGTAACCCGTGTCGTTTTGTCCGACTTCGTCGGTTCCTTTTCCCAAACCAGATCCCCTTCATAGCCTCCACATCGAGCGCCTCCATCTCCCTTGGTCATGATCCAAAGGGAGTCACAAGGGGAACAAGAGGATAGAGGGAGATTAGGGTACGCCGTCGTCCGTCGTCGCAGCTTCTCTCCATAAAAATTGGTTGGCCTTCCTTCCCTCTCTCTGTTTTCCCCCAATCGATTGCCTTTTCCTCGCTGTTCATGGTGGTGCCGCCATGTGTGGTGCAGCTGAGATGAAATCGAGGGAGCTTTTGTGACGTTTGTCGCTACGGAGAGGAAAACAACTGGGAGTTGACGTCGGAATCGCCGCCGTCATCTTTGCCCTCACCGTTTCGAAGGGAAACCCTAGGTGAGGCATGACTCACTGTATTTCATTCTTCCTCTAAGTGTTTGGATGTTCTAGCACACGCTTGTAGCGTCAATCTTTACCGTTAAGGGCTAGGGTTAAGTGGTACCCTCGTCGTTGTTTTCAGCACAAACTCAATCTGCGCAGTTTCCAGTAATTGCTGTTTTACACCCTTTTAATGGTCTCAAAAAATAACAAACCTATACATGAGTTGTAGGAAATTTTTAGGGGTTTCCATAGCCGTAAAGAACACTATGATCGGATTTGAGATCTAAGAGATATCGAAGTTTCATTCTGTCAGTTTTTCAGAGTCACAAATCTGGGCAGCATCTGTTCACTTCATGTTTAGGCAACTAAAACGACAGAATTGGATCTTTGGTTGAGTAAATGATTTTTCGGGAATTTCATAAGCTTTCCAGATTGGTTAAGTACATATTCATATGAATTTTGGAGCTCAAGATATGCCCATTTTACTAGGACTGTTCTGCAGAGATTGTCAGATTTTCAGCTTGAGATTCATCTCAAGATTAGACTTTGTTCATGATTTTTCCTCTCTTGGTGGATCACTAGAAAGTTGTGACTACTGAAGTTTTCTTTCTGTTGGCACAAGATCGGAAATTTTAGCCATCATAATTAAAAGATACAAAAAAGAGAAGACTTATCGCTGTTGTCATGTCTAGACTTGTGTGTCTTTTTGTGAGAATGTCGGGTTCGGACGTAGGAGCGCTGTGATTTAAATTCTTTATGCTTGTGTGTATGTGTTGGTGCTGAGATATGTTTGTGGACAGGTGGTGCGCCTTCGGGTCGTGCTTAGTTCATGTTCTTGATCTTCGGTGAAGGCAAGTAAACGTAGCGATGGTTTACATGCTTTAACTTTGTTGTTTGAATTGCCTCCATTTAATTTCAGTACCTCACACCAGCAAGATAAATCTGATTTTACCTTTATATCGGAGTATTTTGATCCAAGTGTGGCTTTACCTTTGAATTGAAGTTAAGAATTATGAAGCATATGAAGTTCATGCATTGCAATCTTGCATTTGCATTCTCATGTTTTTATGCATATGAAGGAAACCGTAGCCGGATTGGTGCGGTAAGTACCGGTACAGCAACGCACGTTGAGATATAGCAATGTGGTTGCAGCCCTCATATCCTTCCTTCGGGATGTGTGGATAGAAGTGAAGACATGCATTGCATTGCACCATTTGCAATTCATCATGAAGCATTATTGTGGAGTATTTATTTTAACTTATTACTTGAAGTTATGTGGTGCATCTTTGATTATAGTGACTCTTAAATTGCTACTTATTTTTTGTGATTTAAATGGCATGGTTGAAGCAGTTTGCTTGCTGAGGTTTCCATAAACCTCATACGCTTTTTCCTCCCCGCAGGTCTTTGAGTTTGGAGTGCGATGGTGGATGGGAGTAGCAGCACATGTGCACACACGTTCTTTAAATATATATTTTGGTCACATGTGTTGTAATAAAAATGTTTAGTTGGGAAGTCCTTGCTTAGCTTATAATCTCTTTGGACCTGTTTTGAGATGGTTACCTAGATGATTTAATTTGCTTCCGTGTGCTCTATTAATTTACCTCTTTGTTGTTTCTTTCCATATGTGTGTGCCTGTAATAGCTTGTTGTGGTGTGGTAACGCTCCAGGATGTTGTTTCTATTCTGGGGTGTTACAATAACAACCTAGAATACATTAAAAACAGAGCGATCTTAGCTACAACTAATGATATCGTTGAAGACATTATTACTTACATGGTTGCCTTAATCCCGAATTGTGAAAAAATATCTGATTCAATATCAAAATGTATAGATACTATTAGTGATGCTCATATACTCTATCCAACAGAATATCTCAATACTTTAAATGCAAATAATTTGCCAACACATAGACTAAAACTTAAAATTGGTGTTCCTATAATGCTACTTCGAAATCTAAATCAAAGCTTAGGCCTATGTAATGGAACTAGGCTTATAATAACAAACCTAGGAGAACATATTATTGAAGTTATTATAATAACAGGCACTCACATAGGCGACAAGGTACATATTCCAAGAATAAATCTTACTACAAAAGTTTGTCATTGGCTATTCGTATTATGCTGTCGTCAATTCCCAATAAAAATCTGTTATTCTATGACTATAAATAAAAGTCAAGGGCAAACACTTACAAATGTTGGACTCTACCTAAAGAAGCATGTTTTCTCACATGGTCAACTATATGTTGCAATATCAAGAGTTAACAATAAAAAAGGCCTTAAAATATTGATAGAGAATAGTGATGGTTCTTGCGGAAATACAACAACAAATATCGTATACAGAGAAATTTTAGAAATGGTGTAAATTTTTTCCTAAAAGACATTAATGTTGCAAATCTAATTTGACCTCATCTTTTTTTTGCAGCATACATATAAATATCAAAATGTTACCCATGCAGGTATAGATATACAACATATAACTATACATTATCTACAATTACGTACTTTTTGTATGATGCAAATTTCAATTGCAGGGTGAGCTTACTGCAATATCTGATCTGTGTCAATCAACAACCAATGTTGTTTTACAAGTGAGAGTATCAAGGATGTGGGAGTTTAGGGAAGGAGGCAATGAACAAGGGAATATAAAGCATCTTGACTTGGTTCTCATTGATCATAAGGTACTTTTTCTATTCTGTACAAATACTAATACAATCAAAACTCATCATTCATGTATTTATACATTTATATTCTCTCTGACAAAATTTGTCACGTGTAGGGTGATGCTATTTGTGCTGAAATACCACCCGATGCAATACTAGTTATGAAATCTCAACTGAAGGAAAACATAATCATATCCATTTCAAAGTTCATAGTTGAGAGAGCTAAACCTAGGTACAGGGTTGTGAAACACCCATATATGATGATATTGAACAGAAGGACTTGCATTGCCAAATCAAATGCCCAAGATTAGAATTTCCAAAGTACACATTCTCATTGACTTCAATGGAAATGTTACCAAAGCTTGTTAAAAATAATGAAAAATTTTTAGGTATATATATTCTATTTTCAGCATATATACCCCTTTCCAAATTATTTATTCCATATATTTGATCCATTGACATACAAATACTATTTCAGATGTGTTTGGAAAAATCATTGTTGTGTCAAATCCTGCAGTAGTGCGCAACACTGCAGGAGACCTGATGATGAGAAGAATAATAAAACTACAAGACCTAAGGTATACCTCAACACACAATACTTCAAGTGTAATATTTGCATGCGATGACCAGCAATACAAATATCAAACATATATTTCATGTAGGGGAAATACAATGGATTTATCACTATCAGGCACGAGGGCTCTAGAGTTTGATGGTGATGCTATCCTTAGAATTGGACAAAAGAACCATATAATTGCTATCTTTGTTGGCACCTTAATGAAACAACTCAAAGATCGAAAGCAATTTCTAAGTGGGACATCAGCTTGTCGCTGGTATATTAACGAGAATGACATACCTGAAATAAAAGCATTTCAGAGAAGGTACACATCTTCCCTACAATTCATTTTTCATGTCCCTAATATTTCTTACACAATTTACATAGAATATATCCCTTGAAGCATCTGATAAATAATTACTTTGGTGGTCATTGCAGTTGACATGTGCACCTTTACCTATGAAAACAATACATCATACATGGTTCAGTTTTAATAAATTTGTCATTAATCAAAGCCTAGATCTTAATATTACCTTGAATAAGGTTAATTCTTAATGTTGGCTATTACTCATTTTGTATATGTGATACATATGTAAGAAGCTATACAAATATTGTTGAAGCCTTTGTGGTTTATCTTTGTTTATATGTATCAGTTTACCGATAGAGGTAACAGCAGTTGAAGAAATACATCTACCAAACGAATATCAGATGCAAGTAGTATTTCAAGAAAAAATCTGCAACAACTAAGTTTGATAGATCCATACAAAAAAGTGCTTATTGCAGCTACATTTTCTTGTAATAATTCCTTATTTAATATCATATCCAACCATATGTTTCTTGGACCATAATTATCCATTCTCTATACCTTTTACTTACAAGGTCAACGATATCAGTGCATTGCAACAATCATTGGAATCGCAGAAAAACAACATTGGTGCTATCGTGCTTGTCGACTATGCTCATCAAAAATGGTACCAACACCTAATGGGTTCCAATGCACAAAGGATGGAGACTGTCCTTCAACACAATTTGAATGGAGGTAAGACAAACTGAACCTAAACATAACTATACATATTCCACCATCAACTCAATTAAAGTAAATAAATATAACACTTCCTATGTTATGTCAACAGGTATAAGATACCATTTATAGTTGCAGATAACACGTGTATAGCCTCGATCATGACGTTTGAAAAAAAAGAGCTACTGAACTTGTTGGTAAAAGTGCTAAAATATTGCACAAATACCATGACCCAGCTACAATTCCAAGCAACATTTCACAATGATTTGGCCACAAGTTCACATTTGTTGTTAGAATTTTATATAAGAAGAGTATCAGGACAAAAGATCCTTCATTTGAGGTCTCATTCATAAAAGAACACCATGGAAAACAAAAGGTGCTTCCATCATACAACAATCAATCATCATGAACATCATCAACTTTAGATGATAACAAGGATCTACCTGAACTAATGACTATATCTTCTAAAAAACCAACAGATGAGGTAAGCTTTAGTACATATCAACAACATATTTGCAAATATTACTATATATTGTTAATATATTATATTGTAGGATCTTACAAAGTTAACTCAATCTCTAGAAGAACTTGAAGACATGGGCATTGATAAGATAGTAGGGTATAGATTAACAGATGTTTTTATCTATACATCTGTACTAAATAGTGCATAATCTAATTAAATAATTTTTACCTCTACTACAAAATATGGGATGACACACCATTCACAATCAAAAGGCCTCATCTTTACAAGACCTAAAGTGGGGGGGTCCCTCTCATTGCGCCACGTCATCAAGAAAAGGTGAGTCGTTGGATTGCACATTGATGCTCGGATCATCCACATGCCACGAATATTGTTCATGCGGGACCCACAATATGTTAAGATGGGACCCATGTGCGGGACCCACGTGGATTCATGAGATATTCGTGTGGGACCCACATCAGGTGAGACCCACACATTTTGGTTTGTGGGGCCCACAATTATATTTAAAAATTTATGTTTTCTCATTCTTTAAGCGGAAAAGACCTTAACAACGATTTTTAAAATTATGTATACCTATTTCATTTATAAATTATATTATTCAATATTTTCCCTCAGATTTTGTTCAGTACAAATGACTTTGTGTTCTAACTTCTTAAAAAAAGTGCTCTTAAAACTATATATTTACATAATACCTCAGATTATCATCGGTGCAGTGTAGCATGTGTATCAACTATGTAGTATGTAATCCAGGCATCACTTAGGTAATTTTACAAAGACCCTCTCGAATTTTTTGAAAATAGTATTTGATCAAACCACCTCTCAAGTTTTGTGGAAATCACCTCGAGTTTTGAAGGAATGCCAATATGGTTGCCACTTTTACAAAGCACCCTAAAACTTTATTCCAGCCCAAAAAAAATAATTTTATGGGAAACCCCTCAAACTTTGAAAAAATATATTTTCATTCCAACCACCTCTCAGATAGCTTTATGAAACCCCCTAGAGCTTTGAAAGAATGCCAAGAGGGTTGCTTATTATATAGAACCCACTCAAACTTTATCGAAAATAAATAGTAGTCCAACCACTGTCCCGACATTTTAATTAAGCCTCCTCAATTTTTTAAAAAAAACTAAAATTTCTTTAAGCCATCTTTCAGAAAATTTGAAGACATCTACCTCGATCAAGCCACCTCTCATGTAATTTTATTATAATAATTAACTCACGAACCATGCACTCCAATAAACTTGAACTTTACAGGAACTAATACATGGCACATGGTTCACAAACTTTTATGGAGAAGACCATAAACTTTCTACAAATCTAACCACAACTCGAAAATCTTGCGAAAAAGTTCCCTAACTCTATCATAATGAATCCACGTTCCCTGCTTTTTAACTAAGAAATATCATAAACTCTTAAAGAATTAATCCACAACCTAAAATCCTATTAAATATCCACAACCTTCCTACCCATCACTGGGCTACATATCATGGCGCAGCAACGCCGCGCCAGTCTTTCTAGTCATGACACTGAAGATGACAACAAAAACCTTGACAGTAAGAAAGGGAAGAAATCTGATATGTAGCCACCAAGCAAGTGATAGCTTATAGCAGGTACTTCAAAATTTATACTTTATAAATACCTAAACATTATATTCAAACTACCACTGACTTTATGTGATTCACAAACTATAGAAAATGTTAAATAAGCAAAAAAAATCCTAGCAATCTATCATATTGAAGTCTGAAGAAAAAACCAAAATATTTCTTACCACAGTATCCTCTCAACCTTACACTTTATAAAATATGCTGCCAAAATGCTAGTATGCTACAATGTTTTTTCTCATCTACTTTTCTGATAGTGCCATCTCGTTTTCTTTTCAGACATGTATGGGACTATGACAATGATACCTTCTTTTGCTATGTAAAAAACATACATGGCCTGTGACAATGCTACCTTCTTTTGCTATTTCAGAATAATTAAAATACTTTGTAGCAGCTCCCACTTTGGGGTCCAAACTTGCAGCTTCCTCTTCCTACTTCAAGGCTGCCTTGCATCCTTTACTAATGATGTGGCTCTCATTTTGGTGTATATATGGTGCCACTCTTCTTTTGGTACTTCTATGGTGTTGTGATATTCAGAACAGCAAGTGTGCCTGTAATATTTCTATATCTATCTATACTAGGAAAGTGCCCGTGCGTTGCTACGGGCAGCACAAGTTATTTCCAACAAGTATCAAAATGATTCATATGAAATATATGTACAAAATTATTACACATTATACACATAAATTGGTATCAACATGAGAGAATTTTGCGGATCAATCATTCTATATTTCACCTCTAATGCAGATCATAGCTGGGTGCCTATCCGAAGAGGAGATCACCGGGTTGAAGGAGATGTTCAAGAACATCGACAAAGATAACAGTGGGACCATTACGCTTGATGAGCTCAAAAATGTGTTGGCCAGGCATGGAACCAAGCTGTCGGACAGTGAGATTCAGCAACTGATGGAAGCAAGGAGTTTTCAGAGTACAATTTAAAAATCTATTCAAGGTTGAGAAGGTTCATCTGGAAATATCCCTTTTCATTCCTTTTTATATAATTCCATGCTGATGCTGACGACAACAGGTTAATTGACTATGATGAGTTTGTCACCGCAACAGTACACATGAACAAACTGGATAGAGAGGAGCACCTTTACACAGCATTCCGGTATTTCGACAAGGATAACAGTGGGTGAGTTAAATGTCGAAACATATATAGCTGAGAGCATGAGACACCTGAGTTCAGGACTACAGATATTACAGAACACATATACTTCATTTGTCTTGCAGGTACATTACAAAAGAAGAGCTTGAGCAAGCCTTGAAGGAGCAAGGGTTGTATGACGCCGAGAAAATCAAGGAGGTCATCTCAGATGCCGACTCTGACAATGTAAGGAACAAATATTATGTAAATTCAGTTGGCATAATAAACAATAGCAGCAACATTGCGAAGGGGGAGTTATACAGAAATAGAATCCAGTAGATCAAATGATTAAATTGTCATGATTCATAATTGTTCATCTAGTGATTGTATATGTTTTTAGTCAAGAGACTAAGATTTAATTTTGCACATGTAGGATGGAAGGATAGATTATTCAGAGTTTGTGGCAATGATGAGGAAAGGGACAGCTAGTGCTGAGCCAATGAACAACAAGAAGAGGAGAGATGTAGTCCTATAGTGAAGCAGAAAGTGTGTAATGTGTATAGCAGCTCACAACAACCAAATTTGCACAACTGTACACAAATGCAATGGAGTTACTTTTGCAATTCAGTTCATGGATGGTTGTGCAATACGATGGTGATTCAGCATGTGCATATTTTAGAAGACTACTCATGTCATCTATTATTCTCATTTGTGCAAAAAAATAGAAGATATACCATCATCCAACAAGACCTACTGATACAGAAAAAGTTCAATAGTTCAATGCAACTTTCTTCACACAAATTGCAAACTTAACAAATGATATGGGTAACCATATGACATAAGGCACAATGATGTTAGTTTATCAATAAAAAATGAGGATATTTGTGTGGTCCAAAATAGACCTCAAATAATAACAAGATACAATGGGCCAATCGGGGAACCTTTCTCCACGTAAAAGAAATGGCTATTGTAATAATGAGCACTTGCACAGTCTGTACAAGGAATCGGAGAATGGCCTGTATGCTAACAAGGAAGATATTATAGTTTAAATATCTCACAGAACGTGTTTCTTTCATGTGTCAGAATGAATAAAAATACTAAACAGAGGAATTGAGAAGATTGTTCTTATCAAGAAGAATTCAGTTAGCGGTTTCTAGAGAACCCTTCACTTGCAGAGCTTCATGTTCCCTCTCTAACAAGTTGGACATAAAGTTACATGCTATACACGGATAAAAAACTGAAATTTGATTTAGTGTATCCGTGTTACCATGTTAGATTTTGTATAACTTGGAAAAAACACACCAATATAACAAAAGTTCTCCCGCAAAGGCATTATTCTTATACAACATAGCAATAACTCCTGAGATACAATCCTTCAAATCTATGAAGCTAAAATTTGACAGCAACATGCAAACTGTAGTTACTGTCATTTTTATCCGATCCAAGCGTTTCCAAACAAAACAATCTCTGCACAAATATGCAGCAGGAAACAGGGCACCCAAAATACGAATCCAATTAAAAGAACACGCACATTATTGGCTTGCAAATAAGAACTGTAAGGTGATGCAATCCTAACCAAAGGAAAAAACAGAAACCCGCACCCCCTGGCCCCTGGCCACACAGGCATTTCTGCAAACAACTGACGCTCACACTCCAAACAATGAGTTCTTGCAATCAAATATTGCGCAGCCAGAGTGTCAAATATTGCTGCTAGGGCAGTAGTATAGGAGGAGGATTAAAGGTTAAATCCCTGACCTGACCTGTGCGGCCGAAGGAAGGTGGAGGAGGACAAGGAGTGAGGCTAGTACCCTTCGTTCCCAGTAGGGGTGGAAGCAGACGAAGTCGTAGACGGGGGAGATGGTGCTAATGAGAATGAGGTTGACGCCCATGAAGACGAGCAGCCCCGTCATTGGCTGCGGTCGGTGTGGCATCTTGCTCGCCCCCTTTCCCGCCAGCGCCTTCCTCTGTCGAGACCAGACGAGATCAGGAGTGGTTAGCCAAAGCTATGATCTACATTAGACAATTATTGGTTGATTAACCAAAGCTCTTATCTTTCTCATGAACCTTGTAAGTATATCAATCAGTAGAGATGCAGTTCATAAATGAGAACCAAAGGAAAAAACTAAAACAGACTGAAGAGATAAGAGAGATTGGATGGATATGCGTACTTATCCTTCTTCCTCTCAAAGCACCGATCATATGGACAATAATAGAATGGGGATGAGTAACAAATTAAGTATGATGAACTGTGAGGTCCAAGTTGTATGAAAATATGTACATCTTAGAAGCAAAGAAATACTCCAAATTTATAAATCAAGACCAGAAGGAGAAGTGCTAAGTAAACCTTCCATTAGCATATAATTGTCTTACAACACAGCAATCTCTTTAATGAGATGTTGAATCAATTATTATGGCCAAATGTACATCTAAGAATTGGAATTCCAAAAGTATCAGGTGTTGAGCTCAATACAACCAGAGAAGATGAATAGTATAGCAAGAGGCCTACTGATTCGTCCCCAACCTCCCGCTCTAGCGTGACGACGAATGACATGGCATATTATGCCCTGCAGTAAAACAGACGTAGACAACATCATCTCAGATCCCTCTCCTCAATATAATTATGCATGAACACATCCAGATTACACATATGACATATAAATCTGATTTCAATTCGAATTTCAACAAATATACATCAACACATTCAGATCAATGTAATCAATCTATTTTTTAATCCACCATCCAACACTACAGTTTATGTGTGCAACCAGAACCAATGAAAGCAAGCGAATTTCCAAGACAACACTAATCCTAACTCCAGGAGAGTAAAAGCATAACAACAAGAAGGATGTATGCTAGCCAGTCGATGGTATGGACTATGGACCACACAGTTATAATTTCAGACAAGGACTTCAACCAACAAGAAGCAAAATAATTTTGCTAAGCAAAATGCAGATAGAATTTTAGCGCAACAGCTATTAATGAAAAAACCCTCAAAAGTTGACCGTGTGTACCTTAGTTCCAGAGCTGACAATATTGTCTAGTTTTTTCCTTTTTCCTTCGAATATATCGTATGTGGAGTCATCCATTGGGTTATATCTAGGATTCACCATTGCTATTGAATCTTTACGTAAAGTGTTGCGACGTAATTCTCGATGCGCTTTATATTGGTCCCTCCTCGCCTCCTTCTGTTCAGGTTTCATGTTACGAGCATTCTGACGATCACGTATTGCTTGTCTTTGCTTTGGTGTCATATTTGCATATCATGCTCTATCTTTAGCATGCCTTGATTCAATTTGGTCAGCCGTTAATTTTGGTCTCTGTACTACTCTATTTTCATCAGAAACATTTTTCGCCTAAAAAATGACGAGCGCAAATCAGATTTACTAATGATCACATAATAACATTAGTTCTAGGTATTAAAAAGTAATTATCATACTACCTAGTAATTTGGTGTGTCCAACTTCAATGTTAACAGGTGCAGCTTTACTTTGTTGATAATTTTCACGTCGCTTCTTTAGTAATTTTTCCTTCTTTTGGATTGGCATTAGCTTGTATCGGTTCCTATCCCGCTGCCTTCTCCACTCTCTAGGTTCCAGAGGTGGTGGATTGTAATTCGAAGTCACTGATCCTCCAACGTCCACACCACCTGAAATAAAAGGCATACATGTAATTGCATTGTATTAAATGGCACATTGGATCGGTAGCTTACTATTATCACTTAGGTTGGTGCTGTTGAACGAATCATGGATTGGGGTGTGGCTCTCGGATTGTTCTGAAGATGCCATCTGCAAGTAAAATAAATAAGTAGAGCTTTCTATGCCTAATATTGAAGTATGGAAAATCTCCTAAAATTGTGCCCAATGCAAAACTAAGGAAAAGTAACAAGTGCATGTACATTAGAACTGATGGTGCATATTTTTTTGTGGGTAATTTATGAAAGAAAGTAACAATTTTTGTAGGTAATTTATGAAAGCAAGTAACAATTTTGTCGATGCAACATGGCCAATAGTTCCTGCTTCTAGTATTCTGCACTAATTCCTAAAATTGCAGGAGCACACGTTTTGGAATCACACAACCAAAACCAATCGATTGAGTACTCTAGTAAATTACTTCCCCGTCAAAATAGGTTTTGAAAATTTTAAGAAGCTATATTAGCCTGAAGTTACCTCAAAGCAAATGACCTTTGCTTCTGGCTTCTTCTATAGCTGGTCTAGGATCACTGAATTTCTTCCAATTCCTCCCTTTGTGGCGGAGCGAGCATCTTGAGTAAGATAGATTGACTGATGGCAAGAAAAATGAAACATGGGATGAGATTTTACAAAAAAAATTAAGCTTCCATTAATGTACATGAAATCTATTTTACTCTAGAATTTGGGAAAGCTAAACAAAATGAAGATTCTGAATTTATAATTAAGCATGCTTCAGGAAGAATAAAAGTGTCGAACAGACTACTCCTAATCAGGAAAACATCATTACACAGTCAGAAAAGTAGAATTTTAATTCAAAGCTGCACATATTTAAAGCTCAATGAACTCAGACCATCTGGATCAGAAAATAGTGTGCTACATGATTAAAGGACAATTACAAACATGAAGAGATATACGCAGCTGCAAGGCTAGCAACATGCAACATACGCAGAGGCTTGACAGAACTCAATACATGCTACGGGTGCTCATATGGATCGGGGGAGCGTGCGCCGGGGAAGGATTATGGCATCCATGCGGTGCTGGGACTTTTGATCAATTATAAATCCTAATTCCTCTCAATGACTTCGACTTACGTATACAGACATATGAAGAAGTAACCTGAGAATGGTAAAGCTTGCCTCCCCAAGCATCTGTTGTGTATAATTGAGTTTATGGATTGTGTGTTGTCATGCCGCTTTGGAAACTTCTTGTGCAACAGGTAAATATTTCCCATCTTGGCTGGTTTGTTATTTGAGCTCATTCCTTTTGTTCCTAGCATACCCTTTGGAATTATAAGTCCCGATTCATATTTATCCTCTGTAATGAGACATGATTTCTTATTTTGTTTTTTTTTCTGATACTATTTTCCATGATGCTATGTAGCATATATCTGTGTTCTTTACTAAGTCATCATTTGTCCATTCTCAAATTGTGTAACCCAACATTTTACTCTTCTGAATTGTGTTCCCTAAAGTCTGTAGCATGTTGCTCTTTATACGTACTTATATATCTTGGCAATAATCGAATGCGGGTTAGGTGCAATATTACATTAACAAGTTCTAATTTGCCACGTCGCTTCAGATAAATAATTCGTTTGATCCAGACCCTAAACGAAAGCAATCTCACTTCACTGGAACATCAACAGTCATCACACCATCCTATTCGTTCCACACGATCATCCGTGGCAGCAATAGGTCAGTCAACAACAAGGTAACATAGACATGAACCTGGCATCACGACTCAGAGAGGGCTACATAGAGATCCAAATCTTATCCTTCTCCTTGGGGAGAAGCACAAGGCGTACGGTCGACGACGTGTTGTCGAGGTGCACTGCGGTGTCGATCCGGCCGGCGCGCGCGGTGTTGCCGTGTTGGTGAGGGTGCCGGCGTGGAGGGAGTAGTCCATCGATCAGGTGTCAACGGCGTGTTGCTGACGTGCGCGACGGCGTCGATCCGGCGGGCGCGCGGGATGTAGGTGAGGGTGGCGGCGCAGAAGGGCGAGGTGAAGCGAGGAGGCGCGTCGGAGGGAGGTTGGGGGATGAGGGCGTCTCAGTGCGGTTCCCAAAGATCGACGGAAGGAGAGGGGATGAGGGGGTCGAACGGACGGAGGACATGGGCCCTCGGTAGACCCACGCGCGGCCATGGATGGGGGAGGAGGCGAGACGGCGGTGTGCGCTGCAGGTGGAGGAGGCCGACCGCGGGGAGGCGTGCTGCTGGGGGTCGGAGGAGGTGAGGGGCGGCGTGATCTGCTGGGAGAGGAGGCAGGTGGCGGCGGATCGGCGGAAGGGCACGACACGGGAACGACGACTCCGGTGGTGATAGGGGCGTCCACGGGAGAGGTGGTGGCAGCAGCAGCAGGTCGCGGGGGATTCCTCGGCCTGGGAGAGGCGGCAGCGGCAGCGGGTCGCGGGGGATTCAGAGGCGGCGGCAGCAGAGGCGCACAGGCCGCGTGGTGGGAAAACGGATCGCAGGGAACTGACGGTGAGGCGCACGGGTTGAGAGGCAAAAATGAAAAACAGAGGAGGTATGCGGGAGAGGGCGCGGGCTCCTTGGGCAAACCTGCGCGAGCGGTGGACGCACGACGTACCACGCGAATTGACGGACGAAGCGTGAAGAATAACTTTGTTCTTTTCAGGAGTAGAGATGAAAATGCACTTCATAAAATTACATCTCATGAGCATCGAGTTTATTAGTCCTTCACTGTGAGAATGCAATATGTTTCACTTCACGTTGAAGAACGAAGATACTCAAATTACAGTGGTACAACCTAGCCATTTATAGAAGCAGGATCCTTTGATATTGAAGTGGTCTTTTTGCAACCACATATTCCACAAATATACATATAACTGATACAAATAACATCACTTAAACTACTTATAAATGCTTTAAAATAATATGTTCATTCAAATTCAGCCGTATAACTAAGACACGTGCTTCTAGTGTACAAGTAAAAGGGGTTGAAATTATACACAAGATGTATTTTGATTTATTGGGCCGTTAATCATATTTTTCTCCTAAGCCCAAAGCGCTTAAAGAATCTTATCCGTCGTCGCTCATCACGGCCTCCTCCTCACGTTTTTTTTCTGACAAGAAACATATATTCATTAAGATAAAGCAGCAGACATATTACAGTCAGGTCCTAGCAAGAAGACCAAATTACACATAAGTCCTGAATCTAAAAAGAAACAGGGCAGCACTATCCATGGCGATTGGAACGATGGAGCCGGCGGTGAAGTGTCGCAGGGGGCGTCGAAGACGCGTACAACGGGATGGAGACCGCGCAGAGCAGCGTCGGTTGAAGACGGGCTCCTCCCAGGCGATCAGGCCTGCCGTCTTCGGTCGACCGATCCCAAACTGGCGGCGACGTTTCCTAGCGCCGGTCGGAAGCCCGAGCCACTCGGGGGGGTGAGTCACGAGCGCCAAGGAGGTGGCCACGAGCCCACGACCCACTAGCAGCAGGAACGGATTATTTTTACATCAAAACTGAATCTGTGAAGTGTAATTGAACAATTGAACGATGGAATGTTTGATTCACGATTTACATGATGTATTTTACGATTCTCATGGCTGGTTGATGGTTCGATATATAAATTGCTATATTTGTCTTCGTGAGGGGTTACTGTGTTGTTATGTAGTTGAGCCCCTCCTAAAAATTTTACTGGGCAACAATCAAGCACCATCACGCGCAAGCATATGCAGATATGTGGCTTTGAACAGAAATCAGGAACACAAATCAGAGCAGCACCAGAGGTCCAGAGCAAAGAACATGCAGAGGGCGAAAGCAATGTACACAGCATACTAATAAATCAGCCCCTGAACCACATCACACATGTCGATTTCGCAACAATCCCTGGGATTTTAACAATCCAACCTCACGCCATCGCCAATGGCATCTACAATTCTACTTTCTACTGCTACCATACATGGTGTTCCGTGTTTCACCACGACCACGTGACCGGGCTCGGCTGGGCCACCGCCGGCAACTGCGGCGGCGCCATGCAGTGCTGTGGCCACCGGTACGCGAACCCCTCGGGGGCGCCGCTACCGTACGCCGCCTGATGACCGGACATCCAGTGACGGACCTGCGCCTCGTCCTCCACGTCCATCGCCGCAGCGCCCTCACCGTCGCCGTCGCCGTCCTCCTCCTCCGCGGCCGTGGACGGCTCTGCCTCGTCCTCCGGCGCCGAAGGTGGTACCCACGGCACGACGGCCAGGGCGAGGGCATCCGAGCCCTGTTCCAGGGCGGCGCCGGCGAGCAGCTCCCGCACCGTCCTGCTGTCGGCCTCCCGGAGCATGGCGCGGACCCATTCCGCGCCGCCGCGCAGGGCGAGGCGCGGGGCGTCCCTCTCCCGCGCGTCGTCGTACCGGCCGCCGCCGCCGTACAGCACCAGCGCGCCCTCCTCACCCCCGCCGCTGGCCCGCGCCGGCTCCTCGTCGCAAATGGCTACATCATCCTGCCCCGCCGCCGCCGGCGCGTCGTGGTAGCGAGGCCCGTCGTCCTCGTGACACGCGAGGCGGCGCATCTTGGTGGGGCGGGAGGCGAGAGGGAACCCGGACGAGCGGCCGTCGCCTGTCGCGGCGTCCAAGAGCTCCGGCTCGTCGGCGCCCTTCCGCTTCAGCGAGAGGCCGTTGAACTCCTCCATGAGCACCACCATCGTCGCCGCCGCACCCGAACTTCCCCTGCTCGTCTCCGTCGCCACTCGGCACCAAACCTCTCTCTCTCTGGTTCCTCGCAGTCGCAGGCAAACTTCTCTCTTCGCTCTGGTTCCTCTCTCGTGGTTTCTCGCGTGCTCGATCGAGCTCACCTTGTCGATCGTGGAGGGACGGATGCGAAGTGGCGCCGCGGCGGGAGGGGAGGGATAAATGAGCTCCGCTCGAGCGGACAGGTGGGGAGGACCGGAGGAAAGCGAAGCGTGGAGAAGCTTCGGTTTCTGCTCTGGAAGTGTCTCGAAGCCCCCACACTTCACTGGCGGAAACTGACCATCCGGCCAAAGTACTTAAATGCCCCTGCCACAAACAGAGTACACAAATGGCTAGCACCGTCATTTCGTCGCTCATAACCTTTTTTTCCTCCACAAAAATACCTGTGGACTCGAGGAGGCGGCATACTGGGCCACGGATTTTAAAAGATCCATTGCGTCTATATGCATGGGCCATCATCAGTCTAGCAAGTGTGGTGGGCCGAGCTCGCGAATCTGGTGCCTGCTGCTTTGCTATCTGGCTGGTGTGGGGAGAATAACACTACACTGCTAGCTTAGTAAGGGTGCAAAGGAGTAACCATTAGGTGCACCTCCAATCCTCTTTAGCTCAATCATTTGTACGTTCGGAGGTGCACCACATTATAATCAACTTGCACCCCTATAGCTTAGGGACGAGGCGGAGGAGAGGCTGGCTACATAAGGAGGGCGGGGTGCTGCGGTAGAGAGCACGCAGCTGCGTGGTGAGCACAAAGCGAACTATTCTTTCGCCTTTTACTAAAGAATACCGTGTGCACGCCACAAATAGCAGTATATCTTAATTTAAGAATACCGTGTACGCTAATTTAAGAATACCGTGTGCACGCCACAAATAGCAGTATACGCTAATTTTTAGAGGGTTCCTTCTCTTTGAGGAGGCTCCCAACAATTCAAACAGAATTTGTTCTAAATCTAAAAAAGAAAGGATTCACTCCTACAAGCAACTCATAGGTTCTTTTTAATTTATAAACTTGCTTAATTTGAAAAGAAACCTCTTAGCCAAATAGAGACTAGCTCAAAAAGATACTTATTAAACATGTTGAATATAGAAAATTAGAGGTGCTCCCTTGCTGAAGAAATATGCAAATCATATAGTTCTTTGCTTGCACATGGTTGTTGGCCATTGCGGTCAGCTCAGGCTGCTACCAGTCACCTCGGATGGCGAGGGAGGCGGTGGTGGGAACGCCGGCATGTGCGGGAGCTCGAAGAAGTCGAACGTCTCCGGCGGGAGGTCGTCGAAGCGCACCCCAAACATATCCCGATCCGGCGCGCGGCCGGCGTGCACGTAGACGTCGTCGAGATCGAAGAACTGGCCCGGCGGCACCACTTCCAGCGGCTCCGGGGAATCGGCGGGGTCGAGGAACACCAGCGGGTCAACGCCGTTGACAGGGCTCCTGGTCCCGCTGCCGTAGGGCAGCAGGAGAGCCGTCGTTGGAGTCGGAGCGGCGGCGCCGGACGAGCCGCCTTCGGCTCCGGCGTACATGATGGGTAGCGGGATGGGAGGCGGCGGCAGGCAGTACGACATGGGGAAATGCGGGCCGGCGTGCTGGCTCGCCGCGTTCGGCTCTCGGCTGCTGCTGCTGCTGCTTCCCTCGCCGATGTGGTGAGCCGCCGTCTCCTGGAAGGGGATCATCTCCAAGCACGGATTCTGACAGAGATACCGGAATGTTGAGTTTCAGATTCAGATGGGGAATATATGACTGAAGAAGTGACAGCATTTCTCAGCTGTTTCTTTTTCAAGATAAGAAATGATACTAGATCGAAATTGAGGCAAATCATTGTTCACAATTTAGAGCCTTAAATGCTTTGGCAACAAATGCAGTGCTGCAAAATAGCAACTAGACTAGATAGAGATCGCTATTCAGGAAAAGAAGAAGAAGAAGAAAACGAACGGGCTGACAAGATACAAGCAACAGTCAGTCACCTTGGGCGCCGGCAACTTGTAGTCGTAGGCATGGGAGGAAGAAGCGCCGGAGCTCTGCTTGCCGGGCCTCCGGCGGGGCATCGGCGCCCGGAGGAGCCTCGCCAGCCGCTTCTGCCGCGTGCTCCAGAAGTTCTTGACATCGTTGTCCGTCCGGCCGGGCAGGTACGTCGCGATCCTGGCCCATCTGTTCCCGAACTGCGCCTGCAGCTCGAGCACCACGCGCTCTTCCTCCGCGGAGAACCTGCAACCCCTGTAGAACAAACAGCGTTCTTCATTCCCAGTGCTAGATGTGAGAGCCTCTGCAATTTGCTGGGGAGTAGGTTTGGCATATGGCGAATGCATCGGTGAAGAAATTACGGGACGAAATTAAGGTTCACAATTACAAAATTTAAAACTCCACATTGCGATTTTCTTCAGAAACAGATGGTGCACCAGAAACAGAAAAGCAATCGACATTACTGAACCATGCACTTCAGTGAAAACAGAACCACGCAAAGGAAGAGTTCATTCACACACGGATGCAACAGCGAAAAAGAGCAAGACCACGAACAAGGTTTTCAGGAAAGAGCATGAACCAAAGCATAGGAAGGAGCGGGACACGAGCATTGCGTGCGTACGTCTTGAGGTCCGGCCGGAGCTTGTTGACCCACCGGAGGCGGCAGGACTTGCCAGTGCGCGGCAGGAGGCCTTTGGATCGAATGGAGCTCCACTCCCGGGGCCCGTGCTCCCGGACGTGCCGCAGCAGCACCTCGTCCTCCTCCGCCGTCCACGGCCCCTTCCTCACCGCCGCCTGCTCTCCGCTGCCACTGCGCTGCTTCATCGTCCGCGACCGCCGCCGGCCACCGCGACCATGCCAGTGGGGGGTCTCTCTCCTCGCCGTGCCCACTCCTCCCTCTCTCCCGCTCCTTGCCGCGTTCGAATGAGCACACGAAGGCACCCTCGAGCCCCATGGCCACGAACGCCAGTCACCCGACAATATAGGAGTAGTGGGAGGAAGAGATGCTGTCGCGTGGGGCCCGGTGGTCAGTGCGGATGCCAGCTGTCGGATCGAGATCGGAGGGTCACTTCTAACTAGAGGATGCCGCCGGTTTCTCTCCTCTGTTGTCCTTTTTTTTTCGCGGGTAACTCCTCTCCTCTGTTGTCCTGGCAGGCCCAACGGGACACTGCAACTGCTCCCACCGCCAATACGCCCGTGGAAAGATTAGGATGAGGCGGTTGCCAGACGAGGTTGATTGATTAATTATTTTAATCGTTACTAGGATCGTGCTCGTGCGTTGCTACGGGCTTACATCATAATTCGATAAATTACACCAAATTAACTAATATGAAATGAAAAACTGCAAAGTAAACCTGCAATGAGTGGAATCATTGGCACTTCAAAAACCATAAGGACACCATCAGAGTTGGTTTTTTGCAGTTTTACTCACTGAACAGACTAAATACAAGCATCATTTTTAATTACTGATGTAATTCACTAAGAAAATAGGAATCCGTGGTAAAGAATAGTGTAAGGTGAATAATATGGCACTACTTTATATATCTTCAAACCACTGATTCACTTCACTCATATGGATGATCCACCTAAAACTATACGCTGATTTAAAATTATATCACTCGTCCATCATGCCTTCAAACATTCCATTGATCTCCCTTTGATTCCATATGTAAATGCAGCGGCAGGACATTTCTCATAATCTGGGCATTCTCCTTGCAGGACAATGCACTTATCTCCTTTCTTTTTAGATCTTGAGCTCTTTCATCTTTGATGGTAGCATCATGCCTAATGAATGAAATTGATCCCTATGAAATTTCAACATTTAAATATCTTTCCAGATTTTATACTCTGAGCAAACCAACACAGACATACTTCATAGTAAGCACTTGGAGAAAAACAATAAGGTGCAACACATTACAAAATTGTAGGAAAAGGGAGTGAAGAGGGGGGAACTAAATAATCAGAGCTTGTTAACCCCTATTGAAATACAAATTAAGCAAAACTGAAATTAGTATCTAACTATGTACAGTTGTCTAAGAAATTACAAAGTTTAATAGGCATTGAGCATGTAATAGTAACTCCCCCCCCCCCCACATATTCTAATAATGATTATGCAATATACATGATTCTAGATAGTAGACATTCAGAAGTAACAATTTGATATGATTAACATCAAATTTGGAATGATTCCAATTATAATGGTACCTTGCAGGGCAAGATCTAATGCTCCAGCTATCCAATAACAAATTATGTTGAGACATGAGCTCAGCTGAAAGATCAATGGAAGGGATCCAACTTTCAGATATTCTACATACCAAACAAATTGTGACCATCACCTGCTTATGATACCGTCAGGAATTAGCCATCAGCCGTACATACATCACGATCAACATTTCAGGTTTTCAGCTCTGCATACCTAACTGTCATTCTCATGGGTACAAAACAAAAGTATTTTAATTATTTCCACAATTACAAGTGATTGAACCTCACAAAATCATAACACACATGACCTACAATTTCAAATTAGCAGTTGTCTGTGCAACTAAAAAGCCTTATATTAACTCCTAAATTAGAGCTCCAACCATGATTCAGCTCAAAATAATTGTGATTTTCACAATGAACTCCAAGAGATGCAACTTATTTTGAGCAAACAAAATCATGAAAGAAGCAAAACTGACCTATAAATCCAACTTATGCTGACCTATCCTATTTAGAGCAAGGAATGTTAGTAGTCAGGTTCCAATGTTTCACAGGCTTGTCACAAAATTGATATCTAGGACCCCCAGGATTTGATGAACTTAATAAAACTTTTCATTGCTGACGGCACCGAAAATAAATTCCACATATAACAGCACTACCGACAAAAGTAATGATGTGCACCAGAGCACAATAACCATACCTGTAAGGCCGGTGGCAAGCAATCTGATGTAATTGGTGATTGGGAACAAGTGTGTAACCCTACCCTAATGCAACAACTTATCCTGCACGCAAGTAGTTTGGGTCAGCCAATTTTAGATAGATGTTGAAACTTTCAAATGGGTTACATGTTAAGCTGGACTGACTAAACTAAAAGAAGTGTCTATACTTTTATTTTTTGTTATTATAATTTTTACATACATATACTGATTAAACTAAATAAAAGACACTAATATCTAGCAAATTCTAGTAGATACACATAGTGGATCTTCTGTATTTCTTTCCCTTTGTGATTGATTTTTTTCAATAATTGTGTATGCAGGAAATGAACACTGGACAAGAATAGAAACTTGGCGAGACAGTTTATCCCAGATGTCGTCATCAAATCCGAAAGTTGAAGGTATGCTAGGACAGATGCGGAAGCACGTACCCAGTTCCATTGCTTAGACATGCATCTGATTCAGATATATTCTTGCAGTTCACTTCAGGGGAATTGGGTTGGAGGCGACGACGACGGTGTGGTTCGATCAGAAGTGACGGCAACTGTTGACTGTTGTCCAGAACAGGAGACTATGGCGGCGGGTTTGCGTGGCTGGGGTGGAGATTGGAGGCAGCTGGAATAAGCCACATGTTTAGAATACTGAACAAATAAAAGCATATGCCCAGACAAGATATAAATTTAGGGACTGTCTAATGGTGACTTGGGTGTTATGATGTGTGGAATCACCCGGGCAACCATATTAGTTCACAACACCGAGTTTTGAGTCTCATAAAAACAGGTATCTGCAGAGGTCCTGTCAACCGGATTTCAGATCTTCAAGTGACGGTGTATATTTTTTGCAAGGAAAGTAACGGTGTACATATTTCTATATATAATAATATGATGGCCAAACAATAATTAGTCACATAATTATATTGTAAGCTTATTGGAAAAACAAAAAAATGTAAAAATACAAGCAATCCAAATGAAACATAGTTAAACAAATATTAAATTAATAAAGAAAATCAAATTGGACAACTACACAAATATTTTCCTATAGTAGCCAAATAAAAATATTTTTTGGATAGTGAAAACCCCTCAGATAGTCAGATGAAAACACAGCTAACAAATTACTCAGATTTAAAATTACATGACATAATACTGAAATTTACATTAACACCATCAGTGTAAATTAGTGAGTTATAAACTGTAAATCCTTAAGCACACCAATTTAGTGTGGAATTTAGGAAAGTATGCCATTAAAACATTTAATTATCCTACATTGACGTCGGGAAAGGATTAGGATGGAGTGACACAGCTATCGGCAAAGGTCTGACAACATATACATAATAAACAAGGCAGCCAATGGAGACATGCAACATCATACGGAGAGAGGAAAACGAGGGTGAGATCAAACGGTTCCAAAAAATCAGGTGATGAAGCCGCCACAAACACCGAGGTAATGTATAGCTTTTCCCTAAATTTAAGCACGCCATGGAACAAAAGATTTGGGATCGATAGTTCCAAACCTTCTTGGTATGCATCAGTAGTCCATTGCAAGTGTAAATCCCTGTAGACATGTCAAATTTGTCAGATAACAATGTTGAACAGGAAGACCTAAAGGGTATCAACATTTTTTTAGAATAAACAGATATCGGATTTCAAAAATGCTTTGCTTCGATCAGGTAAAGAAACAAACCTAGTATGCATAACAATGTTGAACAGGAAGACCTAAAGGGTATCAACATTTTTTTAGAATAAACAGATAACAGATTTCAAAAATGCTTTGCTTAGATCAGGTGAAGAAACAAACCTAGTATGGATTGGTCGGTCGATTTGGTCGTGGTCCTTTGAGTTGACTTATTCAGTGCAAACAAATTATCTATCTATCCAAAGAATAACCGACGGGAAGCGGCTCGGTGAGGGAGGCGACGCGGGTGCTGGGGATGGCGCTCTGAGCCTCTGACGGACGGCGGATCTTCCTCTCGCGGTGCGGCAACGGAGGGAGGATGCGCGAGCGGGTAGAGCCGATGGTTCCGACGGCGGGCGAGCACGGACGGCGGCGCGGGTGCGGGGGATGGCGCTCTGAGCCTCTGACGGAGGGCGGGATCCTCTTCTCGCGGTGCGGCGGTGGAGGGAGGATCGCGAGCGGCCAGTCGTGGGTTCTGACGGTTCGGGTGAAAGGAAAAAGAAGAGAGAAACAGTACCGCAGTCGAGGGTAAAAAAGGAAGAGGTAAAAATGACGGACCGTGGGCGGGTGAAACCACGGAGCGGAAGATTTTTACGTACCATGTTTGTTCTCCACTTCATTCTTTTTAGTAGTAGAGATTAATCGTAGCAACACAACCAAATGACACTGCTATTCTGACAGAGTTTTGGAAACAAATTCAGGGGGAGGAAAGCTCTTTACAATTCTGCATGCGTGTGTGAGATAAAAACTACAAAGATTCTGAAACTGAATGGTGGACATATTGCTTTCGGCTTTACTACCACCTTACACATCTCTGAAGATGTGTGCCAATTCAGAGTTTCGGACTAGCAGAACTGGCACATTGCAGCGCTGCACGCATCATTGGTTTCAGGATAAACAAGGGCTTTATTTGCTTAGATTGAAGAAATATTACAATCATTATTTATCAGGTTCGATGACGAATGCATAACTTATTACAGCCGAATGATATTTTCTCATAGCAAATTGCCATAATTCATGAAGCACCTTGTCCGACTCTGTTTTTGCCTAACTGAATTCAGCATTCTGCAGCAGTTAGGCCAGTTGTTTTCTTCCCCTAATGAAGAAGCTGATCTCCAATCTGTCATGGCCGCAGATCATCACTTCAATCAACTGTGAACAATTTGATTCAATGACCATAAGGCTTTGACAGCACTGCAAAGAAAGTCACTGACCTTCCACACATGCATGACCTTCAGCTAAACCGTTCCTTTCTAGCATGACCAGATATGATTCCATAATGGTCTTCTCCTGCAACGTTGCTGCTAGAAGCTCCAGTCAAGGATTCTTCACAGTTATAAGCGCTTCTCGAAACATTTCCTCTCCAAATTTTTTGACATATCAACACCAGCTGTCTTAAAGTTGTCCAGCAGTTAAAACCCATATCAGCCGGCTCCAGCCTCAAACTTGTGTGGCACATGCCCACATCCAATTCTTCATGTAGCACCTTTCTTTGACAGCTCTAATCCCTAAACAGCTGAACCACAGGTCGCCAAGTTGTCGATGCATTGGAACAAAAGGCTGTATGTACCAAGCAGCCCCCTACTAGTATCTAAACCCAAAATATGGCTCCAAATCAAACGGGTCCCAGATAGTAATTCAGCATTGGCTCAAAGTTGTGATGCTAATTTTCAATTCAAATCACATTTCCCACCAAATTGTGTGACACTACAATATTGCAACTGCAAATACGTTGTCAGTCATCTCTGAAGGCTTACAGGCAGTCTGGCACTCGCCATATGCAGGCTTCAGCTACTCCTGGTCGCACCGAACTAGGCGGCCACCTTTGCTGCAGAGGCCTTGCTCGCCGACGGTAGCCTCCACCACCTTCCCATAGCTGTACCTCAGCGGCATTCTCCCCAGAAGCCGGTGGAACTCGGTGATGCACTCCCCTCTCTTCTCCCAGTGCCCCAACCCACCTGTGGCGCTCAGCCCAACATCCTTCATCGCGCCTCCGTCCTCGCTCGCACCGGCGTTGACGTCGTTCCTCGGGTCGCCCCAGTCCCTAATGTTGCCGGCCTCGACGAGCACAGGCCCCCCGCCGGACTCCTCGGCAGCGACGAAGTTCATGAGGATGTCCTCGCAGTTGCGCTCCCGGTCCACCACGGCGCGCGCGGCAGCCAGCTCTGGCGAGCACGAGTACTTGTAGAGAAGGTCGATCCCGAGGACCATGAACTTGGTGAGCACCAAGGAGTACCGCCCCGGTTGCGCCGCCGTGTACGCCCACCTCCCGCGGGCGAGGTCGAGCTGGTGCGACCGCGGGAAGAAGCCAACTAGGGGGGCCGTTCCCGGGCGACCCGCTGCCGCCGGCTGGTGCTGCTGCTGCCAAACGGCGAACGCGAAGGAGAGGGCCGCGGCGTCAGGGAGCACGTCGTCGTCCGCCACGGCGACGGCGGCCGTGCGGATGTCGGAGGACCGCGGGAGGAAGCGGGAGTTGAGGGACGCCGAGGTGGCGCGGCGGAGTGCGACGCGGGGCGGGAACCCGCCGCCCCCGCGGAGGAGGAGGCGGTCCGGGGTGGAGGGGTTGCACCAGAGCACGACCACGGCGAGGACCAGCGGGTGCGCGGTGTAAGCCCCCGCGATGGCGCGGAGGAGCGGGAGGCGCTGCTCGGAGTAGCCGCTCAGTAGCACCGTGAGGCGGTCCGGGCGGAGCGAGGCCGCGTCGGTGCGGTTCGCCGCGGCGCAGGCGGCATCCGCCACTGCGGCACCGCGTGTTGAGGTCGGGCGTGCCAGTGCCACGAAGAGGAGGGATAATAGTTGGAGTCGGAGGCGGAGGCGCGGGCGCGGGCGAGGCGGCATCGACGGCGACGCGACGGCGAGATCTGCTGGGGCCCTGGCGGTGGAACTGGAAGCTTTCTTGGGCCCAGATGACTAGATGAGTTGACCCCGAGTCCATGTGGACCCAGGAAATAGGCCTGGGAATGGACTCGTTGACTAAATGCTGGAGTAGCGGTGGCCGGTGGATCCGGTGGTAGTAATCCGATATGGATTTTTGTGGGTCCCATATGTCAGCAATGGAGCACCGATGGCTTGGTGTGGTCCATAAATAGTTGGATTTTGTCGGCTATAATTCAACGGTCCAAATTGGAACTAAACCCTAAATTCTGCCGTAAAATTCAACGGTTCGATTTTTTTATTCGGCTTCTTCTGTAATTTTTTCTTTGTCGTAATAAATCTCATAAAAATCTGCATGCGGTATTTAACTCTCACAACAAATCTGCTGAAGCATAAAGAATATCAATCCAACAATTGTCATGGGATGAAATAGTGCATACATTGTTTCCAAGACATAATATACATTGAAATTGTCATTGAGAGTATTTCACTACCTATGAAACAGTGATATGAAACTAACCATTTGAGGTATGATATTATCAATCCCTAAAACTTGGCATTGAGAACTTTATGTTGTGATATGTTGCAGGCTTAGAGCAACTTATTAGAGTACTCACAACCCAGACTGTCTATAGAGTCCATACCTCAGAGATTCTATCAAAAAATATAGTCCCCAATGCAAAGTTTGAAATAGTAGTTTCTATAGATGAAAATTACTAAGCACAAAAGAAGCTGATCAGCAGTAGTATATAGCTATGTGATCCACCATGCACCAAATCTCAACAATATTACCACACACACATACGTAGAAGAAGAGCAGAGTAGCAGGCAGAGCAAAGCAGAGCGGGGTGGAGGCCTGCCCTTCTCTTCGGCGGCAGCACACCCGGAGGCGGCCCCTCCTCTCCTCGGCGGCACGTGAAGGCCGACACCTATTCACCAGCGACGACGACGACGCACACAAAGGCCAGCCCCGCCTATCCTGCGGCGGTGCTCGCGGATGCTGACCCCGCCTTTCCTGCGGCGACACGCTTGGAGATCGGTCCGCCGTGGGAGGGAGGGAGATAGCAAGAGGAAGGAACCGCCGAGGAAGAAGCGGGAGGGAGTGAGGGCCGCCGGTAGCAGCACCTCGTCGTCGTCGTCATTGTCGTGTTGAGCGCCTTGGGAACGGGGGAGCCATGCCACGGGGGAGCAATCGTGCGCCGCCGGGCATCCCCCACCGGCCTGAAGCTACTGTGCAGCCACCACACTGTCGTCTCTACTCCACCACCACACCATCGAGGAGCTTGCGACCGCTCGAGATTCCGTCACCCCTACTCTCCCGAGATGGAGGGCCATCGACATCGCGGCGGCGACCCTACTCCACTCTGCCTCTGCTCCAAGCACCGGCCGTAGATCCACAGGCGAGAGGATGGGCAACACCGTAGATCGAGACCTACCGCCGAAGATCGAGCGTGTTGTCCACGTCTCCGCACGCAGGGAGATGAGGAGGGCGTTGTGTCGTGAGCACAACCGCATGAGCTTTCCGCGAGGCCCCTCGATCTACGTTGCATCCGGGAGGAAGAAGGGCATTGTTGCGCCGCCGTTGAAGCGACTTGGGGCGCCGATGGAGAGATATCGGGACGGAGGAAGGCCACCGTGAGGAGCTCGAGGAAATCGCCTCCGCTCCCCCTGCCACACGGCGGATGTGGACCACAATGTTGAGGTCATCTTCCGTGTGCTCGTCCCGGCGTGGCCGTGTTGGCTGCAAGCCCTCCGTGCTATGATGGCCGCAGGTGCTCCCCGTGCAGCCACTGTGCAGGAGGTGCTGCCTCGCTAAGATCCGTGCCTGCTGACGTGTCTCCATTGGTGTGGAAGCAGTAGGCCGCCGCGGAGAGGAGGGATCTGGGCTGGTGGCGGAGCGGAAAGGAGGAGGCTGACGACGAAGAGGAGAGAAGGCACCGTGGTGCGTCAGTGGAGGAGAGGGAAGAATGGCGCTGGGGTAGGTGGGGACTGGGGAGGGAGAGAGAAAGAAAACAAGGAGGGAGAATATGACATGTGGGTCCCACATGAGGTAGTCGATATGGAGTATGGAATATAGAGTTTGACGGGTGCGGGAAAACTGGTACTGAACTAAAAAATATCGATGATTAGACATGAATATTCGTTTTAGAGGTTGAATTTGAAGTTTGACGAGTGCGCATAACCTAACCTTCTGGTTTCTTCCACAGTTTGCAGGTAGGATGTCCCGTGTACATAGAGGCAAAAGGGTCATTTTCTCTCCATGCTAATTCTGCCATTCAAATGCTAGAAATGCAAATAAAATGGGATGGAATAATTCTATATATATTTGTTCACTGTCTGATCAAAATCTTATGGTGAGGATTTTCAGGTGATGGAGCTCATTTTAGCATCTGAGTTTTTTTTCAAAACCAGCATTTCCGTGCAAAAGGTTGCCAGAATGACCCGCGTGTTAGAGGTAAAAAATTTGATGATGCAATTACTTATTCAAGATACGAAGACATAACAAGCAAGTTTTTAAGGTCGACGCCATGACTTAGGCCCCGTTTGGAACATAGAATTTCACAAGAATTGTGCAGGAAGTAGTTCCAAAAGAACCAAATAAGAGGAAAGCGTTTGCAACAAAAGAATCACAACTTCCGTTCCTCGGGAAAGGATCCAACCTCTGTCCAAAACGTAAGAATCATCCCTGTGACGGGTTGCTATCTTCTCCTCCGTCCCACGCTCCTATCCCTGGCGGTGCGGAGCACGAGACCCGCTGGCGGTAGCAGGGGCCAACAGGCAAGCGAGTGGCCCGCAGGCGGACGACTACGAGCTGCTGGGCAGGCACACGGGCGAACGACGGGCAACGGATGGGCAGACGATGGATGGACTAGAGATGACAATGGGTATGATCTGTGCGGATACTGTCTACAGAAATCCGCGCCCACATGATGGAACCTGTGCTCGTGCCTGTGCTCGCTATCCGCAATGGGCACATAGCCACTAGCCAAGCCCGCGCCTGCAATCCGCGGATAGCAAATATTCCCACGGGCATGCCCTCATGCCCGCAAAATCAAAATTTGCACCCGCATTAGATGCTTGGGAGGCCGAAACTTGAGAGCCACTAGCCATAGCAGCTGCATAACAATTAACAAGTACATAATTAAAAAGATTGATCTTATTCTAGAACAAACAAAAGTACAACTTCGTGCAATTCGGCATGAAAAATTAGCCACCAAGTACCAAATACTGACTTTGGATGGGGGATTCGGCAGGGAGTCCTGTCCCTAGTTCCCTACGGCGGGAGAGTGAGGTTGGCGGCGTAGGTAAGCAAAGGGAGAGGGAGTGCTGTGGTGCTGGAGTTCGAGGGGAAGGGCAGGGCAGGGCGGTGCATGAGAGAAGACTGACGAGAGGGTCGGGCGCCCGGGCGGCGGCATCTGGCGGCACGCTTGATTTTTCTTGATTTGGATCAAGATTTTTCTTGAACTGTTTGTAGTCATAGGGGTCAGGGGCGGCCCCCGGATCTGGGTCGGGGTGAATGAGCGGCTGACTCGAAACCCTAGCGCGCGCACACACACATATATATAGACACACACTTCAAACTATTGGGTCCAGATGTCAGCTGTCTTAACAGGTTTAGCGGATTTGCGAGTGCAGATAGCATTTTTTCGAAACCGTTAGCAAATATCTGTTGGGTTTAGGATTATGCCTGCGCCCACCCTGCGGGCACAGAGCCAGATCCTCATGCACACCCATCAGGTTCGGTATCCGCGCAGAGATGCGGATATTTAGTGCACGTTGCCATCTTAGATGGACGGACGACCGACGGTGAACTACTCCCAGCACAATCGATTCCGATTCGGTCCACAGCAGCCAAGGGGGATTTCGTCCTTTCACCTGCTGGAAAATGCAAGTGAATTAAAAGATGATAAGGGGTGGTTGTTTTTTTAATTCTTGTTCCGGTTGTAGATTTCTTTTCTTTTGCTTAGCAACTTGTTGTAATTAAGGGAAAATAGGGATTCATGTCATTACTTTATTTTTTCATTCTTTTCATAATTTGATTCATGCATCCAAACGATCATCTTCATTCCTTTGTTTTTTCATTCCCCTATCTCCTTACAAACGCTACATGTCATTTCTATTTTTACTTTGGTTCTTGCGTTTTCTATTTTTTCGTCCAACAGAACCTAAGTTTTTTTGACAACAAACAACTTTATAGATTATGTAGCCATATTACATATCAGACCTTCGAAGAAGTCTGTATTACAGATAGGTCCAACTACCAGAATGCAGCAACTACAATGACGACGACGGGGACGAACACGCCGGCGGAAACCTGATGTATCACAGGAGGCGAGTACAGCTGTCGGTGCGGAATATGGTCCCGACACTAACCAGTAGATAGCGCCTAGGTCTATCCCTCAATGGTCGATGCCAAGCAACAAATGACACAAGGTTTTATCCTGGTTCCGGCCGAGGGGGCCGTATGTCCAGCAGGGGCGTGCTCGTGGCACTATATTGCTCAGCACCGGGGGTGCTTGTAGTGGGGCAAGTACAAGCAAGGCGGGAGAGGAAGCGTGGCTTCCAAGTCCCTGGGAGAGTGGCTGAAGATGTTGTGGGAGAATAAGAGAGTGAGTGCACGGTGTGTTGTGATCGACTGAGCTTGTTCGTCCCCGCGGCTGGGGGCTCGCCTCCCCTTTTATAGGCCAAGGGGGCGGCGAGTTACATGCACGCCGCGCTACCTAGCTACGTGAGGGAGCACGTCGCGTTACGGTGTAGAGTGGGCGGCCGTCCGGACGATCTTCGCTGCGATCCGGCCATGATGGCCTACCCCCGCACCCGAACAAAGTGGCGGTTCGAGGGTAGGAGGGCGGCGGATGGCGGTGGCGTCCTCCGATAGGCTTCGAGGGAGGTGCCGATGATGGCCGGCACGGGGCACGGGAGCGGGCGAACGGCGTTCCTTCCCAATGCGCTCCGCGGTAGCGGAGTGGTTGCCGCAGCGGTGCCCGGCGTGCGCCGCGGCGTCGGGTGTGCGCCTTCACGCGTGGGTACGGCGGCCGCGCCGTTACAGTGACCGGGATGGCCATCCACCGGCCTAGCGCCCCCCACCTAACCTTTAGGGTCACGGGAAAGTGAAATCGAGGGTGCGCCCGGCCCCCCTTCGAGGGTCGGGCGCGTTAGTCGCATCGTAGTGGGCGCGCGGTGTCACGGACCGACACCGGCCGGCCGCCGCACGTCCATCCCCACGGGGGCGGGGATGGGCTCCTCCCCGGGGAGTTGGTGCGGCGGCGCCGGGCGTGAGCCCGTGGCGCATGATGGCGCCGCCCCCGCGGCGTCGTGGCGTTAAATGCCCAGGCACGGGGCCGGCGCACGCGTGCGGGGCGCCCGTGAGCGTGGCGGGCCCCGGCCCGAGGGCGGAGCGGACCCTCGAGCGGACGAGCCCCCGCTCGAGGGGGGGGGGGGAGTGAGCCCTCGAGTGGGGCGGGATCACTCGAGGGGGGAGTCGCCCCTCGAACGGGGCGGAACCTGCCCGAGGGGGAGCGCGCCCTCGAGCGAGGCGAGGCCTGCTCGAGGGGACTTCTAAGAGGGCTGTCTTGGTGGGCCGTCGGGGTCCCGGCGTGGGCCGTGTCCTGCATGGTTAGTTACCTGCATGGTTAGGCTTAGCGTATTTTGATGCGGTTGCGGGATTTAAGCGAGGGTTTCCCCGTTGTTTAAGGGGACCCCTAGGGCTGTCCCCGACAGTAGCCCCCGAGCATCTGCGGGTTTGCCATTGAGGCTCCCGCAGATGCTGGAACCTACTGATAGGACGTTCTTCCCTCCTTGTTTGCGAACGCTTTCCGTGGGGCCGCGTCGCGGACCCACGGGTCTAGCCCCCGAAGCCCCGCAGAGTGTGGGTTCTCCCCGCGGGGGTTAACCGCGAGAACTTTGGTCGAAAGGCGTGGCACATATGCCAACCGGCATCGGCGGTATTTCAGCCGCCGGGGGTGCACGCTCCCCCGTCACTCGTCTCCGGCGGGTGCAATTTCAAGGAGGTGTAGCCGTGCGTCAAGCCCCCCCGAGCCTTGGCCCGTTCGAGGCGATCGGGTCGAGCTCGACGACTTGTTTTTTATCGCGCCCTCGCCGTCCCTCCGCGGGACGGAGGGTGAGGTTTCCGCGACTCCCATCGAGCGGGTCGCGAATCGCGGATTCCTCGTCGAGCCGCTAGCGGGTGGTTCAGGTGGACGCCCATGCCCCGTTCGATAAGGGTAGGCCGCGCGGTCCGAGACACGTCCATGGAAGCGCTTGCGTGGGTTTGCTAGGTGGGGCTCGGTCCCGTTCGCTAGGGACCGAGGGCGCGGAAGCTCTCCCTCGGTGGGATCCCCCTGCTAGCTGCCCTCGCTGGCTCTTGAACACGACATGTGGGGCACCCTCGAGCCGACGGGCTCGAGGAACGGCTCGAATGCGCGTGCCCTCGTCGTCCCTAACTCTGTGATCTGAGGCGCCTGTTCGAACCCGTCGAGGGTCAGGCTTCGAACCTCTGATCAGTAAGGCCGTGCGGGGCCGTGCCTGGACAGCCCCGTCTTTTCGTGTTTGCGGCCGTCGAGGGGTCTGGGCGAGCCAGCCCTCGAGGCGCTTGTTGGCAGCACGACGCGGCATGAGTGCTTTCAGTGCCCGCTCTATTTCAAGCGTGACCTGGGCGATCCCCTCGCGCGCGTGCCTTCTTTTAGAGGGTTGACATTGTCTCGAGCCGGGGGCTCGGGCCGCTCGAGGGTTTTGCGTGGCATGGGTGCCCGCGGGTGCCTGCTCTACATCGAGCAGGTCCCGGGCGACCTTCTCACGTCGATATCCCATCGAGGGTTGACGTCATTTTGAGCGGAGGGTCATGCCGCTCGAGGGTTTCACGTGGCATGGGTGCCCGCGGTTGCCTGCTCTACATCGAGCGAGTCCCGGCGACCTTCTCACGCCGATATCCCATCGAGGGTCGCCCTCGTTTGGAGCCAAGGGTCATGCCGCTCGAGGGTTTTACGTGGCATGGGTGCCCGCGGTTGCCTGCTCTACATCGAGCAGGTCCCGGGCGACCTTCTCACGCTGATATCCCATCGAGGGTCGCCTCTGTTTCGAGCCGGGGGTCCGCCCCGCTCGAGGGTTCTCCTTGCTTGGCAAGGGACCCGGGCATTTAAGTGCCTTGCGGTCGTGGCCGCGGTTTTGCAGCGCGGGCGCGCCTTTTTAGGCGCTGCAGCCGCGCGCGCGCGCGTAGTGGGCGGCGCGGCAGGCGGACGTGACGGTTTTGCCTCGGTTGCTGCCGGTCTTTGCCGTAATGATGACCCGCCTGCAGTGTTATAGCCGCTGCGGTCGTGGTGGGGCCCATCCGTCGACGCGATGGAAAGATTCCTGCAGTTAATGCTGGCGGGGCGTCCGCTCCGGAGAGCTCGCCCGTTGGCCTATAAAACTGCGGGGAGGAGGGGACGGCGGTTTTTTACCTTGGCATCTCACCATTTTCAGCCCCCCGTCCCTTCGCCTTCGTCTTGCTCTTGCCACCGCGCGGCGTCGTGGTTAGAGCTTTTTCTTCCGTCTCCTTGTCCTCCGTCCTCGCATTCCTTCGTCCTTCCTCATGGCGCCGCCCGAGCTTCCTCTTAGGGTCCTGGAGCCATATGCCTGGGAGAGGTCGACGGTGAGCGGGCCGGCCCTTGGCGAGCCGGTCGCCGCCCGGCCACCGGCGGCCAACGAAGACCGGGCGTCCCGCGGAGTGGATCGTGCCACCGGCGGCGCACCACGAGCCCAACCCGCCGGGGAGGGCTATGTGGTGAGCTTCGTCCGCTACCACGAGCGCGGCTTCACCGCGCCGGCGAGCACCTTCATGCGGGCGATGTGCTACTACTACGGGGTGGAGCTGCACAACTTCGCCCCCAACGCGATCTCGCAGGCGGCCACGTTCGTGGGCGTCTGTGAAGGGTACCTGGGGATCCCAGTCAATTGGGAGCTCTGGGTACACCTTTTCCGCGCGGAGCTCATCACGCAGCCCACGACGGAGCCAAGGACCCGCCGCGCGATGCGCGCCGGCGGGATGTCGCTTGCCCTGCGGGGGCAATTCAAGAACGTCTACATCCCCTGCACCATGACGACGAACAACGCCGGCTGGGAGCGGGGGTGGTTCTACCTGCGTAACGCCGAGCCCGGCCTCCCCCCCCTACACCGCCGGTGTTCAAGGAGAGGCCCGCCTCCCCGGGGGCTACGGGGGTGTCCACGCCCCCAAGACGGCGCGGCAGGAGTCGGTCCTGGCCGCGCTGCAGCGCCTGGCGAAGATGGGGCTGAACGCGATGGGCGTCCTCGCCTTCCTTCATCACCGGCGGATCGTGCCGTTGATGGAGAGGCCGCTCTGCATCTTCGAGATGACGAGGCGGCCAACCCCGTCGACTCCGGCGAGGTCGCGGATGCTCCCGACGCCCCTCGAGCGGCCGTATGCGCTCACCCGGGCGCGGAGCGCCGTCGACACCCGGGTGCCGCTGCCTGCGGGTCGGACCCCGTGGGACATCGAGATGCTCCCCACCGGCCCGTTGGTGAGTGTGGTTCTTGATTTTGTTTTAGTTCTTGGTCTCACTTTTGTTTCCTGACGTGCCATTGTCGCTCCTGTGTGCAGCTGGTGAAATTCAACGTCGCCAAGTCCGTTCCACCCACCCCCAACTCCCGTGCGCTCGACCGGGCGGCGCAGCGGGAGCAGCAGGAGCGGGCGGTGCGCAAGAGGGAGCACGCGAGGCGACGCCAAGCGCGCGCGCGACCAACGGTCCGCGGAGTACGGCGCGCGAGGAGCCGGGGCTCTCCTCCCGGATATCGAGGGAGCCCTCGTCTTCGGACGAGGACGAGGAGGAAGAGGCCGAGGGGGAGGGCCCCTCCGACAGTGGCGGGCTCGCGCCCCGTCGCCGGAACCCGTGCCGGCGTCAAGGGCGCGCTCGCTGCGCGGCGGGCGCACCGCCGCCGCGCCGCCGGGCAATCGTCATCGGGGCGGCACGCGCCGCGGAGGTGCCGCGCGTGCCGCGGAGGCACGCGCGGCGCACGCGCGCGCGCGCGCGCGCGTCAGCGTGCCCCGCGCGGGGGGAGCGTGCCCGCGCGCGCGCATCATCGTCGAGGGGCGTGACGGCGGGGGCGCGCGCGCGCGCGGGCGAGCGTGCCCCCGCGCGCGGTGGCGCCTTCGGGAGGTGCGGCATCGGGCGCGCCCGCGCGCGGGCGGGCGTGCCCGTGCGCGCGACGGCGCCATCGGGAGGCGCTACGGCAGGCGCGGCCGCTGCGCCGGCCTCGTCTGCAGAGGCTTCGAGGAAAAGGAAGCGGGCCTTTTCCTCTGCGAGGTAAGGAGCCTGTCCTTCTTCGTTTGGTTTGGTTCGTCGATGATTAAGTGCTCTAACCCTCCGTTCGTGCCTGCGCAGGGCGGTGCCAACCGTTCCTCCTCTTGCACCGGCCAAGGTGCTGAGGACGGACGCATCGATCCCCACCCGGCGGCGCTCGTCGAGGGGGTCGCGCTCGGGGACAAGCGCGGCGGCGGGCACGAGCTCGCAAGGCCCCTGGGCCGGGGCCTCGAGGCCCCGGCTTGCGGACCGGCCCGCCGCGGCGCGGCCGCAGGCCGCCGGGGGACGGCCGGCGCCGGTCGCCGCGGAGACGCGGGCGCGGCGGCGGCCACGGTGGAGGGTGCGGCCCGCGGTGGCGGCCACCGCGAGGAGGAGGTGGTGCGGGCGCAACGGCGGGTGCGCCCGTGGATGCGGCGGTGCGGGTGGAGGTGCCGGCGGAGGCGGCGCAAGCGGCCGCGGCCCGCCGGCGATCTTCGGGGCGGAGGTGGTGGAGCTCTCGGATGACTCCCCCGCCGCCCGGGTGGAATCGGTGGGCCGCCTGGCCCACGAACTCCCCCGAGCCCCGGGAGAGGGGGCCCTCGTGAGGCGGCACGAGGGTCACATGGTGGTGGGGGGCGAGGACATGGTGCCGAGGCCTCGTCCTCCCACGCCGGCCGCCCGCCCGTGTGGAGGGGGCTGTCGGTGATCCCCCGGCGTTTGCCGACGCCCGGGGAGCAGAGCTCGGGGCGAGCTCCGAGCCACCCGCGCCACGCTCAACCGCGCGCTGAACGAGGCGCTGCGGGTCCATGGCGGCCCGGCCTGGCTCGTCTTCCAGGTGAGCCACAATTGCTCGTTTTTTCTTTTTCGTTTGTGTACATCTGCGCCCAAGTCATGGTGCTTACGGGATTTGGTGTGTGGATGCCAGGAGCTCGAGCGTCGTGCCCACGACAAATACGACGCGTTCGACCAGGTGAACGCCGAGGCCCGCCAGCTCCGGGAGCGGTGCAGCGCTTTCGACGCGCTTGCGGACGCTCTTAGGGTGCCGGACAGCTGGCTGGCGTACCGGGCGATGGCGTGGTGCGACGAGCTCCCCGAGAGCTCAAGGCGAGACACGCGCGCGTCGCTCGAGCCTCGAGCGGATCCGCGCGGCCCTCACCGATCGCGACGAGGCGCCGTGGAACGCGCGCGGGGACCTCGGAGAAGACGCGGACGCCGGCGGCCGCCAACCGGGAGGCGGAGGTGGCCACCGCTCGCGCCGAAACCCGGGAGCTCCGCACGTCGCTCGAAGGGGGCGCAGCGCAAGCGGCCGCGGGGGCCGAGGAGCGGGCGCGCGGGTTGGAGCGGCGCGCCAAGGAGGCCGACGACCGAGGGCCGCCCTTCGACGCCAAGGCCGCGGCCCTCGTCGCCACCGAGGAGCAGCTCCGGCAAGAGCGCATCGCCCGCCGGGGGCCGAGGGGCGGCTCCGGCGGAGAGCGAGGCCGCCCTCGGCGATGCCCGAACGGCGCTGGAGCGGGAGCGCGTCGCGCGCGAGGCTGTGGAGAAGTCGCTGGAGGAGCGGAACGCCGCCTTCTCCCAGGTTGAGGACGAGGCGCTCGCGCTCAGCATCACGCAACGCCAACCAGGAGCTGGCCCTCCGCGAGCAAGGCGAGACCGTCCAGCGCCTCCAGTTGGCGATAGAGGCCGGGCGTCGTGACTTCGATCTGGAGAGGAAGCAAGTCGAGGGTGAGTCACTGTTTGACTCTGCTTGTTGGTTTCTTGCTTTAGAGGGTTCGTTTCCCCCTTTCTGATTTCTTTTCGTTTTGTTGATTCCAGGCTTGCGCACCGCCCTGGGGCACGCCGCTGGGCGGGCCGAGGCCCTGCAGGTTTCCTACAACTCCTCCGAGCGGGGAGCTGCGGGAGCGCGCGCGATGCGGCCCTCGAGACCCGCCGCGTCGTCGAGGAGGGCGAGGCCCAAGCCGGCAGCTCGGCGGCCGCCCGCCGCGTGCCCTTGGCGGCCACGTCACGGAGCGGATGCGCCGGGCGTTGCACCTAGGCGTCCAGAAGGCCCTCGGAGTGGTGCGATCCCACTACGAGGTCAACTTCGAGGCGCTGGCGGAGGGCTATATCGTTCCCGAGGGCGTCGAGGACGAGGTGGCCATGGAGAGCGTAGACGCGCTTGCTGCCGACGCCGCCGGATCGCTCGCCGAGGCCTTCGAGGAGTTCCTCTTCCCCGACGTCGCGGACGCTGCTGCTCCTCCCGCCTGAAAGCAGTCTGGGCGCTAGGCCCGTTTTTTATGTGTATCAGTATTCTGGCCTCGTGGCCTTTTGTAAATAAACAAGTTGTTTCATGAACATGGGCGTTTGATGTAAATGAAATCGTTCGTTCATTACGCTTTTTGATTCTCCTTCTTCCTGAGTAGATTCTAGTTAGGGGAGTTCGATTTTCGCAGGGGGCCCGCTGGGTAGGAGGCGAGAGAGAAGGGCCATAGCCACGCGGCGTAGGCTATCTCTGGCTCGCACGCTCCTTCCGCTGTGCCACCTGCGCCCTGTTCGAATCGTGGCTCGAGGTTGAAGTACGAAACAAACTTAGCGCGTGTGAGTCGTTTTTTATTTTTGCGCAAAAAATGGGACCATTTTGGGGGGGGGGATGCCCCCCGTAGTAGCCCCCGAGGGTAACTTGGGTTTCAGGGGAAAGCCGAGTTGCCCTTTTATTAGACTTGGAGTATTTACATAGTTGACACCAACTGGGGCGTTGGCCATGTGATTTTGCAACGGAAAATACTTGGAAATCCTAGCTAAGGGTAGAAGCGACGTAGCTGTTGGATGTTCCAAGCGTTGGTGAGTTCTTCACCGTCTTCGTTGGCCAGCTTGTACGTGCCCGGCTTGAGCACCTTCACCACGACGTAGGGTCCCTCCCATGGGGGTGATAGCTTGTGGCGTCCTCGGTTGTCTTGGCGTAGCCTTAGGACCAGATCCCCTTCGCTGAAATCCCTCCGACGTATCTTGCGTGCTTGGTAACGTCGTAGGGACTGTTGATACCTTGCGGAGTGCATCAACGCTACGAGGCGTACTTCGTCTAGCCGGTCCGGCGAGTCCTCGCGGGCTCGGCCGGTTAGCATCCTCGTCGTAGCCTCGAATCCGGGCGACCCATATTCCGAGTCCGTGGGGAGGACGGCCTCCGCGCCATGGACTAGGAAAAAAGGGGTGAACTCGGTGGCTCGGCTGGGGTGGTCCTTAGGCTCCACACGACCGCCGGTAGTTCTTGGAGCCATTTTCGCCCGCATTTGTTGAGCTGGTCGAAAATACCCCGGGCTTGAGGCCCCGTAGGATCATGCCGTTGGCGCGCTCCACTTGGCCGTTGGTCCGTGGGTGTGCCACTACCGCCCAATCCACGCGGATGTGGAACTTATCACGGAACTCCAAGAACTTCCGGCCGTGAACTGGGACCCATTGTCCGTGATGATGGAGTTTGGCACTCCAAAGCGGTAGACGATGTCGGTGAAGAACGTGACCGCCTGCTCAGCCCTCAAATTCGTGATGGGGCGCACCTCCACCCACTTGGAGAATTTGTCGATCGCGACAAGCAGGTGGGTGAAGCCCCCGGGCACCTTCCGCAGGGGCCCGACGATGTCCAACCCCCACACGGCGAACGGCCATGTTACGGGGATCGTTTGCAGGGCGTGAGCGGGCAAGTTGGACTTGCGGGCGTAGAACTGGCACCCTTCGCAGGTGCGTATGATTTCGCTGGCGTCCGCGACCGCGGTCGGCCAATAAAAGCCCTGGCGGAACGCGTTGCCAACGAGGGTGCGCGGCGCGGCGTGGTGGCCACAGATCCCCGCGTGGATGTCCCGTAGGAGCTCGCGCCCCTCGGGAATGGGTATACACCGCTGGAGGATGCCTGACGCGGCGCGCTTGTACAGCTCGCCGTCGACGAGGGTGAAGGATTTGGCCATCCTAGCGATGCGCCTGGCTGCGGCCCGGTCCGCGGGGAGTTCCCCTCCAGCGATCCAGGCGATGTATTTTTCCCGCCAATCCGCTTGGACAGGAGCCGGCTCTATGTCCATCGCATCGACCTCGTGGGAGCCGTACCCCTCGAGAAGGGAGAGCACGTACGCCTCGTTCGAGGGGTCCTCATCCATGGGTTCCGCACCTGCTGGATTCGAGGGAGCCCCCGAGGGTCCGCCGTCGCTCGAGGGGTAGGGCTCGAAGGTGGCCGAGGGCCGCGCGATGTCGCGCGCGAAAACGTTCGGGGGGGAACGGTGATCCGCCGGACGCGATCTTTGCCGGCTCGTGCTCGCTTCCTCGTTGTACCGGCGGGGTACATGATTAAGCTCGATGCCGTAGAACTTGTCTTCGAGGGCCCGCACGGCTTTACAGTAGGCCTCCATCTTGTCGTCGTGGCAGCTCGCGTTCTTCATGACTTGGTCGATCACGAGCTGCGAGTCCCCTCGCACGTCGAGGCGCTTGACGCCCAACTCAATGGCGATTTTGAGGCCGCATAGAAGGGCCTCGTATTCTGCCATATTGTTGGACGCGGGGAAGTGGAGGCGCACTGCGTAGCGCATGTGCTCCCCGAGGGGTGACACGAAGAGCAGGCCCGCGCCCGCTCCCGTCTTCATCACCGAGCCGTCGAAGAACAGAGTCCAGCACTCTGCTTGGATTTGCGGGGGCGGAAGCTGCGTGTCCATCCATTCAGCGACGAAATCAGCTAGGATTTGCGATTTGATGGCCTTACGCGGGGCGTAGGCGAGCGTCTCGCCCATGAGCTCCACGGACCATTTGGCAATCCTGCCTGCCGCGTCGGGGTTGCGAATGATCTCTCCTAGCGGGAAGGAGGAGACCACAGTGACCGGGTGGGCCTCGAAGTAGTGGCGGAGCTTGCGCCGTGCAAGGACTACCGCATACAGCAGCTTCTGGACCTGGGGGTAGCGCGTCTTCGTGTCCGACAGGACTTCGCTGATGTAGTAGACCGGCCTTTGCACGGGCAAGGCGTGCCCTTCCTCTGTGCGCTCTACGACGATCACGACGCTGACCACCTGGGTGGTTGCGGCCACGTAGAGTTGCAGGGGTTCGCCGTCTCGCGGCGGCGTGAGGATTGGGGCGTGCGTCAGAGACGCCTTCAGCTTGTCGAGCGCGTCCTGGGCCTCGGCGGTCCAAGAGAAGCGCTCGTGCTTCTTGAGCAGCGGTAGAGGGGCGAGCCCTTCTCACCGAGCCTCGAGATGAAGCGGCTTAAGGCGGCGAGGCACCCCAACACCTTCGCACCCCTTTGAGGTCCCGAATCGGACCCATTCGTTCGAGGGCCGCGACCTTTTCGAGGGGTTGGCCTCGATTCCCCGTCGGGGAGACGATGTATCCTAGGAGCATGCCCCGCGGCACTCCAAAGACACATTTTTCGGGGTTTAGCTTGACCCCGTTGGCCCGTGGCGCTGAACGCGACGCCAAGGTCGTTAACCGAGTCGTCCGCCTTCTCGGGTCTTGACGACGATGTCGTCCACGTAGGCCTCGACCGTCCGCCCGATGTGGTCCCCAAAAACGTGCCGCATGCGCGGCGATATGTTGCGCCCGCGTTTACGAGGCCAAAAGGCATCGTGACGTAACGAACGTCCCGAACGGTGTGATGAACGAAGTCGCGAGCTGGTCGGACTCCTTCATTTTTATTTGGTGATATCCCGAATAGGCATCAAGGAAACGAAAGCGGTTCGCACCCGGTTGTTGAATCAACGATTTGATCTATGCGTGGCAAAGGAAAAGGAACTTTTGGACATGCTTTATTGAGACCGGTGTAGTCTATACACATCCTCCACTTCCCATTTTTCTTTTTTACAAGCACGGGATTAGCTAGCCACGTAGGGTGGAACACTTCCTTGATGAATCCGGCCTCGAGGAGCTTCCGCAGCTCCGCTCCGATCGCCCGTCGCCGCTCCTCGTCGAAGCGGCGCAGCCGCTGCTGCACAGCGCGGGCGTTTGGCAGGATATCAAGGGAGTGCTCGGCGACCTCCCTCGGGATGCCTGGCATGTCCGAGGGGCTCCACGCGAAGACGTCGGCGTTGGCGCGGAGGAAGTCGATGAGCACTGCTTCCTATTTAGGGTCGAGGGTCGAGCTGACCCTCAACGCCTTGCCCTCGGGGGCCGACGGGTCGAGGGTGACCCCTTTGGTTTGCTCGGCGGCCTCGAAGGTGCCGACGTGCTTGGCGGCGGAGCTGAGGTCATCGTTGACCATCTTCTCCAGCGTGTTCACCATCGCTTCATCCAGCGCTAGTGCCTCTGCATGTTCCACGCACTCGACGTCGCAGTCGAATGCGTGCTCGATCGACGACCCGACGGTGATGACGCCGTTTGGACCCGGCATCTTCATCTTCAGGTACGTGTAGTTGGGGACCGCCATGAATTTGGCATAGCATGGTCGCCCAAGTATGGCATGGTAGGCCCCTTTGAATCCCACCACCTCGAAGGTGAGGGTTTCCTTGCGGAAGTTCTTGGGGGTCCCAAACCGGACCGGGCGGATCGATGCGCCGAGGGGTTGAACCGCTTGCGAGGGCGCGATGCCGTGAAACGGCTTCGTGCCGGGCCGCGGCCGGTCCGCCCGATCCCCATCGAGGGCGCAATGTATGCGCGAAGAGGATATTGAGGGCTGCTCGCCTCCGTCCATAAGGACCTTTGAAAACCGGGCGTTCCCAATGATGGGATCGACCACCCCGGGGGTATCTTGGCCGGGTTCGGGATGCGGTTTGGGTGGTCATCCCGGCTAAAGGTGATGGCATCCTTCGACCGGTTGAGGAAGGCCGGAGGCGCCCTCTCTGCGGCGAGGACTTCGTGCCGCTCCTTCTTGCGTTGCCGGGTCGACATGTCGACGGTAGGTCCCCCAAAGATGAGGAACACATTTTCGACAGCGGGAAAGCCACCCGCGTCGCCATCGCCCCCATCTTTCTTGGCCTCTGCCTCCTTCGCGGCGGCACAGCCATAGAACTTCTTGAGCATGTCGCACTGCTCAAGAGTATGGTTCACGGGAGTCTTGTGGTAGGAGCATGGCTTCTTCATCATGTCGTCAAACACCCCCGGGCCTCGAGGAGCCGGTCGAGGGCCCGTCGGGCCGGGTCAACGCCGAGGGGCCTCGGCGTTGCCGCCGTTGCGCCCCGCTCGCGCGCCTCGCGGCGCGGCTTCTTCCCCTTCTTGCCCCGCTTGTCGTTGCGGCGCGGCTCCTTGGACCCGGCGCCCTCCGCGGGCGTGTCCTCGGAGCGCTTGCCCTTCTTGCCGTCGAAGATTGCCCCCACGGCCTCCTCTCCCGGAGGCGAAGGGCGGTGGCAATGTCGAACGGCTCGTTTGAGTCCGTAGGCGGGCTGCGTCCCGGCTCGCGCACAAGGTCCGGCACGTGGTGCCCTCGAGGAACGCGTGCACGATTTCGGGCTTGTGCCACGGCGGGGAGCTCCGTGCGCGCGCTTGGAGAAGCACCGTATGAAGTCCCGCAGCGACTCGCCGGGCTTCGTGTGCGGGGAGCGCGAGGTCCCGAGGAGTTCCCGGGCGCACGTACGTGCCCCCGGAAGTTGCCCACGAACGTGTGGACTAGATCGTCCCGGTTGTGGATGCGGTCCGGCGGGCAAGTGCTCGAGCCATGTCCGGGCCGCGTCGCCCGGATGCGGGGGGCAAGTTGCGGATGATCACTTCGTCGTTGGTGGCCCCCGCCCACCGACGAGGCTAGGCGGTAGTCGTTGAGCCAGACGCGAGGGTCCGTCTCCCCGTTGTATTTGACGATCGTCGAGGGCGACGGAAGCGCGGGGGAACGCCGCCGTGCGGATCTCCCGGCCGAACACACGGGTGCCGGGGGGCTCGGTGTCGGGGAGCGATCCTCACCGCCGTCGTAGCGTCCACCCCTTCGAGGGTGGTAGCCCCTAGCCGCTCGTGCGTCCGCCTTGCCGGTGCGCCACGGCGTTGATGACGTTGCGGGCATCGCCATCCGGCGCCCGCGCGCGTCAAGGAGCCGCTCCTTGGCCGGCGTGCGTCCCCGGTCGGCGGGTTGACCCACGTGCACCGAGGGTTCGCCTCTGGTGCGGGATCATCACCCCCGCGCGTCCCCCTGTTGGCGGATGCGTGAGGCCGAGCTCTCGGCCTGCTGGACGGCCGCTTGCTCAAGGAGAGTCTGCACCTCGCGGTGCATGTCTCGAGCCTCGGGGGTCGAGGGTGCCGGCATGGCGCGTAACAGTGTCGCGGCGGAGATGAGCTTTTGGCTCGCCCGCGGCGGAGTGTCCGTGTTGTCGACGTTGGGGGCGGGGTTGATGCGGTCACGGACCGTCGGCCCCGGCTCCCGCGCGCGTTCGCCGCGCGCGGGAGGCCTCTCCTGCCATCGAAGAGCGGGGCGGCCGCACCGTCCGGTATTCCTCCTCCCGGCTTGGCCTCGAGCTCGCGGGCTTGGGCCGGTGTGCGTCGACGTCGGCCCCGGCGGGGAGCGCTTGGCCCCGCGGCCGGGCGCGTAGCGATCCCCGGGGGCGGCGTGACTTCCCCGTCTCCCGCACTGCCGCACCGGCGGCGTTGGCCGGGTCGTTGGTGATGACGGCGCGGCCCCCGCGCGGGGTCGTAGCTCCCGATCTTTGGAGTCGTCGGAGCAGCCAAACCAGTAGTCCGTGGCGTCGAGGAAGCGCCTGAACGCGACTGGGTCCGGCACGCCGGAGAAGTCCCACTCCGCGTACCCGTGGCGGTTGGCGGGTGGCATCGTGTCGACGGAGCCCAGGGATGACTCATCTGCTGCGGAGGTGCCGGGATCCCTGGCGACGAAGACGTGGTGGCCAGGTGGAACCCTGCGCATCGTCGTGTTGACGTTGGCGTTGTAGGCCGTAGTGGCGCCACGCGGCCGATGGGGATGCGTGGTCGGGAGACCGCACGCGGTCCCGGCCCGGGGTGGTGGCGGCCGTCGTGACGGTGGGCGCACCGCGTTGGGCGGCGGCGCGCTCGGCCCGCCGCCGCTCGGACCGCGCCGCGGCGCGAGCGTAGCCCGGAGCGACGGCGGCGTCGCGGCGTCGATGGGCCCGCGGCATCCGTGCTGCGGGCGCCTGCGCCGGTGTCGTGCGTGCGGCGGAGACCAGAGCGGACCTGGCCTCGCGCTGCGTGCGAAGCTCCTCACGGTTGGTGAGGCACATGAGATAGCCGTTCCCCGTGGCCTGGAAGTTCAGGTCCCCGAAGCGGATCTCAAACCCGGCCGGGAGAGGGTCCGAGCTACCCATGTTGTAGCGGGTACCACGGTACTCAGTGCGGATCACCATGGAGGGAGTTGGCGAAATGACCTTAGGCGCTCGTTTGCCCCACGGTGGGCGCCAGCGTCGGTGCGGAATATGGTCCCGACACTAACCAGTAGATAGCGCCTAGGTCTATCCCTCAATGGTCGATGCCAAGCAACAAATGACACAAGGTTTTATCCTGGTTCCGGCCGAGGGGGCCGTACGTCCCGACGGGGGCGTGCTCGTGGCACTATATTGCTCGGCACCGGGGTGCTTGTAGTGGGGCAAGTACAAGCAAGGCGGGGAGAGGAAGCGTGGCTTCCAAGTCCCCGGGAGAGTGGTCGAAGATGTTGTGGGAGAATAAGAGAGTGAGTGCACGGTGTGTTGTGATCGACTGAGCTTGTTCGTCCCCGCGGCTGGGGGCTCGCCTCCCCTTTTATAGGCCAAGGGGGCGGCGAGTTACATGCACGCCGCGCTACCTAGCTACGTGAGGGAGCACGTCGCGTTACGGTGTAGAGTGGGCGGCCGTCCGGACGATCTTCGCTGCGATCCGGCCATGATGGCCTACCCCGTACCCGAACAGTGGCGGTTCGAGGGTAGGAGGGCGGCAGATGGCGGTGGCGTCCCTCGATAGGCTTCGAGGGGAGGTGCGATGATGGGCCGGTACGGGGCACGGGAGCGGGGCGAACGGCGTTCCTTCCCAATGCGCTCCGCGGTAGCGGAGTGGTTCTTTGCGGTGCGGGGCGTGCGCCTGCCGGCGTCGGGCGTGCTCCCGCACGCGTGGGTACGGCGGCCGCGCCGTTACGGTGGCCGGGATGGCCATCCACCGGCCTAGCGCCCCCACCTAACACCGTAGGGTCACGGGAAAGTGAAATCGAGGGTGCGCCGGCCCCCCTTCGAGGGTCGGGCGCGTTAGTCGTGCGTAGTGGGCGCGCGGTGTCACGGGGCGACACCGGCCGTGCGCACGGTCCATCCCCACGGTGGCGGGGATGGGCTCCTCCCCCGGGGAGTTGGTGCGGCGGCGGCGGGCGTGAGCCCGGGCGCATGATGGCGCCGTCCCGCGGCGTCGGGGCGTTAAATGCCCAAGTACGGGGCCGGCGCACGCGTGCGGGGCGCCCGTGAGCGTGGCGGGCCCCGGCCGAGGGCGGAGCGGACCCTCGAGCGGGACGAGCCCCGCTCGAGGGGGGGGAGTGAGCCCTCGAGTGGGGGCGGGATCACTCGAGGGGGGAGTCGCCCCTCGAACGGGGGCGGAACACCGCCCGAGGGGAGCGCGCCCTCGAGCGAGGGCGAGGCACCGCTCGAGGGGACTTCTAAGAGGGCTGTCTTGGTGGGCCGTCGGGGTCCCGGCGTGGGCCGTGTCCTGCATGGTTAGTTACCTGCATGGTTAGGCTTAGCGTGTTTTGATGCGGTTGCGGGATTTAAGCGAGGGTTTCCCCGTTGTTTAAGGGGACCCCTAGGGCTGTCCCCGACAACAGCCGGATGGAGGGACCGTGCCAAGCATCGGTTGAAGGAGGGGCGACAGAGCCGTCGATGGAAACCACACCGAGCAACCGAAGGATATGTAGAGAACTCGTTGCCGGCGGAAGAAAGTCTGGCTCGGTGTCGAATCCCATGTGGAGGCGCAGTCGTCAGGACGTCACCCGAAGGAGTTGCTCTGGGATGGACTGGATGTGCTTGTGTTTGCTCGAAGGCTGCGTGAAGGCGGCGGCGAGAGGCAGAGGAATCGAAGAAGGCGGCGGACGCGGCCGGAGAGGGGAAGCAACTCATAGCCATCCCAGGAACCAAATCCCGCTGTAGGAGGACCCGATTCATTGGAGACAGAGAGAGAGGACCCCATATTCCAACTCGGAGGCGAGGCGGTATCGGTGAAGCTCCAACAGCAGGGAGCGGAAGAGGTGGCAGTAGGAGCTGTTGGAGGGATGTGAAAAGGGAGGTTTATTTTATTCAGACTTACCTGAGACACGACGAGGTTGGCGACAAGGATGCCGACGAGGGCAGCCATGACGACAGCGGCGGATCTCAAGAAGCTCATACCACTAGGGGCAAAGCCAAGAAGGCAACAACAAGGAAAAAAACTAGTACTAAAAGGTGCAGGAGCACCGGATCTACAGCTTAGAGAGGGTTCCATCCCCTCCCACCACCGGCAAGGATGCCGGCGGGGAGGAAGGGAGGGACCCGAGAAAGAGGCTGCGGAAGGCTCGAGAGGGGAGGAGCCTTATGAGAGAAGGAAGTAAAGATAGCCAACAGAGCCTAAGTTGTTCTTGACAGAGCACCGCAGAAAAAAAATCGTACAAACGAATTGAAACAAATTTAGAGCATCTCCATCAGTTTAGAGAGTCATTTAGATAAAATCTCCTCTTTATATTAGATTGTATTCCAACAACCTCAAAATCTCACTCTTCATTTCCAAAATCTTATCTCTCCTCCCCTCGCTCCATCTCACTGTCGCGTGGGCCCAACGCCCCAACCTTATCCAGTCTTGCTCCTTCTCCTCCCATCCATGGCGGTCAGGGCAGCCTACCGTTGCCACCGAGGGCTACCCCAAGCAGCTCGCCGTTCCGCCGCCCGCGTAGTTCACGGCCTCGCGTGCTCTGCCGCCCGCGCGCAGCTCGCTTGATCCGCCGCTGTGTAGCTCACAAGCTCTGCTGCTCGCGCAGCTCGCCAATCCGCCACCGCGTAGCTCGCGCGCTCTGCTGCCCGCACAGCTCGCCGCTCCGCCACCCACGCGGCTCGCAAGCTCCACCACCGCACAGCTCGCGCGCTCCGCCTCCGCGCAGCTCGCTCGGCTGCCCTGCACCGCTCGCTCCATCGCCCTGCGCCCCGCGCTGCACTGGCAGGCACCTCCGCCGGGACACCGCACTCCGCCGAAGCCCGTCGTCCGGCCTCGATCGAACTTCCCACCGGTCGGTGTACCAGAGGGTCCGCCTGGAGGGAGTCGCACGAGGGCCCATGGGCGGGAGGGATAGCGAGATCGAGATCGCCTGAAGCGATTTTTACGAGCTCGATAGCGAGGGAAGAAGATACGTACCCCTCCGTCCCAAAATATTTGTATTTATTAACTTTTCCGCTTCACTTTTGACCATTCGTCTTATTCGAAATAATTTGTAAAAATGTTATTTATTTTGCTATGCCATGTTTTATCATCGTATATATCATAATTATTTTTGTATTTTCGCAAATATTTTGAATAAGACGAATGGTTAATGTGGTCTGTAAAAGTCAAAGAGACGGAGGGTGTAGCATGTTGGATCTCAATTTTCTTTCTCTTTTCTAAATTTCAGAAGAATCAGTTGGAGTTGCTCTTACAAGTGCTGGGCAATCGACCAACTAAAAAAAGCTCAAAAGCAGAGCTACTATTATTAGTGCTCGGATATCCCTCAATCGCTATAGCATTTGCCGTGGTTTCTCCCCTTCCCCTCCTTCCTGAGCTTCTTGGCCCGCCGCCGCCGGCGCTCGGCGTCCTGCACTCGCCGCACGGCGTGCTCCAGCGCGTCCACGCGCTCCGCCAGAGCCCCGATTACCGCGCACTGCTGCGCGCTACGCTCGCACAGCGTGGCCACCATCTCCATCACCTTCGCGGTGTCCAGACCGGCACCATTGGTCTCCGCCGCCGGTCCGTTCTCTGTTCCCGCCGGTTCCTGGTGCTGCGGCGCCTCGTGGCACTTCGCCGGATCCGCCGCGGGCTCGGGTTCCTCCGTCACCATCTCCTCCCACTCGCCCTCCTCGTCCAAATCTTCCGGCTTGTCGCCGGCGAGGTTCCCCGCGTCCTGCGCACGTTCGATTTCCTCCGCCTCTGCCGGTTCGCCGTTGGCTCCGTCTGCGTCCACCTCCATCTCGGCACCGGCCTCAACCGCCTCCTCTTCTATCTCGCCGCTACGCTCTACCACATCCGTAACCTCCGAAGCAACTGCGCTCTCGTCCGCCGTCACCGCGGCCTCGTTCTCCTGATCCGCAGCGGTCACCGGCGCCGGCGTTGCCTCGAGGGCGTCGACGGCGTCCTGCAGCGCTAGCACCCGCTTGGTCACTTTCCTCCGGTACTCCCGGGCGCCGCGCACCGCGTCGAGGCGGAGCAGCATCCTCATGAGCGCCTCCACGACGGCGATCCTCGCCCTCGCGTCCCCACGCAGCGCCTCCGCCTCGCGCGCGATCTTGCCCCCAACCTCCTCCGCCTCCCTCTCCACGTCGCGCACCGCCCGCACTGACCTCCTCGTCAGGAACCCGCGCGCAGCTGCCTGCACCCTCAGCGCTGCCGCCTCCGGTGACGGAGCCCGCTTCCTCGGCACAGCCAACCCCGCCCCAGGCGTCATCATAGCCGTCCCGGGCTCCGGCTCCGGGTCGGACCCGACGAAGTGGATAGGAATCGAGACCGGCCTCGATGACTGGACCCTGGGCCGCGGCTCCATGCTCACCGCCTCCGGCGCGGCGTCGGGGAAGAACCCGCCGGCGCCGCAGGGTGCGGCCGGCTGCTGGTACTGGTAGTACGGGTAGGTGTAGTGGTATGGAGAGGCGTAGTAGTAGTCGTAGGGGTCATACGCGAAGAATCGGCGTGACGCCATTGCTGCCGCGGCGGACCTTGAGCTTTCCTTGGAAGTTGGAACTGAGATTCTAATTTTCTCGCTCGGAGTTGCTTTCCGAATTGGTCGGTGATGTGCGCATATATATAGAGGACGAAAGATAACGTTCGTGAAGTGTCTGGTGGTGTTTGGAATGTCCGGGAGACGGGAGCTGCGAATTGCTTGGAGAACGGGGACGACGACGACGAGGGGTCGTTGTGGGGATGGAGAAGGTTCTGGAACGGTGGGGAATGAGTAGCGGAGTGGAGCGGTCAACTCTGACGTGTGGGTCCCGAATTCGTTTTGGTGACAGCGATCGGGACACGAGGTTGGCAGGGCACACCTTTTGCCCCGCTAGAATCGACCCATAAAAAATATCGTATATTCTTATATGATTATAAAGAAAGTTTATTAGGGCAACAAACTCGTTAAATCGTTTTTCTTCGGTAAAAAACCCATAAACACCCTTTCCAACAGCCACTTGATACTCTTCCGCTCGGTATCATTATCGGGGAACGGGCGCTCGCGCGCTCCGGCCCCCGCGCCATCCTGCCATCCCATCCTCGCGCGGTCGCGCCCGCTACCGCGCCCACACTGTCCCACCGTCGTCGTCCTCGCGTCGCTCCTGCGCTGTGCCGTCCGTGCGCGTGCTCCAGAGCTCTAGAGTGTGGCTCCGCGGTTGCGGCAACACCTGCGCCGAGTTCGACTTGCTGGCGCTCTACCGCAGCATCATGCATGACGTCTGCTTCGACGTCGGCGGCGGAGGGCAAGTCATAGTAATCGTCCATGTACTGGCGGGCACAGAAGACCAAACTCGAGTACCTGCAACTCTACCTCAACCCCGATCGTCCACCTGGACCTTCCGCCGGTAGGACAGCGTATCGAACGTCGTCAGTGACCCCAATGGCGGTTGGGAACATGGTGGTGGTGGCATGCCATAGCGCGCCGCCATTCCCCACGTTGTGCCGCTGTCTTCCGTCTATCACCCCGCGCGGCCGCTGCCCCGTCCTGCGCCGGCTCCAGTGGCTGCCTGCACGTCCGTGTCAGTACTACTACACTTCCAGGAGATGGGCCCGTGGGAAGAGCTTTCGCGTCTGAAAGCCAAATGTACGCGTCACAGGCCCAGAGTGGTCAAAGCCCATGTAATAGGCTAGGAGCGCCGAGCGATATAAGGCGTGTGTGCGTGCTCTGGAGAGATCAGACTTGTATGAGAAGACGAACTCTGAATTCTGAATCTTCCCTCTCTTGGCCTAACTGATGTTCGTCCTCTGAATCCCCAATTGCTTCCCCTCAATCTCCCCTGCTGCTAACATATCTGGTATCAGAGACACCAATACGTGGCCCTTCGTCCCAATCCGACCCTAGATTCGCTTATCGCTCGCTGGATCCAGAGAATTGTTGGTGAGCGCAATTCGTCGTGGCCAACATCCTCTCTGCGATCGAGTCAATTCATGAAGCCTAGCCCTGGATCCGCCTTTTGCTTCGTCTCACAGCCACTACACTCGTCTGCAGCGGAGATTCGGCGCGATGAGACCAGAAACCAAGCTGATCCTCGAAGAGATGCAGAAGCAATTCCATGAGCAGAATCAGATGCTCGACAAGTGCTTCGAGGCTAGTGAAAGCAAGTGGGAGCAGCGGTTCACCGACCTGGAGTCCCGAGGTGAGGATCGTGTTGCGAAGATGGAGAAAGTAACTGGTGAACTCGAGGAGTGGAGGTCCGAAATTGAAGGGAAGGTTGACGACATCAAGCTAGAGGTCTAGAAACTCACCAATCATTGGGAACGTTCAGTTCGGGAGAGTGCGATGGGTCGTCCTGGCCTCATCACTCAATCTGGATTGGCTGCCGTGCGCCCATCTGCTGGAGATCCAGCCGATCGGCCCAACGGGCACTGCGTGGATTCGAGCAACCGGGAGGATGGATGTGGGTATGTTACCACACTTCATTCCCGGTCAAGGGTGCGTACAGTTCACATATCCCATCCTCCTTTCACACTGCCTAAAATGCCTTATTCAGTTCCTAGATCGAGTGCTCCTACTTTTGAGAAGTTGCCTAAATTGAATTTCCTGAGTTTGTTGGCGAGAATCCAAAACTGTGGCTATCTAGATGCGAAAATTTCTTTGAGATGTATAGCATGAAACCTCATAGATGGATTCAGTTTGCTACAATGCATTTCACTAAATCTGTGGCACGATGGCTCACTTCTGTGGATAGTCGTTTACGTGTTGCTACTTGGCCTGAATTCTCTAGATTGCTCTTAGACAGATTTGGTAGGGAGCATCAGGAGCTTTTTCTTAGGCAGCTTTTCAACATTAGGCAGTCAGGAACTGTTACTGAATATGTTGAGAAATTTGCTGAATTAGTAGATTAGCTCATTGCGTATGGGCATTCTACTGATCCTTTATATTTTACCATGTGTTTCATTGATGGTTTAAAGTATGATATCAAGTTTATTGTACTTGTTCAGCACCCCAAAGATCTAGATACTACCTACTCCCTTGCCTTGTTGCAGAAGATGTGTCATCGCCATCCTAGGACAACACCAAGAAGTATGATCATGGACCTCAGCAGAAATTGGCTTTTCAAGCTCCATTGCCTCTTCCTTCACCTCCTCGTATTGACAAGCAATCTGTTCCAGTCCTGCCTGAGGAACAGAGACTGTGTGAAGGGAAGTCACTAGAGGAGAAGTGGTCAGCTCTCAAAGCTTATAGAAGAGCCAGAGGTTTGTGTGTCAAATGTGCTGAGAAATGGAATAGGGACCACAGATGTGCTCCTGCTGTCCAGCTCCATGCCTTACAAGAAGTTTTGGAGTTATTTTATCTTGAAGATCAAGATGACACTGCATCTGAGCATTCCCAGGCACAGTTGTGTGCTATTATCTCCACTCATGCTGTCAGTGTTACTGAAGGCCCCAAGACAATGAGAATGCAGGGTATGATGCAAGGCATTCCTATATCTATTTTAATTGATTCTGGAAGCTCTTACACCTTCTTGAGTGATAGTTGGGCTACCAAGCTTTCTGGGCTCTCACTTTTGACATGTTCCTTGGGAGTCCAAGTTGCTAATGGGGCCAGGTTGTGTTGTTCTCATTACATTGCTGATGGAATTTGGCAGATGGGGGCTATATGTTTTCTGGTGACATTAGATTATTACCTCTTACACATTATGACATGATCATTGGTATGGACTGGCTAGAAGCACATAGCCCAATGCAAGTTCACTGGAAGCACAAATGGATGTCTATACCCTATTAGGGGTCTCATGCTCTTCTACAAGGTATAATTGAGGAAGCTCCCCCATAAGTGTTGGTCCATCTCTTTGCTTTACTGGGTGAGGCTGACAGTGAGCCTCAACAACCTCTTCCAGAACCACTAGTGAGGCTACTCAAGGAATTTGAGGATGTGTTTGCAGCACCAATTGAGTTACCACCTAAGAGAGACTGTGACCATGTCATTCCCTTGGTACCAGGAGCTAAGCTAATTTACATCAGGCCTTACAGGTACCCACCTGCTCTCAAGGATGAAATTGACAAACAAGTTGCTGAGATGTTAGCCAAAGGTCTGATTCAACCAAGTGTTAGTGCCTTCTCATCCCCTATTCTTCTAGTCAGGAAAAAAGATGGGTCATGGAGATTCTGTGTTGACTACAGATACTTGAATGCACCGACTCTCAAAAGCAAGTTCCCTATTCCAGTCTTTGATGAACTAATGGATGAAGCAGCAGCAAAATGGTTCACAACTTTTGATTTAAATGTTGGATACCATCAAATTAGACTGAAGCTTGGGGAGGAATTTAAAACCGCCTTCCAGACTCACTTTGGACATTTTGAATTTAAGGTGATGGCTTTTGGCTTATGTGGAGCACCAGGAACCTTTCAAGGGGCAATGAATACAACACTTGCACCACTGTTGAGGAAATGTGTGGTTGTTTTCTTTGATGATATTTTGATCTACAGCTCAACCTTTGAAGAACATTTGAAACACATCAAGCAAGTGTTGCAACTTCTTTTGAAAGATCAGTGGCAAGTCAAATTGTCCAAGTGCACATTTGCCCAAAATCAAATACATTATTTGGGGCATATCATTTCTGATAAAGGTATTGCCACTGACCCTGTTAAAGTCTCAACAATTTTCGTGTGGCCTCAACCAACTGATGTCAAGCAATTGAGGAGTTTCTTGGGTCTGGCTGGTTACTATAGAAGATTTTTGAAGCATTTTGCTATAATCTCCAAACCCCTGACTGCTCTCCTCAAGAAACACACCTTGTTTGTGTGGACTGTTAATCATGATGTGGCCTTCAACACACTTAAGCTAGCTCTCACTTCTGCTCCAGTTCTTGCTGTACCAGATTTCTCCAAAAGGTTCTGTATAGAAACTGATGCTTGCAAAAATGGTGTTGGGGTAGTTTTGATGCAAGATGGTCACCCACTAGCATTCATCAGCAAAGCCTTGGGCTCCAAAACTCAAGGACTCTCTACTTATGAGAAGGAGTACCTTGCTATCCTCATTGCTATTGATCAGTGGCGTTCTTACCTTCTCCATTCTGAATTTGACATCTATACTGATCAAAAGAGCCTTGTACACCTCAATGAGCAAAGGTTGCACACTCCTTAGCAGTAGAGAGTTTTCACTAAGCTGCTAGGCATGCAATACAGAATTGTGTATAAAGTGGGATCTGAGAACCGAGTAGCTGATGCCCTGTCCAGAAGGCGGCATGAGCAACCTCAGTTGTTGGCTATTTCTGTTGGGGTTCCCCAGTGGCTGGATGAGGTGGTTGCCTGTTATGACACTGATGTTCACACTTCTGAATTGATTGCTAAGCTGATCCTTAAATCTGATGCTGTCCCTAACTTCACTTTTCAATGGGGCCCCCTCAAGTATAAAGGAAGATTCTGGATTGCTAACAATCTGGCCCTTCAACAGAAAATCATGACTGCCCTGCATTCTTCTCCTGTGGGTGGACATTCTGGCTTTCCTGTAACATACAAGAGGATCAAACAATATTTTTCTTGGATAGGAATGAAGAAGCAGATTCAGCAATTCACAACCATTTGTACTATCTGTCAACAGGCTAAACCTGATAGAGCCAAGTATCCAGGTCTGTTGCAGCCTCTCCCTGTTCCTATGTCTGCCTGAGAGGTTGTTACTCTTGATTTCATAGAAGGCTTACCCCACTCACAAAAGATGAATGCGATTTTGGTAGCAAATGACAATTTTTCAAAATTCAGTCATTTCCTGGCCCTCAGTCATCCATTTATAGCATTCACTGTGGCCAAGTTGTTCTTCTCTGAGATACATCGGCTGCATGGCATGCCTGTTACTATTATCTCTGATAGGGATCGAGTTTTCACAAGTCAATTGTGGCATGAATTGTTCAAACTATCTGGTGTCACTTTAGCCATGAGCTCTGCATATCATCCGCAAACAGACGGGCAAACTGAACATGTCAATTAGTGCTTGGAGACGTTCCTCCGTTGTTTTGTTCAAGCTTGTCCATCTCAATGTCATAAATGGTTGGGGTTAGCTGAGTACCGGTACAACTCTTGCTTCCACTCAGCTTTGGGTTGCTCACCATTTCAAGTGTTGTATGGGCGCTCTCCAAGACAGCTGGGCATCCTACCTGCTGATGCGTGTTCAGTGACTGATCTGTCTGATTGGTTAAAGCAGCGCCAACTGATGGAATTGCTGATACAATAACATCTTTGTCGGGCACAGCAGTGCATGAAACATCAAGCTGATAAGAAGCACTCTGAATGCTCATTTGTGGTTGGTGACAAGGTTTACATGAAGCTCCAACCGTATGTTCAGGCGTCTCTAGCTCTGCGTGCTAATAGGAAGCTGGCATTTAAGTTCTTTGGACCATATGTGATCACTGAGAAGATTGGAGCTGTAGCATATAAACTAGCCCTTCCTCCAGGAGCTGCAATTCACCCTGTCTTTCATGTTTCCCTTCTGAAGAAAGCAGTACCAGCAACTGAACAAGTTGTTGAGGCCATTCCTGACGCTAATGTTGCCTTTCAGATTCCTGAACAAGTGCTGCAATATCACACGGCGCCTGGCAGTTCTTCTCAGACTGAAGTCTTGATCAAGTGGTCCGGCATGCCTTCATCTCTTGCAACTTGGGAGAAGCTTGACTATCTGAAACAACAATTTCCACCGGCACCTGCTCTGGGACATGCAAGTTCATTTCCAGGGGGGATGTCAGTACTACTACACTTCCAACCGGTGGAACTCGCGAAAGATTGGAGGAGCGATTGTCTTGAGAAACAAAATCTGCTCAACGGAGGAATATGTGGAGTTCTAGGTAGGCTGCACTCAAGTCATGGATTAGCACACTCAAGCAATAATGCAAAGTTGAATGATAGTGCTAAACATGAAACAAATGCTGCTGGCAACAAGTGAAAACGAAAGGACAACAAGTAAGGAGGAGAGGGTGCAGCAGAAGGCTGTTTTTTATTATTTTTGCTTCTCTTTTTTTTGCAGAAGTCCTCAAAACTGATAATATGGACACTGAGGATCTTCTACAGCAAAATACCACACACACTTTTTCCGAAAGGACAGGGGTATGAACACTGAGGATCTCCTACAGCAAAATACCACTCTCTCTCTCTCTCTAGAGTAAGGTTCAACTCCGAATATGGTACTAGAAAGAGAGGGAATGGCTCAGTGTGGGGGTACGTAACACGATCAGGGAGAGATAGCTACCAGGGCATGCACGGTGCAGCCCAGAAAGCTTCCAAGCTAGGGGAAACTGTGGCGCAAGACTCCTTCACCAAGACGAATCGGTTCTCGTTTCCCACTTGGACTGTGCGACGGCTCTCTTTTTTTTGGAATCTTTTTTCCTTTTTTTACTGCTTTCCTTCTTTCTCTTTTTTTTTTCTTTTTTTGACCTACCGCACCAGGGAACAGGGATGGGGCGACCGAGAGGCGGCGGCGCGATGGGTGTGCGCACGAGGTGGCGGATGGATGAGCAGCGGAGATGAAACTAGGGTTACAAGAAAAGATGGAACAAAAGGTAGAAAACACAAGTAACCAGCAACAATTGAATGCGTAAGCACACAAATTCAACAAAGACACTTATTGAAAGAATGTGCAAGGCTAAACGGTTGCTGGGAAACGGTCTAACCTGAAAGTAAATTTTTTTGTAGGTTTTTTTATGGACTGTAGGAAGGGGAAAACACTAGATAAAACTCACCGAGCAACCTGAAAAGCTGATACCACTTGATAGAGGCGAAGTGCCCGATCTTTCAGTGAGTGGAGATAACTTCGATCTGGTGGGAGGCGACCCTCACGATCCGACTACGTCGAGCGAGACTCGAAGTGCCAATGCAATCGCTGAACCAACTCCCGATGGTTACCGACCTTGCTGGCGCAGGGTCAGCCTGATCACGAAGATCAATTCCTGTGCGCAATCGAAGAATGAACAAGAATCAGAGGCGAGAAATCTTAATATCACTTGAAGGTGGAGTTCTGAATCACAGAGGACAGCACGTATTTGTGCGTGTTCTGGTGTAGCTAAAGCTAGATGTAAAACAAAACTCGAGTTGTAAAAGATACAGGACTGACTAATAAAGGGGGCGCAACCCCTAGGGGAGGGGCGGCCAGCAAAGGGCGCGCCGCCCCTAGCGTCGTGGATGCGGGGGTGCAACCCTAGGCGCCCTCTTGGGCTAGTCCTAGGCGCCCACGCACAAGGCCTCCTGCTGGGCCAACCTTCAGTCTTTCGGGCCTTCATTCTTCAGCATCATGACGAAGTTGAACTCTCCTGCACGAGCCTGAGTAATTGGCCCAGAAGGTGGTGCCGAAGACGGTGCTGCCGGTGCTGGAGTAGGAGAAGGTGCTGCTGGTGTAGATGTACTCGTGGTGTCCTCGTTAGGAGCGGTGGGAGGCGAGGTGGCGCCAGCGCGGCTAGGAGCACGCGCACGGTGGTGGCGCGCGTCGCGGCGGTGGCGAGAAGGGCGATGGTCGCGGCGGCGAGTGCGACGACGACGACGATGCCACCAGCACGTGCTCGGGGCGTAGCAGGAGCCACTACCAAGGGAGATGCTTCGAGTGCGAGGAGGGCGGGCACCAGGCGAAGTACTGGCCGCGGAAGAAAAAGGAGGCGACGTTGATGTGCGACGTCAAAGAAGAAGCGACGCTGCTGTGAAGATCGTTCTGCCGTGTCACGTTTAGGGAGAGATTGTTGGAATAAACACGTCACGGAGGTGTTCCTGGTGTGAGCGTCTGTGTGTCGGCAGAGTAGCTGCGGCAAGGTCGAGTTGTGAACGCGTTGTATCGCGTTGGTGTATGTACGTGTGGTGCGCCACGTACACAAGTATACGAGTGTGTGTCACGTACTACAAGTCTGGGAGCAGGACGTGTGCATTCTTGTTGCACAGTTGCTGATGTGTAGATAGAGTCGTAGGTAGTTAGGAGGTTTAGGTGTGTGTGGTGCCGATCTGCATGTAGATGGCTGAGTCGTCCAGGGAGCAAATGGCTCACAATGACATTCGTGCGGGCCATGCGGATCATGGTAGGAAGGTCCAACATGGAGGTGTGCTCCTGGCAAGTTGTGGCCATGTAGCCCCTGCGCTCGTCTGTTCTATGGTGTCGCGTCCAGTTTATTCAATAGAAGCCAAGATACAGGCCGGTGTGTCCGGCCGCGGCGTTCGCCGACAACTCTCTCTGCTTTGTTTCCCTCATTGAGTTTCTGTGTTCGTGAGTGAGAGCGTGAGCTAGGGGAAAGGCCAACATTAAGATCCCCATTGTAGGCATGCCACTTTGGTTGATCCCGTAGAACCTTCCAAGAAGCAGTGAGTTTGAATTGACCTTCTTCAAAGTCACTCTCATAAAAAGTCATAGATTTGTCCATTACTTGCTCATCAGACTCTCCACTGGTACGAAGACATTGTGCTTTGACCCAAGAGCCTTGAAAGGCATTCACAGTTCTGTTCACACCATGCCATTGTTCCTTCAATTGCTTATATTCTCTAGTTCGATCACTTGGGGTCGTGCTATTGAACATGGCAGTTACTGCTCCCCAATATTGATCATTTCTCTTCCAGTTCCCATCGATAGGATCATTTGAGTTTTTCAACCAAGCACTACCCTGCAATGTATAAATATATAAAGGTTGGAAAAGGAGGAAACATATATAAGTGTTGGATAAGTTTCTAGAGTTGATTATAAAACTGAGTAGGATAAGACATATAATTTACCAATCTCATGGTCTCATCAGGAGTCCATATCATCCTTCTCCCAGCCCAATTTCCTCCAGCATCTTTTTTCAACATGCTTGGATTGTTTCCATTATTATCAGTATTTTCAACATCCACAACAGGAACAGTCTGTGAGCCAAGTGCTGAAAGTCTAATGTTTTGTTCAGCTGGTGACTGCGATGAGTTCGCATTGGCCATCTGTGGTTGTGGTGTCTAGAATTGAGTGTATGGAGCAGAGCCACTAGCATAAAGAAAATTAGCTGATATAGGTGTCTAGCGACAAATTTCTTCAGGAAGAGAGTGGTTTAATGAATGCCCAAAGTAACTTAGGAAACCACTAGGTGGGTAAGGACCTAGTTCACTGGAGAAAAAATGACCATGTTACTACTCATTTGTGCAATCCAAAAAAATATATAGTGAAATAAGCACAACATAGGAAATATCTGGGAATCAACTCTCAACTTGTACCAGGACATGACTTTGCCTTTTTCTACTAAAACAACTTTATATATTAAGCAGCCAAAGTACAAAACAACCCTCTAAAGAAGATCGTATTACATAAAGGTCCCTAGACCTGAACAACAGAGAAACCACCAAAGAACAACCGGAGAAGAACTCACCGGCGGTGAGCTAAGGTATCGCCTATCGCGAGAACAGCAGGGTGGAAAGACCACGCTTTGCGTCGGTTGAAAAGGAATCGACCAAGTTGTCGAAGAAGATTACACCAGACGACCGATAGATGTGGTAGCTTCTCGTCGCCGGCGATTGAAGAAACTTGAAGACAAATCCCCAGTGGAAGCGGGCTCTTCTGGCTTGCTTCTGGTGGGATCTTGCTCAGGCAGCCATGAATCTTGAACTGGAACGGCTGCTTGGACTTGACCAGGGAGCGGAGGGGCGGTGAAGACGAAGTGTTGACGAGCGGATCTCGGGGCGGAGCCAGGGGCGTCGGTGAGGAGGGTGAAACGAGATCCAGCGGCACAGGGGACGAAGACATAAGTTTATGTAAATATACCTCAACCGGGGCTCCATCAACGGCGAGCAAGGCGACTACGGTGACCTCGACGATGATGATGAGGAGCACGGTGAGGGGAGCACTCAACATCGTGCCCCTACTACTATTAGAGGGAAAAAAGAAAAGTGTCCCCTTTCCCTCCCTACTCCGGCGCGAGCACCGGAGCAAGGAGGGAAGGGGCCAGAGGTGGCGGGGGACAGCTGTGGTGGCGATGGTGTGGCGGGATGGAGCTGGAGAGGGCAGGATGGGCGGCGACAGCGGTGAGATCTGGGGTAGCTTCTAGGAGAAGGAAGAGGAGAGGTAGAAGAGAAACGACATACGCCCGGTTACTACGGAGAGCCTTCCCTACTGGCAGGGTTGAGCGGACCGTCCGACTTTGCCTTTTGTGATGCTACGATTGCTCCAGAAACCGTGTGTGTGTGTCTATATATATATATATATATATATATATATATATATATATATATATATATATATATATATATATATATATATATATATATATATATATATATATCTGTGTGTGTGTGTGTGTAATCAAAATCAAACAGCTGTAATTTCAGTGTCACTTAAGCAATCTGTACAAGCTATCCTTCAATATGCATGCAGATACTTGATACCAGACTCTCGCTAATCGTTGTGTTTAATGGATTTTGCTGGTTAAACAACAGACACATACCAGTCATCTCTGATTGCAGTACCAGTGGCGTTTAGATCTAATGGGCGAGAACAGTTAGGCACAAACATAGGAGGCAGGGGCAACCATGTTGGGGTAGAGGCGACTGAACTTGGAGTGACATGCCTTGCAGCGGCAGGTGACGGAGATGCCGCCTTTTGTGCTGCAGCCATCTCCTTTTGAGGAGCCATGCTCGGGAGTTGAGTCGACGGCGAGGGGTGTCGTGGTTTCTTCCGTCGCGGGGGCATGCCGTTGGGGGCAGTAGGTGGGGGCGCCATATCACCGTCGTGCACGAGCACCGTGGCCGTGCGTCGGAGAGGCAGTGGCGAGCCGGTGAGTTGGGAGAAGAGAAAGGTTCGGATGACTGATTGGATCTGTTATGGAGGCTGCGGATGAATGGGAGATGGAGGAATTATACTGGAAAATGGTGTGGCTTCGCGCCATTGAGTCGATTTCGCGCGCCAAAAATTGATTTATGCGGGAGATAGGAGGATCGACGCAGGAAATCTAGCACGGAGAAAAATCGCATCCCTGGCAACGAGGAAAACGTACAACGATGCTGAAGTCTGTCTCGTGGAGCGGATGTTTCGTTGATGAGCTCGTTGTTTCACCAGACAACGACTTTTCTCTCCCTCTCTCCTCCACCTCAGCAAAAGTCCTATTCGGTACTGCATGCGGCAACCTATAGGACTGCTGATGTGTAGCAATATACTTCACTAATGGTTGCTCATCGCCGCTTGAAGCGTTCGCGTGTTGTTCGCCATCGGGGGTTCTCGCCGGCCGTTTCCCCACCTGCGCAAGAAAACAGCACGGAGATCCACCAACTGCACGAACTCTACTAGCCACGAGGTGGCCCACTAGCTTGCGCCGCCCACCGGCAAACGCACCGCTGCTCGACACTCAGGCTCGATAGAGACCGAGCAACCAGGACAAGGTACGGAATAGAGGCGTCTGGCAGGCGTAGGGGTGTTGGAAGAGAGCGGCAACGCTGGGAGCGTATAGGCGCTAGGGGGCACGGGACAGAGAACGACGACAACGCTTGGAGCGGAGGCGCTGACCCCTGGGAGCTAGACGATAAAAATGGAAGGAGATGAGACATTACAGGAGAGAGAAAATCAGAGAAGACACTTTAAAATAGAAGAACAAGGAAGGGAATTTGGTTAATGTGTATAGTTGTTTTAGCTAGAATCGTGTTTTACGTGCAATAACAAATCTATTTATTAATTTTAAAATTCAAATGAACAAAAATTCTAAACATATCTTGACATTCAATTCATTATTTTAAACAACTATTACAGACACATTGGAAAGCAAAGATTACTTCTGTTTCAATTTTTGTCTGTAATGGAAAAAATTTGAAGAAAACTAAACCCTTCCACGTGAACCAGCACGGAGTGGAAACCGAGAAAAAAGCTATTGGGAATTTACAGAGTCAGCGAAGAGGTGCTAAGGAGCGTGCGAGAAGAGCTTGAACGGTTGGTGCAATTGGCCCACAAGGATGGCATTCGGGCTCCTCCCTCCTGGCGGAGACAATGGTGACCTCTGAAGATCTCCTTCGCCGTTCGTTCTGCTCACTCCATCAATGGATCCCTCCTCCCTAGATCCCTCGCATGGCATCTCCTTTTCCTCTGAGGTACGCTCCTCCTTCGGTTTCCCTGTTTGCTCGCTGTCTCCGGATGATGCCTCGAGTTTTGGGCTCGTCGTGGCTTTCAGTCGCTCCAAATTTCGACTGAGTGAGGCTTCGGTGGGTCTCGTCCTCCAATCTGTTCTTGGAGGCATGACTGATCTTTTCTCAGTTGTAGAAGTTGAATGCCAGCTGTTCAAGTTCTCTGTCCTCAATCGTCAGGTCGGTTTGCGCATCTATGCGCTCAAATCATTCGCTTGCGAGTCTTTTAGGCCGTTCTTTCATCTTTGGAACCCCAATGGTCTTGCCCGTGATAGAATCTCTTCCACTTTGGATTTCGGCCCGCATTTTGATTGGGAATCTGTTCATCGTAAAAAGTCTTTTGCTTCTGTGGTTCGAAATAATTCAGCACCCTCGCGTTCGGTTTTCTCTAGGCTCAATTTTGCTCCAGTCCCTAATCGCAGTTTGCGCCTGTGTTCTTCGCCGGGGAAGGGCAATCAGCCGTGTTCCTCACTGGGGAAGCGTAATCATCCTCGTTCTACGCTGGGTAATTCTTTTTCAAATTCTTTCCTTCAATCTGACTTGAATCGTCCGAAGACTGGGCCGCCACCTCTCTCTGGTGCAAATGTTGTACCCTTGGGTACTAAATCTGTTCCAGCCCACACTCGGCCCACTTTCTCCCAGTGTCTTTCCAATTTCCACTAAAGGCTAAACTGCAGATCTAGCACAAGATGCACTTCCTGCTTCAGGTTGGGACACGTAGCTTTTTCTTGCCGTTTCCCGCCTCGGTTCCCGGGCCTTTCCAAGATTGGGGTTTTCCCTTCCCATTTGCGCACGGGCACCTGGGATCCATTGGTTGTTTTTACCTGGTTTTGCTCCATTCGTTCGCTGATTAGTGGGTCCAGCTGCACCGACCCTCCTGTGTTGACCCCTGCCGTTTCGGCTTCGGTTCCCTGGTTTTTACCGGAACCTTCCTTCCAGCCATCTGCTCAATCACCTCCGGAGGCAGCGGAGCTTCCACCCCCCCTTCTCCGGTAGTTCTGGAGCTCCGTCAGCCCTTTCCTGCTGCCCCCTTGTCGTCGTCGCAACCAACGCCCCCTCCACCACCACCTCCGCCTCCTCTCTCTGGTCATCAATCACGCCAAGAAACCCCACCTGCTACTATAGTGCTTCCACCCAGGATGGCTTTCAACTTCGTCGATCCAGCCCCCTTCATCCGGAGGGGCTTCCAGCATGTGTTGGTACCCAATCGCAAGCTAATGTCTCGAGTTATCCTTGGGAGGCCAACCAAGCACAATGTAGATGTTGCCATCGTCACCATTGAGCCAATGCCGCATAATCAGGTAGCCTTCAATGCTATTCGAGATATCCTGCATGAGTTTCTGAGAGATCAAGTGAGGGTAGGCTACTCATTTATTCAACCTTGTCCTTGGGGCCAAGCATATGTTTAGTTTGTTTATTTTCACGATCGGGATCAGCTCATTCACAATAGCCCCCATCAGTTTGGGGACGTGCGCATCTCTTTTGTTGAGCATGACAAAGGAATTAATCATCATGCAATGACTCTAAACTATGAAGTTTGGCTAATGCTTCTAGGTCATAATATTGATTTTATTTTTGATGTGCATATCAATAAGCTGCTGGGTGACCATGGCCAAGTTATAGCTTGGGAAGAAGATGATAATCATGTTGCCAGAGTGCTTGTTAAGTCCAGAGTGGTGAATTAGGAAGAAATACCATGGTTCATAGTGGGAACTGAGGGCCCTAATTCCAATGGGGACTCCTGGACAATTCAGGCTGAGATTATTCAGGCAAAGATGCTTGGCGGTTTGGCTCCTGATGAAGGTCTCCCCCCAGGCCCTGATGATATTCAACTTGAGCCGTTTGACTTTTTTTGGCTTTGGTCAGCCTGGACAAGGACCTAATTTGCCACACCAGAATGCTGAATCAGCCCAAGAGGGGCAAGAGGGTGATTGATGTGACAACCCCACCCGAGATAATTCCGTACTATCACTTAAACCACTCCATTTGGTCATTAAGCGATAATAAAGAAGCATCCCGTTGAGTGTGGCCGGGTTAACGCCCGGTAAATCACTTGACATCACAGAGAGGATCGAACGTATGCATTAAAACTCCCATGAAGGAGAGTCCAGGGTGCCTTACAAATTAAACTATCACATCCCCGTAGGGTTCATTATTACAAACATAGCTCTTCGACATGAAAGTAAATGGTTCAGAGTTTGTTGAAAACGACAGAAGATAACTAAACGATAAAATCACATCATAGGAGGCATGTCCATGATGCAATCACTCTTCGTCATCCACCCATTCCAGCTCCCAGCCGGGTGGAAGTTCTCCGGGCCACACATCAGATGCATTACCTGGAACAACATTTATAAAGCAAGGCTGAGTATACTAATACTCAGCAAGACTTACTCGTCTAAAAGAAAGACTTTACCTCTAGTCATGCAAGGCTTTTGGCTAGTGGGTTTGTTTGCCAAAAAGCTGCTAAGTAGTGAATCCTTACTTTCCATATTTTAGCTCATGTTCTAGTTGAAGAAATCATTACTAGATAAGCAACTATTACAACCAAAGTTGTACAAACAATTAATCAAAGTAATAATCTTCACAAAGTTCCATCATAAAGGGATATCATGGCCAGTCGGGTAAGTAGTCTCAGATGACGGTGAGAGGCCGACAATCGATTGATTCATAACCTTGCAAGGTGGACCTAAACACACAGGAGGTGACCTCACCAAGAGTTCACCAACCAGGCGGTTCCCGTCATTCTTCGGTTTGGGTATAATAGCTCACAGTCTTAAGTACAAGGTTTATCTGGGCTACGCCACTAAGGTCACCCAACCTCACGCATGCACTCGGGTGGCGAGCCCGGGGCCGCAACCCTAAGAGTAGTGATAGTAAAACCCCGTACCGCCTCATTTAGGTACTAGGCTTACCGTACCCATTTCTGACAAGTGTTTAGCACTTTCAAACACTTAGCCCACGAAGCCATTGGACCGGAGCCCAAATCCCATGCTCTTACCACATGAGCAATCCATTTAAACATATGGTGATTCCAAAAAGGAGATCCTATTCTCGCGAGTGACGAACATCACTCGACTTGTACCAGATCCTTAAGGCATAGCAACTAGAGACCTAACATGCTAGTAAAAGATCATTGGTACTTAAGGATCATGCAACTAGGGTTTCAATCAACTCCTGAACGTAAATGCACATAAGGTAACAAGAAGTAAATTCAGAAGTTTAAATAACACATGGGTTAATGATTAAACCGGGGCTTGCCTTCGTCAATACAAGCAGACACACAAACTTCCGGACTTTGGCCCGGGTCTTGCTCTACGGTCATGTAGTGCACGTCTCCTCCTGCTCCCTCGTTCACGTCCACTGGCACGAGTGTATAGCTACCGTTGGGAACTTCTACACGGAGGATGCAATGCAAGACTTAAGTGGCCATTTGATTATTACTTTCCAAGAATCTTATGTCAACATGGGGTGCATGATTGAACACATTCACCTAGATAATAATACATTCAGCATACCCTTCCTATAAAGAAACAATATGCAATGCTTGATTATCTAGACTTTTAATAGTGACTGTGTACATATATATTTAAATGGATTAATGTAATTAACACAACAAAACAGTAACAACCGCTACAAGTTGGATAGGGTTGGTCATATTCACCTTAAGAAATGCATTTAAACATTTCTCCCTTTTAAAGATAATTAAAAGCCTTTTAGCCTTTTCTTTAATGTGATTGTGTGCACATCTATTAAGGAGTATCTTATTTAAATACAAACAGAAAGGAATTTACTTTTGCACCACCATTCTACTTTTCTAACTCATTGATTTCACTTATGCACAAAAGGAGGCATTTTTCCTATTTTCCTTTTACTAAATTAATATAGTTTGCACTCTTTTAAACAACCAAAAACATATCAAACTGTTCCAGCAGTACCCACTGGTTCTAATGACCAGGAGTACACTCTTGGACAGCAAGGAATTTTTGCACCATTGAATTTAATGTAAAAAATTTAAAGGCATTACTGTTAGCATATAAGGGAATAATACATATTAAAATAAATATAGCAAAAATGCATGCAAACTTTCTTTGACACATGCTTTGGTCCAAAACAAGCCCAAAGAACCAACAAACACACTTATAGCCCTTAGGGATCTTGTTACACATATTTATGATTAAAAACAAGCATAAATGAGGAAATAATATTTCTAACAGAGATAAATTCATGGTAAATTCACCAAGGATGAATACTGATATACCAAGACAGTATCCAGAAGTTGGGCTCAAAAATAATTATATTTGAAGCTACAAAAATCATCTAGGCAGATTTGTCATTTTCACAAAATGATTTTTATAAAACTATTTCTTCAGTAACTTTGTGCAATTTTTGGTATGCTGACCATTCATGACATGGAGTACAACATATCCAATATCTAGCTCAAGAACCTTTGTGGATTTTAAAGAAACACAAATCTAGGTATATTACATTTCTATTTTTCAAGCAAAACCTATAGCTCAAAAGTATATACATGCTTCGGGAAAGTTGTAGTTCTAGTTACACAGAACACAACAAAATAGCGTTTGCTATTTTTGGATTTTTCTACGAATTTATATTTATTTTACAAGTTTCAGCCAAAACACACAAAGAGTAAAGAATCATTTTGCGAAGGGAACCCTGGAAAGACTAAACTGTTCACAGATCTGCCCCTAGTTTGCGCCAAGGCCCCTGGAAAGAAAACTAACCCTGCAATTGAGTCCACAGGCATGGGGGTGGCGGAGGATCGCCGGATTCCGGCGAGGTGGGTTGCAAGCGGGCTGGGGAAGGTAGGGATGGGACCTGCGTTCACGTAGGACTCGGTTCCAGAGGTTTAGATGGGTCGGAGCAGTGGCCGGTGAGGGGCTCGGCGTCGCCCGGCCTTGGCGGCCGCGGGGAGCCTTGCTCCGGCGAGCAAGCGGGCCAGCCCGGCCAATGTGCGGGCGGGCAAGCTCAAGGGGGGGCGAGGGGAAGGGCTAGAGGTGTTCAGCCGGCACGGGATTGGAGCGGGGCACCGAGCTCACCGAGGAGTACCCATGGTGGGGCGGCGGCCGGCTCGGCGTCGCGCGAGGTAGGAGACCGGGGACCTTTATAGCGGGCACAAGGCGGTGGGGAAGGACGTTTCTTATGCGCCAAGGCAGCAAGTCGCTGCATGGGTCGCCTGCACGGGCGGTGTGGCGGCCGAGTACGGCAACGTCGCGAGTGGCCACGACGCGCGCGACACGTGGGGCGAGGAGATGGGGCGTGGATGGCGGTGTGGCGCAAGGAGCGGGGTCCACGGTGCGCGGAGCCGGCGGACCGAGGCCGGCCTCGGTGGGGCCCGGCGGGGCCGTGGCGCGAACGCGCGCGCGGCCGGCGCGGGCGCGCGCTCTAGAGCACCCAGTGTGCCAAACAATTTCGACTTAGCCTGCTTTGACTGAGTTTATCTCAAAAATTTTCAACTAAAGTGCACCTTGAGGTAAATAGCAAAGTTGGAGATCTCACTACCCTCTGCAACTTTTACAAAGGGCGTATGGGGTTTTTCTCAACCGTTTGTGCACAAATTGGATGCCAAGATGGCCAATTTCTGGGCGTCGATGAATAGTGACCTACGGCATTGACTTGCATTTTTCACCCTTTTGCACTTCAAACCAGCAATGCCACTCAACATGAAAGTTGTGTCCCTCAACAAAATACACAACTTTTACATTGGGAGATTTTGAAGTGTTTAGGTGAAATTTGGAGAACGCGGCAAAAGTTCCGGCTGACACTGGTGGGTCAAAGGGTGTTTAAGGGGTTTGACTAGGATTTTGACCCAACCTTGACCATGAGTTGTCCAAGGAGTGTCATTAGGGGTTGTCGGGGATGTTTTCGAGGTGATGGCCCAGGTTGACCGTCGTTTGACCAAAGTCAACACGGTTGACCTGCTCATTAGGGTTAATACTCCGGCTGAAAACCTGGGGCGTCACAGCCTACCCCCCCTTAAACAGAATCTCATCCCGAGATTTGACAACAAGATTAGAGCAAAACCTTCTAATGAGTCCAAGGTTACAAAGGTTGAAGATATACTCGCTTACACTTCTCGACAGCGAGAATTCAGATGGGGCGAAAGATACATAGTGCTCTCCTCACTGTCTCAACGCAGTTCATGAGGAAGCGGACGATGAATGTGTACATGGAAAACTACAAGAAGGCAAACTCCGCCGACGATGCAGAGGTACATCGCTACTAGCGTCCAGCGGAGGGACTCGAACATCTCCACGAACTGAGGTATGGTCGGCGATGCAGGCTGGGGTTCTTCTCTCGATTTTCTTCCAACTTCTTCTGGAGGTTGTCGACGAAGATGGCGAAACAGCTTGCTTGGCGAGTGGGCGGAGCAACAACAGAGATGGGCTAGTGGCGGGTTGGCCAAAAACTAGCCGAAGGGGAAAACAAGAGCGGCGGCACTGTCGAGCTCGAGATTTGGCGAGACTTGGCAATAGCAACACCGCCGGATGGTTTCCCTTCTTATACCCCAATAGAAACGCAACGGTCATCCCAATCGACTGAGGTAGGGACTAGCAGAGCGATCTGGCGGTGGCCACACGGGGCTCGATAATGGTCGGCTCGTGAGGTCTCGGCGACGTGATCGTGGACGCGGGGAAAAAGATGGCAGGGCGACGCTACGACGTCGTACCATCGTGGCACTGAAAGAATGGGGTCCAACAGTCAGAAGAATTGACCGGGATGGTGAGATTGTAACAATGAGAATTTAGCAAGAGATTTAACCGATACTTCGTTTGCTCATTTCTCGATTCCTGGGGTCTGGACATTATGATCAGCGGATCATGGATGGATAAGTGATAGAGGACTCTCATGCCTTGGCTTTTCGAGAACCCTGATTGCTCCGAAAACTTCGCTCCTATCTCCTCAACTTAGTCGGTTGATTTGATCAGATGCTAAGGGAGCTTTGAGATTAGGCGGAAGGAAACCAAATTGACAAAGGTGATTACCAAAAGAGATTTCTATGAAGAAAGGGAAGACTAGTAAACAAACATTTGTGACATTTGTTCACTAAGATTTTTGGATTTATTTTTGGAAAGCAACAAAGGTTTAAGGATGAATCAAAGGTTCTATCCTTAGGAGTCCAAGGTTAGTTGTCCATAACAACCACAAAGGATGGTAAGATCATAAGGAGCGATTGCACGAGGTTGTTGGGGGATAGCAATGAGAATGACTTGAAGGAAAGGTTGGTACAACAATGTCAAAAGATACTTTGCTCACATACTATTTAGTGGGTGAGTTCGGCTGACAACATTCCTTACGTTACCGGTGCAACAATGGAGTGGTGCACATGTTAATGCTCATGTTGTGGTGCATAGAGTGTGAGGCACATGCAGATGAGCACATGATGCTTGTGCATATGAACATATGATGCACTTTCCATGATGCATAGTGAGAAATGCACATGTTCATGGGATATGATGCTCGTGATGCTTGTTAGCATGACTTGTTTACTCATGCAGTTAGCTGGACACAAGAGAGATAACATAGAGTGAAGCACATGGATTCGTGGTGAGTTGCATGCTCCCAACCAAGATACCTAGCGCGCCCCTAGTAGTAATCACATGGCTGCAGCACACATGATGTACTAGGCTCCGTCGCGACACCTTTGGTCATGGAACAACAATCTCAACAACCATAAGGAGGATAGAGGAGAAAGGTTGAAACCTTCAATGCGTATGCATGTTAGTCCATCCCGGTTTCCAAATGCACATGCTATGCAATGCGTTTCCATGCCCATGAATTATTAAATTAAGAGTGCAACCCATGCACGACATGATGATGCTCAAAGCATGCCACAGAATTAACTCTTCCTACTCATGTTTTATGTGTTCATATTGTTGTGAGCAAGATCAAGATGAGGACGTTCAAGATTTCAAGGTCGAACACGATTGAGATAAGGATGTCGCTAGCAAGGTTAGCTTAGGGCGCAAAGGGCATAAATATTACCATCAAAAGTCCACAGGGAAAGGTTCACAACCAACAATTGACGGCAAAATGAAGAGATAGATGTTCTCAACTAGAAACACTACCCATGAAATTACGCTGATCTTGCTTTCCTTGCATATTCGACTTCTTGTTCTGATGGCTCTTACTTGCTTTGGAGCCTTGCCTTTGAGGACGGGGCTTGTTCAACCTAGGGTTCAGGCATTTATTGGCGTAATGCCCGGGTTGTCTACAATTGTAGCAAATGCGGGGCGGAAGTTCCTTAGGCTTGGAAGCTTGTTGACGTGACTTCTTGTCGCTGTTGTCATTTTGTTTGCCCCTGCGAGGACAAAATTCCTTGCAGGTAATTTCCCACTCACTCAATTCCATTTCGGGAAATGCTCACTTGTGGCTCCGGCTTTTCCCTTCTTCCTTGGTAAGGTCCATTGGTAGCTTCGAGGGTGGTAGTAGAGAATCAGAGGGGTGGAGTTGGCTCTCCTTCATATGATCCGCCAACAGATTGCATAAGCGGGCCTGCTCAACCACGGACGTAAATAACGCCTGGGATAGACCATTAGTTAAACTGGTTTGAGATAACCCTTGATAATGATCTTGGAGGATATTGTCTACGATATGACTTAACACTGAATTTTGTTCTTCCAACATCTCGATTGCACCAGCAATGGTGTCTATATCACCCTGAGTAGGTACTCGGGGTGAGCAAGACTCAAAGGGTTGAGGTTCCTCCAGATCTTTTCCGGTGGAGTTCATGGTCTGAGCGACCAAATTTGGTCCAACTAGATTTGCACCAAGGGGAGGTTGTTGCTGCAGCATCTGGTCGAGCTGCTGCTGCGTCTGAAGGATTTGACACAACATTCCCTTTTGAGCAGCCATGAATGCCTCTACCATCGTCTTGGGTGGTAGTGGTGGTACGTTGCTACCACTACTTGACACACCAAAACCAACCAGGGGGCTGCATGTTGGTTCCACCATCTGAAAGAATTGAGCTTTCATTAAATACACATTCATAAGCTTGTTTTCACAAGCAGAACATGTACGACGAAGAACTCAATTGGAACAAAAGTTCAACTCGGGCAACGCAAGATTCTAGGACTAAGAATTTCATGCGCTCAGCTCAAGACTAAAAGGATTCATGACTCAAGTCTGCAAACCAAAGCAGGGGTTTGGAGCAATTTGATATTCAACTTGGAATCAAAAGCTAAGGTTAACACGTGTGGAGAATTTGGTACGGGGGGTCATATTCTGGCGGTGGGGAACAAAAATTCCCAACTCAAACACCCAAGTTCCGAATTTTCCCAAATTTTACCAGTAACTCAGTGGCATAATTGTGCACACTTTTGGTATTCAAAGGTAGATCTATATTGGATTAGAATATGCTCGAAAAATTACATTTGCAGAGGGATGCTATTCTGAAAAACAGCAGAACAGAAGCTCACTAAACTGAGCATAACTCTCTACAGAAAATTTCTAAAATCCTGAAAAATTCACAGTGGATGATCAACTTGATAAGAAACAACTTTCCTAAAGGATGTCTAGTCAGATTCCTTACAGATTTGGCTACAAAAATTGAGAAATGACAGAGACAGAATCTGCCAAAAATTTCCTAAGCTCCAAAGAGAGAAAAACCTGATCTAAGATCAACCAATTTACTTAGAAAAATTATTCAAGCAAGCAAGGACCAATTTTAGGTTCAGCAAATTTTAATCATGAATGCACACGTCTTAATCGTCCTCACACAAATGGATTCAGAAGACGTAGTTAGTCCCGGTGGCAAGCTTATAATCGGCTCTCCTTATAATAACTAGTCGGAGCTACTCGATTCGCACTTAACGATTTACGAACGCTGTTAGTGTACCTGTAGAAACGAACCTTTCGTGCCAGCACGTCACGAAAGCGTCCACATACATTACCGTTCACTTATAGAAACGGTATCCATGCGTCAAGCCGCTGCATGGACAGCGTCCAACCTCGGACACCCTCCGTTTGAATGGAGTGTATCCTTGCCTCGCATGATCGACATGCGGAATGCACACGTATGAGACACGTGGCGACACCACAACACATATCTAGACGCGAAGATGGGATCCGTGGAATGGATCACTCCATCAACCCTCGCAATTCCCGTGACGCAGAACAACACACGTATGAAACACGTGGCTCATCTAGTTTGGTTGTGCAATAAAGTAAGTCTGACATAAGATAAAGTGCTGGAAGTTAGCAAAATAAACCATAGATTCTTATGCCACCTTAAAGAACCCAAAATTCCCTCTAGGACCTCTCGATCTAGATCATTCCTTAACGATCCAACGGATTTTCAAAATCCAATCAATCTTGGCAAGTTTTATTGTAAATCAAGTGATTAGTATTAATCTAATCACTCCGGTGCATACGGATGCTCTGATACCAGCTGTGACAACCCCACCCGAGATAATTCCGTACTATCACTTAAACCACTCCATTTGGTCATTAAGCGACAATAAAGAAGCACCCCGTTGAGTGTTGCCGGGTTAACGCCCGGTAAATCACTTGACATCACAGAGAGGATCGAATGTATGCATTAAAACTCCCACGAAGGAGAGTCCAGAGTGCCTTAGAAATTAAACTATCACATCCCCGTAGGGTGCATTATTACAAACATAGCTCTTCGACATGAAAGTAAATGGTTCAGAGTTTGTTGAAAACAACGGAAGATAACTAAACGATACAATCACATCATAGGAGGCCTGTCCATGATGCAATCACTCTTCGTCATCCACCCATTCCAGCTCCCAGCCGGGTGGAAGTTCTCCGGGCCACACATCAGATGCATTACCATTCATGACATGACATGGAGTACAACATATCCAATATCTAGCTCAAGAACTTGTGTGGATTTTAAAGAAACACAAATCTAGGTATATTACAGTTCTATTTTTCGAGCGAAAACTATAGCTCAAAAGTATATATATGCTTCGGGAAAGTTGTAGTTCTAGTTACACAGAACACAACAAAATTGGGTTTGCTATTTTTGGATTTTTCTACGAATTGATATTGATTTTACAAGTTTCAGCCAAAACACACAAAGAGTAAAGAATCATTTTGCGAAAGGACCCCTGGAAAGACTAAACTATTCACAGATCTGCCCCTAGTTTGCGACAAGGCCCCTGGAAAGAAAACTAACCCTACAATTGAGTCCACAGGCATGGGGGGCGGCGGAGGATCGCCGGATTCCGGTGAGGTGGGTCCCAAGCGGGCTGGGGAAGGTAGGGATGGGACCTGTGTTCACGTAGGACTCAGTTCCAGAGGTTTAGATGGGTCGGAGTAGTGGCCGGTGAGGGGCTCGGCGGCGCCCGGCCTTGGCGTCCGCGGGGAGCCTTGCTCGGTGAGCGAGCGGGCCGGCCGGCCAATGTGCGGGCGGGCAAGCTCAAGGGGGGGCGGGGGAAGGGCTAGACGTGTTCAGCCGGCACGGGATTGTAGCGGGGCACCGAGCTCACCGAGGAGTACCCATGGCGGGGCGGCGGCCGGCTCGGCGTCGCGCGAGGTAGGAGACCGGGGACCTTTATAGCTGGCACAAGGCGGTGGGGAAGGATGTTTCTTATGCGCCAAGGCAGCAAGTCGCTGCATGGGTCGCTTGCACGGGCGGTGTGGCGGCCGAGTACGGCGACGTCGCGAGTGGCCATGACGCGTGCGACACGTGGGGCGAGGAGACGGGGCGTGGATGGCGGTGTGGCGCAAGGAGCGGGGTCCATGGTGCGCGTACGGCGGACCGAGGCCGGCCTCGGTGTGCGGGACCGGCGGGGCCGCGGCGCGAACGCCGCGCGACGCCGGCATGGGCGCGTGCTCTAGAGAGCCCAGTGTGCCGAACAATTTCGACTTAGCCTGTTGACTGAGTTTATCTCAAAAATTTTCAACTAAAGTGCACCTTGAGGTAAATAGCAAAGTTGGAGATCTCACTACCCTCTACAACTTTTACAAAGGGCGTATGGGGTTTTTCTCAACCGTTTGTGCACAAATTGGATGCCAAGATGGCCGATTTCTGGGCGTCGATGAATAGTGACCTCCGGCATTGACTTGCATTTTTCACCCTTTTGCACTTCAAACCAGCAATGCCACTCAACATGAAAGTTGTGTCCCTCGACAAAATACACAACTTTTACATTGGGAGATTTTGAAGTGTTTAGGTGAAATTTGGAGAACGCGGCAAAAGTTCCGATGACACTGGTGGGTCAAAGGGTGTTTAAGGGGTTTGACTAGGATTTTGACCCAACCTTGACCATGAGTTGACCAAGGAGTGTCATTAGGGGTTGTCGGGGATGTTTTCGAGGTGATGGCCCAGGTTGACCGTCGTTTGACCAAAGTCAACACAGTTGAGCTACTCATTAGAGTTAATACTCCGACTGAAAACCTGGGGCGTCACAATTGGGGTCTTTGGCCCCAGGGTCCTGCCAATGCTTAGGCTCCAATTGAGGAGGCTCCAAATTAGATGGAAATAGTTCAGGCTATGCCTGCATTTCAACCCTTAACCTTTGCTCTTAATGAACCTTTGGCCCCTCTGGAAGATGACATGGGAGCAGTGGACAATGTCTTTTTTGGCCATCTGGGGCAGCAGCCAGTTATCCCCATGGATGAAGATGTTATTGTTGCTAGTAGTGATTCAGAGGGGGCAGTAGAGGAACCCCCTGCTCCAGTTGATCCACAACCAGTGGTGCCTGATGTTAATGTGTTCGTTCCCATGGAAGATGGTATTCCCCTGCAATTAATTCCTGATGAGGTTCAAGAGGAGCAGCTTTTGGGACAGCCAAAATTGTAGGAACTGAATGTTGTTCAGTTAGACAATGCCTTAGCTGGAGATGGGCATCTAGTTGATGGTTTCAACTTCTAGCAGCTTGGTTTCATCGAACTCACTCGACCAGATGCTGACCCAGTTTTTATTCAGAGACAACTTCAATCTCCTTTCCCAGCTGGGCTCAAAAAAACCTGAAGCAATTCGGTTCTAGGCCAGCAATCTAGCACCTGGGCCTGGTGCTCACACTGTTCAAGTTCCTGCAGCTTGGGCTGACTTTCTTACTCTATTGCTCTCAAGCCCAGAAGCTTTTGAGTGGGCCAAAAGTTTCATTGCTTCCCCAGCTTTAGAATTTCTTCATGGTGTCTCCTCTTCCAATTCAGTTCCATTCTGCCTACATTCTTCCCTACCAAGATTAGGTATTCTTTGTGATATAAACTTGCCATCTATAACGGAGCCAGACACTAATACACCTCCTTCTTCACTTGTTGGCTCAGAGCAAATGTCGCCAATCACTTCTCCTGATATAAGCTGCAGGCTCTAGTTTCAAATGCTCTAGGTCCCTGGTCCAAGGATCTGTTAGAGTTGGCTGCACAAGGGAAAGAAGCTCCAACTCTGAAAGATTCCAAGGCTAGAAGGAGCTTAAGGCAGAAAAATCTCCATAAAGGTTATAAAAGTTCCCCTTGTTCAAACAAATATTGCCTAGGCTGTACCATGAATCCCCCATCTTTATCCCCTTATGTCATTAAAAATCTGGGTGTTACCTTTTGTAAACTTGACTCTGATCTTTTGTCAGTTGAAAACCTATCCAAAGTCAAGAAAGGTGTTGCTGCCCCTGGTGGGGAAGAAGCAAGCAAAAAAGAAGAGCAACAATGGTTCCAATAATGAAGACACAAGCGTTGCAAGCAAGAAGAAGTCAAAGAAGAATTAAAACTGCCTCTTGGGTGTTGAGGCCTTCTTTTGTCTTGGGGCATGTAACTTTTATCTCTGGGCATGTACCCATGTGTGAATCTCTGCTGAGAATTCTTCTTTTGTTTCCTGACATGGCTGCTAGACAGTTCATGTGGGTTCCATACTCCCTTATCTATGTTATCTATGAATAACTCTCACCAGAATAGAAAATGGAAGGTTCTTTGTTGGAATGTTCGTGGCTTGAATTCTAAGGAAAGATGGGATGCAATTCGTGATAAAATTTCTGAATGTGCTTGTGATACCATCTGTTTACAGGAAACAAAAAGGTAGACCTTTCATCTTCAGTTCATTAAGAATTTCTGCCCCCCTTGCTTTGATGCCTTTGAGTTCTTGGCGTCTGTTGGAGCTTCTGTTGGTCTCATCATTATTTGGAAATCCTCCCAGTTCCTTGGGACTCTAGCTTTCACTAATAACTTCGCTATTTTAGTGGATTTTCATTCCCTGCATGATCAATCAGATTGGATTTTAACTAATGTTTACGGACCTTGTACCTCTGAAGCTAAGGTTCAATTTGCAAATTGGCTCAAACACATCCAAATGCCAGATGATGTGGATTGGTTGGTGGTTGGTGACTTCAACCTCTTAAGATATCCTTGTAACAGAAATAGACCAGGTGGTGATGTTCATGAAATGTTCCTCTTTAATGAAGTTATCAGTGCCCAAGGTTGGGTATGAAGGACCGATTAGGCGACCAGAGAGGGGGGCAGTGAATGGGAGCCGATAAAAATTCTTCTCCAAAGAGAGAACTCAGACTATGCCCCAAATTCACAACCACAGATTCCCACACGAGTTTGCCAAGGTAGCGTAGTCACGGCAGACCTACCAACCCTAGGAGCAAACCCCTAACGATCCTAAAGCGAAAGCGAAACCCAAAGAGCAAAGGACTTAGCAGCTCAGCACTGGACCAGGCGGACTGTCCGCAAGCACCGGGCGGACCGTCCGCAGAAACCAGGCGGACCGTACGCGAGGCCTGGGCGGACTGTTTGCGTGGCTGCGACGGACCGTCCGAAAACAACCGCCGAGCCTCCAGTACTGCACCCTCAATAACGGACCGTCCGCGATGGGCCGCGGACCGTCCGCCCCGTCACGGACCGTCCGACACTCTAGTACGGATCGTCCGCGAACACCGTGCAACAAGAATCCACCAGCAAAATGGATCGAACGAAAAGCACACAGAACACGTGAAGAACACGACGAACTGCTAGCTGAAAGCCTCCTCGCGGACCGTCCGTGTGGAGCGTCGACAGCAGCCCAAACTCGACCTCTTGAAGGTCAACACCTCCTTCCCTCTACCCGATCTCCCGAATCAACCAAGAGATTGCTACCAAATCAAAGGTGAAGGTGAAGCTCCTCTAGGAGATGCTATGCCTATGAAATTGTAGCTTCAAACCCAATGAATCGAGAGGAATCAAGATTCTACTGAGCTCAAGAACAAAGCTAGGTTTCCAACCGAAATCCTTCAATCGGAGGCCGAACTCGGAGTTTGGGGGAACAAGATCAAACACCAAGATGCACGAAGCAACTATCCATGATTCCCACCAACAAATCCGAGCCCAAACACCTCAGAATCGAAGGAACAAGCCGCGCACGAAAAACCGACGAAAATAGCTCGAAAAAGACACAAAATCCAACGAGTTACAAACCGGGAATCGACGCAACCATGAAAGCTTCCACTCACTCGGAGGTTAGATTCTTTACAAATGGAGGAAAAATCTAACCCTAGAGAGCAAGGAAATGAGAAGCAGTCTGGATGGATAGTTTGGCTGGAAACCCAAGAGCTAATATATATGAGTCCCCTCCGAGCTAGGCAAAAGACCACACTACCCCTAGCACTTAAGTTGTGATACAACCCCTCTGGGGCAAATAGGTAATGTAGCACTCCTTTTCATCGCACGGCCATGCCGTTGCCGCAGACCACGTCCTCCCGACGCAAGCCTTGTGATCCCGCCATGCATCCGCCGACATCGAAGCTTCTCGGCGCGCCCGGATCCCGTCTCCGCCCGCCGAGCCTCCGGTCTTGGTTTTGTGGCTCAACCAAGTAACCCGACGGTTTTCTGGTGAACCGCCATAAACCCCGCATGCAGACTCCAGTTGTGAGCCGCTACCCTGCACCGGCTCGGGTCGACAACTTCGTCTTGGTTTTCTCGCCACCATGCGGCCCGCACTTGACCCCGCTGGCCACCGGGTCCCTCGAGTAAGGCCTACTTGTCTCTCCACTCCTCGGAGGACCCGCAAGGCGTAGACCTTTCGCGCCCACTCTTCACCTGCACCAATGCAAGTCAAGCCGCAACCTACACCTGCAATACTTGTCCAAGAATCAGTCCACACCACGTTGTATCACTCATCACAGCCAGGAGCGACCATCCACCGGTACTCGGACGCTCCGGCCCTCAATCTCCCCCTTGATGAGTGCATTGACAACACACACAAGTAACCAATTCAGAGAAAAGAGAAAAAAAGAAACGAAAGAAAAACTCAAGCAAGTGATCAAAAGCCAAACAAAAGCCAAGAAAAGATCGCTTGAGTGAGAAAAATCTCGGTCCCCTAAGACAAGGGCAACGGCTCGACACAACCGAGATAAAATGCTCCAAAATTGTCGACTCCTCAAGGTGAGGCAAAAGGGCTCAACACCATCGGCAAAAGAGCACAACTAAAATTCAGACGGAAAAGAGCTCCCAAATGCAAGAATGCAAGCTCCCCCCTGAACAAATGCATTTCTCCCAATTTTTCTTCCCTTGATGCAAAACTCCCCCTGGAAACATGAATTGGGTACTTTCCTCCCCCTTGTTGGTAATCCATGAATCAAGTCTACAAATGCAAGCATGTGCTTCTCAAATATACAAAGAGCACTACAACATGCCAAAATTGAGACATGGACAAGCAAGATAGCCACAATGTGAGCACAAGCATCGCCAACAAGATACAAAGGGACATATAAGCAAGTAAAATAGCCATGATCAAAATGAAGCATTTTTCACAAAAATTTCCCTCTCATGAGCATAGGACCTAAGCATGATCAAAAGAAGCACATACAACATATAACTCACAAACTTCATGCAAGGTCACAATTTCTCATCACAAGGTCATCACAAACACCTACACACTATCTCATGTCATGTCAAAGCCACCGAGCCATGTGTCCACTTCTAGATATGAGACTTCTCATTAGTGAACATCATGCAGCGGTTTAGCACCCAAGATAAGGAATTTAAAGCATTTATGACATAGAAGCAAAATTTTCAAGCATAGGCATCTCACATACCATTTTCATGATTTACAAATTAAGCATGGTATATGAAGTGCCTTTGCGGCAAAAGAAGCTTAGGCTTCTCCACAAGGTAGCATGTAGGCTAAACATTCATGATGATAAATGGATCTTTGATCCCAAATGAAAAGAACATGGTTCCAAGCACAAATTAAGAAAGATATAGCCATAAGCACCCAACATGAGCATGTAAGGCATTCTACTCACAAGAGAGGATTATATAACATTTTCATAAAAAGTAAGCCGTCCACAAGCATATATATCCCGAAGCTACCAAGAGCATAGCCATAGATCTTATGAGCATCACAAGCAAAGTCATAATCTCATCTAAATCATATCATGGTGATCAAAGTATATGAGAGAAGCACATCTCTAAGGCATATGTTACAAATGCAGTCTATGATACAACGACGCAAGCATGATATGATACAAAAATTACAATGCAACATGCATATGTACATCAACCCTCCCAACCGAAGCTCAAAAAGGAAAAACAACTCCAAGCTCTCCTCGCAAATGAGCAAATGTAGCTTGGTCCAAAGGCTTGGTTAGGATATCGGCAAGCTGCTTTTCTGTAGGTACATGGATGAGGTCTATGTTTCCCTTTTCAACATTGTCTCTCAGAAAGTGGTACCTCACTTCTATGTGTTTGGTTCTGGAGTGAAGCACGGGATTTTTGGCAACACTAATGGCACTCGTGCTATCACACATGAGAGGTACATGGGAACACTCCTCACCAAAATCACTCAGCGTGTATGTGATCCAAAGCTAGCGGCAGCAACATACTCGGCTTATGTGGTAGACTGAGCTACACTAGACTGTTTGCGAGAAGACCAAGAAACAAGCGAGGAATCCAAAAACTGGCAAGTCCCCAAAGTCGACTTCCTATCGACTCGACACCCCGCAAAGTTGGCATCCGAAAAACCAAGAAGCAAAAGGGAAGAGGATGCCGAGTACCAAAGACCGAGCTCAATAGTGTATCAAAGATACCTGAAGATCCGCTTGACGGCCTGCCGATGTGAAGTCCTCGGTGATGCCTAAAAATGAGCGCACAGACACACAGAAAACTGGATGTCCGGCCTCGTCGCTATCAAGTACAAGAGGGAGCCGATCATGCTCCGGTACTCCTTCTGGTCCACGGGCTCTCCGTCCTCGTCTGCGTCAAGCGCTGTAGTTGTACTCATCGGTGTCGACAGGGGCTTCGAGTAGTCCATCTTGAACTACTTGAGGATGTCCTTCGTGTACTTAGCTTGATGCACAAAGGTTCCCTCCTTCGCCTGCTTGATCTGAAGCACGAGAAAGAACTGCAATTCTCCCATCATAGACATCTCGAATTCTTTGCTTATATCCTCAGCAAACCTCGCAACCAAAGAGTGAGACGAGCCGCCAAAGACAATATCATCCACGTATACCTAACAATTAGGATATCATCACCCTGTCTGAGGAGAAAAAGAGTCTTATCAACCTTGCCCATCTCAAACCCCTTACTGAACAAGAACCCCCTCAAACGGCCATACCAAGCACGAGGAGCTTGTTTCAGCCCATACAACGCCTTTCTCAACCTATACACCTTGTGTGGAAACTCAACACTCTCAAAGCCCGGTGGTTGCCTCACATAAACTTCCTCCTCTAAAAACCCATTCAAGAAGGCACTCTTCACATCCATTTGGTACAACTTGAACCCTTTAGCCACAGAAAAATCTAGAAGGATCCTAATTGCCTCCAAACGGGCTACAGGAGCAAATTTCTCCTCATAGTCTATCCCCTCCTTCTGACTATAGCCCTGAGCAACCAACCTCGACTTGTTCCTCACCACCTCACCGTTTTCTCCCTCTTTGTTTTTCCATACCCATTTTGTCCCAATAGGTTTGCAATTTGGTGGTGGCTCCACTAACTCCCACACCTGGTTTCTCTCAAAGTTCTCTAACTCCTCATGCATGGCATTCACCCAATTAGGATTAGATAGAGTGTGTCCAATGTATTTCGGCTCAAAGGTAGCAACAAAAGCTTAATGAGCAAAGTGAGAAGCATTTCTGGACCTCGATCGTGTCGTACGCTCATTGATGTCGCAGATGATTATTGAAGGTGGATGATCAACTTGAACTCGCCTTGGTGCCTCTCGCCTTGAGGGAACCTCCCCCTCAGCGCTGCTTCCACTTGATCTTGCTGAATCGTAGGCGGTGTAGGGGATGGACCATCCTGCACCGTAATCGTCGTAGTGGAAGTAGAGGGTACACACGTGGCTGGAGTTTCACCATCATCCTCTCCAGCATCATCCTCCTCGTCCTTAAAGATCTTCTTGCCAACTTCATCATCACCTGCACACTCAAGGACAGATGAATTGCATGGTTGTGTCTCGTCGAAGGTCACCTCGCAAGTCTCCATGACTAGGTTAATATCAAGGTTGAGCACACGAAATGCTCTAGAATGACTAGCATAACCTAAGAAAATCCCATCGGAAGACCTCGACTCAAACTTATCAAGCCTACCCTTCTTGAGAATGAAGCGCCAAAAGCCCTGAAATGGCTCACTCTAGGTGCTCGCCTGTGCATAAGCTCATAGCACGTGTTGTTCAAGAAGGCCCTCCGAAAAATCCGGTTCCCAACATGGCAAGCGGTATTCACCGCCTCAGCCCAATATCTCCTCAGAGTCCTATGCTCATCAAGCATCGTCCGAGCCATCTCACAAAGGGAACGATTTTTCCTCTCAACCACACCATGCTGACAAGCCACATAGGGAGAAGAAAACTGATGTTCAAGACCCAAATCACGACAAAAGGTTTCAAAATGAAAGTTTTTAAATTCACTGCCATTGTCGCTACGAATAGCTCGAATAGCATCTCCATGTCTCTCGTTCTTTAACCACAAGATTAGATCTCTCACAAAACCAAACGTCTCCCCCTTGTCGGCCAAAAAGAAGACCCAAGCATAGCGAGAATAGTCGTCCACGATCACAAGGACATACCATTTCCCACCCGCAGAGCACACACGAGCTGGACCTACCAAGTCCATATGGAACAACTCGCATGGCCTCTCTGTCATAACGGATGTCAGAGGCGGATGAGAGGCGGCGACCATCTTGCCATGCCTACACGGAGCACATACCAAATCCTTTTAGTATTTCGACTTTGGCAATCCTCGGACTAATCCTAGCCCACTCAAGCATGACAACAAGTCAAAACGCAAGTGACCTAGTCTCCTATGCCATTTCCAAAGCTCCGCCGAAACACCAACAACCAAACAACGAGAAGAACCAACACATTGAGAAAAACCGGCTCTGAAAATTTGACCCTCGGGAACGATCATACACACAAGATCGCCTCGAGAATCCAAAACACGAGAACAACCTATTTTGAAACGGACATCAAAACCCTCATCAAGAAGTTGGGAGACAGAGAGAAGATTGTACCCCAAAAGAATTGACAAGAGAAACACGCCTAAGAGTCACAGACTCACTCACCTTCACCATGCCCACTGAAAGCACCCTACCTTTTCCATTATCCCCAAAAGTGATGTACTCTTTGGTCATCACCGGGGTGAGGCTGGAGAAGCACCGTCGATCTCCAGTCATGTGTCGAGAGCAACTGGAGTCGATCAACCAAAAGCCCACCATACCTCCTACCTGCAAAATAAAAAAATGAGAGCGAGAGTGAGCAAAGGACTCAGCACTGGGGTTAGTACAAAACGAATCAAACCAGTGCCTTGCCATTTTCTCAAACGTGGGGTTAGCAAAATCCATCCTATCTCTCCTAGGTGGAACACCCACACGTCCCCTTGGAGGATTACACGTACCACGAAGGGGAGACCGTGGCCCGTAGCTCCTCTGGGACCTAAAACTGCGATCATTCCCCCCATACTCGTATTGGACACGAGCAAATGAACGTCCAGCAAACTCACCACGCCCAAGCCCAACACGCCTACCACCTTCTATATGTGTGGTGGCTCACCTCGAGGCACAAACTCACGCCTCTCTCGAGGGTAAATGGGACGCACCATACCCTCGCCTCTCGGCACCAACCTAGGCTCAGGCACACCACAAGAAGGGCGGTACCTGTCCTTGTTGGCCAACTCTCTAGCCAACCTCTCCTCACGCTTCCTCCTGAAGCAAAACTCAGCAAGGTGCCCATCCCTCCCACAATGCTCACAATGGAAGGGTTTTGGTTTTGGCTTTGATTTTGGGTTCTCTTTGGGCTTTGGCTTCCCCTCACTAGGTTTTTCCTCACTCGGTTTCTCTCCCTTCTTCCCAAACAACTCATTCCCCAAGACACTCTTGAACTTGATGGGTTCCTGGAAGTTGTTGGTTTGTGGAGGAAACACGGGTGGAGCTGGGGTTGTGTCTAGTCGGTTCCTAAGATGATTCGGCTTAGAAACAAAGGCATTTTTGTGGTGGGTTTTTGGTGGCTCTGGGATATCACTTTCACCACTTCCCTTACCCACTTTCTTTGCCCCAAGCGCTTCCCCATCCTGGCGCTTGTATGTCTCAATCATTATCCTCAATTGAGGCTCATGACCAGACAACCAACCCATCAACTTTCTCAACTTGTCATTCTCATCCTGCAAACGATCAACATAATTTGCAAGCTCCATATTCTTCACAGCATTTATTTCACAAGTGGATCAAATTGTAGGAATAGGAGCTTTCAGCTGAGCCTCTAGAGATCTAGCATACACAAGCGAAGCAACTAGTTTCTCATGCAAAACAGGACAAGAAGTACAAGCACCAAGCAAGGAGGGCCTAGATTTCATCTCATCTAGCTCAACCCTAAGAACATCTAGTTCCTCAACCTTGGAGGCATATTTCTCCTTAAGCACAGTAAATTCACCAAGAAAAGTGGAACAATCAGTGCATTCAGGTTCATTGGTCACAACGGGAGCAGACCTAAGGGGATCTATTTGAGCCCTAGCATCAACAAGCAAAGACTCTAGCTCAACCACCTTCTCCTTAGCCTCTCCAAGCAAAGACCTATACTCCCTCTTCTCCTTGTTGGTCTTTCTAAGCACATCATCACGGTTGTCAAGCAAGTCATTCAACCTAGCATTCTCCGCTATCAAGAAGGATGGGCTATTGTTTACCTCTTCCTCGAAGTCGAATCCCGAGTCATCTTTGTTTCTCTTCTTTCTTGCGGTGCTATGTGCCATGCCGCAAAAGCCTTGGGCGGCAAAGCACAAGCCGTTGATGTTCTTGCCCGACCACTTGCCCTTGTGCCAGTTCTCTTCTTCATCACTTGAGCTCGATGAAGAGTAGCAGGAGCTTGAGTCGATGTCGCTTGCACCAGCCACCATTGCTCACTCCTTCTTCTTGTGACCACCACTCTTCCTTGGCCTCCGCTCGGACTTGTTCTTGCCCTTGTAGTCGTCCCTCGAGCGGTGCTTCTGGTCGCTCCTCGAACGGTGCTTGTGCTCGAGCTTGACCTCCATGGCTTTCGGACACTAAGCGATGAAGTGCCCGTGCTTCCCGCACCGGTAGCACATGCCCGAGCTCCTCCGAGCGTTCTTCCGGTTTGTGTACATGCGCTCGAACCGCCTGCTCAACAACGTGAGGTCCTCCTCGCCCAGCACATCGAACTCCTCATCTGGCATGGACACAAGGCAAGACAAAGAAAATTCGAAGACATGTTAGCATTAGTCCTTGAACCAGATACGAGAGCCAGACTATGGGGATCAGTTGGGTTCTCGATCTTTGCACACACCCCACGGTCCACCTCGGACGACTTGAGCTTGGAAAACAGCTCGTCCACCGTGAGGGTCTCATACTTCTCTGGATCTAGGATGGCCTCGACCTTTCCGCTCCACACGGTACGATCCAGAGAATGCAAGAGCTTGACAGCCCTGTCATGGTCATCATACGGGAGCACAGCCACATTAGCCCTCATGTTGTTCATGATCACCGTGAAACACTGAAACATGGCATCTATGGACTCACCGGGGAGATGAGTGAAGTTCTCGTACTCTCTCCGGTAGGTCACAAAGAGCCGAGCCTGAACCTGAGTGTTCCCGGCATGAGCATTCTTTAGCTGCTCCCAAATCCTGCACGCCAAATCCTCTGTCTGAACCCGTTCAAATTCGGATTCACACAGAGAACGGTACAAGTAGTCGTCTGCCTTGTTGTTGGCGTCGAACATGTCCCTCAATCCTGGATCAAGGAAGTTCATCGGATGAACATAAGTTGTATTCAACGTGACATCCCACAGGATCTGACCCTTGCCGCAGAGGAAAGCGGCCATCCGCCTTTGCCACATATGGTAGTTCTTACCACCAAAGTGTGGAGGACCCGAACCCCGTTCCTGGTACGCCATCTTTGGATATTAGACTGGTAAGAATCACGAAGATCCGTAACTGACTCTGATACCAATTGAAGGACCGATTAGGCGACCAGAGAGGGGGAGTGAATGGGGGCTGACGGCCTATGCCCCAAATTCACAACCATGGATTCACACACGAGTTTGCCAAGGTAGCGTAGTCACAGCGGACCTACCAACCCTAGGAGCAAACCCCAAACGACCCCAAAGCGAAAGCGAAACTCAAAGAGCAAAGGACTTAGCAGCTCAGCACTAGACCAGGCAGACTGTCCGCAAGCACCGGGCGGACCGTCTGCGAGGCCTGGGAGGACTGTCCGCAGACACCGGGCGGACCGTCCGTGAGGCCTAGGCGGACTATCCGCGTGGCTGTGACGGACCATCCGAAAACAACCCCCGAACATTCAGTACTGCACCCTCAATAACGGACCGTCCGTGATGGGCCCGCGGACCGTCCGCCCCGTCACGGACCGTCCGACACTCTAGTGTGGACCGTCCGCGAACACCGTGCAACAAAAATCCACCGGCAAAATGGATCGAACGAAAAGCACGCAAGAACACGCAAAGAACACGACGAACTGCTGGCTGAAAGCCTCCTCGCGGACCGTCCGCGTGGAGCGCAGACAGCAGCCCGAACTCAACTTATTGAAGGTCAACACCTCCTTCCCTCTACCTGATCTCCCGAATCAAACAAGGGATTGCTACCAAATCATAGGTGAAGGTGAAGCTCCTCTAGGAGATGCTATGCCTACGAAATTGTAGCTTCAAACCCAATGAATCGAGGGGAATCGAGATTCTACCGAGCTCAAGAACAAAGCTAGGCTTCCAATCGAAATCCTTCAATCGGAGGCCGAACTCGAAGTTTGGGGGATCAAGATCAAGCACAAAGATGCACGAAGCAACTATCCATGATTCCCACCAATGAATCCGAGCCCAAACACCTCAGAATCGAAGGAACGAGCCGCGCACGAAAAACTGATGAAAATAGCTTGAAAAAGACACGAAAATCCAACGAGCTACAAACCGGGAATCGATGCAACCATGAAAGCTTCCATTCACTCGGAGGTCGAATTCTTTACAAACGGAGGAAAAATGTAGCCCTAGAGAGCAAGGAAATGAGAAGCAGTCTGGATGGATAGTTTGCCTGGAAACCCTAGAGCTAATATATATGAGTCCCCTCCGGGCCAGACAAAAGACCACACTACCCCTAGCACTTAAGTTGTGATACAACCCCTCAGGGGAAAATTAGGTCATGTAGCACTCCTCTTCATTGCACGGCCACGCCGTTGCCGCAGACCACATCCTCCCGACGCAAGCCCTGCGATCCCGCCACGCGTCCGTCGGCATCGAAGCTTCTCGGCGCGCCCAGATCCCGTCTCTGCCCTCCAAGCCTTCGGTCTTGGTTTTGTGGCTCAACCAAGTAACCCGACGGTTTTCTGGTGAACCGCCGCAAACCCCGCGTGCAGACTCCGGTTGTGAGCCTCTACCCTGCACCGGCTCCGATCGACGACTTCGTCTTGATTTTCTCGCCAACATGCGGCCCACACTTGACCCCGCTGGCCACCGGGTCCCTCGTGTAAGGCCTACTTCTCTCTCCACTCCTCGGAGGCCCCGCAAGGCATAGACCTTTTGCGCCCACTCTTAACCTACACCAACGCAAGTCAAGCCGCAACCTGCACCTGCAATACTCGGCCAAGAGTCAGTCCACACCATGTTGTCAATCACTCATCACAGCCAGGAGCGACCATCCACTGGTCCTCGGACGCTCCGGTCCTCAGGGTAGAGTTGCCCCTGCATGGCCGTAAATACACATGGTCCAACAAACAGAATCCCCCCTTGTTGGAGAGGCTAGATTGGTTCTTTACCTCTCCTTCTTGGACTCTACATTACCCTGATACTTCAGTCTCTACTCTATCAATGGAACCATCAGATCATGTGCCATGCATAGTAAGTATTTGTAGAAACATTCCTAAAGCAAATATTTTTAGGTTTGAAAACTACTAGATGGAGCATGAGCACTTTTCAGCTATGGTGTCACATGGTTGGTTAGTTCCAACTAATCAAATTGACTCTGCTAAAGTGCTTACAGCTAAATTCAAGAATCTCAGGAGGGTTCTGAAGGCCTGGCAATCTCAGCTCTCCAGCCTTAAAAGAAATATTGAAAATTTAAAGGTCATCCTGGTGTTTCTTGGAGTCATTAAGTAATTCGGAGATTTGACAATTAGTGAATGGAACTTCAGATCCCTCGTTAGTGATAAATATGCTTCACCGCTCAATCAGCAAAGGATTTATTGGAAGCAAAGGGGCACAATCAAATGGGTCAAGCTTGGTGATGAATGGACCAAAATTTTCCATGCCAATGCAACTATCAAGCATAGGAGGAATCTGATTTCTTCCCTAAAGGACCCAAATGGGGTTCTACAGTCTAATTTTCATATCAAAGCACATATCATCTGGGAAGCCTTTAAAGATAGGTTGGGTACTTCTGATTCACCAACCATGTTGTTTAACCTGGAGGAGCTTCTGCATAGAGCTGAGGGGCTAGACTGCCTTTCTGCACCCTTTTCCCATGAAGAAATAGATGCAATGGTTGCCAACTTACCTTCTGATAAGTCACCAGGACCTGATGGTTTCAACACAGATTTTGTAAAGAGGTGCTGGGCAATCATCAAGCAGGACTTTTATAGAGTTTGTGTAAATTTTCAGACAGGAACAATTTGTCTACAGAGTTTAAATGGGTCTCACATCACTTTGCTTCCCAAGATTGACAATCCAACAAAGGTAGGACTTTAGGCCCATTTCTCTTCTAAATACATCTATCAAAATCATCACAAAGCTTCTAGCAAATAGACTTCAGCAGGTGATCATGAACCTCATTCATCAAAGTCAACATGGTTTTATCAAATCAAGAACCATCCAAGACTACTTAGCCTGGGCCTTTGAATATTTACATCAGTGTCACAAGTCCAATAAAGAACTAATACTGGATTTTGAAAAGGCTTTTGACAGGATAGAGCACTAAACCATGCTTCAGGTCATGGAACACAAAGGTTTCAATGCCACTTGGTTGAAATGAATGGAAGAAATCTTTGATTCAGTAACTTCAACAATCCTTCTCAATGTTGTGCTTGGGAAAGTCTTCCATTGTCGAAGGGGAGTCAGGCAAGGTGTGTCGGTGCGGAATATGGTCCCGACACTAACCAGTAGATAGCGCCTAAGTTTATCCCTCTATGGTCGATGCAAAGCAACAAATGACACAAGGTTTATCCTGGTTCCGGCCGAGGGGGCCGTACGTCCAGCAGTGGCGTGCTCGTGGCACTATATTGCTCGGCACCGGGGGTGCTTGTAGTGGGGCAAGTACAAGCAAGGCGGGAGAGGAAGCGTGGCTTCCAAGTCCCTGGGTGAGTGGCTGAAGATGTCGTGGGGAAATAAGAGAGTGAGTGCGCGGTGTGTTGTGTTCGACTGTGAGAATCGCCCGAACTCCTCTGAACTCGTCCCCCCGCGGCTGGGGGCTCGCCTCCCCTTTTATAGGCCAAGGGGGCGGCGAGTTACATGCACGCCGCGCTACCTAGCTACGTGTGGGAGCTCGTCGTGCTATGGTGTAGAATGGGCGGCTGTCCGGTCGATCCTCGCTGCGATCCGGCCATGATGGCCTACCTTGTACCCGAACAGTGGCGGTTCGAGGGTAGGAGGCGGCAGATGGCGATGGCGCCCCCTGATAGGCTTCGAGGGAGGTGCTGATGATGGCTGGTACGGGGTACAGGAGCGGGTGGAACGGCGTTCCTTCCCAATGAGCTCTGTGGTGGCGGAGTGGTTGCTGCAGTGCCCGGGCGTGCGCCTGCGGAGTCAGGCGTGCGCCCGCACGCGTGGGTACGGCGGCCGCGCCGTTTCGGGGGCCGGGATGGCCACCCACCGCCTAGCGCCCCTCACCCAACCCGCAAGGTCACGGGAAAGTGGAATCGAGGGTGCGCCCGGCCCCCTTTCGAGGGTCGGGCGCGTTAGTCGTACGGCGGCGTGCGCACGGTGTCACGGGACCGACACCGGCCGTACCGCACGGTCCATCCCACGGGGGCGGGGATGGGCTCCTTCCCCGGGGAGTTGGTGCGGCGGCACCGGGCGTGAGCCCCGGCGCATGATGGCGGCGTCCCGCGGCGTCGGGGCGTTAAATGCCCAAGTACGGGACCGGCGCGCGCGCGGGGGGCGCCCGTGATCGTGGCGGGCCCCGGCCGAGGGCGGAGCGGACCCTCGAGCGAGGCGGGACTCGCTCGAGGGGAGCGCGCCCTCGAGCGGGGGCGGGGCCGCTCGAGGGAAGGGCGCGCCCCTCGAGCGGGGCGGTACTGTTCGAGGAGGGAGTTGCCCCTCGAGCGGGGGCGGAGCCCGTTCGAGGAGGGAGCATGCCCTCGGGCGAGGCGGAGCCCACGCTCGAGGGGTCTTCCTAGGCGGGCCGCCTTGGTGGGCCTCCGGAGTCCTGCTGCGTGGGCCGTGTCCTGCAGGGTTAGTTTCCTGCATGGTTAGGCTTAGCTTATATGGATGCGGGAATTTAAGTAGGGGTTCCCCCCTTGTTTGAGGGGACCCCTAGGGCGGTCCCCGACGCAGCCCCCGAGCATCTGCGGGTTTGCCTTTGAGGCTCCCGCAGATGCTGGAAACTACTGATAGGACGTTCTTCCCTCCTTGTTTGCGAACGCTTTCCGGGGGCCGCGCTAGCGGACCCGCGGGTCTAGCCCCTCGAAGCCTGCGGGGAGTGTGGGTTCTCCTCGCGGGGTTAACCGCGAGCAATTCGGTCGAAAGGCGTGGCACATATGCCAACCGGCATCGGCGGTGTTTCGGCCCGGCATCGGGGGTGGCACGCTCCCCCGTCACGTCGTCTCGGGCGGGTGCAATTCCAAGGAGGTGTAGCCGTGCGTCGAGCCCCCCGAGCCTTGGCCCGTTCGAGGCGATCGGGTCGAGCCTCGACGACTTGTTTTTTATCGCGCCCTCGCCGTCCCTCCGCGGGTCGGGAGGTGAGGTTTCCACGACTCCCATCGAGCGGGTCGCGAATCGCGGATTCCTCTTCGAGCCGCTAGCGGGTAGTTCAAGTGGACGTCCATGCCCCGTTCGATAAGGGTAGGCCGCGCGGTCCGGAGACACGTCCATGGAAGCGCTTGCGTGGGTTTGCTAGGGGTGGGGCTCGGTCCCGTTCGCTAGGGACCGAGGGCGCGGAAGCTCTCCCTCGGTGGGATCCCCCGCTAGCCGCCCTCGCCGGCTCTCGAACACGACATGTGGGGCACCCTCGAGCCGACGGGCTCGAGGAACGGCTCGAATGCGCGTGCCCTCGTCGTCCCTAACTGCGAGATGCGGGGCGCCCGTTCGAACCCGTCGAGGGTCGGGCTTCGAACCCCCGATCGTAAGGCCGTGCGGGGCCGTGCATGGACAGCCTCCGTCTTTTCACGTTTGCGGCCGTCGAGGGGTCTGGGCGTGCCAGCCCTCGAGGTGCTTGTTGGCGGCGTGGCGCGGTATGAGTGCTTTCGGTGTCGCTCTATTTCAAGCGTGACCTGGGCGATCCTCTTGCGCGCGTGCCTTCTTTCGGAGGGTTGACATCGTCTCGAGTTGGGGGTCATGCCGCTCGAGGGTCCTACGTGGCATGGGTGCCCGCGGTGGTCTGCTCTACATCGAGCGAGTCCCGGCGACCTTCTCACGCCGATATCCCATCGAGGGTCGCCTTGTTTCGAGTTGAGGGTCATGCCGCTCGAGGGCTTCACGTGGCATGGGTGCCCGCGGTTGCCTACTCTACACCGAGCAGGTCCCGGCGACCTTCTCACGCTGATATCCCATCGAGGGTCGCCTTGTTTCGAGCCGAGGATTCGCCTCGCTCGAGGGCTCTCCTTGCTTGGCAAGGGGCCGGGCATTTGGTGCCCCGCGGGCGTGGCCGCGGGTTTTGCGGCGCGGGCGCGCCTTTTTAGGCGCGCGCCGCGCGCGCGCGCGTAGTGGGCGACGTGGCCGGCGGATGTGACGGTTTCGCCTCGGTCGCCGCCGGTCTCGCCGTAATGATGACCCGCCCGCGGGGTTAGTCGCCGCGTCGTGGTGGGGCCCGCCCGTCGACGCGATGGAAAGATTCCTGCAGTTACTGTTGGCGGGGCGTGCGCTCCGGAGAACTCGCCCGTTGCCTATAAAACTGCGGGGAGGAGTAGGTGGCGGTTTTTACCTTGGCTCCTCACCATTTTCAATCCTCCGTCGCTTCGTCTTCGTTCCGCTCTCGCCACCGCGCGGTTTCGCTGCTTAGAGCTTTTCTTCTTGCTTCCTTGTCCTCCGCCCCCGCGCTCGTTCGTCCTTCCTTATGGCGCCGCCTCAGCTTCCGATCCGGGTTCCGGGAGCCGTACGCTTGGGAGAGGTCGACCGTGACCCGGCCTCGCCACGGGCGAGCTGGTCGCCGCCGGCCAGCTCTCGGCCAACGAAGAAGGGCGCCCGGCGGAGTGGATCGTGCCGCCATCGTCGCACCTCGAGCCCAATCCGCCGGAGGGATACGTGGTGAGCTTCCTCCGCTACCACGAGCGCGGCTTCAACGCGCCGGCGAGCACATTTATGAGGGCGTTGTGCTTCCACTACGGGGTGGAGCTGCACAACTTCGCCCCCAACGCTATCTCGCAGGCGGCCACATTCGTGGGCGTCTGCGAAGGGTACCTGGGGATCCCAGTCAACTGGGAGCTCTGGGTGCACCTCTTCCGCGCGGAGCTCATCACGCAGCCTACGACGGAGCCGAGGGACCCGCCGCGCGGTGCGCGCGGCGGGATGTCGCTTGGCCGTGCGGGGGGCGGCTCAAGAACTCCTACATCCCCCGCACCATGACGACGAACAATGCCGGCCGGGGAGCGGGGGTGGTTTTACCTGCGCAACGCCGAGCCCGGCCTCCCTCCCTACACCGGGCGGGTGTTCAAGGGGAGGCCGGGACCGCCGGGGCTACGGGTTGCCTACGGCCAACCACCGGCGCGCCGAGATTCCGTCCTCGCCGCCTTGCGGCGGGCCGGCGAGGGGAAGGGCTCAACGCGATGGGCGTCCTTGCCTTCCTTCATCACCGGCGAATCGTGCCGTTGATGGAGAGGCCGCTCCGCATCTTCGAGATGACGGAGGCGGCCAACCCCGTCGACCGGCGAGGTCGCGGATGCTCCCGACGCCGCCGGAGCGGCCGTACGCGCTCACCCGGGCGCGGAGCGCCGTCGACACCGGCGCCGGCGCCTGCGGGTCGGACCCCGTGGGACCTCGAGATGCTCCCCACCGGCCCGTTGGTGAGTGTGGTTTTCTTTTTTTTGATTCTGTTTTGGTCCTCGTTCTTGATTCCGTTTCCTGATGTGCCGCCGTTGTTCTCGTGCGCAGCTGGTGCGGTTCACCGCCGCCAAGTCCGTTCCACCCACCCCCGACTCCCGTGCGCTCGGCCGGGCGGCGCAGCGGGAGCAGCGAGAGCGGGCGGCGCGCAAGAGGGAGCACGCAAGGCGGCGCCAAGCGCGCCGCGACGCACGGGCCGCCGAGCACCGGCGGCGGGAGGAGCCGGGGCTCTCCTCCCCCGACATCGAGGAGCCCTCGTCCTCGGACCCGGGACGAGGAGGAAGAGTCCGAGGGGGAGGGCCCCTCGGACGGTGGCGGCCCGCGCCCCCGTCGCCGGATCTTGCGCCGGCGTCGGGGGCGGCTTTGTCCGGGGCGGGCGCGTCGGCGCCCGCCGCCGGCCGTCGTCGTCGGGGCGGCTCGCGCCGCGCGGAGGTGCCGCGCGCGCGCCACGGAGGCGCGCGCGGCGCACGTGCGCGCGCGCGCGCGTCAAGCGTGCCCGCACGCGGCGGGAGCGCGTCCGCGCGCGCGGCGTCCTCGTCGAGGGGCGCGTCGGTGGGCGCGCCGCGCGCGCGGGGCCAGCGTGCCGCCGCGTGTGGTGGCGGCGGCGGGCGCGCCCACGCATGAGGCGGGCGTGCCCGCACGTGCGGCGGCGCCGTCGGGGGCGCCGCGCGGCGCGCGGCCCCCGCGCCGGCCTCGTCGGAGGCCTCGAGGAAAAGGAAGCGGGCCTTTTCCTCCGCGAGGTAAGGAATCTGTTCTTCCTTTGCTTGGCCTTAATTTGTTTGGTTATTAGACGCTCTAATCCTCCGTTCGCGTTTCCGCGCAGGCGGTGCCCACCGTCCCTCCTCTTGCACCGGCCAAGGTGCCGAGGACGGATGCGTCGATCCCCACCCGGCGGCGTTCGTCGAGGGGGGCCGCGCCCGGGGGACGGGCGCGGCGGCGGGCACGAGCGCGCAAGGCCCGGCCGGGGGCTTCGAGGCCCCCGGCCGGTGGATCAACCCGCCGCGTCGCGGCCCGCAGGTCGCCGGGGGGCGGGCGCGCCGGTCGCCATGGAGGCGCGGGCCGCGGCGGCGGCCACGGTGGAGGTGCCGCCCGCGGTGGCGGCCACCGCGCGGGGGGAGGCGAGAGCGCGCGCAACCCGCGGGAGCGCCCGTGGACGTGGCGGCGCGGACGGAGGTGGCGGCAACGGCGCCACGGGCCGGGCGCCGCGGCCGCGGAGGCGCGAGGGAGGCGCCGGGCGGAGGCGGAGCGGGGGCGGCTCCGCCCCGCCGGCGGTCCCCCGGGCGGAGGTGGTGGAGCTCTCGGATGACTCCTCGCCGCCCGGGTGGAACCGGTGGGCCGCCGGCCCACGAACTCTACCGAGCCCCGGAGAGAGGGCCCTCGTGAGGCGTCACGAGGGTCGTATGATAGTGGGGGGCCGAGGGCACGACGCCGAGGCCTCGTCCTCCCATGCCCGGCCGCCCCCGCCCGGGTGGGGGGGGGGCCGTGGAGGATCCCCCCGGCGTTCGCTGACGCCCAGAGGGAGCAGGAGCTCTGGGGCGAGCTCATGAGCCACGGCGCCACGCTCAACCGCGCGTTGAACGAGGCGCTGCGGGTTCACAGCGGCCCGGCCTGGATCGTCTTCCAGGTGAGCCACGGTTGCTCTTCTTCTCTCCCTTTTTCGCTTTCGCGCGCTGTATTCAAGACTTGGTGCTGACGAGGCTCGATGTGTGGATTCCAGGAGCTTGAGCGCCGCGCCCGTGAGAAGTACAGCGCGTTCGACCAGGTGAACGCCGAGGCCCGCCAGCTCCGGGAGCGATGCAGCGCTTTCGACGCGCTTGCGGAAGCTCTTAGGACGCCGGACAGCTGGCTGGTCTACCGGGCGTTGGCGTGGTGTGACGTGCTCCCCGAGAGCTCGGGGGCAAGACGCGGCGCGTGACTCGAGCCTCGGGCGCATCCGCGCGGCCCTCGTCGATCGTGACGAGGCGCCGTGGAACGCGCGCGAGGACCCGGAGAAGACGCGGACGTTGGCCGCCACCCGGGAGGCGGAGGTGGCCACCGCTCGCGCCGAGACCGGGGAGGCTCCGCACGTCGCTCGAGGGAGCGCGAGCGCGGCCGCCGGTGCCGAGGAGCGGGCGCGCGGGATGGAGCGACGCGCGCGCCAATGAGGCGGATGACCCGAAGGCCGCCCTCGACGTCAAGGCCGCGGCTCTCGTCGCCGCCGAAGGGCAGCTCCGGCGAGGAGCGCATCGCCCGCCGCAGGGCCGAGGGGCGGCTCCGGCGAGAGCGAGGCCGCCCTTGGCAACGCCCGACGGCGCCTGGAGCGGGAGCGCGTTGCTCGCGAGGCGGCGGAGAAGTCGCTGGAGGAGCGGAACGCCGCATTCTCTGAGGTTGAGGATGAGGCGTTGACGCTCAGCATCAGCAACGCCGCCCAAGAGATGGCCCTCGTCGAGCAAGGCGAGACCGTCCGGGGCCTCGAGGCGGCGCTTGAGTCCGTGCGCCGCGACCTTGATCTGGGGAGGAGGCAAATCGAAGGTAAGCTATTGTCTGATCCCGCTCGTTAGTTTTTGCTTTAGAGGGTTCGTCTTCCCCTTTTCTGATTTCCTGTCGTCTTGTCGCTTCCAGGCTTGCGCACTGCCCTGGGACACGCCGCTGGGCGGGCCGAGGCCCTGCAGGCCTCCTACAACTCCTCTGAGCAGGAGCTGCAGGAGCTGCGGGACGCGGCCCTCGAGACCTGTCACGTCGTCGAGGAAGGCGATGTCCAGGCCGGCAGCTCGGCCGGCCGCCCGCCTACGCGCTCTTGGCGGCCACGTCACGGGGCGGATGCGTCGGGCGTTGCACCTGGGCGTGCAGAAGGCCCTCGGAGTGGTGCGATCCCACTACGAGGTCAACCTCGAGGCGGTAGCGGAAGGCTACATCGTGCCCGAGGGCGTCGAGGACGAGGTGGCCATGGAGCGTGCGGACGCGCTTGCTGCTGACGCCGCCGAGTCGCTCGCCGAGGCCTTTGAAGAATTCCTCTTCCCGGACGCTGCTGACGCTGCCGCTCCGCCCGCCCCGAGTACCCGGGCGCTAGGCCCGTTTTTTTGTTTACATGTATCGAACTCCGGCCTCGTGGCCTCTTGTAAATAAACAAGTAATTTCATGAACATGGTCGGCTTGTAAATGAAATCGCTTTATGGCGCTTTTTGCTTCTTCTTCTTCCCCGAGCGATTCTAGTTAGGGAAGTCCGCCTTTCGCAGGGCCCGCCAGGTTGGAGGCGAGAGAAACGGGCCATAGCCACGCGGCGTAGGCTGTCTCTGGCTCGCGCGCTCCTTCCACTGTGCCGCCTACGCCCTTTTCGAACCGTGGCTCGTGGTTGAAGTAGGAAACAAACTTAGCGCGTGTTATTACGTTTTTTGCGCGAAAAAAATGGGACCATTTGGGGGGGGGGTGCCCCCCCGCAGTAGCCCCCGAGGGTAACTTGGGTTTCAGGGGAAAGCCGAGTTGCCCTTTTATTATACTTGGAGTATTTACATAGGTGACACCAACTGGGGTGTTGGCCGTGTGTTTGTACAACGATAAAATACTTGGAAATCCTAGCTAAGGGTAGAAGCGACGTAGCTGTTGGATGTTCCAAGCGTTGGTGAGTTCTTCGCCGTCCTCGTTGGCCGCCTTGTACGTGCCTGGTTTGAGCACCTTCACCACGACGTAGGGTCCCTCCCATGGGGGCGACGGCTTGTGGCGCCCTCGATTGTCTTGGCGTAGCCTTAGGACCGGGTCCCCCTCGCCGAAGTCCCCCGCGACGTATCTTGCGTGCTTGGTAGCGCCGTAGGGACCGTTGGTACCTTGCGGAGTGCATCAACGCCACGAGGCGTACTTCGTCTAGCCGATCCAAAGTGAGTCCTCGCGGGCTCGCCGGTTAGCATCCTCGTTGTAGCCCCGAACCTTGGGCGACCCGTATTCCAGATCCGTGGGGAGGACGGCCTCCGCGCCATGGACTAGGAAGAACGGGGTGAACCCGATGGCTCGCTTGGGGTGGTCCTTAGGCTCCACACGACTGCCGGTAGTTCTTGGAGCCATTTCCGCCGCATTTGTTGAGCTGGTCGAAAATTCTCGGGTTTGAGGCCCCGTAGGATCATGCCGTTGGCACGTTCCACTTGGCCGTTGGTCCGTGGGTGCGCCACACCGCCCAATCCACGCGGATGTGGAACTTGTCACGAACTCCAAGAACTTCCGCCCGTGAACCGGGACCCGTTGTCTGTGATGATGGAGTTTGGCACTCCAAAGCGGTAGACGATGTCGGTGAAGAACGTAACCGCCTGCTCAGCCCTCAAATTTGTGATGGGGCGCACCTCCACCCACTTGGAAAACTTGTCAATTGCGACCAGCAGGTGGGTGAAGCCCCCGGGCGCCTTCCGCAGGGGCCCGACGATGTCCAACCCCCACACGGCGAACGGCCATGTGACGGGGATTGTTTGTAAGGCGTGAGCAGGCAGGTTGGTCTTGCGGGCGTAGAACTGGCACCCCTCGCAAGTGCGCACGATTTCGTTGGCGTCTGCGACCGCAGTAGGCCAATAGAAGCCCTGGCGAAACGCGTTGCCGACGAGGGTGCGCGGCGCGGCGTGGTGGCCACAGGTCCCCGCGTGGATGTCCCGTAGGAGCTCGCGCCCCTCGGGAATGGGTATGCATCGCTGGAGGATGCCCGACGCGGCGCGCTTGTACGCGCTCACCGTCGACCGGGGTGAACGACTTGGCCATCCCCGGCGATGCGCCCGGCCGCGGCCCGGCCCCCGCGGGGAGCTCCCCTCGGGCAATCCGGGCGATGTACTTCTCCCCGCCGTCCGCCTGGGCGGGAGCCGGCTCGATGTCCATCGCGACAGCCTCGTGGGAGCCGTACCCCTCGAGAAGGGAGAGCACGTACGCCTCGTTCGAGGGGTCCTCTTCCATGGGTTCCGCACCCGCTGGATTCGAGGGAGCCCCCGAGGGTCTGCTGTCGCTCGAGGGGTAGGGCTCGAAGGCGACCGATGGCTGCGCGATGTCACGCGCGAAAACGTTCGGGGGAACGGTAATCCGCCCGGACGCGATCTTGGCAAGTTCATCTGCCTCCTCGTTGTACCGGCGGGGTACGTGATTGAGCTCGATGCCGTAGAATCTGTCTTCGAGGGCCCGCACGGCCTTGCAATAGGCCTCCATCTTGTCGTCGTGGCAGCTCGCGTTCTTCATGACTTGGTCGATCACGAGCTGCGAATCCCCTCGCACGTCGAGGCGCTTGATGCCCAACTCAGTGGCGATTTTGAGGCCGCAGAGGAGGGCCTCGTATTCCGCCATATTGTTGGATGCGGGGAAGTGGAGGCGCACTGCGTAGCGCATGTGCTCCCCGAGGGGTGACACGAAGAGCAGGCCCGCGCCCGCTCCCGTCTTCATCACCGAGCCGTCGAAGAACAGAGTCCAGCACTCTGCTTGAATTTGAGGGGGCGGCAGCTGTGTGTCCGTCCACTCAGCGACGAAGTCTGCTAAGATTTGCGATTTGATGGCCTTGCGCGGAGCATAGGCGAGCGTTTCGCCCATCAACTCCACGGACCACTTGGCAATTCTGCCTGCCGCGTCGGGGTTGCGAATGATCTCTCCTAACGGGAAGGAGGAGACCACTGTAACTGGGTGGGCCTCGAAGTAGTGGCGGAGCTTGCGCCGCGCGAGGACTACCGCGTACAACAGCTTCTGGACCTGGGGGTAGCGCGTCTTCGTGTCCGACAGGACCTCGCTGATGTAGTAGACCGGCCTCTGCACGGGCAGGGCGTGTCCTTCCTCCGTGCGCTCCACAACGATCACGGCGCCGACCACCCGGGTGGTTGCGGCCACGTAGAGTTGGAGGGGTTCGCCGTCTCGCGGCGGCGTAAGGATTGGGGCGTGCGTCGAGATGCTTTTAGCTTGTCGAGCGCTTCCCGGGCCTCGGCGGTCCAAGAGAAGCGCTCGTGCTTCTTGAGCGGCCCGTAGAGGGGCGGGGCCCTTCTCACCGAGCCTCGAGACGAAGCGGCTTAAGGCGGCGAGGCACCCCAACACCTTCTGCACCCCCTTTGAGGTCCCGAATTGGACCCATTCGCTCGAGGGCCGCGACCTTTTCAGGGTTGGCCTCGATTCCCCGCTGGGAGACGATGTATCCCAGGAGCATGCCCCGCGGCACTCCAAAGACACATTTTTCGGGGTTGAGCTTGACTCCGTTGGCCCGCAGGCAACTGAATGCGATGCCAAGATCGCTAACCAGGTCGTCCGCCTTCCTGGTTTTGACGACGATGTCGTCTACGTAAGCCTCGACCGTTCGCCCGATATGGTCCCCAAAAACGTGCCGCATGCGGCCGATATGTTGCGCCCGCGTTTCGAGGCCAAAAGGCATCGTGACGTAACAGAACGTCCCGAACGGTGTGATGAACGAAGTCGCGAGCTGGTCGGACTCCTTCATTTTTATTTGATGATATCCCGAATAGGCATCAAGGAAACAGAGTAGTTCGCACCCGGCAGTGGAATCAACGATCTGATCTATGCGCGGCAAAGGAAAAGGAACTTTTGGACATGCTTTATTGAGACTTGTGTAGTCAATGCACATCCTCCACTTCCCATTTTTCTTTTTTACAAGCACAGGATTAGCTAACCACGTCGGGTGGAACACTTCCTTGATGAATCCGGCCTCGAGGAGCTTCCGCAGCTCCACTCCGATCGCCCGTCGCCGTTCCTCGTCGAAGCGGCGCAGCCGCTGCTGAACAGCGCGAGCATTAGGCAGATATCAAGGGAGTGCTCGGCGACCTCCCTCGGAATGCCTGGCATGTCCGAGGGGCTCCACGCGAAAACGTCGGCGTTGGCGCGGAGGAAGTCGACGAGCACTGCTTCCTATTTAGGATCGAGGGTCGAGCTGACCCTCAAAGCCTTGCCCTCGGGGGCTGATGGGTCGAGGGGGACCCCTTTGGTTTGCTCGGCGGCCTCGAATGTGCCGACGTGCTTGGTGGCGGAGCTGAGGTCGTCGTTGACCATCTTCTCCAGCGTGTTTACCAGCGCTTCATCCAGTTGGGGGTCCCAAACCATACGGGCAGATCGATCTGCCCGAGGGGTTGAACTTGCTTTCCGGGCGCGATGCCGTGAAACGGCTTCGTGCTGGGCCGCACCGGTCCGGCACCCAATCCCCATTAGGCGCAGTGTATGCGCGAAGAGGATATTGAGGCTACTGCCTCCGTCCATAAGGACCTTCGAAAACCGGGCGTTCCCTATGATGGGATCGACCACCGTGGGGTCTTGGCCGGGTTCGGGATGCGGTTTGGGTGATCATCCCGGCTAAAGGTGATGGCATCCTTCGACCGCCTGAGAAAGGCCGGAGGTGCCCCTCTCGCGGCGAGGACTTCGTGCCGCTCCTTCTTGCGCCGCCGGGTTGACATGTCGACAGTGGATCCCCCAAAAATGAGGAACACATTTTCGACTGCAGGGAAGCCACCTGCGTCGCCGTCGCCCCCATCCTTCTTGGCCTCCGCCTCCTTCGCGGCGGCACGGCCATAGAACTTCTTGAGCATGTCGCACTGCTCAAGAGTGTGATTCACGGGGGTCTTGTGGTATGGGCACGGCTTCTTCATCATGTCATCGAAAACCCCCGGGCCTCGAGGAGCCGGTCGAGGGCCCCGTCGGGCCGGGTCACCGCCGAGGGCCTCGGCGTTGCCGCCGTTGCGCCCTCGCTCGCGCGCCCGCGGCGCGGCTTCTTCCCCCTTCTTGCCCCGCTTGTCGTTGCGCGCGCGGCTCCTTGGACCCGCCGCCCTCCGCGGGCGTGTCCTCGGAGCGCTTGCCCCTCTTGCCATCGAAAATTGCCCCCACGGCCTCCTCTCCGGGAGGCGAAGCCGGTGGCAATGTCGAACGGCTCGTTCGAGTCCGTGGGCGGGCGGGCGTCCCGGCTCGCGCACAAGGTCCCGCACGTGGTGCCCTCGAGGAACGCGTGCACGATCTCGGATTGCGCCACGCCGGGGAGCTCGTGCGGCGCTTGGAGAAGCGCCGTATGAAGTCCCGCGGCGATTCGCCCGGCTTCGCGTGCGGGAGCGCGCATCCCGGAGTTCCCCGGGCGCACGTACGTGCCCTGGAAGTTGCCCACGAAAGTGTGGACTAGATCGTCCCAGTTGTGGATCTGGCTGGCGGGCAAATGCTCGAGCCATGTCCCGGCCGCGTCGCCCGGATGCGGGGGCAAGTTGCGGATGATCACTTCGTCGTTGGTGGCCCCCGCCCACCGACAGCCGGGCGGTAGTCGTTTAGCCGCACACGAGGGTCCGTCTCCCCGTTGTATTTGGTGATCGTCGAGGGTTGACGGAAGCGCCGGGGGAACGCCGCCGTGCGGATCTCCCGCCGAACACGCGGGTGCCCGGGCTCCGGCGTTGGGGAGCGATCCTCACCGCCGCCGTAGCGTCCACCCCTTCGAGGGTGGTAGCCCCCCGGCCGCTCGCGCGTCCGCCTTGCCGGTGCGCCCGGCGTTGATGACGTTGCGGGCGTCGCCATCCGCGCCCGCGTGTGTCGAGGAGGCGTTCCTTGGCCGGCGTGCGTCCTCGGTCGGCGGGGTCGACCCGCATGCACCGAGGGTTCGCCCCCCGGTGCCGATCATCACCCCCGCGCGTCCCCCCCGTTGGCGGATGCGTGAGGCCGAGCTTTCGGCCTGCTGGACGGCCGCTTGCTCAAGGAGGGTTTGCACCTCGCGGTGCATTTCTCGAGCCTCGGGGGTCGAGGGTGCCGGCATGGCGCGCAGTAGTGTAGCGGCGGCGATGAGCTTTTGGCTCGCTCGCGGTGGAGTATCCGTGTGGTCGACGTTGGGGACAGGGTTGAGGCGGTCGCGGACTTGACGGCCTAACTCCCGTGCGCGTTCGCCGCGCGCGGAGGCCTCTCCCCGCCATCGAGGCGCGGAGCGAGCCCGCACGTCCGTACTCCTCCGCCGGCTTGGCCTCGAGTTCGCGAGCTTGGGCCACCGCGCGTCGACGTCGGCCCCCGCAGAGCGCTTGGCCCCGCGGCCGGGCGCGTGGCGATCCCTAGGGCTGGCGTGACTTCCCCATCTCCGGCGCCGCCGCACCGGCGGCGTTGGCCGGGTCGTTGGTGATGACAGCGCAGCATTCCCGCGTGGGGTCGTAGCTCCCAGTGCTAGAGTCGTCGGAGCAGCCGAACCAGTAGTCCGTGGCGTCGAGGAAGCGCCTGAACGCGACTGGGTCCGGCACACCAGAGAAGTCCCACTCCGCGTACCCATGACGGTTGGCGGGTGGCATCGTGTCGACGGAGCCCAGGGACGACTCGTCCGCTGCTGAAGCGCCGGGATCCCTGGCGACGAAGACGTGCCGACCAGGCGGAACCCTGCGCATTGTCGTGTTGACGTTGGCGTTGTAGGCCGTAGTGGCGCCACGCAGCCCGATGGGGACGCGTGGTCCGGAGACCGCGCGCGGTCCCGCGGGGGCGGTGGCGCCCGTCGTGACGGTGGGCGCACCGCGCCGGGCGGCGGCGCGCTCGCCGCCGCCGCTCGGACCGCGCCCGACGCGAGCGCAGCCCCGCAGCGGCGACGGCGTCGTGGCGTCGACGGACCCGCGCATCCGTGCCCCCGCAGTACCGCGCCGGTGTCGTGCGTGCGGCGGTGACCGAGCGGACTCGGCCTCCCGCCGCGCGCGTAGCTCCTCACGGTTGGTGAGGCGCATGAGATAGCCATTCCCCGTGGCCCGGAAGTTCAAGTCCCCGAAGCGGATCTCGAGCCCGGCCGGAAGGGGGTCCGAGCTACCCATGTTGTAGCGAGTGCTACGGTACTCGCGGCGAATCACCATGGAGGGAGTCGGCGAAATGACCTTAGGCGCTCGTTTGCCCCACGGTGGGCGCCAACCGTCGGTGCGGAATATGGTCCCGACACTAACCGCAGATAGCGCCTAAGTTTATCCCTCTATGGTCGATGCAAAGCAACAAATGACACAAGGTTTATCCCGGTTCCCGCCGAGGGGGCCGTACGTCCAGCAGTGGCGTGCTCGTGGCACTATATTGCTCGGCACCGGGGGTGCTTGTAGTGGGGCAAGTACAAGCAAGGCGGGAGAGGAAGCGTGGCTTCCAAGTCCCTGGGTGAGTGGCTGAAGATGTCGTGGGGAAATAAGAGAGTGAGTGCGCGGTGTGTTGTGTTCGACTGTGAGAATCGCCCGAACTCCTCTGAACTCGTCCCCCCGCGGCTGGGGGCTCGCCTCCCCTTTTATAGGCCAAGGGGGCGGCGAGTTACATGCACGCCGCGCTACCTAGCTACGTGTGGGAGCTCGTCGTGCTATGGTGTAGAATGGGCGGCTGTCCGGTCGATCCTCGCTGCGATCCGGCCATGATGGCCTACCTTGTACCCGAACAGTGGCGGTTCGAGGGTAGGAGGCGGCAGATGGCGATGGCGCCCCCTGATAGGCTTCGAGGGGAGGTGCTGATGATGGCTGGTACGGGGTACGGGGAGCGGGTGGAACGGCGTTCCTTCCCAATGAGCTCGTGGTGGCGGAGTGGTTGCCGCAAGGCCGGGCGTGCGCCCGCGGAGTCGGGGCGTGCGCCCGCACGCGTGGGCACGGCGGCCGCGCGCGTTTCGGGCGGGCCGGGATGGCCACCCACCGGCCTAGCGCCCCTCACCCAACCCGCAAGGTCACGGGAAAGTGGAATCGAGGGTGCGCCCGGCCCCCTTTCGAGGGTCGGGCGCGTTAGTCGTACATGGGGCCGGCGTGCGCACGGTGTCACGGGATCGACACCGGCCGTACCGCACGGTCCATCCCACGCGGGCGGGGATGGGCTCCTTCCCCGGGGAGTTGGTGCGGCGGCACGGGGCGTGAGCCCCGGCGCATGATGGCGCCGTCCCCCGCGCGTCGTGGCGTTAAATGCCCAGGTACGGGACCGGCGCGCGCGTGCGGGGCGCCCGTGATCGTGGCGGGCCCCCGCCGAGGGCGGAGCGGACCCTCGAGCGAGGCGGGACTCGCTCGAGGGGGGAGCGCGCCCTCGAGCGGGGCGGGGCCGCCGAGGGAAGGGGCCGCCCCTCGAGCGGGGCGGCACCGTTCGAGGAGGGAGTTGCCCCTCGAGCGGGGCGGAGCCCGTTCGAGGAGGGAGCATGCCCTCGGGCGAGGCGGAGCCTCGGCCGAGGGGTCTTCCTAGGCGGGCCGCCTTGGTGGGCCTCCGGAGTCCTGCTGCGTGGGCCGTGTCCTGCAGGGTTAGTTTCCTGCATGGTTAGGCTTAGCTTATATGGATGCGGGAATTTAAGTAGGGGTTCCCCCCTTGTTTTAGGGGACCCCTAGGGCGGTCCCCGACAAGGTGACCCTCTGTCCCCTCTTTTATTTGTCCTGGCAGCAGATTTCCTTCAAACTTTACTCAATAAAGCAAAAGATTTGAACATTCTCAAGTTGCCAATCCCACTTGCCTACACAAATGATTTTCTAATCATTCAGTATGCTGATGACACTCTAATCATCATGGAGGGTTGTGCTAGACAGCTAGTCTTCTTGAAGAGCCTGCTACATTCATTTGCAAACTCCACTGGTTTAAAAGTGAACTATGCCAAGTCAATGATGGTTCCTATCAATATTGATGATCAAAAATTGGAGCTTCTAGCTAACACCCTGGGCTGTGCAACTGGGTTCATGCCCTTCACTTACTTAGGCTTGCCACTGGGAATAACAAAGCCAAAAGTTGTTGATTGTCTTCCTCTGGTTTCAAAGTGTGAAAGGAGGCTGGTTAGTATCTCAAAATTTCTTTCCCAAGCAGGCAGGCTTCAGATGACCAATGCTGTCCTTTCAGCTTTACCAACCTTCCATCTTTGCACTGTAAAACCCCAAATTTTCATAGAAAACCCGAATCCCTGTACCATCGCGATAGTCCCTGGATCTGTGGCTATCGCGTACAGAACGTCTCACATATAGTGTCACAAAGTCATACATCACATCACATAAGAGTAAAAGTACATATTTTATTACATGTCCATTATGGAGTACATCATTACAAGCCTCTTGTCTGAATCAAAGTGAAGTTCTACGCAACGGTACCTAGCATCTCAGAAGGGTCTCCATCTTTTATTCTTCTCGCCATATGCATCCTTGAGCGAAGCGACGCATCCCTCAGTCGTACCATCCATCAGCGTTGTTGTTGTACTCAGACTCATACCCTACACACCCAAAGTCTATCCCCAAGGAGTGGGATAGGTCCACATCACCAACTGTATGCAGCTTAAAGTGGCCTACCATCTAAAGGGTGAAAAAGAGACAAGAAAGCGACTCTGGTTTCCTATGCAGCAGCAACAGAGTATAATCAAGATATCTCCATCAAGTTCCCAATCCCAAAGCTCTTAACACAGCTCGGAACCACCTGGTCACCCAGGGCCTCGTCTCCACAACCTACTCTTGTCTAGGGTTGATGCGAGAACTTCCTCTCCTTGCACCTCAATGATTGCAATCGGATCAACGAGGTAGATGTAGCCTCTCTCCTCTAACCGACTGCAACCACGGCTCACCATACACTCGTCTATAGGGGAAGGTAGAAATCCCAAAACATGAGAACCAACAATCCACTGGACTCGTCCATGACCGAGGACGTGGCTATAGCTATAGATCGAACAACTCTACAGAGTGTGTACACCTGTACCCAACCCGGAATGGCACACGGCCGGTGTACGGCCGACCGAGCCCATCCTACAATGCAAACTCTCGGTAGTTACGGTCTCATCCTACATCTGGCCCTCAAAACAGCCCCCCCTCAGAAGGGATGGCACCAGAACTATGAAATGCCCCCATGTGGCCACACGGGAGTCGCTCTGAGAGGGTGGTCTCACCTCCACCTCTCCCCCACTATCCTGCTGGCAGGTATGGTTCCGCACTTGCCGAGCTCAACTCGGCCCTAACCCCACACTCGGCAAGGTGGTGTGTATGTAAAGTCCCGTGAAGCGGTTGGCCCACTCAGTTTCAGATTGGGGCGAGCTTATATCCTCCAAGCGCAAGTAAAACCCCAACACCTAGGCTCCGAAAGCCGTCAAAGGCGTGTTTGGGAGGGCTCCGGCTCCACCAAACCAACTCTGGAGCAGCAACTCCACCAATCTGCAGCTCCACCGTGGAGCTGGACTCTCCCTTTGGAGTTGAGGAGATGTGTTTGGCTGAGACAACAACTCCAGCTCCGAAAAATGAAGATTTGAATTGATTACCCTCTTTTGCCCTTAATTTTTTGTTTTGCTTGCATGTGTGGTGTGTGCGTGTCCTGTGTGTGCATGCGTGTGTACTTGTGCGTGGTGTGTGCATGCTGTGTGCATGGTGTGTGTCAGTGTTGTGTGCATGGGTGTGCATGTGTGCGTGCATGGGTGTGTGCATGGTGTGTTGTGTGTTGTGTGCGTGCAGCATGTGTGTGTGTGTGTGCTGCATGTGTGTGTGCGTGTGCGTGGGCAGACCTTCAGGGCCGCTGGAGAGGCCGGCCGCACCACTGCCATGGTCGGCCGCGCCACTGGAATGGGCAGGCGCGGGCCCGCCTAGGCCGGCCGTGCCCCCCGCCTTGGGCGGGAACGGCCCCCGCTTGGCCGCCGCACCGGGTGCGCCCCGGCCGTGCCGCCGGTCGGGCGGTGGCGCCCCCGGCCGCCGGCCGCCGCCGCCCCTCCCTAGGCCGCCGGCCGCGCCTAGCACCAGGCCGGACGCGTCCCTAGGCAGGCCGTCGGCAGCGCCTGTGCCAAGGCCACCGGCTTCTTCTTCGCCAAAGTCATCGGCCACGTCAAATCCTTCTGAAAACAGAGCAAATGAATCCTCCCAATCCGCGCCATGAGCTCCATTTTGCTCCTCGTCTCCGGCGGCCGCCGCTCCATTGCCATCCATGGCGTCTAGGGTTGGAGGAGGAGGACGGGAAAGGCCAACTCGACGCCCGGAATTGAGAGGAGGCGGAGGAGGGGGGGGGGCGGACGGCTCATCCGCGGCGATTCCGGCGGTCCCGGCCGGCCGCCCGGCGGAGGGAAGGGCGCCGGCGGCATCCTGTTCACGAACCGGCGGCGGCGCAGAATAGGGGGGTCGCGGGGAGGCGATGCGTCGCGGTGGGGAGGAAAAAAAAGAATGAACCGGTATGTGTGTAATCGGTGGCAAATGTGGGTAATTACCCCCCAACTCCACGAGTTGTTATGAAAAACGTGTTTGCAGAGTACCCCTTGAGGCACTCCATGGATTTGGTGGAGTTGGGAGCTAGATCCATGGATTTGGTGGATCTGGAGTTTTTGGAGCTGGGGTGTTTGGCAGGAAAAAATGGAGTGGAGCTGTTTTTGTGGATCTGGAGCTGCGTGGAGCTCTCCCAAACACGCCCAGGAAACATTGAGGAGTGTACCCCTATCTCCGATCCCAGATCGGTTGTTTCGAGCTCACCCCCGCCAAAGTACCCAAAACGCCTTCTCCTGCCAGTTTTATCCCACTCACGCCAAGAACCACTATTCCCATCCCAACACATGCATCGCGAAGCTCAGCGTATATACACGCGTATAAGCATATGTAGTAGAAGGACAATCAAGGACAGGATATTTAAAGTAGGCAGTGCAAGGTTCATCAACATGCATATAAAGTAAAGCGCTAGCAAACTAGATTGCAATGTCTATAGGTTTTCAAAGTCAGTCGGGACATCAACACGCATACACAATAGCATTAAATCTAGGCTGTCTACTGGCTGGCTCTTAAGGGCTTAAAGTTAGCTACTAGATGGCTGCAGGCCGGCTCTTGGCACTGAGGTGGCTACCATGCAGGCGGCTATAAGCCAGCTATAGCCCACGTGGCTGCTGGTGTGGCGCGGTGCAAAGGATCCCGCTGGGATCTTCTACGGCGCGCGGTGGTATGGGAGAACGCGTGGGAGGATGCGAGTGGTCAGCCGCAGGGGATCTGGGCGGATCCGGCGCGGCGCGGATCGGGGTGGCCGGCCGTGTGGCGAAGATGGGATAGGTCGACCGCACCAGATCCGGTGGATTTATTTAGGCCTTAGCCGCGTGTGGTTCTGTGTGTGCAATGAAACCCCCTTGGGTTTTTGGGGCGGCACGACAAGTGTTCGACGCCGGGCCTAAAGGGACGGCGGCGCGGTTAAGCCTCACCGGAGACGGGAGGGGTCGACGGCAGGGCGGCACGTCCCATGGCGAGTCGTGGGTGCCCCAAAGGCTTTGTTTGGTGAAGGAAAAGAGAGACCTTGGCTCATATCCTCGGCTTGGCGACGTCGCCAGAGCCCGGCTCGGTGCGCGGGAACACAGGCATGCTCGGTGACACAGCCAGGGGTGGCCATGGCTGGCGAAGCGGCGTGCGAGGGGAAACGTAGACGAGCGCGCACACCAAACCTTCCTGGCGTTAGCAGCACAAGGCGGAAAGCTATCCGCAACAGCGAAGCCTCGGCTCGCGGGCGGAATGCCCGTGAGCGAGGCTGGGATTGAAAGGAACGAGAAAGAGAAGGCGGCTTTACGGCGTTGCGAACACGGGCGCTCGTGCTTGGGTGCACCGATGCGCGAACGGGACAAAAGGCATGTGCGTGCGCACGCCGGTGTCAAGACCACTGACGGCGGTCAAAACGGCGGCGGCAACGCGGCGACCGGTACACGAACAGAGAGAGGGATGAACGATTAGCGAGCTGCGCGCGTGGCGATGACGGCTGTGGCACCTGCAGACAGACATCCCAGCACGGCACGACCGTGCTTCACACAGTGGCTAGCACGGCGGTGCGATGTGACGGCGAGCTCCCAAGGATTGATACGCGGCCGCGACTCGAAGGCCGGGCGCCACAGGAGGTGTGGGGGTTTGCGGTGCTCACCAACGGCCTAAGGGGGCCCAGCGGTGAAGATGTCGATGAGGAGGAGCTCGACGCGGTGAAGAGTTGATGAAGCAGAGGCAATGAGGAAGTAGAGCAGCACCCCAGGCGGCTCCCCTTCAAGGACGTCCCCCTTCCCTTGCAACGGACGGCGCTCCTCCCGCAGACGGTCAACCCCGCCCCCTTCTCCTCCCCTTCACCCTAGACGTCAGCGGTGGTGGCAGATTCGGATTTGGGGGAGGAATCCCCTATGCGGCTAGGGTTCGGGGCGCTCCCGCGGTGGCATCTTATAGGAGGGGGGGGGGGTAGGTAGAGCGGACGACAGTGAGCGTGTTGGGACACGTGGAAGCATCCGGTGGTGGCGGCGCAGCTGCACGACCACCGCTTTCCACGGCGGCGCGGCGCCCCTCTCACTGGGAGGAAGAAAGGCGATGCAAAAGGGGGAAAAGAAGGAGGAAGTGGCACTGACATCATGGCACCGCGCGTCATAGACACCGAGGCGTTAAGGAGGTAGGTGGGCCTACTGGGCCGCTCGGTGCATGGGCCAAAACCGGCCAGGGTGGTTTGGAGGTCTAGGAGGGTTGGGTTTCGACCCATACAGGGTAAAAGGGTTTCCTATTGTCTCTTCCCTATAAACTATATGATTCAAATTTGATTACCACATTCAAATTTGAATCCACACAAATAAATCCAAATAAAACCCAAATGAAACTCCAAGTTCTCACACTAGCATATTATACATCCTAAAATTATTGTTTGACTTGGAATAAAATCTAGGATTTTGGGGAAAAGGGAAAGAAGGCATCCTTATTGATTTCATTAGCACACAATTTCAAATCAAGTTTTTGAAATCCCATAGTTTTACATATACACAAATTCAAGGATGTTACATGCACCTTCAAGGTCCATAAAACAGTCATTAAGCAAATTGATAAATATAGAAAACACTGCCTTTGGAGGGGTGCTAATATCAATGCTAAATCTCCCCCTAAGGCAGCATGAGAGATGGTTTGTTTGCCAAAATCTGAAGGTGGTTTGGGCATTTTGCAACCATAAGCCCAGAATGAGGCTCTCTTGATCAATTTTTTTCATAAATTCTTCAACAAAGTAGATGTTCCTTGGGTCCATTTGGTTTGGGAGAAACACTACAGCAATGGAAAACTGCCTAATCACACTATGAAAGGGTCTTTCTGGTGGAGAGACATTCTTAGATTGCTACCCAAATTCAAAGAGTTAGCCTCTGTCTCTATCAACCTGGGTGATACATGCCTCCTCTGGCATGACTCTTGGGGGGCTCGGTGCACAGTCAGGCACTCCCCCATTTATTCTCCTTTGCAAAGAATAAAAGCATAACAATTGCTAAGGCTAGAGCTGCTACAGATGTCAACCACTTCTTCCAATTACCAATTTCCTAGGAAGCTTTTGATCAGCTACTACTCCTTGCTCAGGAACTAGAGAATTTACCAACTTCTGATCAACCCGATATTTGGACTTATATCTGGAGATCCCCATTTTATTTACCCACCAAAGCTTATAGGCACATCATTGGTACTCGGCAGGTTCACCAAGGCTTTCATTGGTTGTGGAAAAGTTTAGTTTAAAAAAAGCACAAAGTGTTCTTCTGTCTCCTTCTAAAAGATAGGCTAAGCACCAAGAATCTCTTGCGCAGGAAAAATAGGGTGTTGCCCTCATATGAATGTGTTCTATGTCAGTCTCGTGAGGAGGAATCCTTGGATCATCTCTTTTTGAATTGCCCTTTCTCTCAAAGCTACTGGGCCTTGTTGAATTTGCAGATCCGGTCAGGGGATCCTTTTGTTGCTCTTGTTGCACTTAAAAACCAACTACATGTCCCCTTCTTCATGGATATAATCATCATTCTGAGTTGGTGCATTTGGATGGCTCGGAATGATTTCATTTTCCAAGGTCTTCAACATGATTTGGATTCAGTTAGAGGGAGATTCAAAAAAGAGTTTTCTCTGGTTATCTCTGGAGCTAAAGAAAGTCTCAAACAACCGATGAACACATGGCTGCAACTCTTTGTGTAATTCTTTTGATTTTCTTTGTTTCTTTCTTTGTCTCCTGATTTTAGTAGGAGCTGTAAGAACTTTTTGCTTTTTAATATATAACCAGTAGGGGGCCTCCCCTCTTGTTTCGTCAAAAAAAGATTAAAAACTGTTAGAAAAAGAAAAATGACGGCCTCCACGGAACCGACACACCAAAAAAAAATCAGCAGCATTGCCCTCCCCTCGGCCGCGTGGTGCACCCCACGTGTTGCGAACTGCGACCTCCCCGCCCGCTAAAAACCGGAAAGGCACACCAGGAAACAACAAATTTAAATTGAAGTAAATGTGGTTAGAACTGACCACCTGCTTTTGTTGTTTGAGAACTCACACCACTGGAGCTAGACATTGTTACATCCGTATACAATACATTAGTATCTAATAAAAGTGCATCTTCGGGGCCTTTGCATCCACACCGACTTCAAGGTTTCAGCTTCCTTTTATTTCCTGTTCACGTTGGCACATATTTGATAGTGAGGTTGGAGAGATGGAGATGATGGTGCCATGTTAGAGTGTACCGGTGTGATGGGGATGTCGGTGAGGTCGGAGAGTTGCAAAGATGATGTGATGACTGGAGGTGATAGGTACAATGATTAGGTCGGAGAGTTACAAAGTCGACGTGGTGACCGGGTAGACAACAACAAGGCGAGCAATTTTTCACTCATTGCAACGCATGGGCATGGTTGCTAGTACGCTTCAAAATACAGAAAAAACACACCATCGACAACATTAAAATTCAGAAAGAAAAACACCTCAAATGGCCTTGGCGGCAAAAATGTGTCTCAAGAATCACTAGAAATATTCGCGATGTTGCCGCGAATGGCCAGTGGGTGGGGTTGTTTTTCTACACGGGTCAAATTATTGTGTAGTTTCATATTTTTGACAATTGTTGTCTCCTCTTATGATATATTTTGGCTTGACATCTTGCCTGTTAGGTGAACTTATGTTTGCGATGTGTTGGTGCTGAAGAGGCCATCAATGTTAGCATGTCGTGTTGCGGTTGTGAGACTACTCGTACCAGTTATGGTACTCGTTTTGAGAGTACTCGCATCTCGATACTTTGAGAAAGAGGTTTTCAGTTTTGGAATTTAGGCTTCTCAACTTTAGATTTCAACTCGAAACTTATCAATGTTTTTTCAGTGAAATACTGTAAACAAAAAACAGGACATATTTACAAAAGGGGAGGGGGGGTGTGAAGAAACTTTAAGTTACTCTCTCTAAAAACTGAATGAAAGAACTACGAGCACCCTATCTAACTCTCACGAGATGGAGGTAACCCTGGGACTTAAACTTTCGCACCCAAGCTTGAGGAGTAGCAATTTCATTATCAAATATCACCGAATTTTGAATGTTCCAAATCTCCCACGCAGCCATGATGAAAAATTCCAAGATGAAGGGTTGGGCTGATCTACTACTTGTCACTTCCCAGATTCTGTCACAAATTGCTAAAGACATGTTCCATTCAAATCCAAGCTTCTCCCAACAAGCAAGGGCAAAAGGGCAGGTGAAAAGTATACGATCAATATCTTCTATTGTATTGTTAGTACACAAAACACAGAATTCATTCAGTTGCACATGAAAGTTCCTTTTGAGCAGCATGGTTCTTGTATTTAGCTTGTCCACAAGCATGGTGGTTATCCATGTTGACTTGGATATGAAATGATGTGTTGCAGATCAATTTGACATTTATAATATTTTTTATCAAGTGTAAATATGATTTAAGGAAGATAACAATTAGTATTTATATTTAATATCGTACAGGTCTATGCATAATTTTACTAATATTTTGTAAAACTTTTACAATGCGCTGTGCAAATGAAAAAAGAGTATAATGCAGTGCTTGCAGTTTGGAAAAAAAGGTGAGGCAAATCAACTTCCTTGACCTTGAATTTTAGAGCACGACGAGTAAATTCAGAATCAGGTCGTTGTTGACCTAGCAAGCACAATCACTTAGAAGTTCAACAAATATATAGTAATTGAAATGGATCACAACGTATTAATCAATATGATCATGAGTATCAGACGACAATCATAGGTGACGGAGCATCATGATAGGACGATCACCTCTTTTTTATTACTGAATGATTTGTATTTGGCATGGTAATTTAGTTTATAAGTATCTCTCATCTATACCTTGGGTATGAACATGGACCATTCTCATTTCTTTTCCGTCGTAGACCATATCACCATTTCTCAACACCCTTTTCTTTTGAGGAACTCACCATCCCGTTTGCTGCCACGTTTCACATCTCATTGCCACAGACTCCCTCCGTCCCTAAATGATTGTCTCTAGAAAACCGTGTTTCCCTCACAAACATGCTTCCCTGACGACCGTCATTTAAGGACGGAGGGAGTAGAAGCCAATCTCTCTCTCTCTCTCTCTCTCTCTCTCTCTCTCTCTCTCTCTCTCTCTCTCTCTCTCTCTCTCTCTCTCTCTCTCTCTCTCTCTCGTCTTTCACGAATCCCTGGCCGCAACGGATGGCTAGGCGTGCAGCGGCCATGAGGCCCTTCGAGCACGGGCAACCAGCACGGGGCCACGCAGCCTGGCGAGCTCAGTGGTCAGTGGAAGGGGGCGGTGTGAGCAGCAAGCGGCAGGAAACGCGCCCTGGCAGAGCTTGGCGTCCGGGCATGGTACTCCCCCACACCGTTGGCGCGCAGTGGTTGCCTTGGGCGCGGGGGGTCCAGGAAGGCTGCGGCGGGACAATCCAAGGCGGCAGTGGCGCGATTTCCAAGACGAACACGTCTTCCAGGCTAGCAGAGTGGTCAGTGCGCGCGGCCTGCTCTGGGGGAGTGGCGCTAGAAGTGCTGGTTAGAGGCGCGACCAGCCAACGGCACGACGTCCATGCCGTCCCTCAGCAACGTTGCTCGGGCGGCCCGGCTCCGAGGTGCGGTAGGCTAGTCGCGGCACCCAGGCACGACGGGCAACGACACGGCTCGGACGCTGTCCCAGGACAAGCCAGCCAGCCCCTTGGTGGGGGCCTATTCTTGGATTGCAGGTTGATTTTGGGAAAGAAGAGGGGTGTTTTTGCAAAATGGAAGATGTTTGCCTAATCTGACCCGTCTGCATGCCGAAGGTAAATATTATAATAATGAAGACTAAAATTTATGTGTTAAACTTATAAAGCTCACAATGACTATAGTAATGTAAGTATAACCTAATGGTAATGTAAATATTAGGTAATCTTAAACTTCTTATGCTGAAGGTACATGTTAGAAGTCATGTTAAAGCTACAAATATCCAAAATGATTAATGAAGATAAAATGAGGGTAAATAAATACTAACATCGTCTATCACTTCCTTATACAAGTGGATGTTGAACTCATTTTGCTCCATTAGTTGAAGAGAATCCTAAGAATATATTTAAGTAAAGTTATCCATAATTAGCAACAACATAGTAGTAAAGTCAAAATAATGGAAGTACACGCTTGTGAAAAGTTTTGTTGAAAATTATAGGTATCCACTTCTTCATCAGATTCAACACAACTAGATTCATCTATATTTCTAGGTCACTTACGAGCCATCTAAACACAACAAGAGGTAGAAATATTATTCGTTCATGTCAAATGTATTGAAAACATAATGTATCAAGCTCTACGTAAAATCATCTACATCACTACATCAAATCAGCTACATTTAACAAGAAACAAGGACATCAAATTTACCTCGAATCAACTATATATACATACACACAAACATCAAGGACATTTAACAACATTACAACCTACAGTATCAATTTAGCAAGAAATTTAATGGCAGTCTAGCTTGAAATATGCATAAGAGAGCGCAAATTACACCTAGGCTGTCTAATTAGAGATTCAACAAAAAATGGTACAATCAGAACTACTTGAATCTAAATAAATAGCACCTATCCAATTAACAGAAATCAACATGCCAATAATAGTTACATCCATATATGTAGAGTTTTCTTATTACCGACTTGCCTTAGCAGTCATTAATAGAATATAAGCTTATTTACTTGAAAAGTGTATGCCTCACTGAGTCAACATCAAGCTTATTGGATCAAATAGTCTTTCATTAATTTCCATCACACTATCATTAGAACTACATCATACTATCAGAACATGGGTAATATCATAATTACATCATACCATCAGGGCATGTAGAGGAGCATGATCAAACAAGCACAAGCATCTATGAGAACAAATAACTACAAACAAACCCTAAAATTAATTCCTAGCTCGTATTTTGAATTAGCACAATCCAAATCAAGTAAACAATATCTAGAGGAAAGAACACTTACCATAATGAAGCTAGAATACGGAGGGAGGGAGCATAAAATCCAGCGAAACATGGGGAGGGTCAGCAGTTTAACTAAATTCACGCATGAAAAACAAGCATCACTGAAGCAAATCGGTAGAGAGAGATTAGATAAACCGAACAGAAAGGGGATGAATCGACTCAGTACTTACTATGAGACTCTACTGTACAATGAAAACAGAGAAAAATGAAATCAGGGAAAACAATTAACCTAAATCGATGGCTAAACAAGTAGCAGAGCAAATCAGTCGAGCGCTTTGGTAAATCGAAGAAAGAGGGGAAGGGGCAACTTGACCCACATCGAGATCTCGCCTGAGATGATGGAAAAATAAGAGGAAAAATTAAATGGAGCAAATCAAAGGAGAAATCAGTATCTCATCCACATCAATGATCAAAATCAGAAGGAAAAGGAAGAATTGAATGAGGAAGGGGCGAATCGTTTGATCTCGGGATCTCCTGGAGAGCGCAACAACAGGATAGGATAGGGGAGCGATGGGACAACGGCGGTATGTAAATGTGAACAGAGCCAAAGCAGACATCGTGGTTCCAAAAAAGATAAAATAGTAGACTGACATGTGGAACCTTTGTCAGGGAGAAAAAAACAAAATAACTAGGAGTGCAGTCAGTTGGCGGAACAGAGGAATCGAGCCAATAAGTCAGATGGAGAAGAAAAACCAGAAGAAAGGATCGGACAGTTACAAAATCATGTGACACGAGCTCCTAAAACGCAAGGGTAGCATATAGCTTCCCCCTTTTTCTTGCTACCATTCTATTTTGAGGGTCCAAACCGAAAGTAATCTATTCGGTTGGTCCATAGTCTCGATTTGTTTCAACTTGTTGTGCAGTATTTTCCTCTCGTATACATAACTTGCAAAAGTTTGAGGACCAAAGTGATCATTTTCGTAATTCAGGGACGAAATTGAGCTTTGATTGATAGTTCTGAGACTGAATTGGCTATTGCGCCAATTTAATTCATCCTTGGCACATAAATTATAGTGATCTAGTACATTTTTCATCTTTGTAGTCACTTTTTTTACATACATGAAAGAATGCTCAATATATTCAAGTGATCGCATCAGAAAGATCAAAATCGAGTGTGTGAAATGCGGTCAAGAATAGAGATAAAAAAACAGAACACAATTTTGTCTTCAGCTGAAGCCTATCTGTACGTTCTAATCTGTCACTGTTTCGCTCGCTTATCACCACCAACAAGAAGATTTTCTCTCGTAACGAACCAAACCATCAAAGAACTCACCGCAACCACCAAATAAGATTTTCTCTCATAACAAACCAAAGACTACCATCGCCCAGTGCCCAACCGAACAAGCTGTGTATGTGCCTCTTCCCCTCTGCAAGAACTGTATCATTGCCTCATGCTCGATGATAGATCACCGGTCACTACTCGATCACAGCTTGCTCTTGCCGCTCCGGTGGAGTGAGTAGTTCTGCTTGGATTGGCCTCTTGACTTGCCTGCGGAGGAGCAGGATGGGCCTTCTGCAGTTCTGCTACTTGGTGGTTGGTGCCGTGGAGAAGAATGAACAGGGATGACCAGATGAGAGAGATCTGCTTCGAAATTTCGTCGATTGCTCTAGAGACCGCTGACCCCACGCCCACCTGGCTTCCTGTGATTGGCTAATTGCCAGCTAACCGTGCTGCGCCACGAGGAGGTCGTGAGGCGAGAGGGTCCCGGAGCTGTCGGCGTCCAGCTGGTCGAATTCCTCAAGGAACTCGGCGATCTCCTCCTGGCTGATCTTCCCGAGCTCCTTGAGCTTGTACAGCACGAAGTCCGCGGCCCCGACCCTATGGTCGCCGTCCATGTCCGCCGCCTCAAGGTCCGTGCACGTGGTCCGCCGCCGGAGCACCCATCGCGCCAGCTTCCGCTGCCGCTGCTCTGCCCCCAGCTCCGCCGCGTACAGGAAGAAGAGCGCCACCACGACCGTGCTAATCGTGATCCACGCCGCCGCGAACGCGCGCCCAGGCACCGACGTGAAGCTCCTGTCTCCGTACCCGAGCGTGGTTACCGTAGCGCAGACGCAGTAGAAGGCGTCCACGGGGCGCATCCCCTCAACCTTCACCAGGAACGCCATTCCGGAGGCAAGCACCGCCGCCAGCAGCGCCGCGGCGGTGTAGAGCTTGTACCGAACCTTGTTGGCCTCCATGTCGCGCAGGGCCCGGCGGTCACCGGCGCGGCGGAGATGGAGCGCGCGGAAGAGGAGCGCCTCCTGCTTCTCGACGAGGTAGTCGGCGGCCTTGCTGAGGAAGGTGCCGACGAGAGCCACGCCAGCGAAGACAAAGGCGCAGGCGAGTAGCTTCGCGGCGTCGCTGGCCGGGACGAGGTCGCCGTAGCCGACGGTTGTCATGGTGACCACGCAGAAGTAGAGCGCGTCCAGCACGCGGCTCCAGGTGCGTTTGCCGGACATGTGGTCCATGGCGAGGTAGAACGCGATGGTTCCGGCGAGGAGGTAGGCGAGCAGCAAAACACCGGCGAGCCGGAAGCTCGGTCGCGCGCTACGTAGAAGCTCCTTGGGCAGCGCGAACGGCGTCGAGGCGCCGGCGCTGCTGTGATCCTGGTGGCTTGGGTCCTGGCGCCCTGGAGGAGAATCTTGCGCCCCGTCGGCCGAAGGCGCCGTCTTGCAGCGCCGGAACCTCTTCGCTCCAGCACCCCGATCCGGCTTCGCTTGGCCTCCGTCATTAGTGTCGCCGTCCTGTAACAGAGGCTTCTTCACGGCGTTGTCCGCCATTAATGCCGACGGATTTCAACGGTGGAAAGAATGGAAGCAGCGAGGTGAGGGAGGAGACGCTTTTGAAGAGATGAGATGCTGATGAGTCTGTACTGTAGTGTGGAATCGCTTTTGTGCTCGGGTCACTCTCGAGGATCCACATGCTCCTTGGGTACGCGTGTCTCAATAATTGGGGGCAAGAAACTTTGAAGTTTGAACCCAGAACGTTCTATCATCCGATCCGATGGCCTCCAAGCAGACACGCACACGCCACATCCTTGAATGTAATGTCATATAACCAGGATTATTATATAATCTAAGATTATAATATAGTATAGTGAGATTGGTGATCTTAGACCATCCGCACCGCGTACCGGAGACGGATGCTAAAGAGGAGAACTCAAAACTAAGGGCGCTAAAGAGGAGAACTCAAAACTAAGGGCGTGTTTGGGAGGGCTCAAAGCAGCTTCAGATTTAATAAAACAGCTCCATTTCATTTTTTTATTCTTGTCAAACACCCCAGCTTCAAAAACTCCAGATCCACCAAATCCATGGATCTAGCAACCAACTCCACAAATCCATGGAGTGCCTCAAGGGGTACTCTGCGAAGCCTTGTTACGTATTCACTCGTGGAGTTAGGTGGAAATTACCCACCTTTGCCACCCATTACACAACATACCGGTTCGTCTTCCTGTCACGCGACCCTTCCTTTGCTCGTACGCCCGCCGGCGCCGACGCCGTCACTCGGATCCACCCGCCCGTGCCGCAGCTCCCACCGCCTGGGGATGATGGGGCGTTCACGCTCGCCGCCGTGCAGGTCACCGTCTTCCCCGGTCGCGCCCCTGCTTCGTGGAGGCCGCCATGGCGGACCTTCTCTCCAGCGAAACGACTGATGGCGTGTCCGGCGTCAGCGATCGGGAGCGCGATCCGGGAGATGGAGTAAGGCGTGCTGATGGGCGCAGAGGGGTGGAGGGCACACCGTGGGCCAGGCCATGGCCGCGTATGCCGCGGCGCTCAGCACCAGTCTCGTGTGGTTCGGAGAGGAGGACCGCGCCTGGTCCGTCACCACCACCTTGGCGCCGGCGGCGCTGCACAGCTCTCCATCCCTGCACCGCACCTGGCAATGGCAATCCATCCCCGCTTAAATTAATTGCTCCAAGCGGAATCGGGGGATGACTAGTGACAGCACGACCGGCATCGGAAGAACCTACTACCTGGAAACAGGCACCGCAGCCGACGCCGCCCCTGTAGAGCTCGGGGCTGGCCGCGGTGAGGAAGCCGCCGTTGAACGACACGGCCTGGGAGCTGTACCCGCAAGAACCGGCTGCACGGGCGCACAAATTCAGCAACCGTAAGGTCAGCTAGACCCATTTTTTGAGGCCACGAACAAATTGCAAATCGAACCGAAACGCAGAAAGCCGGTAGAATGGATGCCTGATTATTGATTACCGTTGAGGGCGAGCGAGGAGGCCTGGTAGGTGGCCTTGGACCGGCGCACGCAGCGGTCACAACCGCGAGCCGTAGACGGCACGGCGAGGAAGACCAGGAGGAGGGAGACGAGGGACAAGGACGCGGCGCTCCTCATGATGGTGGCCATTGACGACCGAGCTCGATCGAGATGGGAGAATGATTGAATTACTTGTCTACTTGGGAGAACAAGGCAGAACAGGGGATTGGAAATTGGATTGCTGTTACCGGCACGAACGCCGGCTTTATGCTAGCTCCACGCCTGAACGCCTCCACGCGAGGCGCCGCAGGCTGCCGCTCTGGTTTCTGGGCTCCGGCCCGCCGTGCGCCCTCCAGAAGAGAGAAGAGAGAGAGGAAGAAGAGGGAAAAAGAGGATGACATGTGGGTCCGTTTATAATGGGTAAAATTGACTTTTCACAACATGATCTCTGTTTCCGAAGCTAGAGCTGTTATCTTTGCCAAACACATCTCTTCAGCTCCAAATTGAGAGTCCAGTTCCACAATGGAGCTGCAAATTGGTGGAGCAGCAGCTCCAGAGTTGGTTTGGCGGAGCTGGAGCCCTGCCAAACATGCCCTAAATCGTGTTGATCTTCGAGTGTTTTATACATGTACAGCTTAGAGGTAGGAACTGCCAAGCTCGGGGGCATGGCCACGCACGACGTGCGCGGTGCGCGTCGTGGGCGCCGTCATGGCTGGCCAGAGCGCGGGAAAACCTCTGGTGTCAGTTCAAGTCTACTGGTGTATACTTACACTCTATTACCCCCGTAGTCGGAAGTGTCATCGCGTGGACACAAAGACTGGCTCGGAAGGCTTCAAACGTGCGCATCGTTAGGCCCTTGGTCATGATGTCCGTGTACTGCTCGTCCGTCGGCACGTGAAGAACACGGAGCTCGCCAGCTTGAACACGTTCCCGCACGAAGTGGATGTCGAGCTCGATGTGCTTCGTGCGCTTGTGGTGGACGGGGTTCTGGGACATGTAGACGGTCGAGACGTTGTCGCAGAACACCACCGTGGCCCTTTGAATGGGGGAGTGAAGCTCGCCGAGGAGTTGTCGTAGCCAGATGCACTCGGCAGCTGCATTTGCGACGTCGCGGTACTCAGCCTCCACGCTGGACCTGGAGACAGTACGCTGCCGTTTTGACGACCAGGAGACGATGGAGTCGCTGAGGAACACGCAGAATCTCGACGTGGAACGGTGCGTTGCGGGGCAGCCACCCCAGTCGGCGCCGGAGTACACTGTGACGTCGAGCGTAGCTGAGGCGCGAAGCAGAAGCCCGTGCGACATCGTCCCGCGAACGTAGCGTAGAATCCTCTTGAGTTGGGCCTGGTGATGCTGTCGTGGATCGTGAATGTAGAGGCACGCCTCCTGCCGGGACAAGAATGGGCTCATCGTCGCTGTCTTACAGACGAGAGCGCGCGGACAGCGGCGGGGCTGAGGTAGTTGCGTTACGGAATGGAAGACAGATTCGTCAAACACGACATGGCGTGACGTGATGATGCGACGAGTGTCCAGATCGAGATATCGGTAGATGCGATGATCAGAGTGATAGCTCAGCAGAACGCAAGGGGTGGAGCGCGGTGCGAGTTTGTGAGCTGCAGTTGTTGTCTGATTGGGGTAACACAAGCAGCCAAACACGCGTACATGGCCATAAGAAGGTGGAGCTCCGAGGAGTCTCTCAAAGGGGGTGAGTGGCATGGCAGGAGCGCCAGTTCAAGAGGTGAGTAGCAGTGGCGAGAGCTTCGACCCAGTAGGAGAATGGCATGTGAGCATGAACAAGAAGGCTACGTACACAATCGTTCAGAGTGCGAATGATGAGTTCGGCCTTTCCATTTTGAGCAGATGTATATGGACAGGATAATCGTAAAGAGATCCCATGCGCGGCAAAATGCTGGCGGACAGCAGTATTGTCAAACTCTTTGCCGTTGTCAGTTTGAAAAGCGATGAGTGGCAGTTGGAATTGTGTCAGTACGTAAGCATGGAAGTGTAGCAGGCATACTTCAGATTTAGCACGTAGTGGGAAGGTCCAAACATAGTGAGTGCAAGCATCAATAAGTACTAGATAATACTTAAAACCGGTGTTACTAGAAACCGATGATGTCCATATATCGCCATGAACTAACTGAAATGGAACAAAAGCAATAGACTCTGAAGTCTGAAAAGGAAGGCGAGTGTGTTTCCCTAATTGACAGGAACGACAAGAGTGATCCATGGTTTTGGTACACTGAAACTCAAACTGACGAACGGTACGATTGAAGGTGTCATGGCCGGGGTGTCCCAAGCGTCGATGCCACAGATCAGCCGAAGTGGAAGAGCTTGACAGCAAGGCTTGAGCAGGCGGTGGCCGGAACGGATACAGGGAGCCCGCGCTGTTACATCGCAGCATCTCCGTCGGAGTGGGAAGATCCTTGATTGAAAAACCAAAGGGATCAAATTCAACAGAGACATTGTTATCACGGGTGAAAGCGCGAACAGGAATCAAATTCTTGACAAGAGGGGGAAACCAAGATGTTGTGTAGGTGAAATGGTGTTCCTAGGACAGAAGAGCAGGCAGTGTGTGTGACCGGCATGGTTGTGCCATTACCGACGATGATTGAGGAAGAAGCAGAAAGAGGGCGGGCGTTTGGCAGATTACCAGAGCTGAAGGCCATGTGTGACGTGGCCCCAGTGTCGAAGTACCACTCGGCAAGTTGAGGGCCGCCGGGTGGTACACTCGCCGAAGCAAGAGCAGCCAGGAGAGCTTGCTGGTTCCACACGTCGCCCTGCGTAGGAGCCAGAGCTTAGTCACCGCGGAACGGGGACGACGCGGCGATCCTCGTTCCCGGGAACGTCGTCCCGGATCGCGGAACGGGGACGCTGCGGGACGACGCCTGGAACGCAGGCGGAACTCGACCCCGACGCCCGCGGAACTCGCCGGTGCTGCCCGACCTCGCCGCGGCGGGAACTCGACCAGGCCACGGCAGGAACTCGACCACGCCGCACCCGGAAGGCGAAGCTGCTTGCTGCTTGCATCCCGTATTCCTTCTTGTGCTTGCTTCTGCGGAAGAGAGGCGAGGTCGAGCGAGACGGTACGAGAACGAGCGTTTCTGCCATCGGTCTCGTCTGGTGGCGGCGGCGTTAGGGATATGGATGGATTGGGGATGCCGCTGGACAGGAGAAGCAGGCAGGCAGCACCCAGCGGAAGCTTATCCTGGGATAACTGGGCTGGGCTTATTTTACTGGGCTGAATTTTTTGCAGGTTTATTTTTACGGGCGAGGCCAAACTGCTTGAATCCATTGTTTTTTCTCGTCATCGTTCCGGAACATCGTTCCAGATTAGTTTGGAACACGATCCAAATGGATTTGGAACGAGCTGAAGCTATGTACTCATCGTTCCACCAAGTGTTGAAAATCGGCGTACCGCGTTCCACGTTCCCGTTCCTCGCCCCGTTCGACCCGGGAACGCGGTGACTAAGAGCCAGAGGAGGCGACAGAGCTGGTGTTGGCACGCCGTAGAACGCCTGTTGGGGAGTGCCTGGCCGCGGTCCGAGCACGCCCCAGCCCGGAACACGGAATGGCATGGGCCACGCCTGGACCACGCCGGTCCATGGGTTGAAGCCGGGGACCCAGGGAGGGGCGGACGGTTGCCAGAGTTGTTGGAGCCCTTGCTGCCACGGTTGTTGGGATGCGAGGTGGATCCAGTGGCCTGCTGGCCAGGATGCGGTGCGCCCTGGAACGACGTAGGCGCCGGGGCGGGAGGGCGGGCGCAGTCAGCGGCGATGAGGGCGTGTTGAGCGGCGGTCTGCGTGTGCTTCTTGTCGTATTTCTCTTCCAGCAGCAGGTAGGAGCGTGCAAAGAGAAAGGTGTGCGGCGGTTTCTTAGCGGTGATGATGGGCACGGCGTGACGAAACTTCGGGGAGAGACCGCGAAGCATGTTGATCACCTGCGATGTGTCGCGCACCGGCTGGCCCAGATCGCGAAGACCGTCGGCGAGGCGCTTGAGATGGCCGGTGTACATGGCGATGTCCATGTCACCTTGTACTAGGCTGTGGAGCTCGGCCTCCTGGTAGACGGCGCGATGAAGCTCATGGTCGCGAAACTGCGACTGGATCGAGCTCCACACCTTGTACGCTATCGCCTTGGGAACACAAATGATGGCGCGAACGTCCTTGGAGATGGTGTTGTACAACCAGCTGAAGATGCACTGGTCGACCATGACCCAGTCGGGATCATGGCGGTTGGCGGAGGAAGGTGGAGACATAAGGTGGGCCTTGAGGCTGAACTTCCTGACGACCGTGTTGAAGAAGCTGTGCCACTCGATGTAGTTGTAGTCGGTGAGATCGAGTTCCACGGGGATGTGGTTCTTTATGTTCACCGTCTACAGCACGGTGGCGGATGGTGGCTGAACATGCGGCTCGGAGAAGGACGTGACACCATTAGAAGAGGTGGAGGAGGAGTCAGAGGACGCGGCGTCGGAGATGTCGCCAGAGATCAGTGGGTTATCCATGGCGTCCATGGTGGGAATGGCTCACCGGCGCGGCAGGGTTACGCACGGGCGGCAGCGGCGAGGGAGGTGGAAGAGACCTGAACTACTGATACCATGTTAAAGAGGAGAACACATGTTAAAGAGGAGAACCGAGCCAACAAAACTAAATCGTGTTGATCTTGAGTGTTTTATACATGTACATCTTAGAGGCAGGAACTGCCAAGCTCGGGGGCGCGGCCACGCGCGACGTGCGCGGTGCGCGTCGTGGGCGCCGTCGTGGCTGGCCAGAGTGCAGGGAAACCTCTGGTGCTAGTTCAAGTCTACTGGTGTATACTTACACTCTATTAACGGATCCCCTTTTTTTAGCCTGCTGCGGGCGTCCACAGGAGGACGCCTAAAAAGCGTCGGCCTCCATCTCCTTCATATCGATGGGGATCGAGGAGGCTCCGCGAGGACCCACCACGTGTCCCGATGCGGCCGCCCAACGACCTCTCGGCCAACGTGAGCCCGGAGGAGCTCCACCTCACCTCGCCGGACCACGTCGCCGTCAGCAGAGGGAGCTCTGCTGCCTGTACCTCGTCGCCACAGGTCCCCAGCTCCGCGACGGAGAGGGAGCTTCGCCGCTAGACTCCCTTGCCCATCCAGCGAGGGAGGGAGAGCCGCCAGGGAAGATGGCCGCACACGAAGAAGTCGAGACATTCTTCCTCTGCTCCGTGTGCACAACCTCCTCTGCGTCGTCTTCCTCGGTCTCACTGCCGCTCACAACCTTCGACCCCGTTCGTCCCCGCAGGGACCTCCACGCCCGCCAGCTCCGGATCCGCCTCACGCCGCCACCGCCTACCGAAGCGGCACTCGTCCCCCGCCGTCCGCCTCCATGGAGGCCGCCGGAGCTCCCTCCGCTTCTAGCCCCTCCGTCGGTGCGGGCAGGTCTCTGCCGCCGCCTCGCCCTAGGAGGCCACTGGAGCTCTCTCCGCTTCCAGCCCCACCTCATTCCCATCGTCGCTTGCTCCGCGCCAGATGAAGTTGCGCCCGCGCGCACCGCCACGATGACGACGCGTGGCCCACCACCGGTCACGCGCACGAGCTCTACCACCGGAGAAGATGGAGAGGCCGACGTATCCGGCGCCACCACGCGAGAAGAAGGCGCCACGACCCGCTTCCGCGAGTAGGGGAAGGAGTGGGAGGGGCGGTGGAGCTCGGACGCGGGAGAGACGGAGAGGAGCTCAGCCGACAGGAGAGGGAGGGCGGCGGTGAGAGACGGAGAGGAGCTTGGCGCGGGAGAGAGATTGCTGGAGAGAGGGAGAGCGGAGAAGACGGGGTGGGTGGGTGGGTGGGTGGGGGAGATAAGTGGCTCACGAGTGGGACCTACGTAGTGGTAGTTGGTATAAAGGAAGAATATGAAGGAAGATGAGTGCGGAAGAAAATAGTATAAAGGAGAGAATCTCGACGGTGGAGAAGGAATATTCTTTTTTGAAGGAGGATTGAAGTAGAACGAGTGTGGGTGGTCTTACCCCTAATGTGGACTTCAATTGTGATTTTACCCCTACTTTTTGAACTTTGTGGTTTTACCCATGCTTTTCAATATTGAAGTCTCGGTTTGCCCCTTTGTTTAACGTTGTTAGTTAGATGCTCCTTTAAGGAATACAAGAAATGGAAAAAATGTTGTTTAGTTAGATGCTCCTTTAAGGAATACAAGAAATGGAAAAAATGCTGAAGGCAATAGAAAATGACATAACTACCCTAGACCTTATACTCACTAGGAGTGTGCCCGTGCGTTGCTACGGGCATAAAAGATTTTTTCGCAAATACATAAAGCATGGGAAACATTATTTTTTAATACATAAGTATCAATTTTATTATGTTTATATTTTATAGCTAACATGGTGTGAGATTGTTCTAGTACTGAAATTGTCATTAAAAACAATCTATAATCAACAGTAGGGAAAGTTATTGCTTGCTTGTGTCAACATCACTTGTAATATAAAATAAAAACTCTGGCAATCGATACAGGGTCTTGGTGATACATAGTGCAAGCATGTTTATGACATACAAATACAAACAACCATTTCTACTATACACAGCTGCAACAAAAAATTGACATGTACTGTGTAGCCTCAAGAACTCTAGCAGGAATTGCATGAAGTAATTCTGCACCTTGCACTTGACATCAATGCTCTGAAAGTTCTTCGCGGCGGGTTGAGCTCCCTGCCAGCATGCCTCGAGCTCTGCACGGCGGTGGAGGATCAGCGCTCGCTTGGAGGCTTCGCCTCGAGCTCGGGTGGATCTTGTGGCAGCGGTGCGGGAAGGTCGGGCTACCGCCATCGGCAAGCCTGGCCAGGTGTCTCTTCCCCACTCACTCACTCCTCCCTGTCGCGAGCTTGGCTCCCTCCTGGTGGTCAGCACAGGCGCGAAGCAGTGGCAGCGGTTGCGCACCAAGTGACGAAGGAGGGAGCACGAAGGGAGAGTGGAAGGGGTAGGGACCACATATCGACATAGCACACGGAGCATGGTGTTGCCTTTAGAACCATGGTACCGCCAGAACCATGGTGGAGTCGATGTTGCGCTTAGGGTCTTTTTAGGGGTAGATTAGATGAAAGCCTATGCGTTGCTACGAGACATAAGTTTTGAACAAAGAAATAAATTAGTTAAGTCACAAATTTTAGTAGACAAATACATGTGAAAGATGATGGGAAGAAATCCAGCGCGTCAATGCAATTTTCTATAACAACTAATGATTTTCCATTTGAGAGTAGCATCCAATACATATAGCAACTTATGGTTTTCTATTTGTGAGGCCAATGCAGCATCCAAGATAATTTTGTAGAACTTGAAGTATGTTGCATGCATATTGATTCCCTGTACATCAATAGGTCGATTAACGCTTTCTCAGCTGCATCCAGTACATATATTAGGACTCATGTCTTGGCATAAAAAAAACTAGACCGTAATTTAACTTACCCCACATACTGATTATAAACTTCTCTGCTATGTCTTATAAAGTCATAATAACCTACCTTCCTATGACTGGGACCCACGATCCATGGACTTAATCCACCAATACAATCCACCACACACCACCCTTCCATCTCGTCTTAGAGCAACATTAACAGATTGCTCATCCTTTACTATCAAAATATCTTATCTCTGCATCTCTAATAGTTACTTTTCCAAAACAAGCAACTTGGACAAGAGTTCGTTTGTAATGTATTTAATTCGTACATGGATCTAATAAATTATGGTGATTAAGTGAAAAACATATTTGTATAATTAGTTAGAAGATGTGATTTGATGTGCTAGTGAATAGTTAATTGAGTGTAGAAAGTGGAAAAAATAAAAAAAGCCTAAAATCTAATTCCTATCATTATATAAGGGCCACAATGTAAAACGGTAGAAGATCTTTTCTACTGTGATGCATCTCCTGTCTTGGCGTCCTGCCCGTCTCCCTCTCCCCCATTTGGATCTATACGAGGCGACCAACAGCTAACTCGCCCAGCGCGACGTCCGGTGGCCGGTGCGTCTCGATCTTCCGCGCTCCCCCTCAGAGCCTTCTATCGGTCGCGTCCCCAACCCATCCCCGCCCTTCTTCCCGGCGGCGAGCGTCAGCTCGCTCTTCCTCCACGTGTCGGCCGCGCACGCCAGATCGACTCTTCTTCCCCGCTGACCCGCATATCCCTTTCCTCTCCCCTCCTTCTCCGTCATATCTGCCGCCGCTCGCGCCGTTCTGTCGGCCGCGCCCCCACCGTGCTCCCCGGTGTCGGGGACAGCCACAAGGGTCCACTAAATAACCAGGGGAAACCCGCTTAAAACCTGCAAAAACGCGAATCACGGATCAACTCACGCACCCAAACACATGCACGACACGACCGCGACCCTAGTGGCCCCGCGGCCCGCCAGGGCGGAACAGCGGGACGCCCCTCGAGTGAGGTCCGCCTCGCTCGAGGGATAGACGCTCCCTCGGGCGAGTTCCGCCTCGCTCAAGGCCTCAACACCCCCTTAGGCGGGGTCCGCCTTGCTCGAGGACACCCGCACACACGTTGCCCGCGCTCCTGCCCCCGTGTATGGGCATTTAATGCCCTGACACCACAGGACGCACGCCGCGACCTTGGCTCGCCTGGGAATCGCGTCCCGGCGCTGTTCCACCAACTCCCTAGGGAGGCCATCCCCGCCGCTGTGTAGCACTGTGCGGTAAGGCCGGTGTCAGCTCCGTGACGCTGTGTCTCCTACCGCCGTACGGCTAACACGCCGAGCCCTCAAAGGGGGGTCGGCAACACCGTCGAATGTCTTTTTTGTGCTTACGCAGGGCTACGCCATGACATCAGGCCGACGAGATTGGTCATCCCCGTCACTGTCAACCCTGTGACGACATCCACAAAGCTGTTGGAGAACACGGGGACAAGACGTCGCCACGACGGCCACTGTGCCACATACGGGCCCCCCGTCAACGACACCCTCGAATCGGCCCACTACGGCGGCTGGACGACCAACCGCTACGCCGCCACCCTCGAAGCCTCTCCTGTACGAGCACAGGACGCGCCACGACGCCTCGACTGAAGCAGGATTCGCCAGGACGGCCATCAGCTCCGTGACACTGCTCGCCATGCCTCCCCACGTAGGGAAATAGTGCGGCACGCATGTAAACTGCTCCCTCCTTGGCCTATAAAAGGAGGGGCAGTCCCCCAGCCGCGGGAGACGGGACGACGGACAGCGAACACCCTCACGCTCTCCGCCGTCTCCACGATATTGGCACTTGCCTCAATCAATACCTCTGGGACTTGGAGGCCATGCCTCCTCTCCCACCTCGCTTGTAGCCCCCCTCTATGAGCACCACGGTGCGAAGCAATACAGTGCCCCGAGCACACCACTGCTGGATGTACGGCCCCGGCCGGTACCAAGATAAACCCAGTGTCCTTAGTTGCTAGCACCGAACCATCGAGAGGCAGATCTCAGCGCTCATTACTAGTTAGTGTCGGGACTACTTTCCGCACCTACAGTTGGCGCGCCAGATAGGGGAGTCGCGCTGAAGATCGACTCGTCACCAGCCCTCTCGATGATGATTCACACTGAGTACCGCGGCCAGAGGTATTCCATGGGCAGCTCGGACCCCCTCCCAGCCGGATTCGAAATCCGGTTCGGGAGCCTGAACTTTCAGGCCACGAGGAACGACTACCTCATGCGCATCACCAACCGCGACAAACTTCATGCACGGCGGCAAGCCGGGTCGGCCCCGGTCCCCGTCGCACCTGTCGTCGCGACACCAACGCCCGCCAGCACGGATGCGCGGGCCCCTCGGCACCGCCGACGCTCCCGCCGGTGCTCGCGACGGGGCGCGGACGAGCGCCATCACGCCGCGTGCGTCGCCTCGCAACGCGACGTGCCCACCGGCGAGATGACGGCCGCTCCGACGGGGGAACGCTCGGTCTCGGGGCCGCGATTCCCCCCTCGGTCCGCGCGGCACTACGACGTCGTATGTCGCCTCCGCCAACACCGACGCGGCAATGCGCGGGGTTCGCTTTGGCCTCCATGTTCTGGCCATCAGGGACCCCAGCGCTTCCGCCGACGACGAGTCGTCCCACGGCTCCGCCAGCGAGCTGCCACCTGCCACTTCGCACGGGTACGCGGAGTGGGACTTCTCCGGGGTGCCGGACCCAGTGATGTTCCGACGGTTCCTAGACGCCACGGACTACTGGTTCGGCTACTCCGACGACTCCAGCGCTGGGAGCTACGACCCCGCGCGGGAGTGCTGCGTCGTGATCACCAACGACCAAGCAAACGCGGCGAACGCGGCAGAAGCTGGCGACGGAGAGGTTCCCCCCGGCCTGGGAACTGGACCACGCCAGGGCGCAGGGCCAAGCGCTCCCCCCTCCTCGCCACCGAGGGGTCCGACGTCAACGCGCAGCTGGCTCAAGCGCGCTAGCTTGAAGCCAAACTCGCGGAGGAGTACCGCGCGGTGTGACTGCTTCGAGCCTCCATCGCCGGGGAAGCCTCCGCACGCGGCGAACGTGCGCGTGAGCTGGGCAGGCAAGCCCGCGAGCGCATCAATGCCGACTTCAACGTCGACGACACACCCCTGCGAGCGAGCCAGAAGCTCATTGCCGCTGCGACGCTACTATGGGCCATGCCGCCCCCCTCATCGCCCGAGGTGCGGAACCTGCACCGCGAGGCGCAAGCGCTCATCGAGCAAGCCGCTGTTCAGCAGGCCGAAAGCTCGGCGTACCGCATCCGCTAGCAGGGGAGCGCGTGGGACGACAGGGGCGTGCAAGGCCCCGAACCATCGGTGCACGCGGGAGGCGCAGTGGAACGTCCCACCAACCAAGGGCGCACGCCGGTCAAGGAGCGGATACTTGACACGCGCGGGCAAGCCCAAGATGGCGACGCCCGCAACATCATCAACGCTCGGTGGACGGGCAACGCGGAGACACGGGCGACGGCGGGCTACTACCCTCGACGGGGTGGGTGCTCCGATAGCTGGGAGGACCGCTCACCGACGCCGGAGCCCCCGGGAACCCGCGTGTTCAGCCGGGAAATCCGCACGGCGAGCTTCCCCCAGCGCTTCCGCCAGCCCACATCGATCGACAAATACAACAGGGAGATGGACCCCCGCGTATGGCTCAACGACTACCGCCTAGCGTGCCAGCTGGGCGGAGCCACCACCGACGAGGTCATCATCCGCAACCTACCCCTGCACCTCGCCGACTCAGCGCGACCGTGGCTCGAGCACCTGCCGGCAAGCCAGATCCACAACTGGGACGATCTGGTCCACACCTTTGTGGGGAACTTCCAGGGCACGTACGTGCGCCATGGAAACTCCTGGGACCTGCGCGCACGCACCCAGAAGCCCGGCGAGTCACTCCGGGACTTCATACGGCGCTTCTCCAAGCGCTGCAAGGAGCTCCTGAGCGTGGCCCAGTCCGGGATTGTGCACGCCTTCCTCGAGGGCACCACGTGCCGGGACCTCGTGCGCGAGCTCGGGCGCAGCCCGCCGGTCGACTCGAACGAGCTGTTCGACATCGCCACCAGCTTTGCCTCAGGCGAGGAGGCAGTGGGGGCGATCTTCGACGGAAAGAAAGGCAAGCGTGTGGACGGCGCGCCCGCGGAGGGCAGCAAGTCCAAGGACCCCCAGGAGAAACACAAGCGTGGCAAGAAAGGGAAGAAGCCGCACCGGGATGACGATGACGGCAACGAAGCCCTTGCTGTTGACCCAGCTCGACGGGGCCCTCGGTCGGCCCTGGGGTTTTTGATGACATGCTGAAGAAGCCATGTCCCTACCACAAGACGCCGGTCAATCACACCCTCGAGCAGTGCGACATGCTCAAGAGGTTCTACGGCCGCGCCGCCGCGAAGGACGGTGAGGCCAAGAAGGACGGGGGTGACGGCGACGCCGGTGGATTCCCCGCGGTGGAGAACATCTTCCTCATCTTAGGGGGGCCGACCTTCGACATGTCCAATAGCCAGTGCAAGCGGGAGCAGCACGAGGTCCTCGTTGCGGAGAAGGCGCCTCCCTCCTTCCTTGACTGGTCGGAGGACGCCATCACATTCAGCCGCGAGGATCACCCGAACCGCATCCCCAACCCGAGTCAGTACCCGCTGGTGGTCGACCCGGTCATCGGGAATGCGCGGTTCTCGAAGGTGCTGATGGACGGAGGCAGCAGCCTCAACATCCTCTACGCGCACACTCTGCGCCTGTTGGGGATCGGATTGGACCAGCTGCGACCCAGCACGACGCCGTTCCATGGCGTTGCGCCGGGCAAGCGCGTCCAGCCCCTCGGGCAGATCGACCTGCCAGTCTGGGTCGGCACGACAGACAATTTCCGCAAGGAAATGCTCACCTTCGAGGTGGTGGGATTCAGGGGCGCGTACCACGCCATCCTTGGGCGGCCGTGCTACGCCAAGTTCATGGCGGTCCCCAACTACACCTACCTCAAGATGAAGATGTCGGGGCCCAAGGGTGTTATCACTGTGGGCTCGTCGATCGAGCACGCATTCGACTGCGACATCGAGTGCATGGAGCATGCAGAGGCTCTAGTGTTGGATGAAGCGCTCGTGGAGAACTTGGAGAAGCTGGTCAACGAGGACCTCGACTCCACCGCCAAGCACGCCGGCAGCTTCGAGGCTGCCGAGCAGACCAAAGAGGTGCCCCTCGACCCTGCTGCCCCCGAGGACAAGGCGTTGAGGGTCAGTTCCACCCTCGACCCGAAATAGGAAGTGGTGCTCATCGACTTCCTCCGCGCCAACACCAACATTTTTGCGTGGAGCCCCTCGGATATGCCAGGCATTCCGAGGGAGATCGCCGAGCACTCCCTTGACATCCTACCTCACTCCCGCGCCGTGCAGCAACGGCTGCGCCGCTTTGACGAAGAGCGGCGCCGGGCGATCGGAGTAGAGCTGCGGAAGCTCCTCGAGGCTGGGTTCATCAAGGAAGTCTTCCACCCTACGTGGCTAGCTAACCCTGTATTAGTGAAGAAAAAGAATGGGAAGTGGCGGATGTGACTATACTAGTTTAATAAAGCATGTCCTAAAGTTCCTTTTCCTTTGCCACGGATCGATCAAATCATTGACTCGACCGCAGGGTGTGAGCTTTTGTGTTTCCTTGACGCCTATTCCGGGTACCACCAAATAAAAATGAAGGAGTCCGACCAGCTCGCGACTTCGTTCATCACGCCGTTCGGGATGTATTGCTACGTGATGATGCCGTTCGGTCTCCGAAATGCGGGCGCTACGTACCAGCGGTGTATGGAGCACGTTTTCGGGGACCACATCGGGCGGACCGTTGAGGCATACGTAGACGACATAGTCGTAAAAACCAGGAAGGTGGACGACCTGGTTAGCGACCTTCGCACCACGTTCGGCTAGTTACGGGCCAACGGGGTGAAACTGAACCCCGAAAAGTGTGTCTTCGGCGTGCCACGAGGCATGTTGTTAGGATACATCGTCTCTCAGCGAGGTATCGAGGCCAACCCCGAAAAGGTTGCCGCCCTCGAGCGAATGGGTCCGATTCGAGACCTCAAGGGGGTCCAAAAGGTATTGGGGTGCCTCGCCGCCTTGACGCTTCATTTTGCGTCTCGGCGAGAAGGGCCTGCCCCTCTACCAGCTCCTGAAAAAACACGAGCGGTTCTCTTGGACCGTCGAGGCCCAGGAGGAGCTTGACAAGCTAAAGGCGACCCTCGCCCATGCCCCGATCCTTACGCCGCCCCGGGACGGTGAGCCTCTGTACCTCTACGTTGCCGCGAGCACCACGTGGTCAGCGCCGTCATCGTAGTAGAGCGCACGGAGGAGGGGCATGCCCAGCCAGTCCAGCGGTAGGTATACTACATCAGCGAGGTTCTGTTCGAGACTAAGGCGCGTTATCTGCAGGTCCAAAAGCTGCTCTACGCGGTGGTCCTCGCGCGGCGCAAGCTCTGCCACTACTTCGAGGCTCACCCGGTCACGGTGGTCTCCTCCTTTCCGTTGGGAGAGATCATCCGGAATCCGGATGTAGCGGGGCAGGATTGCCAAGTGGTCGGTGGAGCTGATGGGCGAAACGCTCACTTACGCGCCATGCAAAGAGATCAAGTCCCAGATCTTGGCGGACTTCGTCGCCGAATGGACGGACACGCAGTTGCCACCACCACAGATCCAGGCCGAGTGCTGGACCCTGTACTTCGACGGGTCAGTGATGAAGACAAGCGCGGGCGCGGGCCTGCTTTTCATCTTACCCCTCGGGGAGCACATGAGATACGCAGTGCGTCTCTACTTCCCCGCGTCAAACAACATGGCCGAGTACGAGGCCCTCCTTTGCGGCCTCAAAATCTCCATTGAGACAGGCATCAAGCGCCTCGACGTGAGGGGAGACTCGCAGCTCGTGATCGACCAGGTCATAAAGAACGTGAGCTGCCACGACGACAAGATGGAGGCGTATTGCAAGGCCGTGCGGGCCCTCGAGGATAAGTTCTACGGCATAGAACTCAACCACGTGCCTCGCCGGTACAACGAGGAGGCGGAAAAGCTCGCCAAAATCACGTCGGGGTGAATCACTGTTCCCCCGAACGTTTTTGCTCGGGACGTCGCCCAGCCATCCGTCAACCTCGAGTCGTGTCCCCCGAGCCACGAAGAACCCTCGGGGGCTCCCTCGAGTCCGACTGGCGCAGAGCCTATGGACAAGGACCCCTCGAACGAGGCGTACGTGCTCTCCCTGCTCGAAGGGTACGACGCCGACGAGGCCAAGGCCATGGATACGGAGCCAGCCCCTAGCGAGGGGGACTGGCGCGACAAGTACATCGCCTGGATGGACCGAGGGGAGCTCCCCTCAGACCGATCCGAGGCGAGACGCATCGCCAGGATGGCCAAGTTGTTCGCTCTCGTAGACGGTGAGCTGTACAAGCGCACTGCGTCCGGCGTCCTGCAGCGATGCGTACCCATCCCTCAGGGGCGTGAGCTCCTTCGAGACATACACGCGGGCGTGTGCGGTCACCACGCAGCGCCGCGCACCCTCGTGGGCAACACGTTCCGCCAGGGCTTCTACTGGCCCACCGCGGTGGCCGACGCCAGCGAGATCGTGCGCACCTGCGAGGGGTGCCAGTTCTATGCCCGCAAGTCCAACCTCCCTGCGCACGTCCTGCAGACCATCCCTGTCACATGGCCCTTCGCCATGTGGGGGCTGGACATCGTCGGGCCCTTGCAAAAGGCGCCCGGGGGCTACACCCACCTTCTAGTCGCCATCGGCAAGTTCTCAAAGTGGGTAGAGGTGCGCCCCATCACGAATCTCAGGGCGGAGCAGGCGGTGACATTCTTCACCGACATCGTCTATCGCTTCAGAGTGCCCAACTCCATCATCACCGACAACAGGTCCCAATTCACGGGCAGGAAATTCCTAGAGTTCTGCGACAAATTCCACATCCGCGTGGACTGGGCAGCCGTGGCGCATTCACAGACCAACGGTCAGGTGGAGCGTGCCAACGGCATGATCCTACAAGGCCTCAAGCCAGGATTTTCGACCGACTGAACAAGTCTGGTCGAAAATAGCTCCAAGAGCTGCCAGCGGTCGTATGGAGCCTCAGGACCACCCAAGCAGGGCCACTGGATTCACCACGTTCTTCCTCATCTATGGTGCAGAGGCTATCCTCCACACGGACTTGGAATACGGGTCGCCCAAAGTTCGAGGCTACGACGAGGGTGCCAACCAGCGAGCCTGCGAGGACTCGCTGGACCAACTGGACGAGGCCCGCGTCATGGCTCTGATGCACTCCGCAAGGCACCAGCAAGCCCTAAGGCGCTACCAAGCTCGAAAGGTACGGCGCCGAGACTTCAGCGAGGGGTGTCGGTGCGGAATGTGGTCCCGACACTAACCAGTAATAAGCGCCGTGGTCTATCCCTCAATGGTCGATGCTAAGCAACAAGAGACACATAGTTTTATCCTGGTTCCGGCTGGTGGGCCGTACGTCCAGCAGTGGCGTGCTCAAGGCACTATATTACTTAGCACCGGGGGTGCTTATAGTGGGGCTGCTACAAGCAAGGCGGGAGAGGAAGCCTGGCTTCCAAGTCCCTGGTGTGGTGGCTGAAGGTGTTGTGGGAGAATTGGAGGGCAAGTGCGTGGCGCAGCCCGTCTCCTGCTGTGTTGTGTCTGTGTTCCCCCCGCGACAGGGAGGGTTCGTCCCCCTTTTATAGATCAAGGAGGGAGCGAATCACATGCGCGCCGCGCTATTTAGCTACGTGAAGGGGCGTGGCGTGCTATGCTGTAGAGTGGGCGGCCGTCCGGACGATCCTTGTAGCGATCCGGCCATCATGGCCTATCTTGTACCCAAACAGTGGCGGTTCGAGGGTAGAAGGGCGGCGGATGGTGGTGATGTCTTCTGATAGGCTCGAGGGAGCTGCTGACGTTGGCCCGTACGGAGTACAGGAGTAGGTAAAACGGCGTCCCGTTCCAATACGTTCCACAGCGCTGGAGTCGTTGCTACAGCGCCGGCGTGCGCCTGCACGCGCGGGGACGGCGCCCATACCGTAACAGTGGCAGGGATGGCGTCCCACCGGCCTAGCGCCTCCACCTAACCCTGTAAGGTCACAAGAAAGCAAATCGAGGGTGCGGCGGCCCCCTTCGAGGGCTCGGTGCGTTAGCCGTACTGGAGCAGGTGCACGGCGTCACGGGACTAGCACCGGCCCTGCTGCACAGTCCCTCCCCACAGTGATGGGGATGGGCTCCCTTACGGGGAGTTGGTGCGGCGGCACGGGGGGCGCGAGCCCCCGGCGCATGATGGCGCCGTCCCGCCGGTGTCGTGGCGTTAAATGCCCGCGTACGGGGGCGAGCGCACGTGTGCGAGGCGCCCTCGAGCGAGGCGGACCCCGGTCGAGGGCGGGGAGGACCCTCGAGCGAGGCGGAACCTGCTCGAGGGGGAGCGGGCCCTCGAGCGAGGCGGAGCCCGCTCGAGGGAAGCGTACCCCCTCGAACGGGACGGAGCTCGCCCGAGGGAGGCGCACATCCTCGAGCGAGGCGAAGCCTGCTCGAGGGGATCTTCAAGAGGGCCGCCTTGGTGGGCCGTTGAGGTCCCTGCGGCCTAGGCCGTATCCTGCATGGTTAGGCAAAGTGTGTTTGGCTTTGTTGCGGGGTTTAAGTGGGGATTTCCCGGTTGTTAAAGGGGACCCCTAGGGCTGTCCCCGACAGCAGCCCCCGAGCATCTGTGGGTTTGCCATTGAGGCTCCCGCATGCCGGAACCCTGCGATAGGACGCTCTTCCCTTCTTGTCTTGCGAACGCTTTCCGTGGGGCCGCGTCAGCGGACCCGCGGGTCTAGCCCCCGAAGCCCTGGAGGAGCGTGGATGCTCCTGTAGGGGTTAACCGCGAGAGCTGGTCAGAGGGCGTGGTACATGTTTCAACCGGCATCGGCAATATCTCAGCCGGCTTCGGTGACGCACGCGCTGCTGGCGCTGTCTCCGGCGGGTGCAATTCAAGGAGGTGTAGCCGTGCGTCAAGCCCCCGAGCCTGGGCCCGTTCGAGGCGATCGGGTAGAGCTTTACGACTTGTTTCTTAACGCGCCCTCGCCGTCCCTCCGCGGGACGGAGGGTGAGGTTTCCGCAACCCCCATCGGTCGGGTCGCGAATTGCGGATTCCTCGTCGAGCTGTTAGTGGGTGGTTCGAGTGGACGCCCATGCCCCGTTCGATAAGGGTAGGCTGCGTGGTCCAGAGACACGTCCATTGAAGCGCTTGCGTGGGTTTGCTAGGTGGGGCTCGGTCCCGTTCGCTAGGGACCGAGGGCGCGGAAGCTCTCCCTCGGTGGGATCCCCCGGCTAGCTACCCTCGCTGGCTCTCGAACATGACATATGGGGCACCCTCGAGCCGGCGGGCTCGAGGAACGGCTCGAATGCGCGTGCCTTCGTCGTCCCTGACTCTGCGATCTGGGGCGCCTGTTCGAACCCGTCGAGGGTCAGGCTTCGAATCTCTCGATCGGTAGGGGCCGTGCGGGCGGCGCATGGGCGGCCCCGTCTTTGCGTTTGCGGCCGTCGAGGGGTCCGGGCGAGCCAGCCCTCGAGGCGCCGGTCAGCAACACAGCGTGGCATGGGTGCTTGCGGTACCTGCTTTGTTTGAAGCGGGCCCCGGGGCGACCTTCTCACGCCTGTGCCCTTTTAGAGGGTTGATATTGTCTCGAGCCAGGGGCTCGTGCCGCTCGAGGGTCCTACGTGGCATGGGTGCTCGCGATGCCCGCTTTGTTTCAAGCGGGCCTCGAGGCGACCTTCTCACGCCTGTACCCTTTCGAGGGTTGAATTTATCTCGAGCTAGGAGTCCGTGCCGCTCGAGGGTTCTCCTTGCTTTGCAAGGGACCAGGCCATTAAATGCTCCACAGTAGAGGCTGCGGTTTCACATCGCGGGCGCGCTTTTTTAGGCGTCGCGGCGCGCGCGCGCGCGCGTAGTGGGCGGCGTGGGCGGGCGGACGTGACCGCCGCCACGACCCCTCGCTAGTCTTCACCGTGATGATGGCCCGTTCGCGGTGATGTGGCCGCCGCGGTCGTGGTGGGGCCCGCTCGCCGGCCGAGAAGAGAAGATTCCCTCGGTTAATGCGCGGCGGACATCCGCCCCGGGAGCTCGCCCGCGGCTTATAAATCTGAGGGGAAGGGGAAGCGGCGGTTTTTTACCTTAGCGCTCCGCCATTTTAGCCCCCTGTGCTTTCTTCTCCGCTTTGCCTTCGCCACCGTGCGGCTTCGCCATTAGAGCTCTTCTTCCTCTTCTTGTCCTTTGTTCTTCGCATCCCTTGTCCTTCCTCATGGCGCCGCCTCCACCCCTCACGATCCTTGACCCGTACACCTGGGAGCGGTCGACGGTGACCCGGGCCCGGCCCTTGGCGAGCGGGTCACCGCCGCCGCCTGGCGGCAAACGAGGATGGCCGCCCGGCGGAGTGGATAGTGCCGCCGGCGGGGGACCGCGGGCCCAACCCGCCAGAAGGCTACGTGGTGAGCTTTGTTAGGAGTGGAGTGGAGTTGCAGGAGCTGCGCGATGCGGCCCTCGAGACCCGCCAGCTGTGGAGGAGGGTGAAGCGCAGGCCGGAAGCTCGCTGGCCAGCCGCCTGCGCGCCCTTGGCGGCCACGTCACCGAGCGGATGCGCTGGGCGCTGCGTCTTGGAGTCCAGAAGGCCCTCGGAGTGGTACGATCTCACTACGAGGTCAACTTCGAGGCGCTGGCGGAGGGCTACGTCGTTCCCGAGGGTGTCGAGGACGAGGTGGTGATGGAGCGCGTGGACGCGCTCGCCGCTGACGCCGCTGGGTCGCTCGCAGAAGCCTTCGAGGAGTTCCTCTTCCCGGACGCTCGCTGGACGCCGCCGCTCCTCCCCGCCGAAGACGGCCCGGGCGCTTGGCCTGTTTTTATTTGTGTATCAGTATTCTGGCCACGTGGCCTTTGTAAATAAACAAGTTATCTTAATCGTAAACTTTTGTTGATACGAAATGAAGTCTTTTGTTTACTGCGCTTTTTGTTTCTCCTTCTTCCTGAGTAGATTCTAGTTAGGGGAGTTCGATTTTCGCGGGGGGCCTGCTGGGTTGGAGGCGAGAGAGAAGGACCGTCTCCTCGCGGCGTAGGCTATCTCTGACTCGCGCGCTCCTTCCGTTAGGCTGCCTGCGCCCTATTTGAATCGTTGCTCGAGGCCGGAGTAGAAAGCAAACATAGCGCGCGTGAGTTATCTTATTTTTGCGCGAAAATGGGACCATTTGGGGGGGGTGCCCCCCGCAGTAGCCCCCGAGGGTAACTTGGGTTTCGGAGGAAAGCCGAGTTGCCCTTTTCATTAGACTTGAGGCGTTTACATAGTTGTCACCAACTGGGGCGTTGGTCATATGATTTTTACAACAAAAAATACTTGGAAATCCTAGCTAGGGGTAGAAGCGACGTAGCTGTTGGATGTTCCAAGCGTTGGTGAGCTCTTCACCGTCCTCGTTGGCCAGCTTGTACGTGCCGGGCTTGAGTACCTTCACCACGACGTAGGGTCCCTCCCATGGGGGCGATAGCTTGTGGCGCCCTCGGTTGTCTTGGCGTAGCCTTAGGACCAAGTCCCCTTCACCGAAGTCCGGTCGACGTATCTTGCGTGCTCGGTAGCGCCTTAGGGACTGTTGATACCTTGCGGAATGCATCAAGGCCACGAGGCGTGCCTCGTCTAGCCGATCCGGCCGAGTCCTCGCGGGCTCGGCTGGTTGGCATCCTCGTCGTAGCCTCGAACCCCTGGGCGATCCGTATTCTAAGTCCGTGGGGAGGACGGCCTCCGCGCCATGGACTAGGAAGAACGGGGTGAACCCAGTGGCCCTGCTCGGGGTGGTCCTTAGGCTCCACACAACCGCCGGGTAACTCTTGGAGCCATTTTCGCCCAGATTTGTTTAGCCGGTCGAAAATTCTGGGCTTGAGGCCTTGTAAGATCATGCCGTTGGCACGCTCTACTTGGCCGTTGGTCTGTGGGTGTGCCACAGCTGCCCAATCCACACGGATGTGGAACTTGTCGCATAACTCCAAGAACTTCCTGCCTGTGAACTGGGACCCATTGTCGGTGATGATGGAGTTTGGCACTCCAAAGCGGTAGACGATGTCGGTGAAGAATGTTACTGCCTGCTCTGCCCTGAGGTTTGTGATGGGGCGCACCTCCACCCACTTGGAGAACTTGTCGATCGCGACCAACAAGTGGGTGAAGCCCCCGGGCGCCTTCCGCAGGGGCCCGACGATGTCCAGCCCCCACACGGCAAATGGCCACGTTACGGGGATGGTCTGCAGGGCATGGGCGGGTAGGTTGGACTTGCGGGCGTAGAACTGGCACCCTTCGCAAGTGCGTACGATCTCGCTGGCGTCCGCGACCGCGGTAGGCCAGTAAAAGCCCTGGCGGAACGCGTTGCCGACGAGGGTGCGGGGCGCGGCGTGATGACCGCAGATCCCCGCGTGGATGTCCCGCAGGAGTTCGCGCCCTTCAGGGATGGGCACGCACCGCCGGCAGATGCCGGAGGCGGCGCGCTTGTACAGCTCGCCGTCAACGAGGGCAAAGGACTTGGCCATCCTGGCGATGCGCCTGGCCGCGGCCCGGTCCGCGGGAGTTCCCCTCGAGCCATCCAGGCGACGTATTTGTCACGCCAGTCCACTTTGACAGGAGCCGGCTCGATGTCCATCACGTCGGCCTCGTGGGAGCCATACCCCTCGAGGAGGGAGAGCACGTACGCCTCGTTCGAGGGGTCCTCGTCCATGGGTTCCGCACCCGCTGGATTCGAGGGAGCCCCCGAGGGTTCGTCGTGGCTCGAGGGGTGGGGCTCGAAGACGACCGAGGGCTGAGCGACGTCGCGCGCGAAAACGTTCTAGGGGACGGTGATCCGCCCGGACGCAATCTTGGCCAGCTCGTCCGCCTCCTCGTTGTACCGGCGGGGCACATGGTTGAGCTCGATGCCGTAGAACTTGTCCTCGAGGGCTCGCACGGCTTTGCAGTAGGCCTCCATCTTGTCGTCATGGCAGCTCGCGTTCTTCATGACTTGATCGATTACGAGCTGCGAGTCCCTCCGCACGTCGAGGCGCTTGACGCCTAACTCAATGGCGATTTTGAGGCCACAGAGGAGGGCCTCGTATTCAGCCATATTGTTAGATGCGGGGAAGTGGAGGCGCACTGTGTACCGCATGTGTTCCCCGAGGGGCGACACGAAAAGCAGGCCCGCGCCCGCCCCTGTTTTCATCACCGAGCCGTCGAAGAAAAGAGTCCAGCACTCTGCTTGGATCTGCAGCGGCGACAGCTGCGTATCCGTCCATTCAGCAACGAAATCTGCCAAGATTTGGGATTTGACGGCCTTGCGCGGGGCGTAGGCAAGCGTCTCGCCCATCAGCTCCACGGACCACTTGGCGATCCTGCCCGCAGCGTCGGGATTGCGGATGATCTCCCCCCGCCGGGAAGGGAGGAGACCACCGTGACGGGGTGGGCCTCGAAATAGTGGCGGAGCTTGCGCCGCGCAAGGACTACCGCATACAGTAGCTTCTGGACCTGAGGGTAGCGCGTCTTGGTGTCTGACAGGACCTCGCTGATGTAATAGACTGACCACTGTACAGGTAAGGCGTGCCCTTCCTCCGTGCGCTCCACGACGATCACGGCGCTGACCACCTGGGTGGTCGCGGCGACGTAGAGCTGTAAGGGCTCGCCATCCTGCGGCGGCGTGAGGACTGGGGCGTGTGCTAAGGATGCCTTCAGCTTGTCAAGCGCGTTCTGGGCCTCGGTGGTCCAGGAGAAGCGCTCGTGCTTCTTGAGGAGGCGATAGAGGGGCAGGCCCTTCTCGCCGAGCCTCGAGATGAAGCGGCTCAGGGCGGCAAGGCACCCCAGCACCTTTTGCACCCCTTTGAGGTCCCGGATCGGACCCATTCGTTCGAGGGCCACAACCTTTTCAGGGTTGGCCTCGATTCCCCGTTGGGAGACAATGTATCCCAGGAGCATGCCTCGCGGCACTCCAAAGACACACTTTTCGGGGTTTAACTTGACCCCATTGGCCCGTAGGCAGCCGAACGCGATGCCAAGGTCGCCAACCAGGTCGTCCGCTTCTCGGTCTTCACGACGATGTCGTCCACGTACGCCTCGACCGTCCGTCCGATGTGATCTCCCGAAAACGTGCCGCATGCAAGATTGGTATGTCGCACTCGCGTTTCGTTGACGGTGAAAATCCGTCAACCTAGCCATGAGTTTACCTTCGGTGTTGGCATGAGTTTTATACTTTATCCATTGGTACTAACCCCCGTGGTATAACAAGTTCACGTGTGCATGTCGTTTTTGGAGTTTAATGTTTATGCGGGGATTTAGTGTTGAATGCAAGACTTTCGGGGTAAGTTCATCAAGCACCTCATGACAAGACTTTGAAGCCCCGAACAAGTCATGCAATGAAGTAAAATTAACTCCAAGAAGCCGGGGACTTGATCCGAGAAGACGACATACTCCGGGGACCCGACCGGAAAAGTGTCGAATCTTCCAAGACAAGGAGTTGAGTCCAATTCGGAGAGAAACCGACGACATGGACCCGTATGCGAAGGGGGAAGCATCCGGGAAGCAAGGGAACCGACCTCGGGCAAAGGAGCCCGCGGGCCGGGCCTAAATGGGCCCGGGCCGGCCGGCCCGGTCCGGTCGGCCCGAGCCCATTTAGGGCCCAAATGCGTCGTCCTTTGCCCTAGCCGCTAATCGGGCTATTTATAGTCCCCCGACCGAGAGCCACGCGAGAGAAGATTTCGTCTTCGGCCGCCGAGAAGCGAGAGAAGAGAGGGACACCATCTAGGAGAGGAGAGGGTCGAGCTAGTTGACTAGGGTTTCCCTAGCCGACGTGGGAACCTTGCAAGGAAGACCACGTCGGAGTTCCGGAGCTAGAAGCAAGATCAAGGAAGGATCCCGGTGGTGATCTTGTGTATGTATCATTGTTATAGTTGAATTATCAAGTTGAATCTTTTCTCGCCGATCAAGTGTTTCCTCGAAGATTTCGTTTTTCGATCGGATTTGCTTATTCCAATTCTATTCTCGAGATAGATTACATAGGGTGTTCTTGTAGCCGCGGTGGCTAGAGGTACACGCCGGATCCTCCGAAAGAATCTCGACTTGTCTTTTGACTCGCCCCTAAGCTCCCCGCATGAATAGGGATACGTTGTGACAGAACGGGGGTCTTGAAAGGCGGATGTTTTCGGATTTGGACGGGAAACCACGATTTAAAGAGGCTTTTATTAAGATTCGATTTGCTACTTCTTCTCTTGCTTGGAACTTCAACGAAAGGCTTACCCCCGATCCCTCTAGATCGGTTTATCTACCTAATCTTACTTTGTTTTCTCCGGTTTTTAGTAGATTAGATTCGTTTTGTGTCTTTTACTTAGATGCATTAGATCTTTTATCGATTATTGAAGATTACTTGGCTTTAATAGATTAATTCTTGCGTCACACATTTGTTCCACGGATTCGATACCTTGGGTTCACCACTCGAGGGAAGAAGGGTCCCTTGACTACGACGGGAGACTTGTACGCTTGCGAGTCACGAACGAACTTTGATACAATTATTAACCGTCAACAAGCCCCTTTTTCTGGCGCCGTTGCCGGGGAACAAGTGATCAAGATTTGATTTTTTATTGCTTTTTTTTTTGTAATTTTCAGTACTGATTTTGTTTTATTTTTGCATCTAATAAGCTTCAATCATCCTCAAAATACATCTAATCTAGTTTGTCTAACTCTAGTCTTTATAGATTTGTTTTGTTTTCTAGTTTCTTTTGCATATTTTGTTTATTGCTAACCCTAACGAGGAGATGGACGGCTACCTCTCCAACAAACCCAATAATTTTGTGGATGATCCGGAAAAACTTTACGGAGCTAAGGAGACGCGAAGCACATCAAGCTAAAAAGCTGGATTTTGTAGATTCGGAGTCGGAAGACGAAGGATCGCAGGAATCTCCGGAGAATTCACCACCTCAAAGTCCGCGGGAGAACCGACGTCCACCGATGGGTGACCAACCACCGGAAGAACGCAAGATTGGGGAGCTATGCACCCCAGACATCATCGACCTACCAATCTTGAACCTCGACGAGATCGGAAGACCGTTCGAGATCAAGACCTCAACAATCCGCATGGTGCAACATTCACCCTTCACCGGCAAAGAGGATCCGAACCTTCACCTCCAAGCATTCATTCAACTATGTCAGACTTTCAACATGGAGGGGGTGACTCAAGATCAAATGAGGGCAAGGCTTTTTCCGTTTTCACTACTCGGGAAGGCGTTGCAATGGTTCCACTCTCAACCGGCGGAGACGGTGCAAAATTGGAACACGTTGATGAAGGCTTTCATGAAGGAATACTACTCACCGGGTAAAACTCAAAGCTTGCGTAATAAGATTGCCACCTTTGTTCAATATCCTACGAAACTATCTCGGAGGCATTCGAGCGCTTCAACGAGTACACCGGCGGTTCCACATCACAAGTTCCCGAAAGAAGACCTCGTGCAAAAGTTCTATCAAGGACTCACCATGGCGTCAAGGACGATCATCGATGCATCGGCCGAGAGGATCTATCATCGAGCTTACACCGACGGAAGCTTTCACGCTATTCAAGAAGGTCGCGGATAATGACACGTGGGCGTCATCCGGCGCCTACACCCGGCTCAACCTATGGGGAACGTCAAAGGAGTCTTGCAAGTGGAGAAGGAAGACATACTTGAAGGCAAGATCGACTCGCTCATGAGGAGGTTGGAGAAGATGGAGATAGAAAAGAAAGAGGCTCAAGACTTGAAGGCCGCCGAAGCAAGGTCCACATGCGAAGAATGTGGAGAGTATGGCCATGTCCGCAAAGATTGTCCGGAGGAAGCCAAAGTGCTCGACTACATGAGGAAGGGAGAATTGCCGAACTTCCGCTACGGGCAAGGTAGGCCTCAATTTAATGCAAGCTCATTTATTCCTAACGCGGTTCCACTTCGGATACAATTGAAGGAGTTCATGGATGAGCAAGCTAAGATCAACAAGGACACCGTCACCAAGTTCAAGACCATAGACAAGATGTTGGAGAACATCGATAGCAAAGTGACGGAGGTCGGAAGTTCCAATCATCAAGTGCTCAACATGATGAAGATGCTCGAGACGCAAGTTGGACAACTTGCGGGGCGCCTCACTAATGATGAAGGGAAGCTTCCGGGACAACCCAAATGTCCCGAATCGGCGAAGGCCATTCAAACACGTTCGGGGAAGGAGACCGAAGATCCGGAACGTACCGCGGGAGCAAGAAAGCCGAAACCGTCCACCGAGGTGGAAGGAGCCGCTAAAGAGAAGGTTACGGGGATCGTCACCGAGGAACCCGAATTTGAGATGCCGGAAGATGACACGAGGATACCGCAACTCAAGCCACGCTACTTCCGAGGTAAACTTGACAACCACTTTGAGAAGTTTGTGGAAGTTGTGCGTAGACTTAGCATCAACATGCCGTTACTAGATGCCCTACAAGTACCTACATATTCTCGTTACTTTAAAGACATACTTGCAAATAAATATGAGATAGCAACACTCGGGGTAGATCATGTCAAGATGTCCGAGGAGTGTAGTGCGGCTATTGCTTATGGGCTGGAGAAGCAAAAAGACCCCGGTGCCCTACAATTCCATGTTCGGTTGGTTCTTTCAACTTCGAGAAGGCGTTATGCGACCTTGGAGCTAGTGTGAGTGTCATGCCGAGGGATGTGTTCGAGAAGTTACGCCTACCGATGGAGCCTACGGGAATATGTTTGGAGCTGGGTGACAACTCCATTCGCTATCCCTTGGGCATTGCCGAAGATGTACCCGTGAAGATTGGACACCACTTCATCCCCGTCGACTTCGTTGTGCTCGAGATGGGAGAGAGGGAGAAGCCGCCGCTCATCCTAGGGAGGCCATTCCTCAAGACCGTGGGAGCTACTATTGATGTTGGCAAGGGGGAGATCATGTTCGATATCAACGGAGAAAGGAGTTCCTTCAAGTTCCGTCCAAGGATTGAGGCATGCAACATGATTGGAGTGAAGATAGAACCAAAACAAACGGAGGGGCTGAAAAAGAAGAAGGAGCCGAAAAAAGTGAACGTAACGAAAATTAAAGAAGGTGTTGCATCCGTCAAGACAAAGGAAGAGAAGTCGCCTGTGAAGACCAAAAAAATGACTAAGCCGCCCAAGCCAAAAGACAAGCCCGCGCCCAAGATGGTGCGGAAGTGGGTACCCAAGATTGCAACGCCCGCAAAGAGCGTTGATCCGGAGTAATCAAGTGAAGAAGTCTAGCTATAGACTATAAACGAAGCGCTAGGCGGGAGGCAACCCGTTTCGTCAAGTCGAGTCAAGAATAAGCTATCGGGAGGACAACCCGATTCCAGGTTTTTCGAGTATTTTTAATAATTTAGTTTTTGAGTTTTACTACGCAAAGACATTAGACTTAGAAGTGGTTGAGCAATATTAGAGACATAATTCTTGATTGAATGTTTGCTTTATCATAAACCCTTTGCATGAACCCTCCTATGTGCTTGTTTGATTCTTTTCTTTTCGAGAAACCCCTCAACCAAATAATTTCAGAACCTTAGCTCAACCTTTCACCCTCATTATGGTGCTGAGGTTGGCTTATTTTTCATGCTAAAACCACACGAGTAGAGCCACGATTTATATTCAAGTGTTATAAAAATTCAGCACGTGGTAGGACTCGCGTGAACCTAGAAATCAAAGCTTTTGGTTGGTCTTAAAAATCTTTATCCTTGGTTTCTCTAGGATTAGAATTTTTCTAAGCCCATTCTAATTTTGTTCTGTTCAAAATATTTCTTATTTAGCCAAAATTAGAACCTAAACCTATGCCCCCATGATCAAGCCGGGAAAACGTTCGCTCTCAACCGATGAAAGCGGACTTTACCGGTAAGACCAAAATCGACGTAGTCGAAAAATATTTTCGACTTACATCTGTTTTTAATGGTTTAAAAACTTCTCTAAAATTATGCTCAAGCTCTTGCATGGCTCTGAAAAATATTTTAAAATTCGAATTAGAGGAGTGCTTAACCTTAAACACACCTAAATGGAGGCAATCAAGTTTGAATTAATCATGCATGCACCATTGGATTCCCTTTTATCAACTTTCACCAATTCCACATGCAAAGGACAAGCATGGTGGGCAGCAAGCATCAACTTTGCAGGATTTCAATGGTGGCATGTGAAGCAAGTGGAGCTAGGGAGCATGGACATGACCCAAAGCATGGAGCATCAAGTGGGAGGACCAATAATTCAAGAAAAGGAATGGACGAGAGCGTTTGGGCGGTGCAACTCGTGGAGCACGCGGGCGGGGAAAGTTGCGAGAGGCGAAATGATCGTGCCGGGAGAAAGACGCGCCGAGGAGGAGCCGGAGCACCCCTGGGCCGGCCGGCCTAGGCCGGCCGGCCTCGCCCTATAAATGGCGTCCCCCGGCGCCCGTCTTCTGCAGCAAGCTTCCCTCTCCTTCCCTTGTTTGTGTGTTCAAGTTTGTGTGCTCGAACCTCCGTAGACTTAGCCAACCACCCAAGCTTGAGAGCTCAAGAAAAAAATCCACCTCCCTAATCCACTCAAAGTCCACATCCGAAGCAAAGAGTTTAAGTGCCTAGTTTACCGGTTGCAACCCGGATTTTTAGTTGAAGAGAGAGTGCAGCAAGCATGTGGAAGAAGACCACAAGTCTCTTCTCTAAGAAGAAGAGTTCGTCGTCGTCCAAGCCGTCATCAACCACGTCTTCGAGGAGGCACTCGGTTTCCGAGTCTCCCCGGAGCATGGAGACGGACACGGCACCACCGAGGAGGAACGACGCTCTCCTCCTTGGTGGGATGAGGGCTGCGAGAAGCACTTCCATGAGGTTCACCGAACCTCGTGGGCACACGGAGGAGCAACCCGCGCCACCACGACGATCGACTCGCTCAACCGCACCACCTCCTTACACCCCGACACAATCTTCGTACGGCTTCATCATCATGTCGGCGGAGGAGGAGGATAGGCTCGTCAATCTTGAGAAGAGGCTTGTGCCAAACGTCGAGATCGACGACCAAGCACTCCACACCTTGGGTTTTCGCACCGACATAAACTACATGTTGGGGCACCTCGGGTGGATTCAGTTCTCCAACGGAATCTCGGTGGACACCCACTTGGGTTACACCTTGGAAATTTTATTGACTATGGCACCCATCGTTGATGATGATGGGGTGCAATGCTTGTCATTCCGTTTGGAGGGAATCCAACAAGTGGTTCCCTACGAGCACGTAAGGGAGCTGCTTGGATTCCACAAGGGCGCTCCGAGAAAGTCGACGTGCCTCCCGCATGTTGGCGGAATTTTGGGGCATGATCTCCGGAGATGCCCATCAACAACGCAAAAGCATCCGCAACCCCATTATCCGGATATTTCACTCTTGGATGTGCAAGAGGGTATTGGGGAGGATGAGGGAAACAAAGGTGACCGACACGGAGTTAAATTGGCTATACTCGGCTTTGATTGCCGGCAGCCAATTGACCCCTCTTACCTCATGATCAACCGTTGGTGTTGTGAAGCAACATCGGGGGCTAGTGATATTGGTTCGGGGTGTTACCTCTCCATGTTGGCCTTTTCCTTGCGACCGGGGATCGCAAGAAACCCCGCTCACCTTTTGCGCGGTACCTCTCTCGGTTTTGAGTACTTGCGGCAAGGCAAGTACATTAGTGGAGATGAGAGAAGAGGTTACCGATTGGCCATTGTGAACCTCCCTCTTCCGGATGAGAGGCTTAGGCTTTTCACCGAAGGAAGGGAAGATTGGTTGGAAGAGGGAATACTTGTCCCCGCAAGGAAGAACAAAAGAGGAAGGATCGTAGAAGAGGGAACATCCTCCGCACAAGAGGGTGGAGCACAACCCAATGTGCAACCATCCGGCGGGGTTCCTCCTCCGCCAAGTTATTACGGAGGGTCTCAACAACAAGCATGGGGGGGTGGTGCACCGGTACCCCCACAAAATTATGTTGTGCCCAACACTAACTTCGCGGAGTCCTACGCTCATCATCCCCAACCACAACAAAGCATGGCTATTATTGGAGGATATGCTGCAAGAAATGCTCAAAATATAGCAGCCATCCAATCCAACGCAGCTCAACTCGGTGAAGGCAACGCAAATATTGCCTTTGAACTTGGACGCCTTCACCTTGTGGAGCCAAATCAATTCGACGGAGGAAGCGTTCATGCATATTATGAGCAAGGGTATTACTATCAAGACTATCAACATCAACCACCGGCGGAGGACTAGAAGATTTGGGAACTTTAGTTTTCTTTTCTTTTCTATTTCTCTGTAATTTTCAGCTTTTGCTTATGTGTGTTTGCGTAGTATTTTTCTGTTTTTATTTAATTTTCAGCAAGCATGTATGTTTATTTTCAGTGTGTATTTCAACTTGATGTCACCATTAATAAAGTCACCACCTTGATTATATCATTGGAAAAGTTACAAAATTCGTGCCATGTTGATATATGATTAAAATTGCAGCTTTGTTCATCTTTGTAGTTGATTTATGCATGTTTAAGCTAGTGCTCTCTTAAAAATACAGATCTGAATTTATTTAAATGCTAGCTTAATTTTCAGCGGAGGTTATGATTAAAATAAAGACCCATAGTGTTTTATGTGTTCTCAAGTTATGAATGGATTGAAGATGTCTTTTATGCTCAAAAATATTGCTAACCTTGTCACAAATATCACTTGTGTGTTGCTCAACCTATCCAAAGCCTTATATATATTTGAGTGCATAAACCTTAGTGTACAAGATTTATTTTTGAGTGAGTTATTGCAGGCCATGATTTCTCTGGCCCGAGACTAAGAAGCTGGTCATTCCGTTTTTGCGTATCTATCTTTTTGCTAGCCTTTTATCCGTGCATTGTGTATCCCCGCATCGGTGATCTCACAAACTTCGCCGGATATCCACCCTTAAACCAAATATCATCTTTTTTGTGACTACCTCCTTGACCACAACCTATCATTGAGGATGGATCATCAATTCAAGGAAGATCGCAAGACGGTGCCAACGTTGAAGATTTCAAGTATCTCTCCAAGGAAAAATATCCGTACCTACCTTATTTTTCGCCTCTTTGCTCGAGGACGAGCAACGTCTAAGCATGGGGGAGGAGGTAGGTACGATGCAGTTTTAGAGTTCAAAAGGGAGTATTTAAAAAAAATATATATATATAATGATGAAAGAAAAAAAAATCCGGTTGATATGCATGACTTTCAAGGTATCAAAAAATCAAAACTTCATTGTGAAAGTCATGGACTGAATATATGACGAGGCAAGAAAAAATGAATGAATGAAAGAAAGAAAAGAATGAGAAAGAAAAAAAAATATATATTTGTGCGTAAAGTGAACTCCCGGTTCTCTAAGAGTGCATTCAAGGCTTCAAGATAAAAAGATCCATTCTCAATTTTCCAACCATGTGCAATCCGATAACGAGGACTTTCTTTGTGCCTCGGGATCACTCTTTGCCATTTGCACATGTCCACTCATCTAAAGTGTGTGTATTTTTCTCTTTCCCCTCCTTGATTTAACATTATTTTCCAATGACCTTTTTGACGAGTCTCGGTAAGACCATGAGAAGCTTGTCTTGTTTTGACAACACCTCATTTATAAATTCTTGTTAGGACTGAACTTTCCCAAAGCTCCATATAAAGCCTACCACATATATATGAGAGGGAAAGGAGTAGAATATATAGGCTTGAGAGACAAGTGAGATGAGAGTTTATGAGCAATACACGAGATGATTTAAATTTGTGAATTTGGTTTAGCTTTTCTTTATCTCGTTCTTCATTTCAAAAAAAAATTCTGAGATCTATTTAAAACTTTGTGAGCATGTTAATACTTGTGGGATAAGCTTAATAAGAATCTACCCTCCGTAGAGATGAAGGCTAGTACATTATGGTACTTTAATGAATTAAATTTTGAGAGCATTATGTTTACTCATGTGTAATCAAGTGCAAAGTTTAAACATTGTTTAGCAATAATGATATTCATCGAAGGCTTACTCGAGGACGAGCAAGGTTTAAGCATGGGGGAGATGTTGACGGTGAAAATCCGTCAACCTAGCCATGAGTTTACCTTCGGTGTTGGCATGAGTTTTATACTTTATCCATTGGTACTAACCCCCGTGGTATAACAAGTTCACGTGTGCATGTCGTTTTTGGAGTTTAATGTTTATGCAGGGATTTAGTGTTGAATGCAAGACTTTCGGGGTAAGTTCATCAAGCACCTCATGACAAGACTTTGAAGCCCTGAACAAGTCATGCAATGAAGTAAAATTAACTCCAAGAAGCCGGGGACTTGATCCGAGAAGACGACATACTCCGGGGACCCGACCGTAAAAGTGCTCGAATCTTCCAAGACAAGGAGTTGAGTCCAATTCGGAGAGAAACCGACGACATGGACCCGTATGCGAAGGGGGAAGCATCCGAGAAGCAAGGGAACCGACCTCGGGCAAAGGAGCCCACGGGGGCCGGGCCTAAATGGGCCCGGCCGCCGGCCCGGTCCGGTCGGCCCTGTGCCCATTTAGGGCCCAAATGCGTCGTCCTTTGCCCTAGCCGCTAATCGGGCTATTTATAGTCCCCCGACCGAGAGCCACGCGGAGAAGATTTCGTCTTCGGCCGCCGAGAAGCAAGAGAAGAGAGGGACACCATCTAGGAGAGGAGAGGGTCGAGCTAGTTGACTAGGGTTTCCCTAGCCGACGTGGGAACCTTGCAAGGAAGACCACGTCGGAGTTCCCGGAGCTAGAAGCAAGATCAAGGAAGGATCCGGTGGTGATCTTGTGTATGTATCATTGTTATAGTTGAATTATCAAGTTGAATCTTTTCTCGCCGATCAAGTGTTTCCTCGAAGATTTCGTTTTTCGATCGGATTTGCTTATTCCAATTCTATTCTCGAGATAGATTACATAGGGTGTTCTTGTAGCCGCGGTGGCTAGAGGTACACGCGGATCCTCCGAAAGAATCTCGACTTGTCTTTTGACTCGCCCTAAGCTCCCCGCATGAATAGGGATACGTTGTGACAGAACGGGGGTCTCGAAAGGCGGATGTTTTCGGATTTGGACGGGAAACCACGATTTAAAGAGGCTTTTATTAAGATTCGATTTGCTACTTCTTCTCTTGCTTGGAACTTCAACGAAAGGCTTACCCCGATCCCTCTAGATCGGTTTATCTACCTAATCTTACTTTGTTTTCTCTGGTTTTTAGTAGATTAGATTCGTTTTGTGTCTTTTACTTAGATGCATTAGATCTTTTATCGATTATTGAAGATTACTTGGCTTTAATAGATTAATTCTTGCGTCACACATTTGTTCCACGGATTCGATACCTTGGGTTCACCACTCGAGGGAAGAAGGGTCCCTTGACTACGACGGGAGACTTGTACGCTTGCGAGTCACGAACGAACTTTGATACAATTATTAACCGTCAACAGTTTTGGAGGCCAAACGACATCGTGACGTAACAGAACATCCCGAATGGCGTGATGAACGAAGTTGCGAGATGGTCGGACTCCTTCATCTTTATTTGATGATATCCGGAGTAGGCATCAAGGAAGCAGAGCATTTCACACCCAGCCGCTGAGTCAACGATGTGATCGATTCGTGGCAAAGGAAAAGGAACTTTAGGACATGCTTTATTAAGACTAGTGTAGTCAATACACATCCACCACTTCCCGTTCTTTTTCTTTACAAGCACAGGGTTGGCTAGCCACGTTGGGTGGAACACCTCCTTGATGAATCCGGCCTCGAGAAGCTTCCGCAGCTCCGCTCCGATTGCCCGTCGCCGCTCCTCGTCGAAGCGGCGGAGCCGTTGCTGCACGGCGCGGGCGTGAGGCAGGATGTCAAGGGAGTGCTCGGCGACTTCCCTCGGTATGCCTGGCACATCCGAGGGGCTCCACGCGAAGATGTCGGCGTTGGCGCGGAGGAAGTCGACGAGCACCACTTCCTATTTGGGGTCGAGGGTGGAGCTGACCCTCAACGCCTTGCCCTCGGGGGCAGAAGGATCGAGGGGGACCTCCTTGGTCTGCTCCGCGGCCTCGAACGCGCCGGTGTGCTTGGTGCAGTCGAGGTCGTCATTGACCATCTTCTCCAAAGTGGTCACCAGCGCTTCATCCAGCGCCAGTGCTTCTGCGTGCTCCACGCACTCGACGTCGCAGTCGAATGCGTGCTCGATGGACGAGCCGACGGTGATGACGCCGTTTGGTCCTGGCATCTTCATCTTCAAGTAGGTATAATTGGGGACCGCCATGAATTTGGCGTAACAGGGTCGCCCAAGTATAGCGTGGTGGGCTCCCTTGAACCCCACCACCTCGAAGGTGAGGATCTCCTTGCGGAAATTCTTTGCGGTGCCAAACCAAACTGGCAGGTCGATCTGCCCGAGGGGCTGGACCTGCTTGCCCGGCGCAATGCCATGGAATGGCTTCGTGCCGGGCCGCACTCGGTCCAGCCCCGATCCCCATCAAGCGCAGCGTATGCGCGTAGAGGATGTTGAGGCCGCCGCCTCCGTCCATCAAGACTTTCGAGAACCGCGCGTTCCCGATGATGGGGTCGACCACCGGCGGACATCGGCTCCGGTTGGGGACGCGGTTCGGATGGTCCTCCCGCCGAAGGTGATGGCGTCCTCTGACCAATTGAGGAAGGAGGGAGGCGCCTTCTCCGCGGCGAGGACCTCGTGCCGCTCCCGCTTGCGCTGGCGGGTCGACATGTCAAAGGTGGGTCCCCCGAAGATGAGGAACACGTTCTCCACGGCGTGGAAGCCGCCGGCGTCGCCATCTCCTCCGTCTTTCTTGGCCTCTGTCTCCTTCGCGGCGGCGCGGCCATAGAACTTCTTGAGCATGTCGCACTGCTCAAGGGTGTGGTTCACTGGGGTCTTATGGTAAGGACATGGCTTCTTCAGCATGTCATCAAACACCCCCGGGCCTCGAGGGGCCGGTCGAGGGCCCCGTCGAGCCGGTCGACGAGCAAGGGCCTCGGCCTCACCGCCGTCGCGCCGCCGCGCGCGCGGCGCGGCTTCTTTCCCTTCTTGCCCCGCTTGTCCTTCGGTGGGGCTCCCCGGACTTGCCGACCCTCCGCGGGCGCATCGTCCGAGCGCCCGCCCTTCTTGCCGTCAAAGATCGCCCCCACGGCCTCTTCTCCGGAGGCGAAGCCGGTGGCGATGTCGAACAGCTCGTTGGAGTCCGCGGGCGGGCTGCGTCCCAGCTCTCGCACGAGGTCCCGGCACGTGGTGCCCTCGAGGAAGGCGTGCACAATTTCGAATTGCGCCACACTCGGGAGCTCCGTGCAGCACTTGGAGAAGCGCCGTATGAAGTTCCGCAGCGACTCGCCGGGCTTCTGTGTGCAGGAGCGCAGGTCCCAGGAATTTCCGGGGCACACGTATGTGCCCTGGAAGTTGCCCACGAACGTGCGGACCAGATCATCCCAATTGTGGATTTGGCTGGCGGGCAGGTGCTCGAGCCATGTCCGGGCCGCATCGCCGAGGTGCAGGGGCAAGTTGCGGATGATGACCTCGTCGCTGGTGGCCCCGCCCAGCTGGCAAGCCAAGCGGTAGTCGTTGAGCCACACGCGGGGATCCGTCTCCCTGTTGTACTTGACGATGGTCGAGGCTTGGCGGAAGCGTTGGGGGAACGCCGCCGCGCGGATCTCCCGGCTGAACACACGGGTCCCCGGGGGCTCCGGCGTCGGGGAGCGGTCCTCACCGCTGTCGTAGCGTCCGCCCCGTCGAGGGTGGTAGCGCACCGCCGCTCGCGCGTCCGCCTTGCTCGTGCGGCGGGCGTTGATGACGTTGCGGGCGTCACCGTCCAGCGCCTTGCGCGTGTCAAGGAGCCGCTCCTTGGCCGTCGCGTGCCCTGAGTTGACGGGACGCTCCGCGGCTTCTCCTGCGTGGACCGAGGGTTCGCCCCCTTGTGCGGCCCCGTCACCTCGCTCATCCCCTTGCTGGCGGATACGTGAGGCCGAGCTTTCGGCCTGCTGAACGGCCGCCTGCTCGATGAGGGCTTGCACCTCGCGCTGCAGGTTCCGCGCCTCAGGGGTCGAGGGCGCTGGCATTGCCCGCAGCAGCGTTGCGGCGGCGACGAGCTTCTGACTTGCCCGCGGAGGCATGTCAGGGTTGTCGGCGTTGATGCGGTCGCGTGCCTGCCGCCGGCTCCCCGCACGCGTTCGCCGCGAGCGGAGGCTTCTCCCCGCCATCGAGGCGCGGAGCGGCCCGCACCGTGCGGTACTCCTCCGCCGCCTTAGCCCTCGAGCTTGCGGGCTTGGGCCACCGCGCGTCGGCGTCGGCTCCGGCAGGGGTGCTTGGTCCCGCGGCTTGGCGTGGAGCGATCCCCGGGGGCAGCGTGATCTCCCCGTCGCCGGCGCCCACCGCTCCGCGGGCGTTTGCCGGGTCGTTGGCGACGACGACGCAAAGCACTCCCGTGCGGGATCGTAACTCCCGTGCCGGAGTCATCGGAGCAGCCGAACCGCAGTCCGTAGCGTCAAGGAAACGCCCGAACATGACCGGGTCCCGCACGCCGAGAAGTCCCATTCCGCGTACCCGTGGCGGTTGGCGGGCGGCAACGCGTCGAGGGAACCCAGGGATGACTCGTCACCCGCTGAGGCGCCGGGATCCCTGGCGACGAAGATGTGACGGCCAGGCGGAACCCTGCGCATCGTGGTGTTGACGTTTGCGTTGTAGGCCGACGTGGCACCACGCAGCCCAATGGGGATGCGCGGTCCGGAGACCGTGCGCTGTCCCGCTGGGATGGTGGTGATCGTGGCGGCGGGCGCGCCGTGCCGAAAGGCGGCGCGCGCGGCCCGCCGTCGCTCGGACCGCGCCCGGCGCGAACGCAGCCCGCAGCGGCGGCGACGTCGTGGCGTCGACGGCCCGCGACATTCGTGCCCGCGGGCGGCGCGCGCCGTGGTGGCGCGTGCGGCGGGGACCGGGGCGGACCCGGCATGGCGCCACGCGCGGAGCTCCTCACGGTTGGTGAGGCGCATGAGATAGCCGTTCCCCGTGGCCCGAAAGTTCGGTGCCCCCGAACCGGATTTCGAACCCGGCGGGGGAGGGGGGTCCGAGCTGCCCATGCAGTAGCGTGTACCACGGTACTCAGTGCGGATCACCATGGAGGGAGTTGGTGGAATGACCTTAGGCGCTCAGATAGCCCCACGGTGGGCGCCAACTGTCGGTGCGGAATGTGGTCCCGACACTAACCAGTAATAAGCGCCGTGGTCTATCCCTCAATGGTCGATGCTAAGCAACAAGAGACACAGAGTTTTATCCTGGTTCCGGCTGGTGGGCCGTACGTCCAGCAGTGGCGTGCTCAAGGCACTATATTACTTAGCACCGGGGGTGCTTGTAGTGGGGCTGCTACAAGCAAGGCGGGAGAGGAAGCCTGGCTTCCAAGTCCCTGGTGTGGTGGCTGAAGGTGTTGTGGGAGAATTGGAGAGCAAGTGCGTGGCGCAGCCCGTCTCTTGCTGTGTTGTCTCTGTGTTCCCCCTGCGGCAGGGAGGGTTCGTCCCCCTTTTATAGATCAAGGACGAAGCGAATCACATGCGCGCCGGGCTATTTAGCTACGTGAAGGGGCGTGGCGTGCTATGCTGTAGAGTGGGCGGCCGTCCGGACGATCCTTGCAGCCGATCCGGCCATCATGGCCTATCTTGTACCCAAACAAGTGGCGGTTCGAGGGTAGAAGGGCGGCGGATGGTGGTGATGTCTTCTGATAGGCTCGAGGGAGCCGGCCGACGTTGGCCCGTACGGAGTACGAGAGTAGGTAAAACGGCGTCCCGTTCCAATACGTTCCACGCCGCCGGAGTCGTTGCTACGGCGCCGGCGTGCGCCTGCACGCGCGGGGACGACGGTCATACCGTAACAGTGGCGGGGATGGCGTCCCACCGGCCTAGCGCCTCCACCTAACCCCCGTAAGGTCACAAGAAAGCAAATCGAGGGTGCGGCCCGGCCCCCCTTCGAGGGCTCGGCGCGTTAGCCATACCGGGAGCGAGGTGCACGGCGTCACGGGACCGGCACCGGCCCCGCCGCACGCTCCCTCCCCACGGTGATGGGGATGGGCTCCCTCTCGGGGAGTTGGTGCGGCGGACCGGGCGCGAGCCCCGGCGCATGATGGCGCCGTCCCGCCGGTGTCGGGCGTTAAATGCCCGCGTACGGGGGCAGCGCACGCGTGCGGGCGCCCTCGAGCGAGGCGGACCCCGGTCGAGGGCGGGCGGACCCTCGAGCGAGGCGGAACCCGCTCGAGGGGGAGCGGGCCCTCGAGCGAGGCGGAGCCCGCTCGAGGGAAGCGTACCCCCTCGAACGGGACGGAGCCCTCGCTCGAGGGAGGCGCACATCCTCGAGCGAGGCGAAGCCTGCCCCGAGGGAATCTCCAGAAGGCCCCCTTGGTGGGGCCGTTGAGGTCCCTGCGGCCTGGGCCGTATCCTGCATGGTTAGGCAAAGTGTGTTTGGCTTTGTTGCGGGTTTTAAGTGGGGATTTCCCGGTTGTTAAAGGGGACCCCTAGGGCTGTCCCCGACAAGGGGGACCTGGTCCTGAGGCTGCGCCAGGACAATCGAGGCCACCACAAGTTGTCGCCCCCGTCGGAGGGACCCTACATCGTGGTGAAGGTGCTCAAGCCCGGCACGTACAAGTTAGCCAACGAAGATGGAGAAGAACTCACCAACACTTGGAACATCCAGCAGCTACGTCACTTCTACCCTTAGCGAGGATTTCCAAGTTTTTTGTTGTAAATTACATGCCCAACACCCCAGTTGGCAGCTTGGATATAAATATCAGTGAGTTAATAAAGTTAAAGGGCAACTTGGCTTTCCCTAGAAAACCAAGCCGCCCTCGGGGGCTACTACGGGGGGCATCCCCCCCCCCCCCCCCGAAATGGTCCCATTTTTCGCAAAAAAATTGCAAGTTCGCCAACTGCGTCTCAACCTAAACCTCGGGCAAGTTTAGATAGAGCGCGAGTAGCCAAGCGGGAAAGACACGTGAGTCGGAGATAGCCTATGCCTCCAGCAGGATATGGCCCTTCTCCCTCACCTTTGGAGCAGCAGGCCACTCGTGAAATCGGAATTCTCTACCTCAGATTCACCTAAGTCAAGGAAAGAGTAGCGTAATGGCGTGACAAGCAAAACAAGCAACTTTACTTATATTTACAGAAATGTCTCAGTTAAGTAATTGTACATTACACGGCCACGAGGCCCAAACACTAACACTTAAACAAAAGGGCTCGACGCCCGCTGGTCTTCAGGCTTGAGGATCGTTGGCGCCGGGGGCATCTGGGAACAAGAACTCCATGAAGTCCTCGGCAAGCGCGTCAGTAGCAGGGGCGGCGAGCAAGTCTGCGCGGTTCATTGCCTCCTCGTCCTCGACGCCGACCGGGACAACTTAGCCGGAAGACACGGCTTCGAAATCCACCTGGTAATGCGACCCCACCATGTCGAGGGCCTTCCTGACGCCAAGGTGAAGGGCACGGCGCATCCACTGGGAGATGTGTCCCCCGAGGGCACGCAGGCGGCTCGCCAGCGAGCTCTCGGCCTGCGCCTCGTCCTCCTCGATCCCTTGGCAGGTCTCGAGGGCGGCGGCCAGCAGCGCCTCCAACTCCTGTTGAGAGGAGTTGTAGGCCGTCTGCACCACCTCGGCCTGGGTAGTCATGTTCCCCAGGGCGGTCCGCAGGCCTGAAAGCCGCAAACAAAGAGAAACAAAGTTGGGAGCGAATCCCAAAAAGAACAAATTGACATGCGAAAAGTGGGCGAAAGCGAACTCACCTTCGACCTGCTTCTTCTCCCCCTCGAGGGACTGGCATGCCTCCTCGGCCTGGCACTGTAGGTTGAGGACCGTGGCCTCCTGCTCCTCGAGGGACTAGCGCAGATCTTCGTGCGAAATGCTGATCTGCACCAGCTCCCCGTTGAGCCTTGACACCTCGTCCTCCCGCTGCTTGAGCGTGGCCCGCGCCCCCTCGAGCGCGGCGCGCTCCTACTGGAGTTGGCCCAGCGCATCCTCCCGCGCCATGCGCTCCCGCTCGAGCGCGGCCCTGGCCTCGACGAGAGCGGCCTGCTCCTGCTGAAGCTGGACTTCCGCCTCTTGGCGTGCAGCTCGCTCCTGCTGGAGTTGCACCTCTGCTGCGGTGAGTGCGGCAGCTTTGTCCGCCAGGGCCGTCTTCAGCCCCTCGGTCTCCTCGAGGGCCGCGCGGCCCCTTTTGAGCTGGGCGCGGGCGGTGACGACATCGGCCTCTGTTGATGGTTATAGTTGTATCGAATTTCGTTTAGACTTGCAAGTGAACAAGTCTCCCGCCGTAGTCAAGGGACCCTTCTTCCCTCGAGTGGTGAACCCAAGGTATCGAATCCGTGGAACAAATGTGTGACGCAAAAGTTGATCTAGTAAAGCCAAATAACTTCAATCTTCGGTAAAAGAGAAACCCTAATGCATCTAGGTAAAAGACATGAAACTAATCTAATCTACTAAAGACCGGAGATAACAAAGTAAGATTGGGTAGATAAACCGATCTAGAGAGATCGGGTTAAGCCTTTTGTTGAAGTTCCAAGCAAGAGAAGAAGTAGCAAATCGAATCTTATAAGAAGCCTCTTTAAATCGTGGTTTCCCGTCCAAATCCGAAAACATCCGCCTTTCGGAACCCCTGTTCTGTCACAACGTATCCCTACTCATGCGGGGAGTCTAGGGCGAGTCAAAAGACAAGTCGAGATTCTTTCAGAAGATCCGGCGTGTACCTCTAGCCACCGCGGCTACAAAACACCCTATGTAATCTATCTCGAGAATAGATTTAGAATAAGCAAAGCCGATCGAAAAACGAAATCTTCGAAGAAACACTTGATCGCTAGGAATAGATTCAACTTGATAATTCAACTATGACAATGATACATACACAAGATCACCACCGGGATCCTTCCTTGATCTTGCTTCTAGCTCCGGGAACTCCGACGTGGTCTTCTGTGCAAGGTTCCCACGTCGGCTAGGGAAACCCTAGTCAACTAGCTCGACCCTCTCCTCTCTGGGATGGTGTCCCTCTCTTCTCTGCTCCTCGGCGGCCGATGACGAATTGTATCCTCCGTGGCTCTCGACCCCGGGGCTATAAATAGCCCGAATGGCGGCTAGGGCAAAGGAGGGGGCGAACAGGCACTGGACAGGGCTGGGTCGGCCGGCCTGGGCCGGCCGGCCTGGGCCCATCCAGGCCCATCCACGACCTTCTTTGCTCGATGTCAGTTCCCGTGTCTTCTAGATGTTTCCCCCTTCTGCATGTAGGTCCATATCGTCAGTTTCTCTCCGAATTGGACATAACTCCTTGTCTTGCAAGATTCGGCACTTTTCTGGTTAGGTCCTCGGAGTTTGTCATCTTCTCGGATCAAGTCCCTGACTTGTTGGAGTCAAGTTTGCTTCATTGCATGACTCGTACGGGGCTTCAAGGTCTTGTCACAAGGTGCTTGATGAACTTATCCCGAAAGTCTTGCTTTCAACGCTAAAACCCTGCATAAACACTAAACTCCAAAACCGACATGCACACGTGAACTTGTTATACCACGGGGGTTAGTACCAATGGATAAGGTATAAAACTTATGCCAACACCAAAGGTAAACTCATGGCTAGGTTGACGAATTTTCACCGTCAACAGCCTCCCACGCCGCCGCGACAGAGCGCGCCCCCTTCAGGTCCTCACGAGCCCGGTGCAACGCGTCGTCCCGCTCCACCAACGCCGTCCTTACCCTCTAGACCGCGGAGGCGCCTCCCGCGGCCTGGGTGCCCTGCTCCGGAGGCAGGTCCAGTAGGGCCTCAGCCCTGTACGCCAGCCACCGGTCTAGCGACCTTAGGGCCTCGGCGAGGGCGTCCAGGGCCTCGTACTGCCCCCGATACCAGTGAAGGTCGTCGTCGAGGCGGTCGAGGGTGTTGTACCTCTCCTGGGCCCGGCGCTCCAGCTCCTGCCGCCAACAAGCAAGGCGAGAAAAGCGGGCGTCAGGAAAAGCACGAACGCAAGAAAGAGCGGGAGGGGGAACTGCGAAACTTGACGAAACCCAACTTACCTGGAAGACGCGCCACGCGGGACCACTGTGGATCCGCAGCTCCTCGTTCAGCGCCCGGTTGAGCGAGGCGCCATGATCACGGAGCTCCTGCCAGAGCCCCTGCTCCGCCTGGGCGTCGACAAAGTCAGCCGGTGGCGCGCCGACGTTCTCCCGCTCCTGACACTCCGCAGGTTCAGTGCGCGACGACGAGGCCCCGGCACCATCCGTTGTGTGCCCCAGCGCCGCGCCAACGTCGCCCGTGGCCACGAGCACCCCCACCGAGGCCTCAGGGGCTGATGCAAGCGTGCTTGCCTACTGATCCTAGCCCGGCGGCGGGACGTCATCATCGGGGATCTCCACCACCACCGCCCTCGGGCCGCCGACCGCGGCGGGCGCCGGCGAAGTCGGCCGGCGCGGTGACCGCCACGCCCGCGGTTGCCACCGTGCCGACGCCGCCTCGCCGCAGCTCCACGGCGGTTGCGCCGGTTGCCGCGACCCGCAACCGGCGCCACTTGTTGCGCCTCCGCGCCCACTCGCGGCGGCTCCGCGGTCGTCGCCGCCGCCGGCCGCGGCTCCGTGACTTCGGCCGCACCACGCGAGTCCCCGCTCGCTGTTGTCACCATGCTCGCGGCCGCCCGCGACGCCCTCGACGAGCGCCGCCTGGTAGGGACGACCGCGTCCGACCTCAGCACCTTGGCAGGTGCGAGAGGGGACACGGTGGGCGCCACCCTGCAAACACGAAGGTGAGAAAGTTAGGCCCTAACCGATCTAAAAGACGCGACTATGGGGGAGCAATCGCCTACCTCAGCATGGAGAACCCTCGTTTCCTCTTCCTCGGGGGCTCGGCGGACGTTGTTGTCGCCGCCGGCGTGGCGGTCTCCGCACCCCCAGCCATCTCCGCGGCGGCCGCCCGCGCCTCCGCGGCGCGTGTCACCTCTCTCGTAGGCTGCCCGGCGGCGGGCGCTCCCGCGCCCACCCCAGGCGCTGTCTCTTTCACCGCCTCCGCGGCTCTGGGTGAGAGAGGCGAAGGCTCCCACCTCTCGGGGGGAGCCCGACCCCATCGCTTTCCTCCTTCTCCTCGCTCGACGACGAGTACTATGAAGTCCCGGGGGAGGAGAGCCCCTGCTGCTCGCGCAACCGGAACTCCTCGCTCCTCTGTTCCCGGTGCTCCTGTCGCCGGATCGTCCTCTCCTTCTTGCGCGCTGCCCGCTCTTGCTCTCGCTGCTGCGCCCCCAGCGCGCGCTCGGGCTCAGGGCGTAGGCGGGTCGGACCACGCGGCGTTCACGGCCATCACCTGCAGGGGGCGAGCGAAACCCCAGATCACGACGATGCTCCACGAACCGAAAGACCGAAGGGGGGTGGGAACCCTACTCACCAGCAGGCCCTCGGGGAGCATGGTGAACACCCAAAGCGCGGTGTCGTCGACCCTCATGGCCCTGAGGTTGACGGAGCGCCTCGCCCTCGTGACGGCATACTCCTGCAGGAGGAGATCGGGCAGCAGCCGTGACTGCGCCAGTGCCACAGGGTCGGCCTCTTCATGCATTTCGAAGATGCGGAGCTGCCTCTCCATGGGGGGGGGGGGGGGGGGGGGGGCGATCCGCCGGTGGTGGAGGTTGGCAAGAACCGAGGCCGCGGTCAGCCCGGCGTCCGCCAGAGCCTTCAGCACTGTCAAGGCTGAGTCTAGCTGGTCTTGACGCGAGGAAGGCGACAGGCCGTGCCACCAGGAGTCGGCCTTCTCCTTCACAACCTTGCCGGTCCAGGGCGGCAGGCCAGGCTCGTCGTTGTGGAGGTAGAACCACCCCCACTCCCACTCGCGCGTTGTTGGAGGTCATCGTGCAGGGGATGTAGAGCTCCCTGCGCGTCTCCTGCACCGCGATCATCACACCGCCAGCGCGCACCGTGCGGCGGGTCTTCGGCTCCGGCGTGGTGGCGGTGTGCAGCTCTGCGCGGAAGAGGTTGAGGACCATGTGTGGTTCGAGGACCGGTGGATGGTCGCTTCCTTGTGTGATGAGTGATTGACAACATTGTGTGAACTGATTCTTGGCTAAGTATTGCAGGTGCAGGTTGCGGCTTGACTGGTGTTGGTGCAGGTGAAGAGCAAGCGCGAAAGGTCGTCGCCGGTGAGGCCTCCAGGTGTGGAGAAGACAAGTAGGCTTCGTTCGAGGGACCCGGTGGCCAGCGGGGTCAAGTGCGGGCCGCATGGTGGCATGAACAGCAAGAAGAAGTTGTGGACGGTTTCTTGGTTGAGCCTCAAAACCAAGGTCGAGCTGGGACTACGTGGGAGCCAAGTCATGCGTGGAGATTGGCGGAGGCTACACCTAGTTCGCGGGGTTTCTGGTGGTTCACCAGAAAACCACTGGGTTCCTTGGTTGATCCACAAAGCCAAGACCGAAGAACCGAAGACGGTGCTGCAGCAGCGCCAGTCTGACCGGTGAGGAGCACCGGTCTGACCGGTGTGCGACGACACAGTCCGGAGACTTCGAAGCGGAGGACACGCGTCGAGATCACATGGCTTGTGTCGAGGCTACGCAGGGTGCGGTCGCCGGGCATCCGTCCGATGGTGAAGACATGAAGACTTCCAAATCTGCCCTTGAGGGGCTTGTATCCCTAGTTATTAGGAAAGGGCATTTTAGACATTCGGTTGCTTCCATATAACCCAAGAGGTGAGAGGATGGCAGCCAACTCTTGGAATCCTAGCTCATTTGTTTTCCCATTTTCCTTCCTATTTTCCTTAGGTTTTCCATAGGACTAGCAAGAGAGCTTCATGGAGAGATCTTGTTGAGAGGGATGGATGATCGGGCGGCTTGCTAGACCTTGTATGAACCTTTGTTTCATGTATAGATGTTTCGGCGTGGTTCCTCAAGGTTTGGATGTGTTTTTCCCGGTTGTTCTTGGTGGTGATTTTCGGAGCCCTCTCTTGGTGATTTCTTTGGCTTGTTTTCGGGACCTTTCTCTTGGGGATTTGATGGGGGAAATTTGTGGGAACCCTTCATGGTTCTTTGGGCTGTGATTCCCCTCCCAAATCCGTGAGTAAAGGTACTTGATTTTGGGGTTTCTTGAGTTCTCGGGTTGGAAGTGCTCTTGGCGGGATTTCTTTGATTCCTCCTTTTTGGACGAGTTTTGGTGGGATTAAACTTGGCTATGGACTCCTCATGAGGTGTTCCTAATATCCCCAAAGTCTTGTTCAAGTCCGTGGAGCGATTCGGGAGATCGAGGTTTGGATTTGGGGGAGTTGACCGCGGGGTCGTTCATCCCGAGCTGCCCAGGCTACACCGGTCTGACCGGTGCAACCCTCGGTGGGATTTTGCTCGGGTGAACGTCTGGGTGTGTTCGCTGCTGTCCCGTGTTGCTGTTGTTTCGAGTTTGGGTCAGTTTGGAGGTCGGTTGACCTGTTTGGTGCCTTGGGGGCTTTCAGGCTATGACCGGTCTAACCGATGTGTCTCACCGGTCTGACCGGTGTGGAGCCACTTAGTGAAAGTTGCCCAGTTTCACCAGTAGGGATCGGTCTGACCGGTGGTGCTCACCGGTCTGACTGGTGTTGGTCTGAAGACTCGAGGTTTGGTGTTCCGCTGCGTTCTCGGGTCGGCAGGGTGTGTGTGTTGGTTCCTAGGTCCAGTGGCACTCCAGTGGCTACGTGGGCTTGGCCAACTTGGGTAGTGAGTCGGAGATGTGTGTTGGAAGCCGTGTTCATCTTGTAGGAGTTTCCATCTCCTTCGAGACGAATTTTTATCGGCTCTGTCGGTGCGGAATGTGGTCCCGACACTAACCAGTAATAAGCGCCAAGGTCTATCCCTCAATGGTCGATGCTAAGCAATAAAAGACACAAAGTTTATCCGGTTCCCGCCGAGGGGGCCGTACGTCCAAAGCGTGGTGTGCTCGAGGCACCGTATTGCTCAAGACCGGGGGTGCTCGTAGTGGGGCGGCTACAAGCAAGGCGGGAGAGGAAGTGTGGCTTCCAAGTCCCTGGTGAAGTGGCTGAAGATGTTGTGGGAGAATTGGAGAACGAGTGTGTGGTGCGTCCTGTCTCGTGTTGTGTTGTGTCCTCTGTTGTCCCCTGCGGTAGGGGGGTTCGTCTTCCTTTTATAGGCCAAGGAGAGAGTGAATCACATGTATGCCGCGCTATTTAGCTACGTGGGGAAGCGTGGTGCGCTATGCTGTAGAGTAGGCGGACGCCCGGACGGTCCTTGCTGCGATCCGGCCATCATGGCGTATCTTGTACTCGAACAGTGGCGGCTTCGAGGGTAGAAGAGCAGCGGACGACCGTGATGTCTTCAGGCGGGCTCGAGGGAGTCGCTGACGTCGGTCCGTACAGGGTACAGTGGCAGGTAAGGCAGCATCCCGTTCCCGCGTGCTCCACAGCGTTGGAGCTGTTGCCACAGTGCCCGGCGTGGGTTTGTACTCGCGGGGGCGGCCACCGTGCCGTTACGCGGGGGCGGGGATGGCGCCCCGCCGGCCTAGCGCCTCCACCTAACCCTGCAAGGTCACAAGAAAGCAAATCGAGGGTGCGGACGGCCCCCGTTCGAGGGCTCGGCGCGCTAGCTGTACCGGAGTAGGCGGCGCAGCGTCACGGGACTGGCGCCGGCCACGTCGCACGGTCCCCCACGGCGGGCGGGGAGGGTTCCCTCTTGGGAAGTTGGTGCGACGCACGGGCGCGAGCCCCGGGCGCATGATGGCGCCGCCCCCGCCGTTGTCAGGGCATTAAATGCCCGCGTATGGGAGCAGGCGCGCGCGTGCGGAGCACCTTCGAGCGAGGCGGACCCCCGTTCGAGGGCGGAGCGGACCCTCGAGCGAGGCGGAGCCCGCTCGAGGTAAGCGCACCCGCTCGAACGGCGCAGCCCGCCCGAGGGAGGCGTGCACCCTCGAGCGAGGCGAAGCCTGCTCGAGGGGATCTTTGAGTGGGCCGCCTTGGTGGGCCGTTGGGGCCACCGCGGCGTGGGCCATGCCCTGCATGCTTAAGCGAGGCGTGTTTGGCTTTGGCTTGTTGCGGGTTTTAAGTGGGGATTTCCCAGTTGTTTAAGGGGACCCCTAGGGCTGTCCCCGACAGTAGCCCCCGAGCATCTGTGGGTTTGCCATTGAGGCTCCCGCAGATGCTGGAGCCTACCGATAGGACGTTCTTCCCTCCTGGTCTTGCGAACGCTTTCCGTGGGGCCGCGCCAGCGGACCCGCGGGTCTAGCCCCCGAAGCCCTGCAGAGCGTGGGTGCTCCTGTAGGGGTTGACCGCGAGACTTGGTCAGAGGGCGTGGTACATGTTTCAACCGGCGTCGGCAATGTCTCGGCCCGGCCGGGTGACGCACGCGCTGCTGGCACTATCCCCGGCGGGTGCAATCCAGGAGGTGTAGCCGTGCGTCAAGCCCCCGAGCCTAGGCCCGTTCAAGGCGATCGGGTAGAGCTTTACGACTTGTTTTTTAACGCGCCCTCGCCGTCCCTCCGCGGGACGGAGGGTGAGGTTTCCGCAACCCCCATCGGCCGGGTCGCGGATTGCGGATTCCTCGTTGAGCTGTTAGTGGGTGGTTCGAGTGGACGGCCATGCCCCGTTCGATAAGGGTAGGCTGCATGGTCCAGAGACACGTCCATTGAAGCGCTTGCGTGGGTTTGCTAGGTGGGGCTCGGTCCTGTTCGTTGGGGACCGAGGGCGCGGAAGCTCTCCCTCGGTGGGATCCCCCGGCTAGCTGCCCTCGCTGGCTCTCGAACACGACATGTGGGGCACCCTCGAGCCGGCGGGCTCAAGGAACGACTCGAATGCGCGTGCCCTCGTCGTCCCTGACTCTGGTGATCGTCGAGGGTCAGGCTTCGAACCCCTGATTAGTAGGGCCGTGCGGGGTGGCGCCTAGGCGGCCCCGTCTTTGCATCTGCGAACTTTCGAGGGGCCTGGGCGAGCCGGCCCTCGAGGCGCTGATCAGTAAAGTGGTGCGGGGTGGCGGCTAAGCGCTCCCGGCCTAGCATCTGCGAACCTTCGAGGGGCACCGGGGCGAGCCGCCCCGAGTCGCCGATCGGTAAAGTGGTGCGGGGTGGCGGCCAAGCGCTCCCGCCCGGCATCCGCGAATCCTTCGAGGGGCCTGGGCGAGCCAGCCCTCGAGGCGCTGATCAGTAAAGTGGTGCGGGGTGGTGGCTAAGCGCTCCCGGCCTGGCATCTGCGAACCTTCGAGGGGCCTGGGCGAGCCAGCCCTCGAGTCGCTGATCAGTAAAGTGGTGCGGGGTGGCGGCTAAGCGCTCCCGGCCTGGCATCTGCGAATCCTCGAGGGGCCTGGGCGAGCCAGCCCTCGAGACGCTGATCAGTAAAGCAGCGTGGCATTGGTGCCTGCGGTGCCCGTTTTATCTCAAACGGGCCCCGAGGCGACCATCTCACGCCTGCCCCCTTTCGAGGGTTGAATTTTCCCGAGCCAGGAGCCCGTGCCGCTCGAGGGTCCTCCTTGCTTGGTAAGGAGCTGGGCCATTTAATGCTCCACAGTCGAGGCTGTGATTTCGCGTTGCGGGCGCGCCTTTTTAGGCGCCGCGGGCGCGCGCGTAGTGGGTGGCGTGGGCAGGCGGACGTGACCGCCTGCCACGGCCTTCCCAATTCTTCGCCGTGATGATGGCCCGTTTGCGGTGGCGTGGCCGCGGCGGTCGTGGTGGGGCCCGCCCGTCAGCGAGAAAAAGATTCCCTGCAGTTAATGCGCGCGGGACGTGCGCCCCAGAGAGCACGCCCACGGCTTATAAATTTGAGGAGGGGGAAAACAGCGGCTTTTACCTTAGCGTTTCACCATTCTTGCCCCCCGCGCTCTCGCCTTTGTTTTGTTCTCGCCACCGCGCCCCCTTGCCGTTAGAGCTCTTCTTCTTCTTCTCGTCCTTTGCTCTCGGATCCTTTGCATTTCCTCATGGCGCCGCTCCCGCCCCTCACGATCCTCGACCTGTATGCGTGGGAGCGATCGTCGGTGAACCGGCTGGCCCTTCGCGACCTGGTCTCCGCCGGCCAGCTGGCGGTGAACGAGGAGGGCCGACCGGCTGAGTGGATCGTGCCACCGACGGGGGACCACGCGCCCAACCCGCCGGACGGCTACGTGGTGAGCTTCACCCGCTTCCACGAGCGCGGCTTCGCCGCGCCGGCGAGCCGCTTCATGCGGGCGCTCTGCCACCACTACGACGTGGAGTTGCACAACTTCGCGCCGAACGCGATTTCGCAGGCGGCCACGTTCGTGGGCGTCTGCGAGGGGTATCTAGGGATCCCAGTGAATTGGGAACTCTGGATACACCTCTTCCACGCGGAGCCGTTCACGCGGCCCGACGACGGAGCGAGAAGACCCGCCGCGCGGTGCGCGCCGGCGGCATGTCGCTCGCCCCCGCGACGCGGACAAGGACGACTACATCCCTTGTACCATGACGACCAACAACGCCGGCTGGGAGCGGGGGTGGTTCTACCTTCGCAACGCCGAGCCCGGCCTCCCCCCTACACCGGTCTGGTGCTCCGGGAGAAGCCCAACTCCTGGGGCCACGGGGTGTCCACGGCCCAGCATCGGAGGCGGCTGGACTCGCTCCTGGCCGCGCTGAAGAACCTGGCGACGCAGGGGCTGACCGCGGCGACCATCCTCGCCTTCCTCCACCACCGGCGGATCGTGCCTCTGATGGAGAGGCCGCTCTGCATCTTTGAGATGACGGAGGAGGCGGACCCCGTCGCGCTGGCGAGGTCGCGGATGCTCCCGACCCCCCTCGAACGGGGGTATGCGCTCACACGGGCGCGGAGCGCCGTCAACACTCGGATGCTGTGCCAAGACCGGTCCCCGTGGGACCTCGAGATGCTCCCCACCGGCCCGCTGGTAAGTAGGATTCTTGGCCCTGTTTTTGATCTTGACGATGATCCTGGTCTCTGACGCATCTTTGACGTTTTCGCCCGCAGATGGTGAGCTTGAGCGTTGTGAAATCTGTTCCGCCCACCCCTGACTCCCGCGCGCTCGGTCGGGCGGCGCAGCAACGGGAGCGGGAGCGGGCGGCGCGCAAGAGGGAGCGCGCAAGGCGGCACCGCGAGCGGCGGAACGAGGAGTACCGGCTGCGCGAGCAGCAGGGGCTCCCCTCTCCGGGGACCGAGGAGTATTCGTCCTCGGAGGAGGACGAGGAGGAAGAAACCGGGGGCAGGGCCCCTCTGATAGGTGGGTGCCTGCGCCCCCGTCGCCGGAGCCGGCTCCGGCGGCAAGGCGGCATCGCTCGGGGAGGGCGCGGCGGCGCCCGCCGCCGGCAATCAACAACAGGAGCGGCGCGGGCCGCGGAGGTGCGCCGCGCGCGCGGGGGGCGCGCGCGGCAAGCGCGCCCCGCGCGCGGGCGGGGCCCGCGCGCGCGGCGGAAATGTCAGGAGGTGCGGCGACGGCCGCGCCGGCCGTGCCGGCAGCATCCACCGAGGCCTCGAGGAAGAGGAAGCGCGCCTTCTCCTCTTCGAGGTAAGGGGCTTGCTCTTCTGCTGGGTTGGGTTTTTTGGCGAGCAGTCGTTCTGATTTTTTGTTTGTGCTTATGCAGGGTGGTGCCGACCGTGCCTCCCCTCGCACCAGCCAAGGTGTTGAGGCGGACGCGTCCGTTCCCACCCCGGCCGGCGCTCGTCGAGGGCGCCGCGGGCGGGGGCGAGCGCGGCGGCGCGGCGGCGAGAGCTCGCGGGCGCCGCCGAGGCCCTCGAGGCCTCGGCCCGGCGGATCCGGCCGTCGCGGCGCGGCCCGCGGCCGTCGTGGAGCGGCGGGCGCCGGTCGTGGCGAGGGGCACGGCCCACGGCGGCGGCCGTGGTGGAGGCACGGCCGCGGTGGCGGCCACGGTGGAGGCGCAACCTGCGGCGCCGGTCGTGACGGAGGCGCGGTCGCGGCGCCGGCCGCGGCGGCGGAGGCGCGGAGGAGGCGGCGGTGGGCCGAGGAGGGCGATCGGGGCGCCCGTGGTCGCGGGGGCGTGGCGGAAGCGGTGGCCACGGCCTTGTGGCGGGAGCCCGCGGCGACGGAGGCGCAAGCGGAGGCGCCGACGGAGGCGACGCGAGGGGGCCGGCACCGCCGGCCGGCTCCCGGGCGGTGGTGGTGGAGATCCCGGATGACGACTCCCCGCCGCCCGGGTGGGACCAGTGGGCGAGCTTCCCCACGCTCTCCCCAGAGTCCCAGGAGGGGGCCCTCGTGAGGCGGCGCGAGGGCCACATGGTGGCAGGGGGCCGAGGGCACGGCGCCGAGGCCTCGTCTTCCCGCGCCGGCCACTCCTTCCAGGTAGAGGGGATCGCTGGTGACGCACCCGCGTTCGCCGACGCCCAGGGGGAGCAGGAGCTCTGGGGAGAGCTCCATAGCCACGGCGCCGCGCTCGACCGAGCGTTGAACGAGGCGCTGAGGATCCACGGCGGCCCCGCGTGGCGCGTCTTTCAGGTGGGGTGTCTTTGCTTGTTTCCTTTTTTTCCTCGTTTCTGCGCGCTATCTTTGTGGCGTGATGCTTACGGGTCTTGGCTTGTTGGTGACAGGAGCTCGAGCACCGCGCCCGCGACAAGTACGGCGCCTTCGACCAGGTGACCGCCGAGCTCCACCAGCTCCGGGAGCGATGCGATGCCTTCGATGCGCTCGCCGACGCCCTCAGGACCCCGGACGGCTGGCTGTCGTACCGGGCCATGGCCCTGCGCGATCAACTTCACGAGAGCGCAAGGCAGGACCCGGCGCACCCCTCCAGCCTCGAGCGGGTCCGCACAGCCCTCATCGACCGGGATGAGGCGCTACGCCGGGCGCGCGCGGACACGGAGAAGACGCGCACCCCGGCGGCCAGGCGGGAGGCGGAGGTGGCCGGCGTCCGCGGCGACAGCGGGGGCTCCGCTTGTCGCTCCGGGGGTGCGGGAGCTCGGCAGGCGCCGGGCGGAGGAGCGGGCACGCGCGCTCGAGCGAAGGCCAAGGAGGCCGACGACTTGAGGGCCGCCCTCGACGCCAAGGTCGCGGCGCTCGCCGCCACCGAGGACCCCGCTCTGCGAGAGCGTACCGCCCGCCGGGGGGCCGAGGGGTGGCTCCGGCGAGGAGCGGCCGCCCTTGCCGACGCGCCGGTCGGCCACGGAGCGGAGCGCGTCGCTCGCGAGGGCGGCGCGGATGTCGGCGGGAGGACCGGAAACACCGAGTTCTCCAAGCTCGAGGGCGAGCCGATGGTGCTCGGCATCACGAGCGCGAGCCGAGAGGCGGCCCTCCGGGAGCAAGGCGAGACCGTCAGGGGCCTCGAGCAGGCGGTCGAGGCCGGGCGCCGCGCCTTCGAGGTGGAGAGGAAGCAAGTCGAAGGTAAGCCGCTATTCGACTCCTGTTTTGCTGGTTTTCCCTTGGAGGGTTCGCACCCTTTTTCTGATTTCTTTCTTGTCTGGCAACTCCAGGCTTGCGCACCGCGCTGGGGCACGCGGCTGAGCGGGCCGAGGTGCTGCAGACCTCCTACAACTCCTCCGAGCGGGAGGCTGCGGAGAGTTGCGCAATGCGGCCCTCGAGACCTGCCGGGCCGTGGAGGAGGGCAAGCCGCGGGCGGGAGCTCGCCAGCCGGACGCCCGCGCGCCCTTGGCGGCCACGGTCACGGCGCATGCGCCGGGCGCTGCATCTTGGCGTCCAGAAGGCCCTCGGGGTGGTGCGATCCCACTACGAGGTCAACTTCGAGGCGCTGGCGGAGGGCTACGTCGTCCCCGAGGGTGTCGAGGACGAGGTGGCGATGGAGCGCGTGGACGCGCTCGCCGCCGACGCCGCTGGGACGCTCGCCGAGGCCTTTGAGGAGTTCCTCTTCCCGGATGCTGCTGATGCCGCCGCTCCTCCCGCCTGAAGACAGCCGGGCGCTAGGCCCGTTTTCGTTCATGTATCAGTATGCTGGCCGTGCGGCCCTTGTAAATGAACATGTCACTTTGCGATGAACACTTGTAAAATGATGTCTTTTGCTCATTGCGCTTTTTTGTTTCTCCTTCTTCCTGAGTAGATTCTAGTTAGGGGAGTTCGATTTTCGCGGGTGGCCTGCTGGGTTGGAGGCGAGAGAGAAGGGCCGTATCCTCGCGGAGGCGTAGGCTATCTCTGGCTCGCGCGCTCCTTCCGCTGGGCTGCCTGCGCCCTGTTCGAATCTTTGCTCGAGGACGAAGAAAACAAACTTAGCGCGCGTGAGTTGTTTCGTTTTTGCGCGAAAATGGGACCATTTTGGGGGGGATGCCCCCCGCAAGAGCTCCCCGAGGGTAACTTGGGTTTCAGGGGAAAGCCGAGTTGCCCTTTTCATTAGACTTATGATGTTTACATAGTTGTCACCAACTGGGGTGCTGGTTTCGTGACTTTACAACAAACAAAACTTGGAAAACCTAGCTAGGGATAGAAGCGACGTAGCTGTTGGATGTTCCAAGCGTTGGTGAGTTCTTCGCCATCCTCGTTGGCCACCTTGTACGTGCCGGGCTTAAGCACTTTCACCACGACGTAGGGTCCCTCCCACGGAGGTGATAGCTTGTGGTGTCCTCGGTTGTCTTGGCGTAGCCTTAGGACCAAATCCCCTTCGCTGAAGTCCCGCGGTAGCGCCTGAGGGACTGTTGATACCTTGCAGAGTGCATCAAGGCCACGAGGCGTGCTTCGTCTAGCTGGTCCAGTGAGTCATCGCGGGCTCGCTAGTTGGCATCCTCGTCGTAGCCTCGAACCCTGGGCGACCCGTATTCTAGGTCCATGGGGAGGACGGCCTCCGCGCCATGGACTAGAAAAAACGGGGTGAACCCGGTGGCTCTGCTCGAGGTGGTCCTTAGGCTCCACACGACCGCTGGTAACTCTTGGAGCCATTTCCGACCAGATTTATTCAGCTGGTCAAAGATTCTGGGCTTAAGGCCCTGTAGGATCATGCCGTTGGCACGCTCTACTTGGCCGTTAGTTTGTGGGTGTGCCACAGCTGCCCAATCCACACGGATGTGGAACTTGTCACAGAACTCCAAGAATTTCCTGCCCGTGAACTGGGACCCGTTGTCGGTGATAATGGAGTTTGGCACTCCAAAGCGATGGATGATATCAGTGAAGAACGTCACCGCTTGCTCTGCCCTGAGGTTCGTAATGGGGCGCACTTCTACCCACTTGGAAAACTTGTCGATTGCGACTAACAAGTGGGTGAAGCCCCCGGGCGCCTTCCGCAGGGGCCCGACGATGTCCAGCCCCCACACAGCGAACGACCATGTTATGGGGATGGTCTGCAGGACATGAGCGGGAAGGTTGGACTTGCGGGCGTAAAACTGGCACCCCTCACAGGTGCGTACGATCTCGCTGGCGTCCGCGACCGCGGTAGGCCAGTAAAAGCCTTGGCGGAAAGCATTGCCAACGAGGGTACGAGGCACGACGTGATGGCCACAGATCCCAGCGTGGATGTCCCGCAGAAGCTCGCGCCCCTCGGGGATGGGCACGCACCGCTGTAAGATGCCGGAGGCGGCGCGCTTGTACAGCTAGCCGTCGACGAGGGTAAAGGACTTGGCCATCCTGGCGATGCGCCTAGCCGCGGCCCGGTCCGAGGGGAGTTCCCCTCGAGCCATCTAGGCGATATATTTGTCGCGCCAGTCAGCCTTGACAGGGGCTGGCTCGATATCCATCACATCAGCCTCGTGGGCGCCGTACCCCTCGAGGAGGGAGAGCACGTATGCCTCGTTCGAGGGGTCCTCATCCATGGGTTCCGCGCCCGCTGAATTCGAGGGAGCCCCCGAGGGTTCCGCGTGGCTCGAGGGGTGAGGCTCGAGGACGACCGAGGGTTGGGCGATATCACGGGCAAAAACGTTCGGGGGGACAGTGATCCGCCCGGACGCGATCTTGGCCAGCTCGTCCGCCTCCTCGTTGTACCGGCGGGGCACGTGATTGAGCTCGATGCCATAGAACTTGTCCTCGAGGGCTCGCACGGCCTTGCAGTACGCTTCCATCTTGTCGTCATGGCAGCTCGCGTTCTTCATGACTTGGTCAATTACGAGCTGCGAATCCCCCCGCACGTCGAGGCGCTTGACGCCTAACTCAATGGCGATCTTGAGGCCGCAAAGGAGGGCCTCGTACTCAGCCATGTTGTTCGACGCGGGGAAGTGGAGGCGCACCGCGTACCGCATGTGCTCCCCGAGGGGTGATACGAAGAGCAGGCCCGCGCCCGCCCCTGTTTTCATCACCGAGCCATCGAAATACAGAGTCCAGCACTCTGCTTGGATCTGCGGCGGTGGTAGCTGCGTGTCCGTCCATTCAGCTACGAAATCCGCCAGGATCTGGGACTTGATGGCCTTGCGCGGGGCATAGGCGAGCGTCTCGCCCATCAGCTCCACGGACCACTTGGCGATCCTGCCCGCCGCGTCTGGATTGCGGATGATCTCCCCTAGCGGAAAGGAGGAGACCACCGTGACGGGGTGGGCCTCGAAGTAATGGCGGAGCTTGCGCCGCGCGAGGACCACCGCATACAGCAGCTTTTGGACTTGGGGGTAGCGCGTCTTGGTGTCAGACAAGACCTCGCTGATGTAATAGACCGGACGCTGAACCGGCAGGGCGTGGCCTTCCTCCGTGCGCTCCACCATGATTACGGCGCTGACCACCTGGGTGGTCGCGGCCACGTAGAGCTGCAGGGGTTCTCCGTCCTGCGGCGGCGTGAGGATCGGGGCGTGGGTCAAGGATGCCTTCAGCTTGTCGAGCGCGTCCTGGGCCTCGGCGGTCCAGGAGAAGCGCTCGTGCTTCTTGAGGAGGCGATAAAGGGGCAGGCCCTTCTCGCCGAGCCGCGAGATGAAGCGGCTCAAGGCGGCAAGGCACCCCAGCACCTTTTGCACCCCTTTGAGGTCCCGAATGGGACCCATTCGCTCGAGGGCCACAACCTTCTCGGGGTTGGCCTCGATGCCCCTTTGGGAGACAATGTATCCTAGGAGCATGCCTCGCGGCACCCCAAAGACACATTTTTCGAGGTTTAGTTTGACCCCATTGACCCGTAGGCAGCCGAATGCGATGCCAAGGTCGCCAACCAGGCCGTCTGCCTTCCTGGTTTTCACGACGATGTCGTCCACATACGCCTCGACCGTCCGCCCGATGTGATCTCCGAAAACGTGTTGCATGCAGTGTTGATACGTTGCACTCGCGTTTCGGAGGCCGAACGACATCGTGACGTAACAGAACATCCCGAACGGCGTGATGAACGAAGTCGCGAGCTGGTCGGACTCCTTCATCTTTATTTGATGATACCCGGAGTAGGCATCAAGGAAGCAAAGCAGCTCACACCCAGCCGTTGAATCAACAATTTGATCAATGCGTGGCAAAGGAAAAGGAACTTTAGGACATGCTTTATTGAGACTAGTGTAGTCTATACACATCCGCCATTTCCCGTTCTTTTTCTTTACAAGTACAGGGTTTGCTAGCCACGTAGGGTGGAACACCTCCTTGATGAACCCGGCCTCGAGGAGCTTCCGCAGCTCCACTCCGGTCGCCCGCCGCCGCTCCTCGTCAAAGCGGCGGAGCTGTTGCTGCACGGCGCGGGCATGAGGCAGGATGTCAAGGGAGTGCTCGGCGACTTCCCTCGGGATGCCTGGCATATCCGAGGGGCTCCACGCGAAGATGTCGGCGTTGGCGCGGAGGAAGTCGACGAGCACCACTTCCTATTTTGGATCGAGGGTGGAGCTGACCCTCAACGCCTTGCCCTCGGGGGCAGCGGGGTCGAGGGGCGCCTCCTTGGTCTGCTCCGCGGCCTCGAAGTTGCCGGTGTGCTTGGTGGTGGATTCGAGGTCCTCGTTGACCATCTTCTCCAAGGTGGTCACCAGCGCTTCATCCAGCGCCAGTGCTTCCGCGTGCTCCACGCACTCGACGTCGCAGTCGAACGCGTGCTCGATGGATGAGCCCACGGTGATGATGCCGTTTGGTCCCGGCATCTTCATCTTGAGGTAGGTGTAGTTAGGGACCGCCATGAACTTGGCGTAACAGGGCCGCCCAAGTATGGCGTGATAGGCGCCCTTGAATCCCACCACCTCGAAGGTGAGCGTTTCCTGGCGGAAATTCTTCGCGGTGCCGAACCAAACCGGCAGGTCGATCTGCCCGAGGGGCTGGACGCGCTTGCCGGGCGCGACGCCATGGAACGGCGTCGTGCTGGGTTGCAGCTGGTCCAACCCGATCCCCAACAAACGCAGCGTATGCGCGTAGAGGATGTTGAGGCTGCTGCCCCCGTCCATCAAGACTTTTGAGAACCGTGCGTTCCCAATGATTGGGTCGACCACCAGCGGGTACTGGCCCGGGTTGGGGATGCGGTTCGGATGGTCTTCCCTGCTGAAGGTGATGGCATCCTCCGACCAGTCGAGGAAGGAGGGAGGCGCCTTCTCTGTGGCGAGGACCTCGTGCCGCTCCCGCTTGCGCTGGCGGGTTGACATGTCGACGGTGGGTCCCCCGAAGATGAGGAACACGTTCTCCACGGCGGGGAAGCCGCCGGCGTCGCCATCTCCTCCGTCCTTCTTGGCCTCCGCTTCCTTCGCGGCGGCGCAACAGTAGAACTTCTTGAGCATGTCGCATTGCTCAAGGGTGTGGTTCACTGGGGTCTTGTGGTATGGACATGGCTTTTTCAGCATGTCGTCAAACACCCCCGGGCCTCGAGGAGCCGGTCGAGGGCCTCGTCGAGCCGAGTCAACAGCAAGGGCCTCGGCATTGTCGCCGTCGCGCCCCTGCTCGCGCGCCTCGCGGCGCGGCTTCTTCCCTTTCTTGCCCCGCTTGTCCTTCCGGTGGGGCTCCCTGGACTTACTACCCTCCGCAGGCGCATCGTCCGAGCGCTTGCCCTTCTTGCCATCAAAGATCGCCCCCACAGCCTCCTCTCCTGAGGCGAAGTTGGTGGCGATGTCGAACAGCTCGTTGGACTCCGCGGGCGGGCTGCGTCCCAGCTCTCGCACGAGGTCCCAGCACGTGGTGCCCTCGAGGAAGGCGTGCACAATCTCAGATTGCGCCACGGTTGGGAGCTCTGTACAGCGCTTGGAGAAGCGCTGTATGAAGTCCCGGAGCGACACGCCGGGCTTCTGGGTGCAGGAGCGTAGGTCCCAGGAATTTCCAGGGCGCAAGTACGTGCCTTGGAAGTTGCCCACGAACGTGCGGACCAGATCGTCCCAGTTGTGGATCTGGCTGGCCGGCAGGTGCTCGAGCCACGTCCGAGCTGAATCGCCGAGGTGTAGGGGCAAGTTCGGATGATGACCTCGTCGCTGGTGGCCCCACCCAGCTGGCACGCCAAGCGGTAATCGTTGAGCCACACGCGGGGGTCCATCTCCCCGTTGTACTTGACGATGGTCGAGGGCTGGCGGAAGCGTTGGGGGAAGGCCGCCACACGGATCTCCCGGCTGAACACACGGGTCCCCGGGGGCTCCGGCGTCGGAGAGTGGTCTTCATCGCTGTCGTAGCGTCCACCCCGTCGAGGGTGGTAGCCTACCGCTGCTCGCGCATCTGCCTTGCTCGTGCGCCGGCGTTGATGACGTTGCGGGCGCGTCACCGTCCGCCGCCCTGCGCATGTCAAGGAGCCACTCCTTGGCCGGCGCGCGTCCCGGGTTGGCGGGTCGCCCCGCAGCTTCACCTGCATGGACCGAGGGTTCGCCCCCGTGCGCCCCCCCGTCTCCTTGCGCATCCCCCTGTTGGCAGATACGTGACGCCGAGCTTTCGCCCGCCGGACGGCCGCTTGCTCGACGAGAGCTCGCACCTCGCGGTGCAGTTCCGCGCCTCGTGGGTCGAGGGTGCCGCATAGCCCGTAGCGCTGTCGCGGCGGCAATGAGCTTCGACTTGCCCGCGGAGGCGCGTCCGGGTTGTCGACGTTAAAGTCGGCGTTGATGCGGTCGCGGGCACCGTTTGCCCGGCCTCCCGTGCGTGTTCGCCGCGCGCGGAGGCTTCCCCAGCCATCGAGGCGCGGAGCAGCCGCACCGTTCGATATTCCTCCGCCAGCTTGGACTCGAGCTCGCGAGCCTGGGCCAGCCGTGCGTCGACGCTCGGCCCCGGCGGGGTGCTCGGCCCCCGCAAGCGGGCGCGGAGCGATGCCTGGGGGGGGTGTGACTTCCCCGTCTCCGCCGCCCACCGCGCCGCGGGCGTTTGCCGGGTCGTTGGCGATGACGACACAAGCATTCCCGCGCGAGGTCGTAGCTCCCGTGCTGGAGTCGTCGGAGCAGCCGAACCAGTAGTCCGTAGCGTCAAGAAAACGCCTGAACACGACTGGGTCCGGCACGCCGGAGAAGTCCCATTCCGCGTACCCATGGAGGTTGGCGGGTGGCAACGCGTCAAGGGAACCCAGGGACGATTCCTCACCCGCTGAGGTGCCGGGATCCCTGGCGACGAAGACGTGACGGCCAGGGGGAACCCTGTGCATCGTGGTGTTGACGCTGGCGTTGTAGGCCGTCGTGGCACCACGCAGACCAATGGGGAAGCGCGGCCCGGAGACCGTGCGCTGTCCCACTGGGGCGGTGGCTGCCGTGCCGACGGCGCGCCGCGTTGGGGAGGCGGCGCACTCGGCTTGCCGTCGCTCGACCGCGCCCGGCGCGAACGCCGGCCGAGCGGCGGCGGCGTCGTGGCGTTGACGGGCCCCCGGCATCGCGCGCCGGCGGGCGTCTGCGCCGTGGTGGTGCGCGCAGCGGGGACCGGAGCGGACCCAGCCTGGCGCCGCACACGGAGCTCCTCACGGTTGGTGAGGCGCATCAGGTAGCCGTTCCCCGTGGCCTGAAAGTTCAGGCCCCCGAACCGGATTTCAAACCCGGCGGGGAGGGGGTCCGAGCTGCCCATGCAGTAACGCGTACCGCGGTACTCAGTGCGGATCACCATGGAGGGAGTTGATGGTGGATTGACCTTAGGCGCTTGGTTGCCCCACGGTGGGCGCCAACTGTCGGTGCGTAATGTGGTCCTGACACTAACCAGTAATAAGCGCCAAGGTCTATCCCTCAATGGTCGATGCTAAGCAATAAAAGACACAAAGTTTATCCTGGTTCCGGCCAAGGGGCCGTACGTCAGCCGGTGGTGTGCTCGAGGCACCGTATTGCTCGGCAAGACCGGGTGCCTGTAGTGGGGCGGCTACAAGCAAGGCGGGAGAGGAAGTGTGGCTTCCAAGTCCCTGGTGAAGTGGCTGAAGATGTTGTGGGAGAATTGGAGAACGAGTGTGTGGTGCGTCCTGTCTCGTGTTGTGTTGTGTCCTCTGTTGTCCCCTGCGGCAGGGGGGTTCGTCTTCCTTTTATAGGCCAAGGAGAGAGCGAATCACATGTATGCCGCACTATTTAGCTACGTGGGGAAGCGTGGTGCGCTATGCTGTAGAGTAGGCGGACGCCCGGATGGTCCTTGCTACGATCCGGCCATCATGGCGTATCTTGTACTCGAACAGTGGCGGCTTTGAGGGTAGAAGAGCAGTGGACGACTGTGATGTCTTCAGGCGGGCTCGAGGGAGTCGCTGACGTCGGTCCGTACATGGTACAGTGGCAGGTAAGGCAGCATCCCGTTCCCGCGTGCTCCACAGCGTTGGAGCTATTGCCACAGTGCCCGGCGTGGGTTTGTACTCGCGGGCGCGGCCACCGTGCTGTTAACAGTGGCAGGGATGGCGCCCCGCCGGCCTAGCGCCTCCACCTAACCCTGCAAGGTCACAAGAAAGCAAATCGAGGGTGCGGCCGGCCCCCTTCGAGGGCTCGGCGTGCTAGTCGTACCGGAGTAGGCGGCGCAGCGTCAGAGGACTGGCGCCGGCCACGTCGCACAGTCCCCCACAGTGGCGGGGATGGGTTCCCTCCTGGGGAGTTGGTGCGACGCGCACCGGGCGCGAGCCCCGGCGCATGATGGCGCCGCCCCCGCCGTTGTCGGGGCATTAAATGCCCGCGTACGGGAGCAGGCGCGCGCGCGCGGAGCGCCCTCGAGCGAGGCGGACCCCGTTCGAGGGCGGAGCGGACCCTCGAGCGAGGCGGAGCCCGCTCGAGGTAAGCGCACCCCCTTGAACGGGGCAGAGCCCACCCGAGGGAGGCATGCACCCTCGAGCGAGGCGAAGCCTGCTCGAGGGGATCTTTGAGTGGGCCGCCTTGGTGGGCCGTTGGGGCCACCGCGGCGTGGGCCATGCCCTGCATGCTCAAGCGAGGCGTGTTTGGCTTTGGCTTGTTGCGGGTTTTAAGTGGGGATTTCCCAGTCGTTTAAGGGGACCCCTAGGGCTGTCCCCGACAGGCTCCCATTCACTCCCCCCTCTCTGGTTCGCCGTATCGGTCCTTCAACTGGTATCAGAGCCGGATCGGGTCTTTATTGACTCTAACCAGTCTAAGATCCAAGGATGGCGTACCGAGAACGGGGGTTCGGGTCCTCCACACTTCGATGGCAAGAACTACCAGATGTGGAGCAAGCGGATGGGTGCGTTTCTCCGCGGAAAGGGTCAGACTCTTTGGGATGTCACGGTGGACACAAAGTTATGTCCGGCCAGGATGGACTTCCTCGCTCCGAGATCGAGGGACAGATTTGACGCCAACAACAAGGCAGTCGACTACTTGTTTCGTGCTTTGTGTCAGCCTGAGTTCGATCGGGTGCACACCGAGCACTTGGCTTGTAGGATTTGGGCGGTGTTAAAAGAGGCTCATGTTGGGAACGCCCAGATTCAGGCACGGATGTATGCGACCTACCGGAGAGAGTACGAGAATTTCACTCATCTCCCCGGTGAGTCCATCGATGCCTTGTTTTAGAGGTTCACGGTGGTTGTGAACAACATGAGGGCCAATGTGGACGTGCTCCCGTACAATGATCATGATAGAGCGGTCAAGCTCTTACACTCTTTGGATCGTACGATTTGGGGCGAAAAGTTTGAGGCCATTGTGGAGTCAGAGAAGTATGACACTCTGACGGTGAACGAGCTGTTCTCGAAGCTCAAGTCGGCTGAGGTGGATAGGGGCATGACTGCCAAGCTCGAGGGACCGACTGATTCCCATAGTCTTGCCCTCGTTGGTGGTTCGAAAGGAAAGGCTAACACTAATCCATCCACCAGGATGTTCTCTTTCTCCTCTTTGATGTCTATGCCAGATAAGGAGTTCGACTAGCTTGGAGAGGACGAGCTGGCGCTCCTGACGAGGCGGTTCGAGAGGCTGCACGAGTACCGAGTGAACATGAGGAGGAACACGAGGACATGCTTCAAGTGCGGCAAGACTGGACACTATTTCGCCGAGTGTCCAAAGGTGAACAACCACGACAAGCACAAGTTCAAGGACAAGAGGAAGAAGTCCAAGAACAAGGATCATGGGCATGGGAAGAAGACACGGTCTCGAGAGAAGATGAAGAGATCAAGTGACATCGAGTCTGATTCCGAGGACATGTCTTCAAGCTCGAGTGATGAAGACGAAGAGGATGACAAGAAGAAGAAGAAGAAGAAGAAGAAGAAGAAGAAGAAGAAGAAGAAGAAGAAGAAGAAGAAGAAGAAGAAGAAGAAGAAGAAGAAGAAGAAGAAGAAGAAGAAGAAGAACCTCGGCAAGTATCTCAACGGCCTTTGTGTGACGGGCCTAAGCCTCAAGGATGACTTCTGCGGCATGGCTCGCAGTTCGAGCAGCAAGAGAAGCCAGAAGGACGCCTCGGACTTGGATTCCGAGGATGAGGTATGTGATGAGCTCTCCTCTTTGCGCAAGGAGAATGAGGAGTTGATTGACTTGCTTGATAATCGCGATCACATGCTTAGAGAGGCTAAGAAGCTTAGGAAGGAGCTTAGATCTTTGCTCGAGGATGCTAGGACTAGAGTGGTCGAGCTAGAAACACAAAGTTCTTGATAGCAAGCTTGAAATTGATTCTCTTAAGGCTAGCCCCGTTGTTTCGATGAGAATGATTGTGCCGATTGCTCGCTTTCCTAGGCGACTTGACCGATCTTAGGGAGAAGTATGCCTCCAAGTGTGAGGAACTAGATGTGCTTAGGGTTGAGTTGGCTGAGCTACAATCTAGACCCACTTTGCTTGGTGCTTGCACTTCTTGCCCTAGTTTGCATGAGAAAATTCTTCGAGCTCCGTTCTCGCATTGTTTCGCTTGAGGCTGATTTGAAGGTGCCTATTCCTACTTCTTGCTCTACATGTGAGTTGCATGCTATGAAGAATTTGGATCTTGCAAAATGTGTTGGTCGCTTGCAAGATGAGAATGATAAGTTGCGTGAAGCGTTGAGTTGGTTGTCGAGTCAAGAACCTCAGCTTGGTATGATGATTGCTAGCTGTAAGCGCTTTGACGGTTGGCCTTTGGGATTGGATAAGGTTGGTGAGGGCAGTGGTGAGAGAGAAAGGAAATTTGGGAATGTTTCAGTTCCACCACAACCCACACCTAAAGACAAGTTTGCATCCAAGCCAAACCAACCAAGAGAAAAACCGAGTGAGAAGGCAAGTGAAACGCCTAGTGAGAAACCAAGTGAGAAGCCTTGTGAAGAGCCTCATCCCAAGCCTAAGCCCAGATCGATCCGTTTCCATTGTGAGTTTTGTGGAAAGGATGGTCACAAGAGAGCGTTTTGCTTCAAGAGGAAGCGTGAGGAGAGAATGGCGAAGGAGTGGGCTAACAAGGACAAGTACCACCCTTTCGATGGTGTACTTGAGCCTCGTGTGCAGTTGCCCAGGGCCAAGGAGAGTGTGAGGTCAGTTCGGGCTTGGGGAGAGCGGAAGGCTGTTGGAGGTGCTGCTGCCCAGGCTACACCGGTCAGACCGGTGCGGGTTTGGAAAGGCAACAGTTTGGGTTTCGTGCTCGTACATGTGCGAGGGTTGTTTCTGGAGGTCGTGGTTCTGGTGGTTGGTCTGGAAAGTTTGCAGGAGGCCAGTTTGCTAGGCAATCTCCCCCTCGAGCTCACTACGGGGATGGGAGGAGTCATGGCTTTGAGAAGGAGAGGAGGGATGGTCCACGGGCTTTCTTTCGTGGTTTTGGTCCTCCTCCAGGCAGAGAGGGTTGGTTCCCTCATGGTGGTTACCGTAGTGGTGTTCTTGGAGGTAGCTTTGGTAGGAAAGATGGTTTGGTTTGTGCTAACCCCACTTTTGAGCAAATGGCTAGGCACTGGTTTTACACATTTGGAACTAACCCCAGTGTTGAGTCGTTTGCTCGCTCTCACTCTTGGTTTTGAGTTGCAGGTGGATAGCACGGAGAACATTTGGTTGATATCGGGGGGTGGTTCTTCGGCTTCATATCCCGGTGGTGACATGTAGGTGCATCACTTTCGGGGATGGTGGACAAGGATGAGTGAATTGTGAAGAAATGATAAAGGTAAGTGTATTTGTGACCTTCGAGTGTGTGGCCTTGGTCAAGCCACTTGGTTTGTTTTGCTCCTTCTCTATCTCATGTGTGTAGGGTGAGTTTTGTATGCTCTTTGGCCCTAGTGCATGTGTTTAGGGGGAGTTTGTGAGTTTTGTGCTCTTTTGCTCTTTTGCCGGTGGTGTCGAGCCCTTTTTGCCTCCCCTCGAGGAGCCGGTCGTTTGTGAGCTTGGTGTGTGGGAGCTCCTTTGTAGGATATGTATAGCTTTCCTTTGTGCATTTCTTGCATTTGGCATGGCATAGTAACATGATGTATAGGCATCCTTGTATCTTAGATTGCATGCATTTTGTATCATATGCATTGGATAGGAAAAGCTTCTCTCATATACATTGTTCACCATGGAATGAGATATATGTCTTTGTGAGCTTGTTTGGTATGCTATGGTTAGTTTGGCTTAGCTCTTGTTGATCTTGATGAATAATCCATGGTTGATAGCTATGTTTTTGAAAATGTCACATGTATGCTCTCTCATGTGTAAATACCTTTATATGATCTTGACATGTTTTAGTGGCTTGGCTATGCATAATTTGTGGTTGGATAGCTAGTTTATTGATCATATGGGGCCAAAGGCTCATTTGCCATCATGAATGTTTAGCCCTCTTGCTTCATCTTGTGGAGGGGCATAAGTTCCTTTTTGTTGCAAAGACATTTCATGTACCATTTTTAAATCTGAAAATGAAATGAAAAATGCTTGGAAAATGTGCTCCCATGTCATATGTGCTGAATTTAATTTGCTTTGGGTGCTAAACCGTTGCATGATGCCTACCAATGAGAAGTCTCATACATAGAAGTAGGCACATGGCTCGGTGGCTTTGACATGACATGAGGTGCTTGTGGGTGTTTGTGATGGTCTTATGATTAGAATGGCTGTCCTAGCATGAAGTTTGTGTGGCTTTGCCATTTTGATATGCTTTGATCATGTTTAGGACTTTGCTCATGAGAGGCAAGTTTTTCGCAAAATTGCCAAAATCCATCTTAGCTTCGTCCAATGGTTGTGAAACTTGGTGATCATATAGTTGAGATCGATACGAAGCCGTAGAGTATCTAACTCGCTCATTTGGATATGTGTAGCATTCTTTGTTGAATTTTGTCTATTTGAGAAGCTCTAGGTTGAAAGTTTTGCATTTTTGGCTTGATTCATGCATTGCCAACAAGGGGGAGAAGTTTGAGCTTGAAATGGCTTGCTGGACGCATTTAGAAGGTTTTCAGGTGGTTTCGAGCCATTTCTGGGCTCTGTTGTGCACCGGTCTAACCGGTCAAGGTCACCGGTCTGACCGGTGTGAGTGCTGATTCTGTTCACATGTTGCACACCGGTCTGACCGGTGGTGTTGACCGGTCTGACCGGTCAGGGCTGAGTTGTTGAAGCTGCCCTGTTTCAAGTGGTGTCTTGCATGCATTCGTCCAGGGGGAGGTGCATTGGTTCAGGGGGAGCTTGCATGTGTGCAGGGGGAGCTCTTTGTGGTTGTTCGAGCTTTGATTCGGTGGTTTGCGCTCTTTGCTTGAGCTTTGCTTTGTCTCAGATGTGTCGAGCCGTTGCCCTTGCCTAAGGGGTCCGAGATTTGTCTTCAAGTGATCTTGCTCTTTGCCTTTGTTTGGCTTTCGATCGCTTGTTGGAGTTTCTTTTTGTTCGTTTCTTTTCTTTTTCATTTCTCTCTTGTTACTTTCGTGTGGGTGTTGTCAATGCACTCATCAAGGGGGAGATTGAGGACCATGTGTGGTTCGAGGACCGGTGGATGGTCGCTTGCTTGTGTGATGAGTGATTGACAATGTTGTGTGAACTGATTCTTGGCTAAGTATTGCAGGTGAAGGTTGCGGCTTGACTGGTGTTGGTGCAGGTGAAGAGCAAGCGCGAAAGGTCATCGCCGGTGAGGCCTCCAGGTGTGGAGAAGACAAGTAGGCTTCGTTCGAGGGACCCGGTGGCCAGCGGGGTCAAGTGCGGGCCGCATGGTGGCATGAACAGCAAGATGAAGTCGTGGACGGTTTCTTGGTTGAGCCTCAAAACCAAGGTCGAGCCGGGACTACGTGGGAGCCAAGTCATGAGTGGAGATTGGCGGAGGCTACACCTAGTTCGCGGGGTTACCGGTGGTTCACCAGAAAACCACTGGGTTCCTTGGTTGATCCACAAAGCCGAGACCGAAGAACCGAAGACGGTGCTGCAGCAGTGCCAGACCGGTCTGACCGGTGGGGACCGGTCTGACCGGTGAGGAGCACCGGTCTGACCGGTGTGCGACGACGCAACTCGGAGACTTCGAAGCGGAGGACACGCGTCGGGATCGCATGGCTTGCGTCGAGGCTACGCAGGGTGCGGTCGCCGGGCATCCGTCCGATGGTGAAGACATGAAGACTTCCAAATCCGCCCTTGAGGGGCTTGTATCCCTAGTTATTAGGAAAGGGCATTTTAGACATTCAGTTGCTTCCATATAACCCAAGAGGTGAGAGGATGGCAGCCAACTCTTGGAACCCTAGCTCATTTGTTTTTCCATTTTCCTTCCTATTTTCCTTAGGTTTTCCATAGGACTAGCAAGAGAGCTTCATAGAGAGATCTTGTTGAGAGGGATGGATGATCGGGCGGCTTGCTAGACCTTGTATGAACCTTCGTTTCATGTATAGATGATTCGGCGTGGTTCCTCAAGGTTTGGATGTGTTTTTCCCGGTTGTTCTTGGTGGTGATTTTCGGAGCCCTCTCTTGGTGATTTCTTTGGCTTGTTTTCGGAACCTTTCTCTTGGGGATTTGATGGGGGAAATTTGTGGGAACCCTTCGTGGTTCTTCCTGGAGTAAAGGTACTCGATTTTGGGGTTTCTTGAGTTCTCGGGTTGGAAGTGCTCTTGGCGGGATTTCTTTGATTCCTCCTTTTTGGACGAGTTTTGGTGGGATTAAACTTGGCTATGGACTCCTCATGAGGTGTTCCTAATATCCCCAAAGTCTTGTTCAAGTCCGTGGAGCGATTCGGGAGATCGAGGTTTGGATTTGGGGGAGTTGACCCACGGGTGCTGTTCATCTCGAGCTGCCCGGGCTACACCGGTCGGCCGGTGCTCTTGACCGGCCCCCGACCGGTGCAACCCTCGGTGGGATTTTGCTCGGGTGAACGTGCGGGTGTGTTCGGCTTGTTGTCCCGTGTTGCCGTTGTTTCGAGTTTGGGTCGGCTTTGGAGGTCGGTTGACCTATTTGGTGCCTTGGGGGCTTTCGGTGCGTGGATCGGTCTAACCGGTGTGTCTCACCGGTCGACCGGTGTGGAGCCACTTAGTGAAAGTTGCCCGGTTTCACCCGACAGGGACCGGTACGACCGGTGGTGCTCACCGGTCTGACCGGTGTTGGTCTGAAGACTCGAGGTTTGGTGTTCTGCTGCGTTCTCCGGTCGGCAGGGTGTGTGTGTTGGTTCCTAGGTCCAGTGGCACTCCAGTGGCTACGTGGGCTTGGCCAACTTGGGTAGTGAGTCGGAGACGTGTGTTGGAAGCCGTGTTCATCTTGTAGGAGTTTCCATCTCCTTCGAGAAGAATTTTTATCGGCTCCCATTCACTCCCCCCTCTCTGGTTCGTCGTATCGGTCCTTCAGAGGTGGACCCAGAGATCCCAGTTCACCGGGATCCCCAGGAATCCTTCACAGACGCCGACGAACGTGGCCGCCTGCGAGATCGCGTTCGGCGCGAAGTTGTGCAGCTCCACGCCGTAGTGGAAGCACAACCCGCGCAAGAAGGGGCTCGCCGGCGTCGCGAAGCCGCGCTCGTGAAAGAGGATGAAGCTGACGATGTACCTGTGCGGCGGGTTGGGCTCCCGGTCCGTCACTGGCGGGTCAATCCACGCCGCAGGGCGCCCGTTCTCGTTCGCCGCCAGTTGGCCAGCGGTCACCAACTCGCTTAGGGCTAGCCTTGTCGCCGTCGAGCGCGGCCACGATAGCGGGTCGATGATGGTGATGGACTGTGGAGGAGCCATGCGGATTGGCGAAGAGGCGCGGAGCGCGAAGCGAATGCTATGCGGTGGCGAAGGAGCGAGCGCAGCTCTGGGTTGGAAGCGGAAGGGGCGAGGACGACAGACGCTATGTGTTGAGGTAAGGATTCGCATCGCCTCCCCCCTTGGATTTATAGATCCATGGAGCCATGCTCCCCGAAACGCACACCCTGCGTGCATTAACTGCAGGCGAACGGCCTAGCCGCTGACGGGCGGGACCCACCACGACCGGGGTAACCGGGCGCACGCGCGCGCTATCATTACGGCGCGGCGCCCGCAAAGCCGCGGCGGGCCGTCACGTCCGCCTTCCCACGTCGCTCACTACGCGCGCGGCCGCGGCGCCTGAAAAGGCGCGCCCGCAGCGCAGAACTGTGGCCGCAACTGTCGGTGTTTTAGACCGGCAAACCTACCAAGGGGTACCCGAGGTAGTAGATTGTGCGGTGGGGATCGTGATCGGTTGACCGAGAACTCGAAGGTATGCGCAAGGACACGGGACACAAGATTTATACAGGTTCGGGTCGCCAAGGTGGCGAGCCCTACGTCCTGTTTGGGGGATCAAGTATGGCGCCCTGCGCTTGGTGTTGGTTGTCCCCAGAGGGATTGGGGATGCGCGGCTAGGTACCCGGCCCTCCTTTATATAGTCCAGGGGGCGGGTTCCTAGTCGGTTACAAGGCGAGAGTCCTAGTAGGAGTACACGAGAGCGAGTCCTAGTAGGAGTACGAGGGGAATTCTACCAGGAGTCCGTCTTCTACTATTCTTCCTTCCTTGCATGAGTACCCGGGGAGTATGCCCGACAAGCCCCCGAGCACGTTGGAGTCGAGAGTAGTAGTTCGAGTTGTCTTGAAGCCTCTTCGAGTAGTTCTTGAGCGTCCTCGAGTACTGCTTGGAGAAGTCTTCAATAGTACTTGAGCGCCGCGAGGGCCGGAAGGTGGTCCACTCATCGGTCTTGAAAAAATTTGAATGATGGGTGTAGCATAGCAGCCCCCGAGCCTTGAAATGATTAGGTAATCAATCCAAGGGTCTTCAGTGTTCGCGAAGCCATCATCCGAGTACTCTTGCAGCGTGTAGCCCCCGAGATAAGAGAGCCGTATGAGCCACGTCGAGTAGTGATTGGTGAGGAGCCCCCGAGCTTGAGAGCGATCGAAGCATGCTGAAGTTATCTTCGAGTAGCCCCCGAGCTAGAGAGATTCCAAGTAGCAGTTTGGTGTCGAGCCGTGGAGCTTGAGAAGTAGCCGTGCCGTCAGAGCGGACTTTAGTTGCGACCGAAGTCGACTTTAGATGCCGGCGGAGCGGACTTTAGAATGCGACTTAAAAACCGAAGTCGACTTTGTGCCGCGCGGAGCGGACTTTGAGATGCGACTTTAGAAGTCGACTTTAGAATGTCACGCGGAGCGGACTTTGATATGCGACTTTAGAAGTCGACTTTAGTTGCCGCGTAGAGCGGACTTTAGGTGCGACTGCAGTAGTCGACTTTGTGCCACGCGGGGTGGATTTAAGATGCAAAAAACGAAAAGCACTTTCCGGAAAGCCAAAGCGAATAAAAAATCAGAAAAAACGAGTAGTTTTGCCGCCGGAGCGGGCTTAAGATTGCGACCGGAGTCGGCTTGTGCCACGGAGTGGGCTTAAGTACACGAGCCATGGATTTCAGACCCAAGGTACAGTTGCCGCCAGAGCGAGCTCGAGGGTGCGACCGGAGTCGGCTTGTGCCACCGGAGTGGGCTTGGATGCGACCGTTAGCGTCGACTTGTGCCACCGGAGTGGGCTTGAGTACCTGAGCCATGGATTTCAGACCCAAAGTACAGTTGCCGCCGGAGCGGGCTTGTGCCACCGGAGTGGGCTTAAGTACCCGAGCCATGGATTTCAGACCCAAGGTATGGTTGCCACCGTAGTGGACTTGAAGGTGCGACCGGAGTCGACTTGCGTACCTGGGCCATGGATTTCAGACCCAAGGTACGGAGCGCGAGTACTTAGGGTACTTGGACCCATGGTACGGAGCATGAAGACCACGTGCAGCTAGGTTCCATCGTCGCCAGGACCCGAGGGACGCTTACAGCTAGGTTCCATCGAAGCTTACACACGTAGTATGCCACCGAAGTAGGCGAAGATGCGACCAGCGTCGACTTTAAGTTGCCGCGCGGAGCGGACTTTAGAATGCGACTTTAGAAGTCGACTTTAGATTGCCGCGCGTAGCGGACTTTAGAAACTGCCTCCTAGGGATAGCCCCCGAGTTGATTAAGTAGACTCGCGGCGACTTGATTGATATGCCCCAAGAGTAGTCAGCAGAGTGTAGCTCCCGTGAAAACCCGCCGAGAAGCATACACAAATGAGTAGTCGGCAAGTAGTCCTACAGATGAGGAAAACAAGCCAAGAGAGCAGTAGTCATTTAAATAAATGACTTAGCTGTTGCTGCCTGGCCAGACTTATAGATGAAGCCGTGGCGATGGAGCCGCGACGGTTGTTGTTGAAGTCGACTAGTCAGAGTTGATTCCGACTAGTTGTTGGGGGCGTGACTGCCGTTCTCGACTAGTTTGGAAAACTAGTCAAGATGAAGGGTCGACGCGATGCGACCGGAAGACGACGTCGTGGCGCGCGCGCGGCATACTCGGCCGAGCCGGTGTTGCCGCGAGACAAGTAGTCACCACGTACGGTGTGGCGCGAGTAAAGCCAATGTGGCCGCAAGACGAAGTCGCGCGCACGCAGTAGTCGATGATGAGCCGTGTGACGGGCCGCGCGACGTGCCGAGGGCACCCGGGACGCGCGCCGTAGGCGGAGTAGTCGACGATGAGCAGCCGCGACGAGCCGCGTGACGAGCCGCGCGACGTGCCGGGCACCCGGACGCGCGGCGAAGACGAAGTAGTCGACGACGAGCGTCGACGACGAGCGGCGCAACAAGCCGCGTGAAGAGCCGCGCGCGACGTGCCGAGGCACCCGGACGCGCGGCGAAGACGAAGTAGTCGACGACGACGAGCCCGGGGCGAGGCGGAGTAGTCGACGACGAGCGCGCGCGACGAGCCGCGTGACGAGCCGCGCGACGTGCCGAGGCACTCGGACGCGCGGCGAAGACGAAGTAGTCGACGACGATGAGTAGTCGACGACGAGCGCGCGACGAGCCGCGTGACGAGCCGCGCGGCGTGCGAGGCACCCGGACGCGCGGCGAAGACGAAGTATTCGACGACGAGCCTGGGCGAGGCGGAGTAGTCGACGACGAGCGGCGCGACGAGCCGCGTGATGGGCCGTGCGCGGCGTAGGAAAATTGATTCCGCTTTGACAAGAGCAAGGCGACTTGCTTTATTGGATCTCGGCGAGTCGACGAGTAGATTGATCTTGTTGACGAGGGTTCTTCGACCTCGCCCGTGGTGATGATCACCCCTACCCGGGCGCGCCACCGTCGGTGTTTTAGACTGGCAAACCTACCAAGGGGTACCCGAGGTAGTAGATTGTGCGGTGGGGATCGTGATCGGTTGACCGAGAACTCGTAGGTATGCGCAAGGACACGGGACACAAGATTTATACAGGTTCGGGTCGCCAAGGTGGCGAGCCCTACGTCCTGTTTGGGGGATCAAGTATGGCGCCCTGCGCTTGGTGTTGGTTGTCCCCGGAGGGATTGGGGATGCGCGGCTAGGTACCCGGCCCTCCTTTATATAGTCCAGGGGGCGGGTTCCTAGTCGGTTACAAGGCAGGAGTCCTAGTAGGAGTACACAGAGCGAGTCCTAGTAGGAGTACAGGGGAATTCTACCAGGAGTCCGTCTTCTACTATTCTTCCTTCCTTGCATGAGTACCCGGGGAGTATGCCCGACAGCGACTGTGGGCATTAAATGGCCCGGTCCCTTGTCAAGTAAGGACGACCCTCGAGCGGCCCGAGCACGAGGCTCGAAAAACCTGACCCTCGAAGGGTGCGATTACCGACCAGTGGCCTCGAAGCCCGCTCAGCGTGAACGGACGCCACAGTTGCCCTCGTTCTACAAAAATTATTGATCAGCGGTTTGAGGGCCAGCCCGGCTGCAAACCCTCGAAACCTGCAAATGCGAAAAGTCGGGGGCACCCAGCTGCCACCCCGCAACGGCCCTACTGATCAGGGGTTCGTAACCTAACCCTCGAAGGATTCAAACAGGTGCCCCAGATCGCCAGAGTCAGGAACGACGACGGCGCGCGCATTCGAGCCTATCCTTGAGCCTATCGGCTCGAGGGTGCCCCACATGTCGTGTTTGAGAGCCAGCGAGGGCAGCTAGTCGGGGGGATCCCATCGAGGGAGAGCTTCCGCGCCCTCGGTCCCTAGCGAATTGGACCGAGCCCCACCTAGGAAACCCGCGCAAGCACTTTTATGGATGAGTCTCCGGACCACGAGCCAACCCTTATCGAACGGGGCATGGGCGTCCACTTGAACCACCCGATAGCAGCTCAACGAGGAATCCGCAATCCGCGGCCCGATCGATGGGGGTTGTGGAAACCTCACCCTCCGTCCCGCGGAGGGACGGCGAGGGCGCGTTTAAAACAAGACGGAGAGCTCGCCCCGATCGCCTCGAGCGGGCCCAAGCTCGGGGGCTTGACGCACGGCTACACCTCTTGGGGTGCACCGAACGCGAGAAGTACCAGTCACGCGCGCGTGACCGAAGCCGGCTGGAACATCGCTGATGCCGGTTGAAACAAATACCCCTCACACTGGGAAAACTCGTGAAAAAACCCCTACAGGAGCACTCATGCTCCTGCAGGGCTTCGGGGGCTAGACCCGTGGGTCCGCTGACGCGGCCCCACGGAACAGCGTTGGCAACCAGGAGGGAAGAATGTCCCATCAGCAAGCATCAGCATATGCGGGACCCTGACGGGTACACCTGCAGATGCTCGGGGGCTACTGTCGGGGACAGCCACAAGGGTCCCCTAAATAACCAGGGGAAACCCGCTTAAAACCTGCAAAAAACGCGAATCACGGATCAACTCACGCACCCAAACACATGCACGACACGACCGCGACCCTGGTGGCCCCCGCGGCCCGCCAGGGCGGAACAGCGAGACGCCCCTCGAGTGAGGTCCGCCTCGCTCGAGGGATAGACGCTCCCTCGGGCGAGTTCCGCCTTGCTCGAGGGCTCAACGCCCACTCGGGCGGGGTCCGCCTCGCTCGAGGACACCCGCACGCACGTTGCCCGCGCTCCTGCCCCCGTGTACGGGCATTTAATGCCCTGACACCACAGGACGCACACCGCGACCTTGGCGCGCCCGGGAATCGCATCCCGGCACTGTTCCACCAACTCACTGGGGGAGGCCATCCCCGCCGCCGTGTAGCACTGTGCGGTGAGGCCGGTGTCAGCTTCGTGACGCTGTGCCGCCTACCCCCGTACGGCTAACACGCCGAGCCCTCGAAGGGGGGCCGGCAGCACCCTCGAATGTCTTTTCTGTGCTTACGCAGGGCCACGCAGTGACATCAGGCCGGCGGGATTGGTCATCCCCGTCACTGTCAACCCTGTGACGACATCCCCAAAGCTGTTGGAGAACACGAGGACAAGACGTCGCCACGACGGCCACTGTGCCACGTACAGGCCCCCCGTCAACGGCACCCTCAAATCGGCCCACTACGGCGGCCGGACGACCAACCGCTACGCCGCCACCCTCGAAGCCGCTCCTGTACGAGCACAGGACGCACCATGACGCCTCGATTGAAGCAAGATTCGCCAGGACAGCCATCAGCTCCGTGGCACTGCTCGCCATGCCTCCCCACGTAAGGAAATAGTGCGGCACGCATGTAAACTGCTCCCTCCTTGGCCTATAAAAGGAGGGGCAGTCCCCCAGCCACGGGAGACGGGACGACGGACAGCGAACACCCTCACGCTCTCCGCCGTCTCCACGATATTGGCACTTGCCTCAATCAATACCTCTGGGACTTGGAGGCCAGGCCTCCTCTCCCACCTCGCTTGTATCCCCCTCTCTACGAGCACCACGGTGCAAAGCAATACAGTGCCCCGAGCACACCACTGCTGGATGTACGGCCCCAGCCGGAACCAGGATAAACCCAGTGTCCTTAGTTGCTAGCACCGAACCATCGAGAGGTAGATCTCAGCGCTCATTACTAGTTAGTGTTGGGACTACTTTCTGCACCGACACCCGGCGGCGAGCGCCACCCGCTACTCCTGCCCACGTTGACGATTGCCTGTCCGCTCCCTCGCCGGCGCGCCTAAACATCACAGGCGAGCATCTCCTCCTCTTCCTTCCCTCTACCTCTTCTCCTCCCTGTTCTCCGATTTTGTGAAAAGAGGAGCAGCAGTGTGGCCTGTAGGGACTGAGGAGGCCAACACAGAGGTGGAGGCAACGCTGGAGGTTGGGCGGGCGGAGGACCAACCGACGACCGGATTAGAGGTGCTGCGGGAACGGAGTTGCGAGTTTAATAGCCGGGCCCACATGTCGGCGCCGTTCGCATAGCCCGCCCGTGGTTCTGCCGGCAGAACGCCCGAGGGGCGGAACCACGGGTGCGTTGCCCTTACGCGTTTTTGGGTAGAGATTCCTTGCTTCACCAGCGCGCAGCCCCTGGCAAGGACGCTCATGGCGGCGGGCCCCCATCTGCGTCAATGACCCCATCGCTTTGTGCGTGCTGACACGCTGACGCTGCCCGGTGAGGCTCCGTTGTGGCCCCTGTGAGGGCGTGAGGCCGTGGCCAGGCGTGGCGACGCTGCTTCAGCCGCTCCTGTTCGCTCTCCTCTGCCCGCGGGCCGCCTCGCAACTGTACGACGTGACAAAATGCCTCCTCCGTTGTGCTGCGCTGCGGCCGCGACGAGGGCACGAAGCCGCGCTGGGCGCGGTTCCATCAGCCCCTGCGAGAAGGCGTTGACGGCGGTGGCGCCCCCAATCCCCATCGTTCCATGCGTGTTGACGCGATGCCGCTGCCCGGGAAGGTTTTGTTGCGCCCCTGTGAGAGCTTGGTGCACAGAGGCGTGGCCATACGGGTGAGAGGCGACGAGACGACGCCGGTGCGTGCGGGCTGGAATAGCTGCGGCGCATGCATCGCAGTCGCATCAACGTCAAGGAAGCAGCACGGCCCAACACGCCTAGCACTTGCCGTTGTGTGATTGTCTCGTTAATCAAGATGATGTCAGTAATTTAATAAATTTATCAAATTTCTAAAATCTTTGGTGAGTTTGGTTGACAAAAATTTATTTTAAACCAATCAAAACGGTGTTCATTTTTTATTTTCAAAATAAGGTAAAGTTCCAGTGAACCTAAAAAAGTAGAAACAAATAATTAGTATGAGCAAACTCGTCTGTTGGTGGGAATCGGGCCCGAAGGTGGACGCCGACACAATAGCCCCCTGATTGTTACCCTTCCTCCACCGTCGTTCCGACGCTACTTCTACTACCCTAGAAGAGGAAAGGAAACAAGGAAGTACTTAACAGTACAAGAAATGCAACAAGGTAACAAACAGGCCGAAGACCGAAAGACTAGCAGTAGCCTTCGGTGCTCTCTTCTCATTACCGTGTGTCTGTTTCATTACAAGGGGTTCACTATTTATAGGAGGCCCCTGGGCATGATCATTTGCCTCAATTACACCTTTTCCGTTCCTGACAAACGACTTTTGTCGGTGCGGAATGTGGTCCCGACACTAACCAGTAATAAGCGCCAAGGTCTATCCCTCAATGGTCGATGCTAAGCAATAAGAGACACAGAGTTTATCCTGGTTCCGGCCGCGGGGCCGTACGTCCAGCAGTGGTGTGCTCAAGGCACTATATTGCTCAACACCGGGGGTGCTCGTAGTGGGGCTGCTACAAGCAAGGTGGGAGAGGAAGTGTGGCTTCCAAGTCCCTAATGTAGTGGCTGAAGATGTTGTGGGAGAATTGGAGAGCAAGTGCGTGGTGCGACCTGTCTCGTGTTGCGTTCTGCTGGGTTCTGTTGTCTTGTGTCCGTCCCCTACGGCAAGGGGGTTCGTCCTCCTTTTATAGACCAAGGAGAGAGCGAAACACATGCGTGCCGCGCTATTTAGCTACGTGAGGGAGCGTGATGTGCTATGCTGTAGAGTAGGCGGCCGCCCAGGCGATCCTTGCAGCGATCCGGCCATCATGGCGTATCTTGTACCCGAACAGTGGCGGCCTCGAGGGTAGAAGGGCAGCGGATGGCTGTGATGTCTTCAGGTAGGCTCGAGGGAGTCGCTAATGTCGGTCCGTATGAGGCACAGCGGCAGGTAAGGTGGCGTCCCGTTCCCGCACGCTCCACAGTGCTGGAGTTGTTGCCACAGCGCCTGGCGTGTGCCCGTACGCGCGGGGGCGGCAGCCATACCGTTACCGCGGGCGGGGATGGCGTCCCACCGGCCTAGCGCTTCCACCTAACCCTGCAGGGTCATAAGAAAAGCAGATCGAGGGTGCGGCCGGCCCCCCTTCGAGGGCTCGGCGCGTTAGCCGTGCCGGAGCAGCGGCGCGGCGTCACGGGACCGGCACCGGCCACGCCGCACGGTCCCCCCCACGGGGGTGGGGATGGGCTCCCCCCGGGGAGTTGGTGCGGCGGCACGGGCGCGAGCCCCGTGCGCATGATGGCGCCGCCCCGCCGATGTCGGGGCATTAAATGCCCGCGTACGGAAGCGGCGCGCGCGTGCGGAGCGCCCTCAAGCGAGGCGAGCCCCGTTCGAGGGCGAAGCGGACCCTCGAGCGAGGCGGAGCCCGCTCGAGGGAGGCGCACCCCCTCGAACGGGGCGGAGTCCGCCCGAGGGAGGCGCGCATCCTCGAGCGAGGCGAAGCCTGCTCGAGGGGACCTTCGAGTGGGCCGCCTGGTGGGCCGCTGGGGCCTCCGCGGCGTGGGCCATGTCCTGCATGGTTAAGTAAGGCGTGTTTGGCTTTGGCTTCGTTGCGGGTTTTAAGTGGGGATTTCCCAGTTGTTTAAGGGGACCCCTAGGGCTGTCCCCGACAGTAGCCCCCGAGCATCTGTGGGTTTGCCATTGAGGCTCCCGCAGATGCTGGAACCTACTGATAGGACGTTCTTCCCTCCTGGTCTTGGGAACGCTTTCCGTGGGGCCGCGTCAGCGGACCCGCGGGTCTAGCCCCCGAAGCCCTGCAGGAGCATAGGCGCTCCTGTAGGGGTTGACCGCGAGACTTGGGCAGAGGGCGTGGTACATGTTTCAATCGGCGTCGGCGATGTTTCAGCCGGCCTCGGTGACACACACGCTGCTGGCATTATCCCCAGCGGGTGCGATCCAGGAGGTGTAGCCGTGCGTCAAGCCCCCGAGCCTGGGCCCATTCAAGGCGATCGGGTAGAGCTTTACAACTTGTCTTTTCACACGCCCTCGCCGTCCCTCCGCGAGACGGAGGGTGAGGTTTCCGCAACTCCCATCGGTCGGGTCGCGAATTGCGGATTCCTCGTCGAGCTGTTAGTGGGTGGTTCGAGTTGACGCCCATGCCCCGTTCGATAAGGGTAGGCTGCGCGGTCCAGAGACACGTCCATTGAAGCGCTTGCGTGGGTTTGCTAGGTGGGGCTCGGTCCCGTTCGGTAGGGACCGAGGGCGCGGAAGCTCTCCCTCGGTGGGATCCCCCGACTAGCTGCCCTCGCTGGCTCTCGAACACGACATGTGGGGCACCCTCGAGTTGGCGGGCTCGAGGAACGGCTCGAATGTGCGTGCCCTCGTTGTCCCTGAATCTGACGATCTGGGGCACCTGTTCGAACCCATCGAGGGTCAGGCTTCGAACCCCTGATCAGTAGGGTCGTGCGGGGTGGCGCCTGGGCAGCCCCGTCTTTGCATCTGCGACCATTGAGGGGCCTGGGCGAGCCAGCCCTCGAGGTGCTGATCAGTAAAAATGGTGCGGGGCGGCGCCTAAGCGCTCCCGGCCTGGCATCTGTGACCATCGAGGAGCCTGGGCGAGCCAGCCCTCGAGGCGCTGATCAGTAACACGGCGCGGCATGGGTGCTTTGCGGTGCCCGTTCTGTTTCAAACGGGCCCCGAGGCGACCTTCTCACGCTTGTACCCTTTCGAGGGTTGACATTTTCCCGAGCCAGGAGTCCGTGCCGCTCGAGGGTTCTCCTTACTTTGTAAGGAACCGGGCCATTAAAGGCTCCACAGTAGAGGCTGGTGATTTCGCGTTGCGGCCGCGCCTTTTTAGGCGCCGCGGCCGCGCGCGTAGTGGGCGGCGTGGGCAGGCGGACGTGACCGCCTGCCACGGCCCTTGCTATTCTTCGCCGTGATGATGGCTTGTTCGCGGTGGCGTGGCCGCCGCGGTCGTGGTGGGGCCCGCCCGTCAGCGAGAAGAAAGATTCCCTGCAGTTAATGCGCGCGGGACGTCCGCCCCGGAGAGCACGCCCGCGGCTTATAAATCTGAGGGGAGGGAAAACGGCGGTTTTTTACCTTAGTGTTCCGCCATCCTTGCCCCCTGCGCTCTCGCCTTGATCCTGCTCTTGCCACCGCGCGCCTTCGCCATTAGAGCTCCTCTTCCTCTTCTTGTCCTCCGTTTTCGCGTTCCTTGTCTTTTCTCATGGCGCCTCTTCTGCCCCTCACGATCCTCGACCCGTACGCCTGGGAGCAGTCGACGGTGACCCGGCTGGCCCTTGGCGAGCTGGTCTCCGCCGGCCAGTTGGCGGCGAACGAGGAGGGCCGGCCGGCGGAATGGATCGTGCCGCCGGCGGGGGACCACGCGCCCAACCCGCCGGAGGGCTACGTGGTGAGCTTCATCCGCTTCCATGAGCGCGGCTTCGCCGCGCCGGCGAGCCGCTTCATGCGGGCGCTCTGCCACCGCTACGGCGTGAAGTTACACAACTTCGCGCAGAACGCGATCTCGCAGGCGGCCACGTTTGTGGGCGTCTGCGAGGGGTATCTGGGGATCCCCGTCAATTGGGAGCTCTAGATACACCTCTTCCGCGCGGAGCTCTTCATGCAGCCCACGACGGAGCAGAGGACCCGCCGCGCGGTGCGCGCCGGCGGGATGTCGCTCGCCCTGCGGACGCAGTTCAAGGACGACTACATCCCCTGCACCATGACGACGAACAACGCCGGCTGGGAGCGGGGGTGGTTCTACCTGCGCAACGCTGAGCCCGGCCTCCCCGCCTACACTGGTCTGGTGCTCCGGGAGAAGCCCAACTCCTGGGGCCACGGGGTGTCCACGGCCCTGCATCGGAGGCGGCTGGATTCGCTCCTGGACGCCCTGAAGAACCTGGTGATGCGTGGGCTGATCGCGGCGGGCGTCCTCGCCTTCCTCCACCACCGGCGGGTCGTGCCTCTGATGGAGAGGCCGCTCTACATCTACGAGATGACGGAGGAGGCGGACCCCGTCGCGCTGGCGAGGTCGCGGATGCTCCCGACCCCCCTCGAGCGCGGGTATACGCTCACCCGGGCGCGGAACGTCGTTGACACCCGGATGCTGCGCCAGGATCGGTCCCCGTGGGACCTCGAGATGCTCCCCACCGGCCCGCTGGTGAGTATGATTCTTGGCCCTATTTTTGTTCTTGGTGTTGCTCCTGGCCCCTGACGCCCCCTTGACGTTCTTGCTCGGTCGGGTGACCTTCGGCGCCGCGAAGTCCGTTCGCCCACCCACGACTCCCGCGCGCTCGGCGGGCGGCGCGAAGAACGGGAGCGGGAGCGGGCGGCGCGCAAGAGGGAGCGCGCGAGGCGGCACCGCAAGCGCCGCGAGCGGCGGAGCGAGGAGTACCGGCGAGGTGAGGAGCTGGGGCTCTCCTCCCCGGGGACTGAGGAGTACTCGTCCTCGGAGGAGGACAAAGAGGAAGAATCTGGGGGGCAGGGCCCCTCTGATAGGTGGGAACCTGTGCCCCCGTCGCCGGAGCCAGCTCCGGCTGCAAGGGCGCATCGCCGGGGCGGGCGCGGCGGCGCCCCGCCGCCGGCAATCGACAATAGGGGCGGCGCGCGCCATGGAGGTGCCGGCGCGCGCGCCGTGGAGGCGCGCGCGGCAAGCGCGCCCGCGCGCCGGGCCCGGGGCCCGCGCGCGCGCGCGGTGGCGTTAGGAGGCGCGGCGACGGGCGCGCCGGCCGCGCCGGCGGCATCCGTCTAGACCTCAAGGAAGAGGAAGCGCGCCTTCTCCTCTTCGAGGTAAGGGGCTTGCCCTTCTGCGAGGTTTTGATTTTTTGCTCGTGCTTGTGCAGGGTGGTGCCAACCCTTCCTCCCCTCGCACCGGCCAAGGTGCTGAGGGCGGATGTGTCCGTCCCCACCCGGCGGCGTTCGTCGAGGGCGCCGCGGGCGGGGCGAGCGCGGCGGCGGCGGCGGGGCGAGAGCTCGCGGGGGCGCGGGCGAGGCCTCAAGGCCTCGGCGGGCGGATCGCCCGCCGCGCGGCGCGGCCGGCGGTCGCCGAGGAGCGGCGGGCGCCGGTCGTGGCGGAGATGCGGCCCACGGCGGCGGGCGTGGTGGAGATGCGGCCCGCGGTGGGTCGCCGCGACGGAGGCGCGGTCCGCGGCGCCCGGCCGCGGAGGAGGCGAGCGGGCGGCGGTGGGCGAGGAGGGCGGCCGGGTGCCCGTGGTCGCGGAGGCGGGGCCGGAGCGGTGGCCGCGGCGCGCGTCGGGCGCCCGCGGCCACGAGAGGCGCATGTGGAGGCGCCGGTGGAGGCGACGCAGGGGCGGCGCCCGCCGGCGGCTCCCCGGCGGTAGTGGTGGAGATCCCGGACGACGACTCCCCCGCCGCCCGGGTGGGTCGGTGGGCGAGCTTCCCCCACGCCCTCCCCGCAGTCCCGGGGGAGGGGATCCTCGTGAGGGCGACGCGAGGGCCACATGGTGGCGGGGGGCCGAGGGCACCGGCGCCGAGGCCTCGTCTTCCCGCGTCGGCTACTCCGCCCAGGTGGAGGGGATCGCCGGCGACCCGCCCGCGTTCGTTGACGCCCAGGGGGAGTAGGAGCTCTGGAGAGAGCTCTGCAGCCACGGCGCCGCGCTCAACCGAGTGTTGAACGAGGCACTGAGGATCCACGGCGGCCCCGCGTGGCGCGTCTTCCAGGTGAGTTGTCCTTGTTTGCTTTTCCTTTCTCCTCGTCTTTGCGCGCACTTTTCGTGGCTTGATGCTTATGGGTCTTGACTTGTTGGTGACAGGAGCTCGAGCACCGCGCCCACGAGAAGTACGGCGCCTTCGATCAGGTGACCGCCGAGCTCCATCAGCTCCGGGAGCGGTGAGACGCTTTTGATGCGCTCGCCGACGCCCTCAGGACCCCAGACAGCTGGCTATCGTACCAGGCCGTGGCCTTGCGCGATCAACTCCACAAGAGCACAAGGCAGGACCGGGCGCACCCCTCCAGCCTCGAGCGGGTCTGCGCGGCCCTCATCGATCGGGACGAGGCACTGCAGCGGGCGAGGGCGGACCTGGAGAACACGCGCACCCCGGCGGCTAAGCGGGAGGGCGGAGGTGGCCGGCGTCCGCGGCGACAACCGGGGCCTCCACTCGTCGCTCCGGAGAGGCACGGAGCCCCGGCGGTGCCGGGCCGAGGAGCGCGCGCACGCGCTCGAGCGAGAAGGCCAAGGAGGCCGACAACTTGAGGGCCGCCCTCGACACCAAGGTTGCGGCGCTCGCCGCCACCGAGGGCCGGCTCTGCGGGGAGCGCACGGCCCGTCAAGGAGCGAGAGGGCGGCTCCGGCGGGGAGCGAGGCCGCCCTTGCCGACGCTCGGTCGGCCCCGGAGCGGGGAGCGCGGCGCTCGCGAGGGCGACGCAGATGTCGCTGGAGGACCGGAACGCCAAGTTCTCCGAGGTCGAGGGCGAGCTGATGGTGCTCTGCATCACGAGCGCGGGCCAGGAGCTGGCCCTCCAGGAGCAGGGCGAGACCATCAGGGGCCTCGAGCAGACGGTCGAGGTCGGGCGTCGCGCCTTCGAGGTGGAGCGGAATCAAGTCGAAGGTAAGCCACTTTTCGACTCCCATTTCGCTGGTTTTCCCTTAGAGGGTTCGCACCCTTTTTCTGATTTCTTTCTTGTCTTGGTGACTCTAGGCTTGCGCACCGCGCTGGGGCACGCGGCTGAGCGGGCCGAGGCGCTGCAGACCTCCTACAACTCCTCCGAGCAGGAGCTGCAGCAGCTGCGCAATGCGGCCCTCGAGACCTGCCGGGCCATGGAGGAGGGCGAAGCGCGAGCGCGAGGGAGCTCGCCGGCCGCCCGCCGCGCGCGCCCTTGGCGGCCACGTCGCTGGGCGCATGCGCTGGGCGCTTCATCTTGGCGTCCAGAAGGCCCTCGGGGTGGTGCGGTCCCACTACGAGGTTAACTTCGAGGCGCTGGCGGAGGGCTACGTCGTCCCCGAGGGTGTTGAGGACGAGGTGGCGATGGAGCGCGTGGCGCTCACCGCCGACGCCGCCGGGTCGCTCGCTGAAGCCTTCGAGGAGTTCCTCTTCCGCGACGCCGGCGACGCCGCCGCTCCTCCCGCCCTCGAGACGCAGTGGGCACTAGGCCCGTTTTTGTTTGTGTATCAGTGCTCTGGCCATGCGGCCCTTGTAAATAAGCAAATTATTTCTGTCATAAACATTTGCCGATGTGAAGTGATGTCTTATGTTTATTGCGCTTTTTTGTTTCTCCTTCTTCCTGAGTAGATTCTAGTTAGGGGAGTTCGATTTTCGTGGGTGGCCTGCTGGGTTGGAGGCGAGAGAGAAGGGCTGTATCCTCACGGAGGCGTAGGCTATCTCTGGCTCGCGCGCTCGTTCCGCTAGGCTGCCCACGCCCTGTTCGAACCTTTTCTCGAGACCGAAGTGAAAAACAAACTTAGCGCGTGTGAGTTATTTCGTTTTCGCGCGAAAATGGGACCGTTTTGGGGGGGGATGCCCCCCGCAGTAGCCCCCGAGGGTAACTTGGGTTTCGGGGGAAAGCCGAGTTGCCCTTTTCATTAGACTTATGATGTTTACATAGTTGTTACCAACTGGGGTGTTGGTCTTGTGGTTTTTACAACAAAAATGCTTGGAAATCCTAGCTAGGGGTAGAAGCGACGTAGCTGTTGGATGTTCCAAGCGTTGGTGAGCTCTTCACCGTCCTCGTTAGCTTGACTTGTACGTGCGGGCTTGAGTACCTTCACCACGACGTAGGGTCCCTCCCACGGAGGCGATAGCTTGTGGCGTCCCCGGTTGTCTTGGCGTAGCCTTAGGACCAGATCCCCTTTGCTGAAGTCCCGTCGGCGTATCTTGCGTGCTTGGTAGCGCCTGAGGGACTGCAGATACCTCGCGGAGTGCATCAAGGCCACGAGGCGTGCCTCATCCAGCTGGTCCAGCGAGTACTCGCGGGCTCGCTGGTTGGCATCCTCGTCGTAGCCTCGAACCCTGGGCGACCCGTATTCTAAGTCCGTGGGGAGGACGGCCTCCGCGCCATGGACTAGGAAAAACGGGGTGAACCCGGTGGCTCTGATCGGGGTGGTCCTTAGGCTCCACACGACTGTTGGTAACTCTTGGAGCCATTTTCGACCGGATTTGTTTAGCTGGTCGAAAATTCTAGGCTAAAGGCCTTGTAGGATCATGCCGTTGGCACGTTCTACTTGGCCGTTGGTCTGCGGGTGTGCCACAACTGCCCAATCCACACGGATGTGGAACTTGTCGCAGAACTCCAAGAATTTCCTGCCCGTGAACTGGGACCCATTGTCGGTGATAATGGAGTTTGGCACTCCAAAGCGGTGGATGATGTCGGTGAAGAACGTCACCGCTTGCTCCGCCCTGAGATTCGTAATGGGGCGCACCTCAACCCACTTGGAGAACTTGTCGATCGCGACCAACAAGTGGGTGAAGCCCCCGGGCGCCTTCCGCAGGGGCCCGACGATGTCCAGCCCCCACACGGCGAATGACCATGTTATAGGGATGGTCTGCAGGGCATGAGCGGGGAGGTTGGACTTGCGGGCGTAGAATTGGCACCATTCGCAGGTGCGTACGATCTCGCTGGCGTCTGTGACCGCGGTAGGCCAGTTAAAGCCTTGGCGGAAAGCATTGCCAACGAGGGTACGAGGCGCGGCGTGGTGGCCGCAGATCCCGACGTGGATGTCCCGCAGGAGCTCGCGCCCCTCGGGAATGTGCACGCACCGCTGCAGGATGCCGGAGGCGCGCGCGCGTGCGGCCTCGCCGTCGACGAGGGCAAAGGACTTGGCCATCCTGGCGATGCGCCTGGCCGCGGCCCGGTCCACGGGGAGTTCCCCTCGAGCCATCCACGCGATATACTTGTCGCGCCAGTCAGCCTTGACAGGGGCTGGCTCGATATCCATCACGTTAGCTTCGTGCGCGCCATACCCCTCGAGGAGGGAGAGCACGTACGCCTCGTTCGAGGGGTCCTCATCCATGGGTTCCGCACCCGTTGGATTCGAGAGAGCCTGTTGTGGGGAAAGCCGCAGCTTTCGCACACAAACAATGAGAGAAGACAAAAGCTCCAAAACCAAAACCAAAACTCAGGACGAAAGACAACCAAAAGCTCTTTACTCAACAGTTGATTTCTCAAAAGTCGATCCCCTTTACATGCGCCGGTCCGTCTCCTTTTATAGGGAGGCGGGCGGACTTTTTACATTCCGATAACACCCTTGTGTAAAACGAATCAAAACAGAATGTGCTAGGCTATCTTCGGGTGATCTCCAATCGGGTCTCCACGTAATCGGCGCTTCATGATGTCACGCCGCAAATCGCGGCGCCTTTCCAGCTTTCATCACGTGCGCCTGTCGGGGTGAAAACCCCCGAGCCTTTTGGAGATCCCCCCTTCGCCCGGCGCTCCTCATTACCTGAAACAAAAACCACACTCAAGCTTGAATTCATTAAGTGTTAGGAACGACGAAACCCCCTGCTCGAATCCCAGGTCGGGGCCCTCTGTGTGAATAACATTCGCCCTAGGGGTTTCGTCATGGAATGGGTTGCCAAGCGAGACTTTGTCGCCCTGTGTTAAGTTGGATTTGTGCTGATGGCTTTGGTGGCGACGAAGGGTATTTGCCAAAACGCGATGCCTGGAAGGTGGAAGTGCAATCTACTGCCTCTGAGGTTTTGCTGCCGGCATCCTTCGCATAGCTGCTCTCCACTCTTTGGGTATGCGAAGGCTCGATTCCGAATCCCCCCAACAGAGCCCCCGAGGGTTCCGTGTGGCTCGAGGGGTGAGGCTCGAGGATGACCGAGGGTTGAGCGATATCGTGGGCAAAAACGTTCGGAGGGACGGTGATCCGCCCAGACGCGATCTTGGCCAGCTCGTCCGCCTCCTCGTTGTACCGTCGGGGCACGTGATTGAGCTCAATGCCATAGAACTTGTCCTCGAGGGCTCGCACGGCCTTGCAGTAGGCCTCCATCTTGTCGTCGTGGCAACTCGCGTTCTTCATGACTTGGTCAATCACGAGTTGCGAACCCCCCCCCGCACGTCGAGGCGCTTGACGCCTAACTCGATGGCGATCTTGAGGCCGCAGAGGAGGGCCTCGTATTCAGCCATGTTGTTAGATGCGGGGAAATGGAGGCGCACCACGTATCGCATGTGCTCTCCGAGGGGTGAAACAAAGAGCAGGCCCGCGCCCGCCCCTGTTTTCATCACCGAGCCGTCAAAATACAGAGTCCAGCATTCTGCTTGGATCTACGGCGGTGGCAGCTGCGTATCCGTCCACTCAGCGACGAAATCCGCCAGGATCTGGGACTTGATGGCCTTGCGCGGGGCGTAGGCAAGTGTCTCGCCCATCAGCTCCACAGACCACTTGGCGATCCTGCCCGCCGCGTCAGGATTGCGGATGATCTCCCCTAGCGGGAAGGAGGAGACCACTGTGATGGGGTGGGCCTCGAAGTAGTGGCGGAGCTTGCGCCGCGCGAGGACCACCGCATACAGCAGCTTTTGGATTTGAGGGTAGCGCGTCTTGGTGTCAGACAAGACTTCGCTGATGTAGTAGACCGGCCGCTGGACCGGCAGGGCGTGCCCTTCCTCCGTGCGCTCCACCACGATTACGGCGCTGACCACCTGAGTGGTTGCGGCTACGTAGAGCTGCAGGGGTTCGCCGTCCTGCGGCGGCGTGAGGATTGGGGCGCGGGTCAGGGACGCTTTCAGCTTATCGAGCGCATCCTGGGCCTCCGCGGTCCAGGAGAAGCGCTCGTGCTTCTTGAGGAGGCGATAGAGGGGCAGGCCCTTCTCGCTGAGCCGCGAGATGAAGCGGCTCAAGGCGGCAAGGCACCCCAACACCTTTTGCACCCCTTTGAGGTCCCTGATCGGGCCCATTCGCTCGAGGGCCGCAACCTTCTCGGGGTTGGCCTCGATGCCCCGTTGGGAGACGATGTATCCTAGGAGCATGCCTCGCGGCACCCCAAAGACACATTTTTCGGGGTTTAATTTGACCCCATTGGCCCGTAGGCAGCTGAACGCGATGCCAAGGTCGCCAACCAGGTCGTCCGCCTTCCTGGTTTTTACGACGATGTCGTCCACATACGCCTCGACCGTCCGCCCAATGTGATCTCCGAAAACGTGTTGCATGCAACGTTGGTACGTCGCACCAGCGTTTCGAAGGCCGAACGGCATCGTGACGTAGCAGAACATCCCGAACGGCGTGATGAACGAAGTCGCGAGCTGGTCGGACTCCTTCATTTTTATTTGATGATACCCGGAGTAGGCATCGAGGAAGCAAAGCAACTAACACCCAGCCGTTGAATCAACAATTTGATCAATGCGTGGCAAAGGAAAGGGAACTTTAGGACATGCTTTATTAAGACTAGTGTAGTCTATACACATCCGCCACTTCCCGTTTTCTTTTTTACAAGTACGGGATTTGCTAGCCACATTGGGTGGAACACCTCCTTGATGAACCCAGCCTCGAGAAGCTTCCGCAGCTCCGCTCCGATAGCCCGTCGCCGCTCCTCGTCGAAGCGGCGGAGCCGTTGTTGCACGGCGCGGGCATGAGGCAGGATGTCAAGGGAGTGCTCGGCGATCTCCCTCGGGATGCCCGGCATGTCCGAGGGGCTCCACGCGAAGATGTCGGCGTTGGCGCGGAGGAAGTCGACGAGCACCACTTCCTATTTGGGATCGAGGGTGGAGCTGACCCTCAACGCCTTGCCCTCGGGTGCCGCGGGGTTGAGGGGCACCTCCTTGGTCTGCTCCGCAGCCTCGAAGCTGCCGGTGTGCTTGGAGCTGGAGTCGAGGTCCTCGTTGACCATCTTCTCCAGGGTGGTCACCAGCGCTTCGTCCAGCGCCAGTGCTTCCGCATGCTCCACGCACTCGACGTCGCAGTCGAATGCGTGCTCGATGGACGAGCCCACGGTGATGATGCCGTTCGGTCCTGGCATCTTCAACTTCAAGTAAGTGTAGTTGGGGACCGCCATGAATTTGGCATAGCAGGGCCGCCCAAGTATGGCATGGTAGGCGCCCTTGAACCCCACCACCTCGAAGGTGAGCGTTTCCTTTCAGAAATTCTTCGCGGTGCCGAACCAGACCGGCAGGTCGATCTGCCCGAGGAGCTGGACTCGCTTGCCTGGCGCGACGCCATGGAACGGCGTCGTGCTCGGCTGCAGCTGGTCCAACCCGATCCCCAGCAAGCGCAGCGTATGCGCGTAGAGGATGTTGAGGCTGTTGTCTCCGTCCATCAAGACCTTTGAGAACCGCGCGTTCCCAATGATCGGGTCGACCACCAGCGGGTACTGGCCCGGGTTGGGGATGCGGTTCGGATGGTCTTCCCGGCTGAAGGTGATGGCGTCCTCCGACCAGTTGAGGAAGGAGGGCGGCGCCTTCTCCGCGGCGACGACCTCGTGCCGCTCCCGCTTGCGCTGGCGGGTCGACATGTCGACGGTGGGTCCCCCGAAGATGAGGAACACATTCTCCACGGCGGGGAAGCCGCCGGCGTCTCCATCCCCTCCGTCTTTCTTGGCCTCCGCGTCCTTTGCGGCGGCGCGGCCGTAGAACTTCTTGAGCATGTCGCATTGCTCAAGGGTGTGATTCACTGGGGTCTTGTGGTAAGGACACGACTTCTTCAGCATGTCGTCAAACACCCCCGGACCTCGAGGGGCCGGTCGAGGGCCTCGTCGAGCCGGGTCAACAGCAAGAGCCTCGGCATCATCGCCGTCACGCCCTTGCTCGCGCGCCTCGCGGCGCGGCTTCTTTCCCTTCTTGCCCCGCTTGTCCTTGCGGTGGGGCTCCCTGGACTTGCTGCCCTCCGCGGGCGCATCGTCCGAGCGCTTTCCCTTCTTGCCGTCAAAGATCGCCCCCACGGCCTCCTCTCCTGAGGCGAAGCTGGTGGCGATGTCGAACAGCTCGTTGGAGTCCGCGGGCGGGCTGCGTCCCAGCTCTCGCACGAGGTCCCGGCACGTGGTGCCCTCGAGGAAGGCGTGCACAATCTCAGATTTTGCCACGCTTGGGAGCTCAGTGCAGCGCTTGGAGAAGCGCCGTATGAAGTCCCGCAGCGACTCGCCGGGCTTCTGAGTGCAGGAGCGCAGGTCCCAGGAATTTCCAGGGCGCACGTACGTGCCCTGGAAGTTGCCCACGAACGTGCAGACCAGATCGTCCCAGTTGTGGATTTGGCTGGCGGGCAGATGCTCGAGCCACGTCCTAGCCGAATCGCCAAGGTGCAGGGGCAAGTTGCAAATGATGACCTCGTCGCTGGTGGCCCCGCCCAGCTGGCACGCCAGACGGTAGTCGTTTAGCCACACGCGGGGGTCCGTCTCCCCGTTGTACTTGACGATGGTCGAGGGTTGGCGGAAGCGTTGGGGGAAGGCCGCCGCGCGGATCTCCCGGCTGAAGACGCGGGTTCCCGGGGGTTCCGGCGTCGGAGAGCGGTCCTCGTCGGCCGTCGTAGCGTCCACCCCGTCGAGGGTGGTAGCCCACCGCCGCTCGCGCATCCGCCTTGATGACGTTGCAGGCGTCACCGTCCAGCGCCCTGCGCGTGTCAAGGAGCCGCTCCTTGGCGGCGCGCGTCCCGAGTTGGCGGGACGCCTCGCAGCCTTCACCGCGTGGACCGAGGGTTCGCCCCCTTGTGCAGCCCCGTCTACTCGCGCATCCCCCCGGCGGCGGATACGTGAGGCCGAGCTTTCGGCCCGCCGGACGGCCGCTTGCTCGATGAGAGCCGCACCTCGCGCGTTGCGGGTTCCGTGCCTCGGGGGTCGAGGGTGCCGGCATCGCCGCCGGCGGCGTCGCGGCGGCGACGAGCTTCGACTTGCCCGCGGGGGCGCATCCGGGTTGTCGACGTTAAAGTCGGCGTTGATGCGGTCGCGGGCCTGTCCGCCGGCTCCCGCGCGCGTTCGCCGCGCGCGGAGGCCTCCCCGCCCATCGAGGTACGGAGCGGCCGCACCGTTCGGTACTCCTCCGCCGGCCCGCTTCGAGCTCTCGAGCCCGGGCCGGCCGCGCGTTGGCGTCGGCCCCGGCGGGGGCGCTTGGCCCTGCGGCCAGGCGCGGAGCGATCCCCGGGGCAGGTGTGACCTCCCCGTCGCCTGCGCCTGCTGCACCGGTGGCGTTTGCTAGGTCGTTGGCGATGACAACGCAGCACTCCCGCGCTGGATCATAGCTCCCGGTGCTGGAGTCGTCGGAGCAACCGAACCAGTAGTTCGTAGCGTCGAGGAAGCGCCTGAACATGACTGGGTCCGGCACGCCGGAGAAGTCCCACTCCGCGTACCCGTGGAGGTTGGCGGGCGGCAACGCGTCGAGGGAACTCAGGGACGATTCGTCACCCACTGAGGCGCCGGGATCCCTGGCGACGAAGACGTGACGGCCAGGGGGAACCCTGCGCATCGGGGTGTTGACGTTGGCGTTGTAAGCCGTCGTGGCACCTCGCAGCCCAATGGGAAAGCGCGGTCCGGAGACCGTGCGCTGTCCCGCTGGGGCGGCAGTTGCCGTGGTGACAGGCGCGTCGCGTTGTGAGGCGGCGCGCTCGGCTTGCCGTCGCTCGGACCGCGCCCGGCGTGAACGCCGGCCGGAGCAATGGCGGCGTCGTGGCGGCCGACGGACCCGCGGCATCCGTGCCGGCGGGCGTCCGCGTCGTGGTGGTGCGCGTAGCGGGGACCGGAGCGGATCCGCCCCGGCGCCGCGCACGGAGCTCCTCACGATTGGTGAGGCGCATCGAGTAGCCGTTCCCCGTGGCCTGAAAGTTCAGGCCCCCGAACCGGATTTCGAATCCGGCGGGGAGGGGGTCCGAGCTGCCCATGCAGTAACGCGTACCACGGTACTCAGTGCGGATCACCATGGAGGGAGTTGATGGTGGATTGACCTTAGTCGCTCGATTGCCCCACGGTGGGCGCCAACTGTCGGTGCGGAATGTGGTCCCGACACTAACCAGTAATAAGCGCCAAGGTCTATCCCTCAATGGTCGATGCTAAGCAATAAGAGACACGGAGTTTATCCTGGTTCCGGCCGCGGGGCCGTACGTCCAGCAGTGGTGTGCTCAAGGCACTATATTGCTCAACACCGGGGGTGCTCGTAGTGGGGCTGCTACAAGCAAGGCGGGAGAGGAAGCGTGGCTTCCAAGTCCCTAGTGTAGTGGCTGAAGATGTTGTGGGAGAATTGGAGAGCAAGTGCGTGGTGCCACTTGTCTCGTGTTGCGTTCTGCTGGGTTCTGTTGTCTTGTGTTCGTCCCCTGCGGCAAGGGGGTTCGTCCTCCTTTTATAGACCAAGGAGAGAGCGAATCACATGCGTGCCGCGCTATTTAGCTACGTGAGGGAGCGTGATGTGCTATGCTGTAGAGTAGGCGGCCGCCCAGGCGATCCTTGCAGCGATCCGGCCATCATGGCGTATCTTGTACCCGAACAGTGGCGGCCTCGAGGGTAGAAGGGCAGCGGATGGCTGTGATGTCTTCAGGTAGGCTCGAGGGAGTCGCTGATGTCGGTCCGTACGAGGCACAGCGGCAGGTAAGGTGGCGTCCCGTTCCCGCACGCTCCACAGTGCTGGAGTTGTTGCCATAGCGCCTTGCGTGTGCCCGTACGCGCGGGGGCGGCAGCCATACCGTTAACAGTGGCAGGGATGGCGTCCCACCGGCCTAGCGCCTCCACCTAACCCTGCAGGGTCATAAGAAAAGCAGATCGAGGGTGCGGCCGGCCCCCCTTCGAGGGCTCGGCGCGTTAGCCGTACCGGAGCAGGCGGCGCGGCGTCACGGGATTAGCACCGGCCACGCCGCACAGTCCCCCCCCACAGTGGTGGGGATGGGCTCCCCCGGGGAGTTGGTGCGGCGGCACGGGCGCGAGCCCCGACGCATGATGGCGCCGCCCCGCCGATGTCGGGGCATTAAATGCCCGCGTACGGGAGCAGCGCGCGTGCGGAGCGCCCTCGAGCGAGGCGAGCCCCGTTCGAGGGCGGAGCGGACCCTCGAGCGAGGCGGAGTCCGCCCGAGGGAGGCGCGCATCCTCGAGCGAGGCGAAGCCTGCTCGAGGGGACCTTCGAGTGGGCCGCCTGGTGGGCCGTTGGGGCCTCCGCGGCGTGGGCCATGTCCTGCATGGTTAAGTAAGGCGTGTTTGGCTTTGGCTTTGTTGTGGGTTTTAAGTGGGGATTTCCCAGTTGTTTAAGGGGACCCCTAGGGCTGTCCCCGACAACTTTAAACACTTTACAAGGGTACAACAGTAACTCCCCGCGTCGTACAGGCCTCCAGCGTGTCTTCGTACGGCCGAAACACCTTTACACGCGGCGCTCCTTGTCTCTGCCTTGTACGGTGTCTCCTTTACACGTCCGTCGTGGCCACGTGTCGCAGCACGCCGCACCTTCGGCGCCGAAACAACCGAAGATCTCCCCCTGGTCGCATCGTGCCTTTAGGGACGTCCCGGGCCGCCTCCAGCCCCGGGCCGAAGTGTTCTTGGTGTGCAGTGCTTCTGGCACTCCAAGACCTTCGGTGCCGAAGCGTAGCCGTCCGTGCCTTCGGCTCCGAAGGTCAGCACCGCTCAGATAAGTCGCCCCTGCACAACAAAACTCACATAACTCGAGTGGCATTTAGTGTTTCCGTCAAACCCGCACCGCCAGGACTCCCTCGTGTTAGACGAAGCTGCGTGCGAGCCGAAACCGTCAGCCTGGCTGGACGTGGACAGAGCTTCCGACGGTCATTTTCCCCAACAGCAGCCCCTCGTCAGTGAGGGCCGTCCCATCCTCAAGATGGGCCGAACTTACGACCAACTCTTCTCAGGGTGAAAAACGGGCTTCGGAACTCCCACGGACGGCCCACGCTGACGCGGATCCGAGTAAAAGACACGTGCTGCCCTTTGAGAATTTTACCGTTGTGAGAGGTTGTCGTCGGGGAAAAAAAGGTAAATTTGCTCGTTACCAGCGTGATTATCGGCGCTGATGTACTATAAAAGGGGAGGCCGACCCTTGGGCTGCCCCACACTGCGGTCGCAACCTGCCTCCACGACGCGTGAGAACTCTGAAGGAACTGTCGTAAGATTTCCTTCGGCCCCCGCTGCTTTTGTTTCTACTCCGCTCTTAGATTGCGTACATGGCCCCGAAGAGGAGGCGCGATGCCGTCGCGAAGGAGATCGCGAAGACATACACGTTCGGCCGTAGCCAGATTGACAACACCGACGTGGGCTCCCTGGTGAAGAACCGCATGGTCGGGGCCGGCCGAGCCCCTGGCCGGGAAACTGTACCGCGGCCGCGCGACAACGAGGTCGTCATCTTCCGCGACTTGCTGTACGCGGGGCTTCGGTTTCCCCTGCACCCCGCCGTCGTCGACATCCTTCGGTATTTCGACATCTACTTGCACCAGCTTACGCCGAACACTATCCTTCGTCTGTCGGTGTACTTGTGGATATGTCGGACCACAAAAATCAAGCCTTCCGCCGAGGGGTTTGCTTCGGCGCATCAAGTGCATCACCAGCGGCGGACGGTCTTCGAAGAAGAGGGGGACCAGGCCATGGAGAAAGACTGCCAGTTCGGCTGTCTAAATTTTTCATACAAGTCCGGCGTGGTGAGCCCCGTGACTGCGTATCGGAACAAGTGGCCCTCGGACTGGCAGCAGCATTGGTTCTACTACACGGTGAGCCCCCCTTCTCCCGGAGGGTCTCACCCCTTGGCTACGAAGGAGCTGCCGCCCCTTCATGAATCTTACGCGAAGAACCCCTCGTGCCCCGAAGGCGACAAATTTGTGATGATGCTTCGTCGGTTCGCGCGCAAGTATAGCACATGCGATATTGTGGAGGAATATCGTAGTATCCCGGTGTGCCCGCTGGTGGACGGCTGGGTCGTGGCCGATGACGCCTGGGCGGACGACATCAGCGGTATCCCCTGCCCCGACTGGATGAAGGCTTTTGGCTTCACCTCCGACCGTGAGTAGTCTTGTGCCCTTCGGTGGGTTTTTACCTTTTTCTTATGCTTCGGATGCTTGAAGTGTTGGGCATTTGAAATTGTTTATCCGCAGTGCTGAAGAAAAGGAAGGTGGAGGCTCATGGAGATTTCATCCTCGGTCCTGTTTCACCGAAGGAGTACAAAGACACAGTCACGGAGCTGAATGGATCTCGGACAAACTGAGTGTTCGAGTTTTTCAAGATCAACCCGCCTGAGCGCGTCGGGTTTGCCAAACATCGTGGGCAGCCGAGAGGAAAGCTGTCGCGCTTGCTGCCGCCAAAGCGGACGTTGACGAGACGGCGACTTCGCCGCGCGCCGCTCCGAAGAAGACCTGTAGGAGGGGCGCCCCCGCCGCGGCCACTGCCACCGCCGAAGGGAGGGCCCGGAAGAAACGCGTCGGGCGGCCGGCCGGACTCTCCACCATCACCCAAGAGGACCCGGCTCGTCGACGTCGAGACCGGCCTCGTTGAAGACGTGATCGCCGCCGTGCCGCTGCGCTCGGCCGCACCTTCGGCCGGGGCCGGGAGGAAGACAGGCGGGCCGCTGCTCGTCCCCCTCAGCCCGAAGGAAAAAGACAGTGATGATGATAGCGACGTCCGTATCATGTCCTCTGTTGGTGACGCCAACCGCAGGCCCAGCCCCGCCGCCCTCGGCCCCGAAGCCTCTCAAGACGAAGACAAATCCAGCTCCACCTCCACCGGTTCGTCCAGCTCCTCGTCTGACGGTACCGAGCAATCCGCTTCCCCTTCGACCACGGCTGCCGAAAAAGATGATTTAGTCACCGCCGCCGAGGAAGATGAAGAAGAGGAGCCCGACAGCAGCAGCTATCAGGTGACGCCGGAAGAGCCCCGAGCCGCTGTTGTCCGCCTTCAAGTTCCTGCCGAAGCCAAGCTAATCGGTGGAAAGAAAATTCGCTTCCTAGGCCTGACAAGCGGCAGACACGAGCGCCAATTCTTGGAAGAGGCAGGGGCGAGCTTCGCTATTCCTCATGAGGAGGAATACTTCGGGAAGCTTACCACGGCCGAACTCACTACTGCATGCGGGGATCTATCCCTTAAGGCCTTCATCGCATCTCGATGCCTCGCCCGAAGGCTGTAACAAGAGAGCAAAGAGTCGAAGGAGGAGTCAGTTGCCGCAAACTCCTCGCTTCAAAATCGTGTGGCGGAGCTGGAGGGGCGGCTGGCTGCCGAACAAGAGCGCACCCGGAGGCTGCAGCAAGAGAAAGAAGATGCGGCGAAGTCCTCCGAGGCCGCCCTTGAAACACTGCGCCACGACGTGGAGACCTTGAGCAGCGCCAAGGAGGACTTGCATGCTCAGCTTGTCGACAAGGAGGCCAAGTTAGCCGAAGTGCAGAAAGAGGCGAGCGAGCTGAGCGGCACACTGGAGCGGTACCGAGCGGATCACATACGGAGCGTAGAAGCCCTTCAGACTGACATTTTGGAGCTGCTGGGCCAGTGTAACCTTGGTGCACCACCTATCCCGTTCCCCCAGTGCACCGTCGAGTCATTTTACGAATGGGTGAATGCCTGCTTCGACCTCATCGCCATGAACACGAAGATCTTCGGAGAGCTTGGGGCCGCGGTGGGGGTCCGGACACTTGCGTACTCCGTGTGCTCACTGGTTCCCGCGGATCGCTCCTCTTCAGAGAAGACCATCAGCAAGAGCGATCTTCGGCGTTTGACGAAGGATAACTATGAGTGGCCCACCGACGCGGATCTCGACGTTGCACAGCTCCCCGTGCTCGCGAAGAACCTTGCCAAGAACTTTATGAACACCTTCTTCGCCCAGCGCGGGTACCGCCTCACGTTGGACGAATCCGTCCGTTTAAGTGCTCAGGTTCGTCGAAGCCACTTCTATTCTCGCTTTAAAACTCCACTTGTGGTGTCTCCTTGCACCCGTTCTGACATATAGCCCTTGGTGTTTTGCAGATAAGGCCCCGGCTGCAAGATCGCGTTTATGATCGCCTCCGGATTCGGTTTGGCGACACCCCTCCCTTGCCCCAGTTCATGACGGAGGGCAGGTGGAGCACCATGCCTGGGGTTCCCCTTATCACCTCCGGAGGCCCCGAAGCCAATGCAAGGGAAGAGGGCGAGGTAACCGGCGTTCCCAGCGATGGGTCTCGTGCTGCTAAAGAGACAACAGGGCCAACGACCAAAGGGGAGCACGCGGACGGGGCACCAGGACCTTCGGTCGAAGTCGAGCGCACCGAGGCTGCCGAGGAGACCGTTCCTCCTGCGCCTGCCTCCCCCGGAGCCGCCCCCGTCCTCGAAGTTCATTCTGCACCCGCGCCCGACGAGGCCGTCGCGGCCGACATCACCACCGAAGAGGACGCCGGAGGAGACGCTTTAGAGGTGGCGCACGTCGCGGAGCTTGAGGCCGCACTGTTGGCCGCCAGCTCTCCCGGCACGAGGGCCCTGCGGAGCCTGCGGCCGACGCAGCCGCCACGCCAGTTGAGGCCCCGGTCATCACTGAAGAAGCTGAGGTCTGAGGCACGCCAGGCTTGATCTTATAAACAAACAAAGTGCTTCCTTCTGGAGCCGTGATTTTGTAAAAAGACTAATGTAAGGTATCTCTGCGCAGGTTCCTTCGGTGGTACCTGCGCAGAGAGCCGAAGGTGCGAGCGACTCGCCTTTGCCCGTAAACTCTTTTTTCGTTGCGCCGAATGTATGGACAAAGTATAGTATACGTCACCCAGGCGTGTCATACTCAGAATTTTTGTCGTATCGCGTGGAACGCTACCGTCGCCACAACGAAGCCGCTAAACGTTTCTTTGCGGATTTTTCGAAGGATCCCACGCGTCGGGAGGCCATCCTTAGAGAACGAGCCACCCGTAGGGCGGCTAAGCAAAACTTAGTGGACCCCTTCGTGTCCGAAGGGGTCGTTCCAAAAACAGAGCCGATCGAAGAGGGGGTCCTCGGACCGCCCGAATATGTGTATTTGATTCCTGACACCTCGTCGGACAGTTTAGCGGCTGCGAAGGTCGAAACGGAGTGATCACCCGCGCACTAACTATGATCCTGTCTTCGGCGCAGGGCGGATGCCTACCGACAGCGAGCTCCGGCAGATGGCGCTGGACATCATAGACATGGCGTACCTTCGTTTAATCGATGAGATCTGCGAAGATGTTCTTAACGAAGACTGATCGCTCGGTGGTGCTGGCGGGTCGTGACTTCGCGTTGTGCCATGAGTTGCCGCGAAGACTTGAAGCGATTGACTTCGGAACCCCCCCTGCAAGTGTTCGCGGCACGTTGGAGCGACGCGGCGCCAACTAACTTGTAAAGTGTATGCTTGTGATGAAGTGTATTCTGATTGTATTGATGTGTCAGAGTGTAATACTATAGTGTTGTACGGATGTACATTGTATATTCAATATGTGATAAGAGATGAAACAAAAGGTATCTTCGGTCAAATCGTGACCGACACCACGCTCCAGGCGTGCGCTTACTCAGGCCAAGTCGGGGCCTTATGCCGCATCACGCGGACTTCATCTTCGGTCAAATCGTGACCGACGCCACGCTCCAGGAGTGCGTTTACTCAGGCCAAATCGGGGCCTTATGCCGCATCAAGCGGACTTCATCTTCGGTCAAATCGTGACCGACGCCACGCTTGTTGACGGTTAATAATTGTATCAAAGTTTGTTTGTGACTTGCAAGCGGACAAGTCTCCCGTCGTAGTCAAGGGACCCTTCTTCCCTCGAGTGGTGAACCCAAGGTATCGAATCCGTGGAACAAATGTGTGACACAAGAGTTGATCTAGTAAAGCCAAATAACTTCAATCTTTGGTAAAAGAGAAACCCTAATGCATCTAGATAAGAACACAAAACAAAGATAAATCTAATCTACTAAAGACCGGAGAAAACAAAGTAAGATTGGGTAGATAAACCGACCTAGAGGGATCGGGGTAAGCCTTTTGTTGAAGTTCCAAGCAAGAGAAGAAGTAGCAAATCGAATCTTATAAGAAGCGTATTTAAATCGTGGTTTCCCGTCCAAATCTGAAAACATCCGCCTTTCGGAACCCCCGTTCGTCACAACGTATCCCTATTCATGCGGGGAGCTTAGTGGCGAGTCAAAAGACAAGTCGAGATTCTTTCGGAAGATCCGCGTGTACCTCTAGCCACCGCGGCTACAAGAACACCCTATGTAATCTATCACGCGAATAGAATTGGAATAAGCAAAGCCGATTGAAAAACGAAATCTTCGAGGAAACACTTGATCGCTAAGAAAAGATTCAACTTGATAATTCAACTATGACAATGATACATACACAAGATCACCACCGGGATCCTTCCTTGATCTTGCTTCTAGCTCCGGGAACTCCGACGTGGTCTTCCATGCAAGGTTCCCACGTCGGCTAGGGGGAAACCCTAGTCAACTAGCTCGACCCTCTCCTCTCCGAGATGGTGTCCCTCTCTTCTCTCGCTCCTCGGCGGCCGATGACGAATTCTTCTACTCGTGGCTCTCGGTCGGTGGAGCTATAAATAGCCCGATTGGCGGCTAGGGCAAAGGAGAGGGCAAATGGGCCCCCGGATGGGCTCGGGCCGACCGGACCGGGCCGGCCGCCCGGGCCCACCCGGTGCCCGGCCCGAGGGCTCCTTTGCTCTACGTCGGTTCCCTTGCTTCCCGGATGTTTCCCCCTTCGCATGTAGGTCCATGTCGTCGCTTTCTCTCCGAATTGGACTCAACTCCTTGTCTTGCAAGATTCGAAGACTTTTCGGTCGTGTCCTCGGAGTCTGTCGTCTTCTCGGATCAAGTCCCTGGCTTCTTGGAGTTAAGTTTGCTTCGTTGCATGACTTGTACGGGGCTTCAAGGTCTTTGTCATGAGGTGCTTGATGAACTTATCCCGAAAGTCTTGCATTCAACACTAAAACCCTGCATAAACATTAAACTCCAAAACCGACATGCACACGTGAACTTGTTATACCACGGGGGTTAGTACCAATGGATAAGGTATAAAACTCATGCCAACACCGAAGGTAAACTCATGGCTAGGTTGACGGATTTTCACCGTCAACATCTCCCCCATGCTTAAACCTTGCACGTCCTCGAGTAAGCCTTCGATGGATATCATCATTGCCAAACAATGTTTAAACCTTGCACTTGATCATACATGAGAAAACATAATGCTCTCAAAATTTTAATTCGTTAAAGTTCCATAATGTACTAGCCTTCATCTCTACGGAGGGTAGATTCTTATTAAGCTTATCCCACAAGTATTAACATGCTCACAAAGTTTAAATAGATCTCAGAATTTTTGAAATAAAGAACGAGATAAAGAAAAGCTAGACCAAGTTCACAAATTTAAATCATCTTGTATATTGCTCATGAACTCTCACCTCACTTGTCTCTCAAGCCTATATATTCTACTCCTTTCCCTCTCATAACATATATGTGTGGTAGGCTTTATATGGAGCTTTGGGAAAGTTTAGTCCTAACAAGATTTTATAAATGAGGTGTTGTCAAAACAAGACAAGCTTCTCATGGTCTTACCGAGACTCGTCAAAAAGGTCATTGGAAAATAATGTTAAATCAAGGAGGGGAAAGAGAAAAATACGCACACTTTAGATAAGTGGACATGTGCAAATGGCAAAGAGTGATCCCGAGGCACAAAGGAAGTCCTCGTTATCGGATTGCACATGGTTGGAAAATGAGAATGGATCTTTTTAGCTTGAAGCCTTGAATGCACTCTTAGAGATCCGGGGAGTTCACTTTACGCATATATTTTTTTCTCTTTCTCATATTTCTCATTCTTTTCTTTCTTTCTTTCTTTCTTTCATTCATTCATTCATTATATATATATTTTTTTCTCTTCTTTCTTCTTGTGAGACCTTCACCTTGAAAGTCACGATCGTCGCCGAATTTTTTTTTTCTTTCATCATTATATATTTTTTTAAAAATACTCCCTTTTGAACTCTAAAACTGCACCGTACCTACCTCCTCCCCCATGCTTAGACGTTGCTCGTCCTCGAGCAAAGAGGCGAAAAATAAGGTAGGTACCGGGGTATATTTCCTTGGAGAGATACTTGAAATCTTCAATATCGGCACCGTCTTGCAATCTTCCTTGAATTGATGATCCATTCTCAACGATAGGTTGTGGTCAAGGAGGTAATCACAAAAGATGATATTTGGTTTAAGGGTGGATATCCGGCGAAGTTTGTGAGATCTCCAATGCGGGGATACACAATGCACGGATAAAAAGCTAGCAAAAAGATAGATACGCAAAAATGGAATGACCAGCTTCTTAGTCTCGGGCCAGAGAAATCATGGCCTGCAATAACTCACTCAAAAATAAATCTTGTACACTAAGGTTTATGCACTCAAATATATATAAGGCTTTGGATAGGTTGAGCAACACACAAGTGATATTTGTGACAAGGTTAGCGATATTTTTGAGCATAAAAGACATCTTTAATCTATTCATAACTTGAGAGCACATAAAACACTATGGGTCTTTATTTTAATCATAACCTCCGCTGAAAATTAAGCTAGCATGTAAATAAATTCAGATTTGTATTTTTAAGAGAGCACTAGCTTTAACATGCATAAATCAATTACAAAGATGAACAAAGCTGCAATTATAATCATATATCATCATGGCACAAATTTTTGTAACTTTTCCAATGATATAATAAAGGTGGTGTCTTTATTAATGATGACATCAAGTTGAAATACAAACTGAAAATAAACAAACATGCTTGCTGAAATTTAAATAAAAACAGAAAATACTACGCAAACACACATAAGCAAAAGCTGAAAATTACAGAGAAAAAGAAAAGAAAAGAAAGCTAAAGTTCCTAAATCTTCTAGTCCTCCGCCGGTGGTCGATGTTGATGATCTTTATAGTAATACCCTTGCTCATAATATGATTGGACATTCCCTCCGACGAATTGATTTGGCTCCACAAGGTGAAGGCGTCCAAGCTCAAAGGAAATATTTGCATTTCCTTCACCAAGTTGAGCTGCGTTAGCTTGGATGGCTGCGATGTTTTGAGCGTTTCTTGCAGCATACCCTCCAATTATGGCCATGCTTTGTTGTGGTTGGGGATGATGAGCGTAGGACTCCGCGAAGTTAGCGTTGGGCACAACATAATTTGGTCGGGGTACCGGTGCACCACCCCCCCATGCTTGCTCTTGTGGCCCTCCGTAATAACTTGGCGGAGGAGGGATCCCGCCGAATGGTTGCACGTTGGGTTGTGCTCCACTCGCTTGTGCGGAGGATGTTCCCTCCTCTACGATTCTTCCTCTTTTGTTCTTCCTTGCAAGGACAAGGAGTCCCTCTTCCAACCAATCTTCTCTCCCTTCGATGAAAAGCCTAAGCCTCTCATTGGGAAGGGGTAGGTTCACTATGGCCAACCGATAACCTCCTCTCTCATCTCCACTAATGTATTTGCCTTGCCGCAAATACTCAATGCCGAGAGAGGTACCACGCAAAAGGTGGTCGGGGTTTCTTGCGATCCCCGGCCGCAAGGAGAAGGCCAACATGGAGAGGTAGCACCCCGAACCAATATTACCCGCCCCCGATGTTGCTTCACAACACCAACGGTTGATCATAAGGTAAGAAGGGTCTATTGGCCGCCCGGCAATTAAAGCCGAGTATAGCCAATTCAACTCCGTGTCGGTCACCTTTGTCTCCTTCATCCTCCCCAATACCCTCTTGCACATCCAAGAGTGAAATATCCGGATAATGGGGTTGCGGATGCAATTGCGTTGTTGATGGGCTTCTCCGGAGATCATATTCCAAAATCCCGCTAACATGCCGGGTGGCACGTCAACTTTCTCCGGAGCTCCCTTGTGGAATCCAAGCAGCTCCCTAACGTGCTCGTAGGGAACCACTTGTTGGACTCCCTCCAAACGGAATGACAAGCTTTGCACCCCATCATCATCAAGGATGGGTGCAATAGTCATTAAAATTTCCAAGGCGAACCCCACGTGGGTGTCTACTGATACTCCGTTGGAGAACTGCACCCATCCAAGGTGCCCCAACATATAGTACATGTCGGTGCCAAAACCCAAGGTGTAGAGTTCTTGGTCGTCGAACTCGACGTTGGGCACAAGCCTCTTCTCAAGATTAGAGAGCCTCTCCTCCTCCTCCGCCGACAAGATGATGAAGCCGTACGAAGAGTATGTCGGAGTGTAAGGAGGTGGCGCGGTTGAACGGGTCGATCGTCGTGGTGGCGCGGGCTGCTTCTCCGTGTGCCCACGAGGTTCGGTAAACCTCATGGAAGTGCTTCTTGCAGCCCTCATACCACCAAGGAGGAGAGCATCGTTCCTCCTTGGTGGTGCCGTATCCGTCTCCATGCTCTGGGGAGACTCGGAAACCGAGTGCCTCCTCGAAGACGTGGTTGATGACAGCTTGGATGACGACGAACTCTTCTTCTTGGAGAAGAGACTTGTGGTTTTCTTCCACATGATTGCTGCACTCTTTTCTTCAACTAAAACTCCGGGTTGCAACCGGTAACTAGGCACTTAAACTCTTTGCTTCGGATGTGGACTTTGAGTGGATTAAGGATGTGGATTTTTTTCTTGAGCTATCAAGCTTGGGAAGGTTGGCTATGTCTACGGAGGTTTTGAGCACACAAACTTGGACACACAAACAAAGGAAGGAGAGGGAAGCTTGCCTGCAGAAAACGGGAGCCGGGGGGCTCCTTAAGTAGGTGAGGCCGGCCGGCTCCGGGCCGGCCGCCCGGGGTCCTCCCGGCTCCACCCCCGCCTCGTCTTTCTTCCAAGCACGATCATTTCGCCTCTCGCAACTTTCCTGCCCGCGTGCTCCACGAGTTGCACCGCCCAAACGCTCTCGTCCACTCCTTTTCTTGCATTATTGGTCCTTCCACTTGATGCTCCATGCTTTGGGTCATGTCCATGCTCCCTGGCTCCACTTGCTTCTCATGCCACCATGAAATTCCTGCAAAGTTGATGCTTGCTGCCCACCATGCTTGTCCTTTGCATGTGGAATTGGTGAAAGTTGATGAAAGGGAATCCAATGGTGCATGCATGATTAATTCAAACTAGATTGCCTCCATTAAGGTGTGTTCAAGGTTAAGCACTCCTCTAATTCGAAATTTAAAATATTTTTCAGAGCCATGCAAGAGCTCAAACACAATTTTAGAGAAGTTTTTAAACCATTAAAAACAAATGTAAGTCGAAAATATTTTTCGACTACGTCGATTTCGGTCTCACCGGTATAGTTTGCCTTCATCGGTTGAGAGCAGACTTTTTCCCAGCTTGATCATGGGGGCATAGGTTTAGGTTCTAATTTTGGCTAAATAAGAAAAATTTTGAATAAAACAAAAGTAGAATAGGCTTAGAAAATTCTAATCGTAGAGAAACCAAGGATATAGATTTTTAAAACCAACCAAAAGTTTTGATTTCTAGGTTCACGTGAGTTCTACCACGTGCTGAATTTTTTTATTAACACATAGATATAAGTCGTGGCTCTACTCGTGGTTTTAGCATAAAAAATAAGTCAACCTCAGCACCATAATGAGGGTGAAAGGTTGAGTTAGGTTCTGAAATTATTTGGTTGAGGTTTCTCGAAAAGAAAAGAACAAACAAGCACATAGGAGGGTTCATGCAAAGGGTTTATGATAAAGCAAACATTCAATCAAGAATTATGTCTCTAATATTGTTCAACCACTTCTAAGTCTAATGTCTTTGCGTAATAAAACTCAAAACTAAATTATTAAAAAGACTCGAAAAACCTGGAATCGGGTTGTCCTCCCGGTAGCTTATTCTTGACTCGACGAAACGGGTTGCCTCCCGCCTAGCGCTTCGTTTATAGTCCATGGCTAGACTTCTTCACTTGATTACTTAGGATCAACGCTCTTTGCGGGCGTTGCAATCTTGGGTACCCACTTCCGCGCCATCTTGGACACGGGCTTCTTCTTCGGCTTAGTCAATTTTTTTGGTCTTCACAGGCTGGCTTTGTCTTTTGGTCTTGACGGATGCAACAACTTCCTTCATGTAGTGGCTCGGCATCTCGAACTCCGGTCCTTCGGTTGTGATCCTTCTCTCCCGAATGAGTTTGAGTAGCCTTCGCCGTCTTGGGACCTTGGAGTTGTCTCGGATATTCTTCTTTGTTACCCATCGGGCGCCCGACAAGTTGTCCCACTTGCGTCTCTAGCATCTTCATCACGATGAACACTTCAATCCTCGCTTGTGGATCTTTCCTTGGCAGCCTTTAGGTGTTGAGCTTCTTTCTCTATCTCCATCTTCTCCATCCTCCTCTTAAGTAAACCGATTTGCCACTCAAGGAATCCGGCTCATATGTATTCATTGAAACGCTCCAAAGCTCCCGCAATCGTCATGCGGACAGTTGAGACCTTGATCTTGAACGGCCTTCCGGCGTCTTGAAGGTTTATGATAGGTAGATCAACGATGTCGGTAGGTTGATCTTCCTTTGGACTTGGAGGTGGTGATTCCCTTGGAGATTCCGGCGGTCCTTCAACTTTTGTGTTGCATGTCTCCTTTGCCTGTAAAGTTTTCCTGGATCATCCACAAAAAAATGTTTGGGTTTCTTGGAGAGGTAGCCAACCATCTCCGGTTAGGGTTAGCAATAAACAAAGTATGCAAAAACTAGAAAGGAAAAATAAATCTATGAAAACTAGGGTTAGACAAACTAGATTAGATGTATTTTGAGGATGATCAAAGTTTAGTAGATGCAAAAAGAAAAACAAAAAGAAAACTGAAAATTACAAAAAGGCAATAAAAAACCAAATCTTGATCACTTGTTCCCCGGCAACGGCGCCAGAAAAAGGGGCTTGTTGACGGTTAATAATTGTATCAAAGTTCGTTTGTGACTTGCAAGCGGACAAGTCTCCCATCGTAGTCAAGGGACCCTTCTTCCCTCGAGTGGTGAACCCAAGGTATCGAATCCGTGGAACAAATGTGTGACGCAAGAGTTGATCTAGTAAAGCCAAATAACTTCAATCTTTGGTAAAAGAGAAACCCTAATGCATCTAGATAAGAACACAAAACAAAGATAAATTTAATCTACTAAAGACCGGAGAAAACAAAGTAAGATTGGGTAGATAAACCGATCTAGAGGGATTGGGGTAAGCCTTTTGTTGAAGTTCCAAGCAAGAGAAGAAGTAGCAAATCGAATCTTATAAGAAGCGTCTTTAAATCGTGGTTTCCCGTCCAAATCCGAAAACATCCGCCTTTCGGAACCCCCGTTCTGTCACAACGTATCCCTATTCATGCGGGGAGCTTAGGGCGAGTCAAAAGACAAGTCGAGATTCTTTCGGAAGATCCGGCGTGTACCTCTAGCCACCGCGGCTACAAGAACACCCTATGTAATCTATCGCGCGAATAGAATTGGAATAAGCAAAGCCGATCGAAAAACGAAATCTTCGAGGAAACACTTGATCGCTAAGAAAAGATTCAACTTGATAATTCAACTATGACAATGATACATACACAAGATCACCACCGGGATCCTTCCTTGATCTTGCTTCTAGCTCCGGGAACTCCGACGTGGTCTTCCATGCAAGGTTCCCACGTCGGCTAGGGAAACCCTAGTCAACTAGCTCGACCCTCTCCTCTCCGAGATGGTGTCCCTCTCTTCTCTGCTCCTCGGCGGCCGATGACGAATTCTTCTACTCGTGGCTCTCGGTCAGGGGGCTATAAATAGCCCGATTGGCGGCTAGGGCAAAGGAGAGGGCAAATGGGCCCTGGATGGGCCTGGGCCGACCGGACTGGGCCGGCCGGCCTGGGCCCACCCAGGCCCAGCCCGAGGGCTCCTTTGCTCTACGTCGGTTCCCTTGCTTCCCGGATGTTTCCCCTTCGCATGTAGGTCCATGTCGTCGCTTTCTCTCCGAATTGGACTCAACTCCTTGTCTTGCAAGATTCAAGCACTTTTCTCGGTCGTGTCCTCGGAGTCCCGTCGTCTTCTCGGATCAAGTCTCGGCTTCTTGGAGTTAAGTTTGCTTCGTTGCATGACTTGTACGGGGCTTCAAGGTCTTGTCATGAGGTGCTTGATGAACTTATCCCGAAAGTCTTGCATTCAACACTAAAACCCTGCATAAACATTAAACTCCAAAACCGACATGCACACGTGAACTTGTTATACCACGGGGGTTAGTACCAATGGATAAGGTATAAAACTCATGCTAACACCGAAGGTAAACTCATGGCTAGGTTGACGGATTTTCACCGTCAACAACGCTCCAGGTGTGCGCTTACTCAGGCCAAATCGGGGCCTTATGCCGCATCAAGCGGACTTCATCTTCGGTCAAATCGTGACTGACGCCACGCTCCAGGCGTGCGCTTACTTAGGACAAATTGGGGCCTTATGCCGCATCAAGCGGACTTCACCTTCGGTCACGACGATAAGTGACAGGCTTGGCTCGGGCGCACTCAATGCGGTCCGTGCCCGTGCCGTCACTTACCCGGCCGAAGGCAGCCTCGAAGACTATGCCCCCCTCAAGGGGGTAGCATAGCTTCGACAACGTTGCGAACGCATGCTCAAAAAGAAAAAATTTGGGCACGAAGGGTTGGGGGAACACTGACTTATATTACACGTCAGAAACAGGATACAAGGGGCCGCCTCGTTAAAAACCTCACGCTTCGTGGGTCCGGAAGGGGACCACGAAGTCTCCCCCGTGAGGAAAAGAGTACGTCCCCCACTACTTAATGTACATATGTTACAAACTTCTGAACATAACTAAAGAGAAAAAGGGTACTACTATAACTCAAACTACACTAGCTGCCCATGGCAACTTTAGACGAAGTATTTCTGAAGCATGTCCACGTTCCAGGTGTAAGGCTCTTCTTCACCGGTCAACCGACGCAACTTGAATGCTGCTTCGTTTGCCATCGCGGTTGCTATAAACAGGCCTTCCCACTTCCCGTGCATCTTGCCCTTTAGCTTTCCCTTCGGCACCTTACGCAGCACCAGATCCCCTGACCGTATTAGCTTCGGTCTGATCTTCTTGTTCTTCCACCTCCGGGTCTAATCTTGATAAGCCGACAGGTTTGTTGCCGCTTGCAGGCGCACCTCTTCAATGTTCTGGACCGAAGCTTTGAGGTCTTCGTCGGTGCAGGGGGTGTCCCTCCAAATGCCCAGACACAACTCTTCGGGCAACATGGCTTCTTCCCCGTACAACAGCTTGAATGGTGAGAACTGAGTGGTCCTGGATGTAGTGGTATTATGGGACCAGATCACCCTCGGTAGCTCTTCGACCCACTTACTCTTAGGCAGATCGGTGATGTTCCTTTTTATACCGGCGAAGATGACTCCGTTTGCCCGCTCCACCGCCCCATTGGGCTGCGGGTGATAGACCGAAGCGAAGCACAGCTTGGTCCCCAAGTACGTACAGAATTCCTTGAAGTTGGTGCTATCAAATTGCTTGCAGTTGTCCACGGTGACTTCGTGCGGCACACCGAAGCGGCACACGATGTTCTACCAGAAGAACTTCTGTATTGTGGCCGAAGTAATGCTCAACAATGGCTTCGCTTCAACCCATTTAGAGAAGTATTCGACTGCCACTACAGCGTGAGTGTAATTCCCGGGTGCCGTAGGTAGCGGGCCGACGATGTCAATACCCCAACGAGCGAAGGGCCACACTGGTGGTATCAGCTGTATCTCGTTTGATGCGAACTTACTGTAAGGCGCATGGCACTGGCACTCTAGACACTGGCGCACTATGTCGTGTGCGTCTGCGACCGCCGAAGGCCAATAGAAACCCTGGCGAAAAGCCTTCTGCACTAAAGCCCTCGTGCCGAGGTGATGTGAGCACATACCACTGTGGATCTCATGGAGAAGTTGCTTGCCCTCGGTCACTGATATGCATTTTAGCAACAGGGCACACATCCCCTTTTGGTACAGGTTGCCATCAATGAGGTGGTAGTTCCTTGCCCTGATGGCCACTCTCTTATTGGTGACGCCATCTTCGGCCTCATAGTAACCCCTGACCGCCGCTACTATTAGGGCGTGCCAGTCCTCACTCTGTATGGCATTCACAAACTTGGGGGGGCGTCGCTTCGTCGGTGGCGGATTTCACAGTTGTTGTCTCGTAGAACACATCCGAGGGCAAGGGTTCAAGCAGAGCGGTTGCCTTCGCAATGGCATCGGCTTCCTTGTTGTAGTTTCTGGGAAAGATTCGCACTGTGATACCGATGAAAAATTTTTCCATGCTTCGAACAGCCTGCAGATACTTCATCATATCAGGTTTTTTTGCCTTGTAAGTTTTCTTGATGTGGCAGGCGACGAGTTCAGAGTCTGTCAGGATGACAAGTCTTCTTGCTCCCACGGCCCTGGCCTTCCGAAGCGCGAGCAGCAAGCCTTCGTACTCTGCTACGTTGTATGTGCAGTTGTCAAAGTTCAGCCGCAGGGTATAACGAAGCTTGATGCCCGAAGGGGACTTTAAGACTGCTGCTGCTGCTGACCCAAGATGGCAATATGCACCATCGCATTGGACCTCCTACACTGGCTCCGTGACTATGGCTTCCCCCTTCGGCGCCGAAGGCGTCCAGTCGGCTACAAAATCAGCGAGGACTTGAGATTTTATTGCACTGCGCGCAACGAAGTTTATGACGTGCTCCGCCAACTCTGTGGCCCACTTGCCCATTCTCCCTGTGGATTCCTTGTTCTCAAACATGTCCCGAAGAGGGAAAGCTGTAGGGACTGATACATTGTGGCTCTGGAAATAATGTCGAAGCTTCCTTTTTGCCATTACCACAGCATATGTCATCTTCTCCATTTTGGAGTAGAAGGGTTTGGAGCCGCTCAAGGCTTCGGAGACATAGTAGATGGGAAACTGCTTTAGAGCATCTGCCTCCTTCCGTTCTTCCACAAGTACTGCACTAACCGCTGTGTCGGTTGCTGCAATGTACAGCAGTAGCTCAGCCTTCGGCAATGGTTTGGTCATGACTGCTGCGTCTTCGAGGTATTTCTTGATGTCATCGAAGGCTTGCTGTTGCTCTGGGCCCCACTAAAAGTCGAGTTTGCATGAAGCACCATGAAGAAGGGTAGGCTTCGCTCAGCAGCCTTGGAGATGAAGCGGTTTAGCGATGCTATTCTGCCTGTGAGTCTTTGGACCTCCTTTCTAGTGCTCAGGGGCTGCATCCTTTGTAGAGCTTCGATCTTTTGGGGGTTTGCCTGGATGCCCCGCTTGGAGACCATGCATCCCAACAATTGCCCTTTCCGGATGCCGAAGATACACTTCTCTGCGTTAAGCTTGAGGCCATTTCGCCTCATGTTGTCGAAGGTCTCAGTCAGGTCTGCAATGTGATCTTTCTCTCTTTCGCTCATAATGACGATGTCATCAACATAAGCCGAGGCGTTGCGCCCCAGCTGGCTGCCCAGAATCAGCTTCATCATGCGGTTGAAGGTTGACCCGGCGTTACGAAGACCCTCTGGCATCCGGACGAAGCAAAAAATGCCGAAGGGGGTCGTGAACCCGGTTTTAGCTTCGTCTTCTCTTCGCATCCACACCTGGTGGTATCCAGAAAAGCAATCCAGGAGGCTCAGCATATCACATTCGGCTGCCTGATCAATGATGACGTCGATCCTTGGCAGCGAGTAGGGGTCCTTCGGGCATGCCTTGTTGAGCTCTGTGAAGTCAATGCACATGCGCATGTTCCCATTCTTCTTCGGCACCATCACCACATTGGCCACCCAGACGGGGTACTGCACTTCTCTTATGATTCTTGCGTCGAGCAGCTTTTGCACTTCGGCCTCCGCAGACTTGACCCTGTCTCCTGACATCGGCCGCTGCCTGTGCAGCTTCGGTTTGACTTCGGGTCGGTGTTCAGAGCATGTTCTATGACCGACCGGTGGACACCCGTCAAATCCGACTTGGACCATGCGAACACATCTTGGTTATTACGAAGGAACTGCAAGAGTTTGCCTTCATCCTCTGTGCTGACTTCAGCGCCTATCATGACGGTTCTGCTTGGAACGTCCGCGCACAGAGGGACTGTCTTCGTGACATCGACCGCCTTCATGCGCTCGGCTTCGGCCCCTTTCATGGACTGTCTCATTTGCGCCTCGGCCCTCTGCTCCTCAGCTACCACAGTTTCATTGCCCTCATCTTCGTTGATGACGTGGACCTGCCTGTTATGCACTGATGTGTTGCGCTCGGCTCTACGGGCCTCCTCCTGGCTGCCATACACCGAAATCACCCCGGCTACCGTTGGTATTTTCATCAGCAGGTATCCTTGGTGGATGACCGCTGCAAACTTGTTGATGGTGTTGCGACCAAAGATGGCGTTGTACGGGTACACGAAGTCAACGACATCGAAGGTTATGACCTCTGTTCTCATAGTGGCGTCTTGACTGAAGGTCACATTGATGTCGATCTTGCCCAGGGCTTCGATCCTCTTGTTGCCGAAGCCGTACAGCGGGTGCTCTGCTTTCTTCAAGTCTTCTTTTTTGAAGCCCATGCCAGAGAAGCACTGCCAGGTCAAAATGTCCGCTGAACTGCCGTTGTCCACCAGGACCCTCCCCACATCATTGCCGAAGTAGTACTTCGTGTTCTTGCCAATGTTTGCTCTTATGACGAGAGGATCATTGTGAGGGTAGTGTTGCAGCCGAATGTCAGCTGCCGTGAAAGTTATTGGGATGTGGGACCATGGCAAATGAAAGTACTTGTCGGAGAAAATGTGCGACACGCTTCGGTAGTAGTCTTGTCGTTGCCTCTTCGTCTCGTGCACCGGCTCATTGGACCCGCCGGAGATTGCATTGATGATGTTGACCATGCCCATCATTCCCGAGCTGCTAGAGTCAGGGGCCTCTTGCTTTGGTGGAGGTGGTGGTGGTGGCTGGGTGTAATGTGTTTGATGGTGGGCGGCTGGGTTCGGCCACGAAGGCACAAATACCGACGATTGTTGCGCGTGCATGGGAGGGGGCGGTGGCAGCTGCGGCGCCGAAGGTGTGTATGACTGCGGTGGGTGAAATGCATGCGCGGGTGCCGAAGGCTGGAAGGATTGGTGATGGTAAGGTGGTGGCAGGGCCCTAAATTGGCCTGCATTCTGGTACTTCATGACATGGTTCACAGCCAACCCTGCTGCCTTCGCTTTTTCCTCAGCTTCCCACTCCAACTTCATCTTGACCGCCGAGGGGCACTGGTGTGTGTGATGCTGGGCATCGATCCCATGGAGCCAACAGAAAAACCGCTCACCGCCGCTTCGCTGAGGCGGGTTTTGCTGCTGCGGCTTCGGCCCTCTGCCATTCTTGTATCCGCCCTTGTGCCCACCGCCGCTCCGGTTCTGGTTCTGGTCAGGGGGTGCAGATATGTTGTTGATCTGACAGTTTGCTTGCTTCAGCAGGTGATTTTCCCACCCCTTCGGTTGGTCCCACTGCCCCTGTTGCTTTTGCTTCTTCACCGCATTGGCTCTGTCAAGCCTTCGGCGGCGGCCTTTATCGGATTTGCAATATTCTTGCATCACTTCAAAGAGTTCTTGCAGAGACTTCGGCTTGACTCTATCGAGAACATCCTGGCAGTTTCCAACCCTCAGGCCCCCAACAATGGCGTCGATGATGCTGCTTTCGGACACCCGGGCGCGCGCGCTGTCAGCTTGACAACCCTGTGCATGTACTCTTGCAGTGACTCTCTGTCTCCCTGGACACACATGTTGACAAGGTCATTAGAGTCTAGCTCTTCGACCTGCATGCCCTTGAAACTGGACAACAACTTGTTTCGCAGCTGGAACCAGGATGTTATGTGCCCCTTCGTAATGTTTGCATACCAATACTGAACCTCTCCCTTGAGTGCCAGCACGAGAGCCTTTGCCTTTGTTGTGGCATCGCCTCCGTTGGACTCCACTGCAGCTTCGAACTTCATCAGGAACTCCTTGGGGTCGTAGTCACCGTCGTACTGGGGCAGAGTGTTGGCGTTGAAACGACGGGGCCACGACGCGCTCTCGAGCTCGACTGAGAGCGGGGACACCGGGACGACGTTACGAAGCAGTGCGTCATCGGGCGCGAAGTGCTCCTGTGCCTGCCCCCTCCCCGGCAGGGCCGATGCTTTGCCCTTCGGATGCGTCCTTCCGTCGCCTCCATTGATCCGGGGCCTCGAGCCCGCATGGCCCGGGGTGTGCCAGGCATGCTGCTGGGCCGCCGACGCAGCATGTGCGGCAGGCGTCGGTGTTGGGGCAGGTGGCGTAGGGATGGCCTGCTGTGGCGGCGACGTGCCAGCGATCTGGCCTTGCAGCAGAGCGAGGTAGCACTTGGCCTGCCTGATGTTGATGTCGATGGAGTCAGGAGCGGTGTGCGGTGGAACCACGTCCTGCTGCTGGGACGGTTGTGCTTGCGACGAAGACGGATGCGTCTCTTGCTCTTGCTGGGCCGCTACGGACTTGCCCGCGATGAGAGCTCGAATCCTTCGGAGGGCCTCGATGTCTTGCGCCGAAGCCCCCAGCCCCTCGAGGCTGACCTCGAACATCCCCGAGGCGGTGTGCTCGACCTCCGGAGCGCTCGGCCCGGCACCGGTCCCCGCCGAAGGCTGGATGGCCGAAGCCGACAGGTTGGCGGGTTCCGGTGCTAGCGGAGGGGTTGACGCCTGAGTCGTGGTGGCTTCGGCGCCTGCCGGACGGGTCCTCGCCATGCGGTCTTGGATTCTTCCACGAGGTGGGCGCCAAACTGTTGGTGGGAATCGGGCCCGAAGGTGGACGCCGACACAACAGCCCCCTGATTGTTACCCTTCCTCCACCGTCGTTCCGAGGCTACTTCTACTACCCTAGACGAGGAAAGGAAACAAGGAAGTACTTAACAGTACAAAAAATGCAATAAGGTAACACTTAACAGACTGAAGACCGAAAGACTAGCAGGAGCCTTCGGTGCTCTCTTCTCATTACCGTGTGTCTGTTTCATTACAAGGGGTTCACTATTTATAGGAGGCCCCTGGGCATGATCATTTGCCTCAATTACACCTTTTCCGTTCCTGACAAACGGCTTTAAACACTTTACAAGGGTATAACAGTAACTCCCCGCGTCGTACAGACCTCCAGCGTGTCTTCGTACGGCCGAAACACCTTTACACGCGGCGCTCCTTGTCTCTGCCTTGTACGGTGTCTCCTTTACACGTCTGTCGTGGCCACGTGTCGCAGCACGCCGCACCTTCGGCGCCGAAACAGCCGAAGATCTCCCCCTGGTCGCGTCGTGCCTTTAGGGACGTCCCGGGCCGCCTCCAGCCCCGGGCCGAAGTGTTCTTGGTGTGCAGTGCTTCTGGCACTCCAAGACCTTCGGTGCCGAAGAGTAGTCGTCCGTGCCTTCGGCTCCGAAGGCCAGCACCGCTCAGATAAGTCGCCCCTGCACAACAAAACTCACATAACTTGAGTGGCATTTAGTGTTTCCGTCAAACCCGCACCGCCAGGACTCCCTCGTGTTAGCCGAAGCTGCATGCGAGCCGAAACCGCCAGACTGGCTGGACGTGGACAGAGCTTCCGAAGGTCATTTTCCCTAACATTGTCTTTTCACATAAATTTTGACACCGTTAAGCTATTTAAACGGAACAGGGGCAAACTCTCTCTTCATTTTGAAAAAGCAGGGGCCAAATTACAAAGTTGAAAAACAAGGGTAAAATCACCAATTCAGCTCAAAACAGGGGCATAAACACAATAGCCCCTGTACTATATGTTGGAGAGTATAGCTTATGGAATTATAAGCTTGGATGAGTAGATTATGGGATTATGATAATCTTTGAGTATAAATTATATAATTTGGTTTAAAACTCACAGTGCTGTCCATGTGAGTAAATTATATAACTAGTACAAGTAGTATCTAGTCTAGTACTGTAGTAGTAGAAAACGGGCACGGCGAGCTGCCCCGTCGGAGGCGGTACGCCAGACAACAGGATGAGATCCCCTGCCGGGCAGCGACGGCCGACGGCACGCAGGTTCCTGGTCGGAATAGGGATGGCAATGGGGAAATCCCCGTCGAGGATCAGTCGCCCGTCCCCGTCCCCGCGGGGCTAAATTTTCCCCGCCCCCGTCCCTGCTAACACTGGCGGGGGCCAATTTGTTACCATCCCCGTCCCCGTCGGGGATTTCAGTCCCCGACGGGGTCCCTGTCCCCGATTAACATACAAAAAATACTGACACACATCAGCAAGAAAAGGTCAAATAAAAAGCCATAAGACCACTATAATACTCAGATCACAAGTTCAATCAGCACTGTAATTGCACACCGCAAAGTTCCATGACACAGCTACAAGTCACTTGAGTATTTAGTGCGATGCAAATCTCCAGAAGTGGCATTACTGGCATCACGTCACATAACAAACAGAAAACGATGAAGATGCAGCAGTTCAAGTCAGCGGGGATCTGGAGCTCAAGGTCGGCCGCAACTTATCCGGCCGCTGGAGCACAGGTCTGCGTCACGGTTCGACCTCGAGCTTCGCAGCAGTAGAGGGAGCGGCAGCAGCGGCTACCAAGGAGAGGGAGAGCGGGATGGCCGGGGCGAGCGGAGCGGGATGGGCGGATGCCCGGGGCAAGAGGAAATCAGCGGCAAGCTTGGGAGCGGCGGTGACTTGGCGCGAGAGGGTCAGAGGGGGTGGCGCCGCCTGGCTGGATGGCGGCCTGGTGGGCGGCCGGGTGAGACAGGGACTGAGGGATTGACCTAGGGTTTGAAGCTTATATACACACATGTTGTTGGGCCTCTCTTTTCTTTGGGCTGCTGGGCCAGAATCACGTATTGAAGCGGGGCCGCGGGGAAGCGGGGACGGGGGACAACATACCATCCCCGTCCCTGCCGTACCCGACGGGGACAACTTTAGCCCCGATTAGATCCCCGGGGGGACCAATTTTGTACCATCCCCTCCCCTAGTAGAGGAATTCCCCGCGGGGAATCGGGGATCGGGTCCCCGTTGCCATCCCTAGGTCGGAAGGTGTATCTGCATTGTCCAAGACATAAGTTTTTGATGGGATTTCATTGTTGTTGAGGATATTTTTTTGCAAAACTTTGCATTCTTGAGCATGTTCTGTTGATACGAAAAATAGTGTTCAACTGGTAGTTTGGATAATGTTGTGTGAGAGGAAATAAACTAAAATAAGCAGAGATAAGCCGAGTCAAGATAAGTCGAACAATGTCCTAGTCTCCCCAACCTTTTTTAAGAAAACATCAGAGTACTGCTATATCATATAAGAAAGAGAAGCAATCAAGGTCTTACAAAAGTACTTATTACATAAAAGGCTAAACACATGCGCAAGAAAGTTGATAATCATAACTAACTAGAAACCACGATGGGGGAGCATCCCCTGTCCACCAGCCAGGCACTTGAGCTTGATTTCTTCTTTAATGAGCGCCATGATGCGTAGAGGTGCTGCAGCAACTTGCTCGAAGATCCGTCTATTTCGCTCCTCCCACAAGTTCCGCACAGTATATATCCGCACAGCAGCTAGCCCTTTTTTAAACACCTTTGGCATGGCAAAAATGGTGGAGTTCCACCAGTCTACCAGGTTTGCACCCAACACAGGAACTTGTACCCGCCCGAAGGTCCACCGGCTGACTTGAAGCCACACCAGCTATGCAAACACGCAATGGAGACTAATGTGCTCAGCATTGAGTAACCGATCGATTCTTCTCTCGCGAAGCCTCGCGTGTAGTATGCTCATTGTAGTATCTTCTTCCACCTTCCTCATCTAGATCTCGTCTCCACCGCCACCTCCAGTCTCCACCAACCTCTCTAGCCTCGCATCCCTTCGCCACCTCTCTACTCGAACCCATCCACAGGCTCTCCCAGCCCCTTCCCTCCTTGCTCCGGCGCTCTCGCCGGAGTGGGGAGGGAAAGGGGCCCCTCCCTGGTTTCCCCTAGTAGTAGCAGTAGGAGCTCGATGCAAGCTCCCCTGGTCGAGCTCCTCCCCGCCTTCGTCGTGGCGGCTGCGGTTGACCTGCTTGCAGTCGATGGAGCCCAGATTCAGGTACAAATAAATAAATCTCTACCTTTCTTCGCCTCCACTCGCCCCTCTTTGATCTGCTCCACCTCCCTCTTCCCCGCCTCGTTGCTTTCGCAGATCTTGCCTGCTCCTCTTTTCCCCAGCCCTTGTGTGGAATCAGTGTTGAACGCTCCTTTTTCCTCCGGTGTGGATATGGCTTCTGACGCTAGGTGGTTGTTGTGACACTTCTCGTCGTCGTTGAACGCGCCGCCACGTTTTTGTGGATCTATGTCGTGTTGGCCTGCTCCTGTCGGATCTTGCTGTTTCCACCGCCGACTCCCACAGAAGCTCATCGGTGGTTGTTCCGTCTTCCTCATTGAACTTGCTGGTTTTCAAAGAACTAAGCAATGATGAAAAGTGAGACTTGTTTGATAAGCATGTGCGGAAACACTTGAAGTTCCAGGAAGATGCAAAACCACATGCATTCAAGCTTTTCTGGAAGACGGCAGCTAAGGCATGGAGACAATTTAGATTTCAGCTTAGGCAAGATTTTATCAGAAAAGGACTTGAGACATTTACAAGGCACCCGTTTATTGTCCCGGAACAGTGGAAGGAGTTCATGAAACAGACAGAAGCCGAGCAAGCCTCATCTGCTAGTGTCAAGTTCAAAGAACTCCGAAGCCGGAACACAAGCGAGCACAACATGGGTCCAACTGGTTATACTGTGAAACTAGAATAATGGGAGGAAGAGGACAGCTGGTATCCCCAACCCATATGACGCCTACCCTGATGATCGTTCCAAGAATTGGCTACGAGCAATGAGTAAGCTAGTGATTAAAGACCGTGTTGTCGTGATAGTGTTCAACAACAAAGAGGCAGAAAAAATGGCTACAGACATCAAGGAGAAGATTGCATGTGCAGACAGGAATGGCAGGGCAGAGGGAGTATGATGTGCTAAGTCAGTGCTTGGGTCACCCTAAACATCCAGGTCGTGTGCGTGGTGTCTCCAGCTACCAGGGCTGGAAGTATGCATGGCCTCAGCACGTCGAGATGTACAGAAAGAGGAAGAGGACGAAGACCGACACATCAGTTGATACGGAAAAGATAAAGGAACAAATCAAGCAAGAACTGGTGGCTGAGATGCAGATGCAAAACATGCAGATGCAGAGGTGGTGTTGTCACCAGATGGTGTTGTCATCAATGTCCAATCGCGCAAACCCTTCACCCGCCACACTGAAGAGCAGTTGTGCGTCCGCAGATGTAGGTTTGATCAATGGCACTACAGAGTTGGCGACAGAGGTGCGCTGTGACGATCGTACACACGAAGACCTTATAGGCATGTTGACTGAACCCACACACTGTGGCCTATGGATCACATGGAGGGGGCTTAAATGTGAGGCTGCACTTGGTCTTGTTCATCCAGAGGAGACTACACTACAAACAGTCCTGATTCATGAAGACTGTGTTGTGGTTGAAGTGATCACTGTATATACTATCTTTGTGGATGAACTGTTGGAATACCCTCCTAATGACGAGGTGATGAAACTCGGACAAGCTCAAGGACAGAGGTTACAATGGAGAAGGTGTCGGATTGACTTCAAAGGAGCACCAACATTTAAATCTCGTTCACAGGCTACGGTACATATTCCTTGTAGTTCACACAGTATGGTACAGGTTCCTTCCTCAGATGGTTCCCCTCCTCCTCCTCCTCCTCTTCCTCCTCCTCAATCCCCACATCCGCAAGACGTTCCATCCCCACATTTGGAAGGTACACAAAATATTCCATCCCCACCTACTCCTAGTCCTGAAAAAACAGAAAAACTTGCATCCCCACATCCGCAAGAGACACCAAATATTCCATCCCCACCACCACGCCCACCACCACCTCCTCCTTCTCCTCCTCATGAAACAACAAAACCTACACCCCCAAACGGAAATGCTCAAAACAATCATGCAAAAGCAGGTACATCTGGGCCTAATACCTCTGTAATAGGCCCCAGTGAGACACCACTGTTACCAGTCATCCAGAGTGATGTGTTGGCTGGTGCTAATAAATCTGTCGACGACACTTCGAAGAAAGTTGTAGGTACATCTGGGCCCAATACCTTTGTAATAGCTCCTGGTGAGACACCACTAGGCAAGAAAGCCCTTGAGAAACCTTCAGCCATTTCAAATCAGCAAGGAAAGAAACTTGCTGAAAATAAAAATCTCTACACCACTTACAGCAGGCAAGAAATCCCTTGAGAAACCTTCAGCCATTTCAAACCTGCAAGAAGAGAAACTTGTAAAAAAATAAAAGCTCTACACCACCTACAGCAGGCAAGCAAGCCCTTAAGAAACCTTCTTCAGCCATCTCAAAGCAGCAGGAAAAAGAAATTGCTGTAAATAAAACCTCTAAGAGGCCTACTAGAAAGCGATCTAAGAGAAACACCAAGGAGAATCGTTGGTATATGACTAACCCAAAGCAATCTGAGAGTGACACCGAGAAGAATCCTTGGGCTATGGTTAACCCAAATTACAAATTCAGAAAGAGCCTTCTCAGTGATGGTGATCTCAAAAAGTCTGCTCCTTTTACCAGAAAGTTCCACACATTCTGCATGCAACGTGGTAAGTCAGATGATGATTCTGAAATTATGGTCGCACGTCGGCCCAGGACCAATGCATGGATGAAGAGAGATGAATCGTCAAACGAACTCCAGCAGCTATCTGTGCAACTCAGTGATTTGTATGATCTCTTCAACTTGGATGCTTTGGATCTGACACTTCTCCGCTGCTTCATCCTGTAAGTTGCTTGAAAATTTAATCTGCTTCTCACTAATCACATCCTCTATCGAAATGTGCTTTTTGCCTCACATCATCTTTATTACCATGTATTTTGCCTCCTTACACTTTGTTTTTTCTTACTAATAGGAATATGACTGTAGAAGTTGAGAACAAGGGCCCTGCAGTTGGCTACCTTGATCCTAAATGTCTTTGCACGACAACGTTGAACAACACGGATAACACTCTTGCTTTCTCTGTGTCCTATATGCTCAATTCCTTCAAACTACATGCTAAAATAAATTTAATGCTTACCGCTTATCTCAGTACGAACCACTGGATTGCAGTGGTGATCGTTCCGAAGCAGCGGAATGTCTACTATCTTGATTCATTGAAGAAAATTAATACTAATACTGGCCCTTTCGAGCTAATCATTAATGAGTAAGTTATTTCTTTCTTAACCTGCGGACGTTCCTCAACAAACTGTACAGAGTATATTAATTAATAGTGTCCTAACCATTGTTGCTTGTTTTGTTGTAGGGCTTGGGAATGTTACTGCGTCAAAAAGAAGTTCTCACGCCTTGGCGCCTTGGAACACGTCAAAGATGTTAAGGTACATACCACTTATTTCCTTCTTGTGGAAGCTAGTTCTAAAGCTTGAGTTTATTTCTTCTCGATCACCACTATTTTTCTTTGTACATTTATTGCAGTGCCACCAACAACCAACTGGATCCAGACTCTGCGGGTTCTATTATGCCTATCACATGCTTCAATTAAAAGAAAGCGGCCCACATATGGAGGTACTTTCTTGGGATCTTCATCTGTAAAACCTGCAACTGAGCACAATTTTTGCTTATTAGCACTGCACATGTTTGGTAACCACCTATATATGTGTGCTGACTGGTGACATTGTTATATCCAGAGATTAGGGCTACATGAGTATCCTCTCGACAAATCATTGCTGGCAGATGTTCGTGAAAGAATTGCCACATTCCTCATGGAACAGATGATCACAGCCGGAGGAAAATTTTATGCTGATGAAACTGTGTGGGCTCAGATTATGTATGGTGACTAGGAAATTTTTGCATTCCTCATTGTCCATGAATTTTTGCATTCCTCCTTGTCCACGAATTTTTGTGATATTGTTTCATTCCTCCTTATGAGATGCATTTCCTCCTTGTAAGATGATGATGTTGAATTTTGTCATATGATGCATGTGAATTGTGGATTTCTGTCAATTTGGATGCTGGATCTAATTTCTGTGAATTTAGTCATATCCTGGATGGTTCCAGGATGCAGCCCCTGATGGCTGCCAAATCCTGACTGGATCCAGGATGCAGCCGGCAAGCAGGCAGTAGGTTATTGTAGGGGTGGCCTACGTATCTATAACGGGCGTTAATTAAAGCTCGTTATAAACACTGACCACTTAGTAACGAGCTTCAATTGTAACACCCGTTACAAACATGCCAACAAAGTAACGGGCACCGTAAAAGCCCGTTACCAGAACTGACCGGTGGGCCCCACAACGTGGCCCATTCGTCTAGACATCGGAGACGCAGGTTCACCACAAGCGTCTCTGATATTGATTTCACAGTAACGAGCTTTGTTTTGGTGCCTGTTACCAAAGTTCCCTATGGGCCTAGAGAAACAGTCATTTTCACGTGATCGGTGACTAGTTGTGGTAACAATTATTGTTTGATGCCTGTTATGAATAATAGTTGTGCTGAGACGCATGTGAAATAGACGCGTCTCGTTTCGTCGAGACATCGGAGACGAAGTTTCATAAAACACGCCGCTGATGTTGAGTTCCTGTAACGGGCTTTGTTTTGGTGCTCGTTACCAAAGTTATCTGTGGGGCCAGAGAAACAGCCATTTCACGTGACCGGTGAGGACCATGTGTGGCTCGAGGACCGGTGGATGGCCGCTTCCTGGTGTGATGAGTGATTGACAACGTTGTGTGGACTAATTCTTGGCTAAGTATTGCAGGTGCAGGTTGCAGCTTGACTGGTGTTGGTGCAGGTGAAGAACAAGCGCGAAAGGTCGTTGCCGGTGAGACCTCCAAGTGTGGATAAGACAAGTAGGCTTGGTTCGAGGGACCCGGTGGCCAGCGGGGTCAAGTCTGGATCGCATGGTGGCAAGAACAACAAGATGAAGTCGATGGACGGTTTCTTGGTTAAGCCTCAAAACCAAGGTCGAGCCAGGACTTCATGGGAGCCAAGTCATGAGTGTTGATTGGCCGAGGCTACATCAAGTTTGTGACGCCCAGGTTTTGAATTACCGTCATTAAAGCTAATGACCAGATCAGCCGGGTCAAACCAGTCAAACCCTGGTCAAACCTAGGTCAACCTGGGTCATCACCCGAAAACCTCTCCAATGAACCCTATTGAACCCCTTGACCAAGCCTACACACACCCGTGGCCAACCCGTGGTCAAAGACACGGTCAAACCCGGCTTAACCGTTGACGTCGGCGAATGTCGTCCGGAACTTTTGCCGCATTCTCTAAAATTCACCTAAACACTTAAAATTCTACCTTTATGAAAGTTGTCCATCTTGTTGAGGGACACAACTTTCATGTAGATTGGCATTTCAAATTTTGAGTGGGAATTGGTGAAAAACTCGATCGACTGACAGTACCTCCTGTTTTCCAGAACTGTCGATGCGGAATGTGGTCCTGACACTAACCAGTAATAAGCGCCAAGGTCTATCCCTCAATGGTCGATGCCAAGCAATCAGAGACAGAGTTTTATCCTGGTTCCGGCCGAGGGGCCGTACGTCCAGCAGTGGTGTGCTCGGGGCACTATATTGCTCAGCACCGGGGTGCCTGTAGTGGGGCTGCTACAAGCAAGGCGGGAGAGGAAGCGTGGCCTCCAAGTCCCTGGTGAAGTGGCTGAAGATATTGTGGGAGAATTGGAGAGTAAGTGTGTGATGTGTCGTGTGTTGTCTGTTGTTGTCTCTTGTCATTCTGCCTTGTCCCCTGCGGCCTCGCCTTCCTTTTATAGGCCAAGGAGAGAGCGAATTACATGCATGCCGCACTATTTAGCTACATGGGGAAGTGTGGTGCGCCACGCCGTAGAGTAGGCGGCCGCCTTGACGGTCCTTGCTGCGATCTGGCCATCATGGCATATCTTGTACCCGAATAGTGGCAGCTTCGAGGGTAGGAGTGCAGCGGATGGCCGTGATGTCCCCAGGCGGGTTCGAGGGGATCGCTGACGTCGATCCGTACAGGATGCAGTGGCGGGCATGGCGGCGTCCTGTTCCCGCATGCTTCACAGCGCCGGAGCTGTTGCCACAGTGCCCGGCGTGGGGTTGTACGCGCGGGGGCGGCCGCCATGCCGTCAACAGTGGCAGGGATGGCGCCCCGCCGGCCTAACATCGCGACCTAACCCTGCAAGGTCACAGGAAAGCGAGTCGATGGTGCGGCCGGCCCCCCTTCGAGGGCTCGGCGCGTTAGCCGTGCAGGAGCAGGCGGCGTGGCGTCACAGGGCTGGCACCGGCCACGTCGCACAGTCCCCTACAGTGGCGGGGATGGGTTCCCTCCTAGGGAGTTGGTGCAACAGGACCAGGGCATGAGTCCCAGGCGCATGATGGCGCCGCCCCGCCGTCGTCAGAGCATTAAATGCCCGTACCCGCGTACGGGAACGGGCGTGCGCGTGCAGAGCGCCCTCGAGCGAGGCAGAGCCTGCTCGAGGGCGGCGTGGACCCTCGAGCGAGGCGGAGCCCGCTCGAGGTAAGCGTACTCCCTCGAACGGGGCGGTGCCCACCCGAGGGAGGTGTGTGCCCTCGAGCGAGGCGGAGCCTGCTCGAGGGGGTCTTTGAGTGGGCCGCCTTGGTGGGCCATCGGGGCCACCGTGGTGTGGGCCATGCCCCGTGTGTTTAAGCGAGACGTGTTTGGCCTTGGCTTTTGCAGGTTTTAAGTGGGGTTTCCCCAGTTGTTTAAGGGGACCCCCAGGGCTGTCCCCGACAAGAACAGGCCGGCATTCAATGTTGGCACGGCGTTCCTGCAAAATCCGTCGAGAAAAACACTAGACGGCCTTTACAAAAGTTGTAGAGGGTAGTTAGATCTACAACTTTCCTATTGACCACATTGTGCACTTTAGTTCAAAATTTTGGAGATAAACGCGTCTGAACCAGGGCACAATGAATTGGATCAGCTGCTCGGCGCCGCGCCGCGCCGCGGCACGACGTCGTGCGCCGCGCGCGCGCCGCGCGCCAAGCGAGGGCCGCCCCTTCCCCGATGCTCCATGAGCCCCGAGGCCCTAGGATTCCTCCCCTCCTCGCGTAGCGCGCCGGCCGGCCGGGACGGCATCCATCGGACCGCCGGCGCATCCGTGCTGCACGGCCGCGCGTCCTACCGAGGCCGGCGCTTGTCCCTAGGTACGTCGCTGTTGACTCGGCGGTCGCAAGTGTGTGTGCGCGTGTCGCCTTAAGGCCGGGCTGCTGCTCCCCCTCGACGCACCGACCCCCCCACCACTGCTTCATGCCCGCCGGCGGCCACCATGGGGGCTGCGCGGTGAACTTCGATTTTCCCTCCATCCCATCACCGTCCCAGCTACCCTACGCCTCCCTGGGACCCCGTGGGAGCCTTCCCCGTCGCGCGTTGCCCAAATTCGCCCCGGCCTCGCCGGAGATCCCTGCCACCGCGGCTAGCGCCGGCCACCACCGCCGAGGCCGCCTCGCCGGCCGCCCTCGCGCCCAAATCCCGACCCCCAAGGGCTCCTAGGCGACCTAGTGGACCTCCCCGGCCCTTCCCCGACCGGCCCCGCCGCCGGCCCGGCCGGAATTTGGTCGGAGCCGCACTGGCCGGCCGCCCAAGGGCTGCATTGCAAAACCACGATTCTTTCCGGGGTCCTTCTTGCAAAAGGGTAACTCCAATAGTGAAGTAACTTTCCTGTTTCTTGTAAATTGCGTAGAAAATCACAGAAAAATCAGAAAAATGTAAAACCAATTTTTTTAGCTTCTTGGTGAATTATCCTACAACTTTTGTTATTCTGGCCTAGGCTAATTCCTGTTAGTTTTTGCATGAAAAATACAAATGTGAAAAACCTAGATCTGCAATATCTCAAAAACCATATATCCTCTGTAGCTAAATTTTTGGATATGTTGTGTGTTAGGTCATTACTAGATCCTAGGCCAAAAATTGCATAAAGTTATGATGTAAATCTTTTTATAAAAATGTTTTTCCATTTCTGGCAGATCTGCATAAATGATTTTTCTTGCTAAATATATTTATGTTTTTGAGATCAACTTGTGCACACTGTCTTGTAATACCAAAATACACATCTTTTGAATTAATCATGATTTTTGGATTAACAGAAATAATTATTCTTGAATTATGCAAGTTTTCCTTTGTAAATTAATAAGCTAAGATCAGTAGAGTTTTTATGTGAACATGCTGGTTCTCTAGGCTTGTTTAGGACCAGAGGGCATGCATAAGAAATTTTGGATCAATTTGGTGCTTATTTATTTTTGTATGCATTTAAATTGAACCACTAGCTAGTCCTTTGTTATTTTCTAAAATATTTAATTTCCTAGCATCCAACACTTACATGTGGGTCCAATGGACCAGTATAGGTGCTAGTAGGCTTAAGAAACACTTCTTTAATTTTTGATAATTTAATTGCTTAATAAAAAGCTTAAAATCCCTTTTAATATTAAAGAAAAATTAAATAAAGAAAAGCTAATTCTTCTTCCTTTTTGAAAGTATTATCTAATTCAATTAAAAGATAATTAATTCTCATTGCTGATAAGGAATTAATTCATGGGTAAAAATATTATTCATATCTTGCTTGTGAAAGGAAAAGGATTAAAGCTTTCACATGAAATGACAAGTACAAAGAAACCTTTATTCAATTGTGCAATAAAAGAATAACCCATGTACAACCAATAACCTTCCTAAAAGAGAAATCACCAAACCACCCATGTTAACTTGAGTGTGGTTGCAAATCATGTTAAAAAAGGTTAAATATACCTACCCACTACTGTTGGTGAATTTTAAATTAAAATATTTACATATATATGTACACAATCACCATCAAAAAGAATAATTAATAAAGAGTTGCATATTGTTCCTTTATGGAAGAGTATGTTGAATGTATTCTTATCTAGGTGAATGTGCCCCAACAAATACACCCCTTGATTGTCAATTTGGTTTGTAAGTGATTAAAGTAAAAACCGTCGAATAAACCTTGCATTTGCATCTTCGTGTAGATCTTTCCGCCAGTAGACGTACGCTCGTGCCGGAAGGAGGAGACGGAGGTGCCGACAAAGAGCTGCCGAGCGTGAACGTAGCTCAAGACCTGGACCCAAGTACAGAAGGGCCCAAGGCCAACCTTGCCATCGAAGGCAAGCCCCGGATCATTAACCCCGTCTTTTAAAATTATGCAATTATGTTTGCTATTATTGTGCATTTACGTTTCAGGAGTTGATTTGAAACCCTAGATGCATGATCCCTAGGTACCTACGCTCTATCACTAGTATGCTATAGGACCGATAGAAGTCGAGTGATGTTCGTCACTCGCGAGAATAGGTTCCTAGATAGGAATCATAAGATATCCCTAATTGGATTGCTCATGTGGTAAGAGCATGGGATTGGGCTCCGGTCCAGTGGTCATGTGGGCTAAGCTTTTGAACGTACCAAGCATTTGCCGGGAATGGGACCGGTAAGCCTAGTACCTTAATGAGGCGGCACGGGATCCTACTATTACTACTCTTGAGAAATCTCCTAACCGGCTAGCTACCGGGAAGGGTGGTGTATGGTGACTCCGGGTATCTCGCGGGGTATGCCGGATAGCCTGCACCAGGGACTGTAAGATTCGATCCCAACCCGAAGACTTTTGGAAACGGCCTGGGAAAGTTGTCCTTGCGGGGACAGCCTACCGTGTGTTTGGGTCTACCTTGCAAGGTTTAAATCAATCGATTGTCGGCCTCTCACCGTTATCCGAGACTGCTTAATCAACTGGCCATGATATCCCATAATGATGGAACTCGAGGAATATGGTTGGATGAATTAATTGCTTGTCCAATTCTTGATTGAATTAGTTGGCACACTTAGAAGTGGTAATCAACTAGAACTTGGGCTAAAAGATTGAAAGTAAGGATCTACTCTTAGTAGCTTTTCAGCAAAAGAAACTCCACCAGCCAAAAGCCTTTCATGTCTAGAGTTTGGTGATGTAGCTATCACCCGACGGTTAAGTCTTGCTGAGTATTAGTATACTCAGCCTTGCTTTAAAACTGTTGTTGCAGGTGTGCTTGATCGGAAGGGTGACGACAAGTAAGGACATCATGGATGGCCTCCTGTGATGTTCACCGTTGCGCTAGATTAAATTATTTCCGCTGTATTTTCGAACTCTGAACCTTTATCTCATGCCATGAACAATGGTTTGTAATAAAATGTTTAATTCATGTTGTACTCTGGACTCGCCTTCGCGTGAGTTTTAATGCATGTGTCGATCCTGCGTTCGATGTCCAAGTGATTTACTGGGCGTTAACCCGGCAACCAACGACAGGATGATACTTTACTATTGCTTAACGACCAAAGTGGATCGGTCTTAGGCGATAGTACAGTATTTTCCTGGGCGCGTTGTCACAAAGTTCGCGGGGTTTGTGGTGGTTCACCAGAAAATCATCGGGTTACTCGGCTGAGCCACAAAGCCGAGGCCGAAGACCGGGCGTGGCTGTCAGGCCAAAACCGTCCTGACCGATTTGGAGAACTGGTCTGACCGGTTTGGGGTCGCAGGGCACCAGAAGCTTCAAGGAGGAGGACACGCATCGGGATCGCAAGTCTTGCGTCGAGGCTACGCGAAGTGCAGTCACCGGGTATCCGTCCGATGGTGCTACAAAGACAAATTCCCAAAGTGCCCTTGGTGGGTGTGTATCCTAGTTTAGGCTTTAGGGATATTTTAGTCTTTCGGCTTGCCTCCATATAACCCAAGGGGTGAGAGGATGGCAGCCAACAGTTGGAACCCTAGCTCATTTGGTTTTCCTATTTTCCCTTCCTATTTTCCTTAGGATTTCTATAGGACTAGCTTGAGAGCTTCATGGTGAGATCTTGTGAGAGGGAAGGATGATCGGGCGGAAGCTAGACCTTGTATGAAACTTTCATGGTATGTGAAAGGACCTTGATGTCGCCTAGAGGGGGGTGAATAGGCGTGACGACCAAATTAAACTTTCTCTCCCCAAACACTTGAGCTGACAGTGCTCCACCGGTTAGACCGGTGGCGATGACCGGTCAGACCGGTCAAGCACTGGTCTTCACAGGTGACACCGGTCAGACCGGTGCGCCTCACCGGTCAGACCGGTGTAGCACAGAGAACCTGCAAAAACAACTTCAAGCACCTCTTGACTTCTAGCACGAACTAAACTCAGGGTGTGGCCTTTGTAGATGATCACAAGCAGAGTAATGAGCCCTGCACACACAAGTAACACACCCAAGTAGATCGAAGCGGAAGCAAATGTAATATGCTAGAATGAACAACTTAGAGAGTCGAACCACACGAAGAAGCAAGGATTTGTTTCCCAAAGTTCACCACCCACTGAGGAATGGCTACGTCTCCGTTGAGGAGCTTGTAAGGGACAATTCCCACAACAAGCCGAGTCTCTTTCAACCACTTTCCTCCTTTCCACTAAGGTGATCTTTTCCACGAAGAGGCAAGATCACAGCCCTCACAAACTTCCCGCTGCTCACCACAACCTTGGGAGCTAGCCGGCGACACCTAGCCGTCTAGGAGGCAAACCTCCAAGAGTAACAAATGCTTCAAAGGTTGTAGACGCGAAACCAAAGTGCTCAAGCTATGGAAACTGCTCTTGTTAGCTCACAAAGTCACTCCTAGGCTCACTTTCTCAACCCAACACAAAGATGATGGCTTGAATCCACAAATCTCACAAAGAGATGGTTGGGGAGAGCCACTAAGGCTTAGAGCTAGTTAGAAATGGCTTGGGACCTCAGCAAATTCACTAGAACCAGCAACCCTCACTTGAAGAAGGCTTGGGGTATTTATACCCCTCAAAGGAGGAAACTAGCCATTAGTCCCCGGGCAGCACTGGTCAGACTGGTGCCCCACACCGGTCAGACTGGTGTTCGAAAAACTAGCCGTTGGGCTAGCGGCACTGGTCAGACCGGTGCCTCTGACCGGTCAGACCGGTCAGGCCCAAGTTACCCCCAAAACCTTTTTTAAAAGAAACTAGCACTTCACCACCAAGATGAAGTGACCCAAGTTAGGTTAGGAGGGTTTGTTAGCACACTCTAAGGCTAATTCTCACTTAGGTCAACTAAAGGGCACTTTGACTTGGTCAACTCGCTAAGTTGCATCCCTCTTGATAGTACGGCATACCTATACTCAAGAAAAGTATAAAAGAGCTTCGATGACCTCTTGAGATTGAACAACTTCAATTCTTGCCATACTTGATCAATAACCACTTGAGGGTTTTCAACATAGCCTTTGACTTGAGCACGTCCATACTTGAGCTAGTGACTTAGGATCTTTCCATATAGCATAAGAATGCACACTTGGATCCATGGTCACTCCATGTTGCCAATCTTAACGAGTTGATGACTTGCAAAGCTTCCCTCGGTTAAGGTTTGAATATGATACTTGAAGACCCCACGGATGCTAGACCTTCACCCTAGCAAAACACTTATGGCGGTTAGCTACGGCCCCAAAGATTGCTTAGTCCCTCACCCTAGACACCTCGGTTGATCTCTTCATCACTTATCCAATCCACTTTGAGTTCCACTTTGCTTCATCCACAAATAACCTTCATTTGAAAATCCCGCTTCAAATGCTTGATCTTGATTGACAACGGATATGCAAGCTTCCAATTTTTAGAACGATAGTGTGTATACTCATCATCTTGTTCTCTTTCAATAAACTCATGAAGTCTTGCACCATATACTTGTCTTTGTAAATGTGAGCCATAAAATACATCCATAATTAAAATAATTCAATGGTTGCTCATGAATATATAATGAAAACCTGCTCACAATCTTAGACAAAATCATTAGTCCTTTAATCGTCTTGTCATTCAATTCACCAAAATCCACTTAGGGGCCTAGATGCACTTTCAATCTCCCCCTTTTTGGTGATTGATGACAACTCGATTAAAGCTTACAAATAAAACAATAAAGCTCATTTAGATTCTTAGATATAGCTAGAGCTCCCCCTTAATTTGTGCTTTGAGTTGGATTTCAAAAAGTTGGCCTTAAATGCCATTAGCACAAATTTGGAAGAAAAAACGTGTGAGCTCCCCCTATATCTTAGAATCAGTGGAGTGCAACATGTGTGAGCGACAAAATAAAATCCGTGATGCGTATGACAAGATATGCACAAAGCGAAGGAAAGTGAGCTGACTAGGCAGCACCGGTCAGACTGGTGCCCCTGACCGGTCAGACCGGTCAGGTCCAGCCAACACTCACGACTGGGCCGCACCGATCGGCCGGTGCCCACGCCCCGGTCGGACGGGTCGAGTCCGGTCGGCGACACAAGCAACGAAGTGTGTGCTATTTGGTCCAAGGTGATCGGGCCAGGGTTGCAAGCTGGTTTAGATCACTTTGCTCCATTTAGCCAACACAAACAAGCATCATTCAATTCATGCATCACAAACTAGCAATAAAGTCGCTTAGATATTACAATTAGATTTAAAACACACAGTAGCACTCACACAAATGTTCTCAAGTCCACTAAGATAAAGTTCTAACTTATTACATGGCTTCTCTCTCAACAAACGAGGCACCACGGTCGGACGGTGCGGGGGCACCGTCGAGCCGGTGCAACACGAACGACAACCCGGACAGCGCAGACTTGTGGCTTTAATCGCGATTCTTCTCCCCCTTTGTCATCAAGCATCCAAGAAGGGCCTGGAGAAGAAGCAGCTGCTGATCACTGTCCTTGAGATCCGTCTCCCGGGTGAGAGCTCCCTCCTATTTGAGATTCGTCAAGAATCCAATGCAAAGGAGAGTTTAGGTAAATCGACTTCGAGACGGTGATTTGAGATGGATGAGCTATGGGAGCGCAGTTTTTACCATAGAAGTAAGGGTTGTAGCCAAAGATCTCGGCGGAGAAGCGAGCGCCCCAATCTTGTACTTGCTCGGGAGGTGGAGGAGGTGGGGGTGCTTGCTCTTCTTCCATGAAGTGAGACGATCCAGCCACATCCGGAGGAGGAGGTACAAATGGTGGAGGTGGAGGAGGAACCGATGAGGACGATCCTTGTCCTTGCCCGGACTCGAAGAACATGGGGCCATATTGATTAAGCAAGTCGGAGTTGGCCCATCCTCTCATCCTTTCCTCAAAGGACGGTATCTCAACCTGTGGAGACTCTGGAGATGGTGGAGAGCGAGGAGGTTGAAATCCTTGGGCATTGTGCATCAATTTCATCGTGTCCCTCATTTGCTTATTAGCCCTTCTCGACCTTTGTTGCTCAACTTGGATGTCATGCTGGCTCTTGCACATCCCAAAAATGAAGTTGAGAAACTTCCGCAACGGGGAGGTGGACCTGCGAGGTCTGTCTGGCTGCCAGCCACCCCACCGGTCAGACCGGTGCTCAGCACCGGTCAGACCGGTGACGGTCTGAGCCCCTGCCTGAGGCATATCTGGTCGAGATGCTCCCTCCTCAAAGATTTCTTCCTCATGACCCGGTGCATGCTCAACTCTAGGAGATTGGAACCGAGGATTCTTGCTAGGATTGAGCTTCAGAGGCTTGTGAGTCACATTTTTCGGAAACTCCGTCTTTGCAACTTTTTCAATCATGTACATGATATATGGACTATAGCTGCAAATTTTCTTGGGGTCCTCGGATAAGTGCTTGATCTCTTGCCACATAAAATCCCCAACACTAAACTCTGGAGCTCCCGGCCTCAAAGCCACCATCAAGTTTTTCTGGAACTTTGTGATTTCTGAGGGGTTTCCATCTCTAGGTGTAATAGACACCCTAAGGAGCCTATTTAGGACAGCAAAGTAGGTGTAGAGGTTCTTCACCTTCCCATAGTTAGCATGCTCACCACGACGGTACATCACATGCAAAGCATCCTTCTCCAGCTCTCCCTCGTCATGGAGCTTCCTCAACTCCCCATCTCCCGCCATGATCCCAAAGCACCTCAAAAATCTGTGGAAGGTAATGGAGTACTTTTGGCCATTGGTCATCCAAATCATAGCCCTATCGGTCTCAATGTAACCAAAGTGCACCGTGGCAAAGAACTAGGCGATGATCTCCTTGTTCCAATCCTGTCGGAACCCCATAAGTGTTTTGACCCTTTGCCTCTCACAATTGCTCATGACTTCATCAAATATAGGGTCTCCTTTCCTAGCCATGTGCTCCCAATCAACATATTGTGCCTTGTGAGTGATTTTGGGCTTCTTTATAATCACTGTAGCATAGTAATCTTGCTGAAATTTAGCCCAAAATCTCGGATCCGACGCGGTCTTGCCCTCCTCATATGGGTACTTGTCCCTCAGCTTCTTTAGGGCCTTGGTCATGCCAGCCCCGTGGTACTTCACCGGCCTGTCAGGGTAAATGTAAGTGGGTGGCATGATCCTCAACCTACCCTGATCGTCATCATCTTCTTCCATAGCATCCACATCCTCTTCCTCATCCTCCTCATCCTCGTCCTCATCCTCATCGCTGTCTGACCCAGCCTCCTGGTGCCTCCTCGGCTCAAAGCCGGCCGGAAAGGTCTCATCTTCAACATTGTCATCGCTGCTCGTTCCGGTGTCACCTCCTAGATCAGGATCCTCAGCACTTGCTTGAGTTGGGCGGCGTCTCAATCTCTTGTCGCTGATGTTGACAGTGTTGCCCCCTTCCCCAAAATCACCGGGGATAGCTCCTCGGCGAGTGAGCACTTCTTCTCTTCTTTTCTTTGCCCCTTCCTTTTCCCGTACCATAGTTGCTGTCCTGAGTCACAAATAGGATGACAAGAGTGTATAAGACTATAGGAAAAAGATTGAATTGAAAAGGAATTGATTCTTGAAAGTTCAGGACAATTGGGTTTGTTCTGGGCCACACCGGTCAGACCGGTGAGGGGCACCGGTCAGACCGGTGCCACCCAGAACAGAGCCAATTGCTCCCACATTCAATCTGAGCAGCTATTAATCTAAGATTTGGTCTAGATAAACAAAAGACATACTAGAATAGATATGAGTTGAAAAACAAGAAGAAAACACAATTTGGGGGTGGACATGCGCCACCGGTCAGACCGGTGAAGGCCGTCCGACCCCAATTCGTGATTTCTCACAATGTGTTCAACAAAACGTTATGGATCTATAGGAATGTCTTCTAGGTGATCTCAGAAGATGTTCTACCAAAGGAAATTCAAAACTTTGCACCATGTGAGGAGATCGGGCAAAAGAAAGGTTTGAATACCTTTGGAGAGTGGAACTCGAGTTGAATCCTAGAAACTTGAAGGGGAAAGTGAAGAGGGGCCTTGGGAGATCCTTTTGCTTCCAATCTTGAGGCCTTTCCTTGGTTCAATCTTCAAACCACCATGGATTTTGAGAGAGGTGAAGAAGAGAAGAGAGAGGGGATGTGTTCACGGTTTGAGGCTACAGGGGGGTGAATGATAGAGGAGAGAGAAGGAAAGGGGGGTAAAAGATGATTCCTTTTACTGTGGCCCCACGGGTTGACGCGGGCGTCCACGGTCGAGCCGGTGACGGCACCGCAGACCGGTGACCGCCGCCGGTCGAGCCAGAGAGCCCTTATCGGTTTTTCCGGCCCACCCTCGGTAGAACCGACGATCCTGATAAAATTCAACAGAGAGTCCTTATCGGTAGAACCGACACGACCTCGGTAGTACCGACCCTTTTCTTCCTTTTTGAGATTTTGCTCCTTGAAACTTCTCCATATATGTTATAGGACAATTCTCATCCACTTAGGTTGCATAAACACGATTATGTGACTTCAAGGTCACCACCGGTCAGACCGGTGGCTTGCACCGGTCAGACCGGTGCGCCCTTGAGAAACATATTTTGAGCCACAACAAAGAATTTCCATTTCAACCTTTAGAGATGTTTTGGATATGAGATAGTAAGATGATATTGATCCAAAAACCATCAATTCTTAGAAGAATGGAGAATTAACCAATTTATTTGTGAATTCTTGATCCTTCCAAGATTGAGAGAGATGAATAAGAATGGATTTTAGGGACTTGAGAAAATCTTCTTAATTGTGACTAGCCATCAATCAAACAAGGAGAACTATAGTCACAACTAAGTTGATTGGGTCACTAAGACCAAGAACCAAAGATTTTTCAAAGAAAGCACACTTCCTATACATGCTAGTTGATTTTTCGAAAAATCTATCCTATGTCACAAAGTGCATGCATCCACTTCAAATGAATGCCCTAACAAGCATATTTGGCTCATATCTTCATCCTCGAGACACAAAGACGAGTGGCAGTAAAGATATCAACCAAATAACTAGTGAGGAGCTCAAGAGGTCCATTTAAAGCAATTACATGCTAAGGATGGCACACCAGCATGATGTTATGGCCTAGATGCATTACGGTATTTCAATGAGTTTCGTGAAAACATACCTTTGCCTTAAGACCATTTCATTTGTGCATATATTAAATTTCAAACGGTGTTAGCTCTTACTTGTTCTTTTGGAAGTTACGCTTATCGAGAGCTTCCTTTGAGATGCACAAACGAATGAGACTACAAGATCACTTAGAAGAAATTGTTAGTCCCACAAGTGACTCAAGTGTTGTAATGAGCTCCCCCTTAAGTAGTGCTAGAGATTTTGAATTTCTCGATCAAGGCACTTTGTTCAGTTAAGAACTTGGTGAGGCTCATTCCAAACTTGATCACAACAAATGAATGATTTGTTAATTGAAATGTGTTTAGCCTCTCATAACCTTTGACGCTAAATCACCCTTCTTCTTGATGATTTGGGCAATCCCGGGTCACCCGGGCACTCGTGTCGGGTCACCCTGCAGCATACAGGGGCGTACCGGGTCACCCGGGCACTCATGCCGGGTCACCCACCAATTTGCACTTGCTGCGTTGGCACCGGTTAGACCGGTGCATGTCACCGGTCAGACCGGTGACCACCACCTGTCATCATTTTGGTGATTTTTCTTTCCTTTTTCCTTGAGTGAGTGAATGTATCACTAATTTAAATCCTGCAATCAAGGATAAGGCATTGCTTTACTAGAGAGCCATTAAAAGCATCGAATGGCATGAGAAAGTAAATTTTTATAAAAATAGTCAAAGTACTACCTCATGTTTTGCTCATGCAAGAAGAGCGTCACATGAGTGTTCACCAAGGACCAAAGGTGACCTAGACTTAATTTAGCGCATTTGTTACCGAGATGACATTGATTTCACGATTTATATGAGTTTGCTCTTCACATGGTTAATTGAATCCATCAAGATTTCCAAGTCTTCCAACCATGTGCTCAATGCATCCCTTTCAACCTGCAAGCTCAGTAAGCATTTCTTGGTACCCAACACTTGTTGGGTCCTATTGGGTTAGTCACAAGGTGCTTAGGAACCCAAATAGCTCTCATGCTACAATGAGGTGAACTGATCTTCCTCATAGCACAAGTTCTATTCTTATCGTTCCTAAGCTTATGGAAATCATAATGAACAAGATTTGATTTAGGAATGTTACCATTTGGGCAATCCTTGCCCAAGTGACCCTTTTGACGGCATTCGTAGCAAATGCGACTTTTGTTCTTGTTGGTCACACCATTCCTTGCAATTTCTTTTCTACACTTGCTTCTGAGCCTTGTTCTTGGAGAAGGTGGCTTCCTTGCCTTGTTTGCTTGAAGTGGGGCTGTCCTGGCCAGCACCGGTCTGACCGGTGGCATGCACTGGTTTGACCGGTCACGGTCAGAGCCACTGCCCGTTGTTGCTTTTGGGCACGAGTCGGCAAGGTGTCCCTTCTCTCTGCATTTGTAGCACACCCTCCACTTGTTGGGGCTTCTAGGCTTCTTGGAGAGTGACTCTTGTGCCTTGTGCTTGATCGGGCGATATTGGGGTTTGATTTGCCCAACCTTGCTTTTTTCTTGAATCTTGTTCTTGTGGTACGTTGTATGTTGTTGAGGGGTTGAGCTAGTGGCGGTTGATCCCTTCCCAAGCTTCTTCACCATGCTTTCACGGTTATCTTGAGAAGATTGCACTTTGCTCTTCTCTTTCAACACATACAAGTCCTTTTGGAGCTTTTCAACCTCTTGCTTTAGTTTATCATTTTCTTCAGCAATGAGGTCATTACAAGATTCTACAAGTACATGCTCAATGCTAGATTGGCTTGCTTGAGACAAACAATCATTAGCGCAAGATAAATTAACTTGAAATTGTGAGCATGTGCATGTGTGAGATAGAGGTTGTATAGATTTTACCGATGAAAGCACAACCTCCTGGGCTATCTCTAGTGTTGCATAAGAATCAACAAGCTTCTCATAGGAAAGTTCAAGTTCATTGTGGTTAGCTTGTAGGACCATATGCTCGCTAGTGAGCTTCGCTAACTTGGCTTCTAGAACATCATTGGCATCTTCTTCTATTTTAGCTCTACAAGCAAAGGATTTGATGTCATGATCATATTTGTTAGCCAAAGTTTCATACTTACAAACCAAGGATGCAAGTTCGGATTTGAGAAGTTCAAGTTCTCTTGATGAAGAGCTTGAAGCTTCAATCTTCTGGTCCTTAGCCCCTTTGGCTTGTCTCTTCTTCTTGCTTCTCTTTTCCTTCTTGGCCATCAAGCAAGTTGGTGTGCCCCTGCTGGCACCAGTCTGACCGGTGGGTGTCACCGGTCTGACCGGTCCCTGCAGTGGGACAGCGTCTTTGCTTCTTTGCTCTTCTTCTTGCTTGGGGTTTGATGCTTGATGATCTGTGGATGTTGTAGAGGTAGGGCACATCTCCACTGACTCATCTTCATCATCGCTCTCGAGTTCATCCCATTTGGTGTTTACCAACTCAAGTAGTAATTTCCAAATGAGATGAGCATCTTCGGAGATCTTTTTGCTCTTCAAGATAATATACTTTAGTTCTCTACATACACAGCTACACAAAAGGTTAGTAATAACGGCATTGAGGTGCTTCTTCTCCAAGTCCATTGGCGAGACACATGTCTCATCCTTTGGAAGGATACTCGCAACCATAATGCTCTCAGCGGTAGGGCCCAAAACCTTAAGTGCAATGAGAACATTAGAGCACCAAGAAGAATAGTTTGAGCCATCTAGAGCTAGAGGCTCAAACGGTACCTCACAAGTTGTCGACATCGAAGAACTCCAAGCGGTTAAGCTCGAATCGGAGCACTTAGCTCTGATACCAATTGAAAGGACCTTGATGTCGCCTAGAGGGGGGTGAATAGGCGTGACGACCAAATTAAACTTTTTCTCCCCAAACACTTGAGCTGACAGTGCTCCACCGGTCAGACCGGTGGCGATGACCGGTCAGACCGGTCAAGCACTGGTCTTCACAGGTGACACCAGTCAGACCGGTGCGCCTCACCGGTCAGACCGGTGTAGCACAGAGAACCTGCAAAAACAACTTCAAGCACCTCTTGACTTCTAGCACGAACTAAACTCAGGGTGTGGCCTTTGTAGATGATCACAAGCAGAGTAATGAGCCCTGCACACACAAGTAACACACCCAAGTAGATCGAAGCGGAAGCAAATGTAATATGCTAGAATGAACAACTTAGAGAGTCGAACCACACGAAGAAGCAAGGATTTGTTTCCCGAAGTTCACCACCCACTGAGGAATGGTTGCGTCTCCGTTGAGGAGCTTGTAAGGGACAATTCCCACAACAAGCCGGGTCTCTTTCAACCACTTTCCTCCTTTCCACTAAGGTGATCTTTTCCACGAAGAGGCAAGATCGTAGCCCTCACAAACTTCCCGCTGCTCACCACAACCTTGGGAGCTAGCCGGCGACACCTAGCCGTCTAGGAGGCAAACCTCCAAGAGTAACAAATGCTTCAAAGGTTGTAGACGCGAAACCAAAGTGCTCAAGCTATGGAAACTGCTCTTGTTAGCTCACAAAGTCACTCCTAGGCTCACTTTCTCAACCCAACACAAAGATGATGGCTTGAATCCACAAATCTCACAAAGAGATGGTTGGGGAGAGCCACTAAGGCTTAGAGCTAGTTAGAAATGGCTTGGGACCTCAGCAAATTCACTAGAACCAGCAACCCTCACTTGAAGAAGGCTTGGGGTATTTATACCCCTCAAAGGAGGAAACTAGCCGTTAGTCCCCGGGCAGCACCGGTCAGACCGGTGCCCCACAACGGTCAGACCGGTGTTCGAAAAACTAGCCGTTGGGCTAGCGGCACCGGTCAGACCGGTGCCTCTGACCGGTCAGACCGGTCAGGCCCAAGTTACCCCCAAAACCTTTTTTAAAAGAAACTAGCACTTCACCACCAAGATGAAGTGACCCAGGTTAGGTTAGGAGGGTTTGTTAGCACACTCTAAGGCTAATTCTCACTTAGGTCAACTAAAGAGCACTTTGACTTGGTCAACTCGCTAAGTTGCATCCCTCTTGATAGTACGACATACCTATACTCAAGAAAAGTATAAAAGAGCTTCGATGACCTCTTGAGATTGAACAACTTCAATTCTTGCCATACTTTATCAATAACCACTTGAGGGTTTTCAACATAGCCTTTGACTTGAGCACGTCCATACTTGAGCTAGTGACTTAGGATCTTTCCATATAGCATAAGAATGCACACTTGGATCCATGGTCACTCCATGTTGCCAATCTTAACGAGTTGATGACTTGCAAAGCTTCCCTCGGTTAAGGTTTGAATATGATACTTGAAGACCCCACGGATGCTAGACCTTCACCCTAGCAAAACACTTATGGCGGCTTAGCTACGGCCCCAAAGATTGCTTAGTCCCTCACCCTAGACACCTCGGTTGATCTCTTCATCACTTATCCAATCCACTTTGAGTTCCACTTTGCTTCATCCACAAATAACCTTCATTTGAAAATCCCGCTTCAAATGCTTGATCTTGATTGACAACGGATATGCAAGCTTCCAATTTTTAGAACCATAGTGTGTATACTCATCATCTTGTTCTCTTTCAATAAACTCATGAAGTCTTGCACCATATACTTGTCTTTGTAAATGTGAGCCATAAAATACATCCATAATTAAAATACTTCAATGGTTGCTCATGAGTATATAATGAAAACCTGCTCACAATCTTAGACAAAATCATTAGTCCTTTAATCGCCTTGTCATTCAATTCACCAAAATCCACTTAGGGGCCTAGATGCACTTTCAGTATGTATAGATGATTCGGTGTGGTTCCTCAAGGCTTGTTTGTGTTCCTCCCGTTTTTCCTTTTTGGTGATTTTCGGAGCCTTTTGTTGGATTTTCCTTGGGGGAGTTTTGGGGGCATTTCTTTGAGGGATTCTTGTTGGATGTCACGTATGAGGACCATGTGCCTCTTTGCTTGGTGATCTTGATCCAACAAACCCCCCGAAACAACTTCGATTTGGGTGTTTTCGGTGGTTTCCATGGGAAGGTGCTCTTGAGGGTTGACTTCCGATTCCTCTTGATTTAGCGGGTTTTGGGGACCGAGCTTCTAGCCAAAGGTAGCCCACGAGGTACCCCATCTATCCCCAAAGTCTCACTTTGATCCGTGGAACGAATTGGGAGATCGATTGCTTGGAGTTTTGAGTTTTTCTCGCGGGCTATGTTCTTCTCGATTATCCAGGCAAAAACTGGCACGACCGGTTTCCCAAACCGGTCTGACCGGTTTAGCCCTGTGGGCTGCTGTGAAGAGTTTTTGAGCAAGAGAGTCTCTATCGTGCTATGGCTTCTTTTGTTCAAAGAAGGAAAGGCTCTTGAGGTGTTTTGGGTCTCAGAGGTGTTTTGGGGAGTTTCTGGACAAAACCGACCTGACCGGTTTGCCAAACCGGTTTGCCAAACCGGTCTGACTGGTTTCCCCTGCATGTGTGAGGCTAAGTCCAACAGGAGCGGTCTGACTGGTTTTAGAAACCGGCCTGACCGGTTTTAGGCTGCCAACAGCCATGTCGTGTGTGTTTCCGTTGCGTGTGTTTTGTGGCTGTTGGTTGGGTCCTTCTCCTAGGTCCAGTAGCACTCCAGTGGCAGCGTGGACTTGGCAAGAGAAGCTTGTGGAGGTACACGAATGAAATCGGGTTCATAGGCCGAATTCTTGAATAGAATTTTTATCGGCTCCCATTGACTCCCCCCTCTCTGGTTCGCCGCTTCGGTCCTTCAAGTGGTATCAGAGCCGGTTACGGGTCTTGATTGACTCTAACCAGTCTAAGATCCAAGGATGTCGTACCAGGAACGAGGTTCGGGTCCTCCACACTTCGATGGAAAGAACTACCAGATGTGGAGTAAACGGATGGCAGCGTTCCTCCGTGGAAAGGGTCGGATCCTTTGGGATGTCACGGTGGACACATGTTATGTCCAGCCGATGAACTTCCTCGCTCCAAGATCGAGGGACATGTTCGACGTTAACAACAAGGCGGTCGACTACTTGTTTCGTGCTCTGTGTCAACCTGAATTCGATCGGGTGCACACAGAGAGCTTGGCTTGTAGAATCTGGTCGGTGTTGAAGGAAGCTCATGTTGGAAACACCCAAGTTCAGGCTCGGATGTATGCGACTTACCGGAGAGAGTACGAGAACTTCACTCATCTCCCTGGTGAGTTCATCAATGCCTTGTTTCAGAAGTTTACGGTGGTGGTGAACAACTTGAGGGCCAATGTGGACATGCTCCCGTACGATGAGCATGATAGAGTCGTTAAGCTCTTACACATGAAGTTTCATATGGCCCAAACATGGTTCATTTCCATCTACGGATGCAGGCGGGGCAAGTTGCGGATGGACTCAAGGCCACCACGCTCACCACAAAACTAATCTTGCGATTTGCCTATGTCCACTAAGTCATCCAAGGAACTTGATAGCATCTCGCGAGCTTAGCGGCGAATGTGTAGGACCTGCATAACCATGCAACAAACTTGCTGCCATGGAGTGATAGGCAATGCCCCCAGTCGTGATCATGCTTGCCGCTACCATGAACTTTCCAAAGCGTCCAGAATGCACAAACATTGAATCGCGAAGCACTCTTCCTCGCTCCACTACTTGAGGAGGAGATGATGGTCAAAGCACACTACATGAAAACCTCAAATAGGTCACACAACATTGGTAACGGACCTATAAAGTCCGTTACAAAAAATATTAAAGGTAACAGGCGTTATTAAAGTCTGTTACTATAAAATCTGCCGACTGCAACCTAGTCATATTGGTGACGCATATTCATTAATGTCCGTTACCTAAAATATTTGTGTAACAGACCACGTAAATGTCTGTTACCAGGTTCCCGGACTCGAATTTTTTTTTCAATTCAGTTTACTCCACTCGCGTCCGCCCCCTATCCCTCTCTCACGCTCGCATCCGCCCAAACCCTATCCCCTTGCGGCCTTGCGTCTGCACTCCGCGTCTCCGCCACCCCTGCTCAGACCCCGAAAAAACAATTCCACACGCGCGCGCGGAGCGCTCGATCTGCTGACTGTTAGCTTCCCACATGCGCGGGTTTGACTGAGTACCACCAACAAGCTTCCTTATCTTTTTTTTTGAAACAAAGGCTGTAGCGCATGCACGCTGCTGTGCGCGGGGGGCATGCGGTGTGGATCGTGGTGCACAAGCTTTCTATTTTATTAATCTTTTATAGTAATTAAATATTATATGTACATATTGAGTTTTCTTTCTCTTTTTTATTTTTTTCTGTACCAAGCAAATATTATGCTATGCGTATAATTTGTTGTTAGGAAAAAGCACACATTGCTTTTTAGAAAAAAGTTATTCACGTACCTTGTCATCAGATAAAAGTTACGTGCATATCTCGTTGTTAAGAAAAAAGTTATCCACATAACTCGTCGTTATAGAGAAAGTTATCCGTATAACTCGTTGTCACGGTCAAAGTTATGTATATAACTAGTCGTTAGGGAAAAAGTTATCCGCATAACTCGTCGTCATAGTCAAAGTTACGTGCATAACTTGTCGTTAGGGACATAACTCGTCGTCAAGGTCAAAGTTATGTGCATAACTTATCATTTGGGAAAAAGTTATCCGAATAACTCGTCGTGAGGGTCAAAGTTATGTGTATAACTTGTCGTTATGGAAAAAAGTTATCCGCATAACTCGTCGTCAGGGTCAAAGTTATGTGCATAACTTATCATTTGGGAAAAAGTATCTGAATAACTCGTCGTGAGGGTCAAAGTTATGTGTATAACTCGTCGGCAGAGTCAAAGTTATGTGCATAACTCGTCTTAGAAAAATATTATCTGCATAACTCGTGGTTGGGTCAAAGTTGTGTGCATAGCTTGTCGTTAGGAAAAAAGTTATACACATAAATTATCATAAGAAAAAATTATGGACATAAGTTGTTCATAAAATATTTTTTGCATCAATCTATATCGAAAAATTATGCAATGAAATTATGTAAATAAGCATATATTCTCATATGAAAAACACCATTAAAATTAGATTTTATCTCGAATTTTCCACCCAATTTTTCCCTCCTCGTCAAACGGTCCTGAATGATATGAGCGAGTAAAAGAAAATGGGATGGGGTCGCGCTTCACAAGTAATGCTGGCAAGGAGCTCAACATGTGAAAAGAAAATGCAAAGACAAAAAACGTTACCCATAGCATAACGCGTGAGGAAAAGAAAAAGAAAATGATAGCCTGAACACCTGTAGTCGTGCGCGCCACCCACGTGCGGAGGCCGTCCCTGTTAGAAAAGCGATCGCTAGCAAGCCTGAAAGCGCGCGCGCTGATTAGACTCCCCCCTCGGACCCTCGCCTCCTCTCCTCTTTCCCCATATTTCCCGCGCCTCCTCTCTTCTCAACCCGCTGCCACCGCCGATGCCACCGCCGCTGCCTCACTCCCATCCGAGGCGAGCAGATCCATCGTCCTCCTCGCCTCCTGCTCACCCCTTCCTCGCCTTCCCTGCGCTGGAGCCGTTGTGGTGGTGTGGAGCACCAGTCGAGGTAGCACAATACGTGGTGTCGAGATGGACGGATCTGCGTGGGGAGCCAGATCCGCCTGCGGGCGCCGTTCTCCGCGCGCGGGAAGGCGACGATGTTCCAGAAGCGCGCGCTTCGCCGCAACATCGGCGAGGAGGCCGACAACAAGATGACAGTCAGGCCTTTCCCTCCGTCACTAATTTTTCAAATCGATTTAAGTCCGAATCTAGGGTTTGGGTCTTGGAAGTGTTGCTGCTAGGCGATGGAAGAAGCTGTAGCAGCATGATGCAATCCAAGGTGTGTGTGCATCCATGTTTGAGTAGCACACCTCCTCCTCGAACTCGTGGTGTTGGGACCGGTTAGGGTTTTCTGGCGGGTTGAATCTGTGGTGGGAATGTGCAATTTGGGCCGGAAAGTTTAGATCTTTATGCGGAATTTGAAGGTTTTGCCTCACCAGTTAGGGCTGCACAACTTTTAGTTAGTGGGATTGGGAAAAATGTGATTTTTATGTGGTATGGGCTTTTTTGTATTTCTGTGTAATCCACTGTAGTTTTCTTATGGCTAATCTCGAACAAATAGAGTAATGTTTTTGGAAGTTCATTCTCAAATAGAGAATTACATAACATGTTTTTTTGCACCATTGAATAGACTATAGAGAATTACAAGATAATGTGATGTCTCTACTTAGTTATACGAAGAGGTGTACAAATGAAGTAGTGTTTACGGGTTAGGATCATTTATGATAGTATGATCAAGATAATGTAGAGGTGAACTGGGATTTTGATGGGAAAAAATGTTTACTTTTGCCTAGATTTACCAATGGGTTTAAGTATGTTTCTCTGATGCCTGAGGCATGTGATTTACTTTAGGCATGTGATGCCTAGATTTACTTTGCCTAGATTTACCAATTCTGGCATACGAACCTTGGACAAAAGGTTGGATTTCCTCTTCCTAGTTCTTGCATTACACCTTTTCTTGGTGGGGCTAATGTAGGTTCTCATTTCAGTGCCGGCAACATGAGCTTTCGAACAAGTGAAGGATCTCTGTCGCTGGTGCTTCCAAGCTGTTAGCCAATATCTCGCAGGATGGGATTGTCTTTTGGTACAATGATTGCTGGATGGGATGAGAAGGTGAGTTGCTGGTTTTGGTTACACCTTCAGTTTCTCAAAGCTGTATCTCATATGCTTAATGGCTCTTCTATGTTTCTTGAACTTTAATGATTCTTCTCTTGGTCTAGGGTCCTGGCTTGTACTATGTTGACAGTGAGGGCGCAAGGCTTGTGGGAAGCAGATTCTCTGTGGGCTCTGGTTCCCTCTATTTGAGTATATATTCTTTGCCATAGTTATTGTTAAATTTATGATGCCATTTTATTTTCTCATCTGTACTTATTAGCTGGCCTATCTCATATCCTGGTTTTAGGATCTCAAATTAATTTGTTGCTTATGATCAATGTAGGAGTACTCTGACTAATCTTGTGAGGGCACTAGGGCAAAGAGGATTCATACTTTTTAACACTTGTGATTCATCGGGGATCTGATGTGGATTGGCTCACACACACCTTGGAGAAGGAGCAGGTATGCTCACACACCTTCAATTCTTCCCTTTCTCGCCTGTTGGTTTACGACTTTGTTGCTCTTGCTGAGACTTAAACTGAGCATATGCCCATCACCAATGATGATGTATTCTTCAACCTAACTAGCTAATCTTGTTGTTGTGTTGACTTAATTATTTGCTAGATAGCATTCCTTTTGTTGTGATATACTGCATCCTCACAATCCTGCTGCTGCTGCACTTTGCATTATTCTTATCCTTATTTATCTAGTTAGTGGTTCTGGATTCAGAGATTGATAAACATGAGTCTATTTTGTCTAGGTCACAACTTGAACTTATATGTATATGAGCAGTCCAAGTTTTTCCTACAGCAATGCACATCAACCTGTTATACACAATTGTCCATATTGTCCTGCCCTTTATTATAATTTGGGTGAAAGTCCAACAAACTCAAATATTATGCTTTGCTTTGGTTTAGTGTGACATAGGGAGTGTAGTGCAATTGAGCTAGCAGATGCATAGTATTGGAATGTTGCCCTTAATAGATGTCTGTACATATTGTTGACTTAATTGTTGTGCGCTTGTAGCTGCTAGATTTTCCATATCGAGTCCTCGTAAAACTAGAAGCATGAATATTTTGGGCAATTGTTGCATACTTGCATGTCACAGTTTGATACTTCTGGACAAGCTCATATATGCAACTTGCAACTTGATCTGCTGACTATAGGGCAATGATGATTATTAGTGCAAATTTTGCTTATATGACTTCTCTTTAATTCTCTTGCACTTTTTCTAACAAGTCTCATAAGTCATGCTTGTATTTTGTGTAGAAGGCCAGGAGAGCTGCTTGCTGATGATTTTTTTCGCTCTTGTTTCTTTCAGCCTGTTCGTTCGGCTTATCAGCCACCAGCCATCAGAATTTTTCTCTCGGAATAAATCAGCCACCAGCAATCAGCCAGCAGTACTTCTCTCAGAACAAATCAGCACCAGCCATCAGCCACCAGCCAAACGAACAGGCTGTTTATTTGTTCCTAACTGAGATCATATGAATAGATGTACTATGTTGTATGAGTATAGATGTATGAACAGATGTATTTGTGTGTAAAGTTGAATGTATCTGTGTATAAAGTTGAGGTTCGATTGTAAATGTGTATGTAAATAAAGGAAAAAATAGCATTTGTAATTTCTTTTTTTTTGTTTTTTAATTCCACATTGAGGCCCGTTACCTATCTGGTTATTGGTAACGGGCGTTACCATAATGCCCGTTACTGGTCGCAGTTATCGGTAACGGGCATTGCCCGTTACTGATGTTGGGTCATTTGTAACACTTGAAAGGTAAAGGGCCCTGTGCCCGTTACCAATGACCATCTGTGCTCGTTATCAATGACTGTTTTTCATGTAGTGGCATGGACGAGACAACAGACTAGGGTAGTAGTGGTGGTGGATGGGGGCGGCGGGGACACCGCATCAGCACCCGGTTCCTCAAGCGGTGCGGAGAAGGTTGTGGTGCTAGCGGTGGCAAAGCGGCCCACCAAGGACTGACACACCAAGGTGGATGGGCATGCGCGGTAGATAAAGATGCCGGTGCTATGCACCACTCATGTGTTCAGGTTTGTGAGGTTTGCAGATTATTGCGGATTTTTTCCTTTTGTCCGCTGGGCTTAGCAGCGCGGACACAACTGGCGCAGAACATTTTGCAGCTGGGCTGAATACGTCGCTAGCAATGATTATGCGGGGCAGGTTTGCGGGGTTGTATAAGAACCCACCCTACCTACAAGCTTACTGCCATGCATTTAACATCTATTGTTTGTCGGGGACAGCCCTGAGGGTCCCCTAAAACAACTGGGGAAATCCCGCTTAAAACCTGCAAAAAACCAAAGCTAAACGCATCTTGCTTAAGCGCACACACGGGGCACGGCCCACGCTGCGGTGGCCCCCGCGGCCCACCAAGGCGGCCCACTCAAAGGTCCCCTCGAGCAGGCTCCGCCTCGCTCGAGGGTGCACGCCTCCCACGAGCAGGCTCCGCCCCGCTCGAGGGTGCACGCTTACCTCGAGCAGGCTCCGCCCCGCTCGAGGGTACACGCCTACCTCGAGCGGGCTCCGCCTCGCTTGAGGGTGCTCCGCACGCGCACGCCCGTTCCCGCACGCGGGTACAAGCATTTAATGCTCTGACAACGGCGGGGCGGCGCCATCATGCGCCTGGGACTCACGCCCCGGCCCTGTTGCACCAACTCCCTAGGGGGAACCCATCCCCGCCACTGTGGGGGACTGTGCGACATGGCCGGTGTCAGCCCCGTGACGCCGCGACGCCTACTCCCGTACGGCTAACGTGCCGAGCCCTGGAAGGGGGGCCGGCCACACCCTCGAAATGCTTTCCCGTGACCTTGCGGGGCCGGGTCGTGACGCTAGGCGGCGGGGTGCCATCCCCGCCACCGCGGTGTGCGGCGGCCCCCCGTGCGTACAACACCACGCCGGCACCGTGGTAACGGCCTCCGCGCTGTGAGGCATGCGGGAACGAGACGCCGCCACGCCTGCCACTATATCCCGTACGGATCGTCGTCAGCAACCCCCTCAAGCCCGCCTGGGGACATCACGGCCAACCACTGCGCCCCTACCCTCGAAGCTACCACTGTTCGGGTACAAGATACGCCATGATGGCCAGATCGCGGCAAGGACCGTCAAGGCGGCCGCCTACTCTACGGCGCTGCACACCATACTTCTCCATGTAGCTGAATAGTGCGGTATGCATGTAATTCGCCCTCTCCTTGGCCTATAAAAGGAAGGCGAACTCCCCCGCCGCAGGGGACAACGCAAGACACGAGACAACGGACAACAGACAACATACGACACCCCACACACACTCTCCAATTCTCCCACAACATCTTCAGCCACTTCACGAGGGACTTGGAGGCCACGCCTCCTCTCCCACCTTGCTTGTAGCCGCCCCACTACAAGCACCCCGGTGTTGAGCAATATAGTGCCTTCGAGCACACCACTGCTGGACGTACGACCCTCGGCCGGAACCAGGATAAATCTTGTGTCTTTAGTTGCTTAGCATCGACCATTGAGGGATAGACCTTGGCGCTTATTACTGGTTAGTGTCGGGACCACATTCCGCACCGACAGTTGGCGCCCACCGTGGGGCACACGAGCGCCTAAGGTCAATCCACTGTCAACTCCCTCCATGGTGATTCGCACCGAGTACCGCGGTACGCGCTACTCTATGGGCAGCTCGGACCCCCTCCCCGCCGGGTTTGAAATCCGGTTCGGGGGCCTGAACTTTCAGGCCACGGGGAACGGCTACCTGATGCGCCTCACCAACCGTGAGGAGCTCCGTGCGCGACGCCAAGCCGGGTCCGCCCGGTCGCCGCCGCGCGTCGCCACGACGCAAACGCCCGCCGGCACGGACACTTGCGGGCCTATCGGCGTCTCGGCGTCGCCTCCGCTCGGTCGGGCGCTCACGCCGGGCGCGGTCGAGAGACGGCAAGCCGAGCGCGCGCGCCTCCCAACGCGGCGCGCCGTCAATACGACGACCGCCGCCCGGCGGGGGGAGCGCGCGGTCTCCGGCCGCGCTTCCCCATCGGTCTGCGCGGCGCCACGACAGCCTACAACGCCAACGCCAACACCACGATGCGCAGGGTTCCCCCTGGCCGTCACGTCTACGTCGCCAGGGACCCTAGCGCCTCCGCCGGCGACGAGTCGTCCCTAGGCTCTTTCGAAGCGTTGCCACCCGCCAACCTACACGGGTACGCGGAGTGGGACTTTTCCGGCGTACCGGACCCGGTAATGTTCAGGCGATTTCTCGACGCCACGGACTACTGGTTCGGTTGCTCCGACGACTCCAGCACCGGGCGCTACGACCCCGCGCGGGAGTGCTGCGTCGTCATCACCAACGACCCAGCAAATGCCACCGGCGCAGCGGGCGCCGATGACGGGGAAGTTACGCCCGCCCCAGGGATCGCTTCGCGCCTGGCAGCGGGGCCGAGCGCCCCTGCTCCTTCACCCCCGGCTGGGGCCGACATCGATGCGCAGTTATCCCAAGCCCGCGAGCTCGAAGCCAAGCTGGTGGAGGAGTATCGGATGGTGCGGTTGCTCCGCGCCTCTATGGCGGGGGAAGCCTCTGCGCGCGGCGAGCGCGTGCGGGAGCTGGGCATGCGGGCCCGCGACCGCATCAATGCCGATTTTAACGTCAACAACCCAGACACGCCTCCGCGAGCGAGCCAGAAGCTCATCGCCGCCGCAACGCTGCTGCGGGCCATGCCAGCTGTGACAACCCGCCCGGGAAAATACCGTACTATCGCCTAAGACCGATCCACTTTGGTCGTTAAGCAATAGTAAAGTATCATCATGTCGTTGGTTGCCGGGTTAACGCCCGGTAAATCACTTGAACATCGAACAGAGGATCGATACATGCATTAAAACTCACGCGAAGGCGAGTCCAGAGTACAACATGAATTAAACATTTTATTACAAACCATTGTTCATGGCATAAGATAAAGATTCAGAGTTCGAAAATACAGCGGAATAATTTAAACTAGCGCAACGGTAGACATCACAGGAGGCCGTCCGTGATGTCATCACTTGTCGTCACCCTTCAGATCAAACACACCTGCAACAACATTTTTAAAGCAAGGCTGAGTATACTAATACTCAGCAAGACTTAACCGTCGGGTGATGACTACATCACCAACCTCTAGACAGGAAAGGCTTTTGGCCGGTGGAGTTCTTTTGCTGGAAAGCCACTAAGAGTGGATCCTTACTGTCAATCTTTTAGCACAAATTCTAGTTGATTACCATTTCTAAATGTGCCAAATAATTCAATCAAGAATTGGACAAGTAATTAATTCATCCAACCATATTTCTCGGGTTCCATCATTATGGGATATCATGTCCAGTAGAATAAGCAGTCTCGGATAACGGTGAGAGGCCGACAATCGATTGATTTAAACCTTGCAAGGTAGACCCAAACACACGGTCGGCTGCCCCCGCGAGGACAACTCCCCAGGCCGTCCCCATAAATCTTCGGGTTGGGATCGAATCTTACGGTCCCCGGTGCGAGCTATCCGACATACCCCGCGAGATACCGGAGTCACCATACACCACCCTTTACGGTAGCTAGCGGTAAGGAGATTGCTCAAGAGTAGTAATAGTAAGATCCCGTGCCGCCTCATTAAGGTACTAGGCTTACCTGGTCCCATTCCGCATATGCTTGGTACGTTCAAAAGCTTAGCCCACATGCCCACCGGACCGGAGCCCAATCCCATGCTCTTACCACATGAGCGATCCATTTAAGGATATCTTATGATTCCTATCTAGGAACCTATTCTCGCGAGTGACGAACATCACTCGACTTCTATCGGTCCTATAGCATGGCGGCTATCGACCTAGCATACTAGTGATAGAGCATAGGTACCTAAGGATCATGCATCTAGGGTTTCAAATCAATTCCGAAACGTAAATGCACAATCATAGCAAACATAATTGCATAATTTTAAAAGACGGGGTTAATGATCGGGGCTTGCCTTCGGCCGGCAAGGTTGTCCTTGGGCCCTTCCCGGACTTGGGTCCGAGGTCTTGAGCTACGTTCACGCTCAGCAGCTCTTGGTCGGCACCTTCGTCTCCTCCTTCCGGCACGAGCGTACGTCTATCGGCGGAAAGATCTACACGAAGATGCAAATGCAAGATTTATTCGACGGTTTATACTTTAATCAACTACGAACCATTTTGACAATCAAGGGTGTTCTTGTTGGGCACATTCACCTAGATAAGAATATATTCAGCATACTCTTCCGTAAAGGAACAATACGCACCTCTTTATTAATTATTCTTTTTGATGGTGACTGTGTACATATATATGTAAATAATTTAATTTAATTTCATTAACAGTAGTGGGTAGGCACATTTAACCTTTTTAACATGATTTGCAACCACACTCAAGTTACATGGGTGGTTGGGTGATTTTTCTTTATTGCACATTTGAATAAAAGTTCTCTTTATACTAGTCATTTCATGTGAAAGCTTTTAATCATTTTATCTTCACCAATCAATGGTGTAATTACTATTCTTATTCATGAATTAATTTCTTATCAGTAATGTTAATAAAATTTCTTTTATTTATATTAAGTAGTATTTCCAAAAAGAAAAAGGATTTAATTAAGGATTTTCTTTTATTCAATTTTCCCTTTAATATTAAATGGGCATTTAAGCCATTTATTAACCAATTAAATTACCAAAAATTACATGAGTGTTTCTTAAGCCTACTAGCATCTATACTGGTCCATTGGACCCACATGTAAGTGTCGGATGCTAGGAAAATAAATATTATGGAAAATAACAAAGGTTATCTAGTGATTCAACTTAAATGCATATAAAAATAATTAAGCATCCAAATGACCTGAAATTTCTTGTGCATACTCTCTGGTCCTAACCAAGCTTAGAAAACCAACATGTTTGCATGGAATCTCTACTGAACTTGGTTTATTAATTTACAAAGGGAAACATGCATAAATCAAGAATAATTATTTCTGTTAATCCAAAATTCATGATTAATTCACAAGATGTGTATTTTGGCATCATAAGACAGTGTGCACAAGTTGGGGTCAATAACATAAATATATTTAACATGAAAAATCATTTATGAAGTTCTGCTAGGGAAAGAAAAATATTTTTATAAAAATATTTACATGATAACTTTGTGCAATCTTTGGCATAGGAGCTACCCATGACCTAACACACAACATATCCAAAAATTAGCTACAGAGGAGTTATGGTTTTTGAGATATTGCAGTTCTAAGGTTTTCACATTTGTATTTTTCATGCCAAAACAAAAAGGAATTAGCTCAGGCTAGAATAACAAAAGTTGTAGTATAAATCACCATGGATCCAACAAAATTGGTTTCACATTTTTCTGAATTTTCTGTGATTTTCTACGCAATTTACAAGAAACAGGGAAGTTGCAATACTATTGGAGTTACCCTTTTGCGTATAGGACCCTGGAAAGAACTGAAGACTTGCAATGTGGCCCTCGGGCTGGCCGGCCGGCGCGGCTTGCCGAAATCCGGCGAGGCCGGCGGCGCTCCGGTCGGGGAAGGGGCGGAGGAGGGCCTAGGGGTCTCTAGGGTTTGATTTGGGGGCTTGGCGGGCGGTGGCGGCTCCGGCGAGCGCGCGCGCGGGGACCGAAGGGGCGGCCGCGGGCGGCTGCTGCGTGCGCGCGGCGAGGAGGGCCGGGGTCGGCAATGCGCGGCAAGGCACGCCTCCGTATGTGCTAGGAGAGGTGACGAAGTGGTCGGAAGGGCGCGAGGTTGGCCTACGGCGGAGCTCGCCGCCGGCCGGCATGAGAACGCGGCGGCGGCGCGCCTGCGGGGAGGGGCGCGGCGGCCGCGTGGCCGGGGGAACGCGGCCGTTTTAAAGGGGCGCGCGAGCCGGGACATGGCGGAGCGGCGGTGCGGGCGGGGGCACGGCGGAGCCGGCAATGGCCGTACTACGGCGGGCGGGGGCGGTACGGCGGCGCGGCGCCCTAGGGACGGGGCGGCGTGCCCCCCCTCGGTGTGTGTGCCACCTCGGGATGGAGCGGGGGCCTCGGGAAGGCGCGGACAGCACATGGATCGAGGCACGGCGGAGGGGGGAGCGCGGGGCGGCGGCCGGCGCGCGCGGCGGCGGGGTGCCCGCGCGTGCACGGCGCGCGACGTCGCGCCCGGCGCGGTGTCGGCCGGCTGAAAACTGTGGAGTGGCCCTGTTTGAAATAAAATTTCTCCAAAAATTTGAATAAAAGTGCACAAAGCAATGAATAGGAAAGTTGTAGATCTAACTACCCTCTACAACTTTCAAAAAGGCCATATGGTGTTTTTCTCAACGGATTTTGCAGGAACGTCGTGCCAACTTTGAATGTCGACACGTTACGGGAAAACGAGGGAATTCTCGTCTTGCAAGGGGTTTTTCACAATTTTCCACCCAAAATTTGAAATGCCAATCTACATGAAAGTTGTGTCCCTCAACAAGATGGACAACTTTCATAAAGGTAGATTTTGAAGTGTTTAGGTGAATTTTGGGGAACGCGGCAAAAGTTCCGGACGACATTCGCTGACGTCAACGGTCGAGCGGGGTTTGACCGTGTCTTTGACCAAGGGTTGACTACGGGTGTTTGTGGGCTTGGTCAAGGGATTCATTGGGGTTCATTGGCGAGGTTTTCGGGTGATGACCCAGGTTGACCTAGGTTTGACCGGGGTTTGACCGGTCTGACTCGGCTGATCCGGTCATTATCGTTAATGACGGTAATTAAAAACCTGGGGCGTCACACCAGCCCCCTCGACACCCGAAGCGCGGAACCTGCACCGTGAGGCGCAGGCGCTCATCGAGCAAGCGGCCGTCCAGCAGGCCGAGAGCTCGGCGTCCCGCATCCGCCGCGGGGGGACGCGCGGGGCGATGGGGGTGCGCGGGGGCCGAGCCCTCGGTGCACGCAGGTGGAGCGACGGAGCGCCCCGCCAACCCGGGACGCACACCGGCTAAAGAACGGCTACTCGACGCACGCAGGCAAGCACGGGACGGCGAAGCCCGCAACGTCATCAACGCTCGGCGGACGAGCAAAGCGGATGCGGGAGCGGCGACAGGCTACCACCCTCGGCGGGGTGGACGCTACGACAGCGATGAAGACCGCTCGCCAACGCCGGAACCCCCGGGGACCCGTGTGTTCAGCCGGGAGATCCGCGCGGCGGCCTTCCCCCAGCGCTTCCGCCAGCCCACGACCATTGTCAAGTACAATGGGGAGACGAATCCCCGCGTGTGGCTCAACGACTACCGCCTAGCATGCCAGCTGGGCGGGGCCACCAGCGACGAGGTCATCATCCGCAACCTCCCCCTGCACCTCGGCGACTCGGCCCGGACGTGGCTCGAACACCTGCCGGCCAGTCAAATCCACAATTGGGATGACTTGGTCCGCATGTTCGTCGGCAACTTCCAGGGCACGTACGTGCGCCCTGGGAACTCCTGGGACTTGCGCTCCTGCACCCAGAAACCCGGCGAGTCACTCCGGGATTTCATACGGCGCTTCTCCAAACGCTGCACGGAGCTCCCAAGCGTGGCGCAATCCGAGATTGTGCATGCCTTCCTCGAGGGCACCACGTGCCGGGACCTCGTGCACGAGTTGGGGCGCAGCCCGCCGGCGGACTCGAACGAGCTGTTCGACATCGCCACCAGCTTTGCCTCAGGTGAAGAGGCCGTGGGGGCGATCTTCGACGGCAAGAAGGGCAAGCGCTCGGACAACGCGCCCGCGGAGGGCAGCAAGTCCAGGGAGACCCACTGGAAGGACAAGCGGGGCTAGAAGGGGAAGAAGCCGCGCCGCGAGGCGCGCGAGCAGGGACGCGACGGCGACGACGCCGAGGCCCTTGCTGTTGACCCGGCTCGACGGGGCCCTTGACCGGCCCCTCGAGGTCCGGGGGTGTTCGATGACATGCTGAAGAAGCCATGTCCATATCACAAGACACCGGTAAACCACACCCTCGAGCAGTGCAATATGCTCAAAAAGTTCTACAGCCGTGCCGCCGCGAAGGACGTAGAGGCCAAGAAGGACGGAGGAGAGGGCGACGCCGGCGGCTTCCCCGCCGTGGAGAACGTGTTCCTCATCTTCGGGGGGCCAACCATCGACATGTCGAGCCGCCAGCGCAAGCGGGAGCGGCACGAGGTCCTCACCGCGGAGAAGGCGCCTCCCTCCTTCCTTGACTGGTCGGAGGATGCCATCACCTTCAGCCGCGAGGATCACCCGAACCGCATCCCTAACTCGGGCAGTACCCACCGGTGGTCGACCCGGTCATTGGGAACGCACGGTTCTCAAAGGTCCTGATGGACGGAGGCAGCAGCCTCAACATCCTCTACGCGCACACGGCCGCGCTCGCCGGGGATCGGGTTGGACCGAGTGCGGCCCGGCTGCGACGACGCCGTTCCATGGCGTCGCGCGGGCAAGCGCGTCCGGCCCCTCGGGCGGATCGATGCGCTCGTTTGGTTCTGCACTCCGAGCAATTACCGCAAGGAGATGCTCACCTTTGAGGTGGTGGGGTTCCGGGGCGCCTATCACGCCATACTTGGGCGGCCCTGCTACGCCAAGTTCATGGCCGTCCCCAACTACACCTACCTCAAAATGAAGATGCCGGGACCAAACGACGTCATCACCGTGGGCTCGTCCATCGAGCACGCCTTCGACTGCGACGTCGAATGCGTAGAGCACGTGGAAGCGCTGGCGCTGGATGAAGCGCTAGTGACCACCTTGGAGAAGATGGTCAACGAGGACCTCGACTCCACCACCAAGCACACCGGCAACTTCGAGGCCGCGGAGCAGACCAAGGAAGTGCCCCTCGACCCTGCTGCCCCCGAGGGCAAGGCGTTGAGGATCAGTTCTACCCTCGACCCAAAATAGGAAGTGGTGCTCGTCGACTTCCTCCGCGCCAACGCCGACATCTTCGCGTGGAGCCCCTCAGACATGCCAGGCATCCCGAGGGAGGTCGCCGAGCACTCCCTTGATATCCTGCCTCACTCCCGCGCCGTGCAGCAACGGCTCCGCCGCTTCGACGAGGAGCGGCGGCGGGCGATCGGAGCGGAGCTGCGGAAGCTTCTCGAGGACGGGTTCATCAAGGAAGTGTTCCACCCTACATGGCTAGCCAATCCTGTACTAGTAAAGAAAAAGAACGGGAAGTGGCAGATGTGTATAGACTACACCAGTCTTAATAAAGCATGTCCTAAAGTTCCTTTTCCTTTGCCATGTATTGATCAAATTGTTGATTCAACCGCCGGGTGTGAGCTACTTTGCTTCCTTGATGCCTATTCCGGGTACCACCAAATCAAGATGAAGGAGTCCGACCAGCTCGCGACTTCATTCATCACGCCGTTTGGGATGTTTTGCTATGTCACGATGCCGTTCGGCCTCCGGAACGCGGGTGCAACGTACCAACGGTGCATGCAGCACGTTTTCGGAGACCACATCGGGCGAACCGTCGAGGCGTACGTAGACGAAATCGTCCTAAAACCAGAAAGGCGGATGACCTGGTTGGCAACCTCAGCATCGCGTTCGGCTGCCTGCGGGCCAACGGGGTAAAATTGAACCCCGAAAAATGTGTCTTTGGCGTGCCGCGGGGCATGCTTCTAGGATACATAGTCTCCCAGCGAGGCATCGAGGCCAACCCCGAAAAGGTTGCAGCCCTCAAGCGAATGGGCCCAATCCGGGACCTCAAAGGGGTACAAAAAGTGCTGGGGTGCCTTGCCGCCTTGAGCCGCTTCATCTCGCGGCTCGGCGAGAAAGGCTTGCCCCTCTACCGCCTCCTTAAGAAGCACGAGAACTTCTCCTGGACCACCGAGGCCCAAGAGGCGCTTGACAAGATGAATGCGTCGTTGACTCACGCCCCGATCCTCACACCATCGCAAGATAGTGAACCTCTGCAACTCTACGTGGCTGCGACCACCCAGGTGGTCAGCGCCGTAATCGTGGTAGAGCGCGCGGAGGAAGGGCACGCCCTGCCGGTCCAGCGGCCGGTGTACTACATCAGCAAAGTCTTGTCCGACACCAAGACACGCTACCCTCAAGTCCAGAAGCTGCTGTATGCGGTGGTCCTTGCACGGCGCAAGCTTCGCCACTACTTCGAGACCCACCCTGTCACGGTGGTCTCCTCCTTCCCGCTGGGGGAGATCATCCGCAATCCGGACGTGGCGGGAAGAATCGCCAAGTGGTCGGTGGAGCTGATGGGCGAGGCACTCGCCTACGCCCCACGCAAGGCCATCAAGTCTCAGATCTTGGCAGATTTCGTCGCCGAGTGGACGGACACGCAGCTGCGGCCGCCGCGCATCCGAGCGAGAGCGCCGGACCCTGTATTTCGACGGCTCGGTGATGAAGACCGGGGCGGGCGCGGGCCTGCTCTTCGTGTCACCCCTCGGGGAGCACATGCGGTACGCAGTACGCCTCCATTTCCCCGCGTCAAACAACATGGCTGAGTACGAGGCCCTCGCTCGCGGCCTCAAGATCGCCATCGAGATAGGCGTCAAGCGCCTCGACGTGCGGGGAGATTCGCAGCTCGTGATTGACCAAGTCATGAAAAACGCGAGCTGCCACGATGACAAGATGGAAGCGTACTGCAAGGCCGTGCGGGCCCTCGAGGACAAGTTCTACGGCATCAAGCTCAATCACGTGCCCCGCCAGTACAATCAGGAGGCGGACGAGCTGGCCAAGATCGCGTCCGGGCGGATCACTGTCCCCCCGAATGTTTTCGCCCGAGATATCACCGAGCCCTCCGTCACCCTCGAGCCGCATCCCTCGAGCCACACGGAACCCTCGAGGGCTCCCTCGAATCTGGCAGGCGCGGAGCCCATGGATGAGGACCCCTCGAACGAGGCGTATGTACTCTCCCTCCTCGAGGGGTACGGCGCCAGCGAGACCGAAGTGATGGACGTCGAGCCAGCCCCCATCGGGGCGGATTGGCGCGACAAATACATCGCCTGGATGGACCGAGGGGAACTCCCCTCGAACCGGTCCGAGGCCAGGCGCATCGCCAGGATGGCCAAGTCTTTTGCCCTTGTCGATGGCGAGCTATACAAGCGCGCCACTTCCGGTATCCTGCAGCGATGCATGCCCATCCCCGAGGGGCGCGAGCTCCTACGGGACATACACGCGGGGATTTGCGGCCACCACGCCGCGCCCCGCACCCTCGTAGGCAACGCGTTCCGCCAAGGCTTTTATTGGCCCACCGCGGTCGCGGATGCCAGCGAGATCATGCGCACATGCGAAGGGTGCCAATTCTACGCCCGAAAATCCAACCTCCCCGCTCACATCCTGCAGACCATCCCCATTACATGGCCTTTCGCCGTGTGGGGGCTGGACATCGTCGGGCCCTTGCGAAAGGCGCCCGGGGGCTTCACCCACTTGCTGGTCGCGATCGACAAATTTTCCAAGTGGGTAGAGGTACGCCCCATTACGAATCTCAGGGCAGAGCAAGCGGTGACGTTCTTCACTGACATCGTCCATCGCTTTGGAGTGCCGAACTCTATCACCGACAACGGATCCCAGTTCACGGGCAGGAAATTCCTAGAGTTTTGCGACAAATTCCACATCCATGTGGATTGGGCGGCTGTGGCACACCCACAGACCAACGGCCAAGTAGAACGTGTCAATGGCATGATCCTACAAGGCCTTAAGCCCATGATTTTCGACCAGCTGAATAAGTCTGGTCGGAAATGGCTCCAGGAATTGCCTGCGGTCGTGTGGAGCCTAAGGACCACCCAAAGCAGAGCCACCGGGTTCACCCTTTTCTTTCTAGTCCATGGCGCGGAGGCCGTCCTCCCCACGGACTTAGAATATGGGTCACCCAGGGTACGAGGCTATGACGAGGACGCCAACCAGCGAGCCAGCGAGGACTCACTGGACCAGCTGGATGAAGCGCGCCTCGTGGCCTTCATGCACTCCGCAAGATACCAGCAGTCCCTCAGGCGCTACCAGGCACGGAAGATACGCCGGCGGGACTTCAGCGAGGGGGATTTGGTCCTATGTCTACGCCAAGACAACCGAGGACGCCACAAGCTATCACCTCAGTGGGAGGGACCCTACGTCGTGGTGAAGGTGCTCAAGCCCGGCACATACAAGCTAGCCAACGAGGACGGCGAGGAACTCACCAATGCTTGGAACATCCAACAGCTACGTCGCTTCTACCCCTAGCTAAGATTTCCAAGTCTTTTGTTGTAAATCACGTGCCCAACACCCCAGTTGGCGACGACCATGTAAACATCACCAGTTCAATAAAAAGGGCAACTCGGCTTTCCCCTGAAAACCAAGTCACCCTCGGGGGCTACTACGGGGGGCATCCCCCCTAAAAAATGGCCCCATTTTTTCGCAAAAAATCCACGCGCGCTAAGTATGGCTCGACCTTGGCCTCGAGCAAAATTCGAATAGGGTGCAGGCAGCCTAGCGGAAAGGACGCGCGAGTCAGAGATAGCCTACGCCTCCACGAGGATACGGCCCTTCTCTCTTGCCTCCGGCCCAGCAGGCTGCTCACGAAAATCGAACTTCCCTAACTCGAATTTACTCAGGAAGGAGAAACAAAACAGCGCAATAAAGTAAAGGACACCATTTCGCTTTCACAAGTGTTTGAAACAAAAATGATTTGTTCATTTACATGGCCACGCGGCCCATACACTAACATACAAACAAAAAAGGGCCTGGCGCTCAGCAGTCTTCAGGCCTGAGGAGCATCAGCATCGACGGCGTCCGGGAACAGGAACTCCTCGAAGGCTTCGGCGAGCGCCTCGGCGGCGTCAGCGGCTAACGCGTCCACGCGCTCCATCGCCACCTCGTCCTCGACACCCTCGGGGACGATGTAGCCCTCCGCCACGGCTTCAAAGTTGATCTCGTAATGAGATCGCACCACTCCGAGGGCCTTCTGGACGCAAAGGTGCAGAGCCCGGTGCATGCGCCCGGAGACGTGCCCGCCAAGGGCGCGCAGGCGGCTAGCCAGCGAGCTCCCAGCCTGCGCCTCGCCCTCTTCCACAGCCTGGCAGGTCTCGAGGGCTGCAGAACGCAGCTCCAGCAGCTCCTGCTCGGAGGAGTTGTAGGAAGCCTGCAGCGCCTCGGCCCGGTCGGTCGCGTGCCCCAGAGCGGTGCGCAGGCCTGAACGTTGCCAGCAAGGGATGAGTCAGAAGGAGAAACGAACCCCCTAAGGGAAAATCAGCAAAACAAAAGACAAACAGTGACCTACCTTCGACCTATTTTCTCTCCACCTAGAGGGCGCGGCGCTCGGCCTCGACCGCCTGCTGCAGGCTGACGACGGTGTCGCTCTGCTCCTTGAGGGACTGCTCCTGGCTCGCACTCGTGATGCTGAGGACCACCAGTTCTCCCTCGAGCTTCGAGAACTCAGCGTTCCGCTCCTCCAGCGACTTCTGCACCGCCTCGCGAGCGGTGCGCTCCCGCTCGAGTGCCGACCGGGCGTCGACAAGAGCGCCCCGCTCCCCGCCGGAGCCCGCCCCTCGCCCCCGGCGGGCGGTACGCTCTTGCGGAGAGCCGGTCCTCCGCGATGGCGAGCGCGACGAACCTTGGCGTCGAGGGGTGGCCTTCGGCTCGTCGGCCTCCTTGGCCCTCTACTCGGCCGCGCGCGCCCTCTCTTCGGCCTCGGCTCGCCGGGCTCCGCACCTCCGGGAGCCACGCGCGGACCTCCCCGGTTCTCGGCCGGACGGTGGTCACCTCCGCCTCCCGTTGGTTGCCGGCGTGCGCATCCTCTCCGGATCCGCGCGCGCCGCCGCAGCGCCTCATCCCGATCGATGAGGGCCGTGCAAACCCGCTCGAGGGTGGAGGGGCGCGCCGCGGCCTGCCTCTCGCACTCTTGGAGCTGGTCGCGTAGGGCCTCAGCCCAGTACGACAGCCAGCTGTCCGGGGTCCCCAAGGCGTCAGCGAGCGCGTCGAAGGCGTCATACCGCTCCCGAAGTTGGCAAAGCTCGGCGCTCATCTGATCGAAGGCGCCATACTTGTCACGGGTGCGGTGCTCGAGCTACTGCCGCCAACAAACCGAAACCAGTGAGCGTCGCGCCGCGAGGATCAAGCGTGAAGACGATGAAATCAAAAAAAGTAGACGACGGTGCCTCACCTGGAAGACGCGCCACGCAGGGCCGCCGTGAATCCGCAGCGCCTCGTTCAACGCTCAGTTGAGCACAGCGCCGTGGTCGCGGAGCTCCCCCCACAGCTCCTGCTCCTCCTGGGCGTCGGCGAAGGCGGGCGGACCGTCAACACGCCCCTCTCCCGGAGCGGAGCGGCCAGCGCGGGAAGAAGAGGCCTCGACGCCGTGCCCTCGGCCTCCTGCCACCATGTGGCCATCCCGCCGCCTCACGAGAGCCCCCTCCCGGGACTCGGGGGACGGCGTGGGGAAGCTCACCCACTGGTCCCACCCGGGCGGCGGGGAGTCGTCGTCCGGAATCTCCACCACCACCGCCGGGAGCCGCCGGCGGGTGCGGAGCCCCTCGCCGCGCCTCCACCGACGCCTCCGCCCGCGCCTCCGTGGCCGCGAGCTCCCACCGCGGCGCCGCGGCCACCGCCTCCGGCCGCGTCTCTACGACCGCGGCGCCGGGGTGGCCCTCCACGGCGGCGCCGCCGGCGGCACCACCGCAACCAGCGCCGCCGGCCGCGCGCGATGGGCGGAACCACCGGCCGCGGCCTCGAGGCCTTAGCCGCACCTTGCGAGCTCTCGCCGGCCGCCGCCGCGCCGCCCCCGCCCGCGGCGCCCTCGACGAACGCCGCGGGTGGGGATGGACGCGTCCGCCCTCAACACCTTGGCCGGTGCGAGGGGGAGGCACGGTTGGCACCACCCCCGCGCAAGCACGAGCAAACCGTCGGTCCCCGCCTATCGACACTCAACCTCTCGAAAGGACAAGTCTCTCACCTCGAAGAGGAGAAGGCACGCTTCCTCTTCCTCGAGGTCCCGCCGACGACGTTGGCGCGGCCGCGGTCGCCGCCGCGCCTCCGCCCATCTCCACCGCGCGCGCCGGCCCCGCCCCGCGCGCGGGCGCATCCGCCGCGCGCACCTCCGGGGCGCGCACCGGCGCCTCCGCGGCCCGCGCCGCCCTCGTTGTCGATTGCCCGGCGGTGGGCGCCTCCACACCCGCCCCGAGCGATGCCGCCGGCCCGCCGCCGGAGCCGGCTCCGGCGACGGGGGTGCAGGCTCCCACCTATCGGGGAGACCCTGCCCCCAACCTCTTCCTCTTCTTCCTCCTCCTCATCCGATGACGAGTACTCCTCGGTCCCCACTGAGGAGAGCCCCTGCTGCTCGCGCAGCCGGTACTCCTCGCTCCTCCGCTCGCGACGCTCCCGATGTCGCGTCGCGCGCTCCTTCTTGCGTGCCGCCCGCTCCCGCTCTCGGCCGCCGCGCCGCGCGGCCGAGCGCGCGAGAGCGGGGAGTGGGCGGGTCGGACTTCGCGGCGCTCACACGCACCAACTGCGAGCGGAGCATCGAAATGCGTCAGCAACCCGAGGAATTGGCAAAATCAAAAACGGAATCAAGAACTCCACTCACCAGCCGGCCGGTGGGGAGCATCTCAAGATCCCACAGGGACCGGTCTTTGCGCGCGGACTTGGGGTTGATGGCGTTCCGCGCCCGGGTGGCCGCGTACTCCCGCAGGTGGGGGCTCTGCAGCGTCCGCGACCTCGCCAGGGCGATGGGGTCCGCCGTCTCGGTCATCTCGAAAATGCGGAGCGGCCTCTCCATCAGGGGGACGACCCGCCGGTGGTGGAGGTAGGCGAGGACGGCCTCCGCAGTCAGCCCACGGCCCGCCAAATCCCTCAGCGCGGCCAGAAGCGAGTCCAACCGGTCCCGGTGCTGGGGCGGGGACACCTTGTGATGCGAGGAGGTGGGCCTCTCCCGGAGCACCAAGCCGGTGTAAGGGGGGAGGCCGGGCTCGTCGTTGCGGAGATAGAACCACCCCCGCTCCCAGCCTGCATTGTTGGTCGTCATCGTGCAGGGGATGTAGTCATCCTTGCGCTGACCCCTCAAGGCGAGTGACATGCCGCCGGCACGCATTGCGCGGCGGGTCCTCTACTCCGTCGTCGGCAACGTGAACAGCTCCGCGCGGAAGAGGTGAATCCAGAGATCCCAGTTCACTGGGATCCCTAGGAATCCCTCGCAGACGCCAACGAACGTGGCCGCCTGCGAGATCGCGTTCGGCGCGAAGTTGTGGAGCTCCACGCCGTAGTAGAAGCAGAGAGCCCGCATAAAACGGCTCACCGGCGCCATGAAGCCCCGCTCGTGGTAGCGGACGAAGCTGAACACGTAGCCGTTCGGGGGGTTGGGCGCTTGGTCCCTTGCCGGTGGCACGAGCCACTCGGCCGGTCGTCCATCCTCGTTCGCCGCTAGTTAGCCGGCGGACACCAGCTGGTTCAGGGCCAGCCACGTCACCGTTGAACGATCCCACGCCAACGGGTCGATGATGACGAGAGGCGGTTGGGGCGCCATGCGAGCAGGCGAAGGAGCAAGGAACAAGGAGGGCTCCGAAGGGGGAAAGGTGCTATGGCAAGAACTGTCGGGCATACTCCCCGGGTACTCATGCAAGGAAGGAAGAATAGTAGAAGACGGACTCCTGGTAGAATTCCCCTGTACTCCTACTAGGACTCGCTCTGTGTACTCCTACTAGGACTCCTGCCTTGTAACCGACTAGGAACCTGTCGGGCATACTCCCCGGGTACTCATGCAAGGAAGGAAGAATAGTAGAAGACGGACTCCTGGTAGAATTCCCCTGTACTCCTACTAGGACTCGCTCTGTGTACTCCTACTAGGACTCCTGCCTTGTAACCGACTAGGAACCCGCCCCCTGGACTATATAAAGGAGGGCCGGGTACCTAGCCGCACATCCCCAATCTCTCCGGGGACAACCCAACACCAAGCGCAGGGCGCCATACTTGATCCCCCAAACAGGACGTAGGGCTCGCCACCTTGGTGACCCGAACCTGTATAAATCTTGTGTCCCGTGTCCTTGCGCATACCTTCGAGTTCTCGGTCTCCCGATCACGATCCCCACCGCACAATCTACTACCTCGGGTACCCCCTCGGTAGGTTTGCCGGTCTAAAACACCGACAGCTGGCGCGCCAGGTAGGGGTGATCATCACCACCGGGCGAATTCGAAGGACCCTCGTCAACAAGATCAATCTACTCGTCGACTCGCCGAGATCCATTGAGGCAAGTCGCCTTGCTCTTATCAAAGCGGAATCAATCTTCCTATGCCGCGCGTCCGGGTGCCTCGGCACGTCGCGCGGCTCGTCGTCGACTACTCCGGGCTCGTCGTCGACTACTTCACCTCCGCCGCGCGTCCGGGTGCCCTCGGCACGTCGCGCGGCTCGTCCACGCAGCTCGCCGCGGCGCTCGTCGTCGACTACTCCGCCCTCGCGCGAGCTCGTCGTCGACTCCCCCGCCGCGCCGCGCGTCCGGTGCCTCGGCACGTCGCGCGCTCGTCGTCGACTACCCGCGTCGCGCGGTCTCGTCGTCGACTACTTTGCCTCCGCCGCGCGTCCGGTGCCTTGGCACGCCGCGCGGCTCGTCTTGCGGCTCGTCGCGCCGCTCGTCGTCGACTACCCGCCTCGCGCGAGCTCGTCGTCGACTACTTTGCCTCCGCCGCGCGTCCGGGGTGCCTCGGCACGCCGCGCGGCTCGTCACGCGGCTCGGCGCGCGCTGCGTCGCCGACTACTCCGCCTCGCGCGAGGCTCGTCGTCGACTACTTTGCCTCCGCCGCACGTCCGGTGCCTCGGCACGTCGCGCGGCTCGTCTTGCGGCTCGTCGCTCCGCTCATCGTCGACTACTCCGGGCTCGTCGTCGACTACTTCACCTCCCGCCGCGTCCGGGTGCCTCGGCACGTCGCGCGGCTCGTCCACGCGGCTCGTCGCGCCGCCGTCGTCGACTACTCCGCCTCGCGCGAGCTCGCCGCCGACTACTTCGCATGCGCCGCGCGTCCGGTGCCTCGGCACGCCGCGCCGCTCGTCGTCGACTACTCCGCGTCGCGCGATCTCGTCGTCGACTACTTCGCCGGGGCGCCGCGCGTCCGGGTGCCTCGGCACGTCGCGCGGCTCGTCCTCGGCTCGTCGTGCCGCTGTCGCCGACTACTCCGCCTCGCGCGAGCTCGTCGTCGTCGACTACTTTGCCTCCGCGCGCGTCGGGGGGTGCCTTGGCACGCCGCGCGGCTCGTCTTGCGGCTCGCCGCGCCGCTCGTCGCCGACTACCCCCGCCTCGCGCGGGCTCGTCGCCGACCGCTTTGCCCGCCGCGCGTCCCGGGGTGCCCTCGGCACGGCGCGCGGCTCGCCACGCGGCTCGCCGCGCCGCTCGTCGTCGACTACTCCGCCTCGCGCGAGCTCGTCGTCGACTACTTTGCCTCCGCCGCACGTCCGGGTGCCTCGGCACGTCGCGCGGCTCGTCTTGCGGCTCGTCGCTCCGCTCATCGTCGACTACTCGGGCTCGTCGTCGACTACTTCACCTCGCCCGCGCGTCCCGGGGTGCCTCGGCACGTCGCGCGGCTCGTCACGCGCGGCTCGTCGCGCGCTCGTCGTCGACTACTCCGCCGCGCGCGGCTCGTCGTCGACTACGCCCGCTGCGCCGCGCGTCCCGGTGCCTCGGCACGTCGCGCCGCTCGTCGTCGACTACCTCCGCGTCGCGCAGTCTCGTCGTCGACTACTTCGCCCTCGCGCCGCGCGTCCGGGTGCCTCGGCACGTCGCGCCGCTCGTCGTCGACTACCCGCGTCGCGCAGATCTCATCGTCGACTACTCCGTGCGCCGCGACTTCGTCTTGCGGCCATGCTGGCTCTACTTCAGCCACGCCGTGGGGTGCGACTACTTGTCTCGCGGCAACACTGGCTCTACTTCGAGTACGCCGCGCGCCGCCACGACGTCATCTTCCCCGGTCGCATCACGTCGACCATTCATCTCGACTAGTTTTCCAAACTAGTCGAGAACGGCAGTCACGCCCCCAACAACTAGTCGGAATCAACTCTGACAAGTCAACTTTAACAACAACCGTCGCGGCTCCATCGCCGATCGCCACGGCTTCATCATCGTCCGCCAGCAAAGCAACAGCCTAAGTCATTTATCTAAATGATTACTCGTTTTCTTGGCTTGTTCTCCTCATCATGTAGGACTACTTGCCGACTACTCATTTGTGTATGCTTCTCGGCGGGTTTTCACGGGAGCTACACTCTGCTGACTACTCTTGGGGCATATCAATCAAGTCGCCGCGAGTCTACTTCATCAACTCGGGGGCTCTCCCTAGGAGGCAGTTTCTAAAGTCCGCTACGCGCGGCAATCTAAAGTCGACTTCTAAAGTCGCATTCTAAAGTCCGCTACGCGCGGCAACTTAAAGTCGACGCTGGTCGCATCTTCGCCTACTTCGGTGGCATACTACGTGTGTAAGCTTCGATGGAACCTAGCTGTAAGTGGCCCTCGGGTCCTGGCGACGATATAACCTAGCTGCACGTGGTCTTCATGCTCCGTACCATGGGTCCAAGTACCCTAAGTACTCGCGCTCCGTACCTTGGGTCTGAAATCCATGGCCCAGGTACGCAAGTCGACTCCGGTCGCACCTTCAAGCCCACTCCGGTGGCACAAGCCCGCTCTGGCGGCAACCATACCTTGGGTCTGAAATCCATGGCTCAGGTACTTAAGCCCACTCCGGTGGCACAAGCCCGCTATGGCGGCAACTGTACTTTGGGTCTGAAATCCATGGCTCGGGTACTTAAGCCCACTCCGGTGGCACAAGCCGACTCCGGTCGCACCCAAGCCCACTCCGGTGGCACAAGCCGACTCCGGTCGCAATCTTAAGCCCGCTCCGGCGGCAAAACTACTCGTTTTCTCTGATTTTTCATTCGCTTTGGCTTTCCGGAAAGTGCTTTTCTTTTTTGCATCTTAAGTCCACCCCGTGTGGCACAAAGTCGACTTCTTCAGTCGCATCTCAAAGTCCGCTCTGTGCGGCATCCTAAAGTCGACTTCTAAAGTCGCATATCAAAGTCCGCTCCGCGCGGCATTTTAAAGTCGACTTCGGTTTTCAAGTCGCATCTCAAAGTCCGCTCCGCGCGGCACAAAGTCGACTTCGGATTTCAAGTCGCATCTCAAAGTCCGCTCCATGCGGCATCACAAAGTCGACTTCGGTTTTTAAGTCGCATTCTAAAGTCCGCATTGCCGGCATCTAAAGTCGACTTCGGTCGCACCTAAAGTCCGCTCTAGCGGCACGACTACTTCTCAAGCTCCACGGCTTGACGCCAAACTACTACTTGGAATCTCTCCAGCTCGGGGGCTACTTGAAGATAACTTCAGCATGCTTCGCTCGCTCCCAAGCTCGGGGGCTCCTCACCAATCACTACTCGATGTGGCTCGTACAACTCTCTTATCTCGGGGGCTACACGCTGCAAGAGTTCTCGGATGATGGCTTCGCGAACACTGAAGACCCTTGGATTGATTACCTAATCATTTCAAGGCTCGGGGGTCGCTATGCTACACCCATCATTCAAATTTTTTTCAAGACCGATGAGCCGGACCACCTTCCAGCCCTCGCGGCAGCTCAAGTACTATTGAAGACTTCTCCAAGCAAGTACTCGAGGATGCTCAAGAACTACTCGAAGAGGCTTCAAGACTACTCGAACTACTACTCTCGACTCCAACGTGCTCGGGGGCTTGTCGGGCATACTCCCGGTACTCATGCAAGGAAGGAAGAATAGTAGAAGACGGACTCGGTAGAATTCCCCCCGTACTCCTACTAGGACTCGCTCCGTGTACTCCTACTAGGACTCGCCTTGTAACCGAGTAGGAACCCGTCGGGCATACTCCCCCGGTACTCATGCAAGGAAGGAAGAATAGTAGAAGACGGACTCTCGGTAGAATTCCCCCCGTACTCCTACTAGGACTCGCTCCGTGTACTCCTACTAGGACTCCCGCCTTGTAACCGACTAGGAACCCGCCCCCCGGACTATATAAAGGAGGGCCGGTACCTAGCCGCACATCCCCAATCCCTCCGAGGACAACCCAACACCAAGCGCAGGGCGCCATACTTGATCCCCCAAACAGGACGTAGGGCTCGCCACCTTGGCGACCCGAACCTGTATAAATCTTGTGTCCCGTGTCCTTGCGCATACCTTCGAGTTCTCGGTCTCCCGATCACGATCCCCACCGCACAATCTACTACCTCGGGTACCCCCTCGGTAGGTTTGCCGGTCTAAAACACCGACAAGAACGACTCGGGGGCTGGGGCGCAAGGAGCAGGAATGGCGAATGCTAAGGTAAAAAACTGCCGTTTTCCCCTCTCGTCGGATTTATAGGCCGCGGGCGTGCTCTCCGGAGCGTGCGCCCCGCGCGCATTAACTTCAGGAGGAATATTCCCTCGCTGACAGACGGGCCCCACCACGACCGCGGCGGCCACGCAACCGCTCGCAGGCCATCATCACGGCATAGAAACGGGAGGGCCATGGCAGGCGGTCACATCCGTCTGCCCACGCCGCCCACTACGCGCGTGGCTGCAGCGCCTAAAAAGGCGTGCCCGCGACACGAAACTACAGTCGCGACTGCGAGCATTAAATGGCCCGGTCCCTTACTAAGTAAGGAAGACCCTCGAGCGGCGCGAGCCCCTGGCTCAGAAAAAATTCGACCCTCAAAGGGTGCAAACATCGGACGGTAACCTCAGAGCCCGTTTGAAGTAAACAGGCACTACAGGTACCCTCGATGCACTACTCTACTGATCAGCGTTTCGAGGGCTGACACGATCAGGGACCCTCGAAACCCGCAGATGCGAAGACGGGAGCGCCTAGCTGCCACCCCACACTACTCTACTGATCAGCGTTTCGAGGGCTGACACGATCAGGGACCCTCGAAACCCGCAGATGCAAAGACGGGAGTGCCTAGCTGCCACCCCGCACGGCCCTACTGCCAGAGATTCGAAGCCTGACCCTCGACAGGTTCGAACAGGCGCCCCAGATCACCAGAGTCATGGACGACGAGGGCACGCGCATTCGAGTCGTTCCTCGTGCCCACCGGCTCGAGGGTGCCCCACATGTCGTGTTCGAGAGCCAGCGAGGGCAGCTAGCCGGGGGGATCCCACCGAGGGAGAGCTTCCGAGCCCTCGGTCCCTAGCGAATGGGACTGAGCCCCACCTAGCAAACCCATGCAAGCTCTTTAATGGACGTGTCTCTGGACCGCGCAGCCTACCCTTATCGAATGGGGCATGGGCGTCCACTCGAACCACCCACTAACAGCTCAACGAGGAATCCGCAATCCGCGACCCGATCGATGGGGGTTGCGGAAACCTCACCCTCCGTCCCGCGGAGGGACGGCGAGGGCGCGTTAAAAACAAGTCGTAGAGCTCTACCCGATCGCCTCGAACGGGCCCAGGCTCGGGGGCTCGATGCACGGCTACACCTCCTGGATTGCACCAGCCGCGGATAGTGCCAGCTGCGCGTGTGTCAGCGAAGCTGGCTGAAACATCGCCGACGCCGGTTGGAATATGTACCACGCCCTCTGACCAAATCCCACGGTAAAACCTCTGCAGGAGCACTCACGCTCCTACAGGGCTTCGGGGGCTAGACCCGCGGGTCCGCTGACGCGACCCCACGGAAAGCGTTTGCAAACCATGGGGGAAGGACGTCCTATCAGTAGGCTTCAGCATCTGCGGGAGCCTGGCCGGTGAACCCGCAGATGCTCGGGGGCTACTGTCGGGGACAGCCCTGAGGGTCCCCTAAAACAACTAGGGAAATCCCGCTTAAAACCTGCAAAAAACCAAAGCTAAACGCATCTTGCTTAAGTGCACACACGGGGCACGGCCCACGCTGCGGTGGCCCCCGCGGCCCACCAAGGCGGCCCACTCAAAGGTCCCCTCGAGCAGGCTCCGCCTCGCTCGAGGGTGCACGCCTCCCTCGAGCGGGCTCCGCCCCGCTCGAGGGTGCACGCTTACCTCGAGCGGGCTCCGCCTCGCTCGAGGGTACACGCCTACCTCGAGCGGGCTCCGCCTCGCTCGAGGGTGCTCCGCACGCGCACGCCCGTTCCCGCACGCGGGTACGGGCATTTAATGCTCTGACAACGGCGGGGCGACGCCATCATGCGCCTGGGACTCACGCCCCGACCCTGTTGCACCAACTCCCTAGGGGGAGCCCATCCCCGCCATTGTGGGGGACTGTGCGACATGGCCGGTGTCAGCCCCGTGACGCCGCGCCGCCTACTCCCGTACGGCTAACGTGCCGAGCCCTCTAAGGGGGGCCGGCCACACCCTCGAAATGCTTTCCCGTGACCTTGCAGGGCCAGGTCGTGACGCTAGGCCGGCGGGGTGCCATCCCCGCCACCGCACCGTGTGCGGCCACCCCCGTGCGTACAACACCACGCCGGGCACTGTGGTAACAGCTCCGGCGCTGTGAGGCATGAGGGAACGAGACGCTGCCACGCCTGCCACTGTATCCCGTACGGATCGTCGTCAGCAACCCCCTCAAGCCCGCCTGGGGACATCACGGCCAACCACTGCGCCCCTACCCTCGAAGCTACCACTGTTCGGGTACAAGATACGCCATGATGGCCAGATCGCGGCAAGGACCGTCAAGGCGGCCGCCTACTCTACGGCGCTGCACACCATACTTCTCCATGTAGCTGAATAGTGCGGTATGCATGTAATTCACCCTCTCCTTGGCCTATAAAAGGAAGGCGAACTCCCCCGTCGCAGGGGACAACGCAAGACACGAGACAACGGACAACAGACAACATACGACACCCCACACACACTCTCCAATTCTCCCACAACATCTTCAGCCACTTCACGAGGGACTTGGAGGCCACGCCTCCTCTCTCACCTTGCTTGTAGCCGCCCCACTACAAGCACCCCGGTGCTGAGCAATATAGTGCCTTCGAGCACACAACTGCTGGACGTACGACCCTCGGCCGGAACCAGGATAAATCTTGTGTCTTTAGTTGCTTAGCATCGACCATTGAGGGATAGACCTTGGCGCTTATTGCTGGTTAGTGTCGGGACCACATTCCGCACCGACAGTTGGTGCCCACCGTGGGGCACACGAGCGCCTAAGGTCAATCCACTGTCAACTCCCTCCATGGTGATTCGCACCGAGTACCGCGGTACGCGCTACTCTATGTGCAGCTCGGACCCCCTCCCCACCGGGTTTGAAATCCGGTTCGGGGGCCTGAACTTTCCGGCGTACCTGACCCGGTAATGTTCAGGCGATTTCTCGACGCCACAGACTACTGGTTCGGTTGCTCCGATGACTCCAGCACCGGGAGCTACGACCCCGCGCGGGAGTGCTGCGTCGTCATCGCCAACGACCCAGCAAATGCCACCGGCGCAGCGGGCGCCGGCGACGGGGAAGTTACGCCCGCCCCAGGGATCGCTTCGCGCCTGCGTTGACGGTGAAAATCCGTCAACCTAGCCATGAGTTTACCTTCGGTGTTGGCATGAGTTTTATACTTTATCCATTGGTACTAACCCCCGTGGTATAACAAGTTCACGTGTGCATGTCGTTTTTGGAGTTTAATGTTTATGCAGGGATTTAGTGTTGAATGCAAGACTTTCGGGATAAGTTCATCAAGCACCTCATGACAAGACCTTGAAGCCCTGAACAAGTCATGCAATGAAGTAAAATTAACTCCAAGAAGCCGGGGACTTGATCCGAGAAGACGACATACTCCAGGGACCTGACCAGAAAAGTGCTGAATCTTCCAAGATAAGGAGTTGAGTCCAATTCGGAGAGAAACCGACGACATGGACCCGTATGCAGAAGGGGGAAACATCCAGGAAGCAAGGGAACCGACCTCGGGCAAAGGAGCCCGCGGGCTGGGCCTAAATGGGCCCGGCCGGCCGGCCCGGTCCGGTCGGCCCTGTGCCCATTTAGGGCCCAAACGCGTCGCCCTTTGCCCTAGCCGCCAATCGGGCTATTTATAGTCCCCTGACCGAGAGCCACGGAGAGAAGATTTCGTCTTCGGCCGCCGAGAAGCAGAGAAGAGAGGGACACCATCTAGGAGAGGAGAGGGTCGAGCTAGTTGACTAGGGTTTCCCTAGCCGACGTGGGAACCTTGCAAGGAAGACCACGTCGGAGTTCCCGGAGCTAGAAGCAAGATCAAGGAAGGATCCCGGTGGTGATCTCGTGTATGTATCATTGTTATAGTTGAATTATCAAGTTGAATCGTTTCCCAGCGATCAAGTGTTTCCTCGAAGATTTCGTTTTTCGATCGGCTTTGCTTATTCCAATTCTATTCTCGAGATAGATTACATAGGGTGTTCTTGTAGCCGCGGTGGCTAGAGGTACACGCCGGATCCTCCGAAAGAATTTCGACTTGTCTTTTGACTCGCCCTAAACTCCCCGCATGAATAGGGATACGTTGTGACAGAACGGGGGTCTCGAAAGGCGGATGTTTTCGGATTTGGACGGGAAACCACGATTTAAAGAGGCTTTTATTAAGATTCGATTTGCTACTTCTTCTCTTGCTTGGAACTTCAACAAAAGGCTTATCCCGATCCCTCTAGATCGGTTTATCTACCCAATCTTACTTTGTTTTCTCCGGTTTTTAGTAGATTAGATTTGTTTTGTGTCTTTTACTTAGATGCATTAGGTTTTTATCGAATATTGAAGATTACTTGGCTTTAATAGATTAAGTCTTGCGTCACACATTTGTTCCACGGATTCGATACCTTGGGTTCACCACTCGAGGGAAGAAGGGTCCCTTGACTACGACGGGAGACTTGTACGCTTGCGAGTCACGAACGAACTTTGATACAAACATTAACCGTCAACAGCCTGGCAGCGGGCCGAGCGCCCCTGCTCCTTCACCCCCGGCTAGGGCCGACATCGACGCGCAGTTAGCCCAAGCTCGCGGAGGAGTATCGGACGGTGCGGTTGCTCCGCGCCTCTATGGCGGGGGAAGCCTCTGCGCGCGGCGAGCGCGTGCGGGAGCTGGGCATGCGGGCCCGCGACCGCATCAACGCCGATTTTAACGTCGACAACCCAGACATGCCTCCGCGAGCGAGCCAGAAACTCATCGCCGCCGCAATGCTGCTGCGGGCCATGCCAGCCCCCTCGACACCCGAAGCGCGGAACCTGCACCGTGAGGCGCAGGCGCTCATCGAGCAAGCGGCCGTCCGGCCAGGCCGAGAGCTCGGCGTCCCACATCCGCCGCCAGGGGGACGCGTGGGGCGATGGGGGTGCGCAGGGGGCCGAGCCCTCGGTGCACGCAGGCGGAGCGATGGAGCGCCCCGCCAACCCGGGACGCACACCGACTAAAGAACGGCTCCTCGACGCACGCAGGCAAGCACGGGACGGCGACGCCCGCAACGTCATCAACGCTCGGCGGACGAGCAAAGCGGATGCGCGAGCGGTGGCAGGCTACCACCCTCGGCGGGGTGGACGCTACGACAGCGATGAAGACCGCTCGCCAACGCCGGAACCCCCGGGGACCCGTGTGTTCAGCCGGGAGATCCGCGCGGCGGCCTTCCCCCAGAGCTTCTGCGAGCCCACGACCATTGTCAAGTACAACGGGGAGACGGATCCCCACGTGTGGCTCAACGACTACCGCCTAGCATGCCAGCTGGGCGGGGCCACCAGCGACAAGGTCATCATCCGCAACCTCCCCCCGCACCTCGGCGACTCGGCCCGGACGTGGCTCGAACACCTGCCGGCCAGTCAAATCCACAATTGGGATGACTTGGTCTGCACGTTTGTCGGCAACTTCCAGGGCACGTACGTGCTCCCTGGGAACTCCTGGGACTTGCGCTCCTGCACCCAGAAACCCGGCGAGTCGCTCCGGGACTTCATACGACGCTTCTCCAAGCGCTGCACGGAGCTCCCAAGCGTGGCGCAATCTGAGATTGTGCATGCCTTCCTCGAGGGCACCACGTGCCGGGACCTCGTGCGCGAGTTGGGGCGCAGCCCGCCAGCGGACTCGAACGAGCTGTTCGACATCGCCACCAGCTTTGCCTCAGGTGAAGAGGCCATGGGGCGATCTTCTACGGCAAGAAGGGCAAGCGCTCGGACAACGCGCCCGCGGAGGGCAGCAAGTCCAGGGAGGACCAATGACCGTGCCTGCTACCAATGACCATCTGTGCCCGTTACCAATGACTGTTTTTCATGTAGTGGCATGGACGAGACAGCAGACTAGGGTAGTAGTGGTGGTGGATGGGGGCGGCGGGGACACCGCATCGGCACCTGGTTCCTCAAGTGGTGCGGAGAAGAAGGTCGTGGTGCTAGCGGTGGCAAAGCGGCCCACCAAGTACCGACACACCAAGGTGGATGGGCATGGGTAGTAGATAAAGATGCCGGTTCTATGCACCACTCATGTGTTCAGGTTTGTGAGGTTTGCAGATTATTGCGGATTTTTTCCTTTTGTCCGCTGGGCTTAGCAGTGCGGACACAACTGGCGCAGAACATTTTGCAGCTGGGCCGAATACGTCGCTAGCAATGATTATGCGGGGCAGGTTTGCGGGGTTGTATACGAACCCACCCTACCTACAAGCTTACTGCCATGCATTTAACATCTATTGTTACATAACATTTAATCATAATTTGACATTCTCTTGCATTCCGTGTACCTTCATTATTACAATTGGTTTGCTTCTCAAGAGATTTAGGGTTTGTTTGGAACTACTCTGCTTCAGTTTTCTCAGCTCCGCTCCAACTTTTTGTAGCCAAACACCTCCAGCTCCGAAACTCTCCTCCAAGAAAAGGTGAGATTTGGGCCAACTCCACAATATTCCTAGAGCACCTCAAGGGGTACTCCACAAACCCACATTTTCAACTCCCTCGTAGATTTGTTTAAATATTACCCACCAATACCACTCATTATACAAGAAAGTGGTTCGTTTCTTTTTCTTTCTCCTCTGCCCTTCTTCCTCGCACAGCTCGCGCCGCTCTTCCCTTCGACCTTGCGCCAACGGCCGCGTTTGTCTCCATCTCCATGCATCTCGCACCACCGGCCGTGTCCTCTCTCCTCCCCTACATAGCTTGCACCACTAATCGCTCCATCTCTCCTCCCCGCACAGCTTGTGCCAGTGGCGGGGTTGCCAAGCTGCCGTCAGGCCGTCTAATTCGCAGTGACGGAGTGCCTTTGGGTGCAGTAGCCATCGATGGGAGCTCCGCGTGGCTGAGCCGCAGCTCCGCCACCTATCCTCGCTGCCCAAACTCCAACATCACCTCGTAGATCATGTCAGAGGTTGGCATCCAACCCTTCTCGTCTACTCTAGACGTGCATCTTTGATGAGGATGACAACGATGAAAACAACAGGGAGGCGCGAGACACCACCGCCGCCTCCTTCCTCGCGTCATTCCTCCCTTCCTCTAGGCTCGGCCTCCGTGTCAGCCATAGAGTGCTAGGCAATGTCCCAAGTCGTGATCATGCTTGCCGCTGCATGAACTTTCCAATGCATCAAGAATGCACAAGCATTGAATCACGAAGCACTCTTCCTCGCTCCACTGCTTGAGGAGGAGATGATGGTCGGAGCATGGACGAGAGCGCAGGCAAGGACGACAGTGGCGGTGGAGGGGGCGGCGGGGATGTGCAGCTAGCACAAGCGGCATCAGAACCTGGTTCATCAAGTGCTGCGAAGAAGAAGGTCGTGGTGCCAGCGGTGGCGAAGCGGCCCACCAAGGACCGACACACCAAGGTGGATGGGCGCGGGTGGTAGATAAAGAAGTCGGTTCTATGCACCGCTCAGGTGTTCAGGTTCGTGACGTTTGCAGATTATTGCAGATTTTTCCCTCTTGTCCACTGGGCTTAGCAACGTGGACACCACTGGCGCACAAACATTTTGCAGTTGGGCTGAATACGTCGCTAGCAATGATTATGCGGGGCAGGTTTGCGGGCTTGTCTAAGAACCCACCCTTCCTGCAAGCTTACTTCCATGCATTTAACATCTATTGTTACGTACCATTTGATCATAAATTTATATTGTCTTGCATTCCGTGTACCTTCATTATTACAATTGGTTTGCTTCTCAAGAGATTTAGGGTCTGTTTGGGACTACTCTGCTTCAGGTTTCTAAGCTCCGCTCCAACTTTTTGTAGCCAAACACCTCCACCTCCTAAAACTCTCCTCCAAGAAAAGGTGGAGTTTTGGGCCAACTCCACAATATTCCTAGAGCACCTCAAGGGGTATTCCACAAACCCACATTTTCAACTCCCTCGTAGATTTGTTTAAATATTACCCACCAATACCACTCGTTATACAAGAAAGTGGTTCATTTCTTTTTCTTTTTCCTCCACCCTTCTTCCTCGCGCAGCTTGCGCCGCTCTTCCCTTCGACCTTGTGCCACCGGCCGCGTCTGTCTCCTTCCCCATGCATCTCGCACCACCGGTCGTATCCTCTCTCCTCCCCTATGTAGCTTGCACCACTGATCGCTCCATATCTCCTCCCCGCACAGCTTGCGCCAACGGCGGGGTTGCCGAGTTGTCATCAGGCCGTCTAATTCGCAGTGACGGAGTGCCTTTGGGTGCAGCTGCCATCGATGAGATCTCCGCGTGGCTGAGCCACAGCTCCACCACCTATCCTCGTCGCCCAAACCGCACCATCGCCTCGTAGATCATGTTAGAGGTTGGCGTCCAACCCTTCTCGTCCACTCTAGCTGTGCATCTTTGATGAGGATGATGACGATGAAGACAACGGGGAGGTGAGAGACACCACCGCTACCTCCTTCCTCGCGTCGTTCCTCCCGCCCTCCAGGCTTGGCCTCGTGAGCCATAGAGTGTTAGGCAATGTCCCAAGTTGTGATCATGCTTGCCGATGCATGAACTTTCCAATGCGTATAGAATGCAGAAGTGTGGAATCACGAAGCACTCTTCCTCGCTCCACTGCTTGAGGAGGAGATAATGGTCGAAGCATGGACGAGAGCACATGCAAGGACGACAGTGGCGGTGGATGGGGGCGGCGGGGATGTGCAGCTAGCACAAGCGGCATCAGAACCTGATTCGTCAAGCGGTGCGAAGAAGAAGCTCGTGGTGCCAGCGGTGGCGAAGCAGCCCACCAAGGACCGACACACCAAGGTGGATGGGCGTGGGTGATAGATAAAGATGTCGGCGCTCTGCACCGCTCGGGTGTTCAGGTTCGTGAGGTTTGTAGATTATTGTAGATTGTTTCCTCTTGTCCACTGGGCTTAGCAGTGTGGACACTATTGGCGCACAAACATTTTGCAACTGGGCTGAATATGTCGCTAGCAATGATTATGCGGGGCGGGTTTGCGGGCTTGTCTAAGAACCCACCCTGCCTACAAGCTTACTTCCATGCATTTAACATCTATTGTTACATAACATTTGATCATAATTTGAAGTTATCTTGCATTCCGTGTACCTTCCTTGTTACAATTGGTTTGCTTCTCAAGAGATTTAGGGTCTGTTTTGGACTACTCTGCTCCAGATTTCTCAGCTCCGCTCCAACTTGTGTAGCCAAACACCTCCAACTCCTAAAACTCTCTTCCAAGAAAAAGATAGAGTTTTGGGCCAACTCCACAATTTTCCTGGAGCACCTCACAGGTACTCCACAAACCCATGGGTACCCTCACGGATTTGTGTAGATATTACCCACAATACCACTCGTTATGCAAGAAAATAGTTCGTTTATTTTTCTTTCTCCACCGCCCTTCTTCCCCGTGCAGCTCGCGCCACTCTTCTCTCCGACCTTGCGCCACCGGCCGTGTCAGTCACCTTCCCCATGCATCTCGCGCCGCTGGCCGCACCCTCTCTCCTCCCTTATGCAGCTCGCGCCACCGGTCGCGCCATCTCTCATCCCCGCATAGCTTGCGCCAGCGGTGGGGTTGCCGAGCTGCCGTCAAGCCGTCCGATTCGCGGCAACAGAGTGCCTTTGGGTGCAGTTGCCATCACTGGGAGCCCCGTGTGGTTGAACCGCAGCTCCGCCACCTATCCTCACCCCAAACCACACTGTCGCCTCGTAGATCCCGTCAGAGGCTGGCGTCCAACCCTTCCCATCCACTCTAGCCTCCCTGTCCACCATGGAGGGCCGCTGATCACCCGGCTGCTACCACCGATGTGGGCCTGGCGTGAGGGCACAAGTGTGGGGTTGCCATGCGGGGGCACAACCTGGCCGCCAGGGCAGGGAGGAGGAGGCGCGGTAGCCTCCAAACCACCGCCACCGCCTCCTCTTCCTTCCTCTCGCCTCTCTCCTTCACGTGTGAGATTTTCCCCAAGGGTATAGAAGGACATCCCACCAAAATTTTTCTTACCAATATTAGAGCAGAGGTCTATGCCAAACAAGCACACTTGCTCCATAAACTCGACAATGGAGCTGACAGACCCTTATTCATGCATGGGTAGTTGCAACTGAGAATATATGCTATTTTCTAGTCTTGGCAATCGACGAATTCATAGTCGACAGAAAGGTGGCCATTGAACATGCCACCTCCATCGGTGTCAAGGTTTTGGAACACGGAGATGTCCAGGTCGAGCCCACCGTTGTCGCACTGATCCACCACCCTCGCCACCGTTTGCGCCCCTGTCGCCCTGTTAGTCACCTGCATGCATGTTCAACAAAACCCTTGTTATGCTCTGTGCGTGTGATCACGAGGGACAGAGTAATGCAAGCAATCATATATACCAGGATGCAGCGGCCACAGGAGGGTTGGCCATGTGCACCAGCCGGGCCACAGAACGCCGTCCAGCCATAATGCTTCCGCCACTCCAACGGCATGTCAGCGTCCCACGTTGCACAGAATGTGCTAGCCGTTCGCATGTCCCAGTTGATGCGCTCCGGGTTGTAGAGGTTGTACGTCGCTAAGACGCCTTGTGCCTCCTGCGCATTTGCCCCACCAGCGATGGAAGCCAAGAAGACCGACGCCATGAGGATGAGCAGTGACAACCTTGAGATTGCCATTTTTGCTTCCAAGTTCCAAGTTACACTGACACTACAGTATATCTAAGTTTCTCTCCGTAGATGTACTATGTGCATCCATGAGTCGTATATGGCCATATTTATAGATGGTGATGGTTGCACAGTAGCTTGAAGTGGAAACAAAAAACTATGTAGTTACTAAGTTAGTGCCTAGTGGCCTTGGCAGATCTGACTTGCTTGTTATCATCGCTATGACCTGGTAAGAGCAAGTTTTATAGTCAAGCCCGCTCGGGCGAGAAGAGCTCCAACTCGGCAGCACACAACTTTTTTATTCATAACTTGCAGCGTCATTTACTGCTACCCTGGCTTTGAAAGCGATGGCAACCAATGAGCAGTGGAGAAAACACATGCCTCCACTTTCAGCTAGGGTCTCGCTGCTCGCCAGTTTTCTTCTCCCTCCACTTTTCTCTCTCTTCCACATCAGACTCCGCCGGCTACTCGTCAGTTGTAATACTTGCGGGCGTTAAGAACAATATGGTTACACAAACTATGCAGTTGACATAGAGTAAAATCTATGAGTTCGATGGTTGGCTCCAAGATACGATAAAGTATCATCCCCGCTAGCATAAAAAGATACATCACTGTCCCCTTCCCAATGATATGCCTAGTTTTGAGCTCAGACCTTGATCAGAGCATGCATATTAGGTATAAATACACATGGTACATGCTGCAGCTACTATATATCAGCAACTAATTGAACACATTTTGCTGGCATGAAAGATGCATGTCTGCTCCAGCTTGTTCATATATCGATTACATATTGTTTCACAGTGATTTTACATGTCATACTCATATTCGTATCAGACATAGCAATTAAATGAATTAAATATATGCTAGTGATCATCGGAATCACCAAATCTGTTTTTTCTATTTGTACCGGGATGTTAAATTCAATCGGGGATAACAGCCTTGCGATTGTAACTTTGTAAATGGACATGTTGCACGTACCAAAGCTGTTATCTAAGCAATGATTTTGGCCACATTTGAACAACACATGCCGAACTTTTATTAAACATTTAAACTGAAGAAGTTTATATTATGTCATGCAAATGGATGACAACCACTTGCCAGCCGTAAATCTCGACACGATATAGTGCTATCAGCTTACTCCAAGAACAAAGCAATGCCTCCATTGTAGTCCCGAAGAATTTTAGACTGTATCTAAATATTAATCAAATAGATTCTCTTACTCATTAATTTCTATATCCAACGAGCAAAGGTCAAAAAGCATTAATGTACTCTCTATAATTTAACATCGACTTCTTTATCCAGGGTTTTATTTTAACGAAAACTCCATCAATCAAACTTTGATCAATATTTTCGCAAAACAAATGTTCAGGAGCCGAGGTGGTCTCAGATAGGACATGTATGTCCATATGGATCACTATTTCGTCTCATTCAGATACATTCTGGAAATCATCACAGGGAAGAAAAAACGGTGATGAGTAAATTGATTGATAGATGCGTTATGTTTCATTGGTCTTGGTGCCAAGGCCTAATATACTTCCATGGATGGCTGAAGCATTGGAGTAAATACATGCATGATTGTGGGTAGGGTAGGACAACCGTTCTAGCTAATGCTAAGTGAGCAAGTTATGTCTAGGAAGGAACATATCAAAATAAACACTATAAAAGCAGAAAAATTAAAAACAATTCTCAACTAGGTTTAAGTGTACCCACATCTCACAAGATCCCCACCTATCAGCCCGGGTCCACCCGCTTTGGACAACGAAAGGGCGGGATGACGAAGATTCATTTTAAAATATTTCTGCCGAAAACCACAGTTTTTCCTCAGCCACCCCATTTTTACCCGCCCGCGCGTACCCACCCGACCCACCCTCTTCATTCACGGTTGTTGTTTCCTTTTTTCATTCTTTTTTTTTTCAATAGTTGGAGACAATCACGACTATTGTTTTCTTTGTTCATTCTTTTTCAAGGAAAGAGAAATTGATTAGCGTGATTGATGGCATAACTTAAAAGGAAATACTTAGGAACTCAAAAGGAAAGAGATATTGATGTACAAAGTAAAGGAAAACTTGGTGTGATTGATGACACTTCAAGGAAAGGAAAAAACAAGGAAAGATCAAGTAAGGAAAGAATAATTGCATAGATGAACAAAGGAAAGACTTGTTGCGTCATTTTGTCAATGGTAGCCGCGCCATTCATAAATAGTTAGCAATGAAAGGGAAAATATGGAAAGATCAAGTAAGGAAAGGATCACTATGTGATTAGATCGACGACATTCAAATGCAATTAGATGGACACCATTTATTTGTAAATGATGTTTTGAGTCATTAACTATTTCCTTTTGAGTTCAATACCCTCAATCACGCCAATCAATACTCCTTCCCTTTTTACACCCCGTGTTCCCTATGAAACTCAATTTCCAGATGACGAAAACATTGTTTTGGAGGCACGACTTCTTAGATGTAGTACCCATGTAAGTTGATTTGTTCTTCATTTCAATCTACTAGTTGCATCAATTTTGTTATTGTTATTTGACGTGGTTGCATCGATTTTGTTTATCTATCAATTGTATTATATCATGATGAGTAGACAAATTTGTTCTAGGATATTCCAAACACAATTACACAACATCTCATCGTGCACCTAAGAGGAAATTTGAAACCTACATGAACCAAGGTATTTGTGTGCAATTGCTACCATTTTGAGACTTTTGTTTTTAAATCCTGAAATGAAATGCATGCAATATTTAGTTGGCATATTTGCAGTTTTCCATATGTTGTTTTAATATTTTTAATACTTTTGTTCATGTATTTTCTCCCATCTCATTATTCATCAAGTTTACAATGATTTTTTTGTAAAATAGGTTTTCCATCTATTGCTGGAAGATCAGCTGGAACCTCAGTCTCGAGTTTGTTAGTACTTGTGACAACCCGCCCAGGAAAATACCGTACTGTCGCCTAAACCAATCCACTTTGGTCATTAGGCAATAATAAAGTATCATCTTGTCGTTAGTCGCCGGGTTAACGCCCGGTAAATCACTCATATAGCAACAAGGATCGACATATATGCATTAAAATACACAAAGAAGGCGAGTCCAAAGATACATCATAACTAACAACAGAAATTTTCCCTGAAGGGTTTAATTATTACGAAACGAAGTCTTTGGCATGACAACACAATTCAGAGTTTTTGAAACAGCGGAATTAAACTAAGCGGAAAACGAGAACACCATGGGAGGCCAACCATGATGCCTTCATTCGTCATCCTCCACCCACTCCAGCTCCCAACCGGGCGGGATCTCTCCGGGCCACACATCACCAAAGGCATTACCTGGAGCAACAGATTATAGCAAGGCTGAGTATACTAATAATCAGCAAGACTTACCCGTCGGTGATAACTACTTCACCAACTCTAGACATGAGAGGCTTTTGGCCACTGGGTTCTTTTGCTGAAAAGTGTGACAACCCGCCCAGGAAAATACCGTACTATTGCCTAAGACCGATCCACTCTGGTCATTAAGCAATAGTAAAGTATCATCCTGTCGTTGGTTGCCGGGTTAACACCCGGTAAATCACTTGGACATCAAACAGAGGATCGACACATGCATTAAAACTCACGCGAAGGCGAGTCCAGAGTACAACATGAATTAAACATTATATTACAAACCATTATTCATGACATGGAGTAAAGGTTCAGAGTTTGAAAAATAGCGGAAATAGATTAAACTAGCGCAACGGTAGACATCACAGGAGGCCGTCCGTGATGTCATCACTTGTCGTCACCCATCCAGTCAATCCCACCTGCAACAACAATTTTTAAAGCAAGGCGGAGTATACTAATACTCAGCAAGACTTAACCGTCGGGTGATAACTACATCACCAAACTCTAGACATGAAAGGCTTTTGGCCGGAGGAGTTTCTTTTGCTGAACAGCTGCTAAGAGTAGGTCCTTACTTTCAATCTTTTAGCACAAGTTCTAGTTGTTTACCATTTCTAAATATGCCATCTAATTCAATCAAGAATTGGACAAGCAACAATATTCCTCGAGTTCCATCATTATGGGATATCATGGCCAGTTGATTAAGCAGTCTCGGATAACAGTGAGAGGCCGACAATCGATTGATTTAAACCTTGCAACGTAAACCCAAACACACGGTAGGTTGCCCACAAAGGTACAACTTCCCCAGGTCGTTCCCAAAAATCCTCGGGTTGAGATCGAATCTTACAGTCCTTGGTACAAGGCTATCTGGAATGTCCCACCCAGTACACCCAGCCTCACACATGTACCCACCTTCCCGGTTGCTAGCCGGTAAGGCGATTTCTCAAGAGTAGTAACGGTAGGATCCCTCGCCGCCTCATTAAGGTACTAGGCTTACCGGTCCCATACCCGGCGAATGTTTAGTACATTCAAAAGCTTAGCCCACGAAAGCCACTGGACCGGAGCCCAATCCCATGCTCTTACCACATGAGCAATCCATTTAAGGATATCTTATGATTCCTATCTAGGAACCTATTCTCGCGAGTGACGAACATCACTCGACTTCTATCGGGTCCTGTAGCATAGCAGCTATCGACCTAGCATACTAGTGATAGAGCATAGGTACCTAAGGATCATGCATCTAGGGTTTTCAAATCAACTCCTGAAACGTAAATGCACAATCGTAGCAAACATATTTGCATAATTTTAAAAGACGGGGTTAATGATCCGGGTCTAGCCTTCGATGGCAAGGTTGGCCTTGGGCCCTTCTGGACTTGGGTCCAGGTCTTGAGCTACGTTCACGCACGGCAGCTTCTTGTCAGCACCTTCGTCTCCTCCTTCCGGCACGAGCGTACATCTACTGGCGGAAAGATCTACACGAAGATGCAAATGCAAGATTTATTCGACGGTTTTTACTTTCATCACTTACAAACCATATTGACAATCAAGGGGTGTATTTGTTGGGCACATTCACCTAGATAAGAATACATTCAGCATACTCTTCCAAAAAGAAACCACTTGCAATTCTTTATTAGATATTCTTTTTGATGGTGACTGTGTACATATATATGCAATTAATTTAATTTAAATTCGCAAACATTAGTGGGTAGGTGCATTTAGATTTTTAAATCGTTTTACCGACACACACGAGTTGGCAAGGGTGGTTTGGTGATTTTTCCCAATTAATGACTATTAAGCCCTTATTGACCCACATAGCTTTTATTCATGAAATTAATTAAGAAAATTCATTGTATGGGTGTGTTACACCCTAAAAACCTATAACAAGCCACTGGGCACACATGCGAGCTTTGGATAGCCATAAATTAATTATTTTTTTGAAAAAGACAAAAGCTAGCTAGATGGACAAGGTAAATGCACACAAAAATAATTACTCAACAAAATGATCCTAACTATCTCACACATGTTATAAGGTTCAAATCTAGCCTAGTGGTGCAGCACATACTCCTAGAACTATTGTGGAACTTGAGTTGTGCAATTTTAAAGAAAAACAAGCATAATTCAATAATAATTATTTATGGTATCTATAAAATTGTGAATAATTCACCAGAGGTGTGTTTTGGCATAAAAAGACAGTGTGCACAAGTTGGTTGAAAAACCTAATTATTTTTAGCTAGAAAAATCATTTATGCAGATCTGACAGAAATGGAAAAACATTTTTATAAACAGATTTACATCATAACTTTGTGCCATTTTTGGCATCGAAGCTAGTAATGACCTAACACACAACATATCCAAAAATTAGCTACAGTGGATTTATGGTTTTTGAGATATTGCAGATCTAGTGTTTTTACATTTGTATTTTTCATGCAAAAACTAACAGGAATTAGCTCAGTCCAGAATAACAAAAGTTGTAGGATAATTTGCCTTGAATCCACAAAAAGTGGTTTTGCATTTTTCTGATTTTTCTGTGATTTTCTATGCAATTTACAAGAAACAGCAAGAACACTTTTACTATTTCAGATCCACTTTACGGCAGGGACCCTGGAAAGAAAGGGAATCTTACCCAAATGCCCCTGGTTTGCACTCAGGCCCTCAGAAAGAGTTGGCCCTTTGCAAGCAGATCCCCCGGGGTGGCCGGCGGCGGTCCGGTCGGAAATTCCGGCGAGGGCCGGGGCAGGTCCGGTCGGGGACGGCGGGGAAATGGTCTAAGGGTCACTAGAGGTCGGTTTGGGGGCTCAGTTGGTGCTAGGAGCGGTCGGGGAGGGCGGGCACGCCGGCCGACCCGGGGAGGTGGCCGCCGCGGCCGCCCGTTCCGGCGAGGGGGGGGGGCGAAGTCGGCAATGCGCGGCGGGGGAGGCTTCCACGGGGTTCCGGGGAGGTGTAGGGGTAGGCCGGACGGCGACGGAAGAAGAAAGGGGAGGACGCCGCTCACCGAGCAGCCCCCATGGCGGCGGCGGCGGGGCACGGGCGGTGTGGGGGGGGGGGGGGGGGGGCGTGTGGCGAGGCCGGGCCGGGCGAGCGGCTCCCCTTAAATGGTCGACACGCGCACGAGCTTGCTACCGCCGAGACATCCCTCCTTAACTCGCAGTATGGTGCATCCTCGACTGGCGCGTGCCGGGAGCCTGGCGACGGACCGGTGGACAACACCGAGTGCGGGAGCGGAGAAGGCATGGACTCCACGTGGCGGGGCGCGGACTCCAGGGGGCCCTCGGAGTGCTCCCCACCTCGGGCGGCGTGGTCTCGGGACGGCGCGAGGGGCCCCGACTCCGAGGCGGGCGCGGCGCTCGCGCGCGGCGCGCACGACGCGCGACGCCGTGGCGCGGCACCAGCCGGCCCAACGTGTTAGAGAGCGCCGGTTTGAACGCTTGGATCTCCAAAAAGTTGAATAGTAGTGCACCCAGCGATGAATAGGAAAGTGGTAGATCTAACTACCCTCTACAACTTTCGTAAAGGCCATCTAGTGCTTTTCTCAACAGATTTGGCAGGAACGTCGTGCCAACTCTGAATGCCGGTCTGTTCTTCAAAACAGGAGGTACTGTCAGTCGATCCAGTTTTTAACCAATTTCCACCCAAAATTTGAAATGCCAATCTACATGAAAGTTGTGTCCCTTAACAAGATGGACAACTTTCATAAAGGTAGATTTTGAAGTGTTTAAGTGAATTTTGGAGAACGCGGCAAAAGTTCCGGACGACATTCGCTAACGTCAACGGTTAAGCCGGTTTTGACCGTGTCTTTGGCCAAGGGTCCACTACGGGTGTGTGTAGGCTTGGTCAAGGGGTTCATGAGGGTTCATTGGCGAGGTTTTCGAGGTGATGACCCAGGTTGACCTAGGTTTGACCGGTGTTTGACCAGTTTGACTCGGCTGATCCGGTCATTAGCGTTAATGACGATAATTAAAAACCTGGGGCGTCACAGTCTACCCCCCTTAAGAAGAATCTTGTCCCAAGATTCGAAACTACAAGAGGAAGTGGGGAAGTGGTTCTGGGATAGAGGTGTTACCCATAGCGTTAAGCCGGTCTGGCTTTTCTTAAAAAATTGGGTTCTTACCGGGAGCACACTTAGCTGCTCCGAGGTTCTGATCCTGATGCGGGAGATCTGGGCAATCACGTCTGAAATGCCCGGGTTGTCCACATTGGTAGCACAAACGGGGTGGAATGTCTCCGGGCTTGGAGATTTGTTGCGGGGCTTTCTTGATAAGGCGGAGCCTGTTCCTCTCCTTTTTCCTTGCCCACTTCGTGGTTCGCGAAGGTGTTGCACTAGCAGGGAGTTGAGTGGTCTTGTTAGTGTTACATCTTCATTTGCCTTTGTGCGGACGGGTCTCCGTACAGGTAATTTCTCACTCACTTACATCTATCTCAGATAGTACTCGTTTACTGCCTCGATTTGCCCTCTCTTCTGCTCTAAGATCCATTGGTAGTCAAGACGGTGGTAATATTGAGTCGGAGGCTTGGGGTTGGTATCGATTAACATACTGCTCCAACAGATTGAACAAACGGGCTTGTTCGACCATGGAGGCGGACAAGGACTGAGAGAGACTGTCTACCAAACTATTCTGATACGGTTTCCCATAACGTCCTTGGATAACATCGTACACCATCTGGCTCAGCACGAAATTCTGCCCTTCTAACAGTTGAGTTGCGCCGACAATGGCATTTATGTCCCTATGGGTGGGTACTTCGGGTGAACAGGGCTTGGAAGGTTGGACCTTCTGTTGCAACGGTGGCATCTGTGGTAGTTGCTGAGCCATCCGTTGCTGTGCTTGCAGGAGTTGGCGCAACACCTCGGTATGTGCTGCTACGAAAGCTTCGGTCAACATCGTGGGTGGCGGTAGCGTAAGATCACCACTACCCGATGCATCAAAACCATTGGGGTCATTCCATGCCGGTCTGAACATCTGAAAATTTTAAGTCCCTAATTAGTACTTGTGCAGAATCTCACCCAGTAACTTATAATTCGAACATACTCTACGAGACTCATTCACGATAAGCAATGCAAACCGGACATCCAAACAGTCACAAATATCAACTTGGTAAAGCTTTGTCTACACATCCCATGATCGGGAATGCAGATGGAACAAAAAGGTACAAGGTGCGTTCCCTTACCACCTCATCGCCGTTCATGAGGAAGCGGACGATGGATGTGCACATGCACAGCTAATAGCAGACATAATCCTCCTACGATACAGAGGTACATCCCTAACAATGTCCAGCGAAATGACTCAAGCTCTTCCGAAGACGGAGTCATGGGTGACAGCTTGGATTGACTTCTGCTTTCGGTCTACTCTGAGCTTCACCTCGACGGGGGGAATGAAGACGGAGAACAGTTTGCTCGGGGGATTGAAGTAGGCAGAAGGGATGCCTTAGGTGGCCGTGTAGCCGAGGCTAGCTGGAAGAAGACCAAGAACAGTGATAATGCCGAGCTCAGATGGAAATGGAGCTTTCGCATCGGCGGTTTTGGGTAAAAGGGGTTTCTTTTTTTATAACCGCTACGGGGCTATAACGGTAAGTTGACCCAGTCAGGTATCTGGTGTAGGCAACACGGAGCTCGACAATGGTCAGCCCGTGAGGCTCCGGCGTCGTGAATACGGTTGCGGAAATCGATGGTAGAGTGACGTCATGGCGTCGTAGGATCGTGACACTGATGACGATGGGGCTCGACGGTCCAAATAATCGACCGTAATGGGGAGCGAAACGAGAACAGCGCAGTGTACAACGCTTTATGTTTGCGATAGCAACAACAAGAAGCGTAGCAAAAAGCTTCGATCGATCCTGGGTGTACTTCCTTGAGCACGGACTAAGAACGAATACACGATGGATGACTTCTCCACATTGACTATTCGAGAACCTTGACTGCTCAAGAGAAATTCTACGTCTAGGGCTTCCGCGTGGCTAGCAGGAAAGGGATCGATGCTACAAGGTCGTCGAGATTCGCGGCACGAGGCCAAGTCGACGGGGATTCCCACAAGACCATTACAAGAAAAGGAAGGCTAATTTAAGGAGTTCCATAGTTTCTTGTACGGATAATGACTTTATGCGGAAACTTCAGAATAGGCTTGCTCACACCTTTACTTATTTCGCAATTTTGGGGTTTTGACAACTCATTGTTTTGAAAGTGCAATACTCTTCAAGTTGATGCGATGCACATGCTTGTGAAGACACTATGCACATGCTCGGGCAGTATGGTGCTCATGATGCACGTTAGAATGACTCGGTTACCCATATGATGAGTTAGTGATTCCGAAGGCAATCATAGGTAGAGAGGGGATCTGAATGGCGAGTTGCCTTCTCACAACCAAGATACCTAGCGCGCTCCTAGTGGCAGTCGGGTGGCTGCAGCACACACGATACCCTAGGTTCCGTCGCGACACCTTTGGCTATAGAGTAACAACATCACCAATCCAGAGAGATAAGGCAAAAGGCACGGAGTTTTCATGTGAATGCACATTAGTATACCCGTGCTTCCCAAATGCATGTGCTATGCAGTGCATGCTCAAAAGCAACATTTTTAATTTAAAACACAAGGTCGTGAGCAAGACCCAAAAGAACAAGTTCAGGACTGAGGAATCGATTGGATCTTTGATTGACATGAAATCTGTGGAGCACAGAACTTGATTGATCACAACTAGCATAAATGGTGCTTACAAAGATCATTAAGGAAGAGATGTTTAGTCAAGGCATTACGTCGATGAGGGTTCCAGAATTACCAAACAACATTTGGAATCACAATGCAGACTAGCCGCAACGACAAGATTCCTAATTCGACCGACAGCGATAGTTGACCGAAGTGGTCATGGTACACTAGGGTTCCTTACAACACTGCACTCTTACGACTTAGAATTTTATTCCTGACGGACCAACTTCCAATGGTGCGGTCTTCCATGCTGATGGGCTACGGTGACCCGGGTCCAGACTCAATTCCAGATTCTCCTTGGATATCTTCAGCATCTTCTTTTTGCGCTGGTCCAGGAATGACAGGTTCTGGGGGTGGAACTGCTATAGCTTCCAGTTGGTTTTCTAGTTCAAGCATATACTGATCGTTATGCTGCAACAAGAAATTCTGCTCATGTATGATCTCGGTTAACTCTTGTATCTTTGCCTTGTCCTTGCGTCTTTCCTTCTTGAGAGTGGCTATCATTGCTCGAGCTTCCTTGAACGCTTGAGCTGAACACTCCACTTCCTTAACTTTGTATCTATAGATTTGGTGTCTATAAAATACACTTTCTCCCACCATTCGTCGGTAGGTGTCGTACATGGCTTCTGAAAAGCGGACTGAGGTGACAAGATCAGGGCTATAGTGAGAGTTGCTCTGGGCTGGAAGGGTAGTTTCTCGTTCACCACCCGGTGCAATGTGTCGCTCAGGTACCAGAATTACTTTGGCGGCAGAGTTGACTATCTCGGTCGGGTGCTTTCCACAGAAAGTTGTGAGTGCTTCGAGAGAAGCCTTCTGCACTGTGTCGGACAAGTTTCTTCCGTGTGCGGTACACTCCCACTCTTCCCAAGCAGGATTGGTCGGGCACACTGAAATCTTCACCTTCACTTCGCAACGAAGGAGTTGGTCTGTGGTCATGACCTCACGTGTCGAGTACTCTGGGTAAGTAGCATACCCAAAGTCTTTCAGGGTGTCCCACAAAAGTGCAGGAAAACCACCCTCCTCGAGGTAATTCACGAGAGTCCATGATTCCACATCAGTCGATGTAGAGCCAACGTGGTCCATCTGGACATAACAACAAAAGTGAGAATCATTCGGGTACGAGTGTACAAAGGTAACTTGATCCACGAATACGAGTAGGGGTTAAGGTATGGGGTCATTATGTATACCAAAATACCATCGTATGCGGAGCTCGAACGAGCAGGCATACCAATGATACCATGTTTCGGGTAAACGGAAACCGAGCTCCCTAACTCAACTGGAGTCCCACATTTGTCAACTCTGCGGCGTAACTTAGCAAGGTTATGAAACTCAAGTCGGGTACGCGAGGTTAAGCTAGAGGATGAGGAAGGTGCTTAACCAAGCAAGATTCCCAAGGTTCTAGGAAGATAGCAGACAAGGGTTGACTAACCGAGCATAACTTGCGGTAGACCTAAGTCATGATCGTGAGCCTCGGCAAGCAGAAGCTAGATTAGATTGGAGCAACTTAGGTTGAGATCACCTAGACAAAAGATTCTTGAACGAGGACAGCAATCTAAGCAACAACTCTAATAAATTAAAGCATGACAATACATCTACACCTAAAGAGGCTAAACAGAACAAAACATGCTATCACTATTTTACCTTTAGAGAGCACGAAAACAGACGTGAGTTCAGTTTAGGTTCTTTCACGACTTTTAACATGATGCAAGACGTCCTATGCGTCCTCACAAGGCAATCAAGCCAAAATTCAAAGTTAGCGTCGGTGGCATGGCACATACACGTATCTCCCTATAATAACTAGTCGAGATCTAGTCGATGCTTACTTAGCGGACTTACGTAACGAGGTTAGTGTACCTGCAAAAGATCACAGGACACAACGAACCTTTCATGCCAGCACTCATGAAAGTGTCCACATACATTACCGTTCACTATAGAAACGGCACCCATGCGTTAAGCCGCTGCGTGGACAGCGTCCAACCTCGGACATTCTCCGTTTGAATGGAGTATATCCTTGCCTCGCATGGGCGACATGCGGAATGCACACGTATGGAACACGTGGTGACACACAACTCATAAACAGACGCGAAGATGGAATCCGTGCAATGGATCACTCCATCAACCCTCGCAATTCCCGTGATGCGGAACAGCACACGTATAAAACACGTGGCTCATCTAGTTTGGTTGTGCGAGAAAGTAAGTCTGACATAAAGTAAAATGTGCTGGGAGTTAGCAAAATAAACCATAGATTAATAAGCCACCTAAAATAAACCAAAAATTCCCTCTAGGGCCTCTCGGTCTAGTTTATCCTTAACGGACCAACGTGTTTTGCGAATCAATCAATCTTGGCAAATTTTATTCAAAAATCATGTGATCAAGATTGTGAATTAAGCTTTGGTGCATGCAGTCACTCTAATACCAGCTGTGACAACCCGCCCAGGAAAATACCGTACTATTGCCTAAGACCGATCCACTCTGGTCATTAAGCAATAGTAAAGTATCATCCTGTCGTTGGTTGCCGGGTTAACGCCTGGTAAATCACTTGGACATCAAACAGAGGATCGACACATGCATTAAAACTCACGCGAAGGCGAGTCCAGAGTACAATATGAATTAAACATTTTATTACAAACCATTGTTCATGACATGGAGTAAAGGTTCAGAGTTCGAAAAACAGAGGAAATAGATTAAACTAGCGCAACGGTAGACATCACAGGAGGCCGTCCGTGATGTCATCACTTGTCGTCACCCATCCAGTCAATCCCACCTGCAACAACAATTTTTAAAGCAATGCTGAGTATACTAATACTCAGCAAGACTTAATCGTGGGGTGATAACTACATCACCAAACTCTAGACATGAAAGGCTTTTGGCCGGAGGAGTTTCTTTTGCTGAACAGCTGCTAAGTGTAGGTCCTTACTTTCAATCTTTTAGCACAAGTTCTAGTTGTTTACCATTTCTAAATATGCCATCTAATTCAATCAAGAATTGGACAAGCAATTAATTCATACAACAATATTCCTCGAGTTCCATCATTATGGGATATCATGGCCAGTTGATTAAGCAGTCTCGGATAACGGTGAGAGGCCGACAATCGATTGATTTAAACCTTGCAAGGTAAACCCAAACACACGGTAGGTTTCCCACAAAGGTACAACTTTCCTAGGTCGTTCCCAAAAATCCTCGGGTTGGGATCGAATCTTACAGTCCTGGGTACAAGGCTATCTGGAATGTCCCACCCAGTACACCCAGCCTCACACATGTACCCACCTTCCCGGTAGCTAGCCGGTAAGGCGATTTCTCAAGAGTAGTAACGGTAGGATCCCTCGCCGCCTCATTAAGGTACTAGGCTTACCGGTCCCATACCCGGTGAATGTTTAGTACGTTCAAAAGCTTAGCCCACGAAAGCCACTGGACCGGATCCCAATCCCATGCTCTTACCACATGAGCAATCCATTTAAGGATATCTTATGATTCCTATCTAGGAACCTATTCTCGCGAGTGACGAACATCACTCGACTTCTATCGGGTCCTGTAGCATAGCAGCTATCGACCTAGCATACTAGTGATAGAGCATAGGTACCTAAGGATCATGCATCTAGGGTTTTCAAATCAACTCCTGAAATGTAAATGCACAATCGTAGCAAACATATTTGCATAATTTTAAAAGATGGGGTTAATGATCCGGGGCTTGCCTTCGATGGCAAGGTTGGCCTTGGGCCCTTCTGGACTTGGGTCCAGGTCTTGAGCTACGTTCACGCACGGCAGCTCCTTGTTGGCACCTTCGTCTCCTCCTTCCGGCACGAGCGTACGTCTACTGGCGGAAAGATCTACACGAAGATGCAAATGCAAGATTTATTCGACGGTTTTTACTTTAATCACTTACAAACCATATTGACAATCAAGAGGTGTATTTGTTGCGCACATTCACCTAGATAAGAATACATTCAGCATACTCTTCCAAAAAGAAACCGCTTGCAATTCTTTATTAGATATTCTTTTTGATGGTGATTGTGTACATATATATGTAATTACTTTAATTTAAATTCGCAAACAGTAGTGGGTAGGTGCATTTAGCTTTTTAAATCGTTTTACCGACACACACGAGTTGGCAAGGGTGGTTTGGTGATTTTTCCCAATTAATGACTATTAAGCCCTTATTGACCCACATAGCTTTTATTCATGAAATTAATTAAGAAAATTCATTGTATGGGTGTGTTACACCCTAAACACCTATAACAAGCCACTGGGCACACATGCGAGCTTTGGATAGCCATAAATTAATTATTTTTTTGAAAAAGACAAAAGCTAGCTAAATGGACAAGGTAAATGCACACAAAAATAATTACTCAACAAAATGATCCTAACTTTCTCACACATGTTATAAAGTTCAAATCTAGCCTAGTGGTGCAGCACATACTCCTAGAACTATTGTGAAACTTGAGTTGTGCAATTTTAAAGAAAAACAAGCATAATTCGATAATAATTATTTCTGGTATCTATAAAATTGTGAATAATTCACCAGAGGTGTGTTTTAGAATTAAAAGACAGTGTGCACAAGTTGGTTGCAAAAACCTAATTATTTTTAGCTAGAAAAATCATTTATGCAGATCTGACAGAAATGGAAAAACATTTTTATAAACAGAGTTACGTCATAAATTTGTGCAATTTTTGGCATAGAAGCTAGTAATGACCCAACACACAACATATCTAAAAATTAGCTACAGTGGATTCATGGTTTTCGAGATATTGCAGATCTAGGGTTTTCACATTTGTATTTTTCATGCAAAAACTAACAGGAATTAGCTCAGTCCAAAATAACAAAAGTTGTAGGATACTTCGCCATGAATCCAACAAAGTTGGTTTTGTATTTTTCTGATTTTTCTGTGATTTTCTACGCAATTTACAAGAAACAGCAATAACACTTTTACTATTTCAGATCCACTTTACGGCAGGGACCCTGGAAAGAAAGGGAATCTTACCCAAATGCCCCTGGTTTGCACTCAGGCCCTCAGAAAGAGTTGGCCCTTTGCAATCAGATCCCCCGGGGCGGCCGGTGGCGGTCCGATCGGAAATTCCGGCGAGGGCCGGGGCAGGTCCGGTCGGGGACGGCGGGGAAATGGTCTAAGGGTCACTAGCGGTCGGTTTGGGGGCTCGGTTGGTGCTAGGAGCAGTCAAGAGGGCGGGCACGCTGGCGACCCAGGGAGGTGGCCGCCGCGGCTGCCTGTTCCGGCGAGGGGGGGGGGGGGCGAAGTCGGCAATGCGCGGCGGGGGGAGGCTTCCACGGGGTTCCAGGGAGGTGTAGGGGTAGCTGGACGACGACAGAAGGAAGGGGAGGACGCCGCTCACCGAGCAGCCCCCATGGCGGCCGGCGGCGGGGCACGAAGCAGTGTGGGGGGGGGGGGGGGCGTGTGGCGAGGCTGGCTGGCGGGCGGCTCCCCTTAAATGGTCGACACGCGCACGAGCTTGCTACCGCCGAGACATCCCGCCTTAACTCGCAGTACGGTGCATCCTTGACTGGCGCGTGCCGGGAGCCTGGCGACGGACCGGTGGACAACACCAAGTGCGGGAGCGGCGAAGGCATGGACTCCACGTGGCGGGGCGCGGACTCCAGGGGGCCCTCGGAGTGCTCCCCACCTCGGGCGGCGTGGTCTCGGGACGGCGCGAGGGGCCCCGACTCCGAGGCGGGTGTGGCGCTCGCGCGCGGCGCGCGCGACGCGCGACGTTGTGGCGCGGCACCGGCCGACCCAACGTGTTACAGAGCGCCGGTTTGAACGCTTGGATCTCCAAAAAGTTGAATAGAAGTGCACCCAGTGATGAATAGGAAAGTGGTAGATCTAAGTACCCTCTACAACTTTCGTAAAGGCCGTCTAGTGCTTTTCTCAACGGATTTGGCAGGAACGTCGTGCCAACTCTAAATGCCGGCCTGTTCTGCAAAACAGGAGGTATTGTCAGTCGATCAAGTTTTTCACCAATTTCCACCCAAAATTTGAAATGCCAATCTACATGAAAGTTGTGTCCCTCAACAAGATGGACAGCTTCATAAAGGTAGATTTTGAAGTGTTTAAGTGAATTTTGGAGAACGCGGCAAAAGTTCCGGACGACATTCACTGACGTCAACGGTTAAGCCGGTTTTGACCGTGTCTTTGGCCAAGGGTCCACTACGGGTGTGTGTAGGCTTTGTCAAGGGGTTCATGAGGGTTCATTGGCGAGGTTTTCGAGGTGATAACCCAGGTTGACCTAGGTTTGACCGGTGTTTGACCGGTTTGACTCGGCTGATACGGTCATTGGCGTTAATGACGATAATTAAAAACATGGGGCGTCACAAAAAGTAACAAAGAGTATGTCCTTACTTTCAAGATTTTAGCACAAGTTCTAGTGGGTTTATTCATTTCTAAATTAGCCATCTAGTACAGACAAGGTTGTACCATACAATTAATCAAGCCTTATATTCATCAACTTCCATCAATAGGGATCTCATGGCTAGTGGAGTAAGTAGTCTCAGATAACAGTGAGAGGCCGACAATCGATTGATTCAAAACCATGCAAGGTAAACCTAAACACACGGTGGGATGCCCCCACGAGGACAACCACCAAATGGTTCCCAAAAATCCTCGGGTCGGGATAAAAGGCCACAGTCTTTGGTATCGGCTATCTAGACTACCCCGCGAGGCAACTAGACTCACACGTGCACCACCGGTAGCTAGCCGTGAGACGCATCCCAAGAGTAGTGACAGTTAAATCCCTAACCGTCTCATTAAGGTACTAGGCTTACCAGTCCCATTCCCGACAAGTGCTTAGTACGTTCAAACACTTAACCCATGATAGCCATTGGACCGGAGTCCACATCCCATGCTCTTACCACATGAGCAATCCATTTAAGGAGATCTTATGATTCCTATATAGGAACCTAATCTCGCGAGTGACATCATCACCTGACTTGTAATGGTCCTATAGCTTAGCGGCTACCGACCTATCATACTAGTAAGGACACAGGTACCTAGGGATCATGCATCTAAGGTTCCATACAACTCCTGAACTTAAATGGACAAGCATCCATAGATAATTGCAATAAAATTTTGAAATACTAGGTTAAATGCACCGGAGCACTTCCACGTACTGCAGTGCAGCTTCCGCTTCTCCTTCCTCGGCTTCCAGGACGAGGGAGTAGTCACCGTCATGAAGATCTACACGGAATGCAATGCAGGGTTCATGTGATGTGATAGATTATTTATCTTATCCAACTCTTGTTGGCCATATTCACCTTAACAAATAATTAATTATTAATTTCCTTTTTACGAAGGTTATTGTTGATATGTGTTTTATTCTTTTAATTAAACACTAATTAATGTTTCCTTTTTATAATTGTTATTTTATGTGCAGATTTAATACTTCCCTTTCACTAGCAAAGGTGTGTACAAAGATAATTAATTACATTTAATTCTTTGAACAGCAAGGGTGTATTCTTAGATCTTAGATAAGCTTGCAACAATTTACAAATAAGGGTATAAAACACAAAAGGCATTTTTCCTATTTAACGAAACATTAATCTATAAAAAGGCCTCCAAAGCTTTTATTTAACAATAAATCACTAATAATTCAGTGGAGGGTTTCTTAAGAATCAACACACCTATACTAAGCCACTGAACACATGCAATGCCTGGAAAGCTAGAAAATTAATTATTTTGAAAATAACAAAAGCTAGCTTAGCAAAACAAGTTAAATGCATACAAAAATAAATAAGCATCCAAATGCTCCAAAATTCCTCACACATGTTCTCTGGTCCTAATCCATCCTAGAAATACAGCAAGTACACCTAGATCTACTACTGATCTTGCATTATTAAATTACAAAGGATAGCATGCATATATTAAGAATAAATACTTCTGATCATTCAAAAATTGTGATTAATTCACCAAGGTGTAACATGGCATAGCAAGACAGAATGCAGAAATTGGGCTCAAGAATATAATTATTTTTAGCTAAAAAATTCATCTAGACAGATTCTGCATAAACGGAAAATAATTCATATAAAAAGATTTACATCGTAACTTTGTGCAATGTTTGGTACAGGAGCTAGTCATAACATCACACACAACATATCAAAAAATTAGATACAGGAGATCTATAGATTTTGAGATATCCCAGATCTAGGATTTTCACATTTCTATTTTTCATGCCAAAAATATCAAGAAACAGCGTAGTTGAGTATAACGTAAGTTGTAGTGCTCCTCACCAGGAATCTAGAAAAAATGAGTTTGCAATTTTCCGAATTTTTTACGAATTTCTAGAGATTTTACAAGTTTCAGCATTATCCTTATACTATTGAAGATACACTTCTGCACATGGACCCCTAGAAAGAAATAAAACGTTACAACCATGCCCTTGCTTTGCACTTAAGACCCCGGAAAGAAAAGGGGCTAAGCAATTGGGTCCCCTGGCCATGGATGGTGGCGGGTCCACCGGAATTCCGGCAAGGTCCCGCCGGGCTCGGCCGGGAATTAGCTGGGGGAGGGGCTAGGGCTCACCCAGGGTTGACTGGAGTCGGAGTTGGCGGTCGGGGAGGCCGGCGGCCGACGGCGCGCGGCGGTTGCGGGCGGCGCCGGCCGTGGCGGCCAGATGCCCGGCGAAGCTCGGCAGCTGCGGGGCAACACGCGAGGCCTTGAGCTCCTATAGGACCTAGGCCAGGTGTTGGAAACGCGGGTTGCGACGGGAATGGCCGGAGGAGGCGGCACTCCAGCGGTGGCGCGGGTGGCACGAGGAAGCGGCGGTGTCGGCGCGAGGAGGCGGCGTGGCGGGGTTTTTATAGGTGAGGCCTCCCCGATGACGTCGCCGTGATGACGGAGATACCGTCGTAGCACAGACACCTCGGCCGGCGCGCGTACGGCGGGGGTGCCGCCGACGGATCGGCGGTCCGTGGCGAGGGGGAACGCCTCGGGCGGCGTGTGGCCTTGGGCGGCGTGTGGCGCGGAAGCCGAGGTCGGCCGGCGCGCGGCCGTGAAGCGCGGCGCGCGGGCGCGCGCGCGTGACGTCGCGGCGCGGCTGCGTTTGGGCCTAGACGTGCTGTTGGTCCACTGTTCGAAAATGAAAAACTCCAAAATTTTGTTTGAAAGTGTACAAAACTTTGAATATGAAAGTTGTAGATCTCAGTACCACCTACAACTTTCACAAAGGTCATTTGGGGGTTTTCTCATTAGATTTTGCACAAGTTTGTTAACTTTGAATGCCACTCACTTTCAGTGAACAGGAGGTACTATCCTTTGGGCGAGTTTTTCACCTTTTTCCACTCAAAATTTCAAATGCCAATCTACATGAAAGTTGTGTCCCTCAACAAACTGGACAACTCTCATAAAGGCAGATTTTTAAGAGTTTAGGTGAAATTTTGAGAACGCGGCAAAAGTTCCGGAAGACATCTAGGGTCACTAGGGTTTAGGTGGGGTTTGACCAAGACTTTGACCAAGGGTTGACCACACACGTGTGTCAACTTGGTCAATGGGGTCATTAGGGTTGGTTGGTGAGGTTTTCCAGGTGAGGACCCAGGTTGACCGTGATTTGACCACTGTCAGCAGAGTTGACCGTCGATTAAGGTTAATTAAAAACCTGGGACGTCACAGTACTCCCATCATGTATTTTCCATTACTCACTTTTCGACAAGTTCACAATGTTTTTTTTAAAATAATGTCTTCATGTGTTGTTGAAAAATCATCTGAGTCGTTGGTATTTTTACTTTGTTTTGTTTCTTAGAAAAAAATAGGTTTTCATCTTTTCATTTTATTTTTTTAATATGTGTGTGTCACATGGGAACATCTTCTAGTCAAAATAAACATAAATTGCATTCAGCATACAGTAACTTGTGAGGTGGGTGCAGATTAATCCAAGAACTAATAAAATGATCAATCTAGTACAACAAATTGACAAGTGGGTGCACGTTAGTCTAACTACTTTCAAAATGCTCAATTTAGTACACTAACTTGGCAAATTGGTGCACCTACCATCAAAACATTGTGCATTTAGCAAAAAAATATAGATATGTGAGTTTTCTTCCGGTCAATCAATAAGTCAAATTTATGTCAATAAAAGTTAAAATATCATATTTGCAAAGTATTTAAAATAACTAATATTTTTCTTCTTCGCTTCTATTCATGTATTCAACAATTGTTTACAGGTATGTTGGTCTTTATTCTTTTACCTCATTTTTTGCATTTAAACAAGTACATGAGGTTTAAAAAATATTGGTGCCAAACTCCTAAAAGGTATTGTTAATATGTATTATTATATTGTTTTTTTAGAATTACACATGTATTATTATATTGTTTTGTCTGTAGCTAAACACAGGATATAATCAAACCGGGTGAACTTAACAATATTGATATGAATAAAATATTATAAACTGATTGTACAGAAAATAAATAATATTAATTTCTTAAAGAATAAGAGGCTCTAATATTGACAAAGTATATCGCCGTTATGAGTCTATTTGTTTGTTAGTCCCTGGATGTATTATTTGATAGTTGTTATTGTTTTTTATTATGGATTTGGAGAAATTATATATGGTCCACAAGGAGTTGACCTGTCAAATTTTTAGTTCAATTGAGAAAAATATTAAAAGAGTAGTACAAAGAACTTGGGAGGGTATACCAACTGGCTGATCAAGACTTTTGCAGTAGATTTAGAGCACTAATGCCTGCCGGTGATGGCACTAATCAATAGAAGTGAATATGTGTATTGGGAGCTCATGTCACTTGAAGGGACTCCACAATGGAGGAGTTTTATAAAAAATGCATGCCGAGTTGGTTTGCAGTCTCCAGATTTCGAAGTCAATTTCAACACAAAGACAAGAATGACTTCAGTTCGATGCTACACACTCAAGCAAACGATATTGTGGCCTAGATGTTTACACGGTGAGTTTTGCATGATGCGTGTACGAGGGATGGAACAACTCCGATGCATGGGTAAGTAATGTCCAGGAAATTGGTTCATCATCTTTCTTTGGGTTGCTAACGTTTTTTTGTCTTTTGCAGTACTCCACCCAAACAGAGAACTGCGGTTTCTCGCAATGGGTGGATCCACCAGCTATTCGCCCCTATCAAGGGTACATTGACTACCTCGAGCACGTCGTCATCTACATCCTCAAGCGGGAGTTGTCAGAGGCACTGGCTTCCCCAAATCCATCGTCTAGCGCAGGAGACGGTCGATGCTGCAAACGTTTAACCTATACTTGTGAATGTCACAAGAAGATCAACTCCCTCCGAAAGATTGATCTCCTCCACCTTCACCACCTCCATCCCCAGCCCCCACGTGGGTACTACGGCATGCCGTCGCAACACTCCGGCGACTATATGCTTTCCGGGCAGTTCTCATTCAACTAGATTAATTAGGCATGTTGTAATCCAATTTCTAAATTCCCTAAGGCATGTTACCAGTACGTAAGGCGCTTTGTAAGGGTAGTAGAAGCGCCGTATATGCAATTGCAATGGTGTGTGTTTTGTCTTCTAAATATTAAAAAAAACCTACCGCCGTGGCCCACGGTGGTTTGGTGGTTAACCGTCGTGGGCCACGACATTTGCATGCCCGCTGCCTGCCGCCACCCAGCGCCTGCAATCTCCATCTCCAACCGTCGTCACCCACGGCAGTTAGGCTAACCGTCGTGTGCTACGACAGTTAGTTTAGTCATGCATGCAACTGCCGTAGCGCACGGTGGTTGGTCCTGCAACCGTCGTGGGCCACGACGGCCGCTATGCGCCACGATGGTTGATGGTTAGATTTGCTAAATTTTGAAAAGATAGAATATTTTTCCAAAATAAGTTAAAAATATAAAAAAAATCATGGGATTCACTATTCTGGGCACCTAGCTGTGCTAGATGGATATAGTGATGCAAACTGGATTTCTGATATTGATCAAATCTACGTCACTAGTGGGTATGTCTTTACTCTCGGAGGTGGAGAAGTGTCATGTAGGTCTTGCAAATAGACTATTTTGACCAAGTCAACCATGGAAGCTGAACTTACAGCGTTGGATACAGCATCTGCAGAGGCGGAGTGGCTACGTGAGCTCTTGTCTGACTTGTCGGTGGTTGAGAAACCAATACAGGCTATCCTTATGAACTGTGATAATCAAATAGTGATGACTAAAGTGAATAGTGCTAAGGATAATGCAAAGTCAACAAGACACGTTAAAAGACATTTAAAGACTCTCAGGAGAAGTTGAGAAACTCCAGAGTAATTACCGTATCATATATACAAGTAGATAAAAATCTGGTAGATCCCTTTTTAAAAGGACTATCACAGAATGTGATAGAAATTGCATCTAGGGAGATGAGTATAAGACTCATGTGAGTTTACAGTAATATTAACCCAGCCTTTTTGATTGGAGATCCTATGACTAAGGAATTAGGAAGAACAAGTGTCGGGCATACACCCCGGGTACTCGTGCAAGGAAGGAAGAAGACGGACACCTACTAGAATTCCCCTGTTATTCTACTAGGACTCGTTCCGTGTAATCCTACTAGGACTCCTGCCTTGTAACCGACTAGACAACCGCCCCCTGGACTATATAAAGGAGGGTCAGGTACCTAGGAACACATCCTCAATCCCTCCGGGGACAACACCAAGCGCAGGGCGCGATATACTACTCCAAACAGGACGTATGGTAGCTACTCTGGCTACCCGAACCTGTATAAATCTTGTGTCTTGTGTTCTCACGTGTACCTTCGGGTTCCAGATCATGGCGATCCCCACCTTCTACCTTGCTGCGGGTACCTCCTATGGAGGTCGACAGGTTTAAACACCGACAGTTGGCGCCCACCGTGGGGCCATCGTCATGATCACCGGTGAATTCGAAAGACCTCTCATCAGCCAAATCAATCTACTCGGTGACTCATCAAAGTTCGGATTCGCAACTCGCTATTACTACGGAATTAATTTCATTGTTCCTGTCCACACACCGGAAGATCTCGCCGAGTTCTATTCCAGAGCTGAGCATGTAGATCAAGGCTGTCCACATCAATATTACGGTATCCAAATCCGCTCTCCAGCAGTCTGAAACAACAAGCTCGGGTCAGGTACAGAGTCCAAAGTCGAGTCTGACTACTCCGCCCTGCATCCAACCACCAAAGTCTGAGACAGATCAGGGACTGCGTAGAGTCTGACACAGGGCCCCCACATCCACACGCGGTGCCATCCACCATGCAGAACAGAGATTGGTGTGGAGACCAACAGATTTTTCCTAATCAATCAAGTGGCTGACGAACGTGGCAATACAGGGTGTAAATTCGTGATGTAGCTGGCTTCCATCAGTTGCATGTGCAAATCATGGCTTCTCCTACTTGCACATAGATAGCTATCAGGAAGGCTACAAGATTATTGCTTAGTGCACACAAGCGACATACGCAAATACAACTACACCAACTACTCAAGCTCTACGTCAACCTCGTCATGCGTTGCGAGTACTCGCTGCCCTACCACGCGGGCTCTACATCAACCTCGCCATGCGGCCGCGAGTACTCGTTTCCCGGCCGCAGCGGCTCTACATCAACTACGCTATATGCCGCCGCGACGTCGGGCGTACCACTACTTCGACTACTCATCTCGACTGGTTTCAACTAGAAAACTAGTCGAGAATGGCTACCACACCATCAACAACTAGTCGGATCCACCTTCGACTAGTTGACTTCAGCATCAACCGTCGCGGTTCCTTCACCCGCCGTCACGGCTTCGTCAACACTCATCCGCGAATCAAGCTAAGTCACTTATTTCAATAATAATTTTTTTCTTTGGCTTGTTTTCCAGATACAGGAACCAACACCGAAGACTACTTCGTGTACGCCTCTCGACGGCTACCTGCCAGCAGAGCTACACCATGCCAATTGTTCCTTGGGGATGTTGACCAACCTCCACAGGCTTAGTGCACCAAATTAGGAGGCTCTTGCCACGACGTTTCGTGTACTGAGTGCTGGAGGCGCACAAGGGCTACACCCTGAGGAGGCACCACGCAATCTTGCTCTCCGCCATGCGAAACAACGAGAAATTGCGTTCTCTCTTGTCCCCATGCCGACTACCTTTCATCTACCTCTTAATGGTCTCGCTCCAGTAGCACACGCCTTGATCCGCGCAAAGCCTTGGCTCTCCTGTCATGCCTCCACGCCCGCAGCGGCTATGGCTAAATAGGCTCCTCAGAGACCGGGCGCTTAAACTAGCTCTCATGTCATGCCTCCACGCCCCCAGCGGCTATGGCTAAACAGCGACCAAAGGGACTGAGCGCTAAACCACATCAGGCTAACTACTCGACACCTTACGACCGAAACAAGAGAATGACGCATGACATTTACATCTATATTCATATTTGTATTTTTCACTAGTAGATTCAATTTATACAAAAATGCTACATAATGTATGCATCTTTACTTTTAGGTCAAGCTCCGGCGACGACTTTCCAGTACGCTCCGTATACCTCCATCAGCGCGGCTAGTTCCCAAACTCGGGGGCTACGCACCAAATAACTACTCGACAGCAACTCGAGTAGTCTCTGCTAGCTCTCTAGCTCGGGGGCTCTGCACCAACAACTACCCGACGTGGCTCCTACGGCTCACCTGGCGAAGATCTCGGGGGCTGAACGCTACAAGAGTACTCGGATGATGACTTTCACAGGCACTGAAGACCCTTGGATTGATTCTTCAATCGTTCTAAGGCTCGGGGCTACTAGGCTACACCCATCAGTTGATTTTTTCAAGACAGAAGCAGAATCAAGATTGACCCTCAGCAGAGTCTACAACTCAACCTAAGGCTCGGGGGCTACTCCAGATGGAGTGCGATTTCGCAATCGCACTTCCATATAATCTCGACTTCAAGACTGATGGGCTGGACCACCTTCCAGCCTCGCGGTAGTTCAAGTACTATTGAAGACTTCTCCAAGCAGTACTCGAGGACGCTCAAGAACTACTCGAAGAGGCTTCAATACTACTCGAACTACTACTCTCAACTCCAACGTGCTCGGGGGCTTGTCGGGCATACACCCCGGGTACTCGTGCAAGGAAGGAAGAAGACGGACACCTACTAGAATTCCCCTGTAATTCTACTAGGACTCATTTCGTGTAATCCTACTAGGACTCCTGCCTTGTAACCGACTAGGCACCCGCCCCCTGGACTATATAAAGGAGGGTTGGGTACCTAGGAACACATCCTCAATCCCTCCGGGGATAACACCAAGCGCAGGGCGCGATATACTACTCCAAACAGGACATAGGGTAGCTACTCTGGCTACCCGAACCTGTATAAATCTTGTGTCTTGTGTCGTCGCGCGTACCTTCGGGTTCCAAATCATGGCGATCCCCACCTTCTACCTTCCTGCGGGTACCTCCTATGGAGGTCAATAGGTTTAAACACTGACAACAAGCTATTGGTAAATTGAGGAGAGTATAATGATAACCATCTCTATGTGAAGATGCAATACTCTCAGAGTAATGAGACACTTTGTGGTAGGTTGACGAGAATGACTTAATTAATATGTTCTATTAACTTTAATGATTGAAGATGTTGTTCTACAGAGCATTCTTGAAAGAACATACCTATATGAGCTTGACTGTTAAACGTCGCAGTCTATGAGACTTGAGTGATGTCTAGTAAACTCATGAAGCGACTAAGGAGTATGACGTATATGCTCCACCCACGGGGTAAGACTACTGGCAGCCAAGTATTAGTTTGGCTTTAAGTAAAATTTGTTCGCACAAAACTTGCAATTCAAGGCGTAGTCCATTGTTCAAGTTGTGGATAAGTGTAGCTTGAAGTTCCAAGCGGAAGTTCAACTTAATAGTCTCTGCCGAAACACTGGTATATCAAACAGTAGTAAGAACAGACAAATCTCTAAATGGGCATTTGAGACCTGGTGGGGGTTGTTGGAATTTATGTGGGCTTGGCCCAATAATAAATTCAGAAATTTCTAATAAATCTCAAAGGCCCATACATATGAGTGCATAGAAGAGGGTGGAATCCTTTAGTACCACCTTGTTAGTGGAAGGTGAAGGGAACCAACTTAAATATGGAAATTGTTCTCATCTTCTCAAGACTAGTGGGAGAAGAAGGAAGACCACACGCGCACTCGCCTCGCCGGGCCAGGTGGGGCGAAGGGCGCGGGTGCGCGCCACCTGCTTGAATCGTCCACCAAAATCCGGCTCTCCTCCTTGCAGGAGCGCAGTCTCGTTTTGCAGTTTTAGTTTTTGGTTTTTTGGTCTGCAGAGTCCTAAACAGACTCAACTCAGAGTCCTAATCGTGATTGTGCCACAAGGTCGGTTTCCTGGACTATATAAGCAAACCACCGGCCATGCTAAAACGTATAAAAAATTAACAGCTGGGGTTTTGCCTCTTCTTGCTGTTGTGCTGTTGTCGCCAAGACTCCAGCCCGATCATTCGCGTGCACCTACGACCGGGCGAGCAGGTCTCCAGAACCAACATATTTGCGTTTTGCAGTTTTAGTTTTTGGTTTTTTGGTCTGCAGAGTCCTAAACAGACTCAACTCAGAGTCCTAATCGTGATTGTGCCACAAGGTCGGTTTCCTGGACTATATAAGCAAACCACCGGCCATGCTAAAACGTATAAAAAATTAACAGCTGGGGTTTTGCCTCTTCTTCTTTGTTGTCTTTGTTGTCGCCAAGACTCCAGCCCGATCATTCGCGTGCACCTACGACCGGGCGAGCAGGTCTCCAGAACCAACATATTTGCGATCCTACACCGGGAGAAGGCAAATAAGATTTTTTGGGAAGCGCTCTTCGCACGACTGTGTCACGACTCGTCTTCCGTCAAGATTCAGGGGTGCTACGTCCCTGCGTCATCTTCGTTGGCCGAACCGAAGTCCTCTGCCGCCACTAATTGACGACAATGACAGTGACCAGGATAACCTCAGCTTCGCCTTTGGCAATCTCTCCATCACACTGTCATCTACGAATTGCAGCAGCAGGTATTATTCTTGCGATCTAGTCTTATTATTCTTCTTGATCTACATGTTCAATATGTTTAGTGTACGAGTTGTGCTTACACTAGTTGCCATGATCTATGATATAAGTTTGAATCTAGTTAGCTTGCAACATATGCTTAATCTAGCCGTTCACTTTGTCATGATTTAATTATGGTTTTTATCTAGAATTTGCCTAATATTTCAATAGTAGGATCGGCAAACACCCTGGCATGCAAGCGAGTGGGGAGTGCAACGCGCATCGGGGCGTCAATTTGGTTGGATGCTGGAAGCCTCGAAGCAGTAGCGAGTGTAGAAGTCAAGATTGCAAAGTGTCACGTGGCCTATGACGACCACACGCTCACGCGGCGGTGCGATCTATAGAGCGTTCGGAAGGTCTTGTTTTGAACTTATTGCGCATTACTTTCCTCTCACAATCAATCTGCCGTATAACTTTTTACGCAATATTTTGCTCTTACAACCAATGTGACGGTTTATGCCTTTAAGACCTGTTGGACACTCTCCTGCTATTCTGCTGGCGAGTTGACCAAAAGTGAGTGACACGTGGAGCAGGACAGCAGATTATACGTGGGCCAGGGCCCATGGTAGTGATCCGAGGTGGATTTGGGTGGGTCCTGGATGTCAGGCGACATCATCCTTTCCCTCGCAACTTTATCCACACGAAAAGGAGCGGTGGGTGCGAGGCAGTTCGGAGATGATGGCGCAATGGAGCACCGCGGCGAGTCTGGACCGATGGATTGCTCCACGGCGGTGCGGTTCGCTGCCGCCACCGTGGCAGGCGCCGGTGCGAGCCGTGCCGACGCCGCCGCCGGCGGCAGCGAAGAGGACAGGCAGGATCGGCTGTGCGTCCGTCCCAAGGGAGCTCGGCGCCGCCGTGGAGGCGGAGCAGACCGCGCGGCCAATTGTCATCGACGAGGATACTGAGGTAAGCTACTATCTCACGTGTTCCTAGCTGATGCTGAGTATGCATAGATGGTGCCTGCCATTATCGCAGTTAAGCTGATGCTTCTTTCTTGCATCTTGGTGTCTTGTCTCAAGGAAGAAGGTGTAGTCTGCGAAGCCTGCGGCGGCGAGGGGTGGCTCATCTGCGACTTCTGCAAGGGGAAGAAGAACAACGTCAAGTCCGAGGGTACCCGGGTGTACCGCCGCTGCCCGACCTGCAAAGCCGTATGCGACTAGCTGTTTCCTCTGCTGCAGGCGCATCTTTTTTTTCTCTTTTCTGAATTCTGATGAACACATAAACACATTGCACTGCGTTGCTGCAGGCGGGTTTCATCGTGTGCCCGAGGTGCAGGGTGTACAAGTGCATCACCTTCCCGGAAAGCATCGAGTCATGACGGGCTCTGAGCGGCTACCGGAGTATCTGATCATCATGTATCCCGAGCGATTTCTCTACCTTACATTTTCCTTTCGATTGCATTGTGTATCATGTTCCCCAACAATAACATCATACTATGTACATTCAGTCTCACACGCTTTGATGAATGTCTGGCCAATGTTGTCTGCCTCGCATGGTCTTCTGTGCATAATGATTCATGTCCATCTTTATTTCCTCTCAGAACTGGCTAACACTTGCTCAAAGGAATCACTCCCATATATCATAGGGGGATTTTAATATTATGAGACACCCAGAGGATAAAAGCTCAGGGAATTTTGATCCCAAATGGCCCGGCATTTTCAATGCTGTCATTGAAGATCTTGATCTTAGAGAGATTGTTATCACGGGACGCTAATATACTTGGGCAGGCCCAGGGGATAACCCCACTTTCGAGAAACTCAATAGAGTATTGGTCAGTATGGAATGGGAAATTCAATTCCCCTTGACTTCGGTCGAACCCAGGGATAGAAATATCTCCGACCATACTCCCCTAGATGTTAACACTGGAGCCTCCACCCATCAAACCGGAGACTGACCCTTCAAGTTTGAGAGGGGTTGGCTGCTACGGGATGGTTTTTATGACATGGTTGCAAATATCTGGCAATCTGCAACAGAAGGCTCCACCCCCTTGAACGCTGGCAAGCTAAGATCCGTAGACTTAGACAACACTTAAGGGGATGGGCTAAACACACAGCAGGGTCCTACATAAAGGAGAAAAAGATGTTATTATCTCTTTTAGATAATCTGGATAAGAAGGTTGAAAGTAGCCATTTATCTGATCAAGAAATCAATCTCAAGCACTATCTAAAAGAAAGGCTAGTTTCTCTGCTGAGAGAGGAGGAATTAAAATGGTATGAGAGATCCAAAGTTAAAACCTTATTGGAAGGTGATGCTAACACTAGGTTCTTTCACCTCGTTGCAAATGGCAAACATCGCAAACAACGTATCTTTAAACTTGAGAATGATCAAGGTGTGGTTGTTGGTGATGATTGCCTAAAAAGCCATATCACTAATTACTATAAAAACCTTTTTGGGACACTTGAAGCCTCCGGTATCTCCTTAATGGAAAACCAAATCCTTGATATTTCGCAGGTAACACAAGAGGAAAACGATGTTCTCATAGGCCCTTTCACCGGTGTCTGAGGTGAGAGAGCTGCGGTCTTCCAAATGGAGCATAATAAAGCTCAAAGCCCGGATGGATTTCCGCTACCCAGTCTTTTGGGGGATTATTAAAGATGATCTACTTCGTCTCTTTTCTGATCTTCATAGGGAGGCTCTAGATCTGTACAGTTTGAATTTTGAAATTATTACGTTAATTCCTAAGACTCAAAATGCGATAAAAATCCAGCCCGACCAATTTGTGTCCTTAATGTTAGCTTTAAGATCTTCACAAAGGTGGGGACAAACAAGCTTCACATTGTAGCCAAAAAAGTGGTGAGTCCGACACAGACTGCCTTTATGCCTGGTAGGAATATCATGGAGGGAGTAGTTATACTTCACGAAACTATCCATGAGCTTCATACTAAAAAAAGGGACGGAGTCATTTTCAAAATTGATTTGAAAAGGCATACGACAAAGTTAAGTGGTCCTTCCTGCAACAAACCTTACGTATGAAAGGCTTCTCCCCGAAATGGTGTCGATGAGTTGAAAGTATGGTTACTGGTGGAAGTGTTGGGATTAAAATAAATGATGAAGTAGGTCCCTACTTCCAAACCAGACGTGGACTCAGGCAGGGTGATCCAATGTCACCAATCCTATTTAACATCGTTGCCGATGTACTTGCTCTTCTTATTAATAGAGCAAAAGCCGATGGTCAAATAAGAGGAGTCCTTCCCCATCTCATTGATGATGGTCTGTCAATACTACAATATGCAGATGACACCATTATCTTTATAAACCATGACCCTGAGCAAGCAAAGAATCTAAAACTTTTTCTATGCGCTTTTGAGCAGCTATCAGTGCTTAAGATAAACTTCCATAAAAGTGAAATCTTTTGCTATGGTACAGCTAAAGAGATGGAGGAATTCTATACTTCTCTATTTGGTTGTAATGCAGGGGAATACCCATTCAGATATTTAGGTATTCCAATGCACCATAGACAACTATTGAATTTTGAATGGAGAAAGGTTGAAGAGCGCTTCGAGCAGAAACTTTCCTACTGGAAGGCAAAGTACCTATCTTACAGGGGAAACTTGTCCTTCTTAACTCTGTCTTAAGCAGCTTACCCATGTTTATGATGTCCTTTTTTGAACTACCTAAAGGGGTTGTCAAAAACCTAGATCATTTAAGATCAAGGTTCTTCTGGCAAGGATCTTCACAGAAACATAGGTACTGATTAGCCAAATGGGACATATTATGTCGCCCAAAAGACGAAGGGGTCTAGTATCCTTGATTTGCAACTTCAAAATAAGTGCCTTCTTGCCAAGTGGTTAGTAAATTTGCTAAACACAAATGGGATATGGCAGTCGTTGTTGAGGAATAAATACCTAAGATCAAAATCTTTATCTCAAGTGACAGCCAAACCTAATGACTCTCAGTTTTGGAGGGGCCTCATGCATAGTAAGGATGAGGTACTGTCTAAAGGTACCTTCGAAGTCAAAGAAGGGACTAATACAAGGTTATGGGAGGACATTTAGGTAGGAGATCAGCCTCTCAAAGTTAGATATCCAAATTCATATAATACAGTGAGAGATCCTCATGCAACTGTATCCAAAGTTTTGGCCACAAATCCTCTCAATATCTCTTTCAGAAGTCTCTTTCAGAAGGGCTTTGGTGGACAACAAACTTAGAGAATAGCTTAATTTAGTAGCAAGGATCTCACATGTCTAACTGGTGGAAGGTTCTGATTATTTCAAATGGAGCCTAACCAAATCCGGATTATATACTGGCCGGTCACTTTATCGCCATCTTATTGATACACATCCACCTTTTCGTCATGGGAGGAAATAAAAATCTTTCTTTGGTTCCTACAACGGGGGTTGTTCTAACCAAAGACAACCTGGCTAGAAAAAATTGGAAAGGAAGTCAGTAATGTATTAGTTGCAATAGAAATGAGAATATTCAACACCTTCATTGACTGCCCCTTTGCTAAAACAATTTGGAGAATAGTCTTTTTTCTACTAATCTGAACCAACCCGGATCTATAGGCCATATGTTTGGTACATGGCTGAACAACCAACATAAAAATATAAAATGTTTAATCTGGGTTGGTATAGCTGCGTTATGCTACTATCTGGCGTTGCCGGAATGATGTAATTTTTAAGAAATTGAAAACTAACTCTATTATGCAGGTTATTTTCAGGGGAGCATACTGGCTACGCTCTTGGGCCCAGTTATAGCGTGATGAGGAAGTCAAGGACACCCTCACTCTGATGAGCAAGAAATTAGAGATTATTGCTTTAGAGATCGCAAATAAGGGGTGGAAGCACGTTGCTCGTTTGCTTTAGTCTTTCCATCTTTTAAGACTTTGGTTCAGGGTCTTTTTCCAAGAACGCTTTGTAATAATTGGTTGTGTACATCTCTGATGTAGAGGCCGGATTTTGTAATCCTTTATTAAAAAATCTTTATTTACTAGTTCAGTATGGGGCCACAAATTTTCAGAACATTGGCTGTTCTGCCCAAAACGTCCCAACACGATTTGTTTGATTAAGGTGGAGTCCCTGTTTCCCACGAATTACCGCCCCCCACATCAAAATTTACATTCTTCTGGAGCTTAATTTGTTGTGATATTCTTCGATCCACGCAGCATCTAATCTTTTCCTCCGTAAAATGGAGCGAAGATAGCACTGGATTGTGTTTGGTGGCTGATGACTGTAGATGTTGAGCAGTAGAGATATACACAGAAATAGTGTCAGAGAATGCGAGAGCAGCAAGATCTACGGCGCATCCGCTGTCTTTGTTTCCCCCGATTTGTCGCTAATGCAGGCAGTAATCGCTACGGCCAACGCGGCGGTGCTGTGTCCCGTCCGTCCAACCCTTTGTACCTTTGCTCTGCTTTTGCTTCATAGAAGACCCGTAAGGCCATAAGCGCTGCTGTATTCCTTGCTCCTGCAACTGAAAGAGCTGAGGGCCACAGCAATGAACGGGTCGCTGGTCGCTGCTTCTCCCACAGTCCCACTGGTGGGCAGGGTGGCCGGCAAGTCCACCGACACCCTCATCGAGCGCGTCACTAGCCTGTGTGGCATCAACGCGAGCGCGACAAGCTGGCGCCCTGTTCGCTTGGCTTATCAGCCACCGAAGAGCGATTTCTCTCCCGAACAAACCGGTCGGCCAAGAACAACCGGCCCGGCGGTACTTATCTCTCGAACGAACCAGCCATGTCAGCCCATCAGCCACCAGCCAAACGAACAGGCTGTGGAGCGCCAGCTGCTGGCCATGCAGTCGCTGCTGGTTGACGCGGATGCCAAGAGCGAGACCAACACCTTCGAGTTGTGGAAAGGGCGTCTGCAGAAGTCATTGGCCAGCAGAGATATCTGCTGATTCTTGATGATGTATGGAATGAAGAGCAGCCAAAGTGGGAGAACGACCTCATGCCATTACTGTGTTCTTCGATTGGTGCACCGGGAAGCATCATACTTGTCACCTGTAGAAGCTTGTCGGTGCGGAAAGTAGTTCCAACACTAACTAGTGATAGCGCTGAGATCGGTCTCTCGATGGCCGGTGCTAAGCAACACAATGATACGAGGTTTATCCTGATTCCGGCCGCGGGCCGTACGTCCAGCAGGGGTGTGCTCGTAGCGCTGTATTGCGATGCCCCGTGGTGCTCGTAGAGGGGAGCTAAAAGCAAGGTGGGAGAGGAGGAGGAGCCTCCAGGTCCCTAAGGATTGACTGAGGCTAAGTGCCAATATTGTGGATGAAGGCGGAAAGGTGCCAGTGAGCAGCTATCCGTCGCCCCCCGCGGCCGGGGGACCGTCTCCTTTTATAGGCCAAGGGGAGGCGGTTTAAAGTCATGCCGCGCCGGTCTAAGTGCTACATGTGGCAGCATGGCGCATAGTGTCATGGAATCGACAATTGTCTTGACGAATCTTGCCTCTGGCGGGCATCGTGGTCAGTCCTGTGCTCGTCCAGGGGCGGCTTCGAGGGTAGTAGCGCTGGAACTCTTGTTTGGTCACCATCCATACGCCGATTCGAGGGCTCGGTTGACGAAGATCGTAGGCCGCACAGCGGCGGGCGTGGCGACGTCCCGTCGTCCTGCGTTCCCACAGTGATGGGGATGACACTGCAGTGACTGGGACGGTGGCACAGTGGTGAGGATGGTCGCATAGAGCCGGAGGTGATGGAGGAAACGCGCTCTGCTGGGTTGACGTCACGGCGCCGTCCTAGGCGGGCGCGGGGCGGGTGGCGGGTGGCTGTACCCCTTTTGAGGGTGCCATCGTCCTCTTTCGAGGGGTGCGACGCGGAGGAGGTACGGGAGTGGGCGGCACAGTGTCATGGAATGACACCGGCCTTCCCGCACAATATCCGCACAACGCTAGGATGGCTGCGCAGTGCGGGTTGGTCGAACAGCGCTGGGATATGATTCCCAGGCGGTGTCAGATGGTCGGCGTGGAGGGGATTCGCCTTTGACCCGAGCGCCCACGGCGTGCTAGGGCATTTAATGCTCTGATCAGGGAGTAGGTGCGGCATTGTGGGTCTAGGGAGGCCTCGAGCGAGGTAGAGACTCGCTCGGGGGTTCGGATCCCTCGAGCGAGGCGGAGACTCGCCCGAGGGGGCATCAAGCCCTAGAGCGAGGCGGAGACTTCGTGGCGTGATGCCTGGCCCTCGAGCGAGGTGGAGGTTTACCCGAGGGGTACCGCGGCTAGCTGTTTGGTGGGCTGCTACGACTTTTTTGGGCGATGGGCCTTTCTCTATTTTGGATCGCGACCACGCGGAGTCTGCTTTGTGGTTTGTGGGTTTGTTTGTTTTCCTTTTATTATTTTTCAAAAGGGGTGTTTTCCTCGTTATTAGGGGACCCTTATCGCTTGTCCGCGACAGTAGCCCCCGAGCCTTTGTAGCGGTTTCCGTTAGGAACCCGCAAAGGTTGGTGCTCCTTGATGGGACATTCTTCCCTCCTGGTTGTTGTGCTGTTCTGTGGGGGCGCGGTAGAACCGGAGGCTGTGTAGGAGGCAGCCCTCGAAGCATGCCAGAGCGTTGAGGAGGGCGACGGGCAAGTCGGGAGCTCTGTAGCGAGCCGTCTCCGGGCCTTGGGTGGCTATGTTGCCCGGTGCATGTGGGGTGCTCTCCGCCTGGGTATCCAGAAGACCCTTGTGAAAGGACCTTGATGCCGCCTAGAGGGGGGTGAATAGGCGGGACGACCAAATAAAACTTTTGAGGACCATGTGTGGTTCGAGGACCGGTGGATGGTCGCTTCCTTGTGTAATGAGTGATTGACAATGTTGTGTGGACTGATTCTTGGCTAAGTATTGCAGGTGCAGGTTGCGACTTGACCGGTGTTGGTGCAGGTGAAGGACAAGCGCGAAAGGTCGTCGCCGGTGAGGCCTCCAGGTGTGGAGAAGACAAGTAGGCTTTGTTCGAGGGACCCGGTGGCCAGCGGGGTCAAGTGCGGGCCGCATGGTAGCATGAACAGCAAGATGAAGTCATGGACGGTTTCTTGGTAGAGCCTCAAAACCAAGGTCGAGCCGGGACTACGTGGGAGCCGAGTCGTGAGTGGAGCCGTGTTAGCAGGGTTTCCAGTGGTTCACCAGAAAACCACTGGGTTCCTTGGTTGATCCACAAAGCCAAGACTGAAGAACCGAAGACGATGCTGCAGCAGTGCCAGACCGGCCTAACGGTGGGTCTGACCGGTCTGACCGGTGGGTACCGGTCTGACTGGTGAGTAGCACCGGTCTGACTGGTGTGCGACGACACAGTCCGGAATCTTCGAAGCGGAGGACACGCATCGGGACCGCAAGGCTTGCGTCAAGGCTAAGCAGGTTGCGGTCGCCGGGCATCCGTCCGATGGAGAAAGCTTGAAGACTTCCAAAACCGCCCTTGAGGGGCTTGTATCTCTAGTTGTTAGGAAAGGGTATTTTAGACTTTCGGTTGCCTCCATATAACCCATGAGGTGAGAGGATGGCAGCCAAGCTCTTGGAACCCTAGTTCATTTGCTTTCCTATTTTCTCTTCCTATTTTCTTAGGATTTCTATAAGACTAGCTTGAGAACTTCATGGTGAGATCTTGTTGAGAGGGTTGGATGATCGGGCGACAAGCTAGACCTTGTATGAACCTTTGTGGCATGTATAGATAATTCGGCGTGGTTCCTCAAGGTTTGGATGTGTTGTTCCCGGTTGTTCTTGGTGGTGATTTTCGGAGCCCTCTCTTCGTGATTTCGTTGAGTTGTTTTCGGGACCTTGCTCTTGGGGATTTTATGGGGGAAATTTGTGGGAACCCTTCATGGTTCTTTGGGCTGTGATTCCCCTCCCAAATCCGTGAGTAAAGGGGCTCGATTTTGGGGTTTTCCGTGTTCTAGGTTTAGAGGTGTTCTTGGCGGGATTTCTTCGATTCCTCCTTTTTGGACAAGTTTTGGTGGGATTAAACTTGGCTATGGACTCCTCATGAGGTGTTCCTATTATCCCCAAAGTCTTGTTCAAGTCCATGGAGCGATTCGGGAGATCGAAGTTTGGATTTGGGGGAGTTGACCGCGGGTCTTGTTCATCCCGAGTCGCCGGAGCTACACCGGTCGACCGGTGCTCTTGGCCGGTCGACCGGTGCAACCCTTGGTGGGTTTTTGCTCGGGTGAACGTCCGGGTGAGTTTCTTTGTTGTCTGTGTTGGGGTTGTTTCGAGTTTGGGTCAGTTTGGAGGTCGGTTGGTCTCGTTTGGTGATTTGGGGCTTTGTGGGCGTGTGACCGGTCCGACCGGGTGTGTTGCACCCGGGCCGACCGGTGTGGAGCCACTTAGTGGAAGTCGCGAAGTTTCACCAGCAGGGACCGGTCTGACCGGTGGTGCTCACTGGTCTGACCGGTGTTGGTCAGTGGACTCGAGGTTTGGTGTTCCCCTGCGTTCTCAGGTCGGAAGGTTGTGTGTTGGTTCCTAGGTCCAGTGGCACTCCAGTGGCTACGTGGGCTTGGCCAACTTGGGTAGTGAGTCGGAGACGTGTGTTGGAAGTGGTGTTCATCTTGTTGGAGTTTCCTTCTCCTTTGAGAAGAATTTTTATCGGCTCCCATTCACTCCCCCTCTCTGGTTCGCCGTATCGGTCCTTCAAGTGGTATCAGAGCCGGTTCGGGTCTTTCTTGACTCTAACCAGTCTAAGATCCAAGGATGGCATACCAGGAACGAGGTTCGGGTCCTCCACACTTCGATGGCAAGAACTACCAGATGTGGAGTAAGCGGATGGCTGCGTTTCTCCGAGGAAAGGGCCAGATCCTTTGGGATGTCACGGTGGACACAGGCTATGTCCAGCCGATGAACTTTCTTGCTGAAGGATCGAGGGACATGTTTGACGCCAACAATAAGCCAGTCGACTACTTGTTTCGTGCTTTGTGTCAGCCTGAGTTCGATCGGGTGCACACCGAGCACTTGGCTTGTAGAATCTGGTTGGTGTTGAAGGAGGCTCATGTTGGGAATGCCCAGGTTCAGGCTCGGATGTATGCGACCTACCGGAGAGAGTACGAGATCTTCACTCGTCTTCCCGGTGAATCCATCGATGCCTTGTTTCAGAGGTTCACGATGGTTGTGAACAACATGAGGGCCAATGTGGACGTGCTCCCGTACGATGATCATGATAGAGCTGTCAAGCTCTTACACTCCTTGGATCGTACGATTTGGGGCGGAAAGTTCGAGGCCATTGTGGAGTCGGAGAAGTATGACACTCTGTTGGTGAATGAGCTGTTCTCAAAGCTCAAGTTGGCTGAGGTGGATAGTGGCATGACAACCAAGCTCGAGGGTCCGACTGACTCTCATAGTCTTGCCCTCGTTGGTGGCTCGAAAGGAAAGGCTAACACTAACCCATCCACCAGGATGTTCTCTTTGTCCTCTTTGATGACTATGCCAGATGAGGAGTTCGACGTGCTTGGAGAGGACGAGCTGGCGTTGCTGACGAGGAGGTTCGAGAGGCTGCACGAGAACCGGGTGAACATGAGGAGGAACACGAGGACATGCTTCAAGTGCGGCAAGGCTGGACACTATTTCGCCAAGTGTCCGAAGGTGAACAACCATGACAAGCATAAGCTCAAGGACAAGAGGAAGAAGTCCAAGAAGAAGGATCATGGACATGGGAAGAAGACACGGTCTCGAGAGAAGATGAAAAGATCAAGCGACATCGAGTCCGATTCCGAGGACACGTCTTCAAGCTCGAGTGATGAAGACGAAGAGGATGACAAGAAGAAGAAGAAGAAGAAGAAGAAGAAGAAGAAGAAGAAGAAGAAGAAGAAGAAGAAGAAGAAGAAGAAGAAGAAGAAGAAGAAGAAGATGAAGAAGAAGAAGAACCTCGGCAAGTATCTCAACAGCCTTTGTGTGGCGGGCCTAAGCCTCAAGGACGACTTCTGCGGCATGGCTCGCAGTTCGAGAAGCAAGAGAAGCCAGAAGGACGCCTCGGACTTGGATTCCGAGGATGAGGTATGTGATGAGCTCTCTTCTTTGCGCAAGGAGAATGAGGAGTTGGTTGACTTGCTTGATAATCGCGATCACATGCTGAGAGAGGCTAAGAAGCTTAGGAAGGAGCTTAGATCTTTGCTCGAGGATGCTAGCACTAGAGTGGCTGAGCTAGAAACACAAGTTCTTGATAGCAAGCTTGAAATTGATTCTCTCAAGGCTAGCCCTGCTGTTTCTGATGAGATTGATTGTGCTGATTGCTATGTTTTCCTAGCTGACTTGACTGATCTTAGGGAAAAGTATGCCTCCAAGTGTGAGGAACTAGATGTGCTTAGGGTTGAGTTGGCTGAGCTACAATCTAGACCCACTTTGCTTGGTGCTTGTACTTCTTGCCCTAGTTTGCATGAGAAAATTGCTGAGCTTCGTTCTCGCATTGTTTCCCTTGAGGCTGATTTGAAAGTGCCTATTCCTACTTCTTGTTCTACATGTGAGTTGCATGCTATGAAGAATTTGGATCTTGCAAAATGTGTTGGTCGCTTGCAAGATGAGAATGATAAGTTGCGTGAAGTGCTGAGTTGGTTGTCAAGTCAAGAACCTCAGCTTGGTATGATGATTGCTAGCTGTAAGTGCTTTGATGGTTGGGCTTTGGGATCTGATAAGTTTGGTGAGTGCAGTGGTGAGAGAGAAGGGAATTTTGGGAATGTTTCAGTTCCACCACAACCCACACCCAAAGACAAGTTTGCATCCAAGCCAAACCAACCGAGAGAAATACCAAGTGAGAAGGAAAGTGAAAAACCGAGCGAGAAACCAAGTGAGAAGCCTTGTGAATAGCCTCACCCCAAGCCTAAGCCTAGATCAATCCGTTTCCATTGTGAGTTTTGTGGAAAGGATGGTTACAAGAAAGAGTTTTGCTATAAGAGAAGGAGAGAGGCAAGAATGGCTAAGGAGTGGGCAAACAAGGACAGGTACCACCCATCTCATGATGTGCCTGAACCTCATGTGCAGATGCCCAGGGCCAAGGCGAGTGTGAGGACAGTTCGGGCTTGGGGAGAGCGGAAGGCTGTTGGAGGTGCTGCTGGCCGGGCTACACCGATCAGACCGGTGAGGGGCACCGGTCAGACCGGTGCAGGCCTAGACAGGCAGCAGTTCAAGTTTCATGCTCATACAGGTGCTAGGTTTGGTTCTGGAGTTCGTGGTTCTTGTGGTTGGGCTGGAGAGTTTGCAGGAGGTCAGTTTGCTAGGCATTCTCCCCCTCGAGCTCACTACGGGGATGGGAGGAGTCTTAGCTTTGAGAAGGAGAGGAGGGACAGTCCACGAGCTTTCTTTAATGGTTTTGGTCCTCCTCCAGGTAGAGAGGTTTGGTTCCCTCATGGTGGTTACCGTAGTGGTGTTCGTGGAGGTAGCCTTGGTAGGAAAGATGGTTTGGTTTGTGCTAACCCCACTTTCAAGCAAATGGCTAGACACTGGTTTTACACTTTTGGAACTAACCAAGTATTGAGTTGTTTGCTCGCTCTCGCTCTTGGTTTTGAGTTACAGGTGGGAGGCCCGGAGAACATTTGGTTGATATCGGGGGTGGTTCTTCGGCTTCATATCCCGATGGTGACATGTAGGTGCATCACTTTCGGGGATGGTGGACAAGGATGAGTGAATTGTGAAGAAATGATAAAGGTAAGTGTATTTGTGACCTTCGAGTGTGTGGCCTTGGTCAAGCCACTTGGTTTGTTTTGCTCCTTCTCTATCTCATGTGTGTAGAGTGAGCTTTGTATGCTTTTTGGCCCCAGTGCATGTGTTTAGGGGGAGCTTGTGAGTTTTTGCGCTCCTTTGCTCTTTTGCCAGTGGTGTCGAGCCCTTTTTGCCTCCCCTCGAGGAGCCGGTGGTTTGTGAGCTTTGTTTGTGGGAGCTCCTTTGTAGCATATGTATAGCTTTTCTTTGTGCATTTGTAGCATTTGGCATGACATATGTAACATGATGTATAGGCATCCTTATATCTTAGATTGCATGCATTTTGTATCATATGCATTGGATAGGAAAAGCTTCTCCTATATACATTGTTCACCATGGAATGCTATTTATGTCTTTGTGAGCTTGTTTGGTATGCTATGGTTAGTTTGGCTTAGCTCTTGATGATCTTGATGAATAATCCATGGTTGATGGCTATGTTTTTGAAAAATGTCACATGTATGCTCTCTCATGTGTAAATGCCTTTATATGATCTTACATGTTTTAGTGGCTTGGTTATGCTTAATTTGTGGTTGGATAGCTAGTTTATTGATCATATGGGGCCAAAGGCTCATTTGCCATTATGAATGTTTAGCCCTCTTGCTTTATCTTGTGGAGGGGCCTAAGTTCCTTTTTGTCGCAAAGACATTTCATGTACCAATTATGAATCTGAAAATGAAATGTAAAATGCTCGGAAAATGTGCTCCCATGCATGTCATATGTGCTGAATTTAATTTGCTTTGGGTGCTAAACCGTTGCATGATGCCTACCAATGAGAAGTCTCATACATAGAAGTAGGCACATGGCTCGGTGGCTTTGACATGACATGAGGTGCTTGTGGGTGTTTGTGATGGTCTTATGATTAGAATGGCTGTCCTAGCATGAAGTTTGTGTGGCTTTGCCATTTTGATATGTTTTGATCATGTTTAGGACTTTGCTCGTGAGAGACATTTTTTCGCAAAATTGCCTAAATCCATCTTAGCTTCGTCCAATGGTTGTGAAACTTGGTGATCTTGTAGTTGATGTCAATACGAAGCTATAGAGTATCTAACTTGCTTATTTGGACATGTGTAGCATCCTATGTTGAATTTTGTCTATTTGAGAAGCTCTAGGTTGAAAGTTTTGGATTTTTCGCTTGATTCATGCATTGCCAACAAGGGGGAGAAGTTTGAGCTTGAAATGACTTGCTGGATGCATTTAGAAAGTTTTTAGGTGGTTTCGAGCCATTTCTGGGCTCTGGTGTGCACCGGTCTGACCGGTCGAGGTCACCGGTCTGACCGGTCAGAGTGCTGGTCCTGTGCACATGTTAGACACCGGTCTGACCGGTGGTGGTGACCGGTCTGACCGGTGTGAGCTGAAGTTGTTGCAGCTGCCCTGTTTTCAAGTGGTTTGCATGCATTCGTCCAGGGGGAGGTGCATTGGTTCAGGGGGAGCTTGCATGTGTGCAGGGGAGCTCTTTGTGGTTTTTTGAGCTTTGTTTTGGTGGTTTGCGCTCTTTGCTTGAGTTTTGTTTTGTCTCGGATGTGTCGAGCCGTTGCCCTTGCCTAAGGGGTCTGAGACTTGTCTTCTTCAAGTGATCTTGCTCTTTGCCTTTGTTTGGCTTTCGATCGCTTGTTGGAGTTTCTTTTTTGTTTGTTTCTTTTCTTTTTCTTTTCTCTCTTGTTACTTTTTGTGGGTGTTGTCAATGCACTCATCAAGGGGGAGATTGAGGACCATGTGTGGTTCGAGGACCGGTGGATGGTCGCTTCCTTGTGTGATGAGTGATTGACAACGTTGTGTGGACTGATTCTTGGCTAAGTATTGCAGGTGCAGGTTGCGACTTGACTGGTGTTGGTGCAGGTGAAGGACAAGCGCGAAAGGTCGTCGCCGGTGAGGCCTCCAGGTGTGGAGAAGACAAGTAGGCTTCGTTCGAGGGACCCGGTGGCCAGCGGGGTCAAGTGTGGGCCGCATGGTAGCATGAACAGCAAGATGAAGTCATGGACGGTTTCTTGGTAGAGCCTCAAAACCAAGGTCGAGCCGGGACTACGTGGGAGCCGAGTCATGAGTGGAGATTGGCGGAGGCTACACCGTGTTCGCGGGGTTTCCAGTGGTTCACCAGAAAATCACTGGGTTCCTTGGTTGATCCACAAAGCCAAGACCGAAGAACCGAAGACGGTGCTGCAGCAGTGCCAGACCGGTCCGACCGGTGGGTGCCGGTCTGACCGGTGAGGAGCACCGGTCTGACTCGTGTGCGGCGATGCAGTCCGGAATCTTCGAAGCGGAGGACACGCGTCGGGATCGCAAGGCTTGCGTCAAGGCTAAGCAGGTTGTGGTCGCCGGGCATCCGTCCGATGGAGAAAGCTTGAAGACTTCCAAAACCGCCCTTGAGGGGCTTGTATCTCTAGTTGTTAGGAAAGGGTATTTTAGACTTTCGGTTGCCTCCATATAACCCATGAGGTGAGAGGATGGCAGCCAAGCTCTTGGAACCCTAGTTCATTTGCTTTCCTATTATCTCTTCCTATTTTCTTAGGATTTCCATAGGACTAGCTTGAGAGCTTCATGGTGAGATCTTGTTGAGAGGGTTGGATGATCGGGCGGCAAGCTAGACCTTGTATGAACCTTTGTGGCATGTATAGATAATTCGGCGTGGTTCCTCAAGGTTTGGATGTGTTGTTCCCGGTTGTTCTTGGTGGTGATTTTCGAAGCCCTCTCTTGGTGATTTCTTTGAGTTGTTTTCGGGACCTTGCTCTTGGGGATTTGATGGGGGAAATTTGTGGGAACCCTTCGTGGTTCTTTGGGCTGTGATTCCCTCCCAAATCCGTGAGTAAAGGGGCTCGATTTTGGGGTTTTCAGTGTTCTAGGTTTAGAGGTGTTCTTGGCGGGATTTCTTCCATTCCTCCTTTTTGGACAAGTTTTGGTGGGATTAAACTTGGCTATGGACTCCTCATGAGGTGTTCCTATTATCCCCAAAGTCTTGTTCAAGTCCGTGGAGCGATTCGGGAGATCGAAGTTTGGATTTGGGGGAGTTGACCCGCGGGTGCTGTTCATCCCGAGCAGCCCAGGCTACACCGGTCTGACCGGTGCTCTTGACCGGTCTGACCGGTGCAACCTTTGGTGGGTTTTTGCTCGGGTGAACGTCTGGGTGAGTTTGCTGTTGTCCTGTGTTGGGGCTGTTTCGAGTTTGGGTCAGTTTGGAGGTCGGTTGGTCTGTTTGGTGATTTGGGGCTTTCGGGCTGTGACCGGTCTGACCGGTGTGTTGCACCAGCCTGATCGGTGTGAAGCCACTTAGTAGAAGTCGCCAAGTTTCACCAGCAGGGACCGGTCTGACCGGTGGTGCTCACCGGTCTGACCGGTGTTGGTCAGTGGACTCGAGGTTTGGTGTTCCACTGCGTTCTCGGGTCGGAAGGTTGTGTGTTGGTTCCTAGGTCTAGTGGCACTCCAGTGGCTACGTGGGCTTGGCCAACTTGGGTAGTGAGTCGGAGACATGTGTTGGAAGTCGTGTTCATCTTGTTGGAGTTTCCATCTCCTTTGAGAAGAATTTTTATCGGCTCCCATTCACCCCCCTCTCTGGTTCGCCGTATCGGTCCTTCAACTTTTCCCTCGAAAACTTGAGCTTCTCTGGCATAGGCGGTTAGATCGCCCCAACCAGGAGGTTAGACCACCCCTGATGTGCTGAACTACAGGGGCTGGTTAGACCGCCCTGCCCAGTAAACCTGCAAGGCAACTCAAGTCTTCTCTTGTCTTCTAGCACGAACTTAATTTCTTGAGTAGCTCCTGTAGATGATCACGAGCAGGGTAATGATCCCTGCACTCAAAGGCAAGCACACCCAAGTAGATCGAGCGGAAGCAAAGCAAATGTGCTAGAAATCAAAACAAGTGAGGCAAACCACAAAGGAGAGATGAGGATTTGTTTCCCGAAGTTCACTGCCCACAAAGGAACGACTACGTCTCCGTTGAGGAGCTTGTAAGGGAATTCTCCCACAACAAGCCGGGTCTCTTTCAACCGCTTTCCTCTCTTCCACTAAGGCGATCTTTTCCACAAAGAGGCAAGATCACAGCCCTTACAAACTTGCCACTGCTCACCACAACCTTGGGAGCTATCTGGCGACGCCTAGCCATCTAAGAGGCGAACCTCCAAGAGTAACAAATGCTTCAAAGGCTTTCCGATGTGAATCACAAGTGATCAAGCTATGGGATGCTCTTGCTCAGCTCACACAAGCTCACAAGGGCTTAAACTCTCAACCCAACACAAGGATATGGCTTGAATAGCAAATCTCACAAAGAGTTGGGCAGTGTTTCTTTGGCTTTGGCTTATGAAAAACAGCAGGGGAAGCACCTCAGCAACCCTAGAAACAGTAGCCCCCTTTGGGACGGTTAGACCGCCCCCTTTGGGCGGTTAGACCGCCCTGGGCAGAGAGAGCCCTAAAACCCTTCTCTCTTCTTACAAGCATTTCAACATGAGTTGAAATGGCAAAGCCTGGGTTAGAGGTTTGTTAGACTACTCAGGGACTCTCTCAAGGCTAGTTCTCACTTAGGTCAACTAATGAGCACTTTTGATCTTTTGTCTTAGAGCTAATGTTGCATCCCTCTTGATAGTACAGCATACCTAAACTCAAGAATAAACATAAAAATGGTTGATCACTTGAGCTTGTAGATCTTCATTCTTGTCGTACTTTTGTAATTCCAATATGAGGGCTTTTAACATAGCCAATGTCTTGAGCAACTCCATACTTGAGCTAGTGACTTAGGATTTTCCCTTTTTGCATGAGAGTGAACACTTTAATCCTTAAGTCACTCCATGTTGCCAATCATAACATTTTGATATGTTGCAATGCTTCCTTCGGTTAAGGTTTGGATATGATACTTGAAGACCCCATGAATGCTAGAACTTCACCTTAGCAAAACACTAATGGCGGCCGGGCCAAGACCCCAAAGATTGCTTAGTCCCTCACCCTAGACACCTCGGTTGATCTCTTCATCACTTACCCAATCCACTTTGAGTTCCACTTTGCTTCATAAGTTTGTTCTTGATTGACAACGAATATGCAAGCTTCCTTTTGAGAACCATTAAGTTTACACTCATCCTTATGTCCTCTTTCAATTTCCACATGAAGCCTTGCACTTTAGCTTGATAGAGTTACCAACTTTTTTTTGAATGATCCCCCTTTTATTTTAGTCAAGCCACCACTCTCTTTGGAGACATGTAATTCAACTTCACAAATTATCCCCAAAATATAAGTCCATTTATTGCTTTACATTTAACCAATGTGCATAAAGAATCATTCATGTATTTGTCTTTTCCAATGTGAGACATATAGTATTTATTCACAAATAAATACTCCAATAATTGCTTATGAATTTCAAGATAAACGTGCTCACAAACTTAGACAAATACATTAGTCCTTTAATCATTTTGTCATTCAATTCGCCAAAACATACTTAGGGGCCTAGATGCACTTTCAATCTCCCCCTTTTTGGTGATTGATGACAACTCGATTAAAGCTTACAAATAAAAACATTAAAGCGCATTTAGATTCTTAGATATAGTTAGAGCTCCCCCTTAATTTGTGCTTTGAGTTGAATTTCAAAAAGTTGGCCTGAAATGCTAATAGCACAAATTTGGAAGAAGAAGCGTGTGAGCTCCCCCTATATCTTAGAATTAGTGGAGTGCAACATGTGTGAGCGACAAAATAAAAACCGTGATGCATATGGCATGGCAAGCACTCAACAAACAGAAGTGTAGGCTATTTGGGTAGGGGATGTCAGACCGGGGTTGCAGGCCGGTTAGACCGCCTCCCCCATTCAGCCTACAAAAACATTCATCAAACAAACTACGCATCACAACTATCACAAATGTCACTTAAGATACATAAATAAGTTCTACACACCTAGTAGCACTCATTCAAATACTCAAGTCCACAAGATAAGGTAGAGATCCATTTATTACAAGCCAAGTCTCACTCTCAACTCATAGGGGTAGGGCGGTTAGACCGCCTACCTGGGGCGGTTAGACCGCCCCCTACAAAACAGCTAAAAACACAAAGCTTTAATCCATCTCTTCTCCCCCTTTGTCATCAAACAACCATAAAGGGCCTGGAGAAGGAAATGCTGCTACCAAATTACTGCCACTGCCACTGATCCCAAGTGTCGCCTTCGGTGCTCGAATTTGCAACTAGGTAGCCACATAAGAGAAACTAGGATAAGAATGAGCTATATATGGATGGATTTCAGAAATAGAGACAAAAGTGAATTTTCCATACCATAGGAAGTGGCAGGCTGATTAAAGAATTTATGTGAGACACATTCCACCCACTCATCAGTCGATGGAGGAGGAACCCATGGAGGTGGGGCAGTAGTGTCACCTTCAAACATCGAATCAAAGCCAGTAGGGGGTGGTGGAGGAGGAGCCGAGGAGGAAGGTGCACCAATGTCTGATCCAAAGTTGCTCCCATACTGATTGTAAAGATCGCAGTTGAGAAAAGCATTCACCCTATCATCCACAGAGGGTATCTCAACCTCTGGAGGGGATGGTGAGATGGGAGACCGGTGGCTGACAACCGGCCTGATTATGAAGAGCCTTCATTGTATCCCTCATCTTCTTATTCTTCTTCCTTTCATCTTGCTGAGAAACTTCAATGTCTCTTTGTGTTTTGCACATACCAAGGAAGATACTGATCAGTTTGCGAAGAGGTGACGTGTGTTTCTTCTCTTCCTGCCAGGGGTGGTCCCAGCTGCGCGGCGCCTCCCTTTCTTCATAAATTTCTTGCTCCTCTTGTTGATCCTGTGGAGAGGGCACCCTCACTGTCTTACTGGGTTTGGGTTGCAACGGGCGATGCTTCGTGTCATTTGGATAAGCCCTTTGTGTTACTTTCTTGATGATGTAGCTAATGTAGGGACCATAGGTACACAACCTTTGTGGATTTTCAGAGGAGTACTTTATTTCTTGCCACAAAAAGTCTCCAACATGAAATGCTGTCTCACCGGCTTCATAGCCACCATCAAGTTCCTCTGAAAAGCGGTGATGTCTGAGGTGTTGCCATCCCTAGGAGTGAGGGTCTTTCTAAATAGACAGTTGAGGATAGAATAGTATGTATATAGGCCCTTCACATGTCCCCAACTGTCCCTTGCATTTCTGGGATACATAAATGCCATCCTTTTTGCCTCAAGCGGACCCTCATCATGGAGAAATCTAGCAAACCCATCATCAGGTAACCTGAATAGAGTGAGAAAGTTGGAGAAAGAGAGGTGGTGACTCTCACCCTCAGTCATCGAAAACATGGCTCTGTCACTCCGCCCATCCTCTTTTGGCACATATCCAAAATACACTATTGCATAAAACTGGGCAATGAGTTCTTTGTTCCAATGCTGCTTGAACCCCATGAGGGCCTTAATCTCTTTAGCCTCACATTCCTGAATCACCTCATCAAAGATCAGATTATTCTTCCTCTCCATAAACTCCCAATCCACATACTTAGCATCATTAGTGATTTTTGACTTTCTACCAGTGATGATAGCTGTGTTGTAGTAGTCCTGCTAGAAGATGGTACGAAACCTGTAATCTGTAGCAGTCCTCTCCTCATTTGCTGGATTAGTTCTTCTCAAGGTCACTACAGTGTCTGCCATCCCTGCCTGATAATAATCAATAGGCCCTCTGTAGGAAGGATAGTTAGGCTCCCTGATGTATGGCCTACCAAGCTGCTGCTGCTGACCACCTTGCTGCTCTTCTTCCTCATCCTCTTCCTCAGCACTGTCATCATCACTGTCATTGCCTCCACCTGCAACTCCCCGGTTACGCCAGCTGAGCTCAAAGTTGAGAGAGGGATCCTCAACATCATCATCGCTACTCTCCACCCTGTCACTCATCTCAATGTCATCCCCATAGTAGACAGGAGGTGGTAGCGGTCCTCTTGGCCTCAAATTGACACTAGGACCGGAGGATGTTCCGGCATCGCCACTGCCTCTTTTCTTTCTTTTCTGAGCACCTGCACCCTTTGGCGTTGCTGCTGTTCCTGGATCACAAGATGTGAAATAGAAGTGTGTGAGAAACCAGGAACAAGATTGGCTAGAATGAGCATCGAGGCTCAGCAATCCAAAGCAATTTGGCACGAAACTGGCCAGGGCGGTTAGACCGCCCCTGAGGGCCGGTTAGACTACCCCTGCTAGTTTTGAGCCAATAGCTTCTTTCGGCCAAACACAACAACCCAGATTTTTGAATAAGAAAATATTGTTCATGAGACGACCCTAAACTGATTGAGATTCAAGTACATGCAGAAACCAACACTTGGCCCAACAATGCGCAGGGCGGTTAGACCGCCCTGCAGGGGCGGTTAGACCGCCCCCGCAGTCAGCCCAAAAATTGAGTTCATGACAATGTACTAAAGGAAATGGAACCAAACTCTAGGGATGTCATCTAGGGATTGCCAGGATATGTTCTACCAAAGGATATTCAAAACTACTCATGGAGTTGATAGATCGGGTAACAACAAGATTTGAATACCTTTGGAGAGATGAAACCAAGATGAAATCCAAGAATCGGGTGGGGAGCCGGTTCAGCCGCCCTAGGGGAGTGCTTTCCACGGATTGGATTTGATTTCTAGGGGTGGAAACTTGAAAACTTCATGGGAGGGTGTGAGAGCTTGAGGAGGAAGAAGGGGTTGGAGTTCTGGTCGAAAATGGCTTATTCCCGGTCGTTGGAGAGATATGGGAGTGAGTGGATAGGGTTGAGGGGGTGTAGAGTCACGGGTTGAGGTAAAAACAGAAGACCCGTGGTACCCGGTCTAACCGGGTAGGGGACCCGGTTAGAACGCCGCACCCTACTGACTCAGCATATCGAGTTACAGGCTTAGGGTTCGATCCCACTTTTCACATAGGCCCCTGGGATGCCTGAGATTTCACTTAGAAAGGAATAGGAGGTCAGGAGCGAAAACTTGGAGGGGCGGTTAGACCGCCCCCACCCCGGTTAAACCGCCCTTATGAGAAAATTCCTCCAGAGACGCCATATCAGTAGTACCAAGGTGGGATCAGTAGTACCGAGAATTTCCTTGCTTTTCGACAGAGAGCTCTTATCAGTAGTTCCGCCCTAGGGTCGGTAGTTCCAGAAAACATTTTTTCAGAATTAGTGGATTTGATCCTTTATTTCCATGGAATATTTGGATAAAAGATATAGAGTAGAATTCGATCCAAAATTCACCAATCTTAGAAAAATTTGAGATAATCTAAATAAACCATATTCTTGATTCTTCCAAGAGATTTTGAGAGAGAGAGATAAAGATATGGATTTAGGGATAATATGGACTTGAGTAAAATATCACCACCTGTGACTAGCCATCAATCAAACACGGAGAACTATAGTCACGAATGGATCAATAGGGTCACAAAGACCAAGAACCAAGTATATTTTTTGAAATAAGCACACTTCCTACACATGCTAGTTGGATTTTTGAAAAACCTATCCTATGTCACGAAGTGCATGCATCCACTTCAAATGAATAGCTTTTCAAGAATATTTGACTCATACCTCCATCCTTGAGACACAAAGACGAGTGATAGAAAGGTATCAACTAAATATCTAGAGTAGCCCACAAAGATTCATTTGAGGCAATTACAAGCTAAAGAAGGCACACTAGCATGGTTTTATGGCCTAGATGCATTTCAGTAAACAAACAAGTTCATGATGACATACCTTTGCCTTTAGACCATTTGAATTTGTGCATAAGTAAATGTTTATGAACAACTAGCTCTTACTTGATTATTTGAGATTTATTGATGGAGTCAAGAGCTCGCTTAAGATGCACAAACATATGAGACTACAAGTTTACTAGAAGAAATTGTTAGTCCCACAAAAGACACAACCTTTGAAGTAAACTCCCCCTTGATTAGTGCTTAGAGAATTTTGAATTTCTCAGACTTAGCACATAATTCAATAAAGAATAAGGGAGATTGCTACAAAGGCATGTCTTTGGCATAAAATGGTTCACAACAATCAATTATGCCGATAGTCTCATTACCACTGCCTTGTAATCACCAAAACGTCGACAATCTGCTCCAAGTCGGGTTACCCGGGCATAGGTGCCGGGTCACCTGCCAAATACACTTCTGGAGGTCAGGCGGTTAGACCGCCCCCATGGTGTGGTTAGACCGCCCTGCCCTTCCTTGGTCATTTTGGTGATCTTTTGGCTCTAGATCCTTGATAAGCCTCTATTTTACCTGTATAACATCCTGCAAAGCTTATCACAACAAATGCTCTTCTAGAAAGCCATTAGGAGCATCGAATGGCACAAGATAATGAAATTATTGAATCTGTCAAGGTCACTTCCTCATGCTTCACAAACCTAGGTCTAGTGATACATGAGTGTTCACAAAGGACTAAGAGTGACCAAGGCACAACTTAAGTACTAGTTACCGAGATTGCATTGGTTGAGTGATGTTCACTTTCTACTTCGTCTCATGGCATGTTATCAAGTAACCAATTCTTTCTTCATTGCGATGACTTCAATGCAACTCGATTAACCTACAAGCTCAGCAAGCACTTTTTGGTACCCAACGCTTGTTGGGTCCTACAAGATTAGTCACAATGTGCTTTGGAACCCATATGGCCCTTGTACTGACTTGAGGTGAACAAATCAACCTCATAGTACAAATGTCCACCTTGTCATTCCTAATCTTATGAAAATCATAATGGACAAGGTTGGATTGAGGAGTGTTACCATTCGGGCAATCATTGCCCAAGTGACCCTTCTCTCGACATGTGTAGCAAATGTGCCCTTTGGCACTTCTAGGCTTGGGATCCATTTGCTTGTCTTGTCTTGGCTTTGTATAGAGGCTTCTTGCTTGAAGGGTGAGCTTTCTTCTCCTCGCTGCGGTGGTTCTTCATAGTGCTGGCCAGACCCGGTTTAACCGCCCTGGGGGGGCGGTCAGACCGCCCCTGTTCTGTGCAGCTACCTTGTGTGCAATCCGCAGCCAAGTGACCCTTCTTTTTGCATATATAGCACAATCTCCCTCTGGTTGATCTTCTTTTCCTCTTGGAGATTGTTTCTTGAGCCTTGAGCTTGGTGGGGCGATGTGGAGTGTCATGCCCCGATTTCTTTTCTTGAATGTTGCCCTTAATGATCTTGATATGTTGTTGAGGAGTTGAGCTTGTGACGGTTGAACCCTTCTCAAGCTTCTTCACCACGTCATCACGGTTATCTTGAGACGGTTGTACTTGGCTATCTTATTTCAACACATACAAGTCTCTTTTAAGCTTTTCAACCTCTTTCTTGAGTTCATCATTTTCTTGGGCAATGAGGTTATCACAGGTTTCTACAAATACATGCTCAATACTAGATTGGCTTTCTTGGGTACAACAAGGTTTATTACAAGAAAATTCATTATTGACAAGTGAGCATGTGCAAATGGGTGTGAGAGATTGTAGGTATTTTACCGATGAAAGGAGAACATCATGAGCAATTTCTAGTAAGGCATATGAATCCACAAGCTTCTCATGTGAACACTCAAGTTCCTTGTGAGTTGCTTGCAAAGTCATATGCTCACCAGTGAGCTTTGCTAGTTGAGCTTCTAGCACATCATTGACTTATTCTTCTATCTTCGTTCTAGATGAGAAAGATTTGATATCATGATCATATTTGTTAGCCAACAATTCATACTTACAAGCAAAGGAGGCAAGTTCGGATTTGAGAAGTTCAAGTTCTTTTGACGAGGATCTTGAATCTTCGATCTTTTGACTCTTTGCACCCTAGGCCTGCCTCTTCTTCTTGCTTTTCTTCTTGGCCACAAGACAAGCGCCTTCACCGTAGAAAGTTGAGGCTTCTCTGTTGGGGGCGGTTAGACCGCCCCTAGGGGGTAGTTGAACCGCCTCCTCCAGAGAGACTCTTCCTTCGCTTCTCTTGTCTCCTTCTTGCTTGAGAGTTGATGTTTGATGTTCAGTGGTTGTTGTAGAGGTTGTCGGGCACATCTCCACTGATTCATCATCATCCTCACTCTCAATTTCATCCCATTTTATGTGAGCTATCCCAAATAGCAATTTCCAAATGAGATGAGCATCCTTGCTAATACCTTTACTCGTTAGAATAAGATGCTTAGTTCACTACATACACAACAACACAAAAGGTTAGTAACAACGACATTGAGTCGCTTCTTCTCCAATTCCTTTGGTAAGACACAAGTCTCATCCTCTGGAAGGATACTCGCACCCATAATGCCCTCAGCGGTGGGACCCAAAACCTTAAGAGCAATGAGAACATTGGAATGCCAAGAAGAGTAGTTTGAGCCATCAAGATCTAGAGGCTCAAACGGTACCTCACAAGTAGTCGACATCGAAAAACTCCGAGCGGTTAAGCTCAAATCAGAGCACCACGCTCTGATACCAATTGAAAGGACCTTGATGCCGCCTAGAGGGGGGGGGGGGGGGGGGGGTGAATAGGCGGGACGACCAAATAAAACTTTTCCCCCGAAAACTTGAGCTTCACTGGCACAGGCGGTTAGACCGCCCCAACCAGGAGGTTAGACCGCCCCTGATGTGCTGAACTACAGGGGACGGTAGACCGGGCCCTGGGGTGGTTAGACCACCCTGCCCAGTAAACCTGCAAGGCAACTCAAGTCTTCTCTTGTCTTATAGCACAAACTTAAGTTCTTGAGTAGCTCCTGTAGATGATCACGAGCAGGGTAATGATCCCTGCACTCAAAGGCAAGCACACCAAAGTAGATTGAGCGGAAGCAAAGCAAATGTGCTAGAAATCAAAACAAGTGAGGCAAACCACAAAGGAGAGACGAGGATTTGTTTCCCGAAGTTCACCGCCCACAATGGAACGGCTACGTCTCCGTTGAGGAGCTTGTAAGGGAATTCTCCCACAACAAGCCGGGTCTCTTTCAACTGCTTTCCTCGCTTCCACTAAGGCGATCTTTTCCACAAAGAGGCAAGATCACAGCCCTTACAAACTTGCCACTGCTCACCACAACCTTGGGAGCTATCCGGCGATGCCTAGCCATCTAGGAGGCGAACCTCCAAGAGTAACAAATGCTTCAAAGGCTTTCCGACGTGAATCACAAGTGCTCAAGCTATGGGATGCTCTTGCTCAGCCCACACAAGCTCACAAGGGCTTAACCTCTCAACCCAACATAAGGATATGGCTTGAATAGCAAATCTCACAAAGAGAGAGTTGGGGAGTGTTTCTTTGGCTTTGGCTTATGAAAAACAGCAGGGGAAGCACCTCAGCAACCCTAGAAACAGTAGCCCCAACAAGTGGAGCTCGTGGGGTACTTATACCCCTCACAAGGAAAACTAGCCGTTAGTTCTCTGACAAAGGCGGTTAGACCGCCCCCAACGGCCTGTTTGAAAAACTAGCCGTTGGGCTGCTAGGGGTGGTTAGACCGCCCATTTAGGTGGTTAGACCGCCCTGGGCAGAGAGAGCCCTAAAACCCTTCTCTCTTCTTACAAGCATTTCAACATGAGTTGAAATGGCAAAGCCTAGGTTAGAGGTTTGTTAGACTACCCAGGGACTTTCTCAAGGCTAGTTCTCACTTAGGTCAACTAATGAGCACTTTTGATCTTTTGTCTTAGAGCTAATGTTGCATCCCTCTTGATAGTACGACATACCTAAACTCAAGAATAAATATAAAAACGGTTGATCACTTGAGCTTGTAGATCTTCAATCTTGTCGTACTTTTGTAATTCCAAAATGAGGGCTTTTAACATAGTCGATGTCTTGAGCAACTCCATACATGAGCTAGTGACTTAGGATTTTCCCTTTTTGCATGAGAGTGAACACTTTAATCCTTAAGTCACTCCATATTGCCAATCATAACATTTTGATATGTTGCAATGCTTCCTTCGGTTAAGGTTTGGATATGGTACTTGAAGACCCCACGAATGCTAGAACTTCACCTTAGCAAAACACTAATGGCTGCCGGGCCAAGACCCCAAAGATTGCTTAGTCCCTCACCCCAGGCACCTCAGTTGATCTCTTCATCACTTACCCAATCCACTTTGAGTTCCACTTTGCTTCATAAGTTTGTTCTTGATTGACAACGAATATGCAAGCTTCCTTTTGAGAACCATTAAGTTTACACTCATCCTTATGTCCTCTTTCAATTTCCACATGAAGCCTTGCACTTTAGCTTGATAGAGTTACCAACTTCTTTTTGAATGATCCCCCTTTTATTTTAGTCAAGCCACCACTCTTTTTGGAGACATGTAATTCAACTTCACAAAATATCCCCAAAATATAAGTCCATTTATTGCTTGACATTTAACCAATGTGCATAAAGAATCATTCATGTATTTGTCTTTTCCAATGTGAGACATATAGTATTTATTCACAAATAAATACCCCAATAATTGCTTATGAATTTCAAGATAAACTTGCTCACAAACTTAGACAAATACATTAGTCCTTTAATCATTTTGTCATTGAATTCACCAAAACATACTTAGGGGCCTAGATGCACTTTCACCTTGGCGTGGTGCAGTCGCACTACCGAGTCAACCTCGCGGCACTGGCGACGGGCTACATCGTTGCCGACGGTCTTGATGACGACGCTGCGGAGGCCAAGGCGAACCGCCTGGACGTGCTTGCTGCCCCTGCCGCCGACATTCTCGCTGACGACTTCATGGAGATCCTTTTCCCAGACGCTCCCCGCCGGACCCCTGGAGCCCTGAGAGTAATTGGGTGCTCAAGCCCTTACATTTTAGTTAGAATTCGAGTCGTGCGGCTCATGTAATAAGTACAATTTACTTGAAGCATTTATAAGTTAAACGCTGTTTCGTTTTTGTGCTAGTGTCGTTCCGTCTCTTCCTTTTGCTTGGGCGAGTTTTAGTTGGAATCGTTCGTTTTCATGAGTAGCTTATAGGCAAAGTGGTGAGGGGGAAGGGCCGTATCCTGCTGGAGGTGTGAGCTATCCCTGATTCACCCGTCTTCTCCTTTGGGCCACTCGTGTTCCGCGTAATTTTGCCCAAACTCGCAGGTCGAGATGTACTTGGCACTTTTTGAAGTAAAGCTTTTTGCAAAAAAATGGGACCATTTTTAGGGGGGTACCCTTACAGTGGCCCCGAGGGGGACTTGGTTTTCGGGGAGAAAGCCGAGTCTCCCTTGACTTTATTCAAAAGAAAATTTACATCTGTACAACCGACTAGGGCGTCAGGTATGTGCAAAAGACTTGGAAATCCTTTCTAAGGGTAGAAGCGACATAGTTGTTGGATGTTCCAAGCGTTGGTGAGGACTTCGCCTTGCTCGTTTGCCTTCTTGTATGTGCCAGGCTTGATCACCTCAGTGACAATGTAGGGCCCCTCCCATGGTGGTGACAGCTTGTGGCGGCCTTGATTATCTTGGCGCGGCCTTAGGACTAGGTCGCCCTCGTTAAAATCTCGGCGCCGGATCTTCTGGGCTTGGTACCATCTCAGCGCCTGCTGGTATCTCGCCGAGTGCATCATGGCCACGTCGCGGGCTTCATCTATCTGATCCAGCGAGTCTTTGCGAGCTCGCTGGTTTGAGCTTTCGTTATAGCCCTTGATCTTGGGTGATCCGTATTCCAGGTCCGTGGGAAGGATAACCTCTGCGCCATAGACTAGGAAAAATGGTGTGAATCCTGTGGCTCTGCTGGGAGTGGTCCTGAGGCTCCAGATGACCGACGACAACTCCTGAAGCCATTTCCGGCCAAACTTGTTCTGCCGGTCAAAGATCCTGTGCTCGAGGCCTTGTAGATCATGCCATTGGCACGTTCCACTTGGCCATTGGTCTGTGGATGTGCAACAGCCGCCCAGTCCACACGGATTTGGTGGTCGTCGCAAAACTCCAAGAATTTTCTACCGGTAAACTGGGAGCCATTGTCGGTGATGATAGAGTTCGGCACACCAAACCGGTGGATGATGTCTGTGGAAAATGACACAGCCTATTCTGCTCTGAGGTTAGTGATTGGGCGTGCCTCGATCCATTTGGAGAACATGTCTACAGCAACCAGCAGGTGAGTGCAGCCCTCGGGTGCCTTCCGTAAGGGCCCGACGATGTCTAACCCCCACACGACGAACGACCATGTGACAAGTATGGTTTGCAGGGCATGAGCTGGGAGATTGGTCTTGCGTGCGTAAAATTGGCACCCCTCGCAAGTGCGCATGACCTCGTTGGCATCAATGACCACGGTGGGCCAATAGAAACCTTGGTGGAATGCGTTGCCGATGAGGGTGCGCGGCGCCTCGTGGTGGCCACACATGCCCACATGGATGTCTCGAATGACTTCCCGGCCGTGGGGAATGGGGATCCATCACTGCAGGACACCGGACGTGGCACACTTATACAACGCGCCATCGACCACAGTGAACAACTTGGCTTTTCTGGTGATGCGCCTGGCCTCGGTCCGATCCGAGGGGAGCTCCCCTCGAGCGATCCAAGCGAGGTATTTGGCCCGCCAATCCTCCACGCGGGGGGCGGCCCTATTTCCGTGGCCCTGGCTTTGTCTACGCCATACCCCTCGAGCAGGGAGAGCACGAACGCCTCGTCGAGGGGTCCTCGTCCATGGGTTCTGCACCCACTGGACTCGAGGGAGCCCCCGAGGGTTCCTCCCGATTCGAGGGGGCCGAACAGAGGTTGACGGATGGTTTGGCGACGTGTTGCGCAAAAACATTCGGGGGAATGGTGATTCGCCCCGACACGATCTTCGCGAGCTCGTCCGCCTCCTTGCTGTACTTGCGGGGTTCGTGATTGAGCTTGATGCCGTAGAACTTGTCCTCGAGGGCGTGAACGGCGTTATAATAAGCTTCCATCTTTTCGTCGTGGCAGCTCGCATTCTTCATGACTTGATCAATCACGAGCTGCGAGTCTCCCCTGACATTGAGGTGCTTGATGCCAGTCTCGACGGCGATTCGGAGGCCGCAGAGGAGGGCCTCGTACTCCGCCATGTTGTTTGAGGTGGGGAAGTGCAGACGCACGGTGTACCTCATGTGTTTCCCGAGGGGTGAGATGAAGAGCAGGCCCGCGCCTGCCCTGGTCTTCATCACCGACCCATCGAAGTAGAGGGTCCAACAATCAGCCTGTATCTATAACAGGGGCAGCTGTGTGTCCGTCCACTCAGCGAAGAAATCAGCGAGGATCTGGGACTTGATCGCCTTGCGCGGCGCGTAGGTGAGCGTTTCGCCCATGAGCTCCACAGACCACTTTGCGATCCTGCCCACAGCGTCCGGGTTGCGGATAATCTCCCCCAATGGAAATGAAAAGGCTATCATAACTGGGTGGGCCTCGAAGTAGTGCCGCGGGTTGCGCCGCGTGAGCACCACTGCGTAGAGCAGCTTCTGGATCTAAGGATACCGCGCCTTGGTCTCGGAAAGCACTTCGCTGATGTAGTACACCAGCCTTTGGACTGGTAGGGCATGGCCTTCCTCTGTTCGTTCTACGACGATGACCGTGCCGCAATGTAGAGGTATAGAGGTTCACTTCCCTGAGGCGGCGTGAGGACCAGCGCATGGGCGAGCGTTGCCTTCAGCTTGTCGAGCGCCTCTTGGGCCTCGATGGTCCAGGAGAATCGTTCGTGCTTCTTCAGGAGCCGGTAGAGGGGCAGACCCTTCTCGCCAAGCCGCGAGATGAAGCGACTCAAGGCGGCCAAGCAGCCCAATACCTTCTGTACTCCCTTTAGGTCTCGAATCGGGCCCATCCGGTCAAGGGCCTCCACCTTCTCAGGGTTGGGTTCAATGCCCCGCTAGGATACTCTGTACCCCAGTAGCATGCCGCGCGGCACCCCGAAGATGTACTTCTCGGGGTTCAGTTTTTCCCCGTTTGCTCGCAGGCAATCAAACGCCGCGTGCAGATCGTTAACCAGGTCGTCCGCCTTCCTAGTTTTCACAACAATGTCGTCTACGTACGTCTCAACGGTCCACCTGATGTGGTCTCCGAAAACGTGCTGCATACATTGCTGATATGTAGCGCCCGTGTTTCGGAGGCCGAATGACATCGTTACGTTTCATGGACAACTACTTGTTGCCATGTTTTGCACGTTCTACTCTAGTGCTCTACACTGAAGCTCCATTTTCTTTTTTCTTTTGATGTTTTGATAGTATGAGATGGCACCGGTAGAACTAATGAGTAGCTGAAGAAGAATCTCTTATGAAATAACGTTTTACTTTTAGAGAAGGCTAGTTCTAAAGGTAATGTTGTGTGGCGATACAAGTATTGCACGTTAGAGTATAAGGCAAGTTACCTGAGAGTAAAACCTATGTGATATTTTATATATAATTATTAATTATCCTTATCGTATCTTCGTATCAATGTTTTTTGGAAAAGTGTGTACCCGCGTATCAGATACTGCGATACCCGTACCGGTCTCCGTGTAACATAGCAAATTATCATACGGTAAGCACTAAGCAGGCGCGGCATTACATTCCAACCATTCTCTCATGCATTCCAACCATTTTTTGTCGAAGGCATTACAACCATTCTTATGACTTATTAGCATCGTTGGTTGTTACAGCAAGACGAGAGCAAAATGCAAAATACTGTAGAGTCTATGACAAAATTAATCTTAATAGCCCTATCCCTACTTTATTGAGTAGGGGCTTTAAATTTAACGTCCAACTCCAGCAATAGCCCTAACTACATAGCCCCGACATTGCTATGACATGCAGGACCCATTTGTCAGTGAGTGTCAGTGAGTAATTTTTATTCTCCTGCTCTCCCCACCCCATCTCTCTTCCTCGGTTCCTCCCGATTCATCTCTTTCTCCAACTCCAACTTCCAACACGACGGCGGTGGGAACTTCGAGATTTGCTGCTTCTCTCCCTCCCAGCTCTATGCAACACCCGCCAACCCTTCCGTAGGGGTGAGCACACGTACACATAGAACCCTACTTACACTTCGTCCTCACTTCATGTAAAAAGATTAACCCGAGGGTGGTATGGCTGGTGGACAAAGGCTTATAAGTTGGCTCCACCTGCTCAACTAGCAATGTGGCACTAAACACGCGCACCTACGCTCATGGGTCACTCATGGGCCATCCAAATTGGGTCGGGTGTGACATTCACCCCCTCCCCTCAAAAAAACCTGACGTCCTTGTCGGTCCAACTCACCCATCCAGTGTGAACCATATGCTATGCCATGTGTCCCATCTCAAACCCACACACGCATGCATATGTCCGCACACTGACCCGAGCAAATGTTCAGGAACCTTCCCTTTTAGCGCACGACCGTACGTTCAGTGCCGACCCATATGCTATGTCGTGTTCCCATCTCAGGCCCACACACGCCATGGGGCCCTATGCCGGCACACTTACCCGTACGCGCAATCGTGAGGGTCGGCTCTGATACCATTTGTCTCACCTATTTTTTCAAAGAAAACCAAGTGCATATATGTATGCTAGGATCTATTTTCATACATATAGTGACATATAAGTGAATATAGAAACAGTATCACGTAAGAAAAGGAAGATTATTAGAGATTTACGCTTAATCCTAGAAACGAAGGCACCAAACATCCACAAGCAGTCGACTGGGGGTTGCGTACGCCTAGCACCAGCAACATCTTCACAACAACTTCATAGCAGCTTCATCTTTTTGAGCAACATTGTTTATAACAAGGGTGAGCACATGTCGTACTCAGCAATTGTGGGGAAAGTATGAATGCAAAGGCTTGACATGGAAAGGGTAACAAGTTGACTGCGTTAAGCACTTTTAGTTGGTCAAATTTTATTAGCACCTGATTACTAATAAAGCATAAGTGCATATCAACCCACATTAAGGATAAAGATAATAGATACACGATAAGAATATGGCAAGCATAGCCATAACTACTATTTAAGTCCATCTTCAAGTTCAATTATCATGTGAGGGTCCAGGCCGCTCTTGACCATGAGCATAGCTAATCGATTAGTTTTACACTCTACAGAGGCTGTACACTTTCACCACAAGTCGCGTAAGTCCCGAAGAACTTTAAACCAAACCATGCGGTGTCGGCTAAGCATCATACCACACTACCGAGGTGTGATTGCACAGGGACGCTACGAGGCCTTTACAAAGATTCCCTAATGTGCAACAACTCACTAGGTTTCAGGTTGAAGCAGCGCATAAAGCTCCTAGCAGGTCAATACCCCGCCATAATAGAACAAACCCAACTCCCCGCTAGAGCAGGTCTATACCCCAACAACGCCTCCCCATTGGCCCCTTTCGGGTAAGATCACTACAACACCAAGGTATCTAATTATTCGACCAAGACAGATCCATATGTATTGTGGTTGTACTATTTTCCTAGGTGGTTCTCCATGTTCCAATTAATGCACAGTGATCTTGTATTAAAATTATTATAAAGGAACATAGAGCATTAAATGGTAACCATGTTGATTATTACCAACCCAGTTGAGCAAGCTAAGAAACATCTTCCATCAATATTAATTAAACAACCTGGTTATACAAGGCAATGGTAAAAAAACTCTAGTCATCATCCTTAATAGTAACCCATCAAAATTAATGCAAGCAATGCAATGAGTGATTAAATAATTGCTAGGACAAAAAGAACAAGGACACACTTGCCTTTAACCAGAGAATAGTTGCTCAGAATGTCTTCAACTTCAAGCTCTTCAAAGCTTCTCAAACCACGTTCACTATATGTGCACGAATCATCGGCGCAAGCAAACTAAGAACAATACACCAATCAAAAGAAAAGATTTAAAAGAACACACTAAAGGATAGGCTCGATTCTATGGATCACTAAAGCACACAAACCGTGCTTAAAAGGGAAAGGCTTGGCTAGATGTAGGGAACAACTTGATGTAAGCTATAACTAGATTTAGAAAGAATAAAAGCTTACACAAGGCTAGATACACTTAGATAAAGCTGACAAAGAACGTCTAACGAATGATTTGCATTTATTAGAAAAGAATACTATGGCTAGAATTATTTTAATTAGCAAAAATACATAAAGGATATTTTATAAATAAAATACCCCAAGTTGAATTAATTCAAATTACATTTTATTTGCAAAGACCGAAGAAAGAACCTAGTCAAGTTTTATTCATAAATGTTTATGTATAAAGTATATCAATTAAACACTTTACTTTATAAAAGGTTAGAACAACTAATCGAATTGAAGCATATGACTTGTTAAGCTAAACAAACTTTATTTAGGAAAACATGCATGTCAACATTAGTCACGTTAACGTTTATTTATAAAAGACGTGTCTAAGCCTAATCAAATTTTAATTAGAAAAGTTAATTAACTATTAAATAAATTAACATTTGGTTTATGAAACATCACGATGAATATCTAATTAGCTTTCATTTTGGAGAAGTATAAGAAGTAATCATTAATCAAATTAATATTGATTATGAAAACAGTGTGTAGCACTATGTATCTTTTACTTAGAAAAGGTATGCTTCAATAGATATTAACAAAATTAATATTAAATTAATTTTTAAGAAAACAAGCATGATAAAAACACACCACTAACATGCACTTTATTTTATTATGAACCTACCGCAACTTGAGTGGATCAAAATGGAGCTAAATCAAAGGATGTATGCATAAAACAAGATGAAAGGACCTAGATGCGATTATCTATAGATAACAGGGGCTAGCAGAGGAAATTCTTGAGACACAAATAATAGTGCTCGCGAATAGATCTAACATCAGGGTTAGATCTATAAAATTCTCGGGTGGCCTTTATGTGTGAAAGGTGGGATCTTTCTAGGGGATTACTAGAAAGACTGGAGCGGTGTTGCCGCGCCATGACATGTAGCCCAGTGATGGGTTGGAAGGTTGTCGATATTTTAAAGGATTTTAGGTTGTGGATTAATTCCTTAAGAGTTTATGGTATTTCTTAGTTAAAAAGAAGGGATCATGAATTTATTATGTCAGGGGGTGAGACCTGGCAGATCCGCAGGGGGGCTACCCAAGCGGTTGTAGGTTGATTAATGGGGGATCGGGACCTAAGAGCGTAGGTGGTAGTTCTCAGATGGAACTTGGAACTCAGTGAGAATGGCAATGGACACGAGGGATTTAGACTGGTTCAGACCTCCGGAGAGTAAAACCCTATGTCCAGTGTGGTGGAATTTGGCGTGAATGGGGAAGTTCCCCTCGAATGGAGCTCTAGGCTGCCTTATATGGCCAACGGGCTAGAGTTTCCATTCGAGGTTGGTGGACCCTCATCGGGGTTGGTTACAAGTTAGGAAGGTTTCCTTCCATGATTACAGAGAGGATCCCACGATCCTCGGACCTACTGCGGCACCACACCGCGATCTAGGGAAGAAACTTGCGCCACAAGCCCGGTAGGTCTTTCGGAGTCTGGATGAGGTTGTATGTGGTCTTCCAAGGTCGCCGGAATTTTAGATAAGGTCTCCGGGCCCACTCGCAGGTCGGCGGGGCTTCTGACAGGTTGGGTCCACTTGGTAGGGACCTCCAGGACCCTGGTCGCTGGGGACCTATGGGTACCTGTTGATGGTAAAAACTCGTTTAATGTTTCGATTGGACTCGCAAGCGTACAAGTCACCTATGTCCTTCTTCACCTACGGGAGATCCCAAGGTTTGTCAATCCACGGAGCTAGGGGGATTGCTAGCGCTTAACCAGGGACTAATCTAGTTGATTAGGGAAACCTTTAAAGAGAAGATTAAACTTAAAGTAAAAGCAATCTAATCTATGTTAGTCTCAAATTAGGCTAGATGGCAAAGGTTGGTACAAGAGAGTGATTAAGAAAGATAAGTGTTCCCTCCCTAGGATCTAGGATATCATGGATATGCATCTACTACACGAGAGTGGTAAACCAACCTACCGGGGTTGTGACCACGGTTTCGCCCTTTCCCTCCCCCCGTACTGTCACTACGCGGAGGTAATCGTGACTATACATATGATGGACACGGTATGTTGATGGAATCTATGGGAGTATGTTGATGGAACCTAGGATCAAAGCATCATCAACATGAAACAATAGATTGAAACCACGAATCAAGTAGCGATCACATAGCATGTATCCATCTAACCCTAGGGGTGAACGAAGACATTACCCCATCATATTACAAAGATTGAAGCACATAGGGGTGATGGAGACTCCGGAGAACATCGTCGATGAAGATGGCGGTGATGAAGCTTGGGAACACCCCTAGGCCAGCGGCTTGGAGTCCTTCTCTTGCTTCCTCCCCTCCGCCGACATTGATCCTTTCGACGAGCTCATCTAATCTCATCCCTCATCTTGTGGAGGCTCTCCGATGAATGGATGTCAGTGGGTTACCATCTTGGGGCGCTTAGGGGGTTGTATTCATGTCCTTGGGGTGCCTTGGGGCGTTCTCCACATTGCCTTGCACGAGATCCTCCTTGGGAGAGAAGCAAACTTGGTTTCCATAAAATCAGCCTCGTCCAGATTTTCCTGATTCACAGTCCTTCCTTGTCTGCGCCATATCTCCCACGTCCGTACTCCAAATAATGCAAACTCGGTGTCCAGGTTGTGTGCCACAAAATTATCTTCAACTTTGGCATTCATTTCTTTCCTTGGAAAAGAAGATAAGATCTCCAAATCGGCTTTGGAGGATAATCTGTTCTGATTTCGGACTGACTGCATAGCAGGGATTTTGGGGGACATATCTCCTAGCTGCCTTGTCCGAATTGGGCCTTCCACATGTCCAAAACGAAGGTATCATCAAGGCCCACAACTTTGGTAGACAAACTTTTTCCATTAAAGGTCGTTTAAGTCTCTGAATCTGTACCGAAGGATCATGCTGTCCTGGGCTGCGAGAATATCTCTCGGGCTGAGATGATCTTGTTGGTAAACATCCAAGTCCCGGAGTTTTGCATGTTGATGCTTCGGTCCTTGGGTTGTTTGAAGTCTTGTTCACTTCGTTCGTGTACTGACTTGTGACGGGCTTCATGATCTTCTCTTGAATTGCTTGATGAACTTATCCCGAAAGTCTTCTCTTTAACGTTAATTTTGCTGCGTAAACAACAAACTCCAAAATCGACATGCAAGTGTGAACTTGTTACATCATTAGTATGCCTAGTGGCGGTTTAGTTGCAAATTATAATCGAAACCAATGTATAACAAGTACTCTAGGTTGACGGAAATTCACCGTCAACATATCCCCCATGCTTAAACTTTGCTCGTCCTCGAGTAAGTAATCCTTGCTTAAAAGGGAAATCAGCGTTGTCTTCCAATGTTGTCCCTGCATTTAGTCATTCATGACGAGGAAAATTGCTCTCTCTCTCTCTCTCTTGAGAATTGGTTTTTAAAATTCAAGTTGTGACCGACTTCTTTTTCATTATGGAAGATAGACTAACAATAAAGAACAAGCCACATTTAATAAACACGATGCTCTCAAACTTAAGCCAACTTGAAACCATTACCTTGTTACATGGAAGAATTTTCAAAAAGATGCATAACCAACATAAGTGAAAATCTCTTGCAAAAGCTCATAGAAAAACTCATCTCATCAAGTCACTCAAGCCTATACTAGATTATTTTCAACCTACTCTACTCATATGTGATAGTGGAAGGCTTATGTGGAGCGTGGAAGGTTAAAAACAATCCTAGCAAAACATACAGCCGAAATACTGTCAAATTAAGAGAGAGATCTATTGGAATTACTGAGACTCGTCAAAAAGGCCATGAAAAATAAATGTTGGAAAGAGAGAGGGATGAAACACACACATTTAGATAGGTGGACATGTGCAAGTGACAAATGGATGATACCGAGGCACGAGTGAAGTCCTCGTTATCGGATTGCACATGGTTGGAAGGTTTGAGTATCGATTTTTCATCAAGGCACTTGAGAACTTATGAAGCAAAAAGAACCGAGGAGCATCTCTATTATTTTTTCTTACTTTTATTTTATTTCCTTCTCATTTTTTTCTCTTTCCTTTTTTTCTTTCTTCTTCCTTTTTTCTTACTTTTCTTTTCTTCTCATCATAAATTTTTTTCATTTTCTTCTTTTGCTACTCAAAACTTTTGCAACATAATACTTACATAACATTTGTCAGAGATGATGTAATGACTCCTCCCCCATGCTTGAACGATGCTCGTCCTCGAGCATAAAAGAGAGGGGAAATGGCTGCTAAAGTATAAATTTCATAATCTTGCGGAATATTTGAATTTCCATCGAGAATTTTACTCCATACTCAAATTGGGCTGTGGACAAGGAGGTAATCATAAAAAGATGTTTTTGTTTAGGGTGGATGCCCAGCGAAGTTTGTGAAATTTTCGATGTGAAAACCCAATGCATGGACAAAAAGGCTAGCATGAAAAGTTACACAAAGGAATGACTAGCTTCTTAGTCTCAAACCATAGAAATCAATCCTAATCCAACTTATCAAAACATATGTTTGCAATCTACGGGTTTTGTTATCATAGAACATATATGTATATGGCTTTGGTAGGTAGAACTTTGCAAGAGAATCACAAATATGTAGATAGCATAAAAGTTGAGTTTTCATAAGAAATGACAAGTTATCTGGCTATCCATAAACTTAAATCAAAGAGCAAAGATATGTATGTGGGTCTAGAACATAGTCATTTCACCTCCACAAATAAAAGAGCCGGTATTTAAATTAATTTTAGATCATATTATAGAGAGCAATTAGCCAAGACATGTATAACTTCATGTAGGTAAAACAAAGCGGCAACTTTCACCATTTTTCCATAAGCATAGGCAATATAAAATATCGAGGTGAACACATGGTCATGTCTATCTATTGAAAATTAAAAGAAACCTAGGTTATCCTCCTAGTAGCTATGTTATTGTTGGGAGACAAAATCAAAATGTTGCACCTAAGGTTGAAGGCATACTTACAAGCATTTATGTTCGGAGAAGAGAAGGTCCATGGAGATGTTACCATCCTTTGTAGTTCTTCGTTGCCTTCTTCTGACATCTCCATATATCGATGTGGCTTTTGCTTTTGTCTTGATTTATCAATGCTTCTAAACTTCTGAATTTGATCTTGTATACTTAATGGAGTCATTGCTCGCCCTTCTCTTCAATGTTGTCATCGCCATCTCCTCTTTCTTATTTTCGTCATCTCCTTGCTGTCTCTTTTTCATAGATTTCCCCTCTGTCCAGAACATAACATGTATAGAATATAGCTCTATTGAAAAGTTTATCAAATTACCTTTCCAACGTGTGGTCATTCATCAAAAACAAAGTTCAAACAAGGGAGCTATGTCCGTTTTACTTCAGCGCTACGTGCTGTCCAAAACTGATTTTGCACTCGGTGATTCGGGCATAACCTCATGTAGGAACCTCCGATTGTCTTGATTCTTGATTTGTTGGAATCATAACTTCATAGAGCTTCTAAATATCCAAGAATACTCAGTGTTTCCCCTTTGAGACCACGCAGAATTTTGATGAGATCGATAGCTTCTCGCGCATTGATCCGGAGATGTTAATGATCTTGATCATTCTATCTTCTAGAGCGTCATGTTGCACATCCGTCTTGAAGACTCAGGGTCTCCCCCATGCTTAGCCTTTTGCTAGGCATGGAAGAAGAAGACAAAACATTTTTATCTTAGCCATCCTTCAATTTCCTCGTAGTGAGAGTCTCTATCTTGCCTGCAAGACATTTTAAGCGCACATTCTACCCCCAAGGTGACGGTTGGGAGTAGATAGAATTGCCAACAATCCAATGTTTCCTAGGACTCTCAACTTGTGGCATAATTAGTCTAATGAGAAATAGAAATCTAATGAGTGTACGTGGTGCAAGGTGTGTATGCACATGATAGGAAAGCATATAAACAAAGATAATGTTTTCACCTAGTTCTAAACACCATGTTTACAACTAGGTTGCTGAATTTCTCCATAGCCATAAAGGTTGATAAATCTAGGGTTAAAACACCATGTCTATCCCTAGATCAATAACTCTTATAGCACAAGAAAAATTAAGCGCATTGCAAAGCTTATAAACTAATTAGTGTGTTGGGGGGTTACCCGAAAAATTCGGATGACTGCCCAAACACAAGTGAGAGTTCTTCGCACGTGCAAGTTCAAAAGTGGAGCGCAAAGAGACTGTGATTCCCTCTGCAAGTAGCACAAATCCCAAAAAGTCTGAATCCATTTACACGTGCCCTTGCGCCCCCTTTTAAAGGGAGACTAAGGGACTTTTACATACCGATAACACCCTTAGCCTCAGAGAATATTCCTAGTGTGAACGCATACAGGATCGTCTTTTTCATCTAACATATTTACAAATCTGCCACTAGTTCACACTCTAAACCCGGACTTTTTGGGACTACAACTTTGACTTTGCTTCTCTCCTGGTTCGTGAATGTCTTCGCATGAAACTCCCGAACTAGGTCTTCAACAGTTTCCCGAATTGGCCCTCGCTTCTCAGCTGGTTCGCGCATGTCCACGCGCCTGACTCCCGAACAGGGTCTTCAACAGATTCCCGAATCGGCCGTTCTCCGAAGTTCGGGCCATCGACAGTTTTTGAGATTCCGGGCTTCCGCATGTTCGTGACTCCACTTCTTCACCGAATCAAGATTCCCGAACTTTGCACATTCGCGAATTCGAGGCTTCACAGCTTCCAGGCTTCCGAGAATCATAAATTCCCTGCTCCTGAAAAACATGCTTTGAGAACTTTGTTAAACTCAACGTTTCGAGGGTGACGTGTTTTCCTGAATTCCTCAACATTAGCCCCTCGGGGAAGCGGGTTGACTCCGACGATCCGATTCCACGAATCCTTCCGAAATTTAGTAAAAAACGTCACCCTCGGAACGTCGGAGGGGACACACGTCGCCCGGGGAGCCAAGGACGGTTAAATCGAGGCGTGCTTCGCGGAACTACCCCTCCCCGGCCCTATAAATAGCAGGCTGCTGCTGTTAAAAATTTTTTTACGGCTCTCCAGCTTTTCACGATTTGTGCATCTCTCTTCCTTCGCGGAACCTGGTTTTCTGCTAGAAAGCTTGCGAGCTCTAGGTCTTGTTCACGCTTCTCTAAGGTATTCCTTTATCTTTCTTTTGTCAATTTGTTACTTTGTTAAACTTCGGTGTAGTGATGTCGCGATTTCGCGAGTTTTATTCTCGAACATTACTCTTAACTGTCTATATGTTCGTAACTGTTGATTAGGTGGCTCGCGTTAAAAGCACGGCTAGGCCCATGACTAACGAAGAGCTCGTCGCTGCCGGTCTCCCTCTCGACCCAGTTGCCGAAAGCGCGGAGCATGCTACACCGGCCGAAGATTCTGGTTTGCCCAGTGGCTCCCGTAGTCGCGAAGATGGGGAGGTTCGGTCTGACGGCGGCGAAGACATCGGAGATGTGGATGCCGGTGTCGACGATCTAATCAGGGCAAGGACCTCCGGCCCACTGCCACCCTCACTCGCCTTCGGAGAGTCGAAGGTTACAAGCAACACGATTCGTGAGTACGAGAAGGCTGGATTCTTCTCCCCTGGCGCTGGGCGTGCCCCACTTGATGAGCTGATTCCAACTCCTAAGGACGGAGAGATTGTGGTATTTTGGGATTTCTTCATCTGCGGGCTGAGGTTTCCTTGTGACCCTGTCCTGCCGGCAATTCTCGATGCATTTTCGGTGAAGATCCACCAGCTTTCTCCGACATCCTTCCTTGAAGTGTCTAAGTTTATCTGGATTTTGAAGACCTTCGGTTGCAGTCCTAGCGTCGACGCTTTCACCAGGTTCTACGAACTGGTGATCATCCCCGAAGTTGTCAAAGGTGAAGATGGGCAGTTCTACCACAGTCAGCACGCGTGCTGCACCTTCAACACGCGACATCAGAACACCCGACAAGGAATCACCCGAATCCAGATCGCTCCTTGCTGCAAGTCCGACCTTACCGATGATTGGAGATCTTACTGGTTTTATTTGAAGATCGATGTGCCGAAGCTGTCATGCCCGATCGCGCCTCTTGCCGCGGTAAATGTAGGGAAGTTCAACCAGCGGGCCTTGGGAATCAGAAGCTGTGAGAATGCATTTCACCTGGCCAGCACCATACTCGGCGGTCGTGACATCATCGAAGAATTCATCGCCGCCCGGGTCTGGCCTATCTCGAACGGTTGGTCCCCTACTGAGCTCGTGTACTACAATGTCAACTGGGCAGACCAGAAGGTGCCTTTCCCGAAGTTCGGGATCAAGCTTCGCGAAGGCCAGAGCGCCAAGGACTTCAAGGACGAAGTTGAAAAAAGGGTTAACGTTATGGTAGGCGAATATACCATGAACGAGTACAAGGCGTATAAGGCCCTGGTGAAGCACAAGAAGAAGATCAACCGCATCTTTTCGGAAGTTTGCGGTGATAAATTTTTTAGCTCTCGAGGCCCTGGTCCCAAGTTGAAACTTCCCGCCGTTGCTGTGGCCAGTTGCTCAGCCGCCCCAATCAACGCTCCCCGAATAAGGTCGTCGAAGCGAGGCTCGTCGCCTGCCAGCGAGGGGGCCTCTTCGGGAGTCAAGCCTTCGAGGACTAGATCGCTGGAATCGTCGAAGCGGAAGCGAAAGACTTCCGAACTTCGGACTTCGGATGCTGAACTCCAGGCTGCTTCGGGGCTTGCCCAGATGAGCCGCAAGAAACCGAAGAAGGCTGTGAAGAAGGTTTCTTCCACCGGCGTTCGGCGAGTCCCATCCGCCTTCGACGACGACACCTTCGCGGACACAGATAGCCTTAAAGGTGTTTTCATCTGGCAACTGTTTAACTTTTGAGACAGCTGCCCATCTAGCTCCAAGAATGAATTCGTGGATGTTGATTCCTTTTCAGATGCTGCCCTCGAAGTTCAAAAGGAGACCGCTCCTGCCGCTGCTGAGAAGTCCGTTGTTGCTGCTGACGCTGCTGTCCCCACTGAGTCCCCCGCTGCTGCCGAAGCTCCTGTTGCTGAAGTCCCTGCTGCTGACCAAGCCTCCTCCGAATTCGCCCAGGATCTTGAGCTCACTATTCAAAGGGGAGACATTTCTACCGAACATGTTCCTTTGGTTGAAGTTCGGGAGATTGTCCCCGAAGACCAGGCTCCCTCTCCTTCCTTGGCCGCTTTTAACAAAAGCTTTGGTACGTCTCATCGCGGCAAGCTATTGCGTGTTGGTTTCGAGACAACTGGCATTGGGAGCAAGACGTCCAAGTTTTTAACTATGTGGAAATCGTCCGGAATTGTTGATGAAACAGGAGAGGAGGCCTCATAACGACCTGAAGAAGCTGCTCAGGACTCCGAGAGGGGGCCTCACTCTGTTTCCGAAACCACTCCTTTGCCTCGCGGGAAAACTTCTTCTGGTTCGACTAAACAAGTCACCATGCAGCATTTTAGTAAGCAAGGTTCGTTCCTTCTCACGGACTTTTCATGTCTTTCACGATTATTGAATCTTGATCTGAGACTTACTCCTGAACTTTTCAGAATTCAAGAATCTTCTGCACTCTTACTCTCCTTCAAAGCTTGCACGGTTTCAAGAGGATTATGCCCTCAAGCACTCTATGCTCGTGAAGGTTGCCATAGAGCGGCTCGCTGAACAGGAGAATATTAATGAACAGCTTTCCCAGAAGTCCAAGGAACTGGAGCGTAACTTCACCCTCGCGCAATCTACGAACATGGAACTCGAGAAAAAGGTTGCTGAATTGGCGGAGGCGTTGAAGACAAGTCACGATGAAAAGAAGGTCGCGGAGGCAACGCTCGAACAGTCCAAGAAAGAGCTTGAAAAGGTTCGAAAATCTCATGAAGATGACCTGAGTGTGATTGAAAATCTTTGGGAGAAGCAAGAGCAAGCTACGAAAACCGCTGAGGATCTTCGTATCAACAATGCCAGCCTCGCCAAGTCCCTGAGCGCAAAGGATCGCAAAATCGTGGATCTTGAGAAGGCGTTGGCAGAACAAGGTGAAGCCTCGAAGAAAAACACTTCGGAGATTCTGGAAAAGCTGAAACTGCTTTATGTGGAGTACCAGAAGTCCTTGAATGAGTACGGTGTTCGCCCAGCCCCTCTTCCAGATGACATCGACATTCCCGATTTCATGGATTGGCTGGAGGCCGAATTCAAGGCCCTTAGTGAGGTGATCTCCGGCGCCAGCAACTTCGCTGTTGCTTTCTCTGTGGAGAGTATCTTGAAGATTCTTCACGATTATGACTGTGTCGACCTGGAGAAGTTTCGCGCGAATCTCTCTCAATTCCCCAGCGCTACTAGTACCGCGATACTTCGAGCCAACTCCGACGTTCAAGCCATCAAGATCAAGTTCGCGAGGGAGTTTTGGCTGACCAGCGGGAAGGATGTTGTTAAGACCATTGCGCAAGCAAAGCTTGCTGAGGTAGTTTCTTTTGTCCGATTTCGTGACTTACGTTTGTCGCAGATGTTTCAGTTTCTTAAACCTTCTTCACTTTTGCCTTCCTTTCTCAGCTGAACGAAGAGGAGAACCGAGAGGGCACCGCCGCGTCTCCCGAAGGATCGACCTCCGGCGAGGGTTCGAGCGAGTCCGGCGAAGACGGCTCAGGTGGCAGCAGCAGCAGCGATGATGGCAATGACGGTGAACAGGTCCCCGAACGAGAGGAGGATTCGCCGAAGGTGGATGTTACAAACTGAACGATATGTCCGAACTTTTGGGTGAATTCGAGATTGGTTGTACATTCATGTAGATTCATCAAACTTTCCTGAACAAATGTTTTGTATATTTTAACTGCGCGGAGTCCCGCAAGCCGGGCTCGCGCAGATGATGCTACCGCTGCGAATTCATCGGGATAGTATGTTCGTTAGTGGTGAAGCGTGGCGTCTGTTCAAGCGAGCACATCCCGAACAAGATTTTTCTGATTTTTGGCTTGAGACCTCGCTTAAGTTTTCTATAGGTTGTTTTGATCTCTCCTCGTTTTTCTTATTTCGTAAGAAGATTCGTTCCGCGTCGTCTACTCCGGTGTCCGCGAAGGTTCCAAAGACGGAGCCCCTTAGCCCTTTAGCCGATGCATCTGACTTCGCCTATGCCAGTGATACGGCTGAAGACAATGCTTGTAACTGGGACATGTTGTAGAGCTTTCGTTTCGAATTTTGCACTGAGTGTTGTAATTATCGAGGAACTATTCGGAAGTTTTTATGCGAATAAGGCAGTGAATACATTTTTCCTTGAAAAAACGTCACCCTCCCCCACCTTGCCGTTTCACATGAAAACTTGACGGCAGGTTCACGAATCTTACTATTCACGAATTTCTAGCATATCTTTAGGAGAAGTCTTCCTTAGTTTTTTGTGAACTTCGATTGCTATTGCGCAAGTCGACAAAATTTGTTTCGAATTTTGTGGACTTGACCCGATTGGCGGACTTGCCTCGGTTGATACAGCAACCCTCAGTTGCTTCAACCAAGTCTTTCTGCGATTCCCGAACGAGCCCCTTTCCCTTTTCTTACAACGATGATGTTTAAATAACTTTCAACAATCTTCACTAAGTAAAAACCTGCAGGTAACCCCTTAGGCATTCATTTTCTCGAAATCTTCGTACAAATTTTTGATGGGAATCCCTTCGTGGATGGGATTTACTGGGCCACAACTTGTTGTTGTCTCAGGCCTCTTTGGTGGGAATCCCTTGATGGATGGGATTTTCTGGGCCACAACTTGTTGTTGTCTCAGGCCTCTTTGGTGGGAATCCCTTGATGGATGGGATTTTCTGGGCCACAACTTGTTGTTGTCTCAGGCCTCTTTTTTCTTGATGGAATTCTGGCTATCAGGAAGCCTTTCTCATGAACTTTTCTCTTTTCACAATGGAATTCTGGCTATCACGAATCCTTTTTCACGAACTTTTTCTTTTTTCACGATGGAATTTCGGCTATCACGAAGCCTTTTTCACGAACTTTTCTTTTTTCACGATGGAATTTTGGCTATCACGAAGCCTTTTTCACGAACCCTTTCTTTTTTCAAGATGGAATTTTGGCTATCACGAAGCCTTTTTCACGAACTCTTTCCTTTTTCACGATGGAATTTTGGCTATCACGAAGCCTTTTTCACGAACTCTTTCTTTTTTCACGATGGAATTTTCGAGATACGCAATTTGGGGGAAGACTCTTTTCATATATATATCACAAAGAGTATTTACATAGGATCCGCCTTGTTAAAAACCTTGCCTCTTGATTTAGATCCCCCTTTGCAAGGGAAAGAGTACGGTCCTTCCATTCTAATGCGACTAGAAGAGGTAAAACTAATTTTTGTCCCGAAATCACTTATAAACACGTGATTCGGAATTTTTAGTTTTCTAAAGTACAAACTTATGAAAATCGAAAAACTACTACATGTTACATCTATCTACAACTAGGATTTTCATGGATAATACCTTTTTAGGCTGTCGGCATTCCATGAATACGGCAACTCCTCGCCAGTCTGCTCCATCAGGCGAAAAGCCCCTGGCATATCTGTTTCCCTGGCTATGTAAGGCCCTTCCCAAGACTCATGAAGTTTTCCCGGGTTCTCCCAATTTTTCTTTCTTTTTAAGACAAGATCATCAGTTTTAATGTCCTTTCGGACCACCTTTTTGTCCCTCCATGCCCTTGTCTCTCTCTGGTATTTTTCAATGTTTTCCGCCGCTTCAAGTATTGTCAGCTCGATCATGTCTTTCTCCACCTTCTTATCAATTTCCTCTATCTCTTTTCCTTTCAGGACTCTCATGCTTTCATTCTTGATCTCCTCCGATGTCATAGCCTCAGTCCTGAAAAGTAGGCGAAAAGGCGTGAAAACTGTTGCCCTTGAAACTGTGGTGTTGTGAGACCAGATCACCTTCGGAAGTTCATCCACCCACTTTCCCTTTTTCTGATCGAACAAACATTTCTTGATTCCCGAAAAAATCAAGCCATTGGCTCTTTCGAGCGCACCATTGGATTGTGGATGATATACTGATGAAAACCTCGCCTGTGTGCCTAAGGTTCTGCAGTATTCTTTGAAGGTGTAGCAGTCAAACTGTTTGCCATTGTCAACTGTCAGTTCCCTAGGAACTCCGAACCTGCAGACTATGTTCTACCAAAAGAATTTCTGAACTGTTGCTGCTGTGATGTTCGCGAGTGGTTTCGCCTCTACCCACTTCGTAAAATAATCGACTATTACGGCCGCAAATCGACAGTTGCCTTGAGCTGCTGGCAACGGGCCTACTAGGTCCATTCCCCATCTCTGCAGAGGCCAAGTTGGAGGAATTAGGTGAACTGGCATTGAAGGCAGATTCTGTTGATTTCCCGTCTTCTGGCATGCTTCACATTGCCGAACTAACATCTTGGCATCGATGTTTATAGTGGGCCAATAGAATCCCTGCTTTATCGCCTTACCAGCTAAAGCCCTGGTGCCTATGTGTGCCCCACAAAATCCGCTATGAATTTCCTTCAGAAGTTCCCGACCTTTTTCGGAGGTGATGCAGCGCAGCCAAGGTTCAGTGACTCCTGATTTGTACAATTCTCCATTTACTACTGCATAGCCTCGAGCCCTTTGCTTTAATCTCTTTTCCTATAATTCATCTTGTGGTTCGTAGTGCCCTCTGAGGTAAGCTATGATTTCTGCTCTCCAGTCTGGGATTTCCACTACATTCACGATTTGGGCCCTCAAATCTTTGATGGAGGGTTCTCTGATGATTTCGAAAAACACATCTGGTGGTAGCTCTTGATTTCTGGCTGCCTCCTTCGCCAGTTTGTCTGCCTCATTGTTGTCATCCCTTGGGATATGCTGGACTGAATACCCTCTGAAGTGTTTTTCCATTTCTCTGACTTTTTCAAGATATTTCATGAGAACTGGGTTCCTGGCCTCGCTTTCCTTCTCAATATGTTCCTAGATCACCTTCGAATCCGTTCTGATTATGAAGGTCTGCTGCCCTAAGGCTTTCATTTTTCTTAGTGCCAATAGTAGAGCTTCGTATTCCGTTGTGTTGTTCGTGGAATGTTCATTGTTCGCGAATACGAGCCGCGCTGCGTATCTTATGACCACGCCCGTCGGGGATGTTACAACAGCCGAAATTCCAACCCCCTTGTAACACCATGCTCCGTCACACTGCACTATCCAAGGTTCGGGTATAGTTTTGTCGTGGTTCTGAGTGGGTGAAGTCCAGTCGACGACAAAATCTGCCAGAACTTGCGATTTTATTGCACTTCTTCTCTCGAAGTCTACCACATACTCGGAAAGTTCGGCACCCCACTTGATGATTCGGGTAGACGCCTCCCTATTTGCGAACAAATCATTCAGCGGCTGGTTGGTGATAACTCTTATTCTGCGACCCTCGAAGTAATGTCTTAGCTTTCTTGCTGCCATGATGACCGCATACGCGATCTTTTCCAGCTCGGAATAGAAAACCTTGGAACCGGACAATGCTTCAGAGGCGAAGTATACAGGAATTTGCTTGAGCTTTCCTTCTTCTTCCTTTTCCTGTACCAACACTGCGCTTACTGCCGAATTTGATGCGGACACATACAACAGAAGTGGCGATTTTGGTTCGGGAGGACAGAGTTTGGTCATGGTGGACAAGTAATCCTTCAGTTCGCGAAAGGCCTACTTCTGAGGTTCGGACCACTGGAATTTCTTGCCACTTCTGAGGACTTGGAAGAACGGTAAACTTCTTTCTGCGGCTCTGGGAATAAATCTGTTGAGGGCAGCCACTCTCCCTGTCAACTTCTGAACATCTTTCACTGAGATTGGCTCTTGCATTTCCACCAGAGCCTTTATTTTGTCAGGGTTTGCCTCTATGCCTTTCGTTGAAACTAGGCATCCAAGAACTTTCCCCTTGCGAATGCCGAATACACATTTTTCCGAATTTAGCTTTAAGTTTGCTGCCCTCATGTTCGCGAATGTTTCTGCCAGATCACTGATATGGTCTCTCCTCTGAACACTTTTGACAACTATGTCATCCACATATGCCAAAATGTTTCTCCGAATCTGCTGGTGCAGTACTATTGCTATCATTCTCGAAAACGTGCATCCTGCATTCTTCAGCCCCTCTGGCATTCTCACGAAACAAAATGTTCCGAAAGGAGTGATGAAACTTGTATTCTCTTCGTCCTCTTTGCGAACCCTGATCTGATGATACCCAGAGAACATATCCAGGAGCGAAAGCATTTCACTGTTGGCTGCATCATCCATGATTTTGTGTACCCTTTCCAAGGGAAAATCGTCCTTCTTGCATGCCTTGTTCAAATCGGTGAAGTCCACGCACATTCTCCATTTTCCATTTTTCTTCTTAACTGGCACAGTGTTGGCTAGCCAGACTGGGTACTTAACCTCTCTGATTACTTGGGCATCCTGCAACCTCTGAACTTCTGCTTCCACTACTTTGACTTTTTCGTCAGACATTTTCCGAAGTTTTTGCTTCTTGGGTGGTATTTTGTCATCTGTTTCCAGGGCATGTTCGATTATATCCCTGTCAACACCTTGCAAGTCCTTAGCTGACCATGCGAAAACATCCTTGTTTCTGTTCAGGAATCGTATGAGTTCACTGTCCTCTTCGGCGCCGAGGTTCGCCCCTATTATGACCGCTTTCCGTCGGGCATGTCATCCAAATACACTTTCTTTGTTTCATCTTCTCGCGGCTATCTCATTTTTCTCTTTGTCCCGCTTAGGCTCTTCATAGATTTCCTTCCTCTCATCGACTGCTTTCACCGGTACACGTTTGTTTGGCCGGGCGTGTGGCCTTTTTCTATGTTCCCGGCCTCCCGCCGATTGCCGAACACCGTGATAACCCCTTTGGGCGCAGCATCTTCATGCATAGGAATTGTTGTCTTATGACAGCATCAAACTTGTTCATGAAACCTCTGCCGAAGATCGCGAGGTACGGGTGATATATGTCAACTACATCGAAGGTGAGGCTCTCCGTTCTGGCGTTCTCGAGATCTCCGAAAGAAACTGGGAGTGATATTTTTCACTCCGGCTTGATGGGCTTTCCTCCGAATCCCTGCAATGGGTACTCTGGTGGGTCCAACATATGCTGACTCAGATTCATCTTCTCGAATGTTTTCAGGAACAGGATATCCGCTGAACTCCCGTTGTCAACTAGGACTTTTCCTATGACCCACCCAGCAATATTGACCTCAATGACCATGGCGTCATTATGAATCGCAGATTTTAGCCTGAAATCTTCTTCTGTAAAGGTGATTGGCACCTTTGCCCACTCCGGGCGCGCAGCTGGGCCATCATTGATGATGGTGTTCACAGATCTGAAGTAATTGCTTCTCTGCTTCTTAGTTTCAAATTCCATAGCGGATCCACCCGTGATTGGCATGATAGTCCCGAACGATGGCAATGCCTTAGAGTTCTGAGGTCCCGAACTTGACTGAGGCCTTGACGAACTTTCTGGGGGCGGTGGCAGGATTTCCCGAATGGGTTGTGGTTGCTGGATTGACTGTATCGCTTGCGACTGAGGGAAAAATTGCTGCGATGGTTGCCATGCTGATTGTGGTTGTGGAAATTGCTGAACTGAGACGGAACTCGACTGTGGATTCGCGAATTGCGGCTGCCAGAAGTTCGGACGAAACTGGCTTGGCATGGAGGATGCAATGCTCATTAGTGCTTTTTCTTGCTGAATTCTTGCCATGTTCTTCTTTGTTTCTGGGCACCCTTCGGTGCTGTGGCCTCTCCCATGATACTGGCAATAGAAGTGAGGGTCTTTTGGGTTGTGGTTCGTGAGTCCTGAGGGTCCTCTGCCCCTCCCTCTTCCTCTGGGATTGAATCCTCCCCTGGTGCTTGGCCTGCTGTCTTGTTGTGGCTGAGAGTTTCCAACATTGTTTACGTTTCGTGGATGCCGGGGGTGGTTCCCGCCGAGTCATATCTCTCGTTGCCCTGTCTTGCCTCGTTCCGTTCGGCCTACCCTCTTGCGGTTGTCGTCATCGGACGAATGTAATCTTCCAATTCTCGAAATAGTTCTTCAACTGTCTCGAGCTTCTTTCTTGTGAGGTGAGAAGCCGTTGGCCCCGGGGTGAGACCTTTGATCGGTGCCTTGATTGTTGTCTTGTCATCGGCGTCGGGGATCCGAGACCTCGTTGCATGAACCTTCTCACGAAGTTCCGCAAGGGGTTCTCTCGTCCTTCGCTGCGTTGTACAAGTCCGAGGCTTCGGTCGTTGTGTCATGGAACATCCGAAATGCTTGCATGAACTTTGTTTTGAGATCTACCCGGTACCGTAGATCGAGTGTGGAGGCAGCAGTGAGTACCAATTCAGTACTGGTCCTTCGCAAGCTATGATGAAGGATTTGGCCAGCGCAACATCATCTCCTCCTGCCGAGTTCACAGCTGACTCGTATCTCATGAGAAACTGCCTGGAGTTTCCGAAGTCGTTGTACTTGGGAAGAGAGACAGGCTTGAACTTCGGCGGCCAAGGTGCTGCTTGCAGCCCTATTGACAGCGGCGATTCAGAATCCACGAAGTGTGAGACTCCGTTTCCCGCAAAAAAGTTTTCTTTCGGGGATTCTCTTGCAGGCGCAGGGTTCTGATGCGGTGACTCTTGCCATAGGGAGCTGTTCTCTTGTTCTTTCATTTCGTCAATTTCTTTCTGTATTGCTTGTATCTGCTCTTTTGCTTTGTTCAGCTGCTCTAGCTTTTCAGAGATTTTTCTCTTCGCCTGCAACTGAGCTGCGAACTTTTCTTTGTCTTTTTGTAGGTGCTGTATCTTTTGGTGGACCATGGCTAGCTCTCTGTCTATGGAATCATCGTCACCATCCACATTCTCGAACTCTTGCTGTTCAGCAGGTTGTTCTTGGATGTGAGCTGTCTTTTCTGCTCTTGCCTTCATGAGGTCTTCAAGCTTTTCTCTTCGTTGTTGGTCTGTTACGTTCGAGGATTCAGGAATAAACGAGGTTTCATTCCGTTGGGTAGGAAGGCGATCATCCTGGTTTGCCTGTGCTGGAGCATTCTTCTTGGATTTCTTTTGAGGTGGCATCGTGAGCTTCTTTTCGGCTGGACCACGGTGGGCGCCAATGTTGGGGGGTTACCCGAAAAATTCGGATGACTGCCCAAACACAAGTGAGAGTTCTTCGCACGTGCAACTTCAAAAGTGGAGCGCAAAGAGACTGTGATTCCCTCTGCAAGTAGCACAAATCCCAAAAAGTCTGAATCCATTTACAAGTGCCCTTGCGCCCCCTTTTATAGGGAGACGAAGGGACTTTTACATACCGATAACACCCTTAGCCTCAGAGAATATTCCTAGTGTGAACGCATACAAGATCGTCTTTTTCATCTAACATATTTACAAATCTGCCACTAGTTCACACTCTAAACCCGGACTTTTTGGGACTACAACTTTGACTTTTCTTCTCTCCTGGTTCGTGAATGTCTTCGCATGAAACTCCCGAACTAGGTCTTCAACAGTTTCCCGAATTGGCCCTCGCTTCTCAGCTGGTCCGCGCATGTCCACGCGCCTGACTCCCGAACAGGGTCTTCAACAGATTCCCGAATCGGCCGTTTTCCGAAGTTCGGGCCATCGACAGTTTGAGATTCCGGGCTTCCGCATGTTCGTGACTCCACTTCTTCACTGAATCAAGATTCCCGAACTCTACACATTCGCGAATTCGAGGCTTCACAGATTCCAGGCTTCCGAGAATCGGGAATTCCCTGCTCCTGAAAAACATGCTTTGAGAACTTTGTTAAACTCAACGTTTCGAGGGTGACGGGTTTTCCTGAATTCCCCAACACAGTGCAACATGAAAACATATGAAAAGCTAGCAAGGTTTACCGAACTTAATGATGATGGTCCACAATCATGTTTAAACACCACGTTTACACAAAATCACAAAAGGAAAATACTCATAGGGCCCTATGAAGCATTAACATGGAAACTGAAGCGCACATCATTAAGTATATAAGACAACCAAGCCTACTATGTGCAAAACATGTATACACAAAGCAACATCACGTTGATAACAAAATGCAATGCATGCAAACAAATAAATATGAGCATGAACATGAAGGTGGTTCTAAAAAGGAAAACTAAACTTAGATTAATAACCACAAGTTGATCATCATAAGATGGTGCCATTCTTTATTTTCTCTAGGAAAGGAATAAAAACAAAAAGAAACGGGTTGCCTCCCGAAAAGTGCTTCATTTAAAGTCATAGAGCTCGACTTTCTCACATACCTTCTTTTCATCACATAGTCATGGTCCTTCATGCAATAAGAAAAGGTACCAATGCATCTTTAATTTACTTCCCATGTTGTGCTTGATCACTTATAGAAGACTTGCCCAAGGCATCCTTTTGCTTCATCGCTATCTTCTTCTTCATAACCCTTCGGTGCTGCCTTCACTCCGTGAATTTTTTAATGTCCAGAACAGAAAGTATACCCAATCTCTACTCCATTGCACAGTGCACAAAATTTCCTTTCCAACGAGTCTTTATTTTCCCAAATCGGACTCCGGACAAGAGAGTTACGTCCGTTTTACTTCGGCGATGAAATCTGTCCTTGGCCTTAGAGCTTTTTCAACAAGAGTGATATTTGGTTCATCTAGCAGTGTTGAAGGTGAACCAATCTCAACGAGTGAAGGTGTCTCTTTGTTAACTTTTTGCATCCCCTCCATCTCATCATGTGGAACATGTAATCCATCAATTATGTATGCATTCATCTCTTCTTTGAAGTCTTCATTATCAACCAAATCTTTATCTTCAGGATCTTGTATGTTGCTTTCTTTATCTCCTGTGTACCACATGTCGTCAAGATCTCTCTTCGTTGATTCCCTCTTTTCTTTATCATTGAGCACTTCCATATCTTGATTTGCTAGTGTGTATGCTTCAATAGCACACAAGTTATCTTCCCATTCATCTCCTTCCCATTTATCCTTGCTCTATGTCATTCTTCCCATTCATCTTCTAGCTTGAGTCCTATCATCTCCCATTTATCCTTCGGGTCACTAGGCTCATCACGGTTGTACTCTTCTCTTCCTTCATTGCAAATCTTTGAGTCGTCAAATTGATCGATCCATCCTTCATCATCTTTATCTCTTTCTTCTTCAAATATCTTTTGGATCGACTCTCCACTCATCTCTTGATCAAATATATCTTCAACTAGTTTGGCAACGTGTCGGCGTTCCTCCTTCCTTCGGTAGTTGATTAGTGGGGCAAAATCAACTTGAATCCAACCGGCTTGATTGAACTCCGCCAATGGTCTAGCAGTCCCCATACTTCGGCCTACATTCATGTTAGTTTGAACATTTATAATATCCGAAATGACCTCTCTTACCTTGGGAAGTGGATCTTCAATTTCTTTTATGGTTGGTTCATCTTCCTTGACCTCTGGTTTATCTTTTTCAGAAAATTCAGCAAGCACCTTGGACTTGCTTTTGTTGTTTTTCTCCTCCCGACAACGTCTTTGCCAATCTCGTTGCGTTCTTTGTCCATTACTTATCCTTTGTAAGATTTGTGTGGGTTCACTAATTGTTTTGTCCATTATATCACCGCCTGCACACATGCTTACAAAATGAGATGAGTTAGGGGTTAGTGAAAAATAAAAGGTATGCAACATCAAGTCACCAGAAAATCCCAAGTTCGGGCCTTGCTCAAGTAGTTCATTAAAACGGTCCCATGCTTCATCAATTCCTTCCTCCTCTCCTTGCTTCAAAGTGAGCACTTGCCTCCTTATGTCTTGGATCTTGCTTATGGGGAAGAACTTCAAAAGAAACTTATTCACTAGCTCATCCCAATTTCCTTTTGCTTCAACGGACGCAAGTGTGTACCATATTCGCACTTCATCTTCAAGAGAGATCGGAAAAAGATTCCACTTGAACCAAGCGGTCGGAACTCCTTCTTGTTGCACCGTGTTGCATATCACCGTGAATTCCTTAATGTGTCTATATGGGTTGTCATCCTCCAATCCTCTAAAGGGATTTATCGGCACTAACTTGATGATTCCATGCTTCACTTCATAGTGGGTTGTAGCAAGCATCAAATCTGATTTTTCATCTCAATGTCTTCCATTGACGACATTGCTAGATCCCTTAGCGACATCTCTTCGTCCTCCAAAGGTGAGGTGAACAAATCCATCTAGGCACTAAAAATAAAAAAGAAAAACACAAAAGGGTTTTTCTAGAAAACTAGGGTTAGATGTTAGTAATCAACAAAACTAATACAAGATTAAACGTAGCAAACTAGCTTGCTCCTCGGCAACGGCGCCAGAAAAAGGGGCTTGTTGATGGTAAAAACTCGTTTAATGTTTCTATTGGACTCGCAAGCGTACAAGTCACCTATGTCCTTCTTCACCTACGTGAGATCCCAAGGTTTGTCAATCCACGGAGCAAGGGGGATTGCTAGCGCTTAACCAGGCACTAATCTAGTTGACTAGGGAAACCTTTAAAGAAAAGATTAAACTTAAAGTAAAAGCAATCTAATCTATGTTAGTCTAAGATTAGGCTAGATGACAAAGGTTGGTACAAGAGAGTGATTAAGAAAGATAGGCGTTCCCTCCTTAGGATCTAGGATATCATGGATATGCATCTACTACACGAGAGTGGTAGACCAATCTACCGGGGATTGTGACCACAGTTTCGCCCTTTCCCTCCCCCCGTACTGTCACTACGCAGAGGTAATCGTGACTAGACCTATGATGGACACGATATGTTGATGGAATCTATGTGAGTAGCGGATATCATACGCTTGAAAAACACGGTAGCTAACCTTAATCATCAAAGCATCATCAACATGAAACAATAGATTGAAACCACGAATCCAGTAGCGACCACATAGCATGTATCCATCTAACCCTAGGGGTGAACGGAGACATTACCCCATCATATTACAAAGACTGAAGCACATAGGGTGATGGAGACTCCGGAGAACGTCGTCGATGAAGATGGCGGTGATGAAACTTGGGAAGACCCCTAGGCCAGTGGCTTGGAGTCCTTCTCTTGCTTCCTCCCCTCTGCCGACATTGATCCTTGCGACGAGCTCATCTAATCTCATCGCTCATCTTGTGGTGGCTCTCCGATGAATGGATGTCAATGGGTTACCATCTTGGGGCGCCTAGGGGGTTGTATTTATGTCCTTGGGTGCCTTGGGGCGTGCTTAAGCCTACCAATGGTTTGGGCCCAATCCTGTTAAATTGGTTTGTTTTTTCTACTTGGGCTTAGTTGGTGCGGTGGAAAATGGGCCAAGGTGTTAATGGGCTGGTCTGGTTCGGATTTTTTTTAAAAACAGTTTGGTTTGGTCTGGTTGGGTTCGACCCGTAACCTAGCAGAAGCAAGTCGACTCCCGAGCCACCGCCGGGCGCCGCCCTGCCGCCGGACGTCGCGGTGGCTCCTCCCCCTTCTCTAGTTCTCCCTGGCCGCCTCCCCTCCAAGACTCCATGTCCACCGCCCCTGACATCGACAACACAGTGGTCGCGCTCTCCGCTGCTACGTGCTCGCATCGGCCCTCCCTCCTGCTCGACCCCTCAGCTCAATCTCATCTCCTTCAACCCGACCACCTCGTCGGGACCCAGGAGGCCAGCACCCCCATGCCCCCATCTCCTCCGCCTCCGGCAACGACAACCACAATCTCTGCGTTCGCCCTGCTGTTGACGGTTAATAGTTGTATCAAAGTTCGTTTAGACTTGCAAGCAGACAAGTCTCCCGTCGTAGTCAAGGGACCCTTCTTCCCTCAAGTGGTGAACCCAAGGTATCGAATCCGTGGAACAATGTGCAACGCAATGATTCAATCTAGTAAAGCAAGGTAAGCTATCTTATGAAGAAGCAAGTTGCATCTAATCTACTAACTCATAAAGAAAACACATCTAATCTAATCTAATCTAATCTAATCTAATCTAATCTAATCTAATCTAATCTAATCTAATCTAATCTAATCTAATCTAATCTAATCTAATCTAATCTAATCTAATCTAATCTAATCTAATCTAATCTAATCTAATCTAATCTAATAAAGAGGTAACAAGAGAAAGCAAAGAGATAACCGATCTAGAGAGTCTAGATCATGCTTATGTTGTAGCTCCAAACAAGATAGATGAAGATAGAAAAGCGAATCTCATTAAAAGCATGTTTAAATCGTGGCCTCCCATCCGACTCCGAAAATGCCCGCCTTTCGGAACCCCCGTTCTGTCACAACGTAACCCTACTCATGCGAGTAGTCTAGGGCAAGTTCGATAAGAACAAGTTGAAATCACTTGGCCGGTCCGGTATGCACCTCTAGCCACCGCGGCTACAAGAGCACCCTAAGTAATCTAGCTATAGACTAGATCGTAGAAGAAGCAAAAGCAAGAAGAAAACAAAATCATCGAGAAGGCACTTGATCGCTAGAAATCGAATTCACTTAAAGACTTCACCATGAATGATTACATGAACAAGATCACCACCGGGATCCTACCTCGATCTTGATCCTTGCTCCGGAGCTCCGACATGGCCTTCCATGCAAGGTTCCCACGTCAGCTAGGGAGACCCTAGACAACTAGCACGACCCTCATCTCCGAGATGGTGTCCCTCAAGCTTCTCTGCTCCTCGGCGGCGGATGACGAATTGGTTGATGCGTGGCTCTCGGTCAGGGGGCTATAAATAGCCCGAGATGCAACTAGGTCAAAGGGGGGCCGACTGGGCCTCGGAACAAGCTGGGCCGGCCGGCCTGGGCCGACCGACCCAGTGTGTGTCCTCCTTCATCTGGTATTGCTTCCCGAGTCTTCTAGATCCTCTCCCCTTTTGCATGTGGGCCCTTGTCATCGGTTTCTCTCCGAATTGGATGAAGCTCCTTGTCTTGAAAGATTCATCACTTTTCTGGCTAGGTCCTCGGTGTTTTTCATCTGCTCAGGCTTGGTCCTAGGGCTGTTGGAGTCATGTGCACTTCATTGCTTGACTTGTACCGGGCTTCAAGGTCTTGTCATGAGGTGCTTAATGAACTTATCCCGGAAGTCTTGCTTTCAACGTTAAAACCCTGCGTAAACACTTAACTCCAAAACCGACATGCACAATTGAACTTGTTATACCACGGGGGTTAGTACCAATGGATAAGATATAAAAGTCATGCCAACACCGAAGGTAAACTCATGGCTAGGTTGACCGATTTTCACCGTCAACAGCTCCCCCATGCTTAAACCTTGCTCGTCCTCGAGTAAGCCTTCGATGGATATCATCGTTGCCCTTCATTGTTTAAACCTTGCACTTGATCATACATGAGAAAACATAATGCTCTCAAAAGTTTAGTTCGTTAAAGTTCCATAATGTACTAGGCTTCATCCCTACGGAGGGTAGATATTTAATTTAGCTTATCCCACAAGTATTAACATGCTCCCAAAATTCAAATGGATCTCGGAAATTTTGAAATAAAGAACAAGATGAAAAAGAGTAAACCAAGTTCACAAATTTAAACCACCTTGCATCTTGCTCTTAAACTCTCGTCTCATCTTGTCTCTCAAGCCTATTTATTCTACTCCTTTCCCTCTCATAACATATATATGTGGTAGGCTTTTATATGGAGCTTTTTGGGAAAGTTTAGTCCTACCAAGATATTATAAATGAGATGTTGTCAAAACAAGACAAGCTTTTCATGGCCTTACCGAGACTCGTCAAAAAGGTCATTGGAAAATGACGTTATATCAAGGAGGGAAAAGAGAAAAATACACACACTTGAGATAGGTGGACATGTGCAAATGGCAAATAGTGATCCCGAGGCACAAAGGAAGTCCTCGTTATCGGATTGCACATGGTTGGAACATGAGTATGGATCTTTTAATCTTGAAGCCTTGAAATTCCTAATGCACTTTAGAGAACCGGGGAGTTCACTTTATTTTATTTTTACACATACTCATATTTTTTCTTTTTTTTATCTTCATACATATACTTTTTCTTCTTTATTTCTTTTTCTTTCTTTCTCTTTTCTCATTTTTTTTCTTTCTCAAAATTTTTTATTTGCTCCCCTTTGAACTCTAAAATTGCATTGTACCTACCTCCTCCCCCATGCTTAGACGTTGCTCGTCCTCGGGCAAGGAGGCGATAGAGATAAGGTAGGTACCGGAAATACTTTTCCTTTGGAGAGATACTTGAAATCTTCAATCTTGGCACCATCTTGCAATCTTCCTTGAATTGACGATCCATTCTCAATGATAGGTTGTGGTCAAGGAGGTAATCACAAAAGATGATATTTGGTTTTAAGGTAGATATCCGGCAAGGTTTGTGAGATCTCCGATGTGGAGATACAGAATGCACGGATAGAAAGGCTAGCAAAAAAATAGATACACAAAAACGGAATGACCAGCTTCTTAGTCTCGGGCCAGAGAAATCAAGGCCTGAAATAACTCACCCAAAAATAAACCTTGTATACTAAGTTTTTGCACTCAAATATTTATATGGCTCTGGATAGGTAGAGCAACACGCAAGTGGTATTTATGACAAGGTTAGCATTACTTTTAAGAACAAAAATAAATCATCTTTAATCCATCTAAAACTTGAGAGCACATAAAACACTATGGGTCTTTATTTTTATCATAACCTCCGCTAAAGATTAAGCTAGCATTTAGATAATTTCAGAGTTGTATTTTAAGAGAGCACTAGCTTAAACATGCATAAACAAATTACAAAGATAAACAAAGCGGCAATTATAATCATATATCATCATGGCATAAATTTCAGAACTTTACCAAAGGTAAAAACTAGGTGGTGACTTTATTCATGATGAAAATAAACACTAACACACATGCTGAAAATAAACTAACACATATGGTGAAATTTAAATAAGAACTGAAAACACTACGCATACATAGGCGCATACAGGCTGAAATTTAAAGAAGAGGGGGTAAAGGAAAGATTAAACTATAGCTCCTCCTCTCTCTAATCTTCCACCGGTGGTTGATATTAATAATCATGGTTGTTGCACCCTTGCTTATAATAGGAATGCACTACTCCTATGAATTGTTCGACGGTGCTAGGTGAAGGTGTCAAAGCTCAGCGATGTTTGCATTTCCTTCACCCATTTGGTTTGCATTGGTTTGGATGGCTGCAAATATTTGCATGTTTCTTGCAGCGTATCCTCCAATGGTGGCCACATTTTGTTGTGGTTGAGGAAGATGTGCATATGACTCTGCATAGGCTACGTTGGGCACCGCAAAATTTGGTGGGGATATGGCTGCACCACTCCCCCATGCTTGCATTGGTACACCACCGTAGTAACTTGGCAACACCGGAATCCCTCCAAATGGTGGCACATAATTTTGTTGTAAACCTCCTTCTTGGGCCATAGAAGATCCTTCTCCTATAATCCTTCTTTCATTTCCTTTGCCAGCACAAGAAGTCCTTCCTCTAACCAATCTTCTTTCCCCTCAAGAAAAAGTCTTAATCTTCCATCCGATAGGGGCAAATTTACTTTAGCCACTTTGAAGCCTCCTCTCTCATCTTCTCTTATATATTTTCCTCTCTTCAAATCTTAGAGAAGTCCGGGTAGGAGATGCTTCGGGTTCCTTGTAATACCGGGTCTTAAAGAGATAGCCAACATGGAGAGGTAACACCCTGAACCAATATCTCCCGAACTCGATGTTGCCACAACACCACCGGTTGATCATAGGGTGAGTCGGGTCGATTGGCTGCCTGGCAAAGCCGAGTAAAGCCAATTCAACTCCATGTTGGTTATCTTTGTTTCTCTCATTCTCCCAAAAATCTACTTGCACAAAAGTGACACACTTGGATGATGGGGTTCCGGATAGTATTTCTTCGTTGATGGTCCCCTCCCGTGATCATACTCCAAAAACCTTCCCATGTGCCTTCATGCACATCCACTTGTTCCGGAGCTCCCTTTTTGAAAATAGGAGACACTCTCCCATGGGTCTACGATACTAGAACATGCAATCGTTTCGAACATGAGAACCAATCTAATCTATCGGGGGTTGTGACCACGGTTTCGCCCTTTCCCTCCTCTCGTACTCTCACTACGCGAAGGTATTCGTGACTAGACCTATGATGGTCACGGTGTAAGATGATAGATAGATAATCCAACAAAGTGTGATTACATCTCAAGATCGATTGCAACCCATGAATGAAAGGAGATTACCCCATCAAGGTGCTAGAAATAGCATCGTTGATCAAGGTTACCCTTCCGACGGTGTCTTCCTTCTTCTCCACTTGTGGGCTCCTTCCAAACGGAATGAGAGACTCAGCACTCCTTCATCAAGGGTATGCGCCATGGTCATGAGAATTTCCTAGGCGAATTCCTTATGGGTGTTTGCCGACACTCCGTTAGAGAATTGCACCGGTGTCCCGTATGAAAACCCAATATGTGGAGAACTTGGTCGTCGAAGTCGACGTTCGCTACAAGCCTCTACTCAAGGCGAGCGAGCTTCTTCTCCTCCTCCTCCGTCATGATGAAATACCCCTCGGAATACCAAGGAGCGTATGGAGGTGGAGCGGATGATCATGTCGAGTGGCGAGATCGGACGGGCGGCTCCTCCATATGTCCTCGAGGTTTGGTCAACCTCATGAACGAGTTTCGTGTAGCCCTCATGCCACCGAGGAGAAGAGTGTGGTTCCTCCTTGGTGGTGCCTGAGGACCATGTGTGGTTCGAGGACCGGTGGATGGTCGCTTCCTTCTGTGATGAGTGATTGACAACGTTGTGTGGACTGATTCTTGGCTAAGTATTGCAGGTGCAGGTTGCGGCTTGACTCGTGTTGGTGCAGGTGAAGAACAAGCGCGAAAGGTCGTTGCCGGTGAGGCCTCCAGGTGTGGAGAAGACAAGTAGGCTTCGTTCGAGGGACCCGGTGGCCAGCGGGGTCAAGTGCGGGCCGCATGGTGGCATGAACAAGCAAGATGAAGTCGTGGACGGTTTCTTGGTTGAGCCTCAAAACCAAGGTCGAGCCGGGACTACGTGGGAGCCAAGTCATGAGTGGAGATTGGCGGAGGCTACACCGAGTTCGCGGGGTTTCGGTGGTTCACCGGAAAACCACCGGGTTCCTTGGTTGATCCACAAAGCCAAGACCGGGAGAACCGAAGACGGAGGTGCGGCAAAGCACCGGACCGGTCTGACCGGTGGGTCTGACCGGTCCGACCGTGGGTCCGACCGGTCCGACCGGGTGGGGACCGGTCTGACCGGTGAGGAGCACCGGTCTGACCGGTGTGCGACGACGCAGTCCGGAATCTTCGAAGCGGAGGACACGCGTCGGAATCGCATGGCTTGCGTCGAGGCTACGCAGGGTGCGGTTGCCGGGCATCCGTCCGATGGTGAAGACATCAAGAATTCCAAATCCGCCCTTGAGGGGCTTGTATCCCTAGTTAGTAGAGAGGGGCATTTTAGACATTCGGTTGCCGCCTATATAACCCAAGAGGTGAGAGGATGGCAGCCAACTCTTGGAACCCTAGCTCATTAGTTTTCCTATTTTTTTCTACCTATTTTCTCTAGGTTTTCCTTAGGACTAGCAAGAGAGCTTCACGGAGAGATCTTGTAGAGAGGGATGGATGATCGGGCGGCTTGCTAGACCTTGTACGAACCTTTGTTTCATGTATAGATGATTCGGCGTGGTTCCTCAAGGTTTGGATGTGTTTTCCCCGGTTGTTCTTGGTGGTGATTTTCGGAGCCCTTTCTCGGTGATTTCCTTGGGTTGGTTTCGAGGCTTTTCTCTTGGGGATTTGATGGGGGAAATTTGTGGGAACCCTTCGTGGTTCTTTGGGCTGTGATTCCCCTCCCAAATCCGTGAGTAAAAGTGCTCGATTTTGGGGGTTTCTTGAGTTCTTGGGTTTGAAGTGCTTTCGGCGGGATTTCTTCGATTCCTCCTTTTTGGACGAGATTTGGTGGGATTAAACTTGGCCATGGACTCCTCATGAGGTGTTCCTGATATCCCCAAAGTCTTGTTCAAGTCCGTGGAGTGATTCGGGAGATCGAGATTTGGATTTGGGGGAGTTGACCCGCGGGTCTTTGTTCATCCCGAGCCGCCTGTGCCACACCGGTCGACCGGTGCTCTTGACCGGTCTGACCGGTGCAAGCCCTTGTGGGATTTTGCTCGGGTGAACGTCTTGGTGAGTTCGTTGTTGTCCCGTGGTGCTGCTGTTTCAAGTTTGGGTCCGTTTGGTGGTCGGTTGGCCTGTTTAGTGTCTTGGAGGCTTTCAGGCTGCCATCGGTCTGACCGGTGTGTCTCACCGGTCTGACCGGTGTAGAGCCACTTAGTGGAAGTTGCTCAGGTTCACCTGCAGGGACCGGTCTGACCGGTGGTGCTCACCGGTCTGACCGGTGTGGGTCTGTAGACTCGAGGTTTGGTTTTTCCGCTGCGTTTCTCGGGTCGGAAGGTTGCGTGTTGGTTCCTAGGTCCAGTGGCACTCCAGTGGCTACGTGGGCTTGACCAACCTTGGTAGTGAGTCGGAGACGTGTGTTGGAAGCCGCGTTCGTCTTGTTGGAGTTTTCATCTCCTTCGAGAATAATTTTTTATCGGCTCCCCATTCACTCCCCCTCTCGGTTCGCCGTATCGGTCCTTCAAGTGGTATCGAGCCGGTTCGGGTCTTTGTTGACTCTAACCGGTCTAAGATCCAAGGATGGCGTACCGGGAATGGGGTTCGGGTCCTCCACACTTCGATGGCAAGAACTACCGGATGTGGAGCAAGCGGATGGGTGCGTTCCTCCGCGGAAAGGGTCGTTTGCTTTGGGATGTCACGGTGGACACGAGGCTATGTCCGGCCGATGGATTTCCTAGCTCCGGGGTCGAGGGGACAGATTCGACGCCAACAATAAGGCGGTCGACTACTTGTTTCGTGCTTTGTGTCAGCCTGAGTTCGATCGGGTGCACACCGAGCACTTGGCTTGTAGGATTTGGGCGGTGTTGAAGGAGGCTCATGTTGGGAACGCCCAGGTTAAGGCACGGTTGTATGCGACCTACCGGAGAGAGTACGAGAACTTCACTCATCTCCCCGGTGAGTCCATCGATGCCTTGTTTCAGAGGTTCACGGTGGTGGTGAACAACATGAGGGCCAATGTGGACGTGCTCCCGTACGATGATCATGATAGAGCGGTCAAGCTCTTACACTCTTTGGATCGTACGATATGGGGCGGAAAGTTCGAGGCCATAGTCGAGTCGGAGCGGTATGATACTCTGACGGTGAACGAGCCGTTCTCGAAGGCGAAGTCGGCCGAGGTGGATAGGGGCATGATCGCCAAGCTCGAGGGACCGACCGATTCCCATAGTCTTGCCCTCGTTGGTGGTTCCAAAGGAAAGACTAACTCTAACCCATCCACCAGGATGTTCTCGTTTTCCTCTCCGATGTCTATGCCAGATGAGGAGTTTGATGACCTTGGAGAGGACGAGCTGGCGCCGTTGACGAGGCGGTTCGAGAGGCCGCACGAGAACCGCGTGAACATGAGGAGGAACACGAGGACTTGCTTCCGGTGCGGCAAGCGGGACACTTCGTCGCCGACCGCCCCGGAGAAGGCCGAGAACAAGGACAGCTACAAGCACAAGCCGAGGAAGAACGACGACAAGTACCATTCGAGGCGCGACCACAAGAGCAAGCACAAGAACAAGTACAAGGACGAGCGACGATCGAGGAAGAAGGAGGGCCGAGGCAAGGCCCGAGCGATGGTTGGAGCGAGCGACGTCGACTCCAGTTCCGCGTACTCCACCTCGAGCTCGAGCAGCAGCGACGACGAGGGAGATCGCCGCAAGAACAAGAGGTCGTCCAAGAACCCGAGCGGGCCGGGAGCCGCGCCGCGAGAGACGGCTTCTCGCACCATGGCGTTGAGTTCCGGCAAAGCAAGAAGAGCACACGGAGCGACTCGGACTGCGAGTCCGACGACGAGGTGCGTGATGAGCTTCCCTTCTTGCGCCGAGGAGAATGAGAGGCTTGGCTCTTTGCTTGATAATCGTGATGACATGCTTAGAGAGGCCAAGAAAATGAGGAAAGAGCTTAGGGCTTCACTCGAGGATGCTAGGACTAGAGTGGCCGAGCTAGAGACACGGGTGCTTGATAGCAAGCTTGAGATTGATTCGCTTAAGGCTAGCCCCTGTTGTTTCGATGAGAATGATTGTCTTGATTGCTCCATATTCCTTGCCGATCTTGCTTTGTTTAAGGAGAAGCATGCCTCCAAGTGTGAGGAACTAGATGTGCTTAGGGTTGAAGTGGTGAGCTTAAGTCTAGACTCGCTTTGCTAGGTGCTTGCACTTCTTGCCCGTTTTGCATGCTAAGATTGATGAGATGCATGCTTACACTAGTTCTCTCGAGGCTAAATTGAAGGAACCCATGCCTACATCTTGCTCTACTTGTGAAATGCATGCATTGAAAAATTTGGAGCTTGCACATTATGTTGATCGTTTGCAGGATGAGAATGATGATTTGAGGAAGTTGATGGGTTGGTTGTCCGGTCACGAGCCTCAGTTGAGGATGATGATCGAGGCCTTTGTTGACGGTGAAAATCCGTCAACCTAGCCATGAGTTTACCTTCGGTGTTGGCATAACTTTTGTATCTTATTCATTGGTACTAACCCCCGTGGTATAACAAGTTCACGTGTGCATGTCGGTTTTGGAGTTATGTGTTTACGCAGGGTTTTAGTGTTGAATGCAAGACTTTCGGGATAAGTTCATCAAGCACCTCATGACAAGACCTTGAAGTCCTGAACAAGTCATGCAATGAAGCAAAATTAACTCCAAGAAGCCGGGGACTTGATCCGAGAAGACGACAGACTGCAGGGACCTGACCAGAAAAGTGTTGAATCTTGCAAGACAAGGAGTTGAGTCCAATTCGGAAAGAAACCGACGACATGGACCTACATGCAGAAGGGGGAAGCATCCAGGAAGCAAGGGAACCGACCTCGGGCAAAGGAGCCCGCGGGCTGGGCCTAAATGGGCCCAGGCCGGCCGGCCCGATCCCGGTCGGCCCAGGCCCATTTAGGGCCCAAATTCGTCGTCCTTTGACCTAATTGCTTCTCAGGCTATAAATAGCCCCCTGACCGAGAGCCACGCAGAACCGAAGTCGTATTCCGCCGCCGAGGAGCGAGAGAAGCTTGAGGGACACCAACTTGAAGATGAGGGTCGTGCTAGTTGTCTAGGGTTTCCCTGGCCGACGTGGGAACCTTGCATGGAAGACCACGTCGGAGCTCGGAGCGAGGATCAAGATCGAGGGAGGGCCCGGTGGTGATCTTGTTCATGTAATCATTCATGGTGAAGTTTGTAAGTGAATCCGATTTCTAGCGATTAAGTGCCTTCTCGATGATTTTGTTTTCTTCTTGGTTTTGCTTCTTCTACGATCTATACTTAAGATAGATTACATAGGGTGCTCTTGTAGCCGCGGTGGCTAGAGGTGCATACCGGACCGGCCAAGTGATTTCAACTTGTTCTATCGAACTCGCCCTAAGCTCCCCGCATGAATAGGGATACGTTGTGACGAACGGGGGTCTCGAAAGGCGGATGTTTTCGGAGTCGGATGGGAAGGCCACGATTTAAAGATGCTTTTAATGAGATTCTCTTTGCTATCTTCATCTATCTTGTTTGGAGCTACAACATAAGCATGATCTAGATTCTCTAGATTGGTTATCTCTTGCTTTCTCTTGCTACCTCTTTAGTAGATTAGATTAGATTCGTTTTCTTTATGAGTTAGTAGATTAGATGCAACTTGTCTTCATAAGATAGTTTTACCTTGCTTTACTAGATTGAATCCTTGCGTTGCACATTGTTCCACGGATTCGATACCTTGGGTTCACCACTCGAGGGAAGAAGGGTCCCTTGACTACGACGGGAGACTTGTCCGCTTGCAAGTCACAAACGAACTATGATACAACTATTAACCGTCAACAAGCCCCTTTTTCTGGCGCCGTTGCCGGGGAACAAGCAATCAAGATCCGATCTAGTATCGCTTATCTTTCAGTTTTTCTTTTGATTTTCTTTTGCGTCTCTTATGTTTGATCATCCTCAAAAAGAAAAAAAAATTCAATCTAATCTAGTTTTGATTAACCCTAGTTTTTATGTTTAGATTTTTGTTTTATTACTAACCCTAACCGGAGATGGTTGGCTACCTCTCCAAGAAACCCAAACTTTTTTGTGGATGATCCAGGAAAACTTTACAGGCAAAGGTGACGTGCAACACAAGCTAAAGGGGTGGAAACCCTAGATTCAAAAGTTGAAGTCGAAGGACCATCGAAATCTCCAAGGGAATTACCGCCTCCAAGTCAAGACGCCGGAAGGCCATTCAAGATCAAGAGGAGGATGGAGAAGATGGAGATGGAGAAAGAAGCTCAACACCTAAAGGCTGCCAAGGCAAGATCCACATGCAAGGAGCGTGAAGTGTTCATCGTGATAAAGATGCTAGACGCAAGTGGGACAACTTGCCGGGCGCCCGATGGGTAACGAAGAAGAATATCCGAGACAACTCCAAGGTCCCAAGACGGCGAAGGCTACTCAAACTCATTCGGGAGAGATGAAGGATCACACTAGAGACCATGAAGATCACGACCGAAGGACCGGAGTTCGAGATGCCGAGCCACAAGGAAGATGTTGCATCCGTCAAGACCAAAGGACAAAGCCGGCTCGTGAAGACCAAAAAAATTGACTAAGCCAAAGTGGGTACCCAAGATTGCAACGCCCGCAAAGAGCGTTGATCCGGAGTAATCAAGTGAAGAAGTCTAGCCATGGACTATAAACGAAGCGCTAGGCGGGAGGCAACCCGTTTCGTCGAGTCAAGAATAAGCTACCGGGAGGACAACCCGATTCCAGGTTTTTCAAGTCTTTTTAAATTTAATTCAGTTCTGAATTTTACTACGCAAAACCTTAGACTTAGATTGGTTGAACAATATTAGAGACATAATTCTTGGTTGAATATTTTGCTTGATCATAAACCCTTTACATGAACCATCCTATGTGATTGTTTGCTTCTTTTCGAGAAACCACAACCAAAACCAAAAAAAAAATTCAGAACCTTAATCAACCTCTCAACCTCATTATGGTGCTGAGGTTGACTTGTTTTTCATGCTAAAAACACACGAGTAGAGCCACGACTTGTATCTAGATGTTATTTAAATTTCAGCACGTGGTAGGACTCGCGTGAACCTAGAAACTTGATTTTTGGTTGGTTTAAAAAACCATATCCTTGGTTTCTCTAAGATTAGAATTTTCTAAGCCTCACTTAATTTTATTTCATTCAAAATCTCTCTCATCTAATCAAAATTAGGACCTAAACCTATGCCCCCATGATCAAGTCGGGAAAAGCTTGCTCTCAACTAATGAAGGCAAACTATACCGGTGAGACCGAAATCGACGTAATAAAAAAATATTTTCGACTTGCATTTGTTTTTAATGGTTTAAAAACTTCTCTAAAATTATGTTCGAGCTCTTGCATGGCTCTGAAAAATATTTTTAAATTTCGAAATTAGAGGAGTGCTTAGCCTTAAAGGGAGGCAATCTAGTTAACCTAACCATGCATGCACCATGGTACATCACGGGATGCCCCTCCAACATATTTAAACCACATGCAAAGTACAAGCATGGGGGGGCAGCCAAGGCTTTGTTTTGTAGGAATATCATGGATGCATGTGAGGCAAGGGAGTATGGAAGTGAGTCAAAACATGAAGCATCAAGTGGAAGGACCAATAAAGGAGTGGACGAGAGCGTTTGGGCGGTGCAACTCGTGGAGCACGCGGGCGGGGAAAGTTGCGGGAGGTGAAATGATCGTGCTGGAAGAAAGACGAGGCGGGGAGGAGCACCGAGGCCGGCCTCACCTACATAAGGAGCCCCCCCGGCTCCCGTTTCTGCGAGCAAGCTTCCCTCTCCTTCCTTTGTTTGTGTGTTCAAGTTTGTGTGCTCAAAACCTCGTAGACATAGCCAACCTTCCCAAGCTTGATAGCTCAAGAAAAAAAAATCCACATCCTTAATCCACTCAAAGTCCGGACTCCAAAATAATATTTGTGTACCTTGTTACCGGGTGAAAACCCCGGATATTTATTTGTGAGGGAGAGTGCTGCAATCAAGGAAGAAAACTACAAGTCTTTTCACCGAAGAAGAAGGGATCATCGTCGTCTAAGCCATCATCGACAACCTCTTCGAGGAGGCACTCGGTTTCCGAGTTTCCTTGGAGTATGGAGGAGGACACGGCACCGCCGAGGAGGAACCACACTCTTCTCCTTGGTGGCATGAGGGCCACACAAAACTCGTTTATTAGGTTTACCAACCTTCAATAACGTATGGAGGAGCCGCCTGTCCAGCCTCACCACTTGACACGATCATCCGCTCCACCTCCATATGCTCCGCGGTATTCCGAGGGGTATGTCATCATGACGGAGGGGGAGAAGAAGCTCGCTCGCCTTAAGTAGAGGCTTGTAGCGAACGTCGACATCAACGACCAAGCTCTCCACACATTGGGTTTCACACGGGAAACCGGTGCAATTCTCTAACGGAGTGTCGGCAAACACCCACAAGGAATTCGCCTAGGAAATTTTCGTGACCATGGCGCATACCCTTGATGAAGGAGTGCTGAGTCTCTCATTCCGTTGGGGGGAGCCCACAAGAGGAGAAGAAGGAAGACACCGTCGGAAGGGTAACCTTGATCAATAATGCTATTTCTAGCACCTTGATGGGGTAATCTCCTTTCATCCATGGGTTGCAATCGATCTTGAGATGTAATCGAACTTTGTTGGATTATCTATCTATCATCTTGTGTTGAAAATACTTTAATGCTTAAGGCTAGCAACCATGCCGTAAAGGGAGTAAGGCCTCAATGCTTCCTTGGATCCATTCAACACAATCCCCGATAGATCAGATTGGTTTTCATGTTCGAAATGATTGCATGTTCTAGTATCGTAGACCCATGGGCGAGTGTCTCCTATTTTCAAAAGGGAGCTCCGGAACAAGTATGTGCATGAAGGCACATGGGAAGGCTTTTGGAGTATGATCACAGGAAGAGACCATCAACGAAGATATACTATCCGGAACCCCATCATCCAAGTGTGTCACTTTTGTGCAAGTGGATTTTTGGGGAGAATAAGAGAGACATAGATAACCAACACGGAGTTGAATTGGATTTACTCGCAGCCAATCAACCCTACTCACCTATGATCAACCGGTGGTGTTGTGGCAACATCGGATTCGGGAGATCGGGTTGTTACCTCTCCATGTTGACTATCTCTTTAAAACCGGGTATTACAAGGAACCCAAATCATCTCCTACCCGGGACTTCCCTAGGAATATATGAAGAAAGGAAAATATAAGAGTGAAGATGAGAGAGGAGGCTTCCAAGTGGCCTAGGTAAATTTGCCCCTTCGGATTGAAGATTAAGACTTTTCTTGAGGGGAAGAAGATCGGTTAGAGGAAGGACTTCTTGTGCCGGCGAAGAAAAATAAAAGAGAAGGATTATAGGAGAAGGTTCTTCTATGGCCCAAGAATAAGGTGCACAACAAAATTATGTCCCACCATTGGGAGGAACCCCGGCGCCGCCGAGTTACTACGGTGGTGTACCAATGCAAGCATGGGGGAGTGGTGCAGCCCTACCCCCACCATTTTTGCGGTGCCCAACGTAGCCTTTGCGGAGCCATTTGCACACCTTCCTCAACCACAACAAAATGTGGCCACCAGTGGAGGATACGCTGCAAGGATCATGCAAATTATTGCAGCCATCCAAACCAATGCAAACCAAATGGGTGAAGGAAATGCAAACGTCGCTTATGTGCTTGGACACCTTCACCTAGAACCGTCAGACAATTCATAGGAGGAGTGGTGCATTCCTATTACAAGTAAGGGTACAACAACCAAGGCTATCAACATCAACCACCGGCGGAAGATTAGAGAGAGGAGAAGCTTTAGTTATCTTTCCTTTACCCCCTTTTCTTTAATTTTCAGCTTGTTTGCGCCTATGTTTGCGTAGTATTTTCAGCTTTGCTTTAATTTTCAGTTTTTAGTTTAATTTTCAGCGTGTATTTTCATCATGAATAATGTCGCCACCAAGTTTTTACCTTTGGTAAAGTTACAAAGTTTGTGCCATGATGATATATGATTATAATTGCCGCTTTGTTTATCTTTGTAATTGACTTATGCATGTTTGAACTAGTGCTCTCTTAAAAATACAAATCTGAAATTATCTAAATGCTAGCTCAATCTTCAGCGGAGGTTATGATTAAAATAAAGACCCATAGTGTTTTATGTGCTCTCAAGTTATGAATAGATTGAAGATGTCTTTTATGCTAAAAAATATTGCTAACCTTGTCACAAATATCACTTGTGTGTTGCTCAACCTATCCAAAGCCTTATATGTATGTGAGGGCATAAACCTTAGTGTACAAGATTTATTTTTGAGTGAGTTATTGCAGGCCATGATTTCTCTGGCCCGAGACTAAGAAGCTGGTCATTCCGTTTTTGCGTATCTATCTTTTTGCTAGCCTTTTATCCGTGCATTGTGTATCCCCGCATTGGAGATCTCACAAACTTCGCCGGATATCCACCCTTAAACCAAATATCATCTTTTGTGATTACCTCCTTGACCACAACCTATCGTTGAGAATGGATCATCAATTCAAGGAAGATCGCAAGACGGTGCTAACGTTGAAGATTTCAAGTATCTCTCCAAGGAAAATTATTTTCGGTACCTACCATATTTTTTCGCCTCTTTGCTCGAGGACGAGCATCGTCTAAGCATGGGGGAGGAGGTAGGTACGGTGCAGTTTTAGAATTCAAAAGGGAGTATTTTAAAAATATATATATATATAATGATGAAAGAAAAAATTCGGCGATGTACGTGACTTCCAAGGTGAAGAAAGAAAAAAAAACATATATATATATATAAGAAAGAAAGAAAGAAAGAAAGAAAGAAAGAAAAGAATGAGAAATATGAGAAAGAGAAAAAAAAATATATATGTGCGTAAAGTAAACTCCCCGGCTCTCTAAAAGTGCATTCAAGGCTTCAAGTTAAAAAGATCCATTCTCATTTTCCAACCATGTGCAATCCGATAACGAGGACTTCCTTTGTGCCTCGGGATCACTCTTTGCCATTTGCACATGTCCACTCATCTAAAAGTGTGTGTATTTTTCTCTTTCCCCTCCTTGATTAACATTATTTTCCAATGACCTTTTTGACGAGTCTCGGTAAGACCATGAGAAGCTTGTCTTGTTTTGACAATACCTCATTTATAAAATCTTGTTAGGACTAAACTTTCCCAAAGCTCCATATAAAGCCTACCACACATATATATTTATGAGAGGGAAAGGAGTAGAATATATAGGCTTGAGAGACAAGTGAGATGAGAGTTCATGAGCAATATGCAAGGTGATTTAAATTTGTGAATTTGGTTTAGCTTTTCTTTATCTCGTTCTTTATTTCAAAAATTCTGAGATCTATTTAAAACTTTGTGAGCATGTTAATACTTGTGGGATAAGATTAATGAGAATCTACCCTCCGTAGAAGTGAAGGCTAGTACATTATGGAACTTTAACGAATTAAACCTTTGAGAGCATTATGTTTTTTTTTTCATGTATGATCAACTGCAAGGTTTAAACATTGATGGGCAACGATGATATCCATCGAAGGCTTACTCGAGGACGAGCAAGGTTTAAGCATGGGGGAGATGTTGACGGTGAAAATCCGTCAACCTAGCCATGAGTTTACCTTCGGTGTTGGCATAACTTTTGTATCTTATTCATTGGTACTAACCCCCGTGGTATAACAAGTTCACGTGTGCATGTCGGTTTTGGAGTTATGTGTTTACGCAGGGTTTTAGTGTTGAATGCAAGACTTTCGGGATAAGTTCATCAAGCACCTCATGACAAGACCTTGAAGTCCTGAACAAGTCATGCAATGAAGCAAAATTAACTCCAAGAAGCCGGGGACTTGATCCGAGAAGACGACAGACTGCAGGGACCTGACCAGAAAAGTGTTGAATCTTGCAAGACAAGGAGTTGAGTCCAATTCGGAAAGAAACCGACGACATGGACCTACATGCGAAGGGGGAAGCATCCGGGAAGCAAGGGAACCGACCTCGGGCAAAGGAGCCCGCGGGCCGGGCCTAAATGGGCCCGGGCCGGCCGGCCCCGGTCCGGTCGGCCCGGAGCCCATTTAGGGCCCAAATTCGTCGTCCTTTGACCTAATTGCTTCTCATGCTATAAATAGCCCCCGACCGAGAGCCACGCGAACCGAAGTCGTATTCCGCCGCCGAGGAGCGAGAGAAGCTTGAGGGACACCAACTTGAAGATGAGGGTCGTGCTAGTTGTCTAGGGTTTCCCCGGCCGACGTGGGAACCTTGCATGGAAGACCACGTCGGAGCTCGGAGCGAGGATCAAGATCGAGGGAGGGCCCGGTGGTGATCTTGTTCATGTAATCATTCATGGTGAAGTTTGTAAGTGAATCCGATTTCTAGCGATTAAGTGCCTTCTCGATGATTTTGTTTTCTTCTTGGTTTTGCTTCTTCTACGATCTATACTTAAGATAGATTACATAGGGTGCTCTTGTAGCCGCGGTGGCTAGAGGTGCATACCGGACCGGCCAAGTGATTTCAACTTGTTCTATCGAACTCGCCCTAAGCTCCCCGCATGAATAGGGATACGTTGTGACGAACGGGGGTCTCGAAAGGCGGATGTTTTCGGAGTCGGATGGGAAGGCCACGATTTAAAGATGCTTTTAATGAGATTCTCTTTGCTATCTTCATCTATCTTGTTTGGAGCTACAACATAAGCATGATCTAGATTCTCTAGATTGGTTATCTCTTGCTTTCTCTTGCTACCTCTTTAGTAGATTAGATTAGATTCGTTTTCTTTATGAGTTAGTAGATTAGATGCAACTTGTCTTCATAAGATAGTTTTACCTTGCTTTACTAGATTGAATCCTTGCGTTGCACATTGTTCCACGGATTCGATACCTTGGGTTCACCACTCGAGGGAAGAAGGGTCCCTTGACTACGACGGGAGACTTGTCCGCTTGCAAGTCACAAACGAACTATGATACAACTATTAACCGTCAACAGCCTTTAAGAGGCAAGATGGTGAGGGGCTTGGGGCAAACAAGGTTGGTGAGGGAAGTGGAGAAAATATTCCGGAGCCACCAAAAACCCACCACAAGAATGATTTCCCACCAAAACCTAATCATCTAAGGAACCGACTAGACACAACCCCAGCTCCACCCGTGTTCCCTACACCCACAAATGACCTACAAAAGCCTATCAAGTTTGTGAGCACTTCGGGGAAAGTGTTCTTTGGGAAGGAGAGTGAGAAGGCAAGTGGTGAGAAACCGGTGGAGGGTTTGAGTGGAGAGAAACCAAGTGAGCAGCCACATCCCAAGCCAAAGCCTAAGCTTGTGAGGTTCCATTGTGGCTATTGTGGGAGAGATGGCCATAAGGAGGAGTTTTGCTTCAAGAGGAAGCGAGAGGAGAGAATGGAGAAGGAGTGGGCTAACAAGGACAAGTACCACCCTTCCAATGGTGTACTTGGGCCTCGTATGCAGATGCCTAGGGGCAAGGCGACTGTGAGGACAGTTCGGGCTTGGGGAGAGAAGAAGGCTGCAGGTGGTGCGCGCCCGGAGCCACACCGGTCAGACCGGTGTGGAGCACCGGTCGACCGGTGCGGGCACGGACGGACGGATGTTCGGGTTTCGAGCTCGTACGGGTGCGAGGGTTGTTTCGGTGGTCGTGGTTCGGTGGTTGGGGTGGAAAGGGTGCGGGTGGTCGGTTGCTAGGCGTTCTCCACCTCGTGCTCAATACGGGGATTGGAGGAGTCGTGGCGGTGAGTTGGAGAGGAAGGACGTTCCACGGGCTTTCTTGCGTGGTTTTGGTCCTCCTCCGGGCGAGAGAGGGTGGTTCCCTCGGGATGGTTACCGTGGTGGTGTTCGTGGAGGTAGTTTTGGTAGGAGAGATGCTTTGGTTGGTGCTAACCCCACTTTCGAGCAAATGGCTCGGACCTGGTTTTCCTCCTTTGGTTCTAACCCCGATCTTTGAGTCGTTTGTTCGCTCACGTGCCTATTTTTGATTTGCGGGTGGGAGACTTGAAGAACATTTGGTTGATTGACTCCGGTTGCTCGAGGCATATGACCGGAGACGGGGGGTGGTTCTCAAGTCTCGTCCCGGTGGTGACGAAGAGGTACATCACCTTTGGGGACAATGGGCGTGGGCGTGTGCTTTCGAAGGTGAGATAAAAGTGAGTGACAAGATCACTCGAGGCGTGTTGCTCTTGTTCAATCGGCCGGGGTACAATTTGCTTTCGTGTCCCGGTTGTTGGATGAGGGCTTTGAGGTGTTGTTTCGGCCTGGTGGTTCTCGGATTGTGGACTCTCGAGGGGACCTTGTCCGTATGGTCGTTCCCGAGGGTCGGGTGTTTCGTGCTGATTTTTCTCGGTCTTCGGGTGTGGAGCGTTGTTTCTTGGTCGGTTCTTCGAGTGAGTTGTGGAAGTGGCATAGGAAGTTGGGTCACTTGAGCTTTGACCTTTTGTCTCGCTTGAGTAAACTCAATTTGGTCCGAGGATTGCCACGTTTGAGGCTTGAGAAAGAGTTGGTTTGTGCTCCGTGTAGGCATGCCAAGATGGTGGCCTCTTCTCACCCGCCTCTCATCGATGTGATGACCGAGCGTCCATGCGAGCTCGCTCCATATGGACCTTGTTGGCCCGGCTCGTGTGCGATCCGCGGGTGGGAAGTGGTATGTCCTTGTTGTGGTGGACGACTATTCTCGGTATGCGTGGGTGTTCTTTCTCGAGGATAAGGGGGAGACGTTTGGTTTTGTTCGAGATCTAGTCTTGAGGTTGAGGAACGAGAGGCATGGAGATGCCATACGAGCTATCCGCAGTGATAATGGCACGGAATTCAGGAACTCTCGCTTTGAAACCTTTTGTCATGACTTGGGTCTTGAGCACCAGTTTTCGAGTCCGTATACGCCTCCCCAGAATGGTGTTGTGGAAAGGAAGAACAGGACCTTGTGCGAGATGGCTCGGACGATGCTTGATGAGCATAGGACTCCGAGGAGGTATTGGGCTGAGGCGGTGAATACCGCGTGCTATGTGTCGAACAGGGATATACCTCGAGTGCACAAGAAGAAGACATGCTATGAGTTGATGCATGGCCGCACACCCAAGGTGAGTCACTTCCATGTCTTTGGTTGCAAGTGTTTCATTCGAAGAAAGGCGGGGAAGTTGGATAAGTTTGAGGCTAGGTCCGTCGATGGCATTTTCTTTGGTTATGCATCTCATTCTAGAGCATATCGTGTGCTCAATCTTGAAACTAACCAAATCGTGGAGACTTGCGAGGTAACCTTCGACGAGACGAGCCACGTAGTCGGCTTGTCTTTGAGTGTGCAGGTGATGATGAGCTTGGCGAGGAGATCTTTCGGGGAGGAGGAGCATGAACATGGTGATGATGAGGATGGTGGAGCGGTGCCCCCGGCTAAACATGTACCCACTACTTCGACTACGATGATGGATGGACCCTCTCGCTACACCTACGACGACAAATCAAGAACGAGGAGAAGGCGATGTTGAGGGGGAGGTAGCTTCGAGGCGAGAACCTCCCCGGCGAGTTCAAGTGGATCACCCAGCTTCGAGGATCATCGGCGACATGAATGAACGCACTACACGGTCGAGGGTTCGAAACAATTCCCATTTTGCTCATGCTGCATTTGTTGCTACTTTCGAGCCCAAAGACATTGGACACGCACTATCTGATCATAATTGGGTTAACTCGATGCATGAGGAGTTGGAGAACTTTGAGAGGAATCAGGTGTGGGAGTTGGTTGACCCTCCCCCAGGGTGTAAGCCGATTGGTACAAAGTGGGTGTGGAAAAACAAAGAGGGAGAGAAGGGTGAGGTTGTGAGGAACAAGTCGAGACTTGTTGCTCAAGGGTTCGATCGAAGGAGGGGATCGACTACGAGGAGACCTTTGCTCCCGTAGCCCGTTTGGAGGCGATTAGGATCCTCCTAGCCTTTTCGTGGCTAAAGGGTTCAAGTTGCACCAAATGGATGTGAAGAGTGCTTTTCCGAATGGAGTGTTGGAGGAAGAAGTGTATGTGAGGCGACCTCCGGGGTTTGAGAGTGAGAAGTACCCCCACGGGTGTACAAGTTGAGGAAGGCGCCGTATGGGTTGAAGCGGGCGCCTAGAGCTTGGTATGGCGAGGATGAGGGGGTTCTTGTTTGAGAGAGGTTTTGAGATGGGGAAGGTCGATCGGACCTTGTTTTTGCCGAGGCGGGCGAGAGATATCCCGATTGTGCGGGTGTACGTGGATGATATTGTCTTTGGTGGCTCGTCTAACTCTCTTGTTGCGAGGTTTGCGAGATGATATGAGCGGGGAGTTTGAGATGAGCATGATGGGTGAGTTGCGGTTCTTCCTCGGGCTACAAATCAAGCAATCAAAGGAAGGAACATTTGTGCACCGGGCTAAGTACACCAAGGACATTGTGAGGAAGTTCAAGATGGAGGACTCCAAGGCTATGACGACGCCGATGAGTACGACTACGGCTCTTGATGCGGACGAGGAAGGTGAACACGTGGACCGAGAAGGAGTACCGGAGCATGATCGGGTCACTCCTCTACTTGACGGCGACGAGGCCGGACATACGGTTCTCGGTGTGTCCGTGCGCTCGTTTTCAAGCGTCTCCGAGGACTTCGCATCGGCAAGCGGTGAAGAGAATTTTCGGGTACTTGCGTCACACTCCCGACTTCGGCCTTTGGTACTCCGCGTCCTCCTCTTTGGCGCTTCATGGTTTTTCAGACGCGGATTTTGCCGGGTGTCGGTTGGATAGGAAGTCCACTTCGGGACATGCCGGTTTTGGGTTCTTCTTTGGTGTCTTGGTCTTCCCGCAAGCAGTCAAGTGTTGCTCAATCCACGACCGAGGCCGAGTATGTTGCCGCTGCTAGTTGTTGCTCTCAGCTCCTTTGGATCACCTACACCATGAGTGACTTTGGTGAGGAGTATACCCATGTCCCACTTCAATGTGATAGCACTAGTGCCATAAGTGTTGCAAAGAACCCAATGCTTCATTCCAAAACCAAGCACATAGAAGTGAGGTATCATTTCCTGAGAGACAATGTTGAGAAAGGAAAGATAGCTTTGATCCATGTACCCACACATGACCAACTAGCCGATATTTTCACCAAACCCCTAGATCAAGCAACTTTCACTCGTTTGCGGGGGGAACTTGGTGTGTGTTTGATTTCTTGAGTTGGGTGTGTGGGAGCTCTCTTTTGCCGGTGGTGTCGAGCTCGTTTTGCCTCCCCTTGAGGAGCCGGTTTGTAGCATATGTATAGCTTTCCTTTGTGCATTTCTTGCATTTGGCATGGCATATGTAACATGATGTATAGGCATCCTTGTATCTTAGATTGCATGCATTTTGTATCATATGCATTGGTTAGGAAAAGCTTCTCTCATATACATTGTTCACCATGGAATGAGATATATGTCTTTGTGAGCTTGTTTGGTATGCTACGGTTAGTTTGGCTTAGCTCTTGATGATCTTGATGAATAATCCATGGTTGATAGCTATGCTTTTGAAAAATGTCACATGTATGCTCTCTCATGTGTTAATGCCTTTACATGCTCTTGACATGTTTTTGTGGCCTTGCTATGCTTAATTTGTGGTTGGATAGCTAGTTTATTGATCATATGGGGCCAAAGGCTCATTTGCCATCATGAATGTTTAGCCCTCTTGATTTATCTTGTGGAGGAGCATAAGTTCCTTTTTGTCGCAAAGACATTTCATGTACCATTTACAAATCTGAAAATGAAATGAACAAAAAACAATGCTTGGAAAATATGCTCCCATGTCATTTGTGCTGAATTTAATTTGCTTTGGGTGCTAAACCGTTGCATGATGCCTACCAATGAGAAGTCTCATACATAGAAGTAGGCACATGGCTCGGTGGCTTTGACATGACATGAGGTGCTTGTGGGTGTTTGTGATGGTCTTATGGTTAGAATAAGTTGTCCTAGCATGAAGTTTGTGTGGCTTTGCCATTTTGATATGCTTTGATCATGTTTAGGACTTTGCTCATGAGAGGCAAGTTTTTCGCAAAATTGCCAAAATCCATCTTAGCTTCGTCCAATGGTTGTGAAACTTGGTGATCATGAAGTTGAGATCGATACGAAGCCGTAGAGTACCTAACTTGCTCATTTGGACATGTGTAGCATCCTATGTTGAATTTTGTATATTTGAGAAGCTCTAGGTTGAAAGTTTTGCATTTTTGGCTTGATTCATGCATTGCCAACAAGGGGGAGAAGTTTGAGCTTGAAATGGCTTGTTGGGCGCGTTTAGAAGGTTTTCAGGTGGTTTCGAGCCATTTCTGGGCTCTGTTGTACACCGGTCTGACCGGTGATGAGCACCGGTCTGACCGATGTGAGTGCTGGTCCTGTACATATGTTGGGCACCGGTTTGACTGGTGGTGGTGACCGGTCTGACCGGTGTGAGCTGAAAGTGCTGCAGCTGTCCTGTTTCATGTGGTTTCTTGCATGCATTCGTCCAGGGGAGTTGCATTGGTTCAGTGGGAGTTTGCATGTGTGCAGGGGGAGCTCTTTGTGGTGTTCGAGCTTTGTTTTGGTGGTTTGTGCTCTTTGCTTGAGCTTTGCTTTGTCTCGGATGTGTCGAGCCGTTGCCCTTGCCTAAGGGGTCCGAGACTTGTTTCCTTCAAGTGATCTTGCTCTTTGCCTTTGTTTGGCTTTCGATCGCTTGTTGGAGTTTCTTTTTATTCGTTTCTTTTCTTTTTCTTTTCTCTCTTGTTACTTTCGTGTGGGTGTTGTCAATGCACTCATCAAGGGGGAGATTGAGGACCATGTGTGGTTCGAGGAACGGTGGATGGTCGCTTCCTTCTGTGATGAGTGATTGACAACGTTGTGTGGACTGATTCTTGGCTAAGTATTGCAGGTGCAGGTCGCGGCTTGACTCGTGTTGGTGCAGGTGAAGAACAAGCGCGAAAGGTCGTTGCCGGTGAGGCCTCCAGGTGTGGAGAAGACAAGTAGGCTTCGTTCGAGGGACCGGTGGCCGGCGGGGGTCAAGTGCGGGCCGCATGGTGGCATGAACAAGCAAGATGAAGTCGTGGACGGTTTCTTGGTTGAGCCTCAAAACCAAGGTCGAGCCGGGACTACGTGGGAGCCAAGTCATGAGTGGAGATTGGCGGAGGCTACACCGAGTTCGCGGGGTTTCCGGTGGTTCACCGAGAAAACCACCGGGTTCCTTGGTTGATCCACAAAGCCAAGACCGGAGAACCGAAGACGGAGGTGCGGCGGCACGGACCGGTCCGACCGGTGGGTGCGGCCGGTCGGACCGGTGGGGACCGGTCGGCCGGTGAGGAGCACCGGTCGGCCGGTGTGCGACGACGCGGTCCGGAATCTTCGAAGCGGAGGACACGCGTCGGAATCGCATGGCTTGCGTCGAGGCTACGCGGGGGTGCGGTTGCCGGGGCATCCGTCCGATGGTGAAGACATCAAGAATTCCAAATCCGCCCTTGAGGGGCTTGTATCCCTAGTTAGTAGAGAGGGGCATTTTAGACATTCGGTTGCCGCCTATATAACCCAAGAGGTGAGAGGATGGCAGCCAACTCTTGGAACCCTAGCTCATTAGTTTTCCTATTTTTTCCACCTATTTTCTCTAGGTTTTCCTTAGGACTAGCAAGAGAGCTTCACGGTGAGATCTTGTAGAGAGGGATGGATGATCGGGCGGCTTGCTAGACCTTGTACGAACCTTTGTCTCATGTATAGATGATTCGGCGTGGTTCCTCAAGGTTTGGATGTGTTTTCCCCGGTTGTTCTTGGTGGTGATTTTCGGAGCCCTTTCTCGGTGATTTCCTTGGGTTGGTTTCGAGGCTTTTCTCTTGGGGATTTGATGGGGGAAATTTGTGGGAACCCTTCGTGGTTCTTTGGGCTGTGATTCCCCTCCCAAATCCGTGAGTAAAAGTGCTCGATTTTGGAGGTTTCTTGAGTTCTTGGGTTTGAAGTGCTTTCGGCGGGATTTCTTCGATTCCTCCTTTTTGGACGAGATTTGGTGGGATTAAACTTGGCCATGGACTCCTCATGAGGTGTTCCTGATATCCCCAAAGTCTTGTTCAAGTCCGTGGAGTGATTCGGGAGATCGAGATTTGGATTTGGGGGAGTTGACCGCTGTTCATCCCGAGCTGCCCAGGCCACACCGGTCTGACCGGTGCTCTTGACCGGTCTGACCGGTGCAAGCCCTTGTGGGATTTTGCTCGGGTGAACGTCTTGGTGAGTTCGTTGTTGTCCCGTGGTGCTTTCGCTTGTTTCAAGTTTGGGTCCGTTTGGTGGTCGGTTGGCTTTGTTTAGTGTCTTGGAGGCTTTCGGTCGCCATCGGTCTGACCGGTGTGTCTCACCGGTCTGACCGGTGTAGAGCCACTTAGTGGAAGTTGCTCGGGTTCACTGCGGGGACCGGTCTGACCGGTGGTGCTCACCGGTCTGACCGGTGTGGGTCTGTAGACTCGAGGTTTGGTTTTTCCAGTTGCGTTTCTCGGGTCGGAAGGTTGCGTGTTGGTTCCTAGGTCCAGTGGCACTCCAGTGGCTACGTGGGCTTGACCAACCTTGGTAGTGAGTCGGAGACGTGTGTTGGAAGCCGCGTTCGTCTTGTTGGAGTTTTCATCTCCTTCGAGAAGAATTTTTATCGGCTCCCATTCACTCCCCCCCTCTCTGGTTCGCCGTATCGGTCCTTCAGTGCCGTGTCCTCCTCAATACTACGAGGAGACTCGGAAACCGAGTGCCTCCTCGAAGAGGTTGATGGCTTAGACGACGATGATCCCTTCTTCTTCGGTGAAAAGGCTTGTAGTTTTCTTCCATGATTGCAGCACTCTCCCTCACAAATATATATCCGGGGTTTTCACCTGGTAACAAGGTACACAAATATTATTTTGGAGTCTGGACTTTGAGTGGATTAAGGATGTGATTTGTTGCACGAAACAAGCGAGGTGGATGGCTAAGTCTAAGGTGGTTCCGGCCTACAAACTAGAGCACACGAACAAAGAGCTGGATGGGAGACTTACCTCTCTCCTCCTCTTAGCTCGGTTCTTCTCTAGTGCGTTCATGCTTGTTTCTTCGTGACCGCGTGCACCTTCCAAATGTTGTCGTCCACTCCTTCGCTTTCATTATTGCTCCTTCCACTTGATGTTTTCGCTTTGAGTCACTTCCATACTCCCTTGCCTCACATGCCTCCATGATATTCCTACAAAACAAAGCTTTGGCTGCCCCCCATGCTTGTACTTTGCATGTGGTTTGATAAAATATGTTGGAGGGGCATCACGTGATGTATCATGGTGCATGTATGGTTAGGTTAACTAGATTGCCACCCTCTAAGCATGCTTTAACACTAATCACTCCTCTAATTTCGAAAATAAAAATAAAATCAGAGATATTAATGACTTAAAATATAAATTTAGAGGAGTTTTTAAAGCATTAAAAACAAGATGTAAGTCGAAAATATTTTCTGACTACTTTTATGTTGGTCTCACCGGTATTGTTTGCTTTCATTAGTTGAGAACAAACTTTTCCCGACTTGATCGTGGAGGCATAGGTTTAGGTTCTAATTTTGTAGATAAGAGAGATGTTGAATGAAATAAAATTAAATGAGGCTTAGAAAAATTCTAATCTTAGAGAAACCAAGGATATGGATTTTTAAACCAACCAAAAATCAAGTTTCTAGGTCCACGCGAGTCCTACCACGTGCTGAAATTTAAATAACATCTAGTCAAGACGTGGCTCTACTCGTGTGTTTTTAGCATGTAAAACAAGTCAACCTTAACATCATAAAGAGGATGAAAGGGTGAGTTAGGTTCTGAATTATTTTGGTTTTGGTTTCTCGAAAAGAAGCAAACAATCATAGGATGGTTCATGTAAAGGGTTTATGATCAAGCAAAATATTCAACCAAGAATTATGTCTCTAATATTGTTCAATCATTCTAAGTCTAATGTTTTGCATAGTAAAATTCAAAACTGAATTATTAAAAAGACTCGAAAAACCTGTCCTCCCGGTAGCTTATTCTTGACTCGACGAAACAGGTTGCCTCCCGCCTAGGGCTTCGTTTATAGTCCATGGCTAGACTTCTTCACTTGATTACTTCAGATCAACGCTCTTTGCGGGCGTTGCAATCTTGGGTACCCACTTCCGCACCATCTTGGGCACGGGCTTCTTCTTCGGCTTAGTCATATTTTTTTTGGTCTTCACAGGCTGGCTTTGTCTTTTGGTCTTGACGGATGCAACAACTTCCTTCATGTAGTGGCTCGGCATCTCGAACTCCGGTCGTTCGGTCGTGATCTTCATGGTCTCCTTAGTGTGATCCTCCATCTCTCCCGAATGAGTTTGAGTAGCCTTCGCCATCTTGGGACCTCGTAGTTGTCTCGGAAATCCTTCTTTGTTAACCATCGGGCGCCTGGCAAGTTGTCCCACTTGCGCCTCTAGCATCTTCATCACGATGAACGCTTCATGTATAGAGCTTCCGACCTCCGTCACCTTGCCATCCAAATTCTTCAATATTTTCTCCATAGCCTTGAACTTAGTGACGACGTCCTCTTGGACATGGTCGTGCTCCTCACAATCCTCACATGTGGATCTTGCCTTGGCAGCCTTTAGGTGTTGAGCTTCTTTCTCTATCTCCATCTTCTCCATCCTCCTCTTGATCTAGAACGGCCTTCCGACGTCTTGACTTGGAGGTGGTGATTCCCTTGGAGATTTTGATGGTCCTTCGAGTTTGACTTTTGAATCTAGGGTTTCCAACCCTTTAGCTTGTGTTGCATGTCTCCTTTACCTGTAAAGTTTTTCTGGATCATCCACAAAAAAGTTTTGGGTTTCTTGGAGAGGTAGCCAACCATCTCCGGTTAGGGTTAGCAATAAAACAAAAATCTAACAAAAGAAAATTAGGGTTAATCAAAATTAGATTAGATTGATTTTTTTTCTTTTTGGGGATGATCAAACATAATAGATGCAAAAGAAAATCAAAAGAAAAACTGAAAAACAAGCGATACTAGATTGGATCTTGATTGCTTGTTCCCCGGTAATGGCGCCAGAAAAAGGGGTTTGTTGATGGTTAATAGTTGTATCAAAGTTCGTTTAGACTTGCAAGCGGACAAGTCTCCCGTCGTAGTCAAGGGACCCTTCTTCCCTCGAGTGGTGAACCCAAGGTATCGAATCTGTGGAACAATGTGCAACGCAAGGATTCAATCTAGTAAAGCAAGGTAAGCTATCTTATGAAGAAGCAAGTTGCATCTAATCTACTAACTCATAAAGAAAACACATCTAATCTAATCTAATCTAATCTAATCTAATCTAATCTAATCTAATCTAATCTAATCTAATCTAATCTAATCTAATCTAATCTAATCTAATCTAATCTAATCTAATCTAATCTAATCTAATCTAATCTAATCTAATCTAATCTAATCTAATCTAATCTAATCTAATCTAATCTAATCTACTAAAGAGGTAACAAGAGAAAGCAAAGAGATAACCGATCTAGAGAGTCTAGATCATGCTTATGTTGTAGCTCCAAACAAGATAGATGAAGATAGAAAAGTGAATCTCATTAAAAGCATCTTTAAATCGTGGCCTCCCATCCGACTCCGAAAACGCCCGCCTTTCGGAACCCCCGTTCTGTCACAACGTATCCCTACTCATGCGGGTAGTCTAGGGCGAGTTCGATAAGAACAAGTTGAAATCACTTGGCCGGTCCGGTATGCACCTCTAGCCACCGCGGCTACAAGAGCACCCTAAGTAATCTAGCTATAGACTAGATCGTAGAAGAAGCAAAGCCAAGAAGAAAACAAAATCATCGAGAAGGCACTTGATCGCTAGAAATCGAATTCACTTAAAGACTTAACCATGAATGACTACATGAACAAGATCACCACCGGGACCCTACCTCGATCTTGATCCTTGCTCCGGAGCTCCAACATGGCCTTCCATGCAAGGTTCCCACGTCAGCTAGGGAGACCCTAGACAACTAGCACGACCCTCATCTCTGAGATGCTGTCCCTCAAGTTTCTCTGCTCCTCGGCGGCGGATGACGAATTGGTTGATGCGTGGCACTCGGTCAGGGGGCCATAAATAGCCCGAGATGCAACTAGGTCAAAGGGGGGGCCGACTGGGCCTCGGAACAGGCTGGGCCGGCCGGCCTGGGCTGACTGGCCCAGTCCGTGTCCTCCTTCATCTGGTATTGCTTCCCGAGTCTTATAGATCCTCTCCCCTTTTGCATGTGGGCCCTTGACGTCGGTTTCTCTCCGAATTGGATGAAGCTCCTTGTCTTGCAAGATTCAGCACTTTTCTGGCTAGGTCCTCAGAGTTTTTCATCTTCTCAGGCTTGGTCCTTGGGCTCTTGGAGTCATGTGCACTTCATTGCTTGACTTGTACCGGGCTTCAAGGTCTTGTCATGAGGTGCTTAATGAACTTATCCCGGAAGTCTTGCTTTCAACGTTAAAACCCTGTGTAAACACTTAACTCCAAAACCGACATGCACAAGTGAACTTGTCATACCACGGGGGTTAGTACCAATGGATAAGATATAAAAGTCATGCCAACACCGAAGGTAAACTCATGGCTAGGTTGACGGATTTTCACCGTCAACATTCGCCCCGTCCCGCCCCGCAACGAGGATTGGATCCGGTTCGTCCCCTTCCATAGGTTAGGCTACACATCCCTTCTCCCTTCTTGGATTTATTATTTATGAAAAGTGATGGATTTGAGAATCATTTTTATTTCTTCAGTACAACTAGCTTCAGTTTGTGATTTCGCTTGTTGTTCCGTGCAGATAAGGGCAAGAAGTACCCGGTGAAGTGGAGCGCGGTGGAGATCATCCCTGATCCGGTCCAGCCTGGCCAGCCTGCCACCTTCCACATCTCCGCTTCCACCGGTATGGTTTGCCCGACCGCAGCAGATTTAGCTAATTTCGCCCCTTTGTTTGTCGCTAATCTTTTAAGCTTCACGTTAACTGATGTAGTCAGTAGTACTTTTGGATTATCAGGCTCTTTGGAAGTCTTTGATGTGTTAGGTGCTGTGGGAGTACTCGTAGGGTATTTTACTTGGTGAAATTAGTGTAGTACGTAGGACTCTGAATAAAATTGCAGCTTGCACTCTTATCAGGCTCTTTGGAAAATTCTTTGAGGTCTTATAGCAATTTCAAATCTTTCTGTACTATATTTTGAATATGGTTCCAATCATGCGGCAATGCTCTGAGCCCCCGATTGAACAGAGACGTGGCATTCGCGTTCGATCGGATTCCCTTGGAGCCTAGCAGAACAGTAGCTTTTTGTTTAGGTGGTAGTGGGAGTGATCTCATTTGACTATGATGTGGATTTGTACTGCAAAATCTTGGAAAGATGCTTACGTCGTGTGGTACAAAGTTTTTTCTTTGTGTGTGTGTGTGTGTGTGTGGAGTTTGAGCATGCTAATGCTGTATGATTAGGGCCAACTAACAGCCTCAGTAGTCAGTACCCAAGGACCTACAAGAATCACCCCAAATTCATTGTGCACGACTCTGGATGTGAAAACATAGTTGCGGAGCAGCAAAACCAGTAGGAACATAGTTGAGATTCACTCCACCAGGGTCTAGAAACAGGATATACCATTCTGTTCTTTTTTACTTAATTGTGATAGTCAGTATTTTTATGCTATTACTTGGTATGCATGTAGGAGACATAAATGGCAGTAGGTATCTTTAGAGTATATTACATTTGGTCTGCATGTAGTTTCTATGTTATTTCTTGGTCTGCATGTAGTTTATGCAATGATTTTTTTTGTGTGTTAAGTAGGTAAACATGTCATCCACAGCATCTGGTAGTTCGTCAAGTCACGATTCCATGGACTTAGTCACACCCCGACGTCACGTCGTACAAGGTCCAATGTTTGGGAACATTTCGAGCCAAATTTAGCCGACATTGATGGTGAACTAAAAGCTGTTTGCAAATACTGCGGAATTCATTTGAAAAAAAGATCAGGCACAAGCAGCCTTAGAGGTCATATTGCAAATGCTTGCCCAACAATTCCTACTCATGTCTGACTTAAGTTCCAAGCAACTCTCAATAAGTAGCCCGAGCCTAATGTTCCTTTTGTCTTTGACCCTGATCTTTGCCGTAAGGAGATGATTAAGTATATTTTTCATGCCGAGGTTCCATTCCTATAGTTTGAAGATCCCTACTTCAGACCGTGGCTAAAGACCTTGCAGCCAGCTTTTAAAGTTAGGCACCGACAACAATCCGTGATGACTGAAGAAGTATGTAGAGATGAAAAAGGAGATTCAAATCAAACTCCAGAGTTTGGAGTCTCGTGTTTGCTTGACATTAGATATCTGGACATCTTCACAAGACTTCGGATACATGGCAGTGACTGCGCATTATATTGATGCAAATTTCAAGATCAAAAAAAATTATTTGGTTCAAAACTCTAGAATATCCCCACTCAGGCTATGCAATATAAGATGAACTGTTAAAATGCCTAATTTATTGGGGAATAAGAGAAAAGATCTTTACCTTGTCAGTAGACAATGCGAGCAATAACACTACTGCTTGTGAGTTGCTGGTATCAGACTGCAAGAATGATCTGTTGCTTGGCGGAGAACATCTACATGTTAGATGTTGTGCTCACATCCTTAACATTTTGGTTCAAGATGGAATGAGTATAATACATTCAGGGATCCATAAAATTCGTGAGCTACTAAAACATATTGATTGTTCACCGGCTAGGCTTCAAGTGTTCAATTCGATTGCAAAGGGGAAAGGAATGGTATCAAAGAAAGGTGTTTACCTTGATGTCCCAATGAGGTGGAACTCGACATACAAAATGATTGTAGAAGCATCGAATACAAGGTCGTTTCGAATACTTATGCTTCTAAGCATATGGAAGATGGTCCTAGTGAATATGAATGGGAAAAGGCGGATGCAATTTGCGAATTTCTCAAAGCCTTCGAAGAACTTACCCTTGCTGTTTCAGCTCACAGGGAACCAACAACACACATGTTTTTGCCATTGGTTCTTTCTATCTTGCATGCATTGAAGCAGGACAAGGCCTTGCAAACTAATGACATTTTGAAGGAGTTGGCTGCATGTATGTGTTCTAAGTTTGAAAAGTATTGGGAGCCAAATGAAGGTAGCCTTCGAAGTAAAGGTAATCCTCTTAGAAAGAATAAAGAGATTGCTTTCAACACTGCTTTGGTGATTGCCACAATATTAGATCCAAGAAGAAAAGTGCTTTATTTAGAGTTCTTTTATCAGAGGGTCTATAGGAATGTCGACCAGATTGGTATTCATGTGAATTCTGCCTTGGTATGGATGAGAAAGTACTTCATGAAGTATGAACAACATTATCAAAGAACAAGTACCATAAACACTGGAGCATATTTTAGTGATATATCCATCATGGGCTCTCCAGCTCTGTGAGGACCAGGAGCGTCCCAGTGGTCGATGGATGACCGCTCCTCAGTGATGAGTGATTGACAACGGGTGTTGGACTGACTCTTGGCTTAGTGCGCAGGTGTAGGCTGCGGCCTAGTTCGTGTTGTTGCAGGTGAAGAACAGGCGCGAAAGGTCTTCAGCCTTGAGGGGCCTTCGGGAGATGGAGAGACAAGTAGGCTCGGTTCGAGGGACCTGGTGGACAGCGGGACTAGGTGCGGGCCACATGGTGGCGACACGAGCAAGACGAAGTCATGGACAATCGAGCCGGTGCACGTGGCGGTCAAGTCAAGTGGTTTGGCGGGAGGCCGGGCCGGGCACGCGGGGTTTGGTGGTTTGCCCACAAAACCATCGGCGGACGGTTTCTTGGTTTGGGCCTCAAAACCAAGTCCGAGGGCCCAACATGACGGAGACGGGATCCGGGCGTGTCGGGAAGCTTCGAGGCGGAGGACACGCGGCGGGATCGCATGGCTTGCGTCGGGAGGACGCGGGGTGCGGCAAAGGCGTGGCCGTCCGATGGCAAGACCCACAAACATTACCTAAATGCCCCTACGTGGGTTGTATCGCCAGTAGTTAAGTGAGGGGTAGTCGAGTCATTTACCACTCCGGCGGGACCTGATATATAAGCCATGAGTGTGTGTGGATGGCTCCCTCTCTCCGCGACTTAGGGTTTCATTTCCTCCCTCCCATTTCTCATTTTCGTAGCTATTTTTCTTCCATTTTCTCTAGGCTAGCATGAGAGCTTCATGAGAGATTTGTTGAGAGGGATGGATGCTAGGGCGGCATGCTAGACCTTGTGAATCTTTCCTGGTTTGTATAGAAGATTCGGGGTTGTGTTTTTCGTGCCCTTTTTGTGCTTGTTTTCGTGCCTTTGTTCCCAGTTCGATTCCGCAGATTTGAGTGAGTTTCTCCCCGATTTCTTTGAGGAAAACATGGATAGATGTCTCGTGCATCTTTGTGGTTGATCTTGTGCCCTCAAACGCCGGGAAACCACTTGGATTCGAAGTTTTTCGTTCGGTGCTCTAGTTTTTGGTGGTGCTCAAAGGATTCGCGATTCCCGGTGATTTAGGGAGTTAGGAGGCAAGATTTTTGGGTTATAGCATCCTTGTGTGACTCTTTTCAAGTGCCCAAACCCTTGTCTCCATAGCTTCAACCGTTTGGGAAATCCGATGATGATTTTGGGGAGTTGACTTTCGGGGTGGGCGTTTTCTGCTCTGTCCGCACCTGGCGGACAGTCCGCGGGGTGCTGGCGGACGGTCCGCGCGGCTAGGGTTCGTCCCGTGTTCGTCGTGTTCTTGCGCGTCCTCGCTTTCGATCCGGTTTGGCTTTTGGTTTTTGTTGCAGCCGGTTTGCGGACGGTCCGAGCTTGAGTAGCGGACGGTCCGCGGGTGGCGCGGACGGTCCGCCCGGCCTCGGCGGACGGTCCGTTTTTCTCGGGTCGCTTCTGGTGGTTCTGTGTGCTTTAATGGACGGTCCGCGGCGTAGCGCCGGGACGGTCCGCGGTGTTGGCGCGGACGGTCCGCGTCTTCAGGTCGGACAGTCCGCGAGGCCTGCGCGGACGGTCCGCCCCTCCTGGCCGGACGGTCCGCCAGAGCCTGTGCGCTTTGCCTCTTGGTTCGATTCCTCCCTTCCTTCTTTCGTGCTTCCGCGTGTGCTTCAAGGAATCGTTCCTAAGGCTAGAGGTTGATCCATAACCTCATGGTCTTGGCGATTGGTGCGTGATTCGATCCATCGCTTGTGTGTGACTGGGATTTGACTAGGGCATAGGCCGGTTTCTTTGGAAAGAATTTTTACCGGCTCCTATTCAATCCCCCCCTCTCTAGTCGCCATCTGATCCTTCACTCTAGGAAAAAGGAAGCTTGAAGCTGAGTTTGAACAGTACAAATCACAAGTAAGGGTTGCCCAATCACAAAAATCTGAGCTCGATGTGTACTTAGAAGAAGAGTCTGAAAAGCATGTAAAAGGTTTTGATGTTCTAGCTTGGTGGAATAGCAAATCACAAAAGTTTCCAGCACTATCTGCTATGGCTCGCGACTTCTTAGTGATTCCTCTTAGTACAGTCTCATCAGAATCAGCTTTCAGTTTAGGGAAAAGAATTCTTGGAGACCACATAAGTTCATTAACTCCAGAAATGCTGGAGGCTCTAGTTTGCACGAAATATTGGCTATATAAACCCAAAGAAAGTGAAGGTATGTCAGCTATTCTCTGGTAGTATTGTTTGCTACAACATCTATTCTTTATTATTGTTTTGTTCTTCCTAACAAGGCATGTTGTCATTCATTTGCTCCCTTTGTCTCCTGCTACTTAGTGTGTATGGGTCTGCAATATTTGTAGGAGCCAACTAATTTGTTGGTTGTTTGTAGGTTCTGAGCGAGATTAAAAGATGTCATGAAGCTCATACGATTGGTGACCAGGTTTGTTGTTACTTCTTTATCGCTTACTTTTTCAATGTATATAGAGTAGTGTAAAATGTGCTACTATTCCTAGTTTGATGCTGCATAAACATCTAGATCCGTGGTGATTTCACATCTTTACAGCTCCTTTTATGCATAATGCAGTACAACTGAGGCTCCCTGATTGATATTTTTATGTGTGTGTTGATGGTTTCTAAACAGTGCTACATGTTTGTAAGCAGTGCTTTCATCAGTGAAAGAAATGCTGCAGCTTAGGCTGCGTTCTTGCTGTACGGTATAATTAGCCTCAGACTGTGTTCTTCCTAACACGACATGTTGTCATTCATTAACATCTTTATACAAAACATGTTGCAAGTTTCAATGTTTTTAGACAGCTATTCCTGTTGATCTGTGACTGCATCTTGTTTATTCTCTGACTGTTACAATATTGATTTGCTTCTTTCATTCTATTTCCAGGCTATATTTGTATCACGGGACTTCATGGAGACAAAAATGACATTTGATATGAACAACCTTTGTTGTTGTTCCTACACAAACTTTGCCCTCCTCTGTTTGCTGTTCCTGTAGTTCTCGGCATTGGCAATGGAACATTGTTGGGTGGAACTTAGCTCTGCTTGAGCAACTATTTAATTGACGTTGCTTAGCCTGCTCGCGTGCCTTTATGTTGCTGCAGAAGCTGCACTTGAATGCACTTGAAACCTGTATTGTATTCTTTTAGTTTGGTAATATGCAGAGCTTAGAACCATGCATGTGGACAGTTGGATTTGTGATTTTACTTGATGTATTTACGACAATTAGATTTGTGATTTTACTTGATGTATTTACCAGGAGCTCAGTCAATTCGGTCGTGGCTGAGTAGGCGATTATTTTACCTAATTGACTGAAACCGAATCAGTCTGTCCTAGAATTCAAACTAACAGAGAGACCAATGGGTTCAAACCGGTTTTGTGGAATGGTTTTGTGGACTCATTTATGTGGTTCAGTTTGGTTTGATGCTACAATGAATAATAATGATGGTGGGGTGGGGTGGGTTGATGAAAGAAAGACATACTGGTCTGGTGTGGGTAGAGTGTGGTTCTTAAACCATTGGTAGGCTTAGGCGTGCTCCATCTTGCCTTGCACGAGATTCTCCTTGGGAGAGAAGCAAACTTGGTTTCCATAAAATCAGCCTCGTCCAGATTTTCCTGTTTCGCAGTCCTTCCTTGCCGGCGCCATATCTCCCACGTCCGGACTCCAAATAATGCAAATTCGGTGTCTAGGTTGTGTGCCACAAAATTATCTTCAACTTTGGCATTAATTTATTTCCTTGGAAACGAAGATAAGATCTCCAAATCGGCCTTGGAAGATAATTTGTTCTGATTTCGGACTGACTGCAAAGCAAGGATTTCGGGGGACATATCTCCTAGCTCCCTTAGCCGAATTGGGATTTCCACATGTCCAAATCGAAGGTATCGTCGAGGCACACAACTTTGGTAGTCAAACTTTTTCCATTAAAGGTCGTTTAGGTCTCTGAATCTGTACCGAAGAATCATGCTATCCTGGGCTACGAGAATATCTCTCGGGCTGAGTTGATCTCGTTGGTAAACATCCAAGTCCCCGGAGTTTTGCGTGTTGATGCTTCAGTCCTTGGGTTGTTTGGAGTCTTGTTCACTTCGTGTACTGACTTGTGACTGAGGACCATGTGTGGTTCGAGGACCGGTGGATGGTCGCTTCCTTATGTGATGAGTGATTGACAACGTTATGTGGATTGATTCTTGGCTAAGTATTGCAGGTGCAGGTTGCGGCTTGACTCGTGTTGGTGCAGGTGAAGAACAAGCGCGAAAGGTCGTCGCCGGTGAGGCCTCCAGGTGTGGAGAAGACAAGTAGGCTTCATTCGAGGGACCCGGTGGACAGCGGGGTCAAGTGCGGGTCGCATGGTGGCACGAACAACAAGATGAAGTCGTGGACGGTTTCTTGGTAGAGCCTCAAAACCAAGGTCGAGCCGGGACTACGTGGGAGCCGAGTCATGAGTGGACATTGGCGGAGGCTACACCGAGTTCGCAGGGTTTGCAGTGGTTCACCGGAAAACCACTGGGTTACTCCGTTGAGCCACAAAACCGAGGCTGAAGACTCGACGAGGAGGTGCCGCCACCCAGGCCGGTTCAACCGCCCAGGAGGGGCGGTCAGACCGCCTGGGCCGGTCAGATCGCCGGTGCCGGTCTAACCGCCCCCTCTGGACAGCCGTCTTTCGAGTTGTTTCCGCTGTTGTGGGTGCGTGGGTGTTGAGGTTGCTGGTAGTGTTTGTTCCTAGGACCAGTAGCACTCTAGTGGCTATGTGGTTTTGGCAAACGGAAGGTAGAAGTGCGGATTGTGTGATTTTGGCGGTCTGACCGAGCGAGTTCATCTTGTTGGAGTTTCAATCTCCTTCGAGAAGAATTTTTATCGGCTCCCATTCAGTCCCCCCCTCTGGTCGCCTAATCGGTCCTTCAAGTGGTATCAGAGCTGGTTCGGGTCTTTATTGACTCTAACCAGTCTAAGATCCAAAAATGGCGTACCAGGAACGGGGTTTGGGTCCTCCACACTTCGATGGGAAGAACTACCAGATGTGGAGTAAGTGGATGGCGGCGTTCCTCCGCAGAAAGGGTCAGATCCTTTGGGATGTCACGGTGGACATAGGCTATGTCCAGCTGATGAACTTCCTTGCTCCAGGATTGAGGGACATGTTCGACGCCAACAACAAGGCGGTCGACTACTTGTTTCGTGCTTTGTGTCAGCCTGAGTTCGATCGGGTGCACACCGAGCACTTGGCTTGTAGAATCTGGTTGGTGTTGAAGGAGGCTCATGTTGGGAATGCCCAGAAACTGGCACGGATGTATGCGACCTATCAGAGAGAGTACGAGAACTTCACTCATCTCCCCGGTGAGTCCATCGATGCCTTGTTTCAGAGGTTCATGGTGGTTGTGAACAACATGAGGGCCAATGTGGATGTGCTCCCGTACGATGACCATGATAGAGCTGTTAAGCTCTTACACTCTTTGGATCATACGATTTGGGGCAGAAAGTTCGAGACCATTGTGGAGTCGGAGAAGTATGACACTCTGACGGTGAACGAGCTGTTCTCGAAGCTCAAGTCGGCTGAGGTGGATAGGGGCATGACAGCCAAGCTCGAGGGTCCGACTGACTCCCATAGTCTTGCCCTCGTTGGTGGTTCGAAAGGAAAGGCTAACACTAACCCATCCACCAGGATGTTCTCTTTGTCCTCTTTGATGTCTATGCCAGATGAGGAATTCGACGTGCTTGGAGAGGACAAGCTGGCGTTGCTGACGAGGAGATTCGAGAGGCTGCACGAGAACCGGGTGAACATGAGGAGGAACACGAGGACATGCTTTCAGTGTGGCAAGCCGGGACACTTCGTCGCCGACTGCCCGGAGAAGGTCGAGAACAAGGACGGCTACAAGCACAAGTTGAGGATGGATGGATAGTACCAGTCGAGGCGTGATCACAAAAGCAAGCACAAGAACAAGCACAAGGACGAGCGACGATCGAGGAAGAAGGAGAGCCGAGGCAAGGCCCGAGCGATGGTTGGAGTGAGCGACATCGACTCCAGTTCCGCGTACTCCACCTCGAGCTCAAGCGGAAGTGAAGATGAAGGTGATCATCGCTAGAGCAGGAAGTCGTCCAAGAACCTGGGCGGGCTGAGCTGCTTCTCTAGAGACGGCTGTTGACGGTTAATAATTGTATCAAAGTTCGTTTGTGACTCGCAAGCGTACAAGTCTCCCGTCGTAGTCAAGGGACCCTTCTTCCCTCGAGTGGTGAACCCAAGGTGTCGAATCCGTGGAACAAATGTGTGACGCAAGAGTTGATCTAGTAAAGCCAAGTAACTTCAATCTTTGGTAAAAGAGAAACCCTAATGCATCTAGATAAGAACACAAAACAAAGATAAATCTAATCTACTAAAGACCGGAGAAAACAAAGTAAGATTGGGTAGATAAACCGATCTAGAGGGATCGGGGTAAGCCTTTTGTTGAAGTTCCAAGCAAGAGAAGAAGTAGCAAATCGAATCTTAATAGAAGCCTCTTTAAATCGTGGTTTCCCGTCCAAATCCGAAAACATCCGCCTTTCGAGACCCCCGTTCGTCACAACGTATCCCTATTCATGCGGGGAGCTTAGGGCGAGTCAAAAGACAAGTCGAGATTCTTTCGGAAGATCCGCGTGTACCTCTAGCCACCGCGGCTACAAGAACACCCTATGTAATCTATCGTACGAATAGAATTGGAATAAGCAAAGCCGATCGAAAAATGAAATCTTCGAGGAAACACTTGATCGCTAAGAAAAGATTCAACTTGATAATTCAACTATGACAATGATACATACACAAGATCACCACCGGGATCCTTCCTTGATCTTGCTTCTAGCTCCGGGAACTCCGACGTGGTCTTCCATGCAAGGTTCCCACGTCGGCTAGGGAAACCCTAGTCAACTAGCTCGACCCTCTCCTCTCCGACATGGTGTCCCTCTCTTCTCTGCTCCTCGGCGGCCGAAGACGAATTCTCCTCTGCGTGGCTCTCGGTCAGGGGACTATAAATAGCCCGATTGGCGGCTAGGGCAAAGGATAGCGAATTTGGGCCCAAAATGGGCCTGGGCCGACCGGACTGGGCCGGCCGGCCTGGGCCCATTTAGGCCCGGCCCCGTGGGCTCCTTTGCCCCACGTCGGTTCCCTTGCTTCCTGGATGTTTCCCCCTTCGCATGTAGGTCCATGTCGTCGGTTTCTCTCCGAATTGGACTCAACTCCTTGTCTTGCAAGATTCGAGGCACTTTTCCGGTCGGGTCCCCGGAGTCCGTTGTCTTCTCGGATCAAGTCCCCCGCTTCTTGGAGTTAAGTTTGCTTCATTGCATGACTTGTACGGGGCTTCAAGGTCTTGTCATGAGGTGCTTGATGAACTTATCCCGAAAGTCTTGCATTTAACACTAAAACCCCGCATAAACATTAAACTCCAAAACCGACATGCACACGTGAACTTGTTATACCACGGGGGTTAGTACCAATGGATAAGGTATAAAACTCATGCCAACACCGAAGGTAAACTCATGGCTAGGTTGACGGATTTTCACCGTCAACATCTCCCCCATGCTTAAACCTTGCTCGTCCTCGAGTAAGCCTTCGATGGATATCATCATTGCTAAACAATGTTTAAACTTTGCATTTGATCACACATGAGAAAACATAATGCTCTCAAAATTTTAATTCATTAAAGTTCCATAATGTACTAGCCTTCATCTCTACGGAGGGTAGATTCTTGTTAAGCTTATCCCCCAAGTATTAACATGCTCACAAAGTTTTAAATAGATCTCAGAATTTTTGAAATAAAGAACGAGATAAAGAAAAGCTAAACCAAGTTCGCAAATTTAAATCTTCTCGTGTATTGCTCATGAACTCTCATCTCACTTGTCTCTCAAGCCTATATATTCTACTCCTTTCCCTCTCATATATATGTGGTAGGCTTTATATGGAGCTTTGGGAAAGTTTAGTCCTAACAAGATTTTATAAATGAGGTGTTGTCAAAACAAGACAAGCTTCTCATGGTCTTACCGAGACTCGTCAAAAAGGTCATTGGAAAATAATGTTAAATCAAGGAGGGGAAAGAGAAAAATACACACACTTTTAGATGAGTGGACATGTGCAAATGGCAAAGAGTGATCCCGAGGCACAAAGAAAGTCCTCGTTATCGGATTGCACATGGTTGGAAAATGAGAATGGATCTTTTTAACTTGAAGCCTTGAATGCACTCTTAGAGAACCGGGGAGTTCACTTTACGCACATTTTTTTCTTTCTCATATTTCTCATTCTTTTCTTTCTTTCTTTCTTTCTTTCATATATATATTTATATATTTTTTTTACCTTGAAAGTCATGAATATCGCTGGATTTTTTTTCTTTCATCATCATTTTTTTAAAATATTCCCCTTTGAACTCTAAAACTGCACCGTACCTACCTCCTCCCCCATGCTTAGACGTTGCTCGTCCTCGAGCAAAGAGGCGAAAAATAAGGTAGGTACCGGAGATATTTTTCCTTGGAGAGATACTTGAAATCTTCAATGTTGGCACCGTCTTGCGATCTTCCTTGAATTGATGATCCATTCTCAACAATAGGTTGTGGTCAAGGAGGTAATCACAAAAGATGATATTTGGTTTAAGGGTGGATATCCGGCGAAGTTTGTGAGATCACCGATGCGGGGATACACAATGCACGGATAAAAGGCTAGCAAAAAGATAGATACGCAAAAATGGAATGACCAGCTTCTTAGTCTCGGGCCAGAGAAATCATGGCCTGCAATAACTCACTCAAAAATAAATCTTGTACACTAAGGTTTATGCACTCAAATATATATAAGGCTTTGGATAGGTTGAGCAACACACAAGTGATATTTGTGACAAGGTTAGCAATATTTTTGAGCATAAAAGACATCTTTAATCTATTCATAACTTGAGAGCACATAAAACACTATGGGTCTTTATTTTAATCATAACCTCCGCTGAAAATTAAGCTAGTATTTAAATAAATTCAGATCTGTATTTTTAAGAGAGCACTAGCTTAAACATGCATAAATCAATTACAAAGATGAACAAAGCTGCAATTATAATCATATATCATCATGGCACAAATTTTATAGCTTTTCCAATGATATAATCAAGGTGGTGTCTTTATTAATGATGACATCAAGTTGAAATACAAACTGAAAATATACTAACATGCTTTCTGAAATTTAAATAAAAACAGAAAATACTACGCAAACACACATAAGCAAAAGCTGAAAATTACAGAGAAAAAGTAAAGAAAAGAAAACTAATGTTCTTAAATCTTCTAGTCCTCCGCCGGTGGTTGATGTTGATGATCTTGATAATAATACCCTTGCTCATAATATGATTGGACATTCCCTCCGATGAATTGATTTGGCTCCACAAGGTGAAGGCGTCCAAATTCAAAGGCAATATTTGCGTTGCCTTCACCAAGTTGAGTTGCGTTAGCTTGGATGGCTGCGATGTTTTGAGCGTTTCTTGCAGCATACCCTCCAATTATGGCCATGCTTTGTTGTGGTTGGGGATGATGAGCGTAGGACTCCACGAAGTTAGCGTTGGGCACAACATAATTTGGTGGGGGTACCGGTGCACCACCCCCCATGCTTGCTCTTGTGGCCCTCCGTAATAACTTGGCGGAGGAGGGATCCCGCTGAATGGTTGCACATTGGGTTGTGCTCCACTCGCTTGTGCAGAGGATGTTCCCTCCTCTACGATTCTTCCTCTCTTGTTCTTCCTTGCAGGGACGAGTAGTCCCTCTTCCAACCAATCTTCTCTCCCTTCATTGAAAAGCCTAAGCCTCTCGTTGGGAAGAGGTAGGTTCACAATGGCCAACCGATAACCTCCTCTCTCATCTCCACTAATGTACTTGCCTTGCAAATACTCAATGCCGAGAGAGGTACCACGCAAAAGGTGAGCGGGGTTTCTTGCGATCCCCGGCCGCAAGGAAAAGGCCAACATGGAGAGGTAACACCCCGAACCAATATTACCCGCCCCCGATGTTGCTTCACAACACCAACGGTTGATCATGAGGTAAGAGGGGTCTATTGGCTGCCTGGCAATTAAAGCCGAGTATAGCCAATTCAACTCCGTGTCGGTCACCTTTGTTTCCTTCATCCTCCCCAATACCCTCTTGCACATCCAAGAGTGAAATATCCGGATAATGGGGTTGCGGATGCAATTGCGTTGTTGATGGGCTTCTCCGGAGATCATGTTCCAAAATCCCGCTAACATGCCGGGTGGCACGTCAACTTTCTCCGGAGCTCCCTTGTGGAATCCAAGCAGCTCCCTAACGTGCTCGTAGGGAACCTCTTGTTGGACTCCCTCCAAACGGAATGACAAGCTTTGCACCCCATCATCATCAACGATGGGTGCAATAGTCATTAAAATTTCCAAGGAGAAACCCAAATGGGTGTCCACCGATATTCCGTTGGAGAACTGCACCCATCCGAGGTGCCCCAACATATAGTATATGTCGATGCAAAAACCCAAGGTGTAGAGTGCTTGGTCGTCGAACTCGACATTCGGCACAAGACTCTTCTCAAGATTAGAGAGCCTCTCCTCCTCCTCCGCCGACAAGATGATGAAGCCGTACGAAGAGCGTGTCGGGGTGTAAGGAGGTGGCGCGGTTGAGCAAGTCGATCGTCGTGGTGGCGCGGGCCGCTCCTCCGTGTGCCCACGAGGTTCGGTGAACCTCATGGAAGTGCTTGCAGCCCTCTTACCACCAAGGAGGAGAGCATCGTTCCTCCTCGGTGGCGCCGTATCCGTCTCCATGCTCCGGGGAGACTCGGAAACCGAGTGCCTCCTCGAAGACGTGGTTGATGACGGCTTGGACGACGACGAACTCTTCTTCTTGGAGAAGAGACTTGTGGTATTCTTCCACATGGTTGCTGCACTCTTTTCTTCAACTAAAATTCCGGGTTGCAACCGGTAACTAGGCACTTAAACTCTTTGCTTCGGATGTGGACTTTGAGTGGATTAAGGATGTGGATTTTTTTTTTCTTGAGCTCTCAAGCTTGGGAAGGTTGGCTATGTCTACGGAGGTTTTGAGCACACAAACTTGAACACACAAACAAAGGAAGGAGAGGGAAGCTTGCTCGCAGAAAACGGGAGCGGGGGGGGGCTCCTTATGTAGGTGAGGCCGGCCTCGGTGCTCCTCCCCGCCTCGTCTTTCTTCCAAAGCACGATCATTTCACCTCTCGCAACTTTCCCTGCCCGCGTGCTCCACGAGTTGCACCGCCCAAACGCTCTCGTCCACTATTGGTCCTTCCACTTGATGCTTCATGTTTTGGGTCATGTCCATGCTCCATAGATCCACTTGCTTCACATGCCACCATGAGATTCCTGCAAAGTTGATGCTTGCTGCCCACCATGCTTGTCCTTTGCATGTGGAATTGGTGAAAGTTGATGAAAGGGAATCCAATGGTGCATGCATGATTGCTAGATTGCCTCCATTAAGGTGTGTTTAAGGTTAAGCACTCCTCTAATTCGAAATTTTAAAATATTTTTCAGAGCCATGCAAGAGCTCGAACATAATTTTAGAGAAGTTTTTAAACCATTAAAAACAAATGCAAGTCGAAAATATTTTTTTATTACGTCGATTTCGGTCTCACCGGTATAGTTTGCCTTCATCGGTTGAGAGCAAACATTTCCCGGCTTGATCAAGGGGGCATAGGTTTAGGTTCTAATTTTGGCTAGATAAGAAAGATTTTGAATAAAACAAAATTAGAATAGGCTTAGAAAAATTCTAATCCTAGAGAAACCAAGGATATAGATTTTTAAAACCAACCAAAAGTTTTGATTTCTAGGTTCACGCGAGTTCTACCACGTGCTGAATTTTTTTTTATTAACACATAGATATAAGTCGTGGCTCTACTCGTGTGGTTTTAGCATGAAAAATAAGTCAACCTCAGCACCATAATGAAGGTGAAAGGTTGAGTTAGGTTCTGAAATTATTTGGTTGAGGTTTCTCGAAAAGAAAAGAACAAACAAGCACATAGGAGGGTTCATGCAAAGGGTTTATGATAAAGCAAACATTCAATCAAGAATTATGTCTCTAATATTGTTCAACCACTTCTAAGTCTAATGTCTTTGCGTAATAAAACTCAAAAACTAAATTATTAAAAAGACTCGAAAAACCTGGAATCGGGTTGTCCTCCCGTAGCTTATTCTTGACTTGACGAAACGGGTTGCCTCCCGCCTAGCGCTTCGTTTATAGTCCATGGCTAGACTTCTTCACTTGATTACTTCGGATCAACGCTCTTTGTGGGCGTTGCAATCTTGGGTACCCGCTTTGGCTTAGTCAATTTTTTTGGTCTTCACGAGTCGGCTTTGTCCCTTGGTCTTGACGGATGCAACAACTTCCTTGTGGCTCGGCATCTCGAACTCCGGTCCTTCGGTCGTGATCTTCATGGTCTCTAGTGTGATCCTTCATCTCTCCCGAATGAGCTTGAGTAGCCTTCGCCGTCTTGGGACCTTGGAGTTGTCTCGGATATTCTTCTTTGTTACCCATCGGGCGCCGGCAAGTTGTCCCACTTGCGTCTAGCATCTTCATCACGATGAACACTTCACGTATAGAGCTTCCGACCTCCGTCACCTTGCCATCTAAATTCTTCAATATTTTCTCCATAGCCTCGAACTTAGTGACGGCGTCCTTGGACATGGTCGTACTCCACACACTCCTTGCATGAGGATCTTGCTTCGGCGGCCTTTAGGTGTTGAGCTTCTTTCTCCATCTCCATCTTCTCCATCCTCCTCTTAAGTAAACCGATATGCCACTCAAGGAATCCGACTCGTATGCATTCAGCTCTCGCAATCGTCATGCGGATAGTTGAGACCTTGATCTTGAACGGCCTCCCGGCGTCTTGACTTGGAGGTGGTGATTCCCTTGGAGATTTTGACGGTCCTTCGACTTCAACTTTTGAATCTAGGGTTTCCACCCCTTTAGCTTGTGTTGCATGTCACCTTTGCTCGTAAAGTTTTCCTGGATCATCCACAAAAAAGTTTGGGTTTCTTGGAGAGGTAGCCAACCATCTCCGGTTAGGGTTAGCAATAAGCAAAGTATGCAAAAACTAGAAAGGAAAAATAAATCTATGAAAACTAGGGTTAGGCAAACTAGATTAGATGTATTTTGAGGATGATCAAAGTTTAGTAGATGCAAAAAGAAAAACAAAAAGAAAACTGAAAATTACGAAAAGGCAATAAAAAACCAAATCTTGATCACTTGCTCCCCGGCAACGGCGCCAGAAAAAGGGGCTTGTTGACGGTTAATAATTGTATCAAAGTTCGTTTGTGACTCGCAAGCGTACAAGTCTCCCGTCGTAGTCAAGGGACCCTTCTTCCCTCGAGTGGTGAACCCAAGGTATCGAATCCGTGGAACAAATGTGTGACGCAAGAGTTGATCTAGTAAAGCCAAGTAACTTCAATCTTTGGTAAAAGAGAAACCCTAATGCATCTAGATAAGAACACAAAACAAAGATAAATCTAATCTACTAAAGACCGGAGAAAACAAAGTAAGATTGGGTAGATAAACCGATCTAGAGGGATCGGGGTAAGCCTTTTGTTGAAGTTCCAAGCAAGAGAAGAAGTAGCAAATCGAATCTTAATAGAAGCCTCTTTAAATCGTGGTTTCCCGTCCAAATCCGAAAACATCCGCCTTTCGAGACCCCCGTTCGTCACAACGTATCCCTATTCATGCGGGGAGCTTAGGGCGAGTCAAAAGACAAGTCGAGATTCTTTCGGAAGATCCGGCGTGTACCTCTAGCCACCGCGGCTACAAGAACACCCTATGTAATCTATCGTACGAATAGAATTGGAATAAGCAAAGCCGATCGAAAAACGAAATCTTCGAGGAAACACTTGATCGCTAAGAAAAGATTCAACTTGATAATTCAACTATGACAATGATACATACACAAGATCACCACCGGGATCCTTCCTTGATCTTGCTTCTAGCTCGGGAACTCCGACGTGGTCTTCCATGCAAGGTTCCCACGTCGGCTAGGGAAACCCTAGTCAACTAGCTCGACCCTCTCCTCTCCGACATGGTGTCCCTCTCTTCTCTCGCTCCTCGGCGGCGAAGACGAATTCTCCTCCGCGTGGCTCTCGGTCGGGGGGACTATAAATAGCCCGATTGGCGGCTAGGGCAAAGGAGAGCGAATTTGGGCCCAAAATGGGCCTGGGCCGACCGGCCCGGGCCGGCCGGCCCGGGCCCATTTAGGCCCGGCCCCGTGGGCTCCTTTGCCCCACGTCGGTTCCCTTGCTTCCGGATGTTTCCCCCTTCGCATGTAGGTCCATGTCGTCGGTTTCTCTCCGAATTGGACTCAACTCCTTGTCTTGCAAGATTCAGCACTTTTCTGGTCAGGTCCCTGGAGTCTGTTGTCTTCTCGGATCAAGTCCCCGGCTTCTTGGAGTTAAGTTTGCTTCATTGCATGACTTGTACGGGGCTTCAAGGTCTTGTCATGAGGTGCTTGATGAACTTATCCCGAAAGTCTTGCATTTAACACTAAAACACTGCATAAACATTAAACTCCAAAACCAACATGCACACGTGAACTTGTTATACCACGGGGGTTAGTACCAATGGATAAGGTATAAAACTCATGCCAACACCGAAGGTAAACTCATGGCTAGGTTGACGGATTTTCACCGTCAACAACGGCTTCTGCACCATGGCGCTGAGCTCCGGCAGCAAGAAGAGCACACAAAGCGACTCGGACTCGGACTCTGACTCCGACGACGAGGTGCGTGATGAACTTCCCTTCTTGCATCAGGAGAATGAACGGCTTGGCTCCTTGCTTGATAATCGTGATGACATGCTTAGAGAGGCCAAGAAAATGAGAAAAGAGCTTAGGGCTTCACTCGAGGATGCTAGGACTAGAGTGGCTGAGCTAGAAACACAGGTTCTTGATAGCAAGCTTGAAATTGATTCCCTTAAGGCTAGCCCTATTGTTTCTGATGAGGTTGATTGTGCTGATTGCTCTATTTTGCTTGCTGATCTTGCCTTGTTTAAGGAAAAGCATGCCTCAAAGTGCGAGGAACTAGATGTGCTTAGGGTTGAACTGGCTGAGCTTAAGGCTAGACCTGCTTTGCTAGGTGTATGCACTTCTGGCCCTGTTTTGCATGAGAAAATTGATGAGATGCATGCTTATACTGTCTCTCTTGAGGCTAAATTGAAAGAACCAATTCCTACATCTTGATCTACCTGCGAAATGCATGCTTTGAAGAATTTGGAACTTGCACATTATGTTGATCGTTTGCAAGATGAGAATGATGAGCTGAGAAAGTTGATGGGTTGGTTGTTTGGTCATGAGCCTCAGTTGAGGATAATGATTGAGACTTTCAAGAGGCAGAATGGTGAGGGACTTGGGGCAAACAAGGTTGGTGAGGGAAGTGAAAAAAACATTCCAGAGCCACCAAAAACCCACCACAAAAATGATTTCCCCCCAAAACCTAACCATCTTAGGAACAGACTAGAGACAACCCCAACTCCACCCGTGTTTCCTCCACAAACAAACGATTTCCAAAAGCCTATCAAGTTTGTGAGCACTTCCGGGAAAGTGTTCTTTGGGAAAGAGAGTGAGAAGGCTAATGAGGAGAAACCGGTGGAGAAGCCGAGTGGAGAGAAACCAAATGAGCAGCCCAAACCTAAGCCTAAACTTGTGAGGTTCCATTGTGGCTATTGTGGGAAAGAGGGTCACAGGGATGAGTTTTGCTTCAAGAGGAAGCGTGGGGAAAGGATGGCAAAGGAGTGGGCGAACAAGGATAGGTACAACCCTTCCCATGGTGTACCTAAGCCTCGTATGCCACTGCCCAGGGGTAAAGCTGTGGTGAGAAGTGTTCCGGCATGGGGAGATGCGAGTTCCCACAGCCGGGGAGTTGTTCTGGAGAGGGCGGTCAGACCGTCCTGGCTAGGCGGTCAGGCCGGCCCTGCCTAGAGGGGGGCGATTAGACTAGCCTAGCTAGGCGGTTCAACCCCCCCCCCCCCCACCAGAATTCTGGGCGGAGTGTTTTTTCGAGGTGGTGAATTGAGAGGTTTCAGTTCTGGAGATAGTGGTGCTGATGGTTGGTCTGGAGAGTCAGCAGGTGGTCAATTTGCTAGGCATTCTCCCCCTCGTGTTCAGTACGGGAATGGGAGGAGCCGTAGCTTTGAGATGGAGAGGAGGGACGGTCCACGGTCTTCCTTTTGTGGTTTTGGTCCTCCAGTTAGAGAGGGTTGGTTCCCTCATGGTGGTTACAGTGGTGGTGTTCGTGGATGTAGTTTTGGTAGGAAAGATGGTTTGGTTTGTGCTAACCCCACTTTCGAGAAAATGGCTCGGCACTGGTTTTACTCTTTTGGTACTAACCCCAGTGCTGAGTCGTTTGTTCGCTCACGTGCTCGTTTTTGAATTTCAGGTGGGAGACTTGAAGAACATTTGGTTGATTGACTCCGGTTGCTCGAGGCATATGACCGGAGACAAGAAGTGGTTCTCAAGTCTCGTCCCGGTGGTGACAAAGAGGTACATCACCTTTGGGGACAATGGGCGTGGGCATGTGCTTTCAGGAGGTGAGATTAAGGTGAGTGACAAGATCACTCTCAGGCGTGTTGCTCTTGTTCGATCGCTTGGATACAATTTTCTTTCTGTGTCCCAGCTGTTGGATGAGGGTTTTGAGGTGTTGTTTCGGCCTGGTGGTTCTCGGATTTTGGATTCTCGAGGGGACCTTGTCTGTATGGTCGTTCCCGAGGGTCAGGTGTTTCGAGCTGATTTTTCTCAGTCTTCTGGTGTTGAGCGTTGTCTCTTGGCTGGTTCTTCGAGTGAGTTGTGGAGGTGGCATAGGAAGTCGGGTCACTTGAGCTTTGACCTTTTGTCTCGCTTGAGTAAACTCAATTTGGTCCGAGGATTGCCACGGTTGAGGCTTGAGAAAGAATTGGTTTGTGCGCCGTGTAGGCATGCCAAGATGGTAGCCTCTTCTCACCCGCCTCTCACCGATGTGATGACTGAGCGTCCATGCGAGCTGCTCCATATGGACCTTGTTGGCCCAGCTCGTGTGCGATCTGCGGGTGGGAAGTGGTAAGTCCTTGTTGTGGTGGACGACTACTCTCAGTATGCGTGGATGTTCTTTCTCGAGTATAAGGGGGAGACGTTTGGTTTTGTTCGAGATCTTGTCTTGAGGTTGAGAAATGAGAGGCAAGGAGATGCCATACGAGCAATCCGCAATGACAATGGCTCAGAATTTAGAAACCCTTGTTTTGAAACCTTTTGCCATGACTTGGGTCTTGAACACCAGTTTTTGAGTCCGTATACGCCTCCCCAGAATGGTGTTGTGGAAAGGAAGAACAGGGCCTTGTGTGAGATGGCTCGGACGATGCTTGATGAGCATAGGACTCCGAGAAGGTTCTGGGCTGAGGCGATGAATACCGCGTGCTATGTGTCGAACAGGATCTACCTCAGAGTGCATAAGAAGAAAACCTGCTACGAGCTGATGCATGGTCGCACACCCAAGGTGAGTCACTTCCATGTCTTTGGTTGCAAGTGCTTTATTCTGAAGAAAGGGAAGAAGTTGGATAAGTTTGAGTCTAGGTCGGTCGATGGTATTTTCTTTGGTTATGCATCTCATTCTAGAGCATATCGTGTGCTCAATCTTGAAACTAACCAAATCGTGGAGACTTGCGAGGTAACCTTCGACCAGACACAGCCACGTAGTCAGCTTGTCTTTGAGTGTGCAGGTGATGATGAACTTGGCGAGGAGATCTTCCAGGAGGAGGAGCATGAACATGGAGACGATGAAGATGGTGGTGTGGTGCCCCCGGCTGAACATGTACCCACTACTTTGACTACGGTGGTGAACGGACCCTCTCCTACACATACAACGACAAATCAAGATCGAGGAGAAGCTACAGTTGAGGGGGAGGTAGCATCAAGGCGAGAACCTCCCCGGCGAGTACAAGTGGATCACCCAGCTTCGAGGATCATCGGCGACTTGAATGAACGCACTACACGGTCGATGGGTTCGAGACAATTCTCATTTCGCTCATGCTGCATTTGTTGCTACTTTTGAGCCCAAAGACATTGGACACGCACTATCTGATCATAATTGGGTTAATTCAATGCATGAGGAGTTGGGGAACTTTGAGAGGAATCAGGTTTGAGAATTGGTTGAACCTTCCCCAGGGTGTAAGCCGATTGGTACAAAGTGGGTGTGGAAGAACAAAGAGGGGGAGAAAGGTGAAGTGGTGAGAAACAAGTCAAGGCTTGTTGCTCAAGGGTTTAGTCAGAAGGAGGGGATCGACTACGAGGAGACTTTTGCTCCCGTAGTCCGTTTGGAGGCAATAAGGATCCTTCTAGCCTTTTCCATATCTAAAGGGTTCAAGTTGCACCTAATGGATGTGAAGAGTGCTTTCCTGAATGGTGTGTTGGAGGAAGAAGTGTATGTGAGACAACCACTAGGGTTTGAGAGTGAGAAGTACCCCCACCAAGTGTACAAGTTGAGGAAGGAGCTTTATGGGTTGAAGCAGGCGCCTAGAGCTTGGTATGGTAGGTTGAGGGGGTTCTTGTTTGAGAGAGGTTTTGAGATGGGGAAGGTCGATCATACCTTGTTTCTACTGAGGCAGGGCAGAGATATCCTGATTGTGCAGGTGTATGTGGATGATATTGTCTTTGGTGGCTCGTCTAACTCTCTTGTTGCAAGGTTTGCAGAGGACATGAGCAGGGAATTTGAGATGAGCATGATGGGCGAATTGCAGTTCTTCCTCGGGCTACAAATCAAGCAATCAAAGGAAGGAACATTTGTGCACCAAGCTAAGTACACCAAGGACATTGTACGGAAGTTCAAGACGGAGGATTCCAAGGTTATGACGACGCCGATGAGTACGACTACAATTCTTGATGCGGATGAGGAAGGTGAACATGTGGACCAGAAGGAGTACCGAAGCATGATCGGGTCACTCCTCTACTTGACGGCGACGAGGCCAGACATCCAGTTCTCGGTATGTCTGTGCGCTCGTTTTCAAGCGTCTCCGAGGACTACGCATCGGCAAGCGGTGAAGCGAATTTTCAGGTACTTGCGTCACACTCCCGACTTCGGCCTTTGGTACTCCGCGTCCTCTTCTTTGGCGCTTCATGGTTTTTCAGATGCGGATTTTGCCGGGTGTCAGTTGGATAGGAAGTCCACTTCTGGGACTTGCTAGTTTTTGGGATCTTCTTTGGTGTCTTGGTCTTCCCGCAAACAGTTGAGTGTTGCTCAATCCACTACCGAGGCAGAGTACGTTGCCGCTGCTAGTTGTTGCTCTCAGCTCCTTTGGATTTCATATACCATGAGTGACTTTGGTGAGGAGTATACCCATGTCCCACTTCAATGTGATAGCACCAGTGCCATAAGCGTTGCAAAGAACCCAGTGCTCCATTCCAAAACCAAGCACATAGAAGTGAGGTATCATTTTCTGAGAGACAATGTTGAGAAAGGGAAGATAGCTTTGATCCATGTGTCCACACATGACCAACTAGACGATATTTTCACCAAACCCCTAGATCAAGAAACTTTCACTCGTTTGCGGGGGGAGCTTGGTGTGTGTTTGATTTCTTGAGTTGGGTGTATGGGAGCTCCTTTGTAGCATATGTATAGCTTTCTTTTATGCATTTCTTGCATTTGGCATAGCATATGTAACATGATGTATAGGCATCTTTGAATCTTAGGTTGCATGCATTTTGTATTATATGCATTTTTTAGGAAAAGCTTCTCCTATATACATTGTTCACCATGATGGGCTCTATATGATCGTGTGAGCTAGTTTGGTATGCTATGGTTAGTTTGGCTTAGCTCTTGATGATCTTGATTTATATTCATGGTTGATGGCTATGCTTTTGAAAAATGTGTCTCATATATGCTCTCTCATGTGTAAATGCCTTTATATGATCTTGAGATGTTTTAGTGGCTTGGTTATGCTTAATTTGTGATTGGATAGCTAGTTTATTGATCATATGGGGCCAAAGGCTCATTTGCCATCATGAATGTTTAGCCCTCTTGCTTTATCTTGTGAAGGGGCATAGGTTCCTTTTTGTCGCAAAGACATTTCATGTACCAAATATGAATCTGAAAATGAAATGTAAAATGCTTGGAAAATGTGCTCCCATGTCATATGTGGTGAATTTAATTTGCTTTGGGTGCTAAACTGTTGCATGATGCCTACCAATGAGAAGTCTCATATATAGAAGTAGGCACACGGCTCGGTGGATTTGACATGACATGAGGTGCTTGTGGGTGTTTGTGATGGTCTTATGATTAGAATGGTTGTCCTAGCATGAAGTTTGTGTGGCTTTGCCATTTTGACATGTTTTGCTCATGTTTAGGTTTTTGCTCATGAGAGGGTAAATTTTCACAAAATTACTCAAATCCTTTTTAGCCTTATCCAATGGTTATGAAACTTGGTGATCATGTAGTTGAGGTCATTACGAACCTGTAGAGTATCTAACTTTCTCATTTGGACTTGTGTAGCTCCTTGTGATGAATTTTGTATATTTGAGAAGCTATATGTTGAAACTTTTCGCATTTTGCCTTGATTCATGCATTGTCAACAAGGGGGAGAAGTTTGTGCATGTTTTGGACACCTGGAAGTGTTTGGAAGGTGTTCCAATTGGTTCGGGCATTTTTTGAGTAGTTTGGTGCAGGGCCGGTCTCTTTGGGTGGTCTAACCGCCCCCGGGTGGTCAAATGTGTGGTAGGCGGTCTAACCGCCCTGTAAAGGCGGTCTAACCGCCCTAGGCATGGTGAGCAGATTTTTGCTCTTTGCTGCATTCCTGTGTTGCTTTGCTGTATTAGTTCAGGGGGAGTGTGCTTTGGCTCAGGGGGAGCTTGCATATGCCCAGGGGGAGCTCTTTGTGGTGTTCGAGCTTTGGTTCAATGGTTTGCGCTCTTTGTTTGAGCATTGTTTTGTCTCGGATGTGTCGAGCCGTTGCCCTTGCGTAAGGGGTCCGAGACTTGTCTTCTTCAAGTGATCTTGTTCTTTGCGTTTCTTTGGCTTTCGATCGCTTGTTGAGGTTTCCTTTTTTTCGTTTCTTTTATTTTTCTTTTCTCTCAGGTTACTTTATGTGGGTGTTGTCAATGCACTCATCAAGGGGGAGATTGAGGACCATGTGTGGTTCGAGGACCGGTGGATGGTCGCTTCCTTGTGTGATGAGTGATTGACAACGTTGTGTGGACTGATTCTTGACTAAGTATTGCAGGTGCGGGTTGCGGCTTGACTCGTGTTGGTGCAGGTGAAGAACAAGCGTGAAAGGTCGTCGCCGGTGGGGCCTCTAGGTGTGGAGAAGACAAGTAGACTTCGTTCGAGGGACCCGGTGGCCAGCGGGGTCAAGTGCGTACCGCATGGTAGCATGAACAGCAAGATGAAGTCGTGGACGGTTTCTTGGTGGAGCCTCAAAACCAAGGTCGAGCCGGGACTACGTGGGAGCCGAGTCATGAGTGGAGATTGGCGGAGGCTACACCGAGTTCGCGGGGTTTGCAGTGGTTCACCAGAAAACACTGGGTTACTCGGTTGAGCCAAAAAACCGAGGCCGAAGACTCGACGAGGAGGTGCGGCCACCCAGGCCGGTTCAACCGCCTAGGAGGGGCGGTCAAACTGCCTGGGCCAGTCAGATCGCCGATGCCTGTCTAACCGCCCCCTCTGGACAGCCGGCATTCGAGTTGTTTCCGCTGTCGTGGGTGCGTGGGTGTTGAGGTTGCTGGTAGTGCTTGTTCCAAGGACCAGTAGCACTCCAGTGGCTACGTGGTTTTGGCAAACGGAAGGTAGAAGTGTGGAGTGTGTGATTTTGGGGGTCTGAACGAGCGAGTTCATCTTGTTTGAGTTTCAATTTCCTTCAAGAATAATTTTTATCGGCTCCCATTCACTCCCCCCTCTCTGCTCACCTAATCGGTCCTTCAGTGACGGGCTTCATGATCTTCTCTTGAATTGCTTGATGAACTTATCCCGAAAGTCTTCTCTTTAACGTTAATTTCCTGCGTAATCAACAAACTCCAAAATCGACATGCAGGTGTGAACTTGTTACATCATTAGTATGCCTAGTAGCGGTTTAGTTGCAAATCATAATCGAAACCAATGTATAACAAGTACTCTAGGTTGACGGAAATTCACCGTCAACATCTCCCCCATCCTTAAATCTTGCTCGTCCTGGAGTAAGTAATCCTTGCTTAAAAGGGAAATTAGCGTTGTCTTCCAATGTTGTCCCTACACTTAGTCATTCATGATGAGGCAAATTGCTCTCTCTCTCTTGAGAATTTATTTTTAAAATTCAAGTTGTGACCGACTTCTTTTTCATTATGGAATATAGACTAACAAATAAGAACAAGCCACATTTAATAAACATGATGCTCTCAAACTTAAGCAAACTACAAACCATTACCTTGTTACATGGAAGAATTTTCAAAAAGATGCATAACCAACATAAGTGAAAATCTCTTGCAAAAGCTCATGGAAACACTCATCTCATCAAGTCACTCAAGCCTATACTAGATTATTTTCAACCTACTCTACTCATTCATGATAGTGGAAGGCTTATGTGGAGCTTGGAAGGTTAAAAACAATCCTAGCAAAACATGCATCCGAAATATTGTCAAATTAAGAGAGAGATCTATTGGAATTACCGAGACTCGTCAAAAAGGCCATGAAAAATAAATGTTGGAAAGAGAGAGTGATGAAACACACACATTTAGATAGGTGGACATGTGCAAGTGGCAAATGGATGATACCGAGGCACGAGTGAAGTCCTCGTTATCAGATTGCACATGGTTGGAAGGTTTAAGTATGGATTTGTCATCAAGGCACTTGAGAACTTATGAAGCAAAAAGAACCGAGGAGCATCTTTATTATTGTTTCTTACTTTTATTTTATTTCCTTCTCATTTTTTTCTCTTTCCTTTTTCTTTCTTCTTTCTTTTTTTCTTACTTTTCTTTTCTTCTCATTATAAATTTTTTTCATTTTTTTCTTTTGCTCCTCAGAACTTTTGCAACATAATACTTACATAACATTTGTCAGAGATGATGTAATGACTCCTCCCCCATGCTTGAACGATGCTCGTCCTCGAGCATATAAGAGAGGGGAAATGGCTGCTAAAGTATAAATTTCATAATCTTGCGGAATATTTGAGTTTCCATCGAGAATTTTACTCCATACTCCAATTGGGCTGTGTTGACGGTGTATTTTGGTGCACCTAGCATGTTCATTACACTTTGGTTTGGATTTGATTATGGAACTAACCCGCCACTAGGCACACTAATCATATAACAAGTTCATCTTTGTGCATGCATTTGGAAGTGTTGTGTTTATGTAAGAAAACATGGACATAAAGGACGGATTCGCAACAAGTTCAAAGGAGCATTCATGGAGTCTTGTTCGTGTTCATGAGCTTGCTGAAATCACTTCCAATGGTGGCGAGGACCGAAGTGCTACGAGGAACACCCCCGAGGCACTACAAGGTTTTGTATCAAATTCAACGCCTCTGTATTGCAACGCTGAAAATTTGGTTGGTATAGATGGTTGTTTTGCAACCATTCTTAAAATCCGTAGCTATACATGTTTTTAATACAACGGTTTTGCAAGCGTTGCAAAGCTTTGTTGCATTTGGGTGTCGATATTGCAATGGTGCCAAATGGTTGCACTAGAATTGAATGTGGTTGCAATTGTGTTGTAGTACGCAACCACATTTGTGTTAGTTGCATTTAGATGTGAATATTGCTACGCTTGTGTGGTGTTGCATAAATTTTCGAAGCGTTGCAAATTATTGATGGTTAATGCAACGAGAAATCTTGGAGGCGAAGCAAAAGTGAGATTCAAATGCAACCTATGTTTATAGTTGCAATTAAAATCCTTGTTGTTGCAAATGCTAAACTTTGTTGCAACAAGATGTTTGGTCCCGAAGCGAAAATTGTGTTCAAGTGCAACGCCTAATTATGGTGGCAATATGTACTTGGAGTGTTGCAACAACTAAGCCGAGTCTGATTTGGATTGAGCCTTATCACCAGGCAGGGGGCGATCTAGGGATTTTTGACGCCGCGCACGGGAGGAGAGCGACGACGGGGCGCCGCCCGACGAAGCTCCCACACGACACCGGTTGCTGCGCAAGGCGGTCAGGGCGGCGTACTGCCGCCGCTGCTCGGCATCTCGACTCTTCGAGGCCTTGGACGTCAGCTTGCTGCGCACGCTCCGCTGCTCGGCATCTGCCCTCCTCCGACGGGTTGCTGCTCAAGGGGGTGATTTCTGCCCTAATTGCTGGCTGCGGCACGCCCTCCATCATGCACGTCGATTGATCGATCAGACTAGACATCCTCATGTCGCGTCGAAATTAAAGGTACGAGCGAGATCATCATGCGAAGCACATATATTTGAATTATATGTATGTAAATACGCCGTTTTAAATTGGGGATCGTTCATGTTCGTCACGCAGATGTCAGGCGATGATAGGAGTTGGATGCGCTTGCCTCGTTGTTCATCTGAGTGGAAGAAGAAATTCCGGAGTTTATGGACGGGACATTCGGTGGCACATCGAGTGGTGGAGCTGCTGCATGTCCGTGCACTAGATGTCCGTGCAATGCACACAAAACCCGGCTTTGCTTCGAGTCATGTCCTTTTAAGAGGGTTTGCTTTGAATCTTTTATCATGGAAGGGGGAGGTTCGGGTGATGTGGTATTTCACAATGATGATGCGGGACCTAGTGATGTTCAAGTACACAACGACGACGACCCGGCGGTGTGGATGTACAAGTACGAACGATGATGAAGGTGCACCACATGATTCGGAGTAGTCGGTGAAGAAGGCGACGCACCGAGTGAAGATGATGGGGCCGATCATTTGATTAAAGCGCTAATCGAGAGGTGAAATACGAGGAGAGATCAGTGATGAAGATGAGACAACGAACGACCAAGCCAAGGTCTTCTTCAAGTTACTACAGGAGGCTAAAAAGGAATTATATCCAAGTTGCGAAGATGGTACGAAGATATCTTTTATTGTGGAACTTTTCCAGCTGAAGTGCATGTATGGGATAAGTAACAAAGCATTGGAGGGGGTCTTGTTTCGATATCAAAGTTTCTCCCTAAAGGTCATTGTGTGCCAAACACAATGGAGAAAGTGCAAAGGGTGGTTCGTGATCTGGGCTTGGACTATATCAAGATAGATGCATGCGAGAATCATTGTGTGTTATTTTGGAAGGAATACGAGAAGCTGGATATATGCCCCAAATGTAAAGCCTCTAGGTGGAAAACAGATGATCAGGATAAGAACCATGGTGGTGGCCATTTGGAGGATGGTCAGGATAAGAACCGTCGTCGTGTTCCTGCCAAAATCCTTCGGTATTTCCCTCTCACACCTCGGCTGCGCAGATTGTACATGTCAGAGAGGACATCTTCAGAAATGCGTTGGCATGAGGAGGGAAGAATAAAAGATGGGAAACTACGTCATCCTGCTGACTCCAGTGCATGGAAGCATGTGGACAATACTTTTCCAGAATTTAAACAAATACGTAACGTTCGGCTGGGTCTTGCTTCTGATGGCTTCAACCCATTCGGTATGCAAAATGTTACTTACAGTTGTTGGCCTGTTATCCTAATACCTTATAATTTGCCGCCTTGGTTGTATGAGAAACAATCTTATTGGATCATGTCGATGTTGATACCTGGCAAGAAAAGTCCTGGAATGAATATTGATGTTTTCCTGAGGCCCCTCATTGAAGAGTTGAAGGAGTTGTGGAATATGGGGTTGATTGTAGGGATGTAAAGGAGAAAGAAAATTTTACACTACGTGCTATGCTGCTTTGGACGATCAATGACTTCCCTGCATATGCGATGCTGTCTGGTTGGAGCACAAAAGGAAAATTTGCATGTCCTTATTGTCACAAGGATACAGATTATTTATGGTTGAAACATGGGAAGAAGTACTGCTACATGGGACATCGTCGGTTTTTGCCCTTAGACCATCCATGGCGAATGAACAAGATGAGTTTCAACAATGAGGAGGAAACCAGGGAGGCTCCGGTTCAACTTGTCCGGTCAAGTTGTATTAGACCATTATGCAACTTTTGATCAAGCGAAATTTGGAAAGGACATATCGAAAAAGAGGAAGTGTGATGAAGATGCAAGATGGCACAATTGGAGGAAGAAGAGTATTTTTTTTGAGCTCCCCTCTTGGTCTTCTTTGCTCATAAGGCATAATTTGGACGTGATGCATATTGAGAAAAACATATGCGAGAGCATATTAGGGACTTTGCTTCAAATTGAAGGGAAATGTAAGGACAGCGAGAATGCACGCCTTGACATGGAACATCTTGGGATCAGGGAAGATCAACATCCTGTGATTGAAGATGACGAGTACACCTTGCCAGCAGCGTTGTACTCTCTAGACCTGGATGACAAGAGGATTTTATGCCAATTTCTTCAAGGCGTGAAGATGCCTGATGGGTTCTGCTCCAATTTGAAGAGATGTGTGGATGATAAAACATGTAAGGTGTCTGGACTCAAAACTCATGACTACCATATTATTCTACAAAAATTGTTGCCCTTGGTCATTAGAAGGATTTTGCCACAAGATGTTGTCAGGCCATTGATTGAGCTCAGTAGGTTCTTCAGTGCACTTTGTTCAAATGAGTTGGTGCCATCCGATCTTGACAAACTAAGCAGTTCAATTAAAGAGACTATTTGTCGGCTTGAGATGGTTTTTCCACCTGCATTTTTTGATATAATGATTCATTTGCCAGTCCACCTAGCTGAAGAGGCTAAACTAGGAGGGCCCGTGTGTTACAGATGGATGTATCCAGTAGAGAGGTATCTACGTACTGTTAAAGGATATGTCCGAAACAAGGCACAACCAGAAGAGCCGAGGCTTACATAGCTGAGGAGTGTCTTATATTTTGCTCTCGATTCTTCGACATTGACATCAAGCTGAGTCGAGCTGATCGTCATAAAAATACAGTTGTGAACGAGCCTCCAAATGGGCTAAGCATATTTAGTGAAATTGATTACAAGAGGAGAGGAAATAAGATTAAGAATTTGGAGAATCCTGAACTTCATAATATGAGGCACTACATAATTACTAATTGCGATGAAGCCAACAAATGGGTAGAGTAAGTCGCAATTTGTACCACTAAATTTATCTATTATGTCCTTTATTGTGGTGGCAACTACTAATTAATTTGGTTGACTATCATGCAGGGAGCACAAGGAAGAACTAAAAAGGGTTAGTCAAGTTAACCTTAAAAAACGACACAAGGATCATTTGGTCAGATGGTTTGAAATCGAGGTATGGAGTAATATTTCATTTTTTAATATTCCACTTTATGATCAGACCAAGATGTAGTAATTAATTACACAGTAGTTGTCTAAGTATATTACAAAATTGCGGGTAGCAAAACTATACGAGAAAGGGGAAGTATGCAAACTGATGCATGGGCTTTCTCAAGGACCGGACCCTCGAGCTTGTGTGTTGAATAGAGTGCACATCAATAATTGGCTATTTCGGACATCCGCACGAGAGAAAAGTCTCGTCACACAAAACTACGGTGTGCTTGTGAAGTCCGAGAATAGCGACATGACCTGGTATGGAGTCATTAGAAATATAATATCACCGGAATTCCCACATGAAAAAGAAGTTATCTTGTTTCGGTGCGATTGGTATGATGCGCCGACTACGGTACCCGGCGGAAGCAAAGGGTACTCTAGGGATAAATATGGTATTATTGACATTGCTACTTCCATGTTCAGATATTCAGATGAACCTTACATTCTTGCTTCAAACGCAGAACCGGTGTTTTATGCCCCTATCGTGGACAAGTCGGGATGGTCTACTGTTGTTTCGGTCAGACCAAGAAATTTGTTTTCCATGCCAGAAACTGGAAACAACGCGGATGCACTCGATGTGGGAATCCAACAAATGATTGAATCAGGGCGAGGTCAGGAATTATCAAGCTGGTCCAGACATGATAGGGCTGCCACAACTGGTTCAGCCGCCATTATTAATCAAGTGCGTAGCGAAGCAATTCCCGAACCTGCTGATGACTACATTGGTCATGACGATTGTGACGACGAGGACACCTACATTGACGATGGGGTTATTGCACCAGTCATGGAGGAAAATATAGAAGATGATTTCTTTGTTTGAAGACAATTGTTTTTGTTGCACCAATCTTAATTATTTCATTCTTATGGTTAGCACTTTTAGTAGCTAATAATGGGTCCTAATTTGATGATAAGTGGATTAGCATTACAGATAACATAAAGTAGTTAACAGCAACTTTAATTAACATCCATGACCACATAACATGAAGTACTAAACAGCACGATTTGTTTAACATCCGGCGAAGTACTTAACATAAAGTAGCCATAGTTCACACACGAGGTACTAATTAACATAGTTCGACTATTGAAGTTCGACTAGAGTCATTACTTAGATCTTGCCACTAATTACAAGTAGCCACACTTAGTCCATGGCAAAAGACACCACCATACTTAACCTAGGTACGGTTATGCAAAGTAGTAAGCATTTAGTACTACTTGCGACTGACTTTGGCGTACAGCTTGGAGATCTTCTTATCCATGGCTTCTAACTTGCTAGCGACACTGTCCATGAACTCCTCCAGGTTCATTTCCATGGCTTCCTCAGCTCCATCAACTTGCAGGGCTAGGCTCTCAATGCGCTCACGCATATCGTCGTAGCGATCCTTCGGTGCTCCCACGCCGGCGCAAGGTCACCTTCGGCAGGCAGTCAACAAGATTAAGTTATTAACATGAAATGACTCGGATAAACGAGTGTACAAGGTTAATTTATTTATAGTACTCACCTTTGTTTTCGATGATCCCGCATCCGTCCGTTTGGGTAAGGGCGACGGAATGTTCGTTGTTGGGTTCTTCATCATCCGAGTCGGGAATGATGATTTGCACCTTACTCACGGATTTGCCGACCACTTTGTCCTGGTTCCAATCGCGCCTAGTACATACAAATGTAGAAAGCACTTTCACATAATGGAAGCAGAAACAGAAACAGAAATGGAAAAGTTATCTTAATCACAGATGAGGCTCAACAAATAACACACACAACTGTGAAGGTCATAAATCAGATGTATGCTTTGTAAGAAAAAATCAACATGTGAAAAATCAACACACACAACCAGCATCTGATACAATTTGGGATCTGATGTGCACCAATTCTATGTCGAAGATTGTACTGGTACAAATTGGCATCTGATGCATTGAACCCTACCTCTTAAGTTATATTATATACTAGCATGATTAATATAAGTGCATCCATTTTTAATGAGTGTCACGATCCACTGTCTACTTATGCAAATTCTATAACCTAAAATGGTCAATTGCATAACCTACAATTAAGGACCAAATTAAGGAGATCAATTCCATAACCTACAATGGTTTACTCCACTAAAACATCCTACATCGTCTTGGTATGCTACAAATTCTAAATTCACGACTAGCAAAGTGCGGTACGACTAGTACCCAACATTCCACAAGCAACCGAGAAATTAGCACCCAAATTATTGGTACCCTGCATTCCACAAGCAATCACACGGAAACAAGAAACCAAATTCAGCAGCTCAAGTGGAGAAAAATGAAAAACCGGAGATGCCAGTTTACCTAACTTCACGGCGCGTGCGCTTGCACCCCACTATGACCTCCTTCCCCTTACCCGACGGTGCAACCTCGCGATGCGGCCCGTCGGACGACGAGGAGGAGGTCCCGGAGTTGTATGAACCGGAGATCGACGAGGCAGGGTTCCGGCCGTAGCCACCGGAGGAAGACGAGGTTGGGGAGCGCGTCGGTGTAGGAGCCTTGAATCGCCCCGTGCATCGCGCAACTGCGTCGCGGTATTGTGGCCCCTCCTCCCGTCGCCGCTGCATCCCTCGATGCGGCCCCTCCTCCCGTCGCCGCTGCATCCCTCGATCCGACCACTCACACCGCCGGGACTACATCCCTCGATGCGGCCCCTCCTCCCTGCTCCGCCGCTCGATCCCGCGATGGCGCCCCGCCTTCCTCCTGCGCCGCTCACCTGCGAGGCCCCGCTCCGGCCCCTCCGGCCGCTCGCCATGGCGAAGGAGAACCGTCGGAGCCACCGAGGGGACGTGGGGAACGGAGGGGAGGTGGGGAACCGATGGGGTCAACGGGGGGGTCGGGGAACTGTGAGAGGGTGCCGGTGCTACCTATGTATACATGACGGGCCGGCCCATTTAGATATCCAACTATCGGCCCGATTACAACAAGTGTGCAGCGGCCGCCTACTGCACCCTTTAGTACCACATCGGAGAACAAGAAGGGCGCGACCCTGCTTAAAAGTGAAGGCGTGCGCACCATCCCGAACTCCTAATTACTAAACATCCTGCACTGCTTGCTCGCTACATCTGCTAAGGGGCTTAGTGGGCCTGCTGGGCCCAATCGGGCTCCCGCTCGCCGGTTGAGCCTGGTTGTGGTCTGGCTTGGCCCTAGAGCCCCTTAGCAATTTTTTTTTTGTTTTTTAAATTCATTTTTTCTTATTAACATTTAACCAATTAAATATCATTTTTTTGTTTTTTAAAATCAATTTTTCTAATTAACATTTAACCAATTAAATATCATTCAGAAATTCGATTCATATTTTTGAATCCTCCTTCGCGTGTCTAGATAGGTACGGTGCATGTAGCTAGGCACTGTGCCGGCAACGGTGTCAACCTAGGCTAGTAACACCATATGTGTGCGTGTGTACCTTGATTTGCCTGTCCACACACGCTTTTTGGCTCCGTACCTGAGCCACCTTACTAAACGTGCAAAGCTCTCGTTATCAACACCTCATATACATGATGCATCCTCCTTCGCGTGTCTAGATAGGTACCGGTGCATGTAGCTAGGCACCTGTGCCCGGGCAACGGTGTCAACCTAGGCTAGTAACACCATATGTGTGCGTGTGTACCTTGATTTGCCTGTCCACACACGCTTTTTGGCTCCCTGCCTGAGCCACCTTACTAAACAGGCAAAGCTCTCGTTATCAACACCTCATATACATGATGCATCCTCCTTCGCGTGTCTAGATAGGTACCGGTGCATGTAGCTAGGCATTTGTCCCGGGCAACGGTGTCAACCTAGGCTAGTAACACCATATGTGTGCGTGTGTACCTTGATTTGCCTGTCCACACACGCTTTTTGGCTCCCTGCCTGAGCCACCTTACTAAACAGGCAAAGCTCTCATTATCAACACCTCATATACATGATGCATCCTCCTTCGCGTGTCTAGATAGGTACCGGTGCATGTAGCTAGGCACCTGTGCCCGGGCAACGGTGTCAACCTAGGCTAGTAACAACATATGTGTGCGTGTGTACCTTGATTTGCCTGTCCACACACGCTTTTTGGCTCCCTGCCGAGCCACCTTACTAAACGAGCAAAGCTCTCGTTATCAACACCTCATATACATGATGCATCCTCCTTCGCGTGTCTAGATAGGTACCGGTGCATGTAGCTAGGCATTTGTGCCGGGCAACGGTGTCAACCTAGGCTAGTAACTCGCTACATCTCTCGGGGATCTATAGGGGCATGTGTGCGGCTCATATGACTTTGTGAAGATGTGCTTGACCGATTTCTCCGAATTACTTCAAATTTTTTTGGGAACACTTATGCATCCAAAGGATGCGTCCCTCCTTGTTTTTATGGTATTTTTTGGCACTTTAGGATTTTTTAACATTTAGCTTTAATATTATTATAAATAAAAAACAATAATAGGTAAACTTGGTCAGAAATTTGCATAAATGCACTCAAATTTATAGTTTGGGTCTTTAAACATCCTAGTGGAGTTTGGATTGGTTTTGACGAATTGGTACTATACGCGTCTCGCACGAGGATGAACATCTCTCGGGGATTTTTTTGGGAACAAAAACCTATTCAATCTACACGCGCGCCCACCCCTCCCCCCACGCCGCCAAAAAAGTTCCCAAAAAATTTCAACGCCAGAGAAAACGCCGTGCCAACAAATTGATCGCGCGCCCACCCCCGTTTCCTCCCCCCACGTCGCCCTTTTTCTCGTAGCTTTCTCATCTACACGCGCTTCTGAACTAGCCCACGCCGCCGGCTCCTGTCTCCAAGAATTAGGGTTTCTCGGTTTGCACCTTGGAGAACTAGACCATGGCGACTTCTTCTCCAACGAGTGGAACACCACCCATGGCGTCTATGCGCACACCTTCGAGAAGCGGGACGCCAACAACTCCGGCGGCGGCGGCGCCGCAACTTCATCGAGACCCAACATCACCATGTCTCTTTTTGGGGCAACACGCTCGGGTCGACGGGATCGGGGACGCCATCAACTCCGGCGGCGGCGGCATCCACGCCGGCAAGTTCATCCAGGCCCATCTCGACCATGTCCGGGGCGACGGGAGTTGCTGCTGCTCGACAACAAAGCTCAATCGACGACACTACTGAGCGGTAATAGTTCTTGGCTTCGTATCTTTGCCTTCATCATCTCGGCTTTAGGGTTCTAGTAAAGATGATTGCTTCGTATTTTTTTATTCATCACATCAGTGCGCCATGGGACAAATGATACGTATGCTACCTATATTATTAGATTCATCACACCATCTCAGGTTTAGGGTTCTAGCAAAAATGATATCTTGTGTGAATTTCTCTACTCTAACGAGCGGACCAAGCTTGTTTTAATTAGTTCTTTAGCTGATTAGTGTAGTAATAATCGAGTAAAGATCTACTCCAAATATTTAGTGACAATGGGATGGTGTGTGCGGTTTTCGAAAATTCAATCTATCTTTTGCATAGTGAGACAATTGGTCCTGAAATTATGCACACTATTGTAGTAATAATCGGTAAAGGAAAAATATTTTTTGCTTTACCTTAAATTCGGGGTTTACGTATAGGGGAGTTAAAATAAGTGGCACTAAGTTTTAATTACTTTCACTATCGTACACAACTATATGTACACTCTTTTCCTTTTAACTAAATTGATTTATCATCACTAGTGCTTAAGTTTGATACTATTGTAATATTTGACAGCGAGGATGATACGTGGACTCTCTACTTCACTTGCGAGGGGGCGTCGGGGGGGGATGCAAGAATCTTCCACCATTAGAATCAGTAGGTCTGAGCTCACCATGAGTAACTTGATTGCAATGAAGTTACAAATGGGGTATAGGGTAAGGGACTATTTGTACTACAAGAGGAGATGCGGTAATGCAGCAACACTACAAGAACTCGAAGAAGAAGACCATGTACATGCTATGATAGCGTGTAACGAGGTGGAGAAAGAGGTAAGACTATTGCTGTCCAAGGACCAAAAAATAGACCAAAATGTTAGCATAACACCCTTGAAAGTACATAGAAGCGGACCCATTAGGGATATGAATTTAGATGAAGATGAGGAGCCAATTGATGCTTACAAGGACTGGGCGGCCAACATGCATAGGCAAAACCGATTCACTTTGGTAAGTGTTATGTTGTAATATTTTCTATATATTCGAGAAGCCTTTGTACTAATATTTGCTTGATTAACCCCGATTTGAAAGATATCGAGAGGGATGACACCACCAAAACTTACAAAGAATGGTTAAGGGTGGAACGAATCTTTGGATGATATTAGTAATTTAACATCTCTCCCTATTTGTCTATTACTTAGTCATCCTTCACAATCATATTATATCGACACAAGTGATTTATATTTTCTGCGGTGGCATATGCAAATAGTACTCGGCCTACGAAGTTGAACTTTCAAGTCAAGATAGCACCCCCACACCACCGAGAAGCGAGACCATCCCATGCGCGGCGTTTCATTCCACGGGGAGAGGGAACTAGTAGTAAGTACTGAATATTTTCTGTTTTTTAGTGAGATTCAAGTAATTTTGTACTACGTGACCACTTTCTTAATTCTATTGTTACGTATATATTTCTTTTTCATGGACAAGACTCCAACAAGAGGAAGCCAAGAGGTAACTTGAAAGGATGGACAGCAACAAAGAAGAGAACCGGGGAGGCATCTCGAAGCTTAGCATCCGAGTTCTCCAGGCTTGGAGGACCTGTAGGTGCAAACAAACGAACATTTATTGGTGAAATAACACTGTTCACAAAGAAAAGAGCACCTCTCATTGGAGTAAGAACGTGGAGAGATATCCATGTGGACGTCAAAATTGCAATAGCAAATGATGTCTTTGGTAAGCTTATGTTGTCCATGTGTTTTTCAAATTTGCACTATTAAAAAAATGTATAAGAAGTAATTTATTTGTGATTTAATTTGAGCGAGGCTAAGTGGGACCTTGAGGATAATGAGGCTAACAGAATCAAGATTTGGACCGTGGCTAATGACCGTTACAAAGGATGGCGATCTACATTGAGTGCTACCTACAAGGCGTACACCACCTATGATGAGAGAATGAGACATAGGCCGAGAAGAATTAGACATTGTTGAGTGGCACTATATGGTGTTGTATTTTGGCACCGAAGAATTCCGGGTTGGTTGCCAATTTTTAAAAATACTTGCCAAATCCACTTGCATCAATGTTTATGTATAGTGCCTTGCTGATTTTGTAAAAATAATATCTTTGCTGATTGTGTGCGGAAAATTAGCAATAAAAATTCTCGGGAATCAAGTTGAATCGAAAGATGCACCATAATACCGGATCAAAGGGTTTTTCTCAAGTGAGCTATGAGAAGGTAACAAATTATGCAACAAGGTTTACGTTCAGGCAAATTCAATAGCAATAAATATTTCTGTTTACCTTTTCTTTTCCTGGTGAATATCTTTCTCATATTTACAGTGAACAACAACTTGTACATTACCCTACATTATGAAATATGGCTAATTTGTTTACATTCTTGCCTAATTAGAGGGACCAACTAACTGGTGAAGAGCCAAATGATATGGAGCTTTTTATGATCACCCACCAACAAAATGGAGAATGGACAAGCGAGGAATCTAAGGAAATCTATGTGAGTATTTCTTTTGTACAACCCTTATTAAGTGATGCAAGCTGTCCTCGCTTAGAATTACATATATAATTAACTAAATGTATGTACTTTGTTAGGAAAATACAAACGGGAAGATTATGGAGTTGGAGTCAAGGCCCGACGCAAATGTCGTATCGGACTTGGAGCGAACCAGATTTTCCAATCGACCTACAAGGAAACGAGGAAATCCAAGTAAAACAAGATGTATGCCAATGGATACCTAGCAAGGTACCCAACTAGGAAGGAGCTACGTACGAGGACTACCGGCGCGAGAGTCCAACGGGAGGAGGCACTCATTGAATCGTTTAGACGGTGCAAGTTAGACTAGACGCTCAAGATGATGAAAGGGAAGCAGAGAGGCAAGAACATAAGCGTCAGCTTGAACAGATCAACAAGGAAAGGGAGGCCGATAGAGAAGCACTTAGGCAAGCAACGTTGCTGTTGCAAGCAGCCCAAAAACAAGCTTCAGTACAAACGGTAATATTAACAACATCTATTTTTTAATAGTTCATTTGCTGAAAATCATGATCTTCAACCCAATTCAAAAATGCAGGCTACTGCTGCTGCTGCTGCAGTGGTTGTGGAATCACCTGGAAATGTTGCTGCTGCTGCAACAATTGAGGGGTCACAAAATCCGACTACAGAGGGTGAACAAATGATGCATAATGAGCAGGTAGTGCCATGATAATTAAAGGATGTTTAATTTTAACATACATGTCATATTCTTATCAACGTGTGTAATTTTATCCACCAACCCTTTTTCCAGGTTAACCAAGACGTAAGCCTACCGAACAGCAACCCACTAATCCTGCAGGTGAAGAACGTCCTACGGGGCGCACGACTAGAAGTAATTCAAAGCATCCCAAAACAAAGGAGCGAATTCGGGTCGTTTACACTACAACAAAGCAATTGAAGGAAGCTGCAGCTAGGAAAAGATCAATGTCCAAAAAGAATGCACAGGTACTATGTCAAACCTTTTATCTCTCTTTGCATTGAAATGGAACATGTAGTCCTTTTGGAGAAGGTTCATATTTGCCTTTTGCATATAACTGATTTTTATTTCTACAAATTTTGTTTAACTAATGCATGTCAATGATTTTTTTCAGGATGATTCTTGAGCTTAAGAAGGAGCATGCGAATGGTGGGAAGATGGCCAACATATATATCAATGGAACCGTCGCTGCTACAACATTAGTCTTTTTCTTACAATATGTTCAAACAATTGTGTGTGGTGGACGCATTATTATGTGTTAAGCTATGGACTTGTGTTCTCATTTATCTTGACACTCGATGTCTTTGGTTTGATTATGTATGAACGAATGATATTTCGGTTTAATGGATGTTGATGCCTCATTCATTATGTTTTTGTGGTTTTGTGATTAATTTTTCAATAGAACAAACAAAGCAACGTATTTTATTCTTAATATATATGAATCGTGGGTTGCAATATAACATGGACATCAAACCATATTGGGTTGCAATAGACTCACATATAACAACCACATTAAGTCGTGGAAATAGGTACAATTATCGTGGCAATAAACATACATTCTCTTGCAACAAAAACAATGCGACGGTTGCAATAGAGAACCCACTTATAGCAACCATTAAATATCATGGCAATAGATAACCTATACGTCGCAACTAACCTAATGACCGTGGCAATAGCATATGTCTCCTATAGCAACCATTCGCAAATGTGGTAATAGAGGACCTCTCTCGTAGCAACCAACCACCCATAACGTTGCAATATCCTAAGACAGCTATAGCAACCATTTAGGTGATGTGGTAATAGAGAACCTCTATTGCTATGATTTCTATGCGTAGCAAAAATACCTATTGCAACACCTATGTTCAATTGCGATCGCATTTTCTTGCTACACAACCAACGTGTCGCAAAATGTGTCACTAGCAACGCCTAGTTCGTTGCAATTGGTTCCATTGCAACACCCATAGTGGTTGCAATGTCTTATGTTACAACGCTCCCAACATGTTGCAAAAGCGTCAAAACTGTTGCAATAGATGGGTTCTGTATCGCTACTAAAACGTAAACTGTTGCATTACGCTATTGCTACGGTTACAAGTGCAACGACTTTTAACCAAAAAAAAGGTAGCAAAAGTACTATTACTACCATTTTTGGGCTTATTGCAACACTTTTTCGGTGTTGATTTTGATACAAAACCTTGTAGTGAGGATTGAAGCGAAAAAGATCAAACTTCATGCAAAGAGAGCCTCCATCTTGGACGCGAGGATAATAGCATCAAAATCGTGCAAGTGGAGGGGGCAAAGTACATAAGTGCACGAGGACCCACGGAGCAAAAGGGGCGACCGAACCGGGCCGGGTGGGCTGGGCCGGCCGGCCTAGGCCGGCCGGCCCAGCCCACTTCCGGCACCGGTTCGGTCCCGTTTTCCTTGCCCTCGAAGGATCTTCAACCCTAAAACCCCCGACGCGCCGCCAACACCGGGGGGGGAGTCATTCGCACCAGAAGGCCATCCACAAGCTAGAGAGAGAGGAGGAGGATCTCCGGCGGGAGATCAACCACCTCGAAGGAAGCACCTGTCGTGGAGAAGAAGGAAGACACCGGCGGAAGGGAAACCATGATCAACGGTGCCATGATCGGCACCTTGATGGGGTAATCTTCTCATTCGTCCATGGGTTGTAATCGATCTTGAGATGTAATCGCACTTTGTCGGATTATCTATCTATCATCTTGTGTTGAATATACTTTAATGCTTAAGGTTCGCTACCGTGCCGTAGAGGGAGTACGAGCTCCAATGCTTCCTTGGATCCATTCAATACGCCGTGTCCATCAAAGGTCTAGTCATGAATACTTTCGTGTAGTGACAGTATGAGAGGAGGGAAAGGGCGAAACCGTGGTCACATCCCCGATAGATTAGATTGGTTTTCATGTCTTTAAGCGATTGCATGCTCTAGTATCGTAGACCCGTGGGCGAGTGTCTTCTACCTTGATCGTTTATCATTCTCTCTAGTGTAGTTTAGTGTTTTCTAGTATAATAGTAGTTAGGGTTTTAGTAGCTAGTGTGTCGTTGTTGATCGAACGCTTGTAATCCCCTTGCTCGCGGATTGACAAGAACCTTGGGAATCCCGTGGTGAAAAAGGTGTGGGGTCCGTACGCTTGCGGATAGTAGAGGGATACGTCTTTTATCCGTCAACAAGCCCCTTTTACGGCGCCGTTGCCGGGGAGCAAGTTAGTTTACATCGTTTGATTTGCATCTAACTTAGTTTTATATTTTAGTTTATCTTTTATTTGCTATATCTAACATATATTATCCCAGAAAAACACTTGTTTCTTTTTTGTTTTTGTTTTTATCTTATTGTCTAGATGGAGTTCGTTAATCAACCCGTGGAAGAACCGGAGAAATCATTAAGGGATTACGCTAGCCCTCGATGTGAAGACGAGAAAAGTACAAGAGTCGGATTCGAAGCTCGAAGCGACCAAGTATGAAATTAAATCCAAGATCATCAAGATGGTGGCGGAAAACCCATTTGAAGGGATGGTTACGGAGAACCCATATAGACATATAAGGGATTTCACGACAATATGCAACACGGTGCGTCAAGAAGGAGTTCCCGATGAATGGTTCAAATGGAATCTCTTTCCCTACTCACTTGCTGGCAAAGCAAAGACATGGTATTCGGTTGCGTCCTTTGAAGTTGAAGGCAATTGGAATAAATTGACAAAGAAGTTTTGCGAGAAGTTCTTTCCAATTAGCAAGGTTCAACATCTAAGGAGGCAAGTGATCACTTTCATGCAAGGAGAAGAGGAAGGGATAGACCAAGCCTGGGATAGGTTTAATGAATTAATCGAACAAGGACCAAAACTCGGCTTCACCGGTGACGTACTCTTGCATACATTTTTCTTTTCCCTAACCCCTAGTTGCATGCGACACGTCGAAATGTGTGCAGGTGGGGATCTCATGGAGAAAACACTCACGGAAGCCGCCCAACTTCTACAAAAAGTTAGTAAAGCGGCTGCCATGCGAAGAGATTGGGAAACAAGACTTGCGGAAGAGCCGGAATTCAATTCAAGGAAGAACAAGCTTGCTGATTTTTCTAAAGAGGCAACCCCGGAAGTCACAAAAGAGGAACCAATTATGGAAAAGCTTGAACAAGAACACATCAAGTCAAGAACTACACCAAACGTCGATTTCGCCGCACCAAATGAGACGAACAAGAGAAGCATGTCAAGCGCGAAGCCACTAAGGGAGTTCGAACCAATGGATTGGGTTCCTATTGATTACGGAGAAGTATTCGACAAGAGAAGACTGTTCCCTAATCAAAAGGGAATGGCAAGAGCATTCGAAGTGGATTTCCCACCGGAGAAGAAAGCTGAAAATTCATACGACCTCGAAACCACCGGTGAGATTTTTGAAAAGCTCTTTGGAGATGACGTGGTGGATCCGGAACATATCGCCGAGGTGAAGAGAATCATGGGGATCAAGCCCGAAGCATCACCATACGCTCGCCTCGCTGAAATTTACTCGATAGGATCCGAAGAAGAAGAGAAGATGACGCCGCACTTGAGTTGCGAGATCAACGGAGTTCAATGCAAGGCTTTATGCGACATCGGAGCCCAAGTAAGTGTTCTATCTTCTAAAATTTACGATAAAGTTCAATACCACAACCTAGACTTAGCTCCAACATCAACGAAATTAATTATGGGAGATGGTAGAACTATCAAACCTCTAGGTATTGCTTGCAACATGAAAGTAAAAATCTCTAGAAACTATATACCAACCGATTCTTTGTTATTGATGCTTACCATAGTAATTCTGACCATATAATCTTAGGTAGGCCTTTTCTTAAGTTGGTTGATGCCGTGTTAGATGCCGGAGAAGGCAAAGTAACAATGAACCTTAATGGAACAAAGTACACATATAACTTTCTTCGTGCTTCTAAACACCTTACACCTTTTCCTCCCGAAGATGAAGAAGTAGAAGAGATAGATAGTCTTTGTTTTGTTGAAACCCTTAGAGACCCGCTGCAAAGAGCGATGGAAAATCAAATTAGTAATCAACAAGATGAAGAACTAGAGGAAGCAACAAAAGGCTTAGAGCCGCATGGTGGTAGTATGGAGGAAGAGAAATTCGAAGACATAGGAGAAATCAAACCCGAGGAGCCACAAGTGCCCGAGGTAGACCTTAAACCTTTGCCCAAGGGATTAAAATATGAATTTTTGGGCCCAGACAAAACTTATCCAGTCATTGTGAGCGACGAGTTGAGCCCCGAAGAAAATGAAGCGTTGCTGATTTTATTAAAAAAACATAGGAAGGTGATTGGATATTCAATTAATGATCTCAAAGGTATTAGCCCGGCCTTTTGCACTCATCGTATACCAATGGAAGACCAATGTAAGCCTGTAGTGGACCATCAAAGGAGGCTAACCCATGCCATGCGAGAGGTAGTAAAGAAAGAGGTTATCAAGTTACTTGACGCCGGAATCATCTACCGGTTCCGCATAGCGAATGGGTGAGCCCGTACATTGTGTACCGAAGAAAGGAGGTTTGACCGTGGTGAAGAATGAGAAGAACGAGTTGATACCACAAAGAACCGTGACCGGGTGGCGGATGTGTATCGATTACCGTAAGCTTAACAAAGCGACGAAGAAAGATCACTTCCCCCTACCGTTCATAGACGAGATGCTCGAGAGGTTAGCAAACCACGCTTATTTTTGCTTTCTCGATGAATACTCGGGGGTTCATGCAAATTCCTATTCACCGGAAGATCAACATAAGACAACGTTTACGTGTCCTTACGGAACGTTTGCATATAGGAGGATGCCCTTCGGCCTATGCAACACTCCGGCCTCTTTTCAACGTTGCATGATGGCCGTGTTCTCGGAATTCATCGAAGAAATTGTTGAAGTGTTTATGGATGATTTTTCCGTTTACGGGAAGACGTTCATGGATTGCTTAGCAAACTTAGAAAAGGTCCTTACAAGGTGTGCGGAGGTAGATTTGGTTTTAAATTGGGAAAAGTGCCACTTCATGGTTAAGCAAGGTATAGTGCTCGGACATGTTATATCCGAGAGAGGAATTGAAGTGGACAAGGCTAAGGTAGAGACGGTTGAGCAACTCCCACCTCCTACGGATGTTAAGTCCTTAAGGAGCTTTCTAGGCCATGCCGGATTCTATAGAAGATTTATAAAGGACTTCTCGAAGATCACTAAGCCTTTAACGCACCTTCTTCAAAAGGATGTGGCTTTCGACTTTGATGAGAAGTGTCTAGCGGCATTCGGACCTTGAAAAATGCGTTGGTGAGTGCTCCCATCATCCAACCTCCGGATTGGAGCCAACCTTTCGAGATCATGTGTGACGCAAGTGACTACGCCGTAGGCGCGGTCTTGGGACAAAGAAAGGAAGGCCGAGTTCACGCCGTTTACTACGCTAGCAAAACTCTTAGTGGGGCACAATTAAATTACGCCACTACGGAAAAAGAGTTGCTAGCGGTGGTATTCGCTTTCAAAAAATTCAGATCTTACATCGTGAACTCGAAAGTCATTGTTTACACCGATCACGCAGCCATCAAGTATCTCTTGGCTAAGAAGGAAGCTAAACCACGTTTGATTCGTTGGATCCTTCTTCTCCAAGAGTTTGATGTTGAAATTCGTGATAAAAAGGGGGTGGAAAATGTTGTGGCCGATCATTTGTCTAGGATGAATCGTGGACAAGATGATAAAGAGCCCATAGAAGATAAGATGAGAGATGACCACCTCTATAGAGTGCTTGATAAAGATACTTGGATGATCGACATCATTCGAGCAATTCGAAAGATGCCCCTCGATCATCTAGATAAAAACACTCAAAGGAAGATAATCTCCGAAAGTAAGAAATATTTTTGGGATGCACCATACCTCTTCAAGCTTGGCAATGATGGAGTGATGAGAAGATGTGTGCCAAGAGAAGAGAGGCTTGAGATTCTAAGGAAGTGCCACTCGGCGGAGTACGGTGGACACTATAGCCATTTTCGAACCGAAGCAAAAGTATGGTCGAGCGGATTCTATTGGCCGGAGATGCATGAAGATACTAAAAGATATGTTGCGTCATGCCCCGAATGTCAAAGAACCGGAAACATCTCTCAAAGAAATTCTATGCCTTTGAAATACAACTTGCAAATCGACATATTCGATGTATGGGGCATAGACTTCATGGGGCCTTTTAAAACTGCATTTGGATTCGAGTATATACTTGTTATGGTTGATTATGTATCCAAGTGGGTAGAGGCTATACCATGTCGTAAAGCTTCCACGGAGGAGTCCATCACTATGATCAAGAACGTGATTTTCCCCGTTTCGGTACACCGAGAATCTTGATAAGTGATGGAGGAACTCATTTCACCGGGAAGAACTTCAAAAGGTGCTTGTCCAAGTTGGGAATTGAGCATAGGGTCTCCACGGCCTATCACCCACAAACCAACGGACAAGCGGAGACGTCAAATAGGCAATTAAAAAGCATACTCAACATAACCATAGAGAAGGGAGGCAAGGATTGGTCAAGGAAATTAGACGGAGCTTTATGGGCTTATCGAACGGCGTTTAAAACACCGATAGGTATGACCCCTTATCAATTTGTCTATGGAAAAGCTTGCCACCTTCCGGTTGAGCTGGAACATAAAGCCTATTGGGCGATTAAAGAGATGAACCTTGATCTCGATGCCGCGGTGGTGAAACGAAGAATTCAAATAAGCGAGCTAGAGGAGTTGAGGTTGAAAGCATATGAAAACGCAAGCATATACAAGGAGAGAATCAAAAGGTGGTATGATAAAAGATTGAAGAAAAAAGAATTTAAAGAAGGAGATAAGGTCCTCCTCTACAATTCGAGGTTTAAAACCTTCGGAAAGGGGAAATTGCAAAGCAAGTGGGACGGACCTTATGTTGTGCATTCGGTGTTCTCCAACGGAGCGGTAACCATTATGGATATAAACGGCGATCAATTTGTGGTGAATGGACAGCAGCTTAAGGTTTACTACGAACCCGATGTCGTGCCCCTTCACCATGTTGACGTCTTCACCATGGAGGAAGAGCCCGAACGTCCCGCCTAGGACGAAAAACAAGGCATCAACTTCGTAAATAATTTTTCTTTTAGTTTTCCGGAGTTTTTCGCGAAGATTTACCGGGCCAACTTTTTCCCATGGGCTAAGGAAGAAAAAAATAGGGCGGTGTGCAAAAACCCGGACCGGCCCGGCCCCCGAGGCAGGGTGGGCCGGCCGGCCCAGGCGGACCGGCCCAGAGGGGCCCGATGCCCGATGACGCCGAATTTCGCCCGAATTGCTCCTTTTTTACTTCCTTGTTTGGTCGGAAAATTTTAAGGGAAGTGTAAAAAAGGAAAATAAGGTTCCCAGTCCTTTTCTCTCAGGACTATTTATTTGGCCGAATTGGGAGCTCGAGAATCAAACCTTTCAAGCAATGTGTTGCACCCTTGTAGCAGCCATTGAGCCTCCAAAAAGCTTAGAGTTGAAGCTAGAAGCCAAGAAGCCATCGATGGAGGAGGCGATGCGATGCGAGCTCAAGCTACCCGTCAAGAGGACCGCACGTATCCGTTGCGGAGGACGTGTCCCGACCGGAGCTCTTGCATCTCGCAACCCCGTCGAAGGAGAGAAGGTCCCTACACCCGTCCGAAGGTCGGCACGCCTCCAAGGCATCAAGCGTAAAGATTATAATGAGGTGTCGCCGGAGCCTAAGGATTATGGGGATAGCGACTACTCCGATGATCGTAGCCCGAGCTCGTGGGCGGCCGCCGGTAGAGATGACGATGAATGGGATGAGCAGCCCAATGAAAGGACTCCCGAAGGCCCCAACGGCGACGGCAACGACGGTGGCGAAGGCAACGACAATGGAGGTGGCGACGACGGTGGTGACAACGGTGGAGATTATGGCGACGACGACCCCTTCGGATTGCATCCGGTGTCTTGTCGAGTTTGCCGTCAATCCATCGCGGATCTCTACACGTCGGCCGACGAATGTCTCCAAGCCATGGAAGCGATGAAGCGGCGTATGGAGGACTTGGAGCGCGTAGTTGAAGATGACTACAAGTTCCTTAACCGCAACGTGCGCAAACTTTTCGGCATGGTTGGAAACATGAGAGGCAAGTGGTGCAAAACTTGCTTGAAGTACCACTAGATCTAGTTTTCCCCTTAGGATTTTGTAAGATACGACGAGGACGTCGTATGTTTTAAGTGTGGGGGAGAGCTAGCTCGCTAGCCTTAGCTTTTAAACTTCAAGTTTAGGTTCGGTTTAATTTTCGTGTGAGAGTCTTAGTGTTTTAATGAGTCTTTAGTTTTTGAGTCTGTTTTAAAATTTTTGCAAGTGTCTTAAATTAGTGTTGAGTCAAGAAAATCAAATAAAAAGAGTCTTTATATATATCTTTGTGTTTTATGTATTGTTTATCTTTATTTACTTGTTTGTTTAATCTTCGATTCTTGATATATGAACACAAGTATGTGGTTTGAAAATCGTTTACCGTGGTGCTTAGTGGAATCGCTACTACTTAAAATACCCATACCGCACTTCGATCTTGAGCTTCACATGCTAGTTGTGCTATGTTCGATGCTAAAAATTGGAGGATTTCAGTTCTGAAAATTATTTTAAAACCCTTGTAATAAAGGTTAGCAAAACCTCTTTTTCCAAGTTGAGAGTAAGAAAAAATTCCTATCCAAAGCCAAGTTTATTTTTTTTCGCTCCACCATAAGTGTGATTAGCACGATGAGTTAGGCTAGGACCCTTCTCTCTTGGTGAGTTTTAATTTCGAGCAATGATCATGTCCTTGTGCTTATCTTTTGTTGCTAGCCTCGTCATATATTCGGTAACGTGACGTTCACAACGGAAGTCACGTATATAGCCGAATTCCATACCCAACCCTATACATCTCTTTTGTACATCGTATTCCTTGAACACAACCTATTTTCAAAGTTTCGTCTCGTCTCTAGCATGATTTATTTAAAATTTCAGATTGTATGCATGCGAGAAAAGAGAGAATTGAAAGCTTTGAAAAGTTGTCAAGAGAGAGAAAAATAAAGAGAAAAAGTATGTGTATGGAAAAGAAAGAAAGAAAGAAAGAAAAATCATATGTGAATGAAAGAAGAAAAAGAAAAAGAGAAAGATGAGTTAGCAATGAAGATATGAGAGGGATGGATCAAGTGAAAGAAAAGAAAAAAAATAAAGTGTAAGGAAGGATGTCACGTTGATTGTGAGACGAAACTTTTACTCTATTTCCAACCATGTGCAATCCGACAACGAGGACATCATTGGTGCCTTGAAGTCACAATTTTCTTTTGCCCTTGCACATGTCCACCATTCTAAATCTTCTCATCCTTGATATCCCTACATATGGTTAATTCTCATGATCATTGGCTTTGAAAGGTAGACAACCATTAGAGGAAGTTCTTAGTTTGACAATACTTGTGTTGATTGCGCTAGCCCTACCTATAGCTCCACTTTTACATGCTATATGAGAGATTAATGGGAGGTGAGAGTTTTATAAAATTTGGTTAGGATAGACACTTCATATGAGTGACTTGAGAGAGCTTGGAGAAAGGTTTTTGTCTAATACTTGTTGCAGGAATTTTTGTTTTGAAAACCATAAAAACCCTCCGATGGAAGCAAAGGAGTAAGCATGGCTGAAATTGAAGACTTCAAGTGAAGGGTTTGAGTTGTGGGGTGAATCTTGATGTGGTAAAAATTCTAAACGCCCATGTTTATGTTTGATTATCATTACTTTGTGTTTATGTATTAAAGATGAAAAGATTGACTAACTTGTGAAGGAGGATTAATGATACACGATTACACACCTTGGACGAAATTCTTTTACGAGTACTTGCTCGAGGACGAGCAAGAGCTAAGTGTGGGGGAGATGTTGACGGTGTATTTTGGTGCACCTAGCATGTTCATTACACTTTGGTTTGGATTTGATTATGGAACTAACCCGCCACTAGGCACACTAATCATATAACAAGTTCATCTTTGTGCATGCATTTGGAAGTGTTGTGTTTATGTAGGAAAACATGGACATAAAGGACGGATTCGCAACAAGTTCAAAGGAGCATTCATGGAGTCTTGTTCGTGTTCATGAGCTTGCTGAAATCACTTCCAATGGTGGCGAGGACCGAAGTGCTACGAGGAACACCCCCGAGGATTGAAGCAAAAAAGATCAAACTTCATGCAAAGAGAGCCTCCATCTTGGACGCGAGGATAACAACATCAAAATCGTGCAAGTGGAGGGGGCAAATTACATAAGTGCACGAGGACCCACGGAGCAAAAGGGGCGACCGAACCGGGCCGGGTGGGCACAGGCCGGCCGGCCCAGGCCGGCCGGCCCAGCCCACTTCCGGCACCAGTTCGGTCCCGTTTTCCTTGCCCTCGAAGGATCTTCAACCCTAAAACCCCCGACGCGCCGCCAACACCGGGGGGGAGTCATTCGCACCAGAAGGCCATCCACAAGCTAGAGAGAGAGGAGGAGGATCTCCGACGGGAGATCAACCACCTCGAAGGAAGCACCCTCTCGTGGAGAAGAAGGAAGACACCGGCGGAAGGGAAACCATGATCAACGGTGCCATGATCAGCACCTTGATGGGGTAATCTTCTCATTCGTCCATGGGTTGTAATCGATCTTGATATGTAATCGCACTTTGTCGGATTATCTATCTATCATCTTGTGTTGAATATGCTTTAATGCTTAAGGTTCGCTACCGTGCCGTAGAGGGAGTACGAGCTCCAATGCTTCCTTGGATCCATTCAATACGCCGTGTCCATCAAAGGTCTAGTCATGAATACCTTCGCGTAGTGACAGTACGAGAGGAGGGAAAGGGCGAAACCGTGGTCACATCCCCGATAGATTAGATTGGTTTTCATGTCTTTAAGCGATTGCATGCTCTAGTATCGTAGACCCGTGGGCGAGTGTCTTCTACCTTGATCGTTTATCATTCTCTCTAGTGTAGTTTAGTGTTTTCTAGTATAATAGTAGTTAGGGTTTTAGTAGCTAGTGTGTCGTTGTTGATCGAACGCTTGTAATCCCCTTGCTCCGCGGATTGACAAGAACCTTGGGAATCCCGTGGTGAAAAAGGTGTGGGGTCCGTACGCTTGCGGATCGTAGAGGGATATGTCTTTTATCCGTCAACAGGCTGTGGACAAGGAGGTGATCACAAAAAGATGTTTTTGTTTAGGGTGGATGCCCAGCGAAGTTTGTGAAATTTTCTATGTGAAAACCCACAATGCATGGACAAAAAGGCTAGCATGAAAAGTTACACAAAGGAATGACCAGCTTCTTAGTCTCGAACCATAGAAATCAATCCTAATCCAACTCATCAAAACATACGTTTGCAATCTACGGGTTTTGTTATCATAGAACATATATGTATATGGCTTTGGTAGGTAGAACTTTGCAAGAGCATCACAAATATGTAGATAGCATAAAAGTTGAGTTTTCATAAAAACCAACAAGTTATCTGGCTATCCATAAACTTAAATCAAAGAGAAAAGATATGTATGTGGGTCTAGAGCATAGTCATTTCACCTCCACAAATAAAAGACCCGGTATTTAAATTAATTTCAGATCATATTATAGAGAGCAATTAGCCAAGACGTGTATAACTTAATGTAGGTAAAACAAAGCGGCAACTTTCATCATTTTTCCGTAAGCATAGGCAATATAAAATATTGAGGTGAACACATGGTCATGTCTATCTATTGAGAATTAAAAGAACCAAGGTTGTCCTCCTAGTAGATATGTTATTGTTGGGAGAGAAAAACAAAATGTTGCACCTAAGGTTGAAGGCATACTTACAAGCATTTATGTTCGGAGAAGAGAAGGTCCATGGAGATGTTACCATCCTTCGTAGTTCTTCGTTGCCTTCTTCCGACATCTCCATATATCGATGTGGCTTTTGCTTTTGTCTTGATTTATCAATGCTTCTAAACTTCTGAATTTGATCTTGTATACTTAATGGAGTCATTGCCCGCCCTTCTCTTCAATGTTGTCATCGCCATCTCCTCTTTCTTGTTCTCGTCATCTCCTTGCTGTCTCTTTTTCATATATTTCCCCTCTGTCCATAACAGAACATATATCGAATATAGCTCTATTGAAAAGTTTATCAAATTACCTTTCCAACGTGTGGTCATTCATCAAAAACGAAGTTCAAACAAGGGAGCTATGTCCGTTTTACTTCAGCGCTGCGTGCTGTCCAAAACTGATTTCAGGACAAGTTGAGAACCTACGGTCTTTTGCTTGAGGAAACAAATGCTCTTCTCTTGGAAATAGACAAAGCATCAGGAATCTTCACGAGAGAACACCGGGTGTAAGGGCTCGTTGTCGTGTAGCGACCCACGGGTGCACTGTACAGGCGCAGAACCTGTCCCCGAGCAGAGATGCCACTGCCGCTGCTAGAAGACAGGGACTGAAAATATGTCATCAGACCCGCTGTAGACGTGTCATTGCTTTCAATAGCAGACAAGGACCTCGTGCTCCACGTGCAAACAATGCTGCAGATAAGGTTGCCACGCTGCCTTGATGATGAACGGTGGCCGGTGCTGAGCTCCATTGCTATAAATAGGTGGCCTTGGCCCTTGCTTCAGAAATCCAATAAGGGTACCATGGCTCCTTCGCTTGATAATTTTGCCATTCCTCGGTTTTGCGTACGTCCACCCAAGTGTAGAACTAAGGTGTCATCTCTTGGAGCTAGAAGAATGCTTGCGAAGTTGAGAGAACTCGACCAATCTCTGTGCCCGCACCTAGCGAAAAATCCTGGTGCAGCATGGGGCAGTACATGCCTTGATGGGCCTTGTGAGCAAGGGCCTAATGTGGTATTGTAGGCCACTATGCTGTGTTGGGAAAGGCCTGAGGCCATGCTGGGGCTACGATGCCGCGACAGGAGAGCTCCGAGGTGACGCTGGCCCGATTTGGGATCTTGTGAGAGCACCCTAGAAAAATATGGGACTCCACAGGAAACCTTTTGGGGCTAGAGTAGTGGTGGCTGTGTGGCGGCCACGACCTCGGCGGTGGTGGAAAGCTCCAAAGAGGTCCTGAAGCTAGAAGAAAACTTGCGACGCGCTTCATCAGTCTAGGTTGCGTCGCAAGCACCATGTAAGGTAGATCAGGACCTTTAATATGTTTGTATCTTGTAATTTGGCCTTGGGCCAAGGTCTTTTGTAGCTTTCGAAGTGGTTATACACATGTGTTGTATGGCAACTGATGCACGTCGATTGTTGTGTTTGGGCGCCTGGGGCGGCATTGGTGTGGCCAAGGCCCCAGCAAGGCTGTAGTAGCACGCCGACCTTAGGAAGGCCATAATGATTGACGAAGGAAATCCGTGTCAACCTGGATCGACACGGCCGCTGCACAGTGGCGCAGCGCAGGGGCGTCAACCCTGGGCTCTGTAGGTCGAAGTTGACCTAGGAGGCGACAGGGCCTCAGCGAAGCGTCGTGAATGGGACCAAAAGGTCGTCAATGGGCAGTAGAGCCATTAAGCACAGGGCCGTTGATAGGGGGCACTGTAGGTCGTGGCGACCTAGAAGGCCTGAGGAATGTGGGAGGAATCCAACAGGAGGAGGTCAAGGCGACCTAGGCAGCTGCTAACGCCTGGGCGACCTTGAGCAGGTCGTTTGTAGGTCGCTGGCGACCTTGAATGCTATGTCGGGGTTTTTGGTGTTGGGGTCTTAAAGTAAGGCATAACGAGTCCACATCGGCTGAAACATCGCTTGAGGGCTGGGGACGCAGATTCATGCACGGAACTAGCCGTTACTGCCAATTAGCCGTTAGGCCGGAAAGAGCCGTTGGGTGATAGATCCGTTGTGGGCGCTAGACCGCTAGGTCGCCATGATTTGCGCCGGATAGACGTTGAGGCACGGCCGCCCATTACGCTGCTAGAGGCCTGATTATGTAAGGCCGATCCGCGGCCCAGGGGCCTCCACTTGCTTCCAATTTCCACTCAGTGCTAGGGTTCCGCCGCCGCGCAGTGTTTAGAGAGAACAGCAGCGCCGACGAGCTTAGGTCCGCCATCGTCGCGACCTCGCATGCGAACCAAGTCCCTTGTGTTTTTAGATCCAAGTCCACCGGCTTCGAGGAAGAAAAGATGGAGAAGGCTCCCGTCGTTGATCCACGCACTGTCTGGGAGGCATCCACGGTGACGGAGAAGCAGATCCAGTCACTGGCGGACCGCGGGCTGCTTAGGCCCAAGTCGCAGGTCGGCTGGAGACTGGCGGTGGGCGAGGAGTTTCTGACTGAGGGGACCGGCGAGACCGTCGTCTTCCTCACGCATATCGAGCGTGGGTTCGGCGTCCCGGCGGGTGACTTCCTGCGCGGCCTCCTCTACTTCTACCACATCGAGCTGGTGCACCTGGCGCCAAACTCGATTACCATCATCTCCACCTTCATCAACCTCTGCGAGGCATACCTCGGCATCGTGCCACATTTCCACTTGTGGCGCCACTTCTTCGAGCTGAAGAAGACGGGCAAGGCCGCGGTCGTCGGCAGCGTCGGCTTCATGTTGCGTTGGAACATGAAGTCAGAGTACATCGACCTCGCGCTCCTAGACAACACCACTAGCTAGAAGCAGGGGTGGTTCTGCCTCGACAACCCCGCGCCGGCGCTCCACGAAAGGACGAGGCGGGCTCCGGTCCCGTACCCGGAGTGGACCAATCAACTGGCGTCGCGGGACACCAAGGAGCTGCAGCCCCAACTGGATGGCCAGGAGCAGCTGAAGGTGGAGGGGCTAACCGGTGTCGCGGTGGCCATCAGCTTCCGCCGTCGCCTCATTCAACCTCTCCAGGATCGAGCCCACACGACCTTCAAGTACTGTAGGCAGTCCGACCCCACTCGGGTCCTGCAGCGCAAGGTCTCCGGGAGGAGATGACGGCTCGCGTGAAGAGCATCTTTGGTAGGTGGATCCGCAACCGGGAGTGCCCCAAGGCACTTGGGATATACAGCCCTTCCGATCTGGTATGTCTTCGATCTTGATATGTTCCCAGGTTAGGTCTTTGAAAATGAACTTCTTTTGGCACTTAGGTCTGATTGAGTTGTCACATATTGTGTTTGTCACACCGTGAGGGCATCTACTAGTGTCCGGCACCGCTGCGCGACGAAGATCAGCACAACTTCCGTGACGTTGCGGACGTACAGGCTACACAAGCACCTCCCATCAACGAGTACATCTCCGACTCGATGGTGCAGAGTGACGATGAGGCCCCTGCCATGTCGCGTAGGGCATCGTCCAAGGTCGCCGCGCCGCGGCGGATGCAACAGGCGACAGGGAAGATAGCCACCTCCCGGGCCTCAGCCACGATAGCCGCGACCGAGACTGCGGACGCGAAGAAGAAGAAGAGGAAGCAGACCGGGTCCACGGTGTCGGTGGACACGAACACAGTCGGCTCCGGTGTCGAGACCATCAACGCCGACGACGATGAGGGCAACGCCGAGTCACCGAGCGCTACTACGGCTCCGTCTGCGGGGACACCTCGCAGGGCGGCGTCACCGGAGAAATAGGTGGTGGAGGCGCCCCGCCAGACGTCAACAACTCAAGAGCGCCGCAGGTCGAGCACCGACACGGTGGGCGACCATGGGTCGCACAAAAGGGATAGGAAGGCCCCACCTAAGCCTTGCAAGCCCGGCCTCAGGTCGGCAACCAAGTAAGTCAAGAGACCTACTTCCTGTCTGCTTCGCGTCCCAGCTCATATGCCTTTATTTGATTGAGGTCATTTTCTTGTGTGCGGAGCTCCCCTGACGACGTCAGAAAGTGGCAAGAACGCCTCAGGACAGGAGGCGTTTGGTAGCAAGGCGAAGGAGACACCAGTGGGGGAGTCGTCGGCGGTCTCGACAGCCGATGTGACAAGCGCGACCGGCGGGACTGGAGAGACGGCAACGTCCGAGGCGGACAAGGCCGGGACCAGTGCTTCTCCCACCACCGAGGAGGAGGGTGGCGACCTCTGCATGGTCGACCCGCTGCCGACGACAGACTCGCAGGCAGCCGAGGTGGGAGGTGCACGCGTGGATGATGACGCGCACCGGTGCCTATACGTCGGCACCCCGTGGGAGGCGGAGGTCATCGCCGAGCACCCCGTGGGAGGCGGAGGTCATCGGCGACCGCCGCGATGTCGATGAGTTCAAGGAGGCCTCGTGCACGATCGAGCGCGTGTTGGTGGTAAGGTTCGTGGCCTGAGCACCTGAATTTCTTGCTTTGGGTCGCTGTATCCCGCGGAGTCTTATAACTATTTTTTCTTGCTCTTGGTGCAGTCTCTTGCCGATTGAGCGCAGGCTCGGGCAGGTCTGCTGTGGGAAGCAGCCAAGGCCCATGCAGAGGCCGCCGCGACCCGTGAGGCGAAGCTACAAGCCCAGATCGAGGCCGCGCAAGAGATCCAGCGCGTGAAGGAGGCCATGGCGTGCCAGGCGCAAAAGGAGGCGGCTTCCCTTAAGAGGGAGCTGGAGGTCGCCGAGCAGAAGGCGAAGGATGTGGCTGCCGACCTCCAGGTCGTGATAGAGGGTAAGTTTTCAAGGTCGCCTCAAGTTAACTCCGTGTGCTTCCTGAGTTCTTGTTGTTGAGGTTTTGACCTTGAATCATTGCAGGCGCCCGGGAAACCGAGAACGCCCTCAAGAAGGAGCTGGCCGAGGTCAAGGACCAAGTGACGGCCATTAAGGAGAGGAACACGGAGGTCCGTCATGGTTAGTATCCTTCCTATCGTTGCGAGGTGGCTCGACGTACCGCACTTGGTGGGCGAGCATGTTTCTGACTTTACTTGCTCAGGATGCAGGTCTAGAGAAAGAGCATGGCGAGCTCAAGGACCTGAACACGAGGGAGACTATCAGGGGGTGAGACCTGGACAGATCCACAAGGGGGCGACCCAAGCGGTTGTGGGTTGATTGGAGGGGATCGGGACCTAAGAGCGTAGGTGGTAGTTCACGGACGGAACTCGGAAATCCCGGCGAGACACGAGAGACACGGCGATTTATACTGGTTCGAACCTCTGGAGAGTAAAACCCTACGTCCAGTTTGGGGGTGGAATTATGTGAGTCATCTGCCCCGAGGAGGGAGCCGTCGACGTCGTGCCCTTGAGGGGCACCCCAGGCCGCCTTATATTGGCTGGCGTGCCTTGGGTTACAAGTTGGTATCCATCTATCCTATAGTCGGTTAAAACATGGAGGGCTTATTCGAGCTGGACTGGCTTGTCTTGTACACCAAGCTGTCTTCGTGTCTTTGGGCCCACATGTCAGGTCGGGCAGGGTCCACCAATAGGTCAGCGGATCTTCTAGTAGGTCAGGCCCGCCTGACGGGGATGACTGAGACCCTGGTCGGTGGGGACCCAGGGGTACCCATGTCTCTCAAGTCCTCGATCGACGTGTAGGCGTAGCGGCCGAGACGAGGTCATGTCGAAGTGAAGCGAAGGCATGACACCTCTGAGGTCGCGTAGGGTGCACGGGGATCCAAAAAAGAAAGAGCCCCTCCAATGCGTGTATGAAGTCGAACATCGAGCTTTTGGAGTGTAGGACCAGGAGGTTGAAGTGAAGACGAGACACTAATCTTGAAGAACCGCCGACCTGACCTGGATCAGGTAACACAAAGGAGCTTCTACGACGGCCTTCAGCTGAAGTGGACGACGACGGAGATGTTGGGAGGTCCGTAGACCTACAGCGGGCGACGTGGGATCCGCCGAGAGGTCCGTAGACCTACAGCAGGCGACGAAGAAGCCGCCGAGAAGTTCATAGACCTACAGCGGGTGACGAGCCCCCCGAGCGTGGAAGTTGGATGAGTCGTGGAAGCGCCGAATCGCCTCTTACCGCGAGCCAGAGAGGTCCGCTAGGCAACAGAAGACACATCCATAGAAGTACTCCGGAAGCTGGACAAGGAGCTGCCCTGTGAAACAAAGAAGATGCAAAGATGGTGTATTAATCTGTCAAAGTATAACGAAACCGTAGCCCGGGCTAACCATATGCATGTTGTTTTGTTTGAGAAAACATTCCCCTCATCGTTCCAAGCGCAAATTATGCGAACTCAAATGCTATGAAGCTGCAAAACGTGCCCCCTCCGCTAACCCAACTCAGTGGAGAAACGGCTTACCGACTGCACGGCTCAGCGTGGAGGCTTAGGTGCAGCCGGCGCGCGGAGGGGGCCTTGGACCCAAGGTCTCGCAACCACACGACTTAAGAATTTGCATAATAAGTAAAAGACATTTAAAGGGACAATGCATAAAAGTTAATCAAGTCCCTCAGGTCTGACGACCCTTAGATTGGCAAAGCCAAGCCCCCGAGCGTGTCGAGGTCGGCTACGCCAAGCCCCCGAGTGTGTCGAAGGGGGAGGGAAAAGGGAGCAAGAAAAAGTATGTAAAGCAGGTTGGCGAAGGTCGCGGAGACTGAGATGATTGTCGTAAGAATATTTAATTGAAACAGGCACTTAGCTTTTGCGTGTAACCGAGATCGAAGTTGATGTGGCAAGCTCGAGACGCTGAAGAGGTCGGCGATCAGTCGTTGAAGGTCGGAAGAGCCGAAGCTGCACCGAGATGTGAAGATGTCGAAGAGGTCATCAGCACACGCGTGATGATGTAGTAGGTCGCCGCGACAAGTTGTAGTCGTGCCGGGGTGTCGAAGTAGTCGCCGGTGCGAGCTGGATTCGTGCCTGGACGTCGAGGAGGTCGAGGACACGACCTGGAGTCGTGCCGACAAATGCAGCTGCAGGAGGCGCCGGGCCCGAGCTGCATGCCACATGCCAGCACGCATCGCGCCAACATGGTTGCTCGACAGGGCCTCGACTTGTATTCCATCCCTATGTCTGGAAGATGAAGTCCAAACCATGCAAAGAAAGAAACAATGTAGATATTAGTTAAGCACGTAGCTTCCATATTAGATAGATCCAAAGAATATAGTAAATAACAGATGGAAGGGGAATTTTCTCTGTTTTGGTCGTGATGGACACGTTGCTGATGCGAGAGCGTAGTGCTCCAGGCCGCCGCCGGCCTTGAATCTTCGTAGATCAGTACATGTTTTTTTCCCTGAAGGACCGATACGGCTATACGTGGGAATGGATCGACATCCATAATCCAAAAAAGAAAAATCCAATAAGATCCTAAATTATAAAGCTCACATCCAATGCAATCCAATTCACTCACTCAAAATCCAATATCCAACAATATAATCCAACCACCACCAGGTTGACTACTAAGATAAATTTATATGTGGGACACATGTCCAGAGCCGGACCCTAGAATTAAAAACTCGCGTTCACATTAGAAAATTTATGCGGATTTTGACCGAAATTTGGTGAGATGCCTTAACATGACAGTCCGCTACTCAGTGCAAATCGGTGAAGCCAAATCTATATGTGGGACCCACGTCCAGAGTCGGACCCTAGAATTAAAAGCTCGCGTTCACACTATAAAATTTTAACGGATTTGACCGAAATTTGGTGAGATGCCTTAATATAACAGTCCGCTACTCGGTGCAAATCGGTGAAGCCAAATCTATATGTGGGACCCACATCCAGAGCCGGACCCTAGAATTAAAAGCTAACGTTCACACTATAAAATTTTAGCGGATTTAATCGAAATTTGGTGAGATGTCTTAATATAACAGTCCGCTACTCGGTGCAAATCGGTGAAGCCAAATCTATATGTGGGACCCACATCCAGAGCCGGACCCTAGAATTAAAAACTCTCGTTCACACTATAAAATTTTAGCGGATTTGACCAAAATTTGGTGAGATGCTTTAATATGACAGTCCGCTACTTCATGCAAATCGGTGAAGCCAAATCTATATGCGGGACCCACGTCCAGAGCCAGATAGTAGAATTAAAAGCTCATGCTTGAACATCCAATACTGATTGGACATCCAATACTGATTGGACATCCAATTTAACTTAGCATGTGGACATCCACATCCAAAGTAATCCAGTCCAACGAAGTCCAAAAGGAAAAACCCAATTGGATTTGGATTTTCCATAATCCATTACCACGTCTAGATACGGCGAACCAGAGAGGAGGGAGTGAATGGGAGCCGATAAAAATTATTTTCGACGGAGATGGAAACTCCAACAAGATGAACACGGCTTCCAACACACAACGTTCCGACCCGAGAACGCAGCGGAACACCAAACCTCGAGTCCACTGACCAACACCGGTCAGACCGGTGAGCACCACCAGTCAGACCGGACCCTGCTGGTGAGAGTTGACGACTGCCACTAAGTGGCTTCACACCGGTTAGGTCGGTGCAAAACACCGGTCAGACCGATCTAAGCCTGAAAGCCCCCAAATCACCAAACAGGCCTACCAACCTCCAAACTGACCCAAACTCGAAACAGCCCCATCACAGGACAACAACAAACACACCCAAACGTTCACCCGAGCAAAAAACCACAAAGGGTTGCGGTCAGACCGGTCAAGAGCACCGGTCAGACCGGTGTAGCCTGGGCAGCTCGAGATGAACAGCACCCGCGGGTCAACTCCCCCAAATCCAAATCGCGATCTCCCGAATCGCTACACGGACTTGAACAAGACTTTGGGGACAATAGGAACACCTCATGAGGAGTTCATAGCCAAGTTTAATCCCACCAAAACTTGTCCAAAAAGAAGGAATTGAAGAAATCCCGCCAAAAACACCTCTAACCCTAGAACTCGGAAAACCCCAAAATCGAGCCCCTTTACTCACGGATTTGGGAGGGGAATCACAGCCCAAAGAACCACGAAGGGTTCCCACAAATTTCCCCCATCGAATCCCCAAGAGGAAGGTCCCGAAAACAACCCAAGAAAAACACCAAGAAAGGGCTCCGAAAATCACCATCAAGAACAACCGGGAACAACACAACAAGGCTTTGAGGAACCACGCCGAATCATCTATACATGCCACAAAGGTTCATACAAGGTCTAGCTTGCCGCCCGATCATCCAACCCTCTCACAAGATCTCACCATGAAGCTCTCAAGCTAGTCCTATGGAAATCCTAAGAAAATAGGAAGGGAAAATAGGAAAGCAAATGAACTAGGGTTCCAAGAGCTTGGCTGCCAACCTCTCACCTCATGGGTTATATGGAGGCAACCGAAAGTCTAAAATACCCTTTCCTAACAACTAGGGATACAAGCCCCTCAAGGGCGGTTTTGGAAGTCTTCAAGCTTTCTCCATCGGACGGATGCCCGACGACCACAACCTGCTTAGCCTCGACGCAAGCCTTGTGATCCCGACGCGTGTCCTTCGCTTCGAAGATTCCGAACTGTGTCGTCGCACACCGGTCAGACCGGTGCTCCTCACCGGTCAGACCGGTATCCACCGGTCTGGAGCTGCTGCAGCACCGTCTTCGGTTCTTCGGTCTTGGCTTTGTGGATCAACCAAGGAACCCAGTGGTTTTCTGGTGAACCACCGGAAACCCCGCGAACTCGGTGTAGCCTCCGCCAATCGCCACTCATGACTCGGCTCCCACGTAGTCCCGGCTCGACCTTGGTTTTGGGGCTCAACCAAGAAACCGTCCATGACTTCATCTTGCTGTTCATGCCACCATGCGGCCTGCACTTGACCCCGCTGGCCACCGGGTCCTTCGAACGAAGCTTACTTGTCTTCTCCACACCTGGAGGCCTCACCGGCGACGACCTTTCACGCTTGTTCTTCACCTGCACCAATACGAGTCAAGCCGCAACCTACACCTGCAATACTTAGCCAAGAACCAGTCCACACAACGTTGTCAATCACTCATCACACAAGGAAGCGACCATCCACCGGTCTTCGAACCACACATGGTCCTCAATCTCCCCCTTGATGAGTGCATTGACAACACCCACACAAAGTAACAAGAGAGAAAAGAAAAAGAAAAGAAATGAACAAAAAGAAACTCCAACAAGCGATCGAAAACCAGACAAAGGCAAAGAGCAAGATCACTTGAAGAAGACAAGTCTCGGACCCCTTAGGAAAGGGCAACGGCTCGACACATCCGAGACAAAACAAAGCTCAAGCAAAGAGCGCAAACCACCAAACCAAAGCTCGAACAACCACAAAGAGCTCTTTCTGCACACATGCAAGCTCACCCTGAACCAATGCAACTCCACCTGGACGAATGCATGCAAACCTTTTGAAAACAGGGCAGCTGCAACAACTTCAGCTCACACCGGTCATACCGGTGCCCAACATGTGCACAGGACCAGCACTCTGACCGGTCAGACCGGTGACCTCGACTGGTCAGACCGGTGCACAACAGAGCCCAGAAATGGCTCGAAACCACCTAAAAATCTTCTAAATGAATCCAACAAGCCATTTCAAGCTCAAACTTCTCACCCTTGTTGGCAATGCATGAATCAAGCCAACAATGCAAACCTTTGAACCTAGAGCTTCTCGAATAGACAAAATTTCAACAAAGAATGCTACACATGTCCAAATGAGCAAGTTAGATACTCTATAGCTTCGTTTTGATCTCAACTACATGATCACCAAGTTTCATAACCATTGGACGAAGCTAAGATGGATTTGGGCAATTTTGCGAAAAACTTGCCTCTCATGAGCAAAGACCTAAACATGATCAAAGCATATCAAAAATGGCAAAGCCACACAAACTTCATGCTAGGACAACCATTCTAATCATAAGACCATCACAAACACCCACAAGAACCTCATGTCATGTCAAAGCCACCGAGCCATGTGCCTACTTCTATGTATGTGACTTCTCATTGGTAGGCATCATGCAACGGTTTAGCACCCAAAGCAAATTAAATTCAGCACATATGACATGGGAGCACATTTTCCAAGCGTTTTACATTTCATTTTCAGATTCATATATGGTACATGAAATGTATTTGCGACAAAAAGGAACTTATGCCCCTCCACAAGATAAGGCAAGAGGGCTAAACATTCATGATGGCAAATGAGCCTTTGGCCCCATATGATCAATAAACTAGCTATCCAACCACAAATTATACATAGCCAAGCCACTAAAACATGTCAAGATCATATAAAGGCATTTACACATGAGAGAACATATATCTGACATTTTTCAAAAACATAGCCATCAACCATGGATTATTCATCAAGATCATCAAAAGCTAAGCCAAACTAACCATAGCATACTAAACAAGCTCACAAAGACATAAATAGCATTCCATAGTGAACAATGTATATAGGAGAAGCTTTTCCTATCCAATGCATATGATACAAAATGCATGCAATCTAAGATACAAGGATGCCTATACATCATGTTACATATGCCATGCCAAATGTAAGAAATGCACAAAGGAAAGCTATACATATGCTACAAAGGAGCTCCCACACACCCAACTCAAGAAATCAAACACACACCAAGTTCCCCCCGCAAACGAGTGAAAGTTGCTTGATCTAGGGGTTTGGTGAAAATATCGGCTAGTTGGTCATGTGTGGGTACATGGATCAAAGCTATCTTTCCTTTCTATACGTTGTCTCTCAGAAAATGATACCTCACTTCTATGTGCTTGGTTTTGGAATGGAGCACTGGGTTCTTTGCAACGCTTATGGAACTGGTGCTATCACATTGAAGTGGGACATGGGTATACTCCTCACCAAAGTCACTCATGGTGTATGAAATCCAAAGGCGCTGAGAGCAACAACTAGCAGCGGCAACATACTCGGCCTCGGTAGTGGATTGTGCAACACTCGACTGTTTGCAGGAAGACCAAGACACCAAAGAAGAACCCAAAAACTGGCAAGTCCCAGAAGTGGACTTCCTATCCAACCGACACCCGGCAAAATCCGCATCTGAAAAACCATGAAGCGCCAAAGAAGAGGACGCGGAGTACCAAAGGCCGAAGTCGGGAGTGTGACGCAAGTACCTGAAAATTCACTTCACCGCTTGCCGATGCGAAGTCCTCAAGGACGCTTGAAAACGAGCGCACAGACATATCGAGAACTGGATGTCCGGCCTCGTCGCCGTCAAGTAGAGGAGTGACTCGATCATGCTCCGGTACTCCTTCTGGTCCACGTGTTCACCTTCCTCATCCGCATCAAGAGCTGTAGTCGTACTCATCGGCGTCGTCATAGCCTTGGAATCCTCCATATTGAACTTTCGCACAATGTCCTTGGTGTACTTAGCTTGGTGCACAAATGTTCGTTCCTTTGATTGCTTGATTTGTAGCCTGAGGAAGAACTGCAACTCGCCCATCATGCTCATCTCAAATTCCCTGCTCATATCCTCTGCAAAACTTGCAACAAGAGAGTTAGACGAGCCACCAAAGACAATATCGTCCACGTACACCTGCACAGTCAGGATATCTCTGCCCTGCCTCAGTAGAAACAAGGTCTGGTCGACCTTCCCCATCTCAAAACCTCTCTCAAGCAAGAACCCCCTCAACCTGCCATACCAAGATCTAGGCGCCTGCTTCAACCCATACAGCGCCTTCCTCAACTTGTACACCGGGTGGGGGTACTTCTCACTCTCAAACCCCGGAGGTTGCCTCACATACACTTCTTCCTCCAACACACCATTCAGGAAAGCACTCTTCACATCCATTTGGTGCAACTTGAACCCTTTAGCCATGGAAAAGGCTAGAAGGATCCTTATCGCCTCCAAACGGGCTACGGGAGCAAAGGTCTCCTCGTAGTTGATCCCCTCCTTCTGACTGAACCCCTGAGCAACAAGCCTCGACTTGTTTCTCACAACCTCACCTTTATCTCCCTCTTTGTTCTTCCACACCCACTTTGTACCAATCGGCTTACACCCTGGAGGAGGGTCAACCAACTCCCAAATCTGATTCCTCTCAAAGTTCTCCAACTCCTCATGCATCGAATTAACCCAATTGTGTTCAGATAGTGCGTGTCCAATGTCTTTGGGCTCAAAAGTAGCAACAAACGCAGCATGAGCAAAATGAGAATTGTTCCGAACCTTCGACCGTGTAGTGCGTTCATTGATGTCGCCAATGATCCTCGAAGCTGGGTGATCCACTTGAACTCGCCGGGGAGGTTCTCGCCTTGATGCTACCTCCCCCTCATCAACAACTTCTCCTCGTTCTTGATTTGTCGTCGTAGGTGTAGGAGAGGGTCCGTCCACCACCGTAGTCGAAGCACTGGGTACATGTCCAGCGGGGGCATCACACCGCCATCTTCATCGTCTCCATGTTCATGCTCCTCCTCCTGAAAGATCTCCTCGCCAAGCTCATCATCACCTCCACACTCAAAGACAAGCTGACTATGTGGCTGTGTCTCGTCGAAGGTTACCTCGCAAGTCTCCACGATTTGGTTAGTTTCAAGATTGAGCACATGATATGCTCTAGAATGAGATGCATAACCAAAGAAAATACCATCGACAGACCTAGCCTCAAACTTATCCAGCTTCTTCCCTTTCTTCAGAATGAAACACTTGCAACCAAAGACATGGAAGTGAGTCACCTTGGGTGTGCGACCATGCATCAACTCATAGCATGTTTTCTTCTTGTGCACTCTGAGGTAGATCCTGTTTGACACATAGCACGCGGTATTCACCGCCTCAGCCCAATACCTCCTCGGAGTCCTATGCTCATCAAGCATCGTCCGAGCCATCTCGCACAAGGTCCTGTTCTTCCTTTCCACAACACCACTCTGGGAAGGTGTATACGGACTCGAAAACTGGTGTTCAAGATCCAAGTCATGGCAAAAAGTTTCAAAACGAGAGTTTCTGAATTCTGAGCCATTGTCACTGCGGATTGCTCGTATGGCATCTCCGTGCCTCTCGTTCCTCAACCTCAAGACTAGATCTCGAACAAAACCAAACGTCTCCCCCTTATCCTCGAGAAAGAACACCCACGCATACCGAGAATAGTCGTCCACCACAATAAGGACATACCACTTCCCACCCGCAGATCGCATACGAGTTGGGCCAATAAGGTCCATATGGAGCAGCTCGCACGGATGCTCAGTCATAACATCGGTGAGAGGCGGGTGAGAAGAGGGCTACCATCTTGGCATGCCTACACGGTGCACAAACCAACTCTTTGTCAAGCCTCAACCGTGGCAATCCTCGGACCAAATTGAGTTTACTCAAGCGAGACAAAAGGTCAAAGCTCAAGTGACCCAACTTCCTATGCCACTTCCACAACTCACTCGAAGAACCAGCCAAGAAACAAAGCTCCACACCCGAAGACTGAGAACAATCAGCACGAAACAACTGACCCTCGGGAACGACCATACAGACAAGGTCCCCTCGAGAGTCCAAAATCCGAGAACCACCAGGCCGAAACAACACCTCAAAACCCTCATCCAACGGTCGGGACACGAAAGCGATTGTACCCCAGCGATTGAACAAGAGCAACACGCCTGAGAGTGATCTTGTCACTCACCTTAATCTCACCTTCTGAAAGCACACGCCCACACCCATCGTCCACAAAAGTGATGTACCTCTTTGTCACCACCGGGACGAGACTTGAGAACCACCCCCTTTCTCCAGTCATATGCCTCGAGCAACCGGAGTCAATCAACCAAATGATCTTCAAGTCTCCCACCTGAAATTCAAAAATGAGCATGTGAGCGAACAAACGACTCAGCACTGGGGTTAGTACCAAAAGAGCAAAACCAGTGCCGAGCCATTTGCTCGAAAGTTTGGTTAGCACAAACCAAACCATCTCTCCTACCAAAGCTACCTCCACGAACACCACCACGGTAACCACCCTGAGGAAACCAACCCTCTCTGCTTGGAGGAGGACCAAAACCACGAAAGAAAGCCCGTGGACCGTCCCTCCTCTCCTTCTCAAAGCTTCGACTCCTTCCATCCCCATAGTGAACTCGAGGGGGAGAATGCCTAGCAACCAGACCTCCTGCAAACTCTCCAGCCCAACCACCACAACCACGACCTCCAGAAAAAACCCTCGCACCTGTACGAGCACGAAACTCAAGCTGCTGCCTCTCCAGGCCTGCACTGGTCTGACCAGTGCCCCACACCGGTCTAACCGGTGTAGCCTGGGCAGCAGCACCTCCAACAGCCTTCCGCTCTCCCCAAGCCCGAACTGTCCTCACACTCTCCTTGGCCCTGGGCATCTGCACACAAGGCTCAAGTACACCATCGAAAGGGTGGTACTTGTCCTTGTTAGCTCACTCCTTCGCCATTCTCTCCTCTCGCTTCCTCTTGAAGCAAAACTCATCCTTATGGCCATCTCTCCCACAATAGCCACAATGGAACCTCACAAGCTTAGGCTTAGGCTTGGGCTGTGGCTGCTCACTTGGTTTCTCTCTACTCAACTTCTCCACCGGTTTCTCCTCACTAGCCTTCTCACCTTCTTTCCCAAGGAACACTTTCCCCGAAGTGCTCACAAATTTGATAGGCTTTTGGAGATCATTTGTTGGTATAGGAAACACGGGTGGAGCTGGGGTTGTGTCTAGTCGGTTCCTAAGATGGTTAGGTTTAGGAGGGAAATCATTTTTGTGATGGGTTTTTGGTGGCTCTGGAATATTCTCTCCACTTCCCTCACCAACCTTGTTTGCCCCAAGTCCCTCACCATCTTGCCTCTTAAATGCCTCGATCATCATCCTCAATTGAGGCTCATGACCAGACAACCAACCCATCAACTTTCTCAGCTCATCATTTTCATCCTGCAAACGATCAACATAATGTGCAAGTTCCAAATTCTTCAAAGCATGCATTTCACAGGTAGAGCATGATGTAGGAATGGGTTCTTTCAGCTTAGCCTCAAGAGAACTCGTGTAAGCATGCATCTCATCAATCTTAGCATGCAAAACAGGGCAAGAAGTGCAAGCACCTAGCAAAGTAGGTCTAGATTTAAGCTCGGCCACTTCAACCCTAAGCACATCTAGGTCCTCACACTTGGAGGCATGCTTCTCCTTGAACAAAGCAAGATCAGCAAGAAAGATGGAGCAATCAGCACAATCCACCTCATCCGAAACAACAGGACTAGCCTTAAGGGAATCAATCTCAAGCTTGCTATCTAGAACCTGTGTTTCTAGCTCGGCCACTCTAGTCCTAGAATCCTCGAGTGAAGCCCTATGCTCTTTTCTCATTTTTTTTGGCCTCTCTAAGCATGTCATCACGGTTATCAAGCAACGAGCCAAGCCTCTCTTTCTCCTAGCGCAAGAAAGGAAGTTCATCACGCACCTCGTCGTCGGACTCAGAGTCCGAGTCGCTCTCTGTGCTTTTCTTGCTGCCGGAGCTCAGTGCCATGGTGCAGAAGCCATCTCTCGCAAAGCAGCTCAGCCCGCCCAGGTTCTTGGATGACTTCCTACTCTTGCGACGATCACCTTCGTCTTCACTGCTGCTCGAGCTCGAGGTGGAGTACGCGGAACTAGAGTCGACGTCGCTTGCTCCCACCATCGCTCGGGCCTTGCCTCGGCTCTCCTTCTTCCTCGATCGTCGCTCGTCCTTGTGCTTGTTCTTGTACTTTCTCTTGTGGTCGCGCCTCGACCGGTACTTGCCATCCATCCTCGACTTGTGCTTGTAGCCATCCTTGTTCTCGACCTTCTCCGGGCAGTCGGCGACGAAGTGTCCCAGCTTGCCGCACTGGAAGCATGTCCTCGTGTTCCTCCTCATGTTCACCCGGTTCTCGTGCAGCCTCTCGAACCTCCTTGCCAGGAGCGCCAGCTCATCCTCTCCAAGCACATCGAACTCCTCATCTGGCATAGACATCAAAAAGGACAAAGAGAACATCCTGGTGGATGGGTTAGTGTTAGCCTTTCCTTTCGAACCACCAACGAGGGCAAGACTATGGGAATCAGTCGGACCCTCGAGCTTGGCAGTCATGCCCCTATCGACCTCAGCTGACTTGAGCTTCGAGAACAGCTCGTTCACTGTTAAAGTCATACTTCTCCGACTCCACAATGGCCTGGAACTTTCCGCCTCATATTGTACGATCCAAAGAGTGTAAGAGCTTGACGGCTCTATCATGATCATCGTACGGGAGCACGTCCACATTGGCCCTCATGTTGTTCACAACCACCGTGAACCTCTGAAACAAGGCATCGATGGACTCACCAGGGAGATGAGTGAAGTTCTCGTACTCTCTCCGGTAGGTCGCATACATCCGTGCCTGAACCTGGGCATTCCCAACATGAGCCTCCTTCAGCACCGTCCACTTCTACAAGCCAAGTGCTCGGTGTGCACCCGATCAAACTCAGGCTGACACAAAGCACGAAACAAGTTGTCGACCGCCTTATTGTTGGCGTCGAACATGTCCCTCGATCCTGGAGCGAGGAAGTTCATCGTCTGGACATAGGCTGTGTCCATCGTGACATCCCAAAGGATCTGACCCTTCCCTCTGAGAAACGCAGCCATCCGCTTGCTCCACATCTGATAGTTCTTGCCATCGAAGTGTGGAGGACCCGAACCCCGTTCATGGTACGCCATCCTTGGATCTTAGACTGGTTAGATTCAATAAAGACCCGAACCGACACTGATACCACTTGAAGGACCGATACGGCGAACTAGAGAGGGGGGAGTGAATGGGAGCCGATAAAAATTTTTCTCGACGGTGATGGAAACTCCAACAAGATGAACACGGCTTTCAACACACAACCTTCCGACCCGAGAACACAGCGGACACCAAACCTCGAGTCCACTGACCAACACCGGTCAGACCGGTGAGCACCACCGGTCAGACTGGTCCCTGGTGGTGAGAGTTGACGACTTCCACTAAGTGGCTTCACACCGGTCAGGCCGGTGCAACACACCGGTCAGACTGGTCTAAGCCTGAAAACCCCCAAATCACCAAACAGGCCTACCAACCTCCAAACTGACCCAAACTCAAAACAGCCCCAACACAGGACAACAACAAACACACCCAGACGTTCACCCGAGCAAAAACCCACCAAGGGTTGCACCGATCAGACCGGTCAAGAGCACCAGTCAGACCAGTGTAGCCTGGGCAGCTCGAGATGAACAGCACCCGCAGGTCAACTCCCCCAAATCCAAATCTCGATCTCCCGAATCGCTCCACGGACTTGAACAAGACTTTGGGGATAATAGGAACACCTCATGAGGAGTCCATATCCAAGTTTAATCCCACCAAAACTTGTCCAAAAAGGAGGAATCGAAGAAATCCCGCCAAGAACACCTCTAACCCTAGAACTCGGAAAACCCCAAAATCGAGCCCCTTTACTCACGGATTTGGGAGGGGAATGATAGCCCAGAGAACCACAAAGGGTTCCCACAAATTTCCCCCATCAAATCCCCAAAAGAAAGGTCTCGAAAACAACCCAAGAAAAACACCAAGAAAGGGCTCCGAAAATCACCATCAAGAACAACCGGGAACAACACAACAAGGCCTTGAGGAACCACGCCGAATCATCTATACAAGCCACAAAGGTTCATACAAGGTATAGCTTGCCGCCCGATCATCCAACCCTCTCACAAGATCTCACCATGAAGCTCTCAAGCTAGTCCTATGTAAATCCTAAGAAAATAGGAAGGGAAAATAGGAAAGCAAATGAACTAGGGTTCCAAGAGCTTGGCTGCCATCCTCTCACCTCATGGGTTATATGGAGGCAACCGAAAGTCTAAAATACCCTTTCCTAACAACTAGGGATACAAGCCCCTCAAGGGCGGTTTTGGAAGTCTTCAATCTTTCTCCATCGGACGGATGCCCGGCGACCGCAACCTGCTTAGCCTCGCCACAAGCCTTGCGATCCCGACGCGTGTCCTCCGCTTCGAAGATTCCAGACTGCGTCGTCTCACACCGGTTAGACCGGTGCTCCTCACCGGTCAGACCGGTATCCACTGGTTAGACCGGTCAGACCCACCGGTCAGATCGGTTTGGAGCTATTGCAGCACTGTCTTCGGTTCTTCGGTCTTGGCTTTGTGGATCAACCAAGGAACCCAGCGGTTTTCTGGTGAACCACCGGAAACCCTGTGAACTCGGTGTAGCCTCCGCCAATCGCCACTCATGACTCGGCTCCCACGTAGTCCCGGCTCGACCTTGGTTTTGAGGCTCAACCAAGAAACCGTCCATGACTTCATCTTGCTATTCATGCCACCATGCAGCCCGCGCTTGACCCTGCTGGCCACCGGGTCCCTCGAACGAAGCCTACTTGTCTTCTCCACAACTGGAGGCCTCACCGGCGACGACCTTTCACGCTTGTTCTTCACCTGCACCAATACGAGTCAAGCCGCAACCTGCACCTGCAATACTTAGCCAAGAATCAGTCCACACAACGTTGTCAATCACTCATCACACAAGGAAGCGACCATCCACCAGTCCTCGAACCACACATGGTCCTCAGTCCCCCAGCCGGATGGACGTAGGATCCGCCCGCTCCTTCCATGCGCTAGCGAAGTAGACTATGCAGCAATAATCGACGGCGGACATATTGGCAGCGACTGCGATAGCCGCGTATCTCCACAGGAGCTACGCATGACGGCGCGTCACGCCGGACCGATTAGATGTGATTGCTGTTGGGCAGGTTGAAGTCTCGACGACCTTTAACTTGACTGACACCCTCCATGTTTCCCATCTGCGTATGCGTCCAAGATGGCCGCACAAGGTCCCAAAAAATTTGTGACGCGCCACATCCGGAGAACGAAGACGTCGACCTTGCGATTAGATCGGATGGCGCCGGTAAGAAGGTCGTCGTTGAGGAAGTTCTTCGTGCCGTCGCCGAAGATGACGCTGGGTCGGACCACCATGCTGCACAGCGAGTTCCCGATCACCCCTACCTGGTGTGCCAACTGTCAGGAGGTGAGACCTAGACAGATCCGCAAAGGGGCGACCTAAGCGGTTGTAGGTTGATTGGAGGGGATCAGGACCTAAGAGCGTAGGTGGTAGTTCACCAATGGAACTCTGAAATCCCAGCGAGACACGAGAGACACGGCGATTTATACTAGTTCGGGCCTCCAGAGAGTAAAAACCTACGTCCAGTTTGGTGGTTGAATTATGTGAGTCATCTACCCCGAGGAGGGAGCCGTCGACGTCGTGCCTTTGAACGGTGCCCTAGGCCGCCTTATATTGGCTGGCGTGCCTTGGGTTACAAGTTGGTTTCCATCTATCCTAGTCGGTTATAACATGGAAGGCTTATCCGAGCTGGACTGACTTGTCTTGTACACCAAGCTGTCTTCGTGTCTTTGGGCCCACATGTCAGGTCGGGCATGGTCCACCCACAGGTCAGTGGATCATCTGGTAGGTCGGGCCCGCCTCAGGGGACGGCTGAGACCCTGGTCGGTGGGGACCTAGGGGTACCCATGTCTCTCACATTATGATACAATTAGGGGACTTTTCTGCAAAATTTCGAGTTCTGGTTTGATTTGTACAAAGTTTATGGTCTTTTCCATTAAAGTCTGTGGACCATGTATACCATGTATTGATTCCTGTAAAGTTCAAGTTTCTTGGAGATATATGGATCGCGGGTTAATTATTATAATAAAGTTACATGAGAGGTGGCTTGATCGAGGAAAATATCGTCAAATTTTCTGAAAGGTGGCTTACACAAATGCTATTTTTTAAACTTGAGGGGCTTAATTAAAATGTTGGAGCAGTGGTTGGACTGCTATTTATGTTCGATATAGTTTGAGAGCTCTTGGCATTCCTTCAAAGCTCTAGGAGGTTTTGTAAAGCTGTCTAAGAGGCGGTTGGAATGAAAATATATTTTTGCAAAGTATGAGGGGTTCCCATAAAATTATCTTTGTGGGTTGGACTACATATTAATTTTCAAGTTTTAGGGTGACTTTGTAAAAGTGGCAGCTCTGTTGGCATTCCTTCAAAACTCGAGGTGCTTTCCACAAAACCACAGAGGTGGTTTGATCAAATACTATTTTCACAAAGTTAGAAGGGTTTGTAAAATTACCTGACTGATGGCTGGATTACATACTACACAGGCTAACATACACGCTACACCGCATCGATTATAATGATTTACATCATAATTTTATGTAAATAAAATAAATAAGAATTCTGTAAAATATTATATATAAGTTATGTAAATGTATAGTTTTGAGAGCACTGTTTTTAAAGAAGTTAGAACACAAATTCGATGGAAAATATTAAAAAAATTTCAGACGTCGTTTGTAACTGAACAAAATCAGATTTGAAATATTGAATAGTATAATTTTAAAAATTGCTGTTAAGGTCTTTTCCGCTTAATGATAAAACATAAATTTTTAATCATGAATCCCACACTTAAATTACATGATAGGTGGCTTGATCAAGGTAGATGTGGTCAATTTTCCTGAAAGGTGGCTTAAAGAAATGTTAGTTTTTTAAAAAATTGAGGGGCTTAAATAAAATATCAGAGCAGTGGTTGGACTACTAATTATTTTCGATAAAGTTTGAGTGGGTTCTATATATTTGGCAGCCCTCTTGGAACTCCTTCAAAGCTCTAGGGGTATTTTAATCTGTTTGAGAGGTGGTTGAAATGAAAATATATTTTTGCAAAGTTTGAGAGGGTTTCCATAAAATTATTTTTGTGGGCTAGACTACTTGTCTTGCTTCATATATCCAAACCCAAGGGAAGTCCTGGGTAGGAGATGCTCCGGGTTCCTTGTAATAGCCAGTCTTAAAAGATAGCCAACATGGAGAGGTAACACCCCGAACCAATATCTCCCGAACCCGATGTTGCTTCACAACACCACCGGTTGATCATAAGGTGAGTGGGATCGATTGGCTGCCTGGCAATCAAAGCCGAGTAAAGCCAATTCAACTCTGTGTCGGTTAGCTTTGTCTCTCTCATTCTTCCCAAAATCCTTTTGCACATCCATGAGTGAAACACTTGGATGATGGGAATCTGGATACTATTTCTTTGTTGGTGGGCTCCTCCTGCGATCATATTCCAAAAACCGTCCAACATGCCTTCTGGCACGTGCACCAGTTCCGGGGCTCCCTTTTGAAAACCAAGTAATTCCCTAATATATTCATAGGGAACCACTTGTTGAACTCCCTCCAAACGGAATGAGAGACTCGACACTTCTTCATCAAGGATAGGCGCCATGGTCATGAGAATTTCCTAAGGGAATTCCTTGTGGGTGTTTGCTGACACTCCGTTGGAGAATTGCACCCAACCTACACTACTAGAAATGTTGCAATCTGTGACGATTTGCTCGTGACGCCGCTCACTTTCATCATAGAATGGTATGTCATCTTTGACGAAATCTCCATTTTCGTCATAGGTGCCAAGTGACGAAGATTTGGCCCAAAAATTTATGACGAAAATAAAAATAGCATCACAGAATAGTAAAAGGAGATCGTCATAAAACGTGTTTTGGGTATACCTTAGTGGAATGACGAAAGTTGATTGTCATAGAATTAGTTTTGTTATGGTCAACATATATTGGTATTGTTTGACACACTTAATGATGAAACAAATTCGTCACAAATCGGTGGTGGATTTGACGGCGTGGTTAGTTGTCGAAATGGGCCGCTCCCTTCCCTGGTATTTTGGTACTGGGCCATAACTAATGGGCCGCTTCAGTCCCTGTTTGTTTGGAACTGGGCAACAAGTATTAGGCCAAAAAATGCTCCTGCGGAGCTTCGATCCCTGAACCAAGGGGTATGCAAGTTAGAGCTTTACCACTACACTGCGTGAGCTTTCGTGTAGGTGTTAAGTATAGTTGTTATTTGAACCTTTAATACGTGTTGTAATAAGTCGTGGGCCTTCTACTAGATCGATTCTGATGTTCTGGGCCTAACGTGCTGAGGCCGATCATGCAATGTATCCAGGAGTACGTGACGAGGCCTATCGAAGCTTTGGTGCTCGTGACGACGTAGATAGGTTTTGCACACGTTGTGGGGCGGCGGCGCCTGCAGGTGATCGAGGTCGAGGGCATTGCATGGCATCGAAGATGCTTACTGCGGCGTCATAGGAGGCAGAGCAGTGCTTGCAGTCGAGGAGGCGTCAGCCTGCAGTCGAGAAGAGCAGCGCCTCCAAGGTTCTTAGAAGTATTTGTTTAAAGTATATGGTCAGATATGCATATGAGTTTAATTTGAAGGTTTTGTTCATATATATGGATAAATGGTTTGGATTTTGTAGAGCCTATTAGCATCTAATTATCAATTAATTGTTCAAGAAAACAAAAAAAAATTTATTGTTTTCAGCTTAATATATCTCAGTTTTGGTGTTTTGAATTTTTTTTTGTTTGTCAGAACAGATGGATAGAAGCTGGATATTTGGGAAACAATTCACACCTGCATATTTGAAAGGAGTTGAAGAGTTTATGGTATTTGTTAGAGCAAGATACGCACAAGACATCGAGATACTTTGTCCTTGCCGCAATTCTGAATCAAAGGGTGCGACCCCAACATGATGTTGAAAACCACATACACATTTTTGGAATGTCAGCTACATATACCAGGTGGATTCATCATGGGGAGCCTGCGGATAGTGCTGAAGTTCAGAATACAGAGCAGCAAGATGTGGAAGGTGATCATGACTATGGGATACATGTGGATGTGGACGATGATGGTCATCTTGATGAGGATCTTGGAGTACCGAGAGATGATTGGAGATCCGTATGCTCAAGCGAGAGGCCGATGGAGAACAGCCAAGGTTTGCAAGAGTACTTGAGGATGCGAAGAAGGCACTTAGCCCGGGATCTAGGCATTCCAAATTCTCTTTTATGGTGAGGATGTTGTATATCAAGTCTCGTTATCGAATCAGCAATGCAGGATTTTCAACGATGATGAACTTGATCTCATCAGGATACCCTAAGAGTGAGTTGCCAAATTCTTATGATGAGGCGAAGAAATACCTTCGAGAGTTGGGCCTTGAATACGAAAACATACATGTGTGCAAGAATAATTGTGTGTTGTTTTGGGATTCAAAAACAACCAAGTATGCGAAGTTGAATGTGTGCCCAGTATGCAAGGAGTCTAGACGGAAACATGAAACTGGGACGAAGCAGGTTCCACATAAGGTACTGAGGCATTTTCCACTGTTGCCAAGGTTGAAGAGAATATATGCTTCAAAGCGTACTTCTGAGGAAACTCGATGGCACATGAAAGTTAGGACACCAGTGGAGAATGTAATGAGCCATCCAGCTGATGGGGAAGCATGGAAGTACTTTGACAGTAAGGAAAAATCATTTGCATCTGATCCAAGGAACTTGAGGCTTGCTTTAGCTACAGATGGGTTCAATCCATTTGGCAACATGAGTACCTAGTACAGTATGTAGCCAGTGCTTCTGACTCCACTGAATCTCCCACCCTGGGAATGTGTTAATCCTGCAAATTGCTTTATGTCTTTACTCATCCCAGGGCCAAAATCTCCAGGAAAGGATTTTGATGTGTTCCTTGAGCCCTTAATTGAAGAACTGCTAGAGCTATGGAAGGGTGTAAGTACCTATGATGCATGTACTGGTAGGAAGTTTGACCTTCGTGCTGCTGTGCTATGGTGTATACATGATTACCCTGCGTTGAGCATGCTGTCTGGCCGAACAACAAAAGGGTATTATGCATGTATTTACAATAATATAGATTGGTGATTACTGTTATATCAATAAAAAGTACACCAGATTGACTACCAAAAATGATACTTTAACGTGCCATTACCAAATATTTATAGGGCATGTACATGCCAGCAGATGAAAGTTACTTGTCTTGTTGCCACATAAGGCACTACTAACCAGGCACATTGCACTGACCATAACTATTTACAAGCTAAAGCAAGCAAGGCACAAAATCTTCTTGCCTTCCAGCCTGCTACGACACTACTAAGTTAATGTCTTCCATCACTGACAAAAGTAATAGAATGCAACCATATAGGTTCATTCTTGGCAGTCATGCAGTTCTACTAGTTTCATCACATGGCCATACAGATTAACCAAACTTGCAAAAGATTGCAGACAGCAGCAGCCTTGACATTTAACCATCACTCTTCTGGAATGCACTTCGTCTTCTTCTTCGCCTTGTCAGCAGCAGCTTTGAGAGAAGCCTTAAGTCTGGTGTACCTGTTCTTCTCCCTGTTCAGCTGAACCTCCAGCAGCATCACGTTCTCCTGTGAAGTCCCCAGCTCCTTCTGTAACTCCCAGAAGTCCAGCTGTTATGAAAATGAGCACTGTTAAGGCCTAAATCATCTCAAATCAGATTATCTCAAAACTGTCAACAGTAGTAAACTCACCTTCTTCTCCTTCTTTTTCAGCTGCTTCACTTGGTTCACATAAGTTTCCCCGCTTGATTCTTCAGTTGTAGACTCAGCAGTGCCAGTGCTACTAGAAGCAGTCACTAGATATTGGGTTTTCATGCAGACCTTCTTCTTGTGGCACTCGCTGACTCTCAGAGCACACTCTGCGGCCTTAGTGGAGAGCCCCCCGCGTGCGGTGGCCTGAAAATTAAGTGAATCACAATTCATTTGCATCTAGTGCAGACAAAAATTAAGTGTGAAGATTTAACAACACATATATAGAAAGTGAGTAACTAAAAAAGATTTAAAGAATCCAGTCAAAATTAAAATATATGCCATATATAGTCACTGAGTACTTCATCTACAAAAATTAAAAGATATGCCATTTGTAGTAACTGAGTAAATTAGAGCATATGGATATCTGTAAATAGCATAAATTTAAGCATATGGATATCTGAAAAGAGCATATATATGTCCATCAGCATATGGATATCTAAAATAGCACAATTTCTAACCAAGAGGAATCAATTTATTCTAAGGGCATGTATGTATTTATATATATATCCAGTGCATTGTAAACCATACTGCTCAAATTACAACCCACAATTTTCCAGTGGCACATAAGTTAGTACTACATTCAACAAAAATATGATTGAACTAAAAAACCCCACCACAAGCATAACTGAAAATCCCCCTCAAGATTCTAAGGGCATGCATATATCTAGTGGCGCAGATTAGTACCGAAATCAAGCAAATTAGGGAAATGCAAAATTAGTGAGTAATTGAACTTAAAAATCATGAACATCTAGTGATTGAATTAAAAAACCCGTAAACAGTGACAGGGTGAGAAAATCAACCTTAGGTTTTGCAGATGGGAATGCTGATCCCCCCGCGCGCTTCAGATTGGGAGCGATCCTTTCGAAGCCTGGTGGGACGTCAGGAACGACGTCGCCGGAGGCGGCGGAGGCTCGGCGCACCACCACGCCATGGGAAGCGCGGGTGAACCTCCCGATCCTCGGGTCCCGCGTCTGGTTACTCGCACGCTTTGACTGCTCCAGGTTCTTCACCGCCTTCGTCATCTTCCACACGCCGGCGACTGCGGCGGCGCAAGGAGCAGAGGTGGTGGCGGCGCGAGGGGCAGAGATGGCGGTGGCAGAAGGCGAAGCGGAGAAGATGAGGAGACGTGACGATTTGGGGGACGATTTGGGGGAAGCCGTCGTGGCGACTGCTATATAGATCTACACAGCAAGGCGCCTTTTTTTGTTATTAGATAAAATGGATCTTCACATCCATCGAATACACCTTCGTAGCCCACTGGTAACGCGCTCTGATTGTTAGTCCACGGCTCCCGGGTTCGAACCCTATGGGAGCTTTTTTTTACTTTTCATATAAACATTTTTTAACTTGTTTTGATATTAACATTTTATTTCATTTGTTTTCTACAGATCCCACTCATTAGAATAAAGTCTCGCTTGCACACATTGAGTATATGTGAGGCATTTTTACCTATTATCTTAATTTTTTGATGATTTAACAAAGAATAAATGTGAAAATTAGCAAACCATGCTAGAAAAATGTAAAAACTTGCAAGGAGACACCAATTTGGTGTGGATTCATGACAAAATTATATTCAATTCATTAAACCAAAGTGGCGGTGCACGGTGCTACGATGGAACATATGCCCCACTACGACCAATGTGCCTATGCAAGGGACGTCTACACATGTGAGATATGCGCATCACAAGTATCTCTAAATCATGTGAAACTATCAGAGCGTGTTATTGGAGGTAAACAAGGAGGTTTCGTGCAATTTTGCAATTTTCGTAGCATTTTTACCTATTATCTTAATTTTTTGATGATTTAATAAAGAATAAATGTGAAAATTAGCAAACCATGCTAGAAAAATGTAAAAACTTGCAAGGAGACACTAATTTGGTGTGGATTCATGACAAAATTATATTCAATTCATTAAACCAAAGTGGCGGTGCACGGTGCTACGATGGAACATATGCCCCACTACGACCAATGTGCCTATGCAAGGGACGTCTACACATGTGAGATATGCGCATCACAAGTATCTCGAAATCATGTGAAACTATCAGAGCGTGTTATTGGAGGTAAACAAGGAGGTTTCGTGCAATTTTGCAATTTTCGTAGCATTTTTACCTATTATCTTAATTTTTTGATGATTTAATAAAGAATAAATGTGAAAATTAGCAAACCATGCTAGAAAAATGTAAAAACTTGCAAGGAGACACCAATTTGGTGTGGATTCATGTATATTCAATTCATTAAACCAAAGTGGCGGTGCACGGTGCTACGATGGAACACATGCCCCACTACAACCAATGTGCCTATGCAAGGGACGTCTACACATGTGAGATATGCGCATCACAAGTATCTCGAAATCATGTGAAACTATCAGAGCGTGTTATTGGAGGTAAACAAGGAGGTTTCATGCAATTTTGCAATTTTCGTAGCATTTTTACCTATTATCTTAATTTTTTGATGATTTAATAAAGAATAAATGTGAAAATTAGCAAACCATGCTAGAAAAATGTAAAACTTGCAAGGAGACACCAATTTGGTGTGGATTCATGACAAAATTATATTCAATTCATTATACCAAAGTGGCGGTGCACGGTGCTACCATGGAACACATGCCCCACTACGACCAATGTGCCTATGCATGGGACATCTACACATGTGAGATATGCGCATCACAACTATCTCGAAATCATGTGAAACTATCAGAGCGTGTTATTGGAGGTAAACAAGGAGGTTTCGTGCAATTTTGCAATTTTCGTAGCATTTTTACCTATTATCTTAATTTTTTGATGATTTAATAAAGAATAAATGTGAAAATTAGCAAACCATGCTAGAAAAATGTAAAAACTTGCAAGGAGACACCAATTTGGTGTGGATTCATGACAAAATTATATTCAATTCATTATACCAAAGTGGCGGTGCATGGTGCTACGATGGAACACGTGCCCCACTACGACCAATGTGCCTATGCAAGGGACGTCTACACATGTGAGATATGCGCATCACAAGTATCTTGAAATCATGTGAAACTATCAGAGCATGTTATTGGAGGTAAACAAGGAGGTTTCGTGCAATTTTGCAATTTTCGTAGCATTTTTACCTATTATCTTAATTTTTTGATGATTTAATAAAGAATAAATGTGAAAATTAGCAAACCATGCTAGAAAAATGTAAAAACTTGCAAGGAGACACCAATTTGGTGTGGATTCATGTATATTCAATTCATTAAACCAAAGTGGCGGTGCACGGTGCTACGATGGAACACATGCCCTTCTACGACCAATGTGCCTATGCAAGGGACGTCTACACATGTGAGATATGCGCATCACAAGTATCTCGAAATCATGTGAAACTATCAGAGCGTGTTATTGGAGGTAAACAAGGAGGTGTTGACGAAAAAAATATAAAGAAATAGAAGCAACTAATGTTTTAAAAAAAGGATCAAAGTCAAAAAAATTTGTGGCCCATAGGAATCGAACCAGCGACCCAAGGGTTCCAGTAAATGGGCCTTACCACTGCGCTACCCGAGGATGTTCGTTCAGTAATCGAAATAGTTATATATGAATCGAGTAACTGACGCTTCGGCGGCAACGTGGGAGAAATTGCGCCAAAACTTTTCGGAACCATTCTTTCACGAAAAAAAGGCGGACTAATTTACATGCCTCCCCACAACTCGTCAAACCTCCCCACTTCCTATTCCCATCTATTCGACACCTCCCCTGGAACCACAGAAGCCGCCGCCGCCACACCACCCATCGCCGGCGACGAGGTGCTCCCTCACCCCAGGTTCGTAGTTTCCAGGCCGCGATGCCTCAACCTAACCCTCTCTCTCAATGCCCCACCTACCTACATCTTCCCATCAACCACTCAGTCACATCAACGAAACCCTAACCACAGCCGCCGGCGACGAGTAGCTCCGACAATAACTCGATTTGAATTCACGCCGCCCCCCAATCCCTCTCTCTCACGTACATTTCTCTGCCCATGCACCTCCTTTTGTTCCCCGACCTAACCCAAAGCTCATCTGCAGGTTTCAATGGTGGCAACAAGGGGGCAAAAGAGGAACGGACCTGCAGGTCTGTCAAAAAATTCAACTATGTTTCTGAGAGTAGATCTACAATTTTGATGCTGTCGTATATGTATGTCAATTTGAAATGTATTTTTTTGATTCATGAGACCATTATCATGTCACGGTTTGCTACTGTAATATTGCCTGATTTTTTTGTTGATAGGAAGATTGTAGTTCACTCCATTCTATATTCATAGTTACTTATGTAGTTATAACAGTTTCTGATTCACTGTAATACCCTGGAGTGTTCTGATCTAGGAGTCCACACATAGTTGTAGGTCTTATCTCATATCTTAGACCTCTTATCTATCTTTCATGTAGTTTTGTTAACTCTAACCTATTAGTTCAAGACTTTTAAAAATTCTAATACACCCAATTTCTTGTCCTTGAAAGAACCTACGATAACTGATTATGAGCGATGCCGAGATAGACGCGTGGCGGAAAATCAAAAGATGCTTGAAGAGATTGGATTGAATACCTTAGCTTCGAAATTATTACATCCTTGCCTCAACTTTGCACAAAAGAGAGGGAAAAAATCAGCAAACAAGGGAGGCGATAACGAAGATTCATCATCATCGGAGTATCTCCTTGATGAGGATGATCAAGGAGATAATACCGATGATGAAGACATTGAATCTAATGAGCGACCACAACTTAAGGTGCTTCTTTTATCTTCACAGTAGTGAATGGGGCATACTTGGAACATACAACTTGTTTACTACATTGTATTCATTATTAATATATAATCTAGGATTAAATGTTTCTACTCTGAAGTATGCTTTAGGACTTAAATTTCATTGGAATTAAATGTTTACTATATGGTACTTATTATTAATAAAGTTTATTGCAATTTACTGTTTCCGATCTGCATTTTGATCTCCGATTTATATGCAAATTCTTTCAAACTAAAATGATGTTGAATATATGGTTTTCATTATTAATGCACATGACTTACATGAGCTTTCTTTCCCCACGGCTTCTCCAACCGCATAGTCGCAAAATCATCTCTCCAAAGATCAAGAAAACTGTTGGCAGAATGGCTCCTGGAGTTAGGAACAGTAAGAGAGTGAGGGCATCAACTCAGTCAGAAAACCAGCCTACTGAATCTGAAACAAGAGCATCAAAAAGGTTTCTTGTACGGGATCCTACGAGCCCTTATGAAGACAATCCGGTACGAGAGGAATCCAATGGACCAGCTGTTGATGAGAACACACCATCAGAGGATGGCAGTGTCTCAGCTGGTCATGACAATGCAGGTTTTGAGGCACACATTGCAGCTGCTAATGATGACAACACACTAGCTGAAGGCAAGCTCTTTTTTCATGCAGTTTTGACATTTATTTAGTTGATTTTGCATCAATAAAATAAAAAAAACTGAATCTAAATTCAATGATGTAGGTCCTCCACAGCGAGCTCCTAGGAGGCCCAAACCACCTACTGTTGGAAAGCAGCTAAATAGGATGACCAAAGCTATGGGAAGGAGATTGCCCATAGTTGTTCAGGATGGAAAAAAGACCTCAAGATCCTGTTCAAGCTGCCAAATTAGCTTCAGAGGCTGGCGTCATCATTCGGGAAAGTATTCCTGTCCTCCCACATTGGAAAGATTACAAGAAAGACGACGTACACTACAAAGCCTTTGAGGGACAGCTAGCTGTAAGTGCATTACTGTAGCCATATGAAACTATTGTTCATTAAGCTTATTTGACTAACTAAATATCCAACTATCATATGCCTAGGGTCGCTTGGCCATTAACACAAATCATGCCCCAACAAGGGCAGCTATGACTGATCTGATGCGTGTTGTGATAAAGAACCAACGCTATCGACTGAAGAAGAGATACTTCAATGGTGTTCCTGCAAATCAGATTCGTACAACTTCTCCAGTTCGCTACTTGACTAATCTCGAATGGAGGGCACTTGTTGCAAGGTGGTCAGATCCAAAGAACATGGTATGGGCATCAATTCTTACATTCACTATCAGTTTACAAAGTCCCTTATTTTAAACCTGTGATATCAACTAACATGTTCATCCTCTTTTAGCAAACATGTGAGAAGAACAAGGAAAACCGCAGTAAAGTCAAGTATCATCAGGCTACGGGTTCTCGCTGCTACGTGGCACACTTACATGCATACGTAAGTAAAACATTACCTTGTTCACTTACCTGTACATTTGGACTCAACTAATTTTTTTCCCTTTCATCTGTGCCTACTTTGCTGTCATTTTTCAATTACACAGAAACAAACAAGAATCCTTGATGAACCAAACCTAGATCAGTCTGCAGAAGTAGACGCAGTGGAAGCCTTCCAGACGTGCCACACTAGCTCCAAACGTGGCTTAAGTGACAATGCAAGAGAGGCACTTGTAAGTGCACAGATTATATGCCTACTAGTTGCCATTTCACATAAATCATGTGTGAACTTTATGCATACATAGTAGTAGGTTTTCAATAATCTGGTTCTTTTGCGTGCCTCTACTTTATTGCATTTATTAAACATTGTCATGTTACTCTTCATCAAATACTTGTAACTCTTTTACCTTGATACTATTTCAGTCCCAAACGGAAGCTTTGAGGACTGAACCTGTTTCTGAAGGTGAGATGCCAGCATCCAGTGTGCAAGTCGTGTCGAAGGTGCTCTCTCAAGCCACGAACAGGCATCAAGTCGCAGGCACTAGTCGACTTCATGGCAGAGTGGCGGGAAAATCAGCTACCAACTCCAACCGAGCGCCCAAAGCATTGGGTGATGTACTTCGACGGATCGCTCAAGCTCGAAGGCGTAGGTGCAGGGGTACTCTTGATTTCCCCAACGGGCGAACAACTCAAGTACGTCCTGCAGATCTTCTGGAAGGTCTCAAACAACAAAGCTGAGTACGAAGCTCTGCTACATGGGCTCCGCCTCGCAGCTTCACTGGGCATCAAGCGACTACTAGTCTACGACGACTCTGCTACATGGGCTCCGCCTCGCAGCTTCACTGGGCATCAAGCGACTACTAGTCTACGGTGACTCCGCAGTGGTCATCAACCAAGTCAACAAGTCATGGGACCGCAACAAGGAGAACATGGACGCCTACTGCCTAGAAGTCCGCAAGGTCGAGAACAAGTTCTACAGTCTCGAGTTCCATCACGTCGCCCGCGACAACAACGTTGCAGCGGACGTCCTGTGGAAGCTTGGTTCTACTCGCGCTCAAGTACCAGCGGGTGTCTTCATCCACGAGCTTCATGCGCCATCCATCCCGGAGCTAGCGCCGACGACCACTGACCTAGCACCCTTCCCAGCTGGCCAGGAGGTCATGATGATAGATGTGGACTGGCGACAACCCTTCATCGACTACATCCTCGAGCAGAAGGTTCCCACAGACAAGAACTTGGCCGAGCAACTCATCCGCCGCGCCAAGTCCTACGTCCTAGTCGGAGACAAGCTCTACAGGCGGGGCACATCTTCTGGAGTACTCATGAAGTGCATCTCCCGAGAAGAAGGCAAGGACATCTTGGAGGAGATCCACAAAGGCGTCTGCGGCAACCATGTGTCTTCACACACGCTGGTCAGCAAGGCTTTCCGACGAGCTTTCTACTGGCCCACAGCTCTGGGCGATGCCGAAGAACTCGTCAGAAGGTGCTAGGGGTGCCAATACTTCTCCAAGCAACAACACATCCCGGCCTACAAGCTAGTCACCATACCGCCAACCTGGCCTTTTGGTTGCTGGTGCCTCGACATGATTGGGCTTCTTCCAACTGCGCCAAGAGGATTCAACAGACATCTGGTGGCCATCGACAAGTTCACCAAGTGGATCGAAGTCAAGCCAGTTACCAGCCCAAAGGCCGACAGGGTACTCAACTTCTTGGATGAACTCGTGCATCGCTACAGACCACCCCATCTCATCATCACAGACCTGGGCTCCAACTTCAACAATCACCAGTTCTGGGAGTACTGCGAGAACAGCAGGATCGACGTCCGGTATGTCTCAGTCGCCCATCCACGGGCCAATGGACAAGTCGAGCATGCTAATGGAATGGTACTCGATGCTCTCAAGAAGCGACTGCATGATGCTGCTAACACAAAAGGTGGAAAGTGGATCAAGGAACTACCCAATGCACTCTGGGGGCTGCGTAGATTTCCTGGTCTACGGCTTCGAAGCTATTCTGCCTGCCGACATCATGTGGGATTCGCCGGCAGTAGAGCAATACGACGAAGGCATATCTGAAGATAGCAGGCGAGTTGATATCGACGGACTCGAAGAAGCTCGTTGTGCTGCCCTCGTCCAATCAGCAAGGTACCTTGAGGGTATCTGACACTACCATGATCACAACATCAAGGAACGCTCCTTCAACGTTGGTGATCTCGTCCTCCGCCGCATACAGAACACGTAAGGACTACACAAGCTCAGCTCGCCATGGGAAGGTCCCTTCACATTTGCAAAGGTGACCGGACCAGGCTCCTACCGCCTCCAGACACTTGAAGGTGAAGACATCAGCAACTCGTGGAACATCAACCAGCTCTGTCAATTCTACGTGTAGTCTCCCGACTACTCAGGGGGCTAAAGTCTACACGACTACTCCCGAATCCTTCGATGTAAGCGGCCCCCGGGTCCAGGCACTAGTCTCCAGACTATTCTACTCCGAGATCTAGCGTTAACGGCTACTAACGGAACTCGGGCTGCTTCGAGCGTCAAGGACTCTATCAGCAGTCTATCAAGAGACCATGTACTTTAAGATCCAGTCTATACGGCTACTAATGGATCTACTGCTGTAAGCGACCACGCGCCCTAGCACTACTCAGCCGTAGGCGGCCTCCGGGTCCTGGCAACTACACTTGTAAACAGCCCTGGCCATCCAGGTGTACTCCTTCAGTAATAATGTTTGATCATCAATCAACTCATTTACTGTGTCTCTCTCAACGAGTCTACTGCCGAGTACTGCTACTCGCTCACAACTCCACAACATGGGCACTCTGCATACATACACTGCGACAATGAGTACTCATTTCATGGAAGTCTTTTCATCACATACTTAAACAAGTTCATTACAACTTTGTTTATGTACAATTGTTGCTACAAGATAACCCTACAGGATAACTACTGAAGGTTCAGCTTCTTGGTACTGCTCATCAGTGCAGTTGGTGGCTAGTCCACCCGCGACTACATCCACCAGAGCCTTGGGGAAGTACGACTTCATGTACGCCAAGACCTGATTTGGGATAGACTTCGCCAGATGCTTGATATAAGTCGTCAGACGGCCGGGAGCTTCGCTCAACCGGTCAACCAACGGAGCAATCTTCGGCCCGCCCGGATGAGGCAACAGCAACCTTGCAATGGGAAGTGCGGCTTCTTCAAGTTCCTTGAGCTGTCCCTGCAACTTCTCGCAATCTTCGCCAAGTTTCTGCAGAGATTTATAGAAGTTGACAAGATCACGATCTGAGGCAATCCGAAGCTCCATGTGCGTATTACACTCATGGGCCAGCTGCTTATATTCGTACTCAAGTACCTCGCGAGCATCGTTCTCCCGGTAGAAGAGGCTCTTCATATCAACTTCTGAAGCCTTCAGCTGTTCTACCCGAGCCTCAAGATCTGCAAACAACTCAAAGGGAGATGTTAGACTACTACAGGGTACCCGCAATAAGTACCCGGCAAGGCGACATCGACATACCTTTGCTCTTCTAGCGCACCGACTTGTTCTTGCGCACCAGCTCATCGCTCTTCGCCTGCATATCTTGTACCTCATTGTGGTACTGGGCGAAGGCACCATCAAGCTTAGACTGGAGCATGGCGGAGTGCTTCCTGGCCTTTGCGAGCTCTTTCTCTAGTGATTCCACCCGGAGCACCGCATCGCCATACCCCTGGAGCATTTCAGACTTTTGTCGGGATCTCTCCACGACATCCTACAAAAGACAACATTTGTTACTCGGGTACTTAGCACTCACGGCAGATCGATTATCCAAGGGTACTGATACATACCTTCATCCATTGCTCGGCCCGTCGCATCGCCTCCAAGTTGCGTGCCACTGTCGCCGGGTCAACAAGATCATCCGCCAGAAGCTCGAGTCCACCGCGACTAGTCGCAGCGGCCTCGGACAGCAGCGTCGAACGGATCGGCTCCACATCTTGGATTTCTGGCGAACGGACGACTACTTCCAGGCTTGACTCCGGCAGTACATCGTCACGCACTTCTTCGGCCACCCCGGGGGCTACTCCGCTGGCTATCCCCGCCGGCTCAGTTGCTGCTCCGTGGCTACTTCGGCTTCTGGCACAATGCTTTCAACGAGCACAGCCTCGGGGATGGTGTTTCCCTCAACTTCTGCCCCTGTCAACAGAAGACACGCGGGATCAGTTTCCCGGGGGCTACGACTACTACTCGAGGAAGGCTGCATCTCTTCAGTGTACTCACCTTCTACTATGCTGGCTGTTGGAAAATTCAGGAAAGCTTGTCACCCTCGAAACGTCGAGGTTCATGAAATTCGTGAAATGTGTTTTCAGGAACAAAGAATTCACGGTGATCCAGAGTCATGAACATGCGAAGCCTTGAAGTCACGAATGTGCGATGACCCGAAGCCATGAACATGCGAAGCCCTGAAGTCGCGAACGTGCGATGATCTGGAAGTCATGAACACCCGAAATCGCGAACTCGTGAAGACCCGAAGCCATGAACATGCGAAGCCTTGAAGTCACGAATGTGTGATGACCTGAAGCCATGAACATGCGAAGCCCTGAAGTCGCGAACATGCGATGATCTGGAAGCCTCAAACCTACGAAGCCTCGAAGTCACGAACTCGTGAAGACCCGAAGCCATGAACCTGTGAAGTCATAAAATCAGGAATCTGTGAAATTCAGGAGTCTGATGGAGGACGAGTTCGGCAATCACGGCACGTGAAGATTTCCTGAGCGGGGAGATCCACGAACTAGCAAGAAGCAAAGTCAAAGATGGCGTCTCAAAAAGTCCGGTTTAGCGTGTGAACTAGTGGCAGGCTTGTAAATGTGTGAGATGTAAAAGACATTTGTGTATGAGTTCACACTGGGAATATTCTTTGAGTTCAAGGGTATTGTCTGAATGTAAAATTCCCTTCGTCTCCCTATAAAAGGGGGCATGAGGGCACGTGTAAGAGGGGACACCACTTTTGAGGTTGAAGCAGTCTTTGAGGGGATTCATTGTCTCCTTTTGCGTCATTACTCTACTTGAACGTGCTCTCAGTACTCTTACTCGTGTTCGGGGATCTTGTCCGGATTTTCGGATACCCCCCAACATTGGCGTCCACCGTGTTTCAGCCGAAAAAACAACTCACGATCCCACCACAAAAGAAGTCCAAGAAGAACATTCCAGCTGAGACTAATCAAGAATACCACCATCCTCTTGAAGGGAATGAAATCTCTTTCGTTCCCGAACCTTCAAACATCACAGATCAAGAACGGAGAACAAAGCTCGAAGCTTTGATGAAGGCAAGAGCTGAGAAGACAACACACATTCAAGAACAACCTGATGAACAGCAAACGCAGGAGAACGATGATGATGATGACGACACCATAGACAGGGAACTTGAGAGAGTTCAACAGAAGATACAACAGCTGCAGAAAGAGAAAGAAAAATTCGCGAGCCAATTGCAAGCAAAAAGAAAGATCTCTGAAAAGTTAGAACAGCTCAATCAAGCAAGAGAACAAATCGAAACAAAACAAAGAGAAATAGATGAAATGAAAGAACAACAAAACAGTTCACTGTGGCAAGATTAACCACACCAGAACTCTGGGCCAACCAGAAGAATCCCGAAAGAAAATTTTTTCGCAGGAAATGGAATCTCACAGTTCGTAGATTCTGAATCACCACTATCCATAGGGCTGCAAACTGCACCATGGCCACCGAAATTCAAGCCAGTTTCCCTCCTGAAATATAACAGCTTCGGAAATTCAAGGAAGTTTCTCATGAGGTACGAATCGGCTGTGAATTCAGCAGGAGGAGACGATGTTGCACTGGCCAAATCCTTCATCTTTTCTTGCGAAGGACCAATACTGAATTGGTACTCTTTGCTGCCGCCACACTCAGTTTGTAGCTGGGTAGATCTCAAGACAAAATTCATGCAAGCATTTCAGATGTTTCATGACACAACAACTGAATCATCAAATCTGTACAACTGCAAGCAGAAAGACAGAGAGCCATTGTGGAACTTCGTGAGAAGATTCATGCAACAGAGATCCCAGATCCCAGAAGCTGATGAAAAAACAATGATCAATGCACTAATCAAGGATTTGACTCCAGGACCACCAGCTTCGCATCTGACGAGAAAGAAACCCAAGACGGTTGAAGAACTTTTTCGCGAACTGGAAGAGTACATCTTGTCTGATGATGATCATCGCAAAAGAGTAGCTGAATGAAATGAAGCCAGGCAAGGCAACAGAGAAATGACCTGGAGAGCACAATCCCAGAATCCACGAAATGTCAACAATGTGGAAAATCCTCAGCCTGACCAAAACAACAGACCCAGTGCAAGAGGAGGGTTCGCACCCAAAGGAAGAGGAAGAGGAAGAGGACCCCCGAGACTCACGAATCACAACCCAAAAGACCCGTACTTCTATTGTCAGTATCATGGGAGAGGACACAGCACTGAAGGGTGCCTAGAAGCCAAGAAAAACATGGTAAGAATCCAGCAAGAAAAAACGTTGACGAGCATCGCGTCCTCAATGCCGAGTCAATTTCACCCGAACTTCTGGCAGCCACAATTCATGAACTCTCAACCAAGTCCAGTCGCAATACAGCAATTTTCACAACCACAATCATCTTGGCAACCATCGCGGCAGTTTTTTCCCCAGTCGCAGGCAATCCAATCAATCCAGCAACCACGGCCAATTCGGGAAATCTTACCACCACCACCCGACAGTTCGTCAAGACCACAATCAAGTTCAGGACCTCAGAATTCGAAGGCATTGCCCTCTTTTGGGACTATCATGCCAATTTCAGGAGGGTCAGCCATGGAATTTGAAACTAAGAAGCAAAGAAGCAACTATTTCAGGTCTGTGAACACCATCATCAATGACGGTCCAGCCGCACGGCTAGAATGGGCCAAGGTGCCAATCACTTTCACGAAAGAGGATTTCAAACTGAAGTCCGCGATTCACAATGATGCCAGGGTCATCGAGGTAAACATAGCTGGGTGGATCATTGGAAAGGTCCTAGTTGACAATGGAAGTTCGGCAGACATTTTGTTCTTGAAAACATTCGAGAAGATGAACCTGAGCCAGCACATGTTGCACCCGCCAGAATACCCATTACAAGGTTTCGGAGGAAAGCCAATTAAGCCAGTTGGAAAGATATCGCTTCCTGTTTCCTTCGGAGATCTTGACAATGCCAGAACAGAGAATCTCACCTTCGATGTGGTCGACATCTATCACCCGTACCTCGCGATTTTCGGCAGAGGATTCATGAACAAATTCGATGCAACCATAAGACAACAATTCCTGTGTATGAAGATACCTGCACCCAAGGGGGTCATTACAGTGTTCGGTAATCAACAAGAGGCTAGAAACAAAGAAAAGGGCCACACCCATGGCCAGGCAAATGTGTACCAGTTGAAAACAGCTGAAGAAAGGAAGGAACCTCACAAAAAGGCCAAGCGCGACAAAGAAAAGATTGAGATAGCAGCTGATGGTGAAACCAAGAAAGTGTACCTGGACGACATGCCTGACAGAGCTGTCACAATTGGGGCTCACCTCAATCCCGAAGAAGAAAAAGAGCTTATACAATTCCTGAACAGAAACAAGGATGTTTTCGCATGGTGAGCCAAAGACCTGCAAGGTGTTGATAGGGACATCATTGAACATGCCCTGGAAACAGATGAAAGAATACCTCCCAAGAAACAGAAACTTGGAAAATGTCCGAAGAAAAAGTGAAAGCGGTTGAAGCTGAAGTTCAAGGCTGCAAGACGCGAAAGTGATCAAAGAAGTCAAGTATCCAGTCTGGCTGGCCAACACTGTACCAGTAAAGAAGAAGAATGGAAAGTGGAGAATGTGTGTAGACTTCACGGATTTGAACAAGGCATGCAAGAAAGACGAAATCATCAAATGAAATGCCTAGTCGTAGATGATGCAGCCAACAGTGAAATGCTCTCCCTCCTTGATATGTTCTCAGGATATCATCAAATCAGCGTTCGCAAAGAGGACGAAGAGAAAACAAGCTTCATCACTCCCTTTGGAACGTTTTGTTTTGTGAGAATGCCAGAGGGGCTGAAAAACGCAGGATGCACATTTTCAAGAATGATAGCAATAGTCCTCCATCCTCAAATCCGAAGAAACATTTTGGCATACGTGGACGATATAGTCGTCAAAAGTGTTCAGAGAAAAGATCGCATCAGTGATCTGGCAGAAACATTCGCGAACTTGAGAGCAGCAAATTTGAAGCTAAATCCGGAGAAGTGTGTATTCAACATTCACAAGGGGAAAGTCCTTGGATGCCTAGTCTCAACAAAGGTCATAGAGGCGAATCCCGACAAAATCAAGCATTAGTACAAATGCAAGATCCAGTTTCAGTGAAAGATGTGCAGAAATTGACAGGAAGAGTGGCCGCACTTAACAGATTCATTTCTAGAGCTACAGAAAGAAGCTTACCATTCTTTCAAGTTCTCAGATCTCTGAAGGAGCACGCCTAGCGCCTGAAGGGAAGAATCCAGCTGCTTCATACTCTCTGATCATGTTCCTGGTAACCTTGGATTCCCCGAAGACGAGAAATGGAGAAAGAGGTCACGTCGGCCTTGTTCTGACCAGATCTCTGACGTCGGCATCCACATCCCCGATGTCTTCATCATCCGTCCTAACCTCCCCGTCTTCATGACTCTTGGACTCGCTGGCAGCAGGTGATGCCTGCTCTTTGGGAGGTTGAACATTTTCAGGACTCTGAGCTACTGGTTCGGCCGGAAGGCCAGCTGCAGCCAGTTCTTCAGTTGTCATGGGTCTTGCAGTACTTTTAACTCGAGCCACCTATTCAACAATAGTATAAATAAGAGACAATAAAGACGACGTTCGTGAATAAAATTTGCAAAATGAAGAACATCAGTACGATGGAAAGTAGAAACAAGACTTAAGAGAAAAAGAGAGTAATACCTTAGAAAAGTTCGGAGAAAATGTGAAGCCGCGAACACTAGATCGCGAGGTGATTTTCCGCGAAGGTGAGAACTACAGTTCGCAACAAAGCAAGAGAGCGGTGAAAAATTTTTGACAGCGGAAGCTGTCTATTTATAAGGGCCAGGGGGCAGTTTTGCGAACACACCTCGATTCGACTGTTGCGAGGTTTTCGGATGACGCGTGTCCCCTCCGACGTTCCGAGAGTGACGTTTTTTATGGAAATCCTAAGATTGTCGTGGAATCATATCATCTGAGTCAACCCGCTTCCCCAAGGGGCTAGTGTTGGGGAATTCAGAAAAACTTGTCACCCTCGAAATGTCGAGGTTCATGAAATTCGTGAAATGTGTTTTCAGGAACAAAGAATTCACGGTGATCCAGAGTTTCGAATCTGCGAAGCCTCGAAATCGCGAACCTGTGAAGACCCGAAGCCATGAGCATGCGAAGCCTTGAAGTCACGAACGTGCGATGACCCGAAGCCATGAACGTGTGAAGCCCTGAAGTCGCGAACGTGCGATGATCTGGAAGTCTCAAACCTACAAAGCCTCGAAGTCGCGAACTCGTGAAGACCCGAAGCGATGAACCTGCGAAGTCATAAAATCGGGAATCTGTGAAATTCGGGAATCACGGCACGTGAAGATTTCCTGAGCAGGGAGATTCACGAATTAGCAAGAAGCACAGTCAAAGATGGCGTCTCAAAAAGTCCGGGTTTAGCGTGTGAACTAGTGGTAGGCTTGTAAATGTATGAGATGTAAAAGACATTTGTGTATGTGTTCACACTGAGAATATTCTTTGAGTTCAAGGGTATTGTCGGAATGTAAAAGTCCCTTCGTCTCCCTATAAAAAGGGGCGTGAGGGCACGTGTAAGAGGGGACACCACTTTTGAGGTTGAAGCAGTCTTTGAGGGGAGTCTTTGTCTCCTCTTGCGTCATTACTCTACTTGAACGTGCTCTCAGTACTCTTACTCGTGTTCGGGAATCTTGTCCGGATTTTCGGATACCCCCCAACACTGGCCTCTAGCAGTGTAGCCTCCGCGGCTGGCGCCACGGTCTCGGCCTGGGGGAGGGGAGCGGACTCCTCGGCAGCAGGCGTGGAAGCTTCTTCAACCGCTGCCGTGTTGGGTTCATCTCCCTCCCAGGACAAGTCCGTCGATTTCCTGCACTGTACATAATCGATGGTCAAACAAGTACGACTACCAAGCTACATGTACTACTCGGGAAAGATCTTCACTTACAAGCTTGACCGGACAACAGTCACGGTCGGAGCGCCTAGTATGCTGGCAATGTCGACAAGTCCGTCTTCGGCGGGCGCCTCCTCCTTGACTAGAGCTGTCACCGGCTCTACAGCAGCAGCAGACGCAGCCGGTTCCATCCTACTCTTGATGACCGGCGCCTGCGGCTCGACAACTGTAGTCGACCTCTGTGTCAACTGCGACACAAGTTCTTCTACAGTGGGGCTAGGCTACGGTTTCTTCCAGCCGGCTCTCCCACCGTCTCCCAGACGCCTTCGTCCCCTTGGTCTACGGGATCGGAAGGCGGAATCTCCTGCAAGCACTCGGAATTCAGTTGTCAGCATACACAATATTGCAAGACACGTACTCAACTACTCTACTCGAGGAGTTTACCTCTTGAGATGTAGTCTCGGTGACGTTCAACTTTTTGGCGATGCGCTTGCGTGCCACATTGCGCGGACTCCTCGGCGGCCCAGGCAGACTAGCCTCCAGGCTAGTCGGAGGATCATTGATGAGGGGCACGTTGGGCAGTCCAGGGCGGCTGAACCTAGACCGCACCTGGAGCGTCTCCTCGTCCTCCTCGTCGGACGTATCTTCAATGATGACGGTGTCGTCACCTTCGCCGACTTCGCGGCGCTCTTTGGCCTTGCCTCCCCCCCTCCAGAATATTTACAAGTCGGGGAGGCGAAGCTGGCTCAGAGACAAACTTTACAATATCATCCTGCAACATATAGCTTGGGTGAGAATGACTACTACCATACAATCAGTACTCGGACACTGAGTGCGGCTACCTACCTTGCTCAGCGGATGAGCTGCGTAGTTCTCGGGGACCGGGCAGGGCGTGTACAGCTGCATGTCCTTGAAGATCCTGCCCAGCCTCTCGACGATGTCATCATCATCGATCTCACCGCCAGGCATCCGCGACGTGTCACCCTCACCGGTGCACTGATACTAGAGGGTGTCGCAAGCCATCAGTGGTTGTACCCTCCTCTTCATGAAGCTGAAGACCACGTGTTCGACCCTCAGCCCGGCTTCTCTCAAAGCCTTGATCTTCTGCAGTAGCTCGGGTAGCTAAATACCCTCCTGCATCGTCGGCTCCCTGTTCCACCAGGGCCGATGCTTCGGCTGCTTCCCGCTTGGCTTCAGCAGCTCCGGGTGGTGGTTGGTGATGTAGAACCACTTTGCTTTCCAATCTTGATTGGAATCGATCAGCTTGTACGCCAAGTACTGCTCGGTGGCATCTTCACGCATCTGGATGTCGGCCCCTCCGACTACTCTTGGGTCGTTGGCGCTCGGCTGGGGCTACACGCGGAAGAACTTTTGGAACATCACCCAGTGGGGCTTGATCCCCAAGAAGGCTTCGCACAAGTGGATGAAGACGGAGACGTGAAAGATTCCATTGGGGTTCAAGTTTAGGTACTCGATACCGTAATAATCGAGAAGACATTTGAAGAAGTCACTCGCCGGGAGGGCCAACCCGCGCTCCACGAACCGGGTGAACATCGAGATCTCGTCGGGGTTCTTCTCCATCAGATATGGATCTCCCGCGGCGGCGCGCCACATGTCCACCTCTTTCTCCCGAAGGAAACCGCTATTCAGCAGCACCAGCAAGTCCTCAGTCTTCGCCTTGGATTTCTTCCATTCTTTATTTGGATTCGGGCGTGGGGGAGACGTCGGCAGCGTTGACCCCTCGGCGGATCCAGACGCCTCTTCACGGGACCTTTTTTTCCCGGCGCCGGTCTTCATGGTCTTCGACGGGGACGGCTTCATTCTCCAAATGCAGCGGGTCTTCACTCGCATTCTCTCGAGGGCTGCTATGGAGGCAAGCGGCGGCGGCGCGAGTGGATCTCTGGCCTAGGGCACAGTGGCAGTGTGCTCGAGTGGCTAAGTCTCGGCTAGATCTATTTCAACCAACTGCGAATGCGGAGGATGGAAAACCCTAAGGGTTTCGGCTTCTATTTATAAGTCAACTTGTGACTCCGTAACGGCCAGATAGATATGTATCGGCGGCTGACTCAGCGGCGGCCGCCTGACCTTTCAACTTCCAGTAGTCGACGTGCTCTATCTCGGGGGCTCGTCTACGTCTACTCAACTCCTTGGGTGGCGCCAAGACTCAAGAGAAACTCAGGACACATTCTACATTCAAGATGACCCTTCAATTCGAGAGGAAGTACTCGACTCAAGGCTCGGGGGCTCTGTGCCACGTGTCCTTCAGTTTTTTCTCTAGATTTTACGGGATCATCTTGCCAGAACTTCAGATTGACCCTCAGCCACAGTTTACAACTCAACCTAAGGCTCGGGGGCTACTCCATATGGAGTGCGATTTTGCAATCGTACTTCCATATAAATTTTGGCTTCAAGACAACGCGAGTATTATTGAAGATCTTCAAGATAAGAACTCGAGGACGCTTGGGAACTACTCGAGAAGATTTCAAGGCTACTCAAGATCAGCTGCAGTACCTTCCAGCCTCGGGATGCTTCAAGTATTCTTGAGGACTTTTGGCTTGTAGTACTCGGGGACGCTTGAGGACTACTCGTCAAGGCCATCAAGACTATTTGAAACTATCTTGCTCGACTACAAAGTACACGGGGGCTTGTCGTATGGACCTCCCTGGGCCCACTACCTCGGTGGGTACCAGGACCGACTACTCGGTGGCCCCTTGGGACTACTTGGCTTGTGCCACACGGCACCTGATGACGTGAGGCGCAAGGATTACGGTGGAGAAGTACTCAGATAGGAAGTGTGTAGAGAACTCCTAGACGCACCCGACTAGTACCCTCTCCCTGAACCGACTTGTAACCCTGCCTCCCAGACTATATAAGGCAAGGCAGGGACCCCTCTCTCATATACGCACCATCTTGTAAACACACCCAATCAAGACAGAGCTACACAGCATACAGGACGTAGGGTATTACACACCTCGTGGCCCGAACCTGTCTAAATTGTGTGCCACGTGTCGCTTCCTTCGAGTTACCGATCTCGGCGAGGCCACATTCATCTCCCTCGGGTACTCCTAAGGACCATGTGTGGTTCGAGGACCAGTGGATGGTCGCTTCCTTGTGTGATGAGTGATTGACAACGTTGTGTGGACTGATTCTTGGCTAAGTATTGCAGGTGCAGGTTGCGGCTTGACTGGTATTGGTGCAGGTGAAGAACAAGCGCGAAAGGTCATCGCCGGTGAGGCCTCCAGGTGTGGAGAAGACAAGTAGGCTTCATTCGAGGGACCCGGTGGCCAGCGGGGTCAAGTGCGGGCTGCATGGTGGCATGAACAACAAGATGAAGTCATGGACGGTTTCTTGGTTGAGCCTCAAAACCAAGGTCGAGCCGGGACTACGTGGGAGCCGAGTCATGAGTGGAGATTGGCAGAGGCTACACCGAGTTCGCGGGGTTTCCGGTGGTTCACCAGAAAACCACTGGGTTCCTTGGTTGATCACCAAAGCAAAGACCGAAGAACCGAAGACGGAGCTGCAGCAGCGCCAGACCGGTCTGACCGGTGGGTCTGACCGGTCTGATCGGTGGGGACCGGTCTGACCGGTGAGGAGCACCGGTCTGACCGGTGTGCAACGACGCAGTCCGGAGACTTCAAAGCGGAGGACACGCATCGGGATCACATGGCTTGTGTCGAGGCTACGCAGGGTGCGGTCGCCGGGCATCCGTCCGATGGTGAAGACATGAAGACTTCCAAATCTGCCCTTGAGGGGCTTGTATCCCTAGTTGTTAGAGAAGGGTATTTTAGACTTTCGGTTGCCTCCATATAACCCAAGAGGTGAGAGGATGGCAGCCAACTCTTGGAACCCTAGCTCATTTGTTTTCCCATTTTCCTTCCTATTTTCCTTAGGTTTTCCATAGGACTAGTAAGAGAGCTTCATGGAGAGATCTTGTTGAGAGGGATGGATGATCGGGCGGCTTGCTAGACCTTGTATGAACCTTTGTTTCATGTATAGATGATTCGGCGTGGTTCCCCAAGGTTTCGATGTGTTTTTCCCGGTTGTTCTTGGTGGTGATTTTCGGAGCCCTCTCTTGGTGATTTCTTTGGGTTGTTTTCGGGACTTTTCTCTTGGGGATTTGATGGGGGAAATTTGTGGGAACCCTTCGTGGTTCTTTGGGCTGTGATTCCCCTCCCAAATCCGTGAGTAAAGGTGCTCGATTTTGGGGTTTCTTGAGTTCTTGGGTTGGAAGTGCTTTTGGCGGGATTTCCTTGATTCCTCCTTTTTGGACGAGTTTTGGTGGGATTAAACTTGGCTATGGACTCCTCATGAGGTGTTCCTAATATCCCCAAAGTCTTGTTCAAGTCCGTGGAGTGATTCGGGAGATCGAGGTTTGGATTTGGGGGAGTTGACCCGCGGGTCTTTGTTCATCCCGAGTCGCCCGTGCTACACCGGTCTGATCGGTGCTCTTGACCGGTTTGACCGGTGCAACCCTCGGTGGGATTTTGCTCGGGTGAACGTCTTGGTGTGTTCGCTGTTGTCCCGTGGTGCTGCTGTTTCGAGTTTGGGTCAGTTTGGTGGTCGGTTGGCCTATTTGGTGCCTTGGGGGCTTTCAGGCTGTGATCGGTCTGACCGGTGTGTCTCACCGGTTTGACCGGTGTAGAGACACTTAGTGAAAGTTGCTCAGTTTCACCAGCAGGGACCGGTCTGACCGGTGGTGCTCACCGGTTTGACCGGTGTGGGTCTGCAGACTCGAGGTTTGGTTTTCCGCTGCGTTCCCGGGTCGGAAGGTTGTGTGTTGGTTCCTAGGTCCAGTGGCACTCCAGTGGCTACGTGGGCTTGACCAACTTGGGTAGTGAGTCGGAGACGTGTGTTGGAAGCCGTGCTCATCTTGTTGGAGTTTCCATCTCCTTCGAGAAGAATTTTTATCGGCTCCCATTCACGCCCCCCCTCTCTGGTTCGCCGTATCGGTCCTTCATGAGGACCAGGAGCGTCCCAGTGGTCGATGGATGACCGCTCCTCAGTGATGAGTGATTGACAACGGGTGTTGGACTGACTCTTGTCTTAGTGCGCAGGTGTAGGCTGCGGCCTAGTTCGTGTTGTTGCAGGTGAAGAACGGGCGCGAAAGGTCTTCAGCCTTGAGGGGCCTCCGGGAGATGGAGAGACAAGTAGGCTCAGTTCGAGGGACCCGGTGGACAGCGGGACTGGGTGCGGGTCACATGGTGGCGACACAAGCAAGACGAAGTCATGGACAGACGAGCCGGTGCATGGTGGCGGTCGAGTCAAGTGGTTTGGCGGGAGGCCGGACCGAGCACGCGGGGTTTGGTGGTTTGCCCACAAAACCATCGGCGGACGGTTTCTTGGTTTGGGCCTCAAAACCAAGTCCGAGGGCCCAACATGACGGAGACGGGATCCGGGCGTGTCGGGAAGCTTCGAGGCGGAGGACACGCGGCGGGATCGCATGGCTTGCGTCGGGAGGACGCGGGGGTGCGGCAAAGGCGTGGCCGTCCGATGGGAAGACCCACAAACATTACCAAAATGCCCCTACGTGGGTTGTATCGCCAGTAGTTTAGTTAGGGGTAGTCGAGTCATTTACCACTCCGGCGGGACCGATATATAAGCCATGAGTGTGTGTTGATGGCTCTCTCTCTCCGGGACTTAGGGTTTCATTTGCTCCCTCCTCTTTCTCATTTTTCGTAGCTATTTTCCTTCCTATTTTCTCTAGGCTAGCATGAGAGCTTCATGAGAGATTTGTTGAGAGGGATGGATGCTAGGGCGGCATGCTAGACCTTGTGAATCTTTCCTGGTTTGTATAGAAGATTCGAGGCTGTTTTTCGTGGCTTTTTGTGCTTGTTTTCGTGCCTTTGTTCCCGGTGTGATTCCGTGGTTTTGAGTGGGTTTCTCTCCGGATTTCTTTGAGGGAAACATGGATAGATGTCTTGTGCATCTTTGTGCTTGATCTTGTGCCCTCAAACGCCGGGAAACCACTTCGATTCATGAGTTTTCGTTCGGTGCTCTAGCTTTTGGTGGTGCTCAAAGGATTTGCGATTCCGGGAGTTGTAGGGAGTTTGAGACCATAATTTTGGGGGCATAACCTCTCCTTGGGGTGTTCATCATCTCCCCAAAATTTCGTCTCAAGACTCCAAGTGGTTTGGGAGATCCGTCGATCGAAAGTTTGGGGCTGTTTCGCGGGCTGATTTTTTAGGGGGGGCGGTACTACCGACACCGTGCGGAGTAGTACCGATGACCGATTTTCGGAGCCGCGGAGAGTCCTTATCGGTAGTACCGACACAAGGTCGGTAGTACCGATAGTCGGAAGTACCGACCCGGTGCGGTAGTACCGATAACCCGGTTTTTAGGTGCCAGTAAGCCCATATCGGTAGTACCGAGCCGGGGGCCGTAGTACCGACAATTTCTCGCCGCGGTTTGCCTCGTGCTAGCTTTTTCTCTCGGTTCATTTGGCGCTTGCTTCCGCTTTGTTCTTAGCTTGATCTAACTTGTTCCTAGGGTCAGTAGGTCCGTTGTGACTACGTGATCTTGGCAAGTGCGTGCGAGATTCTTCGGAAGTGATTTGGGGGCATAGGCCAAGTTCTTGAGAAGAATTTTTATCGGCTCCCATTCACTCCCCCCCTCTCTGGTCGCCTAATCGGTCCTTCAATTGGTATCAGAGCTTGGTGCCGGATTCTTTGCGACTTTGACAAGTCTCGAATCCTAAGATGGCGTACGTTGAGCGGGGGCGGTCCGCCGCACTTCGATGGCAAGGGTTACCACAAGTGGGCGGCTCGTATGATGATTTTTCTTCGTGGGAAGTCGTTGGATTTCATTGTTCTTGACAAGACCTATGCTATTCCGGTCAACATCCATACTCTTATGGTGACCGATGCCGATGCCAAGGCCAAGTATGAGGCTAATGCAAAAGCCGTTGATCACTTGTCCGGAGCTTGTGTGATCCGAGTTTGAGCGTGTTCGCCATTTGAATCTTGCTTGGCAAATTTGGGAAAAGTTGTTGGTTGCTCACGGTGGTGATAACCATGTGAAGGCTCGCCTCTTTGTCCGTTACCGGATGCAATATGAGAATTTCACTCCACTTCCCGGTGAGGACATTGATGCGATGTTTCGAGAGGTTCACCGCCATCGTGAACAACATGAAGGCTAATGTTGAGGATTTTCCGTACTCCGAGCATGATCGGGCTTTGAAGCTCTTGCATGTCTTGGACCCAAATGTTTGGGGTGCTAAGGTTGAGGCCATCAAGGAGTCCGGACATTATTTGACTATTGAGTTGGATGACCTCTTTTCTAAGCTCAAGTCGGCCGACGTTGACGGAAGTTGCTATCCAAGCATGAGGGCTCGACTGACCATAGTCTTGCTCTTGTGGGAGGATCAAAGGGCAAATCTAACCCTTCCTGTCGACAGTTTTCTTTGTCCTCTCTTATGTCCATTCCAGATGAGGAGTTTGATGTGCTGGGCGAGGAGGAGCTGGCCTTGCTCTCAAGAAGGTTTGATCGACTACACGAGAGTCGGAGGAATGCAAGGTGGAGCTCAGGGACGTGCTACAAGTGTGGCAAGCGTGGCCACTTCATCGCCGAGTGCCCGGAAGCGGAGGAGAACAAGTACAAGGTGAACGAGTACAAGGCGCACCCGAGGCGTGAAGACAAGTACTCCTCCAAGAGCAAGCACTTCAACAAGTCCAAGAGCAAGGACAAGGACAAGCGGCGACCGAGCAAGAGCAGCTACAAGAAGAACAAGGCAAGAGCGATGGTGGCCGGTGCGAGCGACGTCGACTCAAGCTCAAGCGAGGAGCGAGCCAAGCTCAAGCGGCCCGAAGATGAAGACGCCGGGAGGCGCAATGGAAAGAAGAGTGCAAGCCGGAACCTCAGCGGGCTGAGCTGTGTGGCGCTTGAGGGCTTTTGTGGCATGGCCCATAGCTCGAGCAGCAAGAAGAGTGTGAAGGAAGACAGCGACTCCGACTCGGAGGATGAGGTAAACCGTGACCCCGACTCTTTGCTTGCTGAGATTGCTAGGTTGAATGGTTTGCTTGATAACCGTGATAGTGTGCTGAGAGATGCCAAAAAGATGAGGAAAGATCTTAGGGCTCAGCTTGAGAATGCTAGCGAGAAAGTAGGAGAGTTAGAGTCAAAATTGCTTGAATTGAAACTTGAGAATGACTCTTTGAAACTTGCTCCTACTCCTCCTGATGATGTTGAATGTGTTGAATGTGATGCTTGGTTGAATGAGATCAAACTGCTTAATGAGAAGAATGCTTCTATTTTGGATCAACTAGATGCTCTTAGGACTGAACATGATGAGCTTAAGGCTAGACCCACTTTGCTTGGTGCTTGCAAATCATGTCCTACTATGCATGCTAAGCTTGTCGATGCTCGTTCTACCATTAGTTCTTTGGAAGCATCTTTGAAATCTCCTGTTGCAAATGCATGTTCTAGCTGTGATGAAGTCACTTTGCGTAATCTTGAACTTACTTCCCGTTTGGATGTCATTTATGAGGAGAATGACTATTTGAGGAAGGTGTTGGGTTGGTTGTATGGGCAGGAACCTCAATTGAAAATCATGATTGAGGAGTTCAAGAGAGCTGATGGTCGTGGTTTGGGGTTTGAGAAGTTGGGTGAGAAAGTGGGAGAGAACAGGTGGGGAGAGTGTGTACGAGAAGTGTGTTGAGTCAAACCCCGGTTTGAGGTGATCGGAGAGATCCAAGTCCCACTCCCAAAAGCACCCAAGAACTCTTTCACACCAAAGCCCAACCACCTTTGCAACAAGCTTGACACAACACAAGATCCACCCAAATTCCCACCTAAGACAAATGATTTCCGAAACCAAGGTGAAGTTTGTGGGTGAGAAGGGTGAGAAGCCTAGAGAGAAGCCGAGCCAAAACCAAAACCCATCCCCTTCGGGTGTGAGTATTGTGGCAAGGAGAGGCATCTTGCGAGTTTTGCTACAAGAGGAAGAGGGATGAGAGGCTTGCTAGGGGAGCAAGCGAACCGGGACAGTGTATCGCCAGCCTCATGGTATTCCTGAGCCTAGAGTGCCACTTCCACGGGGTGTGGGAAGTGTGAGGAGTGTTGGCAGGTTCCCACAGAAAGGTGGTGGTGAGAGGTTTGTCAGGAGAGAGGATGGTGTGCGTGCTGGTGAGAGGTTTGGTCGGGCTCGTGGTGGTTTTGCTGGACGTCCTCCTACTCGTCCTCAGTACGGGTTTAGGGGAGATGATCGCAGCTTTGGGTTCCAGAGGAACTACGGACCACGTTTTCCCCCTCGTGGTGCTCGTACTCCTCCCATGGGACATGGGAAGTTTGGTGGCAAGGGAATGATGTTTGCTAACCCCTCTTTTGAGCGAGATGGCTCGACACCGGTTTAACTTTCTCGTGTGCTAACCCCGGTGTCGAGTCGCTAGCTCATTCTCGTTCTTGTTTCTGACTGCAGGCAGGAGGCTTCGAGGACATTTGGTTGATCGACTCCGGTGTTCTCGACACATGACCGGAGATAAGAAGTGGTTCTCCAGCCTCACCCCAGTGAAGGAAAAGATGTACATCACATTTGGGGACAATGGACGAGGAAGGGTGATGTCTGAGGGTGTTGTGCATGTGAGTGACAAGGTAACATTGAAGAGAGTGGCTCTTGTGAAGTCTTTGGGATTTAATTTGCTTTCGGTTTCTCAGTTGCTTGATGAGGGTTTTGAGGTGCGTTTCAAGTCTGGCGAGTCTCGTTTGCTTGATTCTCGAGGTGATCTTGTCTGTATGATCATCCCCGAGGGTCAGATTTTTAGGGCCGATTTCTCTCGTTCTTTGGGTCCTGCTCGCTGTTTGATGGCTGGTCCTTCGTCTGATTTGTGGAAATGGCATAGGCGGTTGGGACACTTGAGCTTTGATTTGGTTTCCCGCTTGAGTAGTATTGACCTTGTCCGAGGATTGCCGAGGTTGAAGCTTGAGAAGGATTTGGTTTGTGCTCCTTGTAGGCATGGCAAGATGGTAGCCACTCCCCATCCACCCCTGACCGATGTCATGACCGAGCGTCCGACGTAGCCGTTGCATATGGACCTTGTTGGGCCGCTCGAGTTCGCTCGGTGGGTGGGAAGTGGTATGTCCTTGTTGTGGTGGACGATTACTCTCGCTATGCCCGGGTGTTCTTCTTGGAGGATAAGAGTGAGACTTTTGGTTTTGTTCGAGATCTGATCGTGAGGTTGAAAAACGAGAGGCATGGGAATGCTATTCGAGCTATCCGCAGTGATAATGGCTCTGAGTTCAAGAACTGTCGTTTTGACGCCTTTTGTCGTGATCTAGGTCTTGAACATCAGTATTCGACTCCTTATGTGCCCCCTCAAAATGGAGTTGTGGAAAGGAAAAATCGGACTCTTTGTGAGATGGCTTGGACGATGCTTGATGAGCACATGACTCCTAGGAGGTATTGGGCTGAGGCGGTCAATAGAGCTTATCATGTTTCCAACAGGATTTTATTGCGAGCTTTCAAGAAGAAGACCTGTTATGAGCTTATGCATGGTCGGGCACCCAAGGTGAGTCACTTCCGAGTTTTTGGCTGCAAGTGCTTTATTTTGAAGAAGGGAAAACTCGACAAGTTTGAGGCTAGGTCTAGTGATGGTATTTTCTTTGGATATGCTAACCACTCTAGAGCCTATAGGGTGCTTAACCTTGAGACTAACAAAATCATGGAGACTTGCGAGGTTACCTTCGACGAGACAATGCCATGTACCTCTCTTGGTTTTGAATGTGCAGGTGATGAAGAGATGGCCGAGGACCTCTTTGAGGAGGAGAAAGATGAAGATGGAGATGATGATGGGGAGAACCATGCGCCCGAAGCCGAGCATGTACCCACTACTTCCCCTACGACCACTTTGGAGCATGGACCGTCTACTTCATGGACAACGACGGTGCAACAAGAGGACCAGCGAGAGAAGCCGAAGTTGAGGGGGAGGTAGTCTCGAGGCGTGAGGCTCCCGGCGGATTCAAGAAGTGCATCCCCCGTCGAAGATCATTGGGAACATCGATGAACGCACTACACGGTCGAGGTCCGGGAATTCCTCTCATTTTGCTCATGTCGCTTTTGTTGCTACTTTTGAGCCCAAGGACATTGGACATGCTTTATCCGATTCAAACCGGGTCAATTCTATGCATGAGGAGTTGGAAAACTTTGAGAGGAACCAGGGTGTGGGAGTTAGTTGAACCACCTCCAAATTGCCATCCCATAGGAACCAAGTGGGTTTGGAAGAACAAAGAGGGAGAGAATGGGATGGTTGTGAGGAACAAGTCCAGACTTGTTGCTCAGGGGTTTAGTCAGAAGGAGGGGATCGACTATGAGGAGACCTTTGCTCCTGTGGCCCGTCTTGAGGCAATTCGGATTCTTCTAGCCTTTGCCGTGGCTAAAGGGTTCAAGTTGTTTCAGATGGACGTGAAGAGTGCTTTTCTGAATGGGGTCATAGAGGAGGAGGTGTATGTGAAGCAGCCACCTGGGTTTGAGAGTGAGTTGTACCCACACAGGGTATACAGGTTGAAAAGGGCTCTGTATGGGTTGAAACAGGCGCCTCGTGCTTGGTATGGGAGATTGAGAGGTTTTCTTTTGAGCAGAGGGTTTGTGATGGGTACCGTAGATAGAACCTTGTTTCTCCTCAAGCATGGAAATGACTTGCTGATTGTTCAGATATACGTGGATGATATTGTCTTTGGTGGCTCGTCACATAACCTTGTTGCCAAGTTTGCAGATGAGATGAGCAGGGAGTTCGAGATGAGCATGATGGGCGAGTTGCAGTATTTTCTCGGCCGCACATCAAGCAAGTGAAGGACGGTACATTTGTGCACCAGACCAAGTACACAAAAGACATGCTGAGGAAGTTCCAGATGCAAGATGTGAAGCCGATGTCGACTCCCATGGGGAGTACGGCCACTTTGGATGCGGATGAGGACGGAGAACCGGTGGACCGGCGGGAGTACGGGAGCATGATCGGCTCCCTCCTCTACTTGACGACGCGACGAGGCCGACATACGTTCGGCGTGTGTCCGTGCGCTCGTTTTCGTGCTTCGCCGAGGACATCACATCGTCGGGCCGTCAAGAGGATTTTCGTGTACCTACGTCCGCCCCCGGTCTTGGCCTTTGGTATTCGTCCTCCTCGACTCTTTCTCTTCATGGTTTTTCCGATGCGGATTTTGCCGGTTGTCGAGTCGAGAGGAAGTCTACTTCGGTACTTGTCGGTTTCTTGGTTCTTCGTTGGTCTCATGGTCTTCCCGCAAGCGCGCCTAGTGTAGCTCGGCCTACCACGGAGGCAGAGTATGTTGCCGCCGCGAGTTGTTGCTCCCGATTGTTGTGGATTTCATACACTTTGAGAGACTTTGGTGAGGAGTGCACCCAGATCCCACTTCTTTGTGATAGCACCAGTGCCATAAGCGTAGCCAAAAACCCAGTGCTTCACTCCAGAACCAAACATATAGAAGTGAGGTATCATTTCCTGAGGGACAATGTGGAGAAAGGAACCATTGTGTTGAGTCATGCCCCTACCCAAGATCAGCTAGCCGACATCTTTACAAAGCCTCTCGACCAAGCTACTTTTGTGCGCTTGCGGGGGGAACTTGGGGTTTGTTGCCCTTTCTAGTTGACTCTTGGGGGATTTCCTTTTGTATCATATGTATCATACCATGTTTTACTTTGATGTATATACATGCTTTGCTTGATGTATAAACCATGGTAGGATAGCCATCTTGTCATATATCATGTTGCATTTGTATCATATTGCATTTTAGGATGATGAGCTTCTTTCATATGCCATTTTTGAGTCTCTTTGGCTATTTGTGAGATATTGGTCATATGTGTGGAGAAATGGTGATGTGAGGCTATGCTCTTGGAATATTTGAAATATATGTGTGGTGAGATAGCCCTTTTTTTGAAATAAATGCTAATCTTGACTAATTCTTGATGAAATATGCTCCACTCGTGTGTAGTTGTGTATCCATGTCACAGTTTGGTCTAAATGTGCTTTTCATGCTTAGATTGTGCTTGGATGCCTTGTTCTTGCATTTGGGCCAAAGGCCGAATATCATTGTGAATGTTTAGCCTATGTTGCATTCATGGGGGAGCATAAGCTTCTTTTTGCCGCAAAGGCACTTCATGTACCATAAAATGAATTAATCTTGAAAAGAAGTGTGTATGCTTGAAAAATGCTCCATCCATCATGTCTATGCTTAAAATGTTTTATCTTTCACATATGGGTGCAAAACATGTTGCATGATGTTCACCAGTGGAGAAGTCTCCCCGAAGTGGACACATGGCTCATGAGCTTTGACATGACATGCTTTGCTTTATGGGTGTTTGCCATGATCTTTTGCTGAGACTTTGATATCCTTGTATGATCTTTGAATGGTATGCACGTTTGTGGCTCAAGTGTGACATGGATAGGCTTTTACATGTGAAGCGAGCCTTCTTTTGGTAAAATTGCTTAAATCTGAAAATTTTGCTTTGTCACATGCTTGTATTTTCATATATTACTTGTGGCAATGCTTTGACTATGCTATGATTCATGTGTGTGATCTTTGTCTCATTTTTAGCCTTTGACACTAGATTTGGTCTATTTGAGAAGCTCATGTAGTTGTTTATATGCTTTGCTTTTGCATTTCTGCATTTTCACCTTGATTCATACATTGTCAACAAGGGGGAGAAAAGGTAAGCTTAATGAAAATTCAGAAGAGGTGAGCTGAAATTTGGAAGTGTGCATCCACATGTTCAGGGGGAGCTTGCATTTGTTCAGGGGGAGCTTTCTTGCTGTTTTCGGTGTGGAGTTTGTGCTTTGCTTGGCTTGTGACCTTTCTTTGCCTTTCCTTGGTTTTGGTCATGAGTTGAGCTTCTTTGTTTTCTTTTCTTCTTTCCTTCTTTCTTTCTCTGAATTTCATTTCGCGTTGTGTGTTGTCAATGCACTCATCAAGGGGGAGATTGAGGACCAGGAGCGTCCCAGTGGTCGATGGATGACCGCTCCTCAGTGATGAGTGATTGACAACGGGTGTTCGACTGACTCTTGGCTTAGTGCGCAGGTGTAGGCTGCGGCCTAGTTCGTGTTGTTGCAGGTGAAGAACGGGCGCGAAAGGTCTTCGCCTTGAGGGGCCTCCGGGAGATGGAGAGACAAGTAGGCTCGGTTCGAGGGACCCGGTGGACGAGCGGGATTGGGTGCGGGTCACATGGTGGCGACACAAGCAAGACGAAGTCATGGACAGACGAGCCGGTGCATGGTGGCGGTCGAGTCAAGTGGTTTGGCGGGAGGCCGGACCGAGCACGCGGGGTTTGGTGGTTTGCCCACAAAACCATCGGCGGACGGTTTCTTGGTTTGGGCCTCAAAACCAAGTCCGAGGGCCCAACACGACGGAGACGGGATCCGGGCGTGTCGGGAAGCTTCGAGGCGGAGGACACGCGGCGGGATCGCATGGCTTGCGTCGGGAGGACGCGGGGTGCGGCAAAGGCGTGGCCGTCCGATGGGAAGACCCACAAACATTACCAAAATGCCCCTACGTGGGTTGTATCGCCAGTAGTTTAGTTAGGGGTAGTCGAGTCATTTACCACTCCGGCGGGACCTGATATATAAGCCTGGAGTGTGTGTTGATGGCTCTTTCTCTCCGGACTTAGGGTTTCATTTGCTCCCTCCTCTTTCTCATTTTTCGTAGCTATTTTCCTTCCTATTTTCTCTAGGCTAGCATGAGAGCTTCATGAGAGATTTGTTGAGAGGGATGGATGCTAGGGCGGCATGCTAGACCTTGTGAATCTTTCCTGGTTTGTATAGAAGATTCGGGGTTGTTTTTCGTGGCTTTTTGTGCTTGTTTTCGTGCCTTTGTTCCCGGTGTGATTCCGCGGTTTTGAGTGGGTTTCTCCCGGATTTCTTTGAGGGAAACATGGATAGATGTCTTGTGCATCTTTGTGCTTGATCTTGTGCCCTCAAACGCCGGGAAACCACTTCGATTCGTGAGTTTTCGTTCGGTGCTCTAGCTTTTGGTGGTGCTCAAAGGATTTGCGATTCCGGGAGTTGTAGGGAGTTTGAGACCATAATTTTTGGGGCATAACCTCTCCTTGGGGTGTTCATCATCTCCCCAAAATTTTGTCTCAAGACTCCAAGTGGTTTGGGAGATCCGTCGATCGAAAGTTTGGGGCTGTTTCGCGGGCTGATTTTTTAGGGGGGGCGGTACTACCGACACCGTGGGAGTAGTACCGATGACCCGATTTTCAGCCGCGAGAGTCCTTATCGGTAGTACCGACACAAGGTCGGTAGTACCGATAGTCGGAAGTACCGACCCGACGTCGGTAGTACCGATAACCCGGTTTTTAGGTGCCGAAGCCCATATCGGTAGTACCGACCGGGGCCGGTAGTACCGACAATTTCGCCGCGCTTGCCTCGTGCTAGCTTTTTCTCTCGGTTCATTTGGCGCTTGCTTCCGCTTTGTTCTTAGCTTGATCTAACTTGTTCCTAGGGTCAGTAGGTCCGTTGTGACTACGTGATCTTGGCAAGTGCGTGCGAGATTCTTCGGAAGTGATTTGGGGGCATAGGCCAAGTTCTTGAGAAGAATTTTTATCGGCTCCCATTCACTCCCCCCCTCTCTGGTCGCCTAATCGGTCCTTCACTTCAAGTGGTATCAAAGCCGGTTCGGGTCTTTATTGACTCTAACCAGTCTAAGATCCAAGGATGGCGTACCAGGAACGGGGTTCGGGTCCTCCACACTTCAATGGCAAGAACTACGAAGATGTGGAGCAAGCGGAGTGGGTGCGTTCCTCCGAGGAAAGGGTCGGATCCTTTGGGATGTCACGGTGGACACAAGCTATGTCCAGCGAGTGGACTTCCTTGCTCCGGGATCGAGGGACAGGTTCGACACCAACAATAAGGCGGTCGACTACTTGTTTCGTGCTTTGTGTGTGACCGAGTTCGATCGGGTGCACACCGAGCACTTGGCTTGTAGGATTTGGGCGGTGTTGAAGGAGGCTCATGTTGGGAATGCCTGGGTTCGAGGCACGGAATGTATGCGACCTCACGGAGAGAGTACGAGAACTTCACTCATCTCCCCGGTGAGTCCATTGATGCCTTGTCTCGAGGTTCATGGTGGTTGGGAACAAGATGAGGGCCAATGTGGACGTGCTCCCGTACGATGATCATGATAGAGCGGTCAAGCTCTTACACTCTTTGGATCGTACGATTTGGGGCGGAAAGTTCAAGGCCATTAGTGGAGTGAGTAAGAGAAGTATGACACTCGACGGTGAACGAGCGGTTCTTGAAGCTCAAGGCGGGGCGAGGTGGATAGGGGCATGACCGCCAAGCTCGAGGGACCGACCGATTCCCATAGTCTTGCCCTCGTTGGTGGTTCGAAGATGAAAGGCAAACCCACTCCATCAGGATGTTCTCTTTGTCCTCCTTGATGTCTATGCTAGATGAGGAGTTCGACGATGCTTGGAGAGGACGAGCGGCGTTGCGCGATTGAGGTTTGGTGGTTGAGGCCGTACGAGAACCGGGTGAACATGAGGAGGAACACGAGGGCATGTTTCAGAGGGGGCAAGCGGGACATGCTTTCGACGGACGTCAAGGGTCGAGAACAAGGACGGCTACAAGCACAAGTCGAGGACAGATGGAAGAGGAACCTTGGCCGAGGCGTGACCACAAGAGCAAGCACAAAGAGCAAGTACAAGGACGAGCAACGATCGAGGAAGAAGGAGAGCCGAGGAAAGACCCGAGCGATGGTTGGAGTGAGCGACGTCGCCTGAGGCCCGCGTACTCCACCTCGAGCTCGAGCGTGTGAAGATGAAGGTGATCGCCGCAAGAAGAAAGCGTCGAAGAACCTAAGGCGCGAGACGCCGTGAGAGACGGCTTCTGCACCATGGCACTAGCAAGAAGAGCACACATAGCGACTCGGACTCTGATTCTGACGACGAGGCGCGTGATGAACTTCCCTTCTTGCGCCAGGAGAATAAGAGGCTTGGCTCTTTTCTTGATAGCCTTGGTGACATGCTTAGAGAGGCCAAGAAACCGATAAAATAGCTTAGGTTTTCTCGAGGGAGATTAGGAAACTCCGACTAGACGAACAGCTTGGTCGCAACCTTGAAACATCACACCCTCCGCACTTCTACCTCCCCTTTTCGTCTTGCCCACCCCACGTAGCCATTCTCCGGAGTGCCACCGGTCCTTGGAACAAACTCTCCCAAGAACCACAACACACACGCGGAAGGCTCGCACCTCGAAACAACTCGAAAGCCGCTAACCGTAGGGGCCGGCTAGACCGGCATGCCCTGGGGCGGTTAGACCGCCCTCCACCGGCAACCAAGAAATCCCCCGAAACGCCTCTTCCGAGCACCAAAACACACCACGGCGCCACCACTGAGATCTCCGGTCGGCCATGCTAGCTCCGGAAAACCTTGGCGAAAACCAAAACTTCACCCAAGGGCCTAGGCGGGCGGTTAGACCGGCAACCTGCCCCGGCGGTCTAACCTCCCGTACCCCAAAGAACGAACTCCAACCAAGAACACCTAGCAACCGCACGAGAACGACCCCAAATTTCACCCGTACACTCCTCCGATCAAGGCGAACAAACTCCGGAGGAAAATCCGGGCGAAACAAAACTTTGACCCGAAACCCCCCGGCGGTTAGACCGCCCCCGTTAAGGCGGTTAGACCCGCCCCTTCCGTCAACACGAACCCGCGGGTCAAACCTCAACTTCCTTGCGCCCAATCTCCCGAATCACTCCACGGATTGCAGCCAAACTTTGGGGATAGTCCGGGTTACCTCCCCGGGCAACCTCTACCTCAAAGGAATCGACCCGAAGCGCTCACAATCAAGAGGAATCGAAGAAATCGCTTCTCTAGGTCAAGAACTCGCCCAACTCGAAAACCACCAAATCGAGTCCGATTCAAAGGGGGGATTTGGGGGCAAAGTCACCTGCCAAAGAGGCACAAGAACCTCATACGTGACACCCACCAAAACCCCAAGAAATCGTTCTCAAAACACCGCCAAAAAGAGCTCCGAAAATCAACATCAAAGAGACGGGAAAACCACCATGGAGAACCACGCCGAACCTTCTATACATGCCATGAATGGTTCGTACAAGGTCTAGTTTGCCACCCAAACATCCATCCCCTCTCTAGATCTCACATGAAGCCCTCAAACTAGCCTTCTAAAAAACCTAGGGAAAATAGAGAACGAAAATGGAAAAACCAAATGAGCTAGGGTTCCAAGAGTTAGCCGCCATCCACCCCCTCTATGAGTATATATGGAGGCACCCAAAAGACTAAAACGCCCTTCACTAATAACTAGGGATACATGCCCCTCAAGGGCGGATTTGGAATTCTTGATGTCTTCACCATCGGACGGATGCCCGCGACCGCACCCCGCGTAGCCTCGACGCACGCCTTGCGATCCCGACGCGTGTCCTCCGCTTCGAAGCTTCCCGCCGCGGCGCCGTGGCGGTCGACCGCCCCCCGGGCGTGTTAGACCGGCCCTGGGGCGGATCCGACCGGCCCCCCGGGCGGCCCGACCGCCCTCCCGGGCGGCTGAACCGCCCGGGTGGCCGCACCTCCTCGTCGAGTCTTCCCCCCCTTTTGTGGCTCAACCGAGTAACCCGGGTGGTTTTCTCGGGGAACCACCGCAAACCCCGCGAACTCGGTGTAGCCTCCGCCAATCTCCACTCATGACTCGGCTCCCACGTAGTCCCGCCCGACCTTGGTTTTGAGGCTCTACCAAGAAACCGTCCACGACTTCATCTTGCCGTTCATGCCACCATGCGGCCCGCACTTGACCCCCGCCGGCCACCGGTCCCTCGAACGAAGCCTACTTGTCTTCTCCACACCCGGAGGCCTCACCGCAACGACCTTTCGCGCTTGTTCTTCACCCGCACCAACACGAGTCAAGCCGCAACCTCGCACCCGCAATACTTAGCCAAGAATCGCACCACACAACGTTGTCAATCACTCATCACACAAGGAAGCGACCATCCACCGGCCCTCGAACCACACATGGTCCTCAATCTCCCCCTTGATGAGTGCATTGACAACACCCACATGATTTGTAACCAAAGAGAAAAAGAAAAGAAAAGAAACAAATAAAAGAAAACCCCAACAAGTGATCGAAAGCCAAAGAAAGGCAAAGAGCAAGATCACTTGAAGAAGACAAGTCTCGACCCCTTAGGCAAGGGCAACGGCTCGACACATCCGAGACAAAACCACGCTCAAGCAAAGAGCGAAAACCACCAAAAGCAAAACACGAAGGCCACACAAGAGCTCCCCCCGCACAAATGCAAGCTCCCCCCGAGCCACAAGCACACTCCCCCCCGAACACATGCATCAATGCACCTCTGGAATGCAACAAAGAGCAAAACCCGCTCACACCGCCCAGGCGGTTAGACCGGCCGCGGAACGGGTTAGACCGCCTCCCGCCCGAACCGACCGCCCGGGGGCAGGTTAGACCGCCCAAAGAAACCGCCCCGCACCAAACTCGCTCAAAAATTGCCCGAAACAATTGGAACACCTTCCAAACACTCCCTGTGTGCCCAAAACATGCACAAACTTCTCCCCCTTGTTGACAATGCATGAATCAAGGCAAAATGCGAAAACTTTCAACATATAGCTTCTCGAATATACAAAATTCATCACAAGGAGCTACACAAGTCCAAATGAGCAAGTTAGATACTCGACAGGTTCGTAATGCCCTTAACTACATGATCACCAAGTTTCACAATCATTGGACAAGGCTAAAAAGGATTTGAGTAATTTTGCGAAAAGTTACTCTCTCACAAGCAAATACCTAAACATGAGCAAAACATATCAAAATGGCAAAGCCACTCAAACTTCATGCTAGGACAAAGCCATTCTAATCATAAGACCATCATAAACACCCAAAAGCACCTCATGTCATGTCAAAGCCACCGAGCCATGTGCCTACTTCTATGTATGAGACTTCTCATTGGTAGGCATCATGCAACGGTTTAGCACCCAAAGCAAATTAATTTCAGCACATATGACATGGGAGCATATTTTCCAAGCATTTTTCATTTCATTTTCAGATTTATAAATGGTACATGAAATGTCTTTGCGACAAAAAGGAACTTATGCCCCTCCACAAGATGAAGCAAGAGGGCTAAACATTCATGATGGCAAATGAGCCTTTGGCCCCATATGATCAATAAACTAGCTATCCAACCACAAAGTAAGCATAGCAAAGCCACTAAAACATGTCAAGATCATATATAGGCATTTACGCATGAGAGAGCATGTATGTGACATTTTTCAAAAAATTAGCCATCAACCATGGATCATTCATCAAGATCATCAAGAGCTAAGCCAAACTAACCGTAGCATACCAAACAAGCTCACAAGAACATATATAGCAACCCATGGTAAACAAAGTATATAGGAGAAGCTTTTCCTATCCAATGCATATGATACAAAATGCATGCAATCTAAGATACAAGGATGCCTATACATCATGTTACATATGCCATGCCAAATGCAAGAAATGCACAAAGGAAAGCTATACATATGCTACAAACCGGCTCCTCGAGGGGAGGCAAAACGGGCTCGACACCACCGGCAAAAGAAAGCCCCCACACACCCAACTCAAGAAATCAAACACACACCAAGTTCCCCCCGCAAACGAGTGAAAGTTGCTTGATCTAGGGGTTTGGTGAAAATATCGGCTAGTTGGTCATGTGTGGGTACATGGATCAAGGCTATCTTCCCTTTCTCTACGTTGTCTCTCGAGAAATGATACCTCACTTCTATGTGTTTGGTTTTGGAATGGAGCACCGGGTTCTTTGCAACGCTTATGGCACCGGTGCTATCACATTGAAGTGGGACATGGGTATACTCCTCACCAAAGTCACTCATGGTGTAGGTGATCCAAAGGAGCCGAGAGCAACAACTAGCAAGCAGCAACATACTCTGACTTTGGCCGTGGATTGAGCAACACTCGATCGCTTACGAGAAGACCAAGACACCAACGAAGAACCCAAAAATCGGCAAGTCCCGGTAAGTGGACTTCCTATCCAACCGACACCCGGCAAAATCCGCGTCCGAAAAGCCATGAAGCGCCAAAGAAGAGGACGCGGAGTACCAAAGGCCGAAGTCGGGAGTGTGACGCAAGTACCCGAAAATTCGCTTCACCGCTTGCCGATGCGAAGTCCTCTGAGACGCTTGAAAACGAGCGCACGACACACCGAGAACCGTATGTCCGGCCCTCGTCGCCGTCAAGTAGAGGAGTGACCCGATCATGCTCCGTACTCCTTTCCGGTCCACGTGTTCACCTTCCTCATCCGCATCAAGAGCCGTAGTCGTACTCACCGGCGTCGTCATAGCCTTGGAGTCCTCCATCTTGAACTTCCTCACAATGTCCTTGGTGTACTTAGCCCCGGTGCACAAATGTTCCTTCCTTTGATTGCTTGATTTGTAGCCCGAGGAAGAACCGCAACTCACCCATCATGCTCATCTCAAACTCCCCGCTCATATCATCCGCAAACCTCGCAACAAGAGAGTTAGACGAGCCACCAAAGACAATATCATCCACGTACACCCGCACAATCGTGATATCTCTCGCCCCCGCTCGAAAAAACAAGGTCCGATCGACCTTCCCCATCTCAAAACCTCTCTCAAACAAGAACCCCCTCAACCTCACCATACCAAGCTCTAGGCGCCCGCTTCAACCCATACGCCGCCTTCCTCAACTTGTACACCCGTGGGGGTACTTCTCACTCTCAAACCCCGAGGTCGCCTCACATACACTTCTTCCTCCAACACTCCATTCGTAAAAGCACTCTTCACATCCATTTGGTGCAACTTGAACCCTTTAGCCACGAAAAGGCTAGAAGGATCCTAATCGCCTCCAAACGGCTACGGAGCAAAGGTCTCCTCGTAGTCGATCCCCTCCTTCGACCGAACCCCCGAGCAACAAGTCTCGACTTGTTCCTCACAACCTCACCCTTCTCTCCCTCTTTGTTTTTCCACACCCACTTTGTACCAATCGGCTTACACCCCGGGGGAGGGTCAACCAACTCCCACACCCGATTCCTCTCAAAGTTCTCCAACTCCTCATGCATCGAGTTAACCCAATTGTGATCGTATAGTGCGTGTCCAATGTCTTTGGGCTCGAAAGAAGCAACAAATCGCAGATGAGCAAAATGGGAATTGTTTCGAACCCTCGACCGTGTAGTGCGTTCATCCATGTCGCCGATGATCCTCGAAGCCGGGTGATCCACTTGAACTCGCCGGGGAGGTTCTCGCCTCGAAGCTACCTCCCCCTCAACATCGCCTTCTCCTCGTTCTTGATTTGTCGTCGTAGGTGTAGCAAGAGGGTCCATCCATCATCGTAGTCGAAGTAGTGGGTACATGTCCAACGGGGGCACCGCACCGCCATCCTCATCATCACCATGTTCATGCTCCTCCTCCCGAAAGATCTCCTCGCCAAGCTCATCATCACCCGCACACTCAAAGACAAGCCGACTACGTGGCTCGTCTCGTCGAAGGTTACCTCGCAAGTCTCCACGATTTGGTTAGTTTCAAGATTGAGCACACGATATGCTCTAGAATGAGATGCATAACCAAAGAAAATGCCATCGACAGTACCTAGCCTCAAACTTATCCAACTTCCCGCCCTTCTTCGAATAAAACACTTGCAACCAAAGACATGGAAGTGACTCACTTTGGGTGTGCGACCATGCATCAACTCATAGCATGTCTTCTTCTTGTGCACTCGAGGTATATCCCGTTCGACACATAGCATGCGGTATTCACCGCCTCACCCCAATACCTCCTCGGAGTCCTATGCTCATCAAGCATCGTCCGAGCCATCTCGCACAAGGTCCCGTTCTTCCTTTCCACAACACCATTCGGGGAGGCGTATACGGACTCGAAAACTGGTGCTCAAGACCCAAGTCATGACAAAAGGTTTCAAAACGAGAGTTCCTGAATTCCGAGCCATTATCACTGCGGATAGCTCGTATGGCATCTCCGTGCCTCTCGTTCCTCAACCTCAAGACTAGATCTCGAACAAAACCAAACGTCTCCCCCTTATCCTCCAGAAAGAACACCCACGCATACCGAGAATAGTCATCCACCACAACAAGGACATACCACTTCCCACCCGCAGATCGCACACGAGCTGGGCCAACAAGGTCCATATGGAGCAGCTCGCATGGACGCCGCTCATCACATCGGTGAGAGGCGGGTGAGAAGAGGCCACCATCTTGGCATGCCTACACGGAGCACAAACCAACTCTTTCTCAAGCCTCAAACGTGGCAATCCTCTGGACCAAATTGAGTTTACTCAAGCGAGACAAAAGGTCAAAGCTCAAGTGACCCAACTTCCTATGCCACCTCCACAACTCACTCGAAGAACCAGCCAAGAAACAACGCTCAACACCCGAAGACCGAGAAAAATCAAGACGAAACACCCGACCTCGGGAACGACCATACAAACAAGGTCCCCTCGAGAGTCCACAATCCGAGAACCACCCGGCCGAAACAACACCTCAAAACCCTCATCCAACAACCGAGACACGAAAGCAAATTGTACCCCAGCCGATTGAACAAGAGCAACACGCCTCGCAGTGATCTTGTCACTCACTTTTATCTCACCTTCTCGAAAGCACACGCCCACGCCCATTGTCCCCAAAAGTGATGTACCTTTTCGTCACCACCGGACGAGACTTGAGAACCACCCCCCGGCTCCGGTCATAATGCCTCGAACAACCGGAGTCAATCAACCAAATGTTCTTCAAGTCTCCCACCCGAAATTCAAAAACAAGCACGTGAGCGAACAAACGACTCAAAGATCGGGGTTAGTACCAAAAGAGGAAAACCAAAGGCCGAGCCATTTGCTCGAAAGTGGGGTTAGCACCAACCAAAGCATCTCTCCTACCAAAGCTACCTCCACGAACACCACCTCGGTAACCACTCCGAGGAAACCACCCCTCACCGCCCGGAGGAGGACCAAAACCACGAAGACAACCCGTGGAACGTCCCTCCTCTCCTTCTCAAAGCCACGACTCCTCCCATCCCCGTAGTGACCTCGAGGGGGAGAATGCCTAGCAACCGACCACCCGCCGTCTTTCCGCACCAACCACCAAAGAACTCCACCTCCGTACCCGAAACCTCTCGACTCACCACCTCGAAAACCACTCCGCCCGGGGACTCGGGGGGCCGCGTGAAACCGCCCAGCCGCTGCCCCGGCCTAACCGCCCCTCCGGGCCGGGCCGGCCCGACCGCCTAGCCGGTGCCTGGCTCCGACCGCCCCCTAACGGCCTCCTCGGCGGCGGGAACTCGCATCTCCCCATGCCGAACACTTCTCACCACAGCCCTTACCCCCGGGTAGTGGCATACGAGGCTTAGGTACACCATGGGAAGGGTTGTACCTATCCTTGTTCGCCCACTCCTTTGCCATCCTCTCTTCCCCGCTTCCTCTTGAAGCAAAACTCATCCTTGTGACCCTCCTTCCCACAATGGCCACAACGGAACCCTCACAAGCTTAGGTTTTGGCTTGGATTGGGGCCGCTCGCTTGGTTTCTCTCCACTCAACTCCTCCACCGATTTCTCCTCACTTGCCTTCTCTCTCACTTTCCCAAAGAACACTTTCCCCCGAAGTGCTCACAAACTTGATGGGCTTTTGGAGATCATTTGTGGGTGTAGGAAATATAGGTGGAGCCGGGGTTGTGTCTAGTCTGCTCCTAAGATGGTTGGGTTTTGGAGGGAAATCATTTTTGTGGTGGGTTTTTGGTGGCTCCGGATATTCTCTCCACTTCCTTCACCAACCTTGTTTGCCCCAAGCCCCTCACCATCTTGCCTCTTAAAGGCCTCGATCATCATCCTCAATCGAGGCTCATGACCGGACAACCAACCCATCAACTTCCTCAAGTCATCATTCTCATCCTGCAAGCGATCAACATAATGTGCAAGCTCCAAATTTTTCAATGCATGCATTTCACAAGTAGAGCAAGATGTAGGCATGGGTTCCTTCAATTTAGCCTCGAGCGAACTAGTGTAAGCATGCAACTCATCAATCTTAGCATGCAAAACAGGGCAAGAAGTGCAAGCACCTAGCAAAGCAGTCTAGACTTAAGCTCGCCCACTTCAACCCTAAGCACATCTAGTTCCTCACACTTGGAGGCATGCTTCTCCTTAAACAAAGCAAGATCAGCAAGGAATATGGAGCAACCGCCACAATCATTTTCATCCAAGAACAATGTGGCTAGCCTTAAGCGAATCAATCTCAAGCTTGCTATCAAGCACCCGTGTCTCTAGCTCGGACCCACTCTAGTCCTAGCATCCTCGAGTGAAGCCCTAAGCTCTTTCCTCATTTTCTTGGCCTCTCTAAGCATGTCATCACCGCTATCAAGCAAAGAGCCAAGCCTCTCATTCTCCCGGCGCAAGAAGGAAGTTCATCACGCACCTCGTCGTCGGACTCGCAGTCCGAGTCGCTTCCGTGTGCTCTTCTTGCCGCCGAGCTCCGCCATGGTGCGGGAGCCGTCTCTCGCGAAGGAGCCCTCACCCCGCTCGAGTTCTTGGACGACTTCTTGTTCTTGCGGAGATCTCCCTCGTTGTCGCCGCCGCTCGAGCTCGAGGTGGAGTACGCGGAATCGGAGTCGACGTCGCTCGCTCCAACCATCGCCGGCCTTGCCTGGCCCTCCTTCTTCCTCGATCGTCGCCGTCCTTGTACTTGTTCTTGTGCTTGCTCTTGTGGTCGCGCCTCGAACGGCACTTGCCGTCGTTCTTCCTCGGCCTGTGCTTGTAGCCGTCCTTGCTCTCGCCTTCTCTCGGGCACGGCGACGAAGTGCCCCGCTTGCCGCACCGGAAGCGGTGTCCTCGTGTTCCTCCTCATGTTCACGCGGCCCTCGTGTCGCCTCTCGAACCGCCTCGTCATCATGGCCGCCGCCGTCCTCTCCAAGGTCATCAAACTCCTCATCCGGCATAGACATCAAAGAGGAAAACGAGAACATCCCGGTGGATGGGTTAGAGTTAGTCTTTCCTTTGGAACCACCAACGAGGGCAAGACTATGGGAGCCGCCGGTCCCTCGAGCTCGCGCTCATGCCCCTATCCACCTCGCCCGACTTGAGCTTCGAGAACAACTCGTTCACCGTCGTAGTATCATACCTCTCCGACTCGACTATGGCCTCGAACTTTCCGCCCCATATCGTACGATCCAAAGAGTGTAAGAGCTTGACCGCTCTATCATGATCATCGTACGGGAGCACGTCCACATTGGCCCTCATGTTGTTCACCACCACCGTGAACCTCTCGAAACAAGGCATCGATGGACTCACCGGGGAGATGAGTGAAGTTCTCGTACTCTCTCCGTAGGTCGCATACAACCGTGCCCGAACCCCGGGCGTTCCCAACATGAGCCTCCTTCAACACCGCCCAAATCCTACAAGCCAAGTGCGCCGTGTGCACCCGATCGAACTCAAAGCCGACACAAAGCACGAAACAAGTAGTCGACCGCCTTATTGTTGGCGTCGAATCCGTCCCTCGACCCCCGGAGCAAGGAAATCCATCGGCCGGGACATAGCCCGTGTCCACCGTGACATCCCAAAGCAACTCCGACCCTTTCCGTGAGGAACGCACCCATCCGCTTGCTCCACATCCGGTAGTTCTTGCCATCGAAGTGTGGAGGACCCGAACCCCGTTCTTGGTACGCCATCCTTGGATCTTAGACCGGTTAGAGTCAACAAAGACCCGAACCGGCTCGATACCACTTGAAGGACCGATAAGGCGACTCGCAGGAGGGGGGGAGTGAATGGGAGCCGATAAAAATTCTTCTCGAGGGAGAGTGAAACTCCGACAAGACGAACTAGCCCTGGCCGAACCCCCGAAATCACACGCTCCGCACTTCTACCTCCCGTTTGCCAAAACCACGTAGCCACCGGAGTGCTACCGGTCCTAGGAACAAACTCTCCCGAAGAACCACAACACACACGCAAGACCGACAGCCGGAAGACAACTCGAAAGCCGCCAACCGAGGGGGCGGTTAGACCGGTATAGGGGCGGTTAGACCGCCTCCACCCGGCAACCAAGAAACCCCCCGAAACGCCTCTTCCGAGCACCAAAACACACCACGGTGTCACCAACAGAGATCTCTCGGTCAAGGCCATGCTAGCTACGTAGAAAACCTTGGCGAAAACCAAAACTTCACCCAAGGGCCTAGGGGCGGTTAGACCGGCTACCGGGGCGGTCTAACCTCCCCGTACCCAAAGAACGAACTCCAACCAAGAACACCTAGCAACCGCACGAGAACGACCCCAAATTTCACCCGTACACTCCCTCCTCCGATCAAGGCGAACAAACTCACAGAGGAAAATCCGGCGAAACAAAACTTTGACCCGGAACACCCCCGGCGGTTAGACCGCCCCCTCGTAGGCGGTTAGACCGCCCCTTCCGGAAAAACGAACCCGCGGTCAAACCTCAACTTCCTTGCGCCCCAATCTCCCGAATCACCCACGGATTGCACCCAAACTTCGGGGATAGCCGGGTTGCCTCCCCGGGCAACCCCTACCTCAAAGGAATCGACCCGAAGCGCTCACAATCAAGAGGAATCGAAGAAATCGCTTCTCTAGGTCAAGAACTCGCCCAACTCGAAAACCACCAAATCGAGTCCGATTCAAAGGGGATTTGGGGGCAAAGTCACCACCCAAAGAGGCACAAGAACCTCATACGTGACACCCACCAAAAACCCCAAGAAATCGTTCTCAAAACACCGCCAAAAAGAGCTCCGAAAATCAACACCAAAGAGACGGGAAAACCACCATGAAGAACCACGCCGAACCTTCTATACATGCCATGAATGGTTCGTACAAGGTCTAGTTTGCCACCCAAACATCCATCCCCTCTCTAGATCTCACATGAAGCTCTCAAACTAGCCTTCTAAAAACCTAGGGAAAAATAGAGAACGAAAATGGAAAAACCAAATGAGCTAGGGTTCCAAGAGTTGGTCGCCAACCACTCACCCTCTAATGAGTATATATTGGAGGCAACCGAATGTCTAAAATGCCCTTCTCTACTAACTAGGGATACATGCCCCTCAAGGGCGGATTTGGAATTCTTGATGTCTTCACCATCGGACGGATGCCCGCGACCGCACCCCGCGTAGCCTCGACGCACGCCTTGCGATCCCGACGCGTGTCCTCCGCTTCTCGGCTTCCCCGCGCCGGCGGCCGTGGCGGCCGACCGCCCCCCGCGCGGCTAGGACCGCCCAGCGGGGTCCGACCGCCCTGCGGCGGCCCGACCGCCCCCCCCCGGGCGGTTGAACCGCCCGGGTGGCCGCACCTCCTCGTCGAGTCTTCGGCCTCGCTTTGTGGCTCAACCGAGTAACCCGCGGGTTTTCTCGGTGA